>OY804584.1:30526356-33156356 GCA_963680875.1 Bathymodiolus brooksi
ATTTCTTGTAGTAAAGAAGTGCATAACCAATTAATTGATTGAGCAGTGATTCAACTTCAAGTTCAAAGTATTTTTATTTATTTTGGCGCGCATTTTAGTTGTCCAGAAAAACCAGTAACTAGTTCGACGTGTTAGTTCAAGATAATACTAATGATAAAAGAGGTGTTTATATACACATATATTTATTTTTATACACATTTTAATCATTGCATTTTTGCTTTATATTTTGTAGTTTTGGTAAAAAGGAACAGAACTGTGTTTATACATATAATCTGAACTTTTGTATATTTTGTGTGACTGGTTACCAGTATTAAACTCAATCCATAAAATCGTCCCACATGTGTCTGTTGTTTCTCTGTATTGTAAGACAAGAAATAGTTATGTTCGGAAGAACAAAGTGAAGGAGAACATATAATAGTTCCTATTTGAGATTATGCTACAGCAAATGGTCAACAATGCACACACCCCCCCCCCCCCCCACCCCCCCCCCCCCCCCCCATCAATCGGATCAAATCAAAGATTATAAAATTGGTAGTTGCTGCTTCTCCGCTAGGCACACAGCACTAAGGAGAAAGAGCAAAGTTTGGTTGGCTGAGAATCAGGATGATGTGTCCACAACATGTCTATCTGCAGACTGTTTTTTCAGTGAGTTAGTACTAATAAAATTCAACTAAGCGCATGTGGGTGTAGTACAAAGTGGATCTCACCATCATTTCATCGATAATTAACTTGTTCTGACCATGATATAGCTGAAAAATCGATGGGTTGGTGTTAAATAACAATCACTCACTCACTATATGATAAGATAAGAAAACGTTATTTTGATTAGGCATTTTATAAACATGTACAAACATAAGCTCTGAAGAGTTTTTTTACTGACTATAAAACACGTATACTCTGTACAATAACAAGTAAAGCATTATATACCATGTATATAAGTCATGTAGTATAAAGCATGCAGGGTGACATGAAAGTAGCACTGGTGGCGAATGTCTCTCAGAGATAGATAACTGTTCAACCCAACCCACAACCACACAAAATAAAACCAAGCATATAGAAATCTTTTTAATCAATCATAGGTAGATAGATTAATAAGAAGCTGTATCACACAGAAATTTAAAAAAACGTGGGGCATGATGTTTAATGCCACTTTCAACAATATTTCAGCTATATCGTGGCGGTCAGTTTTATTGGTGGAGGAAACTGGAGAACCTAGAGAAAACCACCGACCTGCCGGAAGTTGCTGACAAACTTTATTACATAATGTTGTATCGAATATACCTCGCCATGAATGGGATTCGAACACACAACTTTAGCGATGATTGGCACTGATATCATAGGTAGTTTTATATGTATGTTTTGTTGATCGTTGTTTGTCCTTTTGTACTTTTTCTTTTGGCCATTGTGTTGTCTGTTCTTCTTCGATATACGGATTCTGATTGCCCCTTTGGTATCTTCAAACTCTTCTTCTAGTTATAAATTGAACTACCATATGATCACGACCACGACGGTCACAGGAATGTAGCATAAAGCATGCAGACTGACCGGGACAGCATCCCAGATTGCGAGCTCCTCTCAGGGTTAGACAGCTGTTTAACCCAACCCACAGCCACTCAAAATAAAAGCAAGCACATGTATATTTTTTAAATGAATAAGCTATGGTAAATATTTAAGATAAGATGCAAAATACTATTTCCAGGCAAATTTCTTTGCAATAATATGTTGAAGGACCATTGCTATATAAACATATAATCTGAAAACGACTAGATACTAAAGTTCAATGTTATTGTAAACATTTAACCATGCTAATTTCCAATGTCCTCATCTTCACCCTATGGTCTGTAGTATTTAACCATGCTAATTGCCAATGTCCTCATCTTCACCCTATGGTCTGTAGTATTTAACCATGCTAATTGCCAATGTCCTCATCTTCACCCTATGGTCTGTAGTATTTAACCATGCTAATTGCCAATGTCCTCATCTTCACCCTATGGTCTGTAGTATTTAACCATGCTAATTGCCAATGTCCTCATCTTCACCCTATGGTCTGTAGTATTTAACCATGCTAATTGCCAATGTCCTCATCTTCACCCTATGGTCTGTAGTATTTAATCATGCTAATTGCCAATGTCTTCATCTTCACCCTATGGTCTGTAGTATTTAATCATGCTAATTGCCAATGTCTTCATCTTCACCCTATGGTCTGTAGTATTTAACCATGCTAATTGCCAATGTCCTCATCTTCACCCTATGGTCTGTAGTATTTAATCATGCTAATTGCCAATGTCCTCATCTTCACCCTATGGTCTGTAGTATTTAATCATACTAATTGCCAATGTCCTCATCTTCACCCTATGGTCTGTAGTATTTAACCATGCTAATTGCCAATGTCCTCATCTTCACCCTATGGTCTGTAGTATTTAACCATGCTAATTGCCAATGTTCTCATCTTCACCCTATGGTCTGTAGTATTTAACCATGCTAATTGCCAATGTCCTCATCTTCACCCTATGGTCTGTAGTATTTAACCATGCTAATTGTCAATGTCCTCATCTTCACCCTATGGTCTGTAGTATTTAACCATGATAATTAACAATGTCCTCTTCTTCATCCCATGGCCTGTAGTATTTAACCATGATAATTGACAATGTCCTCGTCTTCATCCCATGGCCTGTAGTATTTAACCATGATAATTGACAATGTCCTCATCTTCACCCCATGGCCTGAAGTTTGCATTTGCTGTTTGTCTCATCAATTCTGCCTCTTTTCTCATCTTGTTGAAAAGTTTCAATCTTTGTTCCAATCCATATTTTCGTTCATTATTCTCACTCTCGATAAGAAGGTCGATGTAATCTAGGTCACTAAGAGGGTTTGGTCTCAGTGCTATAGCGTTTAATTTATTAATGTATCCTCGGACGTCACTGACCATCTTCATTACTTTGTTTCCTAAAGATGAAAAAGCACCTCTAACTTTTCCAATCACAGATCTTTGCCTTTTTCTTCCTCTTGTGCTATTTCATATATTTGTTTAAGTTCATCATATGTTTTTTTAACAGTTACAGGATAAGCTTCAAATCGAAAGCTATTGTTTTTGTGCATAGACTAAACACATGTGTTTGGACAGACTGTACAGCTTCCATTACTCATAGCTGCACATCCCCGTTTGTCCTTGTCATCTGTGATAGCACAAGGGAAATGACATGTTCTATGACAGGTAAGACAATTAGTTACATACTCCCCTGCATGCAAGTCAATTTTTCTCATGTGCATCTCTTCAACCTCATAATGAACGTTTCTGTTGGCGGCTATGTCTGTTTTATGCTTTTCTAGGATTTCTCTTTCCTGTCTAATTGTATTCAATCGATTCATTCCTTCAGTAATTTGTGGTTGTAGACCTTGAATAGTTGCCTCAAGGCATTTCCTTATTTGAAGAACCTCGGCGGTCAGCTGTAGGCTTCTCGATTCAACAAGTACCAGGCCTTCAAGGAAAATCCGAAAACTTTCCTGCCCCATTTTCCAAAATAGATTTCCAAACGAAGCTTCATCGGACTTTCCCGAAGAAGCAAACAAGGCCGAATTGTTAAACTTATATGAACCTTGAAATGGTACGTGCGCTGCCTTTAATGCACTTCGAACGGGTGGATCGTTTCCGTCTGCAAATGTTATTAGCACGTAAATATTACTAGCTATGTCCTGTCCGAATACAGACATAATCGCATCAAATATATACCGTTGTGGTGGAGTAAGTCTAGCTAGAGGAGCCTGGGTAACAAAACAAACAGCATCCAGAAATGATATACCTTGATCACCAGGTGTGGTAAAGAACTCACGAATTTGGTCAACAATAGCTTTGTCTCTTATGATACCTCGAGTGTCACCAAAACCAGGTGTGTCAATGATGTTCAAGTCGTAGTCAATTTTACTGCCCTCCATCTTATGAATGGAATAACATGTTATCCATTCCGTGTGTGACTCTGACTAAGATTAAAAAAAGAATTGTTTTTGCAATTCTCCTCTAGTAAATGTAAAATGTAAAAAGAAGCATTTTTAAATTGACGGTAATTAGATGTGAATAATACGTTGTTAATTTGTTGTACCTTTCTGTTTGTTGTTGTTGTTCTGTTTTACACCTTTGTTTTACTGTTGTTGTTTTGTATTATACCTTTGTTTTCTTGTTGTTTTGTTTTACACCTTTGTTTTACTGTTGTTGTTTTGTTTTACACTTTTGTTTTACTTTTGTTTTGTTTTACACCTTTGTTTTACTATTGCTACTTTGCTTTACATCTTTGTTTTACTGTTGTTGCTTTGTTTGTACACCTTTGTTGACTGTTGGTGTTCTGCTTTACACCTTTGTTTTACTGTTGTTGCTTTGTTTGTACACCTTTGTTGACTGTTGGTGTTCTGTTTTACACCTTTGTTTTACTGTTGTTGTTTTATTCTACACCTTTGTTCTGTCTGTGACTCTGACTAAGATTATAAAAAATAATAAAGAATCTTTTTGTATTTGTCCTCTAGTAAATATAGAAAGAAACATTGTTAAATTGACGGTAATTAGATGTGCATAATACGGTTCCTACTTTATTGTACACATTTGTTTTACTGTTGTTGCTTGTTTTACACCTTTGTTTTACTGTTGCTACTTTGTTTTACACCTTTGTTTTATTGTTGTTTTGTTTTACACTTTTATTTTTCAGTTGTTGTTTTGTTTTACTGTTGTTGTTTTGCTTTACACCTTTGTTTTACTGTTGTTGTTCTGTTGTAGACCATATATTTACTGTTGTTTCTTTGAAATACAACTTTGTTTTGCTGTTGTTGTTTTGTTTTACACCTTTGTTTTACTGTTGTTGTTCTGTATTGCATCATAGATTTGCTGTTGTTGTTTTGTATTACACCTTTGCTTTACAGTTGTTGTTTTGTAACATACCTTTGTTTTACTGTTGTTTTGTTTTACACCTTTGTTTTACTGTTGTTTTGTATTACACCTTTTTTGCTTACTGTTGTTTTGTATTACACCTTTGTTTTACACCTTTGTTTTACTGTTGTTGTGTTTTACACCTTTGTTTTACTATTTTTGTTTTATTTTACGCCTTTGTTTTACTGTTATTGTTCTGTTTTACACCTTTGTTTTACTGTTGCTTTGTATTACACCTTTGTTATACTGTTGTTGTTTTGTATTACACCTTTGTTTTACTGTTATTGTTTTGTATTACACCTTTGTTTTACTGTTATTGTTTTGCTTTACACCTTTGTTTTACTGTTGCTACTTTGTTTTACACCTTTGTTTTACTGTTGTTTTGTTTTACACTTTTATTTTACAGTTGTTGTTTTGTTTTACTGTTGTTGTTTTGCTTTATACCTTTGTTTTACTGTTGTTGTTCTGTTGTAGACCATATATTTACTGTTGTTTCTTTGAAATACAACTTTGTTTTGCTGTTGTTGTTTTGTTTTAAACCTTTGTTTTACTGTTGTTGTTCTGTATTGCATCATAGATTTGCTGTTGTTGTTTTGTATTACACCTTTGCTTTACAGTTGTTGTTTTGTAGCATACCTTTGTTTTACTGTTGTTTTGTTTTACACCTTTGTTTTACTGTTGTTTTGTATTACACCTTTTTTGCTTACTGTTGTTTTGTATTACACCTTTGTTTTTCACCTTTGTTTTACTGTTGTTGTGTTTTACACCTTTGTTTTACTATTTTTGTTTTATTTTATGCCTTTGTTTTACTGTTATTGTTTTGTATTACACCTTTGTTTTACTGTTGTTGTTTTGTATTACACCTTTGTGTTACTGTTGTTTTGTTTTACACCTTTGTTTTACTGTTGTTTTGTTTTACTCCTTTGTTTTACTATTGCTACTTTGCTTTACATCTTTGATTTACTGTCGTTGTTTTGTTTTACAACTTTGTTTTACTGTTGTTGTTTTGTTTTACACCTTTGTTTTGCTGTTATTGTTCTGTTTTACACCTTTGTTTTACTGTTGCTTTGTATTACACCTTTGATATACTGTTGTTGTTTTGTATTACACCTTTGTTTTACTGTTATTGTTTTGTATTACACCTTTGTTTTACTGTTGTTGTTTTGTATTACACCTTTGTTTTACTGTTGTTGTTTTGCATTACACCTTTGTGTTACTGTTGTTTTGTTTTACACCTTTGTTTTACTGTTGTTTTGTATTACACCTTTGTGTTACTGTTGTTTTGTTTTACACCTTTGTGTTACTGTTGTTTTGTTTTACACCTTTGTTTTACTGTTGTTTTGTTTTACTCCTTTGTTTTACTATTGCTACTTTGCTTTACATCTTTGTTTTATTGTCGTTGTTTTGTTTTACAACTTTGTTTTACTGTTGTTGTTTTGTTTTACACCTTTGTTTTACTGTTGCTACTTTGCTTTACACCTTTGTTTTAATGTTTGTTTTGCTTTACACCTTTGTTTTACTGTTGTTGTTTTATTCTACACCTTTGTTCTGTCTGTGACTCTGACTAAGATTATAAAAAATAAGAAAGAATCTTTTTGTATTTGTCCTCTAGTAAATATAGAAAGAAACATTGTTAAATTGACGGTAATTAGATGTGCATAATACGGTTCCTACTTTATTGTACACATTTGTTTTACTGTTGTTGCTTGTTTTACACCTTTGTTTTACTGTTGCTACTTTGTTTTACACCTTTGTTTTATTGCTGTTTTGTTTTACACTTTTATTTTACAGTTGTTGTTTTGTTTTACTGTTGTTGTTTTGCTTTACACCTTTGTTGTACTGTTGTTGTTCTGTTGTAGACCATATATTTACTGTTGTTTCTTTGAAATACAACTTTGTTTTGTTGTTGTTGTTTTGTTTTACACCTTTGTTTTACTGTTGTTGTTCTGTATTGCATCATAGATTTGCTGTTGTTGTTTTGTATTACACCTTTGCTTTACAGTTGTTGTTTTGTAACATACCTTTGTTTTACTGTTGTTTTGTTTTACACCTTTGTTTTACTGTTGTTTTGTATTACACCTTTTTTGCTTACTGTTGTTTTGTATTACACCTTTGCTTTACACCTTTGTTTTACTGTTGTTTTGTATTACACCTTTTTTGCTTACTGTTGTTTTGTATTACACCTTTGTTTTACACCTTTGTTTTACTGTTGTTGTGTTTTACACCTTTGTTTTACTATTTTTGTTTTATTTTATGCCTTTGTTTTACTGTTATTGTTCTGTTTTACACCTTTGTTTTACTGTTGCTTTGTATTACACCTTTGATATACTGTTGTTGTTTTGTATTACACCTTTGTTTTACTGTTATTGTTTTGTATTACACCTTTGTTTTACTGTTGTTGTTTTGTATTACACCTTTGTGTTACTGTTGTTTTGTTTTACACCTTTGTTTTACTGTTGTTTTGTTTTACTCCTTTGTTTTACTGTTGTTTTGTATTACACCTTTGTTTTACTCTTGTTGTTTTGCATTACACCTTTGTGTTACTGTTGTTTTGTTTTACACCTTTGTTTTACTGTTGTTTTGTTTTACACCTTTGTTTTACTGTTGTTTTGTTTTACACCTTTGTTTTACCGCTGATGTTTTGATTTACACCTTTGTTTTACTGTTGTTTTGCATTACACCTTTGTGTTACTGTTGTTTTGTTTTACACCTTTGTTTTACTGTTGTTTTGTTTTTACACCTTTGTTTTACTCTTGATTTGCTTTTACACCTTTGTTTTACTGTTGTTTTACTGTTATTGTTCTGTTTTACACCTTTGTTTTACCGCTGATGTTTTGATTTACACCTTTGTTTTACTGTTATTGTTTTGTTTTACACATTTGTTTTACTGTTGTTTTGTTTTACACCTTTGCTTTACTGTTGTTTTATTTTACACCTTTGCTTTACTGTTGTTTTATTTTACACCTGTGTTTTACTGTTGCTACCTTGTTTTACTGTTGTTTTGTTTCTACACCTTTGTTTTACTCTTGCTTTGCTCTTACACCTTTGTTTTACTGTTGTTTTACTCTTGCTTTGCTCTTACACCTTTGTTTTACTGTTGTTTTACTGTTATTGTTCTGTTTTACACCTTTGTTTTACTATTGCTTTGCATTGCACCTTTGTTCTACTGTTCTTTTGTCTTACACCTTTGTTTTACTGGTGTTTTGTATTACACCTTTGTTTTACTCTTGTTGTTTTGCATTACACCTTTGTGTTACTGTTGTTTTGTTTTACACCTGTGTTTTACTGTTGCTACTTTGTTTTACTGTTGGTTTGTTTCTACACCTTTGTTTTACTCTTGCTTTGCTTTTACACCTTTGTTTTACTCTTGCTTTGCTTTTACACCTTTGTTTTACTGTTGTTTTACTGTTATTGTTCTGTTTTACACCTTTGTTTTACTGTTATTGTTCTGTTTTACACCTTTGTTTTACTGTTGTTTTGTTTTACACCTTTGTTTTACCGCTGATGTTTTGATTTACACCTTTGTTTTACTGTTATTGTTTTGTTTTACACATTTGTTTTACTGTTGTTTTGTTTTACACCTTTGCTTTACTGTTGTTTTATTTTACACCTTTGCTTTACTGTTGTTTTATTTTACACCTGTGTTTTACTGTTGCTACCTTGTTTTACTGTTGTTTTGTTTTTACACCTTTGTTTTACTCTTGCTTTGCTCTTACACCTTTGTTTTACTGTTGTTTTACTGTTATTGTTCTGTTTTACACCTTTGTTTTACCGCTGATGTTTTGATTTACACCTGTGTTTTACTGTTGCTACCTTGTTTTACTGTTGTTTTGTTTCTACACCTTTGTTTTACTCTTGCTTTGCTCTTACACCTTTGTTTTACTGTTGTTTTACTGTTATTGTTCTGTTTTACACCTTTGTTTTACTATTGCTTTGCATTGCACCTTTGTTCTACTGTTGTTTTGTTTTACTCCTTTGTTTTACTGTTGTTTTGTATTACACCTTTGTTTTACTCTTGTTGTTTTGCATTACACCTTTGTGTTACTGTTGTTTTGTTTTACACCTTTGTTTTACTGTTGTTTTGTTTTACACCTTTGTTTTACTGTTGTTTTGTTTTACACCTTTGTTTTACCGCTGATGTTTTGATTTACACCTTTGTTTTACTGTTATTGTTCTGTTTTACACATTTGTTTTACTGTTGTTTTGTTTTACACCTTTGCTTTACTGTTGTTTTATTTTACACCTTTGCTTTACTGTTGTTTTATTTTACACCTGTGTTTTACTGTTGCTACTTTGTTTTACTGTTGTTTTGTTTCTACACCTTTGTTTTACTGTTGCTTTGCTTTTACACCTTTGTTTTACTCTTGATTTGCTTTTACACCTTTGTTTTACTGTTGTTTTACTGTTATTGTTCTGTTTTACACCTTTGTTTTACTGTTATTGTTCTGTTTTACACCTTTGTTTTACCGCTGATGTTTTGATTTACACCTTTGTTTTACTGTTATTGTTTTGTTTTACACATTTGTTTTACTGTTGTTTTGTTTCTACACCTTTGTTTTACTCTTGCTTTGCTCTTACACCTTTGTTTTACTGTTGTTTTACTGTTATTGTTCTGTTTTACACCTTTGTTTTACTGTTGTTTTATTTTACACCTTTGCTTTACTGTTGTTTTATTTTACACCTGTGTTTTACTGTTGTTTTGTTTTTACACCTTTGTTTTACTCTTGATTTGCTTTTACACCTTTGTTTTACTGTTGTTTTACTGTTATTGTTCTGTTTTACACCTTTGTTTTACCGCTGATGTTTTGATTTACACCTTTGTTTTACTGTTATTGTTTTGTTTTACACATTTGTTTTACTGTTGTTTTGTTTTACACCTTTGCTTTACTGTTGTTTTATTTTACACCTTTGCTTTACTGTTGTTTTATTTTACACCTGTGTTTTACTGTTGCTACCTTGTTTTACTGTTGTTTTGTTTCTACACCTTTGTTTTACTCTTGCTTTGCTCTTACACCTTTGTTTTACTGTTGTTTTACTGTTATTGTTCTGTTTTACACCTTTGTTTTACTATTGCTTTGCATTGCACCTTTGTTCTACTGTTCTTTTGTCTTACAGCTCTGTTTTACTGTTGTTTTGTTTTACGACTTTGCTTTACTGTTGTTTTATTTTACACCTTTGCTTTACTGTTGTTTTATTTTACACCTGTGTTTTACTGTTGCTACCTTGTTTTACTGTTGTTTTGTTTTTACACCTTTGTTTTACTCTTGCTTTGCTCTTACACCTTTGTTTTACTGTTGTTTTACTGTTATTGTTCTGTTTTACACCTTTGTTTTACTATTGCTTTGCATTGCACCTTTGTTCTACTGTTCTTTTGTCTTACAGCTCTGTTTTACTGTTGTTTTGTTTTACACCTTTGCTTTACTGTTGTTTTATTTTACACCTTTGCTTTACTGTTGTTTTATTTTACACCTGTGTTTTACTGTTCCTACTTTGTTTTACTGTTGTGTTGTTTTACACCTTTGTTTTACTGTTGTGTTGTTTTACACCTTTGTTCTACTGTTGTTGTTTTGTTTTACACCTTTATTTTACTGTTGTTGTTTTGTTTTACTTTTGTTTGACTGTTTTTGTTTTGCTTTATACCTTTACTTTACTGCTGTTTTGTTTAACACCATAGATTTACTGTTGTTGTTTTGTATCACACCTTTGGTTTACTGTTATTGTTCTGTTTTAAATCTTTGTTTTACTGTTCTTTTGTCTTACACCTTTGTTTTACTGTTGTTTTGTATTACACTTCTGTTTTACTGTTGTTTTGTATTACACTTTTGTTTACTGTTGTGTTGTTTTACACCTTTGTTTTACTGCTGTTTTGTTTTACACCTTTCATTTACTGTTGTTGATTTGTTTTACATTTGTTTGACTGTTTTTGTTTTGCTTTATACCTTTACTTTACTGCTGTTTTGTTTAACACCATAGATTTACTGTTGTTGTTTTGTATCACACCTTTTTTTTACGGTTGTTGTTTTGATTTACAATGTTCTTTTACTGTTATTGTTCTGTTTTACACATTTGTTTTACTGTTCTGTTGTTTTACACCTTTGTTTTACTGTTGTTTTGTTTTACACCTTTATTTTACCGTTGTTGTTTTGTTTTTACACCTTTGTTTTACCGTTGTTGGTTTGCTTTACACCTGTGTTTTACTGTTGCTACTTTGCTTTGCACCTTTGTTTTACTGTTGTTTTGTTTTTACACCTTTGTTTTACTGTTGTTGGTTTGCTTTACACCTTTGTTCTACTGTTGTTGTTTTGTTTTACACCTTTATTTTACTGTTGTTGTTTTGTTTTACTTTTGTTTGACTGTTTTTGTTTTGCTTTATACCTTTACTTTACTGCTGTTTTGTTTAACACCATAGATTTACTGTTGTTGTTTTGTATCACACCTTTGGTTTACTGTTATTGTTCTGTTTTAAATCTTTGTTTTACTGTTCTTTTGTCTTACACCTTTGTTTTACTGTTGTTTTGTATTACACTTCTGTTTTACTGTTGTTTTGTATTACACTTTTGTTTACTGTTGTGTTGTTTTACACCTTTGTTTTACTGCTGTTTTGTTTTACACCTTTCATTTACTGTTGTTGATTTGTTTTACATTTGTTTGACTGTTTTTGTTTTGCTTTATACCTTTACTTTACTGCTGTTTTGTTTAACACCATAGATTTACTGTTGTTGTTTTGTATCACACCTTTTTTTTACGGTTGTTGTTTTGATTTACAATGTTCTTTTACTGTTATTGTTCTGTTTTACACATTTGTTTTACTGTTCTGTTGTTTTACACCTTTGTTTTACTGTTGTTTTGTTTTACACCTTTATTTTACCGTTGTTGTTTTGTTTTTACACCTTTGTTTTACCGTTGTTGGTTTGCTTTACACCTGTGTTTTACTGTTGCTACTTTGCTTTGCACCTTTGTTTTACTGTTGTTTTGTTTTTACACCTTTGTTTTACTGTTGTTGGTTTGCTTTACACCTGTGTTTTACTGTTGCTGCTATGCTTTGCACCTTTGTTTTACTGTTGTTGCTTTGCTTTACACCTTTGGTTTACTATTATTGTTATGTTTTACACCTTTGTTTTACTGTTGTTTTGTATTACACCGTTACTTTACTGTTGCTTTGCATTACACCTTTGTTTTATTGTTCTTTTGTTTTACACCTTTGTTTTAATGTTCTTTTGTTTTACACCTTTGTTTTACTGTTGTTGTTTTGTTTTACACCTTTGTTTTACTGTTGTATTGTTTTACATCTTTGTTTTACTGTTGCTACTTTGTTTTAATGTTTGTTTTGCTTTACACATTTGTTTTACTGTTGTTGTTTTGTTTTACACCTTTGTTTTACTGTTGTTTTCTTTTACACCTTTGTTTTACTGTTGTATTGTTTTACATCTTTGTTTTACTGTTGTATTGTTTTACATCTTTGTTTTACTGTTGCTACTTTGTTTTAATGTTTTTTTGTTTTGCACATTTGTTTTACTGTTGTTGTTTTGTTTTACACCTTTGTTTTACTGTTGTTGTTTTGTTTTACACTTTTGTTTTACTGTTGTTTTCTTTTTACACCTTTGTTTTACTGTTGTTTTACTGTTGTTGTTTTGTATTTACACCAGTGCTTTACCATTGTTGCTGTGTTTTACACCTTTGTTCAACTGTTGTTGTTTTGCTTTCACACTTTTGTTTTTAATGTTGTTGTTTTGTTTTACACTTTTGTTTTACCGTTGTTTTTTTCACCCTAGCTATTCAAATGTTGTACTTCCATCTGTATCGCTTTGTAACTCAAGACGCTCGCGGAGAGCACTAAATTAATCAGAAACAAAATATTTCACCAATTAAGAACTTGAAAGAGTAGAGGGACATATGTCTTAGTTTTATGTCTTGTTTGGTATTGATAATTTATTTCAATTTAAAACCGGCTGTATGCTGTTTATCAATGAATATACATACTGGATGCGTAGTTTTCTTCGGGTACTCCGGTTTCCTCCACCAATAAAACTTACCTCCATGATATAACTGAAATAGTGTTGAGAGTGACGTTAAATACCATAATCCCCCGGGGGCCGTTGTGTTCGTGGTCGTATGTAATCAGTATCTATCACCACCAACATTGTGAGTTCGAATCCCGCTCAGGTTCGGTGTACTCGATACCTCATTATGAAATAAAGTTTTTCAGTGACTTGCAACAGGTCGGATGTTTTCTCTGGATACTCCTGTTTCCTCCACCAATAAAACTGACCGCCATGATATAGCTGAAATATTGTTAAAGTGGCATTAAATACCATAATCCTAACCCATAATCCTCCTAATCCATAAGTTTATTAATCATTTGATGCATAGTTTATATATAGCAGCAATGAAGAAAAACAACACAATTTTACCGTATTTAAAAATATTTATAAATAATTTATATATTACCTGATTAGTGTGTTTTTTCTTTTCATCTTCAGTCAAATCGACTAGAGAAAATCTGAAGTCGTCATCCCAAGAAACATCAGCTATGTAGCTGATGATGCATTCTATTAAAGTGCTTTTTCCTGATCCAGTCGCACCAACAAGCATTATTGTTTTTCCCTGACAATTTGCACCTTTTCTACCTTAAAATCAAAAGATTAAAGTTGTTCATTAAACTATGTAATGAAAATGAGCAATTAAACAAACAAGTGGAATTTGGTGTCTTCACTGTCTAACCATTCTTTTCAAAATGCAATTTCCAAAATTCAGAAAGTATTACTCAAGACAGGGATATCAATAATTATTCCTGTATAGGGTGCCACTACTGGAGCAGGAACTGCTTATCCTTCCGGAACACTTATGTTTACCCCTGGTTTATAGTGGGGTTCGTGTTACTCGATCTTTAGTTTTATGTGTATGTTTTGTAGATCGTAGTTTGTCCTTTTGCACTTTTTCTTCTGACCATTGTATTTTCTGTTCGTCTTCGATATACGGATTCCGATTACCACTTTGGCAACAGCATCAGAGAATTTTCGCTACGAAATAGCCATCATATCTCAAATGACAATGGATTTTTCCTTTTTATGTAGATTTGTCCCCTCTATTACCGTCAAGACTTTTACCGGACTGATAGTTTATGAGTAACACGACGGGTGCCATATAAGAAACAACAACTGCTTACTCTTCGTGACCACCTGGTTCATCTCCGTATTTTTGTTTGGAGTCCATGTTGCTCATCTTCCAATTGGCTGGCCTGGTTCAGAGGGTATTTCCAAGCTATCATAACTTGTTTCTAATATCTCTGGCGAAGGTGTCTGGCGGTGTGAATCTGTAAAGCATTGTAAAGCGTACGAAAATAAATTGATCAAGATTGTATTCAAATGTATTTCAGTAGCCTCTGTGTTCGCCTTTACGTTCAGATCTATGTTGATCAGTGGATAATGGTTAACACTATTGTATAAAAAATTCAAATGTTTCATATAAAGTGGTTTTTGGTTAGAGCATGAAAACCCCAAAATCTCTTTTTTTTCCAAATTAATGCAGTTGTATGCTACATTGTAGCAATTCTGTGATCATAGCACGAATAATGACCAAATTCGAACTTCACCTTTCTATTGCGGTAAAAAGATATATAGTGTAAAACTTGGAACATATTTATCCAGGGAAGATCAAAGTTTAAGCGCGGAGACAACATATTTGCTATTTTGCAATTATAAAGGGGCATAGCATAGGAATCATTGGATGAAAAATTGCCAAATTAGCACTTTTGTGTATTGTGGTCAACAAAATTGTGTATTTTTGCTTAAACTATTTAATCAGGGGTTACTAAATTTAGAGATTAAAATCGGAAAGGCAGTAATACGGACTGGCGTACAAGATTAAAACGTAAATCAGTTTCGTATTTCGTTGGGGAGATAACAATTTCCCGTAAGGCCCTATATCAAAATATGTCATGTGGAGACCATCGCACATTTCCGATCATTTGTAAATGAGTCATGACTGTCCAAAACCCCCAGATTTTTGCTCAATCTTTGTTTTCTGTTTACTGTATTGTAGATCGTTGTTTGTCCTTATGTCCTTTTTCTCTTGGTCATTATATTGTCTGTCCTTCCACGATTAAAAGGCTTCTGATTACCCAAAAATACCTGCACTATCCTTTAGCGTTTCTTGAATCTCTTTCTGCATTGTACTATTATCCAGACTATTCCATCTATGGTCAGTGGTAGAATTTTCGTTGGTGACCTCTTCTTGTTCTCTTTCCACTGCCACTGATTGAACTGGTTCATTTTCAACTAAATTCAATTTCTTTGTAGCATCTAGTACTTCCATCATAGCAATACCTTCATCTTTCTGCATTGAACTGTTCACTGAAAAGTAAATTACAACTGGAAGTGTACTTCAGCTGACATATTTCAAGTGGGTGTCATTGCTATAAAATACATGTGTTGGAGCCAATTAAGAAAACCAACTTTGTTGTTACACTACATACAACAATGGAGATCTTCTGTGTGTGTGTTGTTGTTTTGTGTTTTTTTGTGTACACATAATTCAAAAGTTCAAAGAACATTCATTGAGTGTTGCTTGTTTGCTTGTTTGGTTAACGTACCTAAATAGTGTACTAGCGCAGAGTAAATACAAATTTACCTGTATTATATATTAACGTTTCCTGGATCACTTTCTCTTCTGTACTATTACCCAAACTTTTCAGTCCATTGTCAGTGGCAGAATTGGAGGATATACTTTCGTTGATTATCTCTTCTGCTTGTCTTTCTACTGCATCTAATTGAACTGGTTCATTTTCTTCAACTAAATTCAAGTTCTTTGTAGCATCTAGTACTTCCATCATAGCATTACCTTCGTCGTTCTCCATTGAACATGTGATTGAAAAGTAAATTACAACTGGAAGTATACTTCAGCTGATATAGTTCAAGCAGTTGGCATTGCAATATAACACATGTGTACATGTGTTGGAACCAAAAATGAAAACCAACTTTGTTATTACACTACATACAACAATGGAGATCTTCTGTGTGTTTTGTTTTTGATTTTTTATATTTGAGAATACCGCAGAATTCAAAAATCCAAAGAACATTCATTGATTGTTGCTTACTTGCTTGTTTGGTTAACGTACCTAATTAGTTCACTAGCATAGAGTAAATACAAATTTACAGTACACTCAAGGACATATTGTGATGGCTCACATTCAGAGACGGACTGCCTGTAATGTCTGACTTGGAGTCTGACAGGTGTTTGTTGATTGCACACCTGTTGTGTGAATATCCGATAGTGGCTAAATTGGGGGTCGTAAATTTGTACCTGAAGGTGATAAAACTATGACTTACATGTACCTGTTCTTGTATTTATTTAATCACACATTACAATTTTAATTCAATAATTTTAGACAAATATAAAAATAATTATGGGGTTTTTTCCGGGTATTCATGGCCATGTTTGTGAAAAAAGATGAAGAAAATAAAATTAGTTATTTTCATTTGTTTTCTTTTTACTGAAAAAAAAAATGTAATTCAATATTTATAATTTTAACATCAACATACTACTTGAATTTTTTTCAATTTTATCACCTTACTTTGATCATTTACATTAAAAGAATTATTAGTTTCAAATTAATCAAGCTGTCTTAAAACAAGTTACAGATGTTCTTTTACCGGTAAAGTTACAAAATGTGTAAAATAATTTGCATTTTTTCTAATAATGAAGAATGAATGAATAAAGATAAATATTAAAAATTAAAGCAATGAATGTGTATTTGCTTTAAATAATAAAGAATGATTTATCAAAATTGATTGCAAAGAAAAACTAATATGGGTAAAAATCATATAATCCACTTAATTTATCACTTCAAAACTAGAGTCCTATAGAAGTTTAATAAATATGTTGTTGGTTTTTTAACACATTCATGTACACATATAATTGCAAAATAAAGGACCATAGTCAGACAAAATGATTTATTCAAACAAAATGTTTTTTGGTATGTCAAATAGTATTTCAAATTTAAAAGAGAAAGACAGTCAGATGGGGGCTGGGGAAATGCTAACATTAATTTGAGAATTGACAACAACTTTTTTTACTTTTTGAAATATTTGTGCAGCCCTGAAAAGAGCTGTTTTTCTTGTGTAGCCCTGAAAAGGGTCGTTTTCTGTAAACGTTGCTACTGCTGTTTGATGCTAATGATCTTTGCCTGGAATGCTGGTTGATGAAGCCTTTCTGCAAAGTACTTGAGCGATCTGTGTCTGGATCTTTCAGGGAAAACTTTCCTTGGTAGGTCGCCGGTAGCTTGCCCTCCAATGTCCAGTGCGATTGGCAATACTTTGAAGATATGGTCAATGAATTGATTGCAAAGCTCTACCGTCATATCCATACTCCAAAACTGTCGAATGTAGGCTTGTAGTTGATCTTTTGTCCTTGATTCTCTTTTCGCCAATCGTTTCTTCATCATAGCCCACACCATTTATTATTTTTGTCACTCTAGACAGCTTCCTTGGTGATCGGTATTTTGTTGTTACTTGTTATTATATCGGTTGGGTAAATCAATAAGTTTCAGCCGATTTAAGTTTAAAAATTGCAAACCTTCACATCAAACAACATTGAAGTTTTGTATTTTTAAGATAAAATCTGCTGATATTTAGTTGCGAACGGAACAAATGTACATATAAATTTAGGTCACATTTTACACTCTTGTAAAATTATGTGAACGAAAATACACGATTCAGCTGTAGGTTTAAATGTTTGACACAAATGACACAAATGACACACCTGTAAAACAAAAAAACGATCATACTTCTGAAAGTCAGCAAATTTTGCCACAATGGAAG
Source organism: Bathymodiolus brooksi (assembly GCA_963680875.1). Taxonomy (NCBI): domain Eukaryota; kingdom Metazoa; phylum Mollusca; class Bivalvia; order Mytilida; family Modiolidae; genus Bathymodiolus; species Bathymodiolus brooksi. The sequence goes on from OY804584.1 coordinate 30,544,087, forward strand.
TAACACCACAAGATTAAATCTAAAAATAAATAGATTCCAGGTAAATAATGAATATTCTAGAGATAGGATGCGAACCGAACAAATACACATCGAAATTTTAAATCATATTTCACAGACTTGTAAAATTATGTGCACTAAAAAAAAACAATTCAGCTGAAGGTTGAAAATATTCAAAACGCAAACAACACACATATAAAACAACAAAAAACAACAAAAAAACGATCGTACTTCTAAAAGTCGCTATATAAGGTCTAAAAATAGATAGATTCCAAGTAAAACATGAATATTCAAGAGATGAACTTAGAGTTGGAAAAAACCACGTTAATATAATAGATTGTAAAATATATTTAGTGAAGGACTACTGATTTTCATTAAATTCGACAGAAATAAATTATTTTCTACATGCTTCCACAAACAAGAACAGTTTGATTCTAATAAATATTGATGATCCATGTCCCATGTCTCATTTTATCCAAACCACGTTGCCTGAAAATGAAATGTTATTCAAAATTAACCTAATCAGGTAAATGTCAACAATCAAGTCATATCCTGTCACAGGTAGCAATTAAAGGCAATTAAACATTTAATCTTGTTAATTACACCTGTTGGCTCAACTCTTTAGTTTCATGACCCTTTTTATTGCACCTGTCCCCATCCGACCTGTTGTCTGACATGTCAAATCCAACACGTCTACTGTACTGTACCTGTATCTTCTGTTAACTTTTCCTGTATAATCCTTTTCTCTTCTATACTAGTGCCCAGACTATTCAATCCATTGTTAGTGGTAGAACTGTAGGATACAGATTCATTAATGACCTCTTCTTGTTCTCTTTCTACTAAGTCTATTTCAACAGTGGCAGAAGTTTTGTTAATGGCCTCTTCTTGTTCTCTTTGTACTTTGTCTATTTCATCAGTGGTAGGAGTTTCGTTGATGACCTCTTCTTGTTCTCTTTCTACTAAGTCTATTTCATCAGTGGTATGAGTTTCGTTGATGACCTCTTCTTGTTCTCTTTCTACTAAGTCTATCTCATCAGCGGTAGGAGTTTTGTTGATGGCCTCTTCTTGTTCTCTTTCTACTAAGTCTATCTCATCAGTGGTAGGAGTTTTGTTGATGGCCTCTTCTTGTTCTCTTTCTATTAAGTCTATGTCATCAATGGTAGGAGTTTTGTTAATGGCCTCTTCTTGTTCTCTTTGTACTTTGTCTATTTCATCAGTGGTAGGAGTTTTGTTGATGGCCTCTTCTTGTTCTCTTTCTACAAAGTCTATTTCATCAGTGGTAGGAGTTTTGTTAATGGCCTCCTCTTGTTCTCTTTCTACTAAATATATTTCATCAGTGGTAGGAGTTTTGTTAATGACCTCTTCTTGTTCTCTTTCTATTAAGTCTATTTCACCAGTGGTAGGAGTTTGTTAAAGACCCCTTCTTCTTCTCTTTCTATTAAGTCTATTTCATCAGTGGTAGGAGTTTTGTTAATGGCCTCTTCTTGTTTTCTTTCTACCAAATCTATTTCATCAGTGGTAGGAGTTTTGTTAATGACCTCCTCTTGTTCTCTTTCTACTAAGTCTATTTCATCAGTGGTAGGAGTTTTGTTAATGGCCTCTTCTTGTTCTCTTCCTACTAAGTCTATTTCATCAGTGGTAGGAGTTTTGTTGATGGCCTCTTCTTGTTCTCTTTCTATTAAGTCTATTTTATCAGTGGTAGGAGTTTTGTTAATGACCTCTTCTTGTTCTATTTCTACTAAGTCTATTTCATCAGTGGTAGGAGTTTTGTTAATGACCTCTTCTTGTTCTCTTTCTATTAAGTCTATTTCAACAGTGGCAGGAGATTTGTTAATGGCCTCTTCTTGTTCTCTTTCTATTAAGTCTATTTCATCAGTGGCAGGAGTTTTGTTAATGACCTCCTCTTGTACTCTTTCTATTAAATCTATTTCAACAGTGGCAGGAGATTTGTTAATGGCCTCTTCTTGTTCTCTTTCTACTAAGTCTATTTCATCAGTGGTAGGAGTTTTGTTGATGGCCTCTTCTTGTTCTCTTTCTACTACGTCTATTTCATAAGTGGTAGGAGTTTTGTTGATGGCCTCTTCTTGTTCTCTTTCTATTAAGTCTATTTCATCAGTGGTAGGAGTTTTGTTAATGGCCTCTTCTTGTTCTCTTTCTACTAAGTCTATTTCATCAGTGGTAGGAGTTTTGTTAATGACCTCTTCTTGTTCTCTTTCTACTAAGTCTATTTCATCAGTGGTAGGTGTTTCGTTAATGACCTCTTCTTGTTCTCATTCTATTAAGGCTATTTCATCAGTGGCAGGAGTTTTGTTGATGGCCTCTTCTTGTTCTCTTTCTATTAAGTCTATTTCATCAGTGGTAGGAGTTTTGTTAATGGCCTCTTCTTGTTCTCTTTCTACTAAGTCTATTTCATCAGTGGTAGGAGTTTTGTTAATGACCTCTTCTTGTTCTCTTTCTATTAAGTCTATTTCAACAGTGGCAGGAGATTTGTTAATGGCCTCTTCTTGTTCTCTTTCTATTAAGTCTATTTCATCAGTGGCAGGAGTTTTGTTAATGACCTCTTCTTGTACTCTTTCTATTAAATCTATTTCATCAGTGGCATAAGATTTGTTAATGGCCTCTTCTTGTTCTCTTTCTACTTAGTCTATTTCATCAGTGGTAGGAGTTTTATTAATGGCCTCTTCTTTTTCTCTTTCTATTAAGTCTATTTCATCAGTGGTAAGAGTTTTGTTAATGGCCTCTTCTTGTACTCTTTCTACTAAGTCTATTTCATCAGTGGTAGGAGTTTTGTTAATGACCTCTTCTTGTTCTATTTCTATTAAGTCTATTTCATCAGTGGTAAGAGTTTTGTTAATGACCTCTTCTTGTTCTCTTTCTATTAAGTCTATTTCATCAGTGGTAGGAGTTTTGTTAATGGCCTCTTCTTGTACTCTTTCTACTAAGTCTATTTCATTAGTGGTAGGAGCTTTGTTAATGGCCTCTTCTTGTACTCTTTCTACTAAGTCTATTTCATCAGTGGTAGGAGTTTTGTTAATGACCTCTTCTTGTTCTATTTCTACTAAGTCTATTTCATCAGTGGTAGGAGTTTTGTTAATGGCCTCTTCTTGTTCTCTTTCTACTAAGTCTATTTCATCAGTGGTAGGAGTTTTGTTAATGACCTCTTCTTGTTCTCTTTCTATTAAGTCTATTTCATCAGTGGTAGGAATTTTGTTAATGGCCTCTTCTTGTACTCTTTCTACTAAGTCTATTTTATCAGTGGTAGGAGTTTTGTTGATGACCTCTTCTTGTTCTCTTTCTATTAAGTCTATTTCATCAGTGGTAGGAGTTTGTTGATGGCCTCTTCTTGTTCTCTTTCTACTAAGTCTAGTTCAACAGTGGTAGGAGTTTTGTTAATGACCTCCTCTTGTTCTCTTTCTATTAAGTCTATTTCAACAGTGGCAGGAGATTTGTTAATGGCCTCTTCTTGTTCTCTTTCTATTAAGTCTATTTCATCAGTGGCAGGAGTTTTGTTAATGACCTCTTCTTGTACTCTTTCTATTAAATCTATTTCAACAGTGGCAGGAGATTTGTTAGTGGCCTCTTCTTGTTCTCTTTCTATTAAGTCTATTTCAACAGTGGCAGGAGTTTCGTTAATGACCTCTTCTTGTTATCTTTCTTCTAAGTCTATTTCAACAGTGGTAGGAGTTTCGTTAATGGCCTCTTCTTGTTCTCTTTCTATTAAGTCTATTTCAACAGTGGTAGGAATTTTGTTAATAAACTCTTGTTCTCTTTCTATTAAGTCTATTTCAACCGTGGTAGGAGTTTTGTTGATGACCACTTCTTGTGCTCTTTCTATTAATTCTATTTCATCAGTGGTAGGAGTTTTGTTGATGACCTCTTCTTGTGCTCTTTCTATTAAGTCTATTTCATCAGTTGTAGGAGTTTCGTTAATGAACTCTTCTTGTTCTTTTTCTACTAAGACTATTTCATCAGTGGTAGGAGTTTTCTTAATAAACTCTTGTTCTCTTTCTATTAAGTCTATTTCAACAGTGGCAGGAGTTTCTTTAATGACCTCTTCTTGTTCTCTTTCTATTAAGTGTATTTCAACAGTAGCAGGAGTTTTGTTAATGACCTCTTCTTGTTCTCTTTCTACTAAGTCTATTTCAACAGTAGCAGGAGTTTTGTTAATGACGTCTTCTTGTTCTCTTTCTACTAAGTCTATTTCATAAGTGGTAGGAGTTTCGTTGATGGCCTCTTCTTGTTCTCTTTCTATTAAATCTATTTCAACAGTGGTAGGAGTTTTTTTAATGACCTCTTCTTGTTCTCTTTCTATTAAGTCTATTTCAACAGTGGCAGGAGATTTGTTAATGGCCTCTTCTTGTTCTCTTTCTATTAAGTCTATTTCAACAGTGGCAGGAGTTTCGTTAATGGCCTCTTCTTGTTCTCTTTCTATTAAGTCTATTTCATCAGTGGCAGGAGATTTGTTAATGGCCTCTTCTTGTTCTCTTTCTATTAAGTCTATTTCAACAGTGGCAGGAGATTTGTTAATGGCCTCTTCTTGTTCTCTTTCTATTAAGTCTATTTCATCAGTGGCAGGAGTTTTGTTAATGACCTCTACTTGTTATCTTTCTTCTAAGTCTATTTCAACAGTGGTAGGAGTTTCGTTAATGGCCTCTTCTTGTTCTCTTTCTACTATGTCTATTTCATAAGTGGTAGGAGTTTTTTTGATGGCCTCTTCTTGTTCTCTTTGTTCTAAGTCTATTTCATCAGTGGTAGGAGTTTTGTTAATGACCTCTTCTTGTTCTCTTTCTATTAAGTCTATTTCATCAGTGGCAGGAGTTTTGTTAATTACCTCTTCTTGTACTCTTTCTATTAAATCTATTTCAACAGTGGCAGGAGATTTGTTGGTGGCCTCTTCTTGTTCTCTTTCTATTAAGTCTATTTCAACAGTGGCAGGAGTTTCGTTAATGACCTCTTCTTGTTATCTTTCTTCTACGTCTATTTCAACAGTGGTAGGAGTTTCGTTAATAAACTCTTGTTCTCTTTCTATTAAGTCTATTTCAACAGTGGCAGGAGATTTGTTAATGGCCTCTTCTTGTTCTCTTTCTATTAAGTCTATTTCAACAGTGGCAGGAGTTTCGTTAATGGCCTCTTCTTGTTCTCTTTCTATTAAGTCTATTTCATCAGTGGCAGGAGATTTGTTAATGGCCTCTTCTTGTTCTCTTTCTATTAAGTCTATTTCAACAGTGGCAGGAGATTTGTTAATGGCCTCTTCTTGTTCTCTTTCTATTAAGTCTATTTCATCAGTGGCAGGAGTTTTGTTAATGACCTCTTCTTGTTATCTTTCTTCTAAGTCTATTTCAACAGTGGTAGGAGTTTCGTTAATGGCCTCTTCTTGTTCTCTTTCTACTATGTCTATTTCATAAGTGGTAGGAGTTTTTTTTATGGCCTCTTCTTGTTCTCTTTGTTCTAAGTCTATTTCATCAGTGGTAGGAGTTTTGTTAATGACCTCTTCTTGTTCTCTTTCTATTAAGTCTATTTCATCAGTGGCAGGAGTTTTGTTAATTACCTCTTCTTGTACTCTTTCTATTAAATCTATTTCAACAGTGGCAGGAGATTTGTTGGTGGCCTCTTCTTGTTCTCTTTCTATTAAGTCTATTTCAACAGTGGCAGGAGTTTCGTTAATGACCTCTTCTTGTTATCTTTCTTCTACGTCTATTTCAACAGTGGTAGGAATTTCGTTAATAAACTCTTGTTCTCTTTCTATTAAGTCTATTTCAACAGTGGTAGAAGTTTTGTTGATGACCTCTTCTTGTGCTCTTTCTATTAAGTCTATTTCATCAGTTGTAGGAGTTTCGTTAAAGAAATCTTCTTGTTCTTTTTCTACTAAGTCTATTTCATCAGTGGTAGGAGTTTTCTTAATAAACTCTTGTTCTCTTTCTATTAAGTCTATTTCAACGGTGGCAGGAGTTTTGTTAATGAAGTCTTCTTGTTCTCTTTCTACTAAGTCTATTTCAACAGTGGCAGGAGTTTCGTTAATGGCCTCTTCTTGTTCTCTTTCTATTAAGTCTATTTCAACAGAGGTAGGAGTTTTTTTAATGACCTCTTCTTGTTCTCTTTCTACTAAGTCTATTTCAACAGTGTCAGGAGTTTTGTTAATGACTTCTTCTTGTTCTCTTTCTATTAAGTCTATTTCATCAGTGGTAGGAGTTTTGTTAATGGCCTCTTCTTGTACTCTTTCTACTAAGTCTATTTCATCAGTGGTAGGAGTTTTGTTAATGGCCTCTTCTTGTTCTCTTTCTATTAAGTCTATTTCATCAGTGGTAGGAATTTTGTTAATGGCCTCTTCTTGTACTCTTTCTAGTAAGTCTATTTTATAAGTGGTAGGAGTTTTGTTGATGACCTCTTCTTGTTCTCTTTCTATTAAGTCTATTTCATCAGTGGTAGGAGTTTGTTGATGGCCTCTTCTTGTTCTCTTTCTACTAAGTCTAGTTCAACAGTGGTAGGAGTTTTGTTAATGACCTCCTCTTGTTCTCTTTCTATTAAGTCTATTTCAACAGTGGCAGGAGATTTGTTAATGGCCTCTTCTTGTTCTCTTTCTATTACGTCTATTTCATCAGTGGCAGGAGTTTTGTTAATGACCTCTTCTTGTACTCTTTCTATTAAATCTATTTCAACAGTGGCAGGAGATTTGTTAGTGGCCTCTTCTTGTTCTCTTTCTATTAAGTCTATTTCAACAGTGGCAGGAGTTTCGTTAATGACCTCTTCTTGTTATCTTTCTTCTAAGTCTATTTCAACAGTGGTAGGAGTTTCGTTAATGGCCTCTTCTTGTTCTCTTTCTATTAAGTCTATTTCAACAGTGGTAGGAATTTTGTTAATAAACTCTTGTTCTCTTTCTATTAAGTCTATTTCAACCGTGGTAGGAGTTTTGTTGATGACCACTTCTTGTGCTCTTTCTGTTTAGGTCTATTTCATCAGTGGTAGGAGTTTTGTTGATGACCTCTTCTTGTGCTCTTTCTATTAAGTCTATTTCATCAGTTGTAGGAGTTTCGTTAATGAACTCTTCTTGTTCTTTTTCTACTAAGACTATTTCATCAGTGGTAGGAGTTTTCTTAATAAACTCTTGTTCTCTTTCTATTAAGTCTATTTCAACAGTGGCAGGAGTTTCTTTAATGACCTCTTCTTGTTCTCTTTCTATTAAGTGTATTTCAACAGTAGCAGGAGTTTTGTTAATGACCTCTTCTTGTTCTCTTTCTACTAAGTCTATTTCAACAGTAGCAGGAGTTTTGTTAATGACGTCTTCTTGTTCTCTTTCATCTAAGTCTATTTCATCAGTTGTAGGAGTTTCGTTGATGGCCTCTTCTTGTTCTCTTTCTATTAAATCTATTTCAACAGTGGTAGGAGTTTTTTTAATGACCTCTTCTTGTTCTCTTTCTATTAAGTCTATTATAACAGTGGCAGGAGATTTGTTAATGGCCTCTTCTTGTTCTCTTTCTATTAAGTCTATTTCAACAGTGGCAGGAGTTTCGTTAATGGCCTCTTCTTGTTCTCTTTCTATTAAGTCTATTTCATCAGTGGCAGGAGATTTGTTAATGGCCTCTTCTTGTTCTCTTTCTATTAAGTCTATTTCAACAGTGGCAGGAGATTTGTTAATGGCCTCTTCTTGTTCTCTTTCTATTAAGTCTATTTCATCAGTGGCAGGAGTTTTGTTAATGACCTCTACTTGTTATCTTTCTTCTAAGTCTATTTCAACAGTGGTAGGAGTTTCGTTAATGGCCTCTTCTTGTTCTCTTTCTACTATGTCTATTTCATAAGTGGTAGGAGTTTTTTTGATGGCCTCTTCTTGTTCTCTTTGTTCTAAGTCTATTTCATCAGTGGTAGGAGTTTTGTTAATGACCTCTTCTTGTTCTCTTTCTATTAAGTCTATTTCATCAGTGGCAGGAGTTTTGTTAATTACCTCTTCTTGTACTCTTTCTATTAAATCTATTTCAACAGTGGCAGGAGATTTGTTGGTGGCCTCTTCTTGTTCTCTTTCTATTAAGTCTATTTCAACAGTGGCAGGAGTTTCGTTAATGACCTCTTCTTGTTATCTTTCTTCTACGTCTATTTCAACAGTGGTAGGAGTTTCGTTAATAAACTCTTGTTCTCTTTCTATTAAGTCTATTTCAACAGTGGCAGGAGATTTGTTAATGGCCTCTTCTTGTTCTCTTTCTATTAAGTCTATTTCAACAGTGGCAGGAGTTTCGTTAATGGCCTCTTCTTGTTCTCTTTCTATTAAGTCTATTTCATCAGTGGCAGGAGATTTGTTAATGGCCTCTTCTTGTTCTCTTTCTATTAAGTCTATTTCAACAGTGGCAGGAGATTTGTTAGTGACCTCTTCTTGTTCTCTTTCTATTAAGTCTATTTCATCAGTGGCAGGAGTTTTGTTAATGACCTCTTCTTGTTATCTTTCTTCTAAGTCTATTTCAACAGTGGTAGGAGTTTCGTTAATGGCCTCTTCTTGTCCTCTTTCTACTATGTCTATTTCATAAGTGGTAGGAGTTTTTTTGATGGCCTCTTCTTGTTCTCTTTGTTCTAAGTCTATTTCATCAGTGGTAGGAGTTTTGTTAATGACCTCTTCTTGTTCTCTTTCTATTAAGTCTATTTCATCAGTGGCAGGAGTTTTGTTAATTACCTCTTCTTGTACTCTTTCTATTAAATCTATTTCAACAGTGGCAGGAGATTTGTTGGTGGCCTCTTCTTGTTCTCTTTCTATTAAGTCTATTTCAACAGTGGCAGGAGTTTCGTTAATGACCTCTTCTTGTTATCTTTCTTCTACGTCTATTTCAACAGTGGTAGGAATTTCGTTAATAAACTCTTGTTCTCTTTCTATTAAGTCTATTTCAACAGTGGTAGGAGTTTTGTTGATGACCTCTTCTTGTGCTCTTTCTATTAAGTCTATTTCATCAGTTGTAGGAGTTTCGTTAAAGAACTCTTCTTGTTCTTTTTCTACTAAGTCTATTTCATCAGTGGTAGGAGTTTTCTTAATAAACTCTTGTTCTCTTTCTATTAAGTCTATTTCAACGGTGGCAGGAGTTTTGTTAATGAAGTCTTCTTGTTCTCTTTCTACTAAGTCTATTTCAACAGTGGCAGGAGTTTCGTTAATGGCCTCTTCTTGTTCTCTTTCTATTAAGTCTATTTCAACAGAGGTAGGAGTTTTTTTAATGACCTCTTCTTGTTCTCTTTCTACTAAGTCTATTTCAACAGTGTCAGGAGTTTTGTTAATGACTTCTTCTTGTTCTCTTTCTATTAAGTCTATTTCAAACGTGGTAGGAGGTTTTTTAATGACCTCTTCTTGTTCTCTTTCTACTAAGTCTATTTCAACAGTGGCAGGAGTTTTGTTAATGACGTCTTCTTGTTCTCTTTCTATTAAATCTATTTCAACAGTGGCAGGAGTTTTGTTGATGGCCTCTTCTTGTTCTCTTTCTATTAAGTCTATTTCATCAGTGGTAGGAGTTTTGTTAATGGAATCTTCTTGTTCTCTTTCTACTAAGTCTATTTCATCAGTGGTAGGAGTTTTGTTAATGGCCTCTTCTTGTTCTATTTCTACTAAGTCTATTTCATCAGAGGTAGGAGTTTTGTTAATGATCTCTTCTTGTTCTCTTCCTATTAAGTCTATATCATCAGTGGCAGGAGTTTTGTTTATGACCTCTTCTTGTTATCTTTCTTTTAAGTCTATTTCAATAGTGGTAGGAGTTTTGTTAATGGCCTCTTCTTGTTCTCTTTCTATTAAGTCTATTTCAACATTGGCAGGAGTTTCGTTAATGGCCTCTTCTTGTTCTCTTTCTATTAAGTCTATTTCAACAGTGGTAGGAGTTTTGTTAATGGCCTCTTCTTGTTCTCTTTCTACTAAGTCTATTTCATCAGTGGTAGGAGTTTTGTTAATGATCTCTTCTTGTTCTCTTTCTATTAAGTCTATTTCAACAGTGGCATAAGATTTGTTAATGGCCTCTTCTTGTTCTCTTTCTACTAAGTCTATTTCATCAGTGGCAGGAGTTTTGTTAATGACCTCTTCTTGTACTCTTTCTATTAAATCTATTTCAACGGTGGCAGGAGATTTGTTAATGGCCTCTTCTTGTTCTCTTTCTACTAAGTCTATTTCATCAGTGGTAGTAGTTTTGTTAATGACCTCCTCTTGCTCTCTTTCTATTAAGTCTATTTCAACAGTGGCAGGAGATTTGTTAATGTCCTCTTCTTGTTCTCTTTCTATTAAGTCTATTTCAACAGTGGTAGGAATTTCGTTAATGGCCTCTTCTTGTTCTCTTTCTATTAAGTCTATTTCAACAGTGGTAGGAGTTTTGTTAATAACCTCTTGTTCTCTTTCTATTAAGTATATTTCAACAGTGGTAGGAGTTTTGTTAATAAACACTCTTGTTCTCTTTCTATTAAGTCTATTTCATCAGTGGTAGGAGTTTTGTTGATGAACACTTCTTGTGCTCTTTCTATTAAGTCTATTTCATCAGTGGTAGGAGTTTCGTTAATGACCTCTTCTTGTTCTCTTTCTACTAAGTCTATTTCATCGGTGGTAGGAGTTTTGTTAATGGCCTCTTCTTGTTCTCTTTCTATTAAGTCTATTTCAACAGTGGTAGGAGTTTTGTTAATAACCTCTTGTTCTCTTTCTATTAAGTATATTTCAACAGTGGCAGGAGTTTCGTTAATGGCCTCTTCTTGTTCTCTTTCTACTAAGTCTATTTCAACAGTAGCAGGAGTTTTGTTAATGACGTCTTCTTGTTCTCTTTCTACTAAGTCTATTTCATCAGTGGTAGGAGTTTTGTTAATGGCCTCTTCTTGTTCTATTTCTACTAAGTCTATTTCATCAGTGGTAGGAGTTTTGTTAATGACCTCTTCTTGTTCTCTTCCTATTAAGTCTATTTCAACAATGGCAGGAGATTTGTTAATGGCCTCTTCTTGTTCTCTTTCTATTAAGTCTATTTCATCAGTGGTAGGAGTTTTGTTAATGAATTCTTCTTGTACTCTTTCTACTAAGTCTATTTCAACAGTGGTAGGTTTTTTTTAATAACCTCTTGTTCTCTTTCTATTAAGTCTATTTCAACAGTGGCAGGAGATTTGTTAATGACCTCTTCTTGTTCTCTTTCTATTAAGTCTATATCAACAGTGGTAGGAGTTTTGTTAATAACCTCTTGTTCTCATTCTATTAAGTCTATTTCAACAGTGGTAGGAGTTTGTTAATGACCTCTTCTTGTTCTCTTTCTACTAAGTCTATTTCAACAGTGGTAGGAGTTTGTTAATGACCTCTTCTTGTACTCTTTCTACTAAGTCTATTTCATCAGTGGTAGGAGTTTTGTTAATGACCTCTTCTTGTTCTCTTCCTATTAAGTCTATTTCAACAATGGCAGGAGATTTGTTAATGGCCTCTTCTCGTTCTCTTTCTATTAAATCTATTCCATCAGTGGTAGGAGTTTTGTTAGTGAACTCTTCTTGTACTCTTTCTACTAAGTCTATTTCAACAGTGGTAGGTTTTTTTTAATAACCTCTTGTTCTCTTTCTATTAAGTCTATTTCAACAGTGGCAGGAGATTTGTTAATGGCCTCTTCTTGTTCTCTTTCTATTAAGTCTATTTCAACAGTGGTAGGAGTTTTGTTAATAACCTCTTGTTCTCATTTTATTAAGTCTATTTCAACAGTGGTAGGAGTTTGTTAATGACCTCTTCTTGTTCTCTTTCTACTAAGTCTATTTCAACAGTGGCAGGAGATTTGTTAATGGCCTCTTCTTGTTCTCTTTCTATTAAGTCTATTTCAACAGTGGTAGGAATTTTGTTAATAACTTCTTGTTCTCTTTCTATTAAGTCTATTTCAACAGTGGTAGGAGTTTGTTAATGACCTCTTCTTGTTCTCTTTCTACTAAGTCTATTTCAACAGTGGCAGGAGTTTGTTAATGACCTCTTCTTGTTCTCTTTTTACTAAGTCTATTTCATCAGTGTCAGGAGTTTTGTTAATGACCTCTTCTTGTTCTCTTTCTACTAAGTCTATTTCATGAGTGGTAGGAGTTTTGTTAATGGCCTCTTCTTGTTCTCTTTCTATTAAGTCTATTTCAACAGTGGTAGAAGTTTGTTAATGATCTCTTCTTGTACTCTTTCTACTAAGTCTATTTCATCAGTGGTAGGAGTTTTGTTAATGGCCTCTTCTTGTTCTCTTTCTATTAAGTCTATTTCAACAGTCTTAGGAGTTTCGTTAATGAACTCTTCTGGTTCTCTTTCTACTAAGTATATTTCAACAGTGGCAGAAGTTTGTTAATGACCTCTTCTTGTTCTCTTTCTATTAAGTCTATTTCATCAGTGGTAGGAGTTTTGTTAATGACCTCTTCTTGTTCTCTTTCTATTAAGACTATTTCAACAGTGGTAGGAGTTTTGTTAATGGCCTCTTCTTGTTCTCTTTCTACTAAGTCTATTTCATCAGTGGTATGAGTTTCGTTAATGACCTCTTCTTGTTCACTTTCTATTAAGTGTATTTCATCAGTGGTAGGAGTTGCGTTAATGGCCTCTTCTTGTTCTCTTTCTATTAAGTCTATTTCATCAGTGGTAGGAGTTTTGTTAAAGACCTCTTCTTCTTCTCTTCCTATTAAGACTTTTTCATCAGTGGCAGGAGTTTCGTTAAAGACCCCTTCTTCTTCTCTTTCTATTAAGTCTATTCCATCAGTGGTAGAAGTTGTGTTAATGACCTCTTCTTGTCCTCTTTCTAATCAGTCTATTTCATCAGTGGTAGGAGTTTTGTTTATGGCCTCTTCTTGTACTTTTCTACTAAGTCTATTTCAACAGTGGCAGTAGTTTTGTTGATGGCCTCTTCTTGTTCTCTTTCTACGTTGTCTATTTCAACAGTGGCAGGAGTTTGGTTGATGGTCTCTTCTTGTTCTCATTCTACTAAATCTATTTCAACAGTGGCAGGAGCTTTGTTGATGACCTCTTCTTGTATTCTTTCTACTAAGTCTATTTCAACAGTGGTAGGAGTTTTGTTGATGACCTCTTCTTGTTCTCTTTCTACTAAGTCTATTTCAGCAGTGGTAGGAGTTTTGTTAAAGACCTGTTCTTGTTCTCTTTGTATTAAGTCTATTTCAACAGTGGCAGGAGATTTGTTAATGGCCTCTTCTTGTTCTCCTTCTATTAAGTCTATTTCATCAGTGGCAGGTGTTTCGTTAATGGCTTCTTCTTGTACTCTTTCTACTAAGTATATTTCAACAGTGGCAGGTGTTTCGTTAATGGCCTCTTCTTGTACTCTTTCTACTAAGTCTATTTCATCAATGGTAGGAGTTTTGTTAATTACCTCTTCTTGTTCTCTTTCTATTAAGTCTATGTCATCAATGATAGGAGTTTTGTTAATGACCTCTTCTTGTTCTCTTTCTATTAAGTCTATGTCATCAATGATAGGAGTTTTGTTAATGACCTCTTCTTGTTCTCTTTCTACTAAGTCTATGTCATTAATGGTAGGAGTTTTGTTAATGATCTCTTCTTGTTCTCTTTCTGTAAAGTCTATTTCATCAATGGTAGGAGTTTCGTTAATGGCCTCTTCTTGTACTCTTTCTACTAAGTATATTTCGACAGTGGCAGGAGTTTCGTTAATGGCCTCTTCTTGATCTCTTTCTATTAAGTCTATGTCATCAATGATAGGAGTTTTGTTAATGACCTCTTCTTGTTCTCTTTCTATTAAGTCTATGTCATCAATGGTAGGAGTTTTGTTAATGACCTCTTCTTGTTCTCTTTCTATTAAGTCTATGTCATCAATGGTAGGAGTTTTGTTAATGACCTCTTCTTGTTCTCTTTCTATTAAGTCTATTTCATCAATGGTAGGTGTTCCGTTAATGGCCTCTTCTTGTACTCTTTCTACTAAGTATATTTCAACAGTGGCAGGTGTTTCGTTAATGGCCTCTTCTTGTTCTCTTTCTGTTAAGTCTATTTCAACAGTGGTAGGAGTTTCGTTAATGACCTCTTCTTGTACTCTTTCTACTAAGTCTATTTCATCAATGGTAGGAATTTTGTTAATGGCCTCTTCTTGTTCTCTTTCTATTAAGTCTATTTCATCAATGGTAGGAGTTTCGTTAATGGCCTCTTCTTGTACTCTTTCTACTAAGTATATTTCAACAGTGGCAGGTGTTTCATTAATGGCATCTTCTTGTACTCTTTCTACTAAGTATATTTCAACAGTGGCAGGAGTTTCGTTAATGGCCTCTTCTTGTTCTCATTCTATTAAGTCTATTTCAACAGTGGTAGGAGTTTTGTTAAAGGCCTCTTCTTGTTCTCCTTCTACTAAGTCTATTTTAACAGTGTCAGGAGTTTCGTTAATGGCCTCTTCTTGTTCTCTTTCTACTAAGTCTATTTCAACAGTGGTAGGAGCTTTGTTAATGGCCTCTTCTTGTTCTCTTTCTACTAAGTCTATTTTAACAGTGTCAGGAGTTTCGTTATTGCCTCTTCTTGTTCTCTTTCTACTAAGTCTATTTCAACAGTGGCAGGAGTTTCGTTAATGGCCTCTTCTTGTTCTCTTTCTACTAAGTCTATTTCATCAGTGACAGGAGTTTTGTTGATGACCTCTTCTTGTTATCTTTCTATTACGTCTATTTTAACAGTGGTAGGAGTTTTGTTAAAGGCCTTTTCTTGTACTCCTTCTACTAAGTCTATTTCATCAATGGTAGGAGTTTTGTTAATGACCTCTTCTTGTTCTCTTTCTATTAAATTTATTTCAACAGTGGCAGGAGATTTGTTAATGGCCTCTTCTTTTTCTCCTTATATTAAGTCTATTTCATCAGTGGCAGGTGTTTCGTTAATGCCCTCTTCTTGTACTCTATCTACTAAGTATATTTCAACAGTGGCAGGTGTTTCGTTAATGGCCTCTTCTTGTTCCGTTTTTATTAAGTCTATTTCAACAGTGGTAGGAGATTCGTTAATGACCTCTTCTTTTACTCTTTCTCCTAAGTCTATTTCATCAATGGTAGGAGTTTTGTTAATGACCTCTTCTTGTTCTCTTTCTATTAAGTCTATGTCATCAATGGTAGGAGTTTTGTTAATGACCTCTTCTTGTTCTCTTTCTATTAAGTCTATTTCATCAATGGTAGGAGTTTCGTTAATGGCCTCTTCTTGTACTCTTTCTACAAAGTATATTTCAACAGTGGCAGGTGTTTCGTTAATGGCCTCTTCTTGTACTCTTTCTACTAAGTCTATTTCAACAGTGTCAGGAGTTTCGTTAATGGCCTCTTCTTGTTCTCTTTCTACTTAGTCTATTTCAACAGTCGTAAGAGTTTTGTTAATGGCCTCTTCTTGTTCTCTTTCTACTAAGTCTATTTCATCAGTGGTAGGAGTTTCGTTAGTGGCCTCTTCTTGTTCTCTTTCTACTAAATCTATTTCATCAGTGGTAGGAGTTTTGTTAATGGCCTCTTCTTGTTCTCTTTCTATTAAGTCTATTTCATCAGTGGCAGGAGATTTGTTAATGACCTCTTCTTGTTCTCTTTCTATTAAGTCTGTTTCGTCAGTGGCAGGTGTTTCGTTAATGGCCTCCTCTTGTACTCTTTCTACTAATTATATTTCAACAGTGGCAGGTGGTTCGTTAATGGCCTCTTCTTGTTCTCTTTCTATTAAGTCTATTTCAACAGTGGCAGGTGTTTCGTTAATGGCCTCTTCTTGTTCTCTTTCTGTTAAGTCTATTTCAACAGTGGTAGGAGCTTTGTTAATGACCTCTTCTTGTTCTCTTTCTATTAAGTCTATTTCAACAGTGGTAGGAGTTTCGTTAATGACCTCTTCTTGTACTCTTTCTACTAAGTCTATTTCATCAATGGTAGGAGTTTTGTTAATGACCTCTTCTTGTTCTCTTTCTATTAAGTCTATTTCATCGGTGTTAGGAGTTTTGTTGATGACCTCTTCTTGTTATCTTTCTATTAAGTTTATTTCATCAGTGGTAGGAGTTTTGTTGATGACCTCTTCTTGTTCTCTTTCTATTACTTCTATTTCATCAGTGTTAGGAGTTTTGTTGATGACCTCTTCTTGTTATCTTTCTATTAAGTTTATTTCATCAGTGGTAGAATTTTATTAATGGCCTCTTCTTGTATTCTTTCTACTAAGTCTATTTCATCAGTGGTAGGTGTTTTGTTAATGACCTCTTCTTGTTCTCTTTCTATTTAGTCTATTTCATCAGTGGTAGGAGTTTTGTTGATGACCTCTTCTTGTTCTCTTTCTATTAAGTCTATTTCAACAGTGGCAGGAGATTTGTTAATGACCTCTTCTTGTTCTCTTTCTATTAAGTCTGTTTCGTCAGTGGCAGGTGTTTCGTTAATGGCCTCTTCTTGTTCTCTTTCTACTAAGTCTATTTTATCAGTGGTAGGAGTTTTGTTAATGACCTCTTCTTGTTCTATTTCTATTAAGTCTATTTCAACAGTCTCAGGAGTTTCGTTAATGGCCTCTTCTTGTTCTCTTTCTACTAAGTCTATTTCATCAGTGGTAGGAGTTTTTTTAATGGCCTCTTCTTGTACTCTTTCTATTAAGTCTATTTCATCAGTGGTAGAATTTTGTTAATGGCCTCTTCTTGTACTCTTTCTATTAAGTCTATTTCGTCAGTGGTAGGAGTTTTGTTGATGACCTCTTCTTGTTCTCTTTCTATTAAGTCTATTTCATCAGTGGTAGGAGTTTTGTTGATGACCTCTTCTTGTTCTCTTTCTATTACGTCTATTTTAACAGTGGTAGGAGTTTTGTTAATGACGTTTTCTTGTACTCTTTCTACTAAGTCTAATTCATCAGTGGTAGGAGTTTGTTAATGACCTGTTCTTGTTCTCTTTCTATTAAGTCTATTTCAATAGTGGCAGGAGATTTGTTAATGACCTCTTCTTGTTCTCTTTCTATTAAGTCTGTTTCATCAGTGGCAGGTGTTTCGTTAATGGCCTCTACTTGTACTCTTTCTACTAATTATATTTCAACAGTGGCAGGTGGTTCGTTAATGGCCTCTTCTTGTACTCTTTCTACTAAGTCTATTTCATCAATGGTAGGAGTTTCGTTAATGACCTCTTCTTGTTCTCTTTCTATTAAGTCTATGTCATCAATGGTAGGAGTTTCGTTAATGGGCTCTTCTTGTACTCTTTATACTAAGTATATTTCAACAGTGGCAGGTGTTTCGTTAATGGCCTCTTCTTGTTCTCTTTCTGTTAAGTCTATTTCAACAGTGGTAGGAGCTTTGTTAATGACCTCTTCTTGTTCTATTTCTATTAAGTCTATTTCAACAGTGGTAGGAGTTTCGTTAATGACCTCTTCTTGTACTCTTTCTACTAAGTCTATTTCATCAATGGTAGGAGTTTTGTTAATGACCTCTTCTTGTTCTCTTTCTATTAAGTCTATGTCATCAATGGTAGGAGTTTTGTTAATGACCTCTTCTTGTTCTCTTTCTATTAAGTCTATTTCATCAATGGTAGGAGTTTCGTTAATGGCCTCTTCTTGTACTCTTTCTACTAAATATATTTCAACAGTGGCAGGAGTTTCGTTAATGGCCTCTTCTTGTTCTCTTTCTACTAAGTCTATTTCATCAGTGGTAGGAGTTTCGTTAGTGACCTCTTCTTGTTCTCTTTCTACTAAGTCTATTTTATCAGTGGTAGGAGTTTTGTTAATGACCTCTTCTTGTTCTATTTCTATTAAATCTATTTCAACAGTGTCAGGCGTTTCGTTAATGGCCGCTTCTTGTACTCTTACTACTAATTATATTTCAACAGTGGCAGGTGGTTCGTTAATGGCCTCTTCTTGTACTCTTTCTACTAAGTATATTTCATCAATGGTAGGAGTTTTGTTAATGACCTCTTCTTGTTCTCTTTCTATTAAGTCTATGTCATTAATGGTAGGAGTTTTGTTAATGACCTCTTCTTGTTCTCTTTCTATAAAGTCTATTTCATCAATGGTAGGAGTTTCGTTAATGGCCTCTTCTTGTACTCTTTCTACTAAGTATATTTCAACAGTGGCAGGTGTTTCGTTAATGGCCTCTTCTTGTTGTCTTTCTGTTAAATCTATTTCAACAGTGGTAGGAGTTTTGTTAATGACCTCTTCTTGTTCTATTCCTATTAAGTCTATTTCAACAGTGGTAGGAGATTCGTTAATGACCTCTTCTTTTACTCTTTCTACTAAGTCTATTTCATCAATGGTAGGAGTTTTGTTAATGACCCCTTCTTGTTCTCTTTCTATTAAGTCTATTTCATCAATGGTAGGAGTTTTGTTAATGACCTCTTCTTGTTCTCTTTCTATTAAGTCTATTTCATCAATGGTAGGAGTGTCGTTAATGGCCTCTTCTTGTACTCTTTCTACTAAGTATATTTCAACAGTGGCAGGTGTTTCGTTAATGGCCTCTTCTTGTTGTCTTTCTGTTAAATCTATTTCAACAGTGGTAGGAGTTTTGTTAATGACCTCTTCTTGTTCTATTCCTATTAAGTCTATTTCAACAGTGGTAGGAGATTCGTTAATGACCTCTTCTTTTACTCTTTCTACTAAGTCTATTTTATCAATGGTAGGAGTTTTGTTAATGACCTCTTCTTGTTCTCTTTCTATTAAGTCTATTTCATCAATGGTAGGAGTTTCGTTAATGGCCTCTTCTTGTACTCTTTCTACTACGTATATTTCAACAGTGGCAGGTGTTTCGTTAATGGCCTCTTCTTGTACTCTTTCTATTAAGTCTATTTCAACAGTGGTAGGAGTTTTGTTAATGGCCTCTTATTGTTCTCTTTCTACTAAGTTTATTTCATCAGTGGTAGGAGTTTTGTTAGTGACCTCTTCTTGTTCCCTTTCTACTAAGTCTATTTTATCAGTGGTAGGAGTTTTGTTAATGACCTCTTCTTGTTCTATTTCTATTAAGTCTATTTCAACAGTCTCAGGAGTTTCGTTAATGGCCTCTTCTTGTTCTCTTTCTACTAAGTCTATTTCATCAGTGGTAGGAGTTTTTTTAATGGCCTCTTCTTGTACTCTTTCTATTAAGTCTATTTCATCAGTGGTAGAATTTTGTTAATGGCCTCTTCTTGTACTCTTTCTATTAAGTCTATTTCGTCAGTGGTAGGAGTTTTGTTGATGACCTCTTCTTGTTCTCTTTCTATTAAGTCTATTTCATCAGTGGTAGGAGTTTTGTTGATGACATCTTCTTGTTCTCTTTCTATTATGTCTATTTTAACAGTGGTAGGAGTTTTGTTAATGACGTTTTCTTGTACTCTTTCTACTAAGTCTAATTCATCAGTGGTAGGAGTTTGTTAATGACCTGTTCTTGTTCTCTTTCTATTAAGTCTATTTCAATAGTGGCAGGAGATTTGTTAATGACCTCTTCTTGTTCTCTTTCTATTAAGTCTGTTTCATCAGTGGCAGGTGTTTCGTTAATGGCCTCTACTTGTACTCTGTCTACTAATTATATTTCAACAGTGGCAGGTGGTTCGTTAATGGCCTCTTCTTGTACTCTTTCTACTAAGTCTATTTCATCAATGGTAGGAGTTTCGTTAATGACCTCTTCTTGTTCTCTTTCTATTAAGTCTATGTCATCAATGGTAGGAGTTTCATTAATGGGCTCTTCTTGTACTCTTTATACTAAGTATATTTCAACAGTGGCAGGTGTTTCGTTAATGGCCTCTTCTTGTTCTCTTTCTGTTAAGTCTATTTCAACAGTGGTAGGAGCTTTGTTAATGACCTCTTCTTGTTCTATTTCTATTAAGTCTATTTCAACAGTGGTAGGAGTTTCGTTAATGACCTCTTCTTGTACTCTTTCTACTAAGTCTATTTCATCAATGGTAGGAGTTTTGTTAATGACCTCTTCTTGTTCTCTTTCTATTAAGTCTATGTCATCAATGGTAGGAGTTTTGTTAATGACCTCTTCTTGTTCTCTTTCTATTAAGTCTATTTCATCAATGGTAGGAGTTTCGTTAATGGCCTCTTCTTGTACTCTTTCTACTAAATATATTTCAACAGTGGCAGGAGTTTCGTTAATGGCCTCTTCTTGTTCTCTTTCTACTAAGTCTATTTCATCAGTGGTAGGAGTTTCGTTAGTGACCTCTTCTTGTTCTCTTTCTACTAAGTCTATTTTATCAGTGGTAGGAGTTTTGTTAATGACCTCTTCTTGTTCTATTTCTATTAAATCTATTTCAACAGTGTCAGGAGTTTCGTTAATGGCCGCTTCTTGTACTCTTACTACTAATTATATTTCAACAGTGGCAGGTGGTTCGTTAATGGCCTCTTCTTGTACTCTTTCTACTAAGTATATTTCATCAATGGTAGGAGTTTTGTTAATGACCTCTTCTTGTTCTCTTTCTATTAAGTCTATGTCATTAATGGTAGGAGTTTTGTTAATGACCTCTTCTTGTTCTCTTTCTATAAAGTCTATTTCATCAATGGTAGGAGTTTCGTTAATGGCCTCTTCTTGTACTCTTTCTACTAAGTATATTTCAACAGTGGCAGGTGTTTCGTTAATGGCCTCTTCTTGTTGTCTTTCTGTTAAATCTATTTCAACAGTGGTAGGAGTTTTGTTAATGACCTCTTCTTGTTCTATTCCTATTAAGTCTATTTCAACAGTGGTAGGAGATTCGTTAATGACCTCTTCTTTTACTCTTTCTACTAAGTCTATTTCATCAATGGTAGGAGTTTTGTTAATGACCCCTTCTTGTTCTCTTTCTATTAAGTCTATTTCATCAATGGTAGGAGTTTTGTTAATGACCTCTTCTTGTTCTCTTTCTATTAAGTCTATTTCATCAATGGTAGGAGTGTCGTTAATGGCCACTTCTTGTACTCTTTCTACTAAGTATATTTCAACAGTGGCAGGTGTTTCGTTAATGGCCTCTTCTTGTTCTCTTTCTGTTAAGTCTATTTCAACAGTGGTAGGAGCTTTGTTAATGACCTCTTCTTGTTCTCTTTCTATTAAGTCTATTTCAACAGTGGTAGGAGTATCGTTAATGACCTCTTCTTGTACTCTTTCTACTAAGTCTATTTCATCAATGGTAGGAGTTTTGTTAATGACCTCTTCTTGTTCTCTTTCTATTAAGTCTATGTCATTAATGGTAGGAGTTTTGTTAATGACCTCTTCTTGTTCTCTTTCTATCAAGTATATTTCATCAATGGTAGGAGTTTCGTTAATGGCCTCTTCTTGTACTCTTTCTACTAAGTATATTTCAACAGTGGCAGGTGTTTCGTTAATGGCCTCTTCTTGTTGTCTTTCTGTTGAATCTATTTCAACAGTGGTAGGAGTTTTGTTAATGACCTCTTCTTGTTCTATTCCTATTAAGTCTATTTCAACAGTGGTAGGAGATTCGTTAATGACCTCTTCTTTTACTCTTTCTACTAAGTCTATTTCATCAATGGTAGGAGTTTTGTTAATGACCTCTTCTTGTTCTCTTTCTATTAAGTCTATTTCATCAATGGTAGGAGTTTTGTTAATGACCTCTTCTTGTTCTCTTTCTATTAAGTCTATTTCATCAATGGTAGGAGTGTCGTTAATGGCCTCTTCTTGTACTCTTTCTACTAAGTATATTTCAACAGTGGCAGGAGTTTCGTTAATGGCCTGTTCTTGTTCTCTTTCTATTAAGTCTATTTCAACAGTGGTAGGAGTTTTGTTAATGGCCTCTTATTGTTCTCTTTCTACTAAGTTTATTTCATCAGTGGTAGGAGTTTTGTTAGTGACCTCTTCTTGTTCCCTTTCTACTAAGTCTATTTTATCAGTGGTAGGAGTTTTGTTAATGACCTCTTCTTGTTCTATTTCTATTAAGTCTATTTCAACAGTCTCAGGAGTTTCGTTAATGGCCTCTTCTTGTTCTCTTTCTACTAAGTCTATTTCATCAGTGGTAGGAGTTTTTTTAATGGCCTCTTTTTGTTCTCTTTCTATTAAGTCTATTTCATCAGTGGTAGAATTTTGTTAATGGCCTCTTCTTGTACTCTTTCTATTAAGTCTATTTCGTCAGTGGTAGGAGTTTTGTTGATGACCTCTTCTTGTTCTCTTTCTATTACGTCTATTTTAACAGTGGTAGGAGTTTTGTTAATGGCGTTTTCTTGTACTCTTTCTACTAAGTCTATTTCATCAGTGGTAGGAGTTTTGTTAATGACCTGTTCTTGTTCTCTTTCTATTAAGTCTATTTCAACAGTGGCAGGAGATTTGTTAATGACCTCTTCTTGTTCTCTTTCTATTTAGTCTGTTTCATCAGTGGCAGGTGTTTCGTTAATGGCCTCTTCTTGTACTCTGTCTACTAATTATATTTCAACAGTGGCAGGTGGTTCGTTAATGGCCTCTTCTTGTACTCTTTCTACTAAGTCTATTTCATCAATGGTAGGAGTTTCGTTAATGACCTCTTCTTGTTCTCTTTCTATTAAGTCTATGTCATCAATGGTAGGAGTTTCGTTAATGTCCTCTTCTTGTACTCTTTATACTAAGTATATTTCAACAGTGGCAGGTGTTTCGTTAATGGCCTCTTCTTGTTCTCTTTCTGTTAAGTCTATTTCAACAGTGGTAGGAGCTTTGTTAATGACCTCTTCTTGTTCTATTTCTATTAAGTCTATTTCAACAGTGGTAGGAGTTTCGTTAATGACCTCTTCTTGTACTCTTTCTATTAAGTCTATTTCATCAGTGGTAGGAGTTTTGTTAATGACCTCTTCTTGTTCTCTTTCTATTAAGTCTATGTCATCAATGGTAGGAGTTTTGTTAATGACCTCTTCTTGTTCTCTTTCTATTAAGTCTATTTCATCAATGGTAGGAGTTTCGTAAATGGCCTCTTCTTGTACTCTTTCTACTAAATATATTTCAACAGTGGCAGGAGTTTCGTTAATGGCCTCTTCTTGATCTCTTTCTACTAAGTCTATTTCATCAGTGGTAGGAGTTTCGTTAGTGACCTCTTCTTGTTCTCTTTCTACTAAGTCTATTTTATCAGTGGTAGGAGTTTTGTTAATGACCTCTTCTTGTTCTATTTCTATTAAGTCTATTTCAACAGTGTCAGGAGTTTCGTTAATGGCCGCTTCTTGTTCTCTTTCTACTAAGTCTATTTCATCAGTGGTAGGAGTTTTTTTAATGGCCTCTTCTTGTACTCTTTCTATTAAGTCTATTTCATCAGTGGTAGAATTGTGTTAATGGCCTCTTCTTGTACTCTTTCTACTAAATCTATTTCATCAGTGGTAGGAGTTTTGTTGATGACCTCTTCTTGTTCTCTTTCTATTAAGTCTATTTCATCAGTGGTAGGAGTTCTGTTAATGACCTCTTCTTGTTCTCTTTCTATTAAGTCTATTTTAACAGTGGTAGGAGTTTGTTAATGGCGTTTTCTTGTACTCTTTCTACTAAGTCTATTTCATCAATGGTAGGAGTTTTGTTAATGAACTGTTCTTGTTCTCTTTCTATTAAGTCTATTTCAACAGTGGTAGGAGTTTTGTTAATGACCTCTTCTTGTACTCTTTCTACTAATTATATTTCAACAGTGGCAGGTGGTTCGTTAATGGCCTCTTCTTGTACTCTTTCTACTAAGTATATTTCATCAATGGTAGGAGTTTTGTTAATGACGTCTTCTTGTTCTCATTCTATTAAGTCTATGTCATCAATGGAAGGAGTTTGTTAATGACCTCTTCTTGTTCTCTTTCTATTAAGTCTATTTCATCAATGGTAGGAGTTTCGTTAATGGCCTCTTCTTGTACTCTTTCTACTCAGTATATTTCAACAGTGGCAGGTGTTTCGTTAATGGCCTCTTCTTGTTCTCTTTCTGTTAAGACTATTTCAACAGTGGTAGGAGCTTTGTTAATGACCTCTTCTTGGTCTCTTTCTATTAAGTCTAAGTCATCAATGGTAGGAGTTTTGTTAATGACCTGTTCTTGTTCTCTTTCTATTAAGTCTATTTCAACAGTGGTAGGAGTTTTGTTAATGACCTCTTCTTGTTCTCTTTCTATTAAGTCTATGTCATCAATGGTAGGAGTTTTGTTAATGACCTCTTCTTGTTCTCTTACTATTAAGTCTATTTCATCAATGGTAGGAGTTTCGTTAATGGCCTCTTCTTGTACTCTTTCTACTAAGTATATTTCAACAGTGGCAGGTGTTTAGTTAATGGCCTCTTCTTGTACTCTTTCTACTAAATATATTTCAACAGTGGCAGGAGTTTCGTTAATGGCCTCTTCTTGTTCTCTTTCTACTAAGTCTATTTCATCAATGGTAGGAGTTTTGTTGATGACCTCTTCTTGGTCTCTTTCTATTGAGTCTATTTTAACAGTGGTAGGAGTTTTGTTAATGGCGTTTTCTTGTACTCTTTCTACTAAGTCTATTTCATCAGTGGTAGGAGTTTTGTTAATGACCTGTTCTTGTTCTCTTTCTATTAAGTCTATTTCAACAGTGGTAGGAGTTTCGTTAATGACCTCTTCTTGTACTCTTTCGACTAATTATATTTCAACAGTAGCAGGTGGTTCGTTAATGGCCTCTTCTTGTACTCTTTCTACTAAGTCTATTTCATCAATGGTAGGAGTTTTGTTAATGATCTCTTCTTGTTCTCTTTCTATTAAGTCTATGTCATCAATGGTAGGAGTTTTGTTAATGACCTCTTCTTGTTCTATTTCTATTAAGTCTATTTCAACAGTGGTAGGAGTTTCGTTAATGACCTCTTCTTGTACTCTTTCTACTAAGTCTATTTCATCAATGGTAGGAGTTTTGTTAATGACCTCTTCTTGTTCTCTTTCTATTAAGTCTATGTCATCAATGGTAGGAGTTTTGTTAATGACCTCTTCTTGTTCTCTTTCTATTAAGTCTATTTCATCAATGGTAGGAGTTTCGTTAATGGCCTCTTCTTTTACTCTTTCTACTAAGTCTATTTCATCAATGGTTGGAGTTTTGTTAATGACCTCTTCTTGTTCTCTTTCTATTAAGTCTATTTCATCAATGGTAGGAGTTTCGTTAATGGCCTCTTCTTGTTCTCTTTCTACTAAGTATATTTCAACAATGGCAGGTGTTTCGTTAATGGCCTCTTCTTGTACTCTTTCTACTAAGTATATTTCAACAGTGTCAGGAGTTTTTTTAATGGCCTCTTCTTGTTCTCTTTCTACTAAGTCTATTTCATCAGTGGTAGGAGTTTTGTTAGTGACCTCTTCTTGTTCTCTTTCTACTAAGTCTATTTTATCAGTGGTAGGAGTTTTGTTAATGACCTCTTCTTGTTCTCTTTCTATTAAGTCTATTTCATCAATGGTAGGAGTTTTGTTAATGACCTCTTCTTGTTCTCTTTCTATTAAGTCTATGTCAGCAATGGTAGGAGTTTTGTTAATGACCTCTTCTTGTTCTCTTACTATTAATTCTATTTCATCAATGGTAGGAGTTTCGTTAATGGCCTCTTCTTGTACTCTTTCTACTAAGTATATTTCAACAGTGGCAGGTGTTTCGTTAATGGCCTCTTCTTGTACTCTTTCTACTAAATATATTTCAACAGTGGCAGGAGTTTCATTAATGGCCTCTTCTTGTTCTCTTTCTACTAAGTCTATTTCATCAGTGGTAGGAGTTTCGTTAGTGACCTCTTCTTGTTCTCTTTCTACTAAGTCTATTTTATCAGTGGTAGGAGTTTTGTTAATGACCTCTTCTTGTTCTATTTCTATTAAGTCTATTTCAACAGTGTCAGGAGTTTCGTTAATGGCCTCTTCTTTTTCTCTTTCTATTAAGTCTATTTCATCAGTGGTAGGAGTTTTTTTAATGGCCTATTCTTGTACTCATTCTATTAAGTCTATTTCATCAGTGGTAGAATTTTGTTAATGGCCTCTTCTTGTACTCTTTCTACTAAATCTATTTCATCAGTGGTAGGAGTTTTGTTGATGACCTCTTCTTGTTCTCTTTCTATTAAGTCTATTTTAACAGTGGTAGGAGTTTGGTTAATGGCGTTTTCTTGTACTCTTTCTACTAAGTCTATTTCATCAATGGTAGGAATTTTGTTAATGAAATGTTCTTGTTCTCTTTCTATTAAGTCTATTTCAACAGTGGCAGGAGATTTGTTAATGACCTCTTCTTGTTCTCTTTCTATTAAGTCTGTTTCATCAGTGGCAGGTGTTTCGTTAATGGCCTCCTCTTGTACTCTTTCTACTAATTATATTTCAACAATGGCAGGTGGTTCGTTAATGGCCTCTTCTTGTACTCTTTCTACTAAATCTATTTCATCAATGGTAGGAGTTTTGTTAATGACGTCTTCTTGTTCTCTTTCTATTAAGTCTATGTCATCAATGGTAGGAGTTTTGTTAATGACCTCTTCTTGTTCTCTTTCTATTAAGTCTATTTCATCAATGGTAGGAGTTTCGTTAATGGCCTCTTCTTGTACTCTTTCTACTAAGTATATTTCAACAGTGGCAGGTGTTTCGTTAATGGCCTCTTCTTGTTCTCTTTCTGTTAGTCTATTTCAACAGTGGTAGGAGCTTTGTTAATGACCTCTTCTTGTTCTCTTTCTATTAAGTCTATTTCAACAGTGGTAGGAGTTTCGTTAATGACCTCTTCTTGTACTCTTTCTACTAAGTCTATTTCATCAATGGTAGGAGTTTTGTTAATGACCTCTTCTTGTTCTCTTTCTATTAAGTCTATGTCATCAATGGTAGGAGTTTTGTTAATGACCTCTTCTTGTTCTCTTTCTATTAAGTCTATTTCATCAATGGTATGAGTTTCGTTAATGGCCTCTTCATGTACTCTTTCTACTAAGTATATTTCAACAGTGTCAGGAGTTTCGTTAATGACCTCTTCTTGTTCTCTTTCTATTAAGTCTATGTCATCAATGGTAGGAGTTTTGTTAATGACCTCTTCTTGTTCTCTTTCTATTAAGTCTATTTCATCAATGGTAGGAGTTTCGTTAATGGCCTCTTCTTGTACTCTTTCTACTATGTATATTTCAACAGTGTCAGGAGTTTCGTTAATGGCCTCTTCTTGTTCTCTTTCTACTAAGTCTATTTCATCAATGGTAGGAGTTTTGTTAATGGCCACGTCTTGTTCTCTTTCTATTAAGTCTATGTCATCAATGGTAGGAGTTTTGTTAATGACCTCTTCTTGTTCTCTTTCTATTAAGTCTATTTCATCAATGGTAGGAGTTTCGTTAATGGCCTCTTCTTGTTCTCTTTCTATTAAGTCTATTTCATCAGTGGTAGGAGTTTCGTTAGTGACCTCTTCTTGTTCTCTTTCTACTAAGTCTATTTTATCAGTGGTAGGAGTTTTGTTAATGACCTCTTCTTGTTCTCTTTCTATTAAGTCTATTTCATCAATGGTAGGAGTTTTGTTAATGACCTCTTCTTGTTCTCTTTCTATTAAGTCTATGTCATCAATGGTAGGAGTTTTGTTAATGACCCCTTCTTGTTCTCTTTCTATTAAGTCTATTTCATCAATGGTAGGAGTTTTGTTAATGACCTCTTCTTGTTCTCTTTCTATTAAGTCTATTTCATCAATGGTAGGAGTGTCGTTAATGGCCTCTTCTTGTACTCTTTCTACTAAGTATATTTCAACAGTGGCAGGTGTTTCGTTAATGGCCTCTTCTTGTTCTCTTTCTGTTAAGTCTATTTCAACAGTGGTAGGAGCTTTGTTAATGACCTCTTCTTGTTCTCTTTCTATTAAGTCTATTTCAACAGTGGTAGGAGTATCGTTAATGACCTCTTCTTGTACTCTTTCTACTAAGTCTATTTCATCAATGGTAGGAGTTTTGTTAATGACCTCTTCTTGTTCTCTTTCTATTAAGTCTATGTCATTAATGGTAGGAGTTTTGTTAATGACCTCTTCTTGTTCTCTTTCTATCAAGTATATTTCATCAATGGTAGGAGTTTCGTTAATGGCCTCTTCTTGTACTCTTTCTACTAAGTATATTTCAACAGTGGCAGGTGTTTCGTTAATGGCCTCTTCTTGTTGTCTTTCTGTTGAATCTATTTCAACAGTGGTAGGAGTTTTGTTAATGACCTCTTCTTGTTCTATTCCTATTAAGTCTATTTCAACAGTGGTAGGAGATTCGTTAATGACCTCTTCTTTTACTCTTTCTACTAAGTCTATTTCATCAATGGTAGGAGTTTTGTTAATGACCTCTTCTTGTTCTCTTTATATTAAGTCTATTTCATCAATGGTAGGAGTTTTGTTAATGACCTCTTCTTGTTCTCTTTCTATTAAGTCTATTTCATCAATGGTAGGAGTGTCGTTAATGGCCTCTTCTTGTACTCTTTCTACTAAGTATATTTCAACAGTGGCAGGAGTTTCGTTAATGGCCTGTTCTTGTTCTCTTTCTATTAAGTCTATTTCAACAGTGGTAGGAGTTTTGTTAATGGCCTCTTATTGTTCTCTTTCTACTAAGTTTATTTCATCAGTGGTAGGAGTTTTGTTAGTGACCTCTTCTTGTTCCCTTTCTACTAAGTCTATTTTATCAGTGGTAGGAGTTTTGTTAATGACCTCTTCTTGTTCTATTTCTATTAAGTCTATTTCAACAGTCTCAGGAGTTTCGTTAATGGCCTCTTCTTGTTCTCTTTCTACTAAGTCTATTTCATCAGTGGTAGGAGTTTTTTTAATGGCCTCTTTTTGTTCTCTTTCTATTAAGTCTATTTCATCAGTGGTAGAATTTTGTTAATGGCCTCTTCTTGTACTCTTTCTATTAAGTCTATTTCGTCAGTGGTAGGAGTTTTGTTGATGACCTCTTCTTGTTCTCTTTCTATTACGTCTATTTTAACAGTGGTAGGAGTTTTGTTAATGGCGTTTTCTTGTACTCTTTCTACTAAGTCTATTTCATCAGTGGTAGGAGTTTTGTTAATGACCTGTTCTTGTTCTCTTTCTATTAAGTCTATTTCAACAGTGGCAGGAGATTTGTTAATGACCTCTTCTTGTTCTCTTTCTATTTAGTCTGTTTCATCAGTGGCAGGTGTTTCGTTAATGGCCTCTTCTTGTACTCTGTCTACTAATTATATTTCAACAGTGGCAGGTGGTTCGTTAATGGCCTCTTCTTGTACTCTTTCTACTAAGTCTATTTCATCAATGGTAGGAGTTTCGTTAATGACCTCTTCTTGTTCTCTTTCTATTAAGTCTATGTCATCAATGGTAGGAGTTTCGTTAATGTCCTCTTCTTGTACTCTTTATACTAAGTATATTTCAACAGTGGCAGGTGTTTCGTTAATGGCCTCTTCTTGTTCTCTTTCTGTTAAGTCTATTTCAACAGTGGTAGGAGCTTTGTTAATGACCTCTTCTTGTTCTATTTCTATTAAGTCTATTTCAACAGTGGTAGGAGTTTCGTTAATGACCTCTTCTTGTACTCTTTCTATTAAGTCTATTTCATCAATGGTAGGAGTTTTGTTAATGACCTCTTCTTGTTCTCTTTCTATTAAGTCTATGTCATCAATGGTAGGAGTTTTGTTAATGACCTCTTCTTGTTCTCTTTCTATTAAGTCTATTTCATCAATGGTAGGAGTTTCGTAAATGGCCTCTTCTTGTACTCTTTCTACTAAATATATTTCAACAGTGGCAGGAGTTTCGTTAATGGCCTCTTCTTGTTCTCTTTCTACTAAGTCTATTTCATCAGTGGTAGGAGTTTCGTTAGTGACCTCTTCTTGTTCTCTTTCTACTAAGTCTATTTTATCAGTGGTAGGAGTTTTGTTAATGACCTCTTCTTGTTCTATTTCTATTAAGTCTATTTCAACAGTGTCAGGAGTTTCGTTAATGGCCGCTTCTTGTTCTCTTTCTACTAAGTCTATTTCATCAGTGGTAGGAGTTTTTTTAATGGCCTCTTCTTGTACTCTTTCTATTAAGTCTATTTCATCAGTGGTAGAATTGTGTTAATGGCCTCTTCTTGTACTCTTTCTACTAAATCTATTTCATCAGTGGTAGGAGTTTTGTTGATGACCTCTTCTTGTTCTCTTTCTATTAAGTCTATTTCATCAGTGGTAGGAGTTCTGTTAATGACCTCTTCTTGTTCTCTTTCTATTAAGTCTATTTTAACAGTGGTAGGAGTTTGTTAATGGCGTTTTCTTGTACTCTTTCTACTAAGTCTATTTCATCAATGGTAGGAGTTTTGTTAATGAACTGTTCTTGTTCTCTTTCTATTAAGTCTATTTCAACAGTGGTAGGAGTTTTGTTAATGACCTCTTCTTGTACTCTTTCTACTAATTATATTTCAACAGTGGCAGGTGGTTCGTTAATGGCCTCTTCTTGTACTCTTTCTACTAAGTATATTTCATCAATGGTAGGAGTTTTGTTAATGACGTCTTCTTGTTCTCATTCTATTAAGTCTATGTCATCAATGGAAGGAGTTTGTTAATGACCTCTTCTTGTTCTCTTTCTATTAAGTCTATTTCATCAATGGTAGGAGTTTCGTTAATGGCCTCTTCTTGTACTCTTTCTACTCAGTATATTTCAACAGTGGCAGGTGTTTCGTTAATGGCCTCTTCTTGTTCTCTTTCTGTTAAGACTATTTCAACAGTGGTAGGAGCTTTGTTAATGACCTCTTCTTGGTCTCTTTCTATTAAGTCTAAGTCATCAATGGTAGGAGTTTTGTTAATGACCTGTTCTTGTTCTCTTTCTATTAAGTCTATTTCAACAGTGGTAGGAGTTTTGTTAATGACCTCTTCTTGTTCTCTTTCTATTAAGTCTATGTCATCAATGGTAGGAGTTTTGTTAATGACCTCTTCTTGTTCTCTTACTATTAAGTCTATTTCATCAATGGTAGGAGTTTCGTTAATGGCCTCTTCTTGTACTCTTTCTACTAAGTATATTTCAACAGTGGCAGGTGTTTAGTTAATGGCCTCTTCTTGTACTCTTTCTACTAAATATATTTCAACAGTGGCAGGAGTTTCGTTAATGGCCTCTTCTTGTTCTCTTTCTACTAAGTCTATTTCATCAATGGTAGGAGTTTTGTTGATGACCTCTTCTTGGTCTCTTTCTATTGAGTCTATTTTAACAGTGGTAGGAGTTTTGTTAATGGCGTTTTCTTGTACTCTTTCTACTAAGTCTATTTCATCAGTGGTAGGAGTTTTGTTAATGACCTGTTCTTGTTCTCTTTCTATTAAGTCTATTTCAACAGTGGTAGGAGTTTCGTTAATGACCTCTTCTTGTACTCTTTCGACTAATTATATTTCAACAGTAGCAGGTGGTTCGTTAATGGCCTCTTCTTGTACTCTTTCTACTAAGTCTATTTCATCAATGGTAGGAGTTTTGTTAATGATCTCTTCTTGTTCTCTTTCTATTAAGTCTATGTCATCAATGGTAGGAGTTTTGTTAATGACCTCTTCTTGTTCTATTTCTATTAAGTCTATTTCAACAGTGGTAGGAGTTTCGTTAATGACCTCTTCTTGTACTCTTTCTACTAAGTCTATTTCATCAATGGTAGGAGTTTTGTTAATGACCTCTTCTTGTTCTCTTTCTATTAAGTCTATTTCATCAATGGTAGGAGTTTTGTTAATGACCTCTTCTTGTTCTCTTTCTATTAAGTCTATTTCATCAATGGTAGGAGTTTCGTTAATGGCCTCTTCTTGTTCTCTTTCTACTAAGTATATTTCAACAATGGCAGGTGTTTCGTTAATGGCCTCTTCTTGTACTCTTTCTACTAAGTATATTTCAACAGTGTCAGGAGTTTTTTTAATGGCCTCTTCTTGTTCTCTTTCTACTAAGTCTATTTCATCAGTGGTAGGAGTTTTGTTAGTGACCTCTTCTTGTTCTCTTTCTACTAAGTCTATTTTATCAGTGGTAGGAGTTTTGTTAATGACCTCTTCTTGTTCTCTTTCTATTAAGTCTATTTCATCAATGGTAGGAGTTTTGTTAATGACCTCTTCTTGTTCTCTTTCTATTAAGTCTATGTCAGCAATGGTAGGAGTTTTGTTAATGACCTCTTCTTGTTCTCTTACTATTAATTCTATTTCATCAATGGTAGGAGTTTCGTTAATGGCCTCTTCTTGTACTCTTTCTACTAAGTATATTTCAACAGTGGCAGGTGTTTCGTTAATGGCCTCTTCTTGTACTCTTTCTACTAAATATATTTCAACAGTGGCAGGAGTTTCATTAATGGCCTCTTCTTGTTCTCTTTCTACTAAGTCTATTTCATCAGTGGTAGGAGTTTCGTTAGTGACCTCTTCTTGTTCTCTTTCTACTAAGTCTATTTTATCAGTGGTAGGAGTTTTGTTAATGACCTCTTCTTGTTCTATTTCTATTAAGTCTATTTCAACAGTGTCAGGAGTTTCGTTAATGGCCTCTTCTTTTTCTCTTTCTATTAAGTCTATTTCATCAGTGGTAGGAGTTTTTTTAATGGCCTATTCTTGTACTCATTCTATTAAGTCTATTTCATCAGTGGTAGAATTTTGTTAATGGCCTCTTCTTGTACTCTTTCTACTAAATCTATTTCATCAGTGGTAGGAGTTTTGTTGATGACCTCTTCTTGTTCTCTTTCTATTAAGTCTATTTTAACAGTGGTAGGAATTTGGTTAATGGCGTTTTCTTGTACTCTTTCTACTAAGTCTATTTCATCAATGGTAGGAATTTTGTTAATGAAATGTTCTTGTTCTCTTTCTATTAAGTCTATTTCAACAGTGGCAGGAGATTTGTTAATGACCTCTTCTTGTTCTCTTTCTATTAAGTCTGTTTCATCAGTGGCAGGTGTTTCGTTAATGGCCTCCTCTTGTACTCTTTCTACTAATTATATTTCAACAATGGCAGGTGGTTCGTTAATGGCCTCTTCTTGTACTCTTTCTACTAAATCTATTTCATCAATGGTAGGAGTTTTGTTAATGACGTCTTCTTGTTCTCTTTCTATTAAGTCTATGTCATCAATGGTAGGAGTTTTGTTAATGACCTCTTCTTGTTCTCTTTCTATTAAGTCTATTTCATCAATGGTAGGAGTTTCGTTAATGGCCTCTTCTTGTACTCTTTCTACTAAGTATATTTCAACAGTGGCAGGTGTTTCGTTAATGGCCTCTTCTTGTTCTCTTTCTGTTAGTCTATTTCAACAGTGGTAGGAGCTTTGTTAATGACCTCTTCTTGTTCTCTTTCTATTAAGTCTATTTCAACAGTGGTAGGAGTTTCGTTAATGACCTCTTCTTGTACTCTTTCTACTAAGTCTATTTCATCAATGGTAGGAGTTTTGTTAATGACCTCTTCTTGTTCTCTTTCTATTAAGTCTATGTCATCAATGGTAGGAGTTTTGTTAATGACCTCTTCTTGTTCTCTTTCTATTAAGTCTATTTCATCAATGGTATGAGTTTCGTTAATGGCCTCTTCATGTACTCTTTCTACTAAGTATATTTCAACAGTGTCAGGAGTTTCGTTAATGACCTCTTCTTGTTCTCTTTCTATTAAGTCTATGTCATCAATGGTAGGAGTTTTGTTAATGACCTCTTCTTGTTCTCTTTCTATTAAGTCTATTTCATCAATGGTAGGAGTTTCGTTAATGGCCTCTTCTTGTACTCTTTCTACTATGTATATTTCAACAGTGTCAGGAGTTTCGTTAATGGCCTCTTCTTGTTCTCTTTCTACTAAGTCTATTTCATCAATGGTAGGAGTTTTGTTAATGGCCACGTCTTGTTCTCTTTCTATTAAGTCTATGTCATCAATGGTAGGAGTTTTGTTAATGACCTCTTCTTGTTCTCTTTCTATTAAGTCTATTTCATCAATGGTAGGAGTTTCGTTAATGGCCTCTTCTTGTTCTCTTTCTATTAAGTCTATTTCATCAGTGGTAGGAGTTTCGTTAGTGACCTCTTCTTGTTCTCTTTCTACTAAGTCTATTTTATCAGTGGTAGGAGTTTTGTTAATGACCTCTTCTTGTTCTCTTTCTATTAAGTCTATTTCATCAATGGTAGGAGTTTTGTTAATGACCTCTTCTTGTTCTCTTTCTATTAAGTCTATGTCATCAATGGTAGGAGTTTTGTTAATGACCCCTTCTTGTTCTCTTTCTATTAAGTCTATTTCATCAATGGTAGGAGTTTTGTTAATGACCTCTTCTTGTTCTCTTTCTATTAAGTCTATTTCATCAATGGTAGGAGTGTCGTTAATGGCCTCTTCTTGTACTCTTTCTACTAAGTATATTTCAACAGTGGCAGGTGTTTCGTTAATGGCCTCTTCTTGTTCTCTTTCTGTTAAGTCTATTTCAACAGTGGTAGGAGCTTTGTTAATTACCTCTTCTTGTTCTCTTTCTATTAAGTCTATTTCAACAGTGGTAGGAGTATCGTTAATGACCTCTTCTTGTACTCTTTCTACTAAGTCTATTTCATCAATGGTAGGAGTTTTGTTAATGACCTCTTCTTGTTCTCTTTCTATTAAGTCTATGTCATTAATGGTAGGAGTTTTGTTAATGACCTCTTCTTGTTCTCTTTCTATCAAGTATATTTCATCAATGGTAGGAGTTTCGTTAATGGCCTCTTCTTGTACTCTTTCTACTAAGTATATTTCAACAGTGGCAGGTGTTTCGTTAATGGCCTCTTCTTGTTGTCTTTCTGTTGAATCTATTTCAACAGTGGTAGGAGTTTTGTTAATGACCTCTTCTTGTTCTATTCCTATTAAGTCTATTTCAACAGTGGTAGGAGATTCGTTAATGACCTCTTCTTTTACTCTTTCTACTAAGTCTATTTCATCAATGGTAGGAGTTTTGTTAATGACCTCTTCTTGTTCTCTTTCTATTAAGTCTATTTCATCAATGGTAGGAGTTTTGTTAATGACCTCTTCTTGTTCTCTTTCTATTAAGTCTATTTCATCAATGGTAGGAGTGTCGTTAATGGCCTCTTCTTGTACTCTTTCTACTAAGTATATTTCAACAGTGGCAGGAGTTTCGTTAATGGCCTGTTCTTGTTCTCTTTCTATTAAGTCTATTTCAACAGTGGTAGGAGTTTTGTTAATGGCCTCTTATTGTTCTCTTTCTACTAAGTTTATTTCATCAGTGGTAGGAGTTTTGTTAGTGACCTCTTCTTGTTCCCTTTCTACTAAGTCTATTTTATCAGTGGTAGGAGTTTTGTTAATGACCTCTTCTTGTTCTATTTCTATTAAGTCTATTTCAACAGTCTCAGGAGTTTCGTTAATGGCCTCTTCTTGTTCTCTTTCTACTAAGTCTATTTCATCAGTGGTAGGAGTTTTTTTAATGGCCTCTTTTTGTTCTCTTTCTATTAAGTCTATTTCATCAGTGGTAGAATTTTGTTAATGGCCTCTTCTTGTACTCTTTCTATTAAGTCTATTTCGTCAGTGGTAGGAGTTTTGTTGATGACCTCTTCTTGTTCTCTTTCTATTACGTCTATTTTAACAGTGGTAGGAGTTTTGTTAATGGCGTTTTCTTGTACTCTTTCTACTAAGTCTATTTCATCAGTGGTAGGAGTTTTGTTAATGACCTGTTCTTGTTCTCTTTCTATTAAGTCTATTTCAACAGTGGCAGGAGATTTGTTAATGACCTCTTCTTGTTCTCTTTCTATTTAGTCTGTTTCATCAGTGGCAGGTGTTTCGTTAATGGCCTCTTCTTGTACTCTGTCTACTAATTATATTTCAACAGTGGCAGGTGGTTCGTTAATGGCCTCTTCTTGTACTCTTTCTACTAAGTCTATTTCATCAATGGTAGGAGTTTCGTTAATGACCTCTTCTTGTTCTCTTTCTATTAAGTCTATGTCATCAATGGTAGGAGTTTCGTTAATGTCCTCTTCTTGTACTCTTTATACTAAGTATATTTCAACAGTGGCAGGTGTTTCGTTAATGGCCTCTTCTTGTTCTCTTTCTGTTAAGTCTATTTCAACAGTGGTAGGAGCTTTGTTAATGACCTCTTCTTGTTCTATTTCTATTAAGTCTATTTCAACAGTGGTAGGAGTTTCGTTAATGACCTCTTCTTGTACTCTTTCTATTAAGTCTATTTCATCAATGGTAGGAGTTTTGTTAATGACCTCTTCTTGTTCTCTTTCTATTAAGTCTATGTCATCAATGGTAGGAGTTTTGTTAATGACCTCTTCTTGTTCTCTTTCTATTAAGTCTATTTCATCAATGGTAGGAGTTTCGTAAATGGCCTCTTCTTGTACTCTTTCTACTAAATATATTTCAACAGTGGCAGGAGTTTCGTTAATGGCCTCTTCTTGTTCTCTTTCTACTAAGTCTATTTCATCAGTGGTAGGAGTTTCGTTAGTGACCTCTTCTTGTTCTCTTTCTACTAAGTCTATTTTATCAGTGGTAGGAGTTTTGTTAATGACCTCTTCTTGTTCTATTTCTATTAAGTCTATTTCAACAGTGTCAGGAGTTTCGTTAATGGCCGCTTCTTGTTCTCTTTCTACTAAGTCTATTTCATCAGTGGTAGGAGTTTTTTTAATGGCCTCTTCTTGTACTCTTTCTATTAAGTCTATTTCATCAGTGGTAGAATTGTGTTAATGGCCTCTTCTTGTACTCTTTCTACTAAATCTATTTCATCAGTGGTAGGAGTTTTGTTGATGACCTCTTCTTGTTCTCTTTCTATTAAGTCTATTTCATCAGTGGTAGGAGTTCTGTTAATGACCTCTTCTTGTTCTCTTTCTATTAAGTCTATTTTAACAGTGGTAGGAGTTTGTTAATGGCGTTTTCTTGTACTCTTTCTACTAAGTCTATTTCATCAATGGTAGGAGTTTTGTTAATGAACTGTTCTTGTTCTCTTTCTATTAAGTCTATTTCAACAGTGGTAGGAGTTTTGTTAATGACCTCTTCTTGTACTCTTTCTACTAATTATATTTCAACAGTGGCAGGTGGTTCGTTAATGGCCTCTTCTTGTACTCTTTCTACTAAGTATATTTCATCAATGGTAGGAGTTTTGTTAATGACGTCTTCTTGTTCTCATTCTATTAAGTCTATGTCATCAATGGAAGGAGTTTGTTAATGACCTCTTCTTGTTCTCTTTCTATTAAGTCTATTTCATCAATGGTAGGAGTTTCGTTAATGGCCTCTTCTTGTACTCTTTCTACTCAGTATATTTCAACAGTGGCAGGTGTTTCGTTAATGGCCTCTTCTTGTTCTCTTTCTGTTAAGACTATTTCAACAGTGGTAGGAGCTTTGTTAATGACCTCTTCTTGGTCTCTTTCTATTAAGTCTAAGTCATCAATGGTAGGAGTTTTGTTAATGACCTGTTCTTGTTCTCTTTCTATTAAGTCTATTTCAACAGTGGTAGGAGTTTTGTTAATGACCTCTTCTTGTTCTCTTTCTATTAAGTCTATGTCATCAATGGTAGGAGTTTTGTTAATGACCTCTTCTTGTTCTCTTACTATTAAGTCTATTTCATCAATGGTAGGAGTTTCGTTAATGGCCTCTTCTTGTACTCTTTCTACTAAGTATATTTCAACAGTGGCAGGTGTTTAGTTAATGGCCTCTTCTTGTACTCTTTCTACTAAATATATTTCAACAGTGGCAGGAGTTTCGTTAATGGCCTCTTCTTGTTCTCTTTCTACTAAGTCTATTTCATCAATGGTAGGAGTTTTGTTGATGACCTCTTCTTGGTCTCTTTCTATTGAGTCTATTTTAACAGTGGTAGGAGTTTTGTTAATGGCGTTTTCTTGTACTCTTTCTACTAAGTCTATTTCATCAGTGGTAGGAGTTTTGTTAATGACCTGTTCTTGTTCTCTTTCTATTAAGTCTATTTCAACAGTGGTAGGAGTTTCGTTAATGACCTCTTCTTGTACTCTTTCGACTAATTATATTTCAACAGTAGCAGGTGGTTCGTTAATGGCCTCTTCTTGTACTCTTTCTACTAAGTCTATTTCATCAATGGTAGGAGTTTTGTTAATGATCTCTTCTTGTTCTCTTTCTATTAAGTCTATGTCATCAATGGTAGGAGTTTTGTTAATGACCTCTTCTTGTTCTATTTCTATTAAGTCTATTTCAACAGTGGTAGGAGTTTCGTTAATGACCTCTTCTTGTACTCTTTCTACTAAGTCTATTTCATCAATGGTAGGAGTTTTGTTAATGACCTCTTCTTGTTCTCTTTCTATTAAGTCTATGTCATCAATGGTAGGAGTTTTGTTAATGACCTCTTCTTGTTCTCTTTCTATTAAGTCTATTTCATCAATGGTAGGAGTTTCGTTAATGGCCTCTTCTTTTACTCTTTCTACTAAGTCTATTTCATCAATGGTAGGAGTTTTGTTAATGACCTCTTCTTGTTCTCTTTCTATTAAGTCTATTTCATCAATGGTAGGAGTTTCGTTAATGGCCTCTTCTTGTTCTCTTTCTACTAAGTATATTTCAACAATGGCAGGTGTTTCGTTAATGGCCTCTTCTTGTACTCTTTCTACTAAGTATATTTCAACAGTGTCAGGAGTTTTTTTAATGGCCTCTTCTTGTTCTCTTTCTACTAAGTCTATTTCATCAGTGGTAGGAGTTTTGTTAGTGACCTCTTCTTGTTCTCTTTCTACTAAGTCTATTTTATCAGTGGTAGGAGTTTTGTTAATGACCTCTTCTTGTTCTCTTTCTATTAAGTCTATTTCATCAATGGTAGGAGTTTTGTTAATGACCTCTTCTTGTTCTCTTTCTATTAAGTCTATGTCAGCAATGGTAGGAGTTTTGTTAATGACCTCTTCTTGTTCTCTTACTATTAATTCTATTTCATCAATGGTAGGAGTTTCGTTAATGGCCTCTTCTTGTACTCTTTCTACTAAGTATATTTCAACAGTGGCAGGTGTTTCGTTAATGGCCTCTTCTTGTACTCTTTCTACTAAATATATTTCAACAGTGGCAGGAGTTTCATTAATGGCCTCTTCTTGTTCTCTTTCTACTAAGTCTATTTCATCAGTGGTAGGAGTTTCGTTAGTGACCTCTTCTTGTTCTCTTTCTACTAAGTCTATTTTATCAGTGGTAGGTGTTTTGTTAATGACCTCTTCTTGTTCTATTTCTATTAAGTCTATTTCAACAGTGTCAGGAGTTTCGTTAATGGCCTCTTCTTTTTCTCTTTCTATTAAGTCTATTTCATCAGTGGTAGGAGTTTTTTTAATGGCCTATTCTTGTACTCATTCTATTAAGTCTATTTCATCAGTGGTAGAATTTTGTTAATGGCCTCTTCTTGTACTCTTTCTACTAAATCTATTTCATCAGTGGTAGGAGTTTTGTTGATGACCTCTTCTTGTTCTCTTTCTATTAAGTCTATTTTAACAGTGGTAGGAGTTTGGTTAATGGCGTTTTCTTGTACTCTTTCTACTAAGTCTATTTCATCAATGGTAGGAATTTTGTTAATGAAATGTTCTTGTTCTCTTTCTATTAAGTCTATTTCAACAGTGGCAGGAGATTTGTTAATGACCTCTTCTTGTTCTCTTTCTATTAAGTCTGTTTCATCAGTGGCAGGTGTTTCGTTAATGGCCTCCTCTTGTACTCTTTCTACTAATTATATTTCAACAATGGCAGGTGGTTCGTTAATGGCCTCTTCTTGTACTCTTTCTACTAAATCTATTTCATCAATGGTAGGAGTTTTGTTAATGACGTCTTCTTGTTCTCTTTCTATTAAGTCTATGTCATCAATGGTAGGAGTTTTGTTAATGACCTCTTCTTGTTCTCTTTCTATTAAGTCTATTTCATCAATGGTAGGAGTTTCGTTAATGGCCTCTTCTTGTACTCTTTCTACTAAGTATATTTCAACAGTGGCAGGTGTTTCGTTAATGGCCTCTTCTTGTTCTCTTTCTGTTAGTCTATTTCAACAGTGGTAGGAGCTTTGTTAATGACCTCTTCTTGTTCTCTTTCTATTAAGTCTATTTCAACAGTGGTAGGAGTTTCGTTAATGACCTCTTCTTGTACTCTTTCTACTAAGTCTATTTCATCAATGGTAGGAGTTTTGTTAATGACCTCTTCTTGTTCTCTTTCTATTAAGTCTATGTCATCAATGGTAGGAGTTTTGTTAATGACCTCTTCTTGTTCTCTTTCTATTAAGTCTATTTCATCAATGGTATGAGTTTCGTTAATGGCCTCTTCATGTACTCTTTCTACTAAGTATATTTCAACAGTGTCAGGAGTTTCGTTAATGACCTCTTCTTGTTCTCTTTCTATTAAGTCTATGTCATCAATGGTAGGAGTTTTGTTAATGACCTCTTCTTGTTCTCTTTCTATTAAGTCTATTTCATCAATGGTAGGAGTTTCGTTAATGGCCTCTTCTTGTACTCTTTCTACTATGTATATTTCAACAGTGTCAGGAGTTTCGTTAATGGCCTCTTCTTGTTCTCTTTCTACTAAGTCTATTTCATCAATGGTAGGAGTTTTGTTAATGGCCACGTCTTGTTCTCTTTCTATTAAGTCTATGTCATCAATGGTAGGAGTTTTGTTAATGACCTCTTCTTGTTCTCTTTCTATTAAGTCTATTTCATCAATGGTAGGAGTTTCGTTAATGGCCTCTTC
This sequence comes from Bathymodiolus brooksi, assembly GCA_963680875.1. Classification (NCBI taxonomy): domain Eukaryota; kingdom Metazoa; phylum Mollusca; class Bivalvia; order Mytilida; family Modiolidae; genus Bathymodiolus; species Bathymodiolus brooksi. The sequence goes on from OY804584.1 coordinate 30,584,301, forward strand.
TTGTTCTCTTTCTATTAAGTCTATTTCATCAGTGGTAGGAGTTTCGTTAGTGACCTCTTCTTGTTCTCTTTCTACTAAGTCTATTTTATCAGTGGTAGGAGTTTTGTTAATGACCTCTTCTTGTTCTCTTTCTATTAAGTCTATTTCATCAATGGTAGGAGTTTTGTTAATGACCTCTTCTTGTTCTCTTTCTATTAAGTCTATGTCATCAATGGTAGGAATTTCGTTAGTGACCTCTTCTTGTTCTCTTTCTATTAAGTCTATTTCATCAGTGGTAGGAGTTTTGTTAATGACCTCTTCTTGTTCTCTTTCTATTAAGTCTATTTCAACAGTGTCAGGAGTTTCGTTAATGGCCTCTTCTTTTTCTCTTTCTACTAAGTCTATTTCATCAGTGGTAGGAGTTTTTTTAATGGCCTCTTCTTGTACTCATTCTATTAAGTCTATTTCATCAGTGGTAGAATTTTGTTAATGGCCTCTTCTTGTACTCTTTCTACTAAGTCTATTTCATCAGTGGTAGGAGTTTTGTTGATGACCTCTTCTTGTTCTCTTTCTATTAAGTCTATTTCATCAGTGGTAGGAGTTTTGTTGATGACCTCTTCTTGTTCTCTTTCTATTAAGTCTATTTTAACAGTGGTAGGAGTTTGGTTAATGGCGTTTTCTTGTACTCTTTCTACTAAGTCTATTTCATCAATGGTAGGAGCTTTGTTAATGACCTGTTCTTGTTCTCTTTCTATTAAGTCTATTTCAACAGTGGCAGGAGATTTGTTAATGACCTCTTCTTGTTCTCTTTCTATTAAGTCTGTTTCATCAGTGGCAGGTGTTTCGTTAATGGCCTCTTCTTGTACTCTTTCTACTAATTATATTTCAACAATGGCAGGTGGTTCGTTAATGGACTCTTCTTGTACTCTTTCTACTAAATCTATTTCATCAATGGTAGGAGCTTTGTTAATGACCTCTTATTGTTCTCTTTCTATTAAGTCTATGTCATCAATGGTAGGAGTTTTGTTAATGACCTCTTCTTGTTCTCTTTCTATTAAGTCTATTTCATCAATGGTAGGAGTTTCGTTAATGGTCTCTTCTTGTACTCTTTCTACTAAGTATATTTCAACAGTGGCAGGTGTTTCGTTAATGGCCTCTTCTTGTTCTCTTTCTGTTAGTCTATTTCAACAGTGGTAGGAGCTTTGTTAATGACCTCTTCTTGTTCTCTTTCTATTAAGTCTATTTCAACAGTGGTAGGAGTTTCGTTAATTACCTCTTCTTGTACTCTTTCTATTAAGTCTATTTCATTAATGGTAGGAGTTTTGTTAATGACCTCTTCTTGTTCTCTTTCTATTAAGTCTATGTCATCAATGGTAGGAGTTTTGTTAATTACCTCTTCTTGTTCTCTTTCTATTAAGTCTATTTCATCAATGGTAGAAGTTTCGTTAATGGCCTCTTCTTGTACTCTTTCTACTAAGTATATTTCAAAAGTGGCAGGTGTTTCGTTAATGGCCTCTTCTTGTACTCTTTCTACTAAGTATATTTCAACAGTGTCAGGAGTTTCGTTAATGACCTCTTCTTGTTCTCTTTCTACTAAGTCTATTTCATCAGTGGTAGGAGTTTCGTTAGTGACCTCTTCTTGTTCTCTTTCTACTAAGTCTATTATATCAGTGGTAGGAGTTTTGTTAATGACCTCTTCTTGTTCTCTTTCTATTAAGTCTATTTCAACAGTGGCAGGAGTTTTGTTGATGGCCTCTTCTTGTTATCTTTCTACTAAGTCTATTTCATCAGTGGTAGGAGTTTCGTTAATGACCTCTTCTTGTTCTCTTACTATTAAGTCTATTTCATCAATGGTAGGAGTTTCGTTAATGGCCTCTTCTTGTACTCTTTCTACTAAGTATATTTTAACAGTGGCAGGTCTTTCGTTAATGGCCCCTTCTTGTACTCTTTCTACTAAATATATTTCAACAGTGTCAGGAGTTTCGTTAATGGCCTCTTCTTGTTCTCTTTCTACTAATTCTATTTCATCAATGGTAGGAGATTTGTTAATGGCCTCTTCTTGTTCTATTTCTATTAATTCTATGTCATCAATGGTAGGAGTTTTGTTAATGACCTCTTCTTGTTCTCTTTCTATTAAGTCTATTTCATCAATGTTAGGAGTTTCGTTAATGGCCTCTTCTTGTACTCTTTTTACTAAGTATATTTCAACAGTGGCAGGTGTTTCGTTAGTGACCTCTTCTTGTTCTCTTTCTACTAAGTCTATTTCATCAGTGGTAGGAGTTTTGTTTATGGCTCTTCTTGTACTCTTTCTACTAAGTCTATTTCAACAGTGTCAGGAGTTTCGTTAGTGACGTCTTCTTGTTCTCTTTCTACTAAGTCTATTTCATCAGTGGTAGGAGTTTTGTTAATGGCCACTTCTTGTTCTCTTTCTATTAAGTCTATGTCATCAATGGTAGGAGTTTTGTTAATGACCTCTTCTTGTTCTCTTGCTATTAAGTCTATTTCATCAATGGTAGGAGTTTCGTTTATGGCTCTTCTTGTGCTCTTTCTACTATGTATATTTCAACAGTGGCAGGAGTTTCGTTAATGGTCTCTCCTTGTTCTCTTTCTATTAAGTCTATTTCAACAGTGGTAAGAGTTTTGTTAATGACCTCTTCTTGTTCTCCTTCTACTAAGTCTATTTCAACAGTGTCAGGAGTTTCGTTAATGGCCTCTTCCTGTTCTCTTTCTATTAAGTCTATTTCATCAGTGGCAGGAGTTTCGTTAATGGGCTCTTCTTGTTCTCTTTCTATTAAGTCTATTTCAACAGTGGCAGGAGTTTCGTTAATGGCCTCTTCTTCTTCTCTTTCTACTAAGTCTATTTTATCAGTGGTAGAAGTTTTGTTAATGACCTCTTCTTGTTCTCTTTCTATTAAGTCTATTTCATCAATGGTAGGAGTTTTGTTAATGACCTCTTCTTGTTCTCTTTCTATTAAGTCTATGTCATCAATGGTAGGAATTTCGTTAGTGACCTCTTCTTGTTCTCTTTCTATTAAGTCTATTTCATCAGTGGTAGGAGTTTTGTTAATGACCTCTTCTTGTTCTCTTTCTATTAAGTCTATTTCAACAGTGTCAGGAGTTTCGTTAATGGCCTCTTCTTTTTCTCTTTCTACTAAGTCTATTTCATCAGTGGTAGGAGTTTTTTTAATGGCCTCTTCTTGTACTCATTCTATTAAGTCTATTTCATCAGTGGTAGAATTTTGTTAATGGCCTCTTCTTGTACTCTTTCTACTAAGTCTATTTCATCAGTGGTAGGAGTTTTGTTGATGACCTCTTCTTGTTCTCTTTCTATTAAGTCTATTTCATCAGTGGTAGGAGTTTTGTTGATGACCTCTTCTTGTTCTCTTTCTATTAAGTCTATTTTAACAGTGGTAGGAGTTTGGTTAATGGCGTTTTCTTGTACTCTTTCTACTAAGTCTATTTCATCAATGGTAGGAGCTTTGTTAATGACCTGTTCTTGTTCTCTTTCTATTAAGTCTATTTCAACAGTGGCAGGAGATTTGTTAATGACCTCTTCTTGTTCTCTTTCTATTAAGTCTGTTTCATCAGTGGCAGGTGTTTCGTTAATGGCCTCTTCTTGTACTCTTTCTACTAATTATATTTCAACAATGGCAGGTGGTTCGTTAATGGCCTCTTCTTGTACTCTTTCTACCAAATCTATTTCATCAATGGTAGGAGCTTTGTTAATGACCTCTTATTGTTCTCTTTCTATTAAGTCTATGTCATCAATGGTAGGAGTTTTGTTAATGACCTCTTCTTGTTCTCTTTCTATTAAGTCTATTTCATCAATGGTAGGAGTTTCGTTAATGGCCTCTTCTTGTACTCTTTCTACTAAGTATATTTCAACAGTGGCAGGTGTTTCGTTAATGGCCTCTTCTTGTTCTCTTTCTGTTAGTCTATTTCAACAGTGGTAGGAGCTTTGTTAATGACCTCTTCTTGTTCTCTTTCTATTAAGTCTATTTCAACAGTGGTAGGAGTTTCGTTAATTACCTCTTCTTGTACTCTTTCTATTAAGTCTATTTCATCAATGGTAGGAGTTTTGTTAATGACCTCTTCTTGTTCTCTTTCTATTAAGTCTATGTCATCAATGGTAGGAGTTTTGTTAATTACCTCTTCTTGTTCTCTTTCTATTAAGTCTATTTCATCAATGGTAGAAGTTTCGTTAATGGCCTCTTCTTGTACTCTTTCTACTAAGTATATTTCAAAAGTGGCAGGTGTTTCGTTAATGGCCTCTTCTTGTACTCTTTCTACTAAGTATATTTCAACAGTGTCAGGAGTTTCGTTAATGACCTCTTCTTGTTCTCTTTCTACTAAGTCTATTATATCAGTGGTAGGAGTTTTGTTAATGACCTCTTCTTGTTCTCTTTCTATTAAGTCTATTTCAACAGTGGCAGGAGTTTTGTTGATGGCCTCTTCTTGTTATCTTTCTACTAAGTCTATTTCATCAGTGGTAGGAGTTTCGTTAATGACCTCTTCTTGTTCTCTTACTATTAAGTCTATTTCATCAATGGTAGGAGTTTCGTTAATGGCCTCTTCTTGTACTCTTTCTACTAAGTATATTTTAACAGTGGCAGGTCTTTCGTTAATGGCCCCTTCTTGTACTCTTTCTACTAAATATATTTCAACAGTGTCAGGAGTTTCGTTAATGGCCTCTTCTTGTTCTCTTTCTACCAAGTCTATTTCATCAATGGTAGGAGATTTGTTAATGGCCTCTTCTTGTTCTATTTCTATTAATTCTATGTCATCAATGGTAGGAGTTTTGTTAATGACCTCTTCTTGTTCTCTTTCTATTAAGTCTATTTCATCAAAGTTAGGAGTTTCGTTAATGGCCTCTTCTTGTACTCTTTTTACTAAGTATATTTCAACAGTGGCAGGTGTTTCGTTAGTGACCTCTTCTTGTTCTCTTTCTACTAAGTCTATTTCATCAGTGGTAGGAGTTTTGTTTATGGCTCTTCTTGTACTCTTTCTACTAAGTCTATTTCAACAGTGTCAGGAGTTTCGTTAGTGACGTCTTCTTGTTCTCTTTCTACTAAGTCTATTTCATCAGTGGTAGGAGTTTTGTTAATGGCCACTTCTTGTTCTCTTTCTATTAAGTCTATGTCATCAATGGTAGGAGTTTTGTTAATGACCTCTTCTTGTTCTCTTGCTATTAAGTCTATTTCATCAATGGTAGGAGTTTCGTTTATGGCTCTTCTTGTACTCTTTCTACTATGTATATTTCAACAGTGGCAGGAGTTTCGTTAATGGTCTCTCCTTGTTCTCTTTCTATTAAGTCTATTTCAACAGTGGTAAGAGTTTTGTTAATGGGCTCTTCTTGTTCTCCTTCTACTAAGTCTATTTCAACAGTGTCAGGAGTTTCGTTAATGGCCTCTTCCTGTTCTCTTTCTATTAAGTCTATTTCAACAGTGGCAGGAGTTTCGTTAATGGCCTCTTCTTCTTCTCTTTCTACTAAGTCTATTTCAACAGTGGCAGGAGTTTCGTTAATGGCCTCTTCTTGTTCTCTTTCTACTAAGTCTATTTCAACAGTGGTAGGCGTTTCGTTAATGACCTCTTCTTGTTCTCCTTCTACTAAGTCTATTTCAACAGTGGTAGGCGTTTCGTTAATGGCCTCTTCTTGTTCTCCTTCTACTAAGTCTATTTCAACAGTGGTAGGCGTTTCGTTAATGGCCTCTTCTTGTTCTCCTTCTACTAAGTATATTTCATCAGTGGTAGGAGTTTCGTTAGTGACCTCTTCTTGTTCTCCTTCTACTAAGTCTATTTCATCAGTGGTAAGAGTTTTGTTAATGGCCTCTTCTTGTTCTCCTTCTACTAAGTCTATTTCCTCAGTGGTAAGAGTTTTGTTAATGGCCTCTTCTTGTTCTCCTTCTACTAAGTCTATTTCATCAGTGGTAGGAGTTTTGTTAATGACCTCTTCTTTTTCTCTTTCTATTAAGTCTATTTCATCAGTGGCAGGAGTTTCGTTGATAGCCTCTTCTTGTTCTATTTCAACTAAATATATTTCATCAGTTGTAGAATTTTCTTTGTTCTCTTTCCATTGTTTTTGACTGAACTGGTTCATTTTCTTCAACTAAATTCAAGCGCTTTGTAGCATCTAGTACTTCCATCATAGGATTAACTTCATCTTTTTCCATTGAACAGTTCTCTGAAAAGTAAATTAGAACTGGGAACTTACTTGAGCTGACACACGTCACACGTTATTTAATGATATAAGTATTGTGAAGACTAATTCTGCTAGGTACACCATAGGTCTTCCATGAAACTATACAAAACATTAGTACATAACATACGGAAATGCTTTATTTTGATTTAGTGGTTACTATTTTTGAATATCATACTTTACGTTTATATGCTTCCTATTTGTCTTTTCTAGCCAGCCAGTCTATAATATAGTATTATTACGTGACGTTTTTCATATTGTCCTAGTCATAGGTCCGAGGCCTGCTGTATTGGCCTGAGGCGCAGCCGACCGAGGACCTATAACTAGGCCAATATGAAAAACATCACGTAATGATACATTTATTAATTAACCAGTCCGATATGATGTTAACTATATAGGCCAATATGAAAACATGTGATTTCCATCAAATGACAAGTTTTTTAGACATTGTATGACTCATTCAAAGTAAATTCATGAAAAACAATAAAACAACTTTACTGAATCAAACAAACTGCAGAATATCTGAATTAGACATATTAAGAGTCAAATATTGTTAGAAATGACTTAAGAGTCCATGTTACAGTTACTGACTAGAGTTAATTGTGCTCTTTCTCTCTCCAGAGTATACATTAATGTTAATTACACCATCCGAAGCAGTTGCTCCACAAACGAGGGCCAATGGATTGTCATGTTTGTTTGGATTCTGGTTGTTGCTGATATTTGTGTTCACTAATGTGTTTGTAGGATTCATGGCCTGGTTATTTATAGTTGATGACTCTTCCACATTTACAGTATTTTCCTCTTACAAATCTGATAGCATAACACTAGAAATTGTATGTGATGCCTCTTGTTGCTGCTGGGAGGAGGGTGCTGGATAATGTGTCAATTTTCTAACGTTCTTCCAACCTCCTAGTTGGGTCACTTCTGTAATAGGCCTGCCGTTTTGTAGAAGTATTGAGGCAAAGGTCTTTCTTCCAGAGTGATTCACTTTTCTGCCTTGTAAGTTGGCCTATTCTGCCATAATTCTTACGATCTTTCCCAACTTATCCCTTCCAATAATTTGATGAGAGTACTATAAATGTCACCATTTGTTTTGCCTAATGGTCTTAAATAAAATCTGGATTCATCAGTAAGTGTATCAACTGGTCAGTGTCGCTTGTGCTCCTTGTAAACAGAAATAGGACACTTCTCCCCTCCTTTTTCAAATAATTTTGGATTAACCTGCCTGTAATCTAAACTTTTTGGCCCACTTCGTGTTTTGGTGCTCCTTTCTAAAAAATGAAATATCTGGTTATTACTGCATGAGTACATTACATAAATACAAAATTGTATGTAGAAAAATGAATAACAAAAACACTCAGATTTATGTCTGGAAGATATTCTATGATTTCAAGATGAAGAACAGTAATCAAAATCCTGTTTCCATGGTTTACATTTATATATTTCATGCATATAGGTGTGATTTTATCTAATGTTCTTCTACCCACATGACTCTTTACTTCTCATATTTAAATCATCATGTACTTTTATATTGGCCCATAATATCATTCTTTTAAGTGATATGTATTCAATACAAAAATGTCTTCTTAAAATCATACAATTTAAATATGTTTACCATTAAATTCCAGATACTCCTTTCCACCAGAGGTACTTTTCAGCTGTATATCCCCCCCCCCCCCCCCCCCATGTCATATTTACGTGGTCTTTTCTTCCTCTTAACCCAAAGTATGCACCATTATTTAGAAAGATTGCATTAATTAAAGCTTCTGGGTTGTAATATAAACTAGAGGATCCCCGGAGCCTGTACTCGCTCACCTGGTTTTCAATTTGACATCTAAAGTTGATAGAAAATGGGAGTGTTACACATAATTTTGTAAGTGGACCACCCAAAGATGATTTCAACTCAAATGTCTGAGCAAAAGATTTTCATGTGATTTGTATCTCATAATATTCCTAAACGAATAAACTGGCTGACAAAATCTCACAGAAAAACCCAGAATATATGTTAAACTACTCATTGCCATGTACCTGTAGTTAAAATTTGAGTTCATTTTAATGATGTGTAATAAAGCTGAAATTGACAACTAAAGACATTTCTATTTTAAGTAACAGGAGCCATTTTGAATGGAGGGCGGGGCTGTCTGACACATTATTGAAAGGGGACCACACAAGGACCATCCCAGCCAAATTTGCTTCAATTTGGTTCAGCGGTTTCAGAGGAGAAGATTTAAATATGATCTTTTATTAAAATATCATATGTCTAATTTGTATAATCGGTAAAAATTGTCTGAAAGAAAAATTTCACAGAAAAACCCAGAATATATGTTAAACTACTCATTGCCATGGTAGCTGCAGTTAGAATTGAGCTCATTTTGATTTATAATAAAGCAGCAATGGACAATTGAAGAAATTTCTATTTTTAGTAACAGCAGCCATCTTGAATGGAGGGCGGAGGAGCTGTCGGAAATTTTTTGGAAATAGCCCAGCCACATTTGGTTTAATTTGGTTCAGCGGTTTCAGAGAAGAAGATTTAAATGTGATATTTTATCAAAATATGCCTAATTTCCATAATCTGTATAAATCGGCTGAAAGAAAAATTTCACAGTAAAACCTAGAATATATGTTAAACTACTCATTGCCATGTAGCTGCAGTTAAAATGTGAGTTCATTTTGATTTATACTAAAACAGCAATGGAGAATTGAAGAAATTTCTATTTTTAGTAACAGCAGCCATCTTGAATGGATGGCGGAGCTGTCAAACATAATTTTGAAAGGGACCCACTCAATGACCATCCCTGCCAGCTTTGGTTTAATTTGGTTCAGCGGTTTCAGAGGAAAAGATTTAAATGTGATCTTTTATCAAAATATGCCTAATTTGCATAATCGGTATAAATTGGCTGAAAGAAATATTTCACAGAAAAACCCGGAATATATATTTAACTACTCATTTCCATGCAGCTGCAGTAAAAATTTGAGCTCATTTAGATTTATAATAAAGCAGCAATGGACAATTGAAGAAATATCTATTTTTAGTAACAGCAGTCATCTTGAATGGAGGGCGGAGGAGCTGTCCGACACAATTTTGAAAGGGACCCACCCAAGGACCATCCATGCCAGGTTTGGTTTAATTTGGTTCAGGGGTTTCATAGGAGAAGATGTAAATGTGAAAGTTTACGACGTACGACGGACGTACGACGACGGACGCCAAGTGATGGCAAAAGCTAAAAAATAAATTTACTATCTATATTCATATTTGTTAATTACTTTTTTATTTTGCAACTGGTACTATCAATGTAGCATAAATGGTTTCAAGATAACACAAGTAAAATGATATATAATTGATGAATTTCAATATATAAGGCCACACCAAATTGATCTTAAGTTCTTTGTATTTTGCCGGCTCAGATTTTTAAAGATGGACATTTTAAGAAAAATATAATTTGCTCGCCTCATTTAATAACATTCCTTCATTTCGAGCAACAATTTTCAAAATTTAATAATACAAAGTTTTTGGCCGCTTCAAAAATAAGTTGAAAAATTTGCATTTTAAGAAAAAAATATGCATGCTGCTGCCACATAAAATGTTTGCATCTAGGATTAATCACTCGCTCCAATGTTTGGCAACAAAAGTCCAAAGAACTAAAGATCAATTTGATGTGGCCTAACCAGAATTGTGTAACTGTTTCAAATCATTTGGATTTATTCTTTAATACTTACGAATTCCAATGATTCCCTTTCCCTTAAGAATAGCGACTTCTTCTGACGTGAAGGATTCAGCTCTGTTGGGCTTATTTCCCTTGCCCATTGACTTCAGCGATTTTCTCTTTGCTTCCAGCACCCGTCCTGAATGGCTGAATTCTGGGTCCTTTTTAATGCTGGAAAAAGAAATGTTGGGCATAAATATTTTTTTTTTCTATTTAGAAACTACAAGTACATTGATCTCGTCAACATACAATGTATCTGTAAACATTTTTTTGAAAGATCATAGGATCATGAGTTATTGTACGACAGAAAGTGTGGACGGACAGAGTGATTTATACTACATGTACTATAGTGTAGGTCATCCACCAAAGCAAAACTTGTCGGGGTCCTTAGCTTAGGCCTAATTATAAAGTTCTGCACTCATGATATTATTTTCAATATTCACAATGCCTATTTGATTATCCTATAAATACCAGGCAAATTTATGATGAATGTTTACTATTTTGAATGACAACAATGTCAGTACATACCTGATTCAGTGATTGTATATTTCATGTCTCTCAAGTGTCTGTCAAGGCTGTTGTACATGGAACCCAGAGAATCTGGTTCATATTCAGTACCATCCTTTTTGAGTACACCCAGGAAGAATCTAGTCATAATACTGTCAAGGTCGTTGGAGGTATTTGTCCCAGTGCTCTTTCTTCAACAATAGAAATGAAAAGTCTGTGATCACTTTCATGTCACTTTTTGTCTTGGTCTTAGTGGTTTTATTTAAATATTTCTAGAAAAAACCATCTTCATCTGTTACCATGCGACACCTTTTGTTTGGTACGACCTCTTCCTTCTGATTGTCAGAATGCACGTCCAGGTTTGTTGACAAATTTCTGGGTAAATTCAGCACTAGACAGCAGATCAAGTTCAACGGTTACAATACCTACTCATAATTTGAGCTTTCAGTTTCAGATATTTTCATGGATATATCATCTGCTTCCATTCATGACAGATCGTCGTTTCTAAATTAATCTTCAATAAGTGCATCCTGCACATCTTCAGAGTTTTTCAACTCTCTGTTTGGTGTGCGTCTCTCAATTTTCTACTTCAGCAGACGACTGACATCTCTCGGGGGTTTTCCTTGCGATTGTCGAAACGTCTATCTAGCTGTTATTAGACGGACCGGAATCGGGCCATTATATGGAAAATATCCGTATTGGACTGGTTTTTGCCGTATTGGCCCAATAAAAGTTTGCTTATCACATATTTTGTTGCAATATGTTCGTTTTCGCATGTCTATTAATAGCTAAAAGTCAGTGTTGACTATTTGCCTTCAGGGCAAAATACGGGACAAATATCTGTATTTGCCCTCAAATATCTGTATTTCTCGGGGCCTCATATATCCTTATGTGCTCCCGAATTCAACTTCCAATATATGCGCAGTGGTCTCAAAGATTATATGTCAAACTGCCAGGAAAGATGATGCATAAAGATATGCATAAAATCGTATTTCAATCAAATTAACACATTTCAATATATTGGAATAAAGATTAAATAACTTGAAACGGAATAATTAGCTCAAATGTATACGTCGTGTTGAATAGGAATTTCCATTCAAATGTCAACGTCTTGGGTCGATTTTGCAAACAGTTTCTAACGTCGTTGTACAGATTGAAATTGTTTGATATATTTTTGAAACCAGACTCGAAAAGAAATTATTTACAATTTGAACAAAGGCAACTCTCTTAAGGATTTATTTTCGCAATTTGTCAGTTCAAAGATCTTTTTTGCAATATAAGAGTCAGTGCTTGGAAAAGTTCAATGTAAAATATGTGATAAAAAGATTATGACATCAAATTTTCCATATCGTCCCTGGTATCAACCCTCGACCCATATCAGCCCTCTAGCTTCACTGTCGGGCTTGATATGGGAGTCTCGGGCTAATACCAGGGCCGATATGGAAAATGTCATGTAATAATCTCTTAATATTGCATTGACAGATTTGATCATATAAATGCTAATAAATTAAGGTTAATTAATAAACTGTTTAATCACATATGTTTAATATGTTCGTTTTTGCATGTCCAATAATAGCTAGAAGTCAGTGTTGGTTATTGGTCCTCAGGGCAAACATATCCGTATTTGCCCTCGAATTCAACTTCCGGTATCTGTGCAGTACTTGGCCTTATATGTCTAAGTACAAGGAAAGATGCAATCTCTACCCAGAGTTGTCGGTCCTTGCACTCTCTCCTATCTCTGTCAACGCCTAAAAAGTAGTCTACCTTTGTATTAAGCTGGTTTCCTTTTTATGAAATTTTACCCTTACCTTACCTCTGTATATTCAACCCCCTTTAAAGGAGAACCATACTGTGTATGTAGAACAGTGCCTGTATTTACAGTGCTGTGCACCCCCTCCACCATTATCTATTACCACGAATTATAAAATCCTTTGTACACTAATATTATAAACACTGGATTCATGTGCATAACTAAAGTCTAAAATGTCACTTCAGTTGGCCCTTATGTTTTAAAATATTCACTGATAAAAGATCTCTTCAATTTATTCCTGTTTGACGGATAAAATATAAAAGTTATTTAAAATGTCATAGTCACTTCACTTATAATATCCTGTTCAAACGGTAAAAGTTAAAAGCTACTTAAAACGTGCTGGTCGTTTGGTTAAAATTCACAGGCATTGTTGCAAATGTACTAAAAACTCTAAACACAGTTCATCGGCCCCTCAACTGTGTATGTAGCTTAATCATAGAATATGCGGTCTGTATTATCTGGGGCCCTGCTGCTTAATGGTTCCTTGCAATATTCTTTTTTGTCGAAGCATATGGAGTTGGAACATGAGACGTCCAGAATAGTTTTCTATGTTCGCTACACTGGCTGGGTCTAAATTAAGTTTACTGATTACAGATGTCATATCCAGTAATAGCTGGATGTTTGTGTCTTGTGGTAGGCATTTCCAACTGGTTTCTTTATCATTTAATAATTCTTCTATTTCTTGGAGTATTGGCTTTCTGACCTCTTCTAATCGTTCGCAATCCAGGATGAAGTGTTCAATATTTTCTTTGTCTTTACTGCATAGTAAGCAGAGTATATTCGCTTCATTCTTGAACATTTTTATTCGGTTGCTTTGGAGTATGTACGAGCCTGTTAGTAGTTTAAGCTTGGTTGGTAACCTATGTAGGTCCCCTTTTGAACTACTGTTGATATTCAAAATTGGGTGCAGTTTCCATTTTTCCAGATTAACACAGCTCAAATACCGAAGGTCATTCTAATATGGAGTAGACTCTACAATTGGCTTGCTCCAGTGTTCATGTATTTTCTTTTTACTGCTGTTGTCCATATAGCTTTCTTTGGAGCATTATCTAAGTACCACCATGCTTCTAGCATGATGTATTTCCTCAGTATGTTTTTTTAATTTCTATATACCAGCTATTACTCTCATTTGACTTGACTATTAACTGCCTTTTAGCTAGGGTCTTCTCTACGCTGTCCTCAGCCTGATTACATATGTTGTTGAATAGTCCCAATGCTCGTATATGGATTTGCGCTTCTACTGGTAGTAATCCTGAAAGTATGTACACTGCTGGGTCTGCTGTTCTTGTCAGCAGGGAAAGTATTTGCTGTATCATTCGTTTTTGAAATAGTTCTAGCTGTGCCAGTGGTGTTGCTTTCGGTATTATTAGTTCATACCATATAATAAGACTGGTGTGATGTATGTCTTGAGCAGGTGCATTAATGTATCTGGGTCTAGACCATTGTTTCCATGGTATCCACCACCAAACAGTCAATATGCACTTCTTCTAGCCTTTTTGATATTTTCCTCTACATTTATGGTCATATTTTCTGTCAATGAAGTTGTTCTAATTATGCCCAGGTGGACAGCTGATTCTACTGTAGGCATTGTTTTTGCACCCAGTTTATAGTTCTTCACATTTAAAGATTTTTTCATTGACTTTGCCTTGATGTTTATCACCACACGTTTCGCAGGTTGTAGTTCGTATCCTTCCATATGTGCGTAGTCATTACACATAATTATCAAAATGTGTGTGTGGTCTGGATTTCCACTTAATAGGGCTACATCATCTTCACATGCGGTACAATTAGTGCTTATGTTTGCGATTTTCATACCAATATTTGCTGACTCTAGTCTGGCTTGCAATGGATTAATGTAGAGCTTATATAGGTCTGTTCAGAGGATACCACCCTGTCACACTCCCTGATTCACTTGAAAAGGTTCGGATATTTGTCCTGCACATTTGATAGAGCTCTCAGCATTCTCATGTAGGCTTTTGATAATAACCCAGTGTTTATCGTCAATCCCCGCTTGATATACCTTTCTTTCCATGTGCCTATGAGTAACTTTGTCGAATGCTGCTTTGGCATCTAGTAGTATGCCTTCGGCGTTATTGTCTACGACCTCTCGGTAGCATTCCTCCACTGGTAGGGCTGAATTTATTGGTGACGAACCACTGGCAAATCCTCTTTGTTTTCTGTTTTGTGTTTCGATTACCTGCTTTTGGATTCTTTCTTTGATGATTGCTTCTACTATTTTGCTGATCACTGGGAGTACAGTTATGCCTCTATAATGTGTGGCCTGCGATTTCAATCCTTTATTTTTAAAGATGGGTGTAAGAAGTCCGACTTTCAGTGTTTCTGGTACTTTTCCTTGTCTAAAGATCTCGTTTGTTATTACTAGGAGCAGGTTTTCCATATCTTTCCCGGCATTAACAATATGTTCTATTGTTAGGCCATGGTAATCAGCCGATTTGCCCCTATTTATCGATCTAATTGCTTTCATTATTTCATCAGAATTGATGTTTGATATATTTTTGTCAGCCACGATTTCGTTTATTATCTTTATTTCCTCTTCTACCATGTTATGATATTTACTATCTATGTCCATTTCGGGGTCAAGTGTTGCCAGTTGTCTGAAGTGCTCTCTAAAACCAGTTATTATATTTTCTTCTCCCTCATATTGTATTCCATTGACATTGAGATCCATAATGACATCATTTCCCTTTTTTCTATTATTGCGTACTAATTTGTGAAATAATCGCATATCTTTTGCTTTAGTTTCCACAATCAGTTCCTTTTCTTCGTCCCTCTGTTTTGCCAGTTCTACCCGGATCAACCTCCTGGATTCCTTCTTGGATTCTTTTTTCTCTTTGCATATTGGATTATATGTATCTCTTGGTTTTCCCTTGTCTTTCCAAATTTTGATCTCATTATTTGGAGTGTCCGACTTAATTTCTGTTGTCCATACTTTTATCTTTGGTTTTGCGTTGTATCTGAGTTTAGCGGACGAGCTTGCGACAGCTGCGTTCTTCATCAGTTGACATGTTTTTGAGACTACCACATCTAATGTTAATTCACTGTTAGCGAGCTGATTTGTAGTTGTTCTGTATTTGTTTGGACCATTGCCATATATAAGTCTTTATTCACCTTTTCCCATTTTATTTTTTTCTCTGTCTTCTGGACATTTCTACATTCATTCTTGTACGCTTTATGTTCAAATTTGAATACCATTCTGATCGGGTGGTGGTCAGAAGTGTTCTCCACTATTGTGTCAATGACTTCTTTGTTTGAATAGGTACTGAGGTTATGCAGGAAATAGTCTATTTCTGAGCATTCTTTTCCCATTGCGTTTGTAAAAGTTTTGGCTGTGTTGTTGAATTTTAAGTGACAGTCATTAATGAATTCCCAAAGATATTTACCTCTTTTATTATTGGTAGCCATATTGAGGTCTTTGTTTATATCTCCTCCTATAACGATCTTATGTGTATTTCCATACTTTTGAAATAGTTCGTAGAGTTCATCTATGCATTCTTGAAATTCAATTACATGATTATTACTTCCCTTGGCTGGTAAGTATACTGATATTAATAAAATTTTGTGTCTTTATTACCAGATATCTCTACACACTGTATCTTTTCTGAACCATCTTCTAATGGTCTGATTATATGGTCTATGTCTTTTCTCCATATAATGGCTACTCCACCATAACCTCTTGGCATTCTTACAGGTAGTAAAGGGTCGTATTTATCCACTCCTTTGCCAGCATAGTTAATTTCTCCATGGATTTCACTGAACAGGTGTATTTGGGCTTGAAATAACCAATGTTTCTGGATTAAGATAATAGCATTCGATTGTATTAGCTTATCTATTATCAAGGCGCAGGTTTTGATAGTTTTACAGTTAAAGGATACTAGTCGTATTTTGCGCTTCTCATCTGTCCCGACGTCTTTTATTGTTACTACATTATGGGGGGGCTGGAGGCCTGGATGCGCTAAAAAAGAATGGTTCCGAGTTGCGCCACCTATCATGTCTGCTTTCGTTCTCTGTGGATGTTTCCTATCATGGTGGACTGGTTGTTGTATGCTAGTATATACTGGAGGTAGGTTGCAACCTGGAGATTTGTGGCTTGTTACATTCGATATCCCTATATTATTAATTAGATGTTGCTGATGTTGGTAGGATGGAGGAGTATTACGGACTGGGTGTTGCCGGTATGAAGTTCTTACTGATGGCATACTACCAGGTTGTGATATTGTTTCCCGTTGGTTTCCTAATATTAGAGGTTGTCCTGTTAGGGTGAGCGCTAATGATTGTATGTTTTTCAAACTGTATTCTGCATGCATTTTTCCAGCAGTGATTGGTGTCACTTCGTTTTCGTGTTCTTGATTGTGACTTTTAGGGCTGTTTTGGGGCGCCGACTCTTCGGTTAAATTTAGTCTATCTAAATGCCTGTCTATTTCGTTGAACACCAGGTTTGTTAGTTTGGTGTGAAGTCCCATAATTTTGGTATTCATATGAAGTTTCATCTTGTGGTTTATATCGTCTATTTCCGGTTCTTTTTCATACCCGCCTTTTTCTGTTTCATTTTCCTTCTGAGACTGTAAGTATTGATTTGAGTCTATCCTTCTTTTCAGTAGCTTGAGAGTTTGTTCTAGCTCAAAATGTCTAGCCTCTAAGTGCTGACACCTAGTCTCTAGCATTATTTTCTCGTTTTTAAGTTCATCTATCGATTTCTCTTTGATTTTAAATCGTTCTTCGGCTTTTCTCAGTTTTGCTTCTCTTGCTCTAAGTTCACTTAATTTGACCTCTATCAGGTTATCAGGTTGGTTTTGCTCTTTATTTGCTGACTTTCTTGGCACTGGTTTGTTTTTTCATATTCTTTCCCTGTTTTGGGATAGGCCTATTTACATTGGCATTTGTAGGCAATTCTGTGTTTACTATGCTGTTTTCATGTGGCTCATTTATCTCATTTTGTTGTGTTTCATCTAGTTCTCTAATATTGCATGATAAGCATGTATAAACTCTATTTATTTCTACCAGGCATTGGTTGTGACAAATATTGTTGCATATCGAGCATACCTCACAGTTAGAGTTATTGATGGCGCTGTCACATATGATACAAGTTAGTGTTGGTATCGAAGTGTATGGGTTCTCACTTATATTTCCATTCACAACTTCCTCCATTATTTGTTTAACTTGTGTTTCATCCGTTCTTCTAATCGATATTTCATCATCCGTTAGTTGCTTCGTTTGTGTTTCTTCGCAGCCTTCTTCATTTTGTATTATGGCTAGCCTGTTGTTTGTTGGGGCGTAGCATAGTTTAAATGTGTACTCTTCATCTGGCTTTGTTTTCTCTATTTTTTCTATTTCAGTCTCTGTGAGCTTTTGACACCTATAATGGATACAATGTTTCCCTGTGGTACAGTATGTACTTCTAGTTCAGCATTTTTTGTTGCATTTGAGGCACGAACTATTTTGAGTTTCTGGGCTGGTCGGATTCTGAAGTTCAGTCTGGCTGCTGTTTTGCCCTCGGTTCAGTATATCTTCTAGTTGGTCAGCTAGTTGTTGGTTTAGTTCATCTAGACTAATTCCTGCATTGCAGTTGCTGATTATACCATGAATTAATGGAATGCCATCCTTTTCCATTGACCAGGAGTTGGCTGGTTGTTGTATATATATTTACTGTGTATCCCGATTAAGGTTGCTTGATCTTTATGGTATACTGTACCACTGTTGAATTGGACTTGTCAGTATATTTCCTAATGTGGATCACGTCTGTATTCCATTGTGTTGATTCGAAGTAATGAATGCTTGCTATGCTAATTAATTCAAAAGTTGCAGTGTCTGCTGTTACTACCATGCCTCCGCTGGTATATTTATATTCGACATGTTGATTCCTTTTTGTAGCTTCCAGCTTTTTCTGTAAGGCTCTTGTAATGTTTAGGTTGTACTTCTTGTTTGTTGAGTCTATGGATGATGACATGGTTCCACTATTGCTGGCCCGTTTTGGATAGTCGTGATATCTCCATGGTATTATGTTTTTACCTTAACTAGCGTCTGAACTGTATGGTGCCTCAACGGCGTGGCTTGGTCAGTCCATGCCTTCTGATTCACACCAGACAGTATATCAGATTGGTTATCGTTTGCCGTATTAATGCCAGCAATCTTTTCTTATCTGCTCAGTGATCTCTCTCAGCCAAGCTTTTGCAAGTATCAGTTTTGGATGGATACCGTCAGAATACAGGTTGTAGTTGTAGTAGTTTTTATGAGGTTTACCATTTCCTCTTCGTGTTTGTTTTCCAGCTTTTAGGTGATGGTTGAGCAGGGGCGAGCGGGCTTGTAGAGTGGTATTGTATTGTTGAATACATGTGTTGACTTGATCTATTTGGTTTTGTAGTTGTTCGTCTTGATCTTTAAAAATGTCTGGTTTTGGATGGTTTCTTGATGTATTTCACCGGACTATTAAGTAGTGAGGTACCTCTAATATTGTTAGTTTTGTGCCTGGATAAGGTTTCAGTATAGCCTCAAATTTTTGCAAGGATTCAATAATTTCGTTGGCTGCCTCTGGTTGTTGATTTGCTAATGAGATTGCGAAATTTTGCCTTTCTTGGTTAGATTACAGATTCCCAGCCAGGTGTATAGATGAATATTGCCAATTTCATTAATTTTGGATTCAATGTTAGACCCCAACCAGTGTAGCCTCTCCTCTATAGTTGCTCCCTTCTTGCACCACCATATAATGCTATGCTCTTCCTGATATTGTATCTGGTTTTTTAGATAAATACCTTTGCTATCTGATATAAATACAGGAGTAGTATGCTTGGTTCCAGTAAATGATTTACGTGGTAACTGAAGAAATTTTGCCAATTTTGTTTCCGACATGTATGACTTCCGCTTCGGTAAATTCAATATTTAAAGTTTTTACTGTTGAGGGGTAATTTTTATATTAAGCAAATTAAAAATATTTTGCCGCACTTAAATTTAGTTCTATCTGTACTAAAGTTATTCCAAGTCCTGCTAAATCAATTTTACACAGAGGAAAAAATAAAAAAATAAATAAAATAGAATTCAAAATGGCGGCGATCCGGCGTGGGTAGTGTCTGACGAGGGCCAACTGTATTTTGGTAACAACTCACTCGGGAAACGTTAATGAAAGATAAAATCCACCATGTCTGGTATTTGTTCAATTAGAATCATGTACTATAAATGTTTTGCTGAAGTAAAATACTATATACACATAAAATAGTAAGTTTTGTACAGGAGCGCTAAAACACAACTTCAACCATTGACGACCTTCACCTTCAACATCAGTGTAATGTTCAGCAACTATAGAAACTATTACAACAAGGAACCAGAACAGGGCTGTATGATTGATCAACGTATTAAAAAATAATCCCTTATCTTCGTTTGAAAATAAACAAAGAAGCTTCTCAAATATTAGTTATATGGTATTCTTTACATATTGTACAATATATGGGGTCATTATAACCGGTTTATATCAAGTTACCCTTTAATAAACGGATTTTGCCAAGATTCTTGGCATATAGGCGTTGACAGAGATTGGAGAGAGTGTAAGGACCGACAACTATGGGTAGAGATTGGAAAAGATGGTGCATAGCATCGTATTTCAATCAAATTAACACATTTCAAAATATTGGAATAAAGTTTAAATAACTTGAAACGGAATAATTAGCTCAAATGTATACATAGGAAATTCCTTTCAAATGTCAACGTCTTGGGTAGATTTTACAAACATTTTCTAACGTCAGAACATTGTACAGATCGACATTGTTTGATATCTTTTTGAAACCAGACTCGAAGCAAAAATATTTGCAATTTGAACAAAGGCAACTCTTTTTTAAATTTATTTTCGCAATTTGTCTTTTCTGCAATATAAGAGTCACTCAATTGTTGAACAAATTCAATGTAAAATATGTGATAAATATAATATGACATGAAATTTTCCATATCGTCCCTGATATGGAAAATGTCATGTAATAATCTCTTAATATAGATCGGGCCCGGTCCAGATAACGTCTTCGTCAAGATTCACCATTATGACGTCAAATTTATTTCCGGTTTCTCTGAGTCTTTATTTCGGGAGGAAATTGGGCTTGATTTTGGAGGCGAAGTATAATTATATAATAGTTACTTATGTATAGGGCATTATCGTGATTTATAGACTGCTCAAGGGACAGCAGTATTGACTGAAACAGTAATAATGCCTGAGCCACAGGCGAGGGCGTTATCAGTGTTGAAGTCAATACTACTGTCCCAAGGACATTATCACGATAATGCCCTATGCATAAGTAACTATTATTTTTATTTCATCGAAGGAAATAAGACTTTCTAAATAATTTTGCTCATTTTAGTACAATGTTGGTTTATATTGACAACTACACGATCTCCGTTGCGCTTAAAAAAAGGGACATCGCAACTCTAAAACCTCGATCGGTCATTAACATGATAATGCACGCGGGCATTATCATGTTAATGACTGGTAAATTTCTTTAACACTACTGACTGGCCTCGCAAGTAAAATAGCCTCGGGCCTCTTTTCATCTAAATCCGGCCCTGATGTTAACCCACACCCAAAAGCGAAAGTAAAGGTAAGATCCCATATGTCCGTCAACCCTTACCCAAAAGCGAAAGTAAAAGTAAGATTCCTTATGTCCGTCAACCCTCACCCAAAAGCGAAAGGAAAAGTAAGATTTCTTTAAAAAAAATATATATTTTAAGATGAACAAAATTCGACAAAAATGGTCCTTGCTTTTTAAGTGCTGTTTGGCTTAACAGATTGCAGGATACACCGAAATCATTTGTGAAAATTTCCAAGAAAAATATGTGATGTTAAAGTTGTTGCTAAAAATGCAGGTCACGGAGGTTAAAATACCAATCTGAATTTTATCACAACATAAATAATTCCCATTGTGTTTTCACTTTATATTATGACTAAGTGTTATAATACATATGATATTTGCTATGACCAGTATCTTTTGTCTGTTATATTCTAAATGTTTGTGACATTAACAATATAAATGTTTTCAAAATTACTTAACACTGGGTGTTTATTTGTCTGAATATATAAAACAATTAACCAAAGAATTAAAGAAGCTTTCAAGTTCAAATATTAAAACCATGACTACTAGAATGAAATTTTATTACTAGGGTAATATCACAGAATTTAATGCAGAATACCTGCATATTTTTATCAAGTTTAAGGGGTCATGCATTGGTGTTATGTGATAAAGCTTGTCAGTAACTTGCGACAGGTCGGTGGTTTTCTCTGGTTTCATCTACCAATAAAACTGACCGTCACAATATAGTTAAAATAGTGTTGAAAGTGGCGTTAAACACCATAAACCAAAATCAACCATTGTCGTTATGATACCATTTCATCAATCAGATTTTAAATTTCCAGAATATCTTCTATGAGATCACAGACTGGAGACAGAGCGAAAAATTTCTTCGGAAATCTAAGATGATGTTCGTGTCATTTAACAGCACAACGAGTGTCACGAGTGGAGCAGGAACTGCTAACCCTTTCGGAGCACCGAGTTTACCTCTGCTTTTTAGTTGTGTTTGTGTTGCTCGATCTTTAGTTTTTCTGTGTTTCTGTGTAATGTTTTGTAGATCGTTGCTTGTCCTTTTTCTTTTTGGCCATAGAGTTAACTGTCCTTCTTTGACTTACGGCTCCTGGTTATCCCTTTTGATATCTTCAAATTTTTCTCAACGACATTAGTTATATAGTACCTCATTTATGACGCGGAATACACGATTTGAAAACAACTAATTGAATTGCTTACAATTTTCTAGATTTTTAACTTACTTTTCTCCCAGTTGTACTTGTCCAACTGAATTGGAAATGTCCACTCAAGTCTAATGATCGCTATATAGCATTTTCAGAAAATACATGAATATGTTTATATGAAAGACCGTGTCCTATAATTTACTATTTACCTTAGTTAAAGTTGAAGGTTGAAAAGGATTTTAAGAGGTCATAATACCACCGAGAAATCAGATGTATTTTTGGGGCCGCTGGTGTCGTGATCGTATGGTAGTTGGATTTATACCAACCTATGATATCAGTGTCTATCACCACTGATGTTGAGAGTTCGAAACCTGCTCATGGTGAGGTATATTCGATACAACATTATGTAATAAATTTTGTCAGCAACATGCGACAGGTCGATGGTTTTCTCCGGTTTCATCTACCAATAAAACTGACCACCACGATATAACTGAAATATTGTTGAAAGTGGCGTTAATCATCACAACCCATGTTTTTCAAATTTCTGTGTGATACACAACTTCTTAATAATCTACCTACCTATAATTGATATTATCTAAGTGCTTGTTTTTATTTTGTGTGGTTGCGGGTTGCGCTGAACAGTTATCTAGCCCTGAGAGGCATTCGCCACCAGGGCTTCTTTTCATGTCACCCTGCATGCTTTATACTACATGGCTTATATATATGATAAATATTGCTTTACTTGTTATTGTACACTGTATTCGTTTTTTATATTCGGCAAAACAAAATCCAGTGCTTATGTTGGTACATGTTTACAATATATCTGATCAAAATAAAGTTTTCTTATCTTATCTTATAGTGAGTGAGTGATTGTTGTTTAACACCAACCCATAAATTCTTCAGCAATATCATGGCGAGAAAAAGTTGATTTCCAATGAAATACTCATGATGTCCTCTTTGTACTAGATCAACACGCTTAGTTGAATTTTTATAGTATTAGCTCAGTGAAACAACAGTCCGCGAATAGACATGTTCCCCAACTCGGACACATTATCCTGATTCCGAGACGACCAGTCTTTGCTCATTTTCCTTAATGCTGCGTGCGTTGTGGAGAAGCAATACATACCAATGGCTGGAGCCCTATGTCTCAGACACCTATGGCTGGAGACCTATGTCTCAGACACCTATGGCTGGAGACCTATGTCTCAGACACCTATGGCTGGAGACCTATGTCTCAGACACCTATGGCTGGAGACCTATGTCTCAGACACCTATGGCTGGAGCCCTATGTCTCAGACACCTATGGCTGGAGACCTATGTCTCAGACACCTATGGCTGGAGACCTATGTCTCAGACACCTATGGCTGGAGACCTATGTCTCAGACACCTATGGCTGGAGACCTATGTCTCAGACACCTATGGCTGGTGACCTATGTCTCAGACACCTATGGCTGGAGCCCTATGTCTCAGACACCTATGGCTGGAGCCCTATGTCTCAGACACCTATGGCTGGAGACCTATGTCTCAGACACCTATGGCTGGAGACCTATGTCTCAGACACCTATGGCTGGAGACTTATGTCTCAGACACCTATGGCTGGAGACCTATGTCTCAGACACCTATGGCTGGAGACCTATGTCTCAGACACCTATGGCTGAAGCCCTATATCTCAGACACCTATGGCTGGAGCCCTATGTCTCAGACACCTATGGCTGGAGCCCTATGTCTCAGACACCTATGGCTGGAGACCTATGTCTCAGACACCTATGGCTGGAGACCTATGTCTCAGACACCTATGGCTGGAGCCCTATGTCTCAGACACCTATGGCTGGAGCCCTATGTCTCAGACACCTAGCGTCTCAGACAATCATACACTTATCGATAGGTTAATTAGTTACGCTTTGTATGTAGTTCCAAGCTATGAACTATGTTGCTTTCCCGATACAATAAACTTGTCTGGCGACCTATGATGTCAGACACCGTTTATGTACCGAACCAGGGTTTGCTTACAAGACCACTACTAACCATGAGACAACGAGAGCACCTACTTGAACCAAGTGCTCGAGCCCTAGTCATAGACTAACACTAGTTAACTCGTACCACTGTTAACTCGTCAACACCTCTGTTGAAACACTGTTGTACTGTAGTCATGATGATGTGTAGATGTTCCATTGATTAGTATGGTGCATGCCTAATTAAAATAAAAGTAATTAGTGACAAAATGTCAATAGATAATTGGAAGATATTCAAACCATGTTATTTATCAAAATATTTACAACATATTAGGAAAGGTTGAATCTGCACTGAATTAGAATGACATGTATATAACCTTTTCTTTCTGTTGATATGTTGTGCTTGCTTTTGTAGGAAATGTCGATTTCAAATCCAAATGAAGCAAATAATTTCTTGCAAAAGACCATAAAATTAAAATCTTAAGGCTTCAATGACTTTTCTAGTCATTGAAGCCTTAAGAAAAGAAGCTGGTCAGAAAGGGTGAATTTCGGTATGATGTTCCAATACAGTCTTCAATTCCAAGTGGACAGCCAACTGTATGTTATGCCAGGAATGCTGAAGTGCCAATAAACCAACCAATATTGCAGCATTCTGTATAAGTTTTGTTCTTTGATTATGTCCATATAGTAATTTTGTAAATTCACATTCAGATTCATGCAGTAAAGTATTAAAGTTTACCACTATGAGTCATTTTATCACCTTATTTTGGTATTCCTTTGATATCCATTCCTGTTTTAAGATTATGGAAAACATCATTTTTTTTAGCTGATACACCATTACAACAAATATCTCACTCGGCACAGCTTGTATGTACCAGCTGACACATGCTCTCAGCCATCAGAAGATATGCCAAGGACTGCATTGTCTGGACAAAATGTTGCTCACAACCTTGAGACAGCTGAAAATGAAGCTATGTCTACTGAAGAGACTGAGGTACTTTTGATAATTTGGTATTGTTTTGTTTTGTGTATTTGTTTAATATTGATGTATATTCGTGTATGCATTTTGCAATAAAAACTGTTGAAATGCTTTAAGGTCAGTGTTGGCACCGAAAATTATGAAGGATCAGGTCTTGATTTCTCAAAAAATCATAGCTTAGTTTGAGTTCTATTGCTTCAGAATTTTGATCCTGTTATGTTATTTCAGAAAAATCTTAAAACTTTAGTCTTAGTTTTGACTCAAGTTTGTTTTGAAAAATCCAAGCTAGGCTGCCATAAACAAAGCTATATTGTTAATCCTTACTACTTTAATCTTGCAATAAAAATCTGCATATTGGTAAAAAAAAACTTATATCGTAAATTCTCATACAAAGACAACAACATAGTTAGCCAATAGTGAATAATGTAATTAGCAACTTATTATGACATTTTTTAAATGTGATGTAATTTTCTAAAAAAAAATCTTTTCAGAATGAAGCATTCTTAAATGCAGATGAAATGTATATTCATTTGTTGAAAGTAGACAAAGGGATCTCCGTATTTCCAGGAGTTAACGAACCAGCAAGTTTCCTTGTTTTCAAAGACTTTTGTCAGGAAAAACAAAAATTACAGGCAATTTTTTACTGCAGTATAAAATAAAATTCTTTGCAATTTTAGAATATTCACATGAAACCTGAATCAGATTAGAGTTAATTAAATATTTGGATGCTACTGATGAGACAAAAAAATATCACAATAAGTACCAGGTTCTCTTTTCACAAAAAGTCTTTAACATTCCTATATAACTTACGATTAATTTTTATCGTAAAAATTTTTGTGAAAAGAATAACCATGCAGGAAAAGGAGAGCAATTCATGTTTTTCATCTGGAAACCATCATTTACTTAAAAAAAACATTCTGCACACAGTAAACACGGTTGATAACATAATTGTTACTATGATTTTAGAAATCTTGCTGTATTTTCATTAATTAAAAAGAAAAATGGATATGGGGTTGTACGTGAGGAACTAACTCATATAACACTAGAATATTTGCTATATGTTAATTTCAGAAGGAAAAGTGGATACTTGTGGAAAGAAAATGTGTCTCCTTCAACAGTGGTCAGTTCTGTTGAATTTATTGGTGTAGCTGTAATGAAATGATCACAAGACATATTGCTTCACTGGATTCTGTTCTCAATTCATCCAAAGAAGGTACTATATCCCTTCATTTCTGTTCCAGTATACTTGTATAACACGACTGTATGCAAGTAAATATAGAGGATACTGACGCAACTAAGCAAAGACATAGTCAAAATGCATAATGTCAAAAGGACGAAAAGACCAACAGAAAAAAGGTGAGACAAACACTGAATCATACAAGAAAACTGCACTTAGAACTTCTTCAGTCTTAAAGGACCATAGTTTGAACAATTTTTCTTTTTTGAAATGATTATGATCATGATCAACATTAAAACAAAAAGAGATCACAAACTTCATCAGTGATCAGAACATGTTCAGATTAAAGACATTAACCCATGCTTACTCTTCATATAAATCAATAATGTTGAATTACATACCTGTCAAATGTCAACATTTTCAAAGTTGATTTTGAACAGCATTATCAAGTTATTTTGTGACAAAAATTATTACTGTAAGTAAGTTTTTGTTTATTCACTTTACATCATCTGATGTCCTGAATAATGAATACAAAATCATAAAAACAACTAATCTTGTAAATAGCTTCAAAATATCAAAATGAACGGAAGAGACCATGACATGTAAAGGGTGTGTTATGGTCCGTGGTCTCTTTTAAGTGAGTGAAAGGAAGAGACCTTGACATGTAAAGGGTGTGTTATGGTCCATGGTCTCTTTTAAGTGAGTGAAAGGAAGAGACTGACATGTAAAGGGTGTGTTATGGTCCGTGGTCTCTTTTAAGTGAGTGAAAGGAAGAGACCTTGACATGTAAAGGGTGTGTTATGGTCCATGGTCTCTTTTAAGTGAGTGAAAGGAAGAGACTGACATGTAAAGGGTGTGTTATGGTCCGTGGTCTCTTTTAAGTGAGTGAAAGGAAGAGACTGTGACATGTAAAGGGTGTGTTATGGTCCGTGGTCTCTTTTAAGTGAGTGAAAAGAAGAGACCATGACATGTAAAGGGTGTTATGGTCCATAGTCTCTTTTAAGTGAGTGAAAGGAAGAGACCATGATATGTAAAGGGTGTGTTATGGTACATGGTCTCTTTTATGCGAGTGAAAGGAAGAGACTGACATGTAAATGGTGTGTTATGGTCCGTGGTCTCTTTTAAGTGAGTGAAAGGAAGAGACTGTGACATGTAAAGGGTGTGTTATGGTCCGTGGTCTCTTTTAAGTGAGTGAAAGGAAGAAACTGACATGTAAAGGGTGTGTTATGGTCCGTGGTCTCTTTTAAATGAGTGAAAGGAAGAGACCATGACATGTAAAGGGTGTATTATGGTCCAAGGTCTCTTTTAAGTGAGTGAAAGGAAGAGACCATTAATTTTTATCGTAAAAATTTTTGTGAAAAGAATAACCATGCAGGAAAAGGAGAGCAATTCATGTTTTTCATCTGGAAACCATCATTTACTTAAAAAAAACATTCTGCACACAGTAAACACGTTGATAACATAATTGTTACTATGATTTTAGAAATCTTGCTGTATTTTCATTAATTAAAAAGAAAAATGGATATGGGGTTGTACGTGAGGAACTAACTCATATAACACTAGAATATTTGCTATATGTTAATTTCAGAAGGAAAAGTGGATACTTGTTGAAAGAAAATGTGTCTCCTTCAACAGTGGTCAGTTCTGTTGAATTTATTGGTGTAGCTGTAATGAAATGATCACAAGACATATTGCTTCACTGGATTCTGTTCTCAATTCATCCAAAGAAGGTACTATATCCCTTCATTTCTGTTCCAGTATACTTGTATAACACGACTGTATGCAAGTAAATATAGAGGATACTGACGCAACTAAGCAAAGACATAGTCAAAATGCATAATGTCAAAAGGACGAAAAGACCAACAGAAAAAAGGTGAGACAAACACTGAATCATACAAGAAAACTGCACTTAAAACTTCTTCAGTCTTAAAGGACCATAGTTTGAACAATTTTTCTTTTTTGAAATGATTATGATCATGATCAACATTAAAACAAAAAGAGATCACAAACTTCATCAGTGATCAGAACATGTTCAGATTAAAGACATTAACCCATGCTTACTCTTCATATAAATCAATAATGTTGAATTACATACCTGTCAAATGTCAACATTTTCAAAGATGATTTTGAACAGCATTATCAAGGTATTTTGTGACAAAAATTATTACTGTAAGTAAGTTTTTGTTTATTCACTTTACATCATCTGATGTCCTGAATAATGAATACAAAATCATAAAAACAACTAATCTTGTAAATAGCTTCAAAATATCAAAATGAACGGAAGAGACCATGACATGTAAAGAGTGTGTTATGGTCCGTGGTCTCTTTTAAGTGAGTGAAAGGAAGAGACCTTGACATGTAAAGGGTGTGTTATGGTCCATGGTCTCTTTTAAGTGAGTGAAAGGAAGAGACTGACATGTAAAGGGTGTGTTATGGTCCGTGGTCTCTTTTAAGTGAGTGAAAGGAAGAGACCTTGACATGTAAAGGGTGTGTTATGGTCCATGGTCTCTTTTAAGTGAGTGAAAGGAAGAGACCTTGACATGTAAAGGGTGTGTTATGGTCCGTGGTCTCTTTTAAGTGACTGAAAGGAAGAGACCTTGACATGTAAAGGGTGTGTTATGGTCCATGGTCTCTTTTAAGTGAGTGAAAGGAAGAGACTGACATGCAAAGGGTGTGTTATGGTCCGTGGTCTCTTTTAAGTGAGTGAAAGGAAGAGACTGACATGAAAAGGGTGTGTTATGGTCCATGGTCTTTTTTAAGTGAGAGAAAGGAAGAGACTGTGACATGTAAAGGGTGTGTTATGGTCCGTGGTCTCTTTTAAGTGAGTGAAAGGAAGAGATGGTGACATGTAAAGGGTGTGTTATGGTCCGTGGTCTCTTTTAAGTGAGTGAAAAGAAGAGACCATGACATGTAAAGGGTGTTATGGTCCATAGTCTCTTTTAAGGGATTGAAAGGAAGAGACCATGATATGTAAAGGGTGTGTTATGGTACATGGTCTCTTTTATGCGAGTGAAAGGAAGAGACTGACATATAAAGGGTGTGTTATGGTCCGTGGTCTCTTTTAAGTGAGTGAAAGGAAGAGACTGTGACATATAAAGGGTGTGTTATGGTTCGTGGTCTCTTTTAAGTGAGTGAAAGGAAGAAACTGACATGTAAAGGGTGTGTTATGGTCCGTGGTCTCTTTTAAATGAGTGAAAGGAAGAGACCATGATATGTAAAGGGTGTGTTATGGTCCATGGTCTCTTTTAAGTGAGTGAAAGGAAAAGACCATGACATGTAAAGGGTGTGTTATGGTCCATGGTCTCTTTTAAGTGAGTGAAAGGAAGAGACTGACATGTAAAGGGTGTATTATGGTCCAAGGTCTCTTTTAAGTGAGTGAAAGGAAGAGACCATTAATTTTTATCGTAAAAATTTTTGTGAAAAGAATAACCATGCAGGAAAAGGAGAGCAATTCATGTTTTTCATCTGGAAACCATCATTTACTTAAAAAAAACATTCTGCACACAGTAAACACGGTTGATAACATAATTGTTACTATGATTTTAGAAATCTTGCTGTATTTTCATTAATTAAAAAGAAAAATGGATATGGGGTTGTACGTGAGGAACTAACTCATATAACACTAGAATATTTGCTATATGTTAATTTCAGAAGGAAAAGTGGATACTTGTGGAAAGAAAATGTGTCTCCTTCAACAGTGGTCAGTTCTGTTGAATTTATTGGTGTAGCTGTAATGAAATGATCACAAGACATATTGCTTCACTGGATTCTGTTCTCAATTCATCCAAAGAAGGTACTATATCCCTTCATTTCTGTTCCAGTATACTTGTATAACACGACTGTATGCAAGTAAATATAGAGGATACTGACACAACTAAGCAAAGACATAGTCAAAATGCATAATGTCAAAAGGACGAAAAGACCAACAGAAAAAAGGTGAGACAAACACTGAATCATACAAGAAAACTGCACTTAGAACTTCTTCAGTCTTAAAGGACCATAGTTTGAACAATTTTTCTTTTTTGAAATGATTATGATCATGATCAACATTAAAACAAAAAGAGATCACAAACTTCATCAGTGATCAGAACATGTTCAGATTAAAGACATTAACCCATAATTACTCTTCATATAAATCAATAATGTTGAATTACATAAGTGTCAAATGTCAACATTTTCAAAGCTGATTTTGAACAGCATTATCAAGGTATTTTGTGACAAAAATTATTACTGTAAGTAAGTTTTTGTTTATTCACTTTACATCATCTGATGTCCTGAATAATGAATACAAAATCATAAAAACAACTAATCTTGTAAATAGTTTCAAAATATCAAAATGAACGGAAGAGACCATGACATGTAAAGGGTGTGTTATGGTCCGTGGTTTCTTTTAAGTGAGTGAAAGGAAGAGACCTTGACATGTAAAGGGTGTGTTATGGTCCATGGTCTCTTTTAAGTGAGTGAAAGGAAGAGACTGACATTTAAAGGGTGTGTTATGGTCCGTGGTCTCTTTTAAGTGAGTGAAAGGAAGAGACTGACATGTAAAGGGTGTATTATGGTCCGTGGTCTCTTTTAAGTGGGTGAAAGGAAGAGATTGACATGAAAAGGGTGTGTTATGGTCCGTGGTCTTTTTTAAGTGAGAGAAAGGAAGAGACTGTGACATGTAAAGGGTGTGTTATTGTTCGTGGTCTCTTTTAAGTGAGTGAAAGGAAGAAACTGTGACATGTAAAGGGTGTGTTATGGTCCGTGGTCTCTTTTAAGTGAGTGAAAGGAAGAGACCATGACATGTAAAGGGTGTTATGGTCCATAGTCTCTTTTAAGTGAGTGAAAGGAAGAGACCATGATATGCAAAGGGTGTGTTATGGTACATGGTCTCTTTTATGCGAGTGAAAGGAAGAGACTGACATGTAAAGGGTGTGTTATGGTCCGTGGTCTCTTTTAAGTGAGTGAAAGGAAGAGACTGTGACATGTAAAGGGTGTGTTATGGTCCGTGGTCTCTTTTAAGTGAGTGAAAGGAAGAAACTGACATGTAAAGGGTGTGTTATGGTCCGTGGTCTCTTTTAAGTGAGTGAAAGGAAGAGACCATGACATGTAAAGGGTGTGTTATGGTCCATGGTCTCTTTTAAGTGAGTGAAAGGAAAAGACCATGACATGTAAAGGGTGTGTTATGGTCCATGGTCTCTTTTAAATGAGTGAAAGGAAGAGACTGACATGTAAAGGGTGTATTATGATCCAAAGTCTCTTTTAAGTGAGTGAAAGGAAGAGACCATTAATTTTTATCGTAAATATTTTTGTGAAAAGAATAACCATGCAGGAAAAGGAGAGCAATTCATGTTTTTCATCTGGAAACCATCATTTACTTAAAAAAAACATTCTGCACACAGTAAACACGGTTGATAACATAATTGTTACTATGGTTTTAGAAATCTTGCTGTATTTTCATTAATGAAAAAGAAAAATGGATATGGGGTTGTACGTGAGAAACTAACTCATATAACACTAGAATATTTGTTATATGTTAATTTCAGAAGGAAAAGTGGATACTTGTGGAAAGAAAATGTGTCTCCTTCAACAGTGGTCAGTTCTGTTGAATTTATTGGTGTAGCTGTAATGAAATGATCACAAGACATATTGCTTCACTGGATTCTGTTCTCAATTCATCCAAAGAAGGTATTATATCCCTTCATTTCTGTTCCAGTATACTTGTATAACACGACTGTATGCAAGTAAATATAGAGGATACTGACGCAACTAAACAAAGACATAGTCAAAATGCATAATGTCACAAGGACGAAAAGACCAACAAAAAAAAGGTGAGACAAACACTGAATCATACAAGAAAACTGCACTTAAAACTTCTTCAGTCTTAAAGGACCATAGGTTGAACAATTTTTCTTTTTTGAAATGATTATGATCATGATCAACATTAAAACAAAAAGAGATCACAAACTTCATCAGTGATCAGAACATGTTCAGATTAAAGACATTAACCCATGCTTACTCTTCATATAAATCAATAATGTTGAATTACATACCTGTCAAATGTAAACATTTTCAAAGCTGATTTTGAACAGCATTATCAAGGTATTTTGTGACAAAAATTATAACTGTAAGTAAGTTTTTGTTTATTCACTTTACATCATCTGATGTCCTGAATAATGAATACAAAATCATAAAAACAACTAATCTTGTAAATAGCTTCAAAATATCAAAATGAACGGAAGGGACCATGACATGTAAAGGGTGTGTTATGGTCCGTGGTCTCTTTTATGTGAGTGAAAGGAAGAGACCTTGACATGTAAAGGGTGTGTTATGGTCCATGGTCTCTTTTAAGTGAGTGAAAGGAAGAGACTGACATGTAAAGGGTGTGTTATGGTCCGTGGTCTCTTTTAAGTGAGTGAAAGGAAGAGACTGACATGTAAAGGGTGTGTTATGGTCCATGGTCTTTTTTAAGTGAGTGAAAGGAAAAGACTGTGACATGTAAAGGGTGTGTTATGGTCCGTGGTCTCTTTTAAGTGAGTAAAAGGAAGAGACTGTGACATGTAAAGGGTGTGTTATGGTCCGTGGTCTCTTTTAATTGAGTGAAAAGAAGAGACCATGACATGTAAAGGGTGTTATGGTCAATAGTCTCTTTTAAGTGAGTGAAAGGAAGAGACCTTGACATGTAAAGGGTGTGTTATGGTCCATGGTCTCTTTTAATTGAGTGAAAGGAAGAGACTGACATGTAAAGGGTGTGTTATGGTCCGTGGTCTCTTTTAAGTGAGTGAAAGGAAGCGACTGACATGAAAAGGGTGTGTTATGGTCCGTGGTCTTTTTTAAGTGAGTGAAAGGAAGAGACTGTGACATGTAAAGGGTGTGTTATGGTCCGTGGTCTCTTTTAAGTGAGTGAAAGGAAGAGACTGTGACATGTAAAGGGTGTGTTATGGTCCGTGATCTCTTTTAAGTGAGTGAAAAGAAGAGACCATGACATGTAAAGGGTGTTATGGTCCATAGTCTCTTTTAAGTGAGTGAAAGGAAGAGACCATGATATGTAAAGGGTGTGTTATGGTACATGGTCTCTTTTATGCGAGTGAAAGGAAGAGACTGACATGTAAAGGGTGTGTTATGGTCCGTGGTCTCTTTTATGTGAGTGAAAGGAAGAGACTGTGACATGTAAAGGGTGTGTTATGGTCCGTTGTCTCTTTTAAGTGAGTGAAAGGAAGAGACTGATATGTAAAGGGTGTGTTATGGTCCGTGGTCTCTTTTAAGTGAGTGAAAGGAAGAGACCATGACATGTAAAGGGTGTGTTATGGTCCATGGTCTCTTTTAAGTGGGTGAAAGGAAAAGACCATGACATGTAAAGGGTGTGTTATGGTCCATGGTCTCTTTTAAGTGAGTGAAAGGAAGAGACTGACATGTAAAGGGTGTATTATGGTCCAAGGTCTCTTTTAAGTGAGTGAAAGGAAGAGACCATTAATTTTTATCGTAAAAATTTTTGTGAAAAGAATAACCATGCAGGAAAAGGAGAGCAATTCATGTTTTTCATCTGGAAACCATCATTTACTTAAAAAAAACATTCTGCACACAGTAAACACGGTTGATAACATAATTGTTACTATGGTTTTAGAAATCTTGCTGTATTTTCATTAATGAAAAAGAAAAATGGATATGGGGTTGTACGTGAGAAAATAACTCATATAACACTAGAATATTTGTTATATGTTAATTTCAGAAGGAAAAGTGGATACGTGTGGAAAGAAAATGTGTCTCCTTCAACAGTGGTCAGTTCTGTTGAATTTATTGGTGTAGCTGTAATGAAATGATCGCAAGACATATTTCTTCATTGGATTCTGTTCTCAATTCATCCAAAGAAGGTACTATATCCCTTCATTTCTGTTCCAGTATACTTGTATAACACGACTGTATGCAAGTAAATATAGAGGATACTGACGCAACTAAACAAAGACATAGTCAAAATGCATAATGTCAAAAGGACGAAAAGACCAACAGAAAAAAGGTGAGACAAACACTGAATCATACAAGAAAACTGCACTTAAAACTTCTTCAGTCTTAAAGGACCATAGTTTGAACAATTTTTCTTTTTTGAAATGATTATGATCATGATCAACATTAAAACAAAAAGAGATCACAAACTTCATCAGTGATCAGAACATGTTCAGATTAAAGACATTAACCCATGCTTACTCTTCATATAAATCAATAATGTTGAATTACATACCTGTCAAATGTCAACATTTTCAAAGCTGATTTTGAACAGCATTATCAAGGTATTTTGTGACAAAAATTATAACTGTAAGTAAGTTTTTGTTTATTCACTTTACATCATCTGATGTCCTGAATAATGAATACAAAATCATAAAAACAACTAATCTTGTAAATAGCTTCAAAATATCAAAATGAACGGAAGGGACCATGACATGTAAAGGGTGTGTTATGGTCCGTGGTCTCTTTTAAGTGAGTGAAAGGAAGAGACCTTGACATGTAAAGGGTGTGTTATGGTCCATGGTCTCTTTTAAGTGAGTGAAAGGAAGAGACTGACATGTAAAGGGTGTGTTATGGTCCGTGGTCTCTTTTAAGTGAGTGAAAGGAAGAGACTGACATGAAAAGGGTGTGTTATGGTCCATGGTCTTTTTTAAGTGAGTGAAAGGAAGAGACTGTGACATGTAAAGGGTGTGTTATGGTCCGTGGTCTCTTTTAAGTGAGTAAAAGGAAGAGACTGTGACATGTAAAGGGTGTGTTATGGTCCGTGGTCTCTTTTAAGTGAGTGAAAAGAAGAGACCATGACATGTAAAGGGTGTAATGGTCAATAGTCTCTTTTAAGTGAGTGAAAGGAAGAGACCTTGACATGTAAAGGGTGTGTTATGGTCCGTGGTCTCTTTTAAGTGAGTGAAAGGAAGAGACTGACATGTAAAGGGTGTGTTATGGTCCGTGGTCTCTTTTAAGTGAGTGAAAGGAAGCGACTGACATGAAAAGGGTGTGTTATGGTCCATGGTCTTTTTTAAGTGAGTGAAAGGAAGCGACTGACATGAAAAGGGTGTGTTATGGTCCATGGTCTTTTTTAAGTGAGTGAAAGGAAGAGACTGTGACATGTAAAGGGTGTGTTATGGTCCGTGGTCTCTTTTAAGTGAGTGAAAGGAAGAGACTGTGACATGTAAAGGGTGTGTTATGGTCCGTGATCTCTTTTAAGTGAGTGAAAAGAAGAGACCATGACATGTAAAGGGTGTTATGGTCCATAGTCTCTTTTAAGTGAGTGAAAGGAAGAGACCATGATATGTAAAGGGTGTGTTATGGTACATGGTCTCTTTTATGCGAGTGAAAGGAAGAGACTGACATGTAAAGGGTGTGTTATGGTCCGTGGTCTCTTTTAAGTGAGTGAAAGGAAGAGACTGTGACATGTAAAGGGTGTGTTATGGTCCGTTGTCTCTTTTAAGTGAGTGAAAGGAAGAGACTGACATGTAAAGGGTGTGTTATGGTCCGTGGTCTCTTTTAAGTGAGTGAAAGGAAGAGACCATGACATGTAAAGGGTGTGTTATGGTCCATGGTCTCTTTTAAGTGGGTGAAAGGAAAAGACCATGACATGTAAAGGGTGTGTTATGGTCCATGGTTTCTTTTAAGTGAGTGAAAGGAAGAGACTGACATGTAAAGGGTGTATTATGGTCCAAGGTCTCTTTTAAGTGAGTGAAAGGAAGAGACCATTAATTTTTATCGTAAAAATTTTTGTGAAAAGAATAACCATGCAGGAAAAGGAGAGCAATTCATGTTTTTCATCTGGAAACCATCATTTACTTAAAAAAAACATTCTGCACACAGTAAACACGGTTGATAACATAATTGTTACTATGGTTTTAGAAATCTTGCTGTATTTTCATTAATGAAAAAGAAAAATGGATATGGGGTTGTACGTGAGAAAATAACTCATATAACACTAGAATATTTGTTATATGTTAATTTCAGAAGGAAAAGTGGATACGTGTGGAAAGAAAATGTGTCTCCTTCAACAGTGGTCAGTTCTGTTGAATTTATTGGTGTAGCTGTAATGAAATGATCGCAAGACATATTTCTTCATTGGATTCTGTTCTCAATTCATCCAAAGAAGGTACTATATCCCTTCATTTCTGTTCCAGTATACTTGTATAACACGACTGTATGCAAGTAAATATAGAGGATACTGACGCAACTAAACAAAGACATAGTCAAAATGCATAATGTCAAAAGGACGAAAAGACCAACAGAAAAAAGGTGAGACAAACACTGAATCATACAAGAAAACTGCACTTAAAACTTCTTCAGTCTTAAAGGACCATAGTTTGAACAATTTTCCTTTTTTGAAATGATTATGATCATGATCAACATTAAAACAAAAAGAGATCACAAACTTCATCAGTGATCATAACATGTTCAGATTAAAGACATTAACCCATGCTTACTCTTCATATAAATCAATAATGTTGAATTACATACCTGTCAAATGTCAACATTTTCAAAGCTGATTTTGAACAGCATTATCAAGGTATTTTGTGACAAAAATTATAACTGTAAGTAAGTTTTTGTTTATTCACTTTACATCATCTGATGTCCTGAATAATGAATACAAATCATAAAAACAACTAATCTTGTAAATAGCTTCAAAATATCAAAATGAACGGAAGAGACCATGACATGTAAAGGGTGTGTTATGGTCCGTGGTCTCTTTTAAGTGAGTGAAAGGAAGAGACCTTGACATGTAAAGGGTGTGTTATGGTCCATGGTCTCTTTTAAGTGAGTGAAAGGAAGAGACTGACATGTAAAGGGTGTGTTATGGTCCGTGGTCTCTTTTAAATGAGTGAAAGGAAGAGACTGACATGAAAAGGGTGTGTTATGGTCCATGGTCTTTTTTAAGTGAGTGAAAGGAAGAGACTGTGACATGTAAAGGGTGTGTTATGGTCCGTGGTCTCTTTTAAGTGAGTAAAAGGAAGAGACTGTGACATGTAAAGGGTGTCTTATGGTCCGTGGTCTCTTTTAAGTGAGTGAAAAGAAGAGACCATGACATGTAAAGGGTGTTATGGTAAATAGTCTCTTTTAAGTGAGTGAAAGGAAGAGACCTTGACATGTAAAGGGTGTGTTATGGTCCATGGTCTCTTTTAAGTGAGTGAAAGGAAGAGACTTGCATGTAAAGGGTGTGTTATGGTCCGTGGTCTCTTTTAAGTGAGTGAAAGGAAGAGACTGTGACATGTAAAGGGTGTGTTATGGTCCGTGGTCTCTTTTAGGTGAGTGAAAGGAAGAAACTGACATGTAAAGGGTGTGTTATGGTTCGTGGTCTCTTTTAAGTGAGTGAAAGGAAGAGACCATGACATGTAAAGGGTGTGTTATGGTCCATGGTCTCTTTTAAGTGAGTGAAAGGAAAAGACCATGACATGTAAAGGGTGTGTTATGGTCCATGGTCTCTTTTAAGTGAGTAAAAGGAAGAGACTGACATGTAAAGGGTGTGTTATGGTCCATGGTCTTTTTTAAGTGAGTGAAAG
The DNA here is from genome assembly GCA_963680875.1 of Bathymodiolus brooksi. Lineage (NCBI taxonomy): Eukaryota > Metazoa > Mollusca > Bivalvia > Mytilida > Modiolidae > Bathymodiolus > Bathymodiolus brooksi. The sequence goes on from OY804584.1 coordinate 30,621,839, forward strand.
GAAGAGACTGTGACATGTAAAGGGTGTGTTATGGTCCGTGGTCTCTTTTAAGTGAGTAAAAGGAAGAGACTGTGACATGTAAAGGGTGTCTTATGGTCCGTGGTCTCTTTTAAGTGAGTGAAAAGAAGAGACCATGACATGTAAAGGGTGTTATGGTAAATAGTCTCTTTTAAGTGAGTGAAAGGAAGAGACCTTGACATGTAAAGGGTGTGTTATGGTCCATGGTCTCTTTTAAGTGAGTGAAAGGAAGAGACTTGCATGTAAAGGGTGTGTTATGGTCCGTGGTCTCTTTTAAGTGAGTGAAAGGAAGAGACTGTGACATGTAAAGGGTGTGTTATGGTCCGTGGTCTCTTTTAGGTGAGTGAAAGGAAGAAACTGACATGTAAAGGGTGTGTTATGGTTCGTGGTCTCTTTTAAGTGAGTGAAAGGAAGAGACTGTGACATGTAAAGGGTGTGTTATGGTCCGTGATCTCTTTTAAGTGAGTGAAAAGAAGAGACCATGACATGTAAAGGGTGTTATGGTCCATAGTCTCTTTTAAGTGAGTGAAAGGAAGAGACCATGATATGTAAAGGGTGTGTTATGGTACATGGTCTCTTTTATGCGAGTGAAAGGAAGAGACTGACATGTAAAGGGTGTGTTATGGTCCGTGGTCTCTTTTAAGTGAGTGAAAGGAAGAGACTGTGACATGTAAAGGGTGTGTTATGGTCCGTTGTCTCTTTTAAGTGAGTGAAAGGAAGAGACTGACATGTAAAGGGTGTGTTATGGTCCGTGGTCTCTTTTAAGTGAGTGAAAGGAAGAGACCATGACATGTAAAGGGTGTGTTATGGTCCATGGTCTCTTTTAAGTGGGTGAAAGGAAAAGACCATGACATGTAAAGGGTGTGTTATGGTCCATGGTTTCTTTTAAGTGAGTGAAAGGAAGAGACTGACATGTAAAGGGTGTATTATGGTCCAAGGTCTCTTTTAAGTGAGTGAAAGGAAGAGACCATTAATTTTTATCGTAAAAATTTTTGTGAAAAGAATAACCATGCAGGAAAAGGAGAGCAATTCATGTTTTTCATCTGGAAACCATCATTTACTTAAAAAAAACATTCTGCACACAGTAAACACGGTTGATAACATAATTGTTACTATGGTTTTAGAAATCTTGCTGTATTTTCATTAATGAAAAAGAAAAATGGATATGGGGTTGTACGTGAGAAAATAACTCATATAACACTAGAATATTTGTTATATGTTAATTTCAGAAGGAAAAGTGGATACGTGTGGAAAGAAAATGTGTCTCCTTCAACAGTGGTCAGTTCTGTTGAATTTATTGGTGTAGCTGTAATGAAATGATCGCAAGACATATTTCTTCATTGGATTCTGTTCTCAATTCATCCAAAGAAGGTACTATATCCCTTCATTTCTGTTCCAGTATACTTGTATAACACGACTGTATGCAAGTAAATATAGAGGATACTGACGCAACTAAACAAAGACATAGTCAAAATGCATAATGTCAAAAGGACGAAAAGACCAACAGAAAAAAGGTGAGACAAACACTGAATCATACAAGAAAACTGCACTTAAAACTTCTTCAGTCTTAAAGGACCATAGTTTGAACAATTTTTCTTTTTTGAAATGATTATGATCATGATCAACATTAAAACAAAAAGAGATCACAAACTTCATCAGTGATCATAACATGTTCAGATTAAAGACATTAACCCATGCTTACTCTTCATATAAATCAATAATGTTGAATTACATACCTGTCAAATGTCAACATTTTCAAAGCTGATTTTGAACAGCATTATCAAGGTATTTTGTGACAAAAATTATAACTGTAAGTAAGTTTTTGTTTATTCACTTTACATCATCTGATGTCCTGAATAATGAATACAAATCATAAAAACAACTAATCTTGTAAATAGCTTCAAAATATCAAAATGAACGGAAGAGACCATGACATGTAAAGGGTGTGTTATGGTCCGTGGTCTCTTTTAAGTGAGTGAAAGGAAGAGACCTTGACATGTAAAGGGTGTGTTATGGTCCATGGTCTCTTTTAAGTGAGTGAAAGGAAGAGACTGACATGTAAAGGGTGTGTTATGGTCCGTGGTCTCTTTTAAGTGAGTGAAAGGAAGAGACTGACATGAAAAGGGTGTGTTATGGTCCATGGTCTTTTTTAAGTGAGTGAAAGGAAGAGACTGTGACATGTAAAGGGTGTGTTATGGTCCGTGGTCTCTTTTAAGTGAGTAAAAGGAAGAGACTGTGACATGTAAAGGGTGTCTTATGGTCCGTGGTCTCTTTTAAGTGAGTGAAAAGAAGAGACCATGACATGTAAAGGGTGTTATGGTAAATAGTCTCTTTTAAGTGAGTGAAAGGAAGAGACCTTGACATGTAAAGGGTGTGTTATGGTCCATGGTCTCTTTTAAGTGAGTGAAAGGAAGAGACTTGCATGTAAAGGGTGTGTTATGGTCCGTGGTCTCTTTTAAGTGAGTGAAAGGAAGAGACTGTGACATGTAAAGGGTGTGTTATGGTCCGTGGTCTCTTTTAGGTGAGTGAAAGGAAGAAACTGACATGTAAAGGGTGTGTTATGGTTCGTGGTCTCTTTTAAGTGAGTGAAAGGAAGAGACCATGACATGTAAAGGGTGTGTTATGGTCCATGGTCTCTTTTAAGTGAGTGAAAGGAAAAGACCATGACATGTAAAGGGTGTGTTATGGTCCATGGTCTCTTTTAAGTGAGTGAAAGGAAGAGACTGACATGTAAAGGGTGTGTTATGGTCCATGGTCTTTTTTAAGTGAGTGAAAGGAAGAGACTGTGACATGTAAAGGGTGTGTTATGGTCCGTGGTCTCTTTTAAGTGAGTAAAAGGAAGAGACTGTGACATGTAAAGGGTGTCTTATGGTCCGTGGTCTCTTTTAAGTGAGTGAAAAGAAGAGACCATGACATGTAAAGGGTGTTATGGTAAATAGTCTCTTTTAAGTGAGTGAAAGGAAGAGACCTTGACATGTAAAGGGTGTGTTATGGTCCATGGTCTCTTTTAAGTGAGTGAAAGGAAGAGACTTGCATGTAAAGGGTGTGTTATGGTCCGTGGTCTCTTTTAAGTGAGTGAAAGGAAGAGACTGTGACATGTAAAGGGTGTGTTATGGTCCGTGGTCTCTTTTAGGTGAGTGAAAGGAAGAAACTGACATGTAAAGGGTGTGTTATGGTTCGTGGTCTCTTTTAAGTGAGTGAAAGGAAGAGACCATGACATGTAAAGGGTGTGTTATGGTCCATGGTCTCTTTTAAGTGAGTGAAAGGAAAAGACCATGACATGTAAAGGGTGTGTTATGGTCCATGGTCTCTTTTAAGTGAGTGAAAGGAAGAGACTGACATGTAAAGGGTGTATTATGGTCCAAGGTCTCTTTTAAGTGAGTGAAAGGAAGAGACCATTAATTTTTATCGTAAAATTTTTGTGAAAAGAATAACCATGCAGGAAAAGGAGAGCAATTCATGTTTTTCATCTGGAAACCATCATTTACTTAAAAAAAACATTCTGCACACAGTAAACACGGTTGATAACATAATTGTTATTATGATTTTAGAAATCTTGCTGTATTTTCATTAATTAAAAAGAAAAATGGATATGGGGTTGTACGTGAGGAACTAACTCATATAACACTAGAATATTTGCTATATGTTAATTTCAGAAAGAAAAGTAGATACTTGTGGAAAGAAAATGTGTCTCCTTCAACAGTGGTCAGTTCTGTTGAATTTATTGGTGTAGCTGTAATGAAATGATCACAAAACATATTGCTTCACTGGATTCTGCTCTCAATTCATCCAAAGAAGGTACTATATCCCTTCATTTCTGTTCCAGTATACTTGTATAACACGACTGTATGCAAGTAAATATAGAGGATACTGACGAAACTAAGCAAAGACATAGTCAAAATGCATAATGTCAAAAGGACGAAAAGACCAACAGAAAAAAGGTGAGACAAACACTGAATCATACAAGAAAACTGCACTTAAAACTTCTTCAGTCTTAAAGGACCATAGTTTGAACAATTTTTCTTTTTTGAAATGATCATGATCATGATCAACATTAAAACAAAAAGAGATCACAAACTTCATCAGTGATCAGAACATGTTCAGATTAAAAACATTAACCCATGCTTACTCTTCATATAAATCAACAATGTTGAATTACATACCTGTCAAATGTCAACATTTTCAAAGCTGATTTTGAACAGCATTATCAAGGTATTTTGTGACAAAAATTATTACTGCAAGTAAGTTTTTGTTTATTCACTTTACATCATCTGATGTCCTGAATAATGAATACAAAATCATAAAAACAACTAATCTTGTAAATAGCTTCAAAATATCAAAATGAACGGAAGAGACCATGACATGTAAAGGGTGTGTTATGGTCCGTGGTCTCTTTTAAGTGAGTGAAAGGAAGAGACTGTGACATGTAAAGGGTGTGTTATGGTCCATGGTCTCTTTTAAGTGAGTGAAAGGAAGAGACCTTGACATGTAAAGGGTGTGTTATGGTACATGGTCTCTTTTAAGTGAGTGAAAGGAAGAGACCATGACATGTAAAGGGTGTGTTATGGTACATGGTCTCTTTTATGCGAGTGAAAGGAAGAGACCGTGATATGTAAAGGATGTGTTATGGTCCTTGGTCTCTTTTATTCGAGTGAAAGGAACAGACCGTGACATGTAAAGGGTGTGTTATGGTCCTTGGTCTCTTTTAAGTGAGTGAAAGGAAGAGACCGTGACATGTAAAGGGTGTGTTATGGTCCTTGGTCTCTTTTAAGTGAGTGAAAGGAAGAGACTGACATGTAAAGGGTGTGTTATGGTCCGTGGTTTCTTTTAAGTGAGTGAAAGGAAGAGACCGTGACATGTAAAGGATGGGTTATGGTCCTTGGTCTCTTTTATTCGAGTGAAAGGAAGAGACCGTGACATGTAAAGGATGTATTATGGTCCATGGTCTCTTTTATGTGAGTGAAAGGAAGAGACCGTGACATGTAAAGGATGTGTTATGGTCCATGGTCTCTTTTATGCGAGTGACAGGAAGATACTGACAAGTAAAGGGTGTGTTATGGTCCATGGTCTCTTTTATGCGAGTGAAAGGAAGAAACCGTGACATGTAAAGGGTGTGTTATGGTCCGTGTTCTCTTTTATGCGAGTGAAAGGAAGAAACCGTGACATGTAAAGGATGTGCTATGGTCCTTGGTCTCTTTTAAGTGAGTGAAAGGAAGAGACCGATACATGTAAAGGCTGTGCTATGGTCATTGATCTCTTGTATGCAATGAAAGGAAGAGACTGTGACATGTAGAAGGTGTGCTATGGTTCGTGGTCTTTTTTATGCGAATGAAAAGGACAAACCTTGACATACAAAGAGTGTGGTATGGTATGTGGTCTCTTTTATGCGAGTGAAATGAAGAGACCATGACATGTAAAGGGTGTGCTATGGTCTGTGGTCTCTTTTAAGCCAGTGAAAGGAAGAGACCATGACATGTGAAGGGTGTGTTATGGTCTGTGGTCTCTTTTAAGCCAATGAAAGGAAGAGACAGTGACATGTAAAGGGTCTGTTATGGTTCGTGGTCTCTTTTATGCGAGTGAAAGGAAGAGACCTTGACATGTAAGCGGTGTGTTATGGTCCCCGTCTCTTGTAGAAAAGTGCAATGAAGATACCATGACATGCAAATGGGGTGTTATGGTCCATGGTCTCTAGTGAGTGCAATGAAGAGATTGTGACATGTAAATGGTATCTGAGGGGAATGTTTATTCTTCTGTGTTAAGGCAATGAAGAGGCCATGACATGTGAATGGTGTGTTATGGCTTGAGTTGTTTTCGCTGATATTTTAAAATATGCGAAAACAAAGAAAGTTCATGTTTAAATTATTATAAATTCATGGCGATCATGAAATATTTTTATTCTAACGCGGTAAATTTTGCAGAAATATACAACATCGGAGAGAACATAACCTATGTATGAAAAACGTCATTTTCGACAATTATATGATGTTTTCGTGCACAAACTATATTATGACGTAGTTTATTTCAGCATATTATCTATCGTTCCGGAGCCATGTATTTATCAGAATTGGAACATCTCTGGAAATGAGGGGGGGGGGGGGGGGAGATTTTTTAAAGATATTGTTTGAAATATTTTTTTATCTCCAAGCTGTTCCTAAGAACTTTTTAGTTTCCTACTCTACATGAACGCACTAAAAATACCCCATTTAAATGTATATTTTTTTAATTTTGATCCAATTGTTGCCTGTAAAATTTGAATGCTGCTATCCTATACCAAACATGGACGTTTATTGGCTACACAGACCCCATTCGACACAAGTTTTCAATAGCACATACTAAAATGGATCATGTCATTACAGACAAAAACCATCAGATGTGATTTATTTTTCGTCTGGGTTTTTTCTGGGGTTTTTTGTGGGGGGTCAATAAACCTGAAATTTGTTTTCAGTGGTTCATCATTAGTATATTTAGGAAAATATGGGCTTAAAAATATGAGGGGCACAACAACCACTCTTGTCCCCTCCTCCCCCTGCCAACAGCGTCCATACCTCCGACGCCGTTTTTGTGTTAATGTATCTGACAGTTCCAGCAGTTTAACTATTCTATTTATTTTCTGACAAAAGCAAATAATTTCTGTTTTAGTCATTAGCGAGAAGATTAGGTTACTACCGTTTGCAAAGCAGTAAAAAACTCTTACAGATTTATGACTTACTATTTATCCCTTCAGAATTTTTGTTTATTTACTTCATCCATAGATTGTAATGTAGTCAATCCGTTAATTAATACCGTCAACAGGCAAAAGATTATAATCACTATTTTTGTAAATGAGACAAAATGCATTTTTGAAATAATTTAAAATAAAAAAACACTCCAAAATTGACTCCAAAAATGACTCCAAAAGTGACTCCAGACTCCACTCCAAACTAAACTCCAGACTCCACTCCATGTTTTACAACATGCCTATTATATAATGTATTGATGTATTTTCTGAAAATGCTGTGTAGCGATCAATAGGCTTGAGTGGAAATTTCCAATTCAGTTGGACAAGTACTACAGGAAGAAATGTAAGTAAATTGTAAGCAATTAAATTAGTTGTTTTCAAATCGTGTATTCCACGTTATAAATGAGGTACTATATAACTAATCTTTTAAGTGAGTGAAAGGAAGAGACTGACATGTAAAGGATGTGTTATGGTCCATGGTCTCTTTTATGCGAGTGAAAGGAAGAGACCGTGACATGTAAAGGATGTGTTATGGTCATTGGTCTCTTTTATGCGAGTGAAAGGAAGAGACTGACATGTAAAGGGTGTGTTATGGTCCTTGGTCTCTTTTATTCGAGTGAAAGGAAGAGACCGTGACATGTAAAGGGTGTGTTATGGTCCTTGGTCTCTTTTAAGTGAGTGAAAGGAAGAGACCGTGACATGTAAAGGGTGTATTATGGTCCGTGGTCTCTTTTAAGTGAGTGAAAGGAAGAGACCGTGACATGTAAAGGATGTGTTATGGTCCTTGGTCTCTTTTATTCGAGTGAAAGGAAGAGACCGTGACATGTAAAGGGTGTGTTATGGTCCTTGGTCTCTTTTATTCGAGTGAAAGGAAGAGACCGTGACATGTAAAGGGTGTGTTATGGTCCATGGTCTCTTTTATGCGAGTGAAAGGAAGAGACCGTGACATGTAAAGGATGTGTTATGGTCATTGGTCTCTTTTATGCGAGTGAAAGGAAGAGACTGACATGTAAAGGGTGTGTTATGGTCCTTGGTCTCTTTTATTCGAGTGAAAGGAAGAGACCGTGACATGTAAAGGGTGTGTTATGGTCCTTGGTCTCTTTTAAGTGAGTGAAAGGAAGAGACCGTGACATGTAAAGGGTGTATTATGGTCCGTGGTCTCTTTTAAGTGAGTGAAAGGAAGAGACCGTGACATGTAAAGGATGTGTTATGGTCCATGGTCTCTTTTATTCGAGTGAAAGGAAGAGACCGTGACATGTAAAGGGTGTGTTATGGTCCTTGGTCTCTTTTATGCGAGTGAAAGGAAGAGACTGACATGTAAAGGGTGTGTTATGGTCCGTGGTCTCTTTTATGCGAGTGAAAGGAAGAGACTGACATGTAAAGGGTGTGTTATGGTCCGTGGTCTCTTTTAAGTGAGTGAAAGGAAGAGACCATGACATGCAAAGGGTGTGTTATGGTCCATGGTCTCTTTTAAGTGAGTGAAAGGAAGAGACCATGACATGTAAAGGGTGTGTTATGGTCCATGGTCTCTTTTAAGTGAGTGAAAGGAAGAGACCATGACATGTAAAGGATGTGTTATGGTACATGGTCTCTTTTATGCGAGTGAAAGGAAGAGACTGACATGTAAAGGATGTGTTATGGTCCGTGGTCTCTTTTAAGTGAGTGAAAGGAAGAGACTGTGACATGTAAAGGATGTGTTATGGTCCATGGTCTCTTTTATGCGAGTGAAAGGAAGAGACCGTGACATGTAAAGGATGTGTTATGGTCCTTGGTCTCTTTTATGCGAGTGAAAGGAAGAGACCGTGACATGTAAAGGATGTGTTATGGTCCATGGTCTCTATTATGTGAGTGAAAGGAAGAGACCGTGACATGTAAAGGATGTGCTATGGTCCATGGTCTCTTTTATGCGAGTGACAGGAAGATACTGACATGTAAAGGGTGTGTTATGGTCCGTGGTCTCTTTTATGCGAGTGAAAGGAAGAAACCGTGACATGTAAAGGATGTGCTATGGTCCTTGGTCTCTTTTAAGTGAGTGAAAGGAAGAGACCGATACATGTAAAGGCTGTGCTATGGTCATTGATCTCTTGTATGCAATGAAAGGAAGAGACTGTGACATGTAGAAGGTGTGCTATGGTTCGTGGTCTTTTTTATGCGAATGAAAAGGACAAACCTTGACATACAAAGAGTGTGGTATGGTATGTGGTCTCTTTTATGCGAGTGAAATGAAGAGACCATGACATGTAAAGGGTGTGCTATGGTCTGTGGTCTCTTTTAAGCCAGTGAAAGGAAGAGACCATGACATGTGAAGGGTGTGTTATGGTCTGTGGTCTCTTTTAAGCCAATGAAAGGAAGAGACAGTGACATGTAAAGGGTGTGTTATGGTTCGTGGTCTCTTTTATGCGAGTGAAAGGAAGAGACCTTGACATGTAAGCGATGTGTTATGGTCCCCGTCTCTTGTAGAAAAATGCAATGAAGATACCATGACATGCAAATGGGGTGTTATGGTACATGGTCTCTAGTGAGTGCAATGAAGAGATTGTGACATGTAAATGGTATCTGAGGGGAATGTTTATTCTTCTGTGTTAAGGCAATGAAGAGGCCATGACATGTGAATGGTGTGTTATGGCTTGAGTTGTTTTCGCTGATATTTCAAAATATGCGAAAACAAAGAAAGTTCATGTTTAAATTATTATAAATTCATGTCGATCATGAAATATTTTGATTCTAACGTGGTAAATTTTGCAGAAATATACAACATCGGAGAGAACATAACCTATATATGAAAAAAGTCATTTTCGACAATTATATGATGTTTTCGTGCACAAACTATATTATGACGTAGTTTATTTCTGCATATTATCTATCGTTCCGGAGCCATGTATTTATCAGAATTGGAACATCTCTGGAAATGAGGGGGGGGGGGGGATATTTTAAAGATATTGTTTGAATTTTTTTTTTATCTCCAAGCTGTTCCTAAGAACTTTTTAGTTTCCTACTCTACATGAACGCACTAAAAATACCCCATTTAAATGTATATTTTTTTAATTTTGATCCAATTGTTGCCTGTAAAATTTGAATGCTGCTATCCTATACCAAACATGGACGTTTATTGGCTACACAGACCCCATTCGACACAAGTTTTCAATAGCACATACTAAAATGGATCATGTCATTACAGACAAAAACCATCAGATGTGATTTATTTTTCGTCTGGGTTTTTTCTGGGGTTTTTTGTGGGGGGTCAATAAACCTGAAATTTGTTTTCAGTGGTTCATCATTAGTATATTTAGGAAAATATGGGCTTAAAAATATGAGGGGCACAAAATCCACTCTTGTCCCCTCCTCCCCCTGCCAACAGCGTCCATACCTCCGACGCCGTTTTTGTGTTATTGTATCTGACAGTTCCAGCAGTTTAACTATTCTATTTATTTTCTGACAAAAGCAAATAATTTCTGTTTTAGTCATTAGCGAGAAGATTAGGTTACTACCGTTTGCAAAGCAGTAAAAAACTCTTACAGATTTATGACTTACTATTTATCCCTTCAGAATTTTTGTTTATTTACTTCAGCCATAGATTGTAATGTAGTCAATCCGTTAATTAATACCGTCAACAGGCAAAAGATTATAATCACTATTTTTGTAAATGAGACAAAATGCATTTTTGAAATAATTTAAAATAAAAAAACACTCCAAAATTGACTCCAAAAATGACTCCAAAAGTGACTCCAGACCCCACTCCAAACTAAACTCCAGACTCCACTCCATGTTTTACAACATGCCTATTATATAATGTATTGATGTATTTTCTGAAAATGCTGTGTAGCGATCAATAGGCTTGAGTGGAAATTTCCAATTCAGTTGGACAAGTACTACAGGAAGAAATGTAAGTAAATTGTAAGCAATTAAATTAGTTGTTTTCAAATCGTGTATTCCACGTTATAAATGAGGTACTATATAACTAATCTTTTAAGTGAGTGAAAGGAAGAGACTGACATGTAAAGGATGTGTTATGGTCCATGGTCTCTTTTATGCGAGTGAAAGGAAGAGACCGTGACATGTAAAGGATGTGTTATGGTCATTGGTCTCTTTTATGCGAGTGAAAGGAAGAGACTGACATGTAAAGGGTGTGTTATGGTCCGTGGTCTCTTTTATGCGAGTGAAAGGAAGAGACCGTGACATGTAAAGGGTGTGTTATGGTCCTTGGTCTCTTTTATTCGAGTGAAAGGAAGAGACCGTGACATGTAAAGGGTGTGTTATGGTCCGTGGTCTCTTTTATGCGAGTGAAAGGAAGAGACCGTGACATGTAAAGGATGTGTTATGGTCCTTGGTCTCTTTTATTCGAGTGAAAGGAAGAGACCGTGACATGTAAAGGGTGTGTTATGGTCCTTGGTCTCTTTTAAGTGAGTGAAAGGAAGAGACCGTGACATGTAAAGGGTGTGTTATGGTCCGTGGTCTCTTTTAAGTGAGTGAAAGGAAGAGACCGTGACATGTAAAGGATGTGTTATGGTCCTTGGTCTCTTTTATTCGAGTGAAAGGAACAGACCGTGACATGTAAAGGGTGTGTTATGGTCCTTGGTCTCTTTTATGCGAGTGAAAGGAAGAGACTGACATGTAAAGGGTGTGTTATGGTCCGTGGTCTCTTTTATGCGAGTGAAAGGAAGAGACTGACATGCAAAGGGTGTGTTATGGTCCGTGGTCTCTTTTAAGTGAGTGAAAGGAAGAGACCATGACATGCAAAGGGTGTGTTATGGTCCATGGTCTCTTTTAAGTGAGTGAAAGGAAGAGACCATGACATGTAAAGGGTGTGTTATGGTCCATGGTCTCTTTTAAGTGAGTGAAAGGAAGAGACCATGACATGTAAAGGATGTGTTATGGTACATGGTCTCTTTTATGCGAGTGAAAGGAAGAGACTGACATGTAAAGGATGTGTTATGGTCCGTGGTCTCTTTTAAGTGAGTGAAAGGAAGAGACTGTGACATGTAAAGGATGTGTTATGGTCCATGGTCTCTTTTATGCGAGTGAAAGGAAGAGACCGTGACATGTAAAGGATGTGTTATGGTCCTTGGTCTCTTTTATGCGAGTGAAAGGAACAGACCGTGACATGTAAAGGATGTGTTATGGTCCATGGTCTCTTTTATGTGAGTGAAAGGAAGAGACCGTGACATGTAAAGGATGTGTTATGGTCCATGGTCTCTTTTATGCGAGTGACAGGAAGATACTGACATGTAAAGGGTGTGTTATGGTCCGTGGTCTCTTTTATGCGAGTGAAAGGAAGAAACCGTGACATGTAAAGGATGTGCTATGGTCCTTGGTCTCTTTTAAGTGAGTGAAAGGAAGAGACCGATACAGGTAAAGGCTGTGCTATGGTCATTGATCTCTTGTATGCAATGAAAGGAAGAGACTGTGACATGTAGAAGGTGTGCTATGGTTCGTGGTCTTTTTTATGCGAATGAAAAGGACAAACCTTGACATACAAAGAGTGTGGTATGGTATGTGGTCTCTTTTATGCGAGTGAAATGAAGAGACCATGACATGTAAAGGGTGTGCTATGGTCTGTGGTCTCTTTTAAGCCAGTGAAAGGAAGAGACCATGACATGTGAAGGGTGTGTTATGGTCTGTGGTCTCTTTTAAGCCAATGAAAGGAAGAGACAGTGACATGTAAAGGGTGTGTTATGGTTCGTGGTCTCTTTTATGCGAGTGAAAGGAAGAGACCTTGACATGTAAGCGGTGTGTTATGGTCCCCGTCTCTTGTAGAAAAATGCAATGAAGATACCATGACATGCAAATGGGGTGTTATGGTACATGGTCTCTAGTGAGTGCAATGAAGAGATTGTGACATGTAAATGGTATCTGAGGGGAATGTTTATTCTTCTGTGTTAAGGCAATGAAGAGGCCATGACATGTGAATGGTGTGTTATGGCTTGAGTTGTTTTCGCTGATATTTCAAGATATGCGAAAACAAAGAAAGTTCATGTTTAAATTATTATAAATTCATGTCGATCATGAAATATTTTGATTCTAACGTGGTAAATTTTGCAGAAATATACAACATCGGAGAGAACATAACCTATATATGAAAAAAGTCATTTTCGACAATTATATGATGTTTTCGTGCACAAACTATATTATGACGTAGTTTATTTCTGCATATTATCTATCGTTCCGGAGCCATGTATTTATCAGAATTGGAACATCTCTGGAAATGAGGGGGGGGGGGGGGGGGGGGGATATTTTAAAGATATTGTTTGAATTTTTTTTTTATCTCCAAGCTGTTCCTAAGAACTTTTTAGTTTCCTACTCTACATGAACGCACTAAAAATACCCCATTTAAATGTATATTTTTTTAATTTTGATCCAATTGTTGCCTGTAAAATTTGAATGCTGCTATCCTATACCAAACATGGACGTTTATTGGCTACACAGACCCCATTCGACACAAGTTTTCAATAGCACATACTACAATGGATCATGTCATTACAGACAAAAACCATCAGATGTGATTTATTTTTCGTCTGGGTTTTTTCTGGGGTTTTTTGTGGGGGGTCAATAAACCTGAAATTTGTTTTCAGTGGTTCATCATTAGTATATTTAGGAAAATATGGGCTTAAAAATATGAGGGGCACAAAAACCACTCTTGTCCCCTCCTCCCCCTGCCAACAGCGTCCATACCTCCGACGCCGTTTTTGTGTTAATGTATCTGACAGTTCCAGCAGTTTAACTATTCTATTTATTTTCTGACAAAAGCAAATAATTTCTGTTTTAGTCATTAGCGAGAAGATTAGGTTACTACCGTTTGCAAAGCAGTAAAAAACTCTTACAGATTTATGACTTACTATTTATCCCTTCAGAATTTTTGTTTATTTACTTCAGCCATAGATTGTAATGTAGTCAATCCGTTAATTAATACCGTCAACAGGCAAAAGATTATAATCACTATTTTTGTAAATGAGACAAAATGCATTTTTGAAATAATTTAAAATAAAAAAACACTCCAAAATTGACTCCAAAAATGACTCCAAAAGTGACTCCAGACCCCACTCCAAACTAAACTCCAGACTCCACTCCATGTTTTACAACATGCCTATTATATAATGTATTGATGTATTTTCTGAAAATGCTGTGTAGCGATCAATAGGCTTGAGTGGAAATTTCCAATTCAGTTGGACAAGTACTACAGGAAGAAATGTAAGTAAATTGTAAGCAATTAAATTAGTTGTTTTCAGATCGTGTATTCCACGTTATAAATGAGGTACTATATAACTAATCTTTTAAGTGAGTGAAAGGAAGAGACTGACATGTAAAGGATGTGTTATGGTCCAAGGTCTCTTTTATTCGAGTGAAAGGAAGAGACCGTGACATGTAAAGGATGTGTTATGGTCATTGGTCTCTTTTATGCGAGTGAAAGGAAGAGACTGACATGTAAAGGGTGTGTTATGGTCCGTGGTCTCTTTTATGCGAGTGAAAGGAAGAGACCGTGACATGTAAAGGATGTGTTATGGTCCTTGGTCTCTTTTATTCGAGTGAAAGGAAGAGACCGTGACATGTAAAGGGTGTGTTATGGTCCGTGGTCTCTTTTATGCGAGTGAAAGGAAGAGACCGTGACATGTAAAGGGTGTGTTATGGTCCTTGGTCTCTTTTATTCGAGTGAAAGGAAGAGACCGTGACATGTAAAGGGTGTGTTATGGTCCTTGGTCTCTTTTAAGTGAGTGAAAGGAAGAGACCGTGACATGTAAAGGGTGTGTTATGGTCCGTGGTCTCTTTTAAGTGAGTGAAAGGAAGAGACCGTGACATGTAAAGGATGTGTTATGGTCCTTGGTCTCTTTTATTCGAGTGAAAGGAAGAGACCGTGACATGTAAAGGGTGTGTTATGGTCCTTGGTCTCTTTTATGCGAGTGAAAGGAAGAGACTGACATGTAAAGGGTGTGTTATGGTCCGTGGTCTCTTTTATGCGAGTGAAAGGAAGAGACTGACATGTAAAGGGTGTGTTATGGTCCGTGGTCTCTTTTAAGTGAGTGAAAGGAAGAGACCATGACATGCAAAGGGTGTGTTATGGTCCATGGTCTCTTTTAAGTGAGTGAAAGGAAGAGACCATGACATGTAAAGGGTGTGTTATGGTCCATGGTCTCTTTTAAGTGAGTGAAAGGAAGAGACCATGACATGTAAAGGATGTGTTATGGTACATGGTCTCTTTTATGCGAGTGAAAGGAAGAGACTGACATGTAAAGGATGTGTTATGGTCCGTGGTCTCTTTTAAGTGAGTGAAAGGAAGAGACTGTGACATGTAAAGGATGTGTTATGGTCCATGGTCTCTTTTATGCGAGTGAAAGGAAGAGACCGTGACATGTAAAGGATGTGTTATGGTCCTTGGTCTCTTTTATGCGAGTGAAAGGAACAGACCGTGACATGTAAAGGATGTGTTATGGTCCATGGTCTCTTTTATGTGAGTGAAAGGAAGAGACCGTGACATGTAAAGGATGTGTTATGGTCCATGGTCTCTTTTATGCGAGTGACAGGAAGATACTGACATGTAAAGGGTGTGTTATGGTCCGTGGTCTCTTTTATGCGAGTGAAAGGAAGAAACCGTGACATGTAAAGGATGTGCTATGGTCCTTGGTCTCTTTTAAGTGAGTGAAAGGAAGAGACCGATACAGGTAAAGGCTGTGCTATGGTCATTGATCTCTTGTATGCAATGAAAGGAAGAGACTGTGACATGTAGAAGGTGTGCTATGGTTCGTGGTCTTTTTTATGCGAATGAAAAGGACAAACCTTGACATACAAAGAGTGTGGTATGGTATGTGGTCTCTTTTATGCGAGTGAAATGAAGAGACCATGACATGTAAAGGGTGTGCTATGGTCTGTGGTCTCTTTTAAGCCAGTGAAAGGAAGAGACCATGACATGTGAAGGGTGTGTTATGGTCTGTGGTCTCTTTTAAGCCAATGAAAGGAAGAGACAGTGACATGTAAAGGGTGTGTTATGGTTCGTGGTCTCTTTTATGCGAGTGAAAGGAAGAGACCTTGACATGTAAGCGGTGTGTTATGGTCCCCGTCTCTTGTAGAAAAATGCAATGAAGATACCATGACATGCAAATGGGGTGTTATGGTACATGGTCTCTAGTGAGTGCAATGAAGAGATTGTGACATGTAAATGGTATCTGAGGGGAATGTTTATTCTTCTGTGTTAAGGCAATGAAGAGGCCATGACATGTGAATGGTGTGTTATGGCTTGAGTTGTTTTCGCTGATATTTCAAAATATGCGAAAACAAAGAAAGTTCATGTTTAAATTATTATAAATTCATGGCGATCATGAAATATTTTGATTCTAACGTGGTAAATTTTGCAGAAATATACAACATCGGAGAGAACATAACCTATATATGAAAAACGTCATTTTCGACAATTATATGATGTTTTCGTGCACAAACTATATTATGACGTAGTTTATTTCAGCATATTATCTATCGTTCCGGAGCCATGTATTTATCAGAATTGGAACATCTCTGGAAATGGGGGGGGGGGGGATATTTTAAAGATATTGTTTGAAATTTTTTTTTATCTCCAAGCTGTTCCTAAGAACTTTTTAGTTTCCTACTCTACATGAACGCACTAAAAATACCCCATTTAAATGTATATTTTTTTAATTTTGATCCAATTGTTGCCTGTAAAATTTGAATGCTGCTATCCTATACCAAACATGGACGTTTATTGGCTACACAGACCCCATTCGACACAAGTTTTCAATAGCACATACTACAATGGATCATGTCATTACAGACAAAAACCATCAGATGTGATTTATTTTTCGTCTGGGTTTTTTCTGGGGTTTTTTGTGGGGGGTCAATAAACCTGAAATTTGTTTTCAGTGGTTCATCATTAGTATATTTAGGAAAATATGGGCTTAAAAATATGAGGGGCACAAAAACCACTCTTGTCCCCTCCTCCCCCTGCCAACAGCGTCCATACCTCCGACGCCGTTTTTGTGTTAATGTATCTGACAGTTCCAGCAGTTTAACTATTCTATTTATTTTCTGACAAAAGCAAATAATTTCTGTTTTAGTCATTAGCGAGAAGATTAGGTTACTACCGTTTGCAAAGCAGTAAAACATTCTTACAGATTTATGACTTACTATTTATCCCTTCAGAATTTTTGTTTATTTACTTCAGCCATAGATTGTAATGTAGTCAATCCGTTAATTAATACCGTCAACAGGCAAAAGATTATAATCACTATTTTTGTAAATGAGACAAAATGCATTTTTGAAATAATTTAAAATAAAAAAACACTCCAAAATTGACTCCAAAAATGACTCCAAAAGTGACTCCAGACTCCACTCCAAACTAAACTCCAGACTCCACTCCATGTTTTACAACATGCCTATTATATAATGTATTGATGTATTTTCTGAAAATACTGTGTAGCGATCAATAGACTTGAGTGGAAATTTCCAATTCAGTTGGACAAGTACTACAGGAAGAAATGTAAGTAAATTGTAAGCAATTAAATTAGTTGTTTTCAAATCGTGTATTCCACGTTATAAATGAGGTACTATATAACTAATCTTTTAAGTGAGTGAAAGGAAGAGACTGACATGTAAACGATGTGTTATGGTCCATGGTCTCTTTTATGCGAGTGAAAGGAAGAGACCGTGACATGTAAAGGATGTGTTATGGTCATTGGTCTCTTTTATGCGAGTGAAAGGAAGAGACTGACATGTAAAGGGTGTGTTATGGTCATTGGTCTCTTTTATGTGAGTGAAAGGAAGAGACCGTGACATGTAAAGGATGTGCTATGGTCCTTGGTCTCTTTTATTCGAGTGAAAGGAAGAGACCGTGACATGTAAAGGGTGTGTTATGGTCCTTGGTCTCTTTTAAGTGAGTGAAAGGAAGAGACCGTGACATGTAAAGGGTGTGTTATGGTCCGTGGTCTCTTTTAAGTGAGTGAAAGGAAGAGACCGTGACATGTAAAGGATGTGTTATGGTCCTTGGTCTCTTTTATTCGAGTGAAAGGAAGAGACCGTGACATGTAAAGGGTGTGTTATGGTCCTTGGTCTCTTTTATGCGAGTGAAAGGAAGAGACTGACATGTAAAGGGTGTGTTATGGTCCGTGGTCTCTTTTATGCGAGTGAAAGGAAGAGACTGACATGTAAAGGGTGTGTTATGGTCCGTGGTCTCTTTTAAGTGAGTGAAAGGAAGATACCATGACATGCAAAGGTTGTGTTATGGTCCATGGTCTCTTTTAAGTGAGTGAAAGGAAGAGACCATGACATGTAAAGGGTGTGTTATGGTCCATGGTCTCTTTTAAGTGAGTGAAAGGAAGAGACCATGACATGTAAAGAATGTGTTATGGTACATGGTCTCTTTTATGCGAGTGAAAGGAAGAGACTGACATGTAAAGGATGTGTTATGGTCCGTGGTCTCTTTTAAGTGAGTGAAAGGAAGAGACTGTGACATGTAAAGGATGTGTTATGTTCCATGGTCTCTTTTATGCGAGTGAAAGGAAGAGACCGTGACATGTAAAGGATGTGTTATGGTCCTTGGTCTCTTTTATGCGAGTGAAAGGAAGAGACCGTGACATGTAAAGGATGTGTTATGGTCCATGGTCTCTTTTATGTGAGTGAAAGGAAGAGACCGTGACATGTAAAGGATGTGTTATGGTCCATGGTCTCTTTTATGCGAGTGAAAGGAAGAGACCGTGACATGTAAAGGATGTGTTATGGTCCATGGTCTCTTTTATGTGAGTGAAAGGAAGAGACCGTGACATGTAAAGGGTGTGTTATGGTCCATGGTCTCTTTTATGCGAGTGACAGGAAGATACTGACATGTAAAGGGTGTGTTATGGTCCGTGGTCTCTTTTATGCGAGTGAAAGGAGAAACCGTGACATGTAAAGGATGTGCTATGGTCCTTGGTCTCTTTTAAGTGAGTGAAAGGAAGAGACCGATACAGGTAAAGGCTGTGCTATGGTCATTGATCTCTTGTATGCAATGAAAGGAAGAGACTGTGACATGTAGAAGGTGTGCTATGGTTCGTGGTCTTTTTTATGCGAATGAAAAGGACAAACCTTGACATACAAAGAGTGTAGTATGGTATGTGGTCTCTTTTATGCGAGTGAAATGAAGAGACCATGACATGTAAAGGGTGTGCTATGGTCTGTGGTCTCTTTTAAGCCAGTGAAAGGAAGAGACCATGACATGTGAAGGGTGTGTTATGGTCTGTGGTCTCTTTTAAGCCAATGAAAGGAAGAGACAGTGACATGTAAAGGGTGTGTTATGGTTCGTGGTCTCTTTTATGCGAGTGAAAGGAAGAGACCTTGACATGTAAGCGGTGTGTTATGGTCCCCGTCTCTTGTAGAAAAATGCAATGAAGATACCATGACATGCAAATGGGGTGTTATGGTACATGGTCTCTAGTGAGTGCAATGAAGAGATTGTGACATGTAAATGGTATCTGAGGGGAATGTTTATTCTTCTGTGTTAAGGCAATGAAGAGGCCATGACATGTGAATGGTGTGTTATGGCTTGAGTTGTTTTCGCTGATATTTCAAAATATGCGAAAACAAAGAAAGTTCATGTTTAAATTATTATAAATTCATGACGATCATGAAATATTTTGATTCTAACGTGGTAAATTTTGCAGAAATATACAACATCGGAGAGAACATAACCTATGTATGAAAAACGTCATTTTCGACAATTATATGATGTTTTCGTGCACAAACTATATTATGACGTAGTTTATTTCAGCATATTATCTATCGTTCCGGAGCCATGTATTTATCAGAATTGGAACATCTCTGGAAATGAGGGGGGGGGGGATATTTTAAAGATATTGTTTGAAATATTTTTTTATCTCCAAGCTGTTCCTAAGAACTTTTTAGTTTCCTACTCTACATGAACGCACTAAAAATACCCCATTTAAATGTATATTTTTTTAATTTTGATCCAATTGTTGCCTGTAAAATTTGAATGCTGCTATCCAATACCAAACATGGACGTTTATTGGCTACACAGATCCCATTCGACACAAGTTTTCAATAGCACATACTAAAATGGATCATGTCATTACAGACAAATACCATCAGATGTGATTTATTTTTCGTCTGGGTTTTTTCTGGGTTTTTTTGTGGGGGGTCAATAAACCTGAAATTTGTTTTCAGTGGTTCATCATTAGTATATTTAGGAAAATATGGGCTTAAAAATATGAGGGGCACAGAAACCACTCTTGTCCCCTCCTCCCCCTGCCAACAGCGTCCATACCTCCGACGCCGTTTTTGTGTTAATGTATCTGACAGTTCCAGCAGTTTAACTATTCTATTTATTTTCTGACAAAAGCAAATAATTTCTGTTTTAGTCATTAGCGAGAAGATTAGGTTACTACCGTTTGCAAAGCAGTAAAAAACTCTTACAGATTTATGACTTACTATTTATCCCTTCAGAATTTTTGTTTATTTACTTCAGCCATAGATTGTAATGTAGTCAATCCGTTAATTAATACCGTCAACAGGCAAAAGATTATAATCACTATTTTTGTAAATGAGACAAAATGCATTTTTGAAATAATTTAAAATAAAAAAACACTCCAAAATTGACTCCAAAAATTAATCCAAAAGTGACTCCAGAACCCACTCCAAACTAAACTCCAGACTCCACTCCATGTTTTACAACATGCCTATTATATAATGTATTGATGTATTTTCTGAAAATGCTGTGTAGCGATCAATAGGCTTGAGTGGAAATTTCCAATTCAGTTGGACAAGTACTACAGGAAGAAATGTAAGTAAATTGCAAGCAATTAAATTAGTTGTTTTCAAATCGTGTATTCCACGTTATAAATGAGGTACTATATAACTAATCTTTTAAGTGAGTGAAAGGAAGAGACTGACATGTAAAGGATGTGTTATGGTCCGTGGTCTCTTTTAAGTGAGTGAAAGGAAGAGACCGTGACATGTAAAGGGTGTGTTATGGTCCGTGGTCTCTTTTAAGTGAGTGAAAGGAAGAGGCCGTGACATGTAAAGGGTGTGTTATGGTCCTTGGTCTCTTTTATTCGAGTGAAAGGAAGAGACCGTGACATGTAAAGGGTGTGTTATGGTCCTTGGTCTCTTTTATGCGAGTGAAAGGAAGAGACTGACATGTAAAGGGTGTGTTATGGTCCGTGGTCTCTTTTATGCGAGTGAAAGGAAGAGACTGACATGTAAAGGGTGTGATATGGTCCGTGGTCTCTTTTAAGTGAGTGAAAGGAAGAGACCATGACATGCAAAGGGTGTGTTATGGTCCATGGTCTCTTTTAAGTTGGGAAAGGAAGAGACCATGACATGTAAAGGATGTGTTATGGTACATGGTCTCTTTTATGCGAGTGAAAGGAAGAGACTGACATGTAAAGGATGTGTTATGGTCCGTGGTCTCTTTTAAGTGAGTGAAAGGAAGAGACCGTGACATGTAAAGGGTGTCTTATGGTCCATGGTCTCTTTTATGTGAGTGAAAGGAAGAGACCGTGACATGTAAAGGATGTGTTATGGTCCATGGTCTCTTTTATGCGAGTGCCAGGAAGATACTGACATGTAAAGGGTGTGTTATGGTCCGTGGTCTCTTTTATGCGAGTGAAAGGAAGAAACCGTGACATGTAAAGGATGTGCTATGGTCCTTGGTCTCTTTTAAGTGAGTGAAAGGAAGAGACCGATACAGGTAAAGGCTGTGCTATGGTCATTGATCTCTTGTATGCAATGAAAGGAAGAGACTGTGACATGTAGAAGGTGTGCTATGGTTCGTGGTCTTTTTTATGCGAATGAAAAGGACAAACCTTGACATACAAAGAGTGTAGTATGGTATGTGGTCTCTTTTATGCGAGTGAAATGAAGAGACCATGACATGTAAAGGGTGTGCTATGGTCTGTGGTCTCTTTTAAGCCAGTGAAAGGAAGAGACCATGACATGTGAAGGGTGTGTTATGGTCTGTGGTCTCTTTTAAGCCAATGAAAGGAAGAGACAGTGACATGTAAAGGGTGTGTTATGGTTCGTGGTCTCTTTTATGCGAGTGAAAGGAAGAGACCTTGACATGTAAGCGGTGTGTTATGGTCCCCGTCTCTTGTAGAAAAATGCAATGAAGATACCATGACATGTAAATGGGGTGTTATGGTACATGGTCTCTAGTGAGTGCAATGAAGAGATTGTGACATGTAAATGGTATCTGAGGGGAATGTTTATTCTTCTGTGTTAAGGCAATGAAGAGGCCATGACATGTGAATGGTGTGTTATGGCTTGAGTTGTTTTCGCTGATATTTCAAAATATACGAAAACAAAGAAAGTTCATGTTTAAATTATTATAAATTCATGGCGATCATGAAATATTTTGATTCTAACGTGGTAAATTTTGCAGAAATATACAACATCGGAGAGAACATAACCTATGTATGAAAAACGTCATTTTCGACAATTATATGATGTTTTCGTGCACAAACTATATTATGACGTAGTTTATTTCAGCATATTATCTATCGTTCCGGAGCCATGTATTTATCAGAATTGGAACATCTCTGGAAATGGGGGGGGGGGGATATTTTAAAGATATTGTTTGAAATTTTTTTTTATCTCCAAGCTGTTCCTAAGAACTTTTTAGTTTCCTACTCTACATGAACGCACTAAAAATACCCCATTTAAATGTATATTTTTTTAATTTTGATCCAATTGTTGCCTGTAAAATTTGAATGCTGCTATCCTATACCAAACATGGACGTTTA
This sequence comes from Bathymodiolus brooksi, assembly GCA_963680875.1. NCBI lineage: Eukaryota > Metazoa > Mollusca > Bivalvia > Mytilida > Modiolidae > Bathymodiolus > Bathymodiolus brooksi. The sequence goes on from OY804584.1 coordinate 30,644,303, forward strand.
TTGGCTACACAGACCCCATTCGACACAAGTTTTCAATAGCACATACTACAATGGATCATGTCATTACAGACAAAAACCATCAGATGTGATTTATTTTTCGTCTGGGTTTTTTCTGGGGTTTTTTGTGGGGGGTCAATAAACCTGAAATTTGTTTTCAGTGGTTCATCATTAGTATATTTAGGAAAATATGGGCTTAAAAATATGAGGGGCACAAAAACCACTCTTGTCCCCTCCTCCCCCTGCCAACAGCGTCCATACCTCCGACGCCGTTTTTGTGTTAATGTATCTGACAGTTCCAGCAGTTTAACTATTCTATTTATTTTCTGACAAAAGCAAATAATTTCTGTTTTAGTCATTAGCGAGAAGATTAGGTTACTACCGTTTGCAAAGCAGTAAAACATTCTTACAGATTTATGACTTACTATTTATCCCTTCAGAATTTTTGTTTATTTACTTCAGCCATAGATTGTAATGTAGTCAATCCGTTAATTAATACCGTCAACAGGCAAAAGATTATAATCACTATTTTTGTAAATGAGACAAAATGCATTTTTGAAATAATTTAAAATAAAAAAACACTCCAAAATTGACTCCAAAAATTAATCCAAAAGTGACTCCAGAACCCACTCCAAACTAAACTCCAGACTCCACTCCATGTTTTACAACATGCCTATTATATAATGTATTGATGTATTTTCTGAAAATGCTGTGTAGCGATCAATAGGCTTGAGTGGAAATTTCCAATTCAGTTGGACAAGTACTACAGGAAGAAATGTAAGTAAATTGCAAGCAATTAAATTAGTTGTTTTCAAATCGTGTATTCCACGTTATAAATGAGGTACTATATAACTAATCTTTTAAGTGAGTGAAAGGAAGAGACTGACATGTAAAGGATGTGTTATGGTCCGTGGTCTCTTTTAAGTGAGTGAAAGGAAGAGACCGTGACATGTAAAGGGTGTGTTATGGTCCGTGGTCTCTTTTAAGTGAGTGAAAGGAAGAGGCCGTGACATGTAAAGGGTGTGTTATGGTCCTTGGTCTCTTTTATTCGAGTGAAAGGAAGAAACCGTGACATGTAAAGGGTGTGTTATGGTCCTTGGTCTCTTTTATGCGAGTGAAAGGAAGAGACTGACATGTAAAGGGTGTGTTATGGTCCGTGGTCTCTTTTATGCGAGTGAAAGGAAGAGACTGACATGTAAAGGGTGTGATATGGTCCGTGGTCTCTTTTAAGTGAGTGAAAGGAAGAGACCATGACATGCAAAGGGTGTGTTATGGTCCATGGTCTCTTTTAAGTGAGTGAAAGGAAGAGACCATGACATGTAAAGGGTGTGTTATGGTCCATGGTCTCTTTTAAGTTGGGAAAGGAAGAGACCATGACATGTAAAGGATGTGTTATGGTACATGGTCTCTTTTATGCGAGTGAAAGGAAGAGACTGACATGTAAAGGATGTGTTATGGTCCGTGGTCTCTTTTAAGTGAGTGAAAGGAAGAGACCGTGACATGTAAAGGGTGTCTTATGGTCCATGGTCTCTTTTATGTGAGTGAAAGGAAGAGACCGTGACATGTAAAGGATGTGTTATGGTCCATGGTCTCTTTTATGCGAGTGCCAGGAAGATACTGACATGTAAAGGGTGTGTTATGGTCCGTGGTCTCTTTTATGCGAGTGAAAGGAAGAAACCGTGACATGTAAAGGATGTGCTATGGTCCTTGGTCTCTTTTAAGTGAGTGAAAGGAAGAGACCGATACAGGTAAAGGCTGTGCTATGGTCATTGATCTCTTGTATGCAATGAAAGGAAGAGACTGTGACATGTAGAAGGTGTGCTATGGTTCGTGGTCTTTTTTATGCGAATGAAAAGGACAAACCTTGACATACAAAGAGTGTAGTATGGTATGTGGTCTCTTTTATGCGAGTGAAATGAAGAGACCATGACATGTAAAGGGTGTGCTATGGTCTGTGGTCTCTTTTAAGCCAGTGAAAGGAAGAGACCATGACATGTGAAGGGTGTGTTATGGTCTGTGGTCTCTTTTAAGCCAATGAAAGGAAGAGACAGTGACATGTAAAGGGTGTGTTATGGTTCGTGGTCTCTTTTATGCGAGTGAAAGGAAGAGACCTTGACATGTAAGCGGTGTGTTATGGTCCCCGTCTCTTGTAGAAAAATGCAATGAAGATACCATGACATGTAAATGGGGTGTTATGGTACATGGTCTCTAGTGAGTGCAATGAAGAGATTGTGACATGTAAATGGTATCTGAGGGGAATGTTTATTCTTCTGTGTTAAGGCAATGAAGAGGCCATGACATGTGAATGGTGTGTTATGGCTTGAGTTGTTTTCGCTGATATTTCAAAATATACGAAAACAAAGAAAGTTCATGTTTAAATTATTATAAATTCATGGCGATCATGAAATATTTTGATTCTAACGTGGTAAATTTTGCAGAAATATACAACATCGGAGAGAACATAACCTATGTATGAAAAACGTCATTTTCGACAATTATATGATGTTTTCGTGCACAAACTATATTATGACGTAGTTTATTTCAGCATATTATCTATCGTTCCGGAGCCATGTATTTATCAGAATTGGAACATCTCTGGAAATGGGGGGGGGGGGGATATTTTAAAGATATTGTTTGAAATTTTTTTTTATCTCCAAGCTGTTCCTAAGAACTTTTTAGTTTCCTACTCTACATGAACGCACTAAAAATACCCCATTTAAATGTATATTTTTTTAATTTTGATCCAATTGTTGCCTGTAAAATTTGAATGCTGCTATCCTATACCAAACATGGACGTTTATTGGCTACACAGACCCCATTCGACACAAGTTTTCAATAGCACATACTACAATGGATCATGTCATTACAGACAAAAACCATCAGATGTGATTTATTTTTCGTCTGGGTTTTTTCTGGGGTTTTTTGTGGGGGGTCAATAAACCTGAAATTTGTTTTCAGTGGTTCATCATTAGTATATTTAGGAAAATATGGGCTTAAAAATATGAGGGGCACAAAAACCACTCTTGTCCCCTCCTCCCCCTGCCAACAGCGTCCATACCTCCGACGCCGTTTTTGTGTTAATGTATCTGACAGTTCCAGCAGTTTAACTATTCTATTTATTTTCTGACAAAAGCAAATAATTTCTGTTTTAGTCATTAGCGAGAAGATTAGGTTACTACCGTTTGCAAAGCAGTAAAACATTCTTACAGATTTATGACTTACTATTTATCCCTTCAGAATTTTTGTTTATTTACTTCAGCCATAGATTGTAATGTAGTCAATCCGTTAATTAATACCGTCAACAGGCAAAAGATTATAATCACTATTTCTGTAAATGAGACAAAATGCATTTTTGAAATAATTTAAAATAAAAAAACACTCCAAAATTGACTCCAAAAATGACTCCAAAGGTGACTCCAGACTCCACTCCAAACTAAACTCCAGACTCCACTCCATGTTTTACAACATGCCTATTATATAATGTATTGATGTATTTTCTGAAAATGCTGTGTAGCGATCAATAGACTTGAGTGGAAATTTCCAATTCAGTTGGACAAGTACTACAGGAAGAAATGTAAGTAAATTGTAAGCAATTAAATTAGTTGTTTTCAAATCGTGTATTCCACGTTATAAATGAGGTACTATATAACTAATCTTGTTAAGAAAAATTTGACGATACCAAAGGTGTAACCAGGAGCGTATTAAGTCAAAGAAGGACAGACAAATCAATGGCGAAAAGAAAAAGCCTTAAAGGACAAAAGGACAAACACCGATCTACAAAACATTGCACAGAAAACAAAAGATCGAGTAACACGAACCCCACTAAAATGCGGAGGTGAATTCAGGTGCTCTGTAAGGGTTCACAGTTCCTGCTCCACATGTGACACCCGTCGTGCTGTTAAACAACACGAATACCATCTGAGATTAGATTTCCTAATACATTTTCCGCTCTCCTGGAAATTTAAAATCTGATTGATGAAATGGTATCATAACACCAATGGTTGGTTTTGGTTGGGTTTATGGTGCTTAACGCCACTTTCAACAATATTTCAGTTATATCGGGATAGTTTTATTGGTGGAGAAAACCGGAGAAGTCACTGACATACTTTATCACGTAACACCAATGCATGACCCCTTATACATGATACAAATATTCAGGTATTCTGCATTAAACTCTGTGATATTACCCTAGTAATGAAATGTCATTCTAGTAGTCATGGTTTTCATATTTGAACTTGAAAGCTTCTATTATTCTTTAATTAATTGTTTTATATATTCAGAAAAATAAGTAATTTTGAAAACATTTACATTGTTAATGCCACAAACATTTAGAATATAACAGACAAAAGATACTGGTCATAGCAAATATCATATGCATTATAACACTTAGTCATAATATACACAAAGAAAAAAGTTAAGCACCCCCTGATATATTAAAACATAATAAGTTACACTAAGTTTAGATTCTAATATTTATATTGATTATAGCAAGAACAATGTTCCATTAAAAAGATGTGATCACACAGGTGTGACCATTATGTCTAATATCGACTAGTCATGCACGTGAACCATGCCTCTCACGCATTACTCAAAATGCAGTATGTTCAGGCTTCGAATTTGGGTATTTAAGTCCGGTGTTTTAAACAATTTATTCATTCTCAGTAAGCATGGTACGAAGGCGAATATCAGAAACACAACGATAGCAAATAATCGGCATGCATACAACAGGGATGTCCTTCAAAGCTATTGGACGTCAGATGGGCTACCACTATTCCGTAGCCAGCCGACTGGTGAGAAAACACACACAAACCAACAATGTGAAAGACTTGCCAAGATCCAGAAGACCACGGTTAACATCTGATCGTGACGACAGGGCATTGCAGCGTTTGGTTAGACGGATGCCATTCGCAACCAGTCCCGTACTCAAACAACACTGGCTACCCAATAGACGTCTGTCAACAAGAACAGTTAGAAACCGTCTGAAATCAGCGGAAGTCAAGGAGAGTAATTAAACGTCCACTGTTGGTCGACTGACATCGACGATCACGTTTGGCATGGTGTTTAGCACGACGTGGTTGGAATTTAAGGACATGGCGCAAGATCCATTGGTCAGACGAGAGACGGTTTCTGCTTCATGTAACAGACGGCCGGATGAGGGTTTGGAGACAGAACAATACCACCTATACCCCAAGGAACATCCAGCCACCTGTCCCTTACGGTGGAAGCTCAGTAATGGTTTGCGGGTGTATCTCTCATGACTGCAAGCTGGATTTAGTCACCATACAAGGCAACCTAACTGGTGATCAGTACATCAGAGATTTCTTGCAACCAGTTGTTGTCCCCCATTTCGACAACCACCTAATAGCTACAAGGCCTGTGTATATGGATGACAACGCCAGGCCTCATCGTTCAAGAACAGTAACCGCCTTACCTCCAAAGCGAAGCCGTGACTTCTGTTCCTTGGCCAGCAATGAGCCCGGATTTGAATCCCATAGAGCATATTTGGGACATGTTAGGCCGTCGCATACATGCTCGGGAACCTCCTGTGCAAAGCATTAGTCAGTTGGAAGCAGCATTGCATCGGGAATGGCAGCAGCTATCACAACAGGACATACGACGTCTAACTGGAGGGATGAGACGCAGGGTTGAGACCGTCATCCAAGCACGTGGGGGTTACACCCGGTACTGAACTTTGAACAATAGATGTCATCAAGTGATTCATAAGTGACGTTTTGAAAGTGAAATGACAATCTTATCGTGCTTTTTGAACTGTGAAGGTCAATGCTTAAAATGGACATGTTTTACTGCAAAAACTGGCCTTGTGATATTGTGATTAAATATTCATTAAATTAACATTTTCCTTGATTTTTATTGTGGTTTCTTACAGCCAATGTAGTGTCTTAACAGATCACCATTGCGTTCTTGAGATTATCTGGTCTGTAATCTCGTGATACTTGTCGTATCATTTGTCATTTCAAAGAAAACATGGGAGAGCTTAACTTTTTTCTTTGTGTATATAAAGTAAAAACACAATAGCATTTTTTTATGTTGTGATAAAAATCAGATTGGTATTTTAAAGGCATAGGCTGTCAGAATTGAATTTTTTTTAATATTAAAAGTTGCCAATATTCGATGTTTTATACTAATTGCAATTGAAATTTTTCATAATATCATACGTAAATAGTCTAGAACGAAGGAAATACGTCACTGTTTGATAACGAAAACACGAAAACGACATAAAAAGGAGGATTCAGCAAGATTTGTGTAAAAATTTTAAAAAGATGTTGTACCGACCTACTCCATTTTTCAACACGTAACCATAATTTAGTATCTTTTTTCGGCCGAATCGTATTTTGACAGCAGAATTGCATCGTAGTTTTCTACTATTCTTTTTTTCAGGAGGAAACGCTAGGTGATATCTCTTTTAAATTAGAGACTAAAATAATGAACTTCATGTCTGTTTTTTTCCTAAATAAATATAATCAAGACAATTCAAGTGTTGTCAATAATATATAATACAATTTGTTTTACAATTTTTCCTTTATCGGGCCCCTTTGCAGAGTTTGGGTTTGTTTTTATTGATTTCATCACGTATTTCCGATTTTAAGTGTCATTCTTATTACCATTATATAATATTAACTGATTACCCCGGGGTTCAATTTCATTGATATATTTCTTAAATTATATTAATTCTAACGAATTTACATGCAACATGCTTTCTCGGTTATTTATAGCAGTTATCAGTGTTCGCCAAACTTCGGAACTGCATCCGACTTATAATTAGGCCGTGTTAATGGCGATTCCATCAACAGACATTCGAATTTTTGTCACTCATTACGACATTATAACATATTTTTTAAACCTGGCTTTTTGTTCAGAACATTTTATTAGTATAAAACATCGAATATTGGCAACTTTTAATATAAACAAACAAATTCAATTCTGACAGCTTGTATGCCTTTAACTTCCGTGACCTGCATTTTTAGCAACAACTTTAACATCACATATTTTCCTTGGAAATTTTCACAGATGTTTCCAGAGCTATCCTGCAATCTGTTAAACCAAACAGCACTTAATAAATAAGGAACATTATTGTCGAATTTTGTTCATCTTAAAATTGATTTTTTTGGGTAAGAAATCTTACTTTTACTTTCGCTTTTGGGTGAGGGTTGACGGACATAAGGAATCATACTTTTACTTTCGCCTTTGGGCGAGGGTTGACGGACATAAGAAATCTTACTTTTACTTTCGCTTTTGGGTGAGGATTGACGGACATAAGGAATCTTACTTTTACTTCGCTTTTGGGTGAGGATTGACGGACATAAGGAATCTTACTTTTACTTCGCTTTTGGGTGATGATTGACGGACATAAGGAATCTTACTTTTACTTTCGCCTTTGGGCGAGGGTTGACGGACATAAGGAATCATACTTTTACTTTCGCCTTTGGGTGAGGGTTGACGGACATAAAGAATCTTACTTTTACTTTCGCTTTTGGGTGAGGATTGACGGACATAAGGAATCTTACTTTTACTTCGCTTTTGGGTGATGATTGACGGACATAAGGAATCTTACTTTTACTTTCGCTTTTGGGTGAGGGTTGACGGACATAAGGAATCTTACTTTTACTTTCGCTTTTGGGTGAGGGTTGACGGACATAAGGAATCATACTTTTACTTTCGCTTTTGGGTGAGGATTGACGACCATGTTCATTTTCTCTATTAAAACTTACGTAAATCATAATATATATATAATTTTTTTTTTTAGGTGTTAATAAAGTAGTGTTTGCTTTTGACTGATTTTTTGTATTTAGTTTTTATGACTATGCAACGACAAAAATATATCACAGTGTAGAAACTGAAGAGTTATTTTTAGATATATTGTCTATTCAAAGGATACGAGATACGAGGCAAATCTACAATGCTATTGATTTGACTAAATCCGGCATGACCCCAAAAATGTAGATTTTTTTTTTTTTTTTTTAACAACGTAATACATTTTATTCAAATGCTTGCTACAATTAACACGCCAAAAGTCCAAGCTCCTTTTGGTGTTTCCCTGTTACATCTTGTTCTGATTATCCAGGGCTATAATCAGAATTACTTGAAATATATATACAACCTAAATACAATTTCTATTTAATACCTTTTGAAAACATTTATTTATTTTGCATTTATTATATAATTTTTTACTTTCATTAAAAATGTACACTTTTGAAGTGTTTTATTTTCATTTATTCTTTTAATATATTCATTGGTAAATATTCTATAAACATCAATATACTTTGTTTTCTGTTCAGATATATAGTACGATTTGTAGATGGAAAACCCTACAACTGTTATCAAAAAATTTAATGCAAGATAGTTTTTATCATCTATCTTGTATCCAAGTACTATAATATTCAAAGTAATTTTGTTTTCGATACCCAAACCCTTCATTAAATTCTGAAATTTTGTCCAAAACTCTTTTAGAAAGGTACAAGTAATAAAATAATGAGAGTAATCTTCATTTAATTTACAGAAATTACATAAACTATTCCCAACAATTTTCCATTTGGAAAGTAAAACTTTATTTGGTATAATAAAATGAAAAAGTTTCCATCTGAACATTTTAAGTTTGTTTTCGTCAAGAAATTTGAAAATGAAAAAATATAGACTACTTGTATTTGGTTTTTCAGACAACACTAAATAATTAATCCAATAATGTGTACCAATAGGGTTTGAAAATTTAACATTCACCAGTTTATTATATAATAACTTATTAGACAATGTAGATAAATTAATAAACTGATTGTTCCAGATGAAATAATCTTTTTTTGGTATTTACAATGTTTTTAACTGAGCTTTCTGTTTTTAAAATGTCTATCCAATTCTTTGGAAAAGCTTTTTTAAGAATAATAAATTCAGATATCCAATTAGATTTATTTTTTAACTTGTGAAGAATAAATTCTTGTGTAATTTTACCATTATTATCTATTATATCATTAACAAAAAATATTCCACTATTAATCCATTCTTTATAAAAAAAAAAAAAAAAAAATCAAATGTAATAAATCTATTTCCCCATAAAATTTGCTTTCTTATATTACTGAATGCCAATGGTGAACTTAATTGACCACCACCTGTTTTTATCCAACTGGTCAAAACATTTTTGTAAAATTCGGGGATAGTATTTAGAAACTGTTTATGGTTTTTTTCAAATCTATGTTCATTTTAAAAATAAGCCATATTTTCCCAAATACATTTAAATATTTTAGTGGTATCAATTTCCAATTCGAAAATTTTGAGTCAGCTAATCTACTTACCCATGATGCCTTCAAAGATATAAAATAACTTTCTATATCTATCATTTTCAGTCCACCCTTCTCAAAATCTCCTATCAATGTATTTCTTTTTACCTTATCTGGTTTCCCATTCCATATAAATTTAAAACACTTACTCTCTATCTCTTTTTTGTATTTTTCTGGAATAACACATGAACTAACAATAAAAGTAAAAATAGGTATAATCAAAGCTTTAATGATTAGTACTTTACCCAATATTGAGAGATTTCGCTTTGACCATGACAAAAATAAGCTATTCATTTTTTCAATTTTTTTTCCCAATTAAGTTTTTCACATTCTATGTAATCATGACCATAATAAATAGCTAAGGTCTTTATTGGTTTGTTTGTCCGTTTAATATTTTCTTCCTTATCTTTACTGTGTTTTAGTTTCCCAATCCACATATTCTTATTTCTATTTATCATTAAACCTGAAAAATTACCAAAAATTTCAATTTCGTTCATAGCAACAGATATATCATTTTTAGAGTTAAAATATAGTGTTGTGTCATCTGCTAATTGCGAAATTTTTTTACTATGTGTTTGTTCATCTATTTTTATCTGAAAACCCTTGATATCCTTATTATTTCTTATTCGAAGAGCCATGATTTCAACTGATAAAACAAATAGCAAAGCAGATAAAGGAAAACCTTGACGTATTCCGCGCGAGTTTTTGAAAATCTCTGATATCTAGCCATTGTTCATTACACAAGTTTGAATATTACTGTATAAAGTTTTAACCCAAATTATAAACGATTCATTAAATCCAAAATGTTTTAAAGTTGTCGAGATAAATGTCCATTCAAGTGAGTCAAACGCTTTTTTTAAATCAACAAAGACTATTGCCCCTTCAACATTATAAGATTCAGCAAAATCAATAATTTCTTGTATTTGTCTATGATTGAAGCCAATGAACCTGTTTTTAATATATCCAGTTTGGTCATTATTTACAATTTTTTCAAAAACTTTTTTTAAACGCTGTGCTAGAACATAAGAAAGAAGTTTTAAATCAACATTTAAAAGAGAAATTGGTCTATTATTATCTAGAACTAAGGGATCCCCCTTTTTAAACAATAAAAATAAAACACTAGTCCGCTGAGAAAAACTCAGTAGCTTTTCATCATAGCTTTTATTTAGAACATCAATTAAAAAAAATTTGACTTTTCCCTAAAATTCTCTATGAAATGCTACTGTTAGTCCATCCAAACCTGGGGCTTTATTTGATTTCATATTATTTATTGCATTAGAACACTCTTCTTCAGTTACCTTTCCATCACAAATTGATTGATCCTGATCCTGAAGCCTGTTTTCTAATTTTGTATCAAAAATATAATTACTGGTTAGATTTTCATCAGGATATTTTGTAGTATACAATTTTTCATAATATGATTTAATAGTACTAAGAATGTGCATCTGGTCAGTTATTATTTCATTGTTTTCATCTATTAATTTGTTTATTGACTTTTTAATTTGCCTTTGTTTTTCCAGACCTAGAAAATATGAGTTATTTTTCCCCCCATATTCCACCCATTTCTCAAGACATCTAATTTGTGCCCCTTTAGCTTTTTGGTCATATATTTTTACAAGTTCTATTTCAATATTATGAATAACTTTATTTAAATTATCGTTTTCCTCGCTTTGATTATCCCTTACCCTAATATTTTTTTCTAATTCACTTTCTAATTTATGTCTAAGTTCTCTAGTTAATTTTGATTTGTTTTTACAATACATAGTGGTTACTTCTCGAATTTCAACTTTCATTGCGTCCCATAATATTCTTATGTCGATCTTATTATTATGATACTGTATTAAATATTTATCAATTACTTTATTTATTAACTGTTTATAATCATATTCCTGTATTACAGAATTATTAATTTTCCAATGCCCTCTTCCCTTTTCAGACACCCCCGACCGAAAGGTTAAAACCACACTTTGATGATCAGTATACTGTATGACGCCATGTAAACTGTTGTCTGTTTTCATTATATATCCTCCAGACATCAATTAACTTATTAGTTTTTATAAAGGACTTTAAACTATTTACTGATTGCTTACAAACATTACCTGTACGTAAACTTCTACGATCTATGTCTTGCATTATCTCGTTAAAATCTCCCCCGACCACAAGAATACCCGTCCCATGTTCTTTACAGAAATTACTCACCTTTTTAAAAAACATGTTTCTTAAAGTTTTGCTATTTGGTGCATAAATGCATACTAACGAAAAAACTGCATCATCTATCTGTACATTAAATAAAACAATTCTGCCATTTTCATCAGTAACCTTGTCAATGACATTATCAGGGGTTTCAAAGTGGGCCGGTACCCGGTACTTTTACCCGTCTGAGATCGTGTATAGTACCGGCAGAAATTACTGAACCCCCCAAAATTAGCGGTGGTGAAAACCACAAGTACGTATGATCATTATGTATTATGAATATATGACTACACAATATTTTGTGCGATTTTTTTTATCCATTTAAAACCCAGAGTCGAATCATTCTGGGGCGTACTGTCTTGTTGCTTAACTCCGTCCATATTGCTTAACTTCCGGTATACAAAAATAAAAACTTATGGTTAATTTATTTACATATTTTGACGGGGCCCTACCGCGGTTGTTCACAGAAATGAAAGTGTGCTGAAAAACATTTTTAAAAGGGGGTACAAGGAGATAAGGGATAGAAAATTACTAGAAATCTTGAAAAAGGAGCGGACATGGCTCAAATACGAATTACATTGTAATGTCAAAACGCCGGCCCCACTTTTTTTCCAAAATAATTTAACTTTTGTGATTCAAATGTTAATAAATGTCTTCCCACGAATCGTTTTTGTTCGAACATTTTTTTTGCACATAAGTCGTGAAAGTAACAATATATATTGTTTTTGTTTAATTATATTTGTATTGATCTATTAAAATTATAAATTTTATTAAAGATTGATGATTGCAAATTAAATTTATATGTTTCATTAATTATGACACTTATATGTCTTGATCCGTGCCAATGATCTTTGATGAGTTTAATTACTGGTATATACAATCTTTATTCTCATAAACCATCGTAATACATTGGTATAGAGATACAATATATACAGAAAATAAATAAAAACAATAAATACAATAATAACAATAGTAATTACCCAGGAGATAGTAAACTAGAATTAATGTTTCTGATCAACTGACAGAGTTTCCTTAATTTTGATTGTGTTTTACTACTTATTATTTCTTTAAATTTCAAAACATTAATTCTAGTTAAGTACCGCTTTTCAATGCATGATTCTCTTTTGTCATGGAAATAACTGCATCGCATTATATAATGAAATTCGTCCCCAATTTGATTTTCTTGACAGAGTTGACATTTTCTATTTTCCCTTGCGATATTATTCCATCTTCCAGTTTCTATGGGTAATTTTGTATTGGTTCTAAATTTGCAAAAAGTGAAAATGTCTTTATTTTCTAAAATATTAAAATAGTTTTCAAATTCGAATATTTGTTTATAAAGTCTGTAGTTCAATGCCTTTGGGGAATTTTCTAAATTGCTATTCCATTCTTGTAAAAAATGGTCTCGGAGACGTAATTTCACATAAGCGATCACCCACTCAGTATTAAAGTTTATATTCTGAAATGTCCATACATTTGATAAGCCACAATTATCCAATATATCTTTTGCAAATTTTACCCAAGGAGCAGATATATTTCCATTACAAAAAAAAACTATGCAAAAGTTTGTAAGATATGGCCGACAGCTTGGAAGCTTTTCCAGTAAGTAATTTGCACCAATAAGATATTACTCTAGTTTTTATATCTATGTAAAGTGGAAAGCGACCAAGCTCGCCGTATATCATACAATTTGGCGTGCTTTGCTTCAAGTGAAGTATTGATTTGTAGAATTTAAAATGAATTTTTTCAATTACATAATTATCACTAAATCCCCAAACTTCACAGCCATATAGTAATATAGGTTTTACAATTTTGTCAAATAAATCTAACAAGCATTCGATTGGTAGATTATGTCTTTTTCCCCTTCTGATAACTTCATACATGGCTTTTGTAGCTTTTTCAATATTTTTTTGTTTTGCTAATTTAAACTTTCCATTTTTTGTAAAAGTAACACCTAAATAATTAAATTCGGTCACAGTTTCAATTTCTTTTTCATTATACAGGAAGTGTACATTTTCTGCAGTTCGGCTCGTGGAAAAAACTATAATTTTTGTTTTGTCAATGTTTACTTTAAGTTTCCACAATTTACTGTATTCATAAAAATTATTTAGTAAAGTTTGTAACCCATCAGAAGTCTCTGACATTAGAACAGTGTCATCTGCGTATAAAAGGGCGAAAATTTTTAAATATATTTCCAATTGTGCTTCTAGTTCGCTAGAAATACTTTCTAAACCTGTAATATTCTTGTCTTCCATAAACTGTTCAAGGTCATTTAAAAATACTGCAAATAAGAAAGGGGACAAGTTTTCATGTTGTCTAACGCCCACTTCACTTGAAAAGAAATCTGACTTGTTATCATTATAAACAATACATGATTTAATACTATTATACATATTTACTATAAAATTATACATTTTTCCATTTATTTTATTTAATAACAACTTATACCACAATGCTACCCTCCAAATATTGCCGAATGCTGGTAATAAAGTAAAAAAAAGCACACAAGCCAAGGTATTGTGAAAAAGAAAAGGACAACGCCAACAAAAGAATTTTGAGAAGTTTAAGCTTCGATAACAATGGCTTGGTCAAGCCTAGCTGCGGAACCGTAGCTCTTTATGGTCCTTTTGGTTTTTTTTTAAAGATATGGCGGACTATCTATGAATAATCTTGGCTGAAGTCTGTAAACTGAAATATTCAATAAAGAAATTGGGGGGGGGGGGGGGGAATCCTGGCATTATGCATGGTCTTCACTCTTGGTGAAATCTGAACTCTAAAGCTAGTGGGATTTTTCTTTCAAAAACATTTAATGTTTTGCAGTCTCTGAAGTACATTTTATGGTCCACAAAATGCTAGATTTCAGGAGCTTCCGCCCCCCTGGACCTCTTACAGCCCTCAGCCTAATTTTTTAGGTACCTCCTAAAATTTAAGAAGTACCTCCTGTTATAAAAACAAATTGAAACCCCTGACTTTATAATTGACTGCTTTATTAATAAATATTGCTACCCAACCCCCACCCCCCCCCCCCCCCCCCCCTACTAGCAGATGTTCCTATACTACCATAAACGTTAAAATCTGTATTGAAATTTATTTCGTTTTCAATATTCTGATCGAAATGTGTTTCTTGAAAATAAGCTATATCACATTTCATTGACTTGACCCATTCTATAGCTCGACCTCTTTTCTCTCTGTTTTGCAAACCGTTTACATTTAAGCTACATAAATTTATCATATTTTTGACAGACGTTTTTTATGAGATAAGATTTGTATTTGATATGTAACAATTTTCTTTTTTTTAACCACAAAAGAGTCATTAATATCCCATATTTACACACTATCATAATTTTTTTTTTATATATAGCAATTCTAATTTTGTCAAATAGAAAAAAAAACATAATTAATCTACAATATCTACACAATATTACAAATATGCAACATTTAATATCATTTTTACATATTTCTATACCCGTAAATAGCATGCGAACTTTTCTGTGTATGTATCCTAATATATTTTTTAACATATCATGTACTGGCCTCGACCTATATTTAATACAGACTATCCGACCTTTAAAAGTACATTTATGCGACTCAATACAGACAGGATTATGTTTAACATGTGGATAATATTCTTTCCATAAACTTGGTTCATAATGTAACATTAGTACAAACATTATGAAGATTGAAAATATTTTAAATGCAGTGATCGTGAAAACAAATAATTCACTTAAAGGAAGTATCTGTGATGTTTTACCCACTGGTAAGTATTTTTTTCTATATATTTTATATGACACTTGGCTATAGCCAATTTGTTTTATTAGCGTTTCTCTTTTGTTTACATTTATATTTATAAGGAATATATATATGTATAACCACGTGCTATATTTGACGTGACACATCTCATGTGTGTTAACGATGGCTAAAAATAGATTAGGTGGAAACCTGAATTGTAATTGTATGGGACAAATAAATATGTGTTGCTTTGTAAAGAAAATACATACTGTTTTGTAAAGGAAAACTGAGAGAATAACAATATGAAAATAATAACGAGCCATGTTATATGTACACACTAAATACATGTTTACATATTCATAATAATAGTATAAATCTATGGTCAGATTTATCATAAACAACATCAATATAAAGGTACATCTATTAATAGTATGCTTCTTATGTTGTAATGATTTTTTACTTCTTATGTCTTCATTAAACATCATATAACCCTCAATTAGGTTTTTAATGATATACAACATTTTTACTCTTTGTTGGAGCTTAAATAACATTAGTAGTTTTGTAAAAAATTTTAAATTTTAATTTAAGATATAAAAAAAACTTATTTCAAATAGCACACTAAATGATGATTAAGTTTTCCTGTTGCTTGGTTTTAACTTCTTTCGACCTTTACTGCTTCCTTGTTGATCATGTAATTTCTCAGTAGGAGTTGGTGGAGTCCTTTGAATTGCACTAGGCCTGTTTGAAGTTTTCATGAAATTGTCCATAGTTTTTTTACCAGCTTTAACTTGTTTATTTTCTGATTTATCAGTTTCAATGATTTTCACTTTTTTATTTCCTTTTGCTTCTATGTCTTTGTCTTCCTTGTCTGTTGTAATTGATTGTACAGCTCTGCTATGGGGTTGAGAATCCTCAGCTTGACTTGCATCATCATCCCCATCATGCTCAGGCAGATTTTCCTCCTCAACACCATCATGTACACTTATGTTTGGATCAGGGAAAACAAGATCATGAGGACAGTCTACCATTCTATGACCTTGCTGATTGCATGACCTACACATCCAATCACTTGTGCACTGATACATGAAGTGTCCTGGCTTTAGACATTTGTGACAGTTTTTATTATTCTCCCTGTTTTGATTGTCGGTTTCTACTTGACCAGGATGGAATATCCTCCCCCAGTACTTGCCTATTTGAAGACTCCTTGGAAGTGGGTGTGGGGGTGGTTTACTGATGACTAGTCTGTCACCTGTATCACAGTTAGTTAATCTCCCATCCACTCTAAGTTTTTCCCTAAAGATACCTTCAATAATGCAGCCTTCTAGAGTCAAAGTACGGTGAATTTGGCCGTCATCAGCGGAAAGAGGGATATTTTTAACTTTAATGCGGATGGTATCAGGTCGAAATCTTTGAGGATTCCGAGGATTTTGTGTGTGAAGGGGTACCCGCCTGCCACGTAGATTTAAACCTTCCACAATTAGAGTAATTCTATCCTCTGTATTGTCCATATAAATCCTCCACATATCTCTAATACGCTGTATCCCTTTTATGCATTCGGCTGGGACTTTGGAGCCTACCGCTTTATATATCTCTACGTTGGTGAGCCAGTGAGTTCTATCGGGTTTGGTGGAACCTATCGGGTTTGGTGGAACCAAACACGTCTTGATTGACTAAAAATAGGGGCTTTACTGAATCACCAGATGCGTAATCTTTATTTTGTTCCTCGTGTTTACTATCAGATTCGTCTGTATTGTTTTTATTACTGCTTTGATTGTTAACTACATCGGCGAACGTCGCCATTTTTCATTGTTTACATTTGAATCTTCGATTGTAACAATGGGTTCTATGTGTTCTACGTTTTATTAGTTGCTCAATTTGTTCTTCAGTCAGTTTGTTACCACTGTGCATACTCATGTCTTCCATAGTGAACAAGAAATACTTTAAATTTAACTTTTGCTGGAGCTGTTCTCTGGTAAGTCTTGACAAACCAAGGGACGTAACTCATTCTCTTGTAAATGTAGAATTTTAATAACAAATATTCTAATAGCACAGTTCGCGCTATCTAATAATACATAATTATTGCCTTCAATGGATGTAAACATCCAGAATTGTTAACCTGATGGGGGTTGTTTTCCCAAGGGAAACAACCCCTTGAGGGTTAACAATTCTGATGTTTACAATCCATTGATTGATTGATTGATTGTTGTTTAACGTCCAGCGAGCAATTTTTCAGCTATATTCAGGACGAGAACATTTAAAAATTTAAACGCCACGGGACTCGAAACAAGGAAAGATGATGGGTAGGGACGGATAATTTTGCCAGTGCAACAGGTCTCTTATGGACCACTCATCATGAGCATATTGCTCATAATGAGCTGTTACACTGGGTTCTTTAACGTGCGGAGAGGGTGGCAATCTCTCAACACGGGACCTCGGTTTTATTTACGTCTCATCAGCAAGACGGGTTGGTTGTGAATTTTTACATCCCGCACAAACGACGGACGCCCCTCCAAGCCGAAGAAGCTCTCGGTCCCATTTAGGCAATAACTGTTTTATTATACCGAACAACAGAGCATTTAAATAAATACATGTATTTAAAATAAGCAAAATGTGTGTTTAATAACTTTTGACAAATTTTTAACAAATGTTAAACTATTTCATGTTTATATTAAAGTTCACAACACAACCAGTGATATAGGGCACAAACCGGCCATCAGTAATATTTTCAACAGATTTAAAATGTGTGTTTAATAACTTCAAAAATTGCCTCGTGCCAATATAACCTTCCTTGAGCCATTATCACTAACCTTGGACATATAATGTAACCGGTCCATTATGAAAACACCCATTTCTTAATACTTTTATTAACCAGTCAATTTCAATAGTATTGACCGAAATGGTAGGCTAATTGTTTTATCATTTTTCAATATTATTATTTAAATATTAAAATTTTGAAATTTTATGAAAACTGAAATTTTTGAAACTTTTTTTAAAATTTTGAAATGTTGAAATTTTTTTTACAAATTTTGATATCTTATGAACATTTTTAATTTTTTTAAATTTTTGAAATAATAAAAAATTTTGAAAATTTTGAACTTTTTGAAATTTTTTTTATTGATTTTAGAATTTTTAAATTTTATGAAATTTTTGAAAGAGTTGTTTCCCTTTTGAGGCACGCAATGGGTTGCTTACCGGGAAACAATAGGGTTGTTACCCGATAAACAACTAGTTGTTTCCCGTTTGGGTTAATTTTCACAAAACATAAAAATTGTTTCAGGTCATGTGATTTAATTTAAGCCAATGAGAAGTTAGTGAGGTATAATAATAGATTTTATAATTATATATAGAATGACTTCACTTGTCAACTATGCGGTTGTCATGTATGTACACAGCCATTTACAATATTAAAGGTGTTTTAAACGAATATTATATCACGATTAGATGGATTGATCACTATCATCTCCTACTCTAAAAATAGACAAATCATCATCACTCAAAATTCAGTATTTAAAATCCATGCATCAATCATCCATAAAGGATTAAAATATAACTATATACAACCAAATTTGGGTTCAAAATAATCCTTACATACTGACCTTCAATATTAACATTTTTCAAAATATAACACAGTGAAAGGATTATTTTCTTTAAAAAGGACTATTTTTGTATGTGCTCTAAGCTATGCTGGGTTAATTAGTATCTACAGGGGCGAATCCAGGGGGGGTGCACCCTGCGCGCCCCCTCCCCCCCCCCCCCTAAAATTGGAAAAAATATGATTTTTTGGAGTAAAATCGTGATTTTTCACACGAAATACCTCCAAAATTTTCGCGCCTCCCTCCGCTCGACGCCAATTTTATTTAAGTGCGCCTCCCCTAACTTGAAATCCTGGATCCGCCCCTGGTCTATATACCTTAATACACGCTTTTTGAAGAGAGAAGGTGGTACGTACAGGAACGTAAAAAACGTGAAATAAAAATCTAAACGACCATTTTGGTATTCGGCTTGTTGTTTCCCTTCCCCCTAAAGCAGTTTCGTCAATTGGAATGATTTTTTTCGCTCTTTTATAAAATTGTTTGGTCCATTTTTAGATGCTACGCAACCGTTTGTTGGCATACACATATGAAAATTGACTATTGTATTCTCGACCACATTTCCTCTCCAGGTATGTTTCCTCACAATCGGAAGTATTCATAATGCTCATGAAATAACGTACAGACCAATCTCTGGCGACCTCTGACGTTGTCCTTTAATATTTTTCGTGCCATTTTCATGACAAACCCAAAATATGATATTCAGTTGATAGATTTATATTAGTACAATAAAAAAAAAGTCATGTACACACACACACGTTAGACTAAAGACTGCTTTTATTGTTTACTTGATGGTGTTTAACGCCACTTTCAACTACATTTCATTGATATCGTGGCGGTCAGATTTATTGGTAGAGGATACCGGAGGACCCGAAGAAAACCACCGACCTACCGCAAGTCACTGATAAACTTTATTATATAATGTTGTACACCTCGCCCTGGTTTAAATTCGAACTCACACCATCAGTGGTGATAGGCACTGATTGCATAGGAAGTTGTAAATCCAACTACCACACGATCACGGCCAAAACGGCCCCTAAAGAAAGATTGCTTTTTTAATCGCTTTTAAAACCACTGACTGTATAATATGACACATAATTAGCTATGAGTAGATTGTTTTTTATTCATTAAAAATGATTTCCAACATTCCATTCCCTTCGGAAATGTCCAATAGTAATATTAGGAGAATTATCTAACAGGTGGGAGGAACCGGGTGGCTCATTGAGTTGCGTAGTTGGATTACCTAACCACTCATACAAGCCTATCCCCAATACAGAGTGGGTTCGCGCCCGGTTTGTAAATTACAAAAAAGGTGTACTCGACTCGTAGCCGCAAGTGATCAATTTTACCAGTTGCTTGCCCATGGTCGGTGGTTCTCTCCGGGTACTAGGGCTTCTTCCACCACTAAAACTGGTCGCCATGATATAGATGAAATATTGCTGAAAGTGGGAAGAGATAAAATCAGATGTGCTTCTTCAACACATTATTATGACTTGAAAATCTTAAAAGGGACCGTCGTGGTCATATGATAGTTGGATTTACAACTACCTGAGCAATCAGTGCCTGTCACCATTGCAGTTGTGAGTTCGAATCCTGCTCATGCGAGATGTACTTGAAAGAACATTCTGTGATTTTTAAAGTTTGTCAGTGACTTGCTGCAGGTCGATGGTTTTCTCCGGGTACCCCGGTTTCCTCCACCAATAAAACTGACCGCCAAGATATAACTAGAATGTTGTTAAAGGTGTCGGTAAACACCCTAACCCTAATCCAAAGTGAAAAAAGCCGAACTAAGCTATTAAATTGTTTAAAACATACAGTTGTCGCTGTTGGCTTTCTTATCTGTTTATCGTTTGCTGTCAACATGTCGAGGTTTTGTAATATAAACACCGTCGATTTAACCTTAGTTTTTCTTTTTATGTTTAGAATGATATGTTATGTACTAAACATATTATTGTCTTCTCACATTTTTCCTATTGTGTTGTCTGGTAGGGTGTAGAGCCAGACAGCACTATAAGAAAACAGTTCACTCAGGAGAAGACAATAAAAGAATAAAGAATAATGGGAATCATCTGTTTAGTACAATACTGAGTATTGGTCCGCCGGACACTTATATATGTTATAGTGTTCAGCAGACACTATTTCATATCGCAATCACTATACAATATTGTCCGGGGGGGGGGGGGGGGGCACTTTAACATAGGACACTATCAGGGGCGGTTCCAGGATTTCAAGTTAGGGGGGGCGCACTTAAAAAAATTGCGCCGAGCGGAGGGAGGTGCGAAAATTTTTGGGGTATTTCGTGTGAAAAATAACGATTTTACGCCAAAAAATCATATTTCTTCCAATTGCGAAGGGAGGCGCGAAATTTGTTTGGGTGTTTCGTGTGAAAAATCACGATTTTACGCCAAAATTATTTTTTTTCCAATTTTAGGAGGGGCGCCCACCCCTGGATCCGCCCCTGACTATTATGTCTTACCCTCACCCTAATCCTAACCACTAACCCTAACCCTATACTAGGACACAATTTCATAGCACCGGACACTATTTCATATCGCAATCTTTATAAAATATTTTCCGGGGGGACACTTTAAAATAGGACACTATTATGTCTTACATAGTCACCCGTTGTCAAAATTAAGCATACACTGTAAACTCTAAATCAAAATAAAACATTTTCATGTTCTAATGTTTTATATAGTTTCATGGAAGACCTATGATGAACTTACCAGAATTAATCTTCATAATTGACCACAATACTTATATTATATCAATTAATAATACCTGACATGTGTTAATTCAAGTAATCTTCAAGTTGTAATTTACTTTTCAGTCAAAAGATAAATGGAGAAAGACGAAGGTAATGTAATGATGGAAGAACTAAATACTACAAATAACTTGAATGTAGTTGAAGTAAATGAACCAGTTCGGTCAAAGACAGTGGCAAGAGAACAAGAAGAGGCCATCAACGAAACCCCTACCACTGATGAAATAGACTTAGTAGAAAGAGTACAAAAGGAGGTCATTAGCGAAACTCCTACCACTGATGAAATAGACTTAATAGAAAGAGTACAAGAAGAGGTCATCAACAAAACTCCTACCACTGATGAAATAGACTTAATAGAAAGAGAACAAGAAGAGGTCATTAACGAAACGCCTACCACTGATGAAATAGACTTAGTAGAAAGAGAACAAGAAGAGGTCATTAACGAAACGCCTACCACTGATGAAATAGACTTAGTAGAAAGAGAACAAGAAGAGGTCATTAACGAAACCCCTACCACTGATGAAATAGACTTAGTAGAAAGAGAACAAGAAGAGGTCATTAACGAAACGCCTACCACTGATGAAATAGACTTAGTAGAAAGAGAACAAGAAGAGGTCATTAACGAAACTCCTACCACTGATGAAATAGACTTAACAGAAAGAGTACAAGAAGAGGTCATCAACAAAACTCCTACCACTGATGAAATAGACTTAGTAGAAAGAGAACAAGAAGAGGTCATTAACGAAACCCCTACCACTGATGAAATAGACTTAGTAGAAAGAGAACAAGAAGAGGTCATTAACGAAACGCCTACCACTGATGAAATAGACTTAGTAGAAAGAGAACAAGAAGAGGTCATTAACGAAACCCCTACCACTGATGAAATAGACTTAGTAGAAAGAGAACAAGAAGAGGTCATTAACGAAACGCCTACCACTGATGAAATAGACTTAGTAGAAAGAGAACAAGAAGAGGTCATTAACGAAACCCCTACCACTGATGAAATAGACTTAGTAGAAAGAGAACAAGAAGAGGTCATTAACGAAACGCCTACCACTGATGAAATAGACTTAGTAGAAAGAGAACAAGAAGAGGTCATTAACGAAACTCCTACCACTGATGAAATAGACTTAATAGAAAGAGTACAAGAAGAGGTCATCAACAAAACTCCTACCACTGATGAAATAGACTTAGTAGAAAGAGAACAAGAAGAGGTCATTAACGAAACCCCTACCACTGATGAAATAGACTTAGTAGAAAGAGAACAAGAAGAGGTCATTAACGAAACCCCTACCACTGATGAAATAGACTTAGTAGAAAGAGAACAAGAAGAGGTCATTAACGAAACGCCTACCACTGATGAAATAGACTTAGTAGAAAGAGAACAAGAAGAGGTCATTAACGAAACCCCTACCACTGATGAAATAGACTTAGTAGAAAGAGAACAAGAAGAGGTCATTAACGAAACGCCTACCACTGATGAAATAGACTTAGTAGAAAGAGAACAAGAAGAGGTCATTAACGAAACCCCTACCACTGATGAAATAGACTTAGTAGAAAGAGAACAAGAAGAGGTCATTAACGAAACGCCTACCACTGATGAAATAGACTTAGTAGAAAGAGAACAAGAAGAGGTCATTAACGAAACGCCTACCACTGATGAAATAGACTTAATAGAAAGAGAACAAGAAGAGGTCATAAACAAAACTCCTACCACTGATGAAATAGACTTAGTAGAAAGAGTACAAGAAGAAGTCATTAACGAAACTCCTACCACTGATGAAATAGACTTAGTAGAAAGAGAACAAGAAGAGGTCATTAACGAAACGCCTACCACTGATGAAATAGACTTAGTAGAAAGAGAACAAGAAGAGGTCATTAACGAAACCCCTACCACTGATGAAATAGACTTAGTAGAAAGAGTACAAAAGGAGGTCATTAGCGAAACTCCTACCACTGATGAAATAGACTTAATAGAAAGAGTACAAGAAGAGGTCATCAACAAAACTCCTACCACTGATGAAATAGACTTAATAGAAAGAGAACAAGAAGAGGTCATTAACGAAACGCCTACCACTGATGAAATAGACTTAGTAGAAAGAGAACAAGAAGAGGTCATTAACGAAACGCCTACCACTGATGAAATAGACTTAGTAGAAAGAGAACAAGAAGAGGTCATTAACGAAACCCCTACCACTGATGAAATAGACTTAGTAGAAAGAGAACAAGAAGAGGTCATTAACGAAACGCCTACCACTGATGAAATAGACTTAGTAGAAAGAGAACAAGAAGAGGTCATTAACGAAACTCCTACCACTGATGAAATAGACTTAGTAGAAAGAGTACAAGAAGAGGTCATCAACAAAACTCCTACCACTGATGAAATAGACTTAGTAGAAAGAGAACAAGAAGAGGTCATTAACGAAACCCCTACCACTGATGAAATAGACTTAGTAGAAAGAGAACAAGAAGAGGTCATTAACGAAACGCCTACCACTGATGAAATAGACTTAGTAGAAAGAGAACAAGAAGAGGTCATTAACGAAACGCCTACCACTGATGAAATAGACTTAGTAGAAAGAGAACAAGAAGAGGTCATTAACGAAACCCCTACCACTGATGAAATAGACTTAATAGAAAGAGAACAAGAAAAGGTCATTAACGAAACGCCTACCACTGATGAAATAGACTTAGTAGAAAGAGAACAAGAAGAGGTCATTAACGAAACCCCTACCACTGATGAAATAGACTTAGTAGAAAGAGAACAAGAAGAGGTCATTAACGAAACGCCTACCACTGATGAAATAGACTTAGTAGAAAGAGAACAAGAAGAGGTCATTAACGAAACCCCTACCACTGATGAAATAGACTTAGTAGAAAGAGAACAAGAAGAGGTCATTAACGAAACCCCTACCACTGATGAAATAGACTTAGTAGAAAGAGAACAAGAAGAGGTCATTAACGAAACGCCTACCACTGATGAAATAGACTTAGTAGAAAGAGAACAAGAAGAGGTCATTAACGAAACCCCTACCACTGATGAAATAGACTTAGTAGAAAGAGAACAAGAAGAGGTCATTAACGAAACGCCTACCACTGATGAAATAGACTTAGTAGAAAGAGAACAAGAAGAGGTCATTAACGAAACCCCTACCACTGATGAAATAGACTTAGTAGAAAGATAACAAGAAGAGGTCATTAACGAAACGCCTACCACTGATGAAATAGACTTAGTAGAAAGAGAACAAGAAGAGGTCATTAACGAAACGCCTACCACTGATGAAATAGACTTAATAGAAAGAGAACAAGAAGAGGTCATAAACAAAACTCCTACCACTGATGAAATAGACTTAGTAGAAAGAGTACAAGAAGAAGTCATTAACGAAACTCCTACCACTGTTGAAATAGACTTAGTAGAAAGAGTACAAGAAGAGGCCATCAACGAAACTCCTACCACTGTTGAAAAAGATTTAATAAAAAGGGAAGACAAAGATACCATCAACGAAACTGTATCCTACAGTTCTACCACTTACAATGGATTGAATAGTCTGGGTACTAGTATGGAAGAGAAAAGTTTTATACAGGAAAAGTTAACAGAAGATACAGGTAGATATGTTTTTGCTCTATGCTAGTATACTATTTAGGTACATTAATCTAACAAACAAGCCAGCAATAATAAATGAATGTTCTTCGCACTTTTGAAGTCTGCGGTCTTCTCAAATAATACAAAACAAAAACAAAAATCACAGAAGATCCCCATTGTTGTATGTAGTGTAATAGCACAGTTGGTTTTCTTACTTGGTTCAAACACATGTACTCATGTGTTATATGACAATGACAGCCACTTGAACTATGTCAGCTGAAGTAAGCATTCAGTTGTAATTTACTTTTCAGTCACGAGTTCAATGGAGAAAGATGAAAGTAATGCTATGATGGAAGTACTAGATGCTACAAAGAAATTGAATTTAGTTGAAAATGAACCAGTTACATCAAAGGCAGTGGAAAGAGAACACGAAGAGGTCATCAACGAAAATTATACCACTGACCATGGATGGAATAGTCTGGATAATAGTACAATGCAGAAAGAGATTCAAGAAACGTTAAAGGATAGTGCAGGTATTTTTGTTCAGAAGCCGTAAATCGAAGAAGAATAGACAATACAATGACCAAGCGAAAAAGGACAAAAGGACAATCAACGATATACACTAAACAGAAAACCAAAGATGCAGCAAAAATCTAAGCTAGGGTTTTAGACGGTCATTTACAAATTCATTGTTTTTATTTGGATCGGAAATGTGCATGGTCTCCACACATGACATAGTTTGATATAGGACCTTATGGGAAACTGCATTACGTTTTAAACTTGTACGTCAGTACGTATTTCCGCCATTTCGGTTTTAATTTCTAAATTTAGTAACCTCTGATTAAATAGATTTAGCAAAAATACACAATATTGTTGACCACAATACACAGATCAAGTGCTTATTTGACAATTTTGCCTACAATGACACCTATTTTTTGCTCCTTAATTAATTGCGAATAGTAAATTTGTTGTTTCTGTGCTGAAACTTGGTTTTCCCTCGATAAATATGTTACAAATTTTACACTATTTGTTTTACCACAGGCCAAGGTCAAATTTGATTATTATTCGTGCTATGATCGCAGAGTTATTAACATACAACTGCGTTAATTAAAAAAAAAGAGATTTTGTGGTTTTCATGTTCAAATATGTACTTTATAACAGTTGAAATTTTTATACAATAGTTTTAACATAGATCTGAACGTAAAGGCGAATCATAATCCGAAAACGAAATCCCGCAGAAATACCTAAAATGAACACAGAGGCTACTGATATATAGTTGAGAACAATCTTAATCAATTTATTTTCGTATGCTTTACAGATTCACACCACCAGACACCTTTGCCAGAAATGTTAGAACCAAGTTCTGATAGCATGGAAATACCCTCTGAACCAGGCAAGCCAATTGGAATAGATTCTTCATCAAATAGTGTTGAATTGGCTTGGAATCCACCAGAAAAGGGTTTGAAATGTATTGACAGCTATGAAATAAAGTATAAGCAGTGCAACACGACAAAAGCAGAAAAGTGGATACCTGTTGTGACTGAAACAAGCAGGGGAACTATTACTGTCCCGGACTTAAAATGTGGGACAGATTATGAATTTAAAGTTCGGGCGGTTAATAAAGATGGCGACGAAGGGCCTTTCAGTCCAAAACTAAAAATGTCTACAAAGATGTCTTTAGCCAAATCAATTCAACTTGATGCAAAGGAAATCAAAAAGGGAAATCCTGCAGTATTCAAACTTCCACTTTTTGAAAGTAGAGCTACAACAAATTTCAAAGCGAAAACTAGGAAATGTACTTTTGGCAAGTATTTTTTATTCCAATAGCAATATGTTGTTGTTGTCTGATATATATACTTAGCTAAATTAGGAGAATGTCAATGAATGCCGCTTAGAGTCAGATCTCTAAATTAAAAAGAAAACTAATGAAACATGATGAATATCGGAAGCACTTGCAAGACCACATCATTTCACTAAGAGGGGTGTTCGGGCACATAAAGTTAGTTGCCTGTACCAATTAAGTGCCTGTACCAAGTCAGGCCAAATGATAGTCATTTATTTGTTTGATATTTGATTTTGGAATTGTTCGGACAGTGTGGTATTTTTTGTTTCTCATTTTAATAATACAGACTGTAGGTAAATAAACGTTAGAGAAAACCTAAGTGGCAATCAAGAATGGACACTGACAACATTGTGCACAAGACACAGAACGAAAACAAAACAAAGGAAAACAAAAAACAAAAACACGACATAGCACAACACAGAAAACTAGGAAGATGAGCAACATGGACCCCAACCAAAAATACCGGAGATGAACCAGGTGGTTACGAAGAGTAAACAATACTGGAGATGTACCAGTTGGGTAAACAGTTGCTTTTTCTTATATGACACCCGTCATTTTACTCGAATACTGTCAAGTCCGGTAAAAGTCTTGTCGATGACAGAGGGAAACATTCTACATAAAAAGGAAAAAGTTCATTGTCATTTAAGACATGATAGCTATTTCGTAACGCTAAATAGATGATGTCCTTTCACTAAATAATTCTAGGTTTGGTAATTTCGTTGATCGCATCTATCCCATTAAGCTTGAAATAAAGGATATCGATATCACAGATACAGATAGGTCTGCTTCATACCTTGACCTACACCTCGAAATTGACAGTGAGGGGCGGTTTAGAACGAAATTTTACGACAAAAGAGATGATTTCAATTTTCCCATTGTGAATTTTCCATTTATATGTAGCTACATTCCAGCAGCACCCGAATATGGAGTATATATCTCTTACTTGATACGATATTCCAGAGCATGTGGTTCCTATCAGGATTTCTTTGAAATAAGGTTGCTTACGGCAATAATTATTGATATCCCTGTCTAAGTGTTCTTGAGTTATGCTTCCTGAAATTTTAAAATTGCATTATTATCGGAAAGATTAGACAGTGAAGACACCAAATTCCATTTGTTTGCTTGATTCAGGACCATCCATTTCTTGTACACTATAACTACTCATTTCCAAATGAGTTAGACAGTGAACACATTGCAGTTTTGAGGAATACATTTTCATTCGAAACCATTTGTTTATACCTGTATTGGCAAACGGGATGTAACTACCATAAAGGGAAAGGTTGATGTCCCATTAACCGGTTTAATCCCGCCGAATATTTATTCCTGTCCCAAGTAAGGACCATGATTCACTGTCATATGTCGGCATCTTTTATATGTTCAATAATTTGAGATGAGGGGTAGTTATTAATTTGTTGATGTTGGCGGAATTGTTAACTAAACTGTTAAGCTTCCTTTTCATAGCTTATTTTGTTAATTTTTCGCCAATTAATTTAGTGAACAACTTTAATCTTTTGGTTTTAAGGTAGAAAAGGTGCAAGTTGTCAGGAGAAAACCATAATGCTTGTTGGTGCGACTGGATCAGGAAAAAGCACTTTAATAGATGGCATCATCAACTACATAACTGATGTTTCTTGGGATGACGACTTCAGATTTTCTCTAGTCGATTTGACTGATGATGAAAAGAAAAAACACACTAATCAGGTAATACATAAATTATTTATCAAAAATTGCTTTTTAAATAAGGAAAATTTTATTGTTTTTCTTTATTGCTGCTATATATAAACTATGCATTAACAGATAGATAAACTTATAATGGATTAGATGGATCATGGGCTCAGATTATGGTATTTAATGCTACTTTCAACAATATTTCAGCTATATCATGGTGGTCAGTTTTATTTGTGGAGGAAACCGGAGTACCCGGAGAAAACCACCAACCTGTCGCAAGTCACTGACACACTTTATCATATAATGATGTATCACCTGAGCGGGTTTCGAACTCACCATGTGATAGGCTCTGATTGCATTGGTAGTTATTAATCCAACTACCATACCATCACGACAGTAATACAAAGGTGTAAAACAAAGTAGCAGCAGTAAAACAAAAGTGTAAAACAAAATGACAACAATAAAACAAAGGTGTAAAACAAGACAACAGTAATACAAAGGTGTAAAGCAATGTAGCAACAGGAAAACAAAGGTGTACAACAAGACAACAGTAATACAAAGGTGTAAAGCAAAGTAGCAACAGGAAAACAAAGGTGTACAACACAATAACAACAGTAAAACAAAATAATAACAGCAAAACTGTAAAGCAAAACAACAGCAATAAAAACAAAACAACAACAGTAAAGCAAAATCACAACAGTAAAACAAAGGTGTAAAACAAAGCAACAACAGTAAAACAAAGGTGTAAAGCAAAATTACAACAGTAAAACAAAGGTGTAAAACAAAACAACAACAGTAAAATAAATGTGTAAGACATAACAATAACAGTAAAACAAAATAACAACAGTAAAACAAAGTTGTAAAATAAAACAACAACAGGAAAACAAAGTTGTAAAGCAAAGTAGCAACAGTAAAACAAAATTGTAAAATAAAACAACAACAGGGTAAAACAAAGGAGTAAAACAAAATAACAACAGTAAAACAAAGGAGTAAAACAAAATAACAACAGTAAAACAAAGATGTAAAGCAACGTAGCAACAGTAAAATAAAGGTGTAAAACAAAGTCACAACAGTAAAACAAAGGTGTAAAACAAAATAACAACATTAAAACAAAGTTGTAAAATAAAACAACAACAGGAAAACAAAGTTGTAAAGCAAAGTAGCAACAGTAAAACAAAGGTGTAAAACAAAACAACAACAGGAAAACAAAGTTGTAAAATAAAACAACAACAGGAAAACAAAGGTGTACAACAAGACAACAGTAATACAAAGGTGTAAAGCAAAGTAGCAACAGGAAAACAAAGGTGTACAACACAATAACAACAGTAAAACAAAATAATAACAGCAAAACTGTAAAGCAAAACAACAGCAATAAAAACAAAACAACAACAGTAAAGCAAAATCACAACAGTAAAACAAAGGTGTAAAACAAAGCAACAACAGTAAAACAAAGGTGTAAAGCAAAATTACAACAGTAAAACAAAGGTGTAAAACAAAATAACAACAGTAAAACAAAGGTGTAAAACAAAACAACAACAGTAAAATAAATGTGTAAGACATAACAATAACAGTAAAACAAAATAACAACAGTAAAACAAAGGAGTAAAACAAAATAACAACATTAAAACAAAGTTGTAAAATAAAACAACAACAGGAAAACAAAGTTGTAAAGCAAAGTAGCAACAGTAAAACAAAAGTGTAAAATAAAACAACAACAGGAAAACAAAGTTGTAAAATAAAACAACAACAGGAAAACAAAGGTGTACAACAAGACAACAGTAATACAAAGGTGTAAAGCAAAGTAGCAACAGGAAAACAAAGGTGTACAACACAATAACAACAGTAAAACAAAATAATAACAGCAAAACTGTAAAGCAAAACAACAGCAATAAAAACAAAACAACAACAGTAAAGCAAAATCACAACAGTAAAACAAAGGTGTAAAACAAAGCAACAACAGTAAAACAAAAGTGTAAAGCAAAATTACAACAGTAAAACAAAGGTGTAAAACAAAATAACAACAGTAAAACAAAGGTGTAAAACAGAATAACAACAGTAAAACAAAGTGTAAAACAAAATAACAACAGTAAAACAAAGGTGTAAAACAAAACAACAACAGTAAAATAAATGTGCAAGACATAACAATAACAGTAAAACAAAATAACAACAGTAAAACAAAGGAGTAAAACAAAATAACAACATTAAAACAAAGTTGTAAAATAAAACAACAACAGGAAAACAAAGTTGTAAAGCAAAGTAGCAACAGTAAAACAAAATTGTAAAATAAAACAACAACAGGGTAAAACAAAGGAGTAAAACAAAATAACAACAGTAAAACAAAGGAGTAAAACAAAATAACAACAGTAAAACAAAGATGTAAAGCAACGTAGCAACAGTAAAATAAAGGTGTAAAACAAAGTCACAACAGTAAAACAAAGGTGTAAAACAAAATAACAACATTAAAACAAAGTTGTAAAATAAAACAACAACAGGAAAACAAAGTTGTAAAGCAAAGTAGCAACAGTAAAACAAAAGTGTAAAATAAAACAACAACAGGAAAACAAAGTTGTAAAATAAAACAACAACAGGAAAACAAAGTTGTAAAGCAAAGTAGCAACAGTAACACAAAGGTGTAAAACAAAGCAACAACAGTAAAACAAAGGTGTAAAGCAAAGTCGCAACAGTAAAACGAAGGTGAAAAACAGAACAAAAACAGTAAAAGTGTAGAGCAAAATAACAACAGTAAAACAAAGGTGTAAAACAAAACAACAAGAAAACAAAGGTATAATACAAAACAACAACAGTAAAACAAAGGTTTAAAACAGAACAACAACAACAAACAGAAAGGTACAACAAAGTAGGAACCGTATTATTCACATCTAATTACCGTCAATTTAACAATGTTTCTTTTTACATATACTAGAGGACAATTGCAAAATAGATTCTTTTTTTTAATCTTAGTCAGAGTCACAGACAGAATGGATAACTTGTTATTCCATTCATAAGATGGAGGGCAGTAAAATTGACTACGACTTGCACATCATTGATACACCTGGTTTTGGTGACACTCGAGGTATCATAAGAGACAAAGCTATTGTTGATCAAATTCGTGAGTTCTTTACCACACCTGGTGACCAAGGTATATCATTTCTGGATGCTGTTTGCTTTGTCACCCAGGCTCCTCTAGCTAGACTTACTCCTCCACAACGGTATATATTTGATGCGATTCTGTCTGTATTCGGACAGGACATAGCTAGTAATATTTACGTGCTTATAACATTTGCAGACGGAAACAATCCACCCGTTCGAAGTGCATTAAAGGAAGCGCACGTACCATTTCAAGGTTCATATAAGTTTAACAATTCGGCCTTGTTTGCTTCTTCGGGAAAGTCCGATGAAGCTTCGTTCGGAAATCTATTCTGGAAAATGGGGCATGAAAGTTTTCGGATTTTCCTTGAAGATCTGAAACTTGTTGAATCGAGAAGCCTACAGCTGACCACCGAGGTTCTTCAAATAAGGAAATGCCTTGAGGCAACAATTCAAGGTTTACAACCACAAATAGCTGAGGGAATGAATCAATTGAATACAATTAGACAAGAAAGACAAATCCTAGAAAGACACAAAACAGACATAGCCGCCAACAGAAACTTCCACTATAAGGTTGACGAGATACACATGAAAAAAATTGACTTGCAGCCAAGGCAGTATGTTACTAATTGTCTTACCTGTAATAGAACATGCCATTTCCCTTGTGGTATCGCAAATGACGAGGACAAACGGAGATGTGCAGCTATGCGTAATGGAAGCTGTACGGTCTGTCAAAACAAATGTGTTTGGTCTATGCACAATAACAATAGTTACCGATTTGAAACTTATCCTGTAACTGTGGAAAAAACATACGATGAACTTAAACAGAAATATGAAATAGCACAAAAGGAAGAAAAAAAGCAAAGATCTGTTATTGGAAAAGTTAGTGGTGCTTTTACATCTTTAGGAAACAAAGTAACGAAGATGGTCAGTGACGTCCGAGGATACATCAATAAATTAAATGATATAGCACTGAGACCAAACCCTCTTAGTGACCTAGATTACATCGATCTTCTTATCGAGAGTGAGAAGAGTGAACGAAAATATGGATGGGAACAAAGATTGAAACTTTACTACAAGATGAGAAAAGAGGCAGAATTGATGAGACAAACGGCAAATGCAAACTTCAGGCCATGGGGTGAAGACGAGGACATTGTCAATTATCATGGTTAAATACTACATACCATAGGGTGAAGATGAGGACATTGGCAATTAGCATGGCTAAAAGTTGATAAAAACATTGAACTTTTCAGATTTGATGTTTATATAGCATTGGTCCTTCGACATATTATTGCAAAGAAATTTGCTTGGAAATAGTATTTTGCTTCTTATCTTATATATTAACTTTAGCTGATTCTTAAATATTTGCCATAGCT
Organism: Bathymodiolus brooksi; assembly: GCA_963680875.1. Classification (NCBI taxonomy): domain Eukaryota; kingdom Metazoa; phylum Mollusca; class Bivalvia; order Mytilida; family Modiolidae; genus Bathymodiolus; species Bathymodiolus brooksi. The sequence goes on from OY804584.1 coordinate 30,677,420, forward strand.
GATTCATTTAAAAAATATATATGTGCTTGGTTCTATTTTGTGTGGCTGTGGGTTGGGTTAAACAGTTGTCTAGCCCTGAGAGGAGCTCGCCACATGGGCTGCTGTTCCTGTCACTCTACATTCTTTATACTACATTCTGAGGGCAGTCCTGGTCGTGATCGTATGGTAGTTAGATTTACAACTACCTATGATATCAGTGCCTATCACCACTAAAGTTGCGAATTTGAAACCAGACCAAGGGGAGGTGTACTAGATGAAACATTATGTAATAAAGTTTGTCAGCGACTTGCGGCTGGTCTGTGGTTTTTTCCGGGTCCTCCAGTTTCCTCGACCAGTAAAACTAACCGCCACGATATAGCTGAAATATTGTAGAAAGTGGCGTTAAACATCATTACCCACGCGTGTGTTAAATTTCTTAATAATCTACCTACCTATGATTCATATTTTTAATCTATGTACTTGGTTTTATTTTGTGTGGTTGTGGGTTGGGTTGAACAGTTATCTATCACTGAGAGACATTCGCCACCAGGGCTACTTTCATGTCACCCTGCATGACTTATACTACATGACTTATATATATGGTATATATTGCTTTACTTGTTATTGTACACTGTATACGTGTTTTAGATTCGGTAAAAAAAACTAATCAAAACAAAGTGTTCTTATTTTATCTTATACGATCGACCCACATTAAAAAAAACTTTCTGTTTTACAGTTATGTAAAGTGTTTGTGGTTGGGTGGTTTTTAATATGAATATTAAAAGGGTCTACATTAATAAAGTCTACCTATAGTGCCAAAAAAGGCTTGAAGATTACATATGAGCAATCAGAAGCCGTAAATCGAAGGACAGACAATACTTTGACCAAAAGAAAACGGACATAAGAACAAACGATGATCTACAAAACACTAATCATTTTCCTTTTTTTTTAAACCCGAAGTAAACAATGTTGACAAAATAACCTACCGAGTCAACACGAACAACATCTTTCAAGGGGTCATCGTGGTCGTGATCGTATGGTAGTTGGATTTACAACTACCTAGGCAATCAGTGCCTATCACCACTAACGTTGTGAGTTCGAACCCCGGGGTGTACTCAATACAACATTATGTAATAAAGTTTATCAGTGACTTGTGGCACGTCGGTGGTTTTTTCTGGGTATTCCGGTTTCTTCCACCAATAAAACTGACCGCCACGGTGTATCTGAAATATTGTTGAAAGTGGTGTTAAACACCATACCACTAACCACCTCTTTGGGAAACTCCACTACACCAAAAACAAATTATACAACAGAGGTCTATAGAAATCTAGATATGGGTTTAGAGGCTGTGTTGTCTCCAACAGGTTTTGAAGCGACAGTCTGTTGTATAAGATAAGTTTGAAGATACTATAGGAGTACATTTTAGATCAAAAGTAGTCGTAATGGAAGAACAGACAATACAATGATCAAACGAAAAAAAGACAAAAGTACAAATACTACACAGAAAACCTAAGGGGTACATTAATAATCAGAGGTAATCGCAATGGAGGCACACACAATACAATGGCCAAAGAAAAAAAAGACGGGCACACACAGAAAACCCACTGACTGGGCGACACAAACCCAACTGAAAACCGGAAGTGAATTAAAGTGCTCGGGAAGGGTTGGCCCAAAGGGAGCAAGGTTAATAAAAGTTGATTTTATCAGTTAAAACAATAAGGGTAAGCAAAAACTCTCAACAGCAACAACGCAAACTACTTCTTTGTCAAATTTCAAACATAAAAAGACAACGATGGAGCAAAAGGAAATATAAATTCTCGCTTGAAACAGACAAACCAATATGATCGTTATAAATATGTCAATTGGATCGTAACCTGTCCATCTCGATAGTTAGATATCTAATGGTCAATATAGCTAGAAAACATGTGCGGCAATTTTCTAATTTACATATCTAAGATGGCGACCTGACGATGTCTAAATTTTTCATGTGTTCCTACTTGCAAACATTTTGGTTGACTGAATTTAAAATGATACAGTAAATCAGACCAGATTAAATGAAAAGTAAATTAATGAACAATATAACATTTTCGATGTTTCTAAAAATGAAAATCCGAATCTATGTAAAAGTGAATGAAATACGTGAAAATGATAATACAAAAGCTAAACAATGTCTCTAGTGGAGCGGGAGCTGCTTACCCTTCTGAAGCACCTGAGTTTACCCCCGGTTTTCAGTGGGGTTCGCGTTGCTCGATCTTTTGTTTTCTGTGTAATGTTTTGTAGATCGTTGTTTGTCTTTTTATGTTTTGCAGTTTGAAGATACTAAAGGGGTAATCAGAATTCGTAAATCATTTGCAATTGGTACCCATCGCCACTGACGTTGTGAATTGGAATCCCGTTCTAACGAGGTATACTCGATACAAAATTATGTGATAAAAATTATCAGTGACTTGCGACAGGTCGGCGGTTTTCTCCGGGTACTCTGGTTTCCTCCACTAATAAAACAAGACCGCCAAATATAACTGAAATATTGTCGAAAGTGGTGTTAAACACAATTGCATCCCAAGCGCACACATACACACGCAAACAGAATAGAAACAAGCATGACATCATCTTCTTTCTCTTTAACTGAATCCAAGTAAACAATTCATATTTTAACTTATCTTCCTGGTCCAACACTTTAGCTGGCATCATTTTACATCACGTTAAGTATGTAATAGGACCTATGCCTCAATTGCCCTCTTATGCATTGCAGAAACTTCCTTAATAACTACGCAATAATCATCAAATAAAGTTATTTACGCAGGACCGTCGACATGCTGGCTGCTACATTCTATTTTTTATGGCGAATGTATTGTCATACAAGTGAGTAAATTTGCTTGAATTTTCTTTGATTATTCATCATACTCTTTGTTTCTGTCTTTATTTATGTAGTTAAACAAGAGGATGTATGTTTATGAGAATTTTCAAATATGAATTATTCACACATTGTTATATCAAATATAGTCAATCCACCTCGCATGCATACTGTGTTTCGAGGCAACATTACGGAGTTAGAGCAAAGACTGGTTGGCTCCGAACCAGGATGTGTCCGAAAGGAACGACGTTTATCCGGGGTCTGTTGTTTCAGTGAGCTGACACTATCACAATCCATCTAAGAAAAGTTTAAACATACCAAAGAGTAATCAGAAGCCGTAAATCGAAGAAAGACAGACAAATACAATGGCCAAAAGAAAAAAGCACAACAGAACATACAAATGTTCTGCTACATAAATATAATATAGTGTTTATTAGGTAAGAATTCTTACAAAGGCCAGTGACTTGTAACGAGTGTCATTCCAATTTAAGAAGAGACTGAAGATACTAAAGGGGTTATCAGAAGCCTTAAATCAAAGAAGGACAGACAATACAATGTGTACCTTAGCCCGTCATATACAACGGTCAAAAGAAAAAACAAATGTTCTGTTACATAAATATATTATAATGTATATTGGGTATGAATTATTACAAAGGCCAGTGACATGTGACGAGACAGTGTCATTCCAATTTAAGAAAAGTTTGAAGATACTACAGGATAATCCAAAGACGTTAATCGCTGAAGGACACACAACACAATGGCCAATAGAAAAAGGACAGACAACAATCTATAAAACATTACACAGAAAACTAATGATATAACAACACGAACCCCACTAACAACCGGGGGCAAACTCATGTGCTCCGGAAGGGATAACAGTTCCTGCTTCTCTACATGTGACACCCGTTGTGTTACTGTTAAACGACACGAACATCATCTGATATGGAAATCGTGTAGGGTACCAGTAGACAAATTACATAAATAGAACACGAAGCCCCTATAACACACATGGGAGTCAAGACGAATCTAACATAGTTTTTTTTCGCGGAATTCGTAGCGGACATTACAACACTGAACTTAAAAAGTAAAACGTGTACATGTAATTTAAGAACATGAACAACACTAAGCCCACTACACGTGTTGGTCTAGTACTTGTAAAGAGGACATCATCTCATTGAAATGTAACTTGTTCTCGCCGCAGAAACAAATGTTCACAGGGCGTTAAACAATAATCAATCACTCATTCAATTCCCAAATGAAAACCACAACATAAATTGTAGGCAAATGGATAGATAATACGATGTATATACCTTAGCCCCTGTGGTTCAAGTTCCATATCAATGTTTATTTAATACGGGCGCAGGACATTTTAGCGGAATTTCTAAAGGTGTGAATGGACATTTTAGTGGGAACTTTAGTGGACATTTTAGCGGAAGAAAAATTGGTTACCTGTAAAAATTCAATGGACATTTTGGCAGAATTTTTTCACAGGTAACTTTAATTCTTTTTCAACAATCAATGTAAAGTCATCAAAAATTGACCAATGGTCAGCAGATTAATGACTAATGGCCGCTTGCGTACGTCGGGTTTAATCCTGGATCTATTTGATCCAAGTTTAAGTCTAGCTTATTTTTTTATGTTCACTTGCGCACCTTCGTTTTATACATGAGTACGGTTCAGGTATTGAGTTCAACTCTGAACCAGGTATAGGGCAGGTTTAAATAGATGATCAAACAAACATGGGCGATTATATTGATGAATTAGATAGGATAAATGTTGTGGAAAGGTTGATAAGACGGGAACAAGTGAATAGGGACCGACAGAACCCTTTTTTTAAAACTATTCTTAGGATGAATTTATTGATAAACATAGGCTGAATAAGGAGTGTGTATTGACAATATTAGCTGAAATAAGAGACAGTTTGGAAACAAAACAGAAAAAGTTATCATCAATTTCGCCTCTTAAAGGGATATTGTCTACTAAAATCGTAATTTTTTCATACCCAAAATTATTGTCGTTTTCCGTACTGACCTTCATAAAATGAAGATTAACACCGAGTTATGCTGCAAAAGATACGATTTTTTGACAAAAAACCCCAAAACTATCGTTATCAGAATTATCGTCCTGGATGACAATATTCAAATCTATTCATATGGCCTTCTATGTGAACACGTCTTGAGCATGCGCACTGTTTAGAAACAATAAACAAGATGTGGTTCTTGGGAAAAAGAGAAACTGTCAACGCGTGGAAGAAAGCGGACTTTGACGGATTCAGAGAGAAAGATGAATAGAAGTGAAGTATCTTCCAAATGGAACAAATGCAGGATATATGTAGGGGATCAGTTGGACCGTTGGAACGAACTCAAGGAAGTGCTACGCGTCCAAACTCGCGCTGAATTTGCAAATATTTTGTTTGATAGGTAAGCCGAACATGTTTGTTCCTTCTTTTCTCAATCGTTTTTCATATTTTATGAATTTATGATAATGCCTATGATCATTTTCGGTAGATATTATTCAATATATGTAATCTTGCACCTGGCAACAGCAAATTATTGTCAATGAATAGCATAAAACGGCCGTATTTGCGAGGTAAACAAACACGAATTTTAACATCCATGCTGCAGCATCCGGGCTATTGGCATACAGATAGATACAAATAGATTTGGTCTCGCTCAGGTCAGTGAATAATTAATTAGCTTCCAGTAACGATGGTCAGCTTTTTTATATCGAAAAAACAACGTTTCGTAGCGTATTCGCCAATAATTCGGTGTTTAATCTTCATTTTATGAAGGTCAGTACGAAAACGACAATAATTTTGGATATGAAAAAATTACGATTGTGGTAGACAATATCCCTTTAATCAGTTTTTAATTGCATTACGATTTTACGGAACTGGGAGTTTTTTGAAAGTATCTGGAGATTTGTTCGGTGTTCATGAAAGCACGGTTTCACGTATAATTAAGCGGGTATCCATAGCACTTGCTTCACTGTACAAACAATATGTTATGTTTCCATCCGCAAATAAAGTTCAAGAAATTCAAAGGCAGTTTATGTAGCAAAGCAGAATTTCTGGTATCAGCAGGTCCTCCTTCAGTTTTATTTTGTTCTCTCCTATCCTTAGCAACAACCGATTTTGTACGGGCTTTTAAATTTTTCCATAACGATTTCAATTGTGTCAAACTTCTTTTATTTTTTTGTTCTTTTTACTGATAATTTTCCCGTCGTTTTGTTTACTTTCAATTATACCTGTTCTACTGTCAACCAACTCAATTAATGCTGTCTTTTCTAATTCAGTAAAATCGGAGATTTCTTGCTAGCCATTACTGATCCAATTTATCATCAAAACTTAAACCCAGGCATAAGCTGTATTCACGTAAGAAATTGTTGAGTGACACGTTAGCAAGCCAACAACAACTTACCTGAGTACAGCTTAAGCTAGGGTTAAGTCGGGGTTACCTGATCGCCCGATCAACAGGTAAATCGGAGTTACCTGAGCTGGACGTACGCAAGTGGCCATAAGTTTCCAACTCTAACGGAGGTTTCGATGGTAAAGGTAAGAAATATTCACTTGAATAAAACTCACTAACACATGCAGGTAAGTACATGTACATATTCATTTGTAACTACAACACTGAACAGTATGGAAGTGGTAGAGGTAGAAACGAATCGAGGGGAAAGGAGTATCATGTGTGACGAGTTTCGGTACAGAGTTGATTGAATACTAAAATCTGATGTTGTTTCTTGGAGATGCTCTGTGAAAGACTGCAAAGCTCGTATCCGAACTGATAGTTCTGCCCAGACCATTCTTATGCAAAAGAACCAGATGAAAGAAAAAATGAACGTCACCAGTTAAGAGCAACAGCAAAGCGGAAAGCAACAGATGATATTACCCAAAGACCATCCAAGATAATCCGACGTGCTTTACAAGATCAGCAGGAGGTACAACTGCAACCAAATGATCTTAAAAGTGTTGCCAAGGCTGTATATAGAAGAAGAAGAAAGACATATCCTCCTTTGCCTAAATCACAGTCAGAAACGCACGAGGTACTTCCAAAGATGAACATCCCGACCAACAAATTTGAAGAATTTCTAGTTAAATCATCCCGACCAAGGAATCATTGTCTTCACTTGCCGTAAGAATCTAGAATGCTTATGTAGTGTTACGGAACTATTCATGGATGGGACATACAAATTTTGCCCAAATTCTTCAAGAAGCTTTACACCATCCATGGTTTTCAGAATGGACATTATGTGTCACTTGTATTTATACTATTATCTGGGAAGTCTGAAGCTGTCTAGTATTGTTCAGCTGTATACTGACAATGGTTTTAACTTGAAGCCTGATATTGTCCATGTCGATTTTGAGGAATCTATGATGAAAGTGATCCGTTCCATCTTTCCTGCTACTAATATCAAATGTTGCCGTTTTCATCTGGGTCAAGCATGGTAGAGAAAGATTCAAAACCTTGGACTAGCTAATGAATATAAAGACTCAGCAAATTCCGAAATTGGAAAATGGTTAACTGCATTTTTTGGTCTTGCTTTCTTGCCATACTGTGATGTAGAGAATAGTTTTGTCGAAGACTTCATGTCAGTTGCTCCAGAACACCAGAAATGTTCCGCATGTGCTGATTATTTGACAGATACATATATTACACATGAATCGTTGTTTCCGCCTCATCTGTGGACCGAAGCTCCATCCAACATGAAAAGAACCAACAACGGCCCGGAATCGTTCCATTGTCATTGTCTACTCAAGTCACCCATCTATATATGTATTTTTGGAGGTTATTCTTGACCAACAGGCTACTACTTACATCAAAATGAGAAACATGACTGAACAGGCTCCGCAACCAAGAATAGAGTGTAGTGGATGCCTTCCAGAAGTACAGTAGCGGTGAAATTAGTAGAGACCATTATGTCCGCAGTGTGCCACGTGGGATTTAGATACAGAGCCAATACTGTAATGTAAATAGTGTAAATATGTTGTGTTTTAGTCCTGACTTGATATTTTAGTAGTGCTGCTGTTTTAGACATTAACTGTATTAAAATGAACTATATCCTGCTCAAAATCCTACTTCCACCTCCCCGTTGGTGAGCAGGGGGCAACAGACTTAGTCTGGCTAACGGAAGAGGTATATGTATATTTGACTTAGCTCTACCGCTAAAATGTCCACATCCTATTTTGAATTCCGTTAAAATGTCCTATAAATCTTCCACATATTTTATGCATAGACACGATATGTAGTGTGTTTAACAACACAAAAGATTTTTGTTTGTATCCATTTCTTCATTTTTAAAGTAATTATTTTTTATTTTGCAATGACATTTATTTTTATATTTATCAAAGTACTTGGTGTTGAACCAGGTTGCCATACCTAATAGAGGGTTATATTGAGGGAGTATGAGCACGGAAGAACGTGAAATAAAACGATGAAAGAAACAGATTTTTTTATCATTGTACGGAGTTTATTTGTCTGTGTGCACGAAACACGGTGAATACCGGGCCTGAGTAAACTAGAAATGTGAGTGACCTCACTGAGTGATACCCCCCACTTGCAATACTATGATGTTCAAACTTTGGAATGCAGGTATATTAGCAAGTTACCTATGAAAAATGAACGGATATGGAGACAACATCCCATCTCCAAAATAAACTAACCAAGAACATACATCTAGGGGTCGCCACAAGGTCTTCAACAAAGTGGGATTGTTTAAAACCAAGTACAAGTTGAATTATCTCCCCTTCCAAATTTTGGACAGCGACCATATTTCTTCATGCACATCTGCAGGTAGTGTATTACAATTGTGTAAAGCTTCACAAAAATCCAATAAGCCGTTTAGCAGGAGTTGTGCTTACAAGGTACACGACCACCCTTTTCGTGAAAGTCTAAGTTTAATTATCTCCCCTTCTAAATTTTAGACAGCAACGGTAATCCTTCATGCACATCTGCAGGCTGTGTACTACAACTGTGTAAAGTTTCATAAACATTCAATAAGTAGTTTAGTAGGAGTTGCACTTACAAGGTACATACCCCCCCCCCCTTTTCGTGAAAGTATAAGTTGAATTATCTCCCCTTCTAAATTTTAGACAGCAACGGTATTCTTTCATGCACATCTGCAGGTAGTGTACTACAACTGTGTAAAGTTTCACAAAAATCCAATGAGCCGTTTAGCAGGAGTTGCGCTTACAAGGTACACGACCCCCCCCCCCCCCCTTTCGTGAAAGTATAAGTTGAATGATCTCCCCTTCTAAATTTTAGACAGCAACAGTATTCCTTCATGCACATCTGCAGGTTGTGTACTACAACTGTGTAAAGTTTCATAAAAATTCAATAAGCAGTTTAGTAGGAGTTGCGCTTACAAGGTACATGCCCCCCTCCCCCCTTTTTTCGTGAAAGTATAAGTTGAATTACCTCCCCTTCTAAATTTTAGACAGCAACGGTATTCCTTCATGCACATCTGCAGGTTGTGTACTACAACTGTGTAAAGTTTCATGAAAATTCAGTAAGCAATTTAGTAGGCGTTGCGCTTACAAGGTACATCCCCCCTTTTCGTGAAAGTAAAAGTTGAATTATCTCCGCTTCTAAATTTTAGACAGCAACGGTATTCCTTCATGCATATCTGCAGGTTGTGTACTACAACTGTGTAAAGTTTCATAAAAATTCAATAAGCAGTTTAGTAGGAGTTGCGCTTACAAGGTACATGCCCCCCCTTTTTCGTGAAAGTATAAGTTGAATTATCTCCCCTTCTTAATTTTAGACAGCAACTGTATTCCTTCATGCACATCTGCAGATTGTGTACTACAACTGTGTAAAGTTTCATAAAAATTCAATAAGCAGTTTAGTAGGAGTTGCGCTTACAAAGTACAAGTTCCCCCCCCCCCTTTTTCGTGAAAGTATAAGTTGAATTATCTCCCCTTCTAAATTTTAGACAGCAACGGTATTCCTTCATGCACATCTGCAGGTTGTGTACTACAACTGTGTAAAGTTTCATAAAAATTCAATAAGCAGTTTAGTAGGAGTTGCGCTTACAAGGTACATGCCCTCCTCCCCCCCCACCCCCCGTTTTCGTGAAAGTATAAGTTGAATTATCTCACCTTTTAAATTTTGGACAGCAACCATATTCCTTCATGCACATCTGCAGGTAGGTGTACTACAATTGTGTAAAGTTTCACAAAACTCCAATAAACCGTTGGGGAGGAGTTGCGCTTACAAGGTACATGGACTGACGGACAGACGGACGAACAGACGGACGGATGGACAGGGTTATTCCTAAATACCCCCAAACTTTGTTTGCGGGAGGTATAATAAAAAGGGCAAACACGCTGAACGTTGAATGAGATGCTAATTCTTTAAACAATTCATAAATTTCTACGGAAAATACGGTAGATAAATAAAAATACGGATATTGTTTTGAAAGTTTGATCCGGTATGCGACGCATACTTTGGACAAATAACCATTGTCGCTTTTCAAGAGCGTATTTGATGAATGTTATTCCAGAAACGCACTAAATTTTATATCTACGTTTTCGCTTTTCGTGCGCGTATTTGATGAAGGTTATTCCAGAAACGCACTAAATTTTATATCTACGTTTTCGCTTTTCACGCGCGTATTTGATGAATGTTATTCCAGAAACGCACTAAATTTTATATCTACGTTTTCGCTTTTCACGCGCGTATTTGGTGAAGGTTATTCCAGAAACGCACTAAATTGTATATCTACGTTTTCGCTTTTCACGCGCGTATTTGATAAAGGTTATTCCAGAAACGCACTAAATTTTATATCTACGTTTTCGCTTTTCACGCGCGTATTTGATGAAGGTTATTCCAGAAACGCACTAAATTTTATATCTACGTTTTCGCTTTTCACGCGCGTATTTGATGAAGGTTATTCCAGAAACGCACTAAATTTTATATCTACGTTTTCGCTTTTCACGCGCGTATTTGATGAAGGTTATTCCAGAAACGCACTAAATTTTATATCTACGTTTTCGCTTTTCACGCGCGTATTTGATGAATGTTATTCCAGAAACGCACTAAATTTTATATCTACGTTTTCGCTTTTCACGCGCGTATTTGGTGAAGGTTATTCCAGAAACGCACTAAATTTTATATCTACGTTTTCGCTTTTCACGCGCGTATTTGATGAAGGTTATTCCAGAAACGCACTAAATTTTATATCTACGTTTTCGCTTTTCACGCGCGTATTTGATGAAGGTTATTCCAGAAACGCACTAAATTTTATATCTACGTTTTCGCTTTTCATGCGCGTATTTGATGAATGTTATTCCAGAAACGCACTAAATTTTATATCTACGTTTTCGCTTTTCACGCGCGTATTTGGTGAAGGTTATTCCAGAAACGCACTAAATTTTATATCTACGTTTTCGCTTTTCACGCGCGTACTTGATGAAGGTTATTCCAGAAACGCACTAAATTTTATATCTACGTTTTCGCTTTTCACGCGCGTATTTGATGAAGGTTATTCCAGAAACGCACTAAATTTTATATCTACGTTTTCGCTTTTCACGCGCGTATTTGGTGAAGGTTATTCCAGAAACGCACTAAATTTTATATCTACGTTTTCGCTTTTCACGCGCGTATTTGATGAAGGTTATTCCAGAAACGCACTAAATTTTATATCTACGTTTTTGTTATACAACAGTTCGTATGTAATTCATTTTATTTTTTGTAGTTTTAGTATCACATTAAATAAAAAATTCCAATAAAATAAATAAGTAAATAAATAAATAATATAAATAAATAAATATTATAATATAATATATTAAATAAATAAATAAATAAAATCTCGTCAAAACAATGTATCTTGTTAAGCAAATTAACCTTGAAATAATGTTGAAAAATCGTCATGAAGTTCTATCGACTTTGTTATTTAACGTTGAAATAACATTTGTTCTCTGCTGAGAAAATTTTAAAGTATTTATAATATGGCATTTATTTATTTGTTTCAAAATTTCAAAACGAAAAAAAGAGATAAATTATTTAAGTATACATGTACAGTCAAACCTATATTATGAGGTCACCTTTGGGACAAATAAAAAGTGATCTTATAAGACAGGTGACCTCTTAAAAGAGGTTCAATTCATACAAAATTTTCTATGAGAGGATAAAAAGGTGGGCGTTTAATGGACTGTTTATTTCAATGTTTCGTCTGAAATTACTCTGCATTTTTTTTTAATTTAAAGTCGTGTCTTCACAAGACCCTTGTACTAACAACAGAGAGCTTAGTGAACCAACAAGATCCGTAGAATATACACTAGCACCTACTGATCCAGATTTGTGTGATCGCATCATTACAGAGGGCTGGTACAGAATCCCAGAGAATGGAAATATACCAACGGAGTGTCCACCAATTCTAAGATGTGGATCAACATTCCCTATCTGGATAAATGGCGAGTGCTTTATTTACGAAAAAATCAACAACATTGAATTATGTAGAGTTAGGGTTATGGTACTTAACGCCACTTTCAACAATATTGCAGTTATATCGTGGCGGTCAGTTTTATTGATGGAGGAAACCGGAGTACCCGGAAAAAACCACCGACATCTGGCAAGTTACTGACCGAATTTAGCACACCAGTGTAAAAAGGTCATCAAATATTGAACAAGACATACATTTTTTTAGTAGTAACATGAAGAAGAGTTTGAAGATACCAAAGGGATAATCAGAAACCGTAAATCGAAGAAGGACAGACAACACAATGGTAAAAAAAGGACAAACAACGAGCTAAAAATTCTACACAAAGATCGGGTAACACGAACTCCACTAAGACAGAGGATGACCTCATGTGCTCCAGAAGGGTAAGTAGTTCCTGCTCCACTAATAAGGAATGAAATATGCTAATTTATCTGCTAGCATATTGTCTATATTTTAGCCAAAAAAAAGCTGCCTCAGAGAGTGAACTAGAGCTACCAAGTCATAGCTTTCACGCGAATAATATTTTTCAAGCTTAGATGTGGCAGATTTTAACCTTTTTCAGATGTTTATTACGTCGCCATATTATCCACCTGGACTGGGTTGCACATACCTTACTTAAATTTAAGTGTCAATTAAAACTTAATTGACACTTAAATGTACTTGAAATGTACATAGAATTAATTTACACTTAAGATTTAATTGAGACTTAAAGTTAGTTGACGTTTGAGCAACCCAGTCCAGAACATTAATAGGCGTCATGGAAATGTAGTGTAAATTTTGTCAAAATTATTTAAAATGTTTTCAATGTAAATTCGATTATTTCGGTAACTTTTTATTAATTCAATGTGTATATTCTTTGTCAAATTAGTCATTTGAAGTCAAATGTGTAAAATTAAACAGATTAAGTTTTAATTACTCAGTTTTTGTTAAAGGGAAACTTCGCGATTTTTGACATGTTAGCTAAATATGTTCCTGGTGATATAAAATACATATTCACAAATAACGAAGCAAATCGCAAATTTGTAATTTTAATTTCTAATTTTTCCATCAGGTTGTGACGTTTTAACCTGATAATGCATTATGGGATTGAAATTTAAAGTCTGTGTCGCTGAAAAATATAATGGATAATTTTGACAACGCGTAACTTGTGTATTGATCGGAATAATAAAATGGGAATTTGAATACACACTATTTGCTTTCCAAGACGATGTGGTAGATCGTTTAATATTTATTAAAGTTAAAAAAAAATTAAAACATTAAAATAAATATAATGTTGAAATAACAGGAACAATTATAATTGTAATTATGTTTTATATGATGAAAAAGTATACACCATCCTTGAAATTTTAAGTTTTCATTATTAGAGGCGCCAAACTATATATAGCTGTCTCAATTTTAACGATCGATGTTCATAAAAGATGTTTTAATTTTAATTAAAGAACTACCGAATACCATATTGCCGAGTCCATTTTGCCGAATCCCATATTGCCGACTTTTGTTAAAAATGACAGTTTCATAATATTATTTTTTATTTAAAAAAAAATATTGATGATGTGTACATATTTTATTGAAAGCAGTAATTTTTCGCGCAATTTTAATTAGAAAAACCATAATCAAATGCACTGATGAATAGGAGATGCCATTCCTCATTACTCAAATAATTGAAGAACAATAGAAATAAACTACAAATAAGTAAATGTTTATTTAGAGTTTTACTAAGTCTCGCTCAAATGCAAAATTTGGGACCTATTTACAAAACAAAAAATGTGTATTCTCTCATGTTTATGCTAGTTATTATTCACAGAGCATATGTTTTGAAATTATTTCTTGGCATCCTTCATCTTGACAGAAATCATGGTTGTCTGCAGGTCTAATCCACCGTATATCCTTTTGACTTTGAGCTCGAATGCTATAATCTAAACTCCCTTGTATGTCGGACCATTTCAAAAGAAATATTTATTTAATTATTTACAATATTCCTTCATAAATTAGAAGCATTATTCTACTTGCAATAACAATATTTTTCATATGTCGGCAATTTGGGAATCGGCTAATTGGACTCGGCAATTTGGGATTCGTCAAACTGGGAATCGGCAATTTGGGATGCTACCGTATAAACAGATGAAGAGCAGTCAAAATATACAGAGATTAGGCCACACCAAATTTACTTCTTGTTCTTCGGATTTTGTGCTAAAAACGTTGGAGCGAGCAAGTGATTTAAAAATGTTAATTTCTTTTCCTTTTTTTGTTTGCGTCATTCTTGATGAGCGAAACGTAAATTATTATGCGGAAAATATATTTCTTATATTTTTCATGTATTTTCAGAAACGAGAGACCATATTTTAATTTTAAATATTTTATTCTTCAATAAATTAAAGCAAATAATTCATGAAATAAGAAGTGAAAGGCGGGATTTACTTATTTTTATTTTCATTCTGAAAACGACAGGTACATTCACACCGGTTCACTCAGCAGGGTACCTAATATTGCGTAATGAATTTAGGGGTCCACACAGGAAGTCGCCAGGCAGAATATGCAAGTGTCATTTTACATCCGGTCGATGGGACTCTGATCGAATACTTGAATACATGTGTCACAATCTTTGGCAATAATCAGAAACGCAATACACATTTTGTGACCCGTTAACGCTACCCGTAACTAGAATAGGTGATGCAATACACATTTTAAAGGTTCTAATCGGTGATCAAAATACACGATCCTGATCAAGTATACATTAGGAATGGGTGCATATTAATGCACACTGGCGGATCAAGGGGTTGTTCGACAATTTAGTAAAATTCGTGTATAAATTGGGTAAAAATTGGCAAACAAGAGCCTGGGACCCCGTTTTCAAAACTGCTGGATCCGCGCCTGATGCAGAAATGATTCTGGGGCTATTTTCACAAAAAAAATCTTAAGATTAACATTGATCGTAAGTTATATTGAATTGTTCATTTTTATCTTGATTTGTTTTTGCCTCATCAGAATGATATAGCAACAACCAAAATTATGAAGTAAAGCAGGGTGAACAGGGCAGGATAGAAAATTCTTCTTGCAAACCCCAAAAAGCAAAATAGACAAAAACCATTCGTATGCAATTTTTCCTTATAAAAACAACAACCATATTTTTTATGACTATTCTGAGATTAACCAGAATGGTTCGCCAGACGTGATTAAAATAAATAAAAAATGTTTTCTTTACGCAGAGACATATTATATGTTACGCTTTGTTCAAATCAGAAATAACCGTTATGAAAACAGATTAATCTTTTTTACTGTTGGCGGATACGAATATTGTATTTCCATAAACAAATTATTATATTACGTAAGAGATGTACCCTGAAGTTTTGTATAATAAACTTTAAAAGTATTTATAATACTCATCGTCTGTCATTGTCAAATGAAAACTATTACAAATTATATGTTTACATAATCCTCTCAATTTTATGGCTTCCTACCCTGTAACTTTCTGTGCTTTTAGCTAAGAAGCAGAGCTTATGTGTAGCTTTATTGTAGTGCATGAACGATCGATTAAAAAGTGCGATCTTATAAATAATATCATTAAAACAATTTTGCCCCGTAGAATAGGCCTATTTTAATTTTTTTTTACGAATTCATGGTATTGCTCCGATGTCCGTTCTTTTTTTTCACATAATTTCGTAATTCTTCAATTTTCGAAAAATAATCTTTTGTAAATGTTTCTCATTAAAGACGGACTGTTTTCCCCGATTCGTATGTTTTGCCATAAGTATATAGAAACAAAACGTAAATCTGCAAAAAGTGATTGTGTAACAAATTCATCTATTTAGAATAATAAGAAAAATAAAAAGAATTACGTTTGACAAGCCATATCGACACTGAATGAGGACCCCGGTTTGTCACGCTTGTTTTGGGGCGTGGTGGTATTTAGACATCACGTGATAATTGGTATCGAGATGCTATCAAAATGGCGACATTCATCTATCGTTGACCGAATTTTAAAATCGATTTCATTCCCTTATCCAACATAATAAAACGCTAATATACATATAAACATCCATATTTATACATCAGGAAAAACATATAAAATTTTTTTTTTTTTGCGAAGTTTCCCTTTAATTTCATATCTATTGTTATAATTCGCACTTAATCCGATACGGGTAGATACGATAACGTAACCCTCATTCCGCTTGTTCTCCAGTTAGGGTTACAAATCGGTCCCATTCAACGTATGGGAGCAAATTAAAATTTTCGTTAAGTGAATATTTCAACTTTCTTTTTGCATATCTGGTCATAACTTATTATTCCCTACAATTTTTAAGTAATGGCGATACGAAATAAGTGTTACAATACCTGTTTCTACCTTCACGATCGATTTAGTTTTCGAAAATTGTTTCTTGTCCGCCATGGCACCTTACGTATACTCTCGTGATGGGCGAAGTCTATCCATATATGGATCTGAATGCCAAATATGAAAAACTTTACTATAATATATTACTACGATTGATCCAAATAAGGATATCTCCAAAACGAGGCAAGTGCACGTGAAATAGCAACTTGTAAGCAAAATGTCGGACAGAAAGAAGATTTCATGCATTCAAATTTTCAGATGGATATAAGTCTACCATGGATTGATGCAACGTTTACTTAACACCTCAAGGTTTACCTAAATATATTTATCTTTCACCCCCGTTAATTTTTCCAACCACTTACAACGGAATTAGGACAAAAAACCGCCCGGTGTGAATCACTCCGGGCGCTGCTCCCATACGTTGAATGGGACCGATTCGTAACCCTCGCTGGGAGCAAAAGCGGACTGAGGGTTACGTTATCGTATCTACGATACGGGGTGTACCGGGGGTAGAATAGGCACCAGGTTTCTCCGCCCTAGAGGCACCAGTCCTCTAAAAGGGATCAACCCCGTGGTATAGAAATGGGACCGAGAGCTTCTTCGGCTTGAAGGGACGTCCGTCGGTTGTGCGGTATGTATAAATTCACAACCAACCCGTTCTTCGGATGAGACGTAAATAAAACCGAGGTCCCGTGTTGAGAGATTGCCACCCTCTTCGCACGTTAAAGAACCCAGTGTAACAGCTCATTATGATCATTATGCTCATGATGAGTGGTCCATAGGAGACCTGTTGCACTGGCTAAATTATCCGTCCCTACCCATCACCTTTCCTTGTTTCGAGTCCCGTGGCGTTTAAATTTTTAAATGTTCTCGTCCTGATTATAGCTGAAAAATTGCTCGCTGGACGTTAAACACCAATCAATCATTTCAACATGTCATTTCATGAGTAACAACAAGTCGTTGTCATGAAAATTTGTGTAAATTCAGACCCGAAATAGTGTAAAAATCAATTAGGATACCCGATTGAATAGTGTACGGACATCGTATGTTGTGTACGTTTACTGTTATACTGAACTTACCGTAATTGTTATATTGGACTACCATTGTGAACATTATTTATTTGTGTTGTAAAATAATATTTGGATTTATTAATAGATCATTTAGCTGAAACCAGTTTTAGTTTTATATCTACCAGCTAGTTTTCCCCACGTGTAAATTTACTACACGTTAGAAACATGTGTAAGAAGTATAATTGATTTTTGCCTTTTTTTTTACCTTTGCTTCTGTGATAAAAATTAAGAACTGTTTTGACTAAAGTTTAGTGTCCAGTACCCTAATACTGGTCACTAAATTGGATTATAAGCATGCATATAGTGCCCGTACAATGTCTCTGTGTTTCCGACGTTCACATTTTACAGAAGAATATATCGGTTAGGGTTATGATATTTAACGCCACTTTCAACAATATCATTTATATCGTGGCAGTCAGTTTCATTGGTGGAGAAAACCACCGACCTGCCACAGGTCACTGACAAACTTTATCACATAATGTTGTATAGAGTACACCTCGCCTGAGCGCCGGATTCGAACTCACAATGTATGTCATGGATGTTGTAACAGATACGCGTTAGTGATGATAGGCACTGATTGCATAGGTAGTTGTAAATCCAGCTACCATACGATTACGACCGCGACGGTCCCCAGAAGAATATATACGTATAATACAGGGGCGGATCCAGGATTACAAGTTAGGGGGGGGGCACTTAAAAATATTGCGCCGAGCGGAGGGAGGCGCGAAAAATTTTGGGGTATTTCGTGTGAAAAATCACGATTTTACGCCCAAAAATCTTATTTTTTCCAATTTTAGGGGGGGGGGGGGGCGCCCCCCTGTAATATAAAGAGGCATTGTATACCCTGCAAAACAGTGACACAGTCAATAAAACTCACTTACCTGTCTAATCATATATTTCTTTCGAAGCACAAGAGGAAAAAACGACACAGCATGAGCTGATGATATAAAATGCCATGATCTGAGATGAGACTTGCGCAAAAATATGATGTTATTCCGTTTAAATACCTCAAATCCTCCTTTGTTGATATTATTAACAAACACCAGAAAACAGCACAGATGACTTAATTCCAGTGGTTTTATAAACATACGTTAAAATAAGCGTACTTTTCCAAAT
This sequence comes from Bathymodiolus brooksi, assembly GCA_963680875.1. NCBI lineage: Eukaryota > Metazoa > Mollusca > Bivalvia > Mytilida > Modiolidae > Bathymodiolus > Bathymodiolus brooksi. The sequence goes on from OY804584.1 coordinate 30,696,210, forward strand.
TCATGACTTATCACCGGGTTTGTAACTAGAGTAACACTAGTGGAGCAGGAACTATTTACCCTTCCTGAGCACCCGAGTTCATCCCCGATTTTTAGTGGGTTGGTGTTACTCGATCTTAAGTGTTATGTGTAATTATTTGTAGATCGTTGTTTGTCCTTTTGTCTTTTTTTCTTTTGGACATTGTGTTGTCTGTACTTCTTCCATTTACGGGATTCTAATTAACTATTTGGTGTCTTCAAACTCTTCTCAATCCAGGAACGAGTCGTGTGCACTAAATTCGATATCTACGTTTTTTATAAATGAAATGTATAATGGTTGTTGTTTCTCATGATCTGCCACAGAAGTTAGAGCCATGTTTAATACACACAAACTTGTTTTTAGGTACACTTCCTACAACGACTGGAACAATGGTTACATTGTCAGCTTGTCAGAGGGGATTTATCCAATGCTGTGATCTTTCATTTCCAATCGATGTACATAACTGTGGGGAATTCAATGTATTCAGATTAACACCAACTCATGCATGTCCTGGACGCTATTGTACAGGTTTGTTTTATTTGAGTGAGTGAGTGAGTGATTGATGTTTAACGCCAACTCAGCAAATTGTCAGCTGTATCATGAAGGGAGCAAGTTACCTTTAATGAGACGACGGAAGTAAACAAAGATACATTAATAACGAAAACTGATCGGACAGAAAACGTGAAATCCGAGAATTTTTTTCCCCTAAAAAGACATTATAATTGTGAAAAACTAAATACCCGATATGAGATCGAGTATTTAGTTTTTCACAATTATAACGTCTTTTTTTTCTGGAAAAAAATATTTCCCGGAATTCACATTTTCCGGTCCGACCAGTATTCGTTATTAATTTATCTTTGTTAACTTCCGTCGTCTGCTACTGTCAAATTGGATAACGTAGAAAACATGGAAAATGTTCGTTATAATATATAAAAATAGATTATCTTCTTTTGGAGTTACGATATCCCCAAAGATAATGATTTTATCCTCTCGATCGTCAAAGTACTGATTGCTAAATATTTGGACGCTTCAGATAAACTTAACTATGAAATTTCATTGAAAGAGAAAATCAAGCGACTATACACTGCGTTTACAAGCGACTATCCACTACATATCTATAATCTGATTGCCAACATTGGCAACAAGCACCTATAGTACACTGCAATGCTTGTATCACTATCTTTGACCAAAACTTTCTCGGCATTGATACAACTTACAAAAATCTGTCTTTGCATGTCAAAAGTATATATGAAAAGCTTTTAAAAAACGTATATTTCAATATCATAACATTTTCCAATAATTTGTAAAAAGCTGTCAAACAAGACAGGCACTCAAACTTCTACTGATCGTTGGTATTTTTTGGACATTTTATCTTGCATTTGCAGCATTATTGGCAGTGTTTCATGCATCAAATATACACATGGACCTTCGTAGGGCAAATTAAAACTTTGGTTGCTTTGTATAAGCTAAAACCATTACAAAATCTTACCTGAGGTAATATTTTTACAGTCCTGCAATACTGTGGTTAAGGATTCTAAATGTTTAACATAATTATTATCATTATTCTTATTATTATTATCATTTTTTTTTAATGGAGTATGGACTGTCACAATAATTTAAGCTTTAATTTAATTTAGACTTGTCCCCTCGGTAATCAGTTGTTGCCACTAATTACATTACCAACCATATTTAAGTTAGTATTCGTATATAAATATCCAAATCCCCGAGTCAATGATGGCCCCGAACATGAAGGGTTCAATTACTTTCCTTAACCTGCATTGCTCTCATTTGGAATCCATCCAGTATTTTACCATTGCCATTTTTTTTGTTGGTTATATGTATTCAGTGAAATGATATATTTATATATTATTTATCTGATATCATTTTTTTAAATTTGATTGGTAGATACCAAATCACATGATATACTATATAAACAAAGGTTGCACTGTCAACGATTTTTGTAATATAGAAAATAGCAGATTGCACGGTCATACAGCACGTTACTAAAAATAAACATAAATTTTCCCAAAATTTTTGTAATATAGAAAATAATACATTGCACAGTCATACATGTACAGCACGTTACTAATAATAAACAAAATTTTTTCCCAAAATCCATAAAAAAATGCAGTGATATATATACAGAAATCAAAAGTTACAGCATTGGACAAATATTTTTAATTCTTGCTAAATTTTCCTTATATTTGTCAATAATATTTGTATGAGGTCGATACGTGGTTTATATCGACCAACAGAAGTATATCGAATTTGAAACAGTAATTGTATTGTACTACACGTAATATATCAATTTCAGTTGGTCCACCATTCTCTTGTCCTCCCGGTATGTCTTCAGACACTGGGTTTGAACCTTGTCAACGTAAGTAAATTTAACTATATACAGGCGACTCAAACTAACAGATAAACAGATGCCTGATGGTCACTAGATATGTTGGTTCTAAAAGTGAGAGAACCAAAATTTATCCACGACTCTCCATAAGTGTAACAATTTTCAAGATAAGGTGGGTGCATGATTTCTCTGAATCCGCCTATTTTATATATACATTTTATCCTACAACTTGTATATCCTTTGACAGTACAAAGGATAAATGTACCCATATTTATGTGAACACGCCACCTACCTGTACATTGTGACGACATACTGTACTGTCTTATTATCTTAGGTTTATATGTATTTTGTTATATTCGATATTTCAGTTAAAACTATACATGCACATAATACTGACAAACGTTATTATATAAGGTTATATCGGTGTGCATCTCGCATTGAGCGGGAATCAACTCCCAACATTAGTAGTGATAGATGAGTGAGTAATTGTTGTTTAACGCAAATAAGCATTTGTTCAGCTATGTCATGGTGATAAAAATATACATTAGATAAGATGATAATGATATCTGCATTGTATCCGATGGACACGCTTAGTTTGATTGTTATGGTGCCAGCTTATTGAAACAACAGTCCACGGGTAGACATGTCACTCCACTGGGACACATCATCCTAATTCCGAGCAAACCAGTATGTTCTCTTTCTTCTTAAAACTGTGTGTTTAGCAGTGAAGCAACACATACCAATTTATTACTCTTTGGTTTGACCCGAGCAGGGCTCGAATCCATAATCAACCACATTCGAGGCGAGCACGTAGTCCATTACACCACTGGTGTGATTTGTAGTGATTGGCACTGGCTTATTTAATAAGTAGGTATGCGCTCATATGTTTTGTAACTATTAATGGATAAATACGAAACATATGTTTTATAACTATTAATGGATAAATACGAAACATCGATCTAATTCAAATCGGTCATGCTTAAGGAAAGGACCGGATTGTGATTACGATATAAAGGGAACATTTACGAAGTAATTAATGACACAGATATTCCGTAACAATGTACCAAGTCATAGTGGTGACCGTAAAAAGTGATGACTTCTATACTTATCCACTAATCTCGTTGAGATTAGGACTCCGAAGAATTTTCTGTCTGAACAGACAGAAAATTTCCTCGGAATTCTAATCTCAACGAGATTACTTATCCAATTGTTTCAGTAGCTTCTTTGTTAGCAGCAATCATTTATCAAGGAAATCATGTTAATATCTGGAATATCGTATCAACTGAGATGCATAGACCTATGTGTTGTTGGAATGTTGCTATAAATGGAAGGTTCACAATGATAAAATTACAATCATCTCTTATGTCGTAAAGGTCACAGGCGCTCGTGGCACGGACTTACCACCCCCCCCCTTTTTTTGAACTTTCTGTTTACAAATTTATTTTCAATAAAATTTCTTTATTTCTTTATTATTTCATCTCTTTTTCATTATTTGAACTTACTAATCTTATAGGGTCGACACCATTCTCTATCCAGAGTTGTCGTTCCTGCTACGCTAGGAACAACAACTCTGGATAGAGAATGGGGTCGACACATCAGGCATGCAATTTGATGTTAAAATATTGACACGAACAAGTTAAAATAAGGAAAAAGAGATGAAATAAAGAAATAAAGAAATTGTATTGAAAATAAATTTGTAAACAGAAAGTTAGAAAAAAAGGGGGGTGGTACGTCCGTGCCACGAGCGCCTGTGGTAAAGATGGGTAAAGATTCGATTTTACGGAATGTGTAGATCAAGGTATGAAGCAGGCCTAGCCGTATCTGTGGTATCCTTCGTTTGTATATGAGTGTGAATATGTGTGACAAACATTCCATAATGCGTAAAGGTTCATTATAACACTTATCAAACTCAAAGGGTGCACTCGATATGCCAATTTGTGTTTATCAAAATTTCTTAGTGTCCTTCAATATTTTATTTGAAAACAAAAATGAATGCAAAACAAGAAGAGTTACTTGATATTTATATAAGATGCTGTTTTCACATAGACTTATTACACATAATGAGTTGTAAAGTTTCCAGCTATGATGATTCAACATAATTTTTTATAGAATTCAGATCTTTTGTTTTAAATTAAAAAAAATTAAAAATAAATAGCACCTCGATCATGATGTAAAAGGCATAGGCTAGGCACTCCCAATATATATATATATATAGCATTGTTTAATTTGAAAATGTTGAAAAGATACCTCAGAACTTGAAAGCATGGTAAATATGGCATTCATTTTGCAACATTTTCTACTTATGATACCATTTTCAGGCATTAAAATACACCTTATGAACATATAAACAGTGGGAGTTCCTACCTTTGATCAAACAGTCTTTGAATATTGTAATAATCCAACCATAGCAAATAAAACAAAATTACAAATTCTATAAAATATCATGACCATTCTGTTGAAGGTGAAATTGGCAAATGCCAATTGTGCACAAACTGTTTTGTATTTATTTCTTTTAATGTTATACAAAGTATCTTCATGTAAAATATTGTTGTTTTTCCGCAATCTTTATTCATTTAAGACAAATTAGTGTTTTTTCTTTTATCAATTTGCAAGTCGAACACACCCTTGACAAGTGTTATAATGAACCTTAAGTAAATTAATACATTATTATGACATTACATCTAATACATTCATCAATACTAAAAAAAATATTAAATACATATACCGTTGATAACCAAACAAAAATTATAATAAAAAATAATACATTTATATTAATTAATATACATAATATTTTTGTCGAGCAGGTTTAGAAATAAAATTCTCAGTGCAACCAAAAGTGGAACCATTCATCCCTACATTCGAAGCAACTTCTCTTCAAAATGAACTTGCTTTCAGGTGCAAGACTTCAATGCCGGTAAAATATCGTGGATACGTTTTTGACATTGCCTGGTATATCAACTACAATCAAGTTGCACTGAAAGAGAGAATCCCATACACATCACTGAACACTGACGGAGTTCTTCACCGACTTGACTGGGACCCTGGTCTGAAGGCAAGACTAGGATTTAGGGTAATACATGCACTTTAAATTACAGTCAAACCTGTACATGCGGTCTTCTCTATTAAGCAGTCACATGTATTAAAAGATGGCCTTTTGTTCGTCCTCCTATGGAAAATTTTATATGAATTGAACCTCTTTTAAGAGGTCATCTGTCTTACAAGTCGACATTTCTTTGTCCCAAAGGTGACCTCTTAATACAGGTTTGTCTGTATATTGGATACACATTTTTACCAGACATGAATAATGGTACCTTTTCCTTATTTTTAAAACAGGAAGTAAACAATATTGATCGACAAAATAACCTGCCACGTCAACACGAACAACATCTTTTGGGAAACTCTACTACACAAATACAAAGCCAGGGGACGTCATGGCCGTGATCATGCATATGGTAGTTGGATTTACAATTACCTGTGCAATCAGTGCCTATCACGACTGAAGTTGTGGGTTCGAATCCCACTCAGGCGAAGTGTACTCGATAGAACATTAGGTGATAAAGTTTGTCATTGACTTGCCATAGGTTGGTAGATTTCTTCAGGCACTCCGGTTTCCTCCACCAATAAAATGGACCACCACGACATAGCTGAAATATTGTTGAAAGCAGAGTTAAACACCATAACCCAAACCCTAACCCAAGGCAACAACGAAAATCAATAGAAACCTAGATCTAAATTTGGACACTTTGTTGTCTCCAATAAGATTTAAGTCTGTCGAATAAGAAAAAATAAAAAGACATATACACTATACAGAAAATTAATAAATTAAGGTACACGAACCCGACTTAAACCATCGGTGAATTGAAGTTTCCCTGAAGGGTAAACATTTCCTGCTTCATTAATGGCAGCCGTTGTTTTACAGTAACAATTACATGACACCAATATTATTAGTCCGAGATTCCGCTGCCGTCCGACAGCTTTTTTTTTTTTTTTGCTAGAGCCGTGGGAATCTCGAACTACAATATTATCTGGTGCTGATATTGTGTTGGACACAACCCTTCAAAACAAACGAACAGAACATCGAAGAGGAAATTACAGCGGACATCACAATGCGGAACTAAACACCCGAAGATATGTAATTATACGAGCCCTGCTAATAATCGGGTGCTCTGGAAGTGTAAGCCATTCCTGCTCGACTAGTTGCACCCGTCGTGTTACTCTTGTTAAGATCAGCTCCTTTTCAAAATGTACTAATCATCGTTGCATTACAATACAAACTGCATATCATAATAAACTGAATTATGGTTTATAATAGATTAAAATAACACAACTGAAATATTGTAACAAAGTTAAAAAAAACTTATTTGCCTGGTAAATCACCTTTTTTTAAACATTTTTGTTTTAGTTCAACTTTTATTCTTATCATTTTAACATTATTTTTAACAGATAGAATGTGCTATGAGAGCCAGACAAAGTGCTGTCGGTGTTCCTACACCATATAGTACCAGTAATGACTTCTTTGCAGGAGCTACAGTAGGTATCAGTTATAACATCCATGACATGCATTGTTAGTTCGAATCTCCCTAATGGTGAGGTGTACTCGATACAACATTATGTGATGAAGTTTGTCAGTGACATGTGACAGGTTGCTGGTTTTCTCCGGGTACTCCTGTTTCCTCCACCAATAAAACTGACCACCATGATATAGCTAAAATATAACTGAAAGTTAAGCATGATAACTATAACCCTACATGACATACACTAATAGTGTGGTGTCTTATGATATTAAGTTAATGTGTGTGATGCATAGAAATTGAGAGAAATGCCAGAGTTGGCAAGCCCCAAACCCCCCCCCCCCCCCCCCCTCCCAGTTTTATGTTACATTGAATAAGAAAACTATGTAATTTTCCCTTGCTTACCCCCTTTTGATATTTGATGTCAACAGGAAGTGGACTGATTTACTACTGGTTTAACACTGTCAAGGTATGAAGCAGACCTATCTGTATCTGTTTATTTGACCCCTTTACTTGTATTCAAAATCACGCGATTTGATACAATCAGTGCCTACCGAAGACTATAATGTTGGCAGGGCTTTCAACACTTTCAAAAGTAGGAGGCTATTTTGAAAAAGTAAGTGGAGAACGGTGAGCGAAGAGAGGCTGAACAATTTAGGCCGGGGGTCTGTGGACCGCCAAGGCCCCCAGAAGCTGTAGGGTAAATGGTGCAAAATCCTGCATTCTGGGGGTTTCTGACACATATTTTAACTTCCTAAAATTCTTATTTTTCATATATTTATTTTTTGTTTTACTTTAGCCTCCTTCCTTTCAAAATGTAAAGTTGTTTGGAATTTTGCATCAATTTCAAATTGCTCTGAGCTTATTGTCAGATATTTAATTATAATCATATTAAATTTTATTGCTGTTTCATTTTACACAAACAAAAGCTTCATGCCAAATACCTAAAGATAAATCATTACATCATTCCAAATGTGTGTTGATAATGTGAAATATTTCAAATTTTGACGCAAAATTTTGACTTTTCTGCTTTACAGATTAATAATCTGTGACTTTAACTTTACATCATCAAATAATGGAACAGATAATGTTTCAAAAATATCTTTCTTTTCTTTTATTAGCCATTTGCCGATGGAACTCTGATCGGGGAAACTCAATTTTCGTTTCGACATATTGTGGTGCTTGGTTAAATAAAGTCAAGGTCGACTGGTTTTCGGTTGGTTTATAAAATTTGTTCATGCCATACACGGGTACCAGACTTTCGCTGGCCAATGAAAAACGGCGACTCTTCTACCTGTTTGGCTTGCATCAATTGTTTACAATTGAGAGGTCAATAGTCGTGACGATAAAAAGCGATTGGTAATGGGGGAAAAAAACTGCTGTCGTTGTCACCAGTCTTCACGAAAAACTTTTTGACCCACAAGCCATTCGGACTTCTTGAGTTGTAGAATTCAGGAGTCCGAATGCAAATTTACTGGCCCAAATAAAAACAAAAATAATTTCACATGTTTATTATTATATCAATTTGCAGCTATTTTCTCACAAAAATATCAAGCTTTTCCTGCAGTGGTTGCTTTCAACCAAGGGCTACCAATTTTCCATTTCTTGTTTTAGTAATGCAAATTAACTGTATATATATTTTTCTGAACATTGTTTGTTAAAACAAGTCTGCATTGAAGTAAACATTTTGTAGAATTTATTTTTTTATATAAATAAAGCAAAGTATTTTATTTAAATTCACAGAGAAATAAAAATTTCAGTGGATCTTTTCAACCATTTGTCAGGAAAAAGCTTGTAATATTTGTCCATTTCAAAGGTTTCAATATTTCCCAAAAGCCTAAATCAAGTCCTCTATCGTATTTTGCCCAAAAAACAAGTTTAAATTTGGTGCCAAATTGATATCCGATAATTGTTACGTATCCAATCCGGAGTGATTCTCGTTCTTATATTTCAAATATTGATATTTTCGTTCATTAAAGCGTTTCTGAGATTGCGACTTTAATTTTGTCAATGTCCTTGAACTTCATCATATCATGGAAGAACGATAAATGATACAATAAAAGAGTTTTGATCTGGCGTTTCACTTTAGTTTTAATCAAAATGAATTATGGGCAAATTGGAGATTAAAAGGGCTCTTTTATACAACAAACCCAGATTATTATGGGATTACACATTTTTTATCCTTGATACATAAAAAGTAGCCGGCGGCAGAGTAGAGTGTAGATGTCGAATTTCGGCGGCAACCGGCTTCAAATGAAAGCCCTGAGTTGGTATTTGTTGGTTCTCCACTAAGTACACAGCATTAAGGAGAAAGAGCAAAGATAATGTGTCCGATTGGGGCGACATGTCTGTCTGCGGACTGTTGTTTCGGTGAGCTGGCACTAAAAACACCAAACTGGGCATGTTGGTCTGGTACAGGGTGGACCTCATTATCATTTTATTGAGAGGTAGCTTGTTCTCGCCGTGATTTTGCTGAAAAATTGCTGAGTTGGCGCTAAACAGCATTCACTCAATCCTTACCAAAGCATCAGCTCAAGATAAAGAAATAACATTTTAGCAAGTAAATTGTTTATTATTGGGGAATTTGTAACCATTTTTATTTTCTGCATTTAAATCTCGTTCATGTTAATCTTTGTCAGCCATCTTTGCACCGTCTATGACTAACTTTTCAAGTGGCGTACATGTAGTATGACGTGGTAGAAATCTTGGTGTGCGCCGCATGCGTTGATCTTCCTCCTAGTGGTTGGGTTAACGATTTCACTGAGCGTCTCTTGCTTTTTGTGGTTCAATGAATTTTGCGGTTTGATGGTACCAACGACAGCCACGAACATTGGTGCTCAACAAATAATAATGAATTCAATATAACGAGGTTTGACTGTAGATAATAGAAATTGGAATTCAATATAACGAGGTTTGACTGTAGATAATAGAAATTGTAATTCAATATAACGAGGTTTGACTAGATAATAGAAATTGGAATTCAAGATGACGAGGTTTGACTGTTGATAATAGAAATTGGAATTCAATATAACGAGGTTTGACTGTAGATAATAGAAATTGGAATTCAAGATGACGAGGTTTGACTGTTGATAATAGAAATTGGAATTCAATATAACGAGGTTTGACTGTAGATAATATAAATTGGAATTTAAGATAACGAATTTGACTGTAGATAATAGAAATTGGAATTCAAGATAACGAGGTTTGACTGTAGATAATAGAAATTGGAATTCAATATAACGAGGTTTGACTGTAGATAATAGAAATTGGAATTCAAGATGACGATGTTTTGACTGTAGATAATAGAAATAATGGAAATTGGAATTCAAGATAACGAGGTTTGACTGTAGATAATAAAATTGGAATTCAAGATGACGAGATTTTATTGTAGAATATCAGAGCTCCAGATAAGCTGCGTATTTGTGTTTTTTACGCTATAAAAATGAGTAAAAACGCATGTATTATCAGATCAGAGTGTACACATTACGCATACATATTGCTGCGTAAGCAAACTTTCCAAATTCGGAGCATACTTGTACAGTCGTGTACATAACAATACATTTTTGTCTTTGAGAAATTCCCTGTAATTACTTCCCTTTATACTTTTCGAAGGAGAGAGCGTATACATCCGAGGGGTACCGGATGTTTGCCTTTCTAAGCATCGATGTCAAAAGAGATCTGATTGGATGTTTACGATAAATCATCCAATCGCGGTCAATATTACAAATAAATGCGGTGCTCCTTATAAGGAGTGGTTTACGTAATAAGTAAGAACTAAAACGGAAGTAAATTTGGGAACACGTTGTTCGTTGAAAATGAGCAAGAACATGAATAAGCGCGCTACTAAGCGCAAGAGCGCTCCGGAAATTCTATACTTAAGTTCCTGAGTTTCATCTGTCTAGTGACAGTATAGTTAAAGGAATCATTGATGACATTATCAAAACGGCTGTGAAAACTGCCGAAGTCGACGAGCAAAAAACGAAAAGAAAACATGAAAAAGTTATCAGTCAGTTATATAAAGTAAACACAGAACAAAATATTTACAACATTTTATTAATAAACATGACACAATCGTGTCAAATTAAACAGATATACATTTCACTTGCATTTTAAAAGTGTACATGTAAGCAATCTTTTCTGAAGTAGAGAGTACAACAGTGCAAAGGAAATATGCAAATACCCATCATTTTCAAAAGTAGGGGGTAATTACCCTTTGGACTTGAAAATTATCTGGAGCTCTGGTAGATAATAGAAATTGGAATTAAAATTGTTGAATACTGTAAATATTTATATAATTTCAGATTGAACAAACTTCTTTTAGTGTTAAAGCTGGTGAAACTGTAGAAATTCGATTAAAATCAACTGTTCCAATTGCATGTCAAAACATACATGGACGTTTTTTGTGTGATGTCAGGATTAAGATGTTTAGTTTCCAAGACCAATTCGGAAGTGCTCCTGCACATTGTAATGACAGTGTGACAGAACGAATTAAGCCAGCTACGTGCGGAACTATTATGGATGGTAACAACTGGAAGCACTATCACACAATAACTGTACATACTCTTGTAGATCAATCGTCACGACGGTCATATACTTCTTCTGTAAATCTACAATCCTACTCTTATACTGATACTTTATGGCTAAACTACAACATTCCTGAAGTGATGGTAAGCAGTTAATATGATTAATAATAGTCTGTTCCTCTAACGTTAAAATTTCTTCATCTCCGATATCTGCTTACCAGCCGTTTCAAAATTGTCAAATGTTTTTATTCTAGGTTCAATAAATGTTAAAGAAAACCCAGAAACACTGGCAACATTGGACACACAAGACACAAGATGAAGATAAACAAAAAGCAGAAGCAAAAACAAAACTCAAGATAGAAAATTAAAAAGACGAGCAAGTCAAATTTCTCTGCCTCCAATATCAACATACCAGCCATTTCAAAATTGTCAAATTATTCTAAGTCCAATAAACGTTAAAGAAAACCGAAGGGGCAATCAAAAATTGACAACCCAGAGACACTGGCAACATTGGGCACACAAAGACACAAAACAAAGATAAACAAAACACAATATAGACAAGTTTCCAAATTGTCATATTTCTCGTCAGTTAATATCAGCATACCTATCGTGTGGTGTTCGCGCCTGTGTCACATTCTACTTCTTTTATTCAATCAGAATTAAGAGTAAAAAGACAAATAAATGTTTGTCTTTTCTTCATGGCAAATATTTTGTAGTACATGCAGACAAAGCTTCTAATTAAATAAATTAATCACAACACAGGTTTAGGTTTATGGTGCTTAATGCCACTGTCACCAATATTTCAGTTATATCATGGCAGTCAGTTTTATTGGTGGAGGAAACCAGAGAATCCGGAGAAAACCACCGACCTGTCGCAAGTCACTGACAAACTTTATCACATATTTTTACATGACTGTAATTTAGCTTGCATTTGATTGGCTTAAAACTGATTAAGAGGTTTTGAGTACTTGTAATATCAATCCCTCGGCTATAAATAGATCCTGACAGGTGTCTGGAAAGTGATATCACCCTCGCAAGGCCTAAAAATAGATGGGGGGAAAACCGGACTTTTGCTATCTTATCAAATTCGTTCTTACGTTGTTCAATAACTAATGAGATTGCGTTTAACATTTGTTTTTCGGCTGAATCATAAACAAGCACTCAAAATGACAATGAAGTTGTTAGTAGATCAACAATAAAGCATTTTCATGAAATAAAACAATCATTGACTTTGGAATAGGTTGCTATCTGGTTTATCATCTTTTAAAAACGTATGTTCACCTCGCCTGCAGCTCAGTGAATATTACATTTTTTTCAGGTTGATAAATCCAGATAGCAACCTATTCCAAAGTCAATAATTGTAAAATGTTGTATCGAGTTCACCTCCCCTTAGCGTAATCACAACAAGCTTTTTACCATACAAATGACATACAATGTTACAATTTTATAGTTTTGGTTCACGAATTAACTTATTTTGACAAGAACGAAACAAAAGGTGAAAAGTGCTATTCGGAAAATGAAGTCATCAGTATGTTGAAGTTCCTGTTCGATAACATAGTTCGGAGGGTATATTTTTCAACAAATCATCGATTTTGGTTCAAATGTGACCATTGTTTCACTATTATGCCATAAAATGGCCTTATATACTATCTAATAGAGGACGGAAGTCCTCATTACGGTATACCACTGATGGACTATATATCTCATCGGTCTCTCGAGACTAAAAATGTACGGGCACTGACATTTAAACCCGGATTTGTAAAGCTAACATAGATACGAAAGTAAATACTTTAATTCATGAAAAAGATTTAAATAATAGCAAGTTTGTTTTGTTTTTATTAAATAAAATCTTGTATTTTTGTTCCCATTCCCAAGTCAAAATATTTCAAAATTACATCTATTTCATTGGCAACTGTTTCAATTCCGTAAAATCATGACATGTGTAAACAAACACAACACCCTTTTCAAGCGTGTCCAGAAAAACAACTTTCTAACGGATTAGTAAAAGGTGATTATAGAATAAATTTGGCTTAATTTAGAACTACAATATTTTCAGAAAATATCAAATTTATTTGTTGGAGCATTAGTAATAGTTTGGCGATGTGGAAAAACTCGCATTGGCATTGTTTTTTTTGTAGAATCTAAGCGGGTGGTAGGCCTAATATTTACTTGGATCGCTCAAAACTCTGACCAATATAACACGTCACGGACGTACTGAAGGGACTTTAGGTTAACATGGACTACCTTTAAGGACAACTCGTGTTCATATTTTTGCACTGAGAACTCGGGTCATTTTTGACGTATGGGCATTTTATGTTGAACTCCAGATTAGTGACATTTCGTCATATATGACTTGCCAGTTTAAAAGAAATCTCAAAACAATTCCGGTCTAATTAACCAAGATTATTTGTACCACAATATTCCTAAAGTCTACAATAAATGCATTAATAAAAACAAATCTTGCTACCAATCATCGCCATGTTAATAAGGTTATCACATCATATGATTACGTTGCAACAAGTCAAGGACAATGTTTGAATCGTATTTGGGTCACAAGCACCTGTTACAATGTCAACTGTGAATGCAAAGATGACAATGTCAACATAAAATTTAATCTCCTGTGATGTCAAAAATGTCAAAATAATTGCCTAATTTTTTTCTTAAAAGAAGGCGAATTGTAGAAACTACAAAAAGCTGAATTTTTCTTTCCATACCCAACTCTCCGTAATTTCCTGTCATAGTCAAAAGTAGTTGCCCCTAGTAAGTTGTCCAATCCCTCCCTCATTAAAAGGCTCATTTCTGTATAGTTATTAGATACTGCTGAACTTGATTGTCCCTTAAGTAATATGCATGAAATATTTGCCACTGAATGTTAAACAATCAATCATGAATATTGCTTTGGGGGAACTGTTTATTTTAAATATGATTACCCGGAAGATTGGCTATAGGCGGGATAAAGAGTGAGCTCTTAGTTATATCACAAACCATATTCAAAAGTCCAAGTAGTTAAAGACAAATGAGTTTGTGGGTGGGGTGGGGGTTGGAGTGATCAAAATTTAAAGAAGGTTTTAAAGGTCTATAGCTTATTTAGTCTTTTTCATTTGGCAGAGGAATTTTTTTATACTATTTTTGGACATGCTCTCTCATCATTAGTATATGATGGGACTCTCGATTTGGGCTAACAATTTTTTTTTAGTGCAGACCATACAATCGGCAGTACCTTCCCTCCTTGTAAGACCCACCCATGCATTGGAATACTTTCTCTTTTCTTTTCTTCTTTGGATAATTAACTAGGGATAGTTTTCTTGGTTCAAAACATCTACATGTGTACATATTTGAAAACATCTTTATCTTCACATACATTTATGTAAGAGAATAACCAAATTAATTTATTATCTTTATTCAGAAATTTTAAACTTCTGCATTTCTTAAATCAGCATTTATAGGTAATTCTGTGAGATTTTTTTTTTTTACTGAAAATTGTCAATATTCAGATACGGTTCTTTTTTTTTAAATAAATTTTTGAATATATAATAAAATAAGTTCGTAATTTTCCATTCTTTACAATTCCAAAACTCCATTTAACTTTCTATAAAGTTATTTCTAACATTATTTAATTTCAAAAATACTTCCGTCCTCTTCAAGGCCGCGCCTTCACATATTATTTAAATAATAGTTGACCGGGGCAGATCCAGGATTTCAAGTAAGGGGGGGTCCACATAAAAAAATTGCGCCGTACGGAGGGAGGCGCGAAAGTTTTTGGGGTATTTCGTGTGAAAAATCACGATTTTATGCCAAAAATCATATTTTTTTCAATTTTAGGTTGAGCCCATCTGCTCTCTTTAATAGAACTACAATTGTAATATTATACATATGACAACTTGTGTGTCACAAAGATTAAATATATTATGTATAATGTTCAAGATTATATCGTTCTTTATAATTATATCGTTCTTTATAGTAATATCGATCACCCGGTTATATGTGAGGGTTGGCATTTTACTGACATGAGAAACCACTTGCATGATCATGACCGCATCATTTCACCATGAGGGGAGATTTGAACCCATAAAACTAGTTTAACTCCACAAAATTTGTTTTTTAATTGAAGTGCCTGTACCAAGCCAGGAAAGGGAGTGGCCATGTATTTTTGTGTTGAGGGTATCAATATTGTCTCTTTCTGTGATTTTTCTATTGAACTTTTGAACTGTTCTGACAGTGTGGTATTTTTCTATTAAACTTTTGAACTGTTCCTACAGTGTGGTATTTTTCTATTAAACTTTTGAACTGTTCCTACAGTGTGGTATTTTTCTATTAAACTTTTGAACTGTTCTGACAGTGTGGTATTTTTCTATTAAACTTTTGAACTGTTCTGACAGTGTGGTATTTTTCTATTAAACTTTTGAACTGTTCTGACAGTGTGGTATTTTTCTATTAAACTTTTGAACTGTTCTGACAGTGTGGTATTTTTCTATTAAACTTTTGAACTGTTCTGACAGTGTGGTATTTTTCTATTAAACTTTTGAACTGTTCTGACAGTGTGGTATTTTTCTATTAAACTTTGAACTGTTCTGACAGTGTGGTATTTTTCTATTAAACTTTTGAACTGTTCTGACAGTGTGGTATTTTTCTATTAAACTTTTGAACTGTTCTGACAGTGTGGTATTTTTCTATTAAACTTTTGAACTGTTCTGACAGTGTGGTATTTTTCTATTAAACTTTTGAACTGTTCCTACAGTGTGGTATTTTTCTATTAAACTTTTGAACTGTTCTGACAGTGTGGTATTTTTCTATTAAACTTTTGAACTGTTCTGACAGTGTGGTATTTTTCTATTAAACTTTTGAACTGTTCCTACAGTGTGGTATTTTTCTATTAAACTTTTGAACTGTTCTGACAGTGTGGTATTTTTCTATTAAACTTTTGAACTGTTCTGACAGTGTGGTATTTTTCTATTAAACTTTTGAACTGTTCCTACAGTGTGGTATTTTTCTATTAAACTTTTGAACTGTTCCTACAGTGTGGTATTTTTCTATTAAACTTTTGAACTGTTCCTACAGTGTGGTATTTTTCTATTAAACTTTTGAACTGTTCCTACAGTGTGGTATTTTTCTATTAAACTTTTGAACTGTTCCTACAGTGTGGTATTTTTCTATTAAACTTTTGAACTGTTCCTACAGTGTGGTATTTTTCTATTAAACTTTTGAACTGTTCTGACAGTGTGGTATTTTTCTATTAAACTTTTGAACTGTTCCTACAGTGTGGTATTTTTCTATTAAACTTTTGAACTGTTCCTACAGTGTGGTATTTTTCTATTAAACTTTTGAACTGTTCCTACAGTGTGGTATTTTTCTATTAAACTTTTGAACTGTTCCTACAGTGTGGTATTTTTCTATTAAACTTTTGAACTGTTCCTACAGTGTGGTATTTTTCTATTAAACTTTTGAACTGTTCCTACAGTGTGGTATTTTTCTATTAAACTTTTGAACTGTTCCTACAGTGTGGTATTTTTCTATTAAACTTTTGAACTGTTCCTACAGTGTGGTATTTTTCTATTAAACTTTTGAACTGTTCTGACAGTGTGGTATTTTCTGTTTTTCATTTTATTACTAAACAGAATTAATGTGTCATTTGTCTTGTAATTGTAGATACATGTCTCAAGTGAGAACAGACCAGCAGGAACCTGCTATACAGAAGGCGGCCCACACATCAAAACATTCGATGGAACGTAAGAAAAATACTATTACTTTGATTATTACAGAAAAACGTTGTGTGTAATAAGTTAGATATCTACTTATTTTATTCTTGTATAGAAGATGAAATGTGATTTTTGAACAATTCTAACAACATTAGGTCAGGAAAAAAAATGTATATTGCGATGACTTGTGTATATTTCCTCTTATTTCTGATAAGATTGATCTATATCTTAATGCTTTGTATAATAACTACAAGAACCCTAACATTTGTACAAACTTAGGGCATACATATTAATAGTGATAAACGTTCTCAACATCATTTTGAAGATATATTTGAAGATGCCAAAGTGGTACTCGTAAACCTTTAATCAAAGACCACATGTTGGGGTCGTATGCTATGCTCTGCGTAATCCTTGATTGTCAATTGTGCTAAGATCTTAGGCTTGTTTTCTCCAAATTTTGGAATATTATTTTAATGTTAAAACATACGTACCTGCATCTCAATAGATTAATGATGGAAGCAATAATATATCCAACGGCATTAATTATAGGTATTTGTGTGTTTTGTAGGTATTACACAACGCATGAAAAAGGCGAATTTGTGATCTACAAACATCGGAAAAAGCCAATTGAAGTATGTATGATAATTATGTAGTCAAGAAAAAGAAAAAAAAAAAACTCCAACAGAAAAGGAATAATGAAACATTAAAATTGTCTTTTTTGTGCATGACCTTATATGACGCCTATTTCCAATACTTTCATTGTATCATGGATGTAACTAACCGTCACAATATATGTTTTAATTGATAATCTAAGGAAATTAACACACCGGTAAATAAACAATATCAAATAGAAATAAATAAGCTGTTCTTTCCTAATTAACATTTCGCTATAACTCTCATATACAGTAGAACTTGGCTTTTGTCGTTTCCGACTTTGATTCTAAAATAGACATTTTACTGGAGTTATTTTCCTTTAAGAAGAACAAAAAGTGTCATTTTATCATGCAAATTTCACATGAAAATAACATATATTTTCCATGACCTTTTCAAATTTTGAGTATTTAAGCAACTTGTTCATTTTCTATTTGCTGTAAAACTATGCTCTGATATGTTTCTCCTCACAAAGTTCAGATATCTACAAATTATGAGAAAATCATACTCCACTAAATTGTCCTTTTTGATGCTCTTGCTAGTTGCGGAAACGTAACTCTAAATGGTCCTTATTTTAATTAATTTTTTTTGGTGCAAAAATTTTTAAGATAAAAATAAGGACCAGTTAGAACTATGGTTCCACAACTATGCTCTTGCTAGACTGGGTACCATTTTACCGGTCGTAAGGGAAATAACCTGTATAAAAATGTATGATCTTAGTATTAAATCGGGAATGTGCAAAAGGTCTTGCTATCTATCGAGTATTCGAGTAATGGCAAGAACTCTAGCTAACTATTATTATGAATGGACCAAATGCGACTAATATCTTATTCGGGCGACCAAAAGCTGCTCCAAATTAGGTAGTCACTGGCCCAACAAAAAATGTCTGGGCGATTGCCTAAAAGACCGTTAAAAATTGTTGTTTTACCGAAACCGGACTTAAACTGTAACTTCAACGGTAGATAACTCTTCTGTTCTAGTCGAAAACGGTTTGTTGCGAGCACAGCGATTGGTCCAAATACACAGCTAATGTAATTTACTGTTCTCCCCAATTATTTATTTTTATCGAGCCAATCAATACACATTTCCTACACGTTTTCATGTAATACAGAAGTATTCACTAAATATTAGAAAAGAAACATGTTTTTTTTGTTTCTTTATGATTTAATTATTAAAATTGTTAACTTTCATGGACGAAGTGGAAAGTTGTGAACAATAAAGAGAATTCTGTCAACGTGTAATGTTTGCGATCTGGTATCTTCCACGGTTCGTAAATTTATTCATTCAATCTACTGCAAAACGTACATGTACGAATTTCATTTTACAGAAATAGGAAACCTTTTTGTTGATCCTTAGGTAATCATTGAAAAACTTTTCCCCAACAATGGAGAGAAAACCGTTGACAGTAATGTCAAACTACGGAAACGATCTGGCCTGTCACTTCTTTTAAACTTTTCATAGTTCATCTCTATACGTACACGGCTACATTTTAATGACAATTGGGAGTGTTTTCTTTTTTGGAACCAGAACTTTTGTATACAAATTAAAAAATAACAGGAAAAGTTAACAGTTGTTTATATAGCAGAAAATGACAGCACTGTTTGTTATTTCAACAAAGTGAGATACATTTTTGGAATGAATAACCATCTGACATTACTCCGAACTGAGAGGTTATTTTACTTTAAAATCACTTCTTCATAGTGGATTGAAACAAGTGTCACTCTTCACTTTGGGGAGTGCAAGAGCGGTCCTTGTAGTGGCATTAGTCTGCTCTTTTCCGGATGTCTTTAATGTGATCATGGCATTGATCTCCCCTTACACAAACCAGCCTTTTATTGTCCCCATCCGACGGAATAACATCGTTTCTTGAGACCACCCTAGCCAATGGCGTCAAGGTTGTCGAAAAGGTTATAACAAGTAAATTAAGGTTTCATTTGATAGCAATATATGCATTGGGGTGTTTTCGCAATTTCAGCTGCACACCCGTTACTGTACCAAAATTACCTTGAAGAGCCCCAACCCCCGTGAGACTAGTGAAAGAATGAATTTTAATGTTATTGATAAAAAAAACAATTAACCTGAAAACTGTTTATATGTTGATATCTGATGTCTTCTTTTCATAAAAAAATGTCACAAAATTTATGGGCCACCATTATGCCATTTAATAATATTTTACTGGCCCAAAAAAATTTGTTCAGGCCAGCCTAAGGCTGATCTTCATTTCAGGCACTGATGGACCATATTCATACTTCGAGATCGAGGTAGCGAGTGTCCACTACATCACAGAGACTTGCTCCCGGCCACTATATTTGCCCCATTGAATTTTTTTTAACTGTTTATGTATTACTCACTTGTGATTTGTAAGTGCCAAGTGGGTAATACATTGACAGTAGTCATTATTTGATTTTGGCTATCCTGTTTAGGCACTTTAGTTTCATTGCTCCCAAAACTTTAAATTAATTGGCTTTCCAATCTTTCGATTTTTAGCGTCCCTGACCCCGATTAAGAATATTCCAGAAACGTGATATGTGCACTAAATTTGATATCTACGATTTTATTGCTACACTTAGGTGAATACTATTTACGCTTTTTATATGACATAAAAACAATAATACATTGACAGTAAAAAAAAATTCAGTGGGGCAAATTTAGTGACTACATACATGTACATCATAATTTGTTACACTTAGGTGAATACTATTCATAAATGGTTTAGTGATCGCAACTGGGCTGGAAATTGTGCAATAGCTATTCGTGCAGCTGCTGATGTGTTCATAATATATGGATGTGGAACTCGTGGAAAATGGATAATAAAACGTCTGAACTGTGACAATGAACACCAATATCTTGATATTTATGAACGGGGAAAAGATTATGAGGTAAGGATGTTAAAGTTATTTCAACTTCAATTTATCCTGGGAAACGCTGTTTGCTCAAAATCAGTGTAATGATAAAACATTTCTTTCAATTTGATGCAAAGGAATGGTAGCTCGAAAATACATGTTTGATAATCACCAGTCAAGGAAATTGGCACCGGACGGCGTCCGATAAATTTCCCGGCGGTCTGGTAGTTTTCGTTACTCAGTCGGTCCGGTAAATTGTTTTGTCAGCCGCTGCTTTTAAGAATAGATAAATCGAGGTTCTCGGTATATTCAACTTAAAAATATTTCTAATTAAAAAAAAATATACTTGAAATTATTTTAATTATTGTAAATATCAATAAAGATGAAAATAAATCACTCATTTCAAATCAATTCTCTCTTAAAAAAGATTCCCCCCCCCCCCCCCCACACTTCTTGGAGAACTATTTTGCCGAGGTAAAAATTAAAAAGTTGAAAATGATTACAAATCATTTTTAAGAGAGAATTGATTTGAAATGAGTGATTTATTTTCATCTTTATTGATATTTACAATAATTAAAACAATTTTTAAGTACATTTTTTTACAGTTTCTAAATTTTACAAAAATCTTGTAAAATGGGCGTTGAACAGAGATGGAGTGTAGTGTAGCAGGAACGACAACTCTGGATAGAGAATGCAGTGATCGTGGTATTTCGGAAAAATATTATTCTCTAGAGTTTTCTTCATTAACAATCGTCGTTAATTCGGAACATTTTATCACTTCAAAACACGGTGGTCATGGCTTTCTTGCAGTATAGGACAGAAGCCATACCAGGAAAGCCATTAAAGAGAAAAGGAACCCAAGAAGAGACGAGAGAACGGAAGAAACAGTATGAATAAGACAGAGAACGTAAATTTATTGATTCTTGGAAGCAGGACCGACCCTGGCTTTATCACAACGTTGAACAAAATGTTATGGTCTGCAACTGGTGCATCGAAGCCAATGGACCAAAAGAGCTATTTATATATTCTTTTGTAATTTTAAATTCTGGTTTCTAATTATACTTTTTCTGGTAGCATAGAGCTATTATTTTATTCTATTTTTTTTTTTACATATTAAGGATTCATTTGTTTAGATAGAATGAATATTTCATATAGTAATTTTTAATGTTACAAACAGTTTTGTAATTTTAGAGTGGAAATATACTTTAATGAATATGATCATGCTGTATACAATGATATATTAATTGACATAGTGTCAAATTGTCATCCCACTTGGACACATTATACTGATTCAGAGCCAACCAGTCTTTGCTCTCTCTCCTTAATGCTGCGTACTTAACAGAGAAGCAAAAAATACCAATTTTATAGTCTTTGGTCAGACCCGACCGGAGCACGAACCCATGAGCACTCGCACTCTAACCTTTACACCGCTGTCTAATTGTAGATATTGCTGTTTGTGATTGTAAGTTTAATGCAATCAATATGTGACACTTAAATAAAATAAATTTATTATTTAAAAAAAAAATCATTATTTTATTGTTGGTCCTGTAAAATCTAGTTCGGTCCTGTAATTCCTCACAGTTCACAGGACCGAATGTCCTATGGATTCAAATTCCTAATTTCCTTGACTGAATCACCATTTGATGCAAAAACAGAAGTGAACAAAAAGTGGGATAAAATTTCCGCAAATACAGCCGTCTAGTCTAATTAGATGCATCTGCAAATTAGACTCGCCAGCATTATTTAGATTATATAAAGCAATATTTTGGTGTGTTTGCAAAATTAATGGATACACCCCTAAAAGCCTTAATGTTCTGAATATCGTAGAAAAATTAGATTTTCGTCTTTAATGCAAAGACGCCAAAATATTGCTTTATATAACCAAAACTGTGTTTTAGGAGAACATTCATGATACCCTCAGTTGCCCCCTTAGCTAAATATTCGCTTTCTCACGTCGAATCCACATAAAAGGAATTTTTCAACTTATAATCGTAAAGGATATTTTTCATGTCTAAAAAATTTAAATAATGTTGATGAATCTAATTAGCAGGTGCATGTAATTAGACTACATGGTTGTAGCAACAATGTCGCTATTCAAACTGAGGGGGGAATACTCAAGGAAAATATGTGTACTCTTGTGCATCTCAAGTTTAAGATGACCATCAAGAATGAATCCGATTCAAAACCTGTGGAAAAAAAATAAAATAGTACCCTAATCTGATTAAACCCAATAGCACTATTTATCGCAATTGATACTTGGTTCGTTTCTTGTTTTACAATTACCCTAAGTTATTACTAGGCAAAAACTTATATGAGTGAGTTGATGCTAAAAATATATCAAATTCTAATATGACGTCCTTCTTTCGCTTTGCAAACAAACGAGCGATCAATTAGATGACAAAATCTCATTAGCACTTGCACGGTACGCATTTAAGCCAGGTGATAAAATCAGAAAATAAAATTATTTACATGGTTGTTAACATTTTAAACATCTATATTCACTGAAAATAATCAACATATCCAAAATTATTAATATGCGACGTGCAATTAAAACATGCAAACACAATATTATTGTTACGGATGCTCCATCAATACGACTGACTTTCCCGTCGTAAAAGTACGTGTTGATGAATTATCGTCTGCTCGAATTTGGCAGCATACACATTATGTGCGACATTGTCCGAAAGCGTAAATATAAATTACTGTCTTCCAATCAAAGTATACTGGCGTATTTATACTGTTAAGCATATCAAAATCAAAATAATTCATGGAAACCAGAATGTGTTTAGAGTTTTAACATTGGTTGGTGGATATTAGTAAATTCTATCTGCCAACCCATGATTTATTTCTTACACAAGTTGTCTTGTAATAGCATGTTTTCTTAGAGTAGACACATTGTGGTCACTACACAAGCCCAACGTTTTCGTTCATATACTCAAATCTCCATTTAAGGGTCTGTCGTGGCAGTGATCGTATAGTAGTTGGATTTACAACTACCTATGCAATTAGTGCCTATCACCACTGATGTTGTGAGTTCGAATCTCGATCAGGGCGAGGTGTACAACATTATGTGATAAAGTTTGTCAGTGACTTGCGACAGTTCAGTGGTTTTCTCCAGTTTCCTCCACCAA
Organism: Bathymodiolus brooksi; assembly: GCA_963680875.1. NCBI lineage: Eukaryota > Metazoa > Mollusca > Bivalvia > Mytilida > Modiolidae > Bathymodiolus > Bathymodiolus brooksi. The sequence goes on from OY804584.1 coordinate 30,719,930, forward strand.
TAAAACTGGCCATCCGCAAAAGTCGTACTTTCTCTCCATCATTTAAAATATTGTTGAAGTTGTCCTTAGGCTCAATGCAGCTGAAATACTGCTCGTCAGACGATCGATCAATCAATCTAGTTTTATCTTAGCGATTTTCATCCCTTTGAAAACAGCAACCACCTGACGACACTGACATAGTTTATTAGATATATATATTGTTGAAATCCTAAATAATGTAATTATTATCAAATCTAAGGTTCTCCTCCCTCATACCTAATGAAGGTTATTCCAGAAACGTGTTGTGCACACTTAATTTGATATATGTGTCATTATTATTGTGACCATAGCTCAGAAAAAGGGCCCAGATGAGGAAAAATCAGATTTTGAGTTTTTGGCATTTTCAGTGTTGTACTACATTTTGTATGTCAAGCTTGTATGAAAATTTTATGGCAATATCTAAAGCACTTTTCGAGATATGGCCATTTTATATATTAGCCTCACTATAAACCTATATTTTACGTTTTTATAATACACACATAGCTCATTTTACACAAAATCTTTGTGCTTTCAGGTTGTACTTCCTACAGGGACAAGAATAAAGATAATTGTCAAAGATTATTGGTTAAATATCTACATATATATTTCTGGTAGTGACTGGGACCAGACTGATGGTTTGTGTGGAACTTATGACGGAAATAGGGGTGATGATTATACCAACAGAGAAGGAAATATTGTTAGTAAGGCCGATTTTATCAAAAGTTGGGGGTAAGTTGGGAAAATGTTTGTTTGTTTGTTTGTTGGATGGTGTTTAATGCCACTTTCGACAATATTTCAGTTATATCATAGTGGTCAGTTTTATTGGTGGAGGAAACTGGAGAAAACCATCAACCTGTCGCACGTCACAGACAAAATTTATCATACACCTCTCCCTTATCGAGATTCGAGCTCACAACATAGTGGTGATAGACACTTATTGCATGGGTAGTTGTAAATCCAACTATCATGCGATCACGGCCACGACGGTCCCTTGGAAAATAATAATAGTACATGTATATCAATATATAAACACAAAATTGTTTTTCTCACTATTATTTTTTATTCACGGTGAGTGAAATAAAGATGACATGGCATATGCCCTTGATATTCACTGACATCAAATCCTGACTTTTATAATTTTATAAGATTAAGTGCCATGGACGAGTTATCCTTGTCATGGGTTAGCTGCCATTGACACGGTTTAGCTATACAGTCAACACTCATTGCGTCTATTTTGAATGTACTCGCAGTCAAGCTCTTAGTAATATAACCTGACAACGACAACCCCATCAAGAGGATATCCCCTATCAGCTGACGCAGTGGACAACTCTTTGTGTCAACCTATGAGAACTGTCACCAATAACTCAACAAAATGTGTCTGAAGCATTAAAGTACATTTTAATATTGCACAGCTTGTCAATCTGGTATCTCGCGACAGTCATGTACGACAAATGTTGGTGTATGTCAGTTAAGCCATGGAAAATGAGATGAAATGTATATTGGGGTTCTATGGTATCTTGGTAGTCGACCTTCTCATTGATAAAAACCAGTGCCTGTGCTACTTTTGCATGTGTCCAAACTTCTCTTTGGTCCCCTTTGTTTATTTACATCTACTTATGCATGTGTACAAATTTCACTGCGGTCCCTTTCTTTTATTTGCATCTACTTATCCAGCATCGCCATAAGGTTTGTTAGTTTTACTTTCACTGGTGTGTTAGTGTGTATTCAGTACATCTTTATAATAGAAAAAAAAATTGTGAGAGCTAGATTTTCGTTCAATGACATGACATGTTCAGTAGTTGGTGATCTCTGGGTAATCCGGTTTCTTCTATAACCAATAAAAAAAATTTGAAGAAACCTAAAGGGTAGCCAGAAGAAGGACAGACAATAAAATGGCAAAAAGAAAAAAAAGACAAACAATGATCTACAAAATAATACAGAAAACTAAAGATAGAGCAACACGAACCCCAATAAAAACCGGGGTGCTCTGGAAGGGTAAGCAGTTCCTGCTCCACATCTTGCACCTATTGCATTACTCTTGTTACAAACCCTGTGATAAGTTTTGAATGAGGAAAGGATCGGATTGTGATTACGACAAACAGAACATATTCATGGTCATTTGTGACACAGAAATTCTGTAACGGGTTAACCACGTTGATTGTCACTATATAACTGAAATACAAAATGTTGTTAAAAGTGACATTAAACCATCTATTAAATTATATATATCCAGACTTCATTTTCTCTTTCTTTATCATTAGGGGGCCGTCCTTTGCAATCAGTGCCTATCACCACTAAAGTTGTGAGTGCGAACCCCGTTCATGGCGAGGTATACTCTGGTTTCCTCCACCAATAAAACTGACCGCCACGATATAACTGAAACACTATAAACCCAAACCCTCATTTCCTTTTCTTTATCATTATTAGGGTTCCACGAATTCAAAGTCTTTATGTTGCCAAAAGTAGAAAAGACAAGTTAACTACCCAAGTGATGTATTGTTCATGCTTTAAGGACAAACTGGTGGGATCCTCTACATATTTATCAGAAGAGGCCAATTGTAAGTGGCAGGAAAGTTTACCATTATGTCAGCCACTAAATTGGAAGGAGAATAAATGTCAAATCCACGGCAAGCGTCAGATAGATGATGATTTAGAAATTGATGTCCTGTTTGATATTGTTGACTTTATAGAAGGTCCTAAAGTAAGATTACGTTCATTAGACTATAGATACTTACATTTGATATTTTTGACTTTATAGAAGGTCCTAAAGTAAGATTACGTTCATTAGACTATAGATACTTACATTTGATATTTTTGACTTTACAGAAGGTCCTAAAGTAAGATTACGTTCATTAGACTATAGATACTTACATTTGATATTGTTGACTTTGTAGAAGGTCCTAAAGTAAGATTACGTTCATTAGACTATAGATACTTATATTTGATATTGTTGACTTTGTAGAAGGTTCTAAAGTAAGATTACATTCATTAGACTATAGATACTTACATTTGATATTGTTGACTTTGTAGAAGGTCCTAAAGTAAGATTACGTTCATTAGACTATAGATACTTACATTTGATATTGTTGACTTTGTAGAAGGTCCTAAAGTAAGATTACGTTCATTAGACTATAGATACTTACATTTGATATTGTTGACTTTGTAGAAGGTCCTAAAGTAAGATTACGTTCATTAGACTATAGATACTTACATTTGATATTGTTGACTTTGTAGAAGGTCCTAAAGTAAGATTACGTTCATTAGACTATAGATACTTACATTTGATATTGTTGACTTTGTAGAAGGTCCTAAAGTAAGATTACGTTCATTAGACTATAGATACTTACATTTGATATTGTTGACTTTGTAGAAGGTCCTAAAGTAAGATTACGTTCATTAGACTTTATAGATACTTACATTTGATATTGTTGACTTTACAGAAGGTCCTAAAGTAAGATTACGTTCATTAGACTATAGACTATAGATACTTACATTTGATATTGTTGACTTTACAGAAGGTCCTAAAGTAAGATTACGTTCATTAGACTATAGATACTTACATTTGATATTGTTGACTTTACAGAAGGTTCTAAAGTAAGATTATGTTCATTAGACTATAGATACTTACATTTGATATTGTTGACTTTACAGAAGGTCCTAAAGTAAGATTACGTTCATTAGACTATAGATACTTACATTTGATATTGTTGACTTTGTAGAAGGTCCTAAAGTAAGATTACGTTCATTAGACTATAGATACTTACATTTGATATTGTTGACTTTGTAGAAGGTCCTAAAGTAAGATTACGTTCATTAGACTATAGATACTTACATTTGATATTGTTGACTTTACAGAAGGTCCTAAAGTAAGATTACGTTCATTAGACTATAGATACTTACATTTGATATTGTTGACTTTACAGAAGGTCCTAAAGTAAGATTACGTTCATTAGACTATAGATACTTACATTTGATATTGTTGACTTTACAGAAGGTCCTAAAGTAAGATTACGTTCATTAGACTATAGATACTTACATTTGATATTGTTGACTTTGTAGAAGGTCCTAAAGTAAGATTACGTTCATTAGACTATAGATACTTACATTTGATATTGTTGACTTTACAGAAGGTCCTAAAGTAAGATTACATTCATTAGACTATAGATACTTACATTTGATATTGTTGACTTTGTAGAAGGTCCTAAAGTAAGATTACGTTCATTAGACTATAGATACTTACATTTGATATTGTTGACTTTACAGAAGGTTCTAAAGTAAGATTACGTTCATTAGACTATAGATACTTACATTTGATATTGTTGACTTTACAGAAGGTCCTAAAGTAAGATTACATTCATTAGACTATAGATACTTACATTTGATATTGTTGACTTTGTAGAAGGTCCTAAAGTAAGATTACGTTCATTAGACTATAGATACTTACATTTGATATTGTTGACTTTACAGAAGGTTCTAAAGTAAGATTACGTTCATTAGACTATAGATACTTACATTTGATATTGTTGACTTTACAGAAGGTCCTAAAGTAAGATTACGTTCATTAGACTATAGATACTTACATTTGATATTGTTGACTTTACAGAAGGTCCTAAAGTAAGATTACGTTCATTAGACTATAGATACTTACATTTGATATTGTTGACTTTACAGAAGGTTCTAAAGTAAGATTACGTTCATTAGACTATAGATACTTACATTTGATATTGTTGACTTTACAGAATGTCCTAAAGTAAGATTACGTTCATTAGACTATAGATACTTACATTTGATATTGTTGACTTTACAGAAGGTCCTAAAGTAAGATTACGTTCATTAGACTATAGATACTTACATTTGATATTGTTGACTTTACAGAAGGTCCTAAAGTAAGATTACGTTCATTAGACTATAGATACTTACATTTGATATTGTTGACTTTACAGAAGGTCCTAAAGTAAGATTACGTTCATTAGACTATAGATACTTACATTTGATATTGTTGACTTTACAGAAGGTCCTAAAGTAAGATTACGTTCATTAGACTATAGATACTTACATTTGATATTGTTGACTTTACAGAAGGTCCTAAAGTAAGATTACGTTCATTAGACTATAGATACTTACATTTGATATTGTTGACTTTGTAGAAGGTCCTAAAGTAAGATTACGTTCATTAGACTATAGATACTTACACTTGATATTGTTGACTTTACAGAAGGTTCTAAAGTAAGATTACGTTCATTAGACTATAGATACTTACATTTGATATTGTTGACTTTGTAGAAAGTCCTAAAGTAAGATTACGTTCATTAGACTATAGATACTTACATTTGATATTGTTGACTTTACAGAAGGTCCTAAAGTAAGATTACGTTCATTAGACTATAGATACTTACATTTGATATTGTTGACTTTACAGAAGGTCCTAAAGTAAGATTACATTCATTAGACTATAGATACTTACATTTGATATTGTTGACTTTACAGAAGGTTCCAAAGTAAGATTACGTTCATTAGACTATAGATACTTACATTTGATATTGTTGACTTTACAGAAGGTCCTAAAGTAAGATTACGTTCATTAGACTATAGATACTTACATTTGATATTGTTGACTTTACAGAATGTCCTAAAGTAAGATTACGTTCATTAGACTATAGATACTTACATTTGATATTGTTGACTTTGTAGAAGGTTCTAAAGTAAGATTACGTTCATTAGACTATAGATACTTACATTTGATATTGTTGACTTTACAGACGGTCCTAAAGTAAGATTATGTTCATTAGACTATAGATACTTACATTTGATATTGTTGACTTTACAGAAGGTCCTAAAGTAAGATTACATTCATTAGACTATAGATACTTACATTTGATATTGTTGACTTTACAGAAGGTCCTAAAGTAAGATTACGTTCATTAGACTATAGATACTTACATTTGATATTGTTGACTTTACAGAAGGTCCTAAAGTAAGATTACGTTCATTAGACTATAGATACTTACATTTGATATTGTTGACTTTACAGAATGTCCTAAAGTAAGATTACGTTCATTAGACTATAGATACTTACATTTGATATTGTTGACTTTACAGAAGGTCCTAAAGTAAGATTACATTCATTAGACTATAGATACTTACATTTGATATTGTTGACTTTACAGAAGGTCCTAAAGTAAGATTACGTTCATTAGACTATAGATACTTACATTTGATATTGTTGACTTTACAGAAGGTCCTAAAGTAAGATTACGTTCATTAGACTATAGATACTTACATTTGATATTGTTGACTTTACAGAATGTCCTAAAGTAAGATTACGTTCATTAGACTATAGATACTTACATTTGATATTGTTGACTTTACAGAAGGTCCTAAAGTAAGATTACATTCATTAGACTATAGATACTTACATCTGATATTGTTGACTTTACAGAAGGTCCTAAAGTAAGATTACGTTCATTAGACTATAGATACTTACATCTGATATTGTTGACTTTACAGAAGGTCCTAAAGTAAGATTACGTTCATTAGACTATAGATACTTACATTTGATATTGTTGACTTTACAGAAGGTCCTAAAGTAAGATTACGTTCATTAGACTTTATAGATACTTACATTTGATATTGTTGACTTTGTAGAAGGTCCTAAAGTAAGATTATGTTCATTAGACTATAGATACTTACATTTGATATTGTTGACTTTACAGAAGATTCTAAAGTAAGATTACGTTCATTAGACTATAGATACTTACATTTGATATTGTTGACTTTACAGAAGGTCCTAAAGTAAGATTATGTTCATTAGACTATAGATACTTACATTTGATATTGTTGACTTTACAGAAGGTTCTAAAGTAACATTACGTTCATTAGACTATAGATACTTACATTTGATATTGTTGACTTTGTAGAAGGTCCTAAATTAAGATTACGTTCATTAGACTATAGATACTTACATTTGATATTGTTGACTTTGTAGAAGGTCCTAAAGTAACATTACGTTCATTAGACTATAGATACTTACATTTGATATTGTTGACTTTGTAGAAGGTCCTAAAGTAAGATAACGTTCATTAGACTATAGATACTTACATTTGATATTGTTGACTTTGTAGAAGGTCCTAAAGTAAGATTACGTTCATTAGACTATAGATACCTACATTTGATATTGTTGACTTTGTAGAAGGTCCTAAAGTAAGATTACGTTCATTAGACTATAGATACTTACATTTGATATTGTTGACTTTACAGAAGGTTCTAAAGTAAGATTACGTTCATTAGACTATAGATACTTACATTTGATATTGTTGACTTTACAGAAGGTCCTAAAGTAAGATTATGTTCATTAGACTATAGATACTTACATTTGATATTGTTGACTTTACAGAAGGTTCTAAAGTAACATTACGTTCATTAGACTATAGATACTTACATTTGATATTGTTGACTTTACAGAAGGTCCTATAGTAAGATTACGTTCATTAGACTATAGATACTTACATTTGATATTGTTGACTTTACAGAAGGTTCTAAAGTAAGATTACGTTCATTAGACTATAGATACTTACATTTGATATTGTTGACTTTACAGAAGGTTCTAAAGTAAGATTACGTTCATTAGACTATAGATACTTACATTTGATATTGTTGACTTTGTAGAAGGTTCTAAAGTAAGATTACGTTCATTAGACTATAGATACTTACATTTGATATTGTTGACTTTGTAGAAGGTCCTAAAGTAAGATTACTTTCATTAGACTATAGATACTTACATTTGATATTGTTGACTTTACAGAAGGTCCTAAAGTAAGATTACGTTCATTAGACTATAGATACTTACATTTGATATTGTTGACTTTACAGAAGGTTCTAAAGTAAGATTACGTTCATTAGACTATAGATACTTACATTTGATATTGTTGACTTTACAGAAGGTCCTAAAGTAACATTACGTTCATTAGACTATAGATACTTACATTTGATATTGTTGACTTTACAGAAGGTCCTAAAGTAAGATTACGTTCATTAGACTATAGATACTTACATTTGATATTGTTGACTTTACAGAAGGTCCTAAAGTAAGATTACGTTCATTAGACTATAGATACTTACATTTGATATTGTTGACTTTACAGAAGGTCCTAAAGTAACATTACGTTCATTAGACTATAGATACTTACATTTGATATTGTTGACTTTACAGAAGGTCCTAAAGTAAGATTACGTTCATTAGACTATAGATACTTACATTTGATATTGTTGACTTTACAGAAGGTCCTAAAGTAACATTACGTTCATTAGACTATAGATACTTACATTTGATATTGTTGACTTTACAGAAGGTCCTAAAGTAAGATTACGTTCATTAGACTATAGATACTTACATTTGATATTGTTGACTTTGTAGAAGGTCCTAAAGTAAGATTACGTTCATTAGACTATAGATACTTACATTTGATATTGTTGACTTTACAGAAGGTCCTAAAGTAAGATTACGTTCATTAGACTATAGATACTTACATTTGATATTGTTGACTTTACAGAAGGTCCTAAAGTAACATTACGTTCATTAGACTATAGATACTTACATTTGATATTGTTGACTTTACAGAAGGTCCTAAAGTAAGATTACGTTCATTAGACTATAGATACTTACATTTGATATTGTTGACTTTACAGAAGGTCCTAAAGTAACATTACGTTCATTAGACTATAGATACTTACATTTGATATTGTTGACTTTACAGAAGGTCCTAAAGTAAGATTACGTTCATTAGACTATAGATACTTACATTTGATATTGTTGACTTTACAGAAGGTTCTAAAGTAAGATTACGTTCATTAGACTATAGATACTTACATTTGATATTGTTGACTTTACAGAAGGTCCTAAAGTAACATTACGTTCATTAGACTATAGATACTTACATTTGATATTGTTGACTTTACAGAAGGTCCTAAAGTAAGATTACGTTCATTAGACTATAGATACTTACATTTGATATTGTTGACTTTACAGAAGGTCCTAAAGTAAGATTACGTTCATTAGACTATAGATACTTACATTTGATATTGTTGACTTTACAGAAGGTCCTAAAGTAAGATTACGTTCATTAGACTATAGATACTTACATTTGATATTGTTGACTTTACAGAAGGTCCTAAAGTAAGATTATGTTCATTAGACTATAGATACTTACATTTGATATTGTTGACTTTGTAGAAGGTCCTAAAGTAAGATTACGTTCATTAGACTATAGATACTTACATTTGATATTGTTGACTTTACAGAAGGTTCTAAAGTAAGATTACGTTCATTAGACTATAGATACTTACATTTGATATTGTTGACTTTGTAGAAGGTTCTAAAGTAAGATTACGTTCATTAGACTATAGATACTTACATTTGATATTGTTGACTTTGTAGAAGGTCCTAAAGTAAGATTACTTTCATTAGACTATAGATACTTACATTTGATATTGTTGACTTTACAGAAGGTCCTAAAGTAAGATTACGTTCATTAGACTATAGATACTTACATTTGATATTGTTGACTTTACAGAAGGTTCTAAAGTAAGATTACGTTCATTAGACTATAGATACTTACATTTGATATTGTTGACTTTACAGAAGGTCCTAAAGTAACATTACGTTCATTAGACTATAGATACTTACATTTGATATTGTTGACTTTACAGAAGGTCCTAAAGTAAGATTACGTTCATTAGACTATAGATACTTACATTTGATATTGTTGACTTTACAGAAGGTCCTAAAGTAAGATTACGTTCATTAGACTATAGATACTTACATTTGATATTGTTGACTTTACAGAAGGTCCTAAAGTAACATTACGTTCATTAGACTATAGATACTTACATTTGATATTGTTGACTTTACAGAAGGTCCTAAAGTAAGATTACGTTCATTAGACTATAGATACTTACATTTGATATTGTTGACTTTACAGAAGGTCCTAAAGTAACATTACGTTCATTAGACTATAGATACTTACATTTGATATTGTTGACTTTACAGAAGGTCCTAAAGTAAGATTACGTTCATTAGACTATAGATACTTACATTTGATATTGTTGACTTTGTAGAAGGTCCTAAAGTAAGATTACGTTCATTAGACTATAGATACTTACATTTGATATTGTTGACTTTACAGAAGGTCCTAAAGTAAGATTACGTTCATTAGACTATAGATACTTACATTTGATATTGTTGACTTTACAGAAGGTCCTATAGTAAGATTACGTTCATTAGACTATAGATACTTACATTTGATATTGTTGACTTTACAGAAGGTTCTAAAGTAAGATTACGTTCTTTAGACTATAGATACTTACATTTGATATTGTTGACTTTGTAGAAGGTCCTAAAGTAAGATGACGTCCATTAGACTATAGATACCTACATTTGATATTGTTGACTTTGTAGAAGGTCCTAAAGTAAGATTACGTTCATTAGACTATAGATACCTACATTTGATATTGTTGACTTTGTAGAAGGTCCTAAAGTAAGATTACGTTCATTAGACTATAGATACTTACATTTGATATTGTTGACTTTACAGAAGGTCCTAAAGTAAGATTACGTTCATTAGACTATAGATACTTACATTTGATATTGTTGACTTTACAGAAGGTCCTAAAGTAAGATTACGTTCATTAGACTATAGATACTTACATTTGATATTGTTGACTTTACAGAAGGTCCTAAAGTAAGATTATGTTCATTAGACTATAGATACTTACATTTGATATTGTTGACTTTGTAGAAGGTCCTAAAGTAAGATTACGTTCATTAGACTATAGATACTTACATTTGATATTGTTGACTTTACAGAAGGTCCTAAAGTAAGATTACGTTCATTAGACTATAGATACTTACATTTGATATTGTTGACTTTGTAGAAGGTCCTAAAGTAAGATGACGTCCATTAGACTATAGATACTTACATTTGATATTGTTGACTTTGTAGAAGGTTCTAAAGTAAGATTACGTTCATTAGACTATAGATACTTACATTTGATTGTTGACTTTACAGAAGGTCCTAAAGTAAGATTACGTTCATTAGACTATAGATACTTACATTTGATATTGTTGACTTTACAGAAGGTCCTATAGTAAGATTACGTTCATTAGACTATAGATACTTACATTTGATATTGTTGACTTTACAGAAGGTACTAAAGTAAGATTACGTTCTTTAGACTATAGATACTTACATTTGATATTGTTGACTTTGTAGAAGGTCCTAAAGTAAGATGACGTCCATTAGACTATAGATACCTACATTTGATATTGTTGACTTTGTAGAAGGTCCTAAAGTAAGATTACGTTCATTAGACTATAGATACCTACATTTGATATTGTTGACTTTGTAGAAGGTCCTAAAGTAAGATTACGTTCATTAGACTATAGATACTTACATTTGATATTGTTGACTTTACAGAAGGTCCTAAAGTAAGATTACGTCCATTAGACTAGATACTTACATTTGATATTGTTGACTTTACAGAAGGTCCTAAAGTAAGATTACGTTCATTAGACTATAGATACTTACATTTGATATTGTTGACTTTACAGAAGGTCCTAAAGTAAGATTACGTTCATTAGACTATAGATACTTACATTTGATATTGTTGACTTTGTAGAAGGTCCTAAAGTAAGATTACGTTCATTAGACTATAGATACTTACATTTGATATTGTTGACTTTACAGAAGGTCCTAAAGTAAGATTACGTTCATTAGACTATAGATACTTACATTTGATATTGTTGACTTTGTAGAAGGTCCTAAAGTAAGATGACGTCCATTAGACTATAGATACTTACATTTGATATTGTTGACTTTGTAGAAGGTTCTAAAGTAAGATTACGTTCATTAGACTATAGATACTTACATTTGATATTGTTGACTTTACAGAAGGTCCTAAAGTAAGATTATGTTCATTAGACTATAGATACTTACATTTGATATTGTTGACTTTACAGAAGGTCCTAAAGTAAGATTACGTTCATTAGACTATAGATACTTACATTTGATATTGTTGACTTTGTAGAAGGTCCTAAAGTAAGATTACGTTCATTAGACTATAGATACTTACATTTGATATTGTTGACTTTACAGAAGGTCCTAAAGTAAGATTACGTTCATTAGACTATAGATACTTACATTTGATATTGTTGACTTTACAGAAGGTTCTAAAGTAAGATTACGTTCATTAGACTATAGATACTTACATTTGATATTGTTGACTTTACAGAAGGTCCTAAAGTAACATTACGTTCATTAGACTATAGATACTTACATTTGATATTGTTGACTTTACAGAAGGTCCTAAAGTAAGATTACGTTCATTAGACTATAGATACTTACATTTGATATTGTTGACTTTACAGAAGGTCCTAAAGTAAGATTACGTTCATTAGACTATAGATACTTACATTTGATATTGTTGACTTTACAGAAGGTCCTAAAGTAACATTACGTTCATTAGACTATAGATACTTACATTTGATATTGTTGACTTTACAGAAGGTCCTAAAGTAAGATTACGTTCATTAGACTATAGATACTTACATTTGATATTGTTGACTTTACAGAAGGTCCTAAAGTAACATTACGTTCATTAGACTATAGATACTTACATTTGATATTGTTGACTTTACAGAAGGTCCTAAAGTAAGATTACGTTCATTAGACTATAGATACTTACATTTGATATTGTTGACTTTGTAGAAGGTCCTAAAGTAAGATTACGTTCATTAGACTATAGATACTTACATTTGATATTGTTGACTTTACAGAAGGTCCTAAAGTAAGATTACGTTCATTAGACTATAGATACTTACATTTGATATTGTTGACTTTACAGAAGGTCCTATAGTAAGATTACGTTCATTAGACTATAGATACTTACATTTGATATTGTTGACTTTACAGAAGGTTCTAAAGTAAGATTACGTTCTTTAGACTATAGATACTTACATTTGATATTGTTGACTTTGTAGAAGGTCCTAAAGTAAGATGACGTCCATTAGACTATAGATACCTACATTTGATATTGTTGACTTTGTAGAAGGTCCTAAAGTAAGATTACGTTCATTAGACTATAGATACCTACATTTGATATTGTTGACTTTGTAGAAGGTCCTAAAGTAAGATTACGTTCATTAGACTATAGATACTTACATTTGATATTGTTGACTTTGTAGAAGGTCCTAAAGTAAGATTACGTTCATTAGACTATAGATACTTACATTTGATATTGTTGACTTTACAGAAGGTCCTAAAGTAAGATTACGTTCATTAGACTATAGATACTTACATTTGATATTGTTGACTTTACAGAAGGTTCTAAAGTAAGATTACGTTCATTAGACTATAGATACTTACATTTGATATTGTTGACTTTACAGAAGGTCCTAAAGTAACATTACGTTCATTAGACTATAGATACTTACATTTGATATTGTTGACTTTACAGAAGGTCCTAAAGTAAGATTACGTTCATTAGACTATAGATACTTACATTTGATATTGTTGACTTTACAGAAGGTCCTAAAGTAAGATTACGTTCATTAGACTATAGATACTTACATTTGATATTGTTGACTTTACAGAAGGTCCTAAAGTAACATTACGTTCATTAGACTATAGATACTTACATTTGATATTGTTGACTTTACAGAAGGTCCTAAAGTAAGATTACGTTCATTAGACTATAGATACTTACATTTGATATTGTTGACTTTACAGAAGGTCCTAAAGTAACATTACGTTCATTAGACTATAGATACTTACATTTGATATTGTTGACTTTACAGAAGGTCCTAAAGTAAGATTACGTTCATTAGACTATAGATACTTACATTTGATATTGTTGACTTTGTAGAAGGTCCTAAAGTAAGATTACGTTCATTAGACTATAGATACTTACATTTGATATTGTTGACTTTACAGAAGGTCCTAAAGTAAGATTACGTTCATTAGACTATAGATACTTACATTTGATATTGTTGACTTTACAGAAGGTCCTATAGTAAGATTACGTTCATTAGACTATAGATACTTACATTTGATATTGTTGACTTTACAGAAGGTTCTAAAGTAAGATTACGTTCTTTAGACTATAGATACTTACATTTGATATTGTTGACTTTGTAGAAGGTCCTAAAGTAAGATGACGTCCATTAGACTATAGATACCTACATTTGATATTGTTGACTTTGTAGAAGGTCCTAAAGTAAGATTACGTTCATTAGACTATAGATACCTACATTTGATATTGTTGACTTTGTAGAAGGTCCTAAAGTAAGATTACGTTCATTAGACTATAGATACTTACATTTGATATTGTTGACTTTACAGAAGGTCCTAAAGTAAGATTACGTTCATTAGACTATAGATACTTACATTTGATATTGTTGACTTTACAGAAGGTCCTAAAGTAAGATTACGTTCATTAGACTATAGATACTTACATTTGATATTGTTGACTTTACAGAAGGTCCTAAAGTAAGATTATGTTCATTAGACTATAGATACTTACATTTGATATTGTTGACTTTGTAGAAGGTCCTAAAGTAAGATTACGTTCATTAGACTATAGATACTTACATTTGATATTGTTGACTTTACAGAAGGTCCTAAAGTAAGATTACGTTCATTAGACTATAGATACTTACATTTGATATTGTTGACTTTGTAGAAGGTCCTAAAGTAAGATGACGTCCATTAGACTATAGATACTTACATTTGATATTGTTGACTTTGTAGAAGGTTCTAAAGTAAGATTACGTTCATTAGACTATAGATACTTACATTTGATTGTTGACTTTACAGAAGGTCCTAAAGTAAGATTACGTTCATTAGACTATAGATACTTACATTTGATATTGTTGACTTTACAGAAGGTCCTATAGTAAGATTACGTTCATTAGACTATAGATACTTACATTTGATATTGTTGACTTTACAGAAGGTACTAAAGTAAGATTACGTTCTTTAGACTATAGATACTTACATTTGATATTGTTGACTTTGTAGAAGGTCCTAAAGTAAGATGACGTCCATTAGACTATAGATACCTACATTTGATATTGTTGACTTTGTAGAAGGTCCTAAAGTAAGATTACGTTCATTAGACTATAGATACCTACATTTGATATTGTTGACTTTGTAGAAGGTCCTAAAGTAAGATTACGTTCATTAGACTATAGATACTTACATTTGATATTGTTGACTTTACAGAAGGTCCTAAAGTAAGATTACGTCCATTAGACTAGATACTTACATTTGATATTGTTGACTTTACAGAAGGTCCTAAAGTAAGATTACGTTCATTAGACTATAGATACTTACATTTGATATTGTTGACTTTACAGAAGGTCCTAAAGTAAGATTACGTTCATTAGACTATAGATACTTACATTTGATATTGTTGACTTTGTAGAAGGTCCTAAAGTAAGATTACGTTCATTAGACTATAGATACTTACATTTGATATTGTTGACTTTACAGAAGGTCCTAAAGTAAGATTACGTTCATTAGACTATAGATACTTACATTTGATATTGTTGACTTTGTAGAAGGTCCTAAAGTAAGATGACGTCCATTAGACTATAGATACTTACATTTGATATTGTTGACTTTGTAGAAGGTTCTAAAGTAAGATTACGTTCATTAGACTATAGATACTTACATTTGATATTGTTGACTTTACAGAAGGTCCTAAAGTAAGATTATGTTCATTAGACTATAGATACTTACATTTGATATTGTTGACTTTACAGAAGGTCCTAAAGTAAGATTACGTTCATTAGACTATAGATACTTACATTTGATATTGTTGACTTTGTAGAAGGTCCTAAAGTAAGATTACGTTCATTAGACTATAGATACTTACATTTGATATTGTTGACTTTACAGAAGGTCCTAAAGTAAGATTACGTTCATTAGACTATAGATACTTACATTTGATATTGTTGACTTTGTAGAAGGTCCTAAAGTAAGATTACGTTCATTAGACTATAGATACTTACATTTGATATTGTTGACTTTACAGAAGGTCCTAAAGTAAGATTACGTTCATTAGACTATAGATACTTACATTTGATATTGTTGACTTTGTAGAAGGTCCTAAAGTAAGATGACGTCCATTAGACTATAGATACTTACATTTGATATTGTTGACTTTGTAGAAGGTTCTAAAGTAAGATTACGTTCATTAGACTATAGATACTTACATTTGATATTGTTGACTTTACAGAAGGTCCTATAGTAAGATTACGTTCATTAGACTATAGATACTTACATTTGATATTGTTGACTTTACAGAAGGTACTAAAGTAAGATTACGTTCTTTAGACTATAGATACTTACATTTGATATTGTTGACTTTGTAGAAGGTCCTAAAGTAAGATGACGTCCATTAGACTATAGATACCTACATTTGATATTGTTGACTTTGTAGAAGGTCCTAAAGTAAGATTACGTTCATTAGACTATAGATACCTACATTTGATATTGTTGACTTTGTAGAAGGTCCTAAAGTAAGATTACGTTCATTAGACTATAGATACTTACATTTGATATTGTTGACTTTACAGAAGGTCCTAAAGTAAGATTACGTCCATTAGACTATAGATACTTACATTTGATATTGTTGACTTTACAGAAGGTCCTAAAGTAAGATTACGTTCATTAGACTATAGATACTTACATTTGATATTGTTGACTTTACAGAAGGTCCTAAAGTAAGATTACGTTCATTAGACTATAGATACTTACATTTGATATTGTTGACTTTGTAGAAGGTCCTAAAGTAAGATTACGTTCATTAGACTATAGATACTTACATTTGATATTGTTGACTTTACAGAAGGTCCTAAAGTAAGATTACGTTCATTAGACTATAGATACTTACATTTGATATTGTTGACTTTGTAGAAGGTCCTAAAGTAAGATGACGTCCATTAGACTATAGATACTTACATTTGATATTGTTGACTTTGTAGAAGGTTCTAAAGTAAGATTACGTTCATTAGACTATAGATACTTACATTTGATATTGTTGACTTTACAGAAGGTCCTAAAGTAAGATTATGTTCATTAGACTATAGATACTTACATTTGATATTGTTGACTTTACAGAAGGTCCTAAAGTAAGATTACGTTCATTAGACTATAGATACTTACATTTGATATTGTTGACTTTGTAGAAGGTCCTAAAGTAAGATTACGTTCATTAGACTATAGATACTTACATTTGATATTGTTGACTTTGTAGAAGGTCCTAAAGTAAGATTACGTTCATTAGACTATAGATACTTACATTTGATATTGTTGACTTTACAGAAGGTCCTAAAGTAAGATTACGTTCATTAGACTATAGATACTTACATTTGATATTGTTGACTTTACAGACGGTCCTAAAGTAAGATTACGTTCATTAGACTATAGATACTTACATTTGATTTTGTTGACTTTACAGAAGGTTCTAAAGTAAGATTACATTCATTAGACTATAGATACTTACATTTGATATTGTTGACTTTGTAGAAGGTTCTAAAGTAAGATTACGTTCATTAGACTATAGATACTTACATTTGATATTGTTGACTTTGTAGAAGGTCCTAAAGTAAGATTACGTTCATTAGACTATAGATACTTACATTTGTATATTGTTGACTTTACAGAAGGTTCTAAAGTAAGATTACGTTCATTAGACTATAGATACTTACATTTGATATTGTTGACTTTGTAGAAGGTTCTAAAGTAAGATTACGTTCATTAGACTATAGATACTTACATTTGATATTGTTGACTTTACAGAAGGTCCTAAAGTAAGATTATGTTCATTAGACTATAGATACTTACATTTGATATTGTTGACTTTACAGAAGGTCCTAAAGTAAGATTACGTTCATTAGACTATAGATACTTACATTTGATATTGTTGACTTTGTAGAAGGTCCTAAAGTAAGATTACGTTCATTAGACTATAGATACTTACATTTGATATTGTTGACTTTGTAGAAGGTCCTAAAGTAAGATTACTTTCATTAGACTATAGATACTTACATTTGATATTGTTGACTTTACAGAAGGTTCTAAAGTAAGATTACGTTCATTAGACTATAGATACTTACATTTGATATTGTTGACTTTACAGAAGGTCCTAAAGTAAGATTACGTTCATTAGACTATAGATACTTACATTTGATATTGTTGACTTTGTAGAAGGTCCTAAAGTAAGATGACGTCCATTAGACTATAGATACTTACATTTGATATTGTTGACTTTGTAGAAGGTTCTAAAGTAAGATTACGTTCATTAGACTATAGATACTTACATTTGATATTGTTGACTTTACAGAAGGTCCTAAAGTAAGATTATGTTCATTAGACTATAGATACTTACATTTGATATTGTTGACTTTACAGAAGGTCCTAAAGTAAGATTACGTTCATTAGACTATAGATACTTACATTTGATATTGTTGACTTTGTAGAAGGTCCTAAAGTGAGATTACGTTCATTAGACTATAGATACTTACATTTGATATTGTTGACTTTACAGAAGGTCCTAAAGTAAGATTACGTTCATTAGACTATAGATACTTACATTTGATATTGTTGACTTTACAGACGGTCCTAAAGTAAGATTACGTTCATTAGACTATAGATACTTACATTTGATTTTGTTGACTTTACAGAAGGTTCTAAAGTAAGATTACATTCATTAGACTATAGATACTTACATTTGATATTGTTGACTTTGTAGAAGGTTCTAAAGTAAGATTACGTTCATTAGACTATAGATACTTACATTTGATATTGTTGACTTTGTAGAAGGTCCTAAAGTAAGATTACGTTCATTAGACTATAGATACTTACATTTGTATATTGTTGACTTTACAGAAGGTTCTAAAGTAAGATTACGTTCATTAGACTATAGATACTTACATTTGATATTGTTGACTTTGTAGAAGGTTCTAAAGTAAGATTACGTTCATTAGACTATAGATACTTACATTTGATATTGTTGACTTTACAGAAGGTCCTAAAGTAAGATTATGTTCATTAGACTATAGATACTTACATTTGATATTGTTGACTTTACAGAAGGTCCTAAAGTAAGATTACGTTCATTAGACTATAGATACTTACATTTGATATTGTTGAATTTGTAGAAGGTCCTAAAGTAAGATTACGTTCATTAGACTATAGATACTTACATTTGATATTGTTGACTTTGTAGAAGGTCCTAAAGTAAGATTACGTTCATTAGACTATAGATACTTACATTTGATATTGTTGACTTTACAGAAGGTCCTTAAGTAAGATTACGTTCATTAGACTATAGATACTTACATTTGATATTGTTGACTTTACAGACGGTCCTAAAGTAAGATTACGTTCATTAGACTATAGATACTTACATTTGATTTTGTTGACTTTACAGAAGGTTCTAAAGTAAGATTACGTTCATTAGACTATAGATACTTACATTTGATATTGTTGACTTTGTAGAAGGTTCTAAAGTAAGATTACGTTCATTAGACTATAGATACTTACATTTGATATTGTTGACTTTGTAGAAGGTCCTAAAGTAAGATTACGTTCATTAGACTATAGATACTTACATTTGTATATTGTTGACTTTACAGAAGGTTCTAAAGTAAGATTACGTTCATTAGACTATAGATACTTACATTTGATATTGTTGACTTTGTAGAAGGTTCTAAAGTAAGATTACGTTCATTAGACTATAGATACTTACATTTGATATTGTTGACTTTGTAGAAGGTCCTAAAGTAAGATTACGTTCATTAGACTATAGATACTTACATTTGGTATTGTTGACTTTGTAGAAGGTCCTAAAGTAAGATTACGTTCATTAGACTATAGATACTTACATTTGATATTGTTGACTTTGTAGAAGGTCCTAAAGTAAGATTACGTTCATTAGACTATTGATACTTACATTTGATATTGTTGACTTTGTAGAAGGTCCTAAAGTAAGATTACGTTCATTAGACTATTGATACTTACATTTCATATTGTTGACTTTACAGAAGGTCCTAAAGTAAGATTACGTTCATTAGACTATAGATACTTACATTTGATATTGTTGACTTTACAGAAGGTTCTAAAGTAAGATTACGTTCATTAGACTATAGATACTTACATTTGATATTGTTGACTTTACAGAAGGTTATAAAGTAACATTACGTTGATTAGACTATAGATACTTACATTTGATATTGTTGACTTTGTAGAAGGTCCTAAAGTAAGATTACGTTCATTAGACTATAGATACTTACATTTGATATTGTTGACTTTGTAGAAGGTCCTAAAGTAAGATTACGTTCATTAGACTATAGATACTTACATTTGATATTGTTGACTTTACAGAAGGTCCTAAAGTAAGATTACGTTCATTAGACTATAGATACTTACATTTGATATTGTTGACTTTACAGACGGTCCTAAAGTAAGATTACGTTCATTAGACTATAGATACTTACATTTGATTTTGTTGACTTTACAGAAGGTTCTAAAGTAAGATTACATTCATTAGACTATAGATACTTACATTTGATATTGTTGACTTTGTAGAAGGTTCTAAAGTAAGATTACGTTCATTAGACTATAGATACTTACATTTGATATTGTTGACTTTGTAGAAGGTCCTAAAGTAAGATTACGTTCATTAGACTATAGATACTTACATTTGTATATTGTTGACTTTACAGAAGGTTCTAAAGTAAGATTACGTTCATTAGACTATAGATACTTACATTTGATATTGTTGACTTTGTAGAAGGTTCTAAAGTAAGATTACGTTCATTAGACTATAGATACTTACATTTGATATTGTTGACTTTACAGAAGGTCCTAAAGTAAGATTATGTTCATTAGACTATAGATACTTACATTTGATATTGTTGACTTTACAGAAGGTCCTAAAGTAAGATTACGTTCATTAGACTATAGATACTTACATTTGATATTGTTGACTTTGTAGAAGGTCCTAAAGTAAGATTACGTTCATTAGACTATAGATACTTACATTTGATATTGTTGACTTTGTAGAAGGTCCTAAAGTAAGATTACTTTCATTAGACTATAGATACTTACATTTGATATTGTTGACTTTACAGAAGGTTCTAAAGTAAGATTACGTTCATTAGACTATAGATACTTACATTTGATATTGTTGACTTTACAGAAGGTCCTAAAGTAAGATTACGTTCATTAGACTATAGATACTTACATTTGATATTGTTGACTTTGTAGAAGGTCCTAAAGTAAGATGACGTCCATTAGACTATAGATACTTACATTTGATATTGTTGACTTTGTAGAAGGTTCTAAAGTAAGATTACGTTCATTAGACTATAGATACTTACATTTGATATTGTTGACTTTACAGAAGGTCCTAAAGTAAGATTATGTTCATTAGACTATAGATACTTACATTTGATATTGTTGACTTTACAGAAGGTCCTAAAGTAAGATTACGTTCATTAGACTATAGATACTTACATTTGATATTGTTGACTTTGTAGAAGGTCCTAAAGTGAGATTACGTTCATTAGACTATAGATACTTACATTTGATATTGTTGACTTTACAGAAGGTCCTAAAGTAAGATTACGTTCATTAGACTATAGATACTTACATTTGATATTGTTGACTTTACAGACGGTCCTAAAGTAAGATTACGTTCATTAGACTATAGATACTTACATTTGATTTTGTTGACTTTACAGAAGGTTCTAAAGTAAGATTACATTCATTAGACTATAGATACTTACATTTGATATTGTTGACTTTGTAGAAGGTTCTAAAGTAAGATTACGTTCATTAGACTATAGATACTTACATTTGATATTGTTGACTTTGTAGAAGGTCCTAAAGTAAGATTACGTTCATTAGACTATAGATACTTACATTTGTATATTGTTGACTTTACAGAAGGTTCTAAAGTAAGATTACGTTCATTAGACTATAGATACTTACATTTGATATTGTTGACTTTGTAGAAGGTTCTAAAGTAAGATTACGTTCATTAGACTATAGATACTTACATTTGATATTGTTGACTTTACAGAAGGTCCTAAAGTAAGATTATGTTCATTAGACTATAGATACTTACATTTGATATTGTTGACTTTACAGAAGGTCCTAAAGTAAGATTACGTTCATTAGACTATAGATACTTACATTTGATATTGTTGACTTTGTAGAAGGTCCTAAAGTAAGATTACGTTCATTAGACTATAGATACTTACATTTGATATTGTTGACTTTGTAGAAGGTCCTAAAGTAAGATTACGTTCATTAGACTATAGATACTTACATTTGATATTGTTGACTTTACAGAAGGTCCTTAAGTAAGATTACGTTCATTAGACTATAGATACTTACATTTGATATTGTTGACTTTACAGACGGTCCTAAAGTAAGATTACGTTCATTAGACTATAGATACTTACATTTGATTTTGTTGACTTTACAGAAGGTTCTAAAGTAAGATTACGTTCATTAGACTATAGATACTTACATTTGATATTGTTGACTTTGTAGAAGGTTCTAAAGTAAGATTACGTTCATTAGACTATAGATACTTACATTTGATATTGTTGACTTTGTAGAAGGTCCTAAAGTAAGATTACGTTCATTAGACTATAGATACTTACATTTGTATATTGTTGACTTTACAGAAGGTTCTAAAGTAAGATTACGTTCATTAGACTATAGATACTTACATTTGATATTGTTGACTTTGTAGAAGGTTCTAAAGTAAGATTACGTTCATTAGACTATAGATACTTACATTTGATATTGTTGACTTTGTAGAAGGTCCTAAAGTAAGATTACGTTCATTAGACTATAGATACTTACATTTGGTATTGTTGACTTTGTAGAAGGTCCTAAAGTAAGATTACGTTCATTAGACTATAGATACTTACATTTGATATTGTTGACTTTGTAGAAGGTCCTAAAGTAAGATTACGTTCATTAGACTATTGATACTTACATTTGATATTGTTGACTTTGTAGAAGGTCCTAAAGTAAGATTACGTTCATTAGACTATTGATACTTACATTTGATATTGTTGACTTTACAGAAGGTTCTAAAGTAAGATTACGTTCATTAGACTATAGATACTTACATTTGATATTGTTGACTTTACAGAAAGTCCTAAAGTAAGATTACGTTCATTAGACTATAGATACTTACATTTGATATTGTTGACTTTACAGAAGGTTCTAAAGTAAGATTACGTTCATTAGACTATAGATACTTACATTTGATATTGTTGACTTTACAGAAGGTTATAAAGTAACATTACGTTGATTAGACTATAGATACTTACATTTGATATTGTTGACTTTGTAGAAGGTCCTAAAGTAAGATTACGTTCATTAGACTATAGATACTTACATTTGATATTGTTGACTTTGTAGAAGGTCCTAAAGTAAGATTACGTTCATTAGACTTTATAGATACTTACATTTGATATTGTTGACTTTACAGAAGGTCCTAAAGTAAGATTACGTTCATTAGACTATAGATACTTACATTTGATATTGTTGACTTTACAGAAGGTCCTAAAGTAAGATTATGTTCATTAAACTGTAGATACTTACATTTGATATTGTTGACTTTACAGAAGGTCCTAAAGTAAGATTACGTTCATTAGACTATAGATACTTACATTTGATATTGTTGACTTTGTAGAAGGTCCTAAAGTAAGATGACGTCCATTAGACTATAGATACTTACATTTGATATTGTTGACTTTGTAGAAGGTCCTAAAGTAAGATTACGTTCATTAGACTATAGATACTTACATTTGATATTGTTGACTTTGTAGAAGGTCCTAAAGTAAGATTACGTTCATTAGACTATAGATACTTACATTTGATATTGTTGACTTTACAGAAGGTCCTAAAGTAAGATTACGTTCATTAGACTATAGATACTTACATTTGATATTGTTGACTTTACAGAAGGTCCTAAAGTAAGATTACGTTCATTAGACTATAGATACTTACATTTGATATTGTTGACTTTACAGAAGGTCCTAAAGTAAGATTACGTTCATTAGACTATAGATACTTACATTTGATATTGTTGACTTTACAGAAGGTCCTAAAGTAAGATTACATTCATTAGACTATAGATACTTACATTTGATATTGTTGACTTTACAGAAGGTCCTAAAGTAAGATTACGTTCATTAGACTATAGATACTTACATTTGATATTGTTGACTTTACAGAAGGTCCTAAAGTAAGATTACGTTCATTAGACTATAGATACTTACATTTGATATTGTTGACTTTACAGAAGGTCCTAAAGTAAGATTACGTTCATTAGACTATAGATACTTACATTTGATATTGTTGACTTTGTAGAAGGTCCTAAAGTAAGATTACGTTCATTAGACTATAGATACTTACATTTGATATTGTTGACTTTACAGAAGGTCCTAAAGTAAGATTACGTTCATTAGACTATAGATAATTACATTTGATATTTTTGACTTTACAGAAGGTCCTAAAGTAAGATTACGTTCATTAGACTATAGATACTTACATTTGATATTGTTGACTTTACAGAAGGTTCTAAAGTAAGATTACGTTCATTAGACTATAGATACTTACATTTGATATTGTTGACTTTGTAGAAGGTTCTAAAGTAAGATTACGTTCATTAGACTATAGATACTTACATTTGATATTGTTGACTTTGTAGAAGGTCCTAAAGTAAGATTACGTTCATTAGACTATAGATACTTACATTTGATATTGTTGACTTTGTAGAAGGTCCTAAAGTAAGATTACGTTCATTAGACTATAGATACTTACAATTCATATTGTTGACTATGTAGAAGGTCCTAAAGTAAGATTACGTTCATTAGACTATAGATACTTACATCTGATATTGTTGTCTTTACAGAAGGTCCTAAAGTAAGATTACGTTCATTAGACTATAGATACTTACATTTGATATTGTTGACTTTACAGAAGGTTCTAAAGTAAGATTACGTTCATTAGACAATAGATACTTACATTTGATATTGTTGACTTTGTAGAAGGTCCTAAAGTAAGATTACGTTCATTAGACTATAGATACTTACATTTGATATTGTTGACTTTACAGAAGGTTCTAAAGTAAGATTACGTTCATTAGACTATAGATACTTACATTTGATATTGTTGACTTTACAGAAGGTTCTAAAGTAAGATTACGTTCATTAGACTATATATACTTACATTTGATATTGTTGACTTTACAGAAGGTCCTAAAGTAAGATTACATTCATTAGACTATAGATACTTACATTTGATATTGTTGACTTTGTAGAAGGTCCTAAAGTAAGATTACGTTCATTAGACTATAGATACTTACATTTGATATTGTTGACTTTACAGAAGGTCCTAAAGTAAGATTACATTCATTAGACTATAGATACTTACATTTGATATTGTTGACTTTGTAGAAGGTCCTAAAGTAAGATTACGTTCATTAGACTATAGATACTTACATTTGATATTGTTGACTTTACAGAAGGTCCTAAAGTAAGATTACGTTCATTAGACTATAGATACTTACATTTAATATTGTTGACTTTGTAGAAGGTCCTAAAGTAAGATTACGTTCATTAGACATTATAGATACTTACATTTGATATTGTTGACTTTACAGAAGGTCCTAAAGTAAGATTACGTTCATTAGACTTTATAGATACTTACATTTGATATTGTTGACTTTACAGAAGGTTCTAAAGTAAGTTTACGTTCATTAGACTATAGATACTTACATTTGATATTGTTGACTTTACAGAAGGTTCTAAAGTAAGATTACGTTCATTAGACTATAGATACTTACATTTGATATTGTTGACTTTACAGAAGGTCCTAAAGTAAGATTACGTTCATTAGACTATAGATACTTACATTTGATATTGTTGACTTTGCAGAAGGTCCTAAAGTAAGATTACGTTCATTAGACTATAGATACTTACATTTGATATTGTTGACTTTGTAGAAGGTCCTAAAGTAAGATTACGTTCATTAGACTATAGATACTTACATTTGATATTGTTGACTTTGTAGAAGGTCCTAAAGTAAGATTACGTTCATTAGACTATAGATACTTACATTTGATATTGTTGACTTTGTAGAAGGTCCTAAAGTAAGATTACGTTCATTAGACTATAGATACTTACATTTGATATTGTTGACTTTGTAGAAGGTCCTAAAGTAAGATTACGTTCATTAGACTATAGATACTTACATTTGATATTGTTGACTTTACAGAAGGTCCTAAAGTAAGATTACGTTCATTAGACTATAGATACTTACATTTGATATTGTTGACTTTACAGAAGGTCCTAAAGTAAGATTACGTTCATTAGACTATAGATACTTACATTTGATATTGTTGACTTTACAGAAGGTCCTAAAGTAAGATTACGTTCATTAGACTATAGATACTTACATTTGATATTGTTGACTTTACAGAAGGTCCTAAAGTAAGATTACATTCATTAGACTATAGATACTTACATTTGATATTGTTGACTTTACAGAAGGTCCTAAAGTAAGATTACGTTCATTAGACTATAGATACTTACATTTGATATTGTTGACTTTACAGAAGGTCCTAAAGTAAGATTACGTTCATTAGACTATAG
This sequence comes from Bathymodiolus brooksi, assembly GCA_963680875.1. Taxonomy (NCBI): domain Eukaryota; kingdom Metazoa; phylum Mollusca; class Bivalvia; order Mytilida; family Modiolidae; genus Bathymodiolus; species Bathymodiolus brooksi. The sequence continues at coordinate 30,746,694 of OY804584.1, forward strand.
ATACTTACATTTGATATTGTTGACTTTACAGAAGGTCCTAAAGTAAGATTACGTTCATTAGACTATAGATACTTACATTTGATATTGTTGACTTTGTAGAAGGTCCTAAAGTAAGATTACGTTCATTAGACTATAGATACTTACATTTGATATTGTTGACTTTACAGAAGGTCCTAAAGTAAGATTACGTTCATTAGACTATAGATAATTACATTTGATATTTTTGACTTTACAGAAGGTCCTAAAGTAAGATTACGTTCATTAGACTATAGATACTTACATTTGATATTGTTGACTTTACAGAAGGTTCTAAAGTAAGATTACGTTCATTAGACTATAGATACTTACATTTGATATTGTTGACTTTACAGAAGGTTCTAAAGTAAGATTACGTTCATTAGACTATAGATACTTACATTTGATATTGTTGACTTTACAGAAGGTTATAAAGTAACATTACGTTGATTAGACTATAGATACTTACATTTGATATTGTTGACTTTGTAGAAGGTCCTAAAGTAAGATTACGTTCATTAGACTATAGATACTTACATTTGATATTGTTGACTTTGTAGAAGGTCCTAAAGTAAGATTACGTTCATTAGACTTTATAGATACTTACATTTGATATTGTTGACTTTACAGAAGGTCCTAAAGTAAGATTACGTTCATTAGACTATAGATACTTACATTTGATATTGTTGACTTTACAGAAGGTCCTAAAGTAAGATTATGTTCATTAAACTGTAGATACTTACATTTGATATTGTTGACTTTACAGAAGGTCCTAAAGTAAGATTACGTTCATTAGACTATAGATACTTACATTTGATATTGTTGACTTTGTAGAAGGTCCTAAAGTAAGATGACGTCCATTAGACTATAGATACTTACATTTGATATTGTTGACTTTGTAGAAGGTCCTAAAGTAAGATTACGTTCATTAGACTATAGATACTTACATTTGATATTGTTGACTTTGTAGAAGGTCCTAAAGTAAGATTACGTTCATTAGACTATAGATACTTACATTTGATATTGTTGACTTTACAGAAGGTCCTAAAGTAAGATTACGTTCATTAGACTATAGATACTTACATTTGATATTGTTGACTTTACAGAAGGTCCTAAAGTAAGATTACGTTCATTAGACTATAGATACTTACATTTGATATTGTTGACTTTACAGAAGGTCCTAAAGTAAGATTACGTTCATTAGACTATAGATACTTACATTTGATATTGTTGACTTTACAGAAGGTCCTAAAGTAAGATTACATTCATTAGACTATAGATACTTACATTTGATATTGTTGACTTTACAGAAGGTCCTAAAGTAAGATTACGTTCATTAGACTATAGATACTTACATTTGATATTGTTGACTTTACAGAAGGTCCTAAAGTAAGATTACGTTCATTAGACTATAGATACTTACATTTGATATTGTTGACTTTACAGAAGGTCCTAAAGTAAGATTACGTTCATTAGACTATAGATACTTACATTTGATATTGTTGACTTTGTAGAAGGTCCTAAAGTAAGATTACGTTCATTAGACTATAGATACTTACATTTGATATTGTTGACTTTACAGAAGGTCCTAAAGTAAGATTACGTTCATTAGACTATAGATAATTACATTTGATATTTTTGACTTTACAGAAGGTCCTAAAGTAAGATTACGTTCATTAGACTATAGATACTTACATTTGATATTGTTGACTTTACAGAAGGTTCTAAAGTAAGATTACGTTCATTAGACTATAGATACTTACATTTGATATTGTTGACTTTGTAGAAGGTTCTAAAGTAAGATTACGTTCATTAGACTATAGATACTTACATTTGATATTGTTGACTTTGTAGAAGGTCCTAAAGTAAGATTACGTTCATTAGACTATAGATACTTACATTTGATATTGTTGACTTTGTAGAAGGTCCTAAAGTAAGATTACGTTCATTAGACTATAGATACTTACAATTCATATTGTTGACTATGTAGAAGGTCCTAAAGTAAGATTACGTTCATTAGACTATAGATACTTACATCTGATATTGTTGTCTTTACAGAAGGTCCTAAAGTAAGATTACGTTCATTAGACTATAGATACTTACATTTGATATTGTTGACTTTACAGAAGGTTCTAAAGTAAGATTACGTTCATTAGACAATAGATACTTACATTTGATATTGTTGACTTTGTAGAAGGTCCTAAAGTAAGATTACGTTCATTAGACTATAGATACTTACATTTGATATTGTTGACTTTACAGAAGGTTCTAAAGTAAGATTACGTTCATTAGACTATAGATACTTACATTTGATATTGTTGACTTTACAGAAGGTTCTAAAGTAAGATTACGTTCATTAGACTATATATACTTACATTTGATATTGTTGACTTTACAGAAGGTCCTAAAGTAAGATTACATTCATTAGACTATAGATACTTACATTTGATATTGTTGACTTTGTAGAAGGTCCTAAAGTAAGATTACGTTCATTAGACTATAGATACTTACATTTGATATTGTTGACTTTACAGAAGGTCCTAAAGTAAGATTACATTCATTAGACTATAGATACTTACATTTGATATTGTTGACTTTGTAGAAGGTCCTAAAGTAAGATTACGTTCATTAGACTATAGATACTTACATTTGATATTGTTGACTTTACAGAAGGTCCTAAAGTAAGATTACGTTCATTAGACTATAGATACTTACATTTGATATTGTTGACTTTGTAGAAGGTCCTAAAGTAAGATTACGTTCATTAGACATTATAGATACTTACATTTGATATTGTTGACTTTACAGAAGGTCCTAAAGTAAGATTACGTTCATTAGACTTTATAGATACTTACATTTGATATTGTTGACTTTACAGAAGGTTCTAAAGTAAGTTTACGTTCATTAGACTATAGATACTTACATTTGATATTGTTGACTTTACAGAAGGTTCTAAAGTAAGATTACGTTCATTAGACTATAGATACTTACATTTGATATTGTTGACTTTACAGAAGGTCCTAAAGTAAGATTACGTTCATTAGACTATAGATACTTACATTTGATATTGTTGACTTTACAGAAGGTCCTAAAGTAAGATTACGTTCATTAGACTATAGATACTTACATTTGATATTGTTGACTTTGTAGAAGGTCCTAAAGTAAGATTACGTTCATTAGACTATAGATACTTACATTTGATATTGTTGACTTTGTAGAAGGTCCTAAAGTAAGATTACGTTCATTAGACTATAGATACTTACATTTGATATTGTTGACTTTGTAGAAGGTCCTAAAGTAAGATTACGTTCATTAGACTATAGATACTTACATTTGATATTGTTGACTTTGTAGAAGGTCCTAAAGTAAGATTACGTTCATTAGACTATAGATACTTACATTTGATATTGTTGACTTTACAGAAGGTCCTAAAGTAAGATTACGTTCATTAGACTATAGATACTTACATTTGATATTGTTGACTTTACAGAAGGTCCTAAAGTAAGATTACGTTCATTAGACTATAGATACTTACATTTGATATTGTTGACTTTACAGAAGGTCCTAAAGTAAGATTACGTTCATTAGACTATAGATACTTACATTTGATATTGTTGACTTTACAGAAGGTCCTAAAGTAAGATTACATTCATTAGACTATAGATACTTACATTTGATATTGTTGACTTTACAGAAGGTCCTAAAGTAAGATTACGTTCATTAGACTATAGATACTTACATTTGATATTGTTGACTTTACAGAAGGTCCTAAAGTAAGATTACGTTCATTAGACTATAGATACTTACATTTGATATTGTTGACTTTACAGAAGGTCCTAAAGTAAGATTACGTTCATTAGACTATAGATACTTACATTTGATATTGTTGACTTTGTAGAAGGTCCTAAAGTAAGATTACGTTCATTAGACTATAGATACTTACATTTGATATTGTTGACTTTACAGAAGGTCCTAAAGTAAGATTACGTTCATTAGACTATAGATAATTACATTTGATATTTTTGACTTTACAGAAGGTCCTAAAGTAAGATTACGTTCATTAGACTATAGATACTTACATTTGATATTGTTGACTTTACAGAAGGTTCTAAAGTAAGATTACGTTCATTAGACTATAGATACTTACATTTGATATTGTTGACTTTGTAGAAGGTTCTAAAGTAAGATTACGTTCATTAGACTATAGATACTTACATTTGATATTGTTGACTTTGTAGAAGGTCCTAAAGTAAGATTACGTTCATTAGACTATAGATACTTACATTTGATATTGTTGACTTTGTAGAAGGTCCTAAAGTAAGATTACGTTCATTAGACTATAGATACTTACAATTCATATTGTTGACTATGTAGAAGGTCCTAAAGTAAGATTACGTTCATTAGACTATAGATACTTACATTTGATATTGTTGTCTTTACAGAAGGTCCTAAAGTAAGATTACGTTCATTAGACTATAGATACTTACATTTGATATTGTTGACTTTACAGAAGGTTCTAAAGTAAGATTACGTTCATTAGACAATAGATACTTACATTTGATATTGTTGACTTTGTAGAAGGTCCTAAAGTAAGATTACGTTCATTAGACTATAGATACTTATATTTGATATTGTTGACTTTACAGAAGGTCCTAAAGTAAGATTACGTTCATTAGACTATAGATACTTACATTTGATATTGTTGACTTTACAGAAGGTCCTAAAGTAAGATTACATTCATTAGACTATAGATACTTACATTTGATATTGTTGACTTTGTAGAAGGTCCTAAAGTAAGATTACGTTCATTAGACTATAGATACTTACATTTGATATTGTTGACTTTACAGAAGGTCCTAAAGTAAGATTACGTTCATTAGACTATAGATACTTACATTTGATATTGTTGACTTTGTAGAAGGTCCTAAAGTAAGATTACGTTCATTAGACTATAGATACTTACATTTGATATTGTTGACTTTGTAGAAGGTCCTAAAGTAAGATTACGTTCATTAGACTATAGATACTTACATTTGATATTGTTGACTTTGTAGAAGGTCCTAAAGTAAGATTACGTTCATTAGACTATAGATACTTACATTTGATATTGTTGACTTTGTAGAAGGTCCTAAAGTAAGATTACGTTCATTAGACTATAGATACTTACATTTGATATTGTTGACTTTGTAGAAGGTCCTAAAGTAAGATTACGTTCATTAGACTTTATAGATACTTACATTTGATATTGTTGACTTTACAGAAGGTCCTAAAGTAAGATTACGTTCATTAGACTATAGACTATAGATACTTACATTTGATATTGTTGACTTTACAGAAGGTCCTAAAGTAAGATTACGTTCATTAGACTATAGATACTTACATTTGATATTGTTGACTTTACAGAAGGTTCTAAAGTAAGATTATGTTCATTAGACTATAGATACTTACATTTGATATTGTTGACTTTACAGAAGGTCCTAAAGTAAGATTACGTTCATTAGACTATAGATACTTACATTTGATATTGTTGACTTTGTAGAAGGTTCTAAAGTAAGATTACGTTCATTAGACTAAGATACTTACATTTGATATTGTTGACTTTGTAGAAAGTCCTAAAGTAAGATTACGTTCATTAGACTATAGATACTTACACTTGATATTGTTGACTTTACAGAAGGTCCTAAAGTAAGATTACGTTCATTAGACTATAGATACTTACATTTGATATTGTTGACTTTACAGAAGGTCCTAAAGTAAGATTACGTTCATTAGACTATAGATACTTACATTTGATATTGTTGACTTTACAGAAGGTCCTAAAGTAAGATTACGTTCATTAGACTATAGATACTTACATTTGATATTGTTGACTTTACAGAAGGTCCTAAAGTAAGATTACGTTCATTAGACTATAGATACTTACATTTGATATTGTTGACTTTGTAGAAGGTCCTAAAGTAAGATTACGTTCATTAGACTATAGATACTTACATTTGATATTGTTGACTTTACAGAAGGTCCTAAAGTAAGATTACGTTCATTAGACTATAGATACTTACATTTGATATTGTTGACTTTGTAGAAGGTCCTAAAGTAAGATTACGTTCATTAGACTATAGATACTTACATTTGATATTGTTGACTTTGTAGAAGGTTCTAAAGTAAGATTACGTTCATTAGACTAAGATACTTACATTTGATATTGTTGACTTTACAGAAGGTCCTAAAGTAAGATTACGTTCATTAGACTATAGATACTTACATTTGATATTGTTGACTTTACAGAAGGTCCTAAAGTAAGATTACGTTCATTAGACTATAGATACTTACACTTGATATTGTTGACTTTACAGAATGTCCTAAAGTAAGATTACGTTCATTAGACTATAGATACTTACACTTGATATTGTTGACTTTACAGAAGGTCCTAAAGTAAGATTACGTTCATTAGACTATAGATACTTACACTTGATATTGTTGACTTTACAGAATGTCCTAAAGTAAGATTACGTTCATTAGACTATAGATACTTACATTTGATATTGTTGACTTTGTAGAAAGTCCTAAAGTAAGATTACGTTCATTAGACTATAGATACTTACACTTGATATTGTTGACTTTACAGAATGTCCTAAAGTAAGATTACGTTCATTAGACTATAGATACTTACACTTGATATTGTTGACTTTACAGAAGGTCCTAAAGTAAGATTACGTTCATTAGACTATAGATACTTACATTTGATATTGTTGACTTTACAGAAGGTCCTAAAGTAAGATTACGTTCATTAGACTATAGATACTTACATTTGATATTGTTGACTTTACAGAAGGTCCTAAAGTAAGATTACGTTCATTAGACTATAGATACTTACATTTGATATTGTTGACTTTACAGAAGGTCCTAAAGTAAGATTACGTTCATTAGACTATAGATACTTACACTTGATATTGTTGACTTTACAGAAGGTCCTAAAGTAAGATTACGTTCATTAGACTATAGATACTTACATTTGATATTGTTGACTTTACAGAAGGTCCTAAAGTAAGATTACGTTCATTAGACTATAGATACTTACACTTGATATTGTTGACTTTACAGAAGGTCCTAAAGTAAGATTACGTTCATTAGACTATAGATACTTACATTTGATATTGTTGACTTTACAGAAGGTCCTAAAGTAAGATTACGTTCATTAGACTATAGATACTTACATTTGATATTGTTGACTTTGTAGAAGGTTCTAAAGTAAGATTACGTTCATTAGACTATAGATACTTACATTTGATATTGTTGACTTTGTAGAAAGTCCTAAAGTAAGATTACGTTCATTAGACTATAGATACTTACATTTGATATTGTTGACTTTGTAGAAGGTTCTAAAGTAAGATTACATTCATTAGACTATAGATACTTACATTTGATATTGTTGACTTTACAGAAGGTCCTAAAGTAAGATTACGTTCATTAGACTATAGATACTTACATTTGATATTGTTGACTTTGTAGAAGGTCCTAAAGTAAGATTACGTTCATTAGACTATAGATACTTACATTTGATATTGTTGACTTTACAGAAGGTCCTAAAGTAAGATTACGTTCATTAGACTATAGATACTTACATTTGATATTGTTGACTTTGTAGAAGGTCCTAAAGTAAGATTACGTTCATTAGACTATAGATACTTACATTTGATATTGTTGACTTTACAGAAGGTCCTAAAGTAAGATTACGTTCATTAGACTATAGATACTTACATTTGATATTGTTGACTTTACAGAAGGTTCTAAAGTAAGATTACGTTCATTAGACTATAGATACTTACATTTGATATTGTTGACTTTGTAGAAGGTCCTAAAGTAAGATTACGTTCATTAGACTATAGATACTTACATTTGATATTGTTGACTTTACAGAAGGTCCTAAAGTAAGATTACGTTCATTAGACTATAGATACTTACATTTGATATTGTTGACTATGTAGAAGGTCCTAAAGTAAGATTATGTTCATTAGACTATAGATACTTACATTTGATATTGTTGACTTTACAGAATGTCCTAAAGTAAGATTACGTTCATTAGACTAAGATACTTACATTTGATATTGTTGACTTTACAGAAGGTCCTAAAGTAAGATTACGTTCATTAGACTATAGATACTTACATTTGATATTGTTGACTATGTAGAAGGTCCTAAAGTAAGATTACGTTCATTAGACTATAGATACTTACATTTGATATTGTTGACTTTGTAGAAAGTCCTAAAGTAAGATTACGTTCATTAGACTATAGATACTTACATCTGATATTGTTGACTTTACAGAAGGTCCTAAAGTAAGATTACGTTCATTAGACTAAGATACTTACATTTGATATTGTTGACTTTGTAGAAGGTCCTAAAGTAAGATTACATTCATTAGACTATAGATACTTACATTTGATATTGTTGACTTTACAGAAGGTCCTAAAGTAAGATTACGTTCATTAGACTATAGATACTTACATTTGATATTGTTGACTTTGTAGAAGGTCCTAAAGTAAGATTACGTTCATTAGACTATAGATACTTACATTTGATATTGTTGACTTTACAGAAGGTCCTAAAGTAAGATTACGTTCATTAGACTAAGATACTTACATTTGATATTGTTGACTTTGTAGAAAGTCCTAAAGTAAGATTACATTCATTAGACTATAGATACTTACATTTGATATTGTTGACTTTACAGAAGGTCCTAAAGTAAGATTACGTTCATTAGACTATAGATACTTACATTTGATATTGTTGACTTTACAGAAGGTCCTAAAGTAAGATTACGTTCATTAGACTATAGATACTTACATTTGATATTGTTGACTTTGTAGAAGGTCCTAAAGTAAGATTACATTCATTAGACTATAGATACTTACATTTGATATTGTTGACTTTACAGAAGGTCCTAAAGTAAGATTACGTTCATTAGACTATAGATACTTACATCTGATATTGTTGACTTTACAGAAGGTCCTAAAGTAAGATTACGTTCATTAGACTAAGATACTTACATTTGATATTGTTGACTTTGTAGAAGGTCCTAAAGTAAGATTACATTCATTAGACTATAGATACTTACATTTGATATTGTTGACTTTACAGAAGGTCCTAAAGTAAGATTACGTTCATTAGACTATAGATACTTACATTTGATATTGTTGACTTTACAGAAGGTCCTAAAGTAAGATTACGTTCATTAGACTATAGATACTTACATTTGATATTGTTGACTTTACAGAAGGTCCTAAAGTAAGATTACGTTCATTAGACTATAGATACTTACATTTGATATTGTTGACTTTACAGAAGGTCCTAAAGTAAGATTACGTTCATTAGACTATAGATACTTACATTTGATATTGTTGACTTTACAGAAGGTCCTAAAGTAAGATTACGTTCATTAGACTATAGATACTTACATTTGATATTGTTGACTTTACAGAAGGTCCTAAAGTAAGATTACGTTCATTAGACTATAGATACTTACACTTGATATTGTTGACTTTACAGAAGGTCCTAAAGTAAGATTATGTTCATTAGACTATAGATACTTACATTTGATATTGTTGACTTTACAGAAGGTCCTAAAGTAAGATTACGTTCATTAGACTATAGATACTTACATTTGATATTGTTAACTTTGTAGAAGGTCCTAAAGTAAGATTACGTTCATTAGACTATAGATACTTACATTTGATATTGTTGACTATGTAGAAGGTCCTAAAGTAAGATTACGTTCATTAGACTATAGATACTTACATCTGATATTGTTGTCTTTACAGAAGGTCCTAAAGTAAGATTACGTTCATTAGACTATAGATACTTACATTTGATATTGTTGACTTTACAGAAGGTTCTAAAGTAAGATTACGTTCATTAGACAATAGATACTTACATTTGATATTGTTGACTTTGTAGAAGGTCCTAAAGTAAGATTACGTTCATTAGACTATAGATACTTACATTTGATATTGTTGACTTTACAGAAGGTTCTAAAGTAAGATTACGTTCATTAGACTATAGATACTTACATTTGATATTGTTGACTTTACAGAAGGTCCTAAAGTAAGATTACGTTCATTAGACTATATATACTTACATTTGATATTGTTGACTTTACAGAAGGTCCTAAAGTAAGATTACATTCATTAGACTATAGATACTTACATTTGATATTGTTGACTTTGTAGAAGGTCCTAAAGTAAGATTACGTTCATTAGACTATAGATACTTACATTTGATATTGTTGACTTTACAGAAGGTCCTAAAGTAAGATTACGTTCATTAGACTATAGATACTTACATTTGATATTGTTGACTTTGTAGAAGGTCCTAAAGTAAGATTACGTTCATTAGACATTATAGATACTTACATTTGATATTGTTGACTTTACAGAAGGTCCTAAAGTAAGATTACGTTCATTAGACTTTATAGATACTTACATTTGATATTGTTGACTTTACAGAAGGTTCTAAAGTAAGTTTACGTTCATTAGACTATAGATACTTACATTTGATATTGTTGACTTTACAGAAGGTTCTAAAGTAAGATTACGTTCATTAGACTATAGATACTTACATTTGATATTGTTGACTTTACAGAAGGTCCTAAAGTAAGATTACGTTCATTAGACTATAGATACTTACATTTGATATTGTTGACTTTACAGAAGGTCCTAAAGTAAGATTACGTTCATTAGACTATAGATACTTACATTTGATATTGTTGACTTTGTAGAAGGTCCTAAAGTAAGATTACGTTCATTAGACTATAGATACTTACATTTGATATTGTTGACTTTGTAGAAGGTCCTAAAGTAACATTACGTTCATTAGACTATAGATACTTACATTTGATATTGTTGACTTTGTAGAAGGTCCTAAAGTAAGATTACGTTCATTAGACTTTATAGATACTTACATTTGATATTTTTGACTTTACAGAAGGTTCTAAAGTAAGATTACGTTCATTAGACTATAGATACTTACATTTGATATTGTTGACTTTACAGAAGGTTCTAAAGTAAGATTATGTTCATTAGACTATAGATACTTACATTTGATATTGTTGACTTTACAGAATGTCCTAAAGTAAGATTACGTTCATTAGACTATAGATACTTACATTTGATATTGTTGACTTTGTAGAAGGTCCTAAAGTAAGATTACGTTCATTAGACTATAGATACTTACATTTGATATTGTTGACTTTACAGAAGGTTCTAAAGTAAGATTACGTTCATTAGACTATAGATACTTACATTTGATATTGTTGACTTTACAGAAGGTCCTAAAGTAAGATTACGTTCATTAGACTATAGATACTTACATTTGATATTGTTGACTTTGTAGAAGGTCCTAAAGTAAGATTACGTTCATTAGACTTTATAGATACTTACATTTGATATTGTTGACTTTACAGAAGGTCCTAAAGTAAGATTACGTTCATTAGACTTTATAGATACTTACATTTGATATTGTTGACTTTACAGAAGGTCCTAAAGTAAGATTATGTTCATTAGACTATAGATACTTACATTTGATATTGTTGACTTTGTAGAAGGTTCTAAAGTAAGATTACGTTCATTAGACTATAGATACTTACATTTGATATTGTTGACTTTGTAGAAGGTCCTAAAGTAAGATTACGTTCATTAGACTATAGATACTTACATTTGATATTGTTGACTTTGTAGAAGGTCCTAAAGTAAGATTACGTTCATTAGACTATAGATACTTACATTTGATATTGTTGACTTTACAGAAGGTCCTAAAGTAAGATTACGTTCATTAGACTATAGATACTTACATTTGATATTGTTGACTTTGTAGAAGGTCCTAAAGTAAGATTACGTTCATTAGACTTTATAGATACTTACATTTGATATTGTTGACTTTACAGAAGGTCCTAAAGTAAGATTACGTTCATTAGACTATAGATACTTACATTTGATATTGTTGACTTTGTAGAAGGTTCTAAAGTAAGATTACGTTCATTAGACTATAGATACTTACATTTGATATTGTTGACTTTGTAGAAGGTCCTAAAGTAAGATTACGTTCATTAGACTATAGATACTTACATTTGATATTGTTGACTTTACAGAAGGTCCTAAAGTAAGATTACGTTCATTAGACTATAGATACTTATATTTGATATTGTTGACTTTACAGAAGGTCCTAAAGTAAGATTACGTTCATTAGACTATAGATACTTACATTTGATATTGTTGACTTTACAGAAGGTTCTAAAGTAAGATTACGTTCATTAGACTATAGATACTTACATTTGATATTGTTGACTTTACAGAAGGTCCTAAAGTAAGATTACGTTCATTAGACTATAGATACTTACATTTGATATTGTTGACTTTGTAGAAGGTCCTAAAGTAAGATTACGTTCATTAGACTTTATAGATACTTACATTTGATATTGTTGACTTTACAGAAGGTCCTAAAGTAAGATTACGTTCATTAGACTTTATAGATACTTACATTTGATATTGTTGACTTTACAGAAGGTCCTAAAGTAAGATTATGTTCATTAGACTATAGATACTTACATTTGATATTGTTGACTTTGTAGAAGGTTCTAAAGTAAGATTACGTTCATTAGACTATAGATACTTACATTTGATATTGTTGACTTTGTAGAAGGTCCTAAAGTAAGATTACGTTCATTAGACTATAGATACTTACATTTGATATTGTTGACTTTGTAGAAGGTCCTAAAGTAAGATTACGTTCATTAGACTATAGATACTTACATTTGATATTGTTGACTTTACAGAAGGTCCTAAAGTAAGATTACGTTCATTAGACTATAGATACTTACATTTGATATTGTTGACTTTGTAGAAGGTCCTAAAGTAAGATTACGTTCATTAGACTTTATAGATACTTACATTTGATATTGTTGACTTTACAGAAGGTCCTAAAGTAAGATTACGTTCATTAGACTATAGATACTTACATTTGATATTGTTGACTTTGTAGAAGGTTCTAAAGTAAGATTACGTTCATTAGACTATAGATACTTACATTTGATATTGTTGACTTTGTAGAAGGTCCTAAAGTAAGATTACGTTCATTAGACTATAGATACTTACATTTGATATTGTTGACTTTACAGAAGGTCCTAAAGTAAGATTACGTTCATTAGACTATAGATACTTATATTTGATATTGTTGACTTTACAGAAGGTCCTAAAGTAAGATTACGTTCATTAGACTATAGATACTTACATTTGATATTGTTGACTTTACAGAAGGTTCTAAAGTAAGATTACGTTCATTAGACTATAGATACTTACATTTGATATTGTTGACTTTACAGAATGTCCTAAAGTAAGATTACGTTCATTAGACTATAGATACTTACATTTGATATTGTTGACTTTACAGAAGGTCCTAAAGTAAGATTACGTTCATTAGACTATAGATACTTACATTTGATATTGTTGACTTTACAGAAGGTCCTAAAGTAAGATTACGTTCATTAGACTATAGATACTTACATTTGATATTGTTGACTTTACAGAAGGTCCTAAAGTAACATTACGTTCATTAGACTATAGATACTTACATTTGATATTGTTGACTTTGTAGAAGGTCCTAAAGTAAGATTACGTTCATTAGACTATAGATACTTACATTTGATATTGTTGACTTTACAGAAGGTTCTAAAGTAAGATTACGTTCATTAGACTATAGATACTTACATTTGATATTGTTGACTTTACAGAAGGTCCTAAAGTAAGATTACGTTCATTAGACTATAGATACTTACATTTGATATTGTTGACTTTGTAGAAGGTTCTAAAGTAAGATTACGTTCATTAGACTATAGATACTTACATTTGATATTGTTGACTTTGTAGAAGGTCCTAAAGTAAGATTACGTTCATTAGACTATAGATACTTACATTTGATATTGTTGACTTTACAGAAGGTCCTAAAGTAAGATTACGTTCATTAGACTATAGATACTTACATTTGATTTTGTTGACTTTACAGAAGGTCCTAAAGTAAGATTACATTCATTAGACTTTATAGATACTTACATTTGATTTTACTGTGTATTTCAATGTACAGCACGCACAGCGCGTTTTAGCAAGAAATCACCTTGGTCGGTGTTTTTTCGCGGTGAAATGTCGGTGATATGTCATAAAATCACCGTAAAATGTCGGTGAAATCACGGTGAAACTTTCACCGCGAAAATTAACAAATTAAGACCTAAATGTCGGTGAAATATTTTAATTGCCGGTGACAACACCGCGGCGAAAATCATATGTGTATACACGTACATGTAACTGTACTTCATGTGTTCTTTTGTTTTTTGTTGCTTAGTTTTGATTTTTTACTATTTCGTACTTTATATTTCAATTTGATACCGGGGTTTTTTTCAGGGATGCCAGCATGGCATACATTTTATTTATAGGATTTATGAGGCTGAGCACGCATCTTGTTTTGCGTATATTATCTAATCCAGGGATATATATAGTAGTCCTACTATATAAATCCTTGTCTAATCCCAACATTTCGATTGGTTTATATCGATGTTATTTTTTTTAATCACCTGTGTTTTATCAATGTACGGATGTGTCTATTTTTATGTAGTGTACACATTGAACTAGGTCACTAAAAGGTCAAATACACAGTTACCTGAGGCTGCGGGATTGATTTAAAAACACACCGAGAATGATTGAAAAAAAAAATCGATGTAATTTTTTATCTAAAGCAAACGTGCTTTTTCGTATTTGTATGTCGTTAATCCCCTTTTGCAAGCCACGTGTTATTTTACCTTTAATAAAAGTTCCATTTCTGATTTGTACACATATTTTTCACGTGAACGTAAATCTAGAAAGGTTTCCACATGCTATCGATCAAAGCGTGCTTTTGGGGATCTAGAAACTTTTGTAACAGGTGAACTTAAGTCACGTGCCAAGTCGACCATTAATTGAACACCCGAAAGCAAATTAACTCGGGATACCAAGCTTGCATTCAAAAGATCAAGTTTATTTTAATTAAAAAAATAATACAACACAAGCTTATAAATGGTAATGATCACATAATACTAAACGTTTTTACCGGCATTGTTTTCTTAACATAATAGATTAAAACAAAAGCAAATATCAGAATTAAAGAACGAAAAATGATCACATAGCTTGCACACCTGAAAAAGAAAATAAGTATTTGCTATGAATCATTCATATTATCAAAAATGACAGTCTCAAGAACATACAAATGTACAAATAAAGGTTAATATCCCATTTCTTTATTTCTCGGCGTTTAATCGTCAATGTCGGTGTTTTGTCGGTGTTTTATAGTAAATCACCGTGTTCGATTTTTCTCGGACATTTCGCGGTGTCAACACCGACTTTTTTTTTTATTTCTCCGACATTTTCTTGATTTCACCGACGTCGGACCTGAGTGATTTCTTGCTAAATCGCGCTGTGCGTGCTGTAGTGAGTGAATGATTGTTATTTTTCAGCAATATCGTGGTGAGAACAAGTTATTTTCTGCTTGGTACTAGACCAACATGCATAGTTGGATTATCATAGTGCTAGTTCATTGAAACAGCAGTCAGCGGATAGACATGTCGCCCCACTCTGACATATTATCCTGATTCCGAGCCAACCAGTCTTTGTTCTTTCTCTTTAATGCTGTGTGCTTAGTGGAGAAGCAACAAATACCAATTTTATAGTCTTCGGGGATAGAGCCCATGATATACTGCACTCGAGGCGGTTTTCTCCGAGTACTCCAGTTTCCTCCACCAACTGACTGCCACGTTATATAATTGAAATATTGTTGAAAGTGGCATTAAATACCATAAACCAACCAGCTAACCATAATGATGAATATCTGCTATCTATTTTTTTCCTTCTAGGAATTTCCATGGAAAAATGGATGGACTGAAGAAAAGGCAGTCAATGCTTGTACTTCTTATACTAAGCAATCTAAGCTTTTTAATATATGTAGCAAGCTAGCTAATGTCCATGTGGATTTTGATGTAAAGTCATGTGTATCAGATATTAAGGTAACCTACAACAATTATTAAAAAAAATTATCTAACAGTACACTTGAACTCAAATAAGAGTAAAGGAACAACTTGTAGTAAGAAAGGGTATGGATGTAAATGAACATGAGAGACTATCCAACAGTACACTTGAACACAAATTAAAGTAAAGGAACAACTTGTAGTAAGAAATGATGTGGATGTAAATGAACATGAGAGACTATCCAACAGTACACTTGAACACAAATTAAAGTAAAGGAACAACTTGTAGTAAGAAATGATGTGGATGTAAATGAACATGAGAGACTATCCAACAGTACACTTGAACACAAATTAAAGTAAAGGAACAACTTGTAGTAAGAAATGATGTGGATGTAAATGAACATGAGAGACTATCCAACAGTACACTTGAACACACATTAAAGTAAAGGAACAACTTGTAGTAAGAAATGATGTGGATGTAAATGAACATGAGAGACTATCCAACAGTACACTTGAACACAAATTAAAGTAAAGGAACAACTTGTAGTAAGAAATGATGTGGATGTAAATGAACATGAGAGACTATCCAACAGTACACTTGAACACAAATTAAAGTAAAGGAACAACTTGTAGTAAGAAATGATGTGGATGTAAATGAACATGAGAGACTATCCAACAGTACACTTGAACACAAATTAAAGTAAAGGAACAACTTGTAGTAAGAAATGATGTGGATGTAAATGAACATGAGAGACTATCCAACAGTACCCTTGAACACAAATTAAAGTAAAGGAACAACTTGTAGTAAGAAATGATGTGGATGTAAATGAACATGAGAGACTATCCAACAGTACACTTGAACACACATTAAAGTAAAGGAACAACTTGTAGTAAGAAATGATGTGGATGTAAATGAACATGAGAGACTATCCAACAGTACACTTGAACACAAATTAAAGTAAAGGAACAACTTGTAGTAAGAAATGATGTGGATGTAAATGAACATGAGAGACTATCCAACAGTACACTTGAACACAAATTAAAGTAAAGGAACAACTTGTAGTAAGAAATGATGTGGATGTAAATGAACATGAGAGACTATCCAACAGTACACTTGAACACAAATTAAAGTAAAGGAACAACTTGTAGTAAGAAATGATGTGGATGTAAATGAACATGAGAGACTATCCAACAGTACACTTGAACACACATTAAAGTAAAGGAACAACTTGTAGTAAGAAATGATGTGGATGTAAATGAACATGAGAGACTATCCAACAGTACACTTGAACACAAATTAAAGTAAAGGAACAACTTGTAGTAAGAAATGATGTGGATGTAAATGAACATGAGAGACTATCCAACAGTACACTTGAACACAAATTAAAGTAAAGGAACAACTTGTAGTAAGAAATGATGTGGATGTAAATGAACATGAGAGACTATCCAACAGTACACTTGAACACAAATTAAAGTAAAGGAACAACTTGTAGTAAGAAATGATGTGGATGTAAATGAACATGAGAGACTATCCAACAGTACACTTGAACACAAATTAAAGTAAAGGAACAACTTGTAGTAAGAAATGATGTGGATGTAAATGAACATGAGAGACTATCCAACAGTACACTTGAACACAAATTAAAGTAAAGGAACAACTTGTAGTAAGAAATGATATGGATGTAAATGAACATGACAGACTATCCAACAGTAGACTTGAACACAAATTAAAGTAAAGGAACAAGTATCAAGCATTACACTATTACATTTGAACACAAGGAACAACACTTTTATTGCTGTTCTACATTTCACAGTCACATTAGGTTTATTAGCAACTTAAACAATGAACATCACTCATACACTAAAATGAGTGTGAAGCAGCACATGACCTGCAGTTAAACAGTGTGAAGCAGCACATGACCTGCAGTTAAACAGTGTGAAGCAGCACATGACCTGCAGTTAAACAGTGTGAAGCAGCACATGACCTGCAGTTGAACAGTGTGAAGCAGCACATGACCTGCAGTTGAACAGTGTGAAGCAGCACATGACCTGCAGTTGAACAGTGTGAAGCAGCACATGACCTGCAGTTGAACAGTGTGAAGCAGCACATGACCTGCAGTTGAACAGTGTGAAGCAGCACATGACCTGCAGTTGAACAGTGCTCTTTACTTTTGTAGATAAACGTTTACATCTGTATGTTTTAATATCTCAGGGGACTGTTGTGGTCGTGATCTATATACAACTACCTGTGCAATCAGTGGCTATCACCAATAACGTTGTGAGTTCGAATACTCGATACACCATTATGGTGATAAAGTTTGTCAGGTCGGTGGTTTTCTCCAGGTGCTCCTATTTCCTCTACCAATAAAACTGACCGGCATGATATAACTGATATATTGTTGAAAGTGGCATTATACGCCATAAACCTAAACCTAATCTTTATTATTTCAGATTTCTGGGACTGAGGAATTGTTATCTTCTTCGCTTGATACAATGAAATCGTCATGTTTGAATGAAATAAGGGTCAATACGACTTTCTGGAAAAAGAAGACTCCAAAAGAAACAACAACAGGCATTATTAGTAGAACTACCAAATCTGATAGATCAATGACGACAAAATATAATATTCAACAGGAAGTAGATATCGATCTGTCATCTCTTCAATCGCTGTCAGATGCTATCTTTGATGTTGATTGCCCAGATGACTGCTCTAATGCCGGGACATGCAATCAAGGTTAATTGTGTGTTTTTTTGTAATATTCATGATTTTATAATCTAGGTTATAAAATATAGCGAATGATTGATTGGAGATTAACGCCAACTTTAGCAGTGATTCAGCTATATCATGGCATGTAAAAAGCAAACTAGAGGCTTCCAGGAGCCTGTAATCACTCACTTTGTTTTCAATTTGACATCTAAAATATATAGAAAATGGGGGTGTTACACATAATTTTGAAAGTGGGCCACTCAAAGATCATTTCAACTCAAGATTTTGATGTGATTTTTATCTCATAATATTCCTAAACGGAATAAACTGGCTGAAAAAATCTCACAGAAAAACCCAGAATATATGTTGAACTACTCATTGCCATGTAGCTGCAGTTAAAATTTGAGTTCATTTTGATTTGTAATAAAGCAGAAATTGACAACTAAAGAAATTTATATTTTTAGTAACAGCAGCCATTTTGAATGGAGGGTGGGGCTGTCGGACACAATATTGAAAGGGGACCACCAAAGGACCATCCCAGCCAAATTTGCTTTAATTAGATTCAGCGGTTTCAGAGAAGATATAAATGTGATCTTTTATCAAAATATGCCTAATTTGCATATCGGTATAAAACGGCTAAAAGAAAAACTACTCATTGCCATGTAGCTGCAGTTAAAATTTGAGCTCATTTTGATTTATACTTAAGCAGCAATGGACAATTGAAGACATTTATATTTTTAGTAATAGCAGCCATCTTGAATGGAGGGCAGGGCTGTCTGACATAATTTTGAATGGGACCCACCCAAGGACCATCCCTGCCAGGTTTGGTGTAATTTGGTTCAGCGGTTTCAGAGGAGAAGATTTAAATGTGATCTTTTATCAAAATATGCCTAATTTCCATAATCGGTATAAATCGGTTGAAAGAAAAATTTCACAGAAAAACCCATAATATATGTTAAACTACTCCTTGTCATGTAGCTGCAGTTTGAGTTCATTTTGACTTATACTAAAGCAGTAATGGACAATTAAAATTTCATCCCCCCTTTTTTCCTATTTTTAACTTGGTTGGAAGTCAGGATCATCGGACACAATTTTGGAAGGGGACCATCCAAGGACCATTCTACCACAGTTTGGTTCAAATTGGCCCACTGGCTTCAGAGGAGTTTATTAAAATGTGAAAAGTTAACGGACAGACGACAGACGCTCAGTGGTGACAATAGTTCACTAAAATGCTTAATGTTAATGTTTTATTAGGGAACGACCATTTAACTATTAAGTGGGAGGGGTATGTTTTTTGCCTAATGAAAATGTTTGGTCTTCAAATTTTATATATACAGTCCGACAAAAGTTAAGCACCACCTGACTTGTTTCAATAATATCTTTTCTAATAATGAACTTGTTTCAAATCGGTTTGCTGTTTTCGTTACCTGTACACACATACTTACTTACCTGTGAAACAGGTTATTGATCGATTTTTATTTGTGTGTATATGACAGGGTGTGTAAAGTGCCACGTGTACTTTTCAACATTTGTGTTTGCGAACGAAAGCTGATTTTTTGTGTGTAGAGTTTTAAGTTTCATTTTCTATTGGTTTGGTATGGTGCAGCGAAAATTAACCATACCAGAAAGGTGGCAAGCTATTGGCATGCATAACGGTGGTTTTAGCCATAGAAGGGTGGCAGACCACTTCAGGGTTAACCATTCCATCATTGTACGACTGGTGCAGCGTTTTCGTCAAACGGGGAATGTTACTGACCGTCCACATGCAGGTAGACCTCACAAAACGACGCCGAGAGAGGACCGGCTCATATCCAGACGGGTGCGGCAACGGCCGTTTAGTACAGCTGGTGCAATTCGTGGTAATTTACGTTTGGAGGCCACATTGATTAGTGTGTGCTAGACACCTACACCATCAGGGAATACGAGCGCGATGACCCATAAAACGTACACAGTTGACATTACGTCATTGCCATGCTCGATTTGACTGGTCACATGATCATTTGGGGTGGACTATTCGCACATGGAGACGGGTCCACTGGTCTGATGAAAGTCGTTTTTTGTTACGCCCTACCAATGGTCGTGCAAGGGTTTGGTGCCAACGAAACACTTCATTTCAGGACAACCACATTTTGGGCACAACTGCTTTGGGGGTGGGGGTGTAACTGTATGGGGTTGTTTTTCCTTTGACTGTAAGTTGGACTTGTACGTTCTTGATGGTAATCTAACAGGCCAAAAATACCGTGACAATGTGCTCGCTCCACGTGTAGTCCCCCATTTCGACAATCATGCGTTGGCTGACAGGCCAATGTTCATGGATGACAACGCTAGGCCACATAGAGCCCAAACTGTACAGCATTTTTTACAGCAAGAGGCTGTTCAGACAATTCCATGGCCTGCGATGTCGCCAGACATGAACCCTATAGAGCATGTATGGGACTTTATTGGCCGAAAAATTAACCAACGCAATCCAAAATGTCAAAATATTGACGAATTAAGAACTGCTATCTTACAGGAGTGGCAACAGTTCCCCCAAGAACGGCTTAGGCGTCTTGTGCGAAGCATGATGAGGCGTGTTACAGAACTTCACAATAAACGTGGTGGATATACTCGTTATTGATTTTTATGCCTTACACATACGCACAATAGATGCATTGAAAAGTTCTTAAAATCTGAAGACTGCATTTTAATGCAATGTTAAAAACTTCCATCAAAGACAAACTGGTTTTACGTTTTTCCAGCGCCTGTTTTGAACCCCATTTTTGCCACGTCATAGTCACGTCTTTCAGGATGATAAATACTTCGTAGATTGGTAATTTTAGAGCCCTTGGTGTAGTCTTTTAAGAAGTGTAAGAAAAATGGTGATATCTATTTTATTGTTTTAACAGTATTGATGTAAAACAATATATCGATAAAAATATAGGGTGGTGCTTAACTTTTGTCGGAGTGTATATATAGTAACAAATAAATTGACACGAAAGATTAAGAAAAAAAACTAATCTGACCCAGCAGTTTTCAATGAGGAATTTTGGCAAAATCTTATGTGACCTTATTTCAATGTTCCCTTGAAAGGTCACACAAGACTGGCTTGACTATATTGCATTGTATTAATTATCTTGTGAATAATTTGTTTATAACAATTATAGGTGTTTGTGAATGTGACGAGGGATATACCGAAGATGATTGTTCTGTCAATACAAGGAAACCTCCCGATATGTTTGGAATATCAGAAGAATCGTTGTGTGATGTTATTAAACGTCCATGTTCATCCGTGTCCTTGTTTGGCACTGGATTCTATCATTCTGATTCTGTAATGTGTCAAATAGTTCAAGCAAAGGTAAAAAAAAAAGGGCAGAAATCATCACCTTTTTTAGCTCATTGAGCTATTGCCATCACTTGGCGTCCGTCGTTCGTCTGTAAACTTTTAAAAAAATCTTCTCCTCTGAAACCACTGGGCCAATTTAAACCAAACTTGGCCTGAATCATCCTTAGGGGGTTCCCTTTAAAATTATGTCCGATGACCCTGCCGACCAACCATCTATAAATAGAACATAGGGGTAAAATTGCAGTTTATGGGTAATTACTCAAAAACCGTTAATAAAAACAGAAATCTGACATGGGGTAAAAATAATCAGCACAGCAATTTTGAAGTAAATCTGATTACCCATCTTTGAGTTATTGTCCTTTTTTCATCAAATTTTTAAAATTTTAATACTTTTCGTCTTATATTTAAAAAACTATAAGAGATAAAGATTAAGTTTAAATTGCAAAAATGTGCAGCATGTCAAGATCTACATACCCTGCAATTTTGAAGTAAATCCCAGTACCCATTTTGGAGTTATTTCCCTTTTTTCATCAAATTTTCAAAATGTTAATACTTTTCGTCCCTTATTTCAAAAACTATAAGAGATAGATGTTAAGTTTAAATTGCAAAAAATGTGCAGCATGTCAAGATCTACATACCCTGCAATTTTGAAGTAAATCCCAGTACCCATTTTGGAGTTATTTCCCTTTTTTCATCAAATTTTCAAAATTTTAATACTTTTCGTCCTTTATTTCAAAAACTATAAGAGATAGATGTTAAGTTTAAACTGCAAACATGTTCAGCCTGTCAAGATCTACCTACACTGCAATTTATAGCTCACATGTATGAGCTATTGCCATCACTTGGCATCCGTCTGTAAACTTTAAAAAAAATCTTCTCCTCTGAAACCACTGGGCCAATTTAAACCAAACTTGGCCTGAATCATCCTTAGGGGGTTCCCTTTAAAAGTTATGTCCGATGACCCTGCCGACCAACCATCATGGCTGCCATGTCTATAAATAGAACATAGGGGTAAAATCAGCAAAAAAATCAATTAAAAAATCCAGAAAAATCCTTTAGAGTATATTGCAATTAAATTTGATACATATGTAATATTCTTTCAGAACTATGGTTGAGGACCCCATTCCCCATCAAACATGGCCACCATCGTTACTATAAATAGAAAATTAGTGAAAAAATTCATTAAAAAATTATTTTAATATCCTGTAAAGAGTCAAATGCAATCAAACCATATGGAAGGAATGCATATGTGGTCTTCTTTCAAAATTTTAATTGAAGACCTCCAGCTGTCATCCAACGTGGCCGTCACTGTTACAAAAAATAGAAAATTATTGTCAAAAAACATATTTAAAATCTGGTAAAAAGCCAGTTGCCACCAAACTTTATGGAAATGATGCATATATGATCCACTTTCAGACTTATGGTTGCTAAGCCTGGTCGCTTATGAAAAATGGCTGCTATCGTTACAAAAAATAGATTTAAATTTTTTTTTTTAATTCTTTAAATATTGTAAAGAGCCAATGTTGCTACCAAACTATAAAGGAACAATGCAGATATAATTCTCTTACAGACCATGAATGATGACCCCGACTGCCATCAAACATGGCCGTTGCCGCTTCTCAAACTTGAAAATTAGTGAAAAAAATCAGTAAAAAATAGAAAACTATTGAAAAAATTAGATTCTTCTCCTCTGAAACCGTTTGGCCAAATGAACCGAAACTTGGTAGGAAGTATCTATGGAAAGTCCTCTGTTGTGATTGCTCATTTCGTCCCGATCTGTTAACAAATATGGCCACTATAGACAATTCTTGTTTCTGATTGGATGATTTCTAAAAAATCTTCTCCTCTGAAACCGCTCTGCCAACTGAACCGAAACTTGGTAGGATACATCTATGGGGATTCTCTATAAAGACTGCTCAGTTCATCCCGATCCATTAACAAATATGGCTGCCACAGGCAATTCTTGTTTCTAATTGGTCGATTTCTAAAAATCTTCTCTGAAACCGTTTTGCCAAATGAACAGAAACTTGGTAGGAAGCATATATGGAAGGTTCTCTATAAGGATTGCTAATTTTTTCCCGATCATTAACAAACATGGCCGCCACAGGCAATTATTGTTTCTGATTGGTCAATTTCTAAAAATCTTCTACTCTGAAACATGATAGGAAGCATCTATGGAAGGTCCTCTATGGTAATTGCTCATTCCGTTTTGATCCGTTAACAAACATGGCCATCATAGGCAATTCTTGTTTCTTATTGGTCGATTTCTGAAACAGCTTTTCCTCTGAAGCCACTTGGCCAAATGATATGAAACTTGATAAGAAGCATCTATGGAAGGCCCTCTATAGAAATTGCTCATTTCGTTTTGATCCATTAACAAACATGGCTGCCACAGGCAATTCTTGTTTTAGATTGGTCAATTTCTAAAAATCTTCTTCTCTGAAACTGCTATGCCAAAATGAACAGAAATTTGGTGGGAAGCACCTATGGAAGGTTCTGTATTAAGTTTCCTCAGAATGAAAGGTGAGCGACGCAGGCTCAGCCCACTGAGCCTCTAGTTTTAATGGTAAAAGATAACCTCATGTTAATCGTCGAGACACGATGGCTATGTATTGAAAACATGTCTCATTTTTATGAGTTAGAAGGGCTTGCCCAGCATAATCCTTAAGAAAAGGACCGGTTTCCGTTTTATTCTGTAGATTTTGTAGCGTATCTCTGAATGAAATTAAGGGGCCATCGTGGTCGTATAGAAATCGGATTTGTAAATACCTACGCAATTGGTGCCTGTCACCACTGACATTGTGAGTTTCAATCCCGCTCGACAAGGTCTACTAGATACAATATTATGTGATAAGCTTTGTCAGTGACTTGTGGCAGGTCGGTGGTTTTCTCCGGGCACTCCGGTTTCCTCCACCGATAAAACTGACCGCCACTATATAACTGAAATATTATTGAAAGTGGCGTTAAACACCATAGCCCTAATCCTAAACCCTAAGCAAAATTGTATATCCAAATGTCAGGAGTTTTTATATCACAAGTAAATAAACGTTAGAACAAACCGAAGGTGTAATCAAGAATGGATAATCCAAAGACAAAAGTGATTGTGGTCTTTGATCGTGTAGATGAACGACAGATGCAGTCTGACCTTCCTTGCTGTCTGACAAAAATTGTATTACACTGTGATAAAAGATGAAGTCTTTATGAAAAAGATAGCTAAAAATGAAATTTTGAAGCATCATCTGTCACTCTTCTGATAACTGATTCTGATTGGATACAGAGAATAATACAACCCCGTTAATATGTATATCAATATTATCTTCTGAGTTTTAATTGAAATTTACTCTGATAAATGACAACTAATACTATCCCAAAAGTATATAATAGAAAACAAATTTTGTTGAAACTTTTTTTACATTTGGGGGGGGGGTTTAATTTTTTTGGTGTTTTTGTTTAATTTTGGGGGAATATTTTTTTTCCTTTTTAGCTCACCTGGCCTTTAGGCCATGTGAGCTATTGTCATCACTTTTCGTCCGTCGTCTGTCAACATTTTACATTTTAATCTTCTCCTCAGAAACCACTGGGCCAATTGCAAGCAAACTTTGGTGGAATGGTCCTTGGATGGCCCCCTTCCAAAATTGTGTCCGGTGATCCCGACTTCCAACCAAGATGGCCACCAAGCTAAAAATGGAAAAAAGGGGGGATGAAATTTTAATTGTCCATTGCTGTTTTAGTGTAAGTCAAAATGAGCTCAAATTTTTGCTGCAGCTACATGGCAAGGAGTAGTTTAACATATATTCCGGTTTTTTTTGTGAAATTTTTCTTTCAGCCGATATATACCGATTATGCAAATTAGGCATATTTTGATAAAAGATCACATTTAAATCTTCTCCTCTGAAACCGCTGAACCAAATTAAACCAAACCTGGCAGGGATGGTCCCTGGGTGGGTTCCTTTTAAAATTATGTCCGACAGCCCTGCCCTCCATTCAAGATGTCTGCTGTTACTAAAAATAGAAATTTCTTCAATTGTCCATTGCTGCTTTAGTATAAGTCAAAATGAGCTCAAATTTTAACTGCAGCTACATGGCAAGGAGTAGTTTAGCATATGTTCGGGGTTTTTGTTTGAAATGTTTCTTTCAGCCGATTTATACCGATTATGCAAATTAGGCATATTTTGATAAAAGATCACATTTAAATCTTCTCCTCTGAAACCGCTGAACCAAATTACACCAAACCTGGCAGGGATGGTCCCTGGGTGGGTCCTTTTCAAAATTGTGTCCGACAGCCCCGCCTTCCATTCAAGTTGTCTGCTGTTGCTAAAAATTGAAATTTCTTCAATTGTCCATTGCTGCTTTAGTATAAGTCAAAATGAGCTCAAATTTTAACTGCAGCTACATGGCAAGGAGTAGTTTAGCATATGTTCGGGGTTTTTGTTTGAAATGTTTCTTTCAGCCGATTTATACCGATTAGGCATATTTTGATAAAAGATCACATTTAAATCTTCTCCTCTGAAACCACTGAACCAAATTAAACCAAACCTGGCAGAGATGGTCCCTGGGTGGGTCCCTTTCAAATTTTGTCCGTCAGCACCATCCTGTATCCAAGATGGCCGCCATTACTAAAAATAGAAATTTCTTCAAATGGCCAAAACTGCTCTATTTTAAGCCAGAATGTGCCCAAATTTGAACTGTATAAGCATAATGATGAGCTTTTTAACTTTTATTACTGGATTTTTTATGAACTTTGAACTTTTGCCGATTTTGACCGATTATGCAAATTAGAAAAAAGGGGGGATGAAATTAAAAAAAAATCTTCTCCTCTGAAACTACTGAGCCAATCTCAACCAAACTTTGCTGAAATGATTCTTGGGTGGTCCTCTTCCAAAATTGTGTCCAGCATTTCAGAACTCCGACCAAGATGGCCACCACAGCCGAAGTTAATTTAACATAGGACCCTATGGGAAATTCCCATAAAAATCTTCTTGTCTGAAACCATTTGCTCAATAACAACAAAATTTTGAAGAAATAGTCATTGGATGGTTCTCTTCCAAAAATGTGTCCGGCCATTCGGCCCTTCGACCAAGATGGCCCCCACAGCCGAACTTAGATTAACATAGGACCCTATGGGAAATTCACATAAAAATCTTCTCCTCAGAAACCACTGGGCCAATTGCAACAAAACTTTGGTGGAATAATCCTTGGATGGCCCCCTTCCAAAATTGTGTCCGGTGATCCCGACTTCCAACCAAGATGGCCACCAAGCTAAAAATAGAAAAAAGGGGGGATGAAATTTGAAAAAAATCTTCTCCTCTGAAACTATTGAGCCAATCTCAACCAAACTTTGCTGAAATGATCCTTGGGTGGTTCCCTTCCAAAATTGTGTCCGGCATTTCATACCTCCGACCAAGATGGCTGCCACAGCCGAAGTTAATTTAACATAGAACCCTATGGAAAATTCCCATATAAATCTTCTTGTCTGAAACCATTTGCTCAATAAGAACTAAATGTTGATGAAATAGTCATTGGATGGTTCTCTTCCAAAAATATGTCAGGCAGTTCAGCCCCGACAGCCGAACTTAGCTTAACATAGGACCCTATGGGAAATTCACATAAAAATCTTCTCCTCAGAAACGACTGGGCCAATTGCAACCAAACTTTGGTGGAATGGTCCTTGGATGAACCCCTTCCAAAATTGTGTCCGGTGATCCCGACTTCCAACCAAGATGGCCGCCAAGCTAGAGATAGAAAAAAGGGGGGATGAAATTTAAAAAAAATCTTCTCCTCTGAAACTACTGAGCCAATCTCAACCAAACTTTGCTGAAATGATTCTTGGGTGGTCCCCTTCCAAAATTATGTCTGGCATTTCAGACCTCCGACCAAGATGGCCACCACAGCCGAACTTAATTTAACATAGGACCCTATGGAAAATTCCCATAAAAATCTTCTTGTTTGAAACCATTTGCTCAATAAGAACTAAATGTTGATGAAATAGTCATTGGATGGTTCTCTTCCAAAAATATGTCAGGCGGTTCGGCCCTTCGACCAAGATGGCCCCCACAGCCGAACTTAGTTTAACATAGGAACCTATGGGAAATTCACATAAAAATCTTCTTGTCTGGAACCAGTTGCTCAATTGGAACCAAACTTTGATAAAATAGTCATTGGATGGTCCTCTTCCAAAATTGTGTCTGGTGGTCCCGCCCTCTGACCAAAATGGCTGCACAGCTGAACTTAGTTTAACATAGGACCCTATGGGAAATTCACATAAAAACCATCTCGTCTGGAACCAGTAGCTCAATTAGAACCAAACTTGGATGGAATAGTCATTGGATGGTCCTCTTCCAAAATTGTGTCCGACAGTCGCGCTCTCCCACCAAGATGGCCACCACAGTGCAGTTGTGTTGTTATTGAAAGCAGCTTTGATCCAGGTGAGTGATTACAGGCTCCTCTGGTTTCTTGTTGTTTTGTTTTGTTTCAGATACACAATATAACGGGAAACATTTCAGACAAGCATATGATAGGTAGAAAATATTTAGTTTAAAGGTTTCAGATACAATCAAACATTGTGTAGACAAGGCTATGGGGGAGAGGTATGGTGTTTAACATCACTTTCAACAATACTTCTGTTGGCAACATAACATTTAAGTTGACTAATGGGCAAGATAACATCAACATAATGTAGCATGTACGGAAAATACATTAAATATCTGTGCATGTGTATACAAAGACGTACAATATGACAGTTTGGAGTTAGGGGAAGAGTCATGTCCCATGTCTAGCTCTTTGCCATTAAGAGTACATAAGGTGTACATCTGGGTCTCATTTTCGGACACTTTTTTAAGATGGCTGCCGCCCTTTAGCTGTCCAGATAATACAGAGTAAAACCCGCCATTTTGAATAAACGTCCAATGGCGGGAAATATAATAGCATTATTTTACCTCCTTCACAAAAGACTTTCTAACTCCGAACTCCTGTATTAATTTACCAGTTTTTTAATAAAGAATAGGTGTTGTCATCGTATGGTAATTGGATTTACAACTACCTGTGCAATCAGTGCCTATCACCACTCAAGTTGTGAGTTCAAACCCTGTTCATGGTGACGTGTACTCGATACAACATTATGTGATTTGTCAGTGACTTGTGACAGGTCTGTGTTTTCTTCGTGTACCCCTCTTTCCTCCACCACGATATATAACTGAAATATTGTTGAAAGTGGCATTAAACACCATAAACCCAAACCTTATTATCACATATCTTTTTGGTTTTTAGATGCAGGAAGAGGACATAATACCAGGAAACTTCAACCAAACAGTAGATGGAGTTTTAGCGACCTTTGGAGAAGTAAAATGTCCCTTGTCTGAGATAACCTTGTATAGTAGTCAGACAACAAACATCTCTGTTTTTGACATATATTTGATTGCTGTGTCCTTCAATATGGTTGATTTTTCAAACCAATCACCAATTATAGTTTACGATGGTAACTGTACACGATGCCAGGTGAAGGATGGGAAACTACACTGTGTTGACAAGGTAATATTTCAATCATAACTACACCCATGCATAAATGCTGTTAATATTAGGATGGTCATCAATATCAACAAAACAAACATAACTGAGCTCACTGAACAAAAAAAAAACCTACGACATATGATGTTAGAAATCCAGACCGTACTGGCTTGCGACAGGTACAAAAATGTGGCAGGGTTAAACTGGTTAATGGGATCACAACCTTCCCATCTTGATAACTGGATCTCCCAACGGCAAACGATAAAAGAAAATACACAGATACACTTCTGCTTAAAAATTTGTTGTGTAATTGTTTTGATATTTCTTTTCCCCATGTTTTGTAACTGTCCTGGTGGTGTAATGGTTATCATGGTCATTTTGAGTGGTAGATCGTTGGACAAACCAAAGAATATAAATTTGATATGTGCTGCTTCTCCACTAAGTATGTAACATTACAGAGGAAGTAAAAAGACTGGTAGACTTGGAGTAAGGACAGTGTTTCCAAGTAGAGTGACTAATCTATAGCTGTATATAGAATGTTGTTTCAGTGGGCTCTCTCATCTCTTAGTTTTGTTATGGAAAGGGGTGTTTATAGAACGTAGTCCAAAGCACAGAAACACATGATGAATATGATTGATTGATTGATTTTTGGTATTTAATGCCACTTTCAACAATATTTCAGCTATATCATGACGACCAGTTTGAGTGGTGGAAGTACCCGGAGAGAACCACCGACCATGGACAAGCAACTGGTAAACTTTATCACTTGCGGCTGCGAGTCGAGTGCACTCTTTTTTGTAATTTACAAAGCTGAACGTGAACCCACGCTGTATTGGTGATAGGCTTGTATGAGTTGTTAGGTAATCCAACTACCTAACTCATTGAGCCACCCGGGCCCTCATGATGAATATGAATTAAGAGAATGTATTACTACTAAAAGAAGATAGAACTTAGACCCTGAACTAGCAAGACAAAAGTTTCAAAAGTCTTTCCTGGATCTGTATATATCTGTCTTCTGTTAGTCTGTATATGTCAAATGACTATAAGAACAAATTTAAGATGCCAAATGGGTAATCAGAAACCATAATACAGAGCCTTCTGTTAGTCTGTATATGTCACATGACTAAGAACCAATTTAAGATGCCAAATGGGTAATCAGAAACCATAATACAGAGCCTTCTGTTAGTCTGTATATGTCACATGACTAAGAACCAATTTAAGATGCCAAATGGGTAATCATAAACCGTAATACAGAGCCTTCTGTTAGTCTGTATATGTCACATGACTAAGAACCAATTTAAGATGCCAAATGGGTAATCAGAAACCATAATACAGAGCCTTCTGTTAGTCTGTATATGTCACATGACTAAGAACCAATTTAAGATGCCAAATGGGTAATCATAAACCGTAATACAGAGCCTTCTGTTAGTCTGTATATGTCACATGACTAAGAACCAATTTAAGATGCCAAATGGGTAATCAGAAACCATAATACAGAGCCTTCTGTTAGTCTGTATATGTCACATGACTAAGAACCAATTTAAGATGCCAAAGGGGTAATCAGAAACCATAATACAGAGCCGTATTATAAGTCTGCGCACCTAACCATTCAGGTGGTGAGTACATTGTGAAAAAAATGTTTCTCTATGTAAATTTTTCAAAAGAAAGATAACTCATTCTTCTTTTCAACGATGTAAAAATTTTAAAATAACAAGGACAATAACTTATAAAACGGATGGAAAAATGTACATACCCTACGGTTTTTGTTGATGTTGACATGTTTTATAAATCTGGGAACCACTTCCTGCACCAGGTATGAAGGGAAATGTCAGTGACAGATACAATATTTGGTAGGTTGGAACTGGCTGTAGCAGACAATTTTTACATTAAAAATGAAAGTTGAAGCAATACAGACTTACAATACTTATCAGTAACTGAAGCTACCAGATTTTCTTTGTCATCACACTTGGCATGTGCACAGTAACTGAAGCTACCAGATTCTCTTTGTCATCACACTTGGCATGTACACAGTAACTGAAGCTACCAGATTCTCTTTGTCATCACACTTGGCATGTACACAGTAACTGAAGCTACCAGATTCTCTTTGCCATCACACTTGGCATGTGCACAGTAACTGAAGCTACCAGATTTTCTTTGTCATCACACTTGGCATGTGCACAGTAACTGAAGCTACCAGATTTTCTTTGTCATCACACTTGGCATATGCACAGTAACTGAAGCTACCAGATTCTCTTTGTCATCACACTTGGCATGTGCACAGTAACTGAAGCTACCAGATATTCTTTGTCATCGCACTTGGCATGTGCACAGTAACTGAAGCTACCAGATTCTCTTTGTCATCACACTTGGCATGTACACAGTAACTGAAGCTACCAGATTCTCTTTGTCATCACACTTGGCATGTGCACAGTAACTGAAGCTACCAGATATTCTTTGTCATCACACTTGGCATGTACACAGTAACTAAAGCTACCAGATTTTCTTTGCCATCACACTTGGCATGTGCACAGTAACTAAAGCTACCAGATTCTCTTTGCCATCACACTTGGCATGTACACAGTAACTGAAGCTACCAGATTCTCTTTGTCATCACACTTGGCATGTACACAGTAACTAAAGCTACCAGATTTTCTTTGTCATCACACTTGGCATGTACACAGTAACTGAAGCTACCAGATTTTCTTTGTCATCACACTTGGCATGTACACAGTAACTGAAGCTACCAGATTTTCTTTGTCATCACACTTGGCATGTGCACAGTAACTGAAGCTACCAGATTTTCTTTGCCATCACACTTGGCATGTGTACAGTAACTGAAGCTACCAGATTTTCTTTGTCATCACACTTGGCATGTGCACAGTAACTGAAGCTACCAGATTTTCTTTGTCATCACACTTGGCATGTGCACAGTAACTGAAGCTACCAGATTTTCTTTGTCATCACACTTGGCATGTGTACAGTAACTGAAGCTACCAGATTTTCTTTGCCATCACACTTGGCATGTGCACAGTAACTGAAGCTACCAGATTTTCTTTGCCATCACACTTGGCATGTGCACAGTAACTGAAGCTACCAAATTTTCTTTGCCATCACACTTGGCATGTGTACAGTAACTGAAGCTACCAGATTTTCTTTGCCATCACACTTGGCATGTGCACAGTAACTGAAGCTACCAGATTTTCTTTGCCATCACACTTGGCATGTGCACAGTAACTGAAGCTACCAAATTTTCTTTGCCATCACACTTGGCATGTGCACAGTAACTGAAGCTACCAGATATTCTTTGCCATCACACTTGGCATGTGTACAGTAACTGAAGCTACCAGATATTCTTTGCCATCACACTTGGCATGTGTACAGTAACTGAAGCTACCAGATATTCTTTGCCATCACACTTGGCATGTACACAGTAACTGAAGCTACCAGATATTCTTTGCCATCACACTTGGCATGTGTACAGTAACTGAAGCTACCAGATATTCTTTGCCATCACACTTGGCATGTGTACAGTAACTAAAGCTACCAGATTTTCTTTGTCATCACACTTGGCATGTACACAGTAACTGAAGCTACCAGATTTTCTTTGTCATCACACTTGGCATGTACACAGTAACTGAAGCTACCAGATTTTCTTTGTCATCACACTTGGCATGTGCACAGTAACTGAAGCTACCAGATTTTCTTTGCCATCACACTTGGCATGTGTACAGTAACTGAAGCTACCAGATTTTCTTTGTCATCACACTTGGCATGTGTACAGTAACTGAAGCTACCAGATATTCTTTGTCATCGCACTTGGCATGTGTACAGTAACTGAAGCTAACAGATTGTCTTTGCCATCACACTTGGCATGTGCACAGTAACTGAAGCTACCAGATTTTCTTTGTCATCACACTTGGCATGTGCACAGTAACTGAAGCTACCAGATTTTCTTTGCCATCACACTTGGCATGTGCACAGTAACTGAAGCTACCACATTTTCTTTGCCATCACACTTGGCATGTGCACAGTAACTGAAGCTACCAGATATTCTTTGCCATCACACTTGGCATGTGTACAGTAACTGAAGCTACCAGATATTCTTTGCCATCACACTTGGCATGTGTACAGTAACTGAAGCTACCAGATATTCTTTGCCATCACACTTGGCATGTACACAGTAACTGAAGCTACCAGATATTCTTTGCCATCACACTTGGCATGTGTACAGTAACTGAAGCTACCAGATATTCTTTGCCATCACACTTGGCATGTGTACAGTAACTGAAGCTACCAGATTTTCTTTGCCATCACACTTGGCATGTGCACAGTAACTGAAGCTACCAGATATTCTTTGCCATCACACTTGGCATGTGTACAGTAACTGAAGCTACCAGATATTCTTTGCCATCACACTTGGCATGTGTACAGTAACTGAAGCTACCAGATATTCTTTGCCATCACACTTGGCATGTACACAGTAACTGAAGCTACCAGATATTCTTTGCCATCACACTTGGCATGTGTACAGTAACTGAAGCTACCAGATATTCTTTGCCATCACACTTGGCATGTACACAGTAACTGAAGCTACCAGATTTTCTTTGTCATCACACTTGGCATGTGTACAGTAACTGAAGCTACCAGATATTCTTTGCCATCACACTTGGCATGTGTACAGTAACTGAAGCTACCAGATTTTCTTTGCCATCACACTTGGCATGTGTACAGTAACTGAAGCTACCAGATTTTCTTTGCCATCACACTTGGCATGTGTACAGTAACTGAAGCTACCAGATATTCTTTGCCATCACACTTGGCATGTGTACAGTAACTGAAGCTACCAGATATTCTTTGCCATCACACTTGGCATGTGTACAGTAACTGAAGCTACCAGATATTCTTTGCCATCACACTTGGCATGTGTACAGTAACTGAAGCTACCAGATTTTCTTTGCCATCACACTTGGCATGTGTACAGTAACTGAAGCTACCAGATTTTCTTTGCCATCACACTTGGCATGTGTACAGTAACTGAAGCTACCAGATTTTCTTTGCCATCACACTTGGCATGTGTACAGTAACTGAAGCTACCATATTTTCTTTGCCATCACACTTGGCATGTGTACAGTAACTGAAGCTACCAGATATTCTTTGCCATCACACTTGGCATGTGTACAGTAACTGAAGCTACCAGATATTCTTTGCCATCACACTTGGCATGTGTACAGTAACTGAAGCTACCAAATATTCTTTGCCATCACACTTGGCATGTGTACAGTAACTGAAGCTACCAGATTTTCTTTGCCATCACACTTGGCATGTGTACAGTAACTGAAGCTACCAGATTTTCTTTGCCATCACACTTGGCATGTGTACAGTAACTGAAGCTACCAGATTTTCTTTGCCATCACACTTGGCATGTGTACAGTAACTGAAGCTACCAGATTTTCTTTGCCATCACACTTGGCATGTGTACAGTAACTGAAGCTACCAGATTTTCTTTGCCATCACACTTGGCATGTGTACAGTAACTGAAGCTACCAGATTTTCTTTGCCATCACACTTGGCATGTGTACAGTAACTGAAGCTACCAGATATTCTTTGCCATCACACTTGGCATGTGTACAGTAACTGAAGCTACCAGATTTTCTTTGCCATCACACTTGGCATGTGTACAGTAACTGAAGCTACCAGATATTCTTTGCCATCACACTTGGCATGTGTACCGTAACTGAAGCTACCAGATATTCTTTGCCATCACACTTGGCATGTGTACAGTAACTGAAGCTACCAGATATTCTTTGCCATCACACTTGGCATGTGTACAGTAACTGAAGCTACCAGATATTCTTTGTCATCACACTTGGCATGTACACAGTAACTGAAGCTACCAGATATTCTTTGCCATCACACTTGGCATGTGTACCGTAACTGAAGCTACCAGATATTCTTTGTCATCACACTTGGCATGTGTACAGTAACTGAAGCTACCAGATATTCTTTGCCATCACACTTGGCATGTGTACCGTAACTGAAGCTACCAGATATTCTTTGCCATCACACTTGGCATGTGTACAGTAACTGAAGCTACCAGATATTCTTTGCCATCACACTTGGCATGTGTACAGTAACTGAAGCTACCAGATATTCTTTGCCATCACACTTGGCATGTGTACAGTAACTGAAGCTACCAGATTTTCTTTGTCATCACACTTGGCATGTGTACAGTAACTGAAGCTACCAGATATTCTTTGCCATCACACTTGGCATGTGTACAGTAACTGAAGCTACCAGATTTTCTTTGTCATCACACTTGGCATGTGTACAGTAACTGAAGCTACCAGATATGCTTTGCCATCACACTTGGCATGTGTACAGTAACTGAAGCTACCAGATATTCTTTGCCATCACACTTGGCATGTGTACAGTAACTGAAGCTACCATATATTCTTTGCCATCACACTTGGCATGTGTACAGTAACTGAAGCTACCAGATATTCTTTGTCATCACACTTGGCATGTGTACAGTAACTGAAGCTACCAGATATTCTTTGCCATCACACTTGGCATGTGTACAGTAACTGAAGCTACCAGATATTCTTTGCCATCACACTTGGCATGTGTACAGTAACTGAAGCTACCAGATATTCTTTGCCATCACACTTGGCATGTGTACAGTAACTGAAGCTACCAGATATTCTTTGTCATCACACTTGGCATGTGTACAGTAACTGAAGCTACCAGATATTCTTTGCCATCACACTTGGCATGTGTACAGTAACTGAAGCTACCAGATATTCTTTGCCATCACACTTGGCATGTACACAGTAACTGAAGCTACCAGATATTCTTTGCCATCACACTTGGCATGTGTACAGTAACTGAAGCTACCAGATATTCTTTGCCATCACACTTGGCATGTACACAGTAACTGAAGCTACCAGATTTTCTTTGTCATCACACTTGGCATGTGTACAGTAACTGAAGCTACCAGATATTCTTTGCCATCACACTTGGCATGTGTACAGTAACTGAAGCTACCAGATTTTCTTTGCCATCACACTTGGCATGTGTACAGTAACTGAAGCTACCAGATTTTCTTTGCCATCACACTTGGCATGTGTACAGTAACTGAAGCTACCAGATATTCTTTGCCATCACACTTGGCATGTGTACAGTAACTGAAGCTACCAGATATTCTTTGCCATCACACTTGGCATGTGTACAGTAACTGAAGCTACCAGATATTCTTTGCCATCACACTTGGCATGTGTACAGTAACTGAAGCTACCAGATTTTCTTTACCATCACACTTGGCATGTGTACAGTAACTGAAGCTACCAGATTTTCTTTGCCATCACACTTGGCATGTGTACAGTAACTGAAGCTACCAGATTTTCTTTGCCATCACACTTGGCATGTGTACAGTAACTGAAGCTACCATATTTTCTTTGCCATCACACTTGGCATGTGTACAGTAACTGAAGCTACCAGATATTCTTTGCCATCACACTTGGCATG
The DNA here is from genome assembly GCA_963680875.1 of Bathymodiolus brooksi. Lineage (NCBI taxonomy): Eukaryota > Metazoa > Mollusca > Bivalvia > Mytilida > Modiolidae > Bathymodiolus > Bathymodiolus brooksi. The sequence goes on from OY804584.1 coordinate 30,783,800, forward strand.
TGTACAGTAACTGAAGCTACCAGATATTCTTTGCCATCACACTTGGCATGTGTACAGTAACTGAAGCTACCAAATATTCTTTGCCATCACACTTGGCATGTGTACAGTAACTGAAGCTACCAGATTTTCTTTGCCATCACACTTGGCATGTGTACAGTAACTGAAGCTACCAGATTTTCTTTGCCATCACACTTGGCATGTGTACAGTAACTGAAGCTACCAGATTTTCTTTGCCATCACACTTGGCATGTGTACAGTAACTGAAGCTACCAGATTTTCTTTGCCATCACACTTGGCATGTGTACAGTAACTGAAGCTACCAGATTTTCTTTGCCATCACACTTGGCATGTGTACAGTAACTGAAGCTACCAGATTTTCTTTGCCATCACACTTGGCATGTGTACAGTAACTGAAGCTACCAGATATTCTTTGCCATCACACTTGGCATGTGTACAGTAACTGAAGCTACCAGATTTTCTTTGCCATCACACTTGGCATGTGTACAGTAACTGAAGCTACCAGATATTCTTTGCCATCACACTTGGCATGTGTACCGTAACTGAAGCTACCAGATATTCTTTGCCATCACACTTGGCATGTGTACAGTAACTGAAGCTACCAGATATTCTTTGCCATCACACTTGGCATGTGTACAGTAACTGAAGCTACCAGATATTCTTTGTCATCACACTTGGCATGTACACAGTAACTGAAGCTACCAGATATTCTTTGCCATCACACTTGGCATGTGTACCGTAACTGAAGCTACCAGATATTCTTTGTCATCACACTTGGCATGTGTACAGTAACTGAAGCTACCAGATATTCTTTGCCATCACACTTGGCATGTGTACCGTAACTGAAGCTACCAGATATTCTTTGCCATCACACTTGGCATGTGTACAGTAACTGAAGCTACCAGATATTCTTTGCCATCACACTTGGCATGTGTACAGTAACTGAAGCTACCAGATATTCTTTGCCATCACACTTGGCATGTGTACAGTAACTGAAGCTACCAGATTTTCTTTGTCATCACACTTGGCATGTGTACAGTAACTGAAGCTACCAGATATTTTTTGCCATCACACTTGGCATGTGTACAGTAACTGAAGCTACCAGATTTTCTTTGTCATCACACTTGGCATGTGTACAGTAACTGAAGCTACCAGATATGCTTTGCCATCACACTTGGCATGTGTACAGTAACTGAAGCTACCAGATATTCTTTGCCATCACACTTGGCATGTGTACAGTAACTGAAGCTACCATATATTCTTTGCCATCACACTTGGCATGTGTACAGTAACTGAAGCTACCAGATATTCTTTGTCATCACACTTGGCATGTGTACAGTAACTGAAGCTACCAGATATTCTTTGCCATCACACTTGGCATGTGTACAGTAACTGAAGCTACCAGATATTCTTTGCCATCACACTTGGCATGTGTACAGTAACTGAAGCTACCAGATATTCTTTGCCATCACACTTGGCATGTGTACAGTAACTGAAGCTACCAGATATTCTTTGTCATCACACTTGGCATGTGTACAGTAACTGAAGCTACCAGATATTCTTTGCCATCACACTTGGCATGTGTACCGTAACTGAAGCTACCAGATATTCTTTGCCATCACACTTGGCATGTGTACAGTAACTGAAGCTACCAGATATTCTTTGTCATCACACTTGGCATGTGTACAGTAACTGAAGCTACCAGATATTCTTTGCCATCACACTTGGCATGTGTACAGTAACTGAAGCTACCAGATATTCTTTGCCATCACACTTGGCATGTGCAATAGAAATGATCATAATAATACCTGCAGGTTCTTATCATTAATTCAAAATTTAGGATTAATTCTTTTTCGCTATGGAAAATTTGAAATTGTTTATTTTGTTCATGTAAATTTGGTATGGAAGACGTCATTTTCATAGCTATTTCAGTTACATCAAATCTGTCTGATTAACTGTGGAACGAAACTGTAGTATCTGTGGAAAATCACAGAACTATCCCAAGGCACCTCTCCACTTGCGGAAATCAAATGCTATTACAATCATGCCCATGGAGGCCCCTTTGAATTAAGTGGCATTAATCACCTAACGTTATCAGAATAATACTAATATTAATGAAAATGAAATCGTACACAACTTATATCAATAAAACATACTTATTTTGTCTATGTTTTTTTTATAGAAGGACATTTGTAGAATCGATGGTAAATGTTATAACAAAGAGGATAATATTTGTAACGTGAATGGTAATACTAAAATAGATGAGGGTATTAACTACATACAGCTCTGGACAATTGGTGCAGTGTTGGGTGGAGTATCCATCGTTATCATCCCAACATTACTCATCATAAAGAGGTAGTATGTTTATAGGTGGGTTTTTAATGTTCTGATTAGGAGATAACTGTATTGTATTTGAAAATGTCACGGCATTAATTGGAGATTTGATGGTCGCAAATTGAGTTTACTGGCGAAGTGTTAATTTTGATAAATTTTAAGCTAAAATAAGTTTGCAAGGTAGGAGGGATTTTAATTATTTTTGTGTATTGTTGTAAAAGTAGGATTTCACGTTTTCAAGATGGTGGATCCTTTCAGCTGAAACCCTTAGTTACGACTTTTAGATTGAGAATTTTGCACAGAATAGTAACCAATCAAATCATGCATGCAAATTGCATTAGAATGAAGAATTGTTTGAGTGAATGATTTGATTGATTGATTGTTGATTAACATCTAGCGATAAATATTTCATACATATTCAAGTACTCAGTGGCATAGAGCAAGTTCAACAATGTCTACAATTACAAGGTTCAAATATCCTCAAATTATGAGAAAATAATGCTCACATTTGATGCTCTTTCAAGACTGGGTACTAGTTTGTCTGTTGTAAGGGAAATAACTTGTATGAAAAAGGTATGAAAACCGCATAATTTTAGAATGAAACCAGAAATGTGCAAAAGGTTTATTTAAGGGACGACAGCCACTGATGGGGGAGGTAGATATAAATCCAACTATCATATACTATGAAAGTTCTTTTATTCGCAGGGCCCAGATGGCTCAATGAGTTGGGTAGTTGGATTACCCAACAACTCATACAAGCCTATCACCAATACGGCGTGGATTCGCGGCCGGCTTTGTAAATTACAAAAAAGGGTGCATTCGACTCGCAGCCACAAGTGATAAAGTTTACTAGTTACTAGTTGCTTGCCCATGGTCGGTGGTTCTCTCCGGGTACTCCGGCTTCTTCCACCACTAAAACTGGTTGCCATGATATAGCTGAAATATTGCTGAAAGTGGCGTTAAAACACCCAAAAAATAAAATCAAATAAAAAAAAAAAATCTTTTATTTGCATATGCCTTTTTTTGTGGTTTGAGGAAAAGTTGATGCATCAATGCATTGTTTCATATTAGGCACACAATAATCCAATGGAAATTTTGTATTTCGTTGGATATTGCATTTCGTGATTTCAATTAATCACGGAATCCACAAAAATTGGAACAAACATTGATTACATGTCATCTTCGCTAGCCAAGGGTTACGATTCAGGTCACCCTTCTCTCCACCCTTGGCGGATCTAGAATACATTTTGAGGATTCACGCTTTAATATTTCATTGGTTACGGCTACCAGTACACGTATCCAATCAGAAGATGTTTTACACGGAGCACATGTTATCGACGAAATGTAAGCAAAGATGCCACTTCCCGTTTTGGTTTCAATGAAAACATCTTTCCCGTCTGCCAAAGCTTTGAAACTTTTCACTTGGTTGACAGTAAGTGCTTCCAAATTAAATTGATCACAAATAAGTTTTTCTTCACTGGGCGCTGCCATTTTCAACTCTCCAAAATACGTATAACAAAACGATTCCGATTGGCTGGCGATGACGACTATCTAAGGGGCGCAACTTCGATAAACCACCAGGTGGCATTGCGCGCAAATTTCAAAATGTATTCTAGATCCGCCAAGGGTGGAGAGAAGGGGGACCCGAATCGTAACCCTTGGCTAGCGAAGATGATTACATGTATAAACAGAGAAATCGAGATGGGAAGCTGAATTTTGTTTTAATGAATAAAATTTGTACATTTTCAGATTACAAAAGAAAAGAAGCCTGTCTATGGAACAGGTACAGCTACATGAACATTGAGAGATAAAGAGATTGTATCCATACAGTGTATATAATCCAATGTTTTATTTTTAGTAATACCTATTATGTGTTTTTTACTTCCTCTTTTAAGTTTATTTATTGTAAATAATGTTCCTATTAGTGGTGTTATATTATGGAAAAGGGAGAATATGATCTTTTAATATTTTATTGAAATTTCCACATAAAATTCAGAGTTCAAATAAAAATGAATATATCAAAGAATTACTTATCACTTCTTATACAAGAAGCCGAGAAGGTCTCAAGTATCTGTATTGATCATATGATGTGAAGTACTAACCCTCGTTGGATATCATCAAGATACTCAGAGTTTTTGATTGACAACATATTTGTTATGTTTGGTGGACATGTTTTCAGCAGTCGGCATTCCTATGGGTACCAGCTGTGCTCTTCTTCTCATGGACTTGTTAATTTTTTCGCATGAGACAGACTGGCTTCTCAAGAAAAATGAAAAGCTTTAAATTCATGTTCCGATATATAGATGATGTCCTTTCATTCAATAATTCTGAATTTGGTGATTTTGTTCATCACATCTATTCCATTGAGCTTGAAATAAAGGATACCACAGATAGAGCTAGGTCTGCTTCATACCTTGACCTACACCTCGAAATTGACAATGTGTTAAGAATGAACCTTTATGACAAATGAAATGATTGCAATTTTCCCATTATGAATTTACTATTTATATGTGGCAACATTCCAGAAGCACCTGCATATGGAGTATACATCTCTCAGTTGTTCCGATATTTCAGACCTTATGGCTCTTATCATGATTTCTTTGATAGAGCATTGGCTACTAACAAGGAAGCTACTGAACCAAGGGTTCCTAGTGGTTAAGTTGAAGTCATCACAGTGAAAGTTTCTTACGGTAGCGATCATGACCTGGTCAACAGTTACAAAATATGAAATGACCATGGATATGTTCAGTTTGTCATAATCACCATCTGGTCCTTTTATCATTAATAACATATCACCAGGGTTGTAACAAGAGTAACACAAAAGGGTGGCACATCTGGAGCAGGAACTGCATGTCCTTCTGGAGCACCTGTGTTCCCGAAAGAGATGATTAAAAATGAAAAGCTGCCAAATGATAGCAATGGACACGACCCAATCATGTAATAAATCAGGTGCATTTTTGGGGTAATTTCAGGGTTAGGGTTGTGGTGCTTGATGCCACTTTCAACAATATTTCAATTACTAGTATATCGTGGCAGTCATATTGGTGGAGGAAACCACCAACCTGCCACAAGTCACTGACAAACTTTATCACATAAAGTTGTATCGAGTACACCCGAGAAGGATTCAAACTTACAAGGTTAGTGGTGATAGGCACTGATTGCATACATGTAGGTAGTTATAAATCCAACTACCATATGATCACCACCACGAAAGCTCCTCTGTAAATTTCATATTCCTCTGTAAATTATTAGAACACATAAAAGTTTTCCAGAATGTTATTTATTTCAAACGTAAATTCTACAGTACAACAGATCATAATTAGAACAATGTACACAATATGAGGATTGCCTTGTGTAGATAAGTCTAGAGTAGAAATGTCATGTTGCAGTTTAAAAGTCATTTACCATTGGTGATCTTTCCAAGAGAGTTAAGCATTGTAAAATTTCTTTTTCATATTTACTAAATAATATAACTGGCAAAAATAATATATTTCAAGTACACAATCAAAAGTACAAAAATGTAACAAATGTCAAGGTCATATAGAGGTTAAACAATCAAATCTAACAAATATCAAGGTCACATAGAGGTAATTCACAATCAAAAGTAACAAATGTCAAGGTCATAGAGGTCATACACAATCAAAAGTCACAAATGTCAAGGTCACATAGAGGTCATAAGTTAAAAACTATACATTACACAAGAAACAACCTAATGATTGCACCTCAATTATGTTATTTGTTTAAATAACTAAAAACATTCCTTGACAAAACATGACTAGTTTATTTATAAGACTCCCATATTTTCATAATGATTGATTTTTGGTGTTTAACGCCACTTTCAGCAATATTTCAGCTATATCATGGCGACCAGTTTTAGTGGTGGAAGAAGTCAGTGCCCAGAGAGAACCACCAACCATGGGCAAGCAACTGGTAAACTTGATCACTTGGTGATAGACTTGTATGACTATGAGTTGTTAGGTAATCCAACTACCTATCTCATTGAGACACCCGGGCCTAAAATAGAATACTTAAACTAAACAGAAGCGACAGTACAAACATTGCTCAATACATTAGCTGAAATAACAGTTCATATAAAATACACATGTAATATAAATATTTCAAGTGGGGGTTTTTTTTTGGGGGGGGGGGGGGGGGGAGGGTACCAGTTCATTAATCATACTTGAAAAAACAACCAATCAGAACATTGTATTTAGTATGTTATGATTGTAAGCCAAGAACTTGAAACTTTCCTATAGAATGAATGAATTAAATTAAATAGCAACAGTTGAATAATGCCTCCCACTCAACAACCCTTGTATCAACTGGCAGAGAAATTCTTATTTCGCTAAAAAAAATATAGATTCTCCTTCAGTTGCCCGTGAGAGTGGAGAAATATCGTAACCCACATGGGCAACTGAAGGAGAATTTGTTTCTCCCATTATCTAACACAAACTTTATTTCAAAAGCCGTCAAATGCTGGGAAAGGCACGAGACATTTTAATCCTCTAGAGGATAACACATTTTTCCACCACTGGTTCAGCAGGGTTAAAATGCCATAATAATGGGAGAAAAAGCTATTAATAGTTACCAATTAAAATAATCATTTGATATTGTCAATCTCCTTCTTTGGAGTGAAAAAGTTATACAAATAAATGACGGGTCCTATAATTTGTAAGGAATTCCTTTCTTAATTTAGATATATTTATAAGCTGTGATTTGATTTGCTATAAAAACAGTTGTTTGGGATTTATCAGTGTTTTAATATTATCACTTGACTGAGGATTTCTCTGCCAGTTGATCCATGGGCAATGAATTGAGTATTTGAAGCATGATCAGCTGTGGGTTACAGACGATGAAATAAATTAAGTTACACAGCAACAGCAATGTGAAATAAGTGTACAATAAATAGTGTGCAAAATATAAAATAATATATAAATGTTATTATGTTTCAACTGACAAAAATTAAGTATTCACATAACACCATTTAAATAGAAAAATTAACATAATTTGATTATTTTTTTCACCATTTTGATTCATATTTCACGTAGATACAAAAAAAGCAAATATTACAATCTAGAAATTTTGCTTACAATGTTTTCTTATTTGTAAGACTGTCATATTTAACAACCATTATTCTGGACAAATTGGACAAAGCTTCTGTATCAACATGATCATCAAATTGGATTCTGGGTATTTGATCAAGATCACAGGAGTGTTTTAAATCAAGGTACACAAAATGTTTTAACCCATTTGGATATTAAGGTCATTCATGTCGCTCCCTGAAGTACTAACCACATCTGTGATGTAATTGTTAGCATGCTGATCTCGAGTGATGTAGATTGTGGGTTTGAATCCCCGTGGGGTCAAACCAAAGACTATAAATTGGTATTTGCTGCTTCTTGGCAAAGCACATGTGCATCAAGGTATACTTTTTTCAGTGAGCTAGCACAACAAAAATGCAACTAAGCGTATTGGTGTCTAGTACAAAGCTGACATCATCTCATCAAAAGGTAACCTGCTCTCACCATGATATAGTTGAAAACTTTCTGACTTAATTCAGAGCTTTAAACAACAATCACTCAGAGGTACTTGTAGGTAGATTTGTTTCTCATTTCTAACACTGTGGTGAATTTTGATATTGCTACCATATAGCATCTTGAGTGAGTGAGTGACTGTTGTCTAACGCCAACTTAGATATTTCTCAGCTATATCATGGCAAGAACAAGTTAATTTTCAATGAGATGATCATGAGATCCATTTTTTCCTAGACCAACACGCTTTGTTGGATTTTTATATTGCTAGCTTACTGAAACAGTCTGCGGATAGACATGTTTCCCCACTCGGACACATCATCCTGATTCTGAGCCAACCAGTCTTTGCTCTTTCTCCTTAATAATGCTACGTGCTTAGCGGAGAAGCAACAAATATCAATTTTATCGTCTTTGGTTTAAACCTATCGGGGTTTCAAACTCATGATCTACCGCACTCGAGGTAGGCATAACCATTACACCACTGATGTGGTTACACTGTAAAAGAAATCGGACTAGGAATAAACATGTAATTTAATTAACAACAATACAAACATATAAACACATTTTACTAATTTGGCAGCACTAAAATTATCTTCAGTTTGTCTAACCTAGGTAAACTCAATTTGTGACTGTAAAACCGACGATTTATGTCCACAAAGCTTAAAATACAATACAATTATCTCCTAATCTACAGCTCTATGACAATTGAACCATTACCTTCATGCTTTCGAATTGAACTAACAAAATAGAGAAAAATTCTCGACCTTACATAATCTACATACATACATACTATTTAGGTCATGGTAAATAAAACATTGGTCTGCTGTTTCCTGGCCCACCCACTCGCCAAAATCTGACACTATCCAAAAATATTCAATAAGGTTTTGAAGTTAGTCTCCCGGGAGTCTGTTTTCCTGGCCGACCTACCAAAATCTGCCACTATCCAAAACAATTCTTTAAGGTTTTGAAAATAGAGCTCGAGGCTCCCAGGAGTCTGTAATCTCTCACCTGGCTCTTAATTTTACTTCTAAATTTTATAGAAAAATTTCAGCTCATTCTTTTTTTTTTGGTCATTCAATAAAATTTCTATATGTCAAGTAATGTCAAAGGGAGAGGTAACAATAAACAAAAACAGTCTTTTTTTTAAATCTTTGAAGAAGAAAAAAATAATTGTTTACAGACTTATGCACATTGTGGGTTGAGAAACAGCAAACTAACTATTTTTTTTAAGCATGTCCTTGTATATTCTACTTCAAAATATTTCTATTAGCACAATAATCTAAATTTCTTTGATTGCATCTATATAAACAACTCCTTCTCTTCTGTTGTACTCATTGTATTTGGTATAATATCATTCGTTGTGACTGTCTGATTATCAATTTTATCACTGTCTTGCAAATAAAGACTTTCTGTCAATTTTCCAGAAATCACATCTTGAGTATCTTGTAATATTTTGTCTTCAGAATTCAGATTTTGTGTATCATGTAATATTTCGTCTTCAGAATTCAGATTTTGTGTATCTTGTAATATTTCGTCTACAGAATTCAGATTTTGTGTATCGTGTAATATTTTGTCTTCAGAATTTAGATGTTGAGTATCTTGTAATATTTTGTCTTCAGAATTCAGATTTTGTGTATCATGTAATATTTTGTCTTCAGAATTCAGATTTTGTGTATCGTGTAATATTTTGTCTACAGAATTCAGATTTTGTGCATCTTGTAACATTTCTTCTTCAGAATTCAGATGTTGAGTATCTTGCAATATTTCGTCTTCAGAATTCAGATCTTGTGAATCTGGTAACATATCTTCAGAATCCATGCATTTGATTCTCTCTTGAGCTTCATTTGATGTCTGACGAATATATTTTTCAAGATATGACAATGTCGGCGGCAGACTCAACCTCCTGGAATCTTTTCGGTCTAAGGTTTTAGCCTCTACTTCTTCCTCATTGAACACATCCTCTGAAAATTCCATCGTAAGAAACCCTACTTGATCATCGTCAAGCATTGGGCCAGTGCTAGCAATGCTTTCAGCATCAGACCTGTCCTCGTCGGGAACAGAAAGTGCCGAAGACAAACTAGAATGACTAGGAGAATTTGTCGGTGGAGAAAACACTTTAGATTGTGTCGGTGTAACGATTGTTTCTGGTAGAGATCGATTTTCTGGCGAGTTGCCAAAATTCATTTCAGATCTTTTTGAATTTTTCCTAGATTCTTTTGCCGCAGAATGTGTTTTACCCTTCTTACGTGTTGGTTGTATGCTCTGAGTTTGATACATTTGGGTGAGAGGGTCCATTGCACTGTCAATTCGTAAAATGAGCCCTCCTTTAAGCTTACTATTTCTCCGAATTACAGACGGTGATCCGTCCTTTTCGAAATCAGATGATCTTTGGTCTGAAGTAATACTGTCATATATAGCACTACGTTTTGTGTTCTCTGTTTCTCTCTGCGATAGAGAGGAAGAATTAGAGTCTCTCTGTCTCAGAGAGGAAGAATTAGAGTCTCTCTGTCTCAGAGAGGAAGAATTATAGTCTCTATCAATACTTTTTCTATGAACATGTGAGTTAGATGAGGTATTTTTCGGCAGGGACATAAATTCTGATTCCATACTGGGAATTGGAAATTCATCATGTTCACTAATACTGGCCTTGTGCTCAATTGCAGATCTATAACTTTGGTTACGAGATCGTTCAACAGATTCATGAATGACTGACGGAAGTGAGTACTGATTAGTCTGGTATCCTGATATAGTCTGACTTGTCGTGTAGTCCTCATTCTTACTACTGACAGCATTCCGACCCTCGATAGAACTATTGTTCTTTAGACGAACTGGGGGTGGAGAAGGTGTTTCTGATCCTACCCCAGCTCCCCTAACTCCAAGTTCTATTTCATGCTGTTTTTCTATTCTCTGTTGATGTATACTGTCACTTATCTTTTCCAAGTTCCTTAAAGCTTCAGAATACATCACCTTAGACGAATGAACGTCCTCTTCTAAAATCTTGATGGCTCTTTTGTTATCCTGTAAAAATAAATTGCCAGATAACTCTTAATTTACAATATCTTATATAAGACCATGTTAACTGTCAATTTGTGCATTCTGACTTAAAAATTAAAAATAATATGTTTTATAGGAGTTATTTCCCTTTAAAGCAGGCAAAAGGGTTCCATATTATGCAAAGTTCAATGAAGATAACATATTTTTCCCGTAATCTTTTCAAAATTCCAATGTAGTAACAACTAATTTTCTATTAGACTATTCTCTATAAAATTATCCTCTGATTTTTTAAAAGGTTCAAAGATCTACAAATTATTTGGTGATATATTTCAGTTGTTATGCTTCACGTAATTGGAGGTGCTCGGTCATACTAAAGGATGCCTACAAGATGTATAGAAAGAAGAGAAGTTTCGATTAATTACCAGTCTGACAGAATAAATAAACAAATTTCAAGTCTGCCTGACATTTTAATAAAACTGAAAACGGAAATTAATACAAATTATGATAATAAAAGGAAGGATATTCAAGAAGTTTTAGTAGATTAACACCATATTCAATAATATTTCAGTTATATCGAATTTATTGACGAAGAGAACCAGAATACCTCTCATCATTGGAGGGAATTGAACTCACAAGAAGGACATTACTTTTTTTTACTTGACAAGTCAACGAATACTATTGTATGATTAGTAACCTTTTTTTGCTGCTTTATTAGTTTTCATTTTGAACTAGAGGCTCACATGAGCCTGAATTGCACAGAAAGAAGTAAAGAAGATTTACTGAACTATTGAATATCTAAGCATCTGTTAAATGTTGATTCAAATAAGTCACAGCTAGTGTTCTTCTGGTTTCACAAGAAAAAAAATCATCTGCATTCGAGTCTTTTAGAATATGAACCACCAAAGTTGGAATTGAAATATTTTGGCTTTCATTTGTACTGAAGTATATCTCTCTCAAATAAAATGAGGTTAGTACAAACCACAAAAGCTTGGGCCTAGACAACTTACAATGTAATTTTTTTTTACTTTTTTTGTGTTGCTTTTCCTTTATAAATACAGGGTCGTGATCACATGGTAGTTGGATCTACAACTACCTATGAATGAGTGTCTATCACCACTAACGTTGTGAGTTCGAATCCTGCTCAGGTGTACTTGATACAACATTATGTGATTTAATGTTTGGTCAGTGACTTGGTACAGGTCAGTGGTTTTCTCTGGGTACTCCGGTTTCCTCACCAACAAAGCTGACAGCCACGATATAACTGAAATATTGTTGAACGTGGCATTAAACACCATAACCCCTAACCTTGTAAATTTCAATAATAAATATATCTTATAAATAATGCCAGTGCCGAATCACTGACTACTGGATAATACCCTCAGGAACTAATAGTCTGCCAGCAAAGTATCAACCAAGTAATAAAAACATATAATAAGTCACCTACTAACCTCCATCTGCTGATTTACTGCGGCTTTTAACTCAAAATATGGTCTGAAACATAAACAAAACAAAAATTAATGACAACAGTAAAACAAACTTTTTATCAGGGATTTCATTGGTAGAAGGTTGATAAACCTGTGATATTGTGCCTCTATTAAATACTGATTAACGAAACCTGTAAATAGTTTTAACCTTTTTCAATTGTCATTTGCAACCTCTGACATAATCTGACAGCTATACCGTGTCGCTGACTTGTTGAAGGTGATCAGTATTTGGTAGAAGTAGAAAGTTTAAGTATTAGAAGGTTTGCGGGTTCTGCTTGACAAAAGTCTTAGAGGTAAAGTTTCTCAGTCACGTACAGACAGTCAGAACTGTTTTTGTAATGCAATGGTCTTCTTCACATAGAAAATTGACCATTATGATACAACTGAAATATTGTTGTTGGTGACTCCAATCATATCAAATCTTTTCAGTCAGGTGAATTTTATATTTGATTTTAATTTTTTTAATTTTGGCCATTCAGGTATTTCTAAAACTGGGGTGATCCTATCAGATGTTGATAAATCAGGAAATCTGTCATAAGAAATTTGTACATTATTTTTGCATAATTTTGTTAATATTTCTCAAACTCTATTATCAAAACTATTATGCCATATTGGATGTCCATTTCCCTGTGGTGGCCATATTGGATGTCCATTTCCCTGTGGTGGCAATATTAAATGTCTAATCAGAAAAGTTGCGATAAAATGAAAAACAAAAAATAGCACACTGTCGGAACAGTTCCAAAATTAAATCAAACAATTATAGAAACAGAGGCAAAATCAATACCCCTAACACACATATACATGACCCCTAACACACATATACATGACTCCTAACACACATATACATGACCCCTAACACACATATACATGACCCCTAACACACATATATACATGACTCCTAACACATATATACATGACCCCTAGCACATATATACATGACTCCTAACACATATATACATGACTCCTAACACATATATACATGACTCCTAACACACATATACATGACTCCTAACACACATATACATGACTCCTAACACATATATACATGACTCCTAACACATATATACATGACTCCTAACACATATATACATGACTCCTAACATATATACATGACCCCTAACACATATATACATGCCTCCTAACACATATATACATGACTCCTAACATATATATACATGACTCCTAACACCATATACATGACTCCTAACACACATATACATGACTCTTAACACATATATACATGACTCCTAACACATATATACATGACTCCTAACATATATATACATGACCCCTAACACATATATACATGACTCCTAATACACATATACATGACTCCTAACACACATATACATGACCCCTAACACACATATACATGACCCCTAACACACATATACATGACCCCTAACACACATATACATGACTCCTAACACACATATACATGACCCCTAACACACATATACATGACCCCTAACACACATATACATGACCATTGTCCTGGTACAGCCACTGTAATAAAAAGTGGTGAGGTTAAACTAGTTTTATAGGTCCAAACCTCACCTCTGAGTGAAATGATGTGGTCATGTAATTGTTTACCACATCTGAGTAAAATGCCAAACCAAAATATAACAGAGCTAACAGTGATATTATAATGAATACTATAATCTTGAACATTATACATAATATATTTAATCTTCGTGACACAAAAGTTGTCATATGTATAATATTTGTAATATCTGTAGATCCAGGGATCGTCGTGATCGCATGGTAGTTGGATTTATAACTACCTGTGCAATCGGTGCCTATCACCATTGAAGTTGTAAGTTCAACCCTGTTCATGGCGAGGTGTACACGATACAACATTATGTGATAAAGTTTGTCAGTGACTTGCGACAGGTCGGTGGTTTTCTCCGGGTACTCCACCAATAAAACTGACTGCCACGATATAACTGAAATATTGCTGAAAGTGGCATTAAACACACTAACCCCTTCTTAATCTGCTAGTGGTACACCTTATAACCCAAAATTCTGGACAAAAAAGTTGGTCCTAGGTTTCATCCTATCTCTATATTTACATTACAGCATTTGAATCATCTAGACAGAATATATCATTAAGGAGCTAGAGCAATGACTGGCTGGCTCAAAGTTAGTAGCACGCCACGATATACTGAAATATTACTAAAGTTGCCGTTAAACACCAATCAATCAATCAATCAGAGTCAGTAAAATGTGTCAAAGGTTAGCAACAAGTCTACCTGTGGACTGTAGTTTCAACGAGTTAGCATTATAAATATCCAAGCATGTTTGTCTAGTACAAAGTGGACATCATCATCTCATTAAAAGTAATTTTTGTCATGATATGGCTGAAAAATTGCTCACTTGGCATTAAACAACAATCACTCACTAACTGATTGAGACTATTTAAATGTTGATAATAATTATGAGGTCTAAACTGATCTCTTGTTCGAAAGACTATCAAGTCCAGGCTTGATCCACAATGATGCCAAATGTTATATTACCAGTACATACATTTTGAAATGCTACAAAAACTATAAACAGTCAAACCTGTCCATGCAGTCACCTCTATTAAGCAGTCACCTGTATTTAAAGGTCACCTATTCATATCATTGCATAGAAAAATTAATATCAATTGAACCTCTTTTAAGAGGCCACCTGTCTAATAAGGCCACTTTTTCTTTGTCTCAATGGTGACCTCTTAATACAGGTTTGTGAGTCAAGACTGAGATATTATGAATTTACCAGATCTCTTGTTTTAATGCATACACATGGGTTGATTTGGCTTTTGGTGTTTAATGCCACTTTCAACAATATTTCAGTTATGTCATGTCGTCAGGTGGAGGAAACCGGAGCACCCTGAGAAAAACCACTGACATGCAGCAAGTCACTGACAAACTTTATCACATAATGTTGTATCGAGTACACCTCTCCTGAGCAAGATTCGAACTCACAACATTAGTGGTGATAGGCACTGATTACATAGGTAGTTATAAATCCAACTACCATACGATCATGCCGGCCCCTTGTACACATGGGATCACAATTCTGTTTACAGTATATCAAATTATATTTATGGATTAATTGTCTTTTTAATAAATAATGCAGGTAATTTAAACATGGTCATGTGCCATTTGGTATTTATAGATGCATATACAAGCAGGTCTACAGCAGATGACGGTTTTAAAGTATTGAATGATTGGTGTTTAACGCAAACTTTAGAAATATTTCAGTTATATCGTGGCGTGAAAAACTTTATGTTAACTTAGACACATACAAGACCATTAGAAAGGGTTTTAAAGTAGAATTTTAACAATAAAAGCTTGTTATATAATAAATCTTTGACCATAAAGCCTAAACATTCATGCAACATGTTCAAAGCAACTGTAATAAGCTGGTGTACATTTTTTCACTCACAATTATTATTATTTTTGCTTGCATACACAAAAATCTTTTTTAATCAATTTTCCATCAAATAAAGTCAAATTATTCTTTAACCTTTTGAACTATGGGTATCAGATATTAATGTAAACAGAATATTCAGATTAGTTTGACTTTTTCATTTATTATTAAATATTCATTTGATTTTATAAAAAAAAAATCCCATGAAACCTGTTTAAATAAACAAAAACAAAAAAAGAACTATAAACCTTGTTACAATTTTAAATTTCTTTGTGAATTTAATTTTAATGTAATTATCTAATTAGGTGTGCACATGTTTCTGGAATAACATTCATCAGCTCAAAGTCATATAATTATTTGTAATTTAAAGATGTCAATATGTCCAGAAAATAAAAAAAGATCTCATACAAACATGTGCACCCAGAACCCTAAAGAGTGAAAACTTTGGGTTTCCCTCAGATTGCATATTCCATTGAAAAACTCCTTGAATTTTAGTTAGCTGTAAAGTATTGTTAAATACTTTCAGGGTACAATAGCATACATCTTTGTCATTTGTTAGATTGCTTGATCAGATCTTAGATGAGTTTGTATGGGTTAGGATTATGGTGTTTAACCCCCCTCTCAACAATATTTCAGTTATTTTGTGGAGGTCAGTGTTATTGGAGGAGGAAACCTATGCAATTAATGCCTATCACCACTAACGTTGCAAGTTTGAATCCTGCTCATAGCGAGGAGTACTCGATACAACATTAGGTTTGTCAGTGACTTGTGACAGGTCAGTGGTTTTCTCTGGGTACTCAGATTTCCTCCACCAATAAAACTGTCTGAAATATTGTTGAAAGTGGCATAAAACACTATAACCCTAATCCCCTAATCCATGCCACCCAGAGGTAAAAGAAGGAGAATATGTTTCTCCTATGACAAAAAATGTCAAAAATATTGAGTTGTTAATTTCTATAATTAATGACCGTCGAAAAGAAATTTGGCAGGAATTCTCATGCAGGAGAATTTGTATGTTACCTGATCAGTAATTTTGTATTCTAAAATTAGGAGATGACTGTAATGTATTTTAAGCTTTGTGGACGTAAATCGTCAGTTTTACGGTCACAAATTGAGTTTAACTAGCGACACAATGTATTTAGTTCTACAATAGTTTTGTAAATTGATCTAGGAGGAGGTTTTCATGCTGAGATGAGATACTTACAACAGAGTTAACTGATATCTGTTGGTAATATCCCCCAGTTGTAGGAAGTGTGTTTGTGTCCTCAAGCTAAAAAGGGGCAAAAATTACAAAACTCATTTCTTGTCAAACAAAAATTCTGCCAAAATCATGCTGGTCTTCAAGTGCAAATAACTATTAATATAAATAATAAAATTGGGTTCACGAATGAACAAATGCTTGTTTACATCCACACTGAGGTCTCATCACAAAAGCATGCTAGATTTTTTATGTAAAATTTCCACTTTTTATGATTTACATATGTCATAAGAAATAAAATCACAGATATCAAATTCAGTGCACACAACGCATTTCTGGAATAACTATCATCAGGTATTTTCAAAATCGAAAGATTGAAAAGCGAAATAATTTAAAGTTTTGGGAGCAATAAAACCAAAGGGCATAAACAGGATAGCCAAAATCGGCTAAGGTCACCCATGCCTGAGGGAGGAGAACCTTAGTTTTATTAATATTTATATGAGCTTGAACCAGATGATGAGGCATATATCTACATTGTACATTCATATCTGGAGATTTTAACATGCTGAAGTACACACAGTACACCTTGAAACAAAGGGTGAACATTGGTACTGAAGTTTGTTAAAATCTACATATATATACAGATATGGATGTAGATAACAAACTTATCCTTGGTCTTCATCTAAATCAAATGATTTGTTGATTTAACAGAAATAGTTTGTTTAAAATGTGGAAATTTTTCGCAAAGTGTAGGGCACCTACTCATGGTCCAAATATAAGACTTTTCACTTTAATAGAGAGAGATATCAGGCCAAGCTGTTTTTGCTGCTTAATGTCATGTGCTGAAATGTCATACACAGTGTGACGTCGACAGTGATAATTCAAATTAATAGGTCAGATATTCCATGCATAAAAAAATATTGATATTTCCATCAAACGGTCTGGTTGTTGGCTTCATAGGATAAAATCATAAGTGAATAACAACATTAAATAACAGACTTTTACAGAATTCTAACTTTCCTGAAAACAAAAGCATAGAAAATCTTGTGATATCCCTCAGGGTAATGATTTATAAGTAACTCCCGGATAAATGGGTTTTGTAAGGACATGTCATTAGCCAATCATAATCTGAGAATTTTACTATGCTAGGGAGAAACAGTTAAATAAAATCTCTTATTTTTAAATGGAAGAATGTGTCCAGCTAAAGTAAACAGAGGCATCTCTCCAGAATGGAAAATGTGGTAAAGTCGGGAACAGGACAAAAGCCCCCCGGACAAAAAGCTCCCCAATAATGAAATAATCATACAATCTTATTACATTTGTTTTGAATTGGTGGTGATATTAAAAGATATCTTTAAGAATTAATAAAAAAAAAATTAAAAACATTTTTTCCCACATTTTGTTCATTGTTATGTTCATCTATAAAGTGTAAATTAAAAAAACCACTGCTTATTAATTCCTTAAATTGAAATTAATCAGGTAAAGTTAATCAGGAATTGTTTTTTCATGGATAAACAATAATTACCTTTTCAACCTTTGAAGTTCTTAAAAGTAATGAGTGAGTTATTTGCTCACTTTGTTTTTTTTAATATACTATGATTCTTTTTTAAAGATAAAACAACTTTATTTTTGTTTTTACTTTCTTTGATAAGGGTTATTATAATTCTTAAACAAATACTTCAATTGTTTATAATATCATCATGTTCCAAAAATAAATGAATTAAAATACAGAGGAAAATAATGTCTTGAATCATGTTATAAAATATAAATAAAATTTTACATTATCCAAACATTTAAACAAAGACACAGAACAAAAAAATATATATGAAACAAAAAACATTAACCTATACCTATTATTGGGGTGGGGGGGCTTTTTGTCGGGGGGGCTTTTGTCCTAGACCCGGTCAAGTCTTAAATGAAACTTGGTCTCCTATTGTATATTGTGATTATCCATGCATATTTATCAATAAATCACGTAAAATTAAACCCTTTTATGGTCCCTGACCTTGGGTATAAATTCAAATTACTTGTTTAAGGGGAACGAGATGAGGGACGAATGGATCGGCATGGGTTAAACATTAAAACCCCATTGCCTAGCAACAAGGGCATAAAAATTGACATCTCATAGTTAATCTCAGTGTTTCAGCTAGACTTTGAAATCTTCAGAACAATTGTTAGTTTTATCAAAATTTCTTCAGGACATTTTTTAATAATTAAACTAATTTTTGTAAAGTTCTTCAGGACAATTTGAGAAATAGGTGGACAAATGTCCTAAGATTGGTGCATAGATGAATCACTGTAAACTGTATCCTATAGGATTCAATATCATTTAAAAAACTGCACAAACTAGATCTAATACTGAGGACCAAAGAATATATTCTTCATGATCTATGAAATGAACAATTACCTAGACTTAGTAATAGCGCGTTTGAGGTCTTTCTGTAACTTTTGACATTTTTCGTCAGCCTCCTGGAAGTTGGTCATGGTTTTCATATGTTCTGTTTCACTTTCATTTCTCTCCTTCTCTGCTTCATTGACCTACAGAAAATGGTTTTAAATTAGTATAATTATTATTCTTTCATCATTGAGGAAAATAATTAGAAATTAGGAATACATACATAACACATTTTTCTTGCCAGATTTAAAGTTTTATTCACACATTTGTCTTCCACAAGAACGGATTAAAAGTTGATGCGGATTATATACCCGAACTAGGTTTTTTCTCGACAGATTTTGGGAGAAAAGGGATGCTGCTAATATAAGGCTGTTTACGGTGCATACCGTATTTTACGGACTATAGGTCGATGGGGACGATAGGTCGAATTGCTACTTTTCGGCTAAATTTTTTGGGAAATACTAAGATAGGTCGAAGCATTCCATAGGTCGAGGATGCCGATGACAACTTGGGTAAGTATTGTCACATCAAACTTTTTTTGTGTTTTTTTTTCACATCGGTAAACATTTGTCCTATAACGATGTTCTTCGGTAAGTATATGTAAGTATTAACTCAAGAATACTATTCTTATGTGTCATAAACGAAATAATTATGAAAATTAAATTAAATAAAATTTTGTTTTTAAACTTGTTTTTTATGAGGAGTCTGGTTTGTAAAGCCAGACATCGATGACATTCAAATCAGGCCATCTGTGGCCCAGTGTGGGTGTCACAATAGATGGTAAACGGATGTCCATACAATAAAATAATCAAGCTGTCAAAACAATGTATCACCTTGTGCAGTTTTATTGACATACCTTTAAACTGTGTTTAATTAGTAGTACACAAATTATGTGATGTCTCGGTCCAGTAAATTTTTTATAGTATATATTTTATTATACAATTCATTATTGAACTGATTTTCGCTAACACTTCAATCATTGAATATTATTGATTTTTTTCGGATGTTGAACATTTTTTTCCCCGGAATTGCACCCCTTGTTAGTATACTTTTATTCCCCAAGAACATCGATGATTTCAGTCTTCTTATTCAGAAAAAAAAACCTACAACAAATTCAAGGTATACTGTAAACAAAATCGTCATTTTTATCGAGATTTTTTTTTAGGGATTCCAGATTTTTTTAACTTCATCCTTGTATAGGTCGATGTGGACGATAGGTCGAAGCCAGCGTGTTGAAAAAAAAAAATATCGACCTATCGTCCGTAAAATACGGTATGTACATCTATCTTTAATAACGTATGACAGCATCTGTGGTGTAATGGTCAGTGTGCTTCTCTCGAGTGCGGTAGATCATAAATTCGAGCCCTCCACTAAGAACGAAGCATTTGGGAGAAAGTGCAAAGACTGGTTGGCTAGGAATCAGAATAATGTATCTGAGTGGAAGGACATGTCTACCTGTGAACTGTTTCCTTAGTTGGTTAGCACTATAAAAACCCAACTAAGCATGTTGGTCTAGTACAAAGCCAACATCATCATCTCATCAAATGTAACTTGTTCTGGTCATGATATGACTGAAATATTGCTATTTTGTCAAGGAAATCTAGATAATGACTAGGACAGGCACAAAAGTGTTGTTCATTTAACGTTATTCCTGTTTAAGGGTATTTAAGACATTTTTCCTTTGATCTTACTGAGTGATATTGTCAGTTTCCACAAACTGATTCTGATACTGAAAATTACAACTCAGTGCCAGTCAGACACATTATGAAGTTATTGATAAAAACTATAATGTTAGCTTTGAAGGTCTCGACATATATTATCACTAGTACGTCTCATTTGTAATGTCTGTCTCGACCTTCATGGTGACTTTCAGTGAAAAGGAGGCAGCAGAATATATCATATCATAAATAAATAGGGTTTATATCAGTAATTCCCCCTCTTATATGGTTACTTTCACCCAAAAGCCATCGATCTTATCACGAAAGATTTCAGATGCAGAAAGTAAAACAATACCTGTCTAAAAACCGAACCTCCTTGGGATCAACTTTTGTGTTCAGAATAGACAGGTGTTCAGTTTATACAGGATAAATTAAAAAAAATTCCTTTATTTGACTAATCTTAAGTTCGGGTTAAACAGGTTATGCTATATAAACCTTCATTGTGGCATGGTTAAGCATCTCTTGCCATGCAGGATCTGTCGAAGCTTCTCCTCTCATGTAACCTTGTTCTGCCAGTTGTACCATTTCTTTAGCTGCTTCATGCATGCTACAGGCTCGTTCAAATCGTAGAGCAACTTTCTGGGTCTCCGAATGTACCTGACAAATAATGACATAAAAATAAATATTTGAACTAATATGTTTTACCTTTGGTAATAGAGAAATACTCAGTTCTATTGAATTCAATGTTAAAATTACTAAAGTTATTTTTGTTTTAGTTCTTATGAATATTCAAAATTGACCATTGTCCATTTCTTTTATCATGTGATCAACTCTCTTATAAGATAATGTTGTACGATTTACCTGTATAGACAGTTTGACACAGGTAATTTGTTTTAAAGTATTTATGAACTATTTTGATTACATTATAGTTAACTTTATGCTGTATAATAGAATAATGATAGGATATAAAGAGTACCATTCCATCACATATTTTCAGTTTTATTCACGCCTTTAAAAAAATAAATGTGTAAATATAAAATTGATTGTATCCATACCAGTAGTGTCGTCTGTCAAAATGTACAAACATTATCTTATTCATATCAGATCAATTGCAATTTGTAGCTCATTCAGGGAAAAATACAATTCACAGTATTTTATTTTGGTTTGTTTTTCAATATATTTAACCTGTATTTTGATTTTGGCTCCGAACCGAATTCGAAGGGTATTTTATTGTACTTCTGTCAGTCAACCAATCAAATTTTCTGTTATAATACATCTTTCTTATGGTCAGTTTTCAAAAAATGTTGGCATTATGATAATCTTTGTGTGTTTTAAGGGTTTATTTCAATACTTCACTGTCAGCATCACTAAATGCTGTCTTATTATAGTTAGGATGTCAATTTTACAACTCATGTGTCTTAACTGTCCATTGTCTATATGTCGTCTCCTTACTTAGATTAAAATTCAACAAATGAATTGATTCGAAATAAACCAAACCGTGACCCTTGAATTGAAAATCAGACGGCATTTCTAGGTAGGTGTATCGTTTCAGTCGTAGTAGCTTGTTACCTCCAGTACTTTATGTCTTTGGTCATAGTAAGGTCTGGCCTTCTCCACACAGGATCCAAGTTTCTTTGCCAGAGCATTTAACTTATGTGTTGTGTCTGATAATGCCTGTCTAAAGGAGGCCCTTTCATCCTGAAAATGAATAAAAACCTATAATTGTAACTTCTTTGGACAGACAAAAAAAATCAATGTTTCTGGTTATCCTATTAGTTGTAACATGACTAGCCCTAATATAATTTTTGTATTATCATTTGACAAAAACAGCATACTCTAAAAATGCTATTTTATCTACCAGATATACCATCAATGGTCTTGCAGAAATTTACCCTTAATGGGATTTTCGGGTATGTGGGTGCCGATTATATACTAAAATATGTTCTGAGAAACTTTTTTCCAAGATGTCAGATGTGATGGCACAGATTTTTCAAAAGATATTGACTCAGAGGTTCGAGTGCATATCCAATCTGTTGTACCAATTTTGAAACAATTTCATTGTTATATCTATGTGTGACGTTTTTTGTTTTGTTGTTTTATATATATATTAATAAATAAGTATATCAACAGAGTTACATTTTATTTCCGTTTTGCGATTGTTGCCTCTGTCCCTAATCAAGATGATTGTGTTTCATTGATCAAGCATAAATGTCAAAATCAAATCCTGAATAAAATGAAATCCTGTCTATCTAATTCAATTTTGTTTGTGTGAGTTCAGTTGAGATGAGAGGTAATAATTCATTTTGTTGATAATGGTGGAATTGATGACCATCACTGTTTAAACTTTCTTTTCATAATTCCAATTTAGTCCAAATGTCTGATATCTTTGAAAATTTAACCTACATGTAATTAGATCACCTGTCTATTATAGACAAAAGGATGCCTGCTTTAGACATGTTTCACTGTGCATGTGTTATAAATCATTTATAACCATTAGACTATTGATTTATTGCAAATTGCTATAGGACTGTTAGAACTGTGTGAATTAAAATATAGAGAACAAGAATTTACAATATCCAAAGGACACCGTGACTGCCGCTATGCATAACTATATTGTAAACTCTTTTAAAAATTGTCGAATCAAAATGACCAACTACATATCAATCATGACAAATCACTTTATCCAAATATGAAACCTCAGAGGAGTTGCATTTATAAAGTAAAGCGGGACAGTTAGGCTAAAGAACATTCATACGAAATGACAAACCCAAAAATTATATGTCCCCATACTATCGCATGCGGGGCATAATAATTTTGAGACCAATATAATAAATAACATGACATGGATACAAGTGGGTTAGGGTTAGAATTATGGCACTTAACGCCACTTTCTCAACAATTATTTAAGTTATATCATGGCTGTCAGTTTTATTGGTGGAAGAGTATCCTATCCAGAGAAAATCACAGACCTGCCGCAACTACCATACGATCAGGACCACGACGGCCCCTTATACAAATCCAGGTGAGCCAAACAAAAATTGCAAAAGAAAAGAATAACTTACGTCCAATTCTAATTCTAGTTTATTTATTTCATCAGATGCCTTATTTAGTCTTTCCAATTCAACCTGAAAAAAAAAGTTCAAATTTATTTCCATAATGAAACATATACTTATACTGTCTTTGTAATTCAACATTAAACAAAATCCATTTCCATAGCAGTAATTAGCTTATGTATATATAATGAACCACATCGGTGGTGTAATGGTTAGCATGCTTGCTTCACGTGAGGTAGATCATGGGTTTAAGCCCTGGTTGTGTCAAACCAAAGACTATAAAATTGGTATTTGCTGCTCCTCCAATAAGCATACAGCTTTAAGGAATAAGAGCAAAGACTGGTTGGATATGCTTTCCGAGTGTAGAGACATGATCCTGGGATGTGATCCCATAGACTATTATGGGAGCGTTAGCGAGCTCTTTATGGTATAAAATGTGTACTTAGGATTTTTTGACAAACATGGCTGGACATAGTGACGAATAAAAAAAAAATCGACGCTTTGTAAACACGTTCTGTGTAACACACTAACACACTCAACTAATGAAGATCTTCTTAACATAAAGCGCAAAGGTGATCCTGAAGTCTCGTACCCTCTCTTGTACGTCCGATACCACTGAAACCTGGAACCCGTGTGTAATAAAAGTAATTTTGTTAGCTTGTTTTACTTATATTGATATTTCTTAATTTATTAAATCTCTTCTGACATACTGACAAGAGTTTTTGTTTCTACGCGGAAGTTAACTTTTGAGATTTCGTAAAGAACGATAACTCGAATAAAGGAACGACAGCTCGATTGAATGAGACTAGATTCGGCCCTAAAAAAAGTTGTCCCCAATATATCTCGGCCCAAAAAATCTCGACACTTTTTGTTGCACTGGATGAGTGTGAAATTGCCAGATAATTTTCAGATGCGAGAGCATTCATGGCAGTGCCGGTTTCATATTAGACTTTATAGTGCCATATTATTAATATTGGACATTGCATTTTTGAGATAAAATATATTCTACTGTTACATTTTTGGGGTCGTCTCATTACTCCGACAGTTATTTCTCTGACACTCATAACTTCGACACTCATTAATACTCCGACCATGCATCCCGGACTGTATCATCATATCCTATCTAATCGCAACTCCAAACAACTATAGGATAATTGCATGGAGTGGATATTGAAAATATGATCACGAGTGCCGCAAAACGCATCAGATTAAACGTTTGTCTTCTTTCTGTTACATGTTAATTGTCGGGAACAGGGTTTTCCAATGTGTATTTCTGGGTCTGGTATTGAATTTATCAAATTACGTTTATATGTGATCTGGGGCTACATGTAGAACGCTCAGCAGTGGACATTTGTCCATGTTGAAGACTGCTGGCTGGTTGTTTTCCAATTGCAGATTGAATTTTGCTGTTTTGCTGGATCGTTGTCTCATGGACATTTGTTCCACATCTCAGTATTTTCTTATTTCACAAATATAAAGTTAGACAAGAGATTTCGTTTCAAAATGGACTTTTTCCTTTTTTACGATCGAAAACCAGTTATATATATTGTATTATAAAATTTTCAAATTAGGGTGCACTCATTTGCCATTTATGACCCGTGTTTCACACTATAAACCATGGGGCAGTGCGCTCACAACCCTCCTTTGCAACTTTTTAATTGAATCCCAATTTTAAAACTGCAATTTTTTTTTTTATAAAATTACACTTTAGTTTGTTAAATTTTACTTTCTTTAAAAACGAAGTTTGGTAGACTTTTTGTTTTTGTACCATTATTTTTCTTTCCAAGCTTTTGATCATGAACTGCAAGTCTTAATCGCTTGACCCAAAGTCACTTGGTATAGTGGTTGGTCATCATTCTAAGTTGTGCTAGAGGGCTGAAAAGCTTTAAAAACAATAGTTCTGCATACGAAAAAAACTTCCGACTCCGGGATAAAAACCATGCCCCTTTCAAGTTAAATGGGCAGTCCCGTACTGCATTTGGATTGCTAAAAGCACCAGAATTGCAAAGACTATCGATCACTGTCGAAGTATTAAGAGTCGGAGTAATGATTGTCGGAGTAATATGCGAGCTCTTTATGGTATAAAATGTGTACTTAGGATTTTTTAACAAACATGGTTGAACATACTATCGAAGAAAAAAAAAATCAATGCTTTGTAAACACTGGTTTCCATGTAACACACTAACACACTCAATTACTGAAGATCTTCTTAACATAAAGCGCAAAGGTGATCCACAGGCGCTTGTGTAGAGTCAAAAATATGCTCGCTATGTACCTAAAATACCACAAGGCCGGACTCACTCCTACTACCCCTGTCACTTCAATCGCTATTTTCCCTGTCAAAATGTCGATAGGACGCAAATCGCTTACTAATTTGCGTAGTGAAATTATTTTTCTTCAAGGAAAACCTGTTTTTTATATCTTCCTACCATCTACACCCCCATACGGACAGATAATCCTCAGATTTTGTTGACAATGGACACCTAAGTGGCAGCAAAGCGAAAGTAGGTCACGTGCGACATATTTCCGCCTTTCGGTCGTTCTCGGGTTTTATCATTGCCTTACGAAACATACCTGAGAAGTTCAGAAAGAAAAGTTCGGGAAACGTAATTATATATCAGTATTGTTACTGTATAATTATAATGTTTTTTAAATACAATTATTTCCTATGCCTTATTTTTAGTATTATTTGCATACCAAAGCTTTCATTCATTTTGTCAGTCATATTTTGGCACCTTGTAATGTTTCTAGTGTTTGGTGTAGATGGTAGGAAGATATAAAAAACAGGTTTTCCTTGAAGAAAAATCATTTCACTGAGTCCGGCCTTGTGGTATTTTAGGTACAGTTACAGAAAGCGACATACCGTGATTGATCACTCCGAGAGACATAATTTTTAATCCTTTAGACATATCATCACGGACATAAACCCACTGTGATAGACCTAAAAAGGACCATAATACAAGGTGGTGGGGATTAAATTTTATGGCTCTCGGTCACCTGTGCGCCGATTGATATTTTACCGCCAATTAAGAGATTAGCGTTACCTGTTCTACCTGTTGACTTTTAATATCGTAAGCCGTAATTATTGCTACTGAAGGATATATTTTTGACAATTAATTTTGTATCCTCTTGTTGTTAATATTTGACTGTTTGTTGCTTTTCATTGCCAAAGAATGTCTGTCTTGTTATAGTTTTCGTTTGTTTTAGAAAGTTCTACTTTATGACCTCGAGTTCTATATTAAGAATTTTGTTGAAACCGCAACTGAACTTTATCTTGTTTAATTTTAATTTCTCATTTTTTTTCTACTGTTGGGTTGTATTCAGTATGTATTGAAATATTCGTAAATACGGGCCACTTCATCAATGTATTTTTTGTTTACAAGTTAAACCGCAGTCGCGGGTTTTTGAAGCACGGACTTTGCAAGCGCGGGTTTTTAGTGTTTAGTTGGTAAAGAGCAGACTTAAAATTGATTATTGGTTTATTTTGTGTTTTGGACTTTTACCTCTCGTATTGAAAAAAAATTAACAATTCAAGTAAACTGTTTTACACACATGGCTTGTTACGTAATTTCGTTATAGATGAAAATAATTTTCTTTAAAATTGCAAACAAAAACCTATAACAATCCAAATTTACGTAGGTTAATGGCTACAAAATGAACAAAAAGTGGAAAACTATGAGCATGCTTTTAACTTTGAGTTTTTTTTACATGTATTACTTCTTTGAACGATCTGTTTATAAATATTTGTTTCGTTAATTTTTAATCAAATTCTTCAATGACCGTATACAGGTATAAAAATTATTTAGTACGTATTTCTACAACGAAAAGGGTTTTAACTGGGTTTTCTACGAAGATTAAAATAAAAAAAATTACTGAACGTATAAAAAATATTAGTGAAGTAAAATGTAATATTGAACTGGAAATACGCTTTAAAACGTAAAATATTAGTGAACTAAAATGTAATGTTGAACTGGAAATACGCTTTAAAACGTAACAAATCACGCATATCGTGCATGTGTTTATGCAACTTCATTTGTGCACAAGCCAGGTCACGTGTACATGTGTCAATAAAATACTAGGTGTAGATACGCAATACACAGCCAAGGTTAAAAAATTTTGAAACATTTGCACAACCCATGATTTCACTTTGAAGTTGAATAATCATTTATTATTTACATTTTATTCATCAATTCAAATGAACTCTCCGTTCTCGTGCTATTTTCTCGATCTCGGGATTTCATTCCCGGGATTACGTTCAAGGATGTTTTACGTTTTGAGGAAAGAAATAAAAATGTTTTTTTTTTAATTCTGAGGGGAATCGGAGACAGTACCTGAAAAAAAAAATTAGGCGATTTAAAAACGTAATTTCACCTGTACATCTTATCTGACTAGTTTACCTGTAAAACGACACACTTGATTACAAGATTAACACCTGGTGTTTTATTGCCCCCTGATCACCGACATGAATTAAAATTTTTAATCCCCATCACTCTCCTAGACATGACCACTATCACGGTGATTGATCACGGTATGTCCCTTTCTGTACTGTACATAGCGAGCATATTTTTGACTCTACACAAGTGCCTGTGGGTGATCCTGAAGTCTTGTAGCCCGGGGTTCTATGGTACCGCGGTACTTAATGTTTAACGTCTGTGTAACGTAACTAGTTTTCGGAATTAATCCAAAAATGTTATATTTTATTCCCTGGTATAGAAACCTATTTTCCCCCACAATTCATTTTATTCTTTGAATTTGTTTAAAAATACGTCGCCACTTTTCCCTAAGACAAATTTTTCCATCAACTTTGTCGGTCTAGAAAGTAATTAAAAATAGCACCAAAAATCCCAAATCGGGTTGAAATGAAATGTAAACAAACGGACGACATTTCTAAAAAATAGCAGACGAATTATGACAACTATGGTTTAATTATTGGACATTTTACAAAGCATGGTATCAGGGTAAAATAAAAATGTCCGCTATTTCTAAGGAAAAGATAAAAATACGTGTACTTACAAAAATTCAAGACATTTGGACAGAATGACCAGACGTTTATGATATATAAATAGAAAAACCGGTGGGTGGTGCTGCAGTGCATAGGAACAGACAAAATAAATACTGCGGTATCATAGAACCCACGGTACCATAGGAAGGGAGTATACCCTCTCTCGTATGTCAGATACCACTGAAACCTGGAACCTGTGTAATAAGTCATTTTGTTAGCTTGTTTTACTTATATTGATATTTTTTAATTTATTAAATCTCTTCTGACATACTGACAAGAATTTTTGTTTCTAAGT
Organism: Bathymodiolus brooksi; assembly: GCA_963680875.1. NCBI lineage: Eukaryota > Metazoa > Mollusca > Bivalvia > Mytilida > Modiolidae > Bathymodiolus > Bathymodiolus brooksi. Next base: position 30,813,176 of record OY804584.1, read on the forward strand.
GGAAGTTAACTTTTGAGATTTCATAATGAACGATAACTCGAATAAAGGAACGACAGCTCGATTGAATGAGACTAGATTCGGCCCTAAAAAAAAGTCGTCCCCAATATATCTCGACACTTTTTGATGAAATTGCCAGATAATTTTCAGATGCGCGAGCATTCATGGCCGTGCCTGTTTCATATTAAGTGTCGGAGTAATGACATTATCCCACATTTTTAATGATTTGTAACCAAGACAGGGGAGGTAATTCAATAATTTGCCAAACTCTAAATCACTTTACAGTAAATTTCAGGCAGAAGAAACTGTCGTTACATAAGACACTATAACAATTAGAGTTTTACAACAAAAATGGCTAGATATTAACATGAATTCTAGGGTCTAAAGCTTCATCTTCGAGGATTTCAGGCGAGATCGGAGACAGCCGACCTTGACAGTCGGCTGCCATTGTTGAAAATATTCCAGAAGGCGTTAGTCTCTAAACAATGTCTCAACATTTTTTTTATTTTAAAATTATATTGAAGTGTACTAATAATTTATAAAACTGTATATTTTTTCCTTTACATTCCTATCTTGATAAACAACATTTTAGTTATAAATAGAATACGTGATTAGATTGGAGATTAAAGCACTACAGTGTAAAACAGCGGGAATCATGGAATACACAATTAATTATTTAGTGTATTGATTACATCGTATTGTAAATAGCTGCTTTATTTCCTGTTTACACTTTGTTAATGTAAAAATATGTAAGTTCTGCTTTTCTCTTCAATTGTTTTAATAAAATCCGACTTTGTTGTCAAATGTAAGACCACAAAATATTATTTTAAATCATAAAAAAATTTAAAAAAAAGACGAAAAGACGACCTGCACCTGCATAGCATCGTGTTATGGGTTTTCGTACTATTATCGATTTTCCGATATAACGCATACATGCCAACCCTACCGATTTACGCGGTAATCTACCGAATTTTTAATTCTTCTACCGCCTACCGATTTTAGATGTTTTCCTACCGATTTAAAAAAAAAAAATGTAAAAAAATTTAACGTGAATTGTTCATATCGTGCCCACAGCACATGGGTCCAGGATTTCCCCTCAATTTTATCAATAAAATATGCATCTACAACGTATATGAATCCGTTTGACATGCTTCGTTGTGAAATAAACGTCTTTATTAACTATGCCCCATTTTCCTAATACAATGTATCTACTCTATACAAGGCAAGAATGTCGAGTTTGTTCTAAAATTAGCAACAAATGTACTTACCGGTATCCCCACTGTTATCCGCTAGAAAAAATCGTTTCTGATGACTCGTGGCATATTCCCGGTTTCCTTTCAGCTTTATCTAACTGTTGAACACAAAAGTCCCTTGTGACGGAGCGTTTAAACAGTTACAGTCAGGTTTGTTTCTCTCAAACGGGCTGAATTTTCACCCAGGATGGAAGTGCTTTCAATTTTCCAAGGGACGCAACTCTTCTCACAATCTGAGCATTTCCGAGTGGACTGAAACAAGGTAAAATCTTAATGAGTTACGAACATCAATTATTGGTGCAAAAAACGAAAACTTGGAAAACTGAAAAAATACTTTTTTATCCGAAGCATGGAAGAAGAACAGCATTTAGCCACGGATGAAACAAATGAAAACATGGAAAAAGATAAAATAATTGATAATGGAAACATTATTTCATGGCACAAATGTCATTTTAATTGCTCTGGTGAATTATTATGAAAAAAAAAGATGAGGGGAAAAAGGGGGAGAGGGGCAGAATTGACATGGGCTTAAAGCATGAACAATTATTCTCATTAAACAACCAATGAAATTATTGGATTTAGAAAAAAACATTATGATACCAATCAGAGGCTCGTTATGGACATGTAAAAGTCCAAGATAACCTTGTTTATTCGATACCCATCACTATTCGACCAAACAAAATGTTTAACATTATTTGGTGCTAATTATTAATTTTTTAATAAAAAATATCACTATTCTGAATATACAGTAACATACTCAGGGGCAGATCTAATAGGGACTAGGTTGCCCCCCTCCGTCCTCCCATTCTCTAGATTTTATTAAAATTCTAATACATGTACTTGTAAAATTTGAAAACATGGGTCGGGTCCTCATTTTGCAATAGACACCTCCAATTTTTGGCTTACTTACCTGAAAATCATTCATATGAAGAATGGCTTTTAAAAGAATCTTATGTACAAAGAAATATTTAACTAGCCATTCTTTGAAAATTCCAATCGTCATATGAATGACCCCATGCCAGTCACATGACAGGAAGAGCCGGTGTCTGAGAGGCAGACGATATAGTTCAATTTTATATAGCCCTTCTGGATTTTTTTCCAGTTACTTTATAAATGAAGTAAATTTTTAGCATTACAAAAAGTATGGCTCAGTAGGTAGGTTCACTATTTTTGGTACTTGCGTCTTTAAAAGCAACCTTGAACATTTTTGACAGATGTCACGTTTGAGTCCTGTTAACGTTCCAGAAATAGAAACACCGGAAGACACGTCAAAAATAACACATGCACTGTGGAAATCAAAATAAAATGGATGATACAAAAACATATGATATATTGGCTGAAGAAGTAAAGTGAAGCAGTGAAAGAGTGAAAAATCCAAATAAAAATGATGTCCTACCTGCATGAATTGATTATTTGGACTAACTGATATTATCATGTGTACAGTACTCCATTTACCTTCTCATATTTTACTGTATCACTATCAGTGTATGTCACCTACTTCCTTGTTTAAGTTTTAATTCATTTTTTCATTTTATCTGTGACCAAGAATGTATTATCATTGCATCACTCATTTTAGACAGTCACATGTTTTCGACAATTTGTTTCACCTGATCAAATCTCTCATATAAACCATCAGTTTGTATGTCAGAATTTATGTTATGATTTTGAAATAACATAAAACCATCTCAAGAAATCAGTGTCAACTTGAAATGTAAAAGCATTAAATATTTCAGATTGAAAAAAAACATAATTTTTTTGTAATTCCATTTATCCTGTACCTTTTAAACAAGCTTTAATCATTTAGAAAATACACTGGTCCAGATCATGATCAGTATTGGTTACATCGTCTGCCATGTCTTTGATATAATGTAAATAGTGATGTCATACCCAATGTATTAAATGTACCGTGGCCGCCATGGTCGTGTTCGTATGGTAGTTGAATTTACAACTACCTATGCAATCAGTGCTTGTCACCACTAATGTTGTGAGTTCGAATCCAGCTCATGGCGAGGTGTACTCAATACAACATTATTTGATAAAGTTTGTCAGGGACTTGCGACAGGATAGTGGTTTTCTCCTGGTACTACAGTTTCCCCCACCAATAAATCTGACCTCCACGATATAACTGAAATATTGTTGAAAGTGGCATTAAACATCATAACCCTCAAATGTATACAACCATGCATGGAAAATTCTGTATTCTGTACTGGTTGAGAACCAATTATCACCAAGTAAAAATGTACCGTTTTAGGTGTTTATTGCCAGATTGTATGTCATGCACGAGCCCACTCAAATTGATGAACCAATTTTTGATAAAGACAACAGAAACAAGTTGAGAGCTAGACCATAAAATTATACCTTTGTATCTTAACACATTCCAAAGAAATAAAATAAAATCACATTAGTCTATTAGAACCCATAATTACTTGTATAAAGATCATGATGGGTCATGTGGACATCAAATCTAAAAATAGGAAATAGACATGTTGAAAGTAAAACCTTACCATTACACCTGAGAAACATTTCAAAATAATTATCAATAAATGAACACATGTATCCTGTACACACACAAGTCCTTGTGCATAATTCGTGATTTCTATATTTATTATTGAATATGTCGTAACTGCGACTGTATTTTTGCAATTTTTGAAAGGAATAAGGTAACAAGTAGGTGTTGAACAATGATCCCTGACATCTTGGGTTTTTGTTTTAAGACCTTTTCTTTTAAATTCAATGCTGATTTAGACCTCATTTTCCACATCTAATAAGATAGCGATAATTGGTACTGTTCCTTCCCAATCAAGTGCCAAATATCGACGACTTTACAACGAGTCCCTAATATACGTGTGCACAGAAAAATAAAGAATATTTCCATTGAAGGTTAGTTCAAGGGTATCATTTAAAACAGTCGTGTTTTTAAAGGGATATTCTGAACACCATTGAAATAATCTGATAAAAACAAGTAAAAAATAAGACTAAGTATTGTAGATAATTTCTACCAGTTTTACAGGAATGTAAATTGTAGTAACGTTTATTTTGAATGGCAACAAACTATTGTTTTAACAATCCAAAGCATAGGACTAAATATATAATATTTGTCAAAATTTTATAAGAATACATAAAATAGGCTATAGTCCTCAGATGAGCATGTGCTCTTGTTTGTATGTTCTAGACTTATTTCATAAATTCACATTGAAGATTTTAGTTGCAAAGAAGGGGAAATAACTCTATCTATTTAACCCTCCACCTTGAAAATGGCATTCCCCCCCCCCCCCCATTTTCACAAAAATTTTAGTAAATTAAGCCTGTTCTTATTACCGAAAGGACAAGTGTGCAAAATTTTCCACGCCTGGCTAGGGAGATAAAAGTTTTACACGGGCCACAATGGAAAACACAAAAGATAGCAGAAATTGAAATGTATGTATTGAGCAGTGTTTCAGCTAGACTTTGAAATCTTCAGGACAGTTGCCAGTTTTATCAAAATTTCTTCAGGACATTCCTTAATAATTAACTTCAGGACAAGTTGGGCAAATGTCATGAGACCGGTGCCTAGTTGAATAACTGATTGAGCATGAAATATCCTCGCCATTTAGAAATTTATTCTTGTACAATTAAGGGATATGGGGTCCAAGTCCTGGCTGTCTAAACTTTAACATTGATTTGAGGTCAAACAATCATCACTCGCTAACTCAGAAAAGGGTTAATTTAAATATAAATTTCTGCAAATGGTATAAAGTTCTATATTTTAAGCCATTATTAAAATGTATGCTAAAATTTACAGTTTCATGGATTAAGATGATAATGGCTTGTTTAACAAATATTTGCCAATTTTATAATGCTGTTTTTATTCATCAGTAATAAATTAATTAGATCTATTTTTATCCTGCACTGGTTCTATTTGAGCAGTCAAATTACATTTACTGGATAAATGTTTGTTATATTTGGTCACTGACCAAAATATAGCATTTCTGGTACCTGATTCCTGTTGAGCAGCAGAAAGAAACAGTAACAGTAGAAGTGCTGACGTCACAGATGACGCCTTTGAAGACGTTTAGAACGATGCTTGTTTCAGCTATTTTCAGGCAATTTGGCAGTTGTTTTTGCTCCTTTTGATTTTGCAGGATAAACACAATATACGTGCATTGTCGTTAAATATAAAGCTAATTTTCACTTGTTGCGAAACAGGCTAGAAAAGCTTGCCAAAGGCTTGCTTTTCTACCTGTTTTTAAGCTCGTGCAAATAAATTATATATATATTTTCCAACAATGTACGGATATTGTATATTTATAACTAGATATTGACATAAACATCAGGTCAACATGGTCATTGAGTTGTAAGAAAAAATATGGAAGCATCTGAAATACAGCAGAACAAGTTATAAATAAATGTCTCCTTGGTAATGACCATGGGTAATTTTTGGAGGAAAAAAACTGCTTATTCATGATTCTAGAGTGACATCACAATAAGTAACTGACCAATCAATGATTAGAGTTTTTGATATGAAGAAAATATTAGTCTGTGAAGCCAAGTAAAATCCTCTAGACTCTACATAGACTTTAATGTATATTAATTTATTTGATATCTACCAACCGAAGCTAAATATTGTAATTAAGATGACCTCTGATCCTTGTTTACACTAAATCACATCTCTAGTTTGGTTTTCATCTTTCTATATATGACAGGTTATTATTTCATTTTAGAAAAATAAGTTTCAAATTTTCCATTGAAATCGAGGTAAATTCCAGAGGATTCCTACTGGATTCACTACCTTTAATTATTAAATGCCTGGATATTCGAAAAAGGGAATAGAATAGAAATTATTGGTGTGTTTTCCCTGTTCTCAAATGTACAGGCACATTAACTTGTTTGTGTCCATATTCATACAATCTGATAAATGTTAACAGCAATTTACATGTGTTGATCCTATGTGGATAATAAGAGTATATAAGGTCGACACATGTAAGTTGCTGTTAACATAAGATTGTATGAATATGGACACGAACAAGTTAAATAAAGGAAAAAGAGATGAAATTTTAAAGAAATAATTTTTTTTTATTGAAAATAAATATATGTAAACAGAAAGTTAAAAAAAAAAGGGGGGGGTAACTGATAATTCCATGAAACGAGTGCCTGTGCTCGAATGTACAGTACAATTTCATTCTAAACATTTAGATATAAGAAACTTGTTTTATTAAAAAAAAACATTGTTTTTTTTATTTAACAAAGTTGAATGAAACGGAATGAAAATAAAAAGCAAAATCTGAAAATGAATAAATAAAAGTATTGGTTTATTGTTTATTTTACAGAAATTTATGATGTAGAAAGTTTGAATCACTAGAAGTATATGTCATAAATGTCAGTGTTTCACTGTTCACCTGTCCATCACAGGTGTGTTTCAGGTATGTATTACCTTTATATAAATACATTTGTATGTGAGACAATTGTTTTCCTTTCAAGTTATTTGTTACTTTCTAGTGTATTGTATCTCTCTTATATTGTACTGAACTATTATACAAACTTTTACAAAGAGGTGAGTGAGTTCTTGGTATCAGATATTGTTTGGCTTAATATAGTGTTGATATGTAATTATTATTTTTTATGAAATTCTTTTTTTGTATCAAATCTTGTTAGTTTAATATTGTTTAAAATAAATAATATTTTTTTCTTTATGATTTTTTTATAATGTTAATGTTAATTTCTTTTATTATTTCATAATCAAGTTGTGAAGGAAACCTTTTTACAAGTTTTATTGTTATAAATATGGTTTGGGTTATGGTGTTTAACACCACTTTCAACAATATTTCAGTTATATCGTGGAGGTCAGTTTTAATGGTGGAGGAATATTTTTATATGATATTGTACTGGCTTGAGTCGTTGACTTTTCCATAAATATCTTGATTGTGTGTAAAAAAAAAATAGTTTAAATTCTTTCACTACAATATCAATTACTACATGTATGAAATACCTGCTACGTTTAAGTTTAAATCTTTAAATCGGTCAAAGCTATTTGTGCCATTGAGTTGATTGTTTACTCCAGAAATATTGTTCAAGGTTGCATTAAACACCATAACCCTATCCTCTAGTTTGTTACTGACTTGTAGCTAGGTTGGTTGTTTACTCCAGAAATATTGTTCTAAGGTTGCATTAAACACCATAACCCTATCCTCTAGTTTGTTAGTGACTTGTAGCTAGGTTGGTTGTTTACTCCAGAAATATTGTTCAAGGTTGCATTAAACACCATAACCCTATCCTCTAGTTTGTTAGTGACTTGTAGCTAGGTTGGTTGTTTACTCCAGAAATATTGTTCAAGGTTGCATTAAACACCATAACCCTATCCTCTAGTTTGTTACTGACTTGTAGCTAGGTTGGTTGTTTACTCCAGAAATATTGTTCAAGGTTGCATCAAACATCTTACAGTCCTTAGTTAATTATCATCACCCTTAGAACTATTTTTAATAACTTTGTGCAAGGTTAATATTTTTTCTATCTACATTTGGTTCAATGAGTTAGGTAGTTGGATTACCTAACAACTCGTACAGTCCCATCACCAATTCAGCGTGGGATCGTGCCCGGCTTTGTAAATTACAGAAAGGGTGCACTCGACTTACAGCCGCAAGTGATAAACATTACCCGTTGCTTGCCCATGGTCGGTGGTTCTCTCCGGGTACTCTGGCTTCTTCCACCACTAAAACTGGTCACCATGATATAGCTGAAATATTGCTGAAAGTGGCATTAAACCCAAAAAATCAAATCAAAATCAATTGAAAGTCTTATATTTTAATTAGCGATTTATTAACATTTAATTTAAGTTTAAATTAGTCAAAACTATTTGTGTCATTGAGTTGATAAGAAGTGGTTTCATCAAACATCTTACAGTCCGTAGTTAATTTTCATCACTTTTAGAATTATTTTTTAATAACTTTTTCTGACAAGGTTAGTATTTATTCTCACAAACATTTGAATCAGTCTTACAAATCTACATAACATATCTATTACAATTATCACACATTTAATTAAGTAGCATGAAAATCTCAATAAATAACAACAACAAATTATTTTTATTTTTAGAGGTGGGGGTTATGGTGTTTAATGTCACTTTCAACAATATTTCAGTTATATCGTGCCCGTGGGGGTCAGTTTTATTGATGGAGGAAACCGGAGTTCCATGAGAAAACCACTGACCTGCTGCAAGTCATTGACAAACTATTATCACATAATGTTGTATCGGGTACACCTCATCAGAGTGGAATTTAAACTCACAATGTTAGTTTTAGATGAATTAGTCATTATTAGCCACTTGTGTGGATTGTTGATATATTTTTAACCTAACTTTATTTTACTGCCTTTTACCCTTTACAGTTTTCTGTGAAATGTACTTAATCTTACCATCAACGATATAACTGAAATATTGTTGTAAGTGGCGTTAAACATTATAACTTTAACCCCATAACCCTAATCCATCATTTTTAAGTGCAAGCTGAAAACAAGAGACTCAAGAGGTCGTTGAATTGTCACTAAATACATCAAATAGACTTGCATTACATAACATGAACATGGACATTATTTAAAGTGTTTGAAGTGAAATTAACAAGACAGGAAATGGATTATGTTATAATTTCCTTCCTTAAGTAAAGTGTAAAAGCATTAATTGGTTATGTTTTGTCTCCTCCCATCACACAATGAATTCTGATTATAATATTCAGTGTTGGAATTAATGTTTCAGTGATTTGTGCAAGTAAGTCTTTTTTTTGTTTTACAAATTACATTTTAATAATGTTTCAGTGAGCTAACACTATAAAAATCCAACTAACCGTGTTGATCTAGTACAAAGTGGACATCATCATCATTTCATTGGATGTAGATTGTTCTCACCCTGATATCGCTGAAAAATTGCCCATTTGGCTTTAATAGAACAATCACTTACTCACTATATTAAATTGATTGGTTTGGTTGGTTTATGATGTTTAATGCCATTTTCAACAATATTTCAGTGGTGATCAGTTTTATTAGTGGAGGAAACCACCGACCTGTCGCAAGTCACCGAAAAACTTTATCAGTGACTTGCGATAGGTCGGTGGTTTTCACTAGGTACTCCGGTTTCCTCCACCAATTAAACTGAAAAATAGATAATATAGATAATGGCCCTTGAAAGGTGTGTGTAAATATACAAGTATAATCTACTCTAGCAAGTGACAACCATACAAAATGTATCTTCCCCGCTGGATTCAGAAGAATACCAGGCTGTAATAAATAATTTTCATAAAAACGTCAGAACATTAAACCCAACAGTCCTTAGACTTATATTTTTAACTAACAAATGTTTTGTTTTTCCCTCAGCAGGAATCAAACCCACACCGTTGGTACACTGCAGCACCAGTTTACTTAATTGGCGTAATGACGAACCATTATATATACCTACAATTATGTGGTTAATGATGGATTCATTTTATTTTTAAGAAGGATGTCTAGAAAAAAAACCAAACAAATGAATAAATCATGTCCATCTCATTTTGTATTAGCTGTGAAATTTGATAAGCTACAGATATTTTTATGCTGTATGTAAATTATAAATGAAACAATTTCTTTATATTCTGAAAAACAAAGAAAAAAAACTACAACTATGTTCTCAGTAGGGTTTTTTTTTCTAAAAAGGGGAGATAAGCATATATTCTGTGAAATACAAAGAACAATGAGTGCCATTCATCATAATTGCAGTCTTACGTATTTATATATATTCAAGTAATCGGTGATTGTCACTACTATAGTTGTGAAATGGTTTACCTCTCATGACTAGACATACTTGATACAAATTAACGAGTTACTGACTTGTAGCTAGGTTGGTTGTTTATCCCAGAAATATTGTTCTAGGTTGCATTAAACACCATAACCCTATCCTCTAGTTTGTTAGTGACTTGTAGCTAGGTTGGTTGTTTACTCCAGAAATATTGTTCAAGGTTGCATTAAACACCATAACCCTATCCTCTAGTTTGTTACTGACTTGTAGCTAGGTTGGTTGTTTACTCCAGAAATATTGTTCTAAGGTTGCATTAACCACCATAACCCTATCCTCTAGTTTGTTACTGACTTGTAGCTAGGTTGGTTGTTTACCCCAGAAATATTGTTCAAGGTTGCATTAAACACCATAACCCTATCCTCTAGTTTGTTAGTGACTTGTAGCTAGGTTGGTTGTTTACTCCACAAGTATTGTTCAAGGTTGCATTAAACACCATAACCCTATCCTCTAGTTTGTTAGTGACTTGTAGCTAGGTTGGTTGTTTACTCCAGAAATATTGTTCTAGGTTGCATTAAACACCATAACCCTATCCTCTAGCCTGTTACTGACTTGTAGCTAGGTTGGTTGTTTACACCAGAAATATTGTTCAAGGTTGCATTAAACACCATAACCCTATCCTCTAGTTTGTTACTGACTTGTAGCTAGGTTGGTTGTTTACTCCAGAAATATTGTTCAAGGTTGCATTAAACACCATAACCCTATCCTCTAGTTTGTTACTGACTTGTAGCTAGGTTGGTTGTTTACTCCAGAAATATTGTTCAAGGTTGCATTAAACACCATAACCCTATCCTCTAGATTGTTAGTGACTTGTAGCTAGGTTGGTTGTTTACTCCAGAAATATTGTTCAAGGTTGCATTAAACACCATAACCCTATCCTCTAGTCTGTTACTGACTTGTAGCTAGGTTGGTTGTTTACCCCAGAAATATTGTTCAAGGTTGCATTAAACACCATAACCCTATCCTCTAGTTTGTTATTGACTTGTAGCTAGGTTGGTTGTTTACTCCAGAAATAGTGTTCAAGGTTGCATTAAACACCATAACCCTATCCTCTAGTTTGTTACTGACTTGTAGCTAGGTTGGTTGTTTACTCCAGAAATATTGTTCTAAGGTTGCATTAAACACCATAACCCTATCCTCTAGTTTGTTACTGACTTGTAGCTAGGTTGGTTGTTTACCCCAGAAATATTGTTCTAGGTTGCAATAAACACCATAACCCTATCCTCTAGTTTGTTAGTGACTTGTAGCTAGGTTGGTTGTTTACTCCAGAAATATTGTTCTAGGTTGCATTAAACACCATAACCTTATCCTCTAGTTTGTTAGTGACTTGTAGCTAGGTTGGTTGTTTACTCCAGAAATATTGTTCAAGGTTGCATTAAACACCATAACCCTATCCTCTAGTTTGTTAGTGACTTGTAGCTAGGTTGGTTGTTTACCCCAGAAATATTGTTCTAAGGTTGCATTAAACACCATAACCCTATCCTCTAGTTTGTTACTGACTTGTAGCTAGGTTGGTTGTTTACTCCAGAAATATTGTTCTAGGTTGCATTAAACACCATAACCTTATCCTCTAGTTTGTTAGTGACTTGTAACTAGGTTGGTTGTTTACTCCAGAAATATTGTTCAAGGTTGCATTAAACACCATAACCCTATCCTCTAGTTTGTTACTGACTTGTAGCTAGGTTGGTTGTTTACCCCAGAAATATTGTTCTAGGTTGCATTAAACACCATAACCCTATCCTCTAGTTTGTTAGTGACTTGTAGCTAGGTTGGTTGTTTACTCCAGAAATATTGTTCAAGGTTGCATTAAACAACGTAACCCTATCCTCTAGTTTGTTAGTGACTTGTAGCTAGGGTGGTTGTTTACTCCAGAAATATTGTTCTAGGTTGCATTAAACACCATAACCTTATCCTCTAGTTTGTTAGTGACTTGTAGCTAGGTTGGTTGTTTACTCCAGAAATATTGTTCAAGGTTGCATTAAACACCATAACCCTATCCTCTTGTTTGTTAGTGACTTGTAGCTAGGTTGGTTGTTTACTCCAGAAATATTGTTCAAGGTTGCATTAAACACCATAACCCTATCCTCTAGTTTGTTACTGACTTGTAGCTAGGTTGGTTGTTTACTCCAGAAATATTGTTCAAGGTTGCATTAAACACCATAACCCTATCCTCTAGTTTGTTACTGACTTGTAGCTAGGTTGGTTGTTTACTCCAGAAATATTGTTCAAGGTTGCATTAAACACCATAACCCTATCCTCTAGTTTGTTACTGACTTGTAGCTAGGTTGGTTGTTTACTCCAGAAATATTGTTCAAGGTTGCATTAAACACCATAACCCTATCCTCTAGTTTGTTACTGACTTGTAGCTAGGTTGGTTGTTTACTCCAGAAATATTGTTCAAGGTTGCATTAAACACCATAACCCTATCCTCTAGTTTGTTACTGACTTGTAGCTAGGTTGGTTGTTTACTCCAGAAATATTGTTCTAAGGTTGCATTAAACACCATAACCCTATCCTCTAGTTTGTTACTGACTTGTAGCTAGGTTGTTTGTTTACTCCAGAAATATTGTTCTAGGTTGCATTAAACACCGTAACCCTATCCCCTAGTATGTTACTGACTTGTAGCTAGGTTGGTTGTTTACTCCAGAAATATTGTTCAAGGTTGCATTAAACACCATAACCCTATCCTCTAGTTTGTTAGTGACTTGTAGCTAGGTTGGTTGTTTACTCCAGAAATATTGTTCTAAGGTTGCATTAAACACCATAACCCTATCCTCTAGTTTGTTACTGACTTGTAGCTAGGTTGGTTGTTTACTCCAGAAATATTGTTCTAGGTTGCATTAAACACCGTAACCCTATCCCCTAGTATGTTACTGACTTGTAGCTAGGTTGGTTGTTTACTCCAGAAATATTGTTCTAGGTTGCATTAAACACCATAACCTTATCCTCTAGTTTGTTAGTGACTTGTAGCTAGGTTGGTTGTTTACTCCAGAAATATTGTTCAAGGTTGCATTAAACACCATAACCCTATCCTCTAGTTTGTTAGTGACTTGTAGCTAGGTTGGTTGTTTACTCCAGAAATATTGTTCAAGGTTGCATTAAACACCATAACCCTATCCTCTAGTTTGTTACTGTCTTGTAGCTAGGTTGGTTGTTTACTCCAGAAATATTGTTCAAGGTTGCATTAAACACCATAACCCTATCCTCTAGTTTGTTACTGACTTGTAGCTAGGTTGGTTGTTTACACCAGAAATATTGTTCTATGGTTGCATTAAACACCATAACCCTATCCTCTAGTTTGTTACTGACTTAAAGCTAGGTTGGTTGTTTACTCCAGAAATATTGTTCTAAGGTTGCATTAAACACCATAACCCTATCCTCTAGTTTGTTACTGACTTGTAGCTAGGTTGGTTGTTTACTCCAGAAATATTGTTCTAAGGTTGCATTAAACACCATAACCCTATCCCCTAGTTTGTTACTGACTTGTAGCTAGGTTGGTTGTTTACTCCAGAAATATTGTTCTAAGGTTGCATTAAACACCATAACCCTATCCTCTAGTTTGTTAGTGACTTGTAGCTAGGTTGGTTGTTTACACCAGAAATATTGTTCTAAGGTTGCATTAAACACCATAACCCTATCCTCTAGTTTGTTACTGACTTGTAGCTAGGTTGGTTGTTTACTCTAGAAATATTGTTCTAAGGTTGCATTAAACACCATAACCCTATCCTCTAGTTTGTTACTGACTTGTAGCTAGGTTGGTTGTTTACACCAGAAATATTGTTCTAAGGTTGCATTAAACACCATAACCCTATCCTCTAGTTTGTTACTGACTTGTAGCTAGGTTGGTTGTTTACTCCAGAAATATTGTTCTAAGGTTGCCTTAAACACCATAACCCTATCCTCTAGTTTGTTACTGACTTGTAGCTAGGTTGGTTGTTTACTCCAGAAATATTGTTCTAAGGTTGCATTAAACACCATAACCCTATCCTCTAGTTTGTTACTGACTTGTAGCTAGGTTGGTTGTTTACACCAGAAATATTGTTCTAAGGTTGCATTAAACACCATAACCCTATCCTCTAGTTTGTTACTGACTTGTAGCTAGGTTGGTTGTTTACTCCAGAAATATTGTTCTAAGGTTGCATTAAACACCATAACCCTATCCTCTAGTTTGTTACTGACTTGTAGCTAGGTTGGTTGTTTACTCCAGAAATATTGTTCTAAGGTTGCATTAAACACTGTAACCCTATCCTCTAGTTTGTTAGTGACTTGTAGCTAGGTTGGTTGTTTACTCCAGAAATATTGTTCAAGGTTGCATTAAACACCATAACCCTATCCTCTAGTTTGTTACTGACTTGTAGCTAGGTTGGTTGTTTACTCCAGAAATATTGTTCTAAGGTTGCATTAAACACCATAACCCTATCCTCTAGTCTGTTGGTGACTTGTAGCTAGGTTGGTTGTTTACTCCAGAAATATTGTTCAAGGTTGCATTAAACACCATAACCCTATCCTCTAGTTTGTTAGTGACTTGTAGCTAGGTTGGTTGTTTACTCCAGAAATATTGTTCTAAGGTTGCATTAAACACCATAACCCTATCCTCTAGTTTGTTACTGACTTGTAGCTAGGTTGGTTGTTTACTCCAGAAATATTGTTCTAGGTTGCATTAAACACCGTAACCCTATCCCCTAGTTTGTTACTGACTTGTAGCTAGGTTGGTTGTTTACTCCAGAAATATTGTTCAAGGTTGCATTAAACACTGTAACCCTATCCCCTAGTTTGTTACTGACTTGTAGCTAGGTTGGTTGTTTACTCCAGAAATATTGTTCTAAGGTTGCATTAAACACCATAACCCTATCCTCTAGTTTGTTACTGACTTGTAGCTAGGTTGGTTGTTTACTCCAGAAATATTGTTCTAAGGTTGCATTAAACACCATAACCCTATCCTCTAGTTTGTTACTGACTTGTAGCTAGGTTGGTTGTTTACACCAGAAATATTGTTCTAAGGTTGCATTAAACACCATAACCCTATCCTCTAGTTTGTTACTGACTTGTAGCTAGGTTGGTTGTTTACTCCAGAAATATTGTTCTAAGGTTGCATTAAACACCATAACCCTATCCTCTAGTTTGTTACTGACTTGTAGCTAGGTTGGTTGTTTACTCCAGAAATATTGTTCTAAGGTTGCATTAAACACTGTAACCCTATCCTCTAGTTTGTTAGTGACTTGTAGCTAGGTTGGTTGTTTACTCCAGAAATATTGTTCAAGGTTGCATTAAACACCATAACCCTATCCTCTAGTTTGTTACTGACTTGTAGCTAGGTTGGTTGTTTACTCCAGAAATATTGTTCTAAGGTTGCATTAAACACCATAACCCTATCCTCTAGTCTGTTGGTGACTTGTAGCTAGGTTGGTTGTTTACTCCAGAAATATTGTTCAAGGTTGCATTAAACACCATAACCCTATCCTCTAGTTTGTTAGTGACTTGTAGCTAGGTTGGTTGTTTACTCCAGAAATATTGTTCTAAGGTTGCATTAAACACCATAACCCTATCCTCTAGTTTGTTACTGACTTGTAGCTAGGTTGGTTGTTTACTCCAGAAATATTGTTCTAGGTTGCATTAAACACCGTAACCCTATCCCCTAGTTTGTTACTGACTTGTAGCTAGGTTGGTTGTTTACTCCAGAAATATTGTTCAAGGTTGCATTAAACACTGTAACCCTATCCCCTAGTTTGTTACTGACTTGTAGCTAGGTTGGTTGTTTACTCCAGAAATATTGTTCTAAGGTTGCATTAAACACCATAACCCTATCCTCTAGTTTGTTACTGACTTGTAGCTAGGTTGGTTGTTTACTCCAGAAATATTGTTCTAAGGTTGCATTAAACACTGTAACCCTATCCTCTAGTTTGTTAGTGACTTGTAGCTAGGTTGGTTGTTTACTCCAGAAATATTGTTCAAGGTTGCATTAAACACCATAACCCTATCCTCTAGTTTGTTACTGACTTGTAGCTAGGTTGGTTGTTTACTCCAGAAATATTGTTCTAAGGTTGCATTAAACACCATAACCCTATCCTCTAGTCTGTTGGTGACTTGTAGCTAGGTTGGTTGTTTACTCCAGAAATATTGTTCAAGGTTGCATTAAACACCATAACCCTATCCTCTAGTTTGTTACTGACTTGTAGCTAGGTTGGTTGTTTACTCCAGAAATATTGTTCTAAGGTTGCATTAAACACCGTAACCCTATCCCCTAGTTTGTTAGTGACTTGTAGCTAGGTTGGTTGTTTACTCCAGAAATATTGTTCTAAGGTTGCATTAAACACCATAACCCTATCCTCTAGTTTGTTACTGACTTGTAGCTAGGTTGGTTGTTTACTCCAGAAATATTGTTCTAAGGTTGCATTAAACACCGTAACCCTATCCCCTAGTTTGTTACTGACTTGTAGCTAGGTTGGTTGTTTACACCAGAAATATTGTTCAAGGTTGCATTAAACACTGTAACCCTATCCCCTAGTTTGTTACTGACTTGTAGCTAGGTTGGTTGTTTACTCCAGAAATATTGTTCTAAGGTTGCATTAAACACCATAACCCTATCCTCTAGTTTGTTACTGACTTGTAGCTAGGTTGGTTGTTTACTCCAGAAATATTGTTCTAAGGTTGCATTAAACACTGTAACCCTATCCTCTAGTTTGTTAGTGACTTGTAGCTAGGTTGGTTGTTTACTCCAGAAATATTGTTCAAGGTTGCATTAAACACCATAACCCTATCCTCTAGTTTGTTACTGACTTGTAGCTAGGTTGGTTGTTTACTCCAGAAATATTGTTCTAAGGTTGCATTAAACACCATAACCCTATCCTCTAGTCTGTTGGTGACTTGTAGCTAGGTTGGTTGTTTACTCCAGAAATATTGTTCAAGGTTGCATTAAACACCATAACCCTATCCTCTAGTTTGTTAGTGACTTGTAGCTAGGTTGGTTGTTTACTCCAGAAATATTGTTCTAAGGTTGCATTAAACACCATAACCCTATCCTCTAGTTTGTTACTGACTTGTAGCTAGGTTGGTTGTTTACTCCAGAAATATTGTTCTAGGTTGCATTAAACACCGTAACCCTATCCCCTAGTTTGTTACTGACTTGTAGCTAGGTTGGTTGTTTACTCCAGAAATATTGTTCAAGGTTGCATTAAACACTGTAACCCTATCCCCTAGTTTGTTACTGACTTGTAGCTAGGTTGGTTGTTTAAATACCCATGACCCAAAGAATGAGGAATTGGTTTTTACAGAGTAGATTTTTTTAGCAGAGCAGTAGCATTAAAAGTGGATATGAAGTAGTCAGTGTTTCGGCATTGAAATGTTTTTATTAAATATATTTATTATTGAAATTTGCAGTTCCTAAATAATGTAATTATTATTAAAACTAAGGTTTAAATTTGATATGAATTTTTGTAGTAAGCATAAAAAGGTAATATAATGTTATCTCGTGTTGATCCAGGTTAACATCACCAAGATTTAAAGTACCCAGTATGTTTGACAGTAGTTATGTTATACTAAGCTTAAGTTTATCTTGGTAAGCTTCTGTCATCACTAATAATCTACTTCAAATATCCAAATACAAACTTATCTTCTCGATAAAAAATCCCACAATTTTTTGCTACATTATAAAAAGAAAGTTTAAACAGTGATTGTCAACAAATCGAACAATCACCTCTCACCTTAACTCACTGAATACAACAAAAAATACCACAGCATATGGCATTGGAAATCCAGATCCTAGCTTGGGATAGGCATAGGAATGTGGTGGGTTTAAATCGGTTATTGGGTGTACAGTCAGTTTAATTCATTCAATGACCATACTTAAAATCACCGACCTGCAGCAAGTTACTGACAAACTTTATCACATAATGTTGTATCGAGTACATCTTGCCTGAGCAGGGTTCAAACTCACAACGTTAGTGGTGATAGGCACTGATTGCATAGGTAGTTATAAATCCAACTACTATATGATCACGACCACAATGGCCCCTATAGTAAGTAAGATTGATTCTTCTGTAAATATGCTAAACTGGTTTTGTTATTTGGTTTAGGGGCAAAATGTTAGAGGACTCAAGAGGGAAGAAAAAGGAAATCGCTAAACTTAGAATAAGTAACCATAATCTCCAAACTGGAAAAGATTGTCAGCTAAATATTCCAAGACAATACAAGCTATGATAATGCATGTCTTGTAAAGTCATGGAAGATGATACACACTTTCTATTACATTGTGTAAAAAATAAAAAATAAAATTTATTCCAAACAGTAAATGGTAAAAATGTGGGATTTACATAATTATCAAAAATGGACAACAAAATACATGTTGTCTCCATCTACTCCTAAATTGGTTGAACAGATAGGACTCTTTATAATGCAGTCATTAGAATTAGGGACAAAATACTCTTGATAATGCCAGTGGAATGTGCCATTAATGTAGTATTTGGCATACTATTTTTAGCTTTTTTTTATTTCTCACAAATAGGTAACCGTAACTTATTTTTGCTATCCTGTTTAGGCCCTTTGGTTTTCTTACTTCCAAATTTTCTTACTCAAATATTTTGGCTTTTAAGTGTACATGTTGAAGGTTATTCCAGAAATGTGTTTTGCACAGTAAATTAGATATCTACATTTTTATTTTAAGAATAGTTTATAAGACAATAAAATATTTGATTTTATTGAAATATATTATCAATGTATGCTTGTAAAATCAGTATAGAAATTATAATATGACAATTTTATTTACATAGCCAATGTCCTACAGTAGATTATAATCAGATTAAATCTCTCGTAAACCATGAAAATACATTGATCGATCTTAAGTGACACCATCAATAATTTATCAATTTGTCGTGTTTTGTGTATTAATTGTTATATTAAAATTTCAAATTCACATTCAACAGATTTATGCAAAATTTTCCATCAAATGAGAATGCCTAATAAAATCAAGAAATCTTTCTTGTCAATCTTTGTACATTTTTATGCATTTCAAATATTATTTATTATGTGTTATCGGTAATTCAGACATTTTTCCTCAGATTTAGTGATATTGTCAGTAACAACAAACTGACTCTGATACTGGAAATTAATTGCTGAGTGTATCAACGTCAAACACATTATTACGTAACCGATAAAAAACAATAACGTCAATTTTGAAGGTATCGACGTACATTATCACAAGTATCACAGCTGATGGACTCTCTACGTTACTAGGCATAATGTCTGTCTCAACCTTCAAAGCTGCTGTTATTCTATATGTATACAGTCAAACCTGCCCATGCAGTCACCTGTATTAAAATGACACATTTATCTTTTCCTGTCATAGAAAATTTCATATGAATTGAACCTATTTTAAGAGATGACCTGTCTTATAATGACACTTTTTTTTTGTCTCAATGGGACCTCTTAATACAGGGTTGACTGTATATCATTTGGGGAGATGTTTCTGTGCATTATTTTTTTTAATTGAAAATGATATAATCAAAACATAACCTCATTCAAACATTACCATGTGTTGAGCAGTAAAAAGTTTGTCAGATGAGTGTTTCGTGTTCTTGTGGTTTGATATAATGTTGACCATTTAACTTTTTATTTTCAAATTACAGAACTCCAATAAAAAAAAGACCTGTTTTCTGTTAACAAAATTTTCGTATATAAAACCTCAAGAAATTATAGATCCGATACTGTAGGTTACCTCAACCTTTTGCAAATTAAGGTGATTTTAACTAGAACTTTAAAAAAAAAAAACAAGAAGAAAATTTAAATATACTTGTAAGTACATTACATTTGGTGCTGAAGTGGTATTGACAATTAATATTATTGACACATATAATTTAGAAATATTTAGGCCATTCTTAAAAATAAATACTTGTTATCCCCTCGCCAACGAAGTTGCGAAGGGATATAGTAATGCTACCGTCCGTCCGTCCTTCAGTAACATCCTTGTGAACACTTTAGAATCAACATCCTTCAATGGATTTTGACCAAACTTGGTACATACTTAGTCCTTAGGTGAGTCTGGAACCCTAATGATTTTCAAGGTCACATGGTCTAATTTTTACCCTGTAACATCCTTGTGAACACTGTAGAATCAACATCCTTCAATGGATTTTGACCAAACTTGGTACATACTTAGTCCTTAGGTGAGTCTGGAACCCTAATGATTTGCAAGGTCACATGGTCTAATTTTTACCCTGTAACATCCTTGTGAACACTCTAGAATCAACATCCTTCAATGGATTTTGACCAAACTTGGTACATACTTAGTCCTTACTTAAGAGAATCTGGAATCCTATTGATTTTCAAGGTCAAAGGTCAAATTTTTAGGCGAGGGAATATGCCACGCTTTGCGTTGCCCTTGTTTAAATTGCTGTAACCCAATCTATATGCAATTTTTGACATGGCATAGGTATATTGGCAAATTTTTCTTTCTTGTAAATATCTAAAAACGAAATCTTACTTTATCATAAAAAAAAAGATAATATGCTAATAATTAATAAAAAAAAAAATGTCAAAACTTTTTGGGTAGGGGCACTTTTCGCAGGCTTGTTGGGTCCCAGCAAACAAATAAAATTTATAGATGGCCTAAGAAGTGAGATTTAGTTTATGGTGCATGCTATCACTTATATAAAGTCATACCAATTTTTAAGTAGAAAGGTTGAATGACATTGAAGTCATTCTTAGATAATTAAGAGGGTTTAGTATGTTTACAAATTAATTTTAAGTGTTTTTTTCTTTGTAGTCTCCACAAGAAGTCAAATGCATGGAAGGAGGAAAGACATTTGCTAATTAAGGTAAGAATTAAGTTAATTTATCATGACCCACAAGAAATGAGAACCCATATATTTTGTGGGGGATCACAGTCCTTGAAATGAATTTATTGTCATGTATAGTTCTAAATAAAAACTGAAAAATTTAATGGTCCAAACAAAGTTTTACTGGTCTTGGGTCGGAGGACCGGTGCTCATCTTGAGGACTGGGATTATAATGATGACTTAATAATGTCACAATGGTTGTAAATGTGTGGTGTTGTGGTCTGTTAAGAGTGCGCCAATTACGGCCCAGCACCTCCGACTTCAGCATTCAGGGTTTCTGTTAGGAATACCTCTCCCTTAACCTCTGGTATAAGACCTTTCCTGGAAGCACAGGAGGGACTTTACAGGTCCCAAACTGGATTTATCCTCGGGGTTTTCTCCCGAAGCCTTTCCCATAGATGGGTATGCCGCAAGTCAGCAGAGGTTTGATAATGGAGTTTCCCTCTCCATCCACAAAACAGTGGAACTATTTAACCCATAGCTGGGATGATGACTTAATTATATTTAAAATGCTGTAAGTTTCTGAATTTGTTCCAAGGGTTTAGCGTTCCTGTTTAAGGCTTTATTGGACTGGCTAAATATCTTGGTATTATCATGGTTGTGATTATATCATCTTATTGGACTGGCTAAATATCTTGGTATTATCATGGTTGTGATTATATCATCTTATTGGACTGGCTAAATATCTTGGTATTATCATGGTTGTGATTATATCATCTTATTGGACTGGCTAAATGTCTTGGTATTATCATGGTTGTGATTATATCATCTTATTGGACTGGCTAAATATCTTGGTATTATCATGGTTGTGATTATATCATCTTATTGGACTGGCTAAATGTCTTGGTATTATCATGGTTGTGATTATATCATCTTATTGGACTGGCTAAATGTCTTGGTATTATCATGGTTGTGATTATATCATCTTATTGGACTGGCTAAATATCTTGGTATTATCATGGTTGTGATTATATCATCTTATTGGACTGGCTAAATATCTTGGTATTATCATGGTTGTGATTATATCATCTTATTGGACTGGCTAAATATCTTGGTATTATCATGGTTGTGATTATATCATCTTATTGGACTGGCTAAATATCTTGGTATTATCATGGTTGTGATTATATCATCTTATTGGACTGGCTAAATGTCTTGGTATTATCATGGTTGTGATTATATCATCTTATTGGACTGGCTAAATGTCTTGGTATTATCATGGTTGTGATTATATCATCTTATTGGACTGGCTAAATGTCTTGGTATTATCATGGTTGTGATTATATCATCTTATTGGACTGGCTAAATATCTTGGTATTATCATGGTTGTGATTATATCATCTTATTGGACTGGCTAAATGTCTTGGTATTATCATGGTTGTGATTATATCATCTTATTGGACTGGCTAAATATCTTGGTATTATCATGGTTGTGATTATATCATCTTATTGGACTGGCTAAATATCTTGGTATTATCATGGTTGTGATTATATCATCTTATTGGACTGGCTAAATATCTTGGTATTATCATGGTTGTGATTATATCATCTTATTGGACTGGCTAAATATCTTGGTATTATCATGGTTGTGATTATATCATCTTATTGGACTGGCTAAATGTCTTGGTATTATCATGGTTGTGATTATATCATCTTATTGGACTGGCTAAATGTCTTGGTATTATCATGGTTGTGATTATATCATCTTATTGGACTGGCTAAATATCTTGGTATTATCATGGTTGTGATTATATCATCTTATTGGACTGGCTAAATATCTTGGTATTATCATGGTTGTGATTATATCATCGTTGAATTTGCATCTTACCTGTACTGTACAATCGGTGTCTATCACCGCTAAAATTATGAATTAGATTCCCACCAAAACCAAATGAGCCTCAGAATATTAGAAAAAGGAGATAGCATTACATCTTTATGACTATGGTTATAAATTGGTTATCATGCTCGTCAGAAGTGCAGAAATCGTGGGTGAAATCTGCGTTCATGTCATACCAAAGACTGAAATTTGTATTTTCTTCTCCTCTGCTAAGCCAAGCCAAGCATACAGCTGTAGTAAGAAGCAAGATCAAAGACTGATTTGTTCATAGTCAGTATAATGAATCGAGTGGAACGCAATGTCTACCTAGGACTAGTTTCAGTCAGCTAGCATTATAACATTCCATTTCATGGCAGTGTGTCGTGTACAGCAGGGCTTTCAATATTTTTCAAGTCTACCAGTGCTTCACTATTTACAGGTGGTACAATTTTGATAAATATCTTGTACAACACTCTTTAATATCAAGAGGTACCAAAGACCATTTTAGGCAGGTAGAAGTACCTGGTACTGCCCCTTATTTAAAGGCCTGATACAGAATAAACACCATCATCATTTCATTTAAGCGTAACTTGTCTCACTCACTCTTTAAAATTTAAATGTTATGTAAAATTGTTCACCTTCATTTGTCATAGCAGTGGACTTAACATAAAACTAAATAGTTACATGTCATAGTTGCCCGTGGCAACTCCATTTACATAATAAACAATAAAATTACGTCATGATGTCACTTTCATCAATCTTATGTTGTGTATTCCATCAAGATAATAAAATAAACATAATGGGTTTTCACTTCTTATTATTGAAGAAGGCCTGTATTTTTCTCCGTAAGATGCTATTTTTGGATAAAACAGAATAATGAAAAAGCTACTATTTTTGTCATTTTGACAGTGATATATTTGTTTGTTTTCCATGCTTTACGATTTTCAAATTACTGTCCCAGTTTTCTTAGTCATATAGGAAAATACATAATGCCTATTTTTAAATGTTATCATAGAATTCAAACAAAACAGGGAGGAATGTTATATAATTAAATTTCATGGATACCACTTTTGGAAAATTTTGTAGGAAAAAAATCCAGTTATTTGATTGGTGATGTCAGGAGGGCGAGCACGACCCTTCAGATGTTAGGAACAGGGTAGCATATTACAAACAGACGATTTTAATTAGATTGCGGTATCGGCAACATCAAAAACATTTTATAAGGTTTTAGTTTATGGTATTTAACGCCACTTTCAACAATATTTCAGTTATATCGTGGCGGTCAGTTTTATTGGTGGAGGAAACCAGAGTACCC
This sequence comes from Bathymodiolus brooksi, assembly GCA_963680875.1. Taxonomy (NCBI): domain Eukaryota; kingdom Metazoa; phylum Mollusca; class Bivalvia; order Mytilida; family Modiolidae; genus Bathymodiolus; species Bathymodiolus brooksi. The sequence continues at coordinate 30,837,177 of OY804584.1, forward strand.
CACTGACCTGTCGCAAGTCACTGACAACTTTATCACATAATGTTGTATCGAGTAAACCTTGCCATGAACGGGTTTCGAACTCACCACTTTAGTGGTGATGAGTCCTACGAATTAGCAATATAAATTGGCATGAAACATTATTATGATATGAAGATTCAAATTTTTGCAAATGTAAAATTTGTATGCCCCCCCAACACGAGGCATCAGGGCCATGAGGTTTTACCCATGTCCATTTTGGAGTTATGCCAGGTCCGTTTACTTTAGCTGGAAGTGGGGCATCCCCGTCTTATGTGCATATTCTTCCATTTATTTAAAGCATTTAAGAGATACTTGCAACTCAGTACTGGAATCATCATTTGTGTTTGTGTTTGCAACAAAAAAAAATTCACTAGTGAGACTCATTACTTTGATTTGGACTCATCAATATTTTATCCTAAATGGATCTCTGGAGTACTATTTTCTTTCAAATTAAAATGTGATTTAATATATGTAATTTGAGCTATCATTGAGGTGTAGAGATTTTATCTTGTACATGTGAAGGTCTCATGGTTTGTAGAGTCCAAGTTTTGAGGATTCAAAGGTTAACATACTTATATATAGATAAATAAAAAATGAATTACAAAATGTATCTGTAAATTTGACATATTTCATTTGATATCTATGTTTTTATTATGTAAACATTTGTTTTCCCAATTATGAAAGTGCAGTTGTATTCTACTTCTATTTCTACTTAATACTGACCGTCTTCAACATGATGAAGATTATATCAGGGGTTGTACATGACAATTGAAAAAACTATTTACACATTTCTGTTCTTCTTCAATATACAGATTCTGATTTACCCCTTTGGTATCTTCAAACTCTTCTTAGTATTTGATATACAACCGGTTCCAGTCAGATATCGTACGACTTATTGTGCTTGTCTCGAGCAAGTACCAAAAGATTTCTATCAATTCTTTTCAGTTTTTCTTTGTGCTGTAAAGTTTGGAGTGAGTCAGGAGAATGTTTTATATTGTTGTAATTAACTGAGATTTGTCGATAAACACTGTTCAACTTGTTTAACTTTCTTGTTGTCAAATATACTGTAAAACACCCTCTATTCTAAAGATTTATACATGTATATTATGTGTATATTATTATCAAAGTGTGTAATATTGATTCTGTTTCTTGGACTTTTTTTTTGGGGGTGGGGGTATTGTTGCTGTAGCAAAGTGTTAGTACTTATTTGTTGGACTTTTTTGGGGAGGGGGGGGTTGGTGGTGATCAGTTGGATAAACATAATTTTATACTGATTGATATTGATTGACAAGGAAGAATAATTTAATTCAATTCCAGAGGAAAGAGTGTACTTTTATTTTTGTACAGCATATTAATTTAAAAAAATATGTTCTGATAAAATCATAATGCTAATTCAATTTGTTTGTTAGCCCTCAGCCTTGAAGGTGTACCTGTACATCCATTCTTGACTAATGTTAACACTGCTTGTAGCAGAATTAAATTAAAATACAATATAGTGACAAGCAAATGAAAAATACAATTGCTATTGTTGACAGCTCAATTCAAGAAATAAATTTCTATAATTGTATTGGTCGTTGCTCAAGACTGTTGGTGTAACATCAGCTGTTTAAATCATAAATATTCAAAAACGTGTTATCCTGCATCTTATTGAACAAAACAATCGTAAATATTTAATCTATGTTTATATGATATGGTGATTATTGATGTTCAGGTGGAGCTCAGGTGAGAGACAGGTAAGTAAATGTTTATTTCATTGTATATTTCATGAGGTATTTGGTATACAAATAAATGTGAATGACATTGTTTGAATATAAGATGTGTATCTTTATTAGACTGTGCCTTTATTGTTATGTTGCTATAAATATAAAGACCTCAGGGATATAAAATAGGCTTGGACATTTCTAGAAACTCAACAAGTCAAAATTTGGACTTGTGTTTGAATATTTACCTTAATTTTAGTCAGTACAGTCAAACCTGTCTTATGTGACCTTTCAAGAAAACAGGGGAATATGGTCACATAAGACAGGTGGTTGCCTAATACAGGTTTAATTGATGTAAAATGTATTGTGAAGGGAAATAAAAATAAGGTCACATGATACAAGTTATTGGTTAATAGAGGTGGTCACTAAATCAGGTTTGAATGTATTTGTACAAAGAAAACTTAATCAGAGGCCATTTTTCTGAAGAAAATGGAGACTTTCATATTTTTCATTGGCTTTAGGTTTTCATACAATCATGTCTGATGTTCTTACGGAGAACAAGATACAGTCAAACCTGACCCAACAGAAACTCATGGGGACCAGCTTTAGTATTCAAAATAGACAGGTGTTCGGTTTATACAGGTTTAATTAGCAACGATTTCCTACATTCAGATTGGGATTTATTTTAAGTTCAGTTTATCCCGACATGATTAATCGATCAAATCGATCATCGATCAGTTTTCGAACACTAATCGATTGATGAGTTTGACTAATCGAACACTTATTGAACAAACTCTCTCAGGAGATTGATCAATTAGTGATCGATTATTTTGATTAGATTTATTTGATACAGTATTCTGTTTTATTCAGGGTTCTGTTTAGACAGGACTCCATTTTATTCAGGGTTCTGTTTAGACAGTTTTCACTGTGTATTGTAATCTACTTATCGTGGTAGCTGCATCTTCATTGGTTAATGATATTACCCACAGTTAATATTAATAAGTTAATACTACATGTAATAAAATATGTATACTTATGATTCTGAAAGTGTAACAAAAAATGTCAGCCATGACTGATATCTTGAAATAAATGTCAAGAATGGAGACTAATAAATTGGACATCCATTCTCTTAACAGTTTTTATGCCTCCGCCATTGGATACATTGTGTTTTTTCCTTGACCGTATGACTGTCCCTCTGTGCTGCATTTGGTTTCCGCTCAATAGCTTAAATTGCCTGCAAGCCAATCATTTGAAATTCATACACAAGGTCAGGGGCCATTAAGGGAAGGCCAAATACGATTTCGTACTTGACGATTTTTTCCGTTCTGATGTTATACCCTGTGTGCTTTAGCTGGAAGCAGGGGGCATCCATGTCTTATGGACACATCGTCCATATTTGTTTTGTTGTTTTCTCTATCAGAGACAGTTAACTTGTATTTTTAAAAATAAAAGTTACTCTTAAATTTTATAGTTTTAGATAATGATTTCGTTCAATTTTATTATTTGCAAACATACTAGCAATCAAAACTACATGTACAAACATTAATGTTTATTGTATTGATTTTTGTGTCATTATGTACCAGTTTGGTGAGTCAATCAAATGTCACAGTATATATATATAGATTCAAAATTGTTGAAATTGATTTAGCAAGGAACCAATTAGGGGTATACATTTTCCAAGGTTAACGGAAATATGAATTTAGATGAGATATTTTATAAGAAATACATTTTTCAAGGTTAACTGAAATATGAATTTAGCATATGAGATATTTTTTATAAGAAATACATTTTCCAAGGTTAACGGAAATATGAATTTAGCATATGAGGTATTTTATAAGAAATATGTTTTCCATGTATTGAGGAAGAAAAAAATGTATGGAAGCCTTCATTCATAAAAATGTTTGAATAGAATGTGGCTTAAGCAAAGACACTATTACAAAATATATTGGTAATGTGTAAAAGGAGGAAAAGATTTATTGCTAAATCGATGTTGGATACAAGTACATTTTTAACTCACCTGGAGTGATTCGAAATCGAAGATAACTGCCCTGGCCTCTGATTGGCAAAGACATTTTTTACTTCTATTCCAGAAAAACTGCATGCTAAGTCACCAGACTTTCCAGAAATATTCCTTTAGGGGTTCTTATGGAGAAACCCTTTTATCAGCTATATGAACTAAATTCATTTACATTAAAAAGATAGCTCTAATTTTCTTAAGGATATTTTTTTAACAAAGAAAGATAACTCTAGTAAGAAAGGATATGGATTTAAATGATCATGAGAGACTACCAAACTTAGACACAAATTAAAGTACTGTTGCATTACTTTTATTGCTGTCATTCATTTCTCAGTCACAGTTGGGTCTTCTAGACTATATTTAAATATTTACTGAAGAAACAAATCAGCCTGTTTCTAACTATAATCGCTGAAAATAAGACCAAAAATGACAAGTATATTTATAATTCTTTCATATATACCAAATCAAGTCATTCTGTAATCTGTAAAATTTTCTATTTGTTTGTTTTATTTATAAAAAAAAAAAAAAAAACAAAAAAACTACCGGTATATAAGGAAGAGAGATAATTTTGACCAGTTTCATATGAATGTAAATTGTAATAATATAAAAACTAATAGAAGAGGAAGTAGCTATTGTTTCAGCTTGGGTAAACGTGAAAGCCAGTCTGGACAAATTGTACAAAGGAACTTATTTTCTCTGGCACAACAAAGGAGGTAATAAATTGGGTCAATTTGTATGAAGGCATCCTAACATATGTGTAAGGGCCATTGTGGTATGACAGTTGGATTCACAACTATGTATGCAATCACCATTTAAGTTGTGAGTTCGAATCCCACTCATGGCAAGGTGTACTCGATATAGCATTATGTGATAAAGTTTGTAAGTGACTTGTGGCAGTTTGGTGGTTTTTAGTGGATACTCAGGCAGGCCTTTCAATAAGGGGCAGTACCAGATACTTTTACCCACTTAAAATGGCAATTGGTACCCCATAATTTTAAAGAGTGCTGCATAAGATATTCATGAAAAATGTTCAAATTTTAAGGGAAAAAAAACCACCTGTGGATAGTGAAGTACTGGTACACTTGTAAAATATTGAAATCCTGCTCCGGTTTCCTCCACTAATAAAGCTGACCGCCACAATATGGCTGAAATATTGTTGAAAGTGGCGTTTATCACCATAACCCTAACCTTATATACATGTACATGTGTTGTATATTCTATTTTGTTTCAATGAAGGCAGCCCGTTCAGGGGTAGAACCTAAGTTTGTATATACAATGTATGTATAGGTAAATATGTTTAAAACGTTTGATCTGATATTTCCATATTGTTGGTGTAAAGATTCAAATTTGTTTAATTAAAGACCCTACTTGTAGGACTAAATATATAATATTGGTCAAAATTTTGTTTATAAGAATGCATGGAACTGACTATATCTATCGGGTGAGCTTCATAGCCCATGTGCTCTTGTTTGTATAGTAAAGTCATTAAAGGGTAAAAGTTCACTGTTGTTTGCATATAAAGTCTAGAGTGTGTGCTTAACCAGAATGAGATCTTGTTTCCTATTTTTTCATCATTAGTTTGTTTGGAGTGTTTACATAATTTCTAGTTCAATTAGCGGTAAATATAAGCTATAAATGTCTGCTGCTGTAGTCTGCCCCTTATAATGCCACAGCTTCTGCAATGAAAACATAGCCTTATATTAGAGGTGTGGCCTGTCTTGAGGGTGTGAATGTGGGAGTATTTTGCTAACTCTGTGCATCTGAAATATGGTCCAATAAGAAAGGTGGACTTTGGTGGGAGGTTCCTTATAATGCCACCCTTCTTATCATGTCAGATTTCAGATGGACTGAATTCTACTAAATTGTCCCCCTCAATAAAGGCAACCATTACAGATTCTGATTGCCCCTTTGGTATCTTCAAATTCTTCTTAATAAGGTCACTTTTATAATACCGAAGGGGTCAGCTTATAAGAGGGGGACTTGCTGTACAAGTCAATTATACCACCTTATAAGAAGGGAACTTACTGTACAAGTCAATTATACCACCTTATAAGAGGGGAACTTACTCTACAAGTCAATTATACCACCTTATAAGAGGGGACTTACTGTACAAGTCAAGTATACCACCTTATAAGAGGGAAACTTACTGTACAAGTCAATTATACCACCTTATAAGAGAACTTACTGTACAAGTCAATTATACCACCTTATAAGAGGGGAACTTACTGTACAAGTCAATTATACCACCTTATAAGAGAACTTACTGTACAAGTCAATTATACCACCTTATAAGAGGGAAACTTACTGTACAAGTCAATTATACCACCTTATAAGAGAACTTACTGTACAAGTCAATTATACCACCTTATAAGAGGTGAACTTACTGTACAAGTCAATTATACCACCTTATAAGAGGTGAACTTACTGTACAAGTCAATTATACCACCTTATAAGAGGGGAACTTACTGTACAAGTCAATTATACCACCTTATAAGAGGGGAACTTACTGTACAAGTCAATTATACCACCTTATAAGAGGGAAACTTACTGTACAAGTCAATTATATCACCTTATAAGAGAACTTACTGTACAAGTCAATTATACCACCTTATAAGAGGGGAACTTACTGTACAAGTCAATTATACCACCTTATAAGAGAACTTACTGTACAAGTCAATTATACCACCTTATAAGAGGGAAACTTACTGTACAAGTCAATTATACCACCTTATAAGAGAACTTACTGTACAAGTCAATTATACCACCTTATAAGAGAACTTACTGTACAAGTCAATTATACCACCTTATAAGAGGAGAACTTGCTCTACAAGTAAATTATACCACCTTGTAAGAGGAGAACTTACTGTACAAGTCAATTATACCACCTTATAAGAGGGGAACTTACTGTACAAGTCAATTATACCACCTTATAAGAGGAGAACTTACTGTACAAGTCAATTATACCACCTTATAAGAGAACTTACTGTACAAGTCAATTATACCACCTTATAAGAGGGGAACTTACTGTACAAGTCAATTATACCACCTTATAAGAGAACTTACTGTACAAGTCAATTATACCACCTTATAAGAGGTGAACTTACTGTACAAGTCAATTATACCACCTTATAAGAGGTGAACTTACTGTACAAGTCAATTATACCACCTTATAAGAGGGGAACTTACTGTACAAGTCAATTATACCACCTTATAAGAGGTGAACTTACTGTACAAGTCAATTATACCACCTTATAAGAGGGGGACTTACTGTACAAGTCAATTATACCACCTTATAAGAGGGGAACTTACTGTACAAGTCAATTAGACCCCACATTTGTTCTTAGGGGTATAATGCTTGATAATTCAGGTACAATCAATGAGAAAAAAAAGAAAGAAAAATGTCATTCATATTGTGTAGCAAATAACTTTTTAATAAGACTTTTACTTCAAGGTGTTGCATAAGACAAGCTTTTGCTTAATAAAATCCTTTAAAGTAAATAAATAAGGCCAAGGTCCAATGTTTAAGAAATAAAAAATAATTGATATTGTAATTTAATATTCAGTATTGTATTATTGACAATTAGACAGCGGTAATCGTAAAGTAAATTAACCCAGACTCGTGCAAGTGAACTGAGTTTGTTTTTCTACTAATAATATTAATACCGCACGGTACATTGATTTTATTTAATACATTTCATAATGTTTTTCTGAATTGATGGGTTTATCAAATATTTAAATGATAATAACTGGAAATCATTACAGCATAACAATCTTTGATGTAATAATACATCCTGGTTTTAACTAACATTATACTAGTTTCCTTACGACATAGCGTCCCCTCTTTGGATTATCATTACACATTTATTTTGGTAATTTGAATACAACTTCCTTATTGCTGAAAGGTAAAGTTCGATATTAATATTACTTTAGATACTGAATATTTTTGATAGGGAGATACTGGTTGCTATTGCTATTGTTAAAGAAGCAGAATAATGTCTGTATAATCCATGACCATGCTTCTACTGAGTAGCTCATGTGCATGGTATGTGGATATGTTTTTCGTGTTTGGCAGGTTACATTTATTACCGGTACATAGATACAGCCAAACCTGCCTTAAAGGGCACCTTTATATCACTGTCTTTAAAGGACAGTCTCATTTTTCCCATTAATGAATAGTGCATATACATGTAATTGTTGTTTTATTTAAATTGAAATGATAAAATGTTTTGGGTAGGGTTGATTTTGGTGGGTCGATCGGCGAATAACAAATCAACATTTGTTTATGGGTGGCCTGATCACAGTCAACAGGGTCATACATGTAGTACATGTAAGAGAAATGCATTAACGAAAATGCACTCTTTAATAGTCTAAAAACAAGGGAAGTAATACAATATGTAAAAAATTAAGCTTTTTCTGGAAGTGTGATTATTTCCCTTTAGCTGTGATCTGTAAAAGCTGATATGTTAAAATTTTGAATAGAATATGAAAAAAATTATATGTTATTTTCATTGAGCTTTGTATGAAACGAGATCCTTTTACCTGCCTTAAAGGGAAATAACTCCTGTAAGACATAATTTTAGAAAAAAGTTGGAAATGGGCAGATGATCTATTCTAAAGTAAATCAGTAGTGTAATTGATATAAAGTTGTGAAACTTGTGTCATATCCAATTGTTTATTATTGAACAATAAAATATTTTGAAAGTAAAAAAAAACCCTCAGTGTTTAACAGGTCAAGCTGCCCCTCCTTTCTAGACTGGTGGGTTAGAAGTATCGGTTATGATTTTTTTTGTCTAAAGAGTAATAACCTTGAACCAACAGATTCTACCTTCCTAGCTAGTAGTCTGAGTGCAATACGGTAGATTGTGGATTTGAACCCTGGTTGGTTCAAACCAAAGGGTATAAAATGAGTATTTGTTGCTTCTCTGCTACCACACAGTAGTAAGAGCAAAGACTGGTGGACTCGCAATGTGGATGACGTGTCCACGTGTGACTGTCTACATGCGGATTGTTGTTTCAGTAAGCTTAGGCACTATAAAAATCAAAGTTGGTCTAGTAAAAGTGGACGGACATCTCCATCGTCTCGTCGAAATAATATTAACTTGTTCTCCCCATGATATTACTGAAAAATTGCTCATTTGACGTTAAAACAACAATCACTCATTCACTCCTAGCTAGTAATCAGTTAACTACGAATATTCATTGACCCTGCTATTGTACTGTCCATTGGACTACCAGATTCTACATTCCTAGATAGTAGTCAGTTAACCATACCTGTTAACCTCTGGGAACTGCTAGGGGGGAGATCCCCCCTACCAACTCTTCTAAGGGGGAGATTTTGTGCGTCGTCTTTAAACGCACAAAATTGTACCTTGTAGTTGCATACATGTGATAGAGTTGCTATGCTACAACTGGAGATTTGTAAATTTTTGGCTGGAGATTTGGTCTCATAACTGGAGATTTTTTATCGACGTATTTGGTGCATGTTTTTATTGTTAATTGATGTTTTCTTTTTGTTTGTTTCAGTATTGAACCAACTGCATCCCATTTCAATATATATTGTTTACATTTCTGTCTTATTAGTAGTGTTTCATATGATGAACGAAGGATAAAAACTGTATTTATAATTTATCATAAGGTTATAACAAAGCAATAAAAATGAAGACAGAATGCTCTGAACAATAAAGTCATAGAGCACTAAAATTAAAAAGTCACTTTGCTGCTGGTGCGTTGGGTGATAGCATACGTTTTGGCATTTTTGTGGTTTATCAATTCCATCCTGGAACTTAGTCCTTAAATAATACTTTGATCGGCTTTGGTCCCAAACAAGCCATAACAACTCAATCCGAGATGAATTCATTGCACGTTTGATCGAAATAAGAAGTTTTCCTCGGCATCAAAGGTTGTCCGACTCCTGTTTGCACAACGGTTTATACTGTAACTATTTTTAATTGCCGCTATCACACTTCTAATCATCTAAGCGTGTGCCACAAACCCACTTCCTTATCCCCAACTAACTGTCAATCAGTGGATAATTGTTGTATAATCATCAACACCTTAATTAATCTCCATGACCCAATTTACCTGTAAAGGTGTCAAACAGATCAATAACCGTATATCATTTACATTCGTATCTCTCGGCGTTTTTCATCAGCGCGGGAGTTCCCAATGGGGAATTTCCATAAATATTGATCGCAAAATGTAGGTCAAGATTTTATTGTACTTGATTTTTTTGTTGGGAGGATATCGTGCAGGAGGAAAAGGTGTGTGCGGGAGATTAATGTCTCCCGCGCATGAGACCCAGTCCATGCGGGAGATAAGGCTCTTATGCGGGAGACTCCCGCGAAAAGGGGGAGGGTTAACAGGTATGGTTAACTACGAGCATTCATTGACCCTGCTAATAAACTATTGGACTGTCCATGTTTATGCTGTCATTCATTTTTGTAATTGAATTGTGTGTGGTCTTTTTGAGAGGAAGCCAATATGTGCAGGTATATTATTGTTTATTTATATCTGTATTGTGGTTGGAGATCCCATTATTAAGAATGGGAAGGTTAGGAACACCTATAAAATATGTATAAAGAGTCCAGAAAAAGATTTGTTTGTTTTATATATATACAAACATCTAAGTGACAACCATACAATATATCTCCACTGGGAAATACTAAATAATTTAATTTGATGTGAATACTGCAGTCTGATTGGCTGATCTGCCTGGAGCAACATTGATTATACTTGATATTGTAAACCTGGGTTGGTATTGTGACAACAAATTCAAATTGCCCCATGAAATAATCATAATTAAAATTGAGGAATCATTACATTTTGTTGTAAAAATTAAATTATAAGGAATATGTTAAATTTTTAAGCAGGTTATGCTTGTATATATAATAACCTGGTTTGGAATAGTTTATGCTTTTGATAAACCACTTTGCTGTTTATTAAGCATAATCTGCCCCCAAACCAGGTTATATCGTATAACCTGTTCAAAAATTGAACATATTCCTTAAATATTTATATACGTCAGAAAATTAAACCAACAGTATTAAAATTAGATTTTTGAGCTGACAATTTTTTTGTTCTCTCTCGACAGGATTCAAATTCACACCATTGATACACTGCAGCATAAATCGCTTAGCCTTATTTTCAGCACCTTAGAACCCCTAACCCTTAATTGGCAATTTATGATTTAAAGTTCAAAATCTACAAATGTAGATTGGTAGACTTGTAGAATGGTAAAACACATGTTATTTATAGTACATTCCATCCCTAAGATTGTAATAACTGCTGGATTTTCAGCTTTCCTTAGGCAGTACAGTAAAACCTGTCTAAGCCGAACCCCTTTGGGACTGGACAGGTGTTTGGTTTACACAGGTTCAAATTACATAGACATTTAGTAGATAGAACTGTAAAGTCTGTCTATTTTAGGCAGGTTTTCAGTTTACTCAGGGTTCAGTAGATGGGACTGTAAAGTCTGTCTGGTTTAGGCAGGTTTCCAGTTTACTCAGGGTTCAGTAGATGGGACTGTAAAGTCTGTCTGGTTTAGGCAGGTTTCCAGTTTACTCAGGGTTCAGTAGATGGGACTGTAAAGTCTGTCAGGTTTAGGCAGGTTTTCAGTTTACTCAGTGTTTGGTTTTGACAGGTTTCACTGTTAAACATTTTCTGATCTTTGATGCAATAATTAAACTGGGGGTATATGATATAAGATAAGGGGTTAGGGTTAAGGTGTTTTATGCCACTTTCAACAATATTTCAGTTATATCATGGGGTTCAGTTTTATTGGTGGAGGAAAGCGGAGTAGCCGGAGAAAACGACAGACCCGCCGTAAGTCACTGACAAACATTATCACATAATGTTGTATCGAATACACCTCGCCATGAACGGGGATCGAACTCACAACGTTAGTGGTGATAGGCACTAATTGCACAAGTAATTGTATATCCAACTACCATATGATCACGACGGCCCCCTAAGGTAATAACTTCTTGATTTTCAGTTTTCCTTAGGCAGTGTTACATTTTCTGATCTTTGATGCAATAATTAAACTGGCAGTATATGATACACGATTAGAAGATTTGTTTCATTATTATTATTAAATATGACCAGACATTCTCCATCTATGAATAATTCAGTCATCTCTGACTGAAAAATTTAGCTTCGAGCAACATGGGGGTATATATATTGTTATTATTTTTCTTCAGATTTTTGATAAATATAAATACTATTATAAGATGACACCTACCTGTATTTTTACCTGTTATTAGTAAATGTATATTGACTTTATCATTTTTGTGGTAAGTACTAAGTGATAATAGAAATTAGCCATGTACATCCAGAGATTCTGATTTATCAGTTGTTGGAGGAGGTATGTAATATAAAGGACTCCTTTAATGTTAACACTTAACCAGTAAAGGCTGTGAAATTTCATTATTTATTTAGTGGGAGATCTGATGGCTAGAATTCTATAAAATAAAGAGGATAGTTTCTGTTGACAATTTTCCAGTAGATCTGATGGTTGAAATTCTATGAAATAAAGAGGATAGTTTATTTTATCAGAATCTGGACTTGGATAAAATTTTGCAAAGGCTGTGATATTTCATTATTTATTAACCGTGAAATAAAAAGGATAGTATATTCATGTCAACAATTTTCCAAGCTTATATTATGTCAGAATCTGGAAGTGGATTTTGCTATATGTTTTTGCAAATATTTTGTTTAAAAAAACCTCGCTGATTTACAAGTACGAGTTTGCTTTTGGTGCATTTGCGGACAATGTGACATTCTCTAACACTGCTAAGTGCTTATTTTTATATTTCATTACATTTTTTTAAAGAGAGAGGATATTGAACGAATTTTAGAACAATATAGAGAAGAATAGAACGATTTTCTTTATTTAAAATTTAGTGTGTGGCACAACTGTGAACATAAAGACTTAATAAAACAACTGGATCTATTTAAAAACATAATTACCATACTCTAAAAAAGTGTTATTTTTTTCTTTTAAAACCTGGATACTTATCAAATATATATGAAACATGTAAACATGCGAACTGTTATTAACAATCTCTGCCAGATTTCTTAAAGAATTCAACAGTCAGGACAAAACTTATTTTTTAAATACTTTGCATGTGGTGTTTCTTTGATAAATAAATAGATGTAAATTAAAGTTAGTTATTGGATTATTTCCATGTGATGTATTACATTTGACTCCATTAAGTAATGCAGATAAGATAAAAAGAGTTTTAAATTTCAATTATCAAGAAAAAGAATGGGATAATTATTAAGGAGACATTGTGTCCTGGTACTAATAGGAAAAAATTATCGGTACCAGTATAGATAAAAGCATCTTAAGGATTAATTTGTGCTGCATTAAGAGAAATCAGTGGTTTTTTTTGTTCAAGAGTGAAGTATTAATAGGAAAAATTAACGGTACCAGTATAGATTACAGCATCTTATGTTAAATTTATACTCATTAGTGTTTTTTTTTGTCTGAGTGTCGTATCAATATCGTGAATATCGTATCAATGATTTTCATAATCGGTATTTATGGAGTAAAGAATTCGTAAATGATATTTTGTTTATCGTTGTATATGATATGACATATAAATTTGTACTGTATTGAGACAGATTAGTGTTGTTTTTTTTGGAGTGAATAAATATCCTATCAATGATTTCATAATCAGTATTTATGGAGTAAAACATTCATAAGTGATATTTAGTTTTTCAGTGTATATGATATTGTATGACATATTTTATTTTGAAACTGGAAAAAAAAAACAATCATATTACAGTCTCTGACCTTCAAAGGTGATATTTGTGTGAATGACACGGGTTTTATTTACAGAACTGAAAAACAAATCATATCACAGACCCTGACATTTAATGTTAACATGTTATTGTACATGTTGTGCAACTGTATTTTTTGACGATATTTCATTCAGAAACTGGACATGAAATCGGGTTTATAAAGCATGTGATTTTCAATTTGGAAATTGGATTGCAGAACTTGAGCAATTATATTTTTTGACGATATTACATTCAAAAACTGGACATAAAATCGGGTTTTCGAAATAAAGCATGTGACTTTCAGTTTGTAAATTGGATTGAACATCTTTACAAATATCAAGTGCAATACTATTCGGTTTCGGAAACCAGTTGATATTGTTGTTTATCTGTTACTCGTGTTGTTTATGAACGCAAAAGTTTAAAGAAAGCTAAATATTTTATATTTACTATTGATGTTTGATTCTTGATAATTTCACAATATCATCATATTTTGGGATCTATTGATATAACTGAAATATTGTTGAAAGTGGTGTTAAACACCATAACCATAACCGGATCTATTGACTCGGAATAAAACGGACATTTGAAGATGTGTATTGATAACTAGAATATACTGGTTAGACAGCAAGATTTGAAAATCAATGGATTTAAAGAGAAGTCCTGTAAAGCTGTATAAATATTTCATGCTGTATTTTGACTGTTTATGTCATAATTTAAGGTTACTTCAAGTTCAGCTGTTTTTGCGTAAATTTGATTCTAATTTTTATGGACTAATCTAAAGCAAGCGTGAGTCGCATTTTCATGCTTCATTAAAAGACGATTCTATAATAACTACATGTACATTTGATTCGTGACAATAAAGGAAAGACTTGTAACATTTGCGTAAACAAAATTTTAATACTACATTAAAATGGTGTTAAATTATTTTTAAAAGATACCTGAATTATTTTTCAATCTGTTAAGTACAGATCAAATGTGACGTGAACGTGAAAATACACTAAACTGGAAGGCAACAAGTTTAATCAGATTCAAAGACGACAAATTTAATAAGATTCTTGATTTTTCTTCATTGACGTGTACTAGTAATTTAAAGAAAATTTAAAATTGAAAAGGAATTTTTCACCATGGTGTTTACACATAGAGAAGATCAAGATGAAATCTTGCCAGATCCTACTGAGAATACATCAAAGCTGAGAAGAAGGCTTGTGACAATAAATAGGTAATATTAGTTAATTTGATGAATTATTTCCCTTGCACAACCTCTTCATTTTGGAGGACATTAACAAATTATTTTAAAGTATTTGCATGTTTTCATAGGTTCTTCGATGGAATTTTCCTTGAATAATGATCTGCACAACTGCTTCATTTTATAGACATTAATGGACTATTTGTTCATTTCCGAATTTATTGTAAAATTATAAATATTTGCATGTTTTTATTGGTCCTTCGGTAGAATGTTCTTTGAATGGTGATTTACCAAGTGTATATTTTTCTATGTCAATGGGACATCTACGAATGCCTCCACTGCAAGAAACAGTTTTAACATAGGATCATATGCAAAATTAAAGAATTTTTTCTTCTTCAGAAAATAGATGTTTGGTTGGGTTTATGGTGCTTGATGACACTTTCAACAATATTTCAATTATATCATGGCGGTCGGTTTTATTGGTGGAGGAAATCGGAGTACCCGGTGAAAACCACTGACCTGTCGCAAGTCACTGACAAACTTTATCACATAATATTGCATCGAGTATACCTTGCCATGAACCAGTCTGTGCCATAAACATTTTGACAAACTAGTCCAAAAGTGGCCAAACATCATTTTAGAAGAATTGTTTTTCTATTTGATTAAGCAAATTTTAGGAGACAGATTTATAAAAGCAATAATTGCTTGTTTCTGAATCCTGTCTATATTTACTATGTTTGATGTACTGTATATTCTGATTATTTTCTAAATAAATATTGTTTAAATTAAGCAAATTTTATGCAAATATTACTAGCCCGAACCAATTTTTACTAGTCTAGGGGCATAGGGTTTGACTGTAAACAGCTTTTTCTCAGAAACTACAAACTTGCTTAAACCCTAACAGTACTAGTACATGGATAACTAGGTGAACATTGCATGCTCTTGCGAGCCTCCAGTCAAGGACTGCAATCCTTTATTTTTACCTTTGTCAACCCATCCCTGTGTAAGATATCAGATACAGCCAGTCTGTCTCAGTACTCTGTATGCTGACAGGAAGTGAACTCCTTCAGATCTGAGCTTTTTATGTTGAGCATTAATTAGTGAAGATCTTTCATTGATCAATAGGTACCTTCACTTCAATAACTTTTAACTAATATTAAATCAACCAAAATATCCATCTCACCATTTTTTGTTGTTGACAAATTTCAATTCTCACATGTTTATATAAGATGCTTTTAAATATATATATGGTTTGTGAAAACCAATATTTTTCAATTACAACGGCACAAAGAAGCATTATATATCTGACGTCTGCTTATACAAGGTTGACACTACATTTGGGAATTGTCGCAAATTGGTTTTTGTTGTATATGTTTTCTGTATACTTTTATAGCCATAGACAAAGGTGATTGTATAGAATTTATGTTATATTCTACGAAATAAAAAATCGTGCTTGAATACTGGTATTATTTTAAACAATGAAAAAAAGATCAGTTGAAGACATGTACACAGTGAAACCTGTCTAACCCAAACCTCCTTGGGACCGAGTCAGTTAAATATACAGTGAAACCTGTCTAACCCAAACCTCCTTGGGACCGAGTCAGTTAAATATACAGTGAAACCTGTCTAAACCAAACCTCCTTGGGACCAAGTTAGTTAAATATACAGTGAATACTGTCTAACCCAAACCTCCTTGGGACCAAGTCAGTTAAATATACAGTGAATCCTGTCTAACCCAAACCTCCTTGGGACCAAGTTAGTTAAATATACAGTGAAACCTGTCTAATCCGACCTCCTTGGGACCAAGTTATGCATTTGGAATAGACAGGTGTCTGATTTATTGGGACTTTATTTAGAGTTGGATTTATACAGGATTCAGGTTTATTCAGGGTTCGATTTAGACAAATTTCATTGTATTACTTTCGATATTGCAAGAGGTAAATAAGGGCCTGTGTGGCTCAATGAGTTAGGTAGTTGGATTACCTAACAACTCATACAAGCCTATCACCAATATGGCGTGGGTTCGCACCCGGCTTTGTAAATTACAAAAAAGGGAGCACTCGACTCACAGCCGCAATTGATAAAGTTTACCAGTTGCTTGCCATGGTCTGTGGTTATCTCTGGGTACCCCGTCTTCTTCCACCACTAAAACTGGTCGCCATGATATAGCTGAAATATTGCTGAAAGTGGCCAAAAATCAAATCAAATCAGCAAGAAGTAAACAAGAAAATTAGTACATGTATTTAGTATCCTTAGGATTCATGTAAATTGATCATATTCTCGTAGGACAACAAGTCGGTCAGTCATTGGATAATGTTTTATTATTTTTTTCATGTTTGAAAAGTAAACATTTTTTCTTTTTAATTATGTTCCTCATCTATTCTTGCTCACATGTGTAAAGTTCCATGGAAAAAAGATCGATAATAATAACACACTGACCCATATTTGTTTACTACCCTTTTTCCAAATGGCGTCCTATTACGTCACATAAAGCCGGTCAACGGTCAATAAAGCACATGATTTTGTCATAGGCCAACCAAACTTAAAAAGTAAACCAGATTAAAAAAGTACAGTATTTTAGCTTTTTCAGTGTAATTGTTTTGTCTGAAAAATTTCAAAGGATGTTTTTTTTTACATAGTTTGAAATTGAAGTATTAAAAATTAATTATTTGATGCAAATATTAAACTTACCCATATAATAAAGTATTTAATCCAGTGAATTTGGTGTTTTTGCTTTTGTCAATACAATCTATTAGACTGACTACATTCTGCCATATTTTTGTAAAACAGTTAATGACTGATTTCAATTTATTTTAATCACATTTATTATCACCAAGTGGTAACAATACAGTTTTGTTGATGCTATTTGTAATAATGACAGGTTTTTTTTACCCAGATAATCTCATTTTTCTATCTGGTTTAATTTAATTCTCTGTTCAATTTATGCTATAAATTTTGATTATTGCTGTTGAATTAAATCTTTTTCTATCTTCTCTGTGAATTTCATTTCATTACCCCAAGAAGTAAGGGGTATATTTCTTATCAAAGCAGCAGTGGAAATGCAAAATAATCTGCCATTTTGTGACTAATGGAGAGCACTTGTATGTATTTTCCTGGTAAAAGCGGCCATTTTCTAGAAAATGGTGGAATCTGAATGATCAATCATCATATTTTCAAAGTATTTTAAAATACAATTTGCTTGGCCTACATTCCAGAAACGGTCATGAACTGTGATGACGATTATGTCAACAAACTGGAAAAATACAAATGCTTGGGGAATACCATCGATGGAAACATATTTAACTAGCATAATGATCAGGAAAAAAAGACATTGGTAAAAAGGATCTTTTTTACTTGCATGAAATTTATTCAATTCAAACTTCTCTGTTTTAATCTCATCTTGTAATTTTGACGTTGAAAAGAATTCCCTCTGTGTTTATGTACGCTATGAATATACAGAATGACGTCATTGGTTTCGTGCTGTGCCAGAATTGTAAATCAAAACAAATGACCGACTTTATTGCATGACCGAGCAGATGTCACGTCACGATACTACATCTGTGTAATGAAAAGAAAGTTTAAACAATGATGGTCAACATTTCCACCAACAGAAACAAAACAAACGACCACCTCTCACCACAGTGTTTAACTACCTCTCACCTATGTGTCTAATGCCTGTAACATGAAATATTAAAACATCAGCACTACATTGAAACAGTACTTTCAATCAATTACAAATGACTCTAACTAGTGGAGCAGGAACTGTCAACCCTTCCGGAAAACCTCTGAGTTCACCTCTGATTTTTAGGGAGGTTCATGTTGCTCTGTCTTTAGTTTTATGTGTAATGTTTTGTAGATCGTTGTTTGTCCTTTTTCTTTTGGCCATTGTGTTGTCTGTCCTTCTTTGATTTACAGATTCTAATTACCTATTTGGTACCTTCAAACTCTTCTTATCTTTTCTTTTGTCCATTGTGTTGTCTGTCCTTCTTTGATTTACGGATTCTAATTACCTATTTGGTACCTTCAAACTCTTCTTATCTTTTCTTTTGTCCATTGTGTTGTCTGTCCTCCTTTGATTTACGGATTCTAATTACCTATTTGGTACCTTCAAACTCTTCTTATCTTTTCTTTTGTCCATTGTGTTGTCTGTCCTTCTTTGATTTACGGATTCTAATTACCTATTTGGTACCTTCAAACTCTTCTTATCTTTTCTTTTGGCCATTGTGTTGTCTGTCCTTCTTTGATTTACGGATTCTAATTACCTATTTGGTACCTTCAAACTCTTCTTATCTTTTCTTTTGTCCATTGTGTTGTCTGTCCTTCTTTGATTTACGGATTCTAATTACCTATTTGGTACCTTCAAACTCTTCTTATCTTTTCTTTTGTCCATTGTGTTGTCTGTCCTTCTTTGATTTACGGATTCTAATTACCTATTTGGTACCTTCAAACTCTTCTTATCTTTTCTTTTGGCCATTGTGTTGTCTGTCCTCCTTTGATTTACGGATTCTAATTACCTATTTGGTACCTTCAAACTCTTCTTATCTTTTCTTTTGTCCATTGTGTTGTCTGTCCTTCTTTGATTTACGGATTCTAATTACCTATTTGGTACCTTCAAACTCTTCTTATCTTTTCTTTTGACCATTGTGTTGTCTGTCCTTCTTTGATTTACGGATTCTAATTACCTATTTGGTACCTTCAAACTCTTCTTATCTTTTCTTTTGTCCATTGTGTTGTCTGTCCTTCTTTGATTTACGGATTCTAATTACCTATTTGGTACCTTCAAACTCTTCTTATCTTTTCTTTTGTCCATTGTGTTGTCTGTCCTTCTTTGATTTACGGATTCTAATTACCTATTTGGTACCTTCAAACTCTTCTTATCTTTTCTTTTGTCCATTGTGTTGTCTGTCCTTCTTTGATTTACGGATTCTAATTACCTATTTGGTACCTTCAAACTCTTCTTATCTTTTCTTTTGACCATTGTGTTGTCTGTCCTTCTTTGATTTACGGATTCTAATTACCTATTTGGTACCTTCAAACTCTTCTTATCTTTTCTTTTGTCCATTGTGTTGTCTGTCCTTCTTTGATTTACGGATTCTAATTACCTATTTGGTACCTTCAAACTCTTCTTATCTTTTCTTTTGACCATTGTGTTGTCTGTCCTTCTTTGATTTACGGATTCTAATTACCTATTTGGTACCTTCAAACTCTTCTTATCTTTTCTTTTGTCCATTGTGTTGTCTGTCCTTCTTTGATTTACGGATTCTAATTACCTATTTGGTACCTTCAAACTCTTCTTATCTTTTCTTTTGTCCATTGTGTTGTCTGTCCTTCTTTGATTTACGGATTCTAATTACCTATTTGGTACCTTCAAACTCTTCTTATCTTTTCTTTTGTCCATTGTGTTGTCTGTCCTTTGATTTACGGATTCTAATTACCTATTTGGTACCTTCAAACTCTTCTTATCTTTTCTTTTGTCCATTGTGTTGTCTGTCCTTTGATTTACGGATTCTAATTACCTATTTGGTACCTTCAAACTCTTCTTATCTTTTCTTTTGTCCATTGTGTTGTCTGTCCTTTGATTTACGGATTCTAATTACCTATTTGGTACCTTCAAACTCTTCTTATCTTTTCTTTTGGCCATTGTGTTGTCTGTCCTTCTTTGATTTACGAATTCTAATTACCTATTTGGTACCTTCAAACTCTTCTTATCTTTTCTTTTGGCCATTGTGTTGTCTGTCCTTTGATTTACGGATTCTAATTACCTATTTGGTACCTTCAAACTCTTCTTATCTTTTCTTTTGTCCATTGTGTTGTCTGTCCTTCTTTGATTTACGAATTCTAATTACCTATTTGGTACCTTCAAACTCTTCTTATCTTTTCTTTTGGCCATTGTGTTGTCTGTCCTTCTTTGATTTACGGATTCTAATTACCTATTTGGTACCTTCAAACTCTTCTTATCTTTTCTTTTGACCATTGTGTTGTCTGTCCTTCTTTGATTTACGGATTCTAATTACCTATTTGGTACCTTCAAACTCTTCTTATCTTTTCTTTTGGCCATTGTGTTGTCTGTCCTTCTTTGATTTACGAATTCTAATTACCTATTTGGTACCTTCAAACTCTTCTTATCTTTTCTTTTGTCCATTGTGTTGTCTGTCCTTCTTTGATTTACGGATTCTAATTACCTATTTGGTACCTTCAAACTCTTCTTATCTTTTCTTTTGTCCATTGTGTTGTCTGTCCTTCTTTGATTTACGGATTCTAATTACCTATTTGGTACCTTCAAACTCTTCTTATCTTTTCTTTTGTCCATTGTGTTGTCTGTCCTTTGATTTACGGATTCTAATTACCTATTTGGTACCTTCAAACTCTTCTTATCTTTTCTTTTGTCCATTGTGTTGTCTGTCCTTTGATTTACGGATTCTAATTACCTATTTGGTACCTTCAAACTCTTCTTATCTTTTCTTTTGGCCATTGTGTTGTCTGTCCTTCTTTGATTTACGAATTCTAATTACCTATTTGGTACCTTCAAACTCTTCTTATCTTTTCTTTTGGCCATTGTGTTGTCTGTCCTTTGATTTACGGATTCTAATTACCTATTTGGTACCTTCAAACTCTTCTTATCTTTTCTTTTGTCCATTGTGTTGTCTGTCCTTCTTTGATTTACGAATTCTAATTACCTATTTGGTACCTTCAAACTCTTCTTATCTTTTCTTTTGGCCATTGTGTTGTCTGTCCTTCTTTGATTTACGGATTCTAATTACCTATTTGGTACCTTCAAACTCTTCTTATCTTTTCTTTTGACCATTGTGTTGTCTGTCCTTCTTTGATTTACGGATTCTAATTACCTATTTGGTACCTTCAAACTCTTCTTATCTTTTCTTTTGGCCATTGTGTTGTCTGTCCTTCTTTGATTTACGAATTCTAATTACCTATTTGGTACCTTCAAACTCTTCTTATCTTTTCTTTTGTCCATTGTGTTGTCTGTCCTTCTTTGATTTACGGATTCTAATTACCTATTTGGTACCTTCAAACTCTTCTTATCTTTTCTTTTGGCCATTGTGTTGTCTGTCCTTCTTTGATTTACGAATTCTAATTACCTATTTGGTACCTTCAAACTCTTCTTATCTTTTCTTTTGTCCATTGTGTTGTCTGTCCTTCTTTGATTTACGGATTCTAATTACCTATTTGGTACCTTCAAACTCTTCTTATCTTTTCTTTTGTCCATTGTGTTGTCTGTCCTTCTTTGATTTACGGATTCTAATTACCTATTTGGTACCTTCAAACTCTTCTTATCTTTTCTTTTGTCCATTGTGTTGTCTGTCCTTCTTTGATTTACAGATTCTAATTACCCTTTGGTATCTTCAAACTCTTCTTCACCACTGACTTTTAGTGAGGTTCATGTTGGTCAATCTTTGGTTGTCTGTGTGGTGTTTTATAGATTGTTTTTTGCCCTTTTATTCTTTTTCTTTTGACCATTGTATTGTCTGTCGTTCTTTGTTTTACAGCTTCTAATTACCGCTTTTGGTAATCTTCAATCTTTTCTTACATAAAGACAAGGATATTATTAAATCAGTAATGGCCGATCCTATAGTAATTTAACCTTGTTTATGTTTTTTTGGTATCATGTTATCAATTATGTTTGTACTTTATACACAGTGTTCTTTCTCGTTGTTTTTGTGGTCTTTAGCCAAAGCAAACAGATCAAGGACAAGATGGTTGTATCATTTACAAAATTTGTTGCTTAGTAATCTATATACCTACCTTAGCTTGTTTGTTTTTATTAAGTGTTAACAAAAGATCGTTTGGTTCATTGATTGGATATTGTTACAGATTGCTTTGGTAAAGGTTACAAATGGCAATCTGTTTGACCCCTGGAGATGTATATATCAAGGGAGGAGAAGTGGTGGATATTAATAAAAAAAAAATATTAAAAAATGTCCTCAGATCTTCATGTATGTTGTCCTCTAACTTCATAAAATGACAAAGTGATTGCACAAATACCAGGTTTTACTGAATTTCTGGGGAAAACACCAACTTGTCATCAATATTTGAAACATTGCATCATGTGTAGTTCAGCACCAATATTGACCTTTTTTTTCTGCATCAAAAGTTAGAAAAAAAAGAAAAGTATACACAGAAGGTATAGAGCTGTTTAATGTAAAAAATATATTTGATCTAAATGAAAAGTAGAATTGTCATCTGAAACTTAATCATTTTGTGTCCAAGGTACCGGATAAATATTTTGATAATGATTTGACACATTTCTTAATAGTTTGAGTCAAGTTACATTCGAAATACAATGGAGTTACAGCTGAATGAATCAGTGATGAAAAATATTATGTGCTTTTTAAATTCCAAATTAGAAAAATAAAAGTCAAATGTGTTTTCAATAAAAATGTTAAAATAGTTTTTAAATGGTTGCACTTAGTAGAATTTAAAGTATATTTTTATTGCACATCTAATGTATGTGTGTCTGTAAATTAATTGAAACAGTATGTTGAAAATGCAAACTTTCTATCAATTAGTGAGGGAGGTCAGAAGAATTTTCTGTTTTATTAATTTTGCTTACATTTCTTACATTTAACCCAAGTTTATTCCATGGTGAGAGGACGTCGTGGTCGTGATCGTATGGTAGTTAGATTTACAACTACCTATGCAGTCTTCACGCTTAACTTTTTACCTTACAAGCCCACCGGGCCTGTAAGTTCAAATATTTACAGGCCCACCATCAATTCTACAGGCCCGAATTTGAAAAGTACATTAATGACCATTAATTCAAACCACCAAAACTCAAAATATGATGATGTACCAAATATTATGTGGACAGGTCAATTATGCATTAGGTAAGACCAGAATACAAGTAAAAAACACAAAAAGACACTTTATTTTTGATTAATGTTTATATTAATCTCCTGAAAATTCTAAAATCATATTGTCAATAGCATCCTCAGTATATTCCATATCATCACTGTCCACCTCCTCCTCCTCCTCATCATCACAACCAATATTGTTATAAGACTCTTATAACAAAAACTTGTGATGTCATCATTGCGTGAGACATATAATTTGGTGATCATTTTTAATATGTACCCCCCCTTTTTTTTTAAATATCACTATGCTTTGAATTAATACCACACAAAATGCAAAAAGTCGTATTTGTGTAGCCTTCAGCAGAAGAAATATGTACAGTACATGTGTATATGCCAATTTGCTCAACGGTCCAACTATATATAGAAAGCTAGGGAATGCAAATATAGCACGAACGTATATTGACACTCGCTACCGGATGTTTCATCCCATAACCAAAACGGACCATTACCAAAACGGACTATTGAAATAAAAATTGTAAATTTCTTGAATAAATATGATATTTTATGTATTATTTCTATGATTTTATATGTATTTAATTATTTGTATTAATTTGTTTAGTGTGTTTTAATTATAAACATATGTTCGTTTGCACATAAAGAGGGAGAGGCGTTAATTATCGAAAATAAGAAATCAAGGAAATTAAAATAATTTAAATCGAAGCTTGAAACTGCGCTTTAGTTTGTAGAGTCATATAGCCTTGTACCCCAGTACTTAAAATTAGAAAGTACTGATGGGCAGACTGTTAAAGTCGATTTCAATTCGTCGTTCAGCAAATCTTCATACCAAGATTTGTCTGAAGAAGAAAGACAAAAAATTAAAGATTTGTTATTTATTTTGGAAAAATTTAATGTTAGCGAGAGCGCTAAAAGGGAACTGACAGTATTTTGTGATGGGCTACCACGAACATATCTGGTTTCATCAATGCCAGGAAGATAGTAACAGTTTATATCATTTTGAAAGAATTTCGGGAAATATCCCTGGCGCATATGTTACATCACATTTTCATATATTATATAAAGTTTCCCCTTTTGCGCCCAAATTAAACTTTTAACTTCTATCAGTTCCATTCTCTTAAATCAGCCTCCAATGGACAAATGATGGATCAAAAGTTTGTGTATGTAGTGCATTGAAAATGCGTTCTGTCATGTGCATAAGTTATTGTTTGCATGATTGACAGACACTATTCATCATATCGTTTTCTAGCTTCTGAACTGTCGATCGAGAAAAAAAAATATTCTAGACAGGCAGCAAATAGCCAGTCAATGGGGTTTGCAATTAATATTTCGCATGCACAATAGCGACCCCACACCACAAGATGTGGAAAATAGAAATATTATTCTGTGGCTTAAATGCGTATTAACTGCATTACATGTAAACTGTATGATTCTATTTGATAAAGTCCTTTATGATTCTGTTTGATAAAGTCCTTTAACTAGAACAGGAAAAAAATGTACACTTGAGTGAAATAGTGTTGTAATAAAAGATTGTGAACGTGATATACAAGTATGAAAGAATGTCAAGGTATATTTTAAATGAGGTTGAAACAGGACACCATTTGATATTAATTCGGTTGTATTTCATTTTGAAGATTTTAATTACCGAAGATGATCACAACCATATTGTTTTTGATTGGATTAAAATTATAGCTGTATAATAACCTATTATTAGAATCCTAACATGACTGCGAATTTGGCATAAATAAAATAACAAATGGCTTCCTCTAGGAAAACGCCGACTTTATGTGAAAGGGACACCAGACAGCTATGATGAACAATTTTAATACATCCCTTAGCGCGAGATGTAAAGGACACACTCCTTACACATAAAAGACAACTTGCAACAGATTCTGATAGCAACAGTTTATTAGGAGTGTTGTTGTTGTTGTTTTATCGACATCTGAGGTGGGGCCGATTTTGGCCCTTATAGCTCCCAGTCCTTTGCAAAAAAAAAAAAAACATTGCAAGCACATTTTTAGTCAAATCATACAATTAATTGTTACACACTTAATTACAAATATGATTAATTTGATTTTTATTTGATTAAAAGTTAATTAATTTTAAAGAATTTGGTTTTAATTTACAAAGATTATTAAACCCTCAATGCTTTAATCTTAGTTTCCCCCAAAGAATATGGGCTTGGGTTGATAAAAAGAAAAAATTGTAATTAATGTCGTCGGGTCGATTCTCAGTGGAATAATGTAACAAGACGTAGTGAGTTCTAACATTTATTGCAGTTGGAATTCATATTCCATATAAAATAGACCCTGTAATGACAATATAAAATACATAAATAATGGATCAAGAAAGATAACTCTTGATAATTTATGCATTGGAATAAAGTAAATTACAAATATTACAAGTTTCTATTCCATTATTGTAACAAAATGTTTATTCTCTATAAATGATTTATATACCTGCTCATGGTTCTCGTGGACATTTACAAACATTAAACAAGTGGTATTACATGTAGTTGTTGTGTATGACCTCACGGAAACGGCCTTGTAGGCTTTTATTCATTACAGAAACTTTTTAAATTATGTTTTTTTGTTTCCAATCAATAATTTGAGTGCACAGGTGCTAAAGGTAGATATATACCGACATATACTGGTTGATGATATATAGACCGTCATATTAGAAGATATAATATAGTCCATTTGAATGCTATAGACCATCTAAAAAAAATAATTAAAAATTAATTTTAATTTTTTCTCTTTTTTCTTCTTCAAATATATATTTCAAATGTGTCTACGAACTCTGACAGTAACTTTCAGAATTTTTCATCCATAGATAAAAAAGTTGCCCATTAGGTGTCTATGTTAAATATTTGCACTTATATGTGTAATTTCCAGTGGAGTAAGCATGCTTTAAAAGAACAGCACTCATACTGTAAGCAAAAATAAAAACATGTGCTTGACATGCAAATTTCTATACATCATATGACTGACCATTTAAATTTCAAATGGGCTTGCATGAATAAAGTTGTCCATTTAATTCAAAACACATGTATCAAGGTCATTGTCACTTGATCTTTAATTCTCATGGACACATTCTCTAGTTTAAATATATATTGAAGAATGCATAGAGCTTGACCTGCATGCTTTTTATTCAAGCAAGAGGCACTGTTGGTTTTATTTTTAATGAAATAAACAAATGGAAATTTATGCAATTTTCTGTTATGAATTTGAGGGGGTTTTACTTTAATATAGTTTCTATATATGACTGAAAAGCATGCATAACATGAAAACAATGAAAACATTATTTAACTTTCAATAAGTGAAATACAAGTAACAATTTAGGCCTCAAAATTCCCCTCAAATTTCATTTCAAACTTTTAATCTTGGAATAAATAGAATTTTGATACAAATTTTAGATGTTGAAATGGAATTACCCTCCCCCTTTTTTGGCAAAACATAAGTAGCAATTATAGTAACTGTTACCCTCTTCATCTGTCTACATAGTGCCAAATTCTGGTAAATTAATAAACTTATTGTAGAAGTGCTTTGTACTATATAGAATACTTTTTTTTTAAAGTGAAAAAAAAAAAAATGAATATACCTCCACAGAATAAAACAATTTAAAAATGCATTTTATATTCTTTAACATTTATAAACACTTTAAACTTCATTTCATAGATGATAACACAATCCATCTATTTTGTAATAAGGAAGATTTCTTTACATATCAATTGTAACTGGTTGATAATCTCTGAATGGTATTTAAAGTTCACCTTGATTTCACAAGACTATTTTCCATTGTTATTTCCAATCATCCTTTACAATGTCATCTTCTTTGATATTTAAATGACAAGTCACATGTCAATAGTATATTTGCATGGGGAGCACATGTTCTTATTTTTGTTTACAGTTTTAGGCTGTTCTTTCACTCCCCTAACTCGAATAACACTGTGCCCTCTATCGGCACTATCGCTGGATGTTGAACACCATAACCCTAACCCAAGTTTGTTGGTTAATATACTAAAGCAAATAAAATGATTATCAATTTATTTTGATATATTTTAGTAAATGACCAAAATTATTGTTTTGCAGAGATTAAAACCCACAAATTCACAAATTTTGTCAGAAATGCCACCATTTTTCTACAATCAAAGTCAAATAAACATATATTGCTGAACAACTACCATAGAAAGGAAGATATTATTTCTTTACTTAAGGGTACTGAAGTTAAATAGGTTAGTACATTTTGTAATACAGAGTTTACGAAATTGTCAGTTCTGTCAGACATGACCAGCAAAATTTGGGCAGATTTTGCAAAGGACTGACACAAGATTGGTATTTTGCAAAGGACTGACACAAGATTGGTATTTTACAAAGGACTGACACAAGATTGGTATTTTACAAAGGACTGACACAAGATTGGTATTTTACCAAGGACTGACACAAGATTGGTATTTTACAAAGAACTGACACAAGATTGGTATTTTACAAAGGACTTACACAAGATTGGTATTTTACAAAGGACTGACACAAGATTGGTATTTTACAATTGAAAATTAATGAGGACTAACATTTTGTTCACTAGATTCTGGCACCAAACCCATATGTAATTTCCTGAACCCTGTGTTAAGATATTCTAACAGATATTTTCTTGTGGCCATTAGATGGCTTCTATTCAGCAGGCCTTTCAATAAGGGGTAGTACATGTACCAGGTACTTTTACCCTCATAAATGGTCGTTGGTACCTCCTGACGTTAAAGAGTGTTGTATAAGATATTAATGACAATTGTTCAAATTTTAATAAAAAAAAAATTACCACCTGTAAATAGGGAAGTACTCTGGTAGACTTAAAAAATATTGAAAGCCCTGATGCAGCTTGGTGCCATTTTTGTGTATTTCCTATTAAATAAATGTTAGTAAATGATTTACTAGTGAAGAATATCAATTCTTATGTAAAAAATACTTTAAATACAGCACATGTTAATCCATATGCAATTTCATGAACACTTTGTAAAGATATACTAACAGATATATTCTTGTGGTCATTAGATGGCTTATATTCAGCCTGGTGTCATTTTTGTTTAATTCCCATTAAAATACTTTAAATTCAGTGTCTATTATCAGCTTATGTTAATTGCTTGTTAAGGAGTATATAGTATAAAGTCTGTTTTCAAGTCACATGTATATTTAAAGGAACATATGGGATGTGACGTGTACATACTAAATATATTGTGTATTCTATTCATCTTAAAATTTTATCAAGATTAAAACAGCTGATTTAGCTGAAAGAGATCTGGTGACGTGGTGGTGTAATTTTACATAGATGATGATAACCCTAGAGGTTATCTGAATATACATTATCAGTCTGTGTACTTCTCTGTCCTAGAGGAGAAAACAACTTATTTTTATTGACAGTTGAAATTTGTTTTCAAGATATCTTATGGATTTATATTATTTAATACCACATTATACCTTACCTGTATTTTTTAAACTTCTGATTCCAGTTTCAAGTGTACTTTGAAATTTACAATGACTTAATTTCGTGTATTGTATACATAGGAATTTGATTGCATGTGATTGACCTGTGACCTGTGTAATAAGAAACTGAGGTTCAAGTTTTGGAATGTTTACAAACAGAGGTTTAATTCAATAATATTGTGGTGATTATTCCATTGGAGCAAGTCACAATCTTAGGAATATATGTAAATTTTAGACTGGTTGGGAATTTGTTTTTATTCTTACAATTTGTATATAAATTGGAAATTAAGTGATTCTTAAATATTATCAAGACTTGGATTCCCAGGAGTTTTAGTAAATGAAAAATAACTAAGTCTAATTAATAAGAGGGAGAGTTAATTATCAAGTGTACAAAAGTCTCCATACAGCTCTGTGTTTAATTGTTTTTTTTAGGAAGTACTAACACTGTACCAATATTAAATTTTAAATATACCAGTGTCATATTGATAAAACTAGATTCTGATCAATTATACCAGGAAAAATTATTATTTTATTGACATATGTATACTTTTCATACATTGATATATTTTGAATTTTATAAACAAGGGGAGATAATTACTAATATGTAAACATTTATCTTATATGTGACAACCTGTTAAATTACCTGTATTTCTTACCTACCTATTATACATGTATATGTACATGACAGGTGAAAAAAAAATACCTTTATAAGGAATAACACGTGGAGTTATTAAATTTAAATGGATTTTCAAATTGAATGAGATAGAAAAACAAGGGAAACAGGACTTGTGTAGAATGAATTGTTTGTAGTGTGTAGAAAAGTGTCAAGAAGTGTGAAATGAAATAAGTTTTGAAATATTTTTTGATACCTGTTTTGTTTATTACCTGTAATTAACACATCTGGATTACATCTCTACAGTCAGTTATTTGATGTGTATTGCATGCACTGATTTACATTGAAGTTTTGGAAACTTGATTTTAATTTAAATTCTAATTATATCAAACTGGAGAAATTAAAGTGAAGTGATCTTAAGAATTGCTTTCTTGGATTGGATTGTGGTTTGAGACAATAAAAAAAATGTTAAAAGAAAAAGAAAAAAAATTCTGTGAAGAACTAAAAAATTACGTAATAGTTGACTTCATATGTAACATGAACCATATGTTTTAAAACTTTCTTCAAGAATATTTTGTGATACAGGAAAAAGTCTACTTGTGTCCACAGTCTTGTGCATTATTTAAATTTCCCTGCAATTGAATCGTGATGTGATTTTGTTGTTAAATTGTTACCGTAATACAATATTAGTATCCGTAATACAATATTAGTATCATATTAAAGGTTGTGACCCGATGAACATTTATATACAAGTAAACGATATATATTATATCATTATATTATAACTGACATTGGCTATTATCTACATACCGTACCTAGATAAGATTAAATACATATCTGGAGTACATCATATATATAAAGCTGATCACCTATTGTTAAACCTAACCCTCATCATGGATACTGTTGCCAATATTAAAGTGGCTGCCGATTATTTTAAGAGTAAACAAAACGTTGTTCTTCTGCCCAACAGGAATTTCGGCTCCAGAAAATTTATACATCTTGGATTAGGTGCAAAGAGTCACAGTACTAGACATTTGAAGGATATATCACGGGTATCTGAAGACGACGGTTGTGATACAGCCCCAACTTACACTGGTTTCCCTGAAAAAACAATGAGGGCAGGTAAGGGAAACTTATTTTCATACACATCGAACAATTTTATATTAAGTCTACCTTAAAAGTTTTTGGTTTACATTGTATATATATATATTTTTATGTTCATTACCATTTAAATATGTATGGCAGCTTGAAAACTAAATTATTTCAAACCATCATGGTTATATTTACAATTGGTAGTCAAAAATTTTAGTGACTTAATGGTAATCTTGGTGCTACAGTAGTCTCCCTCTGATAAGGCCCCTCCAACCAAAGGCCACCCCTCTTTTCAGGCCAAATTTCGTATTCACTGAGATAGTAAAATATTAGTAAATTGCACCCTTCATAGCCTCATTATATGGACACATTTCCATTGTAAAATAGATAGCCTTATAAAGGGGAGATTACTGTGTAAATACAATATAAATATGTGGAATTATTGACCATCACTGTTTTACATAGTTTATGGTTGAGTTATGGTGTTTAATGCCACTATCAACAATATTTCAGTTACCGGTATATAGTGGTACTCAGTTTTATTGGTGGTGGAAACCGAAGTACCCGGAAAAAACCACCTGCCGCAAGTCACTGACAAACTTTCTCACATAATGTTGTATCGAGTACATGTACAACTCACCTGAGCAGGATTCAAACTCACAACGTTAGTGATGATAGGCACTGATTGCATAGGCAGTTGTAAATCCAACTACCATGTGATCACGAGCACGACGGCCCCCTATTGGTAGTCAGAAATTTTATTTGCTTTAGTTATTCTTGGTGCTACATTTGTTCCCCTCTAATAAGGCCCCTCCAACTAAAGGCCACTCTTCTTATCAGGCCAGATTTCAGATTCACTGAGATAGTAAAATATTAATAAATTGTCCCCTTCAAGAGAGACTACACATTCTCATTGTAATGAAGACAACTATGAATACAATGTAAATAAATGGAATTATTGACCATCACTGTCTACGCTTTCTATTTATAAGGTCAAAAATTATTACAATCTGATCTAGTCAAAATACACTTAGATTGCACTAAGAAACTTTGTGTAGATGTTACATAATGTAACTATTAAAAGTATCACGCTGCATTAATTACGAGTGGACTAGTTAACTTACAAACCTATTAAAACTGTTTATTTATAGTGTGATATGTTCACTACACCCTGTGTTTGATTTTATCATTTTAAAATATAATGTACAGTACAGTCAGAGACATAGCATGATAAATCACTGTGATAAGACTTGCTATCACTAATCCTGGTGATAATAAATCACTATGATAGACTTGCTATCACTCATCCTGGTGATAATAAATCACCATGATAGACTTGCTATCACTCATCCTGGTGATAATAAATCACTATGATAGACTTGCTATCACTCATCCTGGTGATAATAAATCACTATGATAGACTTGCTATCACTCATCCTGGTGATAATAAATCACTATGATAGACTTGCTATCACTCATCCTGGTGATAATAAATCACTATGATAGACTTGCTATCACTCATCCTGGTGATAATAAATCACTATGATAGACTTGCTATCACTCATCCTGGTGATAATAAATCACTAGGATAGACTTGCTATCACTCATCCTGGTGATAATAAATCACTGTGATAGACTTGCTATCACTCATCCTGGTGATATTAAATCACTGTGATAGACTTGCTATCACTCATCCTGGTGATAATAAATCACTGTGATAGACTTGCTATCACTCATCCTGGTGATAATAAATCACTATGATAGACTTGCTATCACTCATCCTGGTGATAATAAATCACTGTGATAGACTTGCTATCACTCATCCTGGTGATAATAAATCACTGTGATAGACTTGCTATCACTCATCCTGGTGATAATAAATCACTGTGATAGACTTGCTATCACTCATCCTGGTGACAATAAATCACTATGATAGACTTGCTATCACTCATCCTGGTGATAATAAATCACTATGATAGACTTGCTATCACTCATCCTGGTGATAATAAATCACTATGATAGACTTGCTATCACTCATCCTGGTGATAATAAATCACTATGATAGACTTGCTATCACTCATCCTGGTGATAATAAATCACTATGATAGACTTGCTATCACTCATCCTGGTGATAATAAATCACTAGGATAGACTTGCTATCACTCATCCTGGTGATAATAAATCACTATGATAGACTTGCTATCACTCATCCTGGTGATAATAAATCACTAGGATAGACTTGCTATCACTCATCCTGGTGATAATGAATCACTAGGATAGACTTGCTATCACTCATCCTGGTGATAATAAATCACTATGATAGACTTGCTATCACTCATCCTGGTGATAATAAATCACTATGATAGACTTGCTATCACTCATCCTGGTGATAATAAATCACTAGGATAGACTTGCTATCACTCATCTTGGTGATAATAAATCACTATGATAGACTTGCTATCACTCATCCTGGTGATAATAAATCACTAGGATAGACTTGCTATCACTCATCCTGGTGATAATAAATCACTAGGATAGACTTGCTATCACTCATCCTGGTGATAATAAATCACTAGGATAGACTTGCTATCACTCATCCTGGTGATAATAAATCACTAGGATAGACTTGCTATCACTCATCCTGGTGATAATAAATCACTAGGATAGACTTGCTATCACTCATCCTGGTGATAATAAATCACTATGATAGACTTGCTATCACTCATCCTGGTGATAATAAATCACTGTGATAGACTTGCTATCACTCATCCTGGTGATAATAAATCACTGTGATAGACTTGCAATCACTCATCCTGGTGATAATAAATCACTATGATAGACTTGCTATCACTCATCCTGGTGATATTAAATCACTATGATAGACTTATTATCACTTGTCCCAGTGATATGGATCATAATAAATCACTGATAAACATTATCACTTTTCCTGGTGACATTCAAATTTTCATTTCGAGGATTGTTTACATGTCAACATTCATTCCATCAAAAAATATAAGAAATATTTTGCGTTTTTGTTTTCCAATCATATTGATAAATGTTGAAACAAATCATTCCCAGTCCAATTTCCTCTGATTTACAACTAACCGAAAGTTCAGCTATTTTTAGTTATATTATAAAACGGACCATCTTAAATTTTCCCAAAGTCCAAGATCTAATACTTCACTTAAAGACAAAGGTCATCTATTTTTACCGATTTACACTCAAAAGAGGATGACGAAAGTTATACAAATAGACCTATTCTTGAACATTTTCCAATTACAGTGAAACCTGTCTAAAGCCGAACCCTAAATAAACAGAAATACGGTGTAAACCAAATGTTCATTAAAGTCTCAATGTAGAAAATCTTTGCTTATTTAATCTGTATACACCCAACACCTTCCTATTGCTGCTTATTTAATCTGTATACACCCAACACCTTCCTATTGCTGCTTATTTAATCTGTATACACCCAACACCTTCCTATTGCTGCTTATTATCCCCTCGCCAACGAAGTTGCGAGGGGATATAGTAACGCTACCGTCCGTCCGTCCATCCGTCATCACAATCCTTGTGAACACTCTAGGATCAACATCCTTCAATGGATTTTGACCAAACTTGGTACATATTTAGTCCTTAAGGGAATACGATACAGTAGGGATTGCCAATTGACTTGTTCATGAACATTCGTGATTTGGTCAATTTCAACATGCTCTTTCCAAATATGCAAAGAAAAATATACCTTCATGACTTAGTTTTCGAGATATTTACGATCGAATTTAGACCATTTTTCGACAAATTTTTAAAATACGGATTTTTATAGCGGTAAAGAAAATATCACAATTTCAAAACGGTAAAAGATAATTGCATCCGGTTTTTTGCAATAGCTTCCTATGATAATTTCGTTCAAAGATGATGAACATGTACATTGCCAATAATAGATTAAGTAGTCCAAAAATTCTACTTATTTGTGGAATATGGATTATTTAGTGGTTTCTTCATCACTAAATTTGCATGTAGAAAAAAAAATGACAATTGATATTTTCTTAATATTTTGTCATGATATTCTCGCAATGATTTTATATAGAATTTTAACAAAAAGTAATGGGGTACATGTGCTTGTTTTTTAGCTACAGAACAAAAACAGTGCATTTTTCATGACAAACCTAGACATCGTCAATTTCGGCACCAAATTACCCTACAATGTATTTTAATAGGTAAAACGTCATGGAGTCTTTCCCGCCGTTTTCCTTGGATTGGATGAAAGGGCAACGCAACCGGAGAATGAAATAAATGAAAGAGAACGGCTATAGTTGTACAGCGAATAGATAAGTAACTGCCGAACCCGTGCAAACGTTCTTGCTCAATGTTCATTAGATTTAACGGTGTATCACAACCGTCACACACGTTTAATTGCTCTGCTAGTGTTTTTAGTTCAACTATTCGTCTCCCATCCTGCCAGCATATATCTTTATAATCAGTTCCAGGGTTTGCGTCTGTCTGGTCTATCTCTGTCTCACCAACATTCCTATCCAACTCTTTCAAGTGCTCTGAACATTTTTTTCGACGGCGTATTTCTC
Organism: Bathymodiolus brooksi; assembly: GCA_963680875.1. Classification (NCBI taxonomy): domain Eukaryota; kingdom Metazoa; phylum Mollusca; class Bivalvia; order Mytilida; family Modiolidae; genus Bathymodiolus; species Bathymodiolus brooksi. The sequence continues at coordinate 30,872,465 of OY804584.1, forward strand.
CTTCTTTTAAAAACGACATTATTCGGCTTGAAGTAGGTGCTTTCAAATTTTTACGCAATCAGCTTTTTATGACGTCGATGCAACTTCCGCGGAAAATGTCGTGCTCGTTACTGTGACGTCGCAAAAGCAACATGCAGTATTCGGCAAAGTAATTATCTGCCCTTGCTACTGTATCGTATTCCCTTAAGAGAATCTGGAACCCTATTGATATTCAAGGTCACAGGGTCAAATTTTTACTGCATAACATCCTTGTGAACACTCTAGAATCAACATCCTTCAATGGATTTTGACCAAACTTGGTACATACTTAGTCCTTACGAGTCTGGAACCGTATTGATTTTCAAGGTCAAAGGTCAAGGTCACAGTAAATTTTTTACCGCATAACATCCTTGTGAACACTCTAGAATCAAGATCCTTCAATGGATTTTGACCAAACTTGGTACATACGTAGTCCTGAGGAGAGTCTGGAACTCTATTGATTTTCAAGGTCAAAGGTCAATGTCACCAGGTCAAATTTTTACTGTGTAACATCCTTGTGAACACTAGAATCAACATCCTGCAATGGATTTTGACCAAACTTGGTACATACTTAGACCTTAAAAGAATCTGGAACCTGTTGATTTTCAAGGTCACAGGGTCTAATTTTTAGGCAAGGGGATATGCCACGCTTTGCGTTGCCCTTGTTTAATCTGTATACACCCAACACCTTCCTATTGCTGCTTATTTAATCTGTATACACCCAACACCTTCCTTTTGCTGCTTATTTAATCTGTATACACCCAACACCTTCCTATTGCTGCTTATTTAATCTGTATACACCCAACATCTTCCTATTGCTGCTTATTTAATCTGTTTACACCCAACACCTTCCTATTGCGACCACAAAACTTGGTCCAAAGAAGGTTTGGTTTAGACAGGTATCACTGTATTACATAAAACTAGACTTCTTCCCGTCTGCTTCCCGTTCATTTGATATTTAATATTTAAATTTTAATATGTATCATAGGGGTGTAACGATACACTTTTTCCACAAGCGATACGTATTGCGATATTTGATATGTGTTACGATACGTGTTATAGGAAACTGTAACTATTCCTTGAAGTCCATGCTGGTCGACATGGGCGCTGACATGTTTTTTTTATATATGAGGTCGCTTACGTACTAGCGGAAATTATAAATATTTGATATTTGATTAATTAATTTTAAAAGCGTAAATTAATCGATTCAATTTTCTCAAAATATTAATTAAATGATCACCATAAGAAGAAAACGGAAGTTCAACAAAAACATGACTTTTTAAAAAAAAAATGAGCATCATATCGTTTGTATCGTAAGCAGCCTCCACGTATCGTGAACCGAACCGTCCCCAAAATAATCACGATTTTGGTACATACAGTGAATCGTTTCCCCCTTAATGTATCAGTACTTTAGTACTATTAAAGTGTTCTAAACTAAAACTGAAAAACTGTGTACAACATGGCCACTGATAAAACAAACCCATTTCATTTTTAGTTCACCTGGACCGAAGGTCCATGTGAACTATTGCCATCACTTGGCGTCCGTCGTCTGTCGTCTCTCGTCTGTAAACTTTTCACATTTCAAGCTTCTTCTCCGAAACCACTTGGCCGATTGGAACCGAACTTAGCAGGAATGTTCCTTGGATGGTCCTCTACAAAGTTACTGTTTTTCGTTCCAGTCGGATATTCAATATGGCTGCCAGGGCCAATAATATGCTCTGATTGGCTGAAATTTCAAAGATCTTCTTCTCCGAAACTAATGAACTGACTGAACCCAAACTGTAAAGGAATGATCATTGGAATGTCCTTTACCAAGTTACTGTTTTTTATGCCGATCGGAAATCCAAGATGGCCGCCATCGCAGGACATAGATTAACATTGGACCCTATGGGAAAATGTTCAAATGCCTTCTTCTCAGAAACTACAAATATGATTAAAGCCAAACTGTACATGAATGTTCATTGGATGGTCCTCTACAATCTTAAGGTTTTTTGTTCCGATATGAAATTCAAAATGGCGGCTACGGCAGGACTTAGTTTAACATTGGACCCTATGGGAAAAATGTTTCAAAATGCTTCTTCTCTGAAACCACTTGGACAGTTGAAACCAAACTGCCCAGGAATGATCATTGGAAGGTCCTCTACAAATTTTCTGTTTTTTATGCCGGTCGGAAATCCAAGATGGCTGCCACCGCAGGACATAGATTAACATTGGACCCTATGGGAAAATGTTCAAATGCCTTCTTCTCAGAAACTACAAATATTATTAAAGCCAAACTGTACATGAATGTTCATTGGATGGTCCTCTACAATCTTAAGGTTTTTTGTTCCGATATGAAATTCAAAATGGCGGCTACGGCAGGACTTAGTTTAACATTGGACCCTATGGGAAAAATGTTTCAAAATGCTTCTTCTCTGAAACCACTTGGACAGTTGAAACCAAACTGCCCAGGAATGATCATTGGAAGGTCCTCTACAATTTTTCTGTTTTTTATGCCGGTCGGAAATCCAAGATGGCCGCCACCGCAGGACATAGATTAACATTGGACCCTATGGGAAAATGTTCAAATGCCTTCTTCTCAGAAACTACAAATATTATTAAAGCCAAACTGTACATGAATGTTCATTGGATGGTCCTCTACAATCTTAAGGTTTTTTGTTCCGATATGAAATTCAAAATGGCGGCTACGGCAGGACTGAGTTTAACATTGAACCCTATGGGAAAAATGTTTCAAAACGCTTCTTCTCTGAAACCACTTGGATAATTGAAACCAAACTGCCTAGGAATGATCATTGGAAGGTCCTCTACAAATTTTATGTTTTTTATGCCGATCGGAAATCCAAGATGGCCGCCACCACAATACATAGATTAACATTGGACCCTATGGGAAAATGTTCAAATGCCTTCTTCTCAGAAACTACAAATATGATTAAAGCCAAACTGTACATGAATGTTCATTGGATGGTCCTCTACAATCTTAAGGTTTTTTGTTCCGATATGAAATTCAAAATGGCGGCTACGGCAGAACTTAGTTTTACATTGGACCCTATGGGAAAAATGTTTCAAAATGCTTCTTCTCTGAAACCACTTGGACAGTTGAAACCAAACTGCCCAGGAATGATCATTGGAAGGTCCTCTACAAATTTTCCGTTTTTTATGCCGGTCAGAAATCCAAGATGGCCGCCACCGCAGGACATAGATTAACATTGGACCCTATGGGAAAATATTCAAATGCCTTCTACTCAGAAACTACAAATATGATTAAAGCCAAACTGTACATGAATGTTCATTAGATGGTCCTCTACAAACTTTACGTTTTTTGTTCTGGTATGAAATTCAAAATGGCGGCTACGGCAGGACTGAGTTTAACATTGGACCCTATGGGAAAAATGTTTCAAAATGCTTCTTCTCTGAAACCACTTGGACAGTTGAAACCAAACTGCCCAGGAATGATCATTGGAAGGTCCTCTACAAATTTTCCGTTTTTTATGCCGGTCGGAAATCCAAGATGGCCACCACCGCAGGACATAGATTAACATTGGACCCTATGGGAAAATATTCAAATGCCTTCTACTCAGAAACTACAAATATGATTAAAGCCAAACTGTACATGAATGTTCATTAGATGGTCCTCTACAAACTTTACGTTTTTTGTTCTGGTATGAAATTCAAAATGGCGGCTACGGCAGGACTTAGTTTAACATTGGACCCTATGGGAAAAATGTTTCAAAACGCTTCTTCTCTGAAAACACTTGGATAATTGAAACCAAACTGCCTAGGAATGATCATTGGAAGGTCCTCTACAAATTTTATGTTTTTTATGCCGATCGGAAATCCAAGATGGCCACCACCGCAATACATAGATTAACATTGGACCCTATGGGAAAATGTTCAAATGCCTTCTACTCAGAAACTACAAATATGATTAAAGCCAAACTGTACATGAATGTTCATTAGATGGTCCTCTACAAACTTTACGTTTTTTGTTCTGGTATGAAATTCAAAATGGCGGCTATGGCAGGACTTAGTTTAACATTGGACCCTATGGGAAAAATGTTTCAAAATGCTTCTTCTCTGAAACCACTTGGACAGTTGAAACTAAACTGCCCAGGAATGATCATTGGAAGGTCCTCTACAAATTTTATGTTTTTTATGCCAGTCGGAAATCCAAGATGGCCGCCACCGCAGGACATAGATTAACATTGGACCCTATGGGAAAATATTCAAATGCCTTCTACTCAGAAACTACAAATATGATTAAAGCCAAACTGTACATGAATGTTCATTGGATGGTCCTCTACAAACTTTACGTTTTTTGTTCTGGTATGAAATTCAAAATGGCGGCTACGGCAGGACTTAGTTTAACATTGGACCCTATGGGAAAAATGTTTCAAAACGCTTCTTCTCTGAAACCACTTGGATAATTGAAACAAACTGCCCAGGAATGATCATTGGAAGGTCCTCTACAAAGTTTCTGTTTTTTTATGCCGATCGGAAATTCAAGATGGCCGCCACTGCAGGACATAGATTAACATTGGACCCTATGGGAAAATGTTCAAATGCCTTCTTCTCAGAAACTACAAATATGATTAAAGCCAAACTGTACATGAATGTTCATTGGATGATTCTCTACAAACAATACGTTTTTTGTTCCGATATGAAATTCAAAATGGCGGCTACGGCAGGACTTAGTTTAACATTGGACCCTATGGGGAAAATGTTTCAAAATGCTTCTTCTCTGAAACCACTTGGACAGTTGAAACCAAACTGCCCAGGAATGATCATTGGAAGGTCCTCTACAAATTTTATGTTTTTTATGCCGGTCGGAAATCCAAGATGGCCACCACCGCAGGACATAGATTAACATTGGACCCTATGGGAAAATGTTCAAATGCCTTCTTCTCAGAAACTACAAATATGATTAAAGCCAAACTGTACATGAATGTTCATTGGATGGTCCTCTACAAACTTTGCGTTTTTTGTTCCGATATAAAATTCAAAATGGCGGCTACGGCAGGACTTAGTTTAACATTGGACCCTATGGGAAAAATGTTTCAAAACGCTTCTTCTCTGAAACCACTTGGATAATTGAAACCAAACTGCCCAGGAATGATCATTGGAAGGTCCTCTACAAGGTGTGTGTTTTTTATGCCGATCGGAAATCCAAGATGGCCACCACCGCAATACATAGATTAACATTGGACCCTATGGGAAAATGTTCAAATGCCTTCTTCTCAGAAACTACAAATATGATTAAAGCCAAACTGTACATGAATGTTCATTGGATGGTCCTCTACAAACTTTACGTTTTTTGTTCCGATATGAAATTCAAAATGGCGGCTACGGCAGGACTTAGTTTAACATTGGACCCTATGGGAAAAATGTTTCAAAATGCTTCTTCTCTGAAACCACTTGGACAGTTGAAACCAAACTGCCCAGGAAAGATCATTGGAAGGTCCTCTACAAAGTTTCTGTTTTTTATGCCGGTCGGAAATCCAAGATGGCCACCACCGCAGGACATAGATTAACATTGGACCCTATGGAAAAATGTTCAAATGCCTTCTTCTCAGAAACTACAAATATGATTAAAGCCAAACTGTACATGAATGTTCATTGGATGGTCCTCTACAAACTTTGCGTTTTTTGTTCCGATATAAAATTCAAAATGGCGGCTACGGCAGGACTTAGTTTAACATTGGACCCTATGGGAAAAATGTTTCAAAACGCTTCTTCTCTGAAACCACTTGGATAATTGAAACCAAACTGCCCAGGAATGATCATTGGAAGGTCCTCTACAAGGTGTGTGTTTTTTATGCCGATCGGAAATCCAAGATGGCCACCACCGCAGGACATAGATTAACATTGGACCCTATGGGAAAATGTTCAAATGCCTTCTTCTCAGAAACTACAAATATTATTAAAGCCAAACTGTACATGAATGTTCATTGAATGGTCCTCTACAAAATATACGTTTTTTATTCTGATATGAAATTCAAAATGGCGGCTATGGCAGGACTTAGTTTAACATTGGACCCTATGGGAAAAATGTTTCAAAATGCTTCTTCTCTGAAACCACTTGGACAGTTGAAACCAAACTGCCCAGGAATGATCATTGGAATGTCCTGTTTTTTATGCCGATCGGAAATCCAAGATGGCTGCCACCACAGGTCATAGTATTAACACAGAACCATATGGGGAAAATACAGAAATATATTCTTCTCTGAAGCTATTGCACTGATTGAACCTAAACTGTGCATCAATCATTGGAAGGTCCTTTACAAACTTCGTGTTTTTTATGTTGATCGTAATTCCAAGATGACGCAGGACATAGTTTTTACATAGGACCAATTGGTTTTTTTTATTACCAGGTGAACGATACAGGCTCTTGAGAGCCTCTGGTTTAATTTGCATTGTCAAATGATGTTCTCATGTTTTCAACAGAAAAAATTAGAATTGAAAATAAAATTAAGAAATAATTTATGAAAGGGGCAAGTTTGTTGGAGATTTTAATATGGGTAACATTATCTGCGTAAACATTTTACCCAGTTGCTCACATACTCTTAAGTTCCATTATTTTTGTATTTCAGCCAACAAACAATGGGTTCATCCCCCTGATACCCTGACAAGAGGTCATATAGTCTATAATGTTAAGGTTAGTAAATCTCACATGGAAACACATATAAAACTGTGGGAAGAATGCAGTGTGCCATGGATTCATTATTATTCGTGGTATACCAATTTTCGCAGAATTTGTTGATAGTTTCAAACCAGGAAATTCTGAAATCAAGGAATATTGTTCCCCATATATATGTGTACTGCCTATTGAAGGGGATTCACAAATGTACATATCCACAAAAATAAAAATTTTCTTCAAATCACAAAAATTGGTACATGTACCCACAAATTTAAAGAATTCACAGTAAACAAAATTATAGGTTTGTTGAATCTTTTTGTATTTTGTTGTAATCTGACAGTCCACTAACGTCTAACAAATAGCCTACGTAATATTGATGGTTTAGGTTTATGGTGTTTAATGCCACTTTCAACAATATTTCAGTTATATCGTGGTGGTCAGTTTTATTGGTGGACGAAACCGGAGAAAACCACCGATCTTTTGTAAGTCACTGATAAACTTTTGAGGTATTGAGCAGTAGAGAGTATTTTTAGATAGAGTAGAGAGTTTTGGAATGTGAATAACAGGTTGCCTGATGTGACCCAATATTTAAGGAATAACAATATTGTATTTGAAGAATTTCTGGCGTCAATTAGGGATTGATGGTCACAAATGCAGTTTTACTCAGGGACACTAATGAGGTTCTGTCAGATGTAGGGTGTGTGTGGGGGGGGGGGGGGGGGGGGGGGAGTGTAGTGTAATATAATATGGTATAGCTGATTTTAATTGAGATTGCATAATTATTTTTATTACATTTCATTATACTTATTTGTTAACTAGTATGTCACTATAAATTTGTATCGCCTCAAGTGCGGTAGAACGTGGGTTCAAACCCTGATCAGGTCAAACCAAAGACTATGAAATTGGTATTTGTTGCTTCTCTGCTAAGAACGTAGCATTAAGGAGAAAGATAATATAGCTGAAAAAATTGTTGAGTTGGCGTTAAACAACAATCACTCACTCACTCATTCATAAATTTGTAGTGTTTTTTTTCCCATGACATACTTTCTCCATTTCAGAAAGTAAATAACTAGATATATGTCATATTCTATGTACATTGTATTCCTTTATTCTTTCCCAGATATCAGTGACACATTTTCAATTTGTATAAGTGTCACTTTTCAGACAGTTATAGATAAATAGGTCGCTATAAGGGAATAAATGTACCGGGTAGTTGTAATTTTATCAACCAGAAAATCTGATATATTTTTTTCCCTGTTCTTACTGGGATTTTATCATTTAGTATATTTTTTATGCCATATTGATACATACTTTGTATGATTATGTTACAGATCAAAGGAAAATTAATTTTGATAATTAAATATCATATTCCATATACACCAACTTAATTAGGACTAGTATTTTAATTATCACTCTAATTAATGAAAGTGTCTCTATATAGTGAATGCACATGAATAAGAGGCAGACTTTTATTTTGCATACAAATTAAATTCTGAGAGAGAGAGAGAGAGAGTTTTTTTTCATCGTATAAAAGTTTTGCCATATAGTTTAATAAACCCAGGAAAACTTGGATTCTCGGCTAATACAAATTTCAACTTTAACATTAATGACTGAGATTCGATTATTGAATTTCATTGTTTATGGATATGTAAATTGACCAACTTCTCATAGACCCAGTCATGAAAATTACAATTTGTTTGATAAATCAAAAGGAAAATGTAAACATGTGCAATAATTTATGGTACATGTAACATTGTATTTATTTTTGCCATGTTTTATGATTGTTTGTATATTTTACTGTATGTACTCACGATCATTAATTAATATTTTCAGTTTCTTGGAGAGACAGAAGTTGATCAGCCAAAAGGCACTGAAGTTGTTAGAGACTCCATCAGAAAAAAAAAGGTTTGATATTTTTTATGTTATTGCCTTATCAGAAATTACTGTCAAAGTTAGAGGGTTAGGGTTATGGTGTTTAACACCACTTTCAACCCATATTTCAGTTATATTGTGGCAGTCAGTTTTATTGGTGGAGGAAACCGGAGTACCTGGAGAAAACCACCTACCTGAGTGAGATTCGAACTCACAACATTAGTGGTGATAGGCATTGATTGCATAGGTTGTTATAAATCTGAATAGTAATACCATGTGATCACGACCATGACAGCCCCTATTGTAAAAGTAGTTTTTATACCTCGCTCCCCGAAGGGGGAGGGGGGTATACTGTTTTACTTCTGTCCTTCCGTCCGTCCAAGATATTTTTCGTCGCATTTTTCTCAGTAACTGTTGATGGCAGAAATCTGATATTTGGTCACAAGCATCATATAGGTACCCCATATCATGGGAAGCGTTTTTGGACCCATCAGATTCCTACTTCCTGTTTGCCGACTTTGTTGATTTTTATACACATTGAACATACATTTTGTATATGCCCATTTTTAGTCGCATTTTTCTCAGCAACTATTGATGGCAGAAATCTGATATTTGGTCACAAGCTTTATATAGGTACCCCATATTGTGGGAAGTGTTTTTTGACTCGTCAGATTCCTACTTCCTGTTTGCCGAAGAGCGGCGGTATCATAAATGAGCATTAGCTCACAGTTCATCTTGTTGCAATTAAGTTTGGTACTTTACTGTTGAGCTCGTTCTTTTGGACCATGTGAAGGAATATAGCAAACTTTCAAATAACCATGAGTTTCAACTATCGGTCAGTTTTATTGATAGAGGAAACCAGAAAACCATAGACCGATTGTAAGTCTCTGCACATTTTTATCACATAAAATTATATTAAGTACACTGTGGCACTTTCATCTCACAACTTTGGTGGTGACAAAAACTGATTGCATAGGTTAATTAAAATTCCCATTACCATGCAATCACCCTACCCCCGATCCCAAATAAAAAAAGATCAGTTAAAATTCCATTAAAACGGTATAGTTATTATTTATTATTATTTAAATTTCAGTTTAGTAAACATATAAAGAAAGCCGAGGGACAGAAAACACCTAAAGTAGAACTGACTATTTCTGTAGATGGTGTTACAGTACAGGACCCTAAAACAAAGGTATGATTAAGAAATATTAGTATTTTATGCCATGCAGCAAGGGATAACATTTTTTTTCTAAAATCATGCCAACCCATGTTAAAATTCTCAACAAACTATGGCTTCCATGAATTATTTTGATTCTAATATGTCTAATAGTACAAATATGATAGTACACTGAAGAATGACGATAAGAAAATTTTGAAGATACCAAATGGGTAATCAGAAGCCATAAATTGAAGGACAGACAATACAATAATGGGCAAAAGAAAAAGGACAATAGAACAGGCAATGATCTACAAAGCACAGAAAACTAAAGATCGAGCAACACGAATCCCACTAAAAACCTGGGGTGAACTCAGGTACTTTGGAAGGCTGATTTATGTTTACGGATCTGGTTAAGGTTGCACACAATTTATTTTATGCAATTGGCAGTTCCGTCTTACATATTGTCAAATTCAACAAAATTTTCACTCATAAATGAAAAGGAGTGTATAAACAAAAAAACCCAATAAATTAAGAGACAATGAATAATATTTCCCTATCAGATTTTACAATTATGTGTACAAAACAAGAAATGAAAAAGTGTGCTTTGCCGTTATATTTTTCAATAACCCTGGATGATATTAAGATGCTGACATTTTCCAATTTGATGGCATTACGATTTTTAGTAACTTAAACAAGTGAAATGCTCAAAATAATTGTAAAATAAATCAATCACCAGGTTTCAATATCGCCAGTTTTATATATAAAAATAAAACTTGTGTCGCTGGAATATGACACTTTATAAAAGTCAGTCGATAGATGATTGATTATCTTTATTATTTTTTCTAGAAAAAAAATTAATATGTAAGGCCAAATAAAATAAAAGTTCTGGTTCTCAGATAACGCCGCCCCCTAAAAATTTCGGCCGATGGGACGTTTTTATTGCTGTACAGAAAAAAAATCGCTGCAGCACAGTATTTTTGAAGAAAACAAATTTCAAATTTACTGCCAAATTTAAGTTTTCAAGCATGCCGGTGACACGGACGAGTTTTGACAAACATTTGAATGACTGATCAATCAAAAACGAAAGTAAAAATTCAGCATGGCTACGAGTGAAAACACTGTCCTCGTCAGTTTTAATGTACAGTTACGTTCCAAACAAATAGTTCCGTGGACTTTCCTGCCTGTTGACAGAACAATGAGTTACAGAGTTATGTAAGAGTATATTCGTGGGTGATTTTACAGACATAAAAGAGGTTGGAGAAAACAACAACCCTTTCGTTAATTTTGACCTGAAGTACGAGGTGTCTGTTGGAACTATTGTGTTGTTTGTTTGCCAAAATAGTAGAATTGAACTGGTTTGCGCTATGTTTTTAAACCGCTGAAAATAAAAAACAAAATATAAAAATCCTTCCCATGTTGGATTGGAAATAAAAAAAAAAAAAAAAAACTCTACCTACCTTGCCCTTTTTTTTAAATCCATTGTCTGAGAACCAGAACATTTTTTCTAGATGGCCTAAAGAAGCAAAATGAATATTTTAATGTTTGTATGCAGTGATTTTCCGACTGTGTTTTTGGGGCCGAATATCGGCCCCAATCCCAACAACATGTAAATAGTGCAAATAGTGGTGATGTTGATAATGATTCACAGTCTGACTGCAGGGATTGCGCTGTCGGTTGCCAATGTCGCAATTTGCGAAAAAAAATTTCTTGACTGGCGACTGAAATCGGCTGCTGGCGATTTTTTTGCCGCCTAGATTTCCTTGTGTAAATTTATAGATAATCACTGTGTACCGTAACAAAAATCAATAAATTATTGACAATTGATTTTCGCAAGTGACGAGTATTTCTCGTACCCAATTCGTCACTTGAATTTTCAAAAAATCGTAGAAAAATGTTTGTAACAATCCATTCTTCTTCTTCATTTGCTGATTAATACTAATTAGTCACTACAATGACAATTTTATTACATATTACAAGCCAATCAACGGATTATAGAATTTTTGTTTTTATTGCATAATCTTTTATCACACCTGGCTTGATTTACCTGGTTAAAGATAATGACCCCAACAAAGAATTCAATCAACGATAATGATATTTTTTTTATAGTTATGATTGACATGTACTCAAAATGTCACAGTATGTATTTTAAGTGGACATATTTTTGTAATCATCATTCGTTAATCGTTGCACGATAATGTCCACCATAACGAACTATTTTTGCCACTTTCATTTATGAAAATGTCGATATCATGTTTATACTGGAGTTCGGAGTTAGGAAGTCTTTTGTCTATCGTACACGTGTATTTATTAAGTATTTTGAAAGTGACTTTCTCGAAAAGTCATAAACTTTGGTTTATAAAGAAACTTAAAAAATAAAAATGGTGCGATCAAGTTCAACAGGAATTTTGCAATGTAATCCACCGATACTTTTAACCAAACGAACTTTTGCTATATTTATTCTCATTTCTGTGAAATATAATCTTAGTTCTCATATTTAATATGGTCATTTTTTTTATATGCGAAGGTTGGCCATTGAAATGCACTGCACAAGGACGCATAAGTTTTTTTATCGATCAGCATCCGGGTAACAATTGCGTTCTATTTATAGAATTATTTACAAACAGACAAGTGAAAAAAAAAAACCACAGTCAGTATTTTTATTCCAATTGTTGCAATTTGTTTATGAGATCTGAGAAATAATTATTTATTTTACAACTTGCTTCAGTTTTTGACGTTTGTTCTATTCATTACCTACATTTTGTACAAAGTATCTAGAAGTTGGACCATTGGCAGAGACATATTTTTTTCTGCTGAAGACTACACAAATGTTGTGGTATTAGACCAAAGCACAGTAACATTTCAAAAAGGGTGGGGGAGGGGGTTATTACAATTTGTGTGGTATTAGATCAAAGCACAGTAATATTTCAAAAAAGGAGGGGTATTACAATTTGTGTGGTATTAGATCAAAATCATGGCAATGTTATGTTTTATCAGTTGGTTTCTAATTTGCAGAGTATGTTCCCATCCTAGGAGGTTTTCATAGCTTTTCAATCTCCATTACTAACTAATAAGGCAAAGTAACTGATTATAAGATTAAGCTCTGACATTAAAAATCTGTTCCACAAAAGTGACTAATGGTCTCAAAATCCTGGCTGAATCCCTGATAATCCGTAAAATACAGTATATTGTAATAAATTATATAAATCTTTTTGTTTTTGATGATGAAATCGAAATGAAAAACAGAAGTACAATACAGACATTAACATTTGTATAAACGGATAATATGAAGCAGCCGGCCGCGATACTGGTAGACAATACTGGTAATACCAGTATCTTCCAGTATCTGCAATACTGGTACAGATACTGGTAAATACTAGTATCCCAGTATCTGCAATACTAGAAGATACTGGTCATTGCCAAAATATGAGTATTGTAGATACTGGAAGATTCTGGGAAATACTGGTAATACCAGTATTGTAGATACTGGAATATTCTGGAAAATACTGGTAATACCAGTATTGCAGATACTGGAAGATTCTGGCAATACCAGTATTGCAGATACTGGAAGATTCTGGAAAATACTGGTTATGCCACTTACCAGTATTGCAGATATTGGAAGATTAGGTAGAATTCCGGTTAACCCGAGTTTTTATGTCTACATTATACTAAAAGAATTGAATATAATTCATACTCATACGTCATTTCTGCTGTACATAACATAAGAGGCAAAAGCCCTGTAATGTCAAAATATTTTGCATGGTCCCTTAGAGTTTGATATATATTGGTAAGGTAATTTGACATGACTGGGCGGAGCCTAATACTAACGGTAAATACAATGAGCTGTGATTTACAGTTAGAATTAGGCTCTGCCCACTCGTGTCAAATTGCCGGATACTAGAGTTTCCAGTATTGTGTGTTTTACAATACTAGTATTACCAGTTTTGCTGGATGAAGAATACTGGAGCTTCCAGTATTGTGTGTTTTACAATACCCCCCCGATGAAGAATACTGGAGCATCCAGTATCGTGTGTTTTACAATACTAGTATTACAAGTATTGTTGGATGAAGACTACTGGAGCTTCCGGTATTGTGTATAGATCAACGATTCTGGTATTCCAGTATTGTAAATGCACGATACTGGTACATCCAGTATTGTATATGTACGATACTGGCATTACCAGTATTGTAACATTACAATACTGGTAATTCTAGTATTGTACAGTGTTACAATACTGGTATTACCAGTATTGTAATAATTACAATACTGGTATTTCCAGTATTGTGAATATTATAATACTGGTAATACCAGTATTGTAAATATTACAATACTGGTAATACCAGTATCGTGGCCGGCTGCTTCATATTATCCGTATAAACAAATCCGGACCATTTATACATGAAACTGAGCATGAAACTGTTAGTGGTACATGCAATCATCCACTGTTTCGGTTCGAAAAAATTGGTTCTTTGTAAAAATTTTAGCTGGCTCCTAAACTGGCTCCTGACTTTCAAAACTGGCACCTGGCGATTTTTCTGGCTCCTACTTTTTGGGAGCGAGAGCAGCCCCGGCTGACTGTCACTCTGATTTGGACAGTTGTGCTCCAGAGGTCATGGTACCAGATGCCAGGGTGTTTAGTTCAATAAAGAATGAACAAAAATACCCATGGCTATATGACAGTGTAGTACACCAAGTGTTATGTAAGTTTTGTGAACTGTTTTGTGGTCATTCTTCTTCATCACAATAATTTGTTACTGTTGGCATTAACCTTGGTACAGTATGATCGCTATTCTATTTCTGGACATCCAAACTAATAAATTTACTCTTCCCATCTTTTCCCAATTCACATCATTTACGTGCTAATTTTCCCAATTATAAGGGACCCGGGCCCCAGATACAAATGAGTAGGAAAATCACTGTACTACAGACCTGTATAAATATATGAAATCACCCAGAAATGATGTCCATTTTTCAGCAATACACATGTGCGAACAAAAGTATACCTTCAGTTCTTTCATTATATTGTTTATGCAGCCAATGAAGGATGTCATATTAGAACTAAATACAAATCACAGCCTGTTACTTTTGACCATTTTCTTTTTCAATGACATTCGTCCATGAATAATTATCTCAATGTGCATACAACATTTTAAATTCAAATAGTATTTACAGTGAAACTGTCTGAACCGAACCCATGAATAAAACAGAATCCTGTATAAAGCAAGTTTAAAAGATAAAGCCCCAATATAGGAAATCTTTGTTAATTCAACCTGTATAAACTAATCATCTGTCTATTCTGAATGTTAATTCAACCTGTATAAACTAATCATCTGTCTATTCTAATCATCTGTCTATTCTGAATGTTAATTCAACTTGTATGAACTAATCATCTGTCTATTCTGAATGTTAATTCAACCTGTATAAACTAATCATCTGTCTATTCTAATCATCTGTCTATTCTGAATGTTAATTCAACCTGTATGAACTAATCATCTGTCTATTCTGAATGTTAATTCAACCTGTATAAACTAATCATCTGTCTATTCTGAATGTTAATTCAACCTGTATAAACTAATCATCTGTCTATTCTGAATGTTAATTCAACCTGTATAAACTAATCATCTGTCTATTCTGAATGTTAATTCAACCTGTATAAACTAATCATCTGTCTATTCTGAATGTTAATTCAACCTGTATAAACTAATCATCTGTCTATTCTGAATGTTAATTCAACCTGTATAAACTAATCATCTGTCTATTCTGAATGTTAATTCAACCTGTATAAACTAATCATCTGTCTATTCTGAACACAAAAGCAGTCCTCGAAATGAAAATGTGAATTTACTGGTTTGAATAAAATTCTTGAATTTATTTTATATATATACATTTATATCTAAATACAAAATGAAAAATTTACTCGTTCGAACAAAGTTTTACTGGTCTTGGGCCAGAGAACCAGTGCTCATTGTGAAGACTGCAAAAGCTGATCCAAAGAGGATTCGGTTTGGATGTGTTTCACTGTAATTTGCTGAAAAATCTGTGTCGGAGAAATTTTTAAATCATTAATATTAATATAATATAATGTGATCAGATGTCAAATATGTCAACAGAGAAATTATTGATTTTCCATTTTGTTTCAGATGATATTACATTCCTATCCACTTCATAGAATCTCATACTGTGCTGATGATAAAACAGATAAAAGAATGTTCACGTTTATAGCCAAGTCAGCTGATTCTAATCAACATTTTTGTTATGTTTTTGACAGTGATAAATGTGTAAGTTCAACGTGGTTGCAGCAAGTGAGATCTGGAGTATGGGTCACTTACGAGTGATCTTATGCGATGACCCTTACCACCAAATGTAAATGGTGCTATGAGACTATGAAAGGGTTATAATATAAAATTAAACTGCTTTGTAGGGTGCAAGTAATATTTATCATATAACAAATTCCCTCTTACCATTCAAAGAGAGAAAATAGTAATGCAATGTACTTATAATGTTTAAAAAGAAACCGTCATTAAGGGAGATAATTACAAAGTTGGCAGATAATGAAATATTCACTCAAAAGAAATGTTTTGCCAGTTCCACTCTGACAGTCAAGGTTACATTGTTCCTGAGTTCCACACTGACAGTCAAGGTTACATTGTTCCTGAGTTCCACACTGACAGTCAAGGTTACATTGTTCCTGAGTTCCACACTGACAGTCAAGGTTACATTGTTCCTGAGTTCCACACTGACAGTCAAGGTTACATTGTTCCTGAGTTCCACACTGACAGTCAAGGTTACATTGTTCCTGAGTTCCACACTGACAGTCAATGTTACATTGTTCCTGAGTTCCACACTGACAGTCAAGGTTACATTGTTCCTGAGTTCCACACTGACAGTCAAGGTTACATTGTTCCTTACAAAGGCCATATCAAGAGCAAACTGTTGCCCTTGTGTCAAATGATTATTACACTCCAATTCAGAAAAATTAATTATAATAGATTACCTGTCGGCTTTGTTTATGTTGCTTATATTTCAATACTATGACATCATGAAAAAGAAGTCCGGCAGTGAACATTCCATGCAATGTCGCGCCATTCTCTTATCACCATAGTGTGATGATACAACATCTTGTATCGGACACCTTTAATAGAAAAGTTTCTTTTTTCACTTTCAAAGGCAAACTTGTATAATGTTAGATATTATTCTGCTAAAAAAAAATGACACTCTTTCAGAAAATTGAAAAGAAGAAAAAATATTCCAATAATAAAAGCATTTATATAACTTATTGTTATTTTTATTATTGTCTTATTCTCATTGCAGTCAGAAGAGATAACATTAACTATAGGACAGGCCTTTGATCTGGCATATAAAAAGTTTTTAGACACAAATGGACGTGATTTAGATTTAAAGAATAAATATATAGCATTACAGAAAAAGGTGAGAATTCTAAATACTAAGATTAAATAAATCAATATAAATGATATATCACAAATACAGTATTCACTGATTTTGTTTTAATAGAAAGCTGTAAGATGTATACAAATTTTACCAACATACACACTGTTATCATTTGTTATAAAAATAATCCTTTTCATACATACAGTTGCTCTAGTGTACACTTGTCAAGTGGTGCTCCAGAAATTGGAGGTGTATAAAAAGAAAAAAAAATAGAGTTTTCTTGTTGTATATTCAGAAGTAGCAAGGTTATTCCAAAGATCCTAGTGAGAAATGAATCTTGAATGTTTGTGAATATTCTCAAATGTCCAGTACACCCTGTTTGAATGTTCAAAAAATCACAGCGACGCTAGTTTTACTGAAGCAAAAGAAAATATCTATAGTGAGATGTAAAAGTGAGCGATTCTTGTTAAATGCCAAATGGGCAATTTTTCAGCTATATCTTGGCAAGAACAAATGAAATTATGATGATCTTACTGAAACAACAGTTCGCTGGTAGACATGTAGTTCCGCTCGGACACATTTCTTGATTCCATGCCAACCAGTTTATTATTACTCATTAAAGCTGTGTGCTTAGCAGGGTAGCAATAAATACCAATTTTGGAGTCTTTGGTTTGACACGACCGGGGTTCGACCCCACGATCTACTGCATGCTAACCATAACACTGCAGATCTGTAGAGTACACAGAGTACATATTAAGATAGGGTTTATATATATTACTAAAATGTAGTGATTGCAGTAGGATATCTTTTGCAGTGAAACCTGTCTAAATCGAACCTCCTTGACACCAACTTTTCTGTTCCGAATAGACAGGTGTTCAGTTTATACAGGTTAAATTAACAAAGATTTCCTACTTTGGAAATTTATATAAAGTTCGGTTTATACAGGATTCCGGCAGTGCTGGATGAACCCTTAGGTGAAATAAGCACGTGCTTAGGGCATCAATGGGCAAGGGGGCACCACAAAAGTCTGGGCACAAGGCAATTTATCTTATTAGCCAGATATTAGGCTAAAAAAACACATCAAAAATCAAAAAAAAAATGTAGGAAAAATGAAATAAAACACTAATAAAAGTTATAGGCTTCGTGTTAGTTTTTACATTATGCCAGTAGAAGGTGTAGGGGCACAAAGGTTGGCCTGTGCTTAGGGCATTAATTGGCTTTATTCCGGCCCTGGATTGCGGTTTAATTCAAGATTTGGTTTGGACATGTTCCACTATATTACACATTATATTTTAGGTAAAATCTTTAGAAGAGGAGAATCAATCTTTAAAGGATCGGGTCACAGAATTAGAACAATTAAAAGATAGAGAGGATATAGCACAGTATAAACAAAATAACCAGGTCAGTAATACAAAGGTCATGTAGGTCATTTTATCATGTGACCAGTAATCATGTTTAGTGACTTTGGAAAATGTAGATTATTAGAATATTAGGGCAAGATTTACGTGATTGTGTGTAGGTAGTTATTTGTGATGTCTTCTGTAATTTTAGGTATAAAAATGTTGATATCTGATTTAATGTGCACAAGACGTTTTTGGAATAACCGTCATTGTCATTAGATAGGCTCAAAGTCAAATGATTGGAGAGCCAAATAATTTAAAAGTAATTGGGAGCAAGTAAGCCAAAGAGTTTAAACAGGATAGCCAATATCAGCTAAGGTCAACTATGCCTGAGGGAGGAGAACCGTCATTTTATTCAATAGCTTTAGTTATAAATTTTTCTGGGAGTATGTTGCAACCTCTTTAAAATCATATGTTCGATATGCTACACTGCATCTGACCGCACTAGATCTAACCTTTTGTCCACATCAGTTTTTGTATTCTCTCTGACTTTTCCTTTAACCAAACCTGCTCAGCTTCATTTTCATTGGTTAATCTAAAGTTCATGGGGTCATAAGGTTCATTCAAGTTGTTTCAGATATATCATACCTTAGTGTATTTTAAATATGATATTTATTAGGAATGTTGTATTGTGGGTATTTTTTGTTTGGCAAAAATTTTGACTTTAAGTTGCAGCTAAATTAATATATATACATAATATTAAGTGATAATATTACAATTTTTGGTTTTAATGAAAATAATAAACACAAAAATATTTTTAAGCCTTTTCTTCCCAAATTACAACAATTACATCATCAGATATTGGTTTTCAGGGATGATTTTTTTCAATTATTTAACTGATTTCAGCTATTTTCCTCTGAAAAAATATCCGAAAGTTGCAGAACATGGACAGAACAGGTTAAAATGGACCTTTTTAAATGGGGTGTAGATGGTTTCAGCTATTTTTTTTATTGATTTTCAGTTTTATTTTATTTTTCTAACCAGAATCAACCGTGGGTACAAAAGGAAAAAAAAAAAATCTTTTTTAAGGACATTATTGAATAGCATGATAGAATCATACTTGCACTAGTCACCTTACAATTTGTAGTTACATGTTAGACACACTGTTCACGGGTATTTGATACACTGTTGAAGGGAAGGTAACTAATTATTCAGCACTATACTACTTTTATTGTACATTTATCGGTGATTTTGACATTTTTCCTTTGATTTCACAGAGTGATTTTGTCAGTATCAACTTACTGACTCTGATACTGAAAAATATCTGTCAGTGTGACATCAAACACATTATGACTGATAAAAACAATGATGTTAGTTCTGAAGGTCTCGACTTACGTTAACACTAGTATCACAGCTCCTCCTATTGGACTCACTGTGATGCAAGTGATAATGTCTGTCTCGACCTTCAAAACTGACATTATTCTATTTGTAGTTGGTTTTTGTTTACATAATGTTGCTTGGAAATGCCTAACTAAAAGTAAAAGTATTTGTATATTTTGAAACTTGAGAGTTATAATTACATATATCTGAATTCTGATAGATATTGGATTTGGCAATTGTTGCCAAGCAACAAGAGCCTGTTGTTGTTGTTGCTAATGGTAACCCTACACAAGTGATATTAAACGATACTGAATTAAATGAAGAGAGTTCCACGGATGATAATAAAAATATAACAGAGGTAGATTCTTTTGTCAGTAGGTGATAGTTGCACTAATATAGTTAAAGTTGTTGCATGGGGAAAAAGAGCGATTATTGTACATTCACAGGTCAAAAGTCTATCCGTACTAAGATATTTTTCAAGATCGTCGTAGTCGTGATCGTATGGTAGTTGGATTTATAACTACCTATGCAATCAGTGCCTATTACCACTAACGTTTTAGTTTGAATTGCGCTCAGGTGAGGTGTCCTCGATACAACATTATGTGATAAAGTTTGTCAGTGATTTGTGGTGGTTTTCTCCAGATACTCCGGTTTCCTCCACCAATAAAACTGACCGCCATGATATAGCTGAAATATTGTTGAAAGTGGTGTTAAACACCATAACCCTAAGATACTTCCCAAAATATTTCATATAAAGCCACTTATTTAAGCAAAAATTCTCCTGAAGTCATTCCTTATCCGATTTTTTTGGAAATTTTCACCTTTAAAAGCAGAATTAATAAGAGTTAACTGTAATATTTTCATATATTTCTTTCAAACCTTTATTTACAAGCATTTATGATTTAAATCATATTTTAAGGAAAAATAGAAATAAAATTATGTGAAATTATAAGAAGAATGAATGTGTATTTCTGCTTGTAATGAAAATTTCATGAACATTGATTAAGAAATGACTTGGCAATAATTTTTCAAAAACTCATGGTTTTGTAGGGTTAGAGTTATGGTGTTTAGTGCCACTTTCAACAATATTTCCGTTATATCATGGCAGTAAGTTTTATTTGTGGAGGAAACCGGAATACCCATAGAAAACCACTGACCTGCCGAAAGTCAGTGACAAACTTTACCGCATAATGTTGTATCAAGTACACCTTGCTGTGAGCTGGATTTGAACTCACAACTTTAGTGGTGAAAGGCACTGATTGCATAGGTAGTTGTAAATCCAACTACCATACGACCATGATAGCCCCACGGTTTTATATATGAAATATATAAAGAAATATGTTAGTGAGGAAAGACATTTGACTTGTAACTGTATATACTGATATATATTCCAGAATAGTCCGTAACTGTATATACTGATATATATTCCAGAATAGTCCAATGTTTTTTTTTTGTTATAATAGTTCACTTTATCCTTTTATCATAAATAGTTTTACAATTTGCATGTTTGTATATATGCTACAAGATAAACAGATGAATGGGTCGAGGGAAATGAGATGTTATTAATGATGCATGTGGACCCTTCTTTTTTTTTTTTAGGAAGATAGCAAGAAGGGGTTAAATTAAATTTGTTTTTTTATACCTCAGTATATGTTTTTTTTTTATGTATTGTTAAAATCAGATGAAATGACTATTCTTGTCGCCTTAAAAATCAAATTGTGAGTTTTGGTAAATAGTTCCAATGACAATTGTCTCTGGGGAATTGTTTTGTTTACGTCACCAATGCCATTAGGCTATATTTGTATAATATGATTTTAGTAATTTTAGACTTATTGCTCACAGATATATAGTGCTCTTTAATGCCATATTATTATTATAAATCACAGTTGGGACCAACCTTTTACATTATATACTCTATATATATATATATACTGTAAAAGTCCTTTTATTCGTTGGCACCAATTTTCGTTGTTTCTACAAAATGCATTGATCCATGGATTCTTGAATTTGTGGTTTCTACAAAATACATTGATCCATGGATTCTTGAATTCGTGGTTTCAAACATTACAGACAATGGGAAAATTGTATGTCGTTGGATTTTTATTTTCATGGTTTAAAAGTGGACCACACAATCAGCGAAAATTGGAACCCCATGATTGATAGTGATTTCACAGTAGTCTAGAAAGCTTGAAATTTCATAGATTTTATTCATTGAAACTAAATAAGTTGTTCAGTTTATACCAGGGTTACAGCTTAATTATATCTCCCCTTCGAACGATTTTTTCTTCCGCTTCTTCTGCTTGTCTTTCCAGATAGGTCAATTATATTTGGTATGTGGGTGCATGACCATAAGGCAGTGTGTCACGTACCATAATGACCTTCGTGGGACCTTGACCTTTGACCTCAACGTCAAATATTGGTTTTTTAAATAGTATTTTCTTGTCCGGGACATAACTTTTTTGTCTTTCCAGATAGGTCAAAGATATTTGGTATGTGGGTGCATGACCATAAGGCGGTGTGTCGCGTACCGTAATGATCTTCGTGGGACCTTGACTTTTGACGTCAAGATCAAATAATTGTTTTTTAAATAGTATGATTCAACTCATAATGTGTAACTTATTGTTGTACAGATGGCCACATTAAGGGGAGACATAAGTTTTAGGTATCTAAAACAGTTCTTCCTAGTTACAGATTGTATGAGTCATGTTGACTGCAATGTCTTGTTCATGTAAGAGATCATCTCAAAACTTCTTACAACATTTCTGGACTAAATTAAATAAATCTAGTATCCATCCCCCACTCCCAAATAATATAATACCCATATCTAATTGTTAAAGGGCTCCGGGTGATGAATTGATGAATCAAGAACTCGATAAGGACTACATTAATTATGTATATTGATTAAAATTACACAACTTTCTATACAAAAGGGATTGAAAACCACCAACCCACAATATGAAAATAATTTCATCTAGAAATGTAGTGAGAACTTTTCAGATGGTCCCTAAAATATAAGATTTTAACTCTTTGAAATGATCCTTTATTCTATATTGTGTGTTGGGTAGAGAAACTACTTGGTTGTTGTGCTTCATCTTACAATCACTTTCTGTTTACATTTGTTTTCAACAGCATCGGTGGTGTAATGGTCAGAGTGCTCGCCTGCAATGCTGTAGATCCTGTGTTCAAGCTAGGGTTTGGTCAAATCAAAGACTATCAATTTAATATTTGTTGCTTCTCCACTAAGACCTTAGCATTAAGGAGTAAGAGCAAAGACTTGTTTGGCTGGGAATCAGAATAATGTGTCCAAGTGGAGCGACATGTCTACCTGCGAATTATTGTGTCAGTGATCTAGCATTATAAAAATCCAACTAAGCGTGTTGGTCAAGTACAAAGCGAACATCGACATCTCATCGAAATAGAGCTTGTTCTTGCCATGATATAGTTAAAAACTTGCTTAATTGGTGTTAAGCTTACTCACTGTTTACATTTGATGTCTTCTATTTCCTCAGACTAATAGTGGTGATTTAGGGTTTGGTACTGGTTGGGAATCACCACAGTTGGAATTTGTCAATGGGACTGCTACAAAACCAAATTCTACAAATGGGAACAGTCCATCTGCTGGAGGATTGAGTAAGTAGAACAATTGATATTTATAGATGATATACATGTGATATCTCCTCCTTAAGTGAGGAGGGGCCGTCGTGGTCGTGATCGTATAGTAGTTGGTTTTACAAAAACCTGTGCAATCAGTGCCTATCACCACTAAAGTTGTGAGTTCGAACCCTGTTCATGGCGAGGTGTACTCGATACAAGATTATGTGATAAAGTTTGTCAGTAATTTATGACAGGTCAGTGGTTTTCTCTGGGTACTCCGGTTTCCTCCACCAATAAAACTAACCGCCACAATGTAACTGAAATATTTTTGAAAGTGGCATTAAACACCATAGCCCTAACCCTCCTATGAAATAAGAAAATAGCTGATCATTTATGTAAATAAATGATGTGGGATAAAATTTAACATAACATAGCACAAAATTATTGCTGCAGTATTCCTTGTTATAAGGCCATTCCTTCTGTAATGAAAAAGTGTCCTTATAAGAGAGACAATTTAGTAGTAATTTACATTCAATGAGAAGTTTATCAAAGAGAGACGCAGAATGTTTTATGTACAACAAGCTTTAATTGATTTATATTTTTTCAGTTTCACCACCACCCCCCAGTACAAGGTCAAGGACACATAATTCAGTCTCATCACCTTCATTACCACTCAGTCCTGCCAGCAACGGTAAGAAACGTTACTTTATGTAATATCTAATAGAAAAGATAAAAAAATCTTTCCTTTTTACTGCTAATGAAACAATCCATACCACATAGTCAAACCTGCTCATGCAGTCACCTGTATTAAAAGGTCACCATTTTCTCACCCCTTGGATAAAGTAGTCCGTTAATTTAGGTGGAAAAGATTTTTCTATCTTACCCCGGCTCCTGGGTAAGACAAGCTACACGTCCTTATTCCCGCAAAATTGTTGTCCATTAACTGTCGATTTATAGATATGCATCCGTGTCTTGGCAGTATTTTAAATGTATTTTATAAATATATGATATATATGCTACTACAACAGCGATAAATACCTGTAAAAAGATTATTTGACGTTGGTCAAAGGGAGGTAAAAAAAAATAATTTACGTTAGTTACTAACAAGGGGGAGCACTCTATATTTTCTCAAAGTAAACAAATATTGACACGATAGAAAGAGATGAGAAAAAGAGTCAAACACCGTAAAAGATGCAGGATTTTTTTTTTTATTGTAGAATCTATCACAAGTTGTTAACATTATTATTTTGAACCCTTTTAAAGTACCGGGGGTAGTAAAATTGAAATCTTGTTTTATTTTATTACGTAGCATTTTGGTCCTGTGATACGGTTCGCAAATTAATACGCCAAACTACACAAAAAGTAAACAAACATTGGCACGGTAGAAAGGGGGGAGAAAAAGAGTCAAACACTGCAAAAGGTGCAAGATAGTAAAATTTGTGACACCCTCGGGACAAGCCTCATCCTATACGATTTAAATCTTACCCTCGGGTGTCACAGATTTTACTATCTTGCACCTCTCCCGGTATTAGACCCTATATTTCTTGTCCTGTCATAGAAAATTTCATATGAATTGAATCTCTTTTAAGAGGTCACCTGTCTTATAAGGCCACTTTTTCTTTGTCCCAAAGGTGACCTCTTAATACAGGTTTGACTGTATTTCTGTTTTACTGAGGGGCCATCATGGTAGTAATTTACAACTAATTATCTAAAGTCGGTAAAACAGTTTAGCAAGTACAATATAAGTTCTTATAGAGCTTTTAAAAACCAACTTTAACAATGATTGCTTTATTTCCCTTGTTTGTCTCTGTGTGCTATCTCCATGATTTGGGTCAGTCATGGTCTTGATCATATGGTAGTTGGATTTACAATTACATATGTAATCAGTACCTATCACCACTATAGTTGTGAGTTCGAATCCTGCTCATGGCGAAATGTACTCGATACAACACTATGTGATAAAGTTTGTCAGTGATTTGCAGCAGGTCAGTGGTTTTCTCTGGGTACTCCTGTTTCCTCAAACAATAAAACTGATTGCCGCGATATAGCTGGTTTGTTTACATTTAGCGAAAGAAGGATGTCATAGTAGAATTATGTTTATTTTTAGCTGTAGATCCATTTGGAGCCACATCATTTAATCCACAAAAAGCTAGCACAGATCCGTTTGGTATGTCAGCGTTTAATCCATCATCACCTACAGCATTCAATCCATCAACACCTGATTCTCTATCAATGTCATCCACAGAAAGAGAATTACTAGACATACAGGTAAATATTACTGTCTTGTAAATTAAATAAAAACTTATTAGGGGCTGTCATGGTCGTGATCGTAGTTGGATTTACAACTATCGGTGCCTATCACTACTAAAGTTGTGCGTTTGAACCCCGTTCATGGCGAGGTGTACTCGATATAACATTATGTGATAAATTTTGTCAGTGAATTGTCGGTGATTTTCTGCTGGTACTCCGGTTTCCTCAACCAATAAAACTGACTGCCACGATATAACTGAAATATTGTTGAAAGTGGCATTAAACACAATAAGCCAACCAATCATTGGGCACCTATAAAGTGCAAAACGAAACAAAATCAACAAAAACGAAACGAAATAAAACGAAATAGAAAAATGGAAGAAAAAATAATAGGAGCCTAAAAGAAATCAAACCTATTTTCACAATTACGATGCTAGACTACTTACCACACATATCTGTCTTTCATCAGGAGAGGACAGGATTTGATCACCATTGAACGAGAATACTATGCATTTATTCAGCGGGAGTCTGTCCTTTTCACTTAGTGGCTTCTTTTAAATTTGGGAACCATAAGAGCAATGTCAAGTCTGTTGAAAGGAGAGGAATTAAAATAACAAGTGCAGTAGTTAAAGTTCACTAATAAATACCCCCGTCCGAGCAAAATTTAAAAGTGTGTCGGAGAGACGAAAAAGTGTGACGACCGGACGTACAAACGAACGAACGGACAGCAGAAGTCCTATATACCCCAATCTTTTTTTGGCGGAGGTATACAAATCCTATCAAAAATTAACTTTAGAAATTTTAAAAAAATCTACATATCTTGTAAAAGTACCCTTTTCCCCTTTGATCCATTTTCATATAACAAAAACCCCAAATCATCCCCCCTCCAAAAAAAATTTTGGTATTAATAAAATTTGATACGGCACATATTTGTATACCCCCGCTATCCAGCGGGAGGGGGGTATATAGTATATGTCCGTTTGTCCGTGAGTGTTTCCCTCACTGCCTATACAATTCCTCCTTAACAACTTGATGGAATTGAATGAATCTTACAGGAAATTTTTAATACCATATGGCAAGGTTCATTAATTTCATGAATTCTTTAGTACCAAATGGCATTGTGCACCTTCTATTTTTGTTTTCCCATTTTAACAGTTCTTGCTGAAATTTCTTCACTTTTGGACATTGTCATTTAAGGCTATGTAATTGTCATACAAGGCTATACAATAGAGAGAGGATACTGTTGCGTTATCCATAACTCTTCCTAAACAACAGAATGGATTTCAATAAAACTTCCAGAATTTCTTATGTTTAGTTTTTGCAAGCATTATTTTTTCCAGAAGTTCTTCTGTAAGGAGGGCGCTCACTGTACGTCCTGTTATGTTGCTGTTGGTTTTTTTTTTTAGTTCTTCAAAATAGAACAATAGGATTTGAAATAAAAAGTTTATAGTGTTGGGTCTTTTTGACCCCTGTATATCTCGGAAAGAACAACGGTAAGACATTACGCCAGATCTGTTGGCACACTACCGAATAAAGGTAATAACAATGGTACCATACTCCAAGGTGCATTCAAAAGGGAAAGTCCACAAAAACAGACAAAACCGATAAGAAGCTCAACCATCTGAGTTTTCAATCAACGGAACAACTTAAAAACAACACATTCCTGACTTGGTAGAGGCATTTTCCCAGGAAAATGGTGGGTTCTGATAGCAGATAGGCAGATGCCACTCATCTAACCCTAAGACGTTACCAAGTATAAAAACAATCGGTACATGTAAATTCTCTAATCCTAAGACATGACCAAATGTGAAACTAGAAAACAACTATCATATTCCCGACTTGGTACAGGCATTTCCCAAGAAAATGGTGGGTCAAACCTCCCACTTGTATGACAGTTGTTAATAGTTTGCGAATAGGAAAATTTATGTAGAATACAAATGAAAAACGTAATAAAATCAGACGAATAATGAACCCTCAATATCCCAATCTATGAAAATACCCCCTCATATCCCCCATTTTTTTCTATATGCCCACTCCAGAAACTTTATAATTCATAAATACTGACACAAACACAAATAAAAATATGACATTTGAACTTCTGAAAGTTTGTCGGCAAGCATACCCGGCTTGGATTGAGTTGCGGGTAATGTACGTGAAGAGTATTGTAACGGACAGACATGCAAGATGGGTTATAATTAATCAAAATTATTGTATTTAAAAAATCAAATTATCTTTTCTTTTTTTTCTTTATTTCATTTTGTCTTTTATTTTTTTCCTTCCATTTTCTTCATATCAGTCTATTTCGTTTTGCTTTCGTTGGTTTCGTTTCATTTCGTTTCCATTTCGCTGATTTCGTTTCGTTTTTGTTGATTTCGTTTCGTTTCGTTTCGTACTTTATAGGTACCCACCAATCATTTCCTAATCAATGGATTGAGATTTCTAGAATAAGCTTCATCAGGTCAAAAGATTGGACACTCAAAAGATTTAAATGTATTTGGGTGCAAGCAGACCAAAGAACCTAAACAGGATAGCTAAAGTTAGCTAAAGTTACCTATGACTTAGGGAGATGGTATTGATAAGACAGGGAGGATTTTTTTCCAGTCATTTAACTGATTTCAGCCATTTTTTCCTGACAAAAATATTCCGAAAGATGTGCGACATCATCGGAACAGTTTAAAAATGAACCTTTTAAAAGGGGTGTAGATGGCTTCAGTTACATTTTTAGTATTTTATTTTCTAATCAGAATCATCTCTGATAAGATATTAACACTTCAAAATAGGAAAGTAAGTTTTCCAAGATAAACGATGCTTATTCTGTATACGAAATTTCATTATTCATAAACCTGGTTTGATATCAGATTAAAATTCAATACTTTAATGAATAATTTATTTGCAAATGTTGATGGTGATACCAAGATCAGTCTTCACGAAAAACTTTTTGACCCACAAGCCATTCAGACTTCTTGAATCGTAGAATTCAGGAGTCCGAATGCAAATTTACTAGCCCGAATAAAAACAAAAATAATTTCACATGTTTATTATTATATCAATTGGCAGCTAATAGTCTATTCTCTCACAAAAATATCAAACTTTTCCTGCAGTGGTTGCTTTCAACCAAGGGCTATCAATTTTCCATTTCTCGTTTTAGTAAATTAACTGTATATATATTTTTCTGAACATTGTTTGTCAAAACAAGTCTGCTTTAAAATAAACATTTTGTAGAATTAATTTTTTTATATAAATAAAGCAAAGTATTTTATTTAAATTCACAGAGAATTTCAAATATAAAAATTTTAGTAGATCTTTTCAACCATTTGTCTTAATCAGGAAAAAGCTTGTAATATTTGTCCATTTCAAAGGTTTCAATATTTCCCAAAAGCCTAAATCAAGTCCTCTATTGTATTTTGCACAAAAGACAAGTTTCAATTTGGCGCCAAATTGATATCCGATAATTTTTACGTGTCCGGTCCAGACTGATTCTTGTTCTTATATTTCAAATAAAATGTATTGATATTTTCGTTCATTAAAGCGTTTCTGAGATTGCGACTTTAATTTTGTCAATGTCCTTGAACTTCATCATAGCATGGAAGAACGATAAATGATACAATAAAAGAGTTTTGACCTGGCGTTTCACTTTAGTTTTAATCAAAATAAATTATGGACAAATTGGAGATCAAAAGGGCTCTTTTATACAACAAACCCAGTATTTTAGACAGTCGGTCCAATGGAAACCAATGTTTTGACACACAAGCCCATCAGTCTTCTCACTTGCGATATGTTAGAAGTCTGTGGCAGATTTTACTGGCCAGGACCGTCGGGCTTGTGGCTAAGTTCGAAGACTGCAAGATTATTATTTTTTTCAAAAACATTATTTTGTGTTGTTAATTATAAAACTGTTTATATTTCTTGTAGTCATTATATACTGTGAAGCCTGTCTAAACCAAATCCTTAATAAAACAGAATCCTGTATAAGCCCATCTTCGCTAGCCAAGGGTTACGATTCGGGTCCACCCTTGGTGGATCTAGAATACATTTTGAAATTCACGCGCAATGCCACCTGGTGGTTTATCGAAGTTGCGCCCCTTAGATAGTCGTCATCGCCAGCCAATCAGAATCATTTTGTTATACGTATGTTGGAGAGTTGAAAATGGCAGTGCCCAGTGAATAAAAACTTATTTGTGATAAATTTAATTTGGAAGCACTTACTGTCAACCAAGTGAAAGTTTCAAAGCTTTGGCAGACGGGAAAGATGTTTTCATTGGAACCAAAACGGGAAGTGGCAAATCGTTGTCATATGAGAGCATTCCGGTGCCATTTTTGTTTACATTTCGCGGATAACATGTGCTCCGTGTAAAACGTCTTCTGATTGGATACGTGTACTGGTAGCCGTAACCAATGAAATATTAAAGCGTGAATCCTCAAAATGCATTCTAGATCTGCCAAGGGTGGAGAGAAGGGGGACCCGAATCGTAACCCTTGGCTAGCGAAGATGGTATAAGCCAAACTATAAATAAATAAAGTCCCAAATGTAGGAAATCTACATTTATTTAACCTGCATAAATTGAACACCTGTCTATTTCGAATACAGAAGTGGGTCCCAAGGAGGTTCAGTTTAGACAGGTTTCACTGTACATTCATAACATATATATACTTTGCAAGAATGAAAGTGAATGATCCATAACAGCATACCTGGACTGATATGGTGTTATCAGTCCACCAGGTCTGATATGACATTATTAGTCTGACTAGTCTTATATGGCGTTATCAGTCCACCAGGGCTGATATGACATTATTAGTCCGACTAGTCTTATATGGCGTTATCAGTCCACCAGGGCTGATATGACATTATTTGTCTGACTAGGCTTATATGGCATTATCAGTCCACCAGGCTGATATGACATTATCAGTCCAACTAGTCTTATATGGCATTATCAGTCTACTAGGGCTAATATGACATTATCAGTCCAACTAGTCTTATATGGCATTATCAGTCCACCAGGGCTGATATGACATTATCAGTCTGACTAGTCTGATATGGCGTTTTCAGTCCACCAGGGCTGATATGACATTATTAAACTGACCAGGCTTATACGGCTACTGTACAATATTATTTTATTTAAAGACAAAAATCTATTTTATTTCTTTTTCTTTTCAGGCCTGTTTTAGTCAAGGACTTTCATTTGGAACAGAAGATTTTAACTTAGCGGACTTAGATCCTCTCAATCAGAAATAATTATAAATTAACTTTAAAATGCGTTTCCAATGTTCTGCTGGCAGACATTTTTTGGCATCAACGGAAACTGGATACCAGTTTTGAATTTTATGGGGCAAATTCACAACTTGCACCTGTGTTGATTAGAATCATGTGATATTTTTGTAATAGTGACACAAAGTATGTTGTTATAGGATATCAAAATATGTTTGAGAATTGTAGAGTTATGGTTCTTGTTTTGCAAAAGAATTTCCTTAATGAGGAATAATAATGGTATCATGAACAGTTGAAAAGACTTATTATTATATTGAGGAAAATGGATTCCAGAAAAAAAGAAAAATAATAATAAGAGATAGAGGTGCCAACCAACTTGGTAATATGTGTACAATATGTTATACTGAAATAAATTGTGAAAGACAATGAAAATATGTTGCCATGGGAACTTAAAAAATAAATATCATCATGGAAAATTAGAGAACATTCAATTTAAAATAGAATTTAAAGTGAAATAATGACACAATGATAATAATAACAATGGGTTGATGTGGAATAATTACACTTGTTTTGACGAGGGTTAAAGTGAGATAATGACGAGGATTAACAAAGAGGACTAGAACATCCAGATAGTGCTTATTGTGTATTTGTAGAAACTTCAAACTAAAACAAATAGAACATTATGTAAATTAAGTGCTTGTAAACATATGGCTGTGAAATTGCTTGCTTGGAACTAATTAGTCTTTTAATAATTAAAGATTAAAAATTTGTTTGAAGTTATGCAAAATTAAATGCTCTATATTTTGTATTTGTTACAATAAATGATTGTGAAATTGCTCAGAACTAAGTCATATATAGTTCTAAGATTTAATAGTTTGTCTGACATTGTGTATTCAATTACCGAAAGTTGTGTTATATTTTAAATTTATTTGCATAAAATGATAAGTCAGTTTTAGTATTATAGAAAACTTCAGGGAATAGACCCTTTGTACATTTCCGACTTTGATTCTAAAATTATACGTCTTACATGAGTTATTTCCCTTTAAGACAGGCAAAACGGTTCTCTTTCATGCAAAGTTCAAAGAGCTTAACATTTTCCTGTAATCTGTTCAAAATTTTAATGTTGTAATGACTTAAGAATTTTTGTATAAATTGCTACAAATTTTCCTCCGATTTTTTAACAAGATTTAAATATCTACAAATTATGAGAAAATGTGTCCTTTCTATTGTTCTTGCTAGAGTTGGTGCCATTTTGCCTGGCATAAGGGAAATAACTCGTATATATAAAAATGTATAATTTTAGAATCAATTTGGGAATGTGCAAGAGGCCTAGGTCTATTAAAGTCTTGTTTTATCTGTACAAAGTACCTGTATGTATTAAACACCATGTTTGTTCACAATTCTATTGCATACCATACCTATTCATACCTGACCCTATCGTTGTCATGGGGATAAAAATTTGAGTACAAAGTTTTTACTCATACTTAAAAAATCATCCAATCAGAACAATGTATATATATATCGGATACAGTGATGGGTCAAATTATTTTCTAGTGCAGGTACGAAACTTGTACTTGAATAGTTTTATGACCTTTTGACCTGGATGATTGACAGGTTTTGAACAGAATATTATTTATATACCTTTTATATATATATTAATTAACATTATATGTATAGGGCCATCTTCGTCGTGATCGTATGGTAGTTGGATTTACAATTACCTGTGGAATCAGTGCTTATCACCACTAAAGTTGTGAGATTGAACCCTGTTCATGGCGAGGTGTACTCGATACAACATTATGTGATCAAGTTTGTCAGTGGTTTTCTCCAGGTACTCCGGTTCCTCCACCAATAAAACTGACCACCACGATATAACTGAAATAAACCATAAACCATTAAATGTATAAAAGTTGTATACCTGAACAAACTAGGCCAAATTTAACAAGAATACTTGAAGCATTTATAGGCTACTATTCTTGCAGTGATTTATGTAAAATTTCAAATTTATTGTAAATTTGTGAACAGAATAATATTCAATTAGCTGTCAAATAAAATAAATTCAGTGACGATTTTAAATTCTTTCAATAAAATAAATAGACAATATTGTCGGTAAATATAAAATTTATTTGTACAAGCTTTACAAACAGGAAGAAAAGCATCAGCTTAACATTATTCCTGTTTTGAAGTGAGTACAAATGCATTTTATATTTAAATTGCCAACAATGTACGTATATTGTGTCATGAATGCACAAAATTGATTAATCTACACAAAAAGGGGAAAACGTTGGGACATTTTGGTTAAATTTCCTATGGGAGTCTACAGTGCTGTCAATGTTCAACAGGTGTCTTATTGCTATTCGCTAAGACATGGGATACCAGAAAACTTTATACATCTAGTAATTTGCTCATGAAATTGTTAAAAGCAAAAAAAATTTGCATCATGAACCGTGCTGGATTTACCTATAGGCTTGGCAGGCTGAAGCCTAGGGCCTCCCGGCCAAGGTTTATGATATTTCATGCATATGCTATCATAACATACTGTACTCTCTAAATAAACCTTCAGTAATCCTCCTTGCACAGTTGCCCTCCATTTCAGAATATTGCAGAATTTTAAACACTCATCATCCTCGCTTTTATTAAAATGGAATAAACACTCTTTGATCTTCCTCTAGCTGTGAGGGTGGGGGATTGGGTGGAGCCTAACGAAATAGCTAAAGGCCTCCCTTCATCTAGATCTGGCAGTTTCTGACTATATTTGTTAAAATTCTCCAGAGTAATTCTAATCATTTTTCAATGACATCCTGTCAAAGAAAGGTATGTTGCACAGTAGTCTCCCCTCTTATAAGGTCATCTCTTCTGCAATGAAAAAGAGGCTTTATAAGAGGATTGGCCTCTCTTGTGGAGGATAATTTAGTATTATTTTACTGTGAAGAGTTGCATCTGAAATCTGGCCTGATAAGAGGTGTGGGCTTTGGTGGGAGTGGCCTGATTTACAATGAATTTGCAATGAAAAAATGACCTTATAAGAGGGGTGGCCTCTCTTGTGGAGGATAATTTAGTATTATTTTACTGTGAAGAGTTGCATCTGAAATCTGGCCTGATAAGAGGTGTGGGCTTTCGTGGGAGTGGCCTGATTTACAATGAATTTGCAATGAAAAAATGACCTTATAAGAGGGGTGGCCTCTCTTGTGGAGGATAATTTAGTATTATTTTACTGTGAAGAGTTGCATCTGAAATCTGGCCTGATAAGAGGTGTGGGCTTTGGTGGGAGTGGCCTGATTTACAATGAATTTGCAATGAAAAAATGACCTTATAAGAGGGGTGGCCTCTCTTGTTGAGGATAATTTAGTATTATTTTACTGTGAAGAGTTGCATCTGAAATCTGGCCTGATAAGAGGTGTGGGCTTTCGTGGGAGTGGCCTGATTTACAATGAATTTGCAATGAAAAAATGACCTTATAAGAGGGGTGGCCTCTCTTGTGGAGGATAATTTAGTATTATTTTACTGTGAAGAGTTGCATCTGAAATCTGGCCTGATAAGAGGTGTGGGCTTTCGTGGGAGTGGCCTGATTTACAATGAATTTGCAATGAAAAAATGACCTTATAAGAGGGGTGGCCTCTCTTGTGGAGGATAATTTAGTATTATTTTACTGTGAAGAGTTGCATCTGAAATCTGGCCTGATAAGAGGTGTGGGCTTTGGTGGGAGTGGCCTGATTTACAATGAATTTGCAATGAAAAAATGACCTTATAAGAGGGGTGGCCTCTCTTGTGGAGGATAATTTAGTATTATTTTACTATCTCAGTGCATCTAAAATCTGGCCTGATAAGAGAGGTGGCCTTTGGTGGCAGAGGCCTGATAAGAGGGGTGGCCTTTGGTGGCAGAGGCCTGATAAGAATGGTGGCCTTTGTGACCTTGTGGTCTTTGGTGAGTGGGGACACTTTACTAGTATTTTTGTACTATCTAGTTGCATCTGACATCTGGCCTTATAAGAGAGGAACTACTTTACTGTGTGTATTCGGTGAAAAACAAAATTTCATGACCAATATACATGTATATATTTATTGTATATGTAAAGATTGTGTACAAAGTGTACACATTCTAATTGTGTACAGTGTACTATTGTGTAAAATGAGTTGTAGACATTTTTATGACAAGTACATCAAATTACATAATATCATATTTATAATAAAGAATATGGTACCTCTACAGCTGTTTTATCTTATTTTAATTTTATCTCCTAGTTTAAGCTTCAAGTGTGTGGACAATCTGATGAGGTGGTTTGGTTTATGGTGTTTAATGCCACTTTCAACAATATTTCAGTTATATCGTTGCCGTCAGTTTTATTGTTGGAGGAAACAGAGTACCTGGGGTTTTTCCATAGGTACTCTGTTTCCTCCACCAATTAAACTGACCACAACGATATAGCTGAAATATTGTTGAAAGTGGCATTAAACACCATAAACCAAACCACCTAATCAGATTGGTGTGTGGATTACAACATATCGGACAACCATTCTACTTACCGGTAATTATTCTGGAGAAAAAAAATGTTTCAATGTTGATCATTCAAACCCCTTCTATGGTACTTTCAGTAATTCAATGGCATTGATAGTGTAATGGTTACTATAAAATTAGTATTTGTTGCTTCTCCGCTAAACATGCAGCACTAAGATGAAAGAGCAAAGAATGGAATCAAGATAATGTGTGCGAGAGGAGCAACATGTCTACCCGCATACCGTTGTTTCAGTAACCTAGCACTAAGCACTATAAAAATCCAACTAAGCGTGTTGGTTTAGTACAAATGACAGACTTCATCATCTCATCAAATGTAACTTATATAATATATATATATATATTCTCGCCATGATATAGCTGAAAAATAGCTCATTTGGCGTAAGCAACAATCACTCGCTCACTTTCAATAATTGATTTAAAACAAGGGCAACGCAAAGCATGGCGTATCCCCTCACCTTAAAATTAGACCCTGTGACCTTGAAAATCAATAGGGTTCACAAGGATGTTACACAGTAAAAATTTGACCCGGTGACATTGACCTATGACCTTGACAATCAATAGGGTTCCAGACTCTCCTAAGGACTAAGTATGTACCAAGTTTGGTCAAAATCCATTGAAGGATCTTGATTCTAGAGTGTTCACAAGGATGTTATGTGGTAAAAATTTGACCCTGTGACCTTGAAAATCAATAGGGTTCCAGACTCTCCTAAGGACTATGTATGTACCAAGTTTGGTCAAAATCCATTGAAGGATGTTGATTCTAGTGTGTTCACAAGGATGTTATGTGGTAAAAATTTGACCTGGTGACCTTGACCTTTGACCTTGAAAATCAATAAGGTTCCAGATTCTCTTAAGGACTAAATATGTACCAAGTTTGGTCAAAATCCATTGATGGATGTTGATCCTAGAGTGTTCACAAGATGTTACGGAAGGAAGGAAGGACGGACGGTAACGTTACTATATCCCTTCACAACTTCATTGGCGAGGGGATAATAAATGCATATTGTCCTATTTCTTGGTTATGTGTATGAATTGATAAATTAGAATGAAAAGGGATGTAAACGATTATGAGATACTATCCAACATCACACTTAGACACAAATTAACGGTTAAGGCTTATGGTGTTTAATGCCACTTTCAAAAATATTTCAGTTATATTGATGGAGGAAACAGGAGAAAAGTCACTGACAAACTTTATCACATAATGTTGTATCAAATACACCTCGTCTGAGTGGGATTCGAACTCACATTAGTGGTGATCAGCACTGATTGCATAGGTAGTTATAAATCCAACTACCATACCATCACAACCACGATGGCCTCGACACAAAGGAACAGAGTTTTATTACAGTCGCAGTATAGTCTTCTACAATGAGCATGACTAGTACCCTAAAATGAGTGTGATACTGCCCTATTATAACTGAAATATTGTTGAAAGTGATGTTAAACACCAATAAAACTGAAGTAGTAGCAATCTTCAAACATTGAATTAACAAGTAATTCGTTAATTTTCTTAAAATAAATTAAAACACAGAAAATAAAACAAATGCCTTCTGTTTTATTTTTCTATCATCAACATTTTATTCTGACAAAATTGTTAAATACCATTAGCCACAAAACAAGATATAAAAACAAGTAAATACAAATGTACATATATTTTTATATGACCATCTACAATGAAACCTAGTATTACTGTGAGCACTGCTCACTAAGATATACCCCCCGTATCTGTCCAACCTATTTTCATAACCAAAACATTACTGATTGTTCCGACCAAAAATGAAAGGGACCCTCCTCACTTCACCGGTAAGCTGCTGATAAAATTTCAAAACATTTTGAGAAACACTACTCAAGTTATCATACGACATAGGGTAAAAATCCTATTTTCCGTCATATCAAGTCCAATAACTCTGGAACGGCAAAAGTGAAAATCGTCAAAAATGAAAGGGATCCTCCTCTGTTCACCAGTAAGCTGCTGATAAAATTTCAAACCATTCTGAGAAACACTACTCAAATTATCATACGACATAGGGTAAAAATCCTATTTTCTGTCATATCAAGTCCAATAACTCTGGAACGGCAAAAGTGAAAATCGTCAAAAATGAAAGGGATCCTCCTCTCTTCACCGGTAAGCTGCTGATAAAATTTCAAACGATTCTGAGAAACACTACTCAAATTATCATACGACATAGGGTAAAAATCCTATTTTCTGTCATATCAAGTCCAATAACTCTGGAACGGCAAAAGTGAAAATCGTCAAAAATGAAAGGGATCCTCCTCTCTTTACCGGTAAGCTGCTGATAAAATTTCAAACGATTCTGAGAAACACTACTCAAATTATCATACGACATAGGGTAAAAATCCTATTTTCTGTCATATCAAGTCCAATAACTCTGGAACGGCAAAAGTGAAAATCGTCAAAAATGAAAGGGATCCTCCTCTCTTTACCGGTAAGCTGCTGATAAAATTTCAAAACATTCTGAAAAACACTACTCAAGTTATCATACGACATAGGGTAAAAATCCTATTTTCCGTCATATCAAGTCCAATAACTCTGGAACGGCAAAAGTGAAAATCGTCAAAAAAGAAAGGGATCCTCCTCTCTTCACCAGTAAACAGCTGATAAAATTTTAAAAGATTCTAAGAAACACAACTCAAGTTATCGTACGACATAGGATTTGTCTACAGACGGACGGACAGACATGGTGAAACCAGAATACCCCGCTACAACTTCGTTGTGGGGGATATAATCAAGGCCTGAAAAAAATGTAATCCTGTATAAACCAAACTTTAAATACAGTCCTAATGTACAAAATCTTTGTAAAAATAACCTGATAAACCATAATACATGTCTATTCTGTATACAATAGTTGGTTACAAGGAGGTTCGGTAGGTTCGGTTCAGTTTAGACAGGTGTCACTGTACTGTACAAAACTCCAACAAAGTTTGTATAAATATTGAAATAGAGATATTCTGTCTGTTCCAACTCATGATCTATATTTTGATCTTTTTCATATTTTGGAGTTTGAGGTTTGTCAGCAGTTATATATACCTGGTATTTTGCAGTTTGTCAGCAGTTATATATACCTGGTATTTTGCAGTTTGTCAGCAGTTATATATACCTGGTATTTTGCAGTTTGTCAGCAGTTTTTTTTATACATTATAAACATGTCTTATCAGTAAACACATGAACCCTTTATAGATAACTCACTGCATCATGGGTTTTAATATCAAAATAAATAAAATCATGCTAATATACATAAGCAGTACAATATGATTTTTGGTGTTTTAACACTACTATCAACAATATGTCTGCTATATCATGGCGACCAGTTTTAGTGGTGGAGGAAGCCGGAGAGGACCACTGACCATGGGCAAGCAACTGGTAAACTTTATCACTTGCGGCTGTGAGTCGAGTGCACCCTTTTTTGTAATTTACAAAGCCGGGCGCGAACCAACGCCGTATTGGTGATAGGCTTGAATGAGTTGTTAGATCCAACGACCTAACTCATTGAGCCACCCGGGCCCCCAGTATAATATGATGACTTTCTGAAAGCTTTCCTCACTTTTCAGACACAACTAAACAATTTAACAAAATAAAATAGCACAAAACTAATAACTCTCCTTTATCAATGATTTGTACATTTTCCCTTTAATCTTAAAACATGATAATATCAAGCAATTTGCATGAAATTAACATAATATTGCTAATTTCTAATATGAGGTTACTGACACCACGCTACTAAATCATCGATAAACATACCATCGTTGATACATATTGCTCAAAATGGACTTCTCTTCGCATCTCACATCTTGGGATTCGCCTCTGATGCGATATTGCTGAGAAATCCATTATCAGAAAACAAATCAACTATGCAGACCTATAGTTAGCACAAACCTATAGACTACACAGATTGTATTGGCCAGAAAATAATTTTGAATACATCTGTATAAAATACAGGCATTAAATAAAGAACAAATGATCCACACTGTAAATTGGTGTTTTCAGTGATATAACAGAGTTTATCAATGATTTGTAATTTTGTCCCTTTGATCTTTACAAGGATAATATCTATTAAGCATGATAGAAACTTATTATCGTTGATTTTTAACATGATGTTTTATTGACATCAATTACATCTATTTTTACAAATCCTCCATAAACATACAATCTTATGTGATCAAGTTTGTCAGTCATTTTCGACAAGTCGGTGGTTTCCTCTGGATTCATCCTAAAACTAGATTTGTCGGAACGACACGAATGTCCCTGCCGTGAATATTAAGGAGGCTCGCAAATGTTTCACCATTTTTTAATTCCCTCAGTAATAGGCTAAGAATAACAAATTATTGTTTAAGATCTGTATCCTCAAACCTCCTTAAATTCACATACCAAAAATCAAGTCAATATCTTAAATCATAGTGAAAAAAAAGTGATAAATATTTGGCCAAATTTCAAAGCCCAACGGCTGTAAGTTGGCCAAAAAATCATTCAACCGGAAAGAATTTCAAAGTTGATCTGTAACTTATGATGATGCACTCTCATACCAAAAATCAAGTCAATATCTCAAATCAGTGAAATAAAGTGGTGACAACTAAATATTTGGCCAAATTTCAAAGCCCAATGGCTGTAAGTTGGCCAAAAATCTTTCAACCGGAACGAATTTCAAACTTGATCTGTAGCTCATCATTATACACTCATATACCAAAAATCAAATCAATATCTCCAAGCATAACTAAAAAAGTGGTGACAACTAAATATTTGATTAAATTTCAAAGTCCAAGGGCCATAACTTGGCCAAAAATCATTGGACCGGAACGAATTGTAAACTTGATCTGTAAATCATCAGTATACACTCATATACCAAAGTTCAAGTCAATATCTCCAAACAGCGAAAAAAAAGTGGTGACAACTAAATATTTGGCCAAATTTCAAAGTCCAAGGGCCATAACTCGACCAAAAATCATTGGACCGGAACGAAATGTAAACTTGATCTGTAACTTATCATTATACACCCACATACCAAATATCATGTCAATATCTCAAAGCATAGCTGTTTTATTTCGGACATGGGTAACACTATATGTCCCAGCCACTTAGTGGTGGGGACATAAAAAACCAATACAAGTGAAATATCACTGAAAAACCAAAATCTAGACAGGGTGGATCAGCTTTGTTTACTAAACTGGCATTAAACACACATAAACCAATTAAATCTAGAAGGTGTGGATCGACTATCATGTATAACTTAATAGTTTATATGTTTTGTCTGTGGTAAAACAATACGTAAGGAGTCCCTAATAATGAGCCCTCATCTGCCTTCAGCATTTGACAGAAATCCTCCTCAGAGTAAACTTTAACTGTCTCATCATCACACTCCAACCAACATTCTTCATACTTTTGTGTTGGAATCTTGACAAATTTTGACAATTTACCACCTTGCGGTGTTAAAGGTGAACTTGATAGAGCTCGCTGAGATTGAGAGTTGAAGGCACTGAGATTATTTTTGGCACATGCTGGAGATTCAGTTGAAGGTTGAGGATGACTGCATGATTGAGATCCTGATTGGTGAGTTTCTTGCATAGAACTGTTGTTGACTCTTACATAGGCCAGGTAATGTCCTGAGGTTAAGGTCACACCAGCATGTGCTATCAAGGCATACAATCTGTATCTGAAAAAAAAAAGGTTATTATGTAATTATTATTTAAACTAAGGTTCTCATCCCTCAGGCATAGGTAACCATACCTAATTTGTATACTGTTTAGGCTCTTAGTTTTCTTTTTCAAAAAGACATTAAAATACTTTGGCTTTGAGCGTTACTGATGAAGATGATTCCAGAAATGTGTTGTGCATACTAAATTTGATATCTACTTTTAAATACTATCACTGGGTCAATACCTTTGCTGCTGGACTATTAGTCCCCGATGGTATCACCCGTCCTGTAGTCAGTGCTTCGGCACTGCCATGGTTTATTAGGTATATATTTTATCGAAATTTACAGTTCTTAAAAAATCAAATAATTATTATTCATACTAAAGCTCTCCTCCCTCAGGCGTAGGTGACCTTCACCTATTTTGACTAATCTGCTTAGGTCCTTTGGTTTTCTTGCTTCCAAAGACTTTAAATTATTTGGCTTACAAATATTTTGGCTTTGAGCGTACCTGATGAAGGTGATTCCAGAAACGTGTCGTGTGCACTAATTTGATATCTATATTTTTATTATTATAAATTTGTAAGTAAAATGTACATACAAATTTGTCTGTAAAAAGGCCAGACTGTTAAGATAATTTTGCTATTAGAATTTTGGTAATTTCTGATATGATGAAAAATTTTCATTCTAAATAACTGTCTTTTGGGTTAGGGTTATATTGTGTTTAACACCACTTTCAACAATATTTCAGTTATATCATGGCAATCAGTTTTATTGGTGGAGAAAACGACTGACAAATTTCATCACATAATGTTGTATCAAGAACACCTCATCATGAGCGGCATTAGAACTTTAGTGGTGACAGGCAGTTAATACACAGGTAGTTGTAAATCTTAGTACCATACAATCATGACCACCATGCCCCCCCCCCCTCCTTTTTGACTGGCATATTACTTCACCTTAAACATAGCCACTACATTATTTTTTCAAAATAAATGCCATTTATTTGATTGTTTATTGATTATTATGAATCATTTATGAAAAAAGGGAAGGTTATTT
Organism: Bathymodiolus brooksi; assembly: GCA_963680875.1. Taxonomy (NCBI): domain Eukaryota; kingdom Metazoa; phylum Mollusca; class Bivalvia; order Mytilida; family Modiolidae; genus Bathymodiolus; species Bathymodiolus brooksi. The sequence goes on from OY804584.1 coordinate 30,914,528, forward strand.
ATTACAGAAAGTGAGTGATTGTTTTAGCTTTATCTCGGCAAGAACAAGTTACATTTGATTAGTTGATGATGATCTATGTCCGCTTTGTACTAGACCAACACGCTGAGTTTGATCTTTATAAGTGCTAGCTCATTGAAACAACAGTCAAAAGAGTAATGTATATGCATACTCTCCCTACAAATTAAAGAAATTTTTTACTTAAGGTCTAGCCTAACAGTACTTCATCAAATACCTGATGAAGGTTATTTCAGAAACGTGTTGTGTGCACTAAATTAGATATCTACGTTTTTAATACCAACCTGTGATCAGATCTACTACAAGGTTGAGGACATTTGTGTCGTAAACATGGAAGAGACAGAGGTATCCTCACATGATCATTTATCTTGGACACATGACCAAAAATCCTGAAAAAATATATATATATACATTTGTAAATTAGCTTTATTTGCAAATACAGTGGAACTTGTGCAATCTGACACCTGATCGAGTTTTCCAACATTCTGTGACATTCGACAAAAATTTATGGTCCCAAAGTATTTCTGTTAACTAAAATAAAACCTGAGTTTTTCCGACATCCTGTACAATCTGACACATTTCCCTGATCACTTAATGTGTCTGATTAGACAGGTTCCAGAGTACAGTCAAACCTGACTTATAGGGCACCTCAAAATAACAAATCATTGTTTATAAGGGTACCCTCATTTTCCCCTTTAATTAATAGTGTATATAATTTTTTCCTGTATATAAAGGGCACATTTTCAGGTTCCCTTGAGTGCCCTTTTTGACTGTATTACAGTATTGTATGTCTACAAAATGAATTCATAATAATTTGTAACTGCTGTTTTCAAAATAGTCAGCACTATGATTTTCCATTATTATTGATATGGCTGACTTTTAAGAGGGTTAGGGTTATGGTGTTTAATGCCACTTTCAGCAATATTTCAGTTATATCACAGTGGTCAGTTTTAATGGTGGAGGAAACCACAGTACAAGGAGAAAACCACCAACCTGCCACAAGTCACTCACAAACTTTATCACATAATGTTGAATAGAGTATTCGAACTCACAACTTTAGTGTTGATAGGTACTGATTGCATTGGTAGTTGTAAATCCAAATAGTGTATGATCACAACCACAATGGCCCTTTGACTTTTTAAAAGGAAGAAAGCTATTTGATACCAAAGGATTAATCAAATCAGAAGGCCATGAATCAAAGATGGAAGACAATAGAATGACAAAAATATTGAATTACACTTTCCGGTACAAACGAAAGGTTGAATAGTCCATGCTAAATCTCCTATGTAACACGAATATATGCAAAAGGATTCAACTGAAGGATAAGTCATTGTTGAATTTATATTGACTCAGATTCAATCTACCAGGTGCTCTTTAGTACAGTACGACACAAAGCAGTAAGTGTTTTATGCCACTTTCAACAATATTTCAGTTATATCGTAGCAGTCAGTTTTATAGGTGGAGGAAACCAGAGTACATGGAGAAAACCACTGACCTGCCCCAAGTCATTGACAAACTTTAACACATAATGTTATATCGGGTACACCTCGCCATGAATAAGTTTCAAACTCAAAACTTTAGTGGCGATAGGCACTGATTGCACAGGTAGTTGTAAATCCGACTACCATATGATCACAACAACGACGGCCCCCAGACATTTGAAAGAATGACTCTAAGTATACTTAGTCTTGGCTTTACCATGAAAGAAACCATACTAACCCTGAAGCTGTAGAAAATCTTTTGAGATGGACAGACAACACATCTGGAAGAACATTGTAATGCAATGATCTCTCGGCCTCTGTCAATTGGTTACAGTTTTCACAGAAATATTTGTTGTCTCCCTTTAATCTTTCTACTTCTGAGAAGGATTTCATTAACTTTGGTAGAGATGTCCCCTTTTCTTCTTCTTCCCCTGCAAAAAAAAGAAAGAAAATAATAATAAAATTCAAACGCTGGTATTGATTACATGTATCTGACAACGGTTGGTGGGGTGATTTTTGTATTCTTGAAATACATGTACAGTAGTCTTCCCTTGTCACTCCTGCAATGAAAAAGTGGCCTTATAAAAGGGGTGGTCTCTCATGAGGAGACAATTTAGTTGTATTTGACTATATCTCAGTGAATGTGAAATTTGTGTGACAACATGGATTGGTTGGTTGGTTTATGGTGTTTTACGCCACTTTCAACAATATTTCAGTTATGTCGTGGTGGTTAATTTTATTGGTGGAGGATACCAGAAAATTCGGAGAAAACCGCCATGAAAGGGATTTGAATTCACAACTTTAGTGGTGATAGGCATTGATTGCATAGGTAGTTCTACAATCACGACCACGACGGTCTCCTCCATACAAAAACTATCATACTATTAAAAATGTGTTAGTCAGCTCTAGGTGAATAAATTAAAATTAGATAGTACCTAATTCCTCATTCTCATCTTCATCATCACTTTCATCTTTTTTTTCTTTCCTAACAGCCACACTAATATCATGAAATTCTTCAATTCTTTCTCGTGAACATTCACATTCCATACATGTAGTCCTCAACATCAAAGTGCCCATAAATAATTTTTCAACAAAGTCTTTCTTTTTTATAATATCTTTACTTTGTAATTGCAGCTTATTGTTAGAGAAATCCAGCTTAGTCATGACAGAGGCGGCCATGTTAGATTTTGGAGAATTTGATTTAAGGGGAGATAATGTCTTTGTAGCAAATGCAGCGCTAACTGATTTTTTAGGACTATTACAAACGTGGTCACAATTTTCAAGTTTTACAAATGGCAGTCCATTCTTCACTGGAGAATTCTTTACATTCAGCAAACCACTTTTTACAGGAGATTTATTCGTGTTCGGGATCTCATTGTGATCGAAAAAAATTGTTGGTTGTCCGGATTGTCCATTTTGAAGTTTTGTAGTATAAGTTTTCTTAGGAGAATCAGTTCCAGAAATTCCTTTAGACGATGAATCACATTCCATTTGATCTGAAGAAGTTGATACATCTAATACTAGATCTTTATCAGTTTGTTCTCCTTTTTTACTTCCGTTACGTGTATTATTGATTATAATTCCGCCATTTTTACAAGGTAGATGGCTCGTTCTAAACATTCCAGATTTATCTACTTCATATGAGTTCTCATTCTCTTTAGTTTTAAGAACTGCTCCCCGCATACCCAGCCTTTTACAACTAGTGCTTCCTTTTAACATAGTTAAGATAGATGGTTGATTGTCTTTTTGACATTCAGATTTAAAATTGTTTACTAAAACTTCTTTTTCACATTGACGACCATTTTCATCACTATTACAAGCACTCTCCAAAACTCCACTCAGATTTTCCAGCCTTTTCTTTGCACTTTTCCTTTTTCCTTGTCTTTTAATACTGAGGTTGTTAGACTTTTTACAATGTTTTTTTTCTTCTGTGCTGCCAATAGGTTCGTCAGCGATTTGACATTCAGGATTTTTCACTGGAGATATATTTTCTGTCCCACCACCTGTCATGGCAGTCTCACTTGGATCAATCTGTTCTAGGATATCAGATTTATTCAAATTGACATTAGAAAAAGAAGATGAGTTTTGTGAGAAATTTTCATTCATTTTGTCTGTGCACAATACTGGTAAATTATCTCCCTTTGGAAGACGAGATTTGTCTCCCCTCCCAAATGTCAAAAAGTTTTGCATTATAGGATGGATTTGTTTGGTAGATTGAGGTAAAACGGCAGGAGGTAATGATTCTTTCAACTTTAGAACCTCTTTTTCAGCGTCTTGTAAATAACACAGAATGCACCTCAGTAATTCTTGTGCATCATGTTGTAAACAGCCTTCAAACATTGGATTCAGTTCTCTACAAAATAAAAGGACAAACATCATTAGGCATGTGAACGAAAAGTCAGATTGAAGCTAGGTATGGCATGCAAATGTATCTTAGGAGTATCTAGGTCAAGTTCGATAATGACAATTTTTCTACAATTCTTAGCAGAGTTATGCCCCTTTTTGCACTTTGAATTTGCGGATGATAACCTGTGAGCGAAAAGTCAGATGTGTGGTATGCCTTTTCGACATTTATTATTGAAGTTATTACAGAATAATTTCAATATTTGAACTTACAAAGTAAACTTGGCATTAGAACACACATGGTACACAGCCTTTTATTTATTTGGTATCTGAAAAAAATCTGTTAAATAAATGTTTTTATTACATTTATAGTTTTATACAGTATTTTTATAAAACCATCGAATTTTTTATTTTTTGTGTGATAAATCCTCATATTGCATGGCAGATTTTCCTATTGAGCGGTATCTGATCTATTTTAGCAGTGGGTGAAATTCGGATAAATTAAGAAATTTACAAGCAAATCATTTTCTACGTCGGTTGCATTGACGTCACACAAACACAAACACAGCATTTGGAAAACCGAAGTGGCACAGAAGTTTTACAAATGCAGCAGAATGCAGATATGAATTTGTACACACTGAATTAGTACAAGTGTTCTATGATATTAAATGGATCAGCTCAGGTGCATTTGAATTTGAAAAAACCCCAACAAACATCCCTAAAAATCATTCCAGACACACACAAAAAATTGGTATGTTAAATGTAATAAAACAATCACAGCACTAAATTTTGTGCAATATGATGAATTATGGAGCACTGAAAAGCAATATTGACTGCGACCTTTGGCCTTGGTCAATATTGCTTTTCAGGGTTCCATAACACATCATATCGCACTCAATGAAGTGCAATAATTGTATTGAATTACAACTACTCTTGCATTGCAAATAACGAAAATAAAATTTTGCAATATGACACTTTGCTGTCCATTTTCAGTTGACTTTATCTCAGAAAACATGTGTTTGTTTTTCTTCAAATTTCAAAACAACAACTTATAGAGGAAAGATGGATATGTTTTTAACCTGATAGTATTGAGAATTCTTTCAGGTTTTAAAGCCATAGACATGACATCAGCTGTGGCTACCTCTGAATGTTTTTCTTCCTGTCTTTCCATTGATCTGTAGTGCTGTAACAGAAATAAAAATTAAATTTTGAGCTGTATTAAAAAAAAAAAAATTCTAACATGACATCCTTCATTGGCTATTCACATGCTAAAACTCCCAATATATTTTAATTCGCACAGGCCTATTGACAAACAAATTATTAAAATCATTCCTAAGTAAATTCATGTATTCATACAGGACTGTGGTGCTTATAAACATAAAATGCTTGCATTGTTTCATGACATATAATTTTGTACTAAAAAAAAATTAAAATACAACTTTCAATAAATTTGGTTTCATAGATTACTTTTAAAACAATATAAACACAGTTCTGCAACTGTTAATGTTTACTTGAAGGGCCGTCGCGGTCATGATCGTATGGTAGTTGGATTTACAATTATCTGTGCCATCAGTGCCTATCACCACTAAAGTTGTGAGTTCGAATCCCGCTAATGGCGAGGTGTACTTGAAACAACATTATGTGATAAAGTTTGTCAGTGACTTGCAACAGGTCGGTGGTTTTCTCTCAGAACACTCCGGTTTCCTCAACCAATAAAACTGACCGTCAAGATAAAACTGAAATATTGTTGAAAGTGGCATTAAACACCATAAACCATAAATTTCAACCAACCTTATGAAGAAATTTTACAAGTTCACATGTTTGTGGAATTTTAAATGGCTCTGCTTCATCATCATTCTGAAAAAGAAATTAAATATCTTTATTTTTATTCCTATTACAAATAGAATAACAAACAATCTACTGGAATACTAGACAAGGCCACTATCTTACAATGGTCATTTTTTTTCTATGAAACTGCATAAAATAAAATATCTGCAATTTCAAGGATGATGTATTGTAATTATTGTCAATATATTACACAGGTATAAAATGTATATTTATTTTATCACATATTTTGTTGCAATATGTTTGTTTTTGCATGTTCAATAATAGCTTTGGTTATTTGTCCTAAGGGAAAATATCCTTATTGCCCTCAAAATATCCGTATTTGCCCTCGAATTCAACTTCCGGTATTTACGCAGTGGTCTCAAAGTTCATATGTCAAAGTACAAGGAAAGATGATGCATAAAGATATGCATAAAATCGTATTTCAATCAAATTATCACATTTCAAAATATTGGAATAAAGTTTAAATAACTTGAAATGGAATATTTTGCTCAAATGTATACGTCATGTTGAATACAAATTTCCATTCAAATGTCAACGTCTTGGGGGTAGATTTTACAAACACTTTCTAACGTCATTTTACAAATCGATATTGTTTGATATCTTTTTGAAACCAGGCTCGAAACAAAAATATTTGCAAGTTGAACAAAGGCAACTCTCTTACGGATTTATTTTCGCAATTTGTCAGTTCAAAGAACTTTTCTACAATATAAAAGTCAATGTAGAATCAGAGATCGCGCTGTTGGTCGCCAATGTCGCAATTTCCGATTTTTTTTTTTAACTGGCGACTGAAATCGGCTTCTGGCGATTTTTTGGCGCCTAGATTTCCTTGTGTAAATTTATAGATAATCACTGTGTACCGTAACAAAAATCAATAAATTATTGACGATTGATTTTCGAAAGTGACGAGTATTTCCCGTAACCAATTCGTCACTTGAATTTTCAAAAAATCGTAGAAAAATGTTTGTAACAATCCATTCTTCTTCTTCATTTGCTGATTAAAACTAATTAGTCACTACAATGACAATTTTATTACATGTTACAAGCCAATCAATGGATTATAGAATTTTTGTTTTGATTGCGTAATGATCCCGACAAAGAATTCAATCAACGATAATGATTTTTTTTATAGTTATGATTGACATGTACTCAAAATGTCACAGTATGTATTTTAAGTGGACATATTTTTGTAATCGTCATTCGTTGCACGATTTGTCACAATGTCCACCATAACGAACTATTTTTTGCCACATTTCATTTATGAAAATGCCGATATCATGTTTATACTGGAGTTCGGAGTTAGGAAGTCTTTTGTCTATCGTATTCTAAAGTATTTTGAAAGTGACTTTCTCGAAGTCATAAACTTTGGTTTATAAAGAAACTTAAAAAATAAAAATGGCGCGATCAACAGGAGTTCGCAATGTAATCCACCGATACTTTTAACAAAACGAACTTTTGCTATATTTATTCTCATTTCTGTGAAATGTAATCTTAGTTCTCATATTTAATATTGTCATTTTTTATATGCGAAGGTTGGCCATTGAAATGCACTGCACGAGGACGCATAAGTTTTTTATCGATCAGCATCTGGGTAACAATTGTGTTCTATTTATAGAACTATTTACAAACAGACACGTGTCTGCAATTAAAAAAAATAACCAGTCAGTATTTTTATTCCAATTGTTGCAATTTGATTATGAGATTTGAGAAATAATTATTTATTTTACAACTTGCTTCAGTTTTTGACGTTTGTTCTATTCATTACCTACATTTTGTACAAAGTATCTAGAAGTTGGATCATTGGCAGAGAAATATTTTTTTCTGCTGAAGACTACACAAATATGAGTTAATACAATTGTTGTGGTATTAAACCAAAGCACAGTAACATTTCAAAAAGGATGGGGGAGGGGGTTATTACAATTTGTGTGGTATTAGATCAAAGCACAGTAATATTTCAAAAAAGGGGGGTATTACAATTTGTGTGGTATTAGATCAAAATCATGGCAATGTTATGTTTTATCAGTTGGTTTCTAATTTGCAGAGTATGTTCCCATCCTAGGAGGTCTTCATAGCTTTTCAATCTCCATTACTAACTAATAAGGCAAAGTAACTGATTATAAGATTAAGCGCATTAAAAATCTGTTCCGCAAAAGTGACTAATGGTCTCAAAATCCTGGCTGAATCCCTGATAATCCGTAAAATACAGTATATTGTAATAAATTATATAAATCTTTTGTTTTTGATGATGAAATCGAAATGAAAAACAGAAGTACAATACAGACATTAACATTTGTACAAACAAATCCGGACCATTTATACATGAAACTGGCAGTGGTACATGCAATCATCCAGATTCGGCTCAAAAAAATTGGCTCCTTGTAAAAATTTTAAATGGTTCCTAAACTGGCTCCTGACTTTCAAAACTGGCACCTGGCGATTTTTCTGGCTCCTACTTTTTGGGAGCCAGAGCAGCCCCTGAGAATATGTGATAAATAGATTATGACATGACATTTTCCATATCGTCCCTGGTATCAGCCCTCCAGCTTCGCTGTCACGCTTGATATGGGAGTCTCGGGCTGATACCAGTGCTGATATGGAAAATGTCATGTAATTATCTCTTAATATCCCTGTTAAAAAGACATGTTCATAAATATTCTATTTACTGGTATAGTAATGAAATATTCAACACTCTGAACAGTGAATAGTTTTGTCTTGATTCATTGGAGGAAACACGGTAATGGACATTCTAAATTCTCAGGATTTTTCCTATACTAAACTAAAATCATGAAACCTACAGATAACAACAACAAATATGATAATCAGCTTCGTCTCTTATGCTGTTCAGTATAATAAAACACTTATTAGCTGGATATTCAGATAATGGCAGGTTTATTGTCCCTCTCGATACCAATAAACTTATTATTATCCCTTATACCAGTCAATAAGTGTATAGTATACATTATATGTACACTGTCAGAAAATATAAGTCTTTAGCCAGGTTTTTCTTGCCTCTTATATATTTACTGACAATGTACATATTTTGTGTTTATCTTGTAATGTTAAAAAAGTGCAAAACAAATGCAGAATCAAAAATGATGCTAATGGTTTTCATTGGTGTCCTCTATGATGTCTGTGATTATAGTAAACAAATATATGGTGATAATAAACAGTGTTAGAAATGGTCAGTACCTCCTTTTCTATTTCTTGTTTCTTTGACTTTTTTGCTTGGACAAGTTCTTGATATAGATCATCTAACCTGTCCAAAAACCCAGGTGTAAATCTTAGTACTTGTAGTACACTGTTTAAGAAACAGGTATTACCTGTGAAAAGAAAGATAAATGTCTTAATTTAACTTCACATTTATATACAATCAAACTTGTATTGAGAAGCCACTTTTGGGACACAGAAATGTTGGCTTTATAAGACAGGTGAAAAGAGGTTCACTTCATATGAAATTTTCTATGACAGAACAAGAATAGATGACCTTTAAATACAGGTGAGTGTTTGATAGAGGTGACCACATGGGCAAGTTTGACTGTATAATTGTGTCCAGTTATAAATAATATATTCCAAACTCTAACAATATTTCTATACCAATTAAACAAATGAAGAAAGACAGGGTGTGTGAAAGGCTGACCATATCGGTGGCGTAATGGATAGCATGCTCGCCTCGAATTGAAGTTAAACAACAATCACTCACTCACTCATACTGCATAATAAGTTATTCAAATTAAATGGCATACAAGTAACATAGAAAGGTTTTCTGTTATTCCTTAAACTTTATCTTATATCTCTCATGTATTCAGTGTGGAAAACGACCACTTGGCAACTCACCAAAGACGAGTGGAAATTTCGGGTGGAGAGTAAGATCCACTTTATACTCGCTGGTCTGGTGAGTAACAGTTGTAAGGCGAGTAGGAACATGAAAACGTTTGCCACGATAACTGGTTACAGCTTTAAAATATCATAGCTCCCAAACAGTTAAATGTTCTGTTAACTGTAGTGTACGTGTCATTTATCCAACATTTTATTAATCATTGTACTCGATTAGAAAACATTCCGCCATGAGTCATGACACTTCATTTCTGTCAACAGAAAAATTAAGTATACAATCCCGACCCCGCATAATTTTGCCAAGGTCGATTTCACGATTAAATGAAATATTGTTTCATTACAAATAGATGTGATGACTTTTAATTAAAATTAATGCAAATAAAATAATTTGGTTTTGAAATATTTCAAACGAATTCGTAGCGAAAACCTGCACGAAAACATAAAGTTAAATATGTGTCGGAACCGGGTTTGACATACATGTTTTATACCGCGCATTAAAACTTAAAAGACGAAGACAACAAAATTGAGGAAGAAGAGATCACGTTGATCCTTCTTGACGAAGTTAATGACTTGTCAAAATCTGCAAAATAAATTGTTGAACATTACTGTATTGTTTATTTGGTATTTGTTGGCGAGTTTAAAAAAGAATGTCACTCACCAAACATGGCAAGCTCTATTTCATTTTGGCGAGTACTTGTTTAAAATGGCGAGTGTTTGAAAAAAATGGTTTCCCACACTGGTATTGCATACTTTTTTCTGAAAACTTTGTGGGTTCAGGAATATTACTATGGGTTCTATGACCCTTAAGATTTAAAACTAGCTGCATCCTTGAATTTCTGTTGTTGTAATGAGCTAGCTGACAGAATAACTACTTTACCTAGATTTACAAGAGAGGACACTGCTGGTACAATTGTACTATCACTTGAGGCTATGCTAGTATCTCCATCAATGGAATGATCTTTATCTGTCAAATTTTTAAACACTTCCCTGAAAGAAAATCAAGCAGTTAATTCAAACATTGTCAAATGATATAAATTTTTAGGCAAACATCACTGAAACATGTTCATTCATACATTTTCTTTTGCAGTCCTTGAAATGAAAATTTGAATTCACTGGTCCGAATTCAATTCTTGAAGTTATTCTTATATGGTTCTTTTTAAAAAAAAAAAAAATGAAAAATTCACTGGTCCGAACAAAGTTTTACTGGTCTTATGTCAGAGGACAACTGCGCATCATGAGGACTGTCAAATGATACAATGTATATATGGGTGATTTTCAAAAAAATGAAGACTTTTCATTTTCAGAGAATAATTTGAATATTAAATGATATGAAAGAAAGGTAAATATCTTAAAACGAGCACAATGGTAACAGTTATCTTCATGCAACGTGTCATGGATATTGCTCTTCCGGTTAAAAAGTTATCCTCTAAAAACTGGTCAAATTTGTCAGGAGTGTGACGTTTTAGCGTGACAAACTTTAAATTGCCTCAACTTACCTCGATGATAGAAAAAATAAAATAAAGAATATATTAAAGAAAGATGGTATTCTATAATTTCGTACCATTTTACTTCAAATATCTAGATGCTTTGTGACCCTATGATTTTGCGACAAAAAATTATTCTATTTTTTAAATTAGTGTACGCGAATAAATTTAACTTGGAAAATTGTACAAATGTCAAATTAAACCTTAATAGTTTCTCATTGTTGAGACTAATTAGTTCAGAAAAGTCAAAATATGTTGTAAAAAACATTAAGTTATAATAATTTAGTAGTATTAGACTGGATGAATATGATAGTTGTAAAATTGGGCTTGCATAAGGAGAGACACAAAAAATGTCAGGAGTGTGACATTTTATCTTAGTTGTATAGTACTATGTTGTATGCTTTAATAGTTCACAATTTTCTTTATTTTCCAAAAGCTCCAGACCCAATCAAAAAAAAAAGTTGGAAATAGCTCTGATATATGACATAGCATAGCTAGGAAATCAAAATAACTAATGTCAGGAGTGTGACACTTTTAATAGGCATATCTTTTAAATAAAAAAAATAATAAACCATGCTTCTACAAACTTCCACAATGTTTTCAAATTAATTACATATAAACAATAAGTAATAATTATAGTATTTTTGTATATTGCATGACACCTTTCTCATAATAAGTGATGATAAAGGGTTATATTTTCTTAAAACATGTCAAAATATGGATTTTTTTCCAAATGAAAAATGGATGTATGTTGCTTTAGATAAACAGAATACTTACTTTAATATATCTTGCCTTTCATAAAACATTTTCATTCTTTTGATATAGCATTTTTGAAAATTTATCAATAATTTTTCATTCAACAGTAATGTCACACTCCTGACATAAAAACATTAAATGTAGATTGCAATTGCAGTAGGAGTTTTTTTGCAGAGTAAATTATTGAGAAACATGGGGAAACTAATTTGAAAACCACTAAAAAGTAATTTTATACTAAGAAAAGATGATCTATTACTAGTTTTAATAAATTTCAAATCCATTTTAACCATTTTTGATAAGATAAATTCCTAAAGGGCAAATAATTAGCACACTCATCATTAGAAAAAGCAAAAACATAATTTTGAATCTTCTTTTAATATTTACTGTTAACTGTAAGAAATATAAGCTTTTGAAGAAATAAAACTTTTAGTTTGGAAAGAATAAGTTGGTTATATTATTTTCGAGAGGGAGTTAGGAGTGTGACAATTTTATTTAAGAAATAAGATTATTTTGTAAGCATATAGCCTCCATAAAACTGCTTGTAATTGTCTCGGGGAATTATTTAATTCTCAATAAGCACTATACTCTTGAAAAGATGTATAAATGGTTGAAAATTGAGTTGTCATTTTTTACAATTATGATAGTATTACTTAGAATATGATAAAATATGATTGAAATAACATCATAACAATGCAAAAATGAAATATATTCAAGGGAAACCTTTTTTCAGTCAAAATATATTATGTACTACTACTTAAAAAAGTTATTGTGACCAACAATGATTGCATTTAGCTTGATATTAGGTGTATTTATCTTTTAGAAAAATGTGTCAGGAGTGTGACAAAACATCAAAAAATGGACAGTATTTTCATTTGGTTACCTCTAGTTTATACCACCAATGATCAACTTAACTTAACTTTTGCTATATTTATTAGGCATATATAAATAATTGATTTACAACTATTAAGCCTCATTAGATCATATTTTTTATGCTTGTATGAAAACTTTAATTACCAGATTTTTTAAGATATACAGTAAAAATAGTGTTTCTTTGATATACTGAAACTGTTTTCTCATGATATATACAAAGTTTGGTACCAAAATGTGCCTATTTCATATCATTATCAAATGGAAATACATTTAGGTTTCTTACCATACCCAAAAGAAAATGATACCTCTGAGGAAGTAAGTCTGTATTTGTTATCATTATAACACTTTGTTGCTAATAAAAGTTGAAAAAAAAATTGTTGTCTTCATATATTGCACTGAGCAACTAAATCTGAAAAATATATCATATTGACATTATTTTACGACCAAAATTATGTCAATTTGTCCAATTTGAAATTTCACCCTCTATGTCACACAAAGTCTTCATTTTTTTTTAAAATCACCCATATACTATGGAAATGCCAGAGGATCACTGCACATCATGAGGACTGTCAAATGATATATATTACTATGGAAACATACTAAAACATGTAATTAGGATTCCCAGCATCACATGTTGTAACCTTTATTTTTTATGTTGAATGATGTGAGATGAGAAGTGATTGCTTGTTTTGTTGATATTGGTGAAATTGTTGACCATAATTGTTTAAACGTTCTTTTCATTATTAGGATCATAACCTTTTTTTTGACAGCTATACTATTTGTAGTAAGTATTCTCACTCAACAATGCCAAAATAAGTTGGGGTGGGGGGGTGTATATATACTTATTTGAAAGAAGAAAGATTCCAAATTCATCCACCTAATGATGAGAAAATATATGTACAGGTATGTCACATTTTCAACAAGCTTACATAAGTGACAAAATTAAGTTAATATTACTTAGCCACCAAAGGTTCCTCCTTCACTTCAATAGATGTTGGTGTATTTGTAGATACATGATTGGACCCTTTCTTTAAAGATAACCTTGCCTTTTTCCTCACTGGACCAGGGCTTTCAGCATCAGCCACTACCATATCAATGTCCTGAATAAAAATATAACTTAAATTACATACAGCAGATACTTGTCTACCCAATAAACTATAACTGTATATCTAAAATAAAGAAATATACATTGTAATTAGTAGGACAAGGCTAAATCTAGTACTGCATAGCACCTATATTTAGCTGTGGTTTTATTTTGGTGTTATTGGTGGAATTTACACTACATGTACATATCCCCCACTCCCCAAAGTTCGTCCGGTTAACGGTTTTTCATGCCTGCGCAGAGAGAACGCTTATGAATGTCACTGAAACTTATCAATCTTATTTACTAGATACATTGTGAACCATTGACAACAAAAACTAATTATTATACGATGTGTACTTACGATAAACAAAATTTGAAACTTACCGGGAATCTGGAACCAGTCCGACCTTCACCCCTCAAGTCCGTCCACCGAGTGTATCTACTGCTGATGTCATCGAAAGTTAGGCCAAGCACATTGTTTTTCTCGTTAATATTCAAAGTTAATCTTAAAACGGCAACACAATAAATTTAAAACGGAATAACTTGAAATTATTAACTTAAAACGGCAACACAATAAATTTAAAACGGAATAACTTGAAATCCAACAAAGAAACTTGAAAATGCAAAAATAACAAAGTAACTATGATTTGTGTCTATTCCTGATCCTTGCAATGTATGCAATAAAAAGTTGTCCCTCTCCTTATTGCTCTCAATCCAGTGCAGTATTTCAGATGTGTCCAGTGTTTGCAGTCCTGATTACTACATTGCACCCAACTGGTTATTTCAAACCCTAGTCCAAGCCTAATTTTCTGTGGAGTAAGCTGCTTACAAACACAGCACTTTACTTCTTCTAGATACACATGTAGTATCTCATGATCATCATCATCTGTTTCAGGGTCTGTTGAATCCGAATCAATATAAATATAGCTGGTGCCTGGTTTTTGTGACTGATTCTCCTTTCCTTTCTGGCTTTTCTTTTTAGAATTGCATGTATCATCTTGAGTTGATTTCTGTTTCTTCTCCCAGGTTTGCTGTCTTTTGGTTTCTTTTTCCTCTGATATTCAACATGTTGTTTCACTTGTTCTGCAACTGTTGTTTCTGTTATCGATCTACCAGATACAATTTTACCTAAAGTATTTTTTTTCTTCTTGTTGGTTTCAGATTTTATTTCTTTCAGTTTGATTATCTTCTCATTGAAGAAGTCTGGAGCTAGCACTTGAGAATCCTCTACAAGATCATGATGTTCATCTTCCATCACTGTCACTGGCTCTAAAACAGTAGTATCATCATAGTCATCAATGTTCATTTTAGTTTCATTGTTATCATCATTAGGTTTAAAGACTTTGGATGGCTTTAACAAATCCCTGTTAATGACAGTCATGGTAAGGGGGTAAATGCCAGTCTTTCTGAAAGCAGACTGTAGGTTTTCCGGTGAAAGTGCTCTCTGATAAGCTTTGCAACCCAATTCACAAACATTGTACCTGGTTATAATGGAATGATTTTGACGCATCGTTTTATGACATTCGTTATCATATATACGCTGCAAAGGTCCGTAACACCCAACATCAAGTGGCTGCAAAATATGTGACGTATGAGCAGGTAAAATATGTAAAATAATGCTGCGCTCTTGTGCCCATTCTATGATATCCACAGCAACATGTGACTTATGTCCATCAAGAAGCAAAAGTACTGGGTCATCATTTCTGCCTGGTATGAAGTTGAGGAAATGGTTTGACAAATACTGTTTGAAAACCTTAGTGTTTGACCAGCCAGTTTCAGAAACAGTACCTGCAGCACCTGGCATTGCACCATTTATCAAATCATCCATCATTCT
This sequence comes from Bathymodiolus brooksi, assembly GCA_963680875.1. Classification (NCBI taxonomy): domain Eukaryota; kingdom Metazoa; phylum Mollusca; class Bivalvia; order Mytilida; family Modiolidae; genus Bathymodiolus; species Bathymodiolus brooksi. Next base: position 30,930,074 of record OY804584.1, read on the forward strand.
CTTACTCTTAAATACAAAATAAGGAGGTACAGCAAATCTAGAGGCATTCCCACAACCAATCGCAGTAGTTGTACTGGATTTCCCTGAGGTAACTGCTGAAGTGGTATGCCATTCAATCCCAGAGACAACATTGGAGGGTTTGTGATTTGAGGTTAATCCCTTTTCGTTAACATTAAAAATGAGATGTGGCTTATTTTGCAGACCATACTTATTGATGTCTTCCTCCAGACTTTCAAAATATTTTTCAACATTCTCAATTGTTCCACATTTAGCACAGGCAATTTTCAAACTACGTGGTTTAAGAACCTTCAGCTCAGGCCTGTTCATAAAACCTTCAAACCATCTCAGTGTAAGGACATCAGTCCTACATGTAGGTTTTCTGTTAATGGTATGTGCATAGTCAGTTGCTATATCAGTAACATCATGCCTCGTATATCCATACCCGTATCATATAATGCCATAGTTTTGACATGTTGCACAATTTTCTCCTTCTCCTCTAAGCTAAATATTGGCACAATTTTCTCCTTCTCCTCTAAGCTAAATGTTGGGGCTCGACCAGTAGTGACACATTCAGGGTCAACCTTGCCAGTGAGTCTATCACGTAAAGTTTGTCTAGGAATATTAAATTGTAATGCTGCATTCCTCTGAGATATCTCCTTCTTAAGCACAGCAAGGTAGACATTAGTCAAAGCAGTTGGACTATAAAGGCGGTACTTCTAATCATGTCTGAGGTGCAGAGCTGTCGAAATCTCTTTCCTGTCTGTCAGACAATAGGTCTGGCAGATGTGGACAATGTGTCAGACCTATCAAACATTTGCCGGACCTACATATTTTTTACAACTTCAACTGAATTACACATATACTGGCTAAATCCATAAAATGGTTTGTTTACAGCTTCACGTGATACCTTGGAATACTCAAAGTTAGTACAACACATTTTTGTGTGACATGTGGAAATATACATACAATACAATAGACTTGTGTATGAAATAAACAAAGATACCAAGTATGCACATGTTTCAAGGTGTTACCTCTTATACAAATGTAAGTAGCATTAGGTCTGGATAGAATCAATTGGATGACTGACAACCTAGGCCTAAATTAAAATTAAGTTTGTTTCCCCTTTCACCAACCGACCCTTTAAAAAACTGCCGAGTCAAAAAAAATTATTGCCAAAAATCAAAAAAATAATCGTAATTTCCGGAAAATCGATGCGCGTCCGTCCGGAATCGGATACACATTTAGTAGTCAAACTCTTCAATGTGAAGTCAAAATTTGATTATATAGACAAAAATAAACAAAAATCGGAGATTGCAAACAACGACAAGTTTGAGAAGCGAAATTAAGTAATGATGCCGGTCATCTTCAAGCGTTTTGTCGGTCCCAAGTTCCTGAAAAATTGCTCCGGACATTGGGTCTGACGCCAAAAAGTTTAAATCGGACCTAGTCAATTTTGTCCGACAGGTCCGACGATTTTCGACAGCTCTGGAGGTGACTAGATTTTGCCTAAAAAAAATTGTTTTTCTTCTAATTTTTTTTTAAAATTAAAAAAAAAAGGATATGGGATACATGTCGGAAAGATTTGATTTTGATTTGATTTTTGGTGTTTTAATGCTACTTTCAGCAATATTTCAGCTATATCATGGCGACCAGTTTTAGTGGTGGAAGAAGCCGGAGTACCCGGAGAGAACCACTGATCATGGGCAAGCAACTAGTAAACTTTATCACTTGCGGCTGCGAGTCGAGTGCACCCTTTACAAAGCCGGACGCGAACCCACGTCAAAAAGATATCAGCCCACATCTTGCATGCAGTATTAAATGAAATAGCAGTAAATTAAACCATGTGTAAAATTTACAAATGTGTAAATTTAACTGTGTGAAGCGCATCAGACATGCTGGAGGCCAAAATCTTGGAAGGTAAGAATAATTTTTTAGTAAAGCTAATATTGCTATGCAAACAAATTTATTATCCATTGTTCTTTTTTAATTACTAAGTTTCTTTTTCATATACTAAGTTTCTTTTTCATATAAAAAAATAATGTTTATCTAAACTTAATAAGTGACTTCTCAGCTTCATTTTGAGCCATTGTTTTTTAAATTTGGTCAAGAAACAAAAAAGTTACAACAGAAAATGTGTTGGATCTTGATACTAAATCAAGCACCTGTTCATCTATGGCTTCCGTTTCATTAATTTCCCAGGATTTTCGCCATTTTTGCAGAAAAATTCTTAAGGATCATTACATTTTTGAGAACAATTTTATCGATATGTTTGGCCTAATACACACACATTGTAACACAAGTCATTTGCATAGGAATGTAAATAATCTCGGAGTCAACAGGTAAGCTTTTGTTGCAGTTTATCTTGATTTAAAATAGATTCAAAGATTGTGCTGAAAAGGTATTTAGTGAAATGGTTGCTTTTTAAGTCTATTTTTACTTTTGATAATGTTTTACCTGTTTAAATCTCATGTTTTGGCTATGACAATTCACGTTGTCCTGGACTAAAAATAACACGCCGGGATGCTGTCAACTGACGTCAGACGATTTCCGCATGTGCTCAAAACGTAAACAAAAATGGTGGACGAACTTGCGGTGTGGACGCACTTGGGGGGTTGGAGGATATACAGTGTGGGAAACCATTTTTTTCAAACACTCGCCAAAATGGCGAGTGGACTGAAACCTGAAACAAGTACTCGCCAAAATGAAATAGAGCTCACCATGTTTGGCGAGTGACATTTTTTTTACACTCGCCAACAAATACCAAATAAATAATACAGTAATGTTCAACAATTTATTTTGCAGATTTTGACAAGTCATCAACTTCTTCAACAAGGATCAACACTCTCTTAAGAGCTGCGTTGATCTCTTCTTCCTCAATTTCGATGTCTTCGTTTTTTAAGTTTCAATGTGCAGTATAAAACATGTATGTCAAACCCGGTTCCGACACATATTTAACTTTATGTGTTCGCGTAGGTTTTCGCTACAAATTCGTTTGAAATATTTCAAAACCAAATTATTTTATTTGCATTAATTTTAAGAGTCATCACATCTATTTGTAATGAAACAATATTTCATTTAATCGTGAAATCGACCTTGGCAAAATTATGCGGGGTCAGGATTGTATACTTAATTTTTCTGTTGACAGAAATGAAGTGTCATGGCGGAATGTTTTCTAATCGAATACAATGATTAATAAAATGTTGGATAAATGACACGTAGTTAACAGAACATTTAACTGTTTGGGAGCTATGATATTTTAAAGCTGTAACCAGTTATCGTGGCAAGCGTTTTCATGTTCCTCTTCGCCTTACAACTGTTACTGGCCAGACCAGCGAGTATAAAGTGGATCTTACTCACCACCTGAAATTTCCACTCGCCTTTGGCGAGTTGGCAAGAGGTCGTTTCCCACACTGATATATAATAATATAAAGAAAAATTAATGTAGTATACTTGGCGACACATCATTGAATAACATGTCATGATGGAAGCAACTACAAAAATGTAGTAGAACTGATTTCACTTTGTTACCTTTATGGCTTTAAACTTTATCGACTTCAAAAATGTCAATCTATCCCATCATAATTGTACATACTCTGATGATTTTCTGCTGTTCACCCACCATGCGCTGGAGTTTCAACACTCGTAGACGAGTTCACTCCAGTCTCCATACCGGGAAGTAGTCCGAGATTCCTCTGTCGTTTAACGGCATTTATAAAGTTGCTGTAGCCGTTCAACGTCAGAGAGTGATATATACGGAACACAGCGGATTTGCCTCACCAGCTCTAGGATCGGCACATTTCCACGTTTCGTGGCTATCGGATTTTATTTTCTATCAGAAACCCTTGTATAAATCGCTTCACCAATCATTTTTCTATTCATTCAAAACCATCTTACCCTCAGAAAGTGGTGTTACACTCCATTACAGCACGATTTTGCCTTAGATCCTATTATTCCGCCATTTGACTTCCATTTTCGAATCTACAAACGTGATCTCGCGATACTAACTGAATGATAACAGTAACGCATTGCATGATGGGAGCTACTTAATTCAGCGCACCAAATTATTTGAGCATTATTTGCATACGTAAACAACATTCAAATCACATGGAAGACCATACATTTAAGCGTATTCTACAGGACAAACAGTCCATCTATAGATCAAAGCAGAGCAGAAGGAAATAGTACAGAATGTGTTGGAAAGAAAAGATTCAATGGCAGAGTGTTGCCAATGGGCTTCGGAAAGAGCATGTGTTACGTCCCCCTTTTTTGGACAAGGTACTACATCATTTTTTTTTCTTATGGTTATCTGTAATTCACTATTGCTGTTAAAATCATTACCAATCAATATAATCAACTGTATTAAATTTTATGTTAATTGTTCGGCCTTAACAGGCGTGTATGATTGGCAATACAAATATTTGTTTGTTTGTTTATATGCAAATCATCTCCCATGATACATTGCGGTAATCATGGTTTTCTCGTAGTCACGTGACAAATGTTTGAAAAATGGAAGACAAATGGTGGAATCATAGGATCTAAGGCAAAATCGTGCTGTAATGGAGTGTAGCACCACTTTCTGAGGGTAAGATGGTTATGAATGAATAGAAAAATGATTGGTGAAGCGATTTATATAAGGGTTTCTGATAGAAAATAAAATCCGATAGCCACGAAACGTAGAAATGTGCTGACCCAGAGTTGGAGAAGCAAATCCGCTGTTTTCCGTATGTATCACCCTCTGACGTTGAACGGCTACAGCAACTTTATAAATGCCGTTAAACGACAGAGGAATCTCGGATTAACCGGGAAGAAGAAGAATAGAAGAATTGACAAGACATTGCCCATAATATCTCACAATAAACAAATTGGACCTTTAGATCTTCAATTCTTGAGTCGCTTAAATTCAAAAAATGAGGCACTTGTGCCTCATGACAGCAGAGGCTGGTGTTAGTGTGTATTAGCAAGGAGGTATATATCTTATTTTCTTTTCCGGGATGACGTCACTTCCTCTAAAAACCACGAGTCGGCCATCTTTAGGCGGTGAAAATCAAATGTAAAATGGCGAATGTTTCACCGCCTCAATGACAAGGGAGATAATTCGTTGACCGAAATACCCGGATGCCCGGAAAAGAGAATATACGTCCTTTGGACCTTGGTATTAGTAAGATAAAATTGTAAGTTGTATTTTTGGTGTCGATAAACGAGTGTATGACTATCTCATTTGTCGCTCGTTTCTCAGGTCGCACCTATTCTTAATATATTAATTTGTGATTACTTTGTATACTCGATCGATTGTGAATTTTTACTCTTGGATACACAATTCAAACAAGATTATGTGATGGTTAATCGTTTGAATTTACCGGAAATGACCGCTAAAATAAAATCATTGAGACAGAAAGGTTTCGCATTGTTGTGTAATGAATAATATATATTTCATCTAACAAATTCTAATATTGTTATTATTCGCTATAAATATATAATTTGTTCTACTATTAGCATACTCGTGCTATTTATTTTTATACGAAACTTCTTTAGGTTAACTATCGGTCTAAGCTGGTCCCCTGCCCAAACTAAATTTATACGCGCTGTTTCAGCGCCCGTATAAATTTAGTTTGGTGAACCAGTCTAATATTTGTCTTGGTGGACACTGTAGGGAAATCACCTAGAAATTCTGTACAGTTTGCACGTTGATACCAATTGTGTGACATTGCCATTGGTAAGGCTGTTAATAATGTGTCAGGGGACATTATTAAGATAACTTTCAGAAGTCACTGACGATGGATGTCATGATTTTTTTCACACTGAAGGACAGTGCAGGATAACTCGTCGTGACGTAAGCTTGACTTTGTGTGATTTTTTTTGTAAAGGATCAGATTTGAAATATTTTTTTTAAATGCAACACTCCAACAGTCTACTAACATTATCCTAGTCCGAGATTCCTCTGACGTCCGACGGCTTTTTGTTCGACTTGCTGGAGCCGTGGCGTGGGACTTCAGAGTGCTCTCCATAAGGAAAACAGCAGATTTGCCGCTCCAACTCTAGCTCGGCACATTTCCACGTTTCGTGGCTATCAGATTTTATTTTCTATCCGAAACCAGGGTTTGCGATTGGCGTCGGTCATCAGTCATGGGCCGATAATTTGCGTATATGACAGGAATTAATTTGACATTGCTGTCAAAATGACCGTTTGTTTCAAAATAAGTTCCCATAAAGACCGACACATGCTACGTATGCATCGGACACGTGATCGAGTATTCTCCAATTTGTCCATAATTTATTTTGATTAAAGCTAAAGTGAAATGCCAGATCAAAACTCTTTTATTTTATCATTTATCGTTCCTCCATGCTTTGATGAAGTTCAAGGACATTAAATTAAATTTGCAATCTCAGAAACGCTTTAATGAACGGAAATATCAATATTTGAAATATAAGAACAAGAATCACTCCGGACCGGACGCGTAAAAAATAATCGGATATCAATTTGGCGCCAAATTTAAACTTGTCTTTTGTGCAAAATACGATAGAGGACTTGATTTAGGTTTTTGGGAAATATTGAAACCTTTGAAATGGACAAATATTACAAGTGTTTCCTGATTAAGACAAATGGTTGAAAAGATCCACTAAAATTTGTATTTCTCTGTGAACAGGGCTCCCACTACTTTGAAATCAGAGGGAGAAGTGACTTCTCTTTCAGGTGCTGACAAAAGAGAAGTGAGAGACAACAGGGAGAAGTGGTGAGAGTACAGGGAGAAGTCAAAATATTTCTCTAATTGTACACCTTTTCACATTTGTGTCACAGGCGCATGGGGCATGGATTTCGCTTCCTCCTCCCCCTTTTCTCTACTACCCCCCCCTTTTTTCAAATTTTTCATATAAATCGTTCCTTTTTCACAATTTTCATAATCATTCCTTTTTTCTTCATTTGACAATATCAGTAGACGTCATACATCATGAATAATACGTGTATTCTGTGTCCACAGTTTTTCGACTGATACAGTATAAGAGAGAAGGTAAGCAACTCCATTTTCATATTTCGCGCCATATCACTCACCTCGGTTGGGAAACCCCCGTGTTTTTTACACTTTTTACCTTGTCTACATATGGCACTGTCGTATCAAACTGTTTCTAAGACACTTACCTAATTGCCCATGTTCGAATTTCAGTCTGTACGTCGATCTTTCCCAAGAAATCTCGCCGAGAATAGCGAAGCAGCTTCGTTTCTAGGTCAAACTACATCAAATTAGACGGAAGTGCAAGAACGGGAAGCCTGGGTTTTTTACGAATGGATTACCTGCAATGAAAAACTCAGATGCGCTCCGAATATTTTTCCCCGGAATGTTTTGGCGGGAAATATAAACCGCTGAAAAAACATAACGGCAGACGGATTATTTCATAAAAATGGCACAACAACCATCTGAATATGGAAACATTGAAATAATTTGATGGTAAATAACTGTTCAAAAAGAAATTCAAACTGAGAAATAGATATGATTGAATGGTTAAAACTGAAGTCAAAATTTCAATGAAAAAGAAATATTCAGCTTGCCTCTACTTCAAATTATTAAAATCATACCCAAACAAATACATATACAACTAAAAAAAAAAAATAATAAATAAATAAAAACAAAGAAAGAAGAAGCTGAGAACAGCTATTGAATGGGACTATGGCATTTTATGCCCTTCCACAATAAAAGGGCTCCCAACTGATCAAAATGTGTAAGGGAGCAGGAGGGACCATTTAACTAATTTATGGACACACATACATGTAAAATAGGGAAAAAGTAGTAATTCATAAATCATTCCACTTGCCCACTCTTACTTGTACATATGAAGGGGAATGAAGGTCTACATATTAATATTGAATGATAAAGGTACATGTTCCAAAGGGGAAATTTGCAGATTGAAATTTTTATGTTTGTTTATTGATGAGTAAAATATGTAATATTCCTTTTCTTTTTCTTTTCTTTATGTACTTGTATAAATAGTAGGCAATTACAAGGCATTGTCTCTAATTTTATTTATTTATTTATTTTTGTTGGTTTTTTTTCTTTTCTTTTTTCTGCATATTGTCATCTACTATATTTAGAAATAGGTTTACTGGTTATACTATTGGAAAACTCTAACTTAGAGTCTAAGTAGAGTGAATCAAAATCAAAACAGAGTTATCTCTCTTGATACAATACAATTTATAAAATAATCATTTACTTTATGATAATACAGTCATGTAAGAATACTTCTGTGATATATAGGTCATATATATAATATGTATTGGTAAAAACATGTGTTATATAAAGAAAACAAAATTACACATCAGTTGTTGGAATATCAATGGTTATAGAATTAAAGGTTTTAACAAGTTTGAAAATCCAAAATTTATAAAAGAAATGAATACTAAGGACATTGTTGGTTTATTAGAAACTCATTGTACACCAGAAGACAATATAGAGATTCAAGGCTTTTGTTCAGTCCATCTATCTAGATCGAAATCTAAAAAATGTAAAAAAAAAAAGCCTTGGGAGGAATTTCCATTTATGTTAAAAATCAGATTAGATCAGGAGTTAAATTTTTAACTCACAAAACAAATGATTTTATATGGCTAAAGATGTGCAGGGATTTTTTGGGCACTAAAAAGGATATATATTTATGTTTTATATATAATCCTCCTGCATCTTCAACTTACACACAATCCTTAAATGAAGAAATTCTAGATATATTAGAAAAAGATATAGAAACACATTCAAAGAGCAGACAGATTATTCTTGCTGGAGATCTGAATGCAAGAACAGGTGACGAACAATTAGATTTAATAGAACAAGATAGTATTAATCAATTTACGGAATTGTTTAATAACATTGATCCTGACTTATCTATTCCAATTAGATATAGTAAAGATAAGACGATTTCCTCCAGAGGTAAAATATTAAACGATCTGTGTGTACAGACAAGTCTAAGAATTTTAAATGGGGGAACCACTGGTGATCACACAGGACAATTCACATGCTATACGTATAACAGATGTAGTGTTGTGGATTACTTCATAGTTTCTTGTTCAGTAATATTTCATTCTTTGAAGTTCATGATTTGATTAGTGATTTATCAGACATCTCTGTTATTGAATGTTAATAGTAAATTGAAAAAAGAAAATACCCTTAAATATAAAATGCCAAAAAGTTTCAAATGGAACGAAAATTCCTCTGTTCTTTTTCAAGAAAGTTTAGCAACTACAAAAATGCAAACAAAAATCGAAAACTTTAACAAGAAAGATTATCTTAATAATACTGATAAAATGGTTGATGACTTAAATAATATTTACTACGAAGCTGCCTTTACTTCCTTACAGAAAAAAAAATAAAACTCAAGGTAACAATAATACTAAAAATAAACTTAAGTCTCTGTCTAAATTAAGAGACAATCTCAAAGATAAATCTAATTTATTACAAAGATTTCCTTATGATCCTTATATTAGAGGAAACTTTTTATGTACTCTAAAACTTTTTAGAAAGACCAGAAAAAGAAGATAAGAGAATTTAAACAAAATTTAATTAATCAGTTAAATGTATGCCGAGAGACAATAATCCAAGGGATGAAATTATTAGAACAAGTGACAAACTCTAAGGAGTGTAATACCATACCTGAAGTATCAGGTAGTACATGGTATACATATTTTAAACAATTAAAATAAAAATGATAACCGAATAGGTTCCAAGAATTTTTTAAGCTCCCTTTTAAATATGGAAGAAGAACGTATATTTTCTGAGCTTGACATTAAAATATCATTAAAAGAAATAGCAAAGGAAATTAAAAATCTAAAGAATAATAAAGCTTGTGGTTTTGATCTTATATTGAATGAAATGATAAAAACTAATCAATTATACTTATTAGAGAGCTTACAAAAAATATTAATACAGTACTTAGTACAGGTGTTTATCCTAAAATATGGGCTAAGGGATACATAGTTCCAATATTTAAAAATGGGTCCAAAGACGATCCCAGCAATTACAGAGGAATTACAGTTGGTAGCTGTTTGGGGGAACTATTTGGAAAAATCATGAACACCAGATTAGAAAAGTTTCTCAGCAGCAGAAATATAATTTCTCTAGAGCAAATAGGTTTCTGTAAGAAAAAAAGAACAAGTGACCATCATTTTGTTTTAAAAACACTCATACACAACAAAACTCAAAAAAACTATACTTGTTTCATTGATCTGAAAAAAGCTTTTGATACTGTTAATCATATAATGGTTTATTTTATAAATTGAGAAAGATTGGTGTAAGCGATCTTTTCTATAATGTATTGAAAAGTATGTACAAATCCACAGAACTTTCTATGAGAATAGATGGAGAATTTGTCATCAAATATAGGTGTAAGACAAGGGGACAATATAAGCCCACTTTATTTAAAATCTTTATTAATGATTTGGTGAATGTTTTTAATGATTCATGTGAACCAGTTAGTTTGAATTGTTTAAAGTTAAATTGTTTGATGTATGCCGATGATTTAGTCTTAATGTCAGAGACAGCTGAAGGCCTGCAGAATAGTTTAAATATTTTATATTCATATTGTTGTGATTGGGGTTTACATATTGATATTGAAAAAACAAAATCACTGGTTTCTAATAATACTGGTAGATTAGAGAAGGATATTTTCAGAATCAATAACATCCCAATAGATAGAACCAGAGTTTACAAATATTTAGGGATATTGTTTAGTATAAATGGTAATTTTACTGATGCCAGAATAGATTTACATAGTAGAGGTTTAAAGGCTTCTTTCAAACTTATAATTAAGAAGAGTTTTAGTGAATTAAAACCTAATGACGTAATGTTAAAATACTTTTACATATTTTTGATCACACAGTGAACCCAATTTTATTGTATGAGAGTGAAGTTTGGGAGCAAGAAAATTAAACAAAGAAAAAGAATTATTGTATTACAAAGAATGTAAAAACATAAAGCAAGAAAACCTACATACAGCACGCACAGCGCGATTTAGCAAGAAATCACTCGGGTCCGACGTCGGTGAAATCAAGAAAATGTCGGAGAAATTAAAAAAAAAGTCGGTGTCGACACCGCGAAATGTTCGAGAAAAATGGAACACGGTGATTTACTATAAAACACCGACAAAACACCGACATTGAGATTAAACGCCGCGAAATAAAGAAATGGGATATTAACCTTTATTTGTACATTTGTATGTTCTTGAGACTGTCATTTTTGATAATATGAATGATTCATAGCAAATACTTATTTTCTTTTTCAGGTGTGCAAGCTATGTGATCATTTTTCGTTCTTTAATTCTGATATTTGCTTCTGTTTTAATCTATTATGTTAAGAAAACAATGCCGGTACAAACGTTTAGTATTATGTGATCATTACAATTTATAAGCTTGTGTTGTATTATTTTGTTAATTAAAATAAACTTGATCTTTTGAATGCAAGCTTGGTATCCCGAGTTAATTTGCTTTCGGGTGTTCAATTAAAGTCGACATGGCACGTGACTTAAGTTCACCTGTTACAAAAGTTTCTAGATCCCCAAAAGCACGCTTTGATCGATAGCATGTGGAAACCTTTCTAGATTCTCGTTCCCGTGAAAAATATGTGTACAAATCAGAAATGGAACTTTTATTAAAGGTAAAATAACACGTGGTTTGCAAGGAGATTAACGACATACAAATACGAAAAAGCACGTTTGCTTTAGATAAAAAATTACATCGAATTTTTTTTCCAATCATTCTCGGTGTGTTTTTAAATCAATCCCGCAGCCTCAGGTAACTGTGTATTTGACCTTTTAGTGACCGAGTTCAATGTGTGCACTACATAAAAATAGACACATCCGTACATTGATAAAACACAGGTGATTAAAAAAAATAACACCGATATAAACCAATCGAAATGTTGGGATTAGACAAGGATTTATATAGTAGGACTACTATATATATCCCTGGATTAGATAATATACGCAAAACAAGATGCGTGCTCAGCCTCATAAATCCTATAAATAAAATGTATGCCATGCTGGCATCCCTGGAAAAAAACCCGGTATCAAATTGAAATATAAAGTACGAAATAGACTAGTAAAAAAAAAAACTAAGCAACAAAAAACAAAAGAACACATGAAGTACAGTTACATGTACGTGTATACACGTATGATTTTCGCCGCGGTGTTGTCACCGGCAATTAAAATATTTCACTGACGTTTAGGTCCTAATTTGTTAATTTTCGCGGTGAAAGTTTCACTGTGATTTCATCGACATTTTACGGTGATTTTATGACATATCACCGCGAAAAAACACCGACCAAGGTGATTTCTTGCTAAAACGCGCTGTGCGTGCTGTAGTAAATTTGCATTGAAGTGTGGTAAAAGATCTACTAATGTTGCTGTTCTAGGTGAGTTGGGTAGATATCCTTTTTTAATAGAGGTGTTTTTTACTGTTATAAAATATCTAAACGTATAATAAAAACAGAGGACACATTGTTGTTAGAGGACACATTGTTGTTAGAGGGCACATTGTTGTTAGAGGCTTTTAGTGTATCAAAATCACTTCATCGTCAAAATAAATATAGCTGGTACTCAAATGTAAATAATCTGTTGCAGTTTCTTGATATAGACATTAAGATGCTAGAAAAAAATTAATCAGAGTTGAAAAGACACATTTATAGAAAATTAAAATTAAAATATGATAACTTGTGGAGATCAGAAATAAATGATACTAGAGAGAATAACAAATTTGGAAGCAAATTGAGAACATACTGTAGTTTTAAAAATAATATAATACTTAACAAATATTTATTGATATTAAATGATGAACAAAGAGTTCTGTATACTAAATTCAGAATAAGTGCATGTAAATTAGAAATAGAAAAAGGAAGATATATTGGTTTAAAAGTTGAAGACAGAATTTGTCAATTATGCAACTTTTTTTTAGATGATATCGAGGATGAAGTGCATTTTTTTACTCCAGTGTCCATCCCTACAAAAAGAAAGATGGGAAATTATAAATAACATAAATGAAATAAACAAAAATTTTAAAAGTCTAGATAATAGATCCAAACTAGTTTGGTTAATGTCCACAGAAGATTCTACAATTATCAAGAAAACAGGTCGTTTATTGTTAGATCTACATACGAAAAGAAATTTATTGTTGAAAAAAACAAAGTGATTAGAAAACAATAAGCTGAATGTGATCACTGGTGGTTTAACCTTGTGTATTAATTGTTTTTTAATGGTATATTATAAATCTTCTACATACGTTTGTAGCTACAACATATAATACGCTGGTTATAGGTCACTTTGTGTTATATAGGTATACATATATGAATTAACATACTATTGTTATTTTTTAAAGGGGGGTTGTTATAAATTCTTGTCATTACATGTTAATTTTATAATCATTGAAATCATAATGTCTCTTTTTTATGTATATATTTTTTATATGATTGTACTGCTCAGTAATGGGCATCTTAATTGACAATAAAAGAATTGAATTGAATTGAATTGTTAATCCAGTTTTAAAACATAAAAAAATTAAAAATATATAAATTGGATTTATTTTTACTTTTTTGTAAGTAAGTAAGTACCGGTAAGTAGATTTTATTTAAAGTCAACACATATATACATATAACAAATAACATGTGAGAATGGTTATTAATATTATGCATAAAATGACCGTTTTGAACTACTGTTATAACATCATATAGACACAATATCATGATTCGTCAAACTCAATTATCGATTTTCCCTCCTCTTATGCATATTTGATATCTGAAGATATGCAGTCCTTGATGTTATTTAAAAAAAAATCCTCTCAGGACCTCTTAGATTGTGAGCCAACACTTGACCAACTGATCTCCACTGGTGCAGATGATTGTTATGAATCTACGGAAACAAAGTATTCTCAGCCATGGTACAGATGTACAAGGTCTTCCTTGGTAATTTAGGCCATCATGCGGACAGTGGCAAGGATACTTGTAGCAATTTAATTTGATGAGTCCAGAAGAAACTTCTGAAAATTTTGACGAGTCCCACCATTGTAAGGATCTAAAATTTGACCAAAGGTCCATGTGAACTATTGCCATCACTTGGCGTTTGTCATCTGTCATCCGTCGTCTGTAAACTTTAAACATTTCAAGCTTCTTCTCCGAAACCACTGGGCCAATTGGAACCAAACTTAGCAGGAATGTTCCTTGGATGGTCCTCTACAAATTTTTTGTTTTTCGTTCCAGTCCGATATTCAACATGGCTGCCAGGGCCAATAATATGCTCTGATTGGCTGAAATTTCAAAGATCTTCTTCTCTGAAACTAATGAATTGACTGAACCCAAACTGTAACTGAATGATCACTGGAATATCCTTTACCAAGTTTCTGTTTTTTATGCCGATCGGGAATCCAAGATGACCACCACCGCAGGACATAGATTAACATTGGACCCTATGGGAAAATGTTCAAATGCCTTCTTTTCAGAAACTACATATATGATTAAAGCCAAACAGAACATGAATGTTCATTGGATGGTCCTCTACAAACTGTAGGTTTTTTTGTTCTGATATGAAATTCAAAATGGCGGCTACGGCAGGACTTAGTTTAACATTGGACCCTATGGGAAAAATGTTTCAAAACGCTTCTTCTCTGAAACCTCTTGGACAATTGAAACCAAACTGCCCAGGAATGATCATTGGAAGGTCCTCTATAAAGTTTCTGTTTTCTATGTTGATCGGAAATCCAAGATGGCCACCACCGCAAGACATAGATTAACATTGGACCCTATGGGAAAATGTTCAAATGCCTTCTTCTCAGAAACTACAAATCAGACTGAATCCAAACTAGACAGGAATATTCATTGGATGGTCCTCTACAAACTTTAGGTTTTTTGTTCCGATATAAAATGGAAGATGGCAGCTACAGCAGGACTTAATTTAACATTGGACCCTATGGGAAATGTGTCTCAAAACGCTTCCTCTCTGAAACCAATTGGACAATTTAAACCAAACTGCCCAAGAATGATCATTGGATTGTCCTCTACAAAATATGGGTTTTTTATGCCGATCGGAAATCCAAGATGGCCACCACTGCAGGAATTAGATTAACATTGGACCCTATGGGGAAAATGTTCAAATGCCTTCTTTTCAGAAACTACAAATATGATTAAAGCCAAGCTGAACATGAATGTTCATTTGATGGTCCTCTACAAACTGTAGGTTTTTTGTTCCGATATGAAATTCAAAATGGCGGCTACGGCAGGACTTAGTTTAACATTGGACCCTATGGGAAAAATGTTTCAAAACGCTTCTTCTCTTAAACCACTTAGACAATTGAAACCAAACTGCCCAGGAATAATCATTGGAAGGTCCTCTTAAAAGTTTGGGTTTTTTATGCCGATCCTAAATCCAAGATGGCTGCCACCACAGGTCATAGTATTAACACAGGACCATATGGGAAAATACAGAAATATTTTCTTCTCTGAAGCTATTGCACTGATTGAACCTAAATTGTGCATCAATCATTAGAAGGTCCTTTACAAACTTTGTGTTTTTTATGTTGATCGGAATTGCAAGATGACTACCACTGCAGGACATAGTTTTTACATAGGACCAATTGGTTCTTTTTATAACCAGGTGAACGATACAGGCTCTTGTGAGCCTCTGGTTTACTTATATAATTCATATGAAACTATTTTCAAAATATTATCTTGAATTCTAATATGATGTCCTTCAAACACTTTGAGTCCAAAACCGTGTTAAAAATAATATTTATCTATGACCGATTACGTCATAGAATAGACATGTCTAGTGTTTATAAAGTGGCTGTTCCATGACACTCCCAAGTCCCTTGTAAAAGATGCCCAATGATGCAATACTCATGTACAAAATAAATAAACATGAGTGTTCAACTTAAAAATGACATGTTTAAAATGAGGAGATTAGAGTATAGTATTTGTATTTTTATCTCCATTCTAATGCAATACTGAATATTAAAATGTATTCTTGAATATGCCTGGGTCTAACAATCACACAAATTAAAATTCCGCGAAATGTCGTTGACGACTTTGGAACATAACATGACGTCATATGAAAACTTCCAGTGTAAAGCGTATGGGCTTCATGTACACCTCCTCGTCAAAGCGGAATTTCCCCTTTCTTTTGAATTAGTGTTCATGAATTACAACATTTAGAAACTTCAAAACTTATTTACCATCGGTATTAAAACACCTTTCCGGTTGTCATTTCAAAATTCTTTGGAAAAAACGAAATATTATTGTAACATTTCAGTCGGTTTAATTAACAGAACAGCCAAAAACACTGGATGACCTAGGCTGCTTCGATTTAAATTTTTTCCGTAATTGTCCTATTGGAATATATTTATATTGTTTTTACCACGGGTTGTCACTTTATGCCTTCATGTTACCCCTCGCTTACGCTCGTGGTAAATTATTCTTTGTGTTTTTTATGTTGATTGGAATTCCAAGATGACTACCACTTCAGGACATAGTTTTTACATAGGACCAATTGATTCTTTTTATAACCAGGTGAACGATACAGGCTCTTGAGAGCCTCTGGTTTACTTATATAATTCATATGAAACTATTTTCAAAATATTATCTTGAAGTAAACTCCTCTCCGATTTTTATAGTTTTATTATTTTTATGAGCCAGCTGCAAGGCAATGGTTTGTTTGTATGTTTGATGGTGTTTAATGCCACTTTCAACAATATTTCAATTATATCCTGGCGGCCAGTTTTATTGGTGGAGGAAATCTGAGGACACGGAGAAAACCACAGACCTGTCGCAAGTCACTGACAAACTTTACCACATAATGTTGTACACCTCACCCTGATCGAGATTCGAACTCACAGCATCAGTGGTGATTGGCACTGATTGCATAAGTAGTTGTAAATCCAACTACCACAGCCACGACGGTCCCTCTGCCAGGCAATTGTGACATTAAGTTTTACCAATGTAAATCTTTGTGAAGGTCCTGCATTTGGTTTCCGTTCAGTAACTTAATTTCCCCATAAACAAATTAAATAATTTGAAATTTATAGAAAAAGTTATAAAAAAAAAAAAAAAAAAAAAAAAAAAAAAAGCTCAGGGACAATAAAAGAAAGTCCAAGTTTGATTTCTGACTTTATGCAAGTTTTTCTGTTCTGGATTTATTGAAAAAAATATTAATTTTGGATTCCGCTCAATTCCACCATTGCAACGCCCAGAGCTAGGATTGAACCCATATCTTCTACACCGAGGGCAATCACTTTACCAATTGAACTAAAGGAGATCTCCGCTACATATAGCTAGCAGATGATATTTAAATCTAGGATATGTGAATGGCCTGTCAGCATGCCCACAGGTTTTTTCATCTGGGGGTACATGTACCCTTTTACCTTCATTTTTGGGGGTACATCTAAATTTTTGGGGGTGCAATCTCTAACTCTTCATTTGGGGGTACAAAGAAAATTAACTGCGTTTTCTCCACACAAGGTCGTGCACCATGCTGTTTTTTGTAAATATTACGCAGAGTTGGCGAAACCTTTTTTTTTCTGTCTGACATTGGGTCAAACAGGAAGTGGGGTTCTGTCTGATCCATGGTCTTTGTGTCTGTCCCACCATTTTTTTTTTGTAATGTTGTATATAACCTGTCAAATTTTGTTTTTTATACAGAACTGAATGCAAGATTACCTATATATAGTCATGATCATTAAACAACTCAATTAAATGTTTTTCTGTATACATATTTTTATCTAAAAAGATAAGGCAGATATGGCCAACAATCCGTATCTAATGGTCCGATCACGTTCCGAATATTATACATCAATGTCAGTTTCCGGTTTACCTACATTTTTTAATTTCAGTTAAGAATATGAATCTGTTGTCATCTTCAATATATAAGCATCTCAAAACATATTTAATTAAACACAAACAATCTTTGATACTTGGGGAGTGTGGAAGTCAACTTATTTCTGTGCTCAGTAATATATTTCAGTTTTAATGTTCCACATTTTGCAGGTGCTCGCTCCTACTAAAAGGATGTTTACATTTACGTATAGGAGTTTCGATTACAAATAGGAACGTGTCGGTCTGACAGAATAAATAAGCAAATTTCAAGTCTCTGTCTGACATTTTAATAAAACTGAAAACGGAATTTAATGCCATTGGCAGTGGAAACTGGGAGTGAATAAATTTCAATCGACAACTGGACGACCACAAAGTAATATTTTCGTGACGGAAATTGGGACAGACACGGTTCATTAATTAATCGGACCGACCGTTATTCTGCCGTCCGACGATTTTCGCCAACTCTGATTACGGGATTTAACAGTAGCAGTTCTTATGATTGAACAAATAAAAAATAAGGAGCCAATAGAATTGGGCGATCTATAAATCATATCATCTCACTTAAAATATGCAAGGAACGCTCTGATCGGATAATATTACCGAAATTAACTAATCAGAACAACTTTATTATACGTACTTTGAAGTGAATTGTAAACAAAAGGTATTTTTTATACAGTGCTCGCAACGGGTTCTCTACGTGCACGCACGTAGGGTTCTTTCAATTCATACGTGCATGACTTTTATTCTACGTGAAACACGTACTACAGTACGTGAATGGGCATGCTGCCTGTTAACCTGTAGCTAATTTCAATTTATAGTTAGTACATTTTGTGTAATATCTAATAATAATATATTGTTTATTTTAGATATTCAAAGGAATAACGTAAATTATAAAATACAAGATGTACCAAGATACTGAAAGTGGCTTAGGCTCTGATGATCCATTCAGTCAAAGTTCATTCGGAGAGCAGGCAGTTAGGATGGGTATATATATAATAGTAATTTCTAAGAAGAGTTTGAAGATACCAAAGAGGTAATCAGAATCCATAAATCGAAGGAGGACAGACAACACAATGGCCAAAAGAAAAGGCACCAAAGGGCAGACAACGATCTACAAAACATTACAGATAAAACAAAAGATCGAGTAACATGAACCCCAATATGTTTTCCTAAATGCTTCCTGAAAATGCTAGCTATGCCTTGAAAAATTGACCCTACCTAAGTTTTACCATAAATAAACATACATGATGATGAAAACCCCCCAAAAAAAAAAAAAATTTTACTTTCAGATATTTTTTTTGCATATTTGAGACAGGTTTTCTTTGCTAAAAATATAGAAAATCTGCTTGCAGAACTCGTAAGTCCCAACTATATATTAAGTCAATACATTATGAATGATTTATATTTCAATCCAACTTATATTTCTATTTGTTGTGAGGGGCCCGGGTGGCTCAGTGAGTTAGGTCGTTGGATCTAACAGCTCATACAAGCCTATCACCAATAAGGCATGGGTTCGCGCCCAGCTTTGTAAATTACAAAAAAGGATGCACTCGACTCGTAGCCGCAAGTGATAAAGTTTACCAGTTGCTTGCTTAGGGTCGGTGGTTCTCTCCGGGTACTCCGGCTTCCTCCACCACTAAAACTGGTCACCATGATATTGCTGAAAGTGGCATTAAACACCAAAAAATTCAAATTCTATTTGTTGTGATTTTTTTGTTCTAAGAGTAATAATGGTGTTCTTTAATCAGAATATGTTGCATTCTTATCTTGTAGTCTGTTTAATTGATACAAGAATTCATGGAATGTATTTGAATAACAGTAGAACTTGTGCAATCCGAAACCTGAGTTTTCCGACATCCTGTGACATCCGACAAAAATGTATGGTCCCAAAGTATTTCTGTTAGCTAGAATAAAACCTGAGTTTTTCAACATCCTGTACAATCCGACACATTTACCTGGTTCCTTGGTGTGTTGGATTAGACAGGTTCCACTATATATCAATACGTTTCAGTGTTTGTATTTTGTACAAATGCGCTTTCAGTTCAGTACTTTTAGTGCTTTGTTTTTTTGTTTCAGGTTTCGTTAGGAAAGTATATGGCATACTGTTATGTCAGATCATTGTTACCATGGGGATCATGACCATATTTATGTACATGTGAGTTGATAGCAATTAATGACTTATGTTGATTTATAGCTGATAAGCAATGCAGTTGTCCTCGCTTATGGTATGGTGAATGTCGGATGGGCAGCATGCATTTAAAATCTTCAAAACAGAATTAAAGTAAGGCCAAAAAAAAAATATGTGTGTTTACGGTCACCCGATCCACCCTATTTTTCAGCCGCCGACCCTAACCTTTTTTATCGGCAATTATTGGACCCTAATTTTTGCTAGCGACCCTATCAATTTTTACACAGAATTCGGATAATAATTTTTGTTGTTTAATCAGCAGCAATATTTTATTTATTCAACCGCTAGCTTTTTGTCGAAATTGAGAGCAAAGAAGGTGGAAAAACTGTGTAATTCGTCATAAAATAACTTCAACAAATGACGGCTTACCGGAAATTTCGAAAATGAAATATCGGATTCCGGAACCGGGAATGACTATTTCCGGTCTTGCCAATAGTTTTTATAAAAAAAAAAATTAATGCTGACCGACTGACCCTAGATTTTTTTAACATGTGTCAGTAAACACACATATATTTTTTTTTGGCCTAATATGAAACGAGTTTTTGGTGAAATAAACATCTTCAAAAATATTCTTGATATGTTTACATTCCCTAAAATCTAAACCATTCGTGCATGTTTGAGGACCAAAATCGCGATCATCTGATTAAGAACAGAAAATCATTCCAACTTGTACGTATTTTCTCAAGACAATGGCGGCTAATTAACTTTCGGATGTACCGTTCCGATGATTGCCGATCATGAAATTTCATCACCAACGTAAACCGGTGAGCACATGTATCATTCTGGTTTTGAAAGAAGTTAAATTTCTTGCATTTCTTGCCTTGCAAAGAAATTATTTCATGTATGTTTTACCTTAAAGATTATCAACTGCAATGAATTTCATTCTGACTTAATCAGTTTATTCGAAAAACTGGACAAAAACATTGAAATCGGTAATAATGAATGACATGAGGACCCATTTGGGGAAATCGAAACAGAACCAAGAAATCTCAGAATTTAAAATCCTCGTCGGAACTAACGTATCGCATGTACAAACTGTGTAAGTTATTATTAGTATGTACATTTCAAAACCATTATGATGAAAACATTTGGAGTTGTCAGAGAAGAAAATAAAAAATCAACAGTTTTTGTAAATAAAATAAATAATCTTGCCACCCAAAGTTGGAAAAAAATTCTGGCCTATTGCTTCATAGAAAATAAAAAAAAAATAATCTGGCCTGAACTGAGTAAACAATGTTATATAACCTGTCCTGCACTTTGTGTAGAATGAATTTTCTGTCAAATATTCTAACCTGACTAATCTTGCCAGGCCCCCTCAGAATCAAATTATTTGCCTATATATAGATATATTATTATGAGATAAAGAATGTGTGCTTTCTTTCACATTCTTGTCTCTTAGGCCAAATAAATTTTAAATAGATTTGAAACAAAGTAGTATTCATTTTTAATATAAAAAAAAAACCTAATGTTTTAGCATAATTACAAGTTGTGTATGCAGTGTTCCCTTACTGGGCCCCGCGAAATTTGCTGAATTATACCAAGGATGTATATAAGATTATATATACGTCCTTGATTATACACATAATGCCGTTAAAAGACATTTACGGCGGTTTAGATCATAGATGGTGATATATATTTATTTTCCAGGTAAAGAGATCCTTGTTTAACGTTTCACTAAGGAAAAATTATTTTTAATCGTGGATTGAATGGAAAATAATGGAATGTAAATCGAAACGAAAATGATGTTACCTGTCAAGACTATAACGGAGCATGCGCACAATCTCTACCGAATGAGTTCAAATTTGAGGTCAATAACATATGATTTGCATTATTGTCCGGGTAGCAAGAATTATCGAAGACAGAATAAAATGACGTTTTCTCCTGAATTATACATCGTAGCTCTCAAAAAGTGAATGGTTTACGTTCTTTATATATTTAATCTTTACACAGAGCTCCAGATAATTTTCAAGTTCAAAGGGTAATTACCCCCTACTTTTGAAAATGATGGGTATTTGCATATTTCCTTTGCACTGTTGTACTCTCTACTTCAGAAAAGATTGCTTACATGTACACTTTTAAAATAATGTTTGACACAAGTGTTATTCAATAAACACAGGATGCAAGTGAAATGTATATCTCTGTTTAATTTGACACGATTGTGTCATGTTTATTAATAAAATGTTGTAAATATTTTTTTTTTGCTCGTCGACTTCGGCAGTTTTCACAGCCGTGTTGATAATGTCATCAATGATTCCTTTAACTATACTGTCACTAGACACAGATGAAACTGTCAGGAACTTTTAAAAAAGTATATAATTTTCCATAGCGCGCTTATTCATGTTCTTGCTCATTTTCAACGAACAACGTGTTCCCAAATTCACTTTCGTTTTAGTTCTTAACTAAACCGCATTTATTTGTGATATTGACCGCGATTGGATGATTTATCCTAAGCATCCAATCAGATCTCTTTTGACATTGATGCTTAGAGAGGCAAACTTTCGGTACCCCTCGGATGTATGCACTTTCTCTTTCGAAAAGTATAAAGAGAAGTAATTACGGGGAATTTAAGTCAAAAATGTATTGTTTATGTACACGATGTATTATCGTCAACAGCGTACAAGTACGCTCCAAATTTGGAAAGTTTGCTTACACAGCAATATGTATGCGTAAATGTACACTCTGATCTGATAATACATGCGTTTTTACTCGTTTTCATAGCGTAAAAAACGCAAATACGCAGCTTATCTGGAGCTCTGTTTACATATATCAGAAATTTTTAGAAAACTGAAAATAATGATTTTGGCATTTGATATTACTTTAAGCACAAGTTTTATATGAACAACATAATTGAGTTTGAAAGCCGTAATCTTTTATCAAAAATTTTAAGTAATGTGTCTTGATGATGTTAAGAAGTGAAAAAGTTTGAAGAGTTGCTGACGTTAGTTGGTGATTTGATGGTCACAAATGCAGTTTTTACTTGACAACGAGGTGCGGAGCCTGTAAAATGGGTATTTTGGACTGTCAAATCCCCAATTAACGCCAATGCTGTTATTTCTATTCAAATGCAAAGCAAAATATTTCAATTAAGCTTAAGAAAAGATTTAGAAATTGCAACAAAAAAAACCCAAAACAATTGCTACGTAATATTGTCAATGATTTTGTCATGCATATCCAAGAATTTTTTTTATGAATATGCATTCAGATGTCATCATGCATATCCAAGGTTTTTATGAATATGCATTCAAATGTCATGCATATCCAATGATTTATTATACCCCCCGCAACAAAGTTGTATGGGGGTATACTGGTTTCACCATGTCCGTCCGTCTGTAGACAAATCCTATGTCGTACGATAACTTGAGTTGTATTTCTTAGAATCTTATAAAATTTTATCAGCTGCTTACTGGTGAAGACAGTCTTCGCGGTGGGCCTGTAAGTTCAAATATTTACAGGCCCACCATCAATTCTACAGGCCTGAATTTGAAAACTACATTAATGACCATTAATTCCAACCACCAAAACTCAAAACATGATGATGTACCAAATATTATGTGGACATGTCAATTAAGACCAGAATGCAAGTAAAAAAAAACAACAAAAAAACACTTTATTTTGGATTCATGTTTATATTAATCTCCTGAAAATTCTAAAATCATATTGTCAATAGCATCCTCAGTATATTCCATATCATCACTGTCCACCTCCTCCTCATCATCATCATCACAACCAATATTGTTATAAGATTCTTATAACAAAAACTTGTGGTGTCATCATTGCGTGTGACATATAATTTGGTGATAATTTTTAATATGTACCCCCCCCTTTTTTTTTTTTAAATATCAATATGCCTTGAATTAATACCATGCAAAGTCATATTTGTGTAGCCTTCAGCAGAAGAGATATGTATATGCCAATTTGCTCAACAGTTCAACTATATATAGATAGCTAGGGAATGCAAATATAGCACGAACGTATATTGACACTGACAGTCATAAACTGAAGCAAGTAAAGATTGTAATTATTATTTGTCAGACCTCAAATCAGAGTGCAACAATGGAACAAAACTTCTGTAGTTCAAAGTCTATTTTCTAACTGCAGAGGTATTAACGTAGACACAGGTCTGTCAGCAACAGTTCTATAAATTGATATCAATTAATAAAAAAAAATACTGATCGGATTTGGAAGCGGATCGGAAAAAATCTGAAGTGTCTCCGTGCATTTCAATGAATTTTGAATGACCAACCTTCTCAAATATGAACATATTATATATGAGAACTCAGACTTTATGTCACAGGATTGAGAAAAAAATAAATCAAAAGTTTGTTTTGTTAAAAGTAGCTTCGATCAACATTTCCCGTAGCACAGTGTCTGATTGCACCCCCTTTCTCGTGGTGCCATTTTTATTTGATATTGAACGAAATTAAAGTTTCTTTAAACCGAAATGGATTACTTTTCAAGAAAGTCACTTTCAAAATAATTAATGAATACCATAGAATTCAATAAACACGATGTCGATATTTTCATAAATGGCACATGGCAAAAATACGCGGGCAACATAAGGTGACTCTTCAAAATTACAAGGCTACTTGAACTTCGCTTTTGACCAACGAGAAATCGAAGTCAACCTTCACAAGGCAACTACTTCGCCCTCTAACGTGAGCCCTGCTTCTCCTAAATCTCGTCCTTTTTTTAAACCTACATGATGGTAAAGATACATCAACCAATCAAATTGCAAAAAACAGACACACCTAAATCTATTTCGAATATCGGAAATTCTTAAAAGGACTACCCATTTTCTGCATTGACTCGGCAGCAACTGAAAACGGAGAACAATAAACTAAATATCTACACACAATACATAGATGCCAACAATTACGATTTTTCCGTAATTTTTACGAATTTCGGGCCAAAGTTACGGTGTTACGGTCAACAGTCTACTTGTTACGGATTTTCGATTATTGCCAGCCCGGGACCGTTCACCATTTAAATATCATTGTGATCATTTAGACGCTTCATTGTCTGTTAAAATCGCGTAGCGATAAGCGCTCGAGGGATTCCGATTATTAAATACTTATGGATTTCTCGAGACTATCTATAGTAGAAAACGATCTATCCATTTCTTGTTCGATCCCGAGTAGTTAATGAACACAGCACGTTTTTGTCAATTTCACGATGTCTGAGAACAAGTGAAGCTTCTGCAGCAAAGAAAAGGAAACTGGGACAACAAATATTGTATTGAGTTCCCTTGACTTATGAAATAGACATGGGAACATTATGGCCTATTGCAAATATTGCAAGCAAGACTTTTCCATTCAACACGGTGGTTGGGATGATTGTCAGCACCACAATGTAGTACTATTATGGTAAAATTTTATGAAATATTATGATTACTGAAAAAAATCACAAATTACTGACATCTCAATGTTTTCTTACTGATTACACCAAAAAGGGGTTGGCATCTATGACAATATCTTATGAAATCAACTTTTGAAACTATATGACTTTTTTTTCACAGGTCCGTCGGACTTGTGGAACTACTCATTTTATACGCCCGTGTACAATTTTACATGGCACGGGCTTCGGACTACCGCCTAAATTCGAAGACTGTGAAGACAGGAGGATCCCTTTCTTTTTTGACGATTTTCACTTTTGCCATTCCAGAGTTATTGGACTTGATATGACAGAAAATAGGATTTTTACCCTATGTCGTATGATAACTTGAGTAGTGTTTCTCAGAATGTTTTGAAATTTTATCAGCAGCTTACCGGTGAAGAGAGGAGAATCCCTTTAATTTTTGACGATTTTCACTTTTGCTGTTCCAGTGTTATTGGACTTGATATGACGGAAAATAGGATTTTTACCCTATGTCGTATGATAACTTGAGTAGTGTTTCTCAGAATGTTTTGAAATTTTATCAGCAGCTTACCAGTGAAGAGAGGAGGGTCCCTTTCATTTTTGGTCAGAACAATCAGTAATGTTTTGGTTATGGAAATAGGTTGGACAGATGTGGGGAGCAGGGGGTATATCTTAGTGCTCACAGTAATACTAGTTATGAATATGTATTCAGATGTCCAAGGGTTGTTTGTATTCTACAATACTCAGAATATGTTTTGTTGTATTTAATTTGTTATATGATTTTATTATTTTAGAGAGCCAGTAAGAGATTATTCAAAACTAAATCCTTGGATGTGGATTGTAGCCTTGTAAGTAATAGCCATCAGTAAATAAAAAAACAAAAAATACCACACTGTCAGAAGAGTTCCAAAATCCAATAGAAAAATCGTAGATACAGGCAATATCAATAACCCTTACACACATATACATGACCGCTCTCTTTCCTGGCTTGATACAAATAGTGGAATCGTCGTGATTGTATGATAGTTGGATTTACAACTGCATATGCATTCAGTCCCTATCACCACTAGTGTTGTGAGTTCGAATCCTGCTCAAACGAGGTGTACTCGATACAACATTATGTAATAAACTTTGTCAGTGACTTTCGACAGATCGGTGGTTTTCTCCAGTTTCCGCCATGATATAGCCGATTGTTGAAAGTGGCAGTAAGCACCATAAACCTGATTGTTGGATATATGAAAAATATCTATTTTAAGAATTGAATTCAATCTTTTGTAGTTTTATTGGCATATTAAAGCATTGGCCAAAGTACATTTTGTATGAAGTGCAATACTGCTTTATATAAAATGTACTTTTTCAACACTTTCACAACTCGATTAAACTTTTAAATTGCATTCAATAACATATAATTACATTTATATGAAATGAACATATAACGTAATTAATTTCAGATGAACCATCCATGAAAACTGAAATAGTTTGTTTTGTGCCTAGAACGAAAGATTTATTTTCATATCAACCTTCTCTGCAAGCATGAACAGAACTAAAAATATGTTTGATGATCAACCGTCCTTTTTCTTTTTTATTTATCAACTTTACAAATGTTTGACTAAACACCCATTCTTATTTCTGATTCAAAGAATTGCGTACAAAGTTGTACGGTGAGACCTTTCTGAACTGAACCCTGAATAAACCGAAATCGTGTAAATCCCAATTTAAAATAAAGTCCCAATGTAGATTTTTTGTTTTATTTAACCTGTGTAAACAGAACACTTGTCTATTCTGAACAAAAAAGATTGACTTTTATCTAACACTATCTTTCATATCTTTACAGTTGTTTGACCTTTGTGATACTGATCGTGTTGGCGTGCTGTGAAGGGGTCAGGAGAACGTTCTAACTATCTTTTGTATCTTTACAGTTGTTTGACCTTTGTAATACTGATCGTGTTGGCGTGCTGTGAAGGGGTCAGGAGAACGTTCTAACTATCTTTCATATCTTTACAGTTGTTTGACCTTTGTGATACTGATCGTGTTGGCGTGCTGTGAAGGGGTCAGGAGAACGTTCTAACTATCTTTTGTGTCTTTACAGTTGTTTGACCTTTGTGATACTGATCATGTTGGCGTGCTGTGAAGGGGTCAGGAGAACGTTCTAACTAACTTTCATATCTTTACAGTTGTTTGACCTTTGTGATACTGATCGTGTTGGCGTGCTGTGAATGGGTCAGGAGAACGTTCTAACTATCTTTTGTGTCTTTACAGTTGTTTGACCTTTGTGATACTGATCGTGTTGGCGTGCTGTGAAGGGGTCAGGAGAACGTTCTAACTATCTTTTGTATCTTTACAGTTGTTTGACCTTTGTGATACTGATCATGTTGGCGTGCTGTGAAGGGGTCAGGAGAACGTTCTAACTATCTTTTGTATCTTTACAGTTGTTTGACCTTTGTGATACTGATCATGTTGGCATACTGTGAAGGGGTCAGGAGAACGTTCTAACTATCTTTTGTGTCTTTACAGTTGTTTAACCTTTGTGATACTGATCATGTTGACATGCTGTGAAGGGGTCAGGAGAACGTTCTAACTATCTTTTGTATCTTTACAGTTGTTTGACCTTTGTGATACTGATCGTGTTGGCGTGCTGTGAAGGGGTCAGGAGAACGTTCTAACTATCTTTCATATCTTTACAGTTGTTTGACCTTTGTGATACTAATCATGTTGGCGTGCTGTGAAGGGGTCAGGAGAACGTTCTAACTATCTTTTGTGTCTTTACAGTTGTTTAACCTTTGTGATACTGATCATGTTGGCATGCTGTGAAGGGGTCAGGAGAACGTTCTAACTATCTTTCATATCTTTACAGTTGTTTGACCTTTGTGATACTGATCATGTTGGCATGCTGTGAAAGGGTCAGGAGAACGTTCTAACTATCTTTTGTATCTTTACAGTTGTTTGACCTTTGTGATACTGATCGTGTTGGCGTGCTGTGAAGGGGTCAGGAGAACGTTCTAACTATCTTTTGTATCTTTACAGTTGTTTGACCTTTGTGATACTGATCGTGTTGGCATGCTGTGAAGGGGTCAGGAGAACGTTCCCACTGAATATGATCTTCTTAGGATTGTTTGTATGTTACTTTGTCTTGTTAATTCATAGTCAAGCATGTCTGTAAGTAAACAGTCAAGTGTATGCTTATCTTTTGGCACTGTAGATGACCAATCTGGAAATTGGTTGTTCTGGTTTTAATGTTGTTTGGAGAAGGAACACAAGATTTGAAAAGTACAGGAGGTAACAAAGGTAGAATAAGTACAGTCAAACCTGATCTTTCAATAAGGGACGATACCAGGTACTTCTACCTATTTAAAATGGTATTTGGTACCTCCTGATTTTAAAGAGTAGTATATCAGATATTCATGAAAATGTTAAATTTTAATATAAAGTACCACCTGTAAATAGTGAAGTACTGGTACACTTAAAAATATTGAAAGCCCTGCTTAAAGGACACCTCTATGTAACAAATCACTGTCTAAAAAGGGCAGTATCATTTTTCCCACTAATGAAAAGTGCATATAATTTTAACTTGTATTTAAAGGGCAACTGCTCATAAAGGCTATGTTTTCAGGTTCCCTTGAGTGAACATCATATACAGGTTTGACTGTACTATGCAAGTCTATGATAAAGCAGATGTCATATTTCTGTTTTGAAATAGTATGGAAGTTGGATATACAACTACCTATGCAATCAGTGTCTATCACCACTAATGTTGTGAGGTCGAATACCGCTCATGTCGAGGTGCACTCAATGCAACATTATGTGATAAAGTTTGTCAGTGACTTGTGACAGATCGGTGGTTTTCTCTGGGTTCTCCAGTTTCCTCCACCAATAAAACTTACCTCCAAGATATAACTGAAATATTGTTGAAAGTGGCATTGAACACCATATTCCTAAGCCCCCATAAGACTTTGAAAACGAACAAATGATTGGATAACATGAAGTCCTATAAAAATCTTTGTGAAGAAAAAAAATTGTCGTGGATAATTTAATCTGACGTTCACATTGTTGAAAGTGCCATTAAGCACAAATAATTTATTCTAACCCACTGTTCTTCCAAAGCACCAGAGTTCACCCCCTGTTTTTAGTGGGGTTCATGTTACTCGATCTGTAGTCTTCTGTGTAGTATTTTGTAGATCCTTTTTTTGTCCATTTTCTTTTAGCCATTGTCATGTCACATTCTTAAATTTGCAGCTTCTGATTGCCCTTTTGGTGTCTTCAATCTTTTCTTGTTGTTTATACAGCAGATTGTAAACACTAAACAGCCCTCACGATCAATACCGGTCCTCCGGCCCAAGATCTGTAAAACTTTGTTTGGACCAGTAAATTTTTCAGTTTTTATTTAGAAATATGTTAAAATTAATTCTAGAATTTGATTCGGACCAGTAAATCCAACTTTTCATTTCGAGGATTGTGTAAATAGTATAGAAACAAGTTATAATGTATATTTTGTGTGTGTTTTTTCAGACTTTATGTGAAGCATTTTTACTAGGCACTGTGGCAGCGTAAGTATATTTACTGGAAGTTATATTGTCATTGCACAGACTCCAACTTTACATCTTGAGAACAAATTACTCTGAAATCTAGTCCAAATGCTTACATATTGTTGTAAATTCAACCCATCTAAACTCCTACTTCTGAAATATAGTTGGTACTAAATTCAGTCTTTCAATAACAACTGGTCAATTTGCTTTTTCTGGATGGCAGCAATCTTTTAAGTCACCCTTTTCCAAAGTATTTTATCAGGTTTCAATTTTCTTTAGCTATATCATGGCGAGAATAAATTAAATTCAATTGAGATGATAAAGATGTCCACTTTGTACACGTTTAGTTGGATTTGTATAGTACCAGCTCACTGAATCTCAGACACATTATCCTGATTCCGTGCCAACCAGTCTTTGCTCTTTCTCCTTAATGCTGCATGCTTAGCGGAGAAGCAACAAATACCAATTTTGTACTTTTTGAATTGACTCGAATGGGGCTCGAATCCACGGTCTACCAAACTCATGTTATCCATTCTGCGAGTAATAAAACTTGATGCGAAGCCAGTAAAAATTATGAAATGCCCTCGCTCATCAATTGAAAAGGAAAAAAGGCATAACAGTCTTCGTTCTTGTACAGAAATACTGACCTAAGTACCAGGTAATTAATTATTTGACCTATTATCCAACTGTATATTTCAGACACTATGAGGCAGACGCTGTTCTAATTGCTGTGGGAATAACTGCGGTATGTACCGGGTACTTTCTTTTCTAAAAGGTCACATGATGTTCTACCATCATGTGATGTTTGTTGTCAGTACATTGTTTTTGTTGACGTCTCGCATTTTAATATTTCCTTTTGAAACCAACGGGCCAAATTAAACCAATCTTATTTGTTCCCCTACCATAATTATATCCTATAGCTCCATCCTGTACCCATTGTTGGTAATCCTCACCTAAGTGTCAACTGAAACACCTACATTGGTTTTGGACTTGTCCAGTTACTGATCCGGCATTTAGAAGTTGTTATAGCAACATAACATTACTCAAATGTTTGTTTGGTCGGTAGGTCTAAAAATTGTGTTTATTATAAAATCATGTTTTTTTGTTTACTATCTAAATAAGGTATCAATGGTTTCTGTCATTTGAGCATTTTTTTAATTCCTGACCATATTTTGTTTTGTTTACACGAAATCCAAAACAAACATTTCATTAATTTTTGGGGACAAATCAAAATAGTTTCCCATTGTGAATCAAACAGTGAATTTCCTGAAATACGTATAACAAACAAAGAGAAGAAAAATGAATTAATTATATAGCTTGTAATGTTGTTTTTTTTTCTCAGGCATCTGACTGTCAGCCTCTGAGGTTTTATTGTGTTTTTTATTTGATTATTAATATGAACGTTTTTTTAATCTTTCAGATTGTTGTTTTCGCACTGACGATTTTTGCTTTCCAGACAAAAGTACGTATGAAAAAACAAGATTTTTTAGAAGCTAAAATATTTATATTATGGTAGTTGGATTTTCAACTACATATACAATCAGTGCCTATCACCACTAACGTGAGTTCGAATCCCACTCAGGCGAGGTGTACTTGATACAACATTATGTGATAAAGTTTGTCAATGACTTGCGGCAGGTCGATGGTTTTCTCCGGGTACTCCGGTTTCCTCCACCAATAAAACTGACCGCCACAATATAGCTAAAAATTGTTGAAAGTGGCGTAAAACACCATAACCTTAACCCCACTCCCTATTTTTTATATTTGTATTTATTGTTGATTTTTGTGTGAGGTTAACAGACCTTTAGACTGGACTGTTACACAATGCTAAGAGACGACAGTTTTGTTTGAAGATCTTATAAAAATACTTTAGGCTATTGTATTGTTACTTAAATTGTCAGAATCAGAGTTTATTTATAAAACTTATAAAAATTGATTTAGATGGCTTCAATAAATGAATTACCATTCACTTCGTATGAAAATATCAAAAGCTGAATGATGTTTGAAAAGTATTGTTCTACATATTGCATTTAAATAGAAGTGATTGTTATTTAATGCCAAATGATCAATTTTTCAGTAAATATCATACAGAGAAACTACATACAAAGCCTATAAAATTGGTATTTATTGCTTCTCTACTAAGGATGAAGCTTTAAGGAGTAAGAGCAAAGACTGGTTAGCTCAGAATCAGAATAATGTCTACCTGCCGCTGCTGTTTCAGTGAGCTAGTACAACAAAGATCTTCTTTCTATTTGTTTTCAGTGGGACTTCACTATGATGGGTGGAATGCTGTTTGTATTAGTCATAGTTTTGATCTGTTTTGGAATAGCGGCTGCTATCATCCAGAGCAAAGTAAGTAATTGTATACTGTCAAAAACTTAGTATTTACATAATGGTACACTTTTATGTACAATGTTTTAACAACACATCTGCAAATTTAGAAAATACATGTAATACAAGGGGGCCATTGTGGATTTACAACTACAGTCAAACCTGTATTAAAAGTCATCTTTGGGACAAAGAAAAAGTGACCTTATAAGACAGGTGACCTCTTAAAAGAGGTTCAATTCATATGCAATATTCTATGATAGGACAAGAAAAAGGTGACCTTTTAATACAGGTGACTGTTTAACAGAGGTGACCGCATGGACAGGTTTGACTGTACCTGTGCAATCGGTGCCTATCACCACTAACGTTGTGAGTTCAAGTCCCGATCAGGTGAGGTGTACTCGATACAACATTATGTGATAAAGTTTGTTAGTGACTTGCAGCAGGTCAGTGGTCTTTTCCGGGTACTCTGGTTTCTTCCACCAATAAAACTGACCGCCACGATATAGCTAAAATATTGTTGAAAGTGGCATTAAACACCATAAACCCCCCATATGTAATTCAAAATATATACTGTGAATTCATGATTTTTAGTAGTTTATCAATTTTTGTGCATTTCATTGATCACATCAAACCACAAAATTAAGAAAATAAGTAAGTTTTCATTTATTTAATTAATTTTATTGATAGAATTATATTAAATTTGCTGAAAATTTATAATTAAGGGAAAGAAAAGTTTGCCAGAGGATTAATTTTCTTCCTGGTTTTTTTAGCTCGTAAAACTATATTTTCATATTTGCCGACAATGTATTATACATATTTTGTCTTATGTATGAAGTAGAAACTAATATTAATAATGATTATTTATATTATAGAGCCTGGTGTATGCCTCCATTGGAGCTCTAATTTTCTTTATTTATGTTATAGATTCTGAGCCTGGTGTATGCCTCCATTGGAGCTCTAATTTTCTTTATTTATGTTATAGATCCTGAGCCTGGTGTATGCCTCCATTGGAGCTCTAATTTTCTTTATTTATGTTATAGATCCTGAGCCTGGTGTATGCCTCCATTGGAGCTCTAATTTTCTTTATTTATGTTATAGATCCTGAGCCTGGTGTATGCCTCCATTGGAGCTCTAATTTTCTTTATTTATGTTATAGATCCTGAGCCTGGTGTATGCCTCCATTGGAGCTCTAATTTTCTTTATTTATTGTTATAGATCCTGAGCCTGGTGTATGCCTCCATTGGAGCTCTAATTTTCTTTATTTATGTTATAGATCCTGAGCCTGGTGTATGCCTCCATTGGAGCTCTAATTTTCTTTATTTATGTTATAGATCCTGAGCCTGGTGTATGCCTCCATTGGAGCTCTAATTTTCTTTATTTATGCTATAGATCCTGAGCCTGGTGTATGCTTCCATTGGAGCTCTAATTTTCTTTATTTATGTTATAGATCCTGAGCCTGGTGTATGCCTCCATTGGAGCTCTAATTTTCTTTATTTATGTTATAGATCCTGAGCCTGGTGTATGCCTCCATTGGAGCTCTAATCTTCTCTGCTGTAAGTAATAGTCTTATTTAAAGTATTTTGACCTTGAAATGCACTAAATGGCTAAAACAGGTAATATTTTGATGAGATGAGATGATGATGTCTGCTTTGTACTAGATCAACATGCTTAGTTGGATTTTTATAGTCATGCTAGTGGTAGCTCACTGAACCAGCAGTCTAAGAGTACACATGTTGCTCCACTCGGACACATTATCATGATGAAAATGGCATCAAGCACTCTCTGGTTACTTCAGTTTCCTCTGCTAATATAGTGTTGAAAGTAGCATTAAACACCAATAAAACTGACATAGTGTTGAAAGTGGCATTAAACACCAATAAAACTGACATAGTGTTGAAAGTGGCATTAAACACCAATAAAACTGACATAGTGTTGAAAGTGGCATTAAACACCAATAAAACTGACATAGTGTTGAAAGTGGCATTAAACACCAATAAAACTGACATAGTATTGAAAGTGGCATTAAACACCAATAAAACTGACATAGTGTTGAAAGTGGCATTAAACACCAATAAAACTGACATAGTGTTGAAAGTGGCATTAAACACCAATAAAACTGACATAGTGTTGAAAGTGGCATTAAACACCAATAAAACTGACATAGTGTTGAAAGTGGCATTAAACACCAATAAAACTGACATAGTGTTGGAAGTGGCATTAAACACCAATAAAACTGACATAGTGTTGAAAGTAGCATTAAACACCAATAAAACTGACATAGTGTTGAAAGTAGCATTAAACACCAATAAAACTGACATAGTGTTGAAAGTGGCATTAAACACCAATAAAACTGACATAGTGTTGAAAGTGGCATTAAACACCAATAAAACTGACAGTGTTGAAAGTAGCATTAAACACCAATAAAACTGACATAGTATTGAAAGTGGCATTAAACACCAATAAAACTGACATAGTGTTGAAAGTGGCATTAAACACCAATAAAACTGACATAGTGTTGAAAGTGGCATTAAACACCAATAAAACTGACAGTGTTGAAAGTAGCATTAAACACCAATAAAACTGACATAGTATTGAAAGTGGCATTAAACACCAATAAAACTGACATAGTGTTGAAAGTGGCATTAAACACCAATAAAACTGACATAGTGTTGAAAGTGGCATTAAACACCAATAAAACTGACATAGTGTTGAACGTGGCATTAAACACCAATAAAACTGACAGTGTTGAAAGTGGCATTAAACACCAATAAAACTGACATAGTGTTGAAAGTGGCATTAAACACCAATAAAACTGACATAGTGTTGAAAGTGGCATTAAACACCAATAAAACTGACAGTGTTGAAAGTAGCATTAAACACCAATAAAACTGACATAGTATTGAAAGTGGCATTAAACACCAATAAAACTGACATAGTGTTGAAAGTGGCATTAAACACCAATAAAACTGACATAGTGTTGAAAGTGGCATTAAACACCAATAAAACTGACAGTGTTGAAAGTGGCATTAAACACCAATAAAACTGACATAGTGTTGAAAGTGGCATTAAACACCAATAAAACTGACATAGTGTTGAAAGTGGCATTAAACACCAATAAAACTGACAGTGTTGAAAGTAGCATTAAACACCAATAAAACTGACATAGTATTGAAAGTGGCATTAAGCACCAATAAAACTGGCATAGTATTGAAAGTGGCATTAAACACCAATAAAATGACTTAGTATTGAAAGTGGCATTAAACACCAATAAAACTGACATAGTGTTGAAAGTGGCATTAAACACCAATAAAACTGACATAGTGTTGAAAGTGGCATTAAACACCAATAAAACTGACATAGTATTGAAAGTGGCATTAAACACCAATAAAATGACTTAGTATTGAAAGTGGCATTAAACACCAATAAAACTGACAGTGTTCAAAGTGACATTAAACACCAATAAAACTGACATAGTGTTGAAAGTGTCATAAACACCAATAAAACTGACATAGTATTGAAAGTGGCATTAAACACCAATAAAACTGACATAGTGTTGAAAGTAGCATTAAACACCAATAAAACTGACATAGTGTTGAAAGTGGCATTAAACACCAATAAAACTGACAGTGTTCAAAGTGACATTAAACACCAATAAAACTGACATAGTATTGAAAGTGGCATTAAACACCAATAAAATGACTTAGTATTGAAAGTGGCATTAAACACCAATAAAACTGACAGTGTTCAAAGTGACATAGTTTTGAAAGTGTCATAAACACCAATAAAACTGACATAGTATTGAAAGTGGCATTAAACACCAATAAAACTGACATAGTGTTGAAAGTAGCATTAAACACCAATAAAACTGACATAGTGTTGAAAGTGGCATTAAACACCAATAAAACTGACATAGTGTTGAAAGTGGCATTAAACACCAATAAAACTGACATAGTATTGAAAGTGGCATTAAACACCAATAAAACTGACATAGTGTTGAAAGTGGCATTAAACACCAATAAAACTGACATAGTGTTGAAAGTGGCATTAAACACCAATAAAACTGACATAGTGTTGAAAGTGGCATTAAACACCAATAAAACTGATATTGTGTTGAAAGTAGCATTAAACACCAATAAAACTGACATAGTGTTGAAAGTGGCATTAAACACCAATAAAACTGACATAGTATTGAACGTGGCATTAAACACCAATAAAACTGACATAGTTTTGAAAGTGTCATAAACACCAATAAACTGACATAGTGTTGAAAGTGGCATTAAACACCAATAAAACTGACATAGTATTGAAAGTGGCATTAAAAGCTGATGTAGTTTTGAAAGTGGCATTAAAAGCTGACAAAGTGTTGAAAGTTGCAAAGAAAAAAAAATGTTACAGTGTGGGAAACCATTTTTTTCAAACACTCGCCAAAATGGCGAGTGGACTGAAACAAGTACTCGCCAAAATGAATTAGAGCTCGCCATGTTTGGCGAGTGACATTTTTTTTAAACTCGCCAACAAATACCAAATAAACAATACAGTAATGTTCAACAATTTATTTTGCAGATTTTGACAAGTCATTAACTTGGTCAAGAAGGATCAACACTCTCTTAAGAGCTGCGTTGATCTCTTCTTCTTCAATTTCGTTGTCTTCGTCTTCATCAACTGGCTCATCATCAATGTCGCGGTATAAAACATGTATGTCAAACCCGGTTCCGACACATGTTTTCGCGTAGGTTTTCGCTACAAATTTGTTTGAAATATTTCAAAACCAAATTATTTTATTTGCATTAATTTTAAAAGTCATCACATCTATTTGTAATGAAACAATATTTCATTTAATCGTGAAATCAACCTTGGCAAAATTATGAGGGGTCGGGATTGTATACTTAATTTTTCTGTTTACAGAAATGAAGTGTCATAGCGGAATGTTTTCTTATCGAGTACAATGATTAATAAAATGTTGGATAAATGACACAATTAACAGAAAATTTAACTGTTTGGGAGCTATGATATTTTAAAGCTGTAAACCAGTTATTGTGGAGAGCGTTTTCAAGTTCCTACTCGCCAGACCGGCGAGTATAAAATGGATCTTACTCCCCACCTGAAATTTCCACTCGCGTTTGGCGAGTTGGCGAGCGGTCGTTTCCCACACTGATGTTAGTATGGTTGTCGACCTATATTTTATATTAATGGTGCCCAGTTTTATTGTTTTATTCTACAAGATGATTTTGACTTATTTTTCAGTATATTGTATTTGACACACAGCTAATGTTAGGAGGGAAGCACAAGTACTCTCTCTCCCCAGAAGAATACATCTTTGCAGCCCTTAACCTCTACTTGGACATTGTCAATCTGTTTTTGTTCATTTTAACCATTGTCGGGGCAGCCAGAGACTAACTTATGTGTAGTCGATATTTGAGGCCAGCATAGACGAAAGAGAAGGTCTGAATAAGTATTATGTTTTGTCTGATAATGTTAAAACTATCAAATGAATTTCCATAAAACCTTGTTATGTAATGTTTAATTCTGATGGTAGATAGTTTCAATGAAGTGATACAGTAAACAAAATATAGCAACCTCCACAATATAACTGAAATATTGTTGAAAGTGGCGTTAAACACCATAAACCAAACCTAATCAGAAAAATATTTCTCCAGATATAGCAACTAGCATCAGTCAATGACAGTACTATCTGCGAATTGAAATTAACACATTTTTTTTTCAATCATCGTTAATATGAAATTTTTTTGTTTTGGTAGAAATGAAAATTTTTCCATCTGATGAGCAGATTTCCTCTTTTTTTTTGTGCCAAATATTTTTAAATAGAGTGTGGCAAACTTTGTCAAAACAGCAGGAAAATGAACTTTCCTCTTTTGTTTTTGTCAGTGTGTGTTCATGCCACGATATAGCTGATATAATGCTAATGTTGGAGTTAAACACCAATTAATCAATCTATTTTTATCAGTGATCACTTTCGTCTCTGTTTTTGATCATTTAGGACATCATTCATTGCATGATCAGATTTGATTTGAATAACATAAATATGTTTTCAAAGACATATAAAATGCATTAACAATGAATGAAAATGTACAAAAACCAGGAAGAAAATAGGAAATTTTGTAAAAAAAAATTATCTATCACATATTTCAACGTCAGTGTGTCTTCAAAGTCGAAATTAAGAAATTTTTAGGTACTGAAACTTTAATTTTCAGAAATAAATATTCTAGATAATGGCCTGTGATCACAGATATTTAAATCCATTGTTCGAAAATTGTGTAAATTTCTTAGTAATAAGAAAGCTATCTATATATAGATTGTGCTTTGCTTGTGGAATTATTCCTAAAATGCAACATAATATGATTTAATGTTTTTCTGTAAAGATTAGAGTTATTTCCCTTGCTTCATTTTTTTTTTTTTTTTTCATCTTTTAAAAAAGGGAGAAATTGTTGATACTATTATATGAATAATTTTGCTGGATAATGTCTAAATGCTCTCTCCAATATTAGGAATGCCATGATATGGCTGAGATATTGCTAAGGTTGGCGTTGAACACCAATCAATCAATCAACCAATATTAGGCATGATAATTGTGTATTTTCCAACTAATAAAGGTTGTTTCTGTATTTGTTTGACCCAATACATATATATGATACATGTTTACTCTCAAATATACTTTTGATAATAAATTAAATAATTCGTCATTGTCTCAAAAATGCTTTGTACATTAAACAGGTATAAATAGACACCATGCAACAAAGTGAGCAACTAACTAATGTCAAAATAAATCAACCATAGTTGAAATATATATGCATTTTTTTTTTGTATGTATTCAACCCAAAAGTTTAGAAATATGAAAAACAAAAAAAAACCAATAGCAAAATCATAGAAAGAGGCAAAATGTAGGCATAATCGTTCTGTTTCTGTGGAAAGGAAATTGGCGGGAAATTCTTATGCAGAAATTTAGTCACCATGGTGATTAAGAACATTATGTAAAGTTAATTAACTGGTAAAACATGCTAAGAATAGCAGAACAAATAGTAGGAAAAAGGTGAACTATTCCATCCATTGAAGATAAAACTGAATTCTTAGAAATTATTGCTTTAACCCTAGCTGCTGTATAAACAAATTCTCTATATCTTGAGAGAAAAAAAATTGTTTTAATAATATTTATTTTCAAAAGAAATCTGATTTATTAAGATATCATGACAAAAATAATTTATTATTAAAAAGTCTTTCCCCAGACATGACCACATGATATTACTTGTACTTAATTCTCTTGATTCTGAAAATTTGAGATGTGTTTTGCCCTAAAACAGGGGTTACTGGTCTGCTCATCCTCCATTTTTCAAGGTCGTCACTACCTCAATGTTGCCATAATATGCTGCTATGTGTAGATGTGTCTTACCCTAAAACAGGGGTTACTGGTCTGCTTCATCCTCCATATGTCATGGCCTTCACCACCAGTGTTGCCATTCTCTCCTGCAATGTGTAAATGTGTCTTGCCCTAAACCAGGGGTTACTGGTCTGCTCATCCTCTCTTATTCGAAGCCTTCACCACCTCAGTGTAGCCATACTATGCTGCATGGTGAAGTGGTGTCTTGCCCTAAAACAGGGGTTACTGGTCTGCTGATCCTCCATTTTTCAAGATCTTCACCACCTTAGTGTTGCCATACTATGCTGCATGGTGAAGTGGTGTCTTACCCTAAATCAGGGGTTACTGGTCTGCTGATCCTCCATTTTTAGCTCACCTGACCCAAAGGGTCATGTGAGCTATTCCCATCACTTGGCGTCCGTCGTCGTCGTACGTCGTAAACTTTTTCAAAAATCTTCTCCTCTGAAAGTACTAGACCAATGGAAACCAAACTTGGTCTGAATCATTACTAGGGTGTCTAGTTTCAAAATTGTGTCCGGTGATGTCGTGCACCAACCAACATGGCCGCTGTTACTAAAAATAGAACATATGGTAAAATTGCAGGTTTTTGGTAGTAACTCAAAAACCGTTAGTAATATCAAAAATCTGACATGGGTAAAAATGATCAGCACATCAAGATCTACCTACCCTGCAATTTTGAAGTAAATCTGATTACCCATCTTGGAGTTATTGCCCTTTTTTCATCAAATTTGTAAAATTTTAATACTTTTCGTCTTATATTTCAAAGACTATAAGAGATAGATGTTAAGTTTATTGCAAAAATGTGCGGCATATCAAGATCTACCTACCCTGCAATTTTGAAGTAAATCCCAATACTCATTTTGGAGTTATTTCCCTTTTTTCATCAAAATTTTAATACTTTTCGTCCTTTATTTCAAAAACTATAAGAGACAGATGGTAAGTTGAAACTGCAAACACGATCAGCATGTCAAGATCTACCTACCCTGCAATTTTGAAGTAAATTTGATTACCCATCTTGGAGTTATTGCCCTTTTTTCATCAATTTTTTTTTTTCATTTTAATACTTTTCGTCTTATATTTCAAAAACTATTTAGAGATAGATGTTAAGTTTATTGCAAAAATGTGCAGCATATCAAGATCTACCTACCCTGCAATTTTGAAGTAAATCCCATTACCCATTTTGACCGATTATGCAAATTAGAAAAAAGGGGGGATGAAATTTAAAAAAAAATCTTCTCCTCTAAAACTACTGATCCAATCTCAACCAAACTTTGCTGAAATGATCCTTAGGTGGTCCCCTTTCAAATTTGTGTCCGTCAGCGCCGTCCTGTATCCAAAATGGCCACCATTACTTAAAATAGAAATTTCTTCAAATGGCCAAAACTGCTCTATTTTAAGCCAGAAAGTGCCCAAATTTGAACTGTATAAGCATAATGATGAACTTTTTAACATATATTACGGGATTTTTTATGAACTTTGAACTTTTACTGATTTTGACTGATTATGCAAATTAGAAACTACTGAGCCAATCTCAACCAAACTTTGCTGAAATGATTCTTGGGTGGTCCTCTTCCAAAATTGTGTCCGGCATTTCAGAACACCGACCAAGATGGCCGCCACAGCCGAACTTAATTTAACATAGGACCCTATGGGAAATTCCCGTAAAAATCTTTTTGTCTGAAACCATTTGCTCAACAAGAACAAAATTTTGATGAAATAGTCATTGGATGGTTCTCTTCCAAAAATGTGTCTGGCGGTTCGACCCTTCGATCAATTTTTTTTTTACCTGCCATATTTTGAAGTAAATCTGATTACCCATCTTGGAGTTCTTGCCCTTTTTTCATCAAATTTATAAAAAAAAAAATAATACTTTTCGTCTTACATTTCAAAAATTTGCAGCATGTCAAGCTCTACCAACCCTGCAATTTTGAAGTAAATCCAATTACCCATTTTGGAGTTGTTGCCCTTTTTTCATCAAAATGTTCTCAATTTTAATACTATCATCTTATATCTCAAAAACTATTAGAGATAGAGGGAAAGTTTAAACTGCAAAAATGTTCAGCATGTCAAGATCTACAAAAAAATTCCCACAGTTGAAAATGTGAGACAACTGTGAAGAGTTATTCCTCTTGAAATGCATTTTTTTATCGACTCACTGCTTTTGGTTACTCAAATAATCAAAGGGAAGCAACTCTATTACAAAATGTGTGAAGTAGGAAAAGCTAAATTTTGAGAATCATTGACATATATGGTTTTTTTACAGCAATTTTGATAACTTACATTAAAGGGGGGAACCCCTGCCCACATTTTTTTGTGTAGAAGGAGTCTGCAATGACGAAGGCTACATTTGTTAATTTTTTTTACCGAAGTTATCAAGTTTTATTGACTAATGTTGTTATTATACCCAGGTGAGCTATACAGGCTCCTGGGAGCCTCTAGTTCAAGGTATTCACCACCTCAGTGTAGCCATACTATGCTGCATGGTGAAGTGGTGTCTTACCCTAAAACAGGGGTTACTGGTCTGCTGATCCTCCATTTTTCAAGGTGTTCACCACCTCAGTGTAGCCATACTATGCTGCATGGTGAGGTGGTGTCTTACCCTAAAACAGGGGTTACTAGTGACTTTATTGAAGACTGGTCTGCACCTCCTTGAGGCCTTCACCATCTCAATCTTCCCATACTCTCCTGCTTTGTGTAGATGTGTCTTACCCTAAAACAATGGTCACTGCCTGATTTATTACAGTTAAGTTCCATCCTTCAACAATCCTTGTTCCCACATAAAGGATCAAGTATATTTTGTTTTCATTTTTATTCCATGTGGCAATGGTTACTGCCTGTTCCATTGAAGAAAGGTTCAAAGGTCTGGTTCTCCCCTCTTTATCAATGCCTCGTTTGTCTCAATGTTGCCAGTCCTTGCTGCCCAGAGTAGATGTGTCCTGCCCTAAAACAATAGTTTTGACATTCATTGAAGACAGGTAGGTTCCAGCCTTCAATAGAATCTCTGTCATATCTGTGTGTTTCTTGTTCTCACATTAGGGATCAAATATGTTTGTCTTCATTTTATTCCCTGTGGCAATAGTTACTGCCTGATCCTGTAAAGACAGGTAGGTTCCAGCCTTCAGTAGAATTTCTGTCATATCTGTGTTTCTTGTTCTCACATTAGGGATCAAATATGTTTGTCTTCATTTTATTCCCTGTGGCAGTAGTTACTGCCTGATCCTGTAAAGACAGGTAGGTTCCAGCCTTCAATAGAATCTCTGTCATATCTGTAAGACTTGCTCTCGCATTAGGGATCAAATATTTTTGTCTTCCTTAAAATTCCCTGTGGCAGTGGTTACTGCCTGATCCTTTAAAGACAGGTAGGTTCAAGCCTTCACTAGAATCTCTGTCATATCTGTATGACTTGCACTCGCATTAGGGATCAAATATGTTTGTCTTCATTTTATTCCCTGTGGCAGTAGTTACTGCCTGATCCTGTAAAGACAGGTAGGTTCCAGCCTTCACTAGAATCTCTGTCATATCTGTATGACTTGCTCTCGCATTAGGGATCAAATATGTTTGTCTTCATTTTATTCCCTGTGGCAGTAGTTACTGCCTGATCCTGTAAAGACAGGTAGGTTCCAGCCTTCAATAGAATCTCTGTCATATCTGTATGACTTGCTCTCGCATTAGGGATCAAATATGTCTGTCTTCATTTTATTCCCTGTGGCAGTAGTTACTGCCTGATCCTTCAAAGACAGGTAGGTTCCAGCCTTCAATAGAATCTCTGTCATATCTGTATGACTTGCTCTCGCATTAGGGATCAAATATGTTTGTCTTCATTTTATTCCCTGTGGCAGTAGTTACTGCCTGATCCTGTAAAGACAGGTAGGTTCCAGCCTTCACTAGAATCTCTGTCATATCTGTATGACTTGCTCTCGCATTAGGGATCAAATATGTTTGTCTTCATTTTATTCCCTGTGGCAGTAGTTACTGCCTGATCCTGTAAAGACAGGTAGGTTCCAGCCTTCAATAGAATCTCTGTCATATCTGTATGACTTGCTCTCGCATTAGGGATCAAATATGTTTGTCTTTATTTTATTCCCTGTGGCAGTAGTTACTGCCTGATCCTTCAAAGACAGGTAGGTTCCAGCCTTCAATAGAATCTCTGTCATATCTGTATGACTTGCTCTCGCATTAGGGATCAAATATGTTTGTCTTCATTTTATTCCCTGTGGCAGTAGTTACTGCCTGATCCTGTAAAGACAGGTAGGTTCCAGCCTTCACTAGAATCTCTGTCATATCTGTATGACTTGCTCTCGCATTAGGGATCAAATATGTTTGTCTTCATTTTATTCCCTGTGGCAGTAGTTACTGCCTGATCCTGTAAAGACAGGTAGGTTCCAGCCTTCAATAGAATCTCTGTCATATCTGTATGACTTGCTCTCGCATTAGGGATCAAATATGTTTGTCTTTATTTTATTCCCTGTGGCAGTAGTTACTGCCTGATCCTTCAAAGACAGGTAGGTTCCAGCCTTCAGTAGAATCTCTGTCATATCTTTGTTGCTTGTTCTCACATTAGGGATCAAATATTTTTGTCTTCCTTAAAATTCCCTGTGGCAGTGGTTACTGCCTGATCCTTCAAAGACAGGTAGGTTCCAGCCTTCACTAGAATCTCTGTCATATCTTTGTTGCTTGTTCTCACATTAGGGATCAAATATTTTTGTCTTCCTTAAAATTCCCTGTGGCAGTGGTTACTGCCTGATCCTTCAAAGACAG
The DNA here is from genome assembly GCA_963680875.1 of Bathymodiolus brooksi. Taxonomy (NCBI): domain Eukaryota; kingdom Metazoa; phylum Mollusca; class Bivalvia; order Mytilida; family Modiolidae; genus Bathymodiolus; species Bathymodiolus brooksi. The sequence goes on from OY804584.1 coordinate 30,974,444, forward strand.
GTAAGTTCCAGCCTTCACTAGACTCTCTGTCATATCTGTGTTTCTTGTTCTCACATTGGGGATCAAATATGTTTGTCTTCATTTTATTCCCTGTGGCAGTGGTTACTGCCTGATCCTGTAAAGACAGGTAGGTTCCAGCCTTCACTAGAATCTCTGTCATATCTTTGTTGCTTGTTCTCACATTAGGGATCAAATATTTTTGTCTTCCTTAAAATTCCCTGTGGCAGTGGTTACTGCCTGATCCTTCAAAGACAGGTAGGTTCCAGCCTTCAATAGAATCTCTGTCATATCTGTATGACTTGCTCTCGCATTAGGGATCAAATATGTTTGTCTTCATTTTATTCCCTGTGGCAGTAGTTACTGCCTGATCCTGTAAAGACAGGTAGGTTCCAGCCTTCACTAGAATCTCTGTCTTATCTGTATGACTTGCTCTCGCATTAGGGATCAAATATGTTTGTCTTCATTTTATTCCCTGTGGCAGTAGTTACTGCCTGATCCTGTAAAGATAGGTAGGTTCCAGCCTTCACTAGAATCTGTCATATCTGTTGCTTGTTCTCACATTAGGGATCAATCATTTTTGTCTTCCTTAAAATTCCCTGTGGCAGTGGTTACTGCCTGATCCTTTAAAGACAGGTAGGTTCAAGCCTTCACTAGAATCTCTGTCATATCTGTATGACTTGCACTCGCATTAGGGATCAAATATGTTTGTCTTCATTTTATTCCCTGTGGCAGTAGTTACTGCCTGATCCTGTAAAGACAGGTAGGTTCCAGCCTTCACTAGAATCTCTGTCATATCTGTATGACTTGCTCTCGCATTAGGGATCAAATATGTTTGTCTTCATTTTATTCCCTGTGGCAGTAGTTACTGCCTGATCCTGTAAAGACAGGTAGGTTCCAGCCTTCAATAGAATCTCTGTCATATCTGTATGACTTGCTCTCGCATTAGGGATCAAATATGTTTGTCTTCATTTTATTCCCTGTGGCAGTAGTTACTGCCTGATCCTGTAAAGACAGGTAGGTTCCAGCCTTCAATAGAATCTCTGTCATATCTGTATGACTTGCTCTCACATTAGGGATCAAATATTTTTGTCTTCCTTAAAATTTCCTGTGGCAGTGGTTACTGCCTGATCCTTCAAAGACAGGTAGGTTCCAGCCTTCAGTAGAATCTCTGTCATATCTGTTGCTTGTTCTCACATTAGGGATCAAATACTCTTGTCTTCCTTAAAATTCCCTGTGGCAGTAGTTACTGCCTGATCCTGTAAAGACAGGTAGGTTCCAGCCTTCAATAGAATCTCTGTCATATCTGTATGACTTGCTCTCACATTAGGGATCAAATATTTTTGTCTTCCTTAAAATTCCCTGTGGCAGTAGTTACTGCCTGATCCTGTAAAGACAGGTAGGTTCCAGCCTTCAATAGAATCTCTGTCATATCTGTATGACTTGCTCTCACATTAGGGATCAAATACTCTTGTCTTCCTTAAAATTCCCTGTGGCAGTAGTTACTGCCTGATCCTTCAAAGACAGGTAGGTTCCAGCCTTCAGTAGAATCTCTGTCATATCTGTTGCTTGTTCTCACATTAGGGATCAAATACTCTTGTCTTCCTTAAAATTCCCTGTGGCAGTAGTTACTGCCTGATCCTTTGACAGGTTGGTTCCTCTCTTTGTCAAGACTTCGGGTATCTCAATGTTGCCATACATTGCTGTCCAGTGAAGATGTGTCTTGCCCTAATACAATGGTTACTGCCTGATCCATTGAAGATTGGTCACAGCTCCTCACTTTATTATCATATCTGTTGTTTTCTTTCCTCCGCATGAGTGATCAAATCTTTTTGCCTGTTTTTTCTCCTCTGTAGCAATGGTTACTACCTCGCCCAATGTACAGCTTAACTATATCAATACCTTGGTTACTTCTAGTCCCTTGCTCTCTGCTGTCAATGGAGGGGAGGGGGGTATATGAACATAAAATGGTTTAAACCCATAAAACTAGTTAAACCCCATTACTTTTTATTGAAGTGCCTGTACCAAGCCAAAAGAGTGAACAGTCATGTATATTTGTGTTAGGAGTAATGATTTTGGAATTGTTTTGACGTTTTTTGTTTTCATTTTACAACTTAAACCATTAGAGGCAGGTTTTTTTTCTAAGTTTGTTGTTAGGTTTTGGTTTTCACTCAAAACTAGAAATTCAGAATTTTATGCAAAATTAAAAGTAAACAACATGTTATATAATTGTCCATTAATTAAAAGTAAACAACATGTTTTTTTATAATTGTCCATTAATTAAAAGTAAACAACATGTTATATAATTGTCCATTAATTAAAAGTAAACAACATGTTATATAATTGTCCATTAATTAAAAGTAAACAACATGTTATATAATTGTCCATTAATTAAAAGTAAACAACATGTTATATAATTGTCCATTAATTAAAAGTAAACAACATGTTATATAATTGTTCATTAATTAAAAGTAAACAACATGTTATATAATTGTTCATTAATTAAAAGTAAACAACATGTTATATAATTGTCCATTAATTAAAAGTAAACAACATGTTATATAATTGTTCATTAATATTTATTATGCAATACATGTACTAAAATAAGAAAATTGATAAAAAAAATCCCAAAAAAAATCCATTCATGCTAAAAGAAAAGAAAAATTGACAATTAAAGTGATTGAAACTGAGTGAATAATATATGGATAAGGGAGAAATGTTTTAGCTGTCATTATTGTATAATAGTAGTCCCCCTCTTATAAAGTGACATCTTCAGCAATGAAAAAATGGGCTGAAAAGAAGGGTGGTCTCTCTGGAGGGGGACAATTTAGTAGTAATTTAAGGTGGTACCATACACTTCAGGTAAAATTTGATCTGCTCGTTTAATTTTCTTATTTTTTTGGCAGTGTGTTTGAATATATCCACTGCAATAAATATCAAAATTTTAATAAATTCCAACCAACAGACTCAGAGCTATAACTTCACTAGCCACATAGCAGTTTTTCTCTCTGTGGTTTTGATCACCGAGATGCTTGAAATATGCATACAAACATCATATGATCAAAACGTTCAACTGATTTTAAAGAGTTATCTCCCTGTAGTGTTAGGTACCACCTTAAGTGCATCTGAAATCTGGTCTGATAAGAGGAGTACTACTGTATAAGTCATCTTTGGTCCTATATGTAGAAAGATCTTAATTTGGTTATCAGATATATCTTGTCAGGTTACTAAAAAAAAAGAAAATAAAACCTAGCTTTGTTTTGCCAAAAAAAAAAAAGACTTATGTTACCGGTGTCATATGGTATTTTGACCCCCTGAAAAATCGACCCCAGGGTCAATATACCATATGGTTTACAGAAATATTAATGTGTTATTTTGTTATAGTCAATGTTAGTCATGCTTATTAATTAAAAGGGAGATAACTCATATCAATTCACTGTTTCAGAAACCAATGCATCATGGAAAGGCAACTGTTGTATACCAGTATGCTAATTGTTGTAACATCATTGGTCAGTGCCTCACCATTTACAGCTTTGTAAACCAGAATGATGACATTTTTGATGAATTGTCCCAGGATGCACTAGTTTCTGAAATGGAGAATTGTTGCCTCTAAATATGAAAAAATGTAGTCCTATGTTATTGCAATATGTTATTTGGTATTTTTTGCAACACATTTTTACATTTTGCCTCTAAATATGAGAAAAAAAAGTCCTATTTTATTACAATATGTTATTTAGTGATTTTTTGTAAAAAAAAAAAAAAAAAAAAAACATTTTTGAATGTATCAGTGCTTTTGGGTGAATTTAAAGAAATGTCTTTTAAAAAATTGTATTTTCTTAATTATAGTTAAGACTTCCATCAAACTTTCGTTTATTGTTTTTTGTTTTTTTAATATGCAGTAAACCCTCATTATACTGCCACCTTTTGTACCGAGATATGTTTGTTAATAAACGAGAGCTACAATATATCGAGGGAGAAATTTACAAATAAACTAAACTACATGATTTTTGAAAATTTGGACTTCAGTTTGAATTCAACAATATTTATTCAAAGAAAAACATAAATGATGTCTAATATACTTCAATTACAGAATGTGGATTCAGAAACAAGCTGAAAGCTTATGTTAATCCGTCGCCAACAATTTTGACTTTGAAATTTGATGAAATAAGTTAGGGTGGAGGTAATACAAGGGTATACTGTACATGTATTTGATTTATCTTCAGTTTTATACATGTTTTTATTTTGACAATAACGTAATGTTGATGTGATGTGCTCTAGACACTGTGACAGTCCATATATTTTGTAGTACTGGTACTGATATGACTTCATCCATTTGAATGGATTGCTCAGTCTGTGCTAAAACCACTTTCACTAGTAAGAATTGATTCAGGCCAGTAAAAATTGGTTCAGGCCAGTAGAAATTGGTTCAGGCCAGTAAAAATTGGTTTTGGGCTAGTAAAAATTGGTTCAAGCTAGTAAAAATTGGTTCAAGCTAGTAAAAATTGGTTCAGGCTAGTAAAAATTGGTTCAAGCTAGTAAAAATTGGTTCAAGCTAGTAAAAATTGGTTCGGGCTAGTAAAAGTTGCATAAAATTTGCTTAACCAAATAGAAGCAAATTTTCTAAAAATGCTGTTGGGGCTAGTTTGTCAAAATTTTATTGTCACAGACTGATTGATTTATTTTAAAGGAACATTTCAAAGCAATTAATTGATTAACATATCAAGTTCAACAGCATGTTATTTAAAGGAATTATCTAAGTTTGAATGGAAGATTAATTATAATTTATATCATGTGATGTTATAAACTTTTACTGGCCAACATTGAGGACATTAATTATGTCTGTCTGTGATGTCTGTTAGCAGTATGACAATAAATTAGTTCTAGTATCTTAGTAATGATAAATAGTGTAGAGAACTTTAACTATGTTAAAAGTAAAATTTGATTCAGTCTAGGGTTTGTTTCCAAAGTCAAAAGTCCAAAATGTTCATAGCTGAAATATTGCTAAAGTTGGCATTAAGCACCAACCAATCAATCAATCAATCAACCAAAAAGTTTTATTAGATGTTTGAAACTACATGTATATTGATGTTTTTATGTTCAGTGTTCCCTCAAACTAGTATTGTAACACAGCACATTACTATTGCTTTATGGAATATAAATCATCCTTTGTTTATTTACTTGAGTTATTATTGTTGTTTACGCAGGCATATTAAAGTTATTATTGTTGTTTACGCAGGCATATTAAAGTTATTATTGATGTTTATGCAGACATATTAAAGCACTTGTTAAAAGTTTTATTCCAGGACTAGTCAATTTCATTATGCACACATTTGTTGTTAATAAATATTTTTACATGTCATATGCATTTGTGATTAAAGTTTTTTTGTTTGTTCTGTATTCGTGAAGATGAATATCATTATTTAGTGCATTGTAACCAATTTTCAAGAAGAATTTTATTGACAACTCTCAGACACATACAGTGTAACATGAGGTACATGACATGAAACAATGTTATGAAATTCAAACGTATTGCCAATCAATGTTCAGTCCAAAGTTTCCAAACTCAAAAAATTGTGTTGAGTCATCAGAAATTTAATACAGTCAGTCATCCAGGCATTATGGTAAAAAAAACTTTGGAGCATGAGTTTCATAAAAATTTTGGAGCATGAGTTTCCCAAAAATTTTGGAGTATAAGTTTCATAAAAAAAAAATTGGAACATGAGTTTCATACTCATACTCCAAGGCCTGCTCCTGGCGAGAATCTATCTGTAATATCCATATTTTGTAATTTTTGTATGTATTGTTACTATATATATGTACTGTTGTAGTTAAATATATCTGATTGTGTATATCTACATTTTATATAATAATGTCTTATGAGAATGAAGATTGATGGGTAAAAAAGGTTAAAGGTCAAATTTGTATAGGTTAAAAGGTCAAATTTGTATAGGTTAAAATATCTTGTATGTACAAAATCAGTTAAAAAAACATGTACATGTATGCTTAAATTAAAAATAAAATGGGAGACTTGACTTGACTGACTTCTGAAATAAATTAAATTCTTAAAAAAATAATACTTTGCACAAAGGATTATATTATTAACCCAAGAAAGTGCTTCTGCTTATTTCTGATGGGATCTTTTAATGTTATAATTATTCTTATTAATAATATTATGGGTATTGAAATCGAAACATGACAGCATAGATAAAAAAATTATTGAAAAAAAATAAATTCATAAACATTTTTATTTTTGAAATAAAATAAAATGACAATTATAAGTACATGTATATATGAATTCTTAGTAAAAATCCAATTATCAATATTTTTCACATATTTATGAATGAAAAGCAGACACAAAGATTTCATGATATATAAATCCTGATGTGGTATTTCATTGTTGTTATAATATTTTACAATCATTTTCATAAAAACACCACGATATAACTGAAATATTGCTAAGGTTGGTGTTAAATACCAATCAATCAATCAATCAATCAATTATACAATTATGTAGGATGGTATTGAAATTATTGTTAAAATTTACGTTTTTGTTAAAAAAAAAATTGATTTTATGCATATGATAATACATGTAGTAGGATGAATAAGTTCTTAACGAGTCAATAAACGGCAACCATTTTTTTAATTTATTTTGTGCAATTTATATATCTGTGTAATAGGCATGACTGAAGTTAGCAAGGTATTCTGCAATTGTATAGTAAAAATTTTACACAATACAAAATACAAGTGCTTAAAATTAGCTATACTTGTTAAATATGTAAAAATTAACTGTACTTGGTACTCCATGTTAACCATGGTCTATTTTGTTGAAAGCATGGATGAAAGGTCAGATATATAGCTTATTATCAATGCAACTATTGGTAAAGAATATAAATCTACACAAACCATAGTCTCCATCAATTGGTGTAATGTTCTATCAAAAGTCTGGCTTTCACAACTTAATGACTAGTTGATAATGGATTGGGATCATTGTAAATATAATAAAACATTCCATAATTTTCAGATCAGTTGATAAAAAACTGATATAAGTTTTCTAGTGTTGTGAAAAAGTTGGTATTTACCTTTAAGTTTCTTCAATTCCAATATTTTGTAATACAGAGTTATCTTCCCAAATGTGTGGGTTGTCTCCCTTTTAGATGGTTATATTCTTACAAAATTCAGCAGATATGTTGCAGGTCATCTTTCAATAATATGCATCCCATGTTTCTTTTAGTCATTCTTTCATACCCCAACAACAAACAAACAAATATATTTTTTGAAGAACTTGGAAACTATCCATTGAATGTAATTGTTGGAAAAAATGTTCTGTAAATGGGAAAACAACTATTTATTTTAAAAATTCACACAACTTTTTGATTAGAAAATTCACACAACTTTGTGTTTTAGAAAATTCACACAACTTTTTGATTAGAAAATTCACACAACTTTGTGTTTTAGAAAATTCACCCGCCACGATATAACTGAAACAGTGTTGAAAGTGGCATTAAACACCATAAAACCATAGAAAATTCACTCAACTTTACATTTAGTCGGTTTAAGAGCACTGTAGGGCTCATGTTGATTTGTTGTCTATGTATATATATATACCGACTCTAAATAAGATTTACTTATTTACTATTTAGAAAATTCAATTTCAATTTCAAATATTTCATTCAATAAAGTGCAAAAAAAATCAAAAGAATTACACACCAGCCATATGTAATTGTTCTCCAGCAATAAGTATGAAGATCAGAATACTTCTTATAAAAAAGATAAGGAATACACTGAGGTTGTCCAGATAGACATTATGGGTACAAGTTTTAGCAATTGAAATTTGGAAAATAATCATATTTCAGCTAAAAGATAACATTTATTTTAAAGTATTACTTGGTTTAATACTTAATTAAATATCAGCCAATGTTAATAACAATGATTAAATTCACAAAGATGTATAATAATAAAGATACTTAAAATAAAATTTCTTGGTTTCATGAATAAAATTGTGACCAGTATCAATGATTTCAATATTAGCAACCACCACGATTAAACTGCAATATTGTTGAAAGTGGTGTTAAACACCATAACCCTAACCCTCAATATTAGCATCAACTGATAATTCATTAGTAAGGTTTAAACATTAAGAATATAAGTATATCCTTTTAATTAGAAAACAAACGTCTTTGTTGTATAAAATATGGACATAAATAGAAATAATGAAAATTATCCTCAGTGTCATTCTCACTCTCACACTACATTTAGAATATCAGTAAATCTTTTTAAATAGAAAACAAATGTCTGTGTTGTGTATAATATGGACATACATAGAAATAATGAAAATTATCCTCGGTGTCGTTCCCACTCTTGCACTGTCTGATAGGTGTGTCAGAATTTATGATGGTTCAAATTACTTGCCAAATTTCTTAATTGGCAATGCAATTTAGAAAAATAGGAAACAGGGAAAAAATGTCTGACCACTGTACCGCAAAGAAAAAAACTTCTTCCTTAAAATCTTGGATGAACGATGAATACTAACAGGCACAGAAACAAGCTTTAAAGCTTCAGTCAGTTTTAGAGGTCCTTTTAAATCGTCCATCAGTTTTAACGGGCCTTTAAATTGTCCATCAGTTTTAGCTGGCTTTTAAATCGTCCATCAGTTTTAGCGAACCTTTAAATCGTCAGTCAGTTTTAGCAGGCCTTTAAATCGTCAGTCAGTTTTAGCAGGCCTTTAAATCGTCAGTCAGTTTTAGCGGGCCTTGTAATAGAAATATTTTGTCAATTGTGTTAACTAGTCAATCTTTTGTATTTGATATTATAATGTTATAATTATCATTTCATTACTTCTTTATTTGGAACATATCAATTTGTTAAGCTAAATATAGAACCATCAAAGTTTGTTAAGCTAAATATAGAACCATCAAAATATTATTTCCATAAATTATCATATTTTTTTCCAATACAAAATACATGTACAGTCAAACCTGTATCTAAGGGCCATTCAAGGGAACCTGAAAATGTGCCCTTTATGGACAGTTGCCCTTTAGATATAGGTTAAAATCTATGCATTATTCATTAATGGGAAAAATTAGGCTGCCCTTTATAGACAGTGATTTGTTATATAGAGGTGCCCTTTATAGACAGTGATTTGTTATATAGAGGTTTAAGGCAGGTTTGACTACTGGTAATTATTACTTGGTAAAATATGTTTAAAGAGTATGTGTTAGTTATTTTGTTATTATACACGATATATGTAAAAATACCATGTTGTTATACAATAAAAAAAAATGAATCCTGTGACTTAATTATACTGATTTGAAACACCATCAGTGGTATAATGGTTGGCGTGCTCGCCTTGAGTGTGGTAGATTATGGGTTCAATCCCTGGTCGAATCATACGAAAGACTATGAAATTAGTATTTGTTAGGCTGGGAATCATCAGGGTAATGCGTTGGAATGGAACGGAATGTTGTTTCAATGAGCTAGCTCTATAAAGATCCAAGTAGCCATGTTAAGTACAAAGCAAACCTCATCATCATCTCATGACGACGACTTAGCAAATCCAGATCCTGGCTTGGGACATAGATTGTTGATTCATTAACCAGATAATGCTATTTATAGATTGTTGACATCTTTTACTTTATCTATTTTTAGCTACAGTAAGTAGACATAATTATTTTTAACTTCAAATTTATCCCTATATATTTCATATGGAACCAATTTTTTTTTAATTACAGTTAAGCCTGCCCATGTGGTCACCTCTATTAATCAGCCACCTGTATTAAATGGTCAACTTTTTCTTCTCTTGACATAGAACATTTCATTTGAATTGAACCTCTTTTAAGAGGTCACCTGTTTTATGAGGCCACTTTTTCTTTGTTCCAAAGGTGACCACTTAATACAGGTTTGACTATACAAAAGTCATCTCTTGCCCTATTTTTCTGAAATTGAAGGTTACAAATGATAACTCGGGTCAGGTATAACATTTGCAGTTGTTTTTATGATTAGGTGATATATCTCCTACTGAGAGAACATGACAGGTCCCACTAGTGGAGCAGGAACTACTTAGCCTTACAGAGTTCCCTCCCATCTTTAGTGTGGTACCCATTTCTCAAGGTTATATATCTCCTACTGAGGGAACATGACAGGTCCCACTAGTGGAGCAGGAACTACTTAGCCTTACAGAGTTCCCTCCCCTCTTTAGTGTGGTACCTGTTACAGAGCTCAAGAGTTCCCCCTATCTTTAGTGTGGTACCTGCTTCTCAAGGTAACATGACAGGTGCCACTAGTGGAGCAGGAACTACTTAGCCTTACAGAGCTCATGAGTTCCCTCCCTTCTTTAGTGTGGTACCTGTTACAGAGCTCAAGAGTTCCCCCCATCTTTAGTGTGGTACCTGCTTCTCAAGGTAACATGACAGGTCCCACTAGTGGAGCAGGAACTACTTAGCCTTACAGAGTTTCCTCCCATCTTTAGTGTGGCACCTGCTACTCAATCTCTAGTTACAGAGCTCCAGAGTTCCCTCCCCTCTATAGTGTGGCACCTGCTACTCAATCTTTAGTTACAGAGCTCCAGATTTCCCTCCTCTCTTTAGTGTGGTACCTGTTACTCAATCTCTAGTTACAGAGCTCCAGATTTCCCTCCTCTCTTTAGTGTGGCACCTGTTACTCAATCTCTAGTTACAGAGCTCCAGATTTCCCTCCTCTCTTTAGTGTGGTACCTGTTACTCAATCTCTAGTTACAGAGCCCCAGATTTCCCTCCTCTCTTTAGTGTGGTACCTGTTACTCAATCTCTAGTTACAGAGCCCCAGATTTCCCTCCTCTCTTTAGTGTGGTACCTGTTACTCAATCTCTAGTTACAGAGCCCCAGATTTCCCTCCTCTCTTTAGTGTGGTACCTGTTACTCAATCTCTAGTTACAGAGCCCCAGATTTCCCTCCTCTCTTTAGTGTGGTACCTGTTACTCAATCTCTAGTTACAGAGCTCCAGATTTCCCTCCTCTCTCTAGTGTGGTACCTGTTACTCAATCTCTAGTTACAGAGCCCCAGATTTCCCTCCTCTCTTTAGTGTGGTACCTGTTACTCAATCTTTAGTTACAGAGCCCCATATTTCCCTCCTCTCTTTAGTGTGGTACCTGTTACTCAATCTCTAGTTACAGAGCTCCAGATTTCCCTCCTCTCTTTAGTGTGGTACCTGTTACTCAATCTCTAGTTACAGAGCCCCAGATTTCCCTCCTCTCTTTAGTGTGGTACCTGTTACTCAATCTCTAGTTACAGAGCCCCAGATTTCCCTCCTCTCTTTAGTGTGGTACCTGTTACTCAATCTCTAGTTACAGAGCCCCAGATTTCCCTCCTCTCTTTAGTGTGGTACCTGTTACTCAATCTCTAGTTACAGAGCCCCAGATTTCCCTCCTCTCTTTAGTGTGGTACCTGTTACTCAATCTCTAGTTACAGAGCTCCAGATTTCCCTCCTCTCTCTAGTGTGGTACCTGTTACTCAATCTCTAGTTACAGAGCCCCAGATTTCCCTCCTCTCTTTAGTGTGGTACCTGTTACTCAATCTTTAGTTACAGAGCCCCATATTTCCCTCCTCTCTTTAGTGTGGTACCTGTTACTCAATCTCTAGTTACAGAGCTCCAGATTTCCCTCCTCTCTTTAGTGTGGTACCTGTTACTCAATCTCTAGTTACAGAGCTCCAGATTTCCCTCCTCTCTTTAGTGTGGTACCTGTTACTCAATCTCTAGTTACAGAGCCCCATATTTCCCTCCTCTCTTTAGTGTGGTACCTGTTACTCAATCTCTAGTTACAGAGCCCCAGATTTCCCTCCTCTCTCTAGTGTGGTACCTGTTACTCAATCTCTAGTTACAGAGCTCCAGATTTCCCTCCTCTCTTTAGTGTGGTACCTGTTACAGAGCTCCAGATTTCCCTCCTCTCTTTAGTGTGGTACCTGTTACTCAATCTCTAGTTACAGAGCCCCAGATTTCCCTCCTCTCTTTAGTGTGGGACCTGTTACTCAATCTCTAGTTACAGAGCCCCAGATTTCCCTCCTCTCTTTAGTGTGGTACCTGTTACTCAATCTCTAGTTACAGAGCCCCAGATTTCCCTCCTCTCTTTAGTGTGGTACCTGTTACTCAATCTCTAGTTACAGAGCTCCAGATTTCCCTCCTCTCTTTAGTGTGGTACCTGTTACTCAATCTCTAGTTACAGAGCCCCAGATTTCCCTCCTCTCTTTAGTGTGGTACCTGTTACTCAATCTCTAGTTACAGAGCTCCAGATTTCCCTCCTCTCTCTAGTGTGGTACCTGTTACTCAATCTCTAGTTACAGAGCTCCAGATTTCCCTCCTCTCTTTAGTGTGGTACCTGTTACTCAATCTCTAGTTACAGAGCTCCAGATTTCCCTCCTCTCTTTAGTGTGGTACCTGTTACTCAATCTCTAGTTACAGAGCCCCAGATTTCCCTCCTCTCTTTAGTGTGGTACCTGTTACTCAATCTCTAGTTACAGAGCTCCATATTTCCCTCCTCTCTTTAGTGTGGTACCTGTTACTCAATCTCTAGTTACAGAGCCCCAGATTTCCCTCCTCTCTTTAGTGTGGTACCTGTTACTCAATCTCTAGTTACAGAGCTCCAGATTTCCCTCCTCTCTTTAGTGTGGTACCTGTTACTCAATCTCTAGTTACAGAGCTCCAGATTTCCTTCCTCTCTTTAGTGTGGTACCTGTTACTCAATCTCTAGTTACAGAGCCCCAGATTTCCCTCCTCTCTTTAGTGTGGTACCTGTTACTCAATCTCTAGTTACAGAGCTCCAGATTTCCCTCCTCTCTTTAGTGTGGTACCTGTTACTCAATCTCTAGTTACAGAGCCCCAGATTTCCCTCCTCTCTTTAGTGTGGTACCTGTTACTCAATCTCTAGTTACAGAGCCCCAGATTTCCCTCCTCTCTTTAGTGTGGTACCTGTTACTCAATCTCTAGTTACAGAGCCCCATATTTCCCTCCTCTCTTTAGTGTGGTACCTGTTACTCAATCTCTAGTTACAGAGCCCCAGATTTCCCTCCTCTCTTTAGTGTGGTACCTGTTACTCAATCTCTAGTTACAGAGCTCCAGATTTCCCTCCTCTCTTTAGTGTGGTACCTGTTACAGAGCTCCAGATTTCCCTCCTCTCTTTAGTGTGGTACCTGTTACTCAATCTCTAGTTACAGAGCTCCAGATTTCCCTCCTCTCTTTAGTGTGGTACCTGTTACTCAATCTCTAGTTACAGAGCTCCAGATTTCCCTCCTCTCTTTAGTGTGGTACCTGTTACTCAATCTCTAGTTACAGAGCCCCAGATTTCCCTCCTCTCTTTAGTGTGGTACCTGTTACTCAATCTCTAGTTACAGAGCCCCATATTTCCCTCCTCTCTTTAGTGTGGTACCTGTTACTCAATCTCTAGTTACAGAGCTCCAGATTTCCCTCCTCTCTTTAGTGTGGTACCTGTTACTCAATCTCTAGTTACAGAGCTCCAGATTTCCCTCCTCTCTTTAGTGTGGTACCTGTTACTCAATCTCTAGTTACAGAGCTCCAGATTTCCCTCCTCTCTTTAGTGTGGTACCTGTTACTCAATCTCTAGTTACAGAGCTCCAGATTTCCCTCCTCTCTTTAGTGTGGTACCTGTTATCAGAGCTCCAGAGTTCCCTCCCCTCTTTAGTGTGGCACTTGTTTCTCAATCTTTAGTTTTCAGTGTAGTATTTTGTCAACCATTGTTTGTCTTTTTGACTTTTTATTCATTGTGTCATAAATAATAAAGATCATATCTGATGTATATTTTACCAGTGTTAATACAGGGATGAAACGAAGGTTTGAAATGAAAATTCAACAGAATATGTGACCGATGGTAAACAATTTATCTGAAAATGTGTGCCGTTAACATTTATAAGAAAAACATGCTACATAGTAGTAATACTATATATCTTTGTTTAAATGTACGAGTTTATCAATATTTTAATAGATTTCTGTTTATCGTTATTGAAGGAACACTTCCTGGTCTAAATCAAAATCTATTCATTCAAAATGGCATAATTAAACCACAAAGACAGGGTGTTTGTTAATATCTTCTTTATTTTCATTAGGTATTATAATTATTTTGATGATAGACTTAATCTCCATTTTATGCAAGTGCGACAGGTCAGTGGTTTTCTCCGGGTACTCAGATTTCCTCCACAAATAAAACTGACCGCCATGATATAACTGATATATTGTTGAAAGTGGCAGTAAGCACCATAAACCAAGCAACCAATCAATCATTTCATGCAACAATCTAGTGTTTATAAAGAAAAAATAATTAACATAGAATTGGAGTAATTAATGTTTGCTTAATATACTAGAAATCTGATTTTGATCAATGATATGATCAACTTAGAGACTATCTAATTCTCCACAATGACTAAACAATTAAACCATGACAACTTCAACGCAATGGCTATCTATTCCCCCAATGGAGAAACCATTAAGTCAAGCTAAGGTAATTATACTGGATACCTAAACTGTATCTGCTGGTTTCGTTTCGTTTCGTTTCTGCTTCGTTTCTTGTTTTACAATCACTCCCTTTCCATTGCTTATTAAAAATATATTTGTTTGTTTATTCCTGGACGAAAATGTATTCTCATATGTACTCGTTGCATACTGACATGGGATATTAAATAATATTCTGCATAATCACGTTCGGCTGTTTTGAATTTTTATTTTTATATTATATTCGGTGTTCATCATATATGCGGTTTAGTTATTATCATGTACTTTAAATAATTACAAATAATATGATATTTGGAAATCCACAAGACGTGTTGACCTAATAGAGGTACAGTTAGAATCAAATCAGTTTTATCAATGTGCAATCATGTTGTATATTATTATGTAATACGACGATAACACCCGTATGCTAACTTTCGATAACCTTTAAATATTACCAAGCCCCGTCAATGAACTTTTACAAAGGATATTGCACTTACATGCTACCCGTATTTTGTATCCCGGTTATCCACCATTTTGTATAAATACGATACACATCAGTAGCGATGACTTTGTGAAGTACGTTATAATAATATCATAATGATATGTTTGTATTTTTTTGAAAATTTAGGGAATTTCCACTAAATAAAAGAAAAACCTTACTCCTTTATGTTTACATATATTAGCAAATTGATATCACAACTTAAAAATCGTCGATCCCAATAAAATTATATTTCAAAAAGCGAAAAGGTGAGAAACAAATATATATTATAGTTTGTTTCCATGATAGATTTTCTATTTTATTTACTTTTAATTAAATACCAGTATTGGCATTTGTAAATCTAAATCATAACTCATTAACACTATATTCGAAAGCTTATTGTGCATTTGAAACCCCCCAAAACGCACATCGGTTTTATATTTAGTTGACAGTAGCCGAACGACCAAATATCGGTAGTGATAACAAATAACAATCGAGACGGTGAAGACGAAGTCAATGTAACTTGCACCTTATGTAGAAAAGTAAATTAGTGAGTGGATAAAAAAAAAGGAAAACTTAAGGCTCACTTGAACCTGCATAGCTCACCTGGTTATTCATCGATATTGTATGTATATTAAAATGAATTTTGATTACATTTAGCTTACTTTTCAAAAATATCACCACTTTTATAGGAAAAACTGGATAATATGTTAAACAACTCATTACCATATACATACTATTACGATTTTTACTCATCCCAATAAAAGGAATGTTGAAGAAATAGCTATTTTAAGCAAATTGCTATTATTAGCTGCCATCTTTGATGGGGAGCGGGACTGCCGGACACATTGATGATGTCGAAAGTAGATATTGCCATGACTTGGGTGGTTAAACAGCATTGAATAAAAAATGTTTTAAACATCGATACGAATTTTATACCTGTGTTATTGCTAAATACCCGTGCGAATTCAATATGTTTACAAACCCGGATTTAGATAAAAGTGTGGATTAACGCATAAATGACGGAAAATGTAATTTTCATTGAGGGGGGGGGGGAGGGGTATTTTTGTTTTATCCCAGAGCTAGAACATTATTGTTTATGCAAAAATTCAATAATATAAATGTATATAATTATATATATTTAAAATTTTGTCAAAATTTTCGTCGAAATACTTCGCCCCTTTAAAAGTTAAGAGGTAGCTCCCTAAGTCACGTCTATTCTAAAGTATGGGCATCGGTGTTCTTGAAAAGACTTTAAAATAAAACAAGAAAAAATAGGTATATATGTATTTGACTTCACAATTCTGCAATATCTTTTTTCTTTTTATTGGGACTAAAATAAAAATGAAAAAAATACCACACATTTTGATTTAAAAAGATTAATTATAGTTCATCTACTCTTGTATTCCGAATATCGTAAATAAATAACGAGGAACCGAACAACACAGTAATTCACGAATGTTCTCCGGAAGGGTTAATATTCCTGCTCCACTAGTGACCTGCAACTTTTAAACTACACAAACATCATGTGATATGATAATCGTATTAGACACCAGTATACGGAAATAAATGGAAATAACAGTATTAAACATGAACTCCCAACAAAGTAATCGAGAGGCAAGACGAACATCGTTCATTGTAGCGTACATCACAACGCGGAACTAAACATGTGAAAACATGGATCTGACAAACCCTACTAATACATGTAATAACCAGGGTCTAACACATGTCCTCCAGAAAGATAGCCAGTTCCTGTTTCACTAATGACACCCCTCATGTTACTCTTTTTAGCTACACATCAGTCTTGAATGAGAAAAGGACGGGACTTGGTTAGGGTTATGGTGTTTAATGCCACTTTCAATACTATTTCAGTTATATCGTGGTGGTCAGTTTTATTGGTGGATGAAACCGGAGTACCCGGACGCAAGTCACTGACCATCTTTATCTCAATATGTTGCATCGAGTACATCTCTCCATGAGCGGGATTCGAACTCATTACTTTAGTGGCGATATGCACTGATTGCACAGGTAGTTGTAAATCCACGGCTTCCCCAGTGACTACGACAAATGGAAGAATAGTTTGAAGATACCAAAGAGGTAATCAGAATCCGTAAATCGAAGAAGGACAGACAACACAATGGTCAAAAGAAAAAAGGAGAAAATTACAAACAACGATCTACAAAACACTACACAGACAACAAACTATCAAGCAACACGAACCACACTAAGAACCGGGGTGAACTCAGGTGCTCCAGAAAGGTAAGCAGTTCCTGCTTCACCAGGGGCAACCGTCGTGCTACTCTAGTTACACACCTGGTGATAAGTCATAAATGAGGAAAAGACCAGGAAGTCCTCACGACAAGTGGAACATATCGGTGGTCATTTGTGACACATACAATTTTTATCGGTTAAAGCTTGCGAAGTGATGATTTCAACTTAACCATTAGGAACCCTTGGTTCAGTAGCTTCCTTGTTAGCAACAACACTCTATCAAGGAAATCATGATAGCAACCATAAGCTCTGGAATATCGAATCAACTGAGAGATATATACTCCATATGCAGGTGCTGCTGGAATGTTGCTACATATAAATTGAAAATTCACAATGGGAAAATTGAAATCATCTCTTTTGTAGTACAGATTCGCCCTATCCAGCCCTCATTGTCAATAGCGAGATCTATGTCAAGATATGAAGCAGATATATCTGCATCTGTGATATCCTTTATTTCAAGCTCAATTGGATAGATGAGATTAAAAAAATCACGAAATTTAGAATTGTTAAGTGAAAGGACATGATCTATATAGTGGAACGTGAAATTAAAGGATCGGACTAGTTTCTTTTCTTTTTTCTTGAGAAGCCCCTGTATGAAGTTCCTGTATTGTGTTAATAAAAAACTCAGGCATTTTAATGATATCATTTACAGGAAACATTTTGGTAGAAACAGGGTGTTCTTTTTTTACAAAATAAAATTTGTCCCTTCCTGAGACAAATCACGTTGGTCATTCTTTTTTTTTATTTTTATAAAACTCAATAGGACTAATTCTTTTAATCTATTGTTCGTATGTTTGCTTAAGAGATTAATGTCATAGTTATTTTCTTGTTTAACCAGCAATAACTGAAATGATGGTCATGATCTTATTACGTCGTATATATATAACCATCAGAAGAGTTTGAAGATACCAAAGGGGAAATAAGAATCCGTAGATCAAAGTACAGAAAACACAATGGCCAAAAGAACCAGAGGCTCCCAGGAGCCTGTAATCGCTCACCTGGATCAAAGCTGCTTTAAAAAACAACGCAACTACACTGCGGCGGCCATCTTGGTGAGAGAGCGCGACTGCCGGACACAATTTTGGAAAAGGACCATCCAATGACTATTCCATCAAAGTTTGGTTCTAATTAAGCTATTGGTTCCAGACAAGATGGTTTTTATGTGAATTTCCCATAGGGTCCTATGTTAAGCTAAGTTCAGCTGTGCAGCCATCTTGGTCAGAGGGCGGAACCACCAGACACAATGTTGGAAGAGGACCATCTAATGACTATTTTATCAAAGTTTGGTTCCAACTGAGCAACTGGTTCCAGACAAGAGGATTTGTATGTGAATTTCCCATAGGGTCCTATGTTAAGCTAAGTTCGGCTGTGGGGTCCATCTTGGTCGAAGGGCCGAACCGCCAGACACATTTTTGGAAGAGAACCATCCAATGACTATTTCATCAAAATTTAGTTCTTATTGAGCAAATGGTTTCAGACAAGAAGATTTTTATGGGAATTTCCCATAGGGTTCTATGTTAAATTTAGTTCGGCTGTGGCAGCCATCTTGGTCGGAGGTCTGAAATGCGGGACACAATTTTGGAAAGGGACCACCCAAGGATCATTTCAGCAAAGTTTGGTTGAGATTGGCTTAGTAGTTTCAGAAGAGAAGATTTTTTTAAATTTTCATCCCCTCATTTTTCCACTTTTAGCTTGGTGGCCATCTTGGTTGGAAGTCGGGATCACCAGACGCAAATTTGGAAGGGGGACACCCAAGGAACATTCCACCAAAGCTTGGTTTCAATTGGTGCAGTGGTTTCTGAGGAGAAGATTAAAATGTGAAATGTTGACAGATGGACGACGGACGAAAAGTGATGGCAATAGCTCACATGGCCTAAAGGAGGCCAGGTGGGCTAAAAACGGAATATACGATAAACTACTCCTCGCCATGTAGCTGCAGTTAAAATTTGAGCTCATTTTGACGTATACTAAAGCAGCAATTGACAATTGAAGAAATTTCTGTGTTTAGCAACAACAGCCATCTTGAATGGAGGGCGGGGCTGTCATACATAATATTGAAAGGAACCCATCCAGGGATCACGTCTGCTAGGTTTGGTTAATTTGGTTCAGCGGTTTCAGAGGAGAAGATTTAAATGTGATCTTTTATCAAAATATGCCTAATTTGCATAATCGGTATAAATCGGCTGACAGAAACATTTCACAGAAAAAAAACGGAATATATGTTAAACTACTCCTTGCCATGTAGCTGAAGTTAACATTTGAGCTTATTTTGACTTATACTAAAACAGCAATGGACAATTGAAGAAATTTCTATTTTTAGTAACACCAGCCATCTTGAATGGAGGGCGGAGCTGCCGGACACAATTTTGAAAGGGACCCACCTAGGAATCATCCCTGCCAGGTTTGCTTTAATTTGGTTCAGCGGTTTCAGAGAAGATTTAAATGTGATCTTTTATCAAAATATGCCTAATTTGCATAATCGGTATATATCGGATGAAAGAATTTTTTTTACAGAAAAACCCAGAATGTATGTTACGCTACTCCTTGCCATGTAGCTGCAGTTAAAATTTGAGCTAATTTTGAATTATACTAAAGCAGCAATGAAGAATTGAAGAAATTTCTATTTTTAGTAACAGCAGCCATCTTGAATAGAGGGTGGGGCTGTCGGACACATTTTTGAAAGGGACCCACACAGGGACCATCCCTGCCATGTTTGGTTTAATTTGGTTCAGCGGTTTCAGAGAAGATTTAAATGTGATCTTTTATCAAAATATGCTTAATTTACATAATCGGTATAAATCGGCTGAAAGAAAAATTTCACAGAAAACCCCGGAATATATGTTAAACTACTCCTTGCCACGTAGGTGCAGTTAAAATTTCATCCCCCTTTTTTCTATTTTTAGCTTGGTGACCATCATGGTTGGAAGTCGGGATCACCGGACACAATTTTGGAAGGGGGCCATCCAAGGACCATTCCACCAAACATTGGTTGCATTGGCCCAGTGGTTTCTGAGGAGAGGATTAAGATGTGAAATGTTGACGGACGGACGACGGACGACAGACGACGGATGAAAAGTGATGGCAATAGCTCACATGGCCTGAAGGCCAGGTGAGCTAAAAAACAAAGGACAAAACTCTACACAGCAAACTAAAGATAGAGCAAC
Source organism: Bathymodiolus brooksi (assembly GCA_963680875.1). Lineage (NCBI taxonomy): Eukaryota > Metazoa > Mollusca > Bivalvia > Mytilida > Modiolidae > Bathymodiolus > Bathymodiolus brooksi. The sequence goes on from OY804584.1 coordinate 30,994,823, forward strand.
ACGAACCCCACTAAAAACCAGGGTGAACTCAGGTGTTCCGGAAGGCTAAACAGTTCCGGAATCACTAGTGGTACTCGTCGTGTTACTCTAGTCACAAACCCATTGATAAATCACGAATGAGGAAAGGACCGGTATGTGCTTACGACAAGTAGAACAGATCTGTGTAGTTGCCTGTCGTTTGAAGAAAATCTAAGATTCACACTAGTAGTACAGGGCTTTTCTGAAGGACATTTGCGAAGTTCTAGAGCATACCTAATGAAGATTATTTCAGAATTATGTTATTTTATATATATAATCATTATATGTTAAAGTTTGTCAGTGACTTGCGGTAGGTAGGTGGTTTTTCCGCGTACTCGGATTTCCGCCACCAATAAAACTGATCGCCACGATATAGCTGAAATATTGTTGAAAGTGGTGTTAAACCTAACCCTAATCATATATATATATATATATCAGTGTTTCTTGTAGAAGGAGAATTGGTTTCCTCTTGTTTCCAATTAATGACAAAGGATAAAGGATGAAAGATGTGTTATTGCTGAGTATATCTTTTTGACAGTAAAATTGGCGTTTTCGATAAAAGACATGTTATTATTGCCATCATATTAAATTGGTTGATTCATGTAGAATTATAGTGTGCCAGCATCAACTGATTGCTGAAAATACTCCATTGAATTGTTAATCTTCGACAAATTATATTTGCCTACAGTAGGTGCTACTCTTCCATAAAACTTGGGTCTCTTTCCCGTTTTGATGAGGTTGTTTTGTCCGTAACTTGTTCTTTTTGTTGTTGGTTTCCCCCCACTTTTGTGTTAGCTGTTTTATTGTTGTATCCTGGTCGTTCTCCGTTTTCTCCCCTCAGCTGATAAGTACTCTGTGTTCGTCTGTTTGTTTAACAAATGTACTCATTATTTTCTTGTTTAACCAACAGTTATTGAAATAATGATCAAGAACTTATATTTCGCTCCATGTATGTAAATATCAAGATCAGAACGGAAATAATATGAAACCTTTCAGGTGTTTTAAAATTGGTAATAAAATGTTTGCGCAAATCATTTTAGGGTTATATATATATCTATAAATTATTCATGAAAACAACTGAAAAGATGGAAAATAATGTATTTATTAAAGTAGAATCATTTTATAACATTAATAACAAAATAGTAGAACAAATTTGAATTTTAAATTTTTGACAGAAACTTAGAACATAGGTATACAACATGTAATAAGTATACGTAAGTTGGTAAAGTTCGTTATTATAAATTAGAATCAAAATGTAACTTATTTTTGAGTTACAAATAATGCAAGATCAATGTCTAAGCACATCTCCTCCTAACGACATATTCGGACACGAATTCTTATGTGGAAACAGCGCCTCCATATGCGGACTGTACAACACCAATACTTCCAGAAGTAGTAGTAGTAACATGCTCTCTTCTGGATTCCACCCACTGAAAAATATGCAAACCATTAACATGCTATCTTATAGTCTCAATTATATATTCCTGTTATGCTCAATACTCAAATCCTATAAAGCAAGCAAATGTGGCTTATGTCCAGTCCTAAATGTCCATCGGCCTTTGGCATTGTACTACGAGAGTTCCAGATTTGACATAAAGAGTGTTTTATTTTGTTGTGTTGATTATTGTGTTGACCACTGATGTTTAGCTTTAGTTTTCAAATAGATCTAAAATATATTCGTGATTTCCCTCTTTGAGCACCATTAGTTTTATCAGCGTTTTCTTGATTAGCGGGGAACTTTCACACTGTGAAACCCAAAACTGTAATTAAATAGCGCGATTAAATATCACACGACGTGACTTTGAATATGTTACGCTACTACATGTGCTCGAACAAGCAGTAATAATGGTGACACATACTTACCAATGATTAAAAAATAAGTTAAATTAAAGATAATACAGTTTACGTGTACGTGTTCCAGTTCCCATACAAACATGAGAGAGATATTTAACCAATAAGATATGAGTATATCGTTATTGTACAGAGAAACAGGAATTCATACACTATGGTTTTATGAAAACAGTGCATATGTATTATACACACTTTGCAAGACCTTAGGAAATGTTTTCCTTTCATAATTTAAATAGGAGTCGGAAAGAAATACGAGCACCCGAATAAATCAAAGACAAAGAAAACTGTTGTTGAGTTAGCAGGCAAATAAGATTAGTTCAATGTTAAACGAATTTGAGAATGACGGGTTGAAGCGTAGAGTATGATTTTTATGTACAAACACATTTAAGGACAAAATCTTTTCTACTCTTTAAATGAAAATAGAATTATGTTGTAATTAAAGCCAATACAATAAAACAAATCTTGTAACAATACCTGCTGGACAGTCGACTGTTTTAACATATAAAACTTCTAAATCTCCACATTCGGCTTTAATATCATCTGGTACATCTGTAGGAACTGTGGCTTCATAGCACTCTTTAGGGGCTGCCTGTAACAAAAATAATTGTTTCTGTTATCTCAATGAACTATAATCCATTTTCATTTCCTTGATTTATCAGTCGTTCATGTTTTATTATAATAAAGAATACAATGTATAGATATTAAAAGATGTAGACATGTGACTAACTACAATATGAAACACGTAGTACATTAACCTTTCTAAATCAAAGTGTCTTCCCTACTAAATACTTGGTGTTGTACTGTATGAGTGAACACAACGAAAATGGAGTCATTAATTTAAATAATTTATTAATAGTTTTGTAATAATTCTATGCTACATAGCACTTGACTGTCCAGAGCACTTGACCACGTAGAACACTTCATGCCCAAATACATTTTGTGTGTAGTATGTTTTATATTAAGTTGACTTATAATGGGCATATTTGTCATAAACGGAAAAACGTGATGTGACGTGATACTATTCAAAAATATTTAAGAAATGATATACCTCATAAAACTGTACATTGCATGTTCCATTAGTCTTTACAATAGTGTAGTTCTGAAACAAATTAAATTCTAAAATATTAACTAGTCACTGATAAGCTTTATCACAATAACAAAGGTTAAAGCCAATCTATAAAATTACTATACATTTAAATCAATATTATTACTGAAATTTACAGTTCCTAAATAATGTAATTATTAATAAAACTAAGGTTCTCCTCCATCAGTCAAAAGTGACCTTAACCGATTTTGGCTATCCTGTTTTGACCCTTTCGTTTTATTGCTCCCAAAACTTTAAATTATTTGGCTTTCCAATCTTTTGATTTTGAGCGTACCTGATGAAGGTTATTCCAGGAATGCGTCGTGCACACTAAATTTGATATCTACGTTTTTATTAGAACACTTTTCATAGAATGTCAACATAATCACTCTTGTTTCTATTAATTTAATATTAATCTTCTTGTTTTACCCTAAAACTAAATGTAACTCTAAATGTCGTCCTGTGTTGCTTCAGATAAAACTAAACCTATATTACTGTCATAAAGTGTAACGTTACTGTGTGTATATCACTTGCTATGGAATGCCGTCACAATTTACAAAATACGTTCTTCCGGTCTGCATCGTCTTTGATTAATCTTGTATTGTATTCTTACCTTGTCACTGTTCGTTATTTGTTCCTCCAGAATTTTACCATTTTTCTTTATAATGACAATGTCAGTTTTGTCATCAGTAACATCAGTGACGTCATACACATTCCCATCACTGTCTTTAATCGTCTCTTCAGACACCTAACAGTACCAAAAAAAGGAAAAGTATTGAAAAAAATGATTTAGAGTAAATAATTTAATTTGATGTGAAAAAACTGGAATCTGATTGGCTGATCCGTCTGGATCAACATTAGTTATATTTGATAACCTGGGTTGGTATTGTGACATCGACAGCTTATTCATTCGTTAGCGATAGATTGAATTATTTATTTAAGGAATGTGTTCAATGTTTGAACAGGTTATACGATATAACGTGGTTTGGAACAGTTTAGCTGTTCATAAACCGCTTCGCACTTTATTAAGCGTAAGCTGCTCCAAACCACGGTATATCATATAATCTGTTCAAAAATTGAACATATTTCTTAAATAAATAATTTAATTTATTTTCTATTGCTATTGCTATATAATATATAACTTAGCCCACAAAACAGTTGTTGAGATCGTTATTCACACGTGTCTTGTTATTACACATTTGTGTAAGAAGTGATTTACTCCCGTGTGTAATGTTTTTACTTTGTTACTGTTATTCCTATTTTGAGTTAGTTGTCAAAAGTCATGTGTTTATTTACGTTTTGACGTGTCCACCGTAATTTCCGCGAGAGGGTGATATTCTGATGTTACTTTATGAAATCTTATGTTTTTTGACATTTGTTCCTTTTTTAATATTATAGCCTTGCTTTTGAAACAAAGTTAACAGTCATACATAGGAACAGCAGGATTGTCGATAGTGTATTGTCATTGTATTAAAACTTACCTTAATTGCTTGGTGTAGGCTAACACAGAAAATTAGGATGAGAACCAGACTAAAACTTTGAAGCATCTTCATCTAAAAAAGATAAAGAATCATTTTTACAATTTGTGCATAAGTGTTTGGAATTTCAGTAATATGAAATAAATGTATAATATTTCATTCAGTATAATGATGCAATGAAGCTCAGAACATATGACTGTAAATATTTCACTGTTTTAACCATATAGAGCTATGATGGGAGGTTTGGGTCATTAAAACCAGTTTGACTTCGCCACTTTTCATGAAAGGACATATACTTGTGTATTAGTGGTATCCATTTTGCCTTTTTCTACGATTTTCTATTAGATTTTGGAACTCTTTCGACCGTGTGGCATTTTTTGTTTTCCATTATCTAGAACTATGTCAGAAAACAAATGGTTTTAAACCCCCGTTTCCACAGCACCCCCTCCCCAAGAATCCGTAACACAAACAAAAGAACAGAAAAAACAATGATCTTCTAAATATAGATCATTCCTTGCTTCATGTATCAGTGTATATCAGTTCAAAGTACAATTCTGTCAATTGATACATCATGTTAGATCACGTAAGACAGATCCGTATGACTTTGTCTTTGTTGAACCTTATTAAAATGAATTCTTCGTTTTAATCATTGGAACAAGGCAAATACTTTATAGTATCATTTCCAGTCACTGGTTTTCTATGAAGACTTGTGAATATGTTAAATGTATTCAAGATAATCTTATTTATTTTCAGCATATTTAAACAAACTTGGAGATAAATAACGCTCTATATTTGATCATAATAATTTCATGTTGGTACATTTGTGCACTTTCAATATAAGACACGTTTGAAGGGAATAATCAAGTGGGTAATCAGAAGCCGGATATCAAATACGGACATGGAATGCAATGGCCTAAAGATACCAAAGGGGTAATCAGAAGCCAGATATCAAAGACGGACATGCACTACAATGGCCAAAAGATACCAAAGGGGTAATCAGAAGCCGGATATCAAAGACGGACATGCAATACAATGGCCAAAAGATACCAAAGGGGTAATCAGAAGCCAGATATCAAAGACGGACAATGCAATACAATGGCCAAAAGATACCAAAGGGGTAATCAGAAGCCAGATATCAAAGACGGACATGCAATACAATGGCCAAAAGATACCAAAGGGGTAATCAGAAGCCGAATATCAAAGACGAACATGCAATACAATGGCCAAAAGATACCAAAGGGGTAATCAGAAGCCGAATATCAAAGACGGACATCCAATACAATGGCCAAAAGATACCAAAGGGGTAATCAGAAGCCGATATCAAAGACGGACATCCAATACAATGGCCAAAAGATACCAAAGGGGTAATCAGAAGCCGGATATCAAAGACGGACATGCAATACAATGGCCAAAAGATACCAAAGGGGTAATCAGAAGCCAGATATCAAAGACGGACAATGCAATACAATGGCCAAAAGATACCAAAGGGGTAATCAGAAGCCAGATATCAAAGACGGACATGCAATACAATGGCCAAAAGATACCAAAGGGGTAATCAGAAGCCAGATATCAAAGACGGACATCCAATACAATGGCCAAAAGATACCAAAGGGGTAATCAGAAGCCGGATATCAAAGACGGACATGCACTACAATGGCCAAAAGATACCAAAGGGAAGTAATCAGAAGCCGGATATCAAAGACGGACATCCAATACAATGGCCAAAAGATACCAAAGGGAAGTAATCAGAAGCCGGATATCAAATACGGACATGGAATGCAATGGCCAAAAGATACCAAAGGGGTAATCAGAAGCCAGATACCAAAGACGGACATGCACTACAATGGCCAAAAGATACCAAAGGGGTAATCAGAAGCCGGATATCAAAGACGGACATGCAATACAATGGCCAAAAGATACCATCAAAGCCTTTAATACTTCACTTTGACTGTATTACAAAAAATCATCACTGAAATAGCTGTACTTTCAATTGCCATAGTGTCAGATATCACATGGTCAGATATAATTTCTCCCTGTTCCTTTCCAAGTTTTTCTTTATTTTTGTTTTTACTAATAAGAAAATGAAAGTATTCTGTTAAACATGATTTGTTTTAATAACGTTCTTTAACCTACTAACCTTGTTTTCCTCTGATTTCTTCTTCTGTATACAGAACATACATTGGACCATTCCTTATATAGTCAGACACTTTTTCTTCCTGATTATAAATTGTCCAATCAGCGATTAGTAAACAGAGTACTAAAATTTTTCCCCAAAAAAAAATTTTTTACTACGTATTTTAAATAAGTTTGCATTCTATAAATATGCAAAATACTTTTTTTAAAATATAAAATATAGAAATCTGATATCCTTGAGTGATTATGATTACAGTATTATGAAATTACTTTGAAAAATATCCGGCATCCTTAACTTTGTCGATGAATAATTTATGTACTTTTAAAGAAACATTGGAACAGTTGCGAAATATCTTGGTACTGTTGAATATAGTCTTATTAATGAACGGTTGGTACGAAAGCAGTACGAGAGGTATAAACATTGTGAATTGGTCACTTAGTATTGTTTAATATGTGTAAATAAGGTAGCTGTAACTAATTCTTGGACCAGATAAATGCCATTATCAAAAGTGATAGAAGCCTTATTCGTCAATGCTAATATTTAGCTAACTATTGTTGGCTCATTGAGGCAGGCTTACTTTTCTGATATTATAGACCAATATACGATTTCAGCTAGCAGATTCAACTAGTAGATCCTACTAGTAATTAAATCAGTACATCTATATTTCATTCAATATTTTAATACGATGTTTAGGTTTTTCTATCAAATACTGACCACATTCAATAAGTTGAATAATTGGTATAAAAAGTATTTATAGGTTAATAAGAAGAGTTTAAAGACGCCAAAGTGGCAATCAAAATCCATATATCGAAGAAGAACAAACAACACAATGGCTAAAGGAAAAAATACAAAAGGACAAACAACTATCTACAAAACATACATATAAAACCAAAGATCGAGAAACACTAACCCACTAAAAACCGGGGGTGAACTCAGGTGCTCCGTAAGGTTAAGCAGTTCCTGCTCCACTAGAGGCAACCGTCGTGTAATAACCTATTTTCAATTTGGAATCAATATTTGATTTAGCACATTAGTGACCTGTTTACTCTGGTCATACACGAAAGTCATTCATGTATTTCGATGTTAATGACTTATTGATTTTAAATCTGTTAGAAGTATCAGTTATGTTTGTTTGTCGTAAGAGAAATAGTCTTTAACTAACATATTCAACACTCTTAGCTATTAATCATATGTTTATGTGGTCGTTCATTTTCTTTAGATAATGTGTGGACTTTTTGAGTAAAAGCGAATCTAGAGGTTTTTTTGTTGTTGTTTGCTTATATATATATTGTCGTTAGAGATCCAAATATCAGAGTGGGAGGAGGGAGGTGATATCTCATTTGAGAGGAGGGAAGTGGTATCTCATTTGGGAGGAAGGAGGTGGTATCTCATTTGTGAGAAGGGAGATGGTATCTCATTTCCCCGGATTACCCCGCCACATTTTTCTACAAAATACTTTACAGAAAACTAAAGATCGAGCAACAAGAACCCATCTAAAAACCGGGGAGAACTCGGGTGCTCCGGAATGGTAGCAGTTCCTGCTCCACATGTGGCACCCGTTGCGCTAACTGTACGGTTTGCAAATTATATTTCCCCATTCCTGATTTGATTCTAAAATTATACGCCTTTAGACGTTGTTTATTATATAGTATTTATTTCCCTTGTGGAGGTCATAATGAGTCCCGTTCCCTGTGAGAGCAACAAAAAGAACAAAGACTTTGAATATAATTTTCTTAAAATTTGTAGCTATTTGAACCTTGTTACTATTCAGAGGATAATTGTATAGCAAATAAACAATTCACAAGTTGCTAAAACGTTAACATTTGACAAGATTTTAAAGCAAATTCCTTGAACTTTGCGTGAAAGTAGACCTTTTGTCAGCCGTAAAGGGAAATAACTTCTGTAAAACGTGTAAGAAGAGTTTGAAGATACCAAAGGAGTAATCAGCATCCATATATCGAAGAACAGACAACACAATGGCCAAAAGACAAAGTACAAAAGGACAAACAACGATCTACAAAACATACACATAAAACTAAAGATCGAGTAACACGAACCCCACTAAAAATCGGGGATGAACTCAGGTCCTCCACAAGGGTAAGCAGTTCCTGCTCCACTACTGACACCAGCCATGTTATTCTAGTCAAACACCCGGTGATAAGTCATGAACGAGGAAAGGACCGGGAAGTGTTTACGACAAGTGCAACATATCCGTTTCATTTGTGACACAGATATTCCATAACGGTCCATGGCGACCGTAAAATGTTCGAAGTGATGACTACAACTTAACCAAGATGAACCCTTGGCTTAGTAGCTTCCTTGTTAGCAGCAACCCTCTAATTTTAGAAACAGAGTCGATAATGTGCAAATGGTCTATTGATCGGGAATTCCTTTGTAATTAATGTTCTAAAGCATGAATGTTTAATTGTAATTTGTATTGGAATTACAACTTGCAGGGATCAACTTGTTTCTTCAGTATTAAAATCGAAGTACTCGGATAAAGTTTGTAAGTGACTTGCGACAGGTCGATAGTTTTCTCTGGGTACTTCGGTTTCCTCCACCAATAAAACTGACGGCCACGATATAACTGAAATATTGTTGAAAGTGGCGTTAAACATAAAAAATATAACCCAAACTTTAATTCAGAATAGGTCTTCCAATACAAATATAAGTTCTTAAAGACCTAGTTTTCCAACTATACAATGTGTTGACTTTTTAGTTAGATCAGCTTCAGTCAGTCTAAAATTTGTTTATTGTTTGCAGGAAACACGAATTGATATTTGTATTTGATTCTTTTTTGGAAAAAGAATAGCTGTCTGGTGATCCATTGCTAATTGATCATATGAAATGAATTCAAGAGGTCTAATTTACTATTTCTACCATCTTACTACTCTTAAACACACGGAAGATTTAAATAGAAAGTTTCTGAATTATTTAATATTACTTCTAAATATGGGCTAAAAAATCTTATGCATGGAACATAATTGTAAAAAGTATTATTTTATCCTTGGTGATTCTTTCTGATTGTTTTTATATCAAATTTTATGTAAAAGGTTTAGTTTACATTTTTCCTCACCTTATTTCTTTGAAACAATTGGAAGATTTTAAAAGAATGTTATTGTTTAATTTAATTTAACAGAATATGGTCAATTAAATCTTACACATGGGACAAGAATATGCAAAATAGAACATTATAAAAATAGTCTATTGTGAATTTTATATAGCAAATATCTTAATAATTATTTTCCTTTGTTAAAAGGATAGTAATATTTCATCATCACTATGTTAAATGAAAAAATAGTTTAGCTTGTGTGATTTTTAAAGGGAAAAAATGAACAATTTTTGCAATTATTTTGAGGCAGCTTGAAAAATGGGAAAATTATCAGAAGACATCTTACCGGAAAGCAATGGTCGTTCTATAGTGTTGAAAGCAAACTATTTCTGATTTCAAAATATAATAAAACAATTGATAAAGTCTTTAGAGGAAAAAAATATTAATAATCATAAGTAATTGTCCCATACATGTACGTACAGATTTTTTGACAGCCTTATCTTAGAATACATTTTTTCAATCAAAATGATGGAAACCATCCTTGATCAGTTGGAATCTTGTAGATATGATGATTGTGTTCAAAAATAATAAAAATTAGAATGTTTCATTTTTCACCCTCAGTGGCCACTAAAAGTGCAACCTTAGCTTGCAATAATATATTTAAGTGTTAAAATACCATGGTACTGACATTGTCATTGTGTGTGAATAAGTAGCAAACAAAACAGTTAAACTGTTATTGGTCACTTTTGAAATAACTGATACCAATTAAAGTGGACTATAGAAGCAGGTTATCATTGTAGAAGATTTATTATAATTGTGAAATACTAACTTGGTTTAATCAGCGGTATTATTCTTAATAAAGACCATAGATATGTGTAAATGAACATGCACTCAACAGAAAGTCAACCTGAAATGAACCATAAAGATTGCTGATTTAATATTCTCTTAAACTCAAGGATGCAATATGTATCTTCAAAGAACTCAAGAACGAAGAGGGAAACACCCTTTATAGTTTAGTCTTCACGCCAATTAGATATAATTAATTTTATGCTTAGTTTGTTCCAGAAACTAAAAGTACAGGTATCATGAGAATGACACGAGTAAGGAGACATCCTGGTGAATTATCACGTTTTTTTATATTAATAGTCAGATATAATATACCTTTACGTTAATGTTTCGCTTTGACTATTTTAATTGATATCTGAAATACTAATTACAAACTTTATGAATAGTATAGATATAATTATAACACAAGGAAAACAGCAAAATGGTGAAACAAATGATAAAAAGTGAAAGAAAGGGTGGCATTAAAATACTTAAAGTCTGGGGTTATCATAAAAGATCGTCCAACTACTGACTAGTCATTAGCATACATATTGATATTTAAAATGTTGGAAACGCAACAACATAAGGACTTGGATTAGGTTTATGGTATTTAACTCCATTTCAACAATGTTTCAGTTATTTTGCGTCGGTCAATTTTCTGGCTGGGGGAACCTGGAGTACCAAGAGAAAACCACCGACCTGCCACAGGACACTGACTAATTTTATCACATAAAGCTCGATCGAGTGCACCTCGCCATGAGATGGACTCGAAATAAGACATTAGTGGTGATAATCACTGATGGCATAAGTTGTTGTAAATCCAACTACCATACGATAACGATGACCCCCGCAACAACGTAGAGCATTGGCACGCCACAATGATCTCAACATTACAGAAATAAAAGGATATAAAAACAATTGTTTATTAATCTTTATTTTCGGTAGAAATATTTATTAATTCTGATTCTCATTATACTAACCAAGATGGAATAGCTGTGTGATAATGACCACGGATATGTTCCATTCGTCGTAGTCACAATCACCTCCTTTCCTCCTTCATGACTAATGTGCATGTAACAAGAGTAACATGACAGGTGTCAGTAGTGGTACAGGAACTGGTTATCCTTCCGGAAGACATGTGTTAGACCCTGGTTACCGCATGTATTAGTAGGTTTCGAGTCGCTCGTTTTGTCAGATACATGTCTTCACGTTTTTAGTTCTGTGTTGTGATGTACGCTACGATTTTCGCGTATAAACGATATTCGGTTCGTCTTGCCTTCCATTTATCTTGTAGGGAGTTCATGTTTTAATAATGTTATTTGTATTTATTCATGTATACTGGTGTCCAACACGATTTCCATTTCATATGATGTCTGTGTCGTTGAAAAGCTACAGGACTGGCCAGGTGTCACTGTCGGAGCAGGTGATGTTTGTGTCGTTTAAAAGCTACAGGACTGGCCAGGTGTCACTGTCGGTGCAGGTGATGCTTGTGTCGTTTAAAGCTACAGGACTGACCAGGTGTCGGAGCAGGAATTACTAATCATTCCGGAGCACAACTTTGAATTACTGCGTTGTTCGGTTACTCGTGGTTTATTTTAGATATTCGAAATGCAAGAGTAGTAAAACTATGATTACTCTTTTTATATCAGGATGTGTGGGAATTTTTTATTTTAAATTGATTCTAAATGGAAAAAAATACAAGAATAGTTGTAAATATAACATAATTGTTCCGTCAAATACATGTATACCTATCTTTTCTGGCTTTTTAAAATCTTTTCCAGTGCATCGACCCCAATACTTTTGATTTGAGGCGACTTGAGGAATTTCCCTTTAACCTTTCAAGGTGAGCTAAGTTTTTAAACGAGAAATTGTTAGAAAATAAAAAAAATATATATTATCGAATCTTTTCCTTTCGGTCATTTCATTGCACGGCCTTTTTTTGATTACCTGTTTGGTATCTTCAATCATTTCTTACTGTAATCTGACCATTAATCCGAGTAACACGACAGGTACCGCGTGGGAACTGTTTACCATTCTGGAGCACCTGCGCTCATCCCCGAATATTCGTAGGGTCTGTGTTGCTTCTCTTTATTTACTGTGCTTGTTCACGTTGGTTATTGTTTGTTTTTGTCTTTTTTTGATCATATCTGATATATATTTTACCAGTGTTAATACAGGGATGAAACGAAGGTTTGAAATGAAAATTCAACAGAATATGTGACCGATGGTAAACAATTTATCTGAAAACTTTTATAAGAAAAACATGCTACATAGTTTAAATACTATATATCTTTTTTATAAACGTACCGGTCTAAGCTTTATAAGTGTCATTAATTTATTAAAATCAATGTACTAGCTGACATTTCAGAAGTTGGGATTAAATTTCTAAAATGGTAATAATACACTAAGACACCTTTGGCTAGTTATTTTATCGATTATTATAAGTTCTGGTCAGTGTTATTTTAGAAATTACCTAAATCACTGCCGAATACTGTATTATGATTCATAATTAATAAGTGTCTATTGCGGTAAAATTCAACTCGTAATGTTCAGGCACCTCAATCACGATTTTACGTATTTAAATTGATTTCACATGTTCAGGGAGTAAAGAGCTTGTAAATAAGAGTAATAACAAAATTACCGAACTTCGAGCAATTTTACAAAGGGAAAGTCAAAACTCATAAGTATATAAAAAAACATAAGTTCAGTTACCTATTCATTAATTTGAACGGTTCCATGACACCGTTATAGGTGTGTTTTCTCAAGAATTCCATAGTGACAGGTGCTTGTTCATTTAAAAGGTTTACCGTATTTTGATAGTGACTTGAATATATTAGAATATAACCTACTTTTTCGACCAATCAAATTTCGAGAAGTGACCCATTAAGTGCCACGCTTAATTATCAAGTTTTTCAAAGTGACGCAGCTGAAATAGACGTCAGGTGACTGCTTTGATTGACAACTGCTGCTAAAAAGAATAAACATTATGTACTTTCGAGACAACTTTAATATCACAAATATCTGGTGGTCAAAACAATATTCAATGAGCTTTACCAAGCATTAAACATGAAAAAAATAATGAAAAAAAATCCATTAAGAAAATATAAATTTCCTTGTCCATTTTTTATATCACCTATATAATAGTATCTAAATCGTAAAAATAGCTCGATAGCAAAATGGCACAAATTGGTAAATAAATCTATATAGAGAGAAAGAAATAGTAGATTTATGATTATTTGATACCAAAATTATGTTGAGAAGTGTATGAAAACAATTTGCCAAAAAAGGGGGGGTAATGTAGGTCATGACCCCATGTACCTGTGCCTTTACGATCACAATTTTCCTTACGTTGTCAGACACTTCAATTTTAAATATTCCTTCGGCTTACTGAAGAAACGGCAAACTTTCGCCGATTTATAAAACTAGATGCATATTCTATGCCGTGAGCCAGGAATATAATTGTTAGTAATAAGTGATAAGCGATTTTCAGTTCTGTGAGCCGCGCAATGGTTTTGCCGGAGGGTATAAATACAGCGTCGATTTGACGTTTCGGCATCTCTAATCTGACCGTCGTCAAGAACGCATCACACAGATAAACCATAACTGAGTCTAATTTACCAGGTACAAGATGCATTTCGATACAGAATTAACGGTTCTCTGAGCCAAATATATTAATAACTCCATTACTATTAAGTAACATTTTGGAATAAGATTATTTGAGTCAAAGTCGATATCAAGGAGCTGATAATCTGTTACAAATATTTACAATTCTACTAGCAAGAGGTCACCATGTTTATCTAACTTACTAGGAACCAGTCCAATGTTTACAAACTTCCAGCATTTAAGATACGATATCCCGCCACATTAACAACCTTATACAGAACTTTATTATATAGCAGCATTTATATTATTAACATTAAAGCGATAACAATGCTAAATTATTTTACAATCTATCTAGTAGGGGTTCGGAAGGCCAGCATCCAACAGGGTTATTTTTTATGTATTAAGAATAGTTATTGTTACTCTGGATTGAATCAAATAAATGGAATGCAGAATCTGAACATAATAAATATATTTTCATGTATACGCTTGATTGTAAATATGCTGGAGCGGGACAACTACACAACAAAACAAGAGCACAGGGGAACCCCTTATAAACTTATCACAGGATAAAAGGACATGTAGGCTACCTTAGTCCGTCGATAACAATATATTTGCTTAAATGTACGAGTCTATCAATATTTTAATAGATTTCTGGTTTCTGTTCATCGTTATTGAAGGAACACTTCCTGGTCTAAATCAAAATTTATTTATTCAAAATGGCATAATTAAACCACAAAGACAGGGTGTTTGTTAATATCTTCTTTATTTTCATTAGGTATTATAATTATTTTGATGATAGACTTAATCTCCATTTTATGCAAGTGCGACAGGTCAGTGGTTTTCTCCGGGTACTCCGATTTCCTCCACAAATAAAACTGACCGCCATGATATAACTGATATATTGTTGAAAGTGGCAGTAAACACCATAAACCAAGCAACCAATCAATCATTTCATGCAACAATCTAGTGTTTATAAAGAAAAAATAATTAACATAGAATCGGAGTAATTAATGTTTGCTTAATATACTAGAAATCTGATTTTGATAAATGATATGATCAACTTAGAGACTATCTAATTCTCCACAATGACCAAACAATTAAACCACGACAACTTCAACGCAATGGCTATCTATTCCCCCAATGGAGAAACTATTAAGTCAAGCTAAGGTAATTATACTGGATAGCTAAACTGTACAAGCTGAAGCTAACAGACAGACAAAAAGAAACAGGACACACAAGACATAGACAAAGAAAAACCAAAAACACAACATAATATATATTGGACACCACTATGTGTAAACAAACACAACTAACGTAAACGAAGCACGACCCCCCCCCCCCCCCCCCCCCCCCCTCCACAAACAACAGGAGAAATTAGTCCAAAGATAGTTCAACTTCACCAAATATACAAAATATGTAATACAAGAAGAGTAATAAAAACGTAGATATCTAAGTGCGCATGATCTATTTCTGTAATAACCTTCATTTGATACGTTCACTGTCAAAAGATGTGAAAGCAAAATAAGTACAGAAAATACGAACTATATTTGTGAACCATTTTCGTTTGACTAGGCCCGATTCCTTATCCATAGATAGGCTGGATAATTTGGATGCGGAATCACCTTTCCATGGGTGATTGTAAAACAAGAAACGAAACAGAAACGAAGCGAAACGAAACAAGCAGAAACGAAACGAGACACAACAGAAACGAAACAGGATAAAGCAGAAACGAAACGAAGCGAAACAAAAAAATCATCATGACGGTTCACCAGTATGACAAGTGGCTGTGCAAAACAGTTCACGATCTGTGTTTATTTCTCCAAACTGGTAATCTGCCCAGTAGTTCGTGTGTTTCCATTAGAATCTCTAATTTAACTTCACAAATAGATATCGAGTGGAGTAGACTGTGTTGTTTCATGGGCTACTCGGAGATCGCTTCATGGTGTGAGTTTCCACCGTATTGAAGACCATGCGGTGACTTTGTTGACCGTCGCTTCCTGGAGAGGGGATTTGGTATCAATCAAATATATTTCTTCTTTTCTATGAATCTCAGAAATTTACATAGCACACAAGAAGCAGGAAAGTGGTGAGCCTTTTGATATGAAATCCTGATTATTTTTTTCTTCCATAGCCAAATCTTTCCGTAAATTTTAAAGATTTTTCAATCCGCCTTTGGCATTTTGTGGATTGTTGTCTCATGTAAAATAAAGTCGCTTCGTTAATGTTTGTTTCGTTTTTTTCATTTATTTATTATTCTTTTGGTTTCGTTTCGTTTCTGTTGTGTCTCGTTTCGTTTCGTTTGGTTTCGTTTCCGCTTTATCTTGTTTCGTTTCTGTTGTGTCTCGTTTCGTTTCGTTTCGTTTCGTTTCGTTTCTGCTTGTTTCGTCTTGTTTCGTTTCTGCTTCGTTTCTTGTTTTATAATCACTCCCTTTCCATTGTTTATTAAAAATATATTTGTTTGTTTATTCCTGGACGAAAATGTACTCTCATATGTACTCGTTGCATACTGACATGGGATATTAAATAATATTCGGCGTAATCACGTTCGGCTGTTTTGAATTTTTATTTTTAGATTATATTCGGTGTTCATCACGTACGAATATATGCGGTTTAGTTATTATCATGTACTTTAAATAATTACAAATAATATGATATTTGGAAATAAATCAGTTTTATCAATGTGCAATCATGTTGTATATTATTATGTAATACGACGATAATATCCATATGTTAACTTTCGATAACCTCTAAATATTATCAAGCCCCCGTCAATGAACATTTACAAAGAATATTGCACTTACATGCTACCCGTATTTTGTATCCTGGTTATCCACCCTTTTGTATAAATACGATACACATCAGTAGCGATGACTTTGTGAAGTACGTTATAATAATATCATAATGATATGTTTGTATTTTTTTGAAAATTTAGGGAATTTCCACTAAATAAAAGAAAAACGTTACTCCTTTATGTTTGTATATATTAGCAAATTGATATCACAACTTAAATATCGTCGATCCCAATAAAATTATATTTCAAAAAGCGAAAAGGTGAGAAACAAATATATATTATAGTTTGTTTCCGTGATAGATTTTCTATTTTATTTACTTTTAATTAAATACCAGTATTGGCATTTGTAAATCTAAATCATAACTCATTAACACTATATTAGAAAGCTTATTGTGCATTTGAAATCCCCAAAAATGCACATCGGTTTAATATTTAGTTGACAGTAGCCGAACGACCAAATATCGGTAGTGATAACAAATAACAATCGAGACGGTGAAGACGAAGTCAATGTAACTTGCACCTTATGTAGAAAAATAAATTAGTCAGTGGATAAAAAAAAAGGAAAACTTAAGGCTCACTTGAACCTGCATAGCTCACCTGGTTATTCATCGATATTGTATGTATATTAAAATGAATTTTGATTACATTTAGCTTACTTTTCAAAAATATCACCACTTTTATAGGAAAAACTGGATAATATGTTAAACAACTCATTACCATATACATACTATTACGATTTTTACTCATCCCAATAAAAGGAATGTTGAAGAAATAGCTATTTTAAGCAAATTGCTATTATTAGCTGCCATCTTTGATGGGGAGCGGGACTGCCGGACACATTGATGATGTCGAAAGTAGATATTGCCATGACTTGGGTGGTTAAACAGCATTGAATAAAAAATGTTTTAAACATCGATACGAATTGTATACCTGTGTTATTGCAATAAATTAACAAAGCAGGATTTGCGTGGAAAAATACCCGTGCGAATTCAATATGTTTACAAACCCGGATTTAGATAAAAGTGTGGATTAACGCATAAATGACGGAAAATGTAATTTTCATTGAGGGGGGAGGGGTATTTTTTTTATCCCAGAGCTAGAACATTATTGTTTATGCAAAAATTCAATAATATAAATGTATATAATTATATATATTTAAAATTTTGTCAAAATTTTCGTCGAAATACTTCGCCCCTTTAAAAGTTAAGAGGTAGCTCCCTAAGTCACGTCTATTCTAAAGTATGGGCATCGGTGTTCTTGAAAAGACTTTAAAAAACAAGAAAAATAGATATATATATATTTGACTTCACAATTCTGCAATATCTTTTTTCTTTTTATTGGGACTAAAATAAAAATGAAAAAAATACCACACATTTTGATTTAAAAAGATTAATTATAGTTCATCTACTCTTGTATTCCGAATATCGTAAATAAATAACGAGGAACCGAACAACACAGTAATTCACGAATGTTCTCCGGAAGGGTTAACATTCCTGCTCCACTAGTGACCTGCAACTTTTAAACTACACACACATCATGTGATATGATAATCGTATTAGACACCAGTATACGGAAATAAATGCAAATAACAGTATTAAACATGAACTCCCAACAAAGTAATTGAGAGGCAAGACGAACATCATTCATTGTAGCGTACATCACAACGCGGAACTAAACATGTGAAAACATGGATCTGACAAACCCTACTAATACATGTAATAACCAGGGTCTAACACATGTCCTCCAGAAAGATAGCCAGTTCCTGTTTCACTAATGACACCCCTCATGTTACTGTTTTAGCTACACATCAGTCTTGAATGAGAAAAGGACGGGTTCAGGTTAGGGTTATGGTGTTTAATGCCACTTTCAATACTATTTCAGCTATATCGTGGTGGTCAGTTTTATTGGTGGATGAAACCGGAGTACCCGGACGCAAGTCACTGACCATCTTTATCTCAATATGTTGCATCGAGTACATCTCTCCATGAGCGGGATTCGAACTCATTACTTTAGTGGCGATATGCACTGAATGCACAGGTAGTTGTAAATCCACGGCTTCCCCAGTGACTACGACAAATGGAAGAATAGTTTGAAGATACCAAAGAGGTAATCAGAATCCGTAAATCGAAGAAGGACAGACAACACAATGGTCAAAAGAAAAAAGGAGAAAATTACAAACAACGATCTACAAAACACTACACAGACAACAAACTATCAAGCAACACGAACCACACTAAGAACCGGGGTGAACTCAGGTGCTCCAGAAAGGTAAGCAGTTCCTGCTTCACCAGGGGCAACCGTCGTGCTACTCTAGTTACACACCTGGTGATAAGTCATAAATGAGGAAAAGACAAGGAAGTCCTCACGACAAGTGGAACATATCGGTGGTCATTTGTGACACATACAATTTTTATCGGTTAAAGCTTGCGAAGTGATGATTTCAACTTAACCATTAGGAACCCTTGGTTCAGTAGCTTCCTTGTTAGCAGCAACACTCTATCAAGGAAATCATGATAGCAACCATAAGCTCTGGAATATCGAATCAACTGAGAGATATATACTCCATATGCAGGTGCTGCTGGAATGTTGCTACATATAAATTGAAAATTCACAATGGGAAAATTGAAATCATCTCTTTTGTAGTACAGATTCGCCCTATCCAGCCCTCATTGTCAATAGCGAGATCTATGTCAAGATATGAAGCAGATATATCTGCATCTGTGATATCCTTTATTTCAAGCTCAATTGGATAGATGAGATTAAAAAAATCACGAAATTTAGAATTGTTAAGTGAAAGGACATGATCTATATAGTGGAACGTGAAATTAAAGGATCGGACTAGTTTCTTTTCTTTTTTCTTGAGAAGCCCCTGTATGAAGTTCCTGTATTGTGTTAATAAAAAACTCAGGCATTTTAATGATATCATTTACAGGAAACATTTTGGTAGAAACAGGGTGTTCTTTTTTTACAAAATAAAATTTGTCCCTTCCTGAGACAAATCACGTTGGTCATTCTTTTTTTTTATTTTTATAAAACTCAATAGGACTAATTCTTTTAATCTATTGTTCGTATGTTTGCTTAAGAGATTAATGTCATAGTTATTTTCTTGTTTAACCAGCAATAACTGAAATGATGGTCATGATCTTATTACGTCGTATATATATAACCATCAGAAGAGTTTGAAGATACCAAAGGGGAAATAAGAATCCGTAGATCAAAGTACAGAAAACACAATGGCCAAAAGAACCAGAGGCTCCCAGGAGCCTGTAATCGCTCACCTGGATCAAAGCTGCTTTAAAAAACAACGCAACTACACTGCGGCGGCCATCTTGGTGAGAGAGCGCGACTGCCGGACACAATTTTGGAAAAGGACCATCCAATGACTATTCCATCAAAGTTTGGTTCTAATTAAGCTATTGGTTCCAGACAAGATGGTTTTTATGTGAATTTCCCATAGGGTCCTATGTTAAGCTAAGTTCAGCTGTGCAGCCATCTTGGTCAGAGGGCGGAACCACCAGACACAATGTTGGAAGAGGACCATCTAATGACTATTTTATCAAAGTTTGGTTCCAATTGAGCAACTGGTTCCAGACAAGAGGATTTGTATGTGAATTTCCCATAGGGTCCTATGTTAAGCTAAGTTCGGCTGTGGGGTCCATCTTGGTCGAAGGGCCGAACCGCCAGACACATTTTTGGAAGAGAACCATCCAATGACTATTTCATCAAAATTTAGTTCTTATTGAGCAAATGGTTTCAGACAAGAAGATTTTTATGGGAATTTCCCATAGGGTTCTATGTTAAATTTAGTTCGGCTGTGGCAGCCATCTTGGTCGGAGGTCTGAAATGCGGGACACAATTTTGGAAAGGGACCACCCAAGGATCATTTCAGCAAAGTTTGGTTGAGATTGGCTCAGTAGTTTCAGAGGAGAAGATAATTTTTTAACTTCATCCCCCCTTTTTCCTATTTTTAGCTTGGTGGCCATCTTGGTTGGAAGTCAGGACCACTGGACACAATTTTAGAAGGGGGCCATCCAAGGACCATTCCACCAAAGTTTGGTTGCAATTGGCCCTGTGGTTTCCCTAGAAGATTTTTATGCGAATTTCCCATAGATACCTATGTTAAGCTAAGTTCGGCTGTAGGGCCCATCTTGGTCGAAGGGCCGAACCGCCAGATACATTTTTGGAAGAGAACCATCCAATGACTATTTCATCAAATTTTAGTTCTTATTGAGCAAATGGTTTCAGACAAGAAGATTTTTATGGGAATTTCCCATAGGGTCCTATGTTAAATTAAGTTCGGCTGTGGCGGTCATCTTGGTCGGAGGTCTGAAATGCCGGACACAATTTTGGAAGGGGACCACCCAAGGATCATTTCAGCAAAGTTTGGTTGAGATTGGCTTAGTAGTTTCAGAAGAGAAGATTTTTTTAAATTTTCATCCCCTCATTTTTCTACTTTTAGCTTGGTGGCCATCTTGGTTGGAAGTCGGGATCACCAGACGCAAATTTGGAAGGGGGACACCCAAGGAACATTCCACCAAAGCTTGGTTTCAATTGGTGCAGTGGTTTCTGAGGAGAAGATTAAAATGTGAAATGTTGACAGATGGACGACGGACGAAAAGTGATGGCAATAGCTCACATGGCCTAAAGGAGGCCAGGTGGGCTAAAAACGGAATATACGATAAACTACTCCTCGCCATGTAGCTGCAGTTAAAATTTGAGCTCATTTTGACGTATACTAAAGCAGCAATTGACAATTGAAGAAATTTCTGTGTTTAGCAACAACAGCCATCTTGAATGGAGGGCGGGGCTGTCATACATAATATTGAAAGGAACCCATCCAGGGATCACGTCTGCTAGGTTTGGTTTAATTTGGTTCAGCGGTTTCAGAGGAGAAGATTTAAATGTGATCTTTTATCAAAATATGCCTAATTTGCATAATCGGTATAAATCGGCTGACAGAAACATTTCACAGAAAAAAACCGGAATATATGTTAAACTACTCCTTGCCATGTAGCTGAAGTTAACATTTGAGCTTATTTTGACTTATACTAAAACAGCAATGGACAATTGAAGAAATTTCTATTTTTAGTAACACCAGCCATCTTGAATGGAGGGCGGAGCTGCCGGACACAATTTTGAAAGGGACCCACCTAGGAATCATCCCTGCCAGGTTTGCTTTAATTTGGTTCAGCGGTTTCAGAGAAGATTTAAATGTGATCTTTTATCAAAATATGCCTAATTTGCATAATCGGTATATATCGGATGAAAGAATTTTTTTTACAGAAACACCCAGAATGTATGTTACGCTACTCCTTGCCATGTAGCTGCAGTTAAAATTTGAGCTAATTTTGAATTATACTAAAGCAGCAATGAAGAATTGAAGAAATTTCTATTTTTAGTAACAGCAGCCATCTTGAATAGAGGGTGGGGCTGTCGGACACATTTTTGAAAGGGACCCACACAGGGACCATCCCTGCCATGTTTGGTTTAATTTGGTTCAGCGGTTTCAGAGAAGATTTAAATGTGATCTTTTATCAAAATATGCTTAATTTACATAATCGGTATAAATCGGCTGAAAGAAAAATTTCACAGAAAACCCCGGAATATATGTTAAACTACTCCTTGCCACGTAGGTGCAGTTAAAATTTCATCCCCCTTTTTCTATTTTTAGCTTGGTGACCATCTTGGTTGGAAGTCGGGATCACCGGACACAATTTTGGAAGGGGGCCATCCAAGGACCATTCCACCAAACATTGGTTGTATTGGCCCAGTGGTTTCTGAGGAGAGGATTAAGATGTGAAATGTTGACGGACGGACGACGGACGACAGACGACGGATGAAAAGTGATGGCAATAGCTCACATGGCCTGAAGGCCAGGTGAGCTAAAAAACAAAGGACAAAACTCTACACAGCAAACTAAAGATAGAGCAACACGAACCCCACTAAAAACCAGGGTGAACTCAGGTGTTCCGGAAGGCTAAACAGTTCCGGAATCACTAGTGGTACTCGTCGTGTTACTCTAGTCACAAACCCATTGATAAATCACGAATGAGGAAAGGACCGGTATGTGCTTACGACAAGTAGAACAGATCTGTGTAGTTGCCTGTCGTTTGAAGAAAATCTAAGATTCACACTAGTAGTACAGGGCTTTTCTGAAGGACATTTGCGAAGTTCTAGAGCATACCTAATGAAGATTATTTCAGAATTATGTTATCTTATATATATAATCATTATATGTTAAAGTTTGTCAGTGACTTGCGGCAGGTAGGTGGTTTTTCCGCGTACTCGGATTTCCGCCACCAATAAAACTGATCGCCACGATATAGCTGAAATATTGTTGAAAGTGGTGTTAAACCTAACCCTAATCATATATATATATATATATATATATATATATATCAGTGTTTCTTGTAGAAGGAGAATTGGTTTCCTCTTGTTTCCAATTAATGACAAAGGATAAAGGATGAAAGATGTGTTATTGCTGAGTATATCTTTTTGACAGTAAAATTGGCGTTTTCGATAAAAGACATGTTATTATTGCCATCATATTAAATTGGTTGATTCATGTAGAATTATAGTGTGCCAGCATCAACTGATTGCAGAAAATACTCCATTGAATTGTTAATCTTCGACAAATTATATTTGCCTACAGTAGGTGCTACTCTTCCATAAAACTTGGGTCTCTTTCCCGTTTTGATGAGGTTGTTTTGTCCGTAACTTGTTCTTTTTGTTGTTGGTTTCCCCCCACTTTTGTGTTAGCTGTTTTATTTTTGTATCCTGGTCGTTCTCCCTTTTCTCCCCTCAGCTGATAAGTACTCTGTGTTCGTCTGTTTGCTTAACAAATGTACTCATTATTTTCTTGTTTAACCAACAGTTATTGAAATAATGATCAAGAACTTATATTTCGCTCCATGTATGTAAATATCAAGATCAGAACGGAAATAATATGAAACCTTTCAGGTGTTTTAAAATTGGTAATAAAATGTTTGCGCAAATCATTTTAGGGTTATATATATATCTATAAATTATTCATGAAAACAACTGAAAAGATGGAAAATTATGTATTTATTAAAGTAGAATCATTTTATAACATTAATAACAAAATAGTAGAACAAATTTGAATTTTAAATTTTTGACAGAAACTTAGAACATAGGTATACAACATGTAATAAGTATACGTAAGTTGGTAAAGTTCGTTATTATAAATTAGAATCAAAATGTAACTTATTTTTGAGTTACAAATAATGCAAGATCAATGTCTAAGCACATCTCCTCCTAACGACATATTCGGACACGAATTCTTATGTGGAAACAGCGCCTCCATATGCGGACTGTACAACACCAATACTTCCAGAAGTAGTAGTAGTAACATGCTCTCTTCTGGATTCCACCCACTGAAAAATATGCAAACCATTAACATGCTATCTTATAGTCTCAATTATATATTCCTGTTATGCTCAATACTCAAATCCTATAAAGCAAGCACATGTGGCTTATGTCCAGTCCTAAATGTCCATCGGCCTTTGGCATTGTACTACGAGAGTTCCAGATTTGACATAAAGAGTGTTTTATTTTGTTGTGTTGATTATTGTGTTGACCACTGATGTTTAGCTTTAGTTTTCAAATAGATCTAAAATATATTCGTGATTTCCCTCTTTGAGCACCATTAGTTTTATCAGCGTTTTCTTGATTAGCGGGGAACTTTCACACTGTGGAACCCAAAACTGTAATTAAATAGCGCGATTAAATATCACACGACGTGACTTTGAATATGTTACGCTACTACATGTGTTCGAACAAGCAGTAATAATGGTGACACATACTTACCAATGATTAAAAAATAAGTTAAATTAAAGATAATACAGTTTACGTGTACGTGTTCCAGTTCCCATACAAAAATGAGAGAGATATTTAACCAATAAGATATGAGTATATCGTTATTGTACAGAGAAACAGGAATTCATACACTATGGTTTTATGAAAACAGTGCATATGTATTATACACACTTTGCAAGACCTTAGGAAATGTTTTCCTTTCATAATTTAAATAGGACTCGGAAAGAAATACGAGCACCCGAATAAATCAAAGACAAAGAAAACTGTTGTTGAGTTAGCAGGCAAATAAGATTAGTTCAATGTTAAACGAGTTTGAGAATGACGGGTTGAAGCGTAGAGTATGATTTTTATGTACAAACACATTTAAGGACAAAATCTTTTCTACTCTTTAAATGAAAATAGAATTATGTTGTAATTAAAGCCAATACAATAAAACAAATCTTGTAACAATACCTGCTGGACAGTCGACTGTTTTAACATATAAAACTTCTAAATCTCCACATTCAGCTTTAATATCATCTGGTACATCTGTAGGAACTGTGGCTTCATAGCACTCTTTAGGGGCTGCCTGTAACAAAAATAATTGTTTCTGTTATCTCAATGAACTATAATCCATTTTCATTTCCTTGATTTATCAGTCGTTCATGTTTTATTATAATAAAGAATACAATGTATAGATATTAAAAGATGTAGACATGTGACTAACTACAATATGAAACACGTAGTACATTAACCTTTCTAAATCAAAGTGTCTTCCCTACTAAATACTTGGTGTTGTACTGTATGAGTGAACATAGCGAAAATGGAGTCATTAATTTAGATAATTTATTAATAGTTTTGTAATAATTCTATGCTACATAGCACTTGATTGGCCAGAACACTTGACTGTCCAGAGCACTTGACCACGTAGAACACTTCATGCCCAAATACATTTTGTGTGTAGTATGTTTTATATTAAGTTGACTTGAAAATATATAATGGGCATATTTGTCATAAACGGAAAAACGTGATGTGACGTGATACTATTCAAAAATATTTAAGAAATGATATACCTCATAAAACTGTACATTGCATGTTCCATTAGTCTTTACAATAGTGTAGTCCTGAAACAAATTAAATTCTAAAATATTAACTAGTCACTGATAAGCTTTATCACAATGACAAAGGTTAAAGCCAATCTATAAAATTACTATACATTTAAATCAATATTATTACTGAAATTTACAGTTCCTAAATAATGTAATTATTAATAAAACTAAGGTTCTCCTCCATCAGTCAAAAGTGACCTTAACCGATTTTGGCTATCCTGTTTTGACCCTTTCGTTTTATTGCTCCCAAAACTTTAAATTATTTGGCTTTCCAATCTTTTGATTTTGAGCGTACCTGATGAAGGTTATTCCAGGAATGCGTCGTGCACACTAAATTTGATATCTACGTTTTTATTAGAACACTTTTCATAGAATGTCAACATAATCACTCTTGTTTCTATTAATTTAATATTAATCTTCTTGTTTTACCCTAAAACTAAATGTAACTCTAAATGTCGTCCTGTGTTGCTTCAGATAAAACTAAACCTATATTACTGTCATAAAGTGTAACGTTACTGTGTGTATATCACTTGCTATGGAATGCCGTCACAATTTACAAAATACGTTCTTCCGGTCTGCATCGTCTTTGATTAATCTTGTATTGTATTCTTACCTTGTCACTGTTCGTTATTTGTTCCTCCAGAATTTTACCATTTTTCTTTATAATGACAATGTCAGTTTTGTCATCAGTAACATCAGTGACGTCATACACATTCCCATCACTGTCTTTAATCGTCTCTTCAGACACCTAACAGTACCAAAAAAAGGAAAAGTATTGAAAAAAATGATTTAGAGTAAATAATTTAATTTGATGTGAAAAAACTGCAATCTGATTGGCTGATCCGTCTGGATCAACATTAGTTATATTTGATAACCTGGGTTGGTATTGTGACATCGACAGCTTATTCATTCGTTAGCGATAGATTGAATTATTTATTTAAGGAATGTGTTCAATGTTTGAACAGGTTATACGATATAACGTGGTTTGGAACAGTTTAGCTGTTCATAAACCGCTTCGCACTTTATTAAGCGTAAGCTGCTCCAAACCACGGTATATCATATAATCTGTTCAAAAATTGAACATATTTCTTAAATAAATAATTTAATTTATTTTCTATTGCTATTGCTATATAATATATAACTTAGCCCACAAAACAGTTGTTGAGATCGTTATTCACACGTGTCTTGTTATTACACATTTGTGTAAGAAGTGATTTACTCCCGTGTGTAATGTTTTTACTTTGTTACTGTTATTCCTATTTTGAGTTAGTTGTCAAAAGTCATGTGTTTATTTACGTTTTGACGTGTCCACCGTAATTTCCGCGAGAGGGTGATATTCTGATGTTACTTTATGAAATCTTATGTTTTTTGACATTTGTTCCTTTTTTAATATTATAGCCTTGCTTTTGAAACAAAGATAACAGTCATACATAGGAACAGCAGGATTGTCGATAGTGTATTGTCATTGTATTAAAACTTACCTTAATTGCTTGGTGTAGGCTAACACAGAAAATTAGGATGAGAACCAGACTAAAACTTTGAAGCATCTTCATCTAAAAAAGATAAAGAATCATTTTTACAATTTGTGCATAAGTGTTTGGAATTTCAGTAATATGAAATAAATGTATAATATTTCATTCAGTATAATGATGCAATGATGCTCAGAACATATGACTGTAAATATTTCACTGTTTTAACCATATAGAGCTATGATGGGAGGTTTGGGTCATTAAAACCAGTTTGACTTCGCCACTTTTCATGAAAGGACATATACTTGTGTATTAGTGGTATCCATTTTGCCTTTTTCTACGATTTTCTATTAGATTTTGGAACTCTTTCGACCGTGTGGCATTTTTTGTTTTCCATTATCTAGAACTATGTCAGAAAACAAATGGTTTTAAACCCCCGTTTCCACAGCACCCCCTCCCCAAGAATCCGTAACACAAACAAAAGAACAGAAAAAACAATGATCTTCTAAATATAGATCATTCCTTGCTTCATGTATCAGTGTATATCAGTTCAAAGTACAATTCTGTCAATTGATACATCATGTTAGATCACGTAAGACAGATCCGTATGACTTTGTCTTTGTTGAACCTTATTAAAATGAATTCTTCGTTTTAATCATTGGAACAAGGCAAATACTTTATAGTATCATTTCCAGTCACTGGTTTTCTATGAAGACTTGTGAATATGTTAAATGTATTCAAGATAATCTTATTTATTTTCAGCATATTTAAACAAACTTGGAGATAAATAACGCTCTATATTTGATCATAATAATTTCATGTTGGTACATTTGTGCACTTTCAATATAAGACACGTTTGAAGGGAATAATCAAGTGGGTAATCAGAAGCCGGATATCAAATACGGACATGGAATGCAATGGCCTAAAGATACCAAAGGGGTAATCAGAAGCCAGATATCAAAGACGGACATGCACTACAATGGCCAAAAGATACCAAAGGGGTAATCAGAAGCCGGATATCAAAGACGGACATGCAATACAATGGCCAAAAGATACCAAAGGGGTAATCAGAAGCCAGATATCAAAGACGGACAATGCAATACAATGGCCAAAAGATACCAAAGGGGTAATCAGAAGCCAGATATCAAAGACGGACATGCAATACAATGGCCAAAAGATACCAAAGGGGTAATCAGAAGCCGAATATCAAAGACGGACATGCAATACAATGGCCAAAAGATAGCAAAGGGGTAATCAGAAGCCGAATATCAAAGACGGACATCCAATACAATGGCCAAAAGATACCAAAGGGGTAATCAGAAGCCGATATCAAAGACGGACATCCAATACAATGGCCAAAAGATACCAAAGGGGTAATCAGAAGCCGGATATCAAAGACGGACATGCAATACAATGGCCAAAAGATACCAAAGGGGTAATCAGAAGCCAGATATCAAAGACGGACAATGCAATACAATGGCCAAAAGATACCAAAGGGGTAATCAGAAGCCAGATATCAAAGACGGACATGCAATACAATGGCCAAAAGATACCAAAGGGGTAATCAGAAGCCAGATATCAAAGACGGACATCCAATACAATTGCCAAAAGATACCAAAGGGGTAATCAGAAGCCGGATATCAAAGACGGACATGCACTACAATGGCCAAAAGATACCAAAGGGAAGTAATCAGAAGCCGGATATCAAATACGGACATGGAATGCAATGGCCAAAAGATACCAAAGGGGTAATCAGAAGCCAGATATCAAAGACGGACATGTAATACAATGGCCAAAAGATACCAAAGGGAGGTAATCAGAAGCCAGATATCAAAGATTGACATCCAATACAATGGCCAAAAGATACCAAAGGGAGGTAATCAGAAGCCAGATATCAAAGATTGACATCCAATACAATGGCCAAAAGATACCAAAGGGAGGTAATCAGAAGCCAGATATCAAAGATTGCACTACAATGGCCAAAAGTAAAAGGATAAAAGGACAAAAACGATCTACAAAATATGACGCTGAAAACTAAAAAAGTCAACCATCAAAGCCTTTAATACTTCACTTTGACTGTATTACAAAAAATCATCACTGAAATAGCTGTACTTTCAATTGCCATAGTGTCAGATATCACATGGTCAGATATAATTTCTCCCTGTTCCTTTCCAAGTTTTTCTTTATTTTTGTTTTTACTAATAAGAAAATGAAAGTATTCTGTTAAACATGATTTGTTTTAATAACGTTCTTTAACCTACTAACCTTGTTTTCCTCTGATTTCTTCTTCTGTATACAGAACATACATTGGACCATTCCTTATATAGTCAGACACTTTTTCTTCCTGATTATAAATTGTCCAATCAGCGATTAGTAAACAGAGTACTAAAATTTTTCCCCCAAAAAAATTGTTTTTACTACGTATTTTAAATAAGTTTGCATTCTATAAATATGCAAAATACTTTTTTTAAAATATAAAATATAGAAATCTGATATCCTTGAGTGATTATGATTACAGTATTATGAAATTACTTTGAAAAATATCCGGCATCCTTAACTTTGTCGATGAATAATTTATGTACTTTTAAAGAAACATTGGAAAAGTTGCGAAATATCTTGGTACTGTTGAATATAGTCTTATTAATGAACGGTTGGTACGAAAGCAGTACGAGAGGTATAAACATTGTGAATTGGTCACTTAGTATTGTTTAATATGTGTAAATAAGGTAGCTGTAACTAATTCTTGGACCAGATAAATGCCATTATCAAAAGTGATAGAAGCCTTATTCGTCAATGCTAATATTTAGCTAACTATTGTTGGCTCATTGAGGCAGGCTTACTTTTCTGATATTATAGACCAATATACGATTTCAGCTAGCAGATTCAACTAGTAGATCCTACTAGTAATTAAATCAGTACATCTATATTTCATTCAATATTTTAATACGATGTTTAGGTTTTTCTATCAAATACTGACCACATTCAAAAGTTGAATAATTGGTATCAAAAGTATTTATAGGTTAATAAGAAGAGTTTAAAGACGCCAAAGTGGCAATCAGAATCCGTATATCGAAGAAGAACAAACAACACAATGGCTAAAGGAAAAAATACAAAAGGACAAACAACTATCTACAAAACATACATATAAAACCAAAGATCGAGAAACACTAACCCACTAAAAACCGGGGGTGAACTCAGGTGCTCCGTAAGGTTAAGCAGTTCCTGCTCCACTAGAGGCAACCGTCGTGTAATAACCTATTTTCAATTTGGAATCAATATTTGATTTAGCACATTAGTGACCTGTTTACTCTGGTCATACACGAAAGTCATTCATGTATTTCGATGTTAATGACTTATTGATTTTAAATCTGTTAGAAGTATCAGTTATGTTTGTTTGTCGTAAGAGAAATAGTCTTTAACTAACATATTCAACACTCTTAGCTATTAATCATATGTTTATGTGGTCGTTCATTTTCTTTAGATAATGTGTGGACTTTTTGAGTAAAAGCGAATCTAGAGGTTTTTTTGTTGTTGTTTGCTTATATATATATTGTCGTTAGAGATCCAAATATCAGAGTGGGAGGAGGGAGGTGATATCTCATTTGAGAGGAGGGAAGTGGTATCTCATTTGGGAGGAAGGAGGTGGTATCTCATTTGTGAGAAGGGAGATGGTATCTCATTTCCCCGGATTACCCCGCCACATTTTTCTACAAAATACTTTACAGAAAACTAAAGATCGAGCAACAAGAACCCATCTAAAAACCGGGGAGAACTCGGGTGCTCCGGAATGGTAGCAGTTCCTGCTCCACATGTGGCACCCGTTGCGCTAACTGTACGGTTTGCAAATTATATTTCCCCATTCCTGATTTGATTCTAAAATTATACGCCTTTAGACGTTGTTTATTATATAGTATTTATTTCCCTTGTGGAGGTCATAATGAGTCCCGTTCCCTGTGAGAGCAACAAAAAGAACAAAGACTTTGAATATAATTTTCTTAAAATTTGTAGCTATTTGAACCTTGTTACTATTCAGAGGATAATTGTATAGCAAATAAACAATTCACAAGTTGATAAAACGTTAACATTTGACAAGATTTTAAAGCAAATTCCTTGAACTTTGCGTGAAAGTAGACCTTTTGTCAGCCGTAAAGGGAAATAACTTCTGTAAAACGTGTAAGAAGAGTTTGAAGATACCAAAGGAGTAATCAGCATCCATATATCGAAGAACAGACAACACAATGGCCAAAAGACAAAGTACAAAAGGACAAACAACGATCTACAAAACATACACATAAAACTAAAGATCGAGTAACACGAACCCCACTAAAAATCGGGGATGAACTCAGGTCCTCTACAAGGGTAAGCAGTTCCTGCTCCACTACTGACACCCGCCATGTTATTCTAGTCAAACACCCGGTGATAAGTCATGAACGAGGAAAGGACCGGGAAGTGTTTACGACAAGTGCAACATATCCGTTTCATTTGTGACACAGATATTCCATAACGGTCCATGGCGACCGTAAAATGTTCGAAGTGATGACTACAACTTAACCAAGATGAACCTTGGCTTAGTAGCTTCCTTGTTAGCAGCAACCCTCTAATTTTAGAAACAGAGTCGATAATGTGCAAATGGTCTATTGATCGGGAATTCCTTTGTAATTAATGTTCTAAAGCATGAATGTTTAATTGTAATTTGTATTGGAATTACAACTTGCAGGGATCAACTTGTTTCTTCAGTATTAAAATCGAAGTACTCGGATAAAGTTTGTAAGTGACTTGCGACAGGTCGATAGTTTTCTCTGGGTACTTCGGTTTCCTCCACCAATAAAACTGACGGCCACGATATAACTGAAATATTGTTGAAAGTGGCGTTAAACATAAAAAATATAACCCAAACTTTAATTCAGAATAGGTCTTCCAATACAAATATCAGTTCTTAAAGACCTAGTTTCCAACTATACAATGTGTTGACTTTTTAGTTAGATCAGCTTCAGTCAGTCTAAAATTTGTTTATTGTTTGCAGGAAACACGAATTGATATTTGTATTTGATTCTTTTTTGGAAAAAGAATAGCTGTCTGGTGATCCATTGCTAATTGATCATATTAAATGAATTCAAGAGGTCTAATTTACTATTCCTACCACCTTACTACTCTTAAACACACGGAAGATTTAAATAGAAAGTTTCTGAATTATTTAATTTTACTTCTAAATATGGGCTAAAAAATCTTATGCATGGAACATAATTGTAAAAAGTATTATTTTATCCTTGGTGATTCTTTCTGATTGTTTTTATATCAAATTTTATGTAAAAGGTTTAGTTTACATTTTTCCTCACCTTATTTCTTTGAAACAATTGGAAGATTTTAAAAGAATGTTATTGTTTAATTTAATTTAACAGAATATGGTCAATTAAATCTTACACATGGGACAAGAATATGCAAAATAGAACATTATAAAAATAGTCTATTGTGAATTTTATATAGCAAATATCTTAATAATTATTTTCCTTTGTTAAAAGGATAGTAATATTTCATCATCACTATGTTAAATGAAAAAATAGTTTAGCTTGTGTGATTTTTAAAGGGAAAAAATGAACAATTTTTGCAATTATTTTGAGGCAGCTTGAAAAATGGGAAAATTATCAGAAGACATCTTACCGGAAAGCAATGGTCGTTCTATAGTGTTGAAAGCAAACTATTTCTGATTTCAAAATATAATAAAACAATTGATAAAGTCTTTAGAGGAAGAAAATATTAATAATCATAAGTAATTGTCCCATACATGTACGTACAGATTTTTTGACAGCCTTATCTTAGAATACATTTTTTCAATCAAAATGATGGAAACCATCCTTTATCAGTTGGAATCTTGTAGATATGATGATTGTGTTCAAAAATAATAAAAATTAGAATGTTTCATTTTTCACCCTCAGTGGCCACTAAAAGTGCAACCTTAGCTTGCAATAATATATTTAAGTGTTAAAATACCATGGTACTGGCATTGTCATTGTGTGTGAATAAGTAGCAAACAAAACAGTTAAACTGTTATTGGTCACTTTTGAAATAACTGATACCAATTAAAGTGGACTATAGAAGCAGGTTATCATTGTAGAAGATTTATTATAATTGTGAAATACTAACTTGGTTTAATCAGCGGTATTATTCTTAATAAAGACCATAGATATGTGTAAATGAACATGCACTCAACAGAAAGTCAACCTGAAATGAACCATAAAGATTGCTGATTTAATATTCTCTTAAACTCAAGGATGCAATATGTATCTTCAAAGAACCCAAGAACGAAGAGGGAAACACCCTTTATAGTTTAGTCTTCACGCCAATTAGATATAATTAATTTTATGCTTAGTTTGTTCCAGAAACTAAAAGTACAGGTATCATGCGAATGACACGAGTAAGGAGACATCCTGGTGAATTATCCCCTTTTTTTATATTAATAGTCAGATATAATATACCTTTACGTTAATGTTTCGCTTTGACTATTTTAATTGATATCTGAAATACTAATTACAAACTTTATGAATAGTATAGATATAATTATAACACAAGGAAAACAGCAAAATGGTGAAACAAATGATAAAAAGTGAAAGAAAGGGTAGCATTAAAATACTTAAAGTCTGGGGTTATCATAAAAGATCGTCCAACTACTGACTAGTCATTAAAATACTTAAAGTCTGGGGTTATCATAAAAGATAGTCCAACTACTGACTAGTCAATAAAATACTTAAAGTCTGGGGTTATCATAAAAGATCGTCCAACTACTGACTAGTCATTAACATACTTAAAGTCTGGGGTTATCATAAAAGATCGTCCAACTACTGACTAGTCATTAAAATACATATTGATTTTTAAAATGTTGGAAACGCAACAACATAAGGACTTGGATTAGGTTTATGGTATTTATTAGATTAGTAAAACTATGATTACTCTTTTTATATCAGGATGTGTGGGAATTTTTTTTATTTCAAATTGATTCTAAATGGAAAAAACTACAAGAATAGTGTAAATATAACATAATTGTTCCGTCAAATACATGTATACCTATCTTTTCTGGCTTTTTAAAATCTTTTCCAGTGCATCGACCCCAATACTTTTGATTAGAGGCGACTTGAGGAATTTCCCTTTAACCTTTCAAGGTGAGCTAAGTTTTTAAACGAGAAATTGTTAGAAAATAAAAAAAAATATATATTATCGAATCTTTTCCTTTCGGTCATTTCATTGCACGGCCTTTTTTTGATTACCTGTTTGGTATCTTCAATCATTTCTTACTGTAATCTGACCATTAATCCGAGTAACACGACAGGTACCGCGTGGGAACTGTTTACCATTCTGGAGCACCTGCGCTCATCCCCGAATATTCGTAGGGTCTGTGTTGCTTCTCTTTATTTACTGTGCTTGTTCACGTTGGTTATTGTTTGTTTTTGTCTTTTTTTGATCATATCTGATATATATTTTACCAGTGTTAATACAGGGATGAAACGAAAGTTTGAAATGAAAATTCAACAGAATATGTGACCGATGGTAAACAATTTATCTGAAAACTTTTATAAGAAAAACATGCTACATAGTTTAAATACTATATATCTTTTTTATAAACGTACCGGTCTAAGCTTTATAAGTGTCATTAATTTATTAAAATCAATGTACTAGCTGACATTTCAGAAGTTGGGATTAAATTTCTAAAATGGTAATAATACACTAAGACACCTTTGGCTAGTTATTTTATCGATTATTATAAGTTCTGGTCAGTGTTATTTTAGAAATTACCTAAATCACTGCCGAATACTGTATTATGATTCATAATTAATAAGTGTCTATTGCGGTAAAATTCAACTCGTAATGTTCAGGCACCTCGATCACGATTTTACGTATTTAAATTGATTTCACATGTTCAGGGAGTAAAGAGCTTGTAAATAAGAGTAATAACAAAATTACCGAACTTCGAGCAATTTTACAAAGGGAAAGTCAAAACTCATAAGTATATAAAAAAACATAAGTTCAGTTACCTATTCATTAATTTGAACGGTTCCATGACACCGTTATAGGTGTGTTTTCTCAAGAATTCCATAGTGACAGGTGCTTGTTCATTTAAAAGGTTTACCGTATTTTGATAGTGACTTGAATATATTAGAATATAACCTACTTTTTCGACCAATCAAATTTCGAGAAGTGACCCATTAAGTGCCACGCTTAATTATCAAGTTTTTCAAAGTGACGCAGCTGAAATAGACGTCAGGTGACTGCTTTGATTGACAACTGCTGCTAAAAAGAATAAACATTATGTACTTTCGAGACAACTTTAATATCACAAATATCTGGTGGTCAAAACAATATTCAATGAGCTTTACCAAGCATTAAACATGAAAAAAATAATGAAAAAAAATCCAATAAGAAAATATAAATTTCCTTGTCCATTTTTTATATCACCTATATAATAGTATCTAAATCGTAAAAATAGCTCGATAGCAAAATGGCACAAATTGGTAAATAAATCTATATAGAGAGAAAGAAATAGTAGATTTATGATTATTTGATACCAAAATTATGTTGAGAAGTGTATGAAAACAATTTGCCAAAAAAAGGGGGGGGGGGGGGTAATGTAGGTCATGACCCCATGTACCTGTGCCTTTACGATCACAATTTTCCTTACGTTGTCAGACACTTCAATTTTAAATATTCCTTCGGCTTACTGAAGAAACGGCAAACTTTCGCCGATTTATAAAACTAGATGCATATTCTATGCCGTGAGCCAGGAATATAATTGTTAGTAATAAGTGATAAGCGATTTTCAGTTCTGTGAGCCGCGCAATGGTTTTGCCGGAGGGTATAAATACAGCGTCGATTTGACGTTTCGGCATCTCTAATCTGACCGTCGTCAAGAACGCATCACACAGATAAACCATAACTGAGTCTAATTTACCAGGTACAAGATGCATTTCGATACAGAATTAACGGTTCTCTGAGCCAAATATATTAATAACTCCATTACTATTAAGTAACATTTTGGAATAAGATTATTTGAGTCAAAGTCGATATCAAGGAGCTGATAATCTGTTACAAATATTTACAATTCTACTAGCAAGAGGTCACCATGTTTATCTAACTTACTAGGAACCAGTCCAATGTTTACAAACTTCCAGCATTTAAGATACGATATCCCGCCACATTAACAACCTTATACAGAACTTTATTATATAGCAGCATTTATATTATTAACATTAAAGCGATAACAATGCTAAATTATTTTACAATCTATCTAGTAGGGATTCGGAAGGCCAGCATCCAACAGGGTTATTTTTTATGTATTAAGAATAGTTATTGTTACTCTGGATTGAATCAAATAAATGGAATGCAGAATCTGAACATAATAAATATATTTTCATGTATACGCTTGATTGTAAATATGCTGGAGCGGGACAACTACACAACAAAACAAGAGCACAGGGGAACCCCTTATAAACTTATCACAGGATAAAAGGACATGTAGGCTACCTTAGTCCGTCGATAACAATATATTTGCTTAAATGTACGAGTCTATCAATATTTTAATAGATTTCTGGTTTCTGTTCATCGTTATTGAAGGAACACTTCCTGGTCTAAATCAAAATTTATTTATTCAAAATGGCATAATTAAACCACAAAGACAGGGTGTTTGTTAATATCTTCTTTATTTTCATTAGGTATTATAATTATTTTGATGATAGACTTAATCTCCATTTTATGCAAGTGCGACAGGTCAGTGGTTTTCTCCGGGTACTCCGATTTCCTCCACAAATAAAACTGACCGCCATGATATAACTGATATATTGTTGAAAGTGGCAGTAAACACCATAAACCAAGCAACCAATCAAACATTTCATGCAACAATCTAGTGTTTATAAAGAAAAAATAATTAACATAGAATCGGAGTAATTAATGTTTGCTTAATATACTAGAAATCTGATTTTGATAAATGATATGATCAACTTAGAGACCATCTAATTCTCCACAATGACCAAACAATTAAACCACGACAACTTCAACGCAATGGCTATCTATTCCCCCAATGGAGAAACTATTAAGTCAAGCTAAGGTAATTATACTGGATAGCTAAACTGTACAAGCAGAAGCTAACAGACAGACAAAAAGAAACAGGACACACAAGACATAGACAAAAATAAAACCAAAAACACAACATAATATATATTGGACACCACTATGTGTATACAAACACAACTAACGCAAACGAAGCACGACCCCCCCCCCCCCCCCCCCCCCTCCACAAACAACAGGAGAAATTAGTCCAAAGATAGTTCAACTTCACCAAATATACAAAATATGTAATACAAGAAGAGTAATAAAAACGTAGATATCTAAGTGCGCATGATCTATTTCTGTAATAACCTTCATTTGATACGTTCACTGTCAAAAGATGTGAAAGCAAAATAAGTACAGAAAATACGAACTATATTTGTGAACCATTTTCGTTTGACTAGGCCCGATTCCTTATCCATAGATAGGCTGGATAATTTGGATGCGGAATCACCTTTCCATGGGTGATTGTAAAACAAGAAACGAAACAGAAACGAAGCGAAACGAAACAAGCAGAAACGAAACGAGACACAACAGAAACGAAACAGGATAAAGCAGAAACGAAACGAAGCGAAACAAAAAAATCATCATGACGGTTCACCAGTATGACAAGTGGCTGTGCAAAACAGTTCACGATCTGTGTTTATTTCTCCAAACTGGTAATCTGCCCAGTAGTTCGTGTGTTTCCATTAGAATCTCTAATTTAACTTCACAAATAGATATCGAGTGGAGTAGACTGTGTTGTTTCATGGGCTACTCGGAGATCGCTTCATGGTGTGAGTTTCCACCGTATTGAAGACCATGCGGTGACTTTGTTGACCGTCGCTTCCTGGAGAGGGGATTTGGTATCAATCAAATATATTTCTTCTTTTCTATGAATCTCAGAAATTTACATAGCACACAAGAAGCAGGAAAGTGGTGAGCCTTTTGATATGAAATCCTGATTATTTTTTTCTTCCATAGCCAAATCTTTCCGTAAATTTTAAAGATTTTTCAATCCGCCTTTGGCATTTTGTGGATTGTTGTCTCATGTAAAATAAAGTCGCTTCGTTAATGTTTGTTTCGTTTTTTTCATTTATTTATTATTCTTTTGGTTTCGTTTCGTTTCTGTTGTGTCTCGTTTCGTTTCGTTTGGTTTCGTTTCCGCTTTATCTTGTTTCGTTTCTGTTGTGTCTCGTTTCGTTTCGTTTCGTTTCGTTTCTGCTTGTTTCGTCTTGTTTCGTTTCTGCTTCGTTTCTTGTTTTATAATCACTCCCTTTCCATTGTTTATTAAAAATATATTTGTTTGTTTATTCCTGGACGAAAATGTACTCTCATATGTACTCGTTGCATACTGACATGGGATATTAAATAATATTCGGCGTAATCACGTTCGGCTGTTTTGAATTTTTATTTTTAGATTATATTCGGTGTTCATCACGTACGAATATATGCGGTTTAGTTATTATCATGTACTTTAAATAATTACAAATAATATGATATTTGGAAATAAATCAGTTTTATCAATGTGCAATCATGTTGTATATTATTATGTAATACGACGATAATATCCATATGTTAACTTTCGATAACCTCTAAATATTATCAAGCCCCCGTCAATGAACATTTACAAAGAATATTGCACTTACATGCTACCCGTATTTTGTATCCTGGTTATCCACCCTTTTGTATAAATACGATACACATCAGTAGCGATGACTTTGTGAAGTACGTTATAATAATATCATAATGATATGTTTGTATTTTTTTGAAAATTTAGGGAATTTCCACTAAATAAAAGAAAAACGTTACTCCTTTATGTTTGTATATATTAGCAAATTGATATCACAACTTAAATATCGTCGATCCCAATAAAATTATATTTCAAAAAGCGAAAAGGTGAGAAACAAATATATATTATAGTTTGTTTCCGTGATAGATTTTCTATTTTATTTACTTTTAATTAAATACCAGTATTGGCATTTGTAAATCTAAATCATAACTCATTAACACTATATTAGAAAGCTTATTGTGCATTTGAAATCCCCAAAAATGCACATCGGTTTAATATTTAGTTGACAGTAGCCGAACGACCAAATATCGGTAGTGATAACAAATAACAATCGAGACGGTGAAGACGAAGTCAATGTAACTTGCACCTTATGTAGAAAAATAAATTAGTCAGTGGATAAAAAAAAAGGAAAACTTAAGGCTCACTTGAACCTCCATAGCTCACCTGGTTATTCATCGATATTGTATGTATATTAAAATGAATTTTGATTACATTTAGCTTACTTTTCAAAAATATCACCACTTTTATAGGAAAAACTGGATAATATGTTAAACAACTCATTACCATATACATACTATTACGATTTTTACTCATCCCAATAAAAGGAATGTTGAAGAAATAGCTATTTTAAGCAAATTGCTATTATTAGCTGCCATCTTTGATGGGGAGCGGGACTGCCGGACACATTGATGATGTCGAAAGTAGATATTGCCATGACTTGGGTGGTTAAACAGCATTGAATAAAAAATGTTTTAAACATCGATACGAATTGTATACCTGTGTTATTGCAATAAATTAACAAAGCAGGATTTGCGTGGAAAAATACCCGTGCGAATTCAATATGTTTACAAACCCGGATTTAGATAAAAGTGTGGATTAACGCATAAATGACGGAAAATGTAATTTTCATTGAGGGGGGGAGGGGTATTTTTTTTATCCCAGAGCTAGAACATTATTGTTTATGCAAAAATTCAATAATATAAATGTATATAATTATATATATTTAAAATTTTGTCAAAATTTTCGTCGAAATACTTCGCCCCTTTAAAAGTTAAGAGGTAGCTCCCTAAGTCACGTCTATTCTAAAGTATGGGCATCGGTGTTCTTGAAAAGACTTTAAAAAACAAGAAAAATAGATATATATATATTTGACTTCACAATTCTGCAATATCTTTTTTCTTTTTATTGGGACTAAAATAAAAATGAAAAAAATACCACACATTTTGATTTAAAAAGATTAATTATAGTTCATCTACTCTTGTATTCCGAATATCGTAAATAAATAACGAGGAACCGAACAACACAGTAATTCACGAATGTTCTCCGGAAGGGTTAACATTCCTGCTCCACTAGTGACCTGCAACTTTTAAACTACACACACATCATGTGATATGATAATCGTATTAGACACCAGTATACGGAAATAAATGCAAATAACAGTATTAAACATGAACTCCCAACAAAGTAATTGAGAGGCAAGACGAACATCATTCATTGTAGCGTACATCACAACGCGGAACTAAACATGTGAAAACATGGATCTGACAAACCCTACTAATACATGTAATAACCAGGGTCTAGCACATGTCCTCCAGAAAGATAGCCAGTTCCTGTTTCACTAATGACACCCCTCATGTTACTGTTTTAGCTACACATCAGTCTTGAATGAGAAAAGGACGGGTTCAGGTTAGGGTTATGGTGTTTAATGCCACTTTCAATACTATTTCAGCTATATCGTGGTGGTCAGTTTTATTGGTGGATGAAACCGGAGTACCCGGACGCAAGTCACTGACCATCTTTATCTCAATATGTTGCATCGAGTACATCTCTCCATGAGCGGGATTCGAACTCACTACTTTAGTGGCGATATGCACTGAATGCACAGGTAGTTGTAAATCCACGGCTTCCCCAGTGACTACGACAAATGGAAGAATAGTTTGAAGATACCAAAGAGGTAATCAGAATCCGTAAATCGAAGAAGGACAGACAACACAATGGTCAAAAGAAAAAAGGAGAAAATTACAAACAACGATCTACAAAACACTACACAGACAACAAACTATCAAGCAACACGAACCACACTAAGAACCGGGGTGAACTCAGGTGCTCCAGAAAGGTAAGCAGTTCCTGCTTCACCAGGGGCAACCGTCGTGCTACTCTAGTTACACACCTGGTGATAAGTCATAAATGAGGAAAAGACAAGGAAGTCCTCACGACAAGTGGAACATATCGGTGGTCATTTGTGACACATACAATTTTTATCGGTTAAAGCTTGCGAAGTGATGATTTCAACTTAACCATTAGGAACCCTTGGTTCAGTAGCTTCCTTGTTAGCAGCAACACTCTATCAAGGAAATCATGATAGCAACCATAAGCTCTGGAATATCGAATCAACTGAGAGATATATACTCCATATGCAGGTGCTGCTGGAATGTTGCTACATATAAATTGAAAATTCACAATGGGAAAATTGAAATCATCTCTTTTGTAGTACAGATTCGCCCTATCCAGCCCTCATTGTCAATAGCGAGGTCTATGTCAAGATATGAAGCAGATATATCTGCATCTGTGATATCCTTTATTTCAAGCTCAATTGGATAGATGAGATTAAAAAAATCACGAAATTTAGAATTGTTAAGTGAAAGGACATGATCTATATAGTGGAACGTGAAATTAAAGGATCGGACTAGTTTCTTTTCTTTTTTCTTGAGAAGCCCCTGTATGAAGTTCCTGTATTGTGTTAATAAAAAACTCAGGCATTTTAATGATATCATTTACAGGAAACATTTTGGTAGAAACAGGGTGTTCTTTTTTTACAAAATAAAATTTGTCCCTTCCTGAGACAAATCACGTTGGTCATTCTTTTTTTTTATTTTTATAAAACTCAATAGGACTAATTCTTTTAATCTATTGTTCGTATGTTTGCTTAAGAGATTAATGTCATAGTTATTTTCTTGTTTAACCAGCAATAACTGAAATGATGGTCATGATCTTATTACGTCGTATATATATAACCATCAGAAGAGTTTGAAGATACCAAAGGGGAAATAAGAATCCGTAGATCAAAGTACAGAAAACACAATGGCCAAAAGAACCAGAGGCTCCCAGGAGCCTGTAATCGCTCACCTGGATCAAAGCTGCTTTAAAAAACAACACAACTACACTGCGGCGGCCATCTTGGTGAGAGAGCGCAACTGCCGGACACAATTTTGGAAAAGGACCATCCAATGACTATTCCATCAAAGTTTGGTTCTAATTAAGCTATTGGTTCCAGACAAGATGGTTTTTATGTGAATTTCCCATAGGGTCCTATGTTAAGCTAAGTTCAGCTGTGCAGCCATCTTGGTCAGAGGGCAGAACCACCAAACACAATGTTGGAAGAGGACCATCTAATGACTCTTTTATCAAAGTTTGGTTCCAATTGAGCAACTGGTTCCAGACAAG
Source organism: Bathymodiolus brooksi (assembly GCA_963680875.1). Lineage (NCBI taxonomy): Eukaryota > Metazoa > Mollusca > Bivalvia > Mytilida > Modiolidae > Bathymodiolus > Bathymodiolus brooksi. The sequence continues at coordinate 31,037,356 of OY804584.1, forward strand.
AGGATTTGTATGTGAATTTCCCATAGGGTCCTATGTTAAGCTAAGTTCGGCTGTGGGGTCCATCTTGGTCGAAGGGCCGAACCGCCAGACACATTTTTGGAAGAGAACCATCCAATGACTATTTCATCAAAATTTAGTTCTTATTGAGCAAATGGTTTCAGACAAGAAGATTTTTATGGGAATTTCCCATAGGGTTCTATGTTAAATTTAGTTCGGCTGTGGCAGCCATCTTGGTCGGAGGTCTGAAATGCGGGACACAATTTTGGAAAGGGACCACCCAAGGATCATGTCAGCAAAGTTTGGTTGAGATTGGCTCAGTAGTTTCAGAGGAGAAGATAATTTTTTAACTTCATCCCCCCTTTTTCCTATTTTTAGCTTGGTGGCCATCTTGGTTGGAAGTCAGGACCACTGGACACAATTTTAGAAGGGGGCCATCCAACGACCATTCTACCAAAGTTTGGTTGCAATTGGCCCAGTGGTTTCCCTAGAAGATTTTTATGCGAATTTCCCATAGATACCTATGTTAAGCTAAGTTCGGCTGTAGGGCCCATCTTGGTCGAAGGGCCGAACCGCCAGATACATTTTGGAAGAGAACCATCCAATGACTATTTCATCAAATTTTAGTTCTTATTGAGCAAATGGTTTCAGACAAGAAGATTTTTATGGGAATTTCCCATAGGGTCCTATGTTAAATTAAGTTCGGCTGTGGCGGTCATCTTGGTCGGAGGTCTGAAATGCCGGACACAATTTTGGAAGGGGACCACCCAAGGATCATTTCAGCAAAGTTTGGTTGAGATTGGCTTAGTAGTTTCAGAAGAGAAGATTTTTTTTAATTTTCATCCCCTCATTTTTCTACTTTTAGCTTGGTGGCCATCTTGGTTGGAAGTCGGGATCACCAGACGCAAATTTGGAAGGGGGACACCCAAGGAACATTCCACCAAAGCTTGGTTTCAATTGGTGCAGTGGTTTCTGAGGAGAAGATTAAAATGTGAAATGTTGACAGATGGACGACGGACGAAAAGTGATGGCAATAGCTCACATGGCCTAAAGGAGGCCAGGTGGGCTAAAAACGGAATATACGATAAACTACTCCTCGCCATGTAGCTGCAGTTAAAATTTGAGCTCATTTTGACGTATACTAAAGCAGCAATTGACAATTGAAGAAATTTCTGTGTTTAGCAACAACAGCCATCTTGAATGGAGGGCGGGGCTGTCATACATAATATTGAAAGGAACCCATCCAGGGATCACGTCTGCTAGGTTTGGTTTAATTTGGTTCAGCGGTTTCAGAGGAGAAGATTTAAATGTGATCTTTTATCAAAATATGCCTAATTTGCATAATCGGTATAAATCGGCTGACAGAAACATTTCACAGAAAAAAACGGAATATATGTTAAACTACTCCTTGCCATGTAGCTGAAGTTAACATTTGAGCTTATTTTGACTTATACTAAAACAGCAATGGACAATTGAAGAAATTTCTATTTTTAGTAACACCAGCCATCTTGAATGGAGGGCGGAGCTGCCGGACACAATTTTGAAAGGGACCCACCTAGGAATCATCCCTGCCAGGTTTGCTTTAATTTGGTTCAGCGGTTTCAGAGAAGATTTAAATGTGATCTTTTATCAAAATATGCCTAATTTGCATAATCGGTATATATCGGATGAAAGAATTTTTCTTACAGAAAAACCCAGAATGTATGTTACGCTACTCCTTGCCATGTAGCTGCAGTTAAAATTTGAGCTAATTTTGAATTATACTAAAGCAGCAATGAAGAATTGAAGAAATTTCTATTTTTAGTAACAGCAGCCATCTTGAATAGAGGGTGGGGCTGTCGGACACATTTTTGAAAGGGACCCACACAGGGACCATCCCTGACATGTTTGGTTTAATTTGGTTCAGCGGTTTCAGAGAAGATTTAAATGTGATCTTTTATCAAAATATGCTTAATTTACATAATCGGTATAAATCGGCTGAAAGAAAAATTTCACAGAAAACCCCGGAATATATGTTAAACTACTCCTTGCCACGTAGGTGCAGTTAAAATTTCATCCCCCTTTTTTCTATTTTTAGCTTGGTGACCATCTTGGTTGGAAGTCGGGATCACCGGACACAATTTTGGAAGGGGGCCATCCAAGGACCATTCCACCAAACATTGGTTGCATTGGCCCAGTGGTTTCTGAGGAGAGGATTAAGATGTGAAATGTTGACGGACGGACGACGGACGACAGACGACGGATGAAAAGTGATGGCAATAGCTCACATGGCCTGAAGGCCAGGTGAGCTAAAAAACAAAGGACAAAACTCTACACAGCAAACTAAAGATAGAGCAACACGAACCCCACTAAAAACCAGGGTGAACTCAGGTGTTCCGGAAGGCTAAACAGTTCCGGAATCACTAGTGGTACTCGTCGTGTTACTCTAGTCACAAACCCATTGATAAATCACGAATGAGGAAAGGACCGGTATGTGCTTACGACAAGTAGAACAGATCTGTGTAGTTGCCTGTCGTTTGAAGAAAATCTAAGATTCACACTAGTAGTACAGGGCTTTTCTGAAGGACATTTGCGAAGTTCTAGAGCATACCTAATGAAGATTATTTCAGAATTATGTTATTTTATATATATAATCATTATATGTTAAAGTTTGTCAGTGACTTGCGGCAGGTAGGTGGTTTTTCCGCGTACTCGGATTTCCGCCACCAATAAAACTGATCGCCACGATATAGCTGAAATATTGTTGAAAGTGGTGTTAAACCTAACCCTAATCATATATATATATATATATATATATATATCAGTGTTTCTTGTAGAAGGAGAATTGGTTTCCTCTTGTTTCCAATTAATGACAAAGGATAAAGGATGAAAGATGTGTTATTGCTGAGTATATCTTTTTGACAGTAAAATTGGCGTTTTCGATAAAAGACATGTTATTATTGCCATCATATTAAATTGGTTGATTCATGTAGAATTATAGTGTGCCAGCATCAACTGATTGCAGAAAATACTCCATTGAATTGTTAATCTTCGACAAATTATATTTGCCTACAGTAGGTGCTACTCTTCCATAACACTTGGGTCTCTTTCCCGTTTTGATGAGGTTGTTTTGTCCGTAACTTGTTCTTTTTGTTGTTGGTTTCCCCCCACTTTTGTGTTAGCTGTTTTATTGTTGTATCCTGGTCGTTCTGCCTTTTCTCCCCTCAGCTGATAAGTACTCTGTGTTCGTCTGTTTGCTTAACAAATGTACTCATTATTTTCTTGTTTAACCAACAGTTATTGAAATAATGATCAAGAACTTATATTTCGCTCCATGTATGTAAATATCAAGATCAGAACGGAAATAATATGAAACCTTTCAGGTGTTTTAAAATTGGTAATAAAATGTTTGCGCAAATCATTTTAGGGTTATATATATATCTATAAATTATTCATGAAAACAACTGAAAAGATGGAAAATAATGTATTTATTAAAGTAGAATCATTTTATAACATTAATAACAAAATAGTAGAACAAATTTGAATTTTAAATTTTTGACAGAAACTTAGAACATAGGTATACAACATGTAATAAGTATACGTAAGTTGGTAAAGTTCGTTATTATAAATTAGAATCAAAATGTAACTTATTTTTGAGTTACAAATAATGCAAGATCAATGTCTAAGCACATCTCCTCCTAACGACATATTCGGACACGAATTCTTATGTGGAAACAGCGCCTCCATATGCGGACTGTACAACACCAATACTTCCAGAAGTAGTAGTAGTAACATGCTCTCTTCTGGATTCCACCCACTGAAAAATATGCAAACCATTAACATGCTATCTTATAGTCTCAATTATATATTCCTGTTATGCTCAATACTCAAATCCTATAAAGCAAGCAAATGTGGCTTATGTCCAGTCCTAAATGTCCATCGGCCTTTGGCATTGTACTACGAGAGTTCCAGATTTGACATAAAGAGTGTTTTATTTTGTTGTGTTGATTATTGTGTTGACCACTGATGTTTAGCTTTAGTTTTCAAATAGATCTAAAATATATTCGTGATTTCCCTCTTTGAGCACCTTTAGTTTTATCAGCGTTTTCTTGATTAGCGGGGAACTTTCACACTGTGAAACCCAAAACTGTAATTAAATAGCGCGATTAAATATCACACGACGTGACTTTGAATATGTTACGCTACTACATGTGTTCGAACAAGCAGTAATAATGGTGACACATACTTACCAATGATTAAAAAATAAGTTAAATTAAAGATAATACAGTTTACGTGTACGTGTTCCAGTTCCCATACAAAAATGAGAGAGATATTTAACCAATAAGATATGAGTATATCGTTATTGTACAGAGAAACAGGAATTCATACACTATGGTTTTATGAAAACAGTGCATATGTATTATACACACTTTGCAAGACCTTAGGAAATGTTTTCCTTTCATAATTTAAATAGGACTCGGAAAGAAATACGAGCACCCGAATAAATCAAAGACAAAGAAAACTGTTGTTGAGTTAGCAGGCAAATAAGATTAGTTCAATGTTAAACGAATTTGAGAATGACGGGTTGAAGCGTAGAGTATGATTTTTATGTACAAACACATTTAAGGACAAAATCTTTTCTACTCTTTAAATGAAAATAGAATTATGTTGTAATTAAAGCCAATACAATAAAACAAATCTTGTAACAATACCTGCTGGACAGTCGACTGTTTTAACGTATAAAACTTCTAAATCTCCACATTCGGCTTTAATATCATCTGGTACATCTGTAGGAACTGTGGCTTCATAGCACTCTTTAGGGGCTGCCTGTAACAAAAATAATTGTTTCTGTTATCTCAATGAACTATAATCCATTTTCATTTCCTTGATTTATCAGTCGTTCATGTTTTATTATAATAAAGAATACAATGTATAGATATTAAAAGATGTAGACATGTGACTAACTACAATATGAAACACGTAGTACATTAACCTTTCTAAATCAAAGTGTCTTCTCTACTAAATACTTGGTGTTGTACTGTATGAGTGAACATAGCGAAAATGGAGTCATTAATTTAGATAATTTATTAATAGTTTTGTAATAATTCTATGCTACATAGCACTTGATTGGCCAGAACACTTGACTGTCCAGAGCACTTGACCACGTAGAACACTTCATGCCCAAATACATTTTGTGTGTAGTATGTTTTATATTAAGTTGACTTATAATGGGCATATTTGTCATAAAAGGAAAAACGTGATGTGACGTGATACTATTCAAAAATATTTAAGAAATGATATACCTCATAAAACTGTACATTGCATGTTCCATTAGTCTTTACAATAGTGTAGTCCTGAAACAAATTAAATTCTAAAATATTAACTAGTCACCGATAAGCTTTATCACAATAACAAAGGTTAAAGCCAATCTATAAAATTACTATACATTTAAATCAATATTATTACTGAAATTTACAGTTCCTAAATAATGTAATTATTAATAAAACTAAGGTTCTCCTCCATCAGTCAAAAGTGACCTTAACCGATTTTGGCTATCCTGTTTTGACCCTTTCGTTTTATTGCTCCCAAAACTTTAAATTATTTGGCTTTCCAATCTTTTGATTTTGAGCGTACCTGATGAAGGTTATTCCAGGAATGCGTCGTGCACACTAAATTTGATATCTACGTTTTTATTAGAACACTTTTCATAGAATGTCAACATAATCACTCTTGTTTCTATTAATTTAATATTAATCTTCTTGTTTTACCCTAAAACTAAATGTAACTCTAAATGTCGTCCTGTGTTGCTTCAGATAAAACTAAACCTATATTACTGTCATAAAGTGTAACGTTACTGTGTGTATGTCACTTGCTATGGAATGCCGTCACAATTTACAAAATACGTTCTTCCGGTCTGCATCGTCTTTGATTAATCTTGTATTGTATTCTTACCTTGTCACTGTTCGTTATTTGTTCCTCCAGAATTTTACCATTTTTCTTTATAATGACAATGTCAGTTTTGTCATCAGTAACATCAGTGACGTCATACACATTCCCATCACTGTCTTTAATCGTCTCTTCAGACACCTAACAGTACCAAAAAAAGGAAAAGTATTGAAAAAAATGATTTAGAGTAAATAATTTAATTTGATGTGAAAAAACTGCAATCTGATTGGCTGATCCGTCTGGATCAACATTAGTTATATTTGATAACCTGGGTTGGTATTGTGACATCGACAGCTTATTCATTCGTTAGCGATAGATTGAATTATTTATTTAAGGAATGTGTTCAATGTTTGAACAGGTTATACGATATAACGTGGTTTGGAACAGTTTAGCTGTTCATAAACCGCTTCGCACTTTATTAAGCGTAAGCTGCTCCAAACCACGGTATATCATATAATCTGTTCAAAAATTGAACATATTTCTTAAATAAATAATTTAATTTATTTTCTATTGCTATTGCTATATAATATATAACTTAGCCCACAAAACAGTTGTTGAGATCGTTATTCACACGTGTCTTGTTATTACACATTTGTGTAAGAAGTGATTTACTCCCGTGTGTAATGTTTTTACTTTGTTACTGTTATTCCTATTTTGAGTTAGTTGTCAAAAGTCATGTGTTTATTTACGTTTTGACGTGTCCACCGTAATTTCCGCGAGAGGGTGATATTCTGATGTTACTTTATGAAATCTTATGTTTTTTGACATTTGTTCCTTTTTTAATATTATAGCCTTGCTTTTGAAACAAAGATAACAGTCATACATAGGAACAGCAGGATTGTCGATAGTGTATTGTCATTGTATTAAAACTTACCTTAATTGCTTGGTGTAGGCTAACACAGAAAATTAGGATGAGAACCAGACTAAAACTTTGAAGCATCTTCATCTAAAAAAGATAAAGAATCATTTTTACAATTTATGCATAAGTGTTTGGAATTTCAGTAATATGAAATAAATGTATAATATTTCATTCAGTATAATGATGCAATGATGCTCAGAACATATGACTGTAAATATTTCACTGTTTTAACCATATAGAGCTATGATGGGAGGTTTGGGTCATTAAAACCAGTTTGACTTCGCCACTTTTCATGAAAGGACATATACTTGTGTATTAGTGGTATCCATTTTGCCTTTTTCTACGATTTTCTATTAGATTTTGGAACTCTTTCGACCGTGTGGCATTTTTTGTTTTCCATTATCTAGAACTATGTCAGAAAACAAATGGTTTTAAACCCCCGTTTCCACAGCACCCCCTCCCCAAGAATCCGTAACACAAACAAAAGAACAGAAAAAACAATGATCTTCTAAATATAGATCATTCCTTGCTTCATGTATCAGTGTATATCAGTTCAAAGTACAATTCTGTCAATTGATACATCATGTTAGATCACGTAAGACAGATCCGTATGACTTTGTCTTTGTTGAACCTTATTAAAATGAATTCTTCGTTTTAATCATTGGAACAAGGCAAATACTTTATAGTATCATTTCCAGTCACTGGTTTTCTATGAAGACTTGTGAATATGTTAAATGTATTCAAGATAATCTTATTTATTTTCAGCATATTTAAACAAACTTGGAGATAAATAACGCTCTATATTTGATCATAATAATTTCATGTTGGTACATTTGTGCACTTTCAATATAAGACACGTTTGAAGGGAATAATCAAGGGGGTAATCAGAAGCCGGATATCAAATACGGACATGGAATGCAATGGCCAAAAGATACCAAAGGGGTAATCAGAAGCCAGATATCAAAGACGGACATGCACTACAATGGCCAAAAGATACCAAAGGGGTAATCAGAAGCCGGATATCAAAGACGGACATGCAATACAATGGCCAAAAGATACCAAAGGGGTAATCAGAAGCCAGATATCAAAGACGGACAATGCAATACAATGGCCAAAAGATACCAAAGGGGTAATCAGAAGCCGGATATCAAAGACGGACATGCAATACAATGGCCAAAAGATACCAAAGGGGTAATCAGAAGCCGAATATCAAAGACGGACATGCAATGCAATGGTCAAAAGATACCAAAGGGGTAATCAGAAGCCGAATATCAAAGACGGACATCCAATACAATGGCCAAAAGATACCAAAGGGGTAATCAGAAGCCGATATCAAAGACGGACATCCAATACAATGGCCAAAAGATACCAAAGGGGTAATCAGAAGCCGGATATCAAAGACGGACATGCAATACAATGGCCAAAAGATACCAAAGGGGTAATCAGAAGCCAGATATCAAAGACGGACAATGCAATACAATGGCCAAAAGATACCAAAGGGGTAATCAGAAGCCAGATATCAAAGACGGACATGCAATACAATGACCAAAAGATACCAAAGGGGTAATCAGAAGCCAGATATCAAAGACGGACATCCAATACAATGGCCAAAAGATACCAAAGGGGTAATCAGAAGCCAGATATCAAAGACGGACATGCACTACAATGGCCAAAAGATACCAAAGGGAAGTAATCAGAAGCCGGATATCAAAGACGGACATCCAATACAATGGCCAAAAGATACCAAAGGGAAGTAATCAGAAGCCGGATATCAAATACGAACATGGAATGCAATGGCCAAAAGATACCAAAGGGGTAATCAGAAGCCAGATATCAAAGACGGACATGTAATACAATGGCCAAAAGATACCAAAGGGAAGTAATCAGAAGCCGGATATCAAATACGAACATGGAATGCAATGGCCAAAAGATACCAAAGGGGTAATCAGAAGCCAGATATCAAAGATTGACATCCAATACAATGGCCAAAAGTAAAAGGATAAAAGGACAAAAACGATCTACAAAATATGACGCTGAAAACTAAAAAAGTCAACCATCAAAGCATTTAATACTTCACTTTGACTGTATTACAAAAAATCATCACTGAAATAGCTGTACTTTCAATTGCCATAGTGTCAGATATCACATGGTCAGATATAATTTCTCCCTGTTCCTTTCCAAGTTTTTCTTTATTTTTGTTTTTACTAATAAGAAAATGAAAGTATTCTGTTAAACATGATTTGTTTTAATAACGTTCTTTAACCTACTAACCTTGTTTTCCTCTGATTTCTTCTTCTGTATACAGAACATACATTGGACCATTCCTTATATAGTCAGACACTTTTTCTTCCTGATTATAAATTGTCCAATCAGCGATTAGTAAACAGAGTACTAAAATTTTTCCCCAAAAAAAATTGTTTTTACTACGTATTTTAAATAAGTTTGCATTCTATAAATATGCAAAATACTTTTTTTAAAATATAAAATATAGAAATCTGATATCCTTGAGTGATTATGATTACAGTATTATGAAATTACTTTGAAAAATATCCGGCATCCTTAACTTTGTCGATGAATAATTTATGTACTTTTAAAGAAACATTGGAAAAGTTGCGAAATATCTTGGTACTGTTGAATATAGTCTTATTAATGAACGGTTGGTACGAAAGCAGTACGAGAGGTATAAACATTGTGAATTGGTCACTTAGTATTGTTTAATATGTGTAAATAAGGTAGCTGTAACTAATTCTTGGACCAGATAAATGCCATTATCAAAAGTGATAGAAGCCTTATTCGTCAATGCTAATATTTAGCTAACTATTGTTGGCTCATTGAGGCAGGCTTACTTTTCTGATATTATAGACCAATATACGATTTCAGCTAGCAGATTCAACTAGTAGATCCTACTAGTAATTAAATCAGTACATCTATATTTCATTCAATATTTTAATACGATGTTTAGGTTTTTCTATCAAATACTGACCACATTCAAAAGTTGAATAATTGGTATCAAAAGTATTTATAGGTTAATAAGAAGAGTTTAAAGACGCCAAAGTGGCAATCAGAATCCGTATATCGAAGAAGAACAAACAACACAATGGCTAAAGGAAAAAATACAAAAGGACAAACAACTATCTACAAAACATACATATAAAACCAAAGATCGAGAAACACTAACCCACTAAAAACCGGGGGTGAACTCAGGTGCTCCGTAAGGTTAAGCAGTTCCTGCTCCACTAGAGGCAACCGTCGTGTAATAACCTATTTTCAATTTGGAATCAATATTTGATTTAGCACATTAGTGACCTGTTTACTCTGGTCATACACGAAAGTCATTCATGTATTTCGATGTTAATGACTTATTGATTTTAAATCTGTTAGAAGTATCAGTTATGTTTGTTTGTCGTAAGAGAAATAGTCTTTAACTAACATATTCAACACTCTTAGCTATTAATCATATGTTTATGTGGTCGTTCATTTTCTTTAGATAATGTGTGGACTTTTTGAGTAAAAGCGAATCTAGAGGTTTTTTTGTTGTTGTTTGCTTATATATATATTGTCGTTAGAGATCCAAATATCAGAGTGGGAGGAGGGAGGTGATATCTCATTTGAGAGGAGGGAAGTGGTATCTCATTTGGGAGGAAGGAGGTGATATCTCATTTGTGAGAAGGGAGATGGTATCTCATTTCCCCGGATTACCCCGCCACATTTTTCTACAAAATACTTTACAGAAAACTAAAGATCGAGCAACAAGAACCCCCCTAAAAACCGGGGAGAACTCGGGTGCTCCGGAATGGTGGCAGTTCCTGCTCCACATGTGGCACCCGTTGCGCTAACTGTACGGTTTGCAAATTATATTTCCCCATTCCTGATTTGATTCTAAAATTATACGCCTTTAGACGTTGTTTATTATATAGTATTTATTTCCCTTGTGGAGGTCATAATGAGTCCCGTTCCCTGTGAGAGCAACAAAAAGAACAAAGACTTTGAATATAATTTTCTTAAAATTTGTAGCTATTTGAACCTTGTTACTATTCAGAGGATAATTGTATAGCAAATAAACAATTCACAAGTTGCTAAAACGTTAACATTTGACAAGATTTTAAAGCAAATTCCTTGAACTTTGCGTGAAAGTAGACCTTTTGTCAGCCGTAAAGGGAAATAACTTCTGGAGTAATCAGCATCCATATATCGAAGAACAGACAACACAATGGCCAAAAGACAAAGTACAAAAGGACAAACAACGATCTACAAAACATACACATAAAACTAAAGATCGAGTAACACGAACCCCACTAAAAATCGGGGATGACCTCAGGTCCTCCACAAGGGTAAGCAGTTCCTACTCCATTACTGACACCCGCCATGTTATTCTAGTCAAACACCGGGTGATAAGTCATGAACGAGGAAAGGACCGGGAAGTGTTTACGACAAGTGCAACATATCCGTGTTCATTTGTGACACAGATATTCCATAACGGTCCATGGCGACCGTAAAATGTTCGAAGTGATGACTACAACTTAACCAAGATGAACCATTGGCTTAGTAGCTTCCTTGTTAGCAGCAACCCTCTAATTTTAGAAACAGAGTCGATAATGTGCAAATGGTCTATTGATCGGGAATTCCTTTGTAATTAATGTTCTAAAGCATGAATGTTTAATTGTAATTTGTATTGGAATTACAACTTGCAGGGATCAACTTGTTTCTTCAGTATTAAAATCGAAGTACTCGGATAAAGTTTGTAAGTGACTTGCGACAGGTCGATAGTTTTCTCTGGGTACTTCGGTTTCCTCCACCAATAAAACTGACGGCCACGATATAACTGAAATATTGTTGAAAGTGGCGTTAAACATAAAAAATATAACCCAAACTTTAATTCAGAATAGGTCTTCCAATACAAATATCAGTTCTTAAAGACCTAGTTTTCCAACTATACAATGTGTTGACTTTTTAGTTAGATCAGCTTCAGTCAGTCTAGAATTTGTTTATTGTTTGCAGGAAACACGAATTGATATTTGTATTTGATTCTTTTTTGGAAAAAGAATAGCTGTCTGGTGATCCATTGCTAATTGATCATATGAAATGAATTCAAGAGGTCTAATTTACTATTCCTACCAACTTACTACTGTTAAACACACGGAAGATTTAAATAGAAAGTTTCTGAATTATTTAATTTTACTTCTAAATATGGGCTAAAAAATCTTATGCATGGAACATAATTGTAAAAAGTATTATTGTATCCTTGGTGATTCTTTCTGATTGTTTTTATATCAAATTTTATGTAAAAGGTTTAGTTTACATTTTTCCTCACCTTATTTCTTTGAAACAATTGGAAGATTTTAAAAGAATGTTATTGTTTAATTTAATTTAACAGAATATGGTCAATTAAATCTTACACATGGGACAAGAATATGCAAAATAGAACATTATAAAAATAGTCTATTGTGAATTTTATATAGCAAATATCTTAATAATTATTTTCCTTTGTTAAAAGGATAGTAATATTTCATCATCACTATGTTAAATGAAAAAATAGTTTAGCTTGTGTGATTTTTAAAGGGAAAAAATGAACAATTTTTGCAATTATTTTGAGGCAGCTTGAAAAATGGGAAAATTATCAGAAGACATCTTACCGAAAAGCAATGGTCGTTCTATAGTGTTGAAAGCAAACTATTTCTGATTTCAAAATATAATAAAACAATTGATAAAGTCTTTAGAGGAAAAAAATATTAATAATCATAAGTAATTGTCCCATACATGTACGTACAGATTTTTTGACAGCCTTATCTTAGAATACATTTTTTCAATCAAAATGATGGAAACCATCCTTGATCAGTTGGAATCTTGTAGATATGATGATTGTGTTCAAAAATAATAAAAATTAGAATGTTTCATTTTTCACCCTCAGTGGCCACTAAAAGTGCAGCCTTAGCTTGCAATAATATATTTAAGTGTTAAAATACCATGGTACTGGCATTGTCATTGTGTGTGAATAAGTAGCAAATAAAACAGTTAAACTGTTATTGGTCACTTTTGAAATAACTGATGCCAATTAAAGTGGACTATAGAAGCAGGTTATCATTGTAGAAGATTTATTATAATTGTGAAATACTAACTTGGTTTAATCAGCGGTATTATTCTTAATAAAGACCATAGATATGTGTAAATGAACATGCACTCAACAGAAAGTCAACCTGAAATGAACCATAAAGATTGCTGATTTAATATTCTCTTAAACTCAAGGATGCAATATGTATCTTCAAAGAACCCAAGAACGAAGAGGGAAACACCCTTTATAGTTTAGTCTTCACGCCAATTAGATATAATTAATTTTATGCTTAGTTTGTTCCAGAAACTAAAAGTACAGGTATCATGAGAATGACACGAGTAAGGAGACATCCTGGTGAATTATCCCCTTTTTTTATATTAATAGTCAGATATAATATACCTTTACGTTAATGTTTCGCTTTGACTATTTTAATTGATATCTGAAATACTAATTACAAACTTTGTGAATAGTATAGATATAATTATAACACAAGGAAAACAGCAAAATGGTGAAACAAATGATAAAAAGTGAAAGAAAGTGTGGCATTAAAATACTTAAAGTCTGGGGTTATCATAAAAGATCGTCCAACTACTGACTAGTCATTAGCATACATATTGATATTTAAAATGTTGGAAACGCAACAACATAAGGACTTGGATTAGGTTTATGGTATTTAACTCCATTTCAACAATGTTTCAGTTATTTTGCGTCGGTCAATTTTCTGGCTGGGGGAACCTGGAGTACCAAGAGAAAACCACCGACCTGCCACAGGTCACTGACTAATTTTATCACATAAAGCTCGATCGAGTGCACCTCGCCATGAGATGGACTCGAAATAAGACATTAGTGGTGATAATCACTGATGGCATAAGTTGTTGTAAATCCAACTACCATACGATAACGATGACCCCCTCAACAACGTAGAGCATTGGCACGCCACAATGATCTCAACATTACAGAAATAAAAGGGGATAAAAACAATTGTTTATTAATCTTTATTTTCGGTAGAAATATTTATTAATTCTGATTCTCATTATACTAACCAAGATGGAATAGCTGTGTGATAATGACCACGGATATGTTCCATTCGTCGTAGTCACAATCACCTCCTTTCCTCCTTCATGACTAATGTGCATGTAACAAGAGTAACATGACAGGTGTCAGTAGTGGTACAGGAACTGGTTATCCTTCCGGAAGACATGTGTTAGACCCTGGTTACCGCATGTATTAGTAGGTTTCGAGTCGCTCGTTTTGTCAGATACATGTCTTCACGTTTTTAGTTCTGTGTTGTGATGTACGCTACGATTTTCGCGTATAAACGATATTCGGTTCGTCTTGCCTTCCATTTATCTTGTAGGGAGTTCATGTTTTAATAATGTTATTTGTATTTATTCATGTATACTGGTGTCCAACACGATTTCCATTTCATATGATGTCTGTGTCGTTGAAAAGCTACAGGACTGGCCAGGTGTCACTGTCGGAGCAGGTGATGTTTGTGTCGTTTAAAAGCTACAGGACTGGCCAGGTGTCACTCGCGGTGCAGGTGATGCTTGTGTCGTTTAAAAACTACAAAACTGGCCTGGTGTCACTATCGGTGCAGGTGATGTTTGTGTCGTTTAAAAGCTACAGGACTGGCCAGGTGTCACTGTCGGTGCAGGTGATGCTTGTGTCGTTTAAAGCTACAGGACTGACCAGGTGTCGGAGCAGGAATTACTAATCATTCCGGAGCACAACTTTGAATTACTGCGTTGTTCGGTTACTCGTGGTTTATTTTAGATATTCGAAATGCAAGAGTAGTAAAACTATGATTACTCTTTTTATATCAGGATGTGTGGGAATTTTTTATTTTAAATTGATTCTAAATGGAAAAAACTACAAGAATAGTTGTAAATATAACATAATTGTTCCGTCAAATACATGTATACCTATCTTTTCTGGCTTTTTAAAATCTTTTCCAGTGCATCGACCCCAATACTTTTGATTTGAGGCGACTTGAGGAATTTCCCTTTAACCTTTCAAGGTGAGCTAAGTTTTTAAACGAGAAATTGTTAGAAAATAAAAAAAATATATATTATCGAATCTTTTCCTTTCGGTCATTTCATTGCACGGCCTTTTTTTGATTACCTGTTTGGTATCTTCAATCATTTCTTACTGTAATCTGACCATTAATCCGAGTAACACGACAGGTACCGCGTGGGAACTGTTTACCATTCTGGAGCACCTGCGCTCATCCCCGAATATTCGTAGGGTCTGTGTTGCTTCTCTTTATTTACTGTGCTTGTTCACGTTGGTTATTGTTTGTTTTTGTCTTTTTTTGATCATATCTGATATATATTTTACCAGTGTTAATACAGGGATGAAACGAAGGTTTGAAATGAAAATTCAACAGAATATGTGACCGATGGTAAACAATTTATCTGAAAACTTTTATAAGAAAAACATGCTACATAGTTTAAATACTATATATCTTTTTTATAAACGTACCGGTCTAAGCTTTATAAGTGTCATTAATTTATTAAAATCAATGTACTAGCTGACATTTCAGAAGTTGGGATTAAATTTCTAAAATGGTAATAATACACTAAGACACCTTTGGCTAGTTATTTTATCGATTATTATAAGTTCTGGTCAGTGTTATTTTAGAAATTACCTAAATCACTGCCGAATACTGTATTATGATTCATAATTAATAAGTGTCTATTGCGGTAAAATTCAACTCGTAATGTTCAGGCACCTCGATCACGATTTTACGTATTTAAATTGATTTCACATGTTCAGAGAGTAAAGAGCTTGTAAATAAGAGTAATAACAAAATTACCGAACTTCGAGCAATTTTACAAAGGGAAAGTCAAAACTCATAAGTATATAAAAAAACATAAGTTCAGTTACCTATTCATTAATTTGAACGGTTCCATGACACCGTTATAGGTGTGTTTTCTCAAGAATTCCATAGTGACAGGTGCTTGTTCATTTAAAAGGTTTACCGTATTTTGATAGTGACTTGAATATATTAGAATATAACCTACTTTTTCGACCAATCAAATTTCGAGAAGTGACCCATTAAGTGCCACGCTTCATTATCAAGTTTTTCAAAGTGACGCAGCTGAAATAGACGTCAGGTGACTGCTTTGATTGACAACTGCTGCTAAAAAGAATAAACATTATGTACTTTCGAGACAACTTTAATATCACAAATATCTGGTGGTCAAAACAATATTCAATGAGCTTTACCAAGCATTAAACATGAAAAAAATAATGAAAAAAAATCCATTAAGAAAATATAAATTTCCTTGTCCATTTTTCATATCACCTATATAATAGTATCTAAATCGTAAAAATAGCTCGATAGCAAAATGGCACAAATTGGTAAATAAATCTATATAGAGAGAAAGAAATAGTAGATTTATGATTATTTGATACCAAAATTATGTTGAGAAGTGTATGAAAACAATTTGCCAAAAAAGGGGGGGTAATGTAGGTCATGACCCCATGTACCTGTGCCTTTACGATCACAATTTTCCTTACGTTGTCAGACACTTCAATTTTAAATATTCCTTCGGCTTACTGAAGAAACGGCAAACTTTCGCCGATTTATAAAACTAGATGCATATTCTATGCCGTGAGCCAGGAATATAATTGTTAGTAATAAGTGATAAGCGATTTTCAGTTCTGTGAGCCGCGCAATGGTTTTGCCGGAGGGTATAAATACAGCGTCGATTGACGTTTCGGCATCTCTAATCTGACCGTCGTCAAGAACGCATCACACAGATAAACCATAACTGAGTCTAATTTACCAGGTACAAGATGCATTTCGATACAGAATTAACGGTTCTCTGAGCCAAATATATTAATAACTCCATTACTATTAAGTAACATTTTGGAATAAGATTATTTGAGTCAAAGTCGATATCAAGGAGCTGATAATCTGTTACAAATATTTACAATTCTACTAGCAAGAGGTCACCATGTTTATCTAACTTACTAGGAACCAGTCCAATGTTTACAAACTTCCAGCATTTAAGATACGATATCCCGCCACATTAACAACCTTATACAGAACTTTATTATATAGCAGCATTTATATTATTAACATTAAAGCGATAACAATGCTAAATTATTTTACAATCTATCTAGTAGGGGTTCGGAAGGCCAGCATCCAACAGGGTTATTTCTTATGTATTAAGAATAGTTATTGTTACTCTGGATTGAATCAAATAAATGGAATGCAGAATCTGAACATAATAAATATATTTTCATGTATACGCTTGATTGTAAATATGCTGGAGCGGGACAACTACACAACAAAACAAGAGCACAGGGGAACCCCTTATAAACTTATCACAGGATAAAAGGACATGTAGGCTACCTTAGTCCGTCGATAACAATATATTTGCTTAAATGTACGAGTCTATCAATATTTTAATAGATTTCTGGTTTCTGTTCATCGTTATTGAAGGAACACTTCCTGGTCTAAATCAAAATTTATTTATTCAAAATGGCATAATTAAACCACAAAGACAGGGTGTTTGTTAATATCTTCTTTATTTTCATTAGGTATTATAATTATTTTGATGATAGACTTAATCTCCATTTTATGCAAGTGCGACAGGTCAGTGGTTTTCTCCGGGTACTCCGATTTCCTCCACAAATAAAACTGACCGCCATGATATAACTGATATATTGTTGAAAGTGGCAGTAAACACCATAAACCAAGCAACCAATCAATCATTTCATGCAACAATCTAGTGTTTATAAAGAAAAAATAATTAACATAGAATCGGAGTAATTAATGTTTGCTTAATATACTAGAAATCTGATTTTGATAAATGATATGATCAACTTAGAGACTATCTAATTCTCCACAATGACCAAACAATTAAACCACGACAACTTCAACGCAATGGCTATCTATTCCCCCAATGGAGAAACTATTAAGTCAAGCTAAGGTAATTATACTGGATAGCTAAACTGTACAAGCTGAAGCTAACAGACAGACAAAAAGAAACAGGACACACAAGACATAGACAAAGAAAAACCAAAAACACAACATAATATATATTGGACACCACTATGTGTAAACAAACACAACTAACGTAAACGAAGCACGACCCCCCCCCCCCCCCCTCCACAAACAACAGGAGAAATTAGTCCAAAGATAGTTCAACTTCACCAAATATACAAAATATGTAATACAAGAAGAGTAATAAAAACGTAGATATCTAAGTGCGCATGATCTATTTCTGTAATAACCTTCATTTGATACGTTCACTGTCAAAAGATGTGAAAGCAAAATAAGTACAGAAAATACCAACTATATTTGTGAACCATTTTCGTTTGACTAGGCCCGATTCCTTATCCATAGATAGGCTGGATAATTTGGATGCGGAATCACCTTTCCATGGGTGATTGTAAAACAAGAAACGAAACAGAAACGAAGCGAAACGAAACAAGCAGAAACGAAACGAGACACAACAGAAACGAAACAGGATAAAGCAGAAACGAAACGAAGCGAAACAAAAAAATCATCATGACGGTTCACCAGTATGACAAGTGGCTGTGCAAAACAGTTCACGATCTGTGTTTATTTCTCCAAACTGGTAATCTGCCCAGTAGTTCGTGTGTTTCCATTATAATCTCTAATTTAACTTCACAAATAGATATCGAGTGGAGTAGACTGTGTTGTTTCATGGGCTACTCGGAGATCGCTTCATGGTGTGAGTTTCCACCGTATTGAAGACCATGCGGTGACTTTGTTGACCGTCGCTTCCTGGAGAGGGGAATTGGTATCAATCAAATATATTTCTTCTTTTCTATGAATCTCAGAAATTTACATAGCACACAAGAAGCAGGAAAGTGGTGAGCCTTTTGATATGAAATCCTGATTATTTTTTTCTTCCATAGCCAAATCTTTCCGTAAATTTTAAAGATTTTTCAATCCGCCTTTGGCATTTTGTGGATTGTTGTCTCATGTAAAATAAAGTCGCTTCGTTAATGTTTGTTTCGTTTTTTTCATTTATTTATTATTCTTTTGGTTTCGTTTCGTTTCTGTTGTGTCTCGTTTCGTTTCGTTTGGTTTCGTTTCCGCTTTATCTTGTTTCGTTTCTGTTGTGTCACGTTTCGTTTCGTTTCGTTTCGTTTCTGCTTGTTTCGTCTTGTTTCGTTTCTGCTTCGTTTCTTGTTTTATAATCACTCCCTTTCCATTGTTTATTAAAAATATATTTGTTTGTTTATTCCTGGACGAAAATGTACTCTCATATGTACTCGTTGCATACTGACATGGGATATTAAATAATATTCGGCGTAATCACGTTCGGCTGTTTTGAATTTTTATTTTTAGATTATATTCGGTGTTCATCACGTACGAATATATGCGGTTTAGTTATTATCATGTACTTTAAATAATTACAAATAATATGATATTTGGAAATAAATCAGTTTTATCAATGTGCAATCATGTTGTATATTATTATGTAATACGACGATAATATCCATATGTTAACTTTCGATAACCTCTAAATATTATCAAGCCCCCGTCAATGAACATTTACAAAGAATATTGCACTTACATGCTACCCGTATTTTGTATCCTGGTTATCCACCCTTTTGTATAAATACGATACACATCAGTAGCGATGACTTTGTGAAGTACGTTATAATAATATCATAATGATATGTTTGTATTTTTTTGAAAATTTAGGGAATTTCCACTAAATAAAAGAAAAACGTTACTCCTTTATGTTTGTATATATTAGCAAATTGATATCACAACTTAAATATCGTCGATCCCAATAAAATTATATTTCAAAAAGCGAAAAGGTGAGAAACAAATATATATTATAGTTTGTTTCCGTGATAGATTTTCTATTTTATTTACTTTTAATTAAATACCAGTATTGGCATTTGTAAATCTAAATCATAACTCATTAACACTATATTAGAAAGCTTATTGTGCATTTGAAATCCCCAAAAATGCACATCGGTTTAATATTTAGTTGACAGTAGCCGAACGACCAAATATCGGTAGTGATAACAAATAACAATCGAGACGGTGAAGACGAAGTCAATGTAACTTGCACCTTATGTAGAAAAATAAATTAGTCAGTGGATAAAAAAAAAGGAAAACTTAAGGCTCACTTGAACCTGCATAGCTCACCTGGTTATTCATCGATATTGTATGTATATTAAAATGACTTTTGATTACATTTAGCTTACTTTTCAAAAATATCACCACTTTTATAGGAAAAACTGGATAATATGTTAAACAACTCATTACCATATACATACTATTACGATTTTTACTCATCCCAATAAAAGAAATGTTGAAGAAATAGCTATTTTAAGCAAATTGCTATTATTAGCTGCCATCTTTGATGGGGAGCGGGACTGCCGGACACATTGATGATGTCGAAAGTAGATATTGCCATGACTTGGGTGGTTAAACAGCATTGAATAAAAAATGTTTTAAACATTGATACGAATTGTATACCTGTGTTATTGCAATAAATTAACAAAGCAGGATTTGCGTGGAAAAATACCCGTGCGAATTCAATATGTTTACAAACCCGGATTTAGATAAAAGTGTGGATTAACGCATAAATGACGGAAAATGTAATTTTCATTGAGGGGGGGAGGGGTATTTTTTTTATCCCAGAGCTAGAACATTATTGTTTATGCAAAAATTCAATAATATAAATGTATATAATTATATATATTTAAAATTTTGTCAAAATTTTCGTCGAAATACTTCGCCCCTTTAAAAGTTAAGAGGTAGCTCCCTTAGTCACGTCTATTCTAAAGTATGGGCATCGGTGTTCTTGAAAAGACTTTAAAAAACAAGAAAAATAGATATATATATATTTGACTTCACAATTCTGCAATATCTTTTTTCTTTTTATTGGGACTAAAATAAAAATGAAAAAAATACCACACATTTTGATTTAAAAAGATTAATTATAGTTCATCTACTCTTGTATTCCGAATATCGTAAATAAATAACGAGGAACCGAACAACACAGTAATTCACGAATGTTCTCCGGAAGGGTTAACATTCCTGCTCCACTAGTGACCTGCAACTTTTAAACTACACACACATCATGTGATATGATAATCGTATTAGACACCAGTATACGGAAATAAATGCAAATAACAGTATTAAACATGAACTCCCAACAAAGTAATTGAGAGGCAAGACGAACATCATTCATTGTAGCGTACATCACAACGCGGAACTAAACATGTGAAAACATGGATCTGACAAACCCTACTAATACATGTAATAACCATGGTCTAACACATGTCCTCCAGAAAGATAGCCAGTTCCTGTTTCACTAATGACACCCCTCATGTTACTGTTTTAGCTACACATCAGTCTTGAATGAGAAAAGGACGGGTTCAGGTTAGGGTTATGGTGTTTAATGCCACTTTCAATACTATTTCAGCTATATCGTGGTGGTCAGTTTTATTGGTGGATGAAACCGGAGTACCCGGACGCAAGTCACTGACCATCTTTATCTCAATATGTTGCATCGAGTACATCTCTCCATGAGCGGGATTCGAACTCATTACTTTAGTGGCGATATGCACTGAATGCACAGGTAGTTGTAAATCCACGGCTTCCCCAGTGACTACGACAAATGGAAGAATAGTTTGAAGATACCAAAGAGGTAATCAGAATCCGTAAATCGAAGAAGGACAGACAACACAATGGTCAAAAGAAAAAAGGAGAAAATTACAAACAACGATCTACAAAACACTACACAGACAACAAACTATCAAGCAACACGAACCACACTAAGAACCGGGGTGAACTCAGGTGCTCCAGAAAGGTAAGCAGTTCCTGCTTCACCAGGGGCAACCGTCGTGCTACTCTAGTTACACACCTGGTGATAAGTCATAAATGAGGAAAAGACAAGGAAGTCCTCACGACAAGTGGAACATAACGGTGGTCATTTGTGACACATACAATTTTTATCGGTTAAAGCTTGCGAAGTGATGATTTCAACTTAACCATTAGGAACCCTTGGTTCAGTAGCTTCCTTGTTAGCAGCAACACTCTATCAAGGAAATCATGATAGCAACCATAAGCTCTGGAATATCGAATCAACTGAGAGATATATACTCCATATGCAGGTGCTGCTGGAATGTTGCTACATATAAATTGAAAATTCACAATGGGAAAATTGAAATCATCTCTTTTGTAGTACAGATTCGCCCTATCCAGCCCTCATTGTCAATAGCGAGATCTATGTCAAGATATGAAGCAGATATATCTGCATCTGTGATATCCTTTATTTCAAGCTCAATTGGATAGATGAGATTAAAAAAATCACGAAATTTAGAATTGTTAAGTGAAAGGACATGATCTATATAGTGGAACGTGAAATTAAAGGATCGGACTAGTTTCTTTTCTTTTTTCTTGAGAAGCCCCTGTATGAAGTTCCTGTATTGTGTTAATAAAAAACTCAGGCATTTTAATGATATCATTTACAGGAAACATTTTGGTAGAAACAGGGTGTTCTTTTTTTACAAAATAAAATTTGTCCCTTCCTGAGACAAATCACGTTGGTCATTCTTTTTTTTTATTTTTATAAAACTCAATAGGACTAATTCTTTTAATCTATTGTTCGTATGTTTGCTTAAGAGATTAATGTCGTAGTTATTTTCTTGTTTAACCAGCAATAACTGAAATGATGGTCATGATCTTATTACGTCGTATATATATAACCATCAGAAGAGTTTGAAGATACCAAAGGGGAAATAAGAATCCGTAGATCAAAGTACAGAAAACACAATGGCCAAAAGAACCAGAGGCTCCCAGGAGCCTGTAATCGCTCACCTGGATCAAAGCTGCTTTAAAAAACAACGCAACTACACTGCGGCGGCCATCTTGGTGAGAGAGCGCGACTGCCGGACACAATTTTGGAAAAGGACCATCCAATGACTATTCCATCAAAGTTTGGTTCTAATTAAGCTATTGGTTCCAGACAAGATGGTTTTTATGTGAATTTCCCATAGGGTCCTATGTTAAGCTAAGTTCAGCTGTGCAGCCATCTTGGTCAGAGGGCGGAATCACCAGACACAATGTTGGAAGAGGACCATCTAATGACTCTTTTATCAAAGTTTGGTTCCAATTGAGCAACTGGTTCCAGACAAGAGGATTTGTATGTGAATTTCCCATAGGGTCCTATGTTAAGCTAAGTTCGGCTGTGGGGTCCATCTTGGTCGAAGGGCCGAACCGCCAGACACATTTTTGGAAGAGAACCATCCAATGACTATTTCATCAAAATTTAGTTCTTATTGAGCAAATGGTTTCAGACAAGAAGATTTTTATGGGAATTTCCCATAGGGTTCTATGTTAAATTTAGTTCGGCTGTGGCAGCCATCCTGGTCGGAGGTCTGAAATGCGGGACACAATTTTGGAAAGGGACCACCCAAGGATCATTTCAGCAAAGTTTGGTTGAGATTGGCTCAGTAGTTTCAGAGGAGAAGATAATTTTTTAACTTCATCCCCCCTTTTTCCTATTTTTAGCTTGGTGGCCATCTTGGTTGGAAGTCAGGACCACTGGACACAATTTTAGAAGGGGGCCATCCAAGGACCATTCCACCAAAGTTTGGTTGCAATTGGCCCAGTGGTTTCCCTAGAAGATTTTTATGCGAATTTCCCATAGATACCTATGTTAAGCTAAGTTCGGCTGTAGGGCCCATCTTGGTCGAAGGGCCGAACCGCCAGATACATTTTTGGAAGAGAACCATCCAATGACTATTTCATCAAAATTTAGTTCTTATTGAGCAAATGGTTTCAGACAAGAAGATTTTTATGGGAATTTCCCATAGGGTTCTATGTTAAATTTAGTTCGGCTGTGGCGGCCATCCTGGTCGGAGGTCTGAAATGCGGGACACAATTTTGGAAAGGGACCACCCAAGGATCATTTCAGCAAAGTTTGGTTGAGATTGGCTCAGTAGTTTCAGAGGAGAAGATAATTTTTTAACTTCATCCCCCCTTTTTCCTATTTTTAGCTTGGTGGCCATCTTGGTTGGAAGTCAGGACCACTGGACACAATTTTAGAAGGGGGCCATCCAAGGACCATTCCACCAAAGTTTGGTTGCAATTGGCCCAGTGGTTTCCCTAGAAGATTTTTATGCGAATTTCCCATAGATACCTATGTTAAGCTAAGTTCGGCTGTAGGGCCCATCTTGGTCGAAGGGCCGAACCGCCAGATACATTTTTGGAAGAGAACCATCCAATGACTATTTCATCAAATTTTAGTTCTTATTGAGCAAATGGTTTCAGACAAGAAGATTTTTATGGGAATTTCCCATAGGGTCCTATGTTAAATTAAGTTCGGCTGTGGCGGTCATCTTGGTCGGAGGTCTGAAATGCCGGACACAATTTTGGAAGGGGACCACCCAAGGATCATTTCAGCAAAGTTTGGTTGAGATTGGCTTAGTAGTTTCAGAAGAGAAGATTTTTTTTAATTTTCATCCCCTCATTTTTCTACTTTTAGCTTGGTGGCCATCTTGGTTGGAAGTCGGGATCACCAGACGCAAATTTGGAAGGGGGACACCCAAGGAACATTCCACCAAAGCTTGGTTTCAATTGGTGCAGTGGTTTCTGAGGAGAAGATTAAAATGTGAAATGTTGACAGATGGACGACGGACGAAAAGTGAGGGCAATAGCTCACATGGCCTAAAGGAGGCCAGGTGGGCTAAAAACGGAATATACGATAAACTACTCCTCGCCATGTAGCTGCAGTTAAAATTTGAGCTCATTTTGACCTATACTAAAGCAGCTATTGACAATTGAAGAAATTTCTGTGTTTAGCAACAACAGCCATCTTGAATGGAGGGCGGGGCTGTCATACATAATATTGAAAGGAACCCATCCAGGGATCACGTCTGCTAGGTTTGGTTTAATTTGGTTCAGCGGTTTCAGAGGAGAAGATTTAAATGTGATCTTTTATCAAAATATGCCTAATTTGCATAATCGGTATAAATCGGCTGACAGAAACATTTCACAGAAAAAAAACGGAATATATGTTAAACTACTCCTTGCCATGTAGCTGAAGTTAACATTTGAGCTTATTTTGACTTATACTAAAACAGCAATGGACAATTGAAGAAATTTCTATTTTTAGTAACACCAGCCATCTTGAATGGAAGGCGGAGCTGCCGGACACAATTTTGAAAGGGACCCACCTAGGAATCATCCCTGCCAGGTTTGCTTTAATTTGGTTCAGCGGTTTCAGAGAAGATTTAAATGTGATCTTTTATCAAAATATGCCTAATTTGCATAATCGGTATATATCGGATGAAAGAATTTTTTTTACAGAAAAACCCAGAATGTATGTTACGCTACTCCTTGCCATGTAGCTGCAGTTAAAATTTGAGCTAATTTTGAATTATACTAAAGCAGCAATGAAGAATTGAAGAAATTTCTATTTTTAGTAACAGCAGCCATCTTGAATAGAGGGTGGGGCTGTCGGACACATTTTTGAAAGGGACCCACACAGGGACCATCCCTGCCATGTTTGGTTTAATTTGGTTCAGCGGTTTCAGAGAAGATTTAAATGTGATCTTTTATCAAAATATGCTTAATTTACATAATCGGTATAAATCGGCTGAAAGAAAAATTTCACAGAAAACCCCGGAATATATGTTAAACTACTCCTTGCCACGTAGGTGCAGTTAAAATTTCATCCCCCTTTTTTCTATTTTTAGCTTGGTGACCATCTTGGTTGGAAGTCGGGATCACCGGACACAATTTTGGAAGGGGGCCATCCAAGGACCATTCCACCAAACATTGGTTGCATTGGCCCAGTGGTTTCTGAGGAGAGGATTAAGATGTGAAATGTTGACGGACGGACGACGGACGACAGACGACGGATGAAAAGTGATGGCAATAGCTCACATGGCCTGAAGGCCAGGTGAGCTAAAAAACAAAGGACAAAACTCTACACAGCAAACTAAAGATAGAGCAACACGAACCCCACTAAAAACCAGGGTGAACTCAGGTGTTCCGGAAGGCTAAACAGTTCCGGAATCACTAGTGGTACTCGTCGTGTTACTCTAGTCACAAACCCATTGATAAATCACGAATGAGGAAAGGACCGGTATGTGCTTACGACAAGTAGAACAGATCTGTGTAGTTGCCTGTCGTTTGAAGAAAATCTAAGATTCACACTAGTAGTACAGGGCTTTTCTGAAGGACATTTGCGAAGTTCTAGAGCATACCTAATGAAGATTATTTCAGAATTATGTTATTTTATATATATAATCATTATATGTTAAAGTTTGTCAGTGACTTGTGGCAGGTAGGTGGTTTTTCCGCGTACTCGGATTTCCGCCACCAATAAAACTGATCGCCACGATATAGCTGAAATATTGTTGAAAGTGGTGTTAAACCTAACCCTAATCATATATATATATATATATATATATATATATATATATATATATATATCAGTGTTTCTTGTAGAAGGAGAATTGGTTTCCTCTTGTTTCCAATTAATGACAAAGGATAAAGGATGAAAGATGTGTTATTGCTGAGTATATCTTTTTGACAGTAAAATTGGCGTTTTCGATAAAAGACATGTTATTATTGCCATCATATTAAATTGGTTGATTCATGTAGAATTATAGTGTGCCAGCATCAACTGATTGCAGAAAATACTCCATTGAATTGTTAATCTTCGACAAATTATATTTGCCTACAGTAGGTGCTACTCTTCCATAAAACTTGGGTCTCTTTCCCGTTTTGATGAGGTTGTTTTGTCCGTAACTTGTTCTTTTTGTTGTTGTTTTCCCCCCACTTTTGTGTTAGCTGTTTTATTTTTGTATCCTGGTCGTTCTCCCTTTTCTCCCCTCAGCTGATAAGTACTCTGTGTTCGTCTGTTTGCTTAACAAATGTACTCATTATTTTCTTGTTTAACCAACAGTTATTGAAATAATGATCAAGAACTTATATTTCGCTCCATGTATGTAAATATCAAGATCAGAACGGAAATAATATGAAACCTTTCAGGTGTTTTAAAATTGGTAATAAAATGTTTGCGCAAATCATTTTAGGGTTATATATATATCTATAAATTATTCATGAAAACAACTGAAAAGATGGAAAATAATGTATTTATTAAAGTAGAATCATTTTATAACATTAATAACAAAATAGTAGAACAAATTTGAATTTTAAATTTTTGACAGAAACTTAGAACATAGGTATACAACATGTAATAAGTATACGTAAGTTGGTAAAGTTCGTTATTATAAATTAGAATCAAAATGTAACTTATTTTTGAGTTACAAATAATGCAAGATCAATGTCTAAGCACATCTCCTCCTAACGACATATTCGGACACGAATTCTTATGTGGAAACAACGCCTCCATATGCGGACTGTACAACACCAATACTTCCAGAAGTAGTAGTAGTAACATGCTCTCTTCTGGATTCCACCCACTGAAAAATATGCAAACCATTAACATGCTATCTTATAGTCTCAATTATATATTCCTGTTATGCTCAATACTCAAATCCTATAAAGCAAGCAAATGTGGCTTATGTCCAGTCCTAAATGTCCATCGGCCTTTGGCATTGTACTACGAGAGTTCTAGATTTGACATAAAGAGTGTT
The DNA here is from genome assembly GCA_963680875.1 of Bathymodiolus brooksi. Taxonomy (NCBI): domain Eukaryota; kingdom Metazoa; phylum Mollusca; class Bivalvia; order Mytilida; family Modiolidae; genus Bathymodiolus; species Bathymodiolus brooksi. The sequence goes on from OY804584.1 coordinate 31,064,814, forward strand.
TTATTTTGTTGTGTTGATTATTGTGTTGACCACTGATGTTTAGCTTTAGTTTTCAAATAGATCTAAAATATATTCGTGATTTCCCTCTTTGAGCACCATTAGTTTTATCAGCGTTTTCTTGATTAGCGGGGAACTTTCACACTGTGAAACCCAAAACTGTAATTAAATAGCGCGATTAAATATCACACGACGTGACTTTGAATATGTTACGCTACTACATGTGTTCGAACAAGCAGTAATAATGGTGACACAATGATTAAAAAATAAGCTAAATTAAAGATAATACAGTTTACGTGTACGTGTTCCAGTTCCCATACAAAAATGAGAGAGATATTTAACCAATAAGATATGAGTATATCGTTATTGTACAGAGAAACAGGAATTCATACACTATGGTTTTATGAAAACAGTGCATATGTATTATACACACTTTGCAAGACCTTAGGAAATGTTTTCCTTTCATAATTTAAATAGGACTCGGAAAGAAATACGAGCACCCGAATAAATCAAAGACAAAGAAAACTGTTGTTGAGTTAGCAGGCAAATAAGATTAGTTCAATGTTAAACGAGTTTGAGAATGACGGGTTGAAGCGTAGAGTATGATTTTTATGTACAAACACATTTAAGGACAAAATCTTTTCTACTCTTTAAATGAAAATAGAATTATGTTGTAATTAAAGCCAATACAATAAAACAAATCTTGTAACAATACCTGCTGGACAGTCGACTGTTTTAACATATAAAACTTCTAAATCTCCACATTCGGCTTTAATATCATCTGGTACATCTGTAGGAACTGTGGCTTCATAGCACTCTTTAGGGGCTGCCTGTAACAAAAATAATTGTTTCTGTTATCTCAATGAACTATAATCCATTTTCATTTCCTTGATTTATCAGTCGTTCATGTTTTATTATAATAAAGAATACAATGTATAGATATTAAAAGATGTAGACATGTGACTAACTACAATATGAAACACGTAGTACATTAACCTTTCTAAATCAAAGTGTCTTCCCTACTAAATACTTGGTGTTGTACTGTATGAGTGAACACAACGAAAATGGAGTCATTAATTTAAATAATTTATTAATAGTTTTGTAATAATTCTATGCTACATAGCACTTGACTGTCCAGAGCACTTGACCACGTAGAACACTTCATGCCCAAATACATTTTGTGTGTAGTATGTTTTATATTAAGTTGACTTATAATGGGCATATTTGTCATAAACGGAAAAACGTGATGTGACGTGATACTATTCAAAAATATTTAAGAAATGTTATACCTCATAAAACTGTACATTGCATGTTCCATTAGTCTTTACAATAGTGTAGTTCTGAAACAAATTAAATTCTAAAATATTAACTAGTCACTGATAAGCTTTATCACAATAACAAAGGTTAAAGCCAATCTATAAAATTACTATACATTTAAATCAATATTATTACTGAAATTTACAGTTCCTTAATAATGTAATTATTAATAAAACTAAGGTTCTCCTCCATCAGTCAAAAGTGACCTTAACCGATTTTGGCTATCCTGTTTTGACCCTTTCGTTTTATTGCTCCCAAAACTTTAAATTATTTGGCTTTCCAATCTTTTGATTTTGAGCGTACCTGATGAAGGTTATTCCAGGAATGCGTCGTGCACACTAAATTTGATATCTACGTTTTTATTAGAACACTTTTCATAGAATGTCAACATAATCACTCTTGTTTCTATTAATTTAATATTAATCTTCTTGTTTTACCCTAAAACTAAATGTAACTCTAAATGTCGTCCTGTGTTGCTTCAGATAAAACTAAACCTATATTACTGTCATAAAGTGTAACGTTACTGTGTGTATATCACTTGCTATGGAATGCCGTCACAATTTACAAAATACGTTCTTCCGGTCTGCATCGTCTTTGATTAATCTTGTATTGTATTCTTACCTTGTCACTGTTCGTTATTTGTTCCTCCAGAATTTTACCATTTTTCTTTATAATGACAATGTCAGTTTTGTCATCAGTAACATCAGTGACGTCATACACATTCCCATCACTGTCTTTAATCGTCTCTTCAGACACCTAACAGTACCAAAAAAAGGAAAAGTATTGAAAAAAATGATTTAGAGTAAATAATTTAATTTGATGTGAAAAAACTGCAATCTGATTGGCTGATCCGTCTGGATCAACATTAGTTATATTTGATAACCTGGGTTGGTATTGTGACATCGACAGCTTATTCATTCGTTAGCGATAGATTGAATTATTTATTTAAGGAATGTGTTCAATGTTTGAACAGGTTATACGATATAACGTGGTTTGGAACAGTTTAGCTGTTCATAAACCGCTTCGCACTTTATTAAGCGTAAGCTGCTCCAAACCACGGTATATCATATAATCTGTTCAAAAATTGAACATATTTCTTAAATAAATAATTTAATTTATTTTCTATTGCTATTGCTATATAATATATAACTTAGCCCACAAAACAGTTGTTGAGATCGTTATTCACACGTGTCTTGTTATTACACATTTGTGTAAGAAGTGATTTACTCCCGTGTGTAATGTTTTTACTTTGTTACTGTTATTCCTATTTTGAGTTAGTTGTCAAAAGTCATGTGTTTATTTACGTTTTGACGTGTCCACCGTAATTTCCGCGAGAGGGTGATATTCTGATGTTACTTTATGAAATCTTATGTTTTTTGACATTTGTTCCTTTTTTAATATTATAGCCTTGCTTTTGAAACAAAGATAACAGTCATACATAGGAACAGCAGGATTGTCGATAGTGTATTGTCATTGTATTAAAACTTACCTTAATTGCTTGGTGTAGGCTAACACAGAAAATTAGGATGAGAACCAGACTAAAACTTTGAAGCATCTTCATCTAAAAAAGATAAAGAATCATTTTTACAATTTGTGCATAAGTGTTTGGAATTTCAGTAATATGAAATAAATGTATAATATTTCATTCAGTATAATGATGCAATGATGCTCAGAACATATGACTGTAAATATTTCACTGTTTTAACCATATAGAGCTATGATGGGAGGTTTGGGTCATTAAAACCAGTTTGACTTCGCCACTTTTCATGAAAGGACATATACTTGTGTATTAGTGGTATCCATTTTGCCTTTTTCTACGATTTTCTATTAGATTTTGGAACTCTTTCGACCGTGTGGCATTTTTTGTTTTCCATTATCTAGAACTATGTCAGAAAACAAATGGTTTTAAACCCCCGTTTCCACAGCACCCCCTCCCCAAGAATCCGTAACACAAACAAAAGAACAGAAAAAACAATGATCTTCTAAATATAGATCATTCCTTGCTTCATGTATCAGTGTATATCAGTTCAAAGTACAATTCTGTCAATTGATACATCATGTTAGATCACGTAAGACAGATCCGTATGACTTTGTCTTTGTTGAACCTTATTAAAATGAATTCTTCGTTTTAATCATTGGAACAAGGCAAATACTTTATAGTATCATTTCCAGTCACTGGTTTTCTATGAAGACTTGTGAATATGTTAAATGTATTCAAGATAATCTTATTTATTTTCAGCATATTTAAACAAACTTGGAGATAAATAACGCTCTATATTTGATCATAATAATTTCATGTTGGTACATTTGTGCACTTTCAATATAAGACACGTTTGAAGGGAATAATCAAGGGGGTAATCAGAAGTCGGATATCAAATACGGATATGGAATGCAATGGCCAAAAGATACCAAAGGGGTAATCAGAAGCCAGATATCAAAGACGGACATGCACTACAATGGCCAAAAGATACCAAAGGGGTAATCAGAAGCCGGATATCAAAGACGGACATGCAATACAATGGCCAAAAGATACCAAAGGGGTAATCAGAAGCCAGATATCAAAGACGGACAATGCAATACAATGGCCAAAAGATACCAAAGGGGTAATCAGAAGCCAGATATCAAAGACGGACATGCAATACAATGGCCAAAAGATACCAAAGGGGTAATCAGAAGCCGAATATCAAAGACGAACATGCAATACAATGGCCAAAAGATACCAAAGGGGTAATCAGAAGCCGAATATCAAAGACGGACATCCAATACAATGGCCAAAAGATACCAAAGGGGTAATCAGAAGCCGATATCAAAGACGGACATCCAATACAATGGCCAAAAGATACCAAAGGGGTAATCAGAAGCCGGATATCAAAGACGGACATGCAATACAATGGCCAAAAGATACCAAAGGGGTAATCAGAAGCCAGATATCAAAGACGGACAATGCAATACAATGGCCAAAAGATACCAAAGGGGTAATCAGAAGCCAGATATCAAAGACGGACATGCAATACAATGGCCAAAAGATACCAAAGGGGTAATCAGAAGCCAGATATCAAAGACGGACATCCAATACAATGGCCAAAAGATACCAAAGGGGTAATCAGAAGCCGGATATCAAAGACGGACATGCACTACAATGGCCAAAAGATACCAAAGGGAAGTAATCAGAAGCCGGATATCAAAGACGGACATCCAATACAATGGCCAAAAGATACCAAAGGGAAGTAATCAGAAGCCGGATATCAAATACGGACATGGAATGCAATGGCCAAAAGATACCAAAGGGGTAATCAGAAGCCAGATATCAAAGACGACATGCACTACAATGGCCAAAAGATACCAAAGGGGTAATCAGAAGCCGGATATCAAAGACGGACATGCAATACAATGGCCAAAAGATACCATCAAAGCCTTTAATACTTCACTTTGACTGTATTACAAAAAATCATCACTGAAATAGCTGTACTTTCAATTGCCATAGTGTCAGATATCACATGGTCAGATATAATTTCTCCCTGTTCCTTTCCAAGTTTTTCTTTATTTTTGTTTTTACTAATAAGAAAATGAAAGTATTCTGTTAAACATGATTTGTTTTAATAACGTTCTTTAACCTACTAACCTTGTTTTCCTCTGATTTCTTCTTCTGTATACAGAACATACATTGGACCATTCCTTATATAGTCAGACACTTTTTCTTCCTGATTATAAATTGTCCAATCAGCGATTAGTAAACAGAGTACTAAAATTTTTCCCCAAAAAAAATTGTTTTTACTACGTATTTTAAATAAGCTTGCATTCTATAAATATGCAAAATACTTTTTTAAAATATAAAATATAGAAATCTGATATCCTTGAGTGATTATGATTACAGTATTATGAAATTACTTTGAAAAATATCCGGCATCCTTAACTTTGTCGATGAATAATTTATGTACTTTTAAAGAAACATTGGAAAAGTTGCGAAATATCTTGGTACTGTTGAATATAGTCTTATTAATGAACGGTTGGTACGAAAGCAGTACGAGAGGTATAAACATTGTGAATTGGTCACTTAGTATTGTTTAATATGTGTAAATAAGGTAGCTGTAACTAATTCTTGGACCAGATAAATGCCATTATCAAAAGTGATAGAAGCTGTATTCGTCAATGCTAATATTTAGCTAACTATTGTTGGCTCATTGAGGCAGGCTTACTTTTCTGAAATTATAGACCAATATACGATTTCAGCTAGCAGATTCAACTAGTAGATCCTACTAGTAATTAAATCAGTACATCTATATTTCATTCAATATTTTAATACGATGTTTAGGTTTTTCTATCAAATACTGACCACATTCAATAAGTTGAATAATTGGTATAAAAAGTATTTATAGGTTAATAAGAAGAGTTTAAAGACGCCAAAGTGGCAATCAAAATCCATATATCGAAGAAGAACAAACAACACAATGGCTAAAGGAAAAAATACAAAAGGACAAACAACTATCTACAAAACATACATATAAAACCAAAGATCGAGAAACACTAACCCACTAAAAACCGGGGGTGAACTCAGGTGCTCCGTAAGGTTAAGCAGTTCCTGCTCCACTAGAGGCAACCGTCGTGTAATAACCTATTTTCAATTTGGAATCAATATTTGATTTAGCACATTAGTGACCTGTTTACTCTGGTCATACACGAAAGTCATTCATGTATTTCGATGTTAATGACTTATTGATTTTAAATCTGTTAGAAGTATCAGTTATGTTTGTTTGTCGTAAGAGAAATAGTCTTTAACTAACATATTCAACACTCTTAGCTATTAATCATATGTTTATGTGGTCGTTCATTTTCTTTAGATAATGTATGGACTTTTTGAGTAAAAGCGAATCTAGAGGTTTTTTTTGTTGTTGTTTGCTTATATATATATTGTCGTTAGAGATCCAAATATCAGAGTGGGAGGAGGGAGGTGATATCTCATTTGAGAGGAGGGAAGTGGTATCTCATTTGGGAGGAAGGAGGTGGTATCTCATTTGTGAGAAGGGAGATGGTATCTCATTTCCCCGGATTACCCCGCCACATTTTTCTACAAAATACTTTACAGAAAACTAAAGATCGAGCAACAAGAACCCCCCTAAAAACCGGGGAGAACTCGGGTGCCCCGGAATGGTAGCAGTTCCTGCTCTACATGTGGCACCCGTTGCGCTAACTGTACGGTTTGCAAATTATATTTCCCCATTCCTGATTTGATTCTAAAATTATACGCCTTTAGACGTTGTTTATTATATAGTATGTATTTCCCTTGTGGAGGTCATAATGAGTCCCGTTCCCTGTGAGAGCAACAAAAAGAACAAAGACTTTGAATATAATTTTCTTAAAATTTGTAGCTATTTGAACCTTGTTACTATTCAGAGGATAATTGTATAGCAAATAAACAATTCACAAGTTGCTAAAACGTTAACATTTGACAAGATTTTAAAGCAAATTCCTTGAACTTTGCGTGAAAGTAGACCTTTTGTCAGCCGTAAAGGGAAATAACTTCTGTAAAACGTGTAAGAAGAGTTTGAAGATACCAAAGGAGTAATCAGCATCCATATATCGAAGAACAGACAACACAATGGCCAAAAGACAAAGTACAAAAGGACAAACAACGATCTACAAAACATACACATAAAACTAAAGATCGAGTAACACGAACCCCACTAAAAATCGGGGATGAACTCAGGTCCTCCACAAGGGTAAGCAGTTCCTGCTCCACTACTGACACCCGCCATGTTATTCTAGTCAAACACCCGGTGATAAGTCATGAACGAGGAAAGGACCGGGAAGTGTTTACGACAAGTGCAACATATCCGTTTCATTTGTGACACAGATATTCCATAACGGTCCATGGCGACCGTAAAATGTTCGAAGTGATGACTACAACTTAACCAAGATGAACCCTTGGCTTAGTAGCTTCCTTGTTAGCAGCAACCCTCTAATTTTAGAAACAGAGTCGATAATGTGCAAATGGTCTATTGATCGGGAATTCCTTTGTAATTAATGTTCTAAAGCATGAATGTTTAATTGTAATTTGTATTGGAATTACAACTTGCAGGGATCAACTTGTTTCTTCAGTATTAAAATCGAAGTACTCGGATAAAGTTTGTAAGTGACTTGCGACAGGTCGATAGTTTTCTCTGGGTACTTCGGTTTCCTCCACCAATAAAACTGACGGCCACGATATAACTGAAATATTGTTGAAAGTGGCGTTAAACATAAAAAATATAACCCAAACTTTAATTCAGAATAGGTCTTCCAATACAAATATCAGTTCTTAAAGACCTAGTTTTCCAACTATACAATGTGTTGACTTTTTAGTTAGATCAGCTTCAGTCAGTCTAAAATTTGTTTATTGTTTGCAGGAAACACGAATTGATATTTGTATTTGATTCTTTTTTGGAAAAAGAATAGCTGTCTGGTGATCCATTGCTAATTGATCATATGAAATGAATTCAAGAGGTCTAATTTACTATTTCTACCATCTTACTACTCTTAAACACACGGAAGATTTAAATAGAAAGTTTCTGAATTATTTAATTTTACTTCTAAATATGGGCTAAAAAATCTTATGCATGGAACATAATTGTAAAAAGTATTATTTTATCCTTGGTGATTCTTTCTGATTGTTTTTATATCAAATTTTATGTAAAAGGTTTAGTTTACATTTTTCCTCACCTTATTTCTTTGAAACAATTGGAAGATTTTAAAAGAATGTTATTGTTTAATTTAATTTAACAGAATATGGTCAATTAAATCTTACACATGGGACAAGAATATGCAAAATAGAACATTATAAAAATAGTCTATTGTGAATTTTATATAGCAAATATCTTAATAATTATTTTCCTTTGTTAAAAGGATAGTAATATTTCATCATCACTATGTTAAATGAAAAAATAGTTTAGCTTGTGTGATTTTTAAAGGGAAAAAATCAACAATTTTTGCAATTATTTTGAGGCAGCTTGAAAAATGGGAAAATTATCAGAAGACATCTTACCGGAAAGCAATGGTCGTTCTATAGTGTTGAAAGCAAACTATTTCTGATTTCAAAATATAATAAAACAATTGATAAAGTCTTTAGAGGAAAAAATATTAATAATCATAAGTAATTGTCCCATACATGTACGTACAGATTTTTTGACAGCCTTATCTTAGAATACATTTTTTCAATCAAAATGATGGAAACCATCCTTGATCAGTTGGAATCTTGTAGATATGATGATTGTGTTCAAAAATAATAAAAATTAGAATGTTTCATTTTTCACCCTCAGTGGCCACTAAAAGTGCAACCTTAGCTTGCAATAATATATTTAAGTGTTAAAATACCATGGTACTGGCATTGTCATTGTGTGTGAATAAGTAGCAAACAAAACAGTTAAACTGTTATTGGTCACTTTTGAAATAACTGATACCAATTAAAGTGGACTATAGAAGCAGGTTATCATTGTAGAAGATTTATTATAATTGTGAAATACTAACTTGGTTTAATCAGCGGTATTATTCTTAATAAAGACCATAGATATGTGTAAATGAACATGCACTCAACAGAAAGTCAACCTGAAATGAACCATAAAGATTGCTGATTTAATATTCTCTTAAACTCAAGGATGCAATATGTATCTTCAAAGAACCCAAGAACGAAGAGGGAAACACCCTTTATAGTTTAGTCTTCACGTCAATTAGATATAATTAATTTTATGCTTAGTTTGTTCCAGAAACTAAAAGTACAGGTATCATGAGAATGACACGAGTAAGGAGACATCCTGGTGAATTATCCCCTTTTTTTATATTAATAGTCAGATATAATATACCTTTACGTTAATGTTTCGCTTTGACTATTTTAATTGATATCTGAAATACTAATTACAAACTTTATGAATAGTATAGATATAATTATAACACAAGGAAAACAGCAATATGGTGAAACAAATGATAAAAAGTGAAAGAAAGGGTGGCATTAAAATACTTAAAGTCTGGGGTTATCATAAAAGATCGTCCAACTACTGACTAGTCATTAGCATACATATTGATATTTAAAATGTTGGAAACGCAACAACATAAGGACTTGGATTAGGTTTATGGTATTTAACTCCATTTCAACAATGTGTCAGTTATTTTGCGTCGGTCAATTTTCTGGCTGGGGGAAACCGGAGTACCAAGAGAAAACCACCGACCTGCCACAGGTCACTGACTAATTTTATCACATAAAGCTCGATCGAGTACACCTCGCCATGAGATGGACTCGAAATAAGACATTAGTGGTGATAATCACTGATGGCATAAGTTGTTGTAAATCCAACTACCATACGATAACGATGACCCCCGCAACAACGTAGTGCATTGGCACGCCACAATGATCTCAACATTACAGAAATAAAAGGATATAAAAACAATTGTTTATTAATGTTTATTTTCGGTAGAAATATTTATTAATTCTGATTCTCATTATACTAACCAAGATGGAATAGCTGTGTGATAATGACCACGGATATGTTCCATTCGTCGTAGTCACAATCACCTCCTTTCCTCCTTCATGACTAATGTGCATGTAACAAGAGTAACATGACAGGTGTCAGTAGTGGTACAGGAACTGGTTATCCTTCCGGAAGACATGTGTTAGACCCTGGTTACCGCATGTATTAGTAGGTTTCGAGTCGCTCGTTTTGTCAGATACATGTCTTCACGTTTTTAGTTCTGTGTTGTGATGTACGCTACGATTTTCGCGTATAAACGATATTCGGTTCGTCTTGCCTTCCATTTATCTTGTAGGGAGTTCATGTTTTAATAATGTTATTTGTATTTATTCATGTATACTGGTGTCCAACACGATTTCCATTTCATATGATGTCTGTGTCGTTGAAAAGCTACAGGACTGGCCAGGTGTCACTCGCGGTGCAGGTGATGCTTGTGTCGTTTAAAAACTACAAAACTGGCCTGGTGTCACTATCGGTGCAGGTGATGCTTGTGTCGTTTAAAGCTACAGGACTGACCAGGTGTCGGAGCAGGAATTACTAATCATTCCGGAGCACAACTTTGAATTACTGCGTTGTTCGGTTACTCGTGGTTTATTTTAGATATTCGAAATGCAAGAGTAGTAAAACTATGATTACTCTTTTTATATCAGGATGTGTGGGAATTTTTTATTTTAAATTGATTCTAAATGGAAAAAAATACAAGAATAGTTGTAAATATAACATAATTGTTCCGTCAAATACATGTATACCTATCTTTTCTGGCTTTTTAAAATCTTTTCCAGTGCATCGACCCCAATACTTTTGATTTGAGGCGACTTGAGGAATTTCCCTTTAACCTTTCAAGGTGAGCTAAGTTTTTAAACGAGAAATTGTTAGAAAATAAAAATATGTGTAAATGAACATGCACTCAACAGAAAGTCAACCTGAAATGAACCATAAAGATTGCTGATTTAATATTCTCTTAAACTCAAGGATGCAATATGTATCTTCAAAGAACCCAAGAACGAAGAGGGAAACACCCTTTATAGTTTAGTCTTCACGCCAATTAGATATAATTAATTTTATGCTTAGTTTGTTCCAGAAACTAAAAGTACAGGTATCATGAGAATGACACGAGTAAGGAGACATCCTGGTGAATTATCCCCTTTTTTTATATTAATAGTCAGATATAATATACCTTTACGTTAATGTTTCGCTTTGACTATTTTAATTGATATCTGAAATACTAATTACAAACTTTATGAATAGTATAGATATAATTATAACACAAGGAAAACAGCAAAATGGTGAAACAAATGATAAAAAGTGAAAGAAAGGGTAGCATTAAAATACTTAAAGTCTGGGGTTATCATAAAAGATAGTCCAACTACTGACTAGTCATTAAAATACTTAAAGTCTGGGGTTATCATAAAAGATCGTCCAACTACTGACTAGTCATTAACATACTTAAAGTCTGGGGTTATCATAAAAGATCGTCCAACTACTGACTAGTCATTAACATACTTAAAGTCTGGGGTTATCATAAAAGATCGTCCAACTACTGACTAGTCATTAAAATACATATTGATTTTTAAAATGTTGGAAACGCAACAACATAAGGACTTGGATTAGGTTTATGGTATTTATTAGATTAGTAAAACTATGATTACTCTTTTTATATCAGGATGTGTGGGAATTTTTTTATTTCAAATTGATTCTAAATGGAAAAAACTACAAGAATAGTGTAAATATAACATAATTGTTCCGTCAAATACATGTATACCTATCTTTTCTGGCTTTTTAAAATCTTTTCCAGTGCATCGACCCCAATACTTTTGATTTGAGGCGACTTGAGGAATTTCCCTTTAACCTTTCAAGGTGAGCTAAGTTTTTAAACGAGAAATTGTTAGAAAATAAAAATATGTGTAAATGAACATGCACTCAACAGAAAGTCAACCTGAAATGAACCATAAAGATTGCTGATTTAATATTCTCTTAAACTCAAGGATGCAATATGTATCTTCAAAGAACCCAAGAACGAAGAGGGAAACACCCTTTATAGTTTAGTCTTCACGCCAATTAGATATAATTAATTTTATGCTTAGTTTGTTCCAGAAACTAAAAGTACAGGTATCATGAGAATGACACGAGTAAGGAGACATCCTGGTGAATTATCCCCTTTTTTTATATTAATAGTCAGATATAATATACCTTTACGTTAATGTTTCGCTTTGACTATTTTAATTGATATCTGAAATACTAATTACAAACTTTATGAATAGTATAGATATAATTATAACACAAGGAAAACAGCAAAATGGTGAAACAAATGATAAAAAGTGAAAGAAAGGGTAGCATTAAAATACTTAAAGTCTGGGGTTATCATAAAAGATAGTCCAACTACTGACTAGTCATTAAAATACTTAAAGTCTGGGGTTATCATAAAAGATCGTCCAACTACTGACTAGTCATTAACATACTTAAAGTCTGGGGTTATCATAAAAGATCGTCCAACTACTGACTAGTCATTAACATACTTAAAGTCTGGGGTTATCATAAAAGATCGTCCAACTACTGACTAGTCATTAAAATACATATTGATTTTTAAAATGTTGGAAACGCAACAACATAAGGACTTGGATTAGGTTTATGGTATTTATTAGATTAGTAAAACTATGATTACTCTTTTTATATCAGGATGTGTGGGAATTTTTTTATTTCAAATTGATTCTAAATGGAAAAAACTACAAGAATAGTGTAAATATAACATAATTGTTCCGTCAAATACATGTATACCTATCTTTTCTGGCTTTTTAAAATCTTTTCCAGTGCATCGACCCCAATACTTTTGATTTGAGGCGACTTGAGGAATTTCCCTTTAACCTTTCAAGGTGAGCTAAGTTTTTAAACGTGAAATTGTTAGAAAATAAAAATATGTGTAATGAACATGCACTCAACAGAAAGTCAACCTGAAATGAACCATAAAGGTTGCTGATTTAATATTCTCTTAAACTCAAGGATGCAATATGTATCTTCAAAGAACTCAAGAACGAAGAGGGAAACACCCTTTATAGTTTAGTCTTCACGCCAATTAGATATAATTAATTTTATGCTTAGTTTGTTCCAGAAACTAAAAGTACAGGTATCATTAGAATGACACGAGTAAGGAGACATCCTGGTGAATTATCCCCTTTTTTTATATTAATAGTCAGATATAATATACCTTTACGTTAATGTTTCGCTTTGACTATTTTAATTGATATCTGAAATACTAATTACAAACTTTATGAATAGTATAGATATAATTATAACACAAGGAAAACAGCAAAATGGTGAAACAAATGATAAAAAGTGAAAGAAAGGGTAGCATTAAAATACTTAAAGTCTGGGGTTATCATAAAAGATCGTCCAACTACTGACTAGTCATTAAAATACTTAAAGTCTGGGGTTATCATAAAAGATAGTCCAACTACTGACTAGTCATTAAAATACTTAAAGTCTGGGGTTATCATAAAAGATCGTCCAACTACTGACTAGTCATTAACATACTTAAAGTCTGGGGTTATCATAAAAGATCGTCCAACTACTGACTAGTCATTAAAATACATATTGATTTTTAAAATGTTGGAAACGCAACAACATAAGGACTTGGATTAGGTTTATGGTATTTATTAGATTAGTAAAACTATGATTACTCTTTTTATATCAGGATGTGTGGGAATTTTTTTATTTCAAATTGATTCTAAATGGAAAAAACTACAAGAATAGTGTAAATATAACATAATTGTTCCGTCAAATACATGTATACCTATCTTTTCTGGCTTTTTAAAATCTTTTCCAGTGCATCGACCCCAATACTTTTGATTAGAGGCGACTTGAGGAATTTCCCTTTAACCTTTCAAGGTGAGCTAAGTTTTTAAACGAGAAATTGTTAGAAAATAAAAAAAAATATATATTATCGAATCTTTTCCTTTCGGTCATTTCATTGCACGGCCTTTTTTTGATTACCTGTTTGGTATCTTCAATCATTTCTTACTGTAATCTGACCATTAATCCGAGTAACACGACAGGTACCGCGTGGGAACTGTTTACCATTCTGGAGCACCTGCGCTCATCCCCGAATATTCGTAGGGTCTGTGTTGCTTCTCTTTATTTACTGTGCTTGTTCACGTTGGTTATTGTTTGTTTTTGTCTTTTTTTGATCATATCTGATATATATTTTACCAGTGTTAATACAGGGATGAAACGAAGGTTTGAAATGAAAATTCAACAGAATATGTGACCGATGGTAAACAATTTATCTGAAAACTTTTATAAGAAAAACATGCTACATAGTTTAAATACTATATATCTTTTTTATAAACGTACCGGTCTAAGCTTTATAAGTGTCATTAATTTATTAAAATCAATGTACTAGCTGACATTTCAGAAGTTGGGATTAAATTTCTAAAATGGTAATAATACACTAAGACACCTTTGGCTAGTTATTTTATCGATTATTATAAGTTCTGGTCAGTGTTATTTTAGAAATTACCTAAATCACTGCCGAATACTGTATTATGATTCATAATTAATAAGTGTCTATTGCGGTAAAATTCAACTCGTAATGTTCAGGCACCTCGATCACGATTTTACGTATTTAAATTGATTTCACATGTTCAGGGAGTAAAGAGCTTGTAAATAAGAGTAATAACAAAATTACCGAACTTCGAGCAATTTTACAAAGGGAAAGTCAAAACTCATAAGTATATAAAAAAACATAAGTTCAGTTACCTATTCATTAATTTGAACGGTTCCATGACACCGTTATAGGTGTGTTTTCTCAAGAATTCCATAGTGACAGGTGCTTGTTCATTTAAAAGGTTTACCGTATTTTGATAGTGACTTGAATATATTAGAATATAACCTACTTTTTCGACCAATCAAATTTCGAGAAGTGACCCATTAAGTGCCACGCTTAATTATCAAGTTTTTCAAAGTGACGCAGCTGAAATAGACGTCAGGTGACTGCTTTGATTGACAACTGCTGCTAAAAAGAATAAACATTATGTACTTTCGAGACAACTTTAATATCACAAATATCTGGTGGTCAAAACAATATTCAATGAGCTTTACCAAGCATTAAACATGAAAAAAATAATGAAAAAAAATCCATTAAGAAAATATAAATTTCCTTGTCCATTTTTTATATCACCTATATAATAGTATCTAAATCGTAAAAATAGCTCGATAGCAAAATGGCACAAATTGGTAAATAAATCTATATAGAGAGAAAGAAATAGTAGATTTATGATTATTTGATACCAAAATTATGTTGAGAAGTGTATGAAAACAATTTGCCAAAAAAAGGGGGGGGGGGGGTAATGTAGGTCATGACCCCATGTACCTGTGCCTTTACGATCACAATTTTCCTTACGTTGTCAGACACTTCAATTTTAAATATTCCTTCGGCTTACTGAAGAAACGGCAAACTTTCGCCGATTTATAAAACTAGATGCATATTCTATGCCGTGAGCCAGGAATATAATTGTTAGTAATAAGTGATAAGCGATTTTCAGTTCTGTGAGCCGCGCAATGGTTTTGCCGGAGGGTATAAATACAGCGTCGATTTGACGTTTCGGCATCTCTAATCTGACCGTCGTCAAGAACGCATCACACAGATAAACCATAACTGAGTCTAATTTACCAGGTACAAGATGCATTTCGATACAGAATTAACGGTTCTCTGAGCCAAATATATTAATAACTCCATTACTATTAAGTAACATTTTGGAATAAGATTATTTGAGTCAAAGTCGATATCAAGGAGCTGATAATCTGTTACAAATATTTACAATTCTACTAGCAAGAGGTCACCATGTTTATCTAACTTACTAGGAACCAGTCCAATGTTTACAAACTTCCAGCATTTAAGATACGATATCCCGCCACATTAACAACCTTATACAGAACTTTATTATATAGCAGCATTTATATTATTAACATTAAAGCGATAACAATGCTAAATTATTTTACAATCTATCTAGTAGGGGTTCGGAAGGCCAGCATCCAACAGGGTTATTTTTTATGTATTAAGAATAGTTATTGTTACTCTGGATTGAATCAAATAAATGGAATGCAGAATCTGAACATAATAAATATATTTTCATGTATACGCTTGATTGTAAATATGCTGGAGCTGGACAACTACACAACAAAACAAGAGCACAGGGGAACACCTTATAAACTTATCACAGGATAAAAGGACATGTAGGTTACCTTAGTCCGTCGATAACAATATATTTGCTTAAATGTACGAGTCTATCAATATTTGAATAGATTTCTGGTTTCTGTTCATCGTTATTGAAGGAACACTTCCTGGTCTAAATCAAAATTTATTCATTCAAAATGGCATAATTAAACCACAAAGACAGGTTGTTTGTTAATATCTTCTTTATTTTCATTAGGTATTATAATTATTTTGATGATAGACTTAATCTCCATTTTATGCAAGTGCGACAGGTCAGTGGTTTTCTCCGGGTACTCCGATTTCCTCCACAAATAAAACTGACCGCCATGATATAACTGATATATTGTTGAAAGTGGCAGTAAACACCATAAACCAAGCAACCAATCAATCATTTCATGCAACAATCTAGTGTTTATAAAGAAAAAATAACATAGAATCGGAGTAATTAGTGTTTGCTTAATATACTAGAAATCTGATTTTGATAAATGATATGATCAACTTAGAGACTATCTAATTCTCCCCAATGACTAAACAATTAAACCATGACAACTTCAACGCAATGGCTATCTATTCCCCCAATGGAGAAACTATTAAGTCAAGCTAAGGTAATTATACTGGATAGCTAAACTGTTCAAGCAGAAGCTAACAGACAGACAAAAAGAAACAGGACACACAAGACATAGACAAAAAAACAACAAAAACACAACATAATATATGTTGGACACCACTATATGTAAACAAACACAACTAACGTAAACGAAGCACGATCCCCCCCCCCTCCACAAACAACAGGAGAAATTAGTCCAAAGATAGTTCAACTGCACCAAATATACAAAATATGTAATACAAGAAGAGTAATAAAAACGTAGATATCTTTGTGTGCGCATGATCTATTTCTGTAATAACCTTCATTTGATACGTTCACTGTCAAAAGATGTGAAAGCAAAATAAGTACAGAAAATACGAACTATATTTGTGAACCATTTTCGTTTGACTAGGCCCGACTCCTTATCCATAGATAGGCTGGATAATTTGGATGCGGAATCACCTTTCCATGGGTGATTGTAAAACAAGAAACGAAACAGAAACGAAACGAAACAAGCAGAAGCGAAACGAGACACAACAGAAACGAAACAGGATAAAGCAGAAACGAAACGAAACGAAACAAAAAAATCATCATGACGGTTCACGGGTATGACAAGTGGCTGTGCAAAACAGTTCACGATCTGTGTTTATTTCTTCAAACTGGTAATCTGACCAGTAGTTCGTGTGTTTCCATTAGAATCTCTAATTTAACTTCACAAATAGATATCGAGTGGAGTAGACTGTGTTGTTTCATGGGCTACTCGGAGATCGCTTCATGGTGTGAGTTTCCACCGTATTGAAGACCATGCGGTGACTTTGTTGACCGTCGCTTCCTGGAGAGGGGATTTGGTATCAATCAAATATATTTCTTCTTTTCTATGAATCTCAGAAATTTACATAGCACACAAGAAGCAGGAAAGTGGTGAGCCTTTTGATATGAAATCCTGATTATTTTTTTCTTCCATAGCCAAATCTTTCCGTAAATTTTAAAGATTTTTCAATCCGCCATTGGCATTTTGTGGATTGTTGTCTCATGTAAAAAAAAAAGTCGTTTCGTTAATGTTTGTTTCGTTTTTTTTAATTTATTTATTATTCTTTTGGTTTCGTTTCCGCTTTATCTTGTTTCGTTTCTGTTGTGTCTCGTTTCGTTTCGTTTCGTTTCGTTTCTGCTTGTTTCGTTTCATTTCGTTTCTGCTTCGTTTCTTGTTTTACAATCACTCCCTTTCCATTGCTTATTAAAAATATATTTGTTTGTTTATTCCTGGACGAAAATGTACTCTCATATGTACTCGTTGCATACTGACATGGGATATTAAATAATATTCTGCATAATCACGTTCGGCTGTTTTGAATTTTTATTTTTAGATTATATTCGGTGTTCATCATATATGCGGTTTAGTTATTATCATGTACTTTAAATAATTACA
Organism: Bathymodiolus brooksi; assembly: GCA_963680875.1. NCBI lineage: Eukaryota > Metazoa > Mollusca > Bivalvia > Mytilida > Modiolidae > Bathymodiolus > Bathymodiolus brooksi. The sequence goes on from OY804584.1 coordinate 31,082,843, forward strand.
AATAATATGATATTTGGAAATCCACAAGACGTGTTGACCTAATAGAGGTACAGTTAGAATCAAATCAGTTTTATCAATGTGCAATCATGTTGTATATTATTATGTAATACGACGATAATACCCGTATGTTAACTTTCGATAACCTTTAAATATTATCAAGCCCCCGTCAATGAACATTTACAAAGAATATTGCACTTACATGCTACCCGTATTTTGTATCCTGGTTATCCACCATTTTGTATAAATACGATACACGTCAGTAGCGATGACTTTGTGAAGTACGTTATAATAATATCATAATGATATGTTTGTATTTTTTTGAAAATTTAGGGAATTTCCACTAAATAAAAGAAAAACGTTACTCCTTTATGTTTACATATATTAGCAAATTGATATCACAACTTAAATATCGTCGATCCCAATAAAATTATATTTCAAAAAGAGAAAAGGTGAGAAACAAATATATATTATAGTTTGTTTCCATGATATATTTTCTATTTTATTTACTTTTAATTAAATACCAGTATTGGCATTTGTAAATCTAAATCATAACTCATTAACACTATATTCGAAATCTTATTGTGCATTTGAAACAAAAAAAAATGCACATCGGTTTTATATTTAGTTGACAGTAGCCGAACGACCAAATATCGGTAGTGATAACAAATAACAATCGAGACGGTGAAGACGAAGTCAATGTAACTTGCACCTTATGTAGAAAAGTAAATTAGTCAGTGGATAAAAAAAAAAAAAAAACTTAAGGCTCACTTGAACCTGTATAGCTCACCTGGTTATTCATCAATATTACATATATATTAAAATGAATTTTGATTACATTTAGCTTAATTTTCAAAAATATCACCACATTTATAGGAAAAACTGGATAATATGTTAAACAACTCATTACCATATACATATTATTACGATTTTAACTCATCCCAATAAAAGGAATGTTGAAGAAATAGTTATTTTAAGCAAATTGCTATTATTAGCTGCCATCTTTGATGGGGAGCGGGACTGCCGGACACATTGATGATGTCGAAAGTAGATATTGCCATGACTTGGGTGGTTAAACAGCATTGAATAAAAAATGTTTTAAACATCGATACGAATTTTATACCTGTGTTATTGCAATAAATTAACAAAGCAGGATTTGCGTGGAAAAATACTCGTGCGAATTCAATATGTTTACAAACCCGGATTTAGATAAAAGTGTGGATTAACGCATAAATGACGGAAAATGTCCCCCCCCTTTTTTTTGTGTCCTTACCCCGGTATTTTTTTTCTCTCCATGAACTCCTTTCTCAAACCCCTTTCTCCCTATTTTCTTTTGCCCTGTTCCGTTTTAGATTGAACGTGAGGCAAGGGAAGAAAAGATGTGTTTATACAGTATATCACCAAATTTACCAAAGTCACAGGTTAGTTTCAAAAATCTGGAGTTGGTAAAATCAAACTCGGCTAACGGGATTATAAGAACCCCGGACTGACTTACATGTCGTGTAAAGGAAGTGTTCTACGATCATGCGCATTGCCCTTTTGTAAACATTTACTGTAGGGCTTCATAAAATGGTTAGTTTTTGCCGTCTTCCGGCTCGAAACAATACTATAAGATTGATTGATTTTTTATTTTTGGTGTTTTAACGCCACTTTCAACAATATTTCAGCTATATCATGGGGACCAGTTTTAGTGCCGGAGGAAGCTGGAATACCCGGAGAGAACCACCGACCATGAGCAAGCAACTGGTAAACTTTATCACTTGCAGCTGCGAGTCGAGTGCACCCTTTTTTGTAATTTACAAACCCGGGCGCGAACCCACGCCGTATTGGTGATAGGCTTGTATGAGTTGTTAGATCTAACGACCTAACTCATTGAGCAACCCCAATACTATAAGACAACAATACTCTGAGGACCAATACTTCCGATCACTTCCTGCAATTTTCATCTTTTCGTCACAAAAATATGCCTCGCCTCGTCTAACGAAAGGATGATGAATGCTATCGTCTTTTCATCCCACAGATTTGCGTTTTTCTTTTTTTTGTTACTGTAGGACATTGAAAATAAATTAGACATTTACTGCTTGTTCTCCTTTCGCCTCGAAAATAATAAACCTCAAATTTCTTTTCGTTATAAGCCAAAGGTCGTAAAGGTATCTTTAAAAGGCGTATAAATACGTTTCATAGAATTCATTTATTGGTGAGAATATTATATATATTTTTTGTCATGCAGACTATAGCCGTTCTCTTTCATTTATTTCATTCTCCGGTTGCGTTGCCCTTTCATCCAATCCAAGGAAAACGGCGGGAAAGACTCCACGACGTTTTACCTATTAAAATACATTGTAGGGTAATTTGGCGCCGAAATTGACGATATCTAGGCTTGTCATGAAAAATGCACGGTTTTTGTTCTGTAGCTAAACAACAAGCACATGTACCCCCTTACTTTTGTTAAAATTCTAAATAAAATCATTGCGAGAATATCATGACAAAATATTAAGAAAATATCAATTGTCATTTTTTTTCTACATGCAAATTTATTCATGAAGAAACCACTAAATAATCCATATTCCACAAATAAGTAGAATTTTTGGACTACTTAATCTATTATTGGCAATGTACATGTTCATCATCTTTGAACGAAATTATCATAGGAAGCTATTGCAAAAAACCGGATGCAATTATCTTTTACCGTTTTGAAATTGTGATATGTTCTTTACCGCTATAAAAATCCGTATTTTAAAAATTTGTCGAAAAATGGTCGAAATTCGATCGTAAATATCTCGAAAACTAAGTCATGAAGATATATTTTTCTTTGCATATTTGGAAAGAACATGTCGAAATTGACCAAATCACGAATTTTCATGAAAAAATCAATTGGCAATCCCTACTGTATCGTATTCCCTTAACAAAATATTCCCATTTTGTCGAGAATACGCTAAATAAACAGTAATATTTGAAAAAAGTAGAAAACTAAAAAATCAGACAACATTTCATTACTTTCTAAATTAAATGTAAGTGTAATCCACAACAAAATAAACATTGCAAACTTGTGTCCCATACGTAAGATGTTGGAATTACACTAATTATATAGTCCTATATGTGACAAAAAAATATCAAGTCTTTCTGGTGTCAAATGCTACAATTTTAATTCTGAATACTATACAATGTGTTGACTACTTAGTTAAATCAGCTTAGTCAGTCTAAAATTTGTTTATTTTTTGCAAGAAACAAGAATTGGTATTTGTATTTGCTTCTTTTTTGGAAAAAGAATAGCTGTCTGGTGATCCAATGCTGATTGTTTCATAAAAAAAATAAGTTTAAAGTAATATGAAATGCCAAAATCATTATTTTCAGTTTTCTAAAAATTTCTGATATATGTAAAGATTAAATATATAAAGAACGTAAACCATTCACTTTTTGAGAGCTACGATGTATAATTCAGGAGAAAACGTCATTTTATTCTATCTTCGATAATTCTTGCTACCCGGACAATAATGCAAATCATATGCTATTGACCTCAGATTTGAACTCATTCGGTAGAGATTGTGCGCATGCTCCGTTATAGTCTTGACAGGTAACATCATTTTCGTTTCGATTTACATTCCATTATTTTCCATTCAGTCCACGATTAAAAATAATTTTCCCTTAACGAAACGTTAAACAAGGATCTCTTTACCTGGAAAATAAATATATATCACCATCTATGATCTAAACCGCCGTAAATGTCTTTTAACGGCATTATGTGTATAATCAAGGACTTATATAGAATCTTTTGTGGCGAAAGTAACACAAAGAAATTAGACAAATACAAGAAAGGGCTTTAAGGTTCATTTATAACGATTCAGACAGCTCCTATGAAAATTTACTTGAAAAATCACAGTTACCTTCACTGAGATTAAGGAGATTACGTTCCATGGCTATAGAAGTTTTTAAGATAATAAATAAACAAACTCCTGTATATTTACATGATTTAGTAACTATAAAGAAAAGTTCTTACTCTTTTAGATACAACAACACTGTCAACATACCAAGAGTTAACACCACCAGGTATGGTTTGCATTCACTGAGATATGGTGCAGCAAAACTGTGGAACGAACTTCCAAATGACTTGCGTGAGGGAATAAGTTTAAATAATTTTAAAAACTTGATAAGCAAATGGGATGGGGATGGGTGCTCGTGTTCTTTTTGTTCCTAGAACTTTTATTCCGCAAGGTTTTCCGTGCCATGTCTCAGTGATATGCATTCAAAATTTTTGGTTTCGCTTTGCTATACATATATTTCTTGCATGGCTCTGCTTATGTGCTTGCTTTATTTTGTATTTTAATCCCTACTTTTTTAGGGTAGTGCTTGTTTTCGTAGTGCTTATAACCTAATTATCTGCTGCTGCATTTTATATTATGCTTGAATTTTTATATGTTTGTCAATGTATGTCCATGTATTTTTGTGGGTATATATATATACCTGTATGTGTAATTTGTATGTCAGTTTAAAAAAGCTCTTTCGAGCTTATGTTTTTATTGTTATTTATATGTTTCTAATTAAAGCATATAACGACTTTAAATTTTGTTACTTAACTTGATGCTTTTCAGTTTAACTTGTGCTCTATTTTAGTGCTTGGCTATTTCTGCATGAATATTTTTAAAATATTTTTTTTAGAATATTTAAAAAAAAATATGTTTTAAAAGTACATGGATATTTTATGTTTTGAGTTAATTTGCTTCTTTGCTTAAATATAGACTGGTTATAATTTGCATGAATGTACTTGTATGTGTAATGGCTGCTAAATGTCGGCATCTATTTTCTGTTTTGACCTCTGGTCTTGTGACAGTGGGTGCGCAGAGAGGCACTTGTGGGGGTCCAGAGGTCAAAACACAGAGATGTATGCATAGGTTTGTCTGGATGTTTATTGGTTTTGTATTGAATGACATGTTTTTGTTGTGCTGTATTTAATTTATATAATTTTGTTATGCATGTCGGTTTGAAAAGCTTTTGAGAGCTTATGTTGTATTGTTATAAAATGTACCGACTTTAAATAAAGCTTTGATTGATTGATTGATTGTCCTTGGTATAATTCAGCAAATTTCGCGGGGCCCAGTAAGGGGACACTGCATACGCATTTTGTAATTATGTTAAAACATTAGGTTTTTTTTATATTAAAAATGAATACTACTTTGTTTCAAATCTATTTAAAATTTATTTGGCCTAAGAGACAAAAATGTGAAAGAAAGCACACATTCTTTATCTCGTAATAATATATAGGCAAATAATTTGATTCTGAGGGGGCCTGGCAAGATTAGTCAGGTTAGAATATTTGACAGAAAATTCATTCGTGCAGGACAGGTTTTAACATTGTTCACTCAGTTCAGGCCAGATTATTTTCTTTTTATTTTCTATGAAGCAAAGGCCAGAATTTTTTTCCAACTTTGGGTGGCAAGATTATTTATTTTATTTACAAAAACTGCCAGACCGGTTTCGTTTCGTTTCGTTCGGTTTCGTTTCGTTTTGTTTGATTTCGTTTCGTTTCGTTCGGTTTCGTTTCGTTTCGCACTTTACAAGTACCCTCTTTTGACAGTGGGTTTAGTAAAAATGAAATCTTAGAACTAATTGTATTTAATTAAAAGTTCATCCCCAGTATAGCATATTAAAAACTGTTTGCCTTGGATCTTCATACCCTGCCACGTTTCACATATTTTCAGTCTTCAAACTGTCACAACTTTTGAACCAATTATCTGATCACACTGAAATTCGAACTTGATCTGTATTTTATGGTATCAAACAGCACATAATTTGAAATCCGTTCTCGAGTTATCTCTGGAAACCATTGGGGGCGGACAAAGGCATGGACGGACACATACACATCAAACCATCTATATACGCCCGTATCACAAACACTCGATTCGTGGACCCCCTTTTCGAGAATTTCGCCTATATATCAAGAAAAATCACATATTTTCTCTTCTTTTCAATAAAACTATGTTTATATGATATGAAATACCATTATGGTCGACTTTGTGAAGTCTCTGATAACTGCGCCGTATACTAGGAAATATCATTTTTCAGACACTGCACAAAATCCACATTGATAGTGTGGTATTTTGTATCAAATAAGCATTATTTTATCGAACAGAAAAGAGGTAAAAAAAAATATGTGATTTTTCTTGTTCTAGGCAAACTTCTTAAAAGGTGGATCCCGTGGTGGAGTGCTTGTGGATCGGTATCCACCTCCCCCTCATTAAAGACGGTTTCTTTGCTTTACACCACCTGTTTATAAAGAGGAAAGTACATGTAGGTATATTTGCATTTAGACATATTCTTACCGAACTGTAATCGTAAATTGCAGTTTCGTCCATGGCTAAAACATTAGCTGTGTTTTGGATTTCAAAGGTGTGTAAACACTTCACTGCCTTGGGATTCAGAATAAAACTGAAGTGCCGAAGATGTACGTGACTTAAAAAGCTTAAAAAAGTCGCTGAACAACTTTTTCAGTTTCATTCTTCAAAGGAAATTACCGACTTTGGTTGTTTTCTCTCGGCGACAGTAAAGATACAGCGGGGTAGCTTCAAAAAGCTTTTGAACAGTTTGTGAGGCCCTGCGTAAGGGGTAGCCAGGGATCGTATACTCACTAATATAATCACATGTTTTGTCACAGTAATCATTAATTTTTCCCTAAACGCGATACTCAAATAATCAGAAATGACTTTGGCCAGTTTGGGAATCAGATAATCAGGAAAAATTACCCCTGTAAATAAAATTATCACTTTTAAATTGCCAAATAATCTATTAATCAAAAACCCTATTCACAGGCTCGCTTGTCGGTGCCTTTCAGTGTTCAGTTTTGATTTTCAGTGCAGTGATATTTCTTCTTTTTTTTTCGCACAAAATGCGTTTCTTTATTAAACTCTTATAAATTTGGATAATCAATATATTATAAACCCTCTTAGTCTTCATGCCATATTTCGTTTCGTTTTGTTTTATTTCGTTTCGTTTCGATCGGTTTCGTTTCGTTTCGTTTGATTTCGTTTCGTTTCGTTCGGTTTCATTTCGTTTCGTTTCGTTTCTATTTCGTTTCGCACTTTACAGGTACCCGTTTGTACATGCGATACGTTAGTTCCGACGAGGACTTTAAATTCTGAGATTTCTTGGTTCTGTTTCGATTTCCCCAAATGGGGCCCCGTGTCATTCATTATTACCGATTTCAATGTTTGTGTCCAGTTTTTCGAATAAACTGATTAAGTCAGAATGAAATTCATTGCAGTTGATAATCTTTAAGGTAAAACATACATGAAATAATTTCTTTGCAAGGCAAGAAATGCAAGAAATTTAACTTCTTTCAAAAGCAGAATGATACATGTGCTCACCTGTTTACGTTGGGGATGAAATTTCATGATCGGCAATCATCGGAACGGTGCATTCGAAAGTTAATTAGCCGCCATTGTCTTGACAAAACACGTACGAGATGGAATGATTTTCTGTTCTTAATCACAGATGATCGCGATTTTCGTCCTCAAACATGCACCGTAATGGTTTAGTTTTTAGGGAATGTAAACATATCAAGAATATTTTTGAAGATGTTTATTTCACCAAAAACTCGTTTCATATTACTTTAAAATGTCTAATATATTATTTCTACCACCTTACTACTCTGAAACACTTGGAAGATTTAAATATGATGTTTCTGGATTATTTAATTTTACTTCTAAATATAGGCTATACAATCTTAGGTATGGAACATAATAGTAAAAAGTATTATTTTATCCTTATAAAAAGCAGTCAAATGCTACAATTTTAATTCTTAACACTATACAAAATGTAGACGTCATAATCAGTTTATTCAGTCAAAAATTTGTTTATTTTTTGCAAGAAACAGGAGTTAATATATATGTGTTGTTTCTTTTAAGGAAAAAAAAAGACTTATTTGGTGATTCTTTCTGATCATTTTTATATCAAATTTATGTAAAAGGTTTAGTTTACAATTTTCATCACCTTATTTCTTTGTAACAATTGGAAGATTTTAATATCGAATGTTATTGTTTCATTTAATTTTACTAAACATGGTCAATTAAATCTTACGTATGGGACAAGAATATGGAAAATCAGACATTTTAAAAATAGTATATTGTGAATTTTATGTATCAGATATCTTAATATATTTTTTTATTGGTTAAAAGAATAGTACAATTTCATAATCACTATGTTAAATGAAAAATAGTTTAGCTTGTGTGATCTTTAAAGAGCAAAAATGAAAAAAATTTCAATTATTTTGAGGCAGCTTGAAAAATTGGAAAATTATAAAAAGATATCTTACCAGAAAGCCCTGGGCCCGTATGCATAAAGCTACTTAAGTTAAGATTTTCCTTAGAAAACACTTAAGTTAAGGTAACTCCGCCCCTTTTACTTAAGAGGTATGCATAATACTGCTTAAACTAAGAATTTCCTTAGCAAAATCTTAGTTTTAAATAGCTCCGCCCCTCCCACTTAAGTGGTATGCATAAAGGGCCGTTTACACAGCAAGTTTCAACATGCAAGTTTAGACATGCATGTCAACACTTTATGTGTAAACCCTGCTAAGTTTCAGACTTTGAAAACATGTGTGTGTAACTTGGGGAATAGAACTTGCTCTATTCCTCAGGTCTAAACATGGCAAATCAACCATTCAGAATGAAGGTCACAAGGTTATGCTAAAGATAATCACAACATCATCAGCAAACACGTGCGTTTTTGAAAACAAAGAAAATACATGAAGAAAAAATGCCAAGGAAAGAAGAGCTGTTTTTGAGTTGAAACTCAAATTCAAAAACTCTGTGAATTATACATTTTTGTACCACGAAGAAGAACATCTATGGAACATACAGTCTCCATATTACACAATGCTACTATAATATCATCTTCTTCCATTGTGTACAGTTGGTATTTTAAGGAATACAATGTTTACATTTAGCAATGTTGGCGGCAAATGTTGGAAACATGTGTTTAAAACTTGCATGTGTAAACAATCTAAAACATGCATGTCTAAATATGCACGTTAAAACTTGCTGTGTAAACGGCCCTTAAAGCTCCTTAAAATAAAAATACACTTAAATTATCACTTAAATCTAAGGTACCTATTGAGGTATCTTAAATATGTAAAATGCAGCGATTTCGAACCAATTAACAACGAAATATTTTCAATATCGTTGATATTCATATTTAAATGAATATCGAATGGGTATATTGTTCGAAATATTTTTTATGGGGTCTAATTATTAATTAATTCATATCTCAACAGAAGGTATACGTAACTTTTACGGGGCAGTTTACTTGATTTATTGCGTCAAAAATAACAATATTCGTTGTTCGAACCATATTGTTATGTCATATGTTTACCCCTTCTTACTACGCATATGTAAAAAAAAAGGGGGGGGGGTGTAATAAAACAAACAACTTTTGTTTGACAACATGTAATGAGGCTTGTTTAGGGTAGATGGGGATACTGGCTGTTGACCCTTTTAAATAATGGGATATTGGATATCTGTGTAAATAATCAATCACGGGGATATGGAGTATTCAAATTGAATTTTAGGGACATCTTAAATTATTTTATACTTTTAATTACAGGGATATTTGTGTCAAAACTTCAGGGGATACGAGATATTTGTACCCCCTCTAAATAAGCCTCTGTAATTGTCTCGCCTTAAAGGGTGCTTGTGAATTATGAATTCCAGTGTCGAAAGAAACATCAGTTTTTGCGGTAGCACATAATTGTTCCATTTTTTGTGTATTTCTTTAATGTATCTTTTTACGGAATTCCCGGCATTTACTATGTTTGTAATTTCCTGCCATGCCCTATTTTTTGCCGCCAGAAGTTATCGACGAGGAAAACTTTGCTTTCAAAATAACTTTTCTCTTCTCCAACAATACAACTTTTTCTCTATCTGTACAATTTGGCTTCCGTTAAGACATTTTTTATTTTCAACAGTCACGAATAGTAACATTCAAACACACCCGACCTTGAATGATTATCTGCACAAAATAATAAAAGCGAGCATTATCTATCTATTGAAAAATTAAAGCGAAATTACCAAGGATGAGTAAATATAATATTAAACGATAAATGGAGAAGAGTTCCGATAATTTCCACTTAAGGTTTCCTTAGTTAAGTCCAAACTTAAGTAGTTATGTGCATACTACTTAATATCATCACTTAACTAAGGGATTTCTTAGTGGAATCTTAGTTTAAGAAATACTTAGGTTAAGATGTTTTATGCATATGGGCCCTGGTTGTTCTATAGAGTTGAAAGCAAGCTAGTTCTGATTTCAAAATATAATAAAACAATTGATAAAGTCTTTAGAGGAAAAAAAAATAATAATCATAAGTGATTGTCCCATACGTACAGATTTTTTGACAGCATTAACTTTAAATATATTTTTTCAATCAAAATGATGGAAACTATCCCTGATCAGTTGGAATCTTGTAGGTATGATGTTTGTGTGTAATATAGTGACTGATAATACGAATTAATAAAAATGAAATTAAAGTAAAAAGGAACGGGGTTAAAACATGTTTAGGACTGAGGCAGTACACGTATAATTATAGACATAAATATAATTGTAGCACGGTTACACCTATTAAGAAATTAACGTTCCATGCAGGGAATATGTGTAGGGAATGGTCCGCAATACCAGGTGGGGAAGACAGGATATATGTCAAAAGAGACTGGTTTGGGACAGTTATGGACAAGAATATTGAATAACAGAATGGAACGGAAGGTTAATGGGCGACGGAAGTGACAGTCAGATAAACTACGTCCAAAGATGGGACTTATAAATAGGGAGATGGCGAGCAGAAGAGAAGGACCCCTTTTGGGGGAACCTTTCGGACTGGAAGTGTTTTGGCAGAACCTTTTGGACCACCTAAAACATAACAAGTGTCTTAATCGATTTTTGGAACTTTGAATTGTAAACTGAAAAACACTATACGATCACGAGCATTTATAATTGTATTGAAGTATTAGTATTGTAATCAAATTAAATTATTTAAAACTCAATAGTCTTATATGTGTTCAAAAACAATTAGAATTTGGAAGGATTAAAGGTGTTTCATTTTTCACCCTAAATGGCCACTAAAAGTGCAACCTTAGATTGCAGTAGTCCATTCAGTAATAGAAATGATTTCAATGTTGGATTTTTTTCTTAAGATCCCCAATCAAAATCTAAGTGCTCTTGCACGAGAAATGATTCAACTATGAAAGAAATGCGACTGCATGCCGAAAATCATATATTTGAATTCATTGTTCCAACAAATTCAGTCATAAAGTACTTGGAAGGTTGTCCACCGTCACTTGGCAGCTAGAGTCAGCAAAGCTTGTCGAGAATATCAAAGAAGCAACAACCTTTTTGTTGACATCAAACCCACCTGTCAAACATTTAATTTTTAAAGATACAAACATGAATACGAAAGAAGAGGAAAATGAAACAAATATTGATGAAACGTTAACTACGACCACTGATAAAATGAAAAGCACTTACTTCTACGTGAAGAAAACAGAATGTGTCAGTATATTGGTCTGTAGAGTTCAAAGAAAAGATCAGAATCTAGGCCTTCATTTCAACTTTGTATAAAGACCATTATGAGCCAGTTTTTTCACGTGAAAGTAGACGTATATTGTCTAGGCAGTATTAACATTTTTACCATGATTTTCGGGACTGAGAAGGGGTGCGTATTATGTGCAAGTGCGTATAATCAACTGCCAAATATGGTATATCTTTTGAAAGCAGAGTACTAACAATATTTATTTAATAGCGTTTAAATAAAGTTATATTCAAACTTTGTCAATTTCTGGTATTGTTACGACGTTATTTGTATAATATAGTATTATTTTTTTGTTATAACCTGGGATGATCTAAATTTCAGGGTTTAGCTACTGATTTTGTTTTACAAACAACCAATCGAGAGCATATTCCCGATTTTTTTTTTAAAGAATTACATATGTTTACAACTTTAATGGTACGAGTTATTATATGACAGGCAAAATGGTAGTAATAGCAATGGAGAGGACAGCAAATTTCAGTCTAAATTTCTCATATTATGTAGATATTTGAACCTTGTAACAAATCGGAGGATAATTTTATAGCAGATAGAATATTCGCAAGTTTAGTTGTTGCAACAATTAAATTTTGAACAGATGATGATGAACAATATACTTCCGTTGCACTTTTCATGAAAATGACAGTTTTGCCTGCATTAAAGGGAAATAACTCATGAAATAAGTCTAAATTTAGGATCAAAGTTGGAAATAGGAAAATTTTCATATTAGTTGCTGAATTATTATTGAAATGTACTGTATGTAAAGTGACTTACAATTGAAAGAATCTGCTTTAAGATATATACAAAAATAATGATATCAAGCTAAGAGAATGCCAATTTTCAAAATGATGCGTCTAAGATACTATTGTGAAGGGGGATGATATGCTACTACTTTCAACAATATTTTAGTTATACCGTGGCAGTCAGTTTTATTGGTGGAGGTCGATCCGGGAAAAACCACCTACCTATCACAAGTCACTGAGAAACTTTATCGCATGTTATGCACCTCGCCCTGATCGAGATTCGAACTCACAACATTAGTGGTGATAGGCACTGATTACATAGGTAGTTGTAAATCTAACTACCATACGATCACGGCCACGACGGCCCCAACAAGTATAGGTGTATCAGTTCTCCGACTAATACTAGTCATATTAATATGTCCAATGACAACGATATATCTGAATAATTTCTAAACAATAGTTAGGGACGAACCATTTAACTTCCAGGGGGGATTATGTTTTTTTTTCTAAAACAATATTCTGATTTCCAATGTTTATTTAACAAAATATTCTGATTTTGGTGGAGGAAAAAAGAATAATCTGATTCAGAGTTTTTGTCATATAAGCTAATGTTAAATTCTGGAAAAAAAATTCGGGCTTTACGCGACAAAAATAATAATTATTCTAACTCTCGTGTTGTCCGAAGAAACATTTCTGAACGAAACAAAAAACCATAACCCCCCCTGCAAGTTAAATGGTCGGTCCCTTATGACGGAAATTCTATCTCATCACAATGGACGTCTGTCGTCAGGGATGGCACTTTGAAAATATGGTGACCAACCATAGTAGTAATTTGACCTTTGTCTGCTGTATTTTCATCGATGATAAAAATGTTTTAGACGCCCACCCATTGAAGTGATTTGACAGTCCTTCAAACCTGAATAGTGTGAATGGAAACCAAGCCGAACCTTGTGGTTAACAAAGCTGAACACAGTGTCCCGTTATTTACAAAGCTAAAGTATGATTGTTTACAAAGCTGAACACATTGCGGTTATCTACAAAGCTGATCACAGTATGGTTGTTTACAAAGCTGAACACATTGTGGTTATACCCTACTAGCCAAATTAGGTTGTCACAATGTTTTGACAACATAATTTGGCTATAAAAGTCCTTATACTGTTGTACATTTGTTAGCTCACCTTGCCAAAGGCAATGTGAGCTTTTGCCATCCTTTGGCGTCCGTCGTCCGTTAACTTTTAACATTTTAATCTTATCCTCTGAAACCCCTCAACCAAATGAACTGAAACTTGGTAGGAAGTATCTATGGAACGTCCTATATAAAGATTGCTCATTTCGTCCCGATCCATTAACAAAGGTGGCCGCCACAGGCAATTCGTGTTTCTGTTTTGTCGATTTCTAAAAATCTTCTCCTCTGAAACCACTTTGCCAAATGATCCGAAACTTGGTAGGAAGCATCTATGGAAGGTCCTCTATAAAGATTGCTCATTTCGTCCCGATCTGTTAACAAACATGGCCGCCACAGGCGATTCTTGTTTCTGATTGGCCGATTTTTTAAATTCTTCTCCTCTGAAACCGTTTGGCCAAATGAACCGAAACTTGGTAGGAAGCACCTATGTAAGATCCTCTGTTAAGATTGCTCATTTCGTCCCGATCTGTTAACAAACATGGCCGCCACAGACAATGCTTGTTTCTGATTGGTCGATTTCTAAAAAATCTTCTCCTCTGAAATCACTTTTCCAAATGAACCGAAACTTGGGAGGTCCTCTGTAAAGATTGCTCATTTCCTCCCGATCCATCAACAAATATGGCCGCCACAGGCAATTCTTGATTCTGATTGGTCGATTTCTAAAAATCTTCTCCTCTGAAACCGCCTCGCCAAATGAACCGAAACTTGGTAGGAAGCGTCTATGGAAAGTCCTCTATAAAGTTTGCTCATTTTGTTCTGATCCATTAACAAACATGGCCGCCACAGAATTTTGTTCTTCCTGATTGGTCGATTTCTAAAAATCTTTTACTCTGAAACAGCTTGGGCAAATGGACCGAAACGTAGTAGGAATCATCTATGGAAGATCCTCTATTGGAATCGCTCATTCCGTTTTGATCCGTTAACAAACATGGCCGTCATAAGCAATTCTTGTTTCTTATTGGTCGATTTCTAAAACAGTTCTTCCTCTGAATCCGCTTGGCCAAATGATATGAAACTTGGTAGGAAACCTCTATGGAAGGACCTCTTTAGAGATTGCTCATTTCGTTTAGATCCATTAACAAACATGGCCGCCACAGGCAATTCTTGTTTTAGATTGGTCGATTTTTAAAAATCTTCTTCTCTGAAACAGCTTTGACAAAATTAACCGAAATTTGGTGGGAAGCACCTATGGAAGGTTCTGTATTAAATTTCCTCAAAGGAGAATGAAAGGTGAGCGACACAGGATCAGCTCCTGAGCCTCTTGTTTGTAGTTACGTCGTATAACTATAAAGAGGTAGTTGTGGTTACATCGTCTAAAGGTCCTTAGGTGGTTGTAGTTAATCCTAGGTAGCTGTAGTTACGCCGTGTAAAGGTTTATAGGTGGTTTCAGTTACGTTGTGTTAAGGTCCCTAGGTTGTTGTAATTACGTCAAGTAAAGGACCTTGGGTGGTTGTAATTACGTTGGGTAAAGGTTCTTCGGTGGTTGTTGTTACATCGTATAAAGTACTAGTTCCTATGATGGTTGGTAGTTACGTTGTGTAAACGTCCTTGATTGGTTGTTGTTATCTCATATAAAGGTCCTGTGATGGCTGGTAGTTACGTTGCGTAGACGTCCTTACATGGTCATGGTTTCCGTTTGGTTGTAAAACGGGAATTTACTACGTAGTACCACAACGTGGTATTTACGTCCAGGGGAATCTACAAATCGGCGTAGTTAAAACGTATTATTATACCTCATATATTAATTACCATAAATAGATTAATTTGATTGGACAATGGGTAAAAATCAGAACACGTGATCACACAGGACAAAAATCATATTCCGTGAAATAAAAATCACATTCCACCCCCTCGGAAGCCTCGCGGGTTTCCCGGCCAGAGTTATCGTTCTTTGACAGGAAAACGTCAGAGGCACTCAGAACGCATCATTTGCAGGCGACCGTTACAACATGGTTTTTAAATATCTGAGACAACGTTCCAATGGACTTAAAATGGGACAGTAGTATTGACTTCAACACTGATAATGCCCTCGCCTGTGGCTCAGGCATGATCACTGTTTCAGTCAATACTACTGTCCCTTGGGCAGTCTATAAATCACGATAATGCCCTATACATAAGTAACTATTATATAAATATGCTTGCGTTGTAAAAATGAAAAGTTCCGTTGTCACAACGTTTTGACAACGTAATTTGGCTGGTAGGGATAATGATTAGTATTGAGACTGAGAATACATCAAACAAAATACCAAGACAGTATCGCTATCTGTAACCTTGAGCGCGAGTGAGAGCTTGCTTGCAAGGACAGAGTGTATGAAGACAGTGGTGTTTGCTGCTCGCGGGAGGGAGGGAGTCGTGGCAGCCCCAGTAGGCGTTACTAACAATATGACAGTTTGTTATGTCAGTGTCAATTAAATCTGAAAGGAGAAAGTAGACTGTTGTTAACTTGTAGAACCCTTAATATCAGCAAGGATGAATAGCTTTAATATGGATAACAAACACGTATGATACTGCTATTCAGAAAAAAGGTATATCGTATGAATGTATGTATATAATATCAGTGGCGGTGTTGCAAATATATTTTACCAGATTTGTGCACAAATAGATAATAATCAACAGGTGTATGAAGCACAGATTCAGGTGCCAAGATGCAACAGTATCTTAAAGGCCGGTTCACACGAGTGTCAAAAGCTCAAGTCACTTCATCTTGATCGATGTACGGGTGAGCACACAAACCAGAGTCCCAAGGCAACTCATCTTAATGTCTGTATGTTGTCTTCCGTTTGGGCAAGATCTTGCATTTGGATGGGTGTTTCCACCCCTCACCAAATATTTCCTCATTCATTATTCTTATTTACAACTTATTTTATCATTATTGTCACCATTTTTGCTTTTATACTTTCAAAGGTTGCATAACGACCAAATTACTTATTTAGTTTCACATTTGTATTGAAAAAGGAATAACTACCTCTTTACTTTTTTGTTATTTTGTTTCAAGTTGGAAAAAAATCTTGATAATAAATTTCGGGATTTGCTGCAAAAGTAACGTCATTTTTTCTTCTCATTAGATTGAAGCTTCTCTACATATGCAAGGACTTGAAGAATAAAGTTCTTAAAGTAAATTTCTATAAATAGCTATTTTATGCTACTACATTCTTCTATAAGTGTCCAAATTGAACAGAACGCCGTCATATTTAAAATTGCACCACGTAAGCATGAATCCATCTTCAACCTTTTTTTGCCAATAACCAGAGGCCCCTAATAATAATTTGGTTTATATGCCACTGAGCTACTGTCATGACTGTCTGCTTTGTGGCACACTCCAATAGGCTATCAACTCTATCATTATGTCTGGAATCGCTCCGAAACAGAACGCCTTCAAATTTAAAATTGCACCACATAAGCATAAATCCATCGTAAAACAATTGCTTGGCAGGAAGATGAAGCCCCCTGGTCAACGTGGCCCTGTGCTTAAGCCAAATGGTAAATCCGGCACTGATCACATGTAATTTGTTCTCGCCATGATATAACTCAAATTGTTCATTTAGCATTAAACAACAATCACTCACTTACCGACAGTGGTCATTTTTGTTTTTCAATTTATTACTGATTTCACCAAAGTTACTTAGTTTAAACATTGATGATCAACGATTCCACCAATATCAACAATCACCTCTCATCTTCACTCACTAAATACAAGATAGACCACGACAAATCCAGATCCTGGCTTGGGACAGGCACAACAATATGGCGGGATTAAACAGATAATGCTATTTATAGATTGTTGACATCTTTTACTTTATCTATTTTTAGCTACAGTAAGTAGACATAATTATTTGTAACATCAAATTTATCCCTATATTATATATTGCATATGAAACCAATTTTCTTTTAATTATACAGAAGTCATCTCTTGGCCATTTTTGCTGAAATTGATTGGATTGGTTTGGATTTATTGTGTTTAACGCAACTTTCAGCAATATTTCAGCTATATCATGGCGACCAGTTTTAGTGGTGGAAGAAGCCGGAGTGCCCGGAGAAAACCAACGATCACGGGCAATGCTGAAATTGAAGGTCACAAATGATAACTCAGGTCAGGTATAACATTTGCAGTTGTGTACATGACAGGTCCCACTAGTGGAGCAGGATCTACTTAGCCTTACAGAGCTCCAGAGTTCCCTGCCATCTTTAGTGTGGTACCTGTTTCTCAATCTTTAGTTTTATGATTAAGTGATATATCTCCTACTGAGGTAACATGACAGTTCCCACTAGTGGAGCAGGCACTACTTAGCCTTACAGAGCTCCAGAGTTCCCTCCCATCTTTAGTGTGGTACCTGGTGACAGATCCCACTAGTGGAGCAGGAACTACTTAGTCTTACAGAGCTCCAGAGTTCCCTCCCATCTTTAGTGTGGTACCTGTTTCTCAATCTTTAGTTTTATGATTAAGTGATATATCTCCTACTGAGGTAACATGACAGGTCCCACTAGCGGAGCAGGAACTACTTAGTCTTACAGAGCTCCAGAGTTCCCTCCCATCTTTAGTGTGGTACCTGTTACTCAAGGTAACATGACAGTTCCCACTAGTGGAGCAGGAACTACTTAGCCTTACAGAGCTCCAGAGTTCCCTCCCATCTTTAGTGTGGTACCTGTTGACAGGACCTACTAGTGAAGCAGGAACTACTTAGTCTTACAGAGCTCCAGAGTTCCTTTCCATCTTTAGTGTGGTACCTGTTTCTCAATCTTTAGCTTTATGATTAAGGGATATATCTCCTACTGAGGTAACATGACAGGTCCCACTAGCAGAGCAGGAACTACTTAGCCTTACAGAGCACCAGAGTTCCCTCCCATCTTTAGTGTGGTACCTGTTACTCAAGGTAACATGACAGGTGCCACTAGTTGAGCAGGAACTACTTAGCCTTACAGAGCTCCAGTGTTACCTCCCATCTTTAGTGTGGTACCTGTTGACAGGTCCCACTAGTGGAGCAGGAACTACCTAGCCTTACAGAGCTCCAGAGTTCCCTCCCATCTTTAGTGTGGTATCTGTTTCTCAATCTTTAGTTTTATGATTAAGTGATATATCTCCTACTGAGGTAACATGACAGGTCCCACTAGCGGAGCAGGAACTACTTAGTCTTACAGAGCTCCAGAGTTCCCTCCTATCTTTAGTGTGGTACCTGTTACTCAAGGTAACATGACAGTTCCCACTAGTGGAGCAGGAACTACTTAGCCTTTCAGGGTTCCAGAGTTCCCTCCCATCTTTAGTGTGGTACCTGTTGACAGGTCCCACTAGTGGAACAGGAACTACTTAGCCTTATAGAGCTCCAGAGTTCCCTCCCCCTTTTTAGTGTGGTACCTGTTACTCAATCTTTAGTTACAGAGCTCCAGAATTCCCTCACCTCTTTAGTGTGGTACCTGTTTCTCAATCTTTAGTTACAGAGCTCCAGAGTTCCCTCCCATCTTTAATGTGGTACCTGCTTCTCAATTTTTAGCTACAGAGCTCCAGAGTTTCCTCCCATCTTTAGTGTGGTACCTGTTACTCAATCGTTAGCTACAGAGCTCCAGAGTTCTCTCCCCTCTTTAATGTGGTACCTGTTACTTAATCGTGAGCTACAGAGCTCCAGAGTTCCCTCCCCTCTTTAGTGCGGTACCTGTTACTCAATCTTTAGCTACAGAGTTCCAGAGTTCCCTCCCATCTTTAGTGTGGTACCTGTTACTCAATCTTTAGCTACAGAGCTCCAGAGTTCCCTCCCATCTTTATTGTGGTACCTGTTACTCAATCTTTAGTTACAGACCTCCAGAGTTCCCTCCCCTCTTTAGTGTGGTACCTGTTTCTTAATCTTTAGCTATAGAGCTCCAGAGTTCACTCCCCTCTTTAGTGTGGTATCTGTTACTCAATCTTTAGTTACATAGCCCCAGAGTTCCCTCCCCTCTTTAGTGTGGTACCTGTTTCTCAATCTTTAGTTACAGAGCTACAGAGTTCCCTCCCCTCTTTAGTGTGGTACCTGTTACTCAATCTTTAGCTACAGAGCCCCAGAGTTCCCTCACCTCTTTAGTGTGGTACCTGTTTTTCAATCTTTAGTTACAGAGCTCCAGAGTTCCCTCCCATCTTTAGTGTGGTACCTGCTTCTCAATTGTTAGTTACAGAGCTCCAGAGTTTCCTCCCATCTTTAGTGTTGTACCTGTTACTCATTCGTTAGCTACATAGTTCCAGAGTTCTCTCCCCTCTTTAGTGTGGTACCTGTTACTCAATCTTTAGCTACAGAGCTCCAGAGTTCCCTCACCTCTTTAGTGTGGTACCTGTTTTTCAATCTTTAGTTACAGAGCTCCAGAGTTCCCTCCCATCTTTAGTGTGGTACCTGCTTCTCAATATTTAGTTACAGAGCTCCAGAGTTTCCTCCCATCTTTAGTGTTGTACCTGTTACTCATTCGTTAGCTACATAGTTCCAGAGTTCTATCCCCTCTTTAGTGTGGTACCTGTTACTCAATCTTTAGTTACAGCGCTCCAGAGTTCCCTCACCTCTTTAGTGTGGTACCTGTTACTCAATCTTTAGCTACAGAGTTCCAGAGTTCCCTCCCATCTTTAGTGTGGTACCTGTTACTCAATCTTTAGCTACAGAGTTCCAGAGTTCCCTCCCATCTTTAGTGTGGTACCTGTTTCTCAATCTTTAGTTACAGAGCTCCAGAGTTCCCTCCCATCTTTAGTGTGGTACCTGTTACTCAATCGTTAGTTACAGACCTCCAGAGTTTCCTCCCCTCTTTAGTGTGGTACCTGTTTCTCAATCTTTAGATACAGAGCTCCAGAGTTCACCCCCCTCTTTAGTGTGGTATCTGTTACTCAATCTTTAGTTACAGAGCCCCAGAGTTCCCTCCCCTCTTTAGTGTGGTACCTGTTACTCAATCTTTAGTTACAGAGCTCCAGAGTTCCCTCCCCTCTTTAGTGTGGTACCTGTTTCTCAATCTTTAGTTTTCAGTGTAGTATTTTGTCAACCATTGTTTTTCATTTTGACTTTTTATTTTAGTCATTGTGTTTTCTCTTCTTCGAATTACGACTTCTGTTTACTCCTTTGGTATCTTCAGACTTATCTTTATATGGCCATTATTAAAGAGTAAAGATTTCTTGTCATATGTATCATATTCAGAGATTTTTTTTTTTTTTGTTATTTTGTTTCTCCAGGATGTGATTTAATTATTGCTATCAATATACAATTAAAAGGTTTACTCCACAAAAAAGGTTGACAAAGAGTCCTAGGAAAGGGAAGAATTACAAGGCACTTTTCTTAACAACCATTACTATATCCGTTTTTTGCGCGTTTGCTTATATTTCTTTGAAAAGCTTACACTTCATACTAATTTATATAGAAGTTCTGGAAACGTTTTCACAAAGCTTCTACAGTATTAGTATACAACAGACTTTGATGAATTTCTTAATACTTTGAAGGTAAGTATATATGTGTGATTTGCGAAATGGTACACAGTGTCCGTTTCAACCACCTTTTATGGAATAAAAAGTAAAGCAAAAAAAAAAAACAAAACAACAACAAAAAACGACACCATCGGAACAACAGAGGAAAAACAGATACCACTAACACATATATACATGACTGGTCACTTTCCTAGCTTAGTACAGGCACTTCAAAACATGACTGGTCACTTTCCTAGCTTAGTACAGGCACTTCAAAACATGACTGGTCACTTTCCTGTCTTAGTACATGCACTTCAATACATGACTGGTCACTTTCCTGGCTTAGTACAGGCACTTCAATACATGACTGGTCACTTTCCTAGCTTAGTACAGGCACTTCAATACATGACTGGTCACTTTCCTGGCTTAGTACAGGCACTTCAAAACATGACTGGTCACTTTCCTGTCTTATTACAGGCACTTCAATACATGACTGGTCACTTTCCTGGCTTAGTACAGGCACTTCAAAACATGACTGCTCACTTTCCTGTCTTAGTACGGGCACTTCAAAACATGACTGCTCACTTTCCTGTCTTAGTACAGACACTTCAATACATGACTGCTCACGTTCCTGTCTTAGTACAGGCACTTCAATACATGACTGGTGACTTTCCTGGCTTAGGACAGGCACTTCAATACATGACTGGTGACTTTCCTGTCTTAGTACAGGCACTTCAATACATGACTGGTGACTTTCCTGGCTTAGTACAGGCACTTCAATACATGACTGGTGATTTTCCCGTCTTAGTACAGGCACTTCAATACATGACTGGTGACTTTCCTGGCTTAGTACAGGCACTTCAATACATGACTGGTCACTTTCCTAGCTTAGTACAGGCACTTCAATACATGACTGGTCACTTTCCTGTCTTAGTACATGCACTTCAATACATGACTGGTCACTTTCCTAGCTTAGTACAGGCACTTCAAAACATGACTGGTCACTTTCCTGTCTTAGTACATGCACTTCAATACATGACTGGTCACTTTCCTGGCTTAGTACAGGCACTTCAATACATGACTGCTCACTTTCCTAGCTTAGTACAGGAACTTCAATACATGACTGGTCACTTTCCTGTCTTATTACAGGCACTTCAATACATGACTGGTCACTTTCCTGGCTTAGTACAGGCACTTCAAAACATGACTGGTCACTTTCCTGTCTTAGTACATGCACTTCAATACATGACTGGTCACTTTCCTGGCTTAGTACAGGCACTCCAATACATGACTGGTCACTTTCCTAGCTTAGTACAGGCACTTCAATACATGACTGGTCACTTTCCTGGCTTAGTACAGGCACTTCAAAACATGACTGGTCACTTTCCTGTCTTATTACAGGCACTTCAATACATGACTGGTCACTTTCCTGGCTTAGTACAGGCACTTCAAAACATGACTGCTCACTTTCCTGTCTTAGTACGGGCACTTCAAAACATGACTGCTCACTTTCCTGTCTTAGTACAGACACTTCAATACATGACTGCTCACGTTCCTGTCTTAGTACAGGCACTTCAATACATGACTGGTGATTTTCCCGTCTTAGTACAGGCACTTCAATACATGACTGGTGACTTTCCTGGCTTGATACAGGCACTTCAATTCATGACTGGTGACTTTCCTGGCTTAGTACAGGCACTTCAATACATGACTGGTCACTTTCCCGTCTTAGTACAGGCACTTCAATACATGACTGGTCCCTTTTCCGTCTTAGTACAGGCACTTCAATACATGACTGGTCACTTTCCTGGCTTAGTACAGGCACTTCAAAACATGACTGCACACTTTCCTGGCTTGGTACAGGCACTGCAATACATGACTGGTCACTTTCCTGGCTTAGTACAGGCACTTCAATACATGACTCGTCACTTTCCTGACTTAGTACAGGCACTTCAATACATGACTGGTGACTTTCCTGGCTTAGTACAGGCACTTCAATACATGACTGGTGACTTTCCTGGCTTAGTACAGGCACTTCAATACATGACTGGTCACTTTCCCGTCTTAGTACAGGCACTTCAATAAAAAGTGGTGGGGTTAACATATTATTATTAAAATGATGTGGTACAAACCTCCCTCGTATTGAAATGATGTGGTACAAACCTCCCTCTTATTGAAATGATGCGGTACAAACCTCCCTCTTATTGAAATGATGTGGTACAAACCTCCCTCTTATTGAAATGATGCGGTACAAACCTCCCTCTTATTGAAATGATGTGGTACAAACCTCCCACTTATTGAAATGATGTGGTACAAACC
This sequence comes from Bathymodiolus brooksi, assembly GCA_963680875.1. Taxonomy (NCBI): domain Eukaryota; kingdom Metazoa; phylum Mollusca; class Bivalvia; order Mytilida; family Modiolidae; genus Bathymodiolus; species Bathymodiolus brooksi. Next base: position 31,106,050 of record OY804584.1, read on the forward strand.
TCCCACTTATTGAAATGATGTGGTACAAACCTCCCTCTTATTGAAATGATGTGGTACAAACCTCCTCTTATTGAAATGATGCAGTACAAACCTCCCTCTTATTGAAATAATGCGGTACAAACCATCTCCCTCTTATTGAAATGATGCGGTACAAACCTCCCTCTTATTGAAATGATGTAGTACAAACCTCCCTCTTATTGAAATGATGTGGTACAAACCTCCCTCTTATTGAAATGATGTGGTACAAACCTCCCTCTTATTGAAATGATGTGATACAAACCATCTCCCTCTTATTGAAATGATGCGGTACAAACCTCCCTCTTATTGAAATGATGTGGACAAACCTCCCACTTATTGAAATGATGTGGTACAAACCTCCCTCTTATTGAAATGATGTGGCACAAACCTCCCTCTTATTGAAATGATGTGGTACAAACCTCCCTCTTATTGAAATGATGCGGTACAAACCTCCCTCTTATTGAAATGATATGGTAAAAACCTCCCTCTTATTGAAATGATGTGGTACAAACCTCCCTCTTATTGAAATGATGCGGTACAAACCTCCCTCTTATTGAAATGATGCAGTACAAACCTCCCTCTTATTGAAATGATGTGGTACAAACCTCCCTCTTATTGAAATGATGCAGTACAAACCTCCCACTTATTGAAATGATGTGGTACAAACCTCCCTCTTATTGAAATGATGTGGTACAAACCTCCCTCTTATTGAAATGATGTGGTACAAACCTCCTCTTATTGAAATGATGCAGTACAAACCTCCCTCTTAATGAAATATTGCGGTACAAACCATCTCCCTCTTATTGAAATGATGCGGTACAAACCTCCCTCTTATTAAAATGATGTGGTACAAACCTCCCACTTATTGAAATGATGTGGTACAAACCTCCCTCTTATTGAAATGATGTGGTACAAACCTCCCTCTTATTGAAATGATGTGATACAAACCTCCCTCTTATTGAAATGATGCGGTACAAACCTCCCTCTTATTGAAATGATGTGGACAAACCTCCCACTTATTGAAATGATGTGGTACAAACCTCCCTCTTATTGAAATGATGTGGCACAAACCTCCCTCTTATTGAAATGATGTGGTACAAACCTCCCTCTTATTGAAATGATGCGGTACAAACCTCCCTCTTATTGAAATGATATGGTAAAAACCTCCCTCTTATTGAAATGATGTGGTACAAACCTCCCTCTTATTGAAATGATGCGGTACAAACCTCCCTCTTATTGAAATGATGCAGTACAAACCTCCCTCTTATTGAAATGATGTGGTACAAACCTCCCTCTTATTGAAATGATGTGGTACAAACCTCCCTCTTATTGAAATGATGTGGTACAAACCTCCCTCTTATTGGAATGATGCGGTACAAACCTCCCTCTTATTGAAATGATGTGGTACAAACCTCCCTCTTATTGAAATGATGTGGTACAAACGTCCCTCTTATTGAAATGATGTGGTACAAACCTTCCTCTTATTGAAATGGTGCGGTACAAACCTCCATCTTATTGAAATGATGTGGTACAAACCTTCCTCTTATTGAAATGATGCGGTACAAACCCCCCTCTTATTGAAATGATGTGGTACAAACCTCCCTCTTATTGAAATGATGTGGCACAAACCTCCCTCTTATTGAAATGATGTGGTACAAACCTCCCTCTTATTGAAACGATGCGGTACAAACCTCCCTCTTATTGAAATGATGTGGTACAGACCTCCCTCTTATTGAAATGATGTGGTACAAACCTCCCTCTTATTGAAATGATGTGATACAAACCTCCCTCTTATTGAAATGATGTGGTACAAACCTCACTCTTATTGAAATGATGTGATACAAACCTCCCTCTTATTGAAATGATGCGGTACAAACCTCCCTCTTATTGAAATGATGTGGTACAAACCTCCCTCTTATTGAAATGATGTGGTACAAACCTCCCTCTTATTGAAATGATGTAGTACAAACCTCCCTCTTATTGAAATGATGTGGTACAAACCTCCCTCTTATTGAAATGATGCGGTACAAACCTCCCTCTTATTGAAATGATGCGGTACAAACCTCCCTCTTATTGAAATGATGTGGTACAAACCTCCCTCTTATTGAAATGATGCGGTACCAACCTCCCTCTTATTGAAATGATGTGGTACAAACCTCCCTCTTATTGAAATGATGCGGTACAAACCTCCCTCTTATTGAAATGATACGGTACAAACCTCCCTCTTATTGAAATGATGTGGTACAAACCTCCCTCTTATTGAAATGATGTGGTACAAACCTCCCTATTATTGAAATGATGCGGTACAAACCTCCCTCTTATTGAAATGATGCAGTACAAACCTCCCTCTTATTGAAATGATGCGGTACAAACCTCCCTCTTATTGAAATGATGCGGTACAAACCTCCCTCTTATTGAAATGATGTGGTACAAACCTCCCTCTTATTGAAATGATGCGGTACAAACCTCCCTCTTATTGAAATGATGCAGTACAAACCTCCCTCTTATTGAAATGATGTGGTACAAACCTCCCTCTTATTGAAATGATGTGGTACAAACCTCCCTCTTATTGAAATGATGTGGTACAAACCTCCTTCTTATTGAAATGATGCGGTACAAACCTCCCTCTTATTGAAATGATGCGGTACAAACCTCCCTCTTATTGAAATGATGCAGTACAAACCTCCCTCTTATTGAAATGATGTGGTACAAACCTCCCTCTTATTGAAATGATGTGGTACAAACCTCCCTCTTATTGAAATGATGTGGTACAAACCTCCTTCTTATTGAAATGATGCGGTACAAACCTCCCTCTTATTGAAATGATGTGGTACAAACCTCCCTCTTATTGAAATGATGTGGTACAAATCTCCCTCTTATTGAAATGATGCAGTACAAACCTCCCTCTTATTGAAATGATGTGGTACAAACCTCCTTCTTATTGAAATGATGTGGTACAAACCTCCCTCTTATTGAAATGATGCGATACAAACCTCCCACTTATTGAAATGATGTGGTACAAACCTCCCTCTTATTGAAATGATGTGGTACAAACCTCTCTCTTATTGAAATGATGCGGTACAAACCTCCCTCTTATTGAAATGATGCGGTACAAACCTCCCTCTTATTGAAATGATGTGGTACAAACCTCCCTCTTATTGAAATGATGTGGTACAAACCTCCCTCTTATTGAAATGTGGTACAAACCTCCCTCTTATTGAAATGATGTGGTACAAACCTCCCTCTTATTGAAATGATGTGGTACAAACCTCCCTCTTATTGAAATGATGCGGTACAAACCTCCCTCTTATTGAAATGATGTGGTACAAACCTCCCTCTTATTGAAATGATGTGGTACAAACCTCCCTCTTATTGAAATGATGTGGTACAAACCTCCCTCTTATTGAAATGATGCAGTACAAACCTCCCTCTTATTGAAATGATGTGGTACAAACCTCCCTCTTATTGAAATGATGTGGTACAAACCTCCCTCTTATTGAAATGATATGGTACAAACCTCCCTCTTATTGAAATGATGTGGTACAAACCTCCCTCTTATTGAAATGATGTGGTACAAACCTCCCTCTTATTGAAATGATGTGGTACAAACCTACCTCTTATTGAAATGATGCAGTACAAACCTCCCTCTTATTGAAATGATGAGGTCACATAAATGTTTTAAACATATGAGTAAAATGCCAAACCCTCACATATAATTGGTTGAGCAGCGTTGTTGTAAAGAATGCTCAAATCTTTAACTTTATACATACATGTATATTTAATCTTCGTGAGGCAGATGTCATGTTTAATATTGCTCCTTTAAAGAGATCTGATGGCACCAAATATCATGTAAGTATAGTTAAACCTGCCTCAACAGACACCTCTGTTTAACAAATCTATAAAGGACAGACTCATTTCCCCATTAATGAATAGTGCATATAATATTAACTTGTATATAAAGGGCAACTGTTCATAAAGGGGACATTTTCAGGTTCCTGTGGGTGCCCTTTATACGGGTTTGGTTGTATATTAGATAGTACACTAGAGGCTCAGTGGGCTGAGCCTGTGTCGCTTACCTTTCATTCTGCTTTGAGGAAACTTAATACAGAACCTTCCATAGGTGCTTCCCACCAAGTTTCGGTTCATTTGGCTAAGCAGTTTCAGAGAAGATTTTTAGAAATTGACCAATCTGAAAAAAGAATTGCCTATAGCAGCCATGATTGTTAACGGATCGGGACGAAATGAGCAATCTTTATAGAGGACCTGCCATAGATGCTTCCTACCAAGTTTCAGTTCATTTGGCTAAGCAGTTTCAGAGTAGAAGATTTTTTTAGAAATCAACCATTCAGAAACAAGAATGGCTTGTGACGCCATGTTTGTTATCGGATCAAAATTAAATGACCAATCTTTATAGAGGACCTTCAAGAGATGCTTCCTACCAAGTTTCGGTTCATTTGGCTAAGCAGTTTCAGAGAAGAAGATTTTTAGAAATCGACCAATCTGAAGCAAAAATTGCCTGTGGCGGCCATGTTTGTAAATGGATCGGGACGAAATGACCAATCTTTATAGAAGACCTTCCATAGATGCTTCCTACCGAGTTTCAGTTCATTTGGCTAAGCAGTTGCAGAGAAGAAGATTTTTAGAAATCAACCAATCTGAAGCAAGAATTGCCTGTGGCAGCCATATTTGTTAACGGATCGGGACGAAATGAGCAATTTTCATAGATGCTTCCTACCAAGTTTCGGTTCATTTGACTAAGAAGTTTCAGAGTAGAAGATTTTTTAGAAATCAACCAATCAGAAACAAGAATGGCCTGTGACGCCATGTTTGTAAACGGATCGGAAGTAAATGACCAATCTTTATAGAGGACCTTCAAGAGATGCTTCCTACTAAGTTTCGGTTCTTTTGGCTGAGCAGTTTCAGAGAAGAAGACTTTTAGAAATCGACCAATCTGAAGCAAGAATTGTCTGTGGCAGCCATGTTTGTAAACGGATTGGGACGAAATGGCCAATCTTTAAAGAGGACCTTCCATAGATGCTTCCTACCAAGTTTCGGTTCAATTGGCAAAGCAGTTTCAGAGAAGAAGATTTTATAAATCGACCAATCAGAAACAAGAATGGCCTGTGGTGGCCATGTTTTTTAACGAATCGGGACGAAATGAACAATCTTTATAGAGGACTTTCCTACTAAATTACAGTTCATTTGGGAAAGCGGTTTCAGAGGAGAAGATTTCTAGAAATCAACCAATCACAAACAAGAATGCCTGTGACAGCCATGTTTGTTATCAATCGGAACTAAATGAGCAAACTTTATAGAGGACCTGCTATAGATGCTTTCTACCAAGTTTCAGTTCATTTGACTAAGGGGTTTCATCAGAGAAGATTAAAATGTGAAAAGTTAACGGACGACAGGGCTCACCAAACTATGTGTTTTATAATTTTCAGAGGAATATGAAATTAACAGAGGGGCTGTCATGGTCGTGATTGTATGGTAGTTGGATTTACAACTATCTGTGCAATCAGTGCCTATCACCACTAACCTTGTATGCTTGAATCCTGCTCAGGTGTACTCGATACAACATTATGTGATAAAGTTCGTCAGTGACTTGTGCTGGGTCAGTGGTTTTCGCCACCAATATGACTGCCACGATATAATTGAAATATTGTTGAAAGTGGCGTTAAACACAGGTGCTCCAGAAGGACATGCAGTTCCTGCTCCAGATGTGCCACCCTTTTGTGTTACTCTTGTTACAACCCTGGTGACATGTTATTAATGATAAAAGGACCAGATGGTGATTATGACAAACTGAACATATCCATGGTCATTTCATATTTTGTAACTGTTGACCAGGTCATGATCGCTACCGTAAGAAACTTTCAAAGTGATGACTTCAATTTAACCACTAGGAACCCTTGGTTCAGTAGCTTCCTTGTTAGTAGCCAATGCTCTAACAAGGAAATCATGATAGGAGCCATAAGGTCTGAAATATCGGAACAACTGAGAGATGTATACTCCATATATGCAGGTGCTTCTGGAATGTTGCCACATATAAATAGTAAATTCATAATGGGAAAATTGCAATGATTGCTTTCGTCATAAAGGTTCATTCTTAACACATTGTCAATTTCGAGGTGTAGGTCAAGGTATGAAGCAGACCTAGCTCTATCTGTGGTGTCCTTTATTTCAAGCTCAGTGGGATAGATGTGATGAACAAAATCACCAAATTCAGAATTATTGAATGAAAGGACATCATCTATATATCGGAACTTGAATTTAAAGCTTTTCATTTTTCTTGAGAAGCCACTGTCTGTCTCATGCGAAAAAAATTAACAAGTCCACGAGAAGAAGAGCACAGCTGGTACCCATAGGAATGCCGACTGCTGAAAACATGTCCACCAAACATAACAAATATGTTGGCAATCAAAAACTCTGAGCATCTTGATGATATCCAATGAGGGTTAGTACTTCACATCATATGATCGATACAGATACTTGAGACCTTCTTGTATAAAAAGTGACAAGTAATTCTTTGATATATTCATTTTTATTTGAACTCTGAATTTTATGTGGAAAGTTTCAATAAAATATTAAAAAATCATATTCTCCCTTTTCCATAATATAACACCACTAATAGGAACATTATTTACAATAAATAAACTTAAAAGAGGAAGTAAAAAACACACATAATAGGTATTACTAAAAATAAAACATTGGATTATATACACTGTATGGATACACTCTCTTTATCTCTCAATGTTCATGTAGCTCTACCTGTTCTATAGACAGGCTTCTTTTCTTTTGTAATCTGAAAATGTACAAATTTTATTCATTAAAACAAAATTCAGCTTCCCATCTCAATTTCTCTGTTTATACATGTAATCAATGTTTGTTCCAATTTTTGTGGATTCCGTGATTAATTGAAATCACGAAATGCAATATCCAACGAAATACAAAATTTCCATTGGATTATTGTGTGCCTAATATGAAACAACAATTGATGCATCAACTTTTCCTCAAACCACAAAAAAAGGCATGCAAATAAAACATTTGATTTTTTTTATTTGATTTATTTTTTTTGGTGTTTTAATGCCACTTTCAGCAATATCATGGCAACCAGTTTTAGTGGTGGAAGAAGCCGGAGTACATGGAGAGAACCACCGACCATGGACAAGCAACTGGTAAACTTTATCACTTGCGGCTGCGAGTCGAATGCACCCTTTTTTGTAATTTACAAAGCAGGCTGCGAATCCACGCTGTATTGGTGATAGGCTTGTATGAGTTGTTAGGTAATTCAACTACCCAACTCATTGAGCCATCTGGACCCTGCGAATAAAAGAACTTTCATAGTATATGATAGTTGGATTTATATCTACCTCCCCCATCAGTGGCTGTCGTCCCTTAAATAGACCTTTTGCACATTTCTGGTTTTATTCTAAAATTATGCAGTTTTCATACAAGTTATTTCCCTTACAACGGACAAACTAGTACCCAGTCTTGAAAGAGCATCAAATTTGAGCATAATTTTCTCATAATTTGAAGATATTTGAACCTTGTAATTTTAGATATTATTGAACTTGCTCTAGTACCAGTGGCGTAGGAAGGAGCTATTAAAAGTGCACGCACTAGGGGTTTTGTTTTTCCCCTCCAAGGTATATGGGTACCGGAATTTTGAATATTTTGATATATAGATAGCAGGAAATTCTATTTAAAACTATTTTTAATATCCTTTAATCATGTTAATAATGTAATGGATGTTTACACACAACCAGGCAAAAAGCAGTTCTTGATGTTATCAAACGTGTAGACACGACTGCATCCAATGGGAGCTGAATGTCTCTGTGAATATGTAGCAATGTCAAGGTTGATCGTCTTTTCTGTCACATTGTGGCACGTGTCTTTACACGTTTTAAAACGCTGAAAGTTCGGTTGTTGCTCTAGAGGGTGGCATTGTAAGATAAATTTTCAAAATACAATAGAAATGTGGATATAATTTTTTGTTTAGAAGTTCCAATGTCCCACAAAGATGACCTGGTCTTACCTTTCCTGTGGGATACAATTCCCACCTTGTTTTCCATCTTTTTACTTCAAGTGTAAACTCTTGCTGAGCTTGCAAATCTGCTATGTAACCATCATAAAGATGCAATTCATCCTCTTGTTTAAGTTTTTTTTAAAAATTGTATCAATAACTGAACCAGAAACCGATCTGCATTTTTTCACCAAACTTAACTCATTCAACAAGTTATCTAGGAACTAGTAATCCTTGGTGTCTACTCTGCTACCTGTGGATTGGGACGATTTCGTTGTCTGTCGGTTGTCCATGGCTTAGACGAGACAACACCAAATTACACCACTAAATCTACAGCTTCATCATATTAAGTGTTCTAAACACTAATGACATTTCTCTGTCTCAAAATGTCGAATCAATGTTTGACATTCACTCACAGCCTCTATCAAATCTCATGAGATGCTCTCTAACATTGACGTAATCCGAACAACAGCGTGCTAAATATGACTTTAAACCATGAGTGGCAAAATAAAGTCAAATTGCAAAAATTTGCGTCACCATTGGTTTGTAAATACCCTAGGTTACAAACTATGACAGAAAATGCAGCTTTAAAAGTTGCTAATGCATTTGCACGAATACACCAACGAGTTTCACACATAGTTTTTAGTTTTATTTTTCTCGTCTAACTTAACATTCACGACATCGTTCCCACATAGTTCATGCTCAAATTTATCCATTTTTAGAAGAGTATTGGATGCCATCATGGTCTTTACGGATACATCTGATGACAAATGTACAATAGCTAAGTTTAAAATACCTTGGAATGTACGTATTGTTCTGTTGGAATCCGTTCCCTAATACTGGCTTGAACACCTCTATGAATACCTTACATGTTTGCTGTTCCATTATGCCCTTGTGCTCTCAAATTACCAATAACTATGCCAGAATTCACAAGATTAGTTAAAACAACTCAGCAAGATGTTCACCGATAGTTTCGCTTGCACTCACAAAACCAAGAAATTCCTCATGAAGTTAGACTTTACTACTAGGACATTCTACAAACATTACACACACGGAGACTTGTTCTTGTGTTGAAACATCAGTTTCGTCAACACCAATTAAACCAAAGTATTCAAAGTTAATACATGCTCTTACAATTTTTTCATCTACCATTTCACCGTTATATTTGATATGAGGACATGTATGTTATCCTCAGGTACTGGGTTATCCAGGTGATACTATAGTATTTCGTCGTGTTTGGACACATGACGCAAAATTGCCATGGAATTACTTTTGTCTTCGGAACCCCCCCCCCCCCCCCCCCAAATGCAATATTTTGACAACCGCAAAGAAACTATACATCGATTATCTCCTTCACAATGTGTCTGTTTGTAGCAATATCCTATTTTTGCTGAGACGTTAAGCATGGACGTATTGGACTCCGTCTTTGACGTTTTGGAGTTAGCATCAAGAAATTGTCTGTTGACTAGCTGTATGAAAACTCAGTACTTCGAGTCGTTTTATATAGTTATAAATGTTTGACCAATCATTTAAGGGGGTAGATACAAAAGTTTTATCTCTACTAGCCTTACTGCCAAATAAAACAGAAGAAGAGCAATAAACAGCATCCTTTGAAGAAGTCTTTTTAAACCACTAGATATAATATTTCCCTTTGACTGCACAGATTTACAGCATTTGGTGAAACTCGTACACTTAGTCAATATAGAGGTTTATGTGTAGTCTTACTATAAAATGTTACAATATATTTTTTGGGGTTGATTTGGATTTGTTTGTGCATGTAAGTGCGTCGTGGCGTCAATGGTAGCTACGCCACTGAGTACTTGAATATGTATGAAATATTTATCACTAGATGTTAATCAACAATCAATCAATCAAATCATTCACTCAAACAATTCTTCATTCTAATGCAATTTGCATGCATGATTTGATTGGTTACTATTCTGTGCAAAATTCTCAATCTAAAAGTCGTAACTAAGGGTTTCAGCTGAAAGGATCCACCATCTTGAAAACGTGAAATCCTATATGTCACATTTACAACAATACATAAAAATATTTAAATAATTAAAATCCCTCCTACCTTGCAAACTTATTTTAGCTTAAAATTTATCAAAATTAACGCTTCGCCAGTAAACTCAATTTGCGACCATCAAATCTCCAAATAATGCCGTGAAATTTTCAAATACAATACAGTTATCTCCTAATCAGAACATCAAAAACCCACCTATAAATATACTACCTCTTTATGATGAGTAATGTTGGGATGATAACGATGGATACTCCACCCAACACTGCACCAATTGTCCAGAGCTGTATGTAGTTAATACCCTCATCCATTTTAGTATTATCATTCACGTTACAAATATTATCCTCTTTGTTATAACATTTACCATCGATTCTACAAATGTCCTTCTATAAAAAAAAACATAGACAAAATAAGTATGTTTTATTGATATAAGTTGTGTATGCTTTCATTTTCATTAATATTAGTATTATTCTAATAACGTTAGGTGATTAATGCCACTTAATTCAAAGGGGCCTCCATGGGCATGATTGTAATAGTAGTTAGTTTTAAAATGGTATATACCAGCAGTGCATATCACCACCAAAGTTGTGCATTTGATTTCTGCAAGTGGAGAGGTGCCTTGGGATAGTTCTGTGATTTTCCACAGATACCATAGTTTCGTTCCACAGTTAATCAGACAGATTTGATGTAACTGAAATAGCTATGAAAATGATGTCTTCCATACCAAATTTACATGAACAAAATAAACAATTTCAAATTTTCCATAGCGAAAAAGAATTAATCTTAAATTTTGAATTAATGATAAGAACCTGCAGGTATTATTATGATCATTTCTATTGTACATGCCAAGTGTGATGGCAAAGAATATCTGGTAGCTTCAGTTACTGTACACATGTCAAGTGTGATGGCAAAGAATATCTGGTAGCTTCAGTTACTGTACACATGCCAAGTGTGATGACAAAGAATATCTGGTAGCTTCAGTTACTGTACACATGCCAAGTGTGATGGCAAAGAATATCTGGTAGCTTCAGTTACTGTACACATGCCAAGTGTGATGACAAAGAATATCTGGTAGCTTCAGTTACTGTACACATGCCAAGTGTGATGGCAAAGAAAATCTGGTAGCTTCAGTTACTGTACACATGCCAAGTGTGATGGCAAAGAATATCTGGTAGCTTCAGTTACTGTACACATGCCAAGTGTGATGGCAAAGAATATCTGGTAGCTTCAGTTACTGTACACATGCCAAGTGTGATGGCAAAGAATATCTGGTAGCTTCAGTTACTGTACACATGCCAAGTGTGATGACAAAGAATATCTGGTAGCTTCAGTTACTGTGTACATGCCAAGTGTGATGGCAAAGAATATCTGGTAGCTTCAGTTACTGTACACATGCCAAGTGTGATGACAAAGAATATCTGGTAGCTTCAGTTACTGTGTACATGCCAAGTGTGATGGCAAAGAATATCTGGTAGCTTCAGTTACTGTACACATGCCAAGTGTGATGGCAAAGAATATCTGGTAGCTTCAGTTACTGTACACATGCCAAGTGTGATGACAAAGAATATCTGGTAGCTTCAGTTACTGTACACATGCCAAGTGTGATGACAAAGAATATCTGGTAGCTTCAGTTACTGTACACATGCCAAGTGTGATGGCAAAGAATATCTGGTAGCTTCAGTTACTGTACACATGCCAAGTGTGATGGCAAAGAATATCTGGTAGCTTCAGTTACTGTACACATGCCAAGTGTGATGGCAAAGAATATCTGGTAGCTTCAGTTACTGTACACATGCCAAGTGTGATGACAAAGAATATCTGGTAGCTTCAGTTACTGTACACATGCCAAGTGTGATGGCAAAGAATATCTGGTAGCTTCAGTTACTGTACACATGCCAAGTGTGATGGCAAAGAATATCTGGTAGCTTCAGTTACTGTACACATGCCAAGTGTGATGGCAAAGAATATCTGGTAGCTTCAGTTACTGTACACATGCCAAGTGTGATGGCAAAGAAAATCAGGTAGCTTCAGTTACTGTACACATGCCAAGTGTGATGGCAAAGAATATATGGTAGCTTCAGTTACTGTACACATGCCAAGTGTGATGGCAAAGAATATCTGGTAGCTTCAATTACTGTACACATGCCAAGTGTGATGGCAAAGAATATCTGGTAGCTTCAGTTACTGTACACATGCCAAGTGTGATGGCAAAGAATATCTGGTAGCTTCAATTACTGTACACATGCCAAGTGTGATGGCAAAGAATATCTGGTAGCTTCAGTTACTGTACACATGCCAAGTGTGATGACAAAGAATATCTGGTAGCTTCAGTTACTGTACACATGCCAAGTGTGATGGCAAAGAATATCTGGTAGTTTCAGTTACTGTACACATGCCAAGTGTGATGGCAAAGAATATCTGGTAGCTTCAGTTACTGTGTACATGCCAAGTGTGATGGCAAAGAATATCTGGTAGCTTCAGTTACTAATAAGTATTGTAAGTCTGTGCACCTATATTGCTTCAACTTTCGTTTTTAATGTAAAAGTTGTCTGCTACAGCCAGTTCTAACCTACCAAATATTGTATCTGTCGCTGATATTTCGCCCCAATTTTTGCATTCTAAGCCCTTACTGTACACATGCCAAGTGTGATGACAAAGAGAATCTGGTAGCTTCAGTTACTGTGTACATGCCAAGTGTGATGGCAAAGAAAATCTGGTAGCTTTAGTTACTGTGTACATGCCAAGTGTGATGGCAAAGAAAATCTGGTGGCTTTAGTTACTGTGTACATGCCAAGTGTGATGGCAAAGAATATCTGGTAGCTTCAGTTACTGTACACATGCCAAGTGTGATGGCAAAGAAAATCTGGTAGCTTCAGTTACTGTGTACATGCCAAGTGTGATGGCAAAGAATATCTGGTAGCTTCAGTTACTGTGCACATGCCAAGTGTGATGACAAAGAGAATCTGGTAGCTTCAGTTACTGTGTACATGCCAAGTGTGATGGCAAAGAGAATCTGGTAGCTTCAGTTACTGTGCACATGCCAAGTGTGATGGCAAAGAGAATCTGGTAGCTTCAGTTACTGTGTACATGCCAAGTGTAATGGCAAAGAAAATCTGGTAGCTTCAGTTACTGTGTACATGCCAAGTGTGATGACAAAGAGAATCTGGTAGCTTCAGTTACTGTGCACATGCCAAGTGTGATGACAAAGAAAATCTGGTAGCTTCAGTTACTGATAAGTATTGTAAGTCTGTATTGCTTCAACTTTCATTTTTAATGTAAAAATTGTCTGCTACAGCCAGTTCCAACCTACCAAATATTGTATCTGTCACTGACATTTCCCTTCATACCTGGTGCAGGAAGTGGTTCCCAGATTTATAAAACATGTCAACATCAACAAAAACCGTAGGGTATGTACATTTTTCCATCCGTTTTATAAGTTATTGTCCTTGTTATTTTAAATTTTTTACATCGTTGAAAAGAAGAATGAGTTATCTTTCTTTTGAAAAATTTACATAGAGAAACATTTTTTTCACAATGTACTTGCCCTCTGAATGGTTAGGTGCGCAGACTTATAATACGGCTCTGTATTACAGTTTCTGATTACCCCTTTGGCATCTTAAATTTGTTCTTATAGTCATTTGACATATACAGACTAACAGAAGACAGATATATACAGATCCAGGAAAGACTTTTGAAACTTTCGTCTTGCTAGTTCAGGGTCTAAGTTCTATCTTCTTTTAGTAGTAATACATTCTCTTAATTCATATTCATCAAGAGGGCCTGTGTGGCTCAATGAGTTAGGTAGTTGTAGGCCCGGGTGGCTCAATGAGTTAGGTAGTTGGATTACCTAACAACTCATACAAGCCTATCACCAATACAGTGTGGGTTCACACTCGGCTTTGTAAATTACAAACTAGAGGCTCAGTGGGCTGAGCCTGTGTCGCTCACCTTTCATTCTGCTTTGAGGAAACTTAATACAGAACCTTCCATAGGTGCTTCCCATCAAATTTCTGTTCATTTTGGCATAGCAGTTTCAGAGAAGAAGATTTTTTTAGAAATTGATCAATCTAAAACAAGAATTGCCTGTGGCAGCCATGTTTGTTAATGGATCAAAACGAAATTAGCAATCTCTATAGAGGACCTTCCATAGATGCTTCTTATCAAGTTTCATATCATTTGGCCAAGTGGCTTCAGAGGAAAAGCTGTTTCAGAAATCGACCAATAAGAAACAAGAATTGCCTATGATGGCCATGTTTCTTAACGGATCAAAACGGAATGAGCAATTCCCATAGAGGACCTTCCATAGATGCTTCCTACCATGTTTCAGAGTAGAAGATTTTTAGAAATTGATCAATCAGAAACAATAATTGCCTGTGGCGGCCATGTTTGTTAATGATTGGGACAAAATGAGCAATCCTTATAGAGAACCTTCCATAGATGCTTCCTACCAAGTTTCTGTTCATTTGACAAAGCGGTTTCAGAGAAGAAGATTTTTAGAAATCGACCAATAAAAACAAGAATTGCCTGTGGCAGCCATATTTGTTAATGGATCGGGACGAAATGAGCATTCTTTATAAAGGACCTCACATAGATGCATCCTACTAAGTTTTGGTTCATTTGGCAAAGCAGTTTCAGTGGAGAAGATCTTTTAGAAATCATCCAATCAGATACAAGAATTGTCTATGGTGGCCATATTTGTTAACGGATCGGGACGAAATGAGCAATCACAACAGAAGACTTTCCATAGATGCTTCCTACCAAGTTTCGGTTCATTTGGACAAACAGTTTCAGAGGAGAAGAATCTAATTTTTTCAATAGTTTTCTATTTTTTTTACTGATTTTTTTCACTAATTATCAAGTTTGAGAAGCGGCAACGGCCATGTTTGATGGCAGTCGGGGTCATCATTCATGGTTTGAAAGAGAATTATATATGCATTGTTCCTTTATAGTTTGGTAGCAACATTGGCTTTTTACAATATTTAAAGAATTAAAAAAAAAATACAAAATCTATTTTTTGTAACGATAGCAGCCATTTTTCATAAGCGACCAGGGTTAGCAACCATAAGTCTGAAAGTGAATCATATATGCATCATTTCCATAAAGTTTGGTGGCAACTGACTTTTTACCGGATTTTAAAATATGTTTTTTGACAATAATTTTCTATTTTTTGTAACAGTGACGGCCACGTTGGATGACAGCCGGAAGTCTTCAATCAAAATTTTGAAAGAAGACCACATATGCATTCCTTCCATATGGTTTGATTGCATTTGACTCTTTACAGGATATTAAAATAATTTTTTAATAAATTTTTTCACTAATTTTCTATTTATAGTAACGATGGTGGCCATGTTTGATGGGGAATGGGGTCCTCAACCATAATTCTGAAAGAATATTACATATGTATCAAATTTAATTGCAATATACTCTAAAGGATTTTTCTGGATTTTTTAATCGATTTTTTTGCTGATTTTACCCCTATGTTCTATTTATAGAAATGGTGGCCATGATGGTTGGTCGGCATGGTCATCGGACATAATTTTAAAGGGAACCCCCTAAGGATGATTCAGGCCAAGTTTGGTTTAAATTGGCACAGTGATTTCAGAGGAGAAGATTTTTAAAATTTTTTACAGACGGACGACGGACGCCAAGTGATGGCAATAGCTCACATGTCCCTTTGTGTCAGGTGAGCTAAAAAGGGTGCACTCGACTCGCAGCCGCAAGTGATAAAGTTTACCAGTTGCTTGTCCATGGTCAGTGGTTCTCTCCAGGTACTCCGGCTTCTTCCACCACTAAAACTGTCCTTACTCCAAGTCTACCAGTCTTTTTACTTCCTCTGTAATGCTACATACTTAGCAGAGAAGCAGCACATATCAAATTTATATTCTTTGGTTTGTCCAATGATCCACCACACTCAAAATGACCATGATAACCATTACACCACCAGGACAGTTACAAAACATGGGGAAAAGAAATATCAAAACCATTACACAACAACAAATTTTTAAGTAGAAGTGAATCTGTGCATTTTCTTTTATCGTTTGCCGTTGGAGATCCAGTTATCAAGATGGGAAGGTTGTGATCCCATTAACCAGTTTAACCCTGCCACATTTTTGTACCTGTCGCAAGCCAGTACGATCTGGATTTCCAACATCATATGTCGTAGTTTTTTTTTTTTGTTCAGTGAGCTCAGTTATGTTTGTTTTGTTGATATTGATGGAATTGATGACCATCACATTCCTAATATTAACAGCATTTATGCATGGGTATAGTTATGATTGAAATATTACCTTGTCAACACAGTGTGGTTTCCCATCCTTCACCTGGCATCGTGTACAGTTACCATCGTAAACTATAATTGGTGATTGGTTTGAAAAATCAACCATATTGAAGGACACTGCAATCAAATAAATGTCAAAAACAGAGATGTTTGTTGTCTGACTACTATACAAGGTTATCTCAGACAAGGGACATTTTACTTCTCCAAAGGTCGCTAAAATTCCATCTACTGTTTGGTTGAAGTTTCCTCGTATTATGTTCTCTTCCTGCATCTAAAAACCAAAATGATATATGATAATAAGATATAGTCAAACCTGTATTAAGAGGTCACATTTGGGACACAGAAATATTGGCCTTATAAGACAGGTGACGTCTTAAAGGAGGTTCTATTCATATGAAATTTTCTATGACAGGACAAGAAACACGATTCCTTTTTATACAGGTGACTGCTTAATAGAGGTGATTACTTAATAGAGGTGACTACTTAATAGAGGTGACTACTTAATGGAGGTGACTACTTAATGGAGGTGACTACTTAATAGAGGTGACTGCTTAATGGAGGTGACTACTTAATGGAGGTGACTACTTAATGGAGGTGACTGCTTAATAGAGGTGACTACTTAATGGAGGTGACTACTTAATAGAGGTGACTACTTAATGGAGGTAACTGCTTAATGGAGGTGACAAATTAATGGAGGTGACTGCTTAATGGAGGTGACTACTTAATGGGGTGACTACTTAATAGAGGTGACTACTTAATGGAGGTGACTACTTAATGGAGGTGACTACTTAATGGAGGTGACTGCTTAATGGAGGTGACTGCTTAATAGAGGTGATTACTTAATGGAGGTGACTACTTAATAGAGGTGACTGCTTAATAGAGGTGACTACTTAATGGAGGTGACTGCTTAATAGAGGTGACTACTTAATAGAGGTGACTACTTAATGGAGGTGACTACTTAATGGAGGTGACTACTTAATAGAGGTGACTGCTTAATGGAGGTGACTACTTAATGGAGGTGACTACTTAATGGAGGTGACTGCTTAATAGAGGTGACTACTTAATGGAGGCGACTACTTAATAGAGGTGACTACTTAATGGAGGTGACTACTTAATAGAGGTGACTACTTAATGGAGGTGACTACTTAATGGAGGTGACTGCTTAATGGAGGTGACTACTTAATGGGGTGACTACTTAATAGAGGTGACTACTTAATGGAGGTGACTACTTAATGGAGGTGACTACTTAATGGCGGTGACTGCTTAATGGAGGTGACTACTTAATAGAGGTGACTACTTAATGGAGGTGACTACTTAATAGAGGTGACCACATGGACGGATTTGACAGTATTTTTTATGTTAATTGTACGTCTTTGTATTCATGTGCATAGATCTTTAATGTATTTGTCACACGTGCTACATTATGTCGATGTCATCTTACTCATTGGTCACCTTAGACGTTATTTTGCCAACAGAAGTTCTGTTGCGAAACCTTAAACTTTGCTTACTTGTAATCTTGTTTACACAACGTTTGCTTGTATCTGAAACCTTTTAATTATATATTTTCTACCTATCATAAGCTTATGTCTGAAACATTCCCTGTTATATTGTGTATCTTAAACAAATAAAAACAAACAACCCAAAAAAAATAAAATTAAAATAAAAAAGTTTCAATAAAATTAGTTTCCTATTATACTTTTGGGATATATACCCATTACATACATAGTGTGGTGGTACAAGACTTTGTATCAGGTCGAGCCTGTTGTGTGAACCAGTATCACTATGAGTCGCTATCTAGTTGTGATGTGGTTAGTTCAGGCAACAGACAAGACCTGATATAAAGTCTTGTACCAACACACTATGTATGTAATAAGTTTATCTAACATTTCAATAAAAACGAATTTTAAACAAATAACAAGGGTTAAAGTAAAATTTATACAATATTCTGAGGGAGACTACATTTCGTGCATGACGTCACGTTATTTTGTCGTTCATTCAATGATGCCACATTACTGTGTTTTCTCTCACATTCCAATGATATGATGTCATGACTAAGTAGTTCGGCAGAGAACGTCTCGTGCAACGTCACACCATTCTTTTATCACCACAGTGTGGTGATACAACATCTTGTATCAGACAGGCGACTTTCATTAATTTCAAAGGAAAACGTACATAATGTTAGATAATATACAATTATTGACTTTTGTTGAGGTTAATATAAGGATCTATCGTTCCAAGATAGATCCTTTTATTAATCGAAATGAAAGTCAGTAATTGTTTTATTATATGAAACGGTTATTAATGTCTTCTTGGTCATGTTTTATAAATTGGCATTAAACACTACATGTGTTGTTTTTTTTTGTGCATTTTAATGGTAACAAGAAAGATTTATGCATACTGCAAAGATTAACTTAGATCGTTCCAGAGGAGCCTTTGGAACGTTATATTAACCTGACGTGACGTTAAAATTAAAAATAGGGGTTTTCCGATTTTAGAGTCACACAAGGTTAATATAAAGCTCCTCTGTTAATCAACATGATCAATGACAAATACCAAAAGAACACTTTTGTCTCTGGATTACCCCTTTAGTTTTGTCTCTGGATTACCCCTTCACTTTTGTCTCTGGATTACCCCTTCACTTTTGTCTCTGGATTACCCCTTTAGTTTTGTCTCTGGATTACCCCTTCACTTTTGTCTCTGGATTACCCCTTCACTTTTGTCTCTGGATTACCTCTTCAGTTTTGTCTCTGGATTACCCCTTCACTTTTGTCTCTGGATTACCCCTTCACTTTTGTCTCTGGATTACCCCTTCAGTTTTGTCTCTGGATTACCCCTTCACTTTTGTCTCTGGATTACCCCTTCACTTTTGTCTCTGGATTACCCCTTCAGTTTTGTCTCTGGATTACCCCTTCAGTTTTGTCTCTGGATTACCCCTTCACTTTTGTCTCTGGATTACCCCTTCACTTTTGTCTCTGGATTACCCCTTCAGTTTTGTCTCTGGATTACCCCTTCACTTTTGTCTCTGGATTACCCCTTCACTTTTGTCTCTGGATTACCCCTTCACTTTTGTCTCTGGATTACCCCTTCAGTTTTGTCTCTGGATTACCCCTTCAGTTTTGTCTCTGGATTACCCCTTCACTTTTGTCTCTGGATTACCCCTTCAGTTTTGTCTCTGGATTACCCCTTCACTTTTGTCTCTGGATTACCCCTTCAGTTTTGTCTCTGGATTACCCCTTCACTTTTGTCTCTGGATTACCCCTTCACTTTTGTCTCTGGATTACCCCTTCAGTTTTGTCTCGGGATTACCCCTTCAGTTTTGTCTCGGGATTACCCCTTCACTTTTGTCTCTGGATTACCCCTTCACTTTTGTCTCTGGATTACCCCTTCACTTTTGTCTCTGGATTACCCCTTCAGTTTTGTCTCTGGATTACCCCTTCAGTTTTGTCTCTGGATTACCCCTTCACTTTTGTCTCTGGATTACCCCTTCAGTTTTGTCTCTGGATTACCCCTTCAGCTTTGTCTCTGGATTACCCCTTCACTTTTGTCTCTGGATTACCCCTTCAGTTTTGTCTCTGGATTACCCCTTCACTTTTGTCTCTGGATTACCCCTTCATATCCCAACAATTAACATGAGGTTATCTTTTATACAAAAAAAAGAAGATGATTTCTGGCCTTTTTTCTTACCTTTGCTTGAACTATTTGACACATTACAGAATCAGAATGATAGAATCCAGTTCCAAACAAGGACACGGATGAACATGGACGTTTAATAACATCACACAACGATTCTTCTGATATTCCAAACACATCGGGAGGTTTCCTTGTATTGACAGAACAATCATCTTCGGTATACCCCTCATCACATTGACAAACACCTACAATGGTTATAAAGAAATTATTCACAAGTTAATTAATACAATTCAGTATAGTCAAACCTGTCTTGTGTGACATTCAAAGGGACACTAAAGTTGTGAGTTCCAATCCCAATTAGGCGATACAACGTTGTGATCAAGTTTGTCAGTGACTTGCAACATGTCAGTTGTTTTCTCCGGGCGCTTCAGTGTCCTCCACCAATAAAACTGACAGCCATGGTAAAACTGAAATATTGTTGAAAGTGGCATTAAATACCATAAACCAAACCAAATCTTCCAAGGGAACATTGAAATAGGGTCACATAAGAAAGGTGATCGCTTAATACAGGGTTAAATAGGCACTTCAGTTTTACTGCAGAACTAAGATTATGTCAATTGAATGTACGTACTAATTTCGTCTGCAAGTGAGGGTTGTAAGCAAAGATAGAATATGTAGGCATGGCTTATCCGCCATGAAGAATATCTCTCATGCGTCCACCAATGATGTGGTAGAGGTGATAGTGGTGGTAGAGGTGATAGTGGTGGTAGAGGTGATAGTGGTGGTAAAGGTAATAGTGGTGGTAGAGGTGATAGAGGTGATAGTGGTGGTAGAGGTGATAGTGGTGGTAGAGGTGATAGAGGTGGTAGTGGTGGTAGAGGTGATAGTGGTGGTAGAGGTGGTAGAGGTGATAGTGGTGGTAGAGGTGATAGTGGTGGTAGAGGTGATAGTGGTGGTAGAGGTGATAGTGGTGGTAAAGGTGATAGTGGTGGTAGAGGTGATAGTGGTGGTAGAGGTGGTAGAGGTGATAGAGGTGGTAGTGGTGGTAGAGGTGATAGTGGTGGTAGAGGTGGTAGAGGTGATAGTGGTGGTAGAGGTGATAGAGGTGGTAGAGGTGATAGTGGTGGCAGAGGTGGTATAGGTGATAGTGGTGGTAGAGGTGATAGAGGTGGTAGAGGTGATAGTGGTGGTAGAGGTGATAGAGGTGGTAGAGGTGATAGTGGTGGTAGAGGTGATAGTGGTGATAGTGGTGGTAGAGGTGATAGAGGTGGTAGTGGTGGTAGAGGTGATAGTGGTGGTAGAGGTGGTAGAGGTGATAGTGGTGGTAGAGGTGATAGTGGTGTAGAGGTGATAGTGGTGGTAGTGGTGGTAGAGGTGATAGAGGTGGTAGAGGTGATAGTGGTGGTAGAGGTGATAGAGGTGGTAGAGGTGATAGTGGTGGTAGAGGTGGTAGATGTGATAGTGGTGGTAGTGGTGGTAGATGTGATAGTTGTGGTAGTGGTGGTAGAGGTGATAGTGGTTGATTTAGAACCATTACCTCCTCATGTTGGCTATCCTGTTCAGGCCCTTTTGTTTTATAGCTCCCAAAGCTTTTTATGCTATTTGGCTTTCCATTTTTTTTCCTTTGTGCATACCTGATAAATGATATTCCAGAAACATGTAGTGAGCACTATATTAGGGTTATGGTGTTTAATGCCACTTTAAACAATATTTCAGTTATATCGTGGTGGTGCATTATACAAGTGATTGCTGTTAACATCAAGTATCTTATTTTCAGCTGGAACATGCTAACTGTTTGGAAGAAATGATAATGATATCTGCTTTATACATGTACTAAAACAAACACTCTGAGTAAGAATTAGTAATAAACATGTAGACAGTGATGGTCAACAATTCCACTAATATCAACTACATGATAACCTACATCTCACCTCAAAACAAAAGACCACGACATATGCCAATCAAAAACCAGGGACAGACACAAACATATATTTTAAGCAGTAAATATAAGTCGTTAGTTTGTTCAACGTTATAATTTTTACCTTGGAACCAGATTTTTTTTCTCACAGGAAAATATGAAGTAAGATTTTTTACATGAAAAATTTGTATTTTTTTCCAATTTTGTCAAAATTTCTCTTTGAAAACTGCAGGGTCAGATTATTATTTTTTTACATCTTTCGTGTCAATTTATTTGTTTCTATAAAATTTGACGACCCCACTTATATAGTTAAATGCTCGTTCCATAATAAAACAATAACTACTTTGCTTCGCTAATTTTATAACTTAGATAATTATATCATGAATATTACAAAAACAATTAACCTTGATTGCACGTCCCAGCGTTAGAGCAGTCATCTGGGCAATCAACATCAAAGATAGCATCTGACAGCGATTGAAGAGATGACAGATCGATATCTACTTCCTGTTGAATGTTAGATTTTGTCGTCATTGGTCTATCAGATTTGGTAGTTCTATTAATAATGCCTGTTGTTGTTGTTGTTTCTTTTGGAGTCTTCTTTTTCCAGAAAGTCGTATTGACCCTTATTTCATTCAAACATGACGATTTCATTGTATCAAGCGAAGAAGATAAAAATTCCTCTGTCCCAGAAATCTGAATAATTAAGGGATCGTCTCAAAATGTGAGTTTCATTTCAAATGAAGTTAGTTTCATTTGGCTCAGACCACCCACCCACCCACCCCCTCCAAATGAAAGTGTGAAAAAAAAAAACCGATGTATTATAAACCAAACTCCACCTAACAATATTGGGTTTAGAACCATGTATTCTCCATATGCATGTCATGATAAAGGGTCTATCTATGAATCTTTATCCTTTCAAAATCACGGACACTTGATTTCATCTAAGTGTACATATAATTCAACAAGCATACTGTACCAATAAAATGATATTTATAGATTAATATGGACATCTCTGTAATGTGCATTCTTATAATAAATGCAAAGATCTGGACCACTTATTTATTATTTGTGGAGCAGTGCATGCATCTTGTATATCAAGAAATCCATTTAAAGCCCTCTCTATACATGTGAACCATAAAATGTTCCAAGAATCGAAAACACTATTTTTTTTAATTTCCAAAAGAAGACCGTTGCTTTTCGTTGCGTATCATATTTAGTTGTACTGCAAACAGGAAACCAGAGCTGTGTACATCATTACTTATTCAGTAGCCCGGGGTTCTATGGTACCACGGTAGTTAATGTTTTACCAGAAATAAATAAAAACGGTTATATACCCGAGTGAAAATATTATTTTTATTACTTCAGCAGATCCCTTCCTTCATATACAATGCATTATTTTTAACCAAAGTATGTTTACGAGTCTATAATCGGCAATCACAACAGTGTCCATTTTATAGGTCAAGAAAAGGAGAGTCCTATGGTACCGAGGTAGTTCCGAAAATCAGTCTATGGAGTGCTGTATTAAACATTAACAGCGGAAATCTGATAAATTATTGTCCAACATGATTAAACAAGAAAACGTCCTTAAAATCAGTTGTTATTGATTTGTTCCAACTGTAAACACTCTCTACTTGTCGTCTGTTTGTATATGTCAAAAACGAGGCCAAATGTAATTCCATTCCATCTATAAATAGATCCCCGCTGGTAGGAAAAAACTATGCAGACATCTTTAAGATTTTGAGATGATCGTAAACCATTCTCTATCCAGAGTTGTAGTTCCCGCTACACTCCACTCTATCTCTGTCAACGCTCATTTCACAAGATGTTTGTAAAATTTAGAAACAGTAAAAAAAAAAGTACTTAAATTTGTTTTAATTATTGTAAATATCAATAAAGATGAAAATAAATCACTCATTTCAAATCAATTCTCTCTTAAAAATGATTCCCCTCCCTCACTTCTTGGAGAACTATTTTGCGGATATAAAAATTAAAAACGATCCCCCAAGAATGGATCATAAACGTGTAGGTTGGGACTTCACTATACCAAAATAGATCTGCTACCAGGTGGCGCTGCAATTGCGCAATCGTGTGAAATGTAAATACCGTTGTATCATAGAATCCTCGGTACCATAGGAAGGGGGGAGTATGCTAAAGAAACAGTACAATATAGAAATTAAAACGATGTTCCATTCAATTTTATGCCATTTTTTAAGTGCATTTTTAAAGATTTATTGACAAATCTCAATGTGCGATTTTTTTTCTTTTTCAAAACGTGACAGCTGAAAATCACCCACCTACCAAACAAAACTAACTTCGTTTGAAAAAAACTGTCACATTTTGCGACGATCCCTAAAACATACAGATGTAAATAAACGTTAGATAATACTGAAGGGGAAATCAAAAAGGACAATCCTGGTAAACTGGCAACATAGACGAAGACGAAGAAAAACAAAACAAAAAACAAAACACAATATGTGTTGGACACCACATATCCTTTCTTACTACAAGCTGTTCCTTTACTTTAATTTGTGTCCAAGTGCATTGTTGAATAGTCTCCCATGTTCATTTACATCCATATTCTTACTACAAGCTGTTCCTTTACTTTAATATGTGTCTGAGTGTAATGTTGTATAGTCTCTCACATTCATTTACATCCATGTCAGTTCTTACTACAAGCTGTTCCTTTACTTTAATTTGTGTTCAAGTGTACTGTTGGATAGTCTCTCATGTTCATTTAATTCCATACCCTTTCTTACTACAAGCTGTTCCTTTACTTTAATTTGTGTTCAAGTGTACTGTTGGATAGTCTCTCATGTTCATTTAATTCCATACCCTTTCTTACTACAAGCTGTTCCTTTACTTTAATTTGTGTTCAAGTGTACTGTTGGATAGTCTCTCATGTTCATTTAATTCCATACCCTTTCTTACTACAAGCTGTTCCTTTACTTTAATTTGTGTTCAAGTGTACTGTTGGATAGTCTCTCATGTTCATTTAATTCCATACCCTTTCTTACTACAAGCTGTTTCTGTACTTTAATTTGTGTGCAAGTGTACTGTTGGATAGTCTCTAATGTTCATTTACATCCATATCATTTCTTACTACAAGTTGTTCCTTTACTTTAATTTGTGTTCAAGTGTACTGTTGGATAGTCTCTCATGTTCATTTACACCCATATCCTTTCTTACTAATACAAGTTAGAATCATGCTCAGGCACTGTATTCGATACAACATTATGTGGTAATGTTTGTCAGTGACTTGTGACAGGTCTGTGGTTTTCTCCACCAATAAAACTGACCATCATATGATATAACTGAAATATTGTTGAGAGTGGCATTAAACACCATAACCCTAAGTCTAACCCTATATAAATATACTTTATACATGTACATTGATAATTTGTGTAGGTTACCTTAATATCTGATACACATGACTTTACATCAAAACCCACATGGACATTAGCTAGCTTGCTACATATATTAAAAAGCTTAGATTGCTTAGTATAAGAAGTACAAGCATTGACTGCCTTTTCTTCTGTCCATCCATTTTTCCATGGAAATTCCTACGAGATACAAAAAAGATAGCAGATATTCATTATTATGTGATTTGGGCATTGACTTGACTTTAATACTACCATTATTTCCTCAACCCCACTTTTTAACGTGAAGAATATTTCTACCTCTTCTACTTCTACTTCTACTTCGGAATAGGCCTTCTTCAACTAATTGAAGATTCCGCCAACAACTAGAGTAGTGTGAAATGCTATAATTAACAAATTTTAGAAAAAGAAAAAAGAAAAAGAAATAGTTTTTTTTTACTTTTTTAGATTCTAAGATAAAACCATATACATGAATTTAAGATGAACTAATGGTTAATGACTGAAACAGCTAATTTTAATGACTCAACAGAGTCACCCTTCACAGTGTTCAAGGGGACACTATTCCAGTTTCTTATCGTTCGTGGAAAGAAAGATGGCTGTCTGAGTTGTAAGCGTGTGGGTGGTATTTGGTATGAAAGAGAGTGTATGAAAAATAGGACTTGTGGTTAGGGTAAAGTATTTCCCAGTTATTTATTCATATATTGATAATTTATATATTTATCTATTTATTTATTGAAAATCAATATATTTTAATACTAATTAATTTCAAGATTTTCGAGAAAGTTAGTTTTCACCAAAAATCCTGTTTGGTGTTATATCATTTAATTTGTTCCAATTTTCTTAAACATTAGAACCGCGTCGGTGGCGTAATGGTTAGCGTGCTCGCCTTGAGAGCGGTAGATCATGTTGCTTCTCCTCTAACCACGCAGCATTACGGAGAAAGAGCAAAGACTGGTTGGATCAGAATCAGGATAAAGTGTCCGAGTGTCTATCTGTGGACTGTTGTTTCAGTGAGCTGGCACTATAAAAATCCAACTAAGCATGTTGGTCTAGAACAAAGCGGATCTCATCATCATCTCATTGAAAATTAACTTGTTCTCGCCATGCAATTTTGCTGAATTGGCATTAAACAACAATCACTCACTCACTCTTAAACATTAGAAATTGATAAAAAATTTACCATTATATAAAACAAATGATATTTTATAAAATAGGTTGATTTATTGGATTTCGTTGAACAAGTATATATTTGTAGGATACGTAAGACTCTCGTCAAAACATTATAAGCAGAGAACAAGTCCATTGCAAATCTACTAATGAAATAACAATCTCATTATAATCATATTTCTCTTTGCTCCCATTTACTGATGTCATGGCATAGGAGACCTGAGGAAACGAATGGCATTATGTCGTGAATCTGATCAATACAGTTATTACATTTTCCCTCGCAATCACCATTTTCATAGGGTACATCTCATGTGACCCGTAGGGGGTTTCCATCATACTATTCAGTCATGTCATAATTAGAAAATGTAACATATGAGATTCATGTATGTCATAGTAATGGAATTCATGATGGATATTTTCTACACATGTTTTGCGACATTGAAATGCTTTATAATAGCCAACTTATACCATGATATGGAAAACTAGAACTGTGAGTGACCTCACCGAGTGATACCCCCCGCTTTCAATACTATGATGTTCAAACAGACAACATCCCTTCTCCAAAATAAACTCATCCCTTCTCCAAAATAAACTAACCAAGAACATACATCTAGGGGTCGCCACAAGTACACGACCCCCCTTTTCGTGAAAGTATAAGTAGAATTATCTCCCCTTCTAAATTTTAGACAGCAACAGTATTCCTTCATGCACATCTGCAGGTTGTGTACTACAACTGTGTAAAGTTTCATCAAAATTCAATACGCAGTTTAGTAGCAGTTGCGCTTACAAGGTACATGCCCCCCCCCCCTTTTTCGTGAAAGTATAAGTTGAATTATCTCCCCTTTTAAATTTTGGACAGCAACCATATTCCTTCAGGCACATCTGCAGGTAGTGTACTACAAATGTGTAAAGTTTCATAAAAATCCAATAAGCGGTTTAGGAGGAGTTGCGCTTACAATGTAAAGTCAAACCTGTCTATAGTGGTCACCTGGGAGAGTTTGACAAAATGACCACTATATGCAGGTGACCTTTATATGAAGGGGTTTGATTATTTGACGAAATATTCTACATTAGTTTTAAATAAACATTTTTAATCACATGTTATGTTTATCTCAATCTGATATGATTTGAATAAAACATTCAAATAAATAAAGAAATATATTTAATAAACAAAAGTACAATTTCCAGTAACACGATGTTGAACTGGAAACATTGTTTTCAAAATCGTCGATTGAATCTCACGTTTTCTTTAAAGAATGTTCATTATCTGGGTACGACCAACACCCTTCTCCTCGCCCACAGCCCAACAACTTTTCCCACCATCGATCACAACGATTTATAACCCGTTGTATTAAAACCTAGCAGGGATTCTACAACATACTCATACAGATAACTTTCACTTTGTTGTCTAATTTCAAAGTTTTCCTATTTACGGATGTTGATGATTTTGACATGATGCACTAGATACAAAATATTTTTGGTGAGTGAATTTCTACTCTCGTCGTAATGAATAAATATCTCCAATAACCCCCGGGTATAAACTTTACTTTATGTAATTTATTACTCACAATAGTGTTTGTTTATTTAGTTAATTAAATTAAGCAATATATTTTGCAACACCTCAGGATTTTTTGTACATTTGAGAAAAATACCGAACTTTCGAAATCACTTCCGGTATTATTTTAAAAATGAACTTACCGTTATACAAAGGTTTTACACTGGAAATTACTAATGAAGGGTGACCGCTGACCACATTGAACAGGTGACCGTTATATCGAATTAAAATATATAGTAAAATGCACAGGGAGAGCACGAAAGTGACCGTTATGAGCAGGTGACCATTATACAAAGGTGACCGTTACGACAGGTTTGACTGTACATGGACAGACGGACAGGGTGATTCCTATATACCCCCCCAAACTTTGTTTGCGGGGGGTATAAAAATATACCTAGATAGTGGCTAGATACTATATATACCAGTATCTTTCTAGGTATATTTTTTTTTACCAGAAACAAGTGCCCGTGATATAAATAAAGCGAAGTATTTTATTTAAATTCACAGAGAAATAAAAATTTTAGTGGATCTTTTCAACCAGATCAGGAAAAAGCTTGTAATATTTCCCAAAAGCCTAAATCAAGTCCTCTATTGTATTTTGCACAAAAGACAAGTTTAAATTTGGTGCCAAATTGATATCCGATAATTTTGACGTGTCCGTTCCGGAGTGATTCTTGTTTTTATATTTCAAATATTGATATTTCCATTCATTAAAGCGTTTCTGAGATTGCGACTTTAATTTTGTCAATGTCCTTGAACTTCATCAAAGCAGGGACGATAAATGATACAATAAAAGAGTTTTGATCTGGCGTTTCGCTTTAGTTTTAATCGAAATAAACAAGATGAACTGTGAGCTAATGCTCACTTATGATACCCCCGCATATATGTTCAATGTGTATAAAAACCAACCAAGTCGGCAAACCGGAAGTAGGAATCTGATGGGTCCAAAAACGCTTACCACGATATGGGGTACCTATATGAAGCTTGTGACCAAATATCAGATTCCTGTCATCAATATTTGCTGAGAAAAATGCGACAAAAAATGTGCATATATGTTAAATGTGTATAAAAGCCAACTAAGTCGGCATCTGACGGGTCAAAATACGCTTCCCACAAAATGGGATACCTATATGAAGCATGTGATAAAATATCAGATTTCTGCCATCAATATTTGCTGAGAAAAATGCGACGAAAAATGAGCATATATGTTCAATGTGTATAAAAATCAACAAAGTCTGCAAACAGGAAGTAGGTACCTGACGGATCCCAAAAACGCTTCCCACAATATGGCATACCTATATGAAGCTTGTGACCAAATATCAGATTTCTGCCATCAATAGTTGCTGAGAAAAATATCTTGGACGGACGGAAGGACAGACAGACGGACAGAGGTAAAACAGTATACCTCCCGCCCCCTCCGGGGAGCGGGGGTATAATTATGGACAAATTGGAGATCAAACAGGGCTCTTTTATACAACAAACCCAGTATTTTATACCAGTGCAAATAAATTTGTCCGTCGTACCGGTACGTTTGGGAATCTGATTTTTTCACTTGTCTCGTCGGACAACCGTCATACAAGATCTACTTGTCCGACGTCAGTTTTCACTGGTACTGGACAATCGGATAAACGTTAATGTCGAGGCCTGTAAATAGAGAATTTTAAAGGCGATATATTTGGTTTGGTACATAATAAACACATCTTACCTATACCTATTGTCATAAAACGTAAAAGTTATCTATAGTCTCACCAAGATAATTTTGTATGATGAAATAGTAAAAATATGTGAGGAAATTTGTACTATTTATGGATGTACAGTGTACTATATGTTATCATCAAAAATGTCATTTCAATTGTTTAATATGTTGGCAGTTGTATGTATGGGATCAAAGGACACGCACCACTGCTGGGGTCCTGTGTAGGCTGTACCCTCTTTTGAAAATTGCTGGCAAAGCTATTTTGTAAAAAAAAAATATATAGTTCAGACACTCCCTTTTGAAGAAAAAAAATTAATTTCTCTGCCTCTTTCTTTGAAATTAAAAGTCTGACTCTTCCACTGTGCTGTACCAATATAAAACTTAGTATAATGGTAATGTAGTATACGAATGAACCTGTCAGTCGACAACATAAATACACGTACACACAAAATAACAACATCCAAACAAAACACAATAAAATAACAAAGTTCAGAGATTATGATCTCCTACTAATTTATATTTAACTTTCAGTTCAATTGGTGGAAAAATGTGGCTTAATTGGGTCTGCAGGTGTAATGTACCACCTATGATCTATTTATAGTAACAGCAACCATGTTGGATGAATGGAGAGATTAACGGAACATAAACACTCTAAGTATGATTCAGGCTAAGTTTTGTTGAAATAGGCTTGGTCTGATTTCAGAGAAGATTTATTTTTTAAATAGTTTACGTCAGACAGATGGAGGGACAATAGACACAGAGTGATGGAAAATAGCATATGACGATTTGATTCAGATGAGCTACAAAATAACATAAAATTTCCCTCCTAGTCCTATACTAGAACTGTGAGTAACCTCATAGAGTGATACCCCCCGCTTGCAATACTATGATGTTCAAACTTTGGAATACAGGTATATTAGCAAGTTAATTATTTCCCCTACTACAACTGTGTAAAGTTTCATCAAAATTCAATACGCAGTTTAGTAGAAGTTGCGCTTACAAGGTACATGCCCCCCCCCCCCTTTTCGTGAAAGTATAAGTTGAATTATCTCCCCTTTTAAATTTTAGACAGCAACGGTATTCCTTCATGCACATCTGCAGGTTGTGTACTACAACTGTGTAAAGTTTCATCAAAATTCAATAAGCAGTTTAGTAGGAGTTGTGCTTAAAAGGCACACTACCCCCCTTTTCATGAAAGTATAAGTCGAATTATCTCCCCTTTTAAATTTTGGACAGCAACCATATTCCTTCATGCACATCTGCAGGTAGTGTACAACTGTGTAAAGTTTCATAAAAATCCAATAAGTCGTTTAGGAGGTACATGGACGGACGGACGGGCGGACAGGGTGATTCCTATATACCCCCCCCCCCCAAACTTATTACATTGAAATAATACCGCTTTGGTGGTGTACTGGTTAGCATGCTCGCCTCGAGTGCAGTATATCATGTGCTTGATATCTGATCAGGTCAAACCAAAGACTATAAAATTGGTATTGTTGCTTCTCCACTAAGCATGCAGTATTAAGGAGGAAGAGCAAAGACTGGTTTGCTCGGAATCAGGATAATGTTTCCAAATGGGGCGACATGTCTATCCACTGACTGTTGTTTCAGTGAGCTAGCACTATAAAAATCCAACTATGCATGTTGGTCTAGTACAAAGTGGAAAATAACTTGATATAGCTGAAAAATTGCTGAGTTGGCGTTAAACATCAATCACTCACTCACTGCATTGTAATACCCAGTACAGCAAAATCAAATGTAAGCATCTATAAAATTTAATGGACGTAATCTTACTTTAGGACCTTCTGTAAAGTCAACAATATCAAACGGGACATCAATTTCTAAATCATCATCAGTCTGACGCTTGCCGTAGATTTGGCATTTATTCTCATTCCAATTTAGTGGCTGACATAACGGTAAGCTTTCCTGCCATTTACAATTGGCCTCTTTTGATAAATCTGTAGAGGATCCCACCAGTTTGTCCTTAAAGCATGAACAATACATCACTTGGGTAGCTAACTTGTCTTTTCTACTTTTGGCAACATAAAGACTGTGAACTCGTGGAACCCTAAGGATAAAGAAAGAGGAAATTAAGTCTGGATTAATATGAAAGACTCGAATCAGCATCCAGACTCAAATCCGTGTCCACTCCTAAAATCGGTTTCACTGACGTCATTATCTCAAATCAAGATCCGATTTAAAGAGTATCTTCAAATCGGCATCCTTTTAAATTCTCAGATCTATGACAATTTGATGATTAGGGTTAGGTTAGAGCATACGTCAGTGACGTTATTGGACGTCGATTTGAGAAAGAGAGAAACGGCCATAGATTTGAGAATAGGACGCCGACTTGAGAATTTGAAAAAGGACATAGATTTGAGAATTGGACGCCGATTTGAGTTTTGGAAAATGAGACATAGAATGAAATACAGATGTCTGTGACGTAGGAATCGGACATGGATTTGAGGATTGGATGAGTCTTACAAATATCATGGATGGCTTAAAGTCACTTTCAACAATATTTCAGTTATAAAGTGGCAATCAACCTGGTTAACCATTACGGAATATCTTTGTCACAAATGACCACAAATATTTTCCGTTTTGTCGTTATCACAATCCGATCCTTCCCTCATTCATGACTTATTACAGGGTTTGTAAAAAGAGAAACACATCTTCCGGATAACCTGAATTCACCCCTGCTTTTTATTGAGGTTCGTATTACGCTATCTTTAGTTTTTTGTGTAGTATTTTGTAGATCATTGTTTGTCTTTTGTTTTCTTTATTGTCTGTCCTTCTGGCTACCCTTTACAATTTTCTCATTGGGACTACTGCAAGCTAAGGTTGCACTTTTAGTGGTGAAAAATGAAACCCCTTTAATCATTTCCAAATTTTAATTGTTTTTGAACACAAACATCATACCTACAAGATTCCAACTGATCAGGGATAGTTTCCATCATTTTGATTGAAAAAATATATTTAAAGATAATGCTGTCAAAAATAAAGTAGGTATGGGACAATCACTTATGATTATCACATTTTTTTCCTCTAAAGATTTTATCAATTGTTTTATTATATTTTGAAATCAGAACTAGCTTGCTTTCAACTCTATAGAACAACCAGGGCTTTCTGGTAAGATATATCTTTTGACAATTTTCCCATTTTTCAAGCTGCTTCAAAATAATTGAAAAAAATGTTGATTTTTTCTCTTTAAAAATCACACAAGCTAAATTATTTTTCATTTAACATAGTGATTATGAAATTTTACTATTCTTTTAACCAATAAACAAATTTATTAAGATATCTGATACATAAAATTCACAATATACTATTTTTAAAATGTCCGATTTTCTATATTCTTGTCCCATATGTAAGATTTAATTGACCATGTTTAGTAAAATTAAATGAAATAATAACATTCAATATTGAAATCTTCCAATTGTTTCAAAGAAATAAGGTGATGAAAATTGTAAACTAAACCTTTTACATAAATTTGATATAAAAATGATCAGAAAGAATCACCAAATAAGGCTTTTTTTTCCTTAAAAGAAACAACACATATATATTAACTCCTGTTTCTTGCAAAAAATAAACAAATTTTTGACTGAATAAACTGATTATGACGTCTACATTTTGTATAGTGTTAAGAAATAAAATTGTAGCATTTGATTCATTCTTATAAGGATAAAATAACACTTTTTACTATTATGTTCCATACATAAGATTTTATAGCCTATATATAGAAGTAAAATTAAATAATCCAGAAACATCATATTTAAATCTTACAAGTGTTTCAGTATAGGTAAGGTGGTAGAAATAATATATTAGACCTTTTAAGCTTATTTTATATGAAACAATCAGCATTGGATCACCAGACAGCTATTCTTTTTCCAAAAAAGAAGCAAATACAAATACCAATTCTTGTTTCTTGCAAAAAATAAACAAATTTTAGACTGACTAAGCTGATTTAACTAAGTAGTCAACACATTGTATAGTATTCAAAATTAAAATTGTAACATTTGACACATTCTTACCAGAAAGACTTGATATTTTTTGTCACATATAGGACTATATAGTGCAATCCCAATATCTTACGCATGGGACAAAAATTTGCAATATTTATTTTGTTGTGGATTTCACTTACATTTAATTTAGAAAGTAATGAAATGTTGTCTGATCTTTTAGTTTTCTACTTTTTTACAAATGTTTATTTAGCTTATTCTTGACAAAATGGGAATATTTTGTTAAGTTTGGGAAGAAAGAGCAAACACTCTTACATCTCTATAAACAACTTTGTGGCTGGACATAAGGAGTTAATCCTATGTTTATATAGTCATCAGTGTATTAGAAATGTAATGATGCAAAGAATGCAAGTCAGTAAAGGAATTTAAGAGAACATTTTCTACTTATGGGACAAAAAAGAGAGTGCTACATATGGAACATTTCAAACTGACTTTGATGTCTTATCTTAATTAATTGGTGATAGTTATTAATACTTAGGTACCTTGATACCATTCAAGTTAAAAGTGAGATCTTATATTTCAAGTATGTACTTTTCATGGAAATATGGCTTTATACGTATGGGACAGCATGGGTTTTGGAAAATGTCTTTTCAAACTTTGAAGGGCATTTTTGGGTATGTATGAGTCTATATTTCCATAACCGATCATAATAGACCACTGAAAGTTATCTATTGTTTAGACCCCATAATGCACCAAGTTTAAACATCATTCATTTATATTATATTACAACATATCATTTGCTGATCAATTAGCAATATCCTTTAAAAAGTACAACCTTAGCTTGCAGTAGTCCATTGGTTATGGAAGCCGGATTACTCGGAGATCACAAAACATTGTATTGAACATGTCGCGTCATAGAGAGAAAATCTAACTCACAACTTTTTTTATTATGTAAAGATGTATTGAATACATGTACACTAACACACCGATGAAAGTAAAACTTAAAACACCTTTTGGCGATGCTGCATAAGTATACGTAAAAAATTAAAGGGATCGAAGTGAAGTTTGGACACCTGCATAAGTACATTTTTGTATATGAAAATAAACGAAGGGGACCCAAGTGAAGTTTGAACACATAGCACAGGCACTTGTTCTTATCAATTGGAAGGTTGACTATCTTTTTAATTCAACTACCAAGATACCATAGAACCTCAATATACATTTCATCTCATCTTCCATAGCTTAAACATACACCAACATTTGTCATACATGACTGTCGCGAGATACCAGATTGACAAGCTGTGCAATATTAAAATGTACTTTAATGCTTCAGACACATTTTGTTGAGTTATTGGTGACAGTTCTCATAGGTTGACACAAAAAGTTGTCCACTGCGTCCTCAGTCAGCTGATAGGGGATATCCTCTTGATGGGGTTGTCGTTGTCAGGTTATATTACTAAGATCTTGACTGCGAGTACATTCAAAATAGACGCAATGAGTGTTGACTGTATAGCTAAACCGTGTCAATGGTAGCTCATAAATGGAATTTAATCTTATAAAATTATACAAATCACTGCAGGGCTCATGTTGGAGGGCGATTCGTGTCAATGGCAGCTAAACCGTATCAATGGCAGCTAACCCATGACATGGATAACTCATCCATGGCACTTAATCTTATAAAATTATAAAAGTCAGAATTTGATGTCAGTGAATATCAAGGGCATAAACTGTGGCAATGGTAGCTAACCCAGCCATGGCAATGATAGCTCATCCATGACACCTAATCTTATAAAATTATAAAGTCAGGATTTGATGTCAGTGAATATCAAGAGCATATGCCATGTCATCTTCATTTCACTCACCGTGAATAAAAAATAATACTGAGAAGAACAATTTTGTTTGTATGCTATATACTATTAATATTTTCCCAACTTACGCCCAACTTTTGATAAAATCGGCCTGACTAACAATATTCCCTTCTCTGTTGGTATAATCATCACCCCTATTTCCGTTATAAGTTCCACACAATCCATCAGTCTGGTTCCAGTCACTACCGGAAATATGAATATGGATATTCAACCAATAAGATTTAACAATTATCTGTATTCTTGTCCCTGTGGGAAGTACAACCTGAAAGCACAATCACGATAAATAGGCTATGTGTGTATAATAAAAACATATATATCAAATTTAGTGCACACAACAAGCTTACCTCTGGAAAAACCTTCATTAGAGGGAGGAGAACCTTGGTCTTGATAATAACCTTCATTAGGTACGAGGGAGGAGAACCTTGGTCTTGATAATAACCTTCATTAGGTACGAGGGAGGAAATCCTTGGTCTTGATAATAACCTTCATTAGGTACGAGGGAGGAGAACCTTGGTCTTGATAATAACCTTCATTAGGTACGAGGGAGGAGAACCTTGATAATAACCTTCATTAGGTACGAGGGAGGAGAACCTTGGTCTTGATAATAACCTTCATTAGGTACAAGGGAGGAGAACCTTGGTCTTGATAATAACCTTCATTAGGTACGAGGGAGGAAATCCTTGGTCTTGATAATAACCTTCATTAGGTACGAGGGAGGAGAACCTTGGTCTTGATAATAACCTTCATTAGGTACGAGGGAGGAGAACCTTGATAATAACCTTCATTAGGTACGAGGGAGGAGAACCTTGGTCTTGATAATAACCTTCATTAGGTACG
The DNA here is from genome assembly GCA_963680875.1 of Bathymodiolus brooksi. Lineage (NCBI taxonomy): Eukaryota > Metazoa > Mollusca > Bivalvia > Mytilida > Modiolidae > Bathymodiolus > Bathymodiolus brooksi. The sequence continues at coordinate 31,142,401 of OY804584.1, forward strand.
AAGGAGGAGAACCTTGGTCTTGATAATAACATTCATTAGGTACGAGGGAGGAGAACCTTGGTCTTGATAATAACATTCAATAGGTACGAGGGAGGAGAACCTTGGTCTTGATAATAACATTCATTAAGTACGAGGGAGGAGAACCTTGGTCTTGATAATAACCTTCATTAGGTATGAGGGAGGAGAACCTTGGTCTTGATAATAACCTTCATTAGGTACAAGGGAGGAGAACCTTGGTCTTGATAATAACCTTCATTAGGTACAAGGGAGGAGAACCTTGGTCTTGATAATAACCTTCAATAGGTACGAGGGAGGAGAACCTTGGTCTTGATAATAACCTTCATTAGGTACGAGGGAGGAGAACCTTGGTCTTGATAATAACCTTCATTAGGTACGAGAGCCTTGGTCTTGATAATAACCTTCATTAGGTACGAAGGAGGAGAACTTTGGTCTTGATAATAACCTTCATTAGGTAGGAGGGAGGAGAACCTTGGTTTTGATAATTACCTTCCTTAGGTAGGAGGGAGAAGAACCTTGGTCTTGATAATAACCTTCATTAGGTACGAGGGAGGAGAACCTTGGTCTTGATAATAACCTTCATTAGGTACGAGGGAGGAGAACCTTGGTCTTGATAATAACCTTCACTAGGTACGAGGGAGGAGAACCTTGGTCTTGATAATAACGTTCACTAGGTACGAGGGAGGAGAACCTTGGTCTTGATAATAACCTTCATTATGTACGAGGGAGGAGAACCTTGGTCTTGATAATAACCTTCATTAAGCACGAGGGAGGAGAACCTTGGTCTTGATATTAACCTTCATTAGGTACGAGGGAGGAGGACCTTGGTCTTGAAAATAACCTTCATTAGGTACGAGGGAGGAGAACCTTGGTCTTGATAATAACCTTCATTAGGTACAAGGGAGGAGAACCTTGGTCTTGATAATAACCTTCATTAGGTACGAGGGAGGAGAACCTTGATAATAACCTTCATTAGGTACGAGGGAGGAGAACCTTGGTCTTGATAATAACCTTCATTAGGTACGAGGGAGGAGAACCTTGGTCTTGATAATAACCTTCATTAGGTACGAGGGAGGAGAACCTTGGTCTTGATAATAACATTCAATAGGTACGAAGGAGGAGAACCTTGGTCTTGATAATAACCTTCATTAGGTATGAGGGAGGAGAACTTTGGTCTTGATAATAACCTTCATTAGGTACGAGTGAGGAGAACCTTGGTCTTGATAATAACCTTCATTAGGTACGAGGGAGGAGAACCTTGGTCTTGATAATAACCTTCATTAGGTACGAGGGAGGAGAACCTTGGTCTTGATAATAACCTTCATTAGGTACGAGGGAGGAGAACCTTGGTCTTGATAATAACCTTCATTAGGTACGAAGGAGAAGAACTTTGGTCTTGATAATAACCTTCATTAGGTACGAGGGAGGAAAACTTTGGTCTTGATAATAACCTTCATTAGGTAGGAGTGAGGAGAACCTTGGTCTTGATAATAACCTTCATTAGGTACGAGGGAGGGGAACCTTGGTCTTGATAATAACATTCATTAGGTACGAGGGAGGAGAACCTTGGTCTTGATAATAACCTTCATTAGGTACGAGGGAGGAGAACCTTGATAATAACCTTCATTAGGTATGAGGGAGGAGAACCTTGGTCTTGATAATAACCTTCATTAGGTACGAGGGAGGAGAACCTTGTTCTTGATAATAACCTTCATTAGGTACGAGGGAGGAGAACCTTGGTCTTGATAATAACCTTCAATAGGTACGAGGGAGGAGAATCTTGGTCTTGATAATAACATTCATTAAGTAAGAGGGAGGAGAACCTTGGTCTTGATAATAACCTTCATTAGGTACGAGGGAGGAGAACCTTGGTCTTGATAATAACCTTCATTAGGTACGAGGGAGGAGAACCTTGGTCTTGATAATAACCTTCATTAGGTACGAGGGAGGAAATCCTTGGTCTTGATAATAACCTTCATTAGGTACGAGGGAGGAGAACCTTGGTCTTGATAATAACCTTCATTAGGTACGAGGGAGGAGAACCTTGATAATAACCTTCATTAGGTACGAAGGAGGAGAACCTTGGTCTTGATAATAACATTCATTAGGTACGAGGGAGGAGAACCTTGGTCTTGATAATAACATTCAATAGGTACGAGGGAGGAGAACCTTGGTCTTGATAATAACATTCATTAAGTACGAGGGAGGAGAACCTTGGTCTTGATAATAACCTTCATTAGGTATGAGGGAGGAGAACCTTGGTCTTGATAATAACCTTCATTAGGTACAAGGGAGGAGAACCTTGGTCTTGATAATAACCTTCATTAGGTACAAGGGAGGAGAACCTTGGTCTTGATAATAACCTTCAATAGGTATGAGGGAGGAGAACCTTGGTCTTGATAATAACCTTCATTAGGTACGAGGGAGGAGAACCTTGTTCTTGATAATAACCTTCATTAGGTACGAGGGAGGAGAACCTTGGTCTTGATAATAACCTTCAATAGGTACGAGGGAGGAGAATCTTGGTCTTGATAATAACATTCATTAAGTAAGAGGGAGGAGAACCTTGGTCTTGATAATAACCTTCATTAGGTACGAGGGAGGAGAACCTTGGTCTTGATAATAACCTTCATTAGGTACGAGGGAGGAGAACCTTGGTCTTGATAATAACCTTCATTAGGTACGAGGGAGGAAATCCTTGGTCTTGATAATAACCTTCATTAGGTACGAGGGAGGAGAACCTTGGTCTTGATAATAACCTTCATTAGGTACGAGGGAGGAGAACCTTGATAATAACCTTCATTAGGTACGAGGGAGGAGAACCTTGGTCTTGATAATAACCTTCATTAGGTACGAAGGAGGAGAACCTTGGTCTTGATAATAACATTCATTAGGTACGAGGGAGGAGAACCTTGGTCTTGATAATAACATTCAATAGGTACGAGGGAGGAGAACCTTGGTCTTGATAATAACATTCATTAAGTACGAGGGAGGAGAACCTTGGTCTTGATAATAACCTTCATTAGGTATGAGGGAGGAGAACCTTGGTCTTGATAATAACCTTCATTAGGTACAAGGGAGGAGAACCTTGGTCTTGATAATAACCTTCATTAGGTACAAGGGAGGAGAACCTTGGTCTTGATAATAACCTTCAATAGGTACGAGGGAGGAGAACCTTGGTCTTGATAATAACCTTCATTAGGTACGAGGGAGGAGAACCTTGGTCTTGATAATAACCTTCATTAGGTACGAGAACCTTGGTCTTGATAATAACCTTCATTAGGTACGAAGGAGGAGAACTTTGGTCTTGATAATAACCTTCATTAGGTAGGAGGGAGGAGAACCTTGGTTTTGATAATTACCTTCCTTAGGTAGGAGGGAGAAGAACCTTGGTCTTGATAATAACCTTCATTAGGTACGAGGGAGGAGAACCTTGGTCTTGATAATAACCTTCATTAGGTACGAGGGAGGAGAACCTTGGTCTTGATAATAACCTTCACTAGGTACGAGGGAGGAGAACCTTGGTCTTGATAATAACGTTCACTAGGTACGATGGAGGAGAACCTTGGTCTTGATAATAACCTTCAATAGGTACGAGGGAGGAGAACCTTGGTCTTGATAATAACCTTCATTAGGTACGAGGGAGGAGAACCTTGGTCTTGATAATAACCTTCATTAGGTACGAGGGAGGAGAACCTTGGTCTTGATAATAACCTTCATTAGGTACGAGGGAGGAGAACCTTGGTCTTGATAATAACCTTCATTAGGTACGAGGGAGGAGAACCTTGGTCTTGATAATAACCTTCATTAGGTACGAGGGAGGAGAACCTTGGTCTTGATAATAACCTTCATTAGGTACGAGGGAGGAGAACCTTGGTCTTGATAATAACCTTCATTAGGTACGAGGGAGGAGAACCTTGGTCTTGATAATAACCTTCATTAGGTACGAGGGAGGAGAACCTTGGTCTTGATAATAACCTTCATTAGGTACGAGGGAGGAGAACCTTGGTCTTGATAATAACCTTCATTATGTACGAGGGAGGAGAACCTTGGTCTTGATAATAACCTTCATTAAGCACGAGGGAGGAGAACCTTGGTCTTGATATTAACCTTCATTAGGTACGAGGGAGGAGGACCTTGGTCTTGAAAATAACCTTCATTAGGTACGAGGGAGGAGAACCTTGGTCTTGATAATAACCTTCATTAGGTACAAGGGAGGAGAACCTTGGTCTTGATAATAACCTTCATTAGGTACGAGGGAGGAGAACCTTGATAATAACCTTCATTAGGTATGAGGGAGGAGAACTTTGGTCTTGATAATAACCTTCATTAGGTACGAGTGAGGAGAACCTTGGTCTTGATAATAACCTTCATTAGGTACGAGGGAGGAGAACCTTGGTCTTGATAATAACCTTCATTAGGTACGAGGGAGGAGAACCTTGGTCTTGATAATAACCTTCATTAGGTACGAGGGAGGAGAACCTTGGTCTTGATAATAACCTTCATTAGGTACGAGGGAGGAGAACCTTGGTCTTGATAATAACCTTCATTAGGTACGAGGGAGGAGAACCTTGGTCTTGATAATAACCTTCATTAGGTACGAGGGAGGAGAACCTTGGTCTTGATAATAACCTTCATTATGTACGAGGGAGGAGAACCTTGGTCTTGATAATAACCTTCATTAAGCACGAGGGAGGAGAACCTTGGTCTTGATATTAACCTTCATTAGGTACGAGGGAGGAGGACCTTGGTCTTGAAAATAACCTTCATTAGGTACGAGGGAGGAGAACCTTGGTCTTGATAATAACCTTCATTACGTACAAGGGAGGAGAACCTTGGTCTTGATAATAACCTTCATTAGGTACGAGGGAGGAGAACCTTGATAATAACCTTCATTAGGTATGAGGGAGGAGAACTTTGGTCTTGATAATAACCTTCATTAGGTACGAGTGAGGAGAACCTTGGTCTTGATAATAACCTTCATTAGGTACGAGGGAGGAGAACCTTGGTCTTGATAATAACCTTCATTAGGTACGAGGGAGGAGAACCTTGGTCTTGATAATAACCTTCATTAGGTACGAGGGAGGAGAACCTTGGTCTTGATAATAACCTTCATTAGGTACGAAGGAGAAGAACTTTGGTCTTGATAATAACCTTCATTAGGTACGAGGGAGGAAAACTTTGGTCTTGATAATAACCTTCATTAGGTAGGAGTGAGGAGAACCTTGGTCTTGATAATAACCTTCATTAGGTACGAGGGAGGGGAACCTTGGTCTTGATAATAACATTCATTAGGTACGAGGGAGGAGAACCTTGGTCTTGATAATAACCTTCATTAGGTACGAGGGAGGAGAACCTTGATAATAACCTTCATTAGGTATGAGGGAGGAGAACCTTGGTCTTGATAATAACCTTCATTAGGTACGAGGGAGGAGAACCTTGTTCTTGATAATAACCTTCATTAGGTACGAGGGAGGAGAACCTTGGTCTTGATAATAACCTTCAATAGGTACGAGGGAGGAGAATCTTGGTCTTGATAATAACATTCATTAAGTAAGAGGGAGGAGAACCTTGGTCTTGATAATAACCTTCATTAGGTACGAGGGAGGAGAACCTTGGTCTTGATAATAACCTTCATTAGGTACGAGGGAGGAGAACCTTGGTCTTGATAATAACCTTCATTAGGTACGAGGGAGGAGAACCTTGATAATAACCTTCATTAGGTACGAGGGAGGAGAACCTTGGTCTTGATAATAACCTTCATTAGGTACGAAGGAGGAGAACCTTGGTCTTGATAATAACATTCATTAGGTACGAGGGAGGAGAACCTTGGTCTTGATAATAACATTCAATAGGTACGAGGGAGGAGAACCTTGGTCTTGATAATAACATTCATTAAGTACGAGGGAGGAGAACCTTGGTCTTGATAATAACCTTCATTAGGTATGAGGGAGGAGAACCTTGGTCTTGATAATAACCTTCATTAGGTACGAGGGAGGAGAACCTTGGTCTTGATAATAACCTTCATTAGGTACAAGGGAGGAGAACCTTGGTCTTGATAATAACCTTCAATAGGTACGAGGGAGGAGAACCTTGGTCTTGATAATAACCTTCATTAGGTACGAGGGAGGAGAACCTTGGTCTTGATAATAACCTTCATTAGGTACGAGAACCTTGGTCTTGATAATAACCTTCATTAGGTACGAAGGAGGAGAACTTTGGTCTTGATAATAACCTTCATTAGGTAGGAGGGAGGAGAACCTTGGTTTTGATAATTACCTTCCTTAGGTAGGAGGGAGAAGAACCTTGGTCTTGATAATAACCTTCATTAGGTACGAGGGAGGAGAACCTTGGTCTTGATAATAACCTTCATTAGGTACGAGGGAGGAGAACCTTGGTCTTGATAATAACCTTCACTAGGTACGAGGGAGGAGAACCTTGGTCTTGATAATAACGTTCACTAGGTACGATGGAGGAGAACCTTGGTCTTGATAATAACCTTCAATAGGTACGAGGGAGGAGAACCTTGGTCTTGATAATAACCTTCATTAGGTACGAGGGAGGAGAACCTTGGTCTTGATAATAACCTTCATTAGGTACGAGGGAGGAGAACCTTGGTCTTGATAATAACCTTCATTAGGTACGAGGGAGGAGAACCTTGGTCTTGATAATAACCTTCATTAGGTACGAGGGAGGAGAACCTTGGTCTTGATAATAACCTTCATTAGGTACGAGGGAGGAGAACCTTGGTCTTGATAATAACCTTCATTAGGTACGAGGGAGGAGAACCTTGGTCTTGATAATAACCTTCATTAGGTACGAGGGAGGAGAACCTTGGTCTTGATAATAACCTTCATTAGGTACGAGGGAGGAGAACCTTGGTCTTGATAATAACCTTCATTAGGTACGAGGGAGGAGAACCTTGGTCTTGATAATAACCTTCATTATGTACGAGGGAGGAGAACCTTGGTCTTGATAATAACCTTCATTAAGCACGAGGGAGGAGAACCTTGGTCTTGATATTAACCTTCATTAGGTACGAGGGAGGAGGACCTTGGTCTTGAAAATAACCTTCATTAGGTACGAGGGAGGAGAACCTTGGTCTTGATAATAACCTTCATTAGGTACAAGGGAGGAGAACCTTGGTCTTGATAATAACCTTCATTAGGTACGAGGGAGGAGAACCTTGATAATAACCTTCATTAGGTATGAGGGAGGAGAACTTTGGTCTTGATAATAACCTTCATTAGGTACGAGTGAGGAGAACCTTGGTCTTGATAATAACCTTCATTAGGTACGAGGGAGGAGAACCTTGGTCTTGATAATAACCTTCATTAGGTACGAGGGAGGAGAACCTTGGTCTTGATAATAACCTTCATTAGGTACGAGGGAGGAGAACCTTGGTCTTGATAATAACCTTCATTAGGTACGAAGGAGAAGAACTTTGGTCTTGATAATAACCTTCATTAGGTACGAGGGAGGAAAACTTTGGTCTTGATAATAACCTTCATTAGGTAGGAGTGAGGAGAACCTTGGTCTTGATAATAACCTTCATTAGGTACGAGGGAGGGGAACCTTGGTCTTGATAATAACATTCATTAGGTACGAGGGAGGAGAACCTTGGTCTTGATAATAACCTTCATTAGGTACGAGGGAGGAGAACCTTGATAATAACCTTCATTAGGTATGAGGGAGGAGAACCTTGGTCTTGATAATAACCTTCATTAGGTACGAGGGAGGAGAACCTTGTTCTTGATAATAACCTTCATTAGGTACGAGGGAGGAGAACCTTGGTCTTGATAATAACCTTCAATAGGTACGAGGGAGGAGAATCTTGGTCTTGATAATAACATTCATTAAGTAAGAGGGAGGAGAACCTTGGTCTTGATAATAACCTTCATTAGGTACGAGGGAGGAGAACCTTGGTCTTGATAATAACCTTCATTAGGTACGAGGGAGGAGAACCTTGGTCTTGATAATAACCTTCATTAGGTACGAGGGAGGAGAACCTTGGTCTTGATAATAGCCTTCAATAGGTACGAGGGAGGAGAACCTTGGTCTTGATAATAACCTTCATTAGGTACGAGGGAGGAGAACCTTGGTCTTGATAATAACCTTCATTAGGTACGAGAACCTTGGTCTTGATAATAACCTTCATTAGGTACGAGGGAGGAGAACTTTGGTCTTGATAATTACATTCATTAGGTAGGAGGGAGGAGAACCTTGGTCTTGATAATTACCTTCCTTAGGTAGGAGGGAGAAGAACCTTGGTCTTGATAATAACCTTCATTAGGTACGAGGGAGGAGAACCTTGGCCTTGATAATAACCTTCATTAGGTACGAGGGAGGAGAACCTTGGTCTTGATAATAACCTTCACTAGGTACGAGGGAGGAGAACCTTGGTCTTGATAATAACCTTCACTAGGTACGATGGAGGAGAACCTTGGTCTTGATAATAACCTTCATTAGGTACGAGGGAGGAGAACCTTGGTCTTCATAATAACCTTCATTAGGTACGAGGGAGGAGAACCTTGGTCTTGATAATAACCTTCATTAGGTAGGAGGGAGGAGAACCTTGGTCTTGATAATAACCTTCATTAGGTACGAGGGAGGAGAACCTTGGTCTTGATAATAACCTTCATTAGGTACGAGGGAGGAGAACCTTGTTCTTGATAATAACCTTCATTAGGTACGAGGGAGGAGAACTTTGGTCTTGATAATAACCTTCATTAGGTACGAGGGAGGAGAACCTTGGTCTTGATAATAACCTTCATTAGGTACGAGGGAGGAGAACCTTGGTCTTGATAATAACCTTCATTAGGTACGAGGGAGGAGAACCTTGGTCTTGATAATAACCTTCATTAGGTACGAGGGAGGAGAACCTTGGTCTTGATAATAACCTTCATTAGGTACGAGGGAGGAGGACCTTGGTCTTGATAATAACCTTCATTAGGTACGAGGGAGGAGAACCTTGGTCTTGATAATAACCTTCATTAGGTACGAGGGAGGAGAACCTTGGTCTTGATAATAACCTTCATTAGGTACGAGGGAGGAGAACCTTGGTCTTGATAATAACCTTCATTGGGTACGAGGGAGAAGAACTTTGGTCTTGATAATAAACTTCATTAGGTACAAGGGAGAAGAACGTTGGTCTTGATAATAACCTTCATTAGGTAGGAGTAAGGAGCACCTTGGTCTTGATAATAACCTTCATTAGATACGAGGGAGGAGAACCTTGGTCTTGATAATAACCTTCATTAGGTACGAGGGAGGAGAACCTTGGTCTTGATAATAACCTTCATTAGGTATGAGGGAGGAGAACCTTGGTCTTGATAATAACCTTCATTAGGTACGAGGGAGGAGAACCTTGGTCTTGATAATAACCTTCATTAGGTACGAGGGAGAAGAACCTTGGTCTTGATAATAACCTTCATTAGGTACGAGAACCTTGGTCTTGATAATAACCTTCATTAGGTACGAGGGAGGAGAACTTTGGTCTTGATAATTACCTTCATTAGGTAGGAGGGAGGAGAACCTTGGTCTTGATAATTACCTTCCTTAGGTAGGAGGGAGAAGAACCTTGGTCTTGATAATAACCTTCATTAGGTACGAGGGAGGAGAACCTTGGTCTTGATAATAACCTTCATTAGGTACGAGGGAGGAGAACCTTGGTCTTGATAATAACCTTCATTAGGTACGAGGGAGGAGAACCTTGGTCTTGATAATAACCTTCACTAGGTACGATGGAGGAGAACCTTGGTCTTGATAATAACCTTCATTAGGTACGAGGGAGGAGAACCTTGGTCTTGATAATAACCTTCATTAGGTACGAGGGAGGAGAACCTTGGTCTTGATAATAACCTTCATTAGGTAGGAGGGAGGAGAACCTTGGTCTTGATAATAACCTTCATTAGGTACGAGGGAGGAGAACCTTGGTCTTGATAATAACCTTCATTAGGTACGAGGGAGGAGAACCTTGTTCTTGATAATAACCTTCATTAGGTACGAGGGAGGAGAACTTTGGTCTTGATAATAACCTTCATTAGGTACGAGGGAGGAGAACCTTGGTCTTGATAATAACCTTCATTAGGTACGAGGGAGGAGAACCTTGGTCTTGATAATAACCTTCATTAGGTACGAGGGAGGAGAACCTTGGTCTTGATAATAACCTTCATTAGGTACGAGGGAGGAGAACCTTGGTCTTGATAATAACCTTCATTAGGTACGAGGGAGGAGGACCTTGGTCTTGATAATAACCTTCATTAGGTACGAGGGAGGAGAACCTTGGTCTTGATAATAACCTTCATTAGGTACGAGGGAGGAGAACCTTGGTCTTGATAATAACCTTCATTAGGTACGAGGGAGGAGAACCTTGGTCTTGATAATAACCTTCATTGGGTACGAGGGAGAAGAACTTTGGTCTTGATAATAAACTTCATTAGGTACAAGGGAGAAGAACGTTGGTCTTGATAATAACCTTCATTAGGTAGGAGTAAGGAGCACCTTGGTCTTGATAATAACCTTCATTAGATACGAGGGAGGAGAACCTTGGTCTTGATAATAACCTTCATTAGGTACGAGGGAGGAGAACCTTGGTCTTGATAATAACCTTCATTAGGTATGAGGGAGGAGAACCTTGGTCTTGATAATAACCTTCATTAGGTACGAGGGAGGAGAACCTTGGTCTTGATAATAACCTTCATTAGGTACGAGGGAGAAGAACCTTGGTCTTGATAATAACCTTCATTAGGTACGAGGGAGAAGAACTTTGGTCTTGATAATAACCTTCATTAGGTAGGAGTAAGGAGCACCTTGGTCTTGATAATAACCTTCATTAGGTACGAGGGAGGAGAACCTTGGTCTTGATAATAACCTTCATTAGGTACGAGGGAGGAGAACCTTGGTCTTGATAATAACCTTCATTAGGTACGAGGGAGGAGAACCTTGGTCTTGATAATAACCTTCATTAGGTACGAGGGAGGAGAACCTTGGTCTTGATAATAACCTTCATTAGGTATGAGGGAGGAGAACCTTGGTCTTGATAATAACCTTCAATAGGTACGAGGGAGGAGAACCTTGGTCTTGATAATAACCTTCAATAGGTACGAGGGAGGAGAACCTTGGTCTTGATAATAACCTTCATTAGGTACGAGGGAGGAGAACCTTGGTCTTGATAATAACCTTCATTAGGTAGGAGGGAGGAGAACCTTGGTCTTGATAATAACCTTCATTAGGTACGAGGGAGGAGAACCTTGGTCTTGATAATAACCTTCATTAGGTACGAGGGAGGAGAACCTTGGTCTTGATAATAACCTTCATTAAGTACGAGGGAGGAGAACCTTGGTCTTGATAATAACCTTCATTAGGTAGGAGGGAGGAGAACTTTGGTCTTGATAATAACCTTCATTAGGTAGGAGGGAGGAGAATCTTGGTCTTGATAATAACCTTCATTAGGTACGAGGGAGGAGAACCTTGGTCTTGATAATAACCTTCATTAGGTACGAGGGAGGAGAACCTTGGTCTTGATAATAACCTTCATTAGGTTCGAGGGAGGAGAACCTTGGTCTTGATAATAACCTTCATTAGGTACGAGGGAGGAGAACCTTTGTCTTGATAATAACCTTCATTAGGTACGAGGGAGGAGAACCTTGGTCTTGATAATAACCTTCAATAGGTACGAGGGAGGAGAACCTTGGTCTTGATAATAACCTTCATTAGGTACGAGGGAGGAGAACCTTGGTCTTGATAATAACCTTCATTAGGTACGAGAACCTTGGTCTTGATAATAACCTTCATTAGGTACGAGGGAGGAGAACTTTGGTCTTGATAATTACATTCATTAGGTAGGAGGGAGGAGAACCTTGGTCTTGATAATTACCTTCCTTAGGTAGGAGGGAGAAGAACCTTGGTCTTGATAATAACCTTCATTAGGTACGAGGGAGGAGAACCTTGGTCTTGATAATAACCTTCATTAGGTACGAGGGAGGAGAACCTTGGTCTTGATAATAACCTTCATTAGGTACGAGGGAGGAGAACCTTGGTCTTGATAATAACCTTCACTAGGTACGATGGAGGAGAACCTTGGTCTTGATAATAACCTTCATTAGGTACGAGGGAGGAGAACCTTGGTCTTGATAATAACCTTCATTAGGTACGAGGGAGGAGAACCTTGGTCTTGATAATAACCTTCATTAGGTACGAGGGAGGAGAACCTTGGTCTTGATAATAACCTTCATTAGGTACGAGGGAGGAGAACCTTGGTCTTGATAATAACCTTCATTAGGTACGAGGGAGGAGAACCTTGTTCTTGATAATAACCTTCATTAGGTACGAGGGAGGAGAACCTTGGTCTTGATAATAACCTTCATTAGGTACGAGGGAGGAGAACCTTGGTCTTGATAATAACCTTCATTAGGTACGAGGGAGGAGAACCTTGGTCTTGATAATAACCTTCATTAGGTACGAGGGAGGAGAACCTTGGTCTTGATAATAACCTTCATTAGGTACGAGGGAGGAGAACCTTGGTCTTGATAATAACCTTCATTAGGTACAAGTGGGGGGAGAACCTTGGTCTTGATAATAACCTTCATTATGTACGAGGGAGGAGAACCTTGGTCTTGATAATAACCTTCATTAAGCACGAGGGAGGAGAACCTTGGTCTTGATATTAACCTTCATTAGGTACGAGGGAGGAGGACCTTGGTCTTGATAATAACCTTCATTAGGTACGAGGGAGGAGAACCTTGGTCTTGATAATAACCTTCATTAGGTACAAGGGAGGAGAACCTTGGTCTTGATAATAACCTTCATTAGGTACGAGGGAGGAGAACCTTGATAATAACCTTCATTAGGTACGAGGGAGGAGAACCTTGGTCTTGATAATAACCTTCATTAGGTACGAGGGAGGAGAACCTTGGTCTTGATAATAACCTTCATTAGGTACGAGGGAGGAGAACCTTGGTCTTGATAATAACCTTCATTAAGTACGAGGGAGGAGAACCTTGGTCTTGATAATAACCTTCATTAGGTAGGAGGGAGGAGAACCTTGGTCTTGATAATAACCTTTATTAGGTACGAGGGAGGAGAACCTTGGTCTTGATAATAACCTTCATTAGGTAGGAGGGAGGAGAACCTTGGTCTTGATAATAACCTTCATTAGGTACGAGGGAGGAGAACCTTGGTCTTGATAATAACCTTCATTAGGTACGAGGGAGGAGAACCTTGGTCTTGATAATAACCTTCATTAAGTACGAGGGAGGAGAACCTTGGTCTTGATAATAACCTTCATTAGGTAGGAGGGAGGAGAACTTTGGTCTTGATAATAACCTTCATTAGGTACGAGGGAGGAGAACCTTGGTCTTAATAATAAACCTTCATTAGGTACGAGGGAGGAGAACCTTGGTCTTGATAATAACCTTCATTAGGTACGAGGGAGGAGAACCTTGGTCTTGATAATAACCTTCATTAGGTACGAGGGAGGAGAACCTTGGTCTTGATAATAACCTTCAATAGGTACGAGGGAGGAGAACCTTGGTCTTGATAATAACCTTCATTAGGTACGAGGGAGGAGAACCTTGGTCTTGATAATAACCTTCATTAGGTACGAGAACCTTGGTCTTGATAATAACCTTCATTAGGTACGAGGGAGGAGAACTTTGGTCTTGATAATTACCTTCATTAGGTAGGAGGGAGGAGAACCTTGGTCTTGATAATTACCTTCCTTAGGTAGGAAGGAGAAGAACCTTGGTCTTGATAATAACCTTCATTAGGTACGAGGGAGGAGAACCTTGGTCTTGATAATAACCTTCATTAGGTACGAGGGAGGAGAACCTTGGTCTTGATAATAACCTTCACTAGGTACGAGGGAGGAGAACCTTGGTCTTGATAATAACCTTCACTAGGTACGATGGAGGAGAACCTTGGTCTTGATAATAACCTTCATTAGGTACGAGGGAGGAGAACCTTGGTCTTGATAATAACCTTCATTAGGTACGAGGGAGGAGAACCTTGGTCTTGATAATAACCTTCATTAGGTACGAGGGAGGAGAACTTTGGTCTTGATAATAACCTTCATTAGGTAGGAGGGAGGAGAACCTTGGTCTTGATAATAACCTTCATTAGGTACGAGGGAGGAGAACCTTGTTCTTGATAATAACCTTCATTAGGTACGAGGGAGGAGGACCTTGGTCTTGATAATAACCTTCATTAGGTACGAGGGAGGAGAACCTTGGTCTTGATAATAACCTTCATTAGGTACAAGGGAGGAGAACCTTGGTCTTGATAATAACCTTCATTAGGTACGAGGGAGGAGAACCTTGATAATAACCTTCATTAGGTACGAGGGAGGAGAACCTTGGTCTTGATAATAACCTTCATTAGGTACGAGGGAGGAGAACCTTGGTCTTGATAATAACCTTCATTAGGTACGAGGGAGGAGAACCTTGGTCTTGATAATAACCTTCATTAAGTACGAGGGAGGAGAACCTTGGTCTTGATAATAACCTTCATTAGGTACGAGGGAGGAGAACCTTGGTCTTGATAATAACCTTTATTAGGTACGAGGGAGGAGAACCTTGGTCTTGATAATAACCTTCATTAGGTAGGAGGGAGGAGAACCTTGGTCTTGATAATAACCTTCATTAGGTACGAGGGAGGAGAACCTTGGTCTTGATAATAACCTTCATTAGGTACGAGGGAGGAGAACCTTGGTCTTGATAATAACCTTCATTAAGTACGAGGGAGGAGAACCTTGGTCTTGATAATAACCTTCATTAGGTAGGAGGGAGGAGAACTTTGGTCTTGATAATAACCTTCATTAGGTACGAGGGAGGAGAACCTTGGTCTTAATAATAAACCTTCATTAGGTACGAGGGAGGAGAACCTTGGTCTTGATAATAACCTTCATTAGGTACGAGGGAGGAGAACCTTGGTCTTGATAATAACCTTCATTAGGTACGAGGGAGGAGAACCTTGGTCTTGATAATAACCTTCAATAGGTACGAGGGAGGAGAACCTTGGTCTTGATAATAACCTTCATTAGGTACGAGGGAGGAGAACCTTGGTCTTGATAATAACCTTCATTAGGTACGAGAACCTTGGTCTTGATAATAACCTTCATTAGGTACGAGGGAGGAGAACCTTGGTCTTGATAATAACCTTCATTAAGTACGAGGGAGGAGAACCTTGGTCTTGATAATAACCTTCATTAGGTACGAGGGAGGAGAACCTTGGTCTTGATAATAACCTTTATTAGGTACGAGGGAGGAGAACCTTGGTCTTGATAATAACCTTCATTAGGTAGGAGGGAGGAGAACCTTGGTCTTGATAATAACCTTCATTAGGTACGAGGGAGGAGAACCTTGGTCTTGATAATAACCTTCATTAGGTACGAGGGAGGAGAACCTTGGTCTTGATAATAACCTTCATTAAGTACGAGGGAGGAGAACCTTGGTCTTGATAATAACCTTCATTAGGTAGGAGGGAGGAGAACTTTGGTCTTGATAATAACCTTCATTAGGTACGAGGGAGGAGAACCTTGGTCTTAATAATAAACCTTCATTAGGTACGAGGGAGGAGAACCTTGGTCTTGATAATAACCTTCATTAGGTACGAGGGAGGAGAACCTTGGTCTTGATAATAACCTTCATTAGGTACGAGGGAGGAGAACCTTGGTCTTGATAATAACCTTCAATAGGTACGAGGGAGGAGAACCTTGGTCTTGATAATAACCTTCATTAGGTACGAGGGAGGAGAACCTTGGTCTTGATAATAACCTTCATTAGGTACGAGAACCTTGGTCTTGATAATAACCTTCATTAGGTACGAGGGAGGAGAACCTTGGTCTTGATAATAACCTTCATTAAGTACGAGGGAGGAGAACCTTGGTCTTGATAATAACCTTCATTAGGTACGAGGGAGGAGAACCTTGGTCTTGATAATAACCTTTATTAGGTACGAGGGAGGAGAACCTTGGTCTTGATAATAACCTTCATTAGGTAGGAGGGAGGAGAACCTTGGTCTTGATAATAACCTTCATTAGGTACGAGGGAGGAGAACCTTGGTCTTGATAATAACCTTCATTAGGTACGAGGGAGGAGAACCTTGGTCTTGATAATAACCTTCATTAAGTACGAGGGAGGAGAACCTTGGTCTTGATAATAACCTTCATTAGGTAGGAGGGAGGAGAACTTTGGTCTTGATAATAACCTTCATTAGGTACGAGGGAGGAGAACCTTGGTCTTAATAATAAACATTAGGTACGAGGGAGGAGAACCTTGGGCTTGATAATAACCTTCATTAGGTACGAGGGAGGAGAACCTTGGTCTTGATAATAACCTTCATTAGGTACGAGGGAGGAGAATCTTGGTCTTGATAATAACCTTCATTAGGTACGAGGGAAGAGAACCATGGTCTTGATAATAACCTTCATTAGGTACGAGGGAGAACCTTGGTCTTGATAATAACCTTCATTAGGTACGAGGGAGGAGAACCTTGGTCTTGATAATAACCTTCATTAGGTAGGAGGGAGGAGAACCTTGGTCTTGATAATAACCTTCATTAGGTACGAGGGAGGAGAACCTTGGTCTTGATAATAACCTTCATTAGGTAGGAGGGAGGAGAACCTTGGTCTTGATAATAACCTTCATTAGGTACGAGGGAGAAGAACCTTGGTCTTGATAATAACATTCATTAGGTACAAGGGAGAAGAACTTTGGTCTTGATAATAACCTTCATTAGGTAGGAGTAAGGAGCACCTTGGTCTTGATAATAACCTTCATTAGGTACGAGGGAGGAGAACCTTGGTCTTGATAATAACCTTCACTAGGTACGAGGGAGGAGAACCTTGGTCTTGATAATAACCTTCATTAGGTACGAGGGAGGAGAACCTTGGTCTTGATAATAACCTTCACTAGGTACGAGGGAGGAGAACCTTGGTCTTGATAATAACCTTCATTAGGTACGAGGGAGGAGAACTTTGGTCTTGATAATAACCTTCATTAGGTAGGAGGGAGGAGAACCTTGGTCTTGATAATTACCTTCCTTAGGTAGGAGTGAGAAGAACCTTGGTCTTGATAATAACCTTCATTAGGTATGAGGGAGGAGAACCTTGGTCTTGATAATAACCTTCATTAGGTACGAGGGAGGAGAACCTTGGTCTTGATAATAACCTTCATTAGGTACGAGGGAGGAGAACCTTGGTCTTGATAATAACCTTCATTAGGTACGAGGGAGGAGAACCTTGGTCTTGATAATAACCTTCATTAGGTACGAGGGAGGAGAACCTTGGTCTTGATAATAACCTTCATTAGGTACGAGGGAGGAGAACCTTGGTCTTGATAATAACCTTCATTAGGTACGAGAACCTTGGTCTTGATAATAACCTTCATTAGGTACGAGGGAGGAGAACTTTGGTCTTGACATCATTATCTACCCACATATCAAATTTTGATGATATCGGACAATGTTGAATTTTTGCGGTATTGTGGCAGCCATTTTGAAAATGGCGATCGGTAGAAATTTTTTAATGTCGGGAATCAATTCGGGACATCATTATCTACCCACATATCAAATTTTGATGATATCGGACAATGTTGAATTTTTGCGGTATTGTGGCGGCCATATTGAAAATGGCAGACATCTCGAAAATTTTGAAAACGCAGAATTGCTCCTCTAATGGTGACCTATTACTATGTCAAATTTTATGTCTCTATCATTATCCATTTAGAAGTTATCAACATTAATGTACGAAATTTCAACTTTCCCATAGGATTCTATAGTAACCTCCACCCCCTTTGAACCCCTCAAAATATGACTTTGACCCCCTTTACCACAAAGCTGAAAACTTTAGGACCAAATAGAAACATATATCTATAACTCCACCAAGTTTCATGAAATTCTGTCCAGTAGTTCCTGAGATCTGCTGTGGACAAATTCATGGTCCACGGAAAGAAAGAAAGAAAGAAAGAAAGAGAATAATAATAATAATAATAATAATAATAATAATAAGAAATGGAGCAAAAACAATAAGTCTCCAAACGTTGTTTGGGAGACTTAATTAACATACGCCCACAAATTGTCGAGTTAAAGATCAAATTAAAGAAAACCTATCAAATATTCATGGTTACAACTGCCATCATGGATATCAAAAAGGCATCTGCTAAACCGCCACATGGCTTATCTTTCTGTTATTATCTCCCTTCAAACATTAGCGCGAAATGACGTTGCGGGAATGACTGCGTTTTTAAGGAGGCCGTCATTTTAAGCAATTATGGCATGTTATAAAACAAAAGCACTCATGAATAAGCGCATATTGAAGCATCAATATGTAAACCATCTAATATATATCAAAAATTAAGCCGAAATGACAATTGGGACATGTTGCGGAAATGATATTTTGAATATTAACCTTCGAAAAAATTATGTATACTATGAAAATTAAATGAAAAAAAAAATTCTATCCAATTTACAATCTCTTTTTCTCTTACATTTAAGAAAAAAAATTGGCAAATTTATCTGTTATTTTGTTTTAAACACCCCGGTCACTATAAATATGCTTCAAGTCAAATATTCACCCACGGGTGTATCCATTAATTCTGTAAACAAGCCAAAATATTGCTTTATTTAACCCAAATTGTGCTTTAGGAGAACATTCATGATACCCTGAGGTGCCTCTCAGCTAAAATTTTGCTTTCTCATGCCGAATCCACATAAAAAGAATTTTTCAACCTACAACTGTAAAAGGATATTTTTCATGTCTAAAAAATTCAAATAATGCTGATGAGTCTAATTAGACTACACGGTTGTAATAGCGGAAATTTATCAATCTGCTGTTCTAAATTTAGAGAATTCAAAATTATAAATGCAAAACCCATCTAAAGTTTATTACATTGATTCTAAATTTCATTGAAAAAGCAAAAGAAAAATATTTTTAAACTTGTGCGTCTAAAGTTTAAGATGGCCATCAAGAATGAACCTGATTCAAAACCTGTGAAAAAAAATCAAATACATGATTAAATCAGAAAACACTATTTTTTGCAATTAACACTTGTAATTTAACCAAATAAAAATCGCTTCGTTTCGTTCCGTTTCTCTTGCATCTTGTTTTGTTTCATATTGTTCAGTTTCGTTTCTTGTTTTACAATCACCTAGAAATAAATGACATCACACTATCTTAATCAAGATGTCGCAAGACCCACGACATATCCGGAAGCTTATTATACATGATACAATATATAACTTTAACATCCTTACCTCATAATCTTTTCCCCGTTCATAAATATCAAGATATTGGTGTTCATTGTCACAGTTCAGTCGTTTAATTATCCATCTTCCACGAGTTCCACATCCATATATTATGAACACATCAGCAGCTGCACGAATAGCTATTGCACAATTTCCAGCCCAGTTGCGATCACTAAACCATTTATGAATAGTATTCACCTAAGTGTAACAAATTATGATGTAGTCACTAAATTTGCCCCACTGGATTTTTTTACTGTCAATGTTACTTAGGTCGCTATCATAACACCTCTAGCGTTAGTAACATGATAGGACATCTAAATTGGCGATTCCTAGAAGATGGAAGATCAGCTCCATGTATTTCATATAAGATCTCACATGAACTAGTAGCTATCCCAAAAACAGACATACTCATACCACCATTTAGATTCTCCCGGAACATGCACTCACTCTCAATCTCATACCAAATACCACCAACACGCTTACAACTCAGACATCAATCTTTCTTTCCGCGAACAATACGAAACTAGAACAGTCTCCACTGAACACTTTGAAGAGAGACTCTGCTGAGTCATTCAAATCAGTTGTCTCACTCATTAACCACTAGTTTAACAATAACTCATGTATAGTTTTATCATAAAATAAAAAGTAAAAAAACAAACTTATTAAATTTCATTTTCTAAAGTAAAATAGCACCCGAAGCACAGTACCCAACGTTATTGGCGGAATCTTCAGTTAGTTGAAGGTGGTCTCTTATATAGTAGAAGTAGAACGTATTACCCATAGGGACTTGTTTTTATGTCATATAAAAAACGTAAATAGTATTCACCTAAGGGCAACAATAAAAACGTAGATATCGGATAACCTTCATCAGGGACACTCAAAACCGAAAGATTGGAAAGCCAAATAATTTAAAGTTTTGGTAGCAATGAAACCAAAGGGCCTAAACAGGATAGCTAAAATAAAATTATGACATAGTCATAGGGACTTGCTCCTAGCAACTAAATTTGCCCCACTGAATTTTTTTACTGTCAATGTATTCCCCACTTGGCACTTAAAAATCACAAGTGAGTAATGCATTGACTGACAGTGAAAACAAATCAGTGGGGCAAATTTAGTGACCGGGAGCACTCGCTACCTCGAACTCAAAGCAAGAATATGGTCCATTCATAATAATAGTTCTTTCCATTACTCTAATACTCTGTAGATACTAAGATCTTTTGCACATTCCCGATTTAATACCAATATTATACATTTTTATATTTCTATACGAGTTATTTCCCTTACGATGGGTAAACTGGTACTGGTCTAGCCACAGGCACTTGACCGATGGACCTTAATTTCCCAGTGTTTGCCACGGGGGTACGTATTTCCAGTGATAGTAACAATGTAGGGCCTCTATTTCTGGGTCCTGGGTCCACACGAATACTAGAAATAAACACAAGGTAAGCAACACAATGCCGGGCGGGTTACTGCTAAATTTCTTATTATTATCGATTTCCCTGATATCTGAAAAATAAACGGATGGAATGCACTAACCTTGTGGACCCCCATCAGCTGTTGTGCCCCTGGTTTACTGTCGTATTCGTACTATTTTGCATATATACCCCCGACAACCTGTTCCCAAGACCGATTGTCAACTTAGTCGGAGGTCTATTTTGGATTCTCTCGGACTCCAACGTGTCTTTTGATGGCCAGTCCAGTTTTTCCCCGGGGTTTGTCAAATATGGTTCCATTGTGGCAAAGGGTTGATATTTGTTCACCTGTTGTTTTTATACCTACCATGTGATTAAAAAAGACATTTCATTCTGTTTTTTCTAAAGTTTGAAATAGTCTGCCAAATAAATGTATTCGATCAGCCAGATTTGTTCTTCTAAAGACACGTTGGAGTCTGAGAGAATCCAAAATGTTTATTGGGGAAGCCATAAAGCCCTGGTAGGTACATGCTCCACTAATTACAGGTAAGACCAGATGTTCGTAAATTACAGGTAAATTGACATGACATTTTTCGTTTTTATTAAAAGCTGTGACTAATATTTAGTATAAATTAATTCTAATTCAAAGTTAATTTTGAATTTATATTTTCTTTTTTCATGTTTGCATTAGAAGATTATATTTATTTTAAGAAATGTTTCTTGTTTAATAAGGAAATAAAAATAGTTGAATAGCAATAAATAAAAGAAAATTTGTCGTAATGCATGTATAATGTAAACTAGAGGCTCCCAGGAGCCTGTAATCGCTCACCTGATTTTCAATTTGACATCTAAAGTTGATAGAAAATGGGGGTGTTACACATAATTTTGAAAGTGGGCCACCCAAAGATCATTTCAACTCAAATTTCTGAGCAAAAGATTTTGATGTGATTTTTTATCTCATAATATTCCTAAATGGAATAAACTGGCTGAAAAAATCTCACAAAAAACCCAGAATATATGTTAAACTACTCATTGTCATATAGCTGCAGTTAAAATTTGAGTTCATTTTGATTTGTAATAGAGCGGAAATTGACAACTAAAGAAATTTCTATTTTTAGTAACAGCAGCCATCTTGAATGGAGGGTGGAGCTGTCGGACACAATTTTGAAATGGGACTACCCAAGGACTATCCCTGCCAGGTTTGGTTTAATTTGGTTCAGCGGTTTCAGAGGAAAAGATTTAAATGTGATCTTTTATCAAAATATGTCTAATTTGTATAATCAGTATAAATCGGTTGAAAGAAAAAATTCACAGAAAAACCCAGAATATAAGTTAATCTACTCATTGTCATGTAGTTGCAGTTAAAATTTGAGCTCATTTTGATTGATAATATAGCAGCAATGGACAATTGAAGAAATTTCTATTTTTAGTAACAGCCGCCATCTTGAAAGGAGGATGGAGCTGTCGGACACAATTTTGAAATGGGATTACCCAAGGACTATCCCTGCCAGGTTTGGTTTAATTTGGTTCAGCGGTTTCAGAGGAAAAGATTTAAATGTGATCTTTTATCAAAATATGCCTAATTTGCATAATCGTTATAAATTGGCTAAAGGAAAATTTCACAGAAAACCCCGGAATATATATATGCTAAACTACTCATTGCCATGTAGCTGCAGTTAATATTTGAGCTAATTTTGGTTTATACTAAAGCAGCAATGGACAATAGAAGAAATTTCTATTTTTAGTAACAGTAGCCATCTTGAATGGAAGGTGGGGCTGTCGGACACAATTTTGAAAGGGACCCACCCAAGGACCATCCCTGCCATGCTTAGTGTAATTTGGTTCAGCGGTTTCAGAGGAGAAGATTTAAATGTGATCTTTTATCAAAATATGCCTAATTTGCATAATCGGTATAAATCGGCTGAAAGAAAAATTTCACAGAAAAACGCGGAATATAGGTTAAACTACTCCTTACTGTGTAGCTGCAGTTAAAATTTGAGCTCATTTTGACTTATGCTAAAGCAGCAATGGACAATTGAAGAAATTTCTATTTTTAGTAACAGCAGCCATCTTGAATGGAGGGCGGGGCTGTCGGACACAATTTTGAAAGGGACCCACCCTGCCAGGTTTGGTTTAATTTGGTTCAGCGGTTTCAGAGGAGAAGATTTAAATGTGATCTTTTATCAAAATATGCCTAATTTGCATAATCGGTATATATCGGCTGAAAGAAAAATTTCACAGAAAACCCCGGAATATATATATGCTAAACTACTCATTGCCATGTAGCTGCAGTTAAAATTTGAGCTAATTTTGGTTTATACTAAAGCAGCAATGGACAATAGAAGAAATTTCTATTTTTAGTAACAGTAGCCATCTTGAATGGAAGGTGGGGTTGTCGTCGGACACAATATTGAAAGGGACCACCCAAGGACCATCCCTGCCAGGTTTACTGTAATTTGGTTCAGCGGTTTCAGAGGAGAAGATTTAAATGTGATCTTTTATCAAAATATGCCTAATTTGCATAATCGGTATAAATCGGCTGAAAGAAAAATTTCACAGAAAAACCCAGAATATATGTTAATCTACTCATTGTCATGTAACTGCAGTTAAAATTTGAGCTCATTTTGATTGATAATATAGCAGCAATGAACAATTGAAGAAATTTCTATTTTTAGTAACAGCAGCCATCTTGAAAGGAGGGTGGAGCTGTCGGACACAATTTTGAAATGGGACTACCCAAGGACTATCCCTGCCAGGTTTGGTTTAATTTGGTTCAGCGGTTTCAGAGGAGAAGATTTAAATGTGATCTTTTATCAAAATATGCCTAATTTGCATAATCGGTATAAATCGGCTGAAAGAAAAATTTCACAGAAAAACGCGGAATATAGGTTAAACTACTCCTTACTGTGTAGCTGCAGTTAAAATTTGAGCTCATTTTGACTTATGCTAAAGCAGCAATGGACAATTGAAGAAATTTCTATTTTTAGTAACAGCAGCCATCTTGAATGGAGGGCGGGGCTGTCGGACACAATTTTGAAAGGGACCCACCCTGCCAGGTTGGGTTTAATTTGGTTCAGCGGTTTCAGAGGAGAAGATTTAAATGTGATCTTTTATCAAAATATGCCTAATTTGCATAATCGGTATATATCGGCTGAAAGAAAAATTTCACAGAAAAACCCGGAATATATGTTAAACTACTCCTTGTAGCTGCAGTTAAAATTTGAGCTCATTTTGACTTATACTAAAGCAGCAATGAACAATTAAAATTTCATCCCCCCTTTTTTCTATTTTTAGCTTGGCGACCATCTTGGTTGGAAGTCGGGATCACCGGACACAATTTTGGAAGGGGGCCATCCAAGGACCATTCCACTAAAGTTTGGTTCAAATTGGCCCAGTGGCTTCAGGAGTTGATTAAAATGTGAAAAGTTAACGGACGGACGGACGGACGACGGACGCTCAGTGGTGACAATAGCTCACAGACTCACCTGACCCAAAGGGTCAGGTGAGTTCAAAACGGTTATGTCGTCATACCACTTCCGGTCTCAGATAATTGACCATTATGACTTTAATTATGATCTGTAAAGATAGACCATGATACCAACATGTTGAAATGTAAAAATTAACTGTGAATGTTCTATATTGTCATCTGTATAGCGATTTTAGTGCATCTGTTGTATAATAAACGACCCATTTCCATGTGACCTTCACCAGTGTTTTAAATAACACGCCACAGCTTGTGTTGATGCGAGTGTTCTAAAAATAGCCATCCAATAGCCATAGGTGACCTAATACCACTGCTCTTATAACCCAGTTCAGATATCTTGCATAATATATCACACTGTATACATGATACACGTTACAGTATAATTGTATGCAATATTTTTGCCAGTTTCTGCTGCTTTATTTTGTTTTATTGTTCCTTCGGCATTTAATTTTAAACGTTTTTCTTCAATTTCAGCTTCTGTTGTATCAAATGTTTTACAACCTTTACTCTCCATTGTTTTACTTTTATTGATCATAAATGCACTCAATACACAGCATGACCTAATTCTTGTGCTTGGTCATCCTGTCAATCAGGGAGAGGCGTGTCTTTGTTGAAAATTCATTGATAGAACCCACGTGGTTGCGTTTTTGTAAGTAGAAATACGGGGTATAAATAATTTCGCATGCAAACATCGGTGTTTGTCCCCGCTGCATAAACCAATCACCGTTTAGAAAAAACGCTACACAGAAGACAATGTTATTTAGATATGAGGAGGCAAACTCACACTGTCATCGTTTGATTGATGTTGTCTGCACATGTTTCTATTTTTAGTAAGATTAGGTGCGTGGGAAAGTTCACCTGAGCAGCATGCTTAAATTTTGATTCATTCATGTAGTTTAGGATTAATAAATTGATAGCTCAGAAATCGGTGTTTTCTATGTGTGTACACTAAGTAAGATACCACAATTATGTATGTGCCAAAATACATTTCTAAAAAAAAATGCAATGTCGTGTACTAGACTCAAATAAGTTAAAAATATAAATAATTATACCCGTATATCATAACGATAATACATTTTTCTATTCGTTAATTCAATTAAATGAATTACAATTTTATTTCTTTTTTTTAATTCAGTTATATATAATATAGAGATAAAGTACAAACAAACAGGACACGAGCACCACCAGCCTCTCCACATACCTAAAGTACAAACAAACAGGACAAGAGCACCACCAGCCTCTCTACATAACTAAAGTACAAACAAACAGGACAAGAGCACCACCAGCCTCTCCACATACCTAAAGTACAAACAAACAGGACAAGAGCACCACCAGCCTCTCCACATACCTAAAGTACAAACAAACAGGACAAGAGCACCACCAGCCTCTCCACATACCCAAAGTACAAACAAACAGGACAAGAGCACCACCAGCCTCTCCACATACCTAAAGTACAAACAAACAGGACAAGAGCACCACCAGCCTCTCCACATACCTAAAGTACAAACAAACAGGACAAGAGCACCACCAGCCTCTCCACATACCCAAAGTACAAACAAACAGGACAAGAGCACCACCAGCCTCTCCACATACCTAAAGTACAAACAAACAGGACAAGAGCACCACCAGCCTCTCCACATACCTAAAGTACAAACAAACAGGACAAGAGCACCACCAGCCTCTCCACATACCTAAAGTACAAACAAACAGGACAAGAGCACCACCAGCCTCTCCACATACCTAAAGTACAAACAAACAGGACAAGAGCACCACCAGCCTCTCCACATACCCAAAGTACAAACAAACAGGACAAGAGCACCACCAGCCTCTCCACATACCTAAAGTACAAACAAACAGGACAAGAGCACCACCAGCCTCTCCACATACCCAAAGTACAAACAAACAGGACAAGAGCACCACCAGCCTCTCCACATACCTAAAGTACAAACAAACAGGACAAGAGCACCACCAGCCTCTCCACATACCCAAAGTACAAACAAACAGGACAAGAGCACCACCAGCCTCTCCACATACCTAAAGTACAAACAAACAGGACAAGAGCACCACCAGCCTCTCCACATACCCAAAGTACAAACAAACAGGACAAGAGCACTACCAGCCTCTCCACATACCCAAAGTACAAACAAACAGGACAAGAGCACCACCAGCCTCTCCACATACCCAAAGTACAAACAAACAGGACAAGAGCACCACCAGCCTCTCCACATACCCAAAGTACAAACAAACAGGACAAGAGCACCACCAGCCTCTCCACATACCCAAAGTACAAACAAACAGGACAAGAGCACCACCAGCCTCTCCACATACCCAAAGTACAAACAAACAGGACAAGAGCACCACCAGCCTCTCCACATACCCAAAGTACAAACAAACAGGACAAGAGCACCACCAGCCTCTCCACATACCCAAAGTACAAACAAACAGGACAAGAGCACCACCAGCCTCTCCACATACCCAAAGTACAAACAAACAGGACAAGAGCACCACCAGCCTCTCCACATACCCAAAGTACAAACAAACAGGACAAGAGCACCACCAGCCTCTCCACATACCCAAAGTACAAACAAACAGGACAAGAGCACCACCAGCCTCTCCACATACCCAAAGTACAAACAAACAGGACAAGAGCACCACCAGCCTCTCCACATATCTAAAGTACAAACAAACAGGACAAGAGCACCACCAGCCTCTCCACATACCCAAAGTACAAACAAACAGGACAAGAGCACCACCAGCCTCTCCACATACCCAAAGTACAAACAAACAGGACAAGAGCACCACCAGCCTCTCCACATACCCAAAGTACAAACAAACAGGACAAGAGCACCACCAGCCTCTCCACATACCTAAAGTACAAACAAACAGGACAAGAGCACCACCAGCCTCTCCACATACCCAAAGTACAAACAAACAGGACAAGAGCACCACCAGCCTCTCCACATACTCAAAGTACAAACAAACAGGACAAGAGCACCACCAGCCTCTCCACATACCCAAAGTACAAACAAACAGGACAAGAGCACCACCAGCCTCTCCACATACTCAAAGTACAAACAAACAGGACAAGAGCACCACCAGCCTCTCCACATACCTAAAGTACAAACAAACAGGACAAGAGCACCACCAGCCTCTCCACATACCCAAAGTACAAACAAACAGGACAAGAGCACCACCAGCCTCTCCACATACTCAAAGTACAAACAAACAGGACAAGAGCACCACCAGCCTCTCCACATACTCAAAGTACAAACAAACAGGACAAGAGCACCACCAGCCTCTCCACATACCTAAAGTACAAACAAACAGGACAAGAGCACCACCAGCCTCTCCACATACCCAAAGTACAAACAAACAGGACAAGAGCACCACCAGCCTCTCCACATACCCAAAGTACAAACAAACAGGACAAGAGCACCACCAGCCTCTCCACATACCTAAAGTACAAACAAACAGGACAAGAGCACCACCAGCCTCTCCACATACCTAAAGTACAAACAAACAGGACAAGAGCACCACCAGCCTCTCCACATACCTAAAGTACAAACAAACAGGACAAGAGCACCACCAGCCTCTCCACATACCTAAAGTACAAACAAACAGGACAAGAGCACCACCAGCCTCTCCACATACCTAAAGTACAAACAAACAGGACAAGAGCACCACCAGCCTCTCCACATACCTAAAGTACAAACAAACAGGACAAGAGCACCACCAGCCTCTCCACATACCTAAAGTACAAACAAACAGGACAAGAGCACCACCAGCCTCTCCACATACCTAAAGTACAAACAAACAGGACAAGAGCACCACCAGCCTCTCCACATACCCAAAGTACAAACAAACAGGACAAGAGCACCACCAGCCTCTCCACATACCTAAAGTACAAACAAACAGGACAAGAGCACCACCAGCCTCTCCACATACCCAAAGTACAAACAAACAGGACAAGAGCACTACCAGCCTCTCCACATACCCAAAGTACAAACAAACAGGACAAGAGCACCACCAGCCTCTCCACATACCCAAAGTACAAACAAACAGGACAAGAGCACCACCAGCCTCTCCACATACCCAAAGTACAAACAAACAGGACAAGAGCACCACCAGCCTCTCCACATACCCAAAGTACAAACAAACAGGACAAGAGCACCACCAGCCTCTCCACATACCCAAAGTACAAACAAACAGGACAAGAGCACCACCAGCCTCTCCACATACCCAAAGTACAAACAAACAGGACAAGAGCACCACCAGCCTCTCCACATACCCAAAGTACAAACAAACAGGACAAGAGCACCACCAGCCTCTCCACATACCCAAAGTACAAACAAACAGGACAAGAGCACCACCAGCCTCTCCACATACCCAAAGTACAAACAAACAGGACAAGAGCACCACCAGCCTCTCCACATACCCAAAGTACAAACAAACAGGACAAGAGCACCACCAGCCTCTCCACATACCCAAAGTACAAACAAACAGGACAAGAGCACCACCAGCCTCTCCACATATCTAAAGTACAAACAAACAGGACAAGAGCACCACCAGCCTCTCAACATACCCAAAGTACAAACAAACAGGACAAGAGCACCACCAGCCTCTCCACATACCCAAAGTACAAACAAACAGGACAAGAGCACCACCAGCCTCTCCACATACCCAAAGTACAAACAAACAGGACAAGAGCACCACCAGCCTCTCCACATACCTAAAGTACAAACAAACAGGACAAGAGCACCACCAGCCTCTCCACATACCCAAAGTACAAACAAACAGGACAAGAGCACCACCAGCCTCTCCACATACTCAAAGTACAAACAAACAGGACAAGAGCACCACCAGCCTCTCCACATACCCAAAGTACAAACAAACAGGACAAGAGCACCACCAGCCTCTCCACATACTCAAAGTACAAACAAACAGGACAAGAGCACCACCAGCCTCTCCACATACCTAAAGTACAAACAAACAGGACAAGAGCACCACCAGCCTCTCCACATACCCAAAGTACAAACAAACAGGACAAGAGCACCACCAGCCTCTCCACATACTCAAAGTACAAACAAACAGGACAAGAGCACCACCAGCCTCTCCACATACTCAAAGTACAAACAAACAGGACAGGAGCACCACCAGCCTCTCCACATACCCAAAGTACAAACAAACAGGACAAGAGCACCACCAGCCTCTCCACATACCCAAAGTACAAACAAACAGGACAAGAGCACCACCAGCCTCTCCACATACCCAAAGTACAAACAAACAGGACAAGAGCACCACCAGCCTCTCCACATACCCAAAGTACAAACAAACAGGACTAGAGCACCACCAGCCTCTCCACATACCCAAAGTACAAACAAACAGGACAAGAGCACCACCAGCCTCTCCACATACCCAAAGTACAAAAAAACAGGACAAGAGCACCACCAGCCTCTCCACATACTCAAAGCACAAACAAACAGGACAAGAGCACCACCAGCCTCTCCAAATACCCAAAGTACAAACAAACAGGACAAGAGCACCACCAGCCTCTCCACATACCCAAAGTACAAACAAACAGGACAAGAGCACCACCAGCCTCTCCACATACCCAAAGTACAAACAAACAGGACAAGAGCACCACCAGCCTCTCCACATACCTAAAGTACAAACAAACAGGACAAGAGCACCACCAGCCTCTCCACATACCCAAAGTACAAACAAACAGGACAAGAGCACCACCAGCCTCTCCACATACCCAAAGTACAAACAAACAGGACAAGAGCACCACCAGCCTCTCCACATACTCAAAGTACAAACAAACAGGACAAGAGCACCACCAGCCTCTCCACATACCCAAAGTACAAACAAACAGGACAAGAGCACCACCAGCCTCTCCACATACTCAAAGTACAAACAAACAGGACAAGAGCACCACCAGCCTCTCCACATACTCAAAGTACAAACAAACAGGACAGGAGCACCACCAGCCTCTCCACATACTCAAAGTACAAACAAACAGGACAAGAGCACCACCAGCCTCTCCACATACCCAAAGTACAAACAAACAGGACACGAGCACCACCAGCCTCTCCACATACTCAAAGCACAAACAAACAGGACAAGAGCACCACCAGCCTCTCCACATACCCAAAGTACAAACAAACAGGACAAGAGCACCACCAGCCTCTCCACATACTCAAAGCACAAACAAACAGGACAAGAGCACCACCAGCCTCTCCACATACTCAAAGCACAAACAAACAGGACAAGAGCACCACCAGCCTCTCCACATACCCAAAGTACAAACAAACAGGACAAGAGCACCACCAGCCTCTCCACATACTCAAAGTACAAACAAACAGGACAAGAGCACCACCAGCCTCTCCACATACTCAAAGCACAAACAAACAGGACAAGAGCACCACCAGCCTCTCCACATACTCAAAGTACAAACAAACAGGACAGGAGCACCACCAGCCTCTCCACATACTCAAAGTACAAACAAACAGGACAAGAGCACCACCAGCCTCTCCACATACCCAAAGTACAAACAAACAGGACACGAGCACCACCAGCCTCTCCACATACTCAAAGCACAAACAAACAGGACAAGAGCACCACCAGCCTCTCCACATACCCAAAGTACAAACAAACAGGACAAGAGCACCACCAGCCTCTCCACATACTCAAAGCACAAACAAACAGGACAAGAGCACCACCAGCCTCTCCACATACTCAAAGCACAAACAAACAGGACAAGAGCACCACCAGCCTCTCCACATACCCAAAGTACAAACAAACAGGACAAGAGCACCACCAGCCTCTCCACATACTCAAAGTACAAACAAACAGGACAAGAGCACCACCAGCCTCTCCACATACTCAAAGCACAAACAAACAGGACAAGAGCACCACCAGCCTCTCCACATACTCAAAGCACAAACAAACAGGACAAGAGCACCACCAGCCTCTCCACATACTCAAAGCACAAACAAACAGGACACGAGCACCACCAGCCTCTCCACATACTCAAAGCACAAACAAACAGGACAAGAGCACCACCAGCCTCTCCACATACTCAAAGCACAAACAAACAGGACAAGAGCACCACCAGCCTCTCCACATACCCAAAGCACAAACAAACAGGACAAGAGCACCACCAGCCTCTCCACATACCCAAAGCACAAACAAACAGGACACGAGCACCACCAGCCTCTCCACATACTCAAAGCACAAACAAACAGGACAAGAGCACCACCAGCCTCTCCACATACTCAAAGCACAAACAAACAGGACAAGAGCACCACCAGCCTCTCCACATACTCAAAGCACAAACAAACAGGACAAGAGCACCACCAGCCTCTCCACATACCCAAAGCACAAACAAACAGGACACGAGCACCACCAGCCTCTCCACATACTCAAAGCACAAACAAACAGGACAAGAGCACCACCAGCCTCTCCACATACCCAAAGCACAAACAAACAGGACACGAGCACCACCAGCCTCTCCACATACTCAAAGCACAAACAAACAGGACAAGAGCACCACCAGCCTCTCCACATACCCAAAGCACAAACAAACAGGACAAGAGCACCACCAGCCTCTCCACATACTCAAAGCACAAACAAACAGGACAAGAGCACCACCAGCCTCTCCACATACCCAAAGCACAAACAAACAGGACAAGAGCACCACCAGCCTCTCCACATACTCAAAGCACAAACAAACAGGACAAGAGCACCACCAGCCTCTCCACATACCCAAAGCACAAACAAACAGGACAAGAGCACCACCAGCCTCTCCACATACTCAAAGCACAAACAAACAGGACAAGAGCACCACCAGCCTCTCCACATACCCAAAGCACAAACAAACAGGACAAGAGCACCATCAGCCTCTCCACATACCCAAAGCACAAACAAACAGGACAAGAGCACCACCAGCCTCTCCACATACCCAAAGCACAAACAAACAGGACAAGAGCACCACCAGCCTCTCCACATACCCAAAGCACAAACAAACAGGACAAGAGCACCACCAGCCTCTCCACATACCCAAAGCACAAACAAACAGGACAAGAGCACCACCAGCCTCTCCACATACCCAAAGCACAAACAAACAGGACAAGAGCACCACCAGCCTCTCCACATACCCAAAGCACAAACAAACAGGACAAGAGCACCACCAGCCTCTCCACATACCCAAAGGGACTTGTCGTCTTTATGTCATATAAAAAAATTAAAAAAATTACACCTCTACTAAACTAATTTCGATTAGTCTAGTAGAGGAGTAATATTTTTGATTTTTTTTATATTGATTGATTGATTGATTGGTGTTTAACGTCCAGTGAGCAATTTTTCAGCTATATTCAGGACGAGAACATTTAAAAATTTAAACGCCACGGGACTCGAAACAAGGAAAGGTGATGGGTAGGAACGGATAATTTTGCCAGTACAACAGGTCTCTTATGGACCACTCATCATGAGCTGTTACATTGGGTTCTTTAACGTGCGGAGAGGGTGGCAATCTCTCAACACGGGACCTCGGTTTTATTTACGTCTCATCCGCAGGACGGGATGGTTGTGTATTTATACATCCCGCACAACCGACGGATGCCCCGCCCCTTCAAGCCGAAGAAGCTCTCTGTCTCATTTTTTTATATGTCATAAAGAAAAGTCCATATGCCCATACCTTCAAAAAAACAAAAAACAATTCATACATTTTAAAAATGCAAATGAAAGAGAACCAAAAGAAATAAATACTAGCATTTGCCCTTATTTTTATTACATCCATTCTGAATCTAAATAGTATGATATACAGTTACAAATAACTGTACACATATAGATATTCATTTCTAATAATTATGGACAGCCCACACATGAAAAAGAGAGAAGAATTCTATTGAATATATCAGTATTCTAAATTTAGATGTGACAATTTAACTTCCGGTATGAAAATCAATACACGACCAAAAAAATCAACAAACTGATACAATTTAGCAGTGACAGATATTGAGATATATGGATGAATATATTAAAGAGAAATAAATCCATTAAGAAATATTTTATAGACCCAAGTAATTATTTTCATACTTTTCTCTCCTGTACATCTACATTGTAGCCAGGTCAAAAGATTGTATCGTAAAAATGGCGAAGAAATGGAAATTTTTTTTTTTTAAACAACGGGAATAGGCCAATTTATTTACAACTGTCTGCTTTTATTTTACAAGATTGTTCTGATTAATAAATATTATGTCCATTAAAACAAGGTGGTCGGTAAAAAGTGTAACCCGAACCGGAAATTTACGGAAATGTCCCGAACCGGAAATCTTTTATTGTTGATATCGTCTCTAATTTTACGATGGTTTGCAAAAACTTTTTCATTTATTGTGTATTTTTATATACTTGAAACACATAGATTATAATAAGATGTCGAAATATATTCAAAAAGTTGAAAGGTGCAGTTTTCTGATTCAAGGTCGGTAAAATGTGTAACCCGAACCACAAAGGTAGATAACTCTGTTCTTCCCGAACCGGAAATCTTTTCTTTTATTACGAAATTTTTATTGGAAAACCGTGTATTTTTATACTTAAAACGTCTAAATCATAATAATTTCTACTAATACATATTTTTGTTTACCTTACTGGAATTTAATCAATATAAATGAACTTGCAATGGATAGAAAATGGTGAAATAACTCATATATACTTTATGATTCTTTTGTTTGTAATCAAATATCAAATATCAAATCAAATAAGTTTTATTTAATTTTATTTAACACATAACATAAGCTCTAGTGAGCTTTAGAATCGACTATTACATAAAAAGCACATACAAGTATAAAATAACTTTACAAGCACATATTACATGACATCACAAAGCAAAAAAAAAAAGTGGAAATGACTGGTCGTCGATCTGAAATACAACTGGCTCTGGTTTGGCTGAGTGGAACTGCTTGACGGCAGATGTATAAGATGGATGTGAAGTGGTAGCTGCTGTAACGTGTGGCAGACGGCAAAGGTGGAAATGACTGGTCGTCGATCTGAAATACAACTGGCTCTGGTTTGGCTGAGTGGAACTGCTTGACGGCAGATGTATAAGATGGCTGTGAAGTGATAGCTGCTGTAACGTGTGGCAGACGGCAAAGGTGGAAATGACTGGTCGTCGATCTGAAATACAACTGGCTCTGGTTTGGCTGAGTGGAACTGCTTGACGGCAGATGTATAAGATGGATGTGAAGTGGTAGCTGCTGTAACGTGTGGCAGACGGCAAAGGTGGAAATGACTGGTCGTCGATCTGAAATACAACTGGCTCTGGTTTGGCTGAGTGGAACTGCTTGACGGCAGATGTATAAGATGGCTGTGAAGTGGTAGCTGCTGTAACGTGTGGCAGACGGCAAAGGTGGAAACGACTGGTCGTCGATCTTGAAATACAACTGGCTCTTGCTTGGCTGAGTGGAACGGCTTGATGGCAGGAGTAAATGTTGGTGATGGAGAACTGTTGCAAACACTGACTGACTTTGAACTAAGTGGTTTTGATGTAACTGCTTCCAATTTGTGAACATCTGTTAGTAATGGTCGAAAAGTTTCTGGAACACGAGTTGTTTTGTTGTTACTTGTAGCAGTGGATGTCTTTACGTTTGGTAGAAGACGATTTACATGAGCAACTATACTACGGACCAGGGTCGAAGTTCCGGAGAAACTAAAATGAAGACCATCACGAATCAGTAACTGTCTGTTGACACGTCCATCTTGGAGGAAAAAGTCACTATTGTCTATAAAATGAATAGAACGATTGCTATTTGTGATCGTTTGAAGACACTCGTTAACATATTTTGCTTTGTTGTTTAAATTCTGCAGAAATGATGGTGATGTCTTGTGGCTTATGGTGCTATTTCCTCTTGGTAAGATGCTGGATATAAGTACGACACACCTTGAAAAAAAATGTATGTTATGCTAGTATATTGTATCATTAATACTAAAAACGGACTTAAACAGCATAGTTTAGTTTTAAGCCATTGTGACCTAAATGTTGCAGAACTATATAACGGATGGATATTGGTAACACTTTTTGCTACATAAACGCAAGTGATAAAGTTTACCAGTTGCTTGCCCATGGTCGGTGGTTCTCTCTGGGTATTCCGGCTTCCTCCACCACTAAAACTGGTCGCCATGATATAGCTGAAATATTGTTGAAATCAAATCAAATCAAATCTTTTTCTTTTTGTGTTGTTTTTATGTCTTTTTTCTTTTGCATTTTAATAAAATACCCATGCAATACAGTTTTCAGCTGTGTAATGATAAAAATGCCAGAATTAGAAATTGTTCAACACATAAAAAAAACTACAGTGAAATATCAGAAGATCTATTCTATTGTGTAGTGTAGGAGAGTTACACAATGCCAGAAAGTGATGACGGACAGATGGACTAATGGATATACCATATTCTCAAGATAGGGTATAAAAGGTAGATATTACAGACTACCAGATACTGTGATATTCAGATATTTACATCTTGTTAAAGCATGGTATACAATACAATACAATACAATACAATATATTTTATTCCAATTAAGGTCCCTCAAGGGGCAATAACAAATATACATTCATAATTATATCAACAGTTACAACAATACAGAATGGAGACATATGTTTCATAAACAAGACAATTCTAACTATTTAAATGATAACATTTTCGATTCTCCCTGTGTCTGATCCAGGAAAGCAAGCAGTTCAAGTAATAAACTGAAATGGGAATAAATAGATGTATCGTTTATCTGCAACAGACACCAAGGGACAGTGCTTCAGGAAATGCATTGCATCTACAAAGATTAGCAATGAGCATTCCTCCTCGTGTCTAAATCTGTATCACATGCCGTATCAACCCGAGAACCCTATATCACCCCAAGGGCCACCGGCATGTAATGTTCATTATATCATATATTTCAACCATGCCTTTGATAATACATGTATTTAGATATTCACTATATTTCTATCTGAATAGAGTTACTTCCCCTTTCAAATTTACCATTTTTAAAAAATTTCTTTCATATGTATTCAAATTGTTATATTTGTAAGTGTTGGTCCAATTCTAATATTAATTTGAATTTTTTGTAACCAAATCTTACCTACTGTAACACTTTTCTTTAAAGAGATGTACTTCGGAAAAACGATTAATATAACGCGGCCTACGATATAGGGTATGCGATATAGGGTAAACGATATAGGCCTGGGACAATCATTGATAATGCATATACAAAACACGTGTATTTTAACCTAAATATATGATATAGGATAGATTAATTATATTCTGGACAAAAACAAGACGATATCAGAATACGACTTACTTGGTTAGGTAAAGTTTAATTTAAATAAACAACACAATTAACAAATTATCAAATTAAATAAAAAAACATAATAATACAATGATTTGATCTGGGGCCGATTTTGTTTGTGGCCGATTTGACCTGCTACCTTTTTATCAAGTGTTTGCTATATT
Organism: Bathymodiolus brooksi; assembly: GCA_963680875.1. NCBI lineage: Eukaryota > Metazoa > Mollusca > Bivalvia > Mytilida > Modiolidae > Bathymodiolus > Bathymodiolus brooksi. The sequence continues at coordinate 31,179,061 of OY804584.1, forward strand.
TTAATATTGGAAATAATTATTGTACACAATATTTCTATTTTTCTAATCATTGCATTGACACTTAGGACATAGTTTCGTATCTTTGGGGAACTTTAAAATATAACGATACGAATAAAATTGTTAAATTTGTAATAATTTCTATTCTACTCTAATAAAACAAAATGTGTGTCTGCTACCTTCGCGGATTTTCATCAGAGAGCGTATATAAGACAAACCGGAAACGGGCTAACCCCAGATTCCGGATTGCCGCAATATATCCGTCTGTGAACATCCAACCATTAGTGAAAACACCAAAAATAGATATACAACAATAGTTAAGACATCCTAAGGTAGGATAGTCGTAAGATAGCTTCGAGATCACTCTTAGGACATGTCCTAAGTTGACCCTAAGACCATCCTAAAAATCGTCCTAAGACAAATATTAGGATACTTTCGAGAACACGGCCCCAGATTAAATGGGAAGAACTGTACGGGGGTAATATTGATTGGACACAAATTAGGACAAAATTAAAGAAAATCAAAGATACTAATAAGGTCAAAGAATTCCAATGGAAATTTCTCCATAATATAAATTATACAGAACATAGATTGAAAAAAAAAAGAATTTGTCAAAGGGAAAATGCCATATCTGCCAAATAAGAGACAACGATGAAACGATGCAGCATCTATTTTTTAAATGTCCTTCTGCAAAAAAATTAGACAAGAAATAGAATCATTATGTTAGGGCTATATGGGGGGGTTACATCATTTTTAATACCGTAATATTTATCTCAAAGTGGGAAAAATGGAAAATACGTAATAAGGTGAAATATAACCAATCCCGAATTGGAGATCAAACAATTTTCAACTCTTGGAAAAATAATTTTAAAAAACATTTACAATGCACATTACAAACTTCTCATATTAATGAAATTGATAATGAAAGTGATAAAAACAAATTAGAACTTATTCGAAATAACATATGATTATTTATTATTTATGAACATAAAGCTACTGCATGGTAATAATTGTATCGTCTAATTGTGTATATTATGATGAAATGTTAAAAAAAAAAATATGAAATATGTTTAAGTGGACTTTTTATTTTTATTTTCACTTGCTACCCCTGAACAAGTGAGATTGATGTAAACAGGGACCCTTAATGTGCGCTCCTGAGCCATTAAGGTTATTGTAAACAGGAGATTTTGAATAAACTATATTATGATGTAAAAAAAAATCATAATCCAGCATTCTTATATAAGGTGTAATTATCGGTAAAACATTGTACTTAATCGAGAACATCGTCAAGTTTTGTTCAAACAGACCTAAAAAATTGACACTTTAATCTTTCGCGTTGATATAATTTGTTGTCGACATTTTTGTAAAAAATTTGATAATCATGGTTAACAATGATTTACTACCACTAAATGTTTAATAAACAATTATTCAAAAGAAAAATAATAACTCGTTAGTTTATTTCCTATAAATATTGGAAATCATTAGACAAGAAGACAAACGTTTCCTCTTTCCGAACACATAATTAATTTTTAAAATTTGAATCATAAAGGGAAGACTTTGACAGTTCCAATTTAAAAGGAAATAATGAAAAAAACTGAATTCCATATTGCTACAGTTTGCCGTTTTTGTAAAAAAAAAAAAAAAAAAACCAACAAAATTACGTTAATATAATAAATTCATAGAAAGTTAAGTTGTGAAGGGATTTTATTTTAAATTATTTCTTTTTCAGATAGATTTATAAAAGTTTAATCTAGTAGTTTCTCATAGCCGCCCTCCACAAAGTACGCTACCGCCTCAATCTGTATAATACCCGCTTAAATGGCAACTCTACAGTAAATATAATATAGAAAAAGGTTAATACCAACCTAGGGTTGTGCTTTCTTATATTCTGGACCAAAGTCTGGTAGTAATTAAGTATGGTAATTGTTGGATCTGATGGCTAATTGTTGGCGCCGATGACAAGGACAGCACAAGCAAAGTTGGTAATTGTACTGCAAATTTTCCACCATAGTTGTTGTATGTGAGCACCACTGTGAGAGGAAACCTTGTAACCAGGAGGCAAGTATTTATGGAAGTACTTGGTCTGGGAATGACCGGTAATAAGCACAGACATAGTATAGTGAGTATGTGTATTAACAAAATATTTTGTCAAATAATGAAAAAAAGCGTAAAGAGACAGTTTTAAAAGACATGGGAAATGTATATTGACCAATAAAACAACTTCATCAATGTTATTTTTACAATATGATTTCTAACCCAATGGTTGCTCCAAAAATTGGGAAGTAGGAATAACTGCATGAAATAATATATCCAATGGTAAGCATTGTTATTTTAGAAACAACATGTCTTGGGATGTTTCATGTGTGATGACTACCATTTCCGTTCCACTGCTGACTTCAAAGAACAATCCTAGACCTAAAGTTTCCTAGTCCAAGCTTATATGTACTCATATATACAGTTTGAATTAGTATATGGCTTCGTTCTTCTATACATCTTTATTCTCATAAAGCCAATGTATAACAATGGTACAGAGATATAACAATAAAATCAAATAACAACAACTATTTACAACATATATATAAATTAGGAGAGAGGTTACAAAGGATTAAGAGCATGGAGGACAAACACCGCTATTGATAGCACTTATAAAATGACAGAGTTTCTTCAGTATTGGTTTTCTTTTACTTGACATAAGTTCAGAAAATTTGATAATATTATGTCTATATATGAAATAATTTAACAGTTACTGCTTACGTTTTTGGTTAAAATAAATACATTCAAAAATATAATGGTATTCATCTCCAATTTGGGATCTATTACATAATATACATTTACGATTTTCTCTTGGAATGTTCTGCCATCGCCCTGTTTCGATGGGGAGTTTATTATTTGTTGTTCTAAATCTGCAAAGCAAAATTGCATCTTTTATTTCTAAAATATTAAAATATTTTTCATATTTAAACTCTGTTTTACATGTTTTATAATTTATGGCTTTAGGTGAATTTTGTACTAAAGAATTCCAATTTTGAAGAAACTGATCCTCTAATCGCTGTTTAATTACACATTTCAAATAATCTACATTGTCAAAAAGATCTGTTTCCCATATATTTGAGAAGCCACACTCATTAAATATTTGTTTTACAAACAATATCCAACTAAACTGCATATTATGATTTTCATTCAATTGACGACATAGTCTATACAATATATTAGAATACTTTGCTTGTTTACCAACTATAAGTCTTGCCCAGTAACATATGGTTCTGATTTTAATATCAATATATATAGGGTATCGCCCTAGTTCACCATACACCATATAGCTAGGCGTTGATGTTTTTAAATTTAAAAGAATCTTACAAAATTTTAAATGTATTTTTTCAAGAATATCATTGTTACTAAAGCCCCACACTTCACAGCCATATAACAGGATGGGTTTAATCATTTGGTCAAATAGATCAAGTAGACATTTTATTGATAGTTTATACATTCTTCCCATTTTCAAAACTTCATACATAGCTTTTAGTGCTTTATCAGCTAGATTTTATTTTGTCAAACTAAAATTTCCTGTTCTAGTAAAAATAATCCCAAGATAGTTGAAATTTTTAACTATCTCAAGATTCAGATTATCATAGCTGAAGCTCAAATTTTGTGGTAATCTCCCATTTCCAAACACCATTACTTTGGTTTTATCTGCATTTACTTTTAATTTCCACAAATTACAATATTCATAAAAAGCATCCAGTTGAGTTTGGAGATCATTTGCTGTCTCAGCTAACAATGCAGTGTCATCAGCATATAACAGAATAAAAAGTTTAAGGTAAATGTCTAAATTGTTTTCTATTTCATCTGAGATAGTTTGTAGTCCTGTAATATTTTTATTTTCTAAAAAAGTGTCAATGTCATTTAAAAACAATGAAAAAAGAAAAGGGTACAGGTTTTCCCCTTGTCTGACTCCATTTGCACAATATACAATTATTATATGAGATACAAGATTTTATACTATCATACATATTAATAATAACATTATACATTTTGCCATTGATATTATTTAACATCATTTTGTAGAAAAGCCCTTCCCTCCATACCTTATCAAAGGCCTTTTCGAAATCTATAAAGGCACAAAATAATTTCCTTTTTATAAGTTTTAATATTTGGAAAAACGAAAAGAGAGTGAAAATGTTATCTATAGTTGAATAATTTTGGCGAAATCCGAATTGGTTTTCTTTTATAAGTCTGTATACCTAAGAAAAGTTATTGAGTCTTGTATTCAGAATTGATGTAAATAATTTTCCCAAGCAACTTACAATTGTGATAGGCCTATAGTGCTTGGGTTCATAAATATTGCCTTTATTCTTATAAATAGGCTTGATTGTACCAATCAACCAAATATGAGGAACAAAACCCTTATCAAAGATAATGTTAAATAACTTCTCATAAATATTTATAAATTGATTTGATGTTGACTTGATGTATTCGTTTATAATTTCATCCTCACCACAAGCTTTTTCGTTCTTTAATTTTTATATACATTTTAAAATTTCTTCCTTTGAGATATAGGCATTTATGTGTTCATTGATTGGTTCATTCTGACGAATATTAACCTCTGGTAAGCCGTTGTTACCATCACAAATGTCTCTTGTATTCAAATTTTGAAAAAAATCATAAAGCTTATCAATTTCAATATTCGGTTGCTTTCTTTCTTTTACCTTTGTTCAAAAGTTTCCAAAATTCTTTAGGATTGTTTTTACTCAAATTTTGTATATCTTCTGAAAATTTCTTTCGATAATTTTTATATTTTCTGTCCAATGTATGTTTGCAATGTTCTTCCTTTCAAGACATTTTTATCAAAACAATGAAACCATCTAGATATGCATTTAATTAGTAATCACCTTAATTAATACCAAATAATATGCACATAGACTATTAATCATCGTGCTAAACGCAAGTTCAAGACACGGAAAAAAATAATAATAACAAGATATGATTATAATCTAACGATTATGAAGTCTCCCAAACCGGCCACAGACAACCAGTTTAAAAAATAAATTAAAAGCTACCTTTGAAATCGAAAAATGTTGAATTTTTGCGGTATTGTGACGGCCATTTTGAAAATGGCCACCAGTAGAAATTTTTCAATGTCGGGAATCAATTCAGGACGTCGAAATCGAACAATGTTGAATTTGTGCGGTATTGTGGTGGCCATTTTGAAAATGGCGACCGGTAGAAATTTTTCGATGTCTGGAATCATTTCGGGACATCATAATCTACCCACATATGAAATGTCGTTGAAATCGGACAGTGTTGAATTTGTGCGGTATTGTGGTGGCCATTTTGAAAATGGCGAACGGTAGAAATTTTTCGATGTCAGGAATCATTTCGGGACATCATTATCTACCCACATATCAAATTTTGATGATATCGGACAATGTTGAATTTTTGCGGTATTGTGGTGGCCATTTTGAAAATGGTGACCGGTAGAAATTTTTCAATGTTGGGAATCAATTCGGGACATCATTATCTACCCACATATCAAATTTTGATGATATCGGGCAATGTTGAATTTTTATCGCCCATTTTTTATGCCGTGTTTTGGCAGCCATTTTGAAAATGGCAGACATCTCGAAAATTTTGAAAACGCAGAATTGCTCCTCTAATGGTGACCTATCAATAAGTCAAATTCTATGTCTCTATCATTATTCATTTAGAAGTTATCAACATTAATGTACGAAATTTCAACTTTCCCATAGGATTCTATAGTAACCCCCACCCCCTTTGAACCCCTCAAAATATGACTTTGACCTCCTTTACCACAAAGCTGAAAACTTTAGGACCAACTAGAAACATATATCTATAACTCCACAAAGTTTCATGAAATTCTGTCCAGTAGTTCCTGAGATCTGCCGTGGACAAGTTCATGGTCCGCGGAAAGAAAGGAGAAAGAGAAAGAGAATAATAATAATAATAATAATAATAAGAAACGGAGCAAAAACAATAAGTCTCCCAAACTTTGCTTGGGAGACTTAATTGATTGGAAGACTTAATTAATTAATAATAACAAGACATGTTAGTTTTTGTATATTATTGGACACTGATAAAAAGGTTGATATTCTTATTTTTGTTAAATTGTATTAAATTTCCATCATTACTTTACAAACTATTTTTTGTGGTCAAAATATTTCATTTTTATTTAAAGTCAGACAATTAGTTCAGCCATGATAATTTTCTTTAGATTTTGATCAGAATTTCAATTAAATAAAGAGCTACATATTTTTACAACTAATTCCGCAGATGAATATCTTAAATAAAAATAAGATATACATGATGTAAATTGACCAAAAACCAGAGGCTCCCAGGAGCCTGTAGTCGCTCACCTGGATCAAAGCTGCTTTCAATAACAATACAACTGCACTGTGGCGGCCATCTTCGCGAGAGAGCGCAACTGCCGGACACAATTTTGGAAGAGGACTATCCAATGACTATTCCATCAAAGTTTGGTTTTAATTGAGCTACTGGTTCCAGACAAGATAGTTTTTATGTGAATTTCCCATAGGGTCCTATGTTAAACTAAGTACAGCTGTGCAGCCATCTTGGTCAGAGGGCGGGACCACCAGACACAAATTTGGTTCAGCGGTTTCAGAGGAGAAGATTTAAATGTGATCTTTTATCAAAATATGCCTAATTTGCATAATCGGCATAAATCGGCTGAAAGAAAAATTTCAAAAAAAACCCCCAAACATATGCTAAACTACTCCTTGCCATGTAGCTGCAGTTCAAATTTGAGCTCATTTTGACTTATACTAAAGCAGCAATGGACAATTGAAGAAATTTCTATTTTTAGTAACAGCAGCCATCTTGAATGGAGGGCGGGGCTGTCGGACACAATTTTGAAAGGGAACCACCCAGGGACCATCCCTGCCAGGTTTGGTTTAATTTGGTTCAGCGGTTTCAGAGGAGAAGATTTAAATGTGATCTTTTATCAAAATATACCTAATTTGCATAATCGGTATATATTGGCTGAAAGAAAAATTTCACAGAAAAACCCGGAATATATGTTAAACTATTCCTTGCCATGTAGCTGCAGTTAATTTGAGCTCATTTTGACTTACACTAAAGCAGCAATGGACAATTAAAATTTCAACCCCCCTTTTTTCTATTTTGAGCTTGGTGGCCATCTTGGTTGGAAGTCGGGATCAACGGACACAATTTTGGAAGGGGGCCATCCAAGAATCATTTCAGCAAAGTTTGGTTGATATTGGCTCAGTAGTTTCCGAGGAGAAGATTTTTTGTAAATTTCATCCCCCTTTTTTTCTAATTTACATAATCGGTCAAAATCGGCAAAAGTTCAAAGTTCATAAAAAATCCTGTAATATATGCTAAAAAGCTCATCATTATGCTTACACAGTTCAAATTTGGGCACATTCTGGCTTAAAATAGAGCAGTTTTGGCCATTTGAAGAAATTTCTATTTTTAGTAACAGTGGCCATCTTGAATGGAGGGCGGGGCTGTCGGACACAAATTTGAAAGGGACCCACCCAGGAACCATCCCTGCCAGGTTTGGTTTAATTTGGTTTAGCGGTTTCAGAGGAGAAGATTTAAATGTGATCTTTTATCAAAATATACCTAATTTGCATAATCGGTATATATCGGCTAAAAGAAAAATTTCACAGAAAAACCCGGAATATATGTTAAACTACTCCTTGCCATGTAGCTGCAGTTAAAATTTGAGCTCATTTTGACTTACACTAAAGCAGCAATGGACAATTAAAATTTCATCCCCCCTTTTTTCTATTTTTAGCTTGGCGGCCATCTTGGTTGAAAGTCGGGATCACCGGACACAATTTTGAAAGGGGGCCATCCAAGGACCATTCCACCAAAGTTTGGTTGCAATTGGTCCAGTGGTTTCTGAGGAGAAGATTAAAATGTGAAATGTTGACGGACGACAGACGAAAAGTGATGACAATAGCTCACCTGGCCTAAAGGCCAAGTGAGCTAAAAAAGAGGATAAATTCAAAATTTTCCCGAAATTAAAATAAATCTTTTTAAATATTTATTATAATTTTCTAATAAAATACAACAAGTATGATTTTAACACACTTAAATTCTGCAGATGAATATATTTGAAATGAAGTACATTTTTATTACTTGTTTATTAAAATTTATTTGCACAGTGAACTTATCAATTTAATAATTGTACGTAATGAAAATTTCCGGTTCGGGAAGAACAGAGTTATCTTCCTCTGTGTTTCGGCTTTTCTAGTTCCGCTAAAAAAAAGATTAACTAAATGAATAAAAATTAATATACACCCCTTTTCAACAAAAAAAAAGGAAAGAAATAATGAAATAATAAACACATAGCTTGTCAGTTATCATTTTTGAAACTTTTTATCATGCTATCAATACACAAGATGAATAAATTCAACTGTCAAGATTAATTGACCTGTTGCCTTGGGCGCCTTCATGTCTCGTATATTCTATCTGTCATAATAGTACATTGAATTACAATATATATTTATTAAATTCCAGTAAGGTAAAAAGAATATGTATTAATAGAAATTATTATGATTTTTAAGTTTTAAGTGTAAAAATACACGGTTTTCCAATAAAAATCTCGTAATAAAAGAAAAGATTTCCGGTTTGGGAAAAACAGAGTTATCTACCTTTGTGGTTCGGGTTACACATTTTACCGACCTTGAAATCAGAAAACTGCACCTTTCAACTTTTTGAATATATTTCAACATCTTATTATAATCTATGTGTTTCAAGTATATAAAAATACACAATAAATGAAAAAGTTTTTTGCAAAACATCGTAAAATTAAAGACGATATCAACAATAAAAGATTTCCGGTTCGGGACATTTCCGTAAATTTCCGGTTCGGGTTACACTTTTTACCGATCACCTTAAAACAACATGTACGAAAACTTCTAGATAATCACTCAACTGTGACCAGATTTACGACTTCAGTCACATATCCTGTGGAGATTTAGAAGTTCTTTTCACTAATTTGTATGACCATTTTCCGGTGAATTAAGGTCCATCACAGTGGGAAAATGTCGGTGAAATTCCCACTGAAGGATTAATTTTATGTCCATCACAGTGATTTATCATGGTATGTCCCTGAACGTACTGTATAAACAGGGTAAGTTGCAGCCAAGATGTCATGCATGAATAAAAAAAATATATGCATTGAATGTTTTATTATTCCTTTTCTCTTTTAGTTATTTAAAAACACAACAAAATTTTCTTGACTACATAATTATCATACATACTTCAATTGGTTTTTTTCGATGTTTGAAGATAACAAATTCACCTTTTTCATGCGTGAAGTATTTCCTACAAAACACAAAATACCTTTAACTAATGTGGATATATTATTGCTTCCATCATTAATCTATTGAGATGCAGGTACGTATGTCTTAACATTGAAATAATATTCCAAAATTTGGAGAAAACAAGCCTAAAATCTTAGCACATTTGACAATCAAGGATTATGCCGAGCGCAGCATGTCGTCTTTGATTTAAGGTTTACGAGTACCACTTTGGTATCTTCAAAATGATGTTGAGAACGTTTATCACTATGAATATGCATGCCCTAAGTTTGTACAAATGTTAGGGATCTTGTAGTTACTATACAAAACATTAAGATATTGATCAATCTTATCAGAAATAAGAGGAAATTTACAAAAGTCACCGCAATATACAATTTTTTTCTGACCTAATGTTGTTAGAATTGTTCAAAAATCACATTTGATCTTCTAGACAAGAATAAAATAAGTAGATATCTAACTTATTACGCACAACGTCTTTCTGTAATAATCAAAGTAATAGTATTTTTCTTACGTTCCATCGAATGTTTTGATGATTGGGTCGTTTTTTGCATAGCAGATTCCTGCTGGTCTGTTCTCACTTGAGACATGTATCTGAAATTACAATACAAATGACACATTAATTCTGTTTAGTAATAAAATGAAAAACAGAAAATACCACACTGTAGGAACAGTTCAAAAGTTTAATAGAAAAATACCACACTGTAAGAACAGTTCAAAAGTTTAATAGAAAAATACCACACTGTCAGAACAGTTCAAAAGTTTAATAGAAAAATACCACACTGTAGGAACAGTTCAAAAGTTTAATAGAAAAATACCACACTGTCAGAACAGTTCAAAAGTTTAATAGAAAAATACCACACTGTAGGAACAGTTCAAAAGTTTAATAGAAAAATACCACACTGTCAGAACAGTTCAAAAGTTTAATAGAAAAATACCACACTGTCAGAACAGTTCAAAAGTTTAATAGAAAAATACCACACTGTCAGAACAGTTCAAAAGTTTAATAGAAAAATACCACACTGTCAGAACAGTTCAAAAGTTTAATAGAAAAATACCACACTGTAGAAACAGTTCAAAAGTTTAATAGAAAAATACCACACTGTAGGAACAGTTCAAAAGTTTAATAGAAAAATACCACACAGTAGGAACAGTTCAAAAGTTTAATAGAAAAATACCACACTGTCAGAACAGTTCAAAAGTTTAATAGAAAAATACCACACTGTAGGAACAGTTCAAAAGTTTAATAGAAAAATACCACACTGTAGGAACAGTTCAAAAGTTTAATAGAAAAATACCACACTGTAGGAACAGTTCAAAAGTTTAATAGAAAAATACCACACTGTAGGAACAGTTCAAAAGTTTAATAGAAAAATACCACACTGTAGGAACAGTTCAAAAGTTTAATAGAAAAATACCACACTGTAGGAACAGTTCAAAAGTTTAATAGAAAAATACCACACTGTAGGAACAGTTCAAAAGTTTAATAGAAAAATACCACACTGTAGGAACAGTTCAAAAGTTTAATAGAAAAATACCACACTGTCAGAACAGTTCAAAAGTTTAATAGAAAAATACCACACTGTCAGAACAGTTCAAAAGTTTAATAGAAAAATACCACACTGTAGGAACAGTTCAAAAGTTTAATAGAAAAATACCACACTGTAGGAACAGTTCAAAAGTTTAATAGAAAAATACCACACTGTAGGAACAGTTCAAAAGTTTAATAGAAAAATACCACACTGTAGGAACAGTTCAAAAGTTTAATAGAAAAATACCACACTGTAGGAACAGTTCAAAAGTTTAATAGAAAAATACCACACTGTAGGAACAGTTCAAAAGTTTAATAGAAAAATACCACACTGTAGGAACAGTTCAAAAGTTTAATAGAAAAATACCACACTGTAGGAACAGTTCAAAAGTTTAATAGAAAAATACCACACTGTAGGAACAGTTCAAAAGTTTAATAGAAAAATACCACACTGTAGGAACAGTTCAAAAAGTTTAATAGAAAAATACCACACTGTAGGAACAGTTCAAAAGTTTAATAGAAAAATACCACACTGTAGGAACAGTTCAAAAGTTTAATAGAAAAATACCACACTGTAATGAACAGTTCAAAAGTTTAATAGAAAAATACCACACTGTCAGAACAGTTCAAACGTTTAATAGAAAAATACCACACTGTAATGAACAGTTCAAAAGTTTAATAGAAAAATACCACACTGTAATGAACAGTTCAAAGGTTTAATAGAAAAATACCACACTGTAGGAACAGTTCAAAAGATTAATAGAAAAATACCACACTGTAGGAACAGTTCAAAAGTTTAATAGAAAAATACCACACTGTAGGAACAGTTCAAAAGTTTAATAGAAAAATACCACACTGTAGGAACAGTTCAAAAGTTTAATAGAAAAATACCACACTGTAGGAACAGTTCAAAAGTTTAATAGAAAAATACCACACTGTAGGAACAGTTCAAAAGTTTAATAGAAAAATACCACACTGTAGGAACAGTTCAAAAGTTTAATAGAAAAATACCACACTGTAGGAACAGTTCAAAAGTTTAATAGAAAAATACCACACTGTAGGAACAGTTCAAAAGTTTAATAGAAAAATACCACACTGTAGGAACAGTTCAAAAGTTTAATAGAAAAATACCACACTGTAGGAACAGTTCAAAAGTTTAATAGAAAAATACCACACTGTAGGAACAGTTCAAAAGTTTAATAGAAAAATACCACACTGTAGGAACAGTTCAAAAGTTTAATAGAAAAATACCACACTGTAGGAACAGTTCAAAAGTTTAATAGAAAAATACCACACTGTCAGAACAGTTCAAAAGTTTAATAGAAAAATACAATACTGTAATGAACAGTTCAAAAGTTTAATAGAAAAATACCACACTGTAATGAACAGTTCAAAAGTTTAATAGAAAAATACCACACTGTAGGAACAGTTCAAAAGTTTAATAGAAAAATACCACATTGTAGGAACAGTTCAAAAGTTTAATAGAAAAATACCACACTGTCAGAACAGTTCAAAAGTTTAATAGAAAAATACCACACTGTAGGAACAGTTCCAAAGTTTAATAGAAAAATACCACACTGTAGGAACAGTTCAAAAGTTTAATAGAAAAATACCACACTGTAGGAACAGTTCCAAAGTTTAATAGAAAAATACCACACTGTAGGAACAGTTCAAAAGTTTAATAGAAAAATACCACACTGTAGGAACAGTTCAAAAGTTTAATAGAAAAATACCACACTGTAGGAACAGTTCAAAAGTTTAATAGAAAAATACCACACTGTAGGAACAGTTCAAAAGTTTAATAGAAAAATACCACACTGTAGGAACAGTTCAAAAGTTTAATAGAAAAATACCACACTGTAGGAACAGTTCAAAAGTTTAATAGAAAAATACCACACTGTCAGAACAGTTCAAAAGTTTAATAGAAAAATACCACACTGTCAGAACAGTTCAAAAGTTTAATAGAAAAATACCACACTGTCAGAACAGTTCAAAAGTTTAATAGAAAAATACCACACTGTAATGAACAGTTCAAAAGTTTAATAGAAAAATACCACACTGTCAGAACAGTTCAAAAGTTTAATAGAAAAATACCACACTGTCAGAACAGTTCAAAAGTTTAATAGAAAAATACCACACTGTCAGAACAGTTCAAAAGTTTAATAGAAAAATACCACACTGTAATGAACAGTTCAAAAGTTTAATAGAAAAATACCACACTGTCAGAACAGTTCAAAAGTTTAATAGAAAAATACCACACTGTAGGAACAGTTCAAAAGTTTAATAGAAAAATACCACACTGTAGGAACAGTTAAAAAGTTTAATAGAAAAATACCACACTGTAGGAACAGTTCAAAAGTTTAATAGAAAAATACCACACTGTAGGAACAGTTCAAAAGTTTAATAGAAAAATACCACACTGTAGGAACAGTTCAAAAGTTTAATAGAAAAATACCACACTGTAGGAACAGTTCAAAAGTTTAATAGAAAAATACCACACTGTAGGAACAGTTCAAAAGTTTAATAGAAAAATACCACACTGTCAGAACAGTTCAAAAGTTTAATAGAAAAATACCACACTGTCAGAACAGTTCAAAAGTTTAATAGAAAAATACCACACTGTCAGAACAGTTCAAAAGTTTAATAGAAAAATACCACACTGTAATGAACAGTTCAAAAGTTTAATAGAAAAATACCACACTGTCAGAACAGTTCAAAAGTTTAATAGAAAAATACCACACTGTCAGAACAGTTCAAAAGTTTAATAGAAAAATACTACACTGTCAGAACAGTTCAAAAGTTTAATAGAAAAATACCACACTGTAATGAACAGTTCAAAAGTTTAATAGAAAAATACCACACTGTCAGAACAGTTCAAAAGTTTAATAGAAAAATACCACACTGTAGGAACAGTTCAAAAGTTTAATAGAAAAATACCACACTGTAGGAACAGTTCAAAAGTTTAATAGAAAAATACCACACTGTCAGAACAGTTCAAAAGTTTAATAGAAAAATACCACACTGTCAGAACAGTTCAAAAGTTTAATAGAAAAATACCACACTGTCAGAACAGTTCAAAAGTTTAATTAAAAAATCACAGAAAGAGACAATATTGATACCCCCAACATGCAAATACATGGCCACTTCCTTTTACTGTTATAACCTTGAACATTATACATAATATATTTAATCTTCATGACTTACGTTGTCATATGTATAATATTATTTCTATTAAAGACAGTTGATGGTCTCAACTATTATTTATATATTAGATAGTATATAAGCAATCTTATGGCATAATTATTGAAAGTGGTGTCAAACATCATAAACCAAAACAATAGTCACATTTGAACCACAATCTAGCTGCCAATACAAATATACCATCTTTCGTCATCTGTATAGAATTGACAGAATACTTTTCAACAAGGTGTTAAATCTTCGGAAAAACTTTTTGAAAAATAAGACGAGACAATTCTGTAAAAACCCTTGATTTAATAGTTTAGTAATCACCAGATTGTGACGTTGTAAAAAGTCTTAATACAAACCACAAGCTCGAACATAGCCTATAAGTTGTGAAATATAAACTCCATACGATAGAGCGATTGGTAGATTACCATCAAGATTTGGAAAATTTTAAATGGCAAAATTGAAGTCGTATCTTTTGTCATATAGTTTGGTAGAAAGTTGACCATTAATGTCATATTTGAGTTAAATGTCAAGAAATGAGGCAGAGAAAGCTGATTCTGTTCTTTTTCTTATCTCAATTATTTGGGTTATATTAATGCAACATCGTCAATATACATGAAAAGTGAGATTAAAGACTTTAACTTCTGTTATTGGTTTGTCTTTGATAAGTTTTTGTATAAACCCAACCTCATAGGAGTATAGGAAAAGATCAGCAAAGAAAGGGGCACAGGTTGTTCACATAGGGATGCTGATGATTTGCTGAAAAAAATGTACCCTCCGACCTCAACAAACATGTTATCGATCAGGAACTCTAACATACTGATGACTTCATTTTCTGAATAGCACTTGTTGCCTTTTGTTTTCTGCTTGTCAAAATAAGATACTTTGTAACCCTAAACTTGTAACATTGCCGACCATTTGTAAAGTAAAATGTGTTGTGAATAATTTCTTTTAAACATGTTTTTAATTTTTCATGAGGATTTGTAGTTTTAAGTATAGAAAAGTCAAATGTTTAGTTAGATGACATTTCGAAAAAGTACGAGAATTAAAATTATCCATAAGATCCTTAGAACTTTTCAGTATCCACGTTTGGTCAATGCTTCTGTGTGAATAGACTATGTCACAGTATGATTGGACTTCCTCTTTGATTGCAGACAAATTATTTGTAATAGGCAGTTCTTTTGTTGTACAAGTAGAAGAACCGGCAATATATCTGTTTCTACATGGATTCTTGTGAAGTTTTCATATTCAAAACAAGGGCAACGCAAAGCGTGGCGTATCCCCTCGCCTAAAAATTAGACCCTGTGACCTTGAAAATCAATAGGGTTCCAGATTCTCTTAAGGTCTAAGTATGTAACAAGTTTGGTAGAGATGCCAGTCAAAAATCAATTACAGGGGATGCTTGCTGTTTTTGAACCATTAGATAGAGCTCAATCTAAGAAGAACTTTGAGCCTTCATTTGTAAAAATCGGATGAAGGGTTCAAAAGTTATGAGCATCTGAAATTGCCTATTTTTGGTCGATAATTTTCCAAAGATGGCCGCCATCAATAATGGTTTTAATGACTGTTTTAGAGTTCTGATTTTTTGTGTAAACAGCAGATAATGTCTCTACTTTTGTTTTTTCCCATAGATTATAAGTTATTCTGTCAGAAAAATGAAACTGAACATGCTTGAAGTAATATTTGCTATTTGTTTTACTATCCAAAATGTATGGCGGAGCCACTTTTGATCTTGACCGAAAGGTCCATATGGCTCACATTGCCATAATTTTGTCAGAAAATAACTTATCTGACATCATAATAGAAGAAATTGTGTGTAGAAATACTTGTTTTGTGTGCAATTATAACATATGAATCACCTTTTACATCTTTTTGTGGAATTATGAATCCATAAAGGTGGGTGTGCAATTAGTGTTCAACACTATTTGAGAATGGCACCGTTTCACAGCAGTTATATGGGAAAATGACACAAAAAGCTTCATATTTCCTAAACTAAAAATGATATCCGCACAAAATTTTGAAGGTAATACCACAGTGTTGTGCACGTTCTGTTGGACGTGATGTTTTTTTTGTCGACGCAAGAAATGGCAGCCATTTTGTTCAAAATGGCCACCATTTTTTCATAAAATTCATCAAACAGGGAACCTGTTCCAAGATAATTTGATAATTTTTTTTATCAATATAATTAATATCACTGAAAAAATGGATATGGAGATTTGTACCAATGACCTCTTATTTGTTTTAGCATTTTATTAAGGAATAATTGTCATATTGGTGACTATTTTGAAAACAAAATGGCTGCCATTGCTTTAAAATTTGTTGCTCAAATTTACGTTTTTTATGATTACTCTATTGTTTCTAGTCAGAATTTGATCATCAAGGTATCAAATTAAAGATATTTTAATAATCTATAACCTCAAGTAACTAATAAATTAAACTGAATACTTTTCATACCAATATGTAATCCCCCATGGGGTGAAGATTCCAGACACCTAGTACTACCACTTGCCGAAAGTTTAACTGGTCAGCTTGATATATATATATATATACATTTGTAGGTGTTTTTGCTTTCCTACCTCACTGTCTTGCTATCATGATGTAGCTGTACAATTGCTGAAAGTGATGTTATATGCATCAACCACCCAACAAGCATGATAGTGAAACACCTCTAAACTAAACTTCCTTAAGACCAGCTTGTGTTTAAAATAGATGGATATTATTTGCACGCTTTACACATTTCCTACGAAAGGCTACATATGGAACTTTATTTAAAATAAAGTTTATGTTGTTTATATAGGATGCTGTTTATATTCAGGTTTCCCTTGATTGCAATTTGAGCAAGTAAATTTGTTTCAGACTTACTCTCCATGCCGTTCGAATCCCGCTCATGGTAACTTAAGGTGTACTTGATACCACATTATTGTGTGATAAAATTCGTCAGTGACTTGCAACAGGTATGTGGTTTTCTCCAGGTACTCTGGTTTACGCCACCAATAAAAGTGACCACCACAATATAACTGAAATATTGTTGAAAATGAAAGTGGCATTAAACACCATAACCCAACTCTCCGACTCCATGTCAAAGTTTCAGTCTTGCTCATTACTATTCTAATTTGCTTCTTAAAACATGTTCAATGAAAACAACAACAAAATATTAAGTTCATTCATTTATTATTTAGGAAATATCTGGTGTATTTTTTAAATACATCATCTATTGTCACATGTATTGTGGTCTGAATAAGTCCAGCTACATGTAAAACTAAATATATAATAAATTATTCTTCAATAGAGACCAGAACTCCCAACCATCAGTAAAGAAAAATATTAATGAAATTTTCAACATAGTGTATTAGTAATGAACCAGAAAAACTAATGAAGACAAAATGTTGGCCAGCAACATTTTTCATCTCTTTATTGAATATTTAATTATGATATAAATTATGGACTCAGCAGTAAATTATCCTGCAGGCTGCAGTCCTAAGTTCAGGTAATATCCCAAGGCCACCTTGGATCACATGTCTTTGACCAGCAAAGCATACTGTCAGGTGAACTGGAATAAAAAACAGAAGGGACCACAAAGAAACAGTTCTAACTACATATTATCATTTCATAACTACTATTTTAATAAATATAAATTCACAATGTATTTAAGCAAAAAAAATTACCAGTGTTTCAAATTTTTAGTATTGACCCCAACTTTTCGTGTCTCAAGTTTTTATTGACATTTTTGGACAAAGTTAAAGTCAGATCCTTGTTCTGTATAACCTACAATGTAGGTAAAAATATATTTTATATGTTTTATCTACTTATACTACCTTCCCCTTTTCGAGAATATTAGTAGAAACACTGGTATTTTTGTTCATTGGTCTTATCTATTTTTCCTTAAAAGTACCATGGCTTATAAATAAAATAAATGATAAATAGTTTGATGTATTGGTTTTAATGTCACTTGTCACATCTTGTTATTCTGGCCACGAATTCATCATCCCATGCAAAAGACAAAGAAAAAAAACACTTTTCTTCTTATCTGTATATATATATATTTATTACATAATGATTTTATTTAAGCAATTTTATTGGCTATCATGCTGTCACCTGACATTCCGTAAAATTTGATATTGCTTGATTAAAACTTGTATTGACTTGGGTTTCACTTTCGTTTTCCATTGCATTATGTATGACATCATAATGAAGTGATTAATTTCATATTGACTTGGTTTCACTTTCACTTTTCATTTTAATGTAATAAAACAATTACAGTCTTTTGTATCGCTCAATACGAGTTTTTATGGACCTTAGAAATCAATATTCACCTCAGCCTAAAGGCTTCGGTGAATATCGTTTTTAAGGTCCATAAAAACTTGTATTGACCTCAGCAAAAGACTATAATTGTATAATATATATATATATATATACAGCAAACATTACACTGACCCATATATATATATATACATCTCACCAATTGATGTGATAACTTTCATAAAATAAAACTAACCAGTATAATCCTTGTTTGTTAACAAACAGTAGATCATATCTCTGTTGATGGCATGTGACATCAAGTACTGTTTACAAATATCATTCAGCTCACTTGTGCTGGACTGATTGAAATTCTGTAGCAGATCATGCAGAAGTGATTGACCTGCAGAGAACAAAAACTAAATACTGAATTTAATTATGCCAAATACAAAAGATCATTATAATGTGATGCTTACAAAAAAATTAATTTCATTTCAAGATCTAAAGTACCCTGGCCTGAGAAGACCAGACCTTCCGCAAATCTCTGACAAACTTTATTACATAATGCTGTATCGAGTGCACCTCGAACTGGACTATAACTCCTGATTGTGGTAGGCACTAATTGCATATGTAGTTGTAAATCCAACTACCATACGATCACGACTGCCCCTTAAAGAGAAGGTTTCAAATGCAAAAATTAAATTAAATCAAGACTAGTATTTTTCTTTCTTCCAACGTTCAGTCTTTACTTCTAAAGTGAGGCATTTTCAGATGCAGAAATACCTAATGATTTCTACGCCACATTATTTATTGAGTTGCAGACAACTATACATCAAGACAAGCCACTTCTTCAGGATTAAAATATATTTTCCCATGTTGAATAAAAATAACGCAACATATAAATATGCAATAACATTTTTTTTACTTTTATTTGAATTTAGTATGTAAATATTCAATCATGCTCGAGTATCCATGGAAGCTGGCAAATACAAAAAAATGTAGTACCATGACAAAAGTTGCTTATGTTGATGCATACTTGCAATCCAATGCCCTGGTTGAATAGTTCAAGCAACATAATCTCATTGAAATTAGACCTGGCTTCGAAGAAATTTTCTGCACTATACCCTCTAACCTGAAGATAATAGAGCAGAATATTTCTTCTCACATCTAACCAAAATGTCTGTTTTAAAAGCTCAAATTCATGTACCAACTTTAAAAAAAAAACTTTGAATATATAAACAAAAACAAAGCTTTTGAAAAGTTGTCACAGTACACCACCCAGAATATGAATAGAATTAACTTTCTGAAGAGTGAAGACTATAATATAAAAAACAAATATTATGTACACATAGAAGAAAGTGTTTTGTGACTGTAGACTGTATTGACTGATGAAAAAAGAGGAAACTCCTAATTTCTAGTGCTCAGTCATACCCTCATTTTATAGCTGTTTGGACCAAGCTTGAAACATTATATTTCCAAATATTTTCCTTAAAGAAAAGAGGAAAACTTTCATCTCTATTTACACCCCCCCCCCCCCCCCCCCCCCTTTTTTTCGGTTTGTTTACTTTTCGTCTTTTGTTTTGAACGTAAGTTGGTAGTATTTATAAATTGACAAGAAGTTTTTCATAAACTACTTAAAAAGAAGCAATGCAAAAAATAAATCGTACGTTTAAAACATTGAGATCAAGGTTTATACATACCTACGGCTACGATAACAGCTGTGTCAGCGTCGATGACGTTACAAATATTTTCCACTTCCAGGGATGACGTGCGACGTTCTTCTTCAGACATAATGTTTAGCTTCAGGCGAAAAATCAGCCGTGTTCCCGATCTAATAGGGTTGAGTTGGCATGTTTCCTATGTTGATATTATAATGAAAAATACAAATATCGCCATCGGAGAACGCTACTCCAAATTTTTCACTGAATTGTTCATCTTAAAACTTTTCAGAAGACCATTTCCCGTTTAGCATGCACAGGAAAACGGAAGCGACTGTGACCATGTGCAAGCTACGAATCTGCACTTTAATTGGATAATAATTATGGAACTATATAACGTCAGGAACATGCCGGGCAAGGCATTGAAAAGGGGGACCTTGGTGAAAAAAACTGTGCCGCGAATGTAAAATTCCGAAAACAGCGATTCCGATTCGAACACGTTATATCTAAACGATTCCATACCAAAGAAACAAATTTTTCAAAGATTTTAAACAATGTTTAGATAATTAATTAATGTAAAAAAATTATATCTTTATATAGTTTTATCTGTAAAAATTTGACATCAAAATATTGCATTTTCATGTAAAAGCAGCTACCGGAAAACAAAATGGCGGCCAAAATAACGATAAGTCGGCATCTCTAAGTTTGGTCAAAATCCGTTGAAGGATGTTGATTCTAGAGTGTTCACAAGGATGTTACGGAGTAAAAATCTGACCCGGTGACATTGACCTTTGACCTATGACCTTGAAAATCAATAGGGTTCCAGACTTTCCTAAGGACTACGTATGTACCAAGTTTGGTCAAAATCCATTGAAGGATCTTGATTCTAGAGTGTTCACAAGGATGCTATGCGGTAAAAATTTGACCCGGTGACCTTGACCTTTGACCTTGAAAATCAATAGGGTTCCAGATTCTCCTAAGGACTAAGTATGTACCAAGTTTGGTCAAAATCCATTGAAGGATGTTGATTCTAGAGTGTTCACAAGGATGTTACACGGTAAAAAATTTACCCAGTGACCTTGATCTTTGACCTATGACCTTGAAAATCAATAGGGTTCCAGACTCTCCTAAGGACTAAGTATGTACCAAGTTTAGTCAAAATCCATTGAAGGATGTTGATTCTAGAGTGTTCACAAGGATGTTATGAGATAAAAATTTGACCCCTTGACCTTTGACCTATGACCTTGAAAATTAATAGGGTTCCAGATTCTCTTAAGGACTAAATATGTACCAAGTTTGGTCAAAATCCATTGAAGGATGTTGATCCTACCTAGAGTGTTCACAAGGATTGTGACGGACGGACGGACGGCAGCGTTACGATATCCCCTCGCAACTTCGTTGGCGAGGGGATAATAAAGTAGGCAAGTCATCATATTCTTCATTAATTTGAATATTCATTGATGACACAAATGATTTGTGATTTGCCAAAATTTCCTCTTTGTCACAACTAGTATTTTTGTAAGTAGGATTATCAGAGTTCTTGGAAATGCCAAGTTCTTTTGACACTCATGTCGTCATGGTAATAACCTTTACATTCAAAACCAAATGTTATTAGAAGCTTTGTTTGCAGGTACAACAAAAATATTTGCCATGAAGGGAAGACAAACATTCATTTGTCTTTTTATCTTTAATTCTGATTGAATAAAAGAAGTAGAAAGTGACACAGGTGCGAACACCACACGATTGGTATGCTGATATTAACTGATGGGAAATATGACAATTTGGAAACTTGTCTAAATTGTGTTTTGTTTTTGTTTCAGCTTTTTGTTTATCTTCGTCTTGTGTCTCGTCTGCCCAATGTTGCCAGTGTCTCTGGCTTGTCAATTTTTGATTGCCCCTTCGGTTTTTTTTAACGTTTATTAGAAATAGAGAATTTTGACAATTTTGAAACGGCTGGTATGTTGATATGTGGGAGGCAGACATTTGACAATTTTGAAACAGATTCCATGCTGATATTGGAGGTAGGGTAATGTTACAGACATTTTTTAATCATATTGACTGCTTACCATCACTTCAGGAAGGTTGTAGTTATACCATAAAGTGTCAGTACGAGAGTTGGCTTGTAGATTTATTGAACATGTATACGACTGTCGTGACGATTGATCTACAAGAGTATGCACAGTTACATTGTGATAGTGATTCCACTTGATACCATTCATAGTAGTTCCGCACGTAGCTGGCTTAATTTGTTCTGTTAAACTGTCATTACAATGTGCAGGAGCACTTCCGAATTGGTCTTGGAAACTAAACATCTCAATCCTTACATCACACAAAGAACGTCCATGTATGTTTTTACAAGCAATTGGAACAGTTGATTTTAATCGAATTTCTACAGTTTTACCAGCTTTAACATTAAAAGAAGTTTGTTCAATCTGAAATTATATAAATATTTACCGTATTCAACAATTTTAATTCCAATTTTTGTTATCTACAGTCAAACGTCGTCATCTTGAATTCCATTTTTTATTACCTACAGTCAGGCCTCTACATTAACATATTTTTCAACTTGTCCCTTTGGACAACTAACTACAAAAAGTATTTGTCCGACTCAATCTTTTAGTTGTCCGAAAAAATTAATAAAAATTACAAAAACTAGAGAATAATTACCCAGGGCTCCCACTACTTTCAAATTAGAGGGAGAAGTGACTTATCTTTCACTTTCAGAAAGCTCACAGGGAAAAGTGGGGAGACTTCTGGGAGAAGTCAATTGCGATTAATCGAAACATTGTTTCGCGACCCCTCTAAACTCTGATGTTACCCTGCCCAAATTTAGTAAATAGTTAAAGCTGCCTGAACTGATTTGTTCTGGGTTTTTTTTATTCATAAATACCGTAAGGACATAAATTCAATGTCACATTTTTATTTCTGTCTACCTTGATTGGAGTCTTGCATACCAATGATTTTTATATGTACCCCCCCCCCCCCCCCCTTTTCTTTTTGAAATATTACTGTGTTGTGATCCAATACCACACAAATTGTAATAACTCATATTTGTGTGATATAAATCCATGTTTCTGGTAAAAAAAAATATACCTAGATACTATATATACCAGTATCTAGGTATATTTTTTTTACCAGAAACAAGTGCCTGTGATATAAATAAAGCAAATTATTTTATTTAAATTCACAGAGAAATAAAAATTTTAGTGGCTCTTTTCAACCAGATCAGGAAAAAGCTTGTAATATTTGTCCATTTCAAAGGTTTCAATATTTCCCAAAAGCCTATAGTACTCTATCGTATTTTGCACCAAAGACAAGCTTAAATTTGGCACCAAATTGATATCCGATAATTTTTACATGTCCATTCCGGACTGATTCTTGTTCTTACATTTCAAATATTGATATTTCCGTTCATTAAAGCGTTTCTGAGATTGCGATTTTAATTTTGTCAATGTCCTTGAACTTCATCAAAGCATGGAGGAACAATAAATGATACACAATAAAAGAGTTTTGATCTGGCATTTCACTTTAGTTTTAATCAAAATAAATTATGGACGAATTGGAGATCAAACAGGGCTCTTTTATACAACAAACCCAGTATTTTATACAAGTGGAAATAGATTTGTCCAGCGTACCGGCACGTTTGGGGATTTTTTCACTTGTCCCGTCGGACAAACCGTAATACAAGATCTACTTATCCAACGTCAGTTTTCACTGGTATCGGACAAACGTTAATGTTGAGGCCTGCCTACAGTCAAACCTGGTCATCTTTAATTCCAATTTCTATTATCTACAGTCAAACTTCGTCATCTTGAATTCCAATTTCAGTCAAACCTCGTCAATTTCAGTCAAACCTTGTCATCTTGAATTCCAATTTCTATTATCTACAGTCAAACGTTGTCATCTTGAATTCCAATTTCTATTATCTAGTCAAACTTCGTCATCTTGAATTCCAATTTCAGTCAAACCTTGTCATCTTCAATTCCAATTTCTATTATCTACAGTCAAACCTCGTCATCTTGAATTCCAATTTCAGTCAAACCTTGTCATCTTGAATTCCAATTTCAGTCAAAACTTCTTCATTTTGAATTCCAATTTCTATTATCTACAGTCTAACCTCGTCATCTTGAATTCCAATTTCAGTCAAACCTTGTCATCTTGAATTCCAATTTCAGTCAAACCTTGTCATCTTGAATTCCAATTTCTATTATCTAGTCAAACCTCGTCATCATGAATTCCAATTTCAGTCAAACCTTGTCATCTTGAATTCCAATTTCTATTATCTACAGTCAAACCTTGTCATCTTGAATTCAAATTTCTATTATCTACAGTCAAACCTCGTCATCTTGAATTCAAATTTCTATTATCTACAGTCAAACCTTGTCATCTTGAATTCCAATTTTTATTATCTACAGTCACACCTAGTCATCTTGAATTCCAATTTCAATTATATACAGTCAAGCCTCATTATCTTGAATTCCACTTTCAGTCAAGCTTCGTCATCTTGAATTCCAATTTCTATTATCTGCAGTCAAACCTCGTCATCTTGAATTCATTTTTATTATCTGGTCAAACCTCGTCATCTTGAATTCCAAATTCTATAATCTAGTCAAAATTCGTCATCTTGAATTCATTTTTATTATCTACAGTCAAACCTCGTCATCTTGAATTCCAATTTCTGTTATCTACAGTCAACCTTCGTCATCTTGAATTCCAAATTCTATAATCTACAGTCAAACTTCGTCATCTTGAATTCATTTTTATTATCTACATTCAAACCTCATCATCTTGAATTCTAATTTCAATGATCTACAGTCAAACCTTGTCATCTTGAATTTCAATTTCTATTATCTACAGTCAACCTTCGTCATCTTGAATTCCAAATTCTATAATCTAGTCAAAATTCGTCATCTTGAATTCATTTTTATTATCTAGTCAAACCTCATCATCTTGAATTCCAATTTCTATTATCTGCAGTCAACCTTCGTCATCTTGAATTCCAAATTCTATAATCTACAGTCAAAATTCGTCATCTTGAATTCATTTTTATTATCTACAGTCAAACCTCATCTGATCTTGAATTCCAAATTTTATAATCTAGTCAAAATTCGTCATCTTGAATTCATTTCTTTTTTCTACAGTCAAACCTCATCATCTTGAATTCCAATTTATATTATCTACAGTCAAACCTCGTTATATTGAATTCCAATTTCTATCATCTACACTACAGTCAAACCTTGTCATCTTGAATTCCAAATTCTATAATCTAGTCAAAATTCGTCATCTTGAATTCATTTTTATTATCTACAGTCAAACCTCGTTATATTGAATTCCAATTTCTATCATCTACACTAGTCAAACCTTGTCATCTTGAATTCCAAATTCTATAATCTAGTCAAAATTCGTCATCTTGAATTCATTTTTATTATCTACAGTCAAACCTCATTATATTGAATTCCAATTTCTATCATCTACAGTCAAACCTCATCATCTTGAATTCCAAATTCTATAATTTAGTCAAAATTTGTCATATTGAATTAATTTCTATTATCTACAGTCAAACCTCGTCATCTTGAATTCCAATTTATATTATCTACAGTCAAACCTCGTTATATTGAATTCCAATTTCTATCATCTACAATCAAACCTCGTCATCTTGAATTCAAATTTCTATTATCTACAGTCAAACCTTGTCATCTTGAATTCAAATGTCTATTATCTACAGTCAAACCTCGTCATCTTGAATTCATTATTATTAGTCGAGTACCAATGTTCGTGGTTTTTTTTGTTACCATCAAACCACAAAGTTCATTGAACCACTGATGGCATATATAACAAGAGACGTCGGGTGAATTCGTACGATCAAAGCATCCGGCGCACACTGACATTTCTAACACAGTGTACCACATGTAAGCTGTCTGAAACGTTGGTTATAGACGGCGCCAAGATGGCTGACAAAGTCTAACATGAACGAGATTTAAATGCAGAAAAAATGTTTACAATTTCCCCAATAATAAACAATTTACTTGCTAAAATGTTATTTCTTTATCATGAGCTGATATTTTGGTAAGGATTGTGTGATTGTTTTTTAACGCCAACTCATCAATTTTTCAGCTATATCACAGTGAGAACAAGCTAACTCTCAATAAAATGATGATGAGGTCCACCCTGTACCATCTCACCGAAACAAGTCCGCAGAGAGACATGTTGCCCCACTCGGACACAGTATCCAGACTCCAACCAGTTTTTGCTCTTTCTCCTTAATGCTGTGTGCCTAGTGGAGAAGCATCAAATACCAACTTCATAGTCCTTGGTCTGACTCGATCAGTAGGTACTGATTGCATCAAATACCAACTTCATAGTCCTTGGTCTGACTCGATCAGTAGGTACTGATTGCATCAAATACCAACTTCATAGTCCTTGGTCTGACTCGATCAGTAGGTACTGATTGCATCAAATACCAACTTCATAGTCCTTGGTCTGACTCGATCAGTAGGTACTGATTGCATCAAATACCAACTTCATAGTCCTTGGTCTGACTCGATCAATAGGTACTGATTGCATCAAATACCAACTTCATAGTCCTTGGTCTGACTCGATCAGTAGGTACTGATTGCATCAAATACCAACTTCATAGTCCTTGGTCTGACTCGATCAGTAGGTACTGATTGCATCAAATACCAACTTCATAGTCCTTGGTCTGACTCGATCAGTAGGTACTGATTGCATCAAATACCAACTTCATAGTCCTTGGTCTGACTCGATCAGTAGGTACTGATTGCATCAAATACCAACTTCATAGTCCTTGGTCTGACTCGATCAGTAGGTACTGATTGCATCAAATACCAACTTCATAGTCCTTGGTCCGACTCGATCAGTAGGTACTGATTGCATCAAATACCAACTTCATAGTCCTTGGTCCGACTCGATCAGTAGGTACTGATTGCATCAAATACCAACTTCATAGTCCTTGGTCCGACTCGATCAGTAGGTACTGATTGCATCAAATACCAACTTCATAGTCCTTGGTCTGACTCGATCAGTAGGTACTGATTGCATCAAATACCAACTTCATAGTCCTTGGTCTGACTCGATCAGTAGGTACTGATTGCATCAAATACCAACTTCATAGTCCTTGGTCTGACTCGATCAGTAGGTACTGATTGCATCAAATACCAACTTCATAGTCCTTGGTCTGACTCGATCAGTAGGTACTGATTGCATCAAATACCAACTTCATAGTCCTTGGTCTGACTCGATCAGTAGGTACTGATTGCATCAAATACCAACTTCATAGTCCTTGGTCTGACTCGATCAGTAGGTACTGATTGCATCAAATACCAACTTCATAGTCCTTGGTCTGACTCGATCAGTAGGTACTGATTGCATCAAATACCAACTTCATAGTCCTTGGTCTGACTCGATCAGTAGGTACTGATTGCATCAAATACCAACTTCATAGTCCTTGGTCTGACTCGATCAGTAGGTACTGATTGCATCAAATACCAACTTCATAGTCCTTGGTCTGACTCGATCAGTAGGTACTGATTGCATCAAATCGAGTGATTTTCAATACTAGTAACAGGGTCATATAAACTTTAGTGCTATATTATATTTCTGGCAACCCTTTCATGTTTACGGAATGTTGAGCTTTGCTAAACCAGTAGTAAATCAGTTCACTTCCTGTTGATAGCAAATATCGAAAGGGTGTAAGCAAGGGACAATGACATAGTTTTCTTATTTAATGTAACATATAACCAACCGTCTGTTGGCACAATTTTTCACAATATGAATGCAGTGCCGTTAACCATAAAGTTACTGTATATTCGGCTTTAAAACTGGGTGGGGGTGGTTGCTAACTCTCGCATCATGCACATTAACTTTATATATATAAGACACCACACTAATAGTGTATGTCATTATTATATAGATTTATCGTGCATAATTTTCAACTAAATTTCAGTTATATCGTGGTGGTCAGTTTTATTGGTGGAGGAAACGGGAGTACCGGAAGAAAACCACCGACCTGTCGCAAGTCACTGACAAACTTCATCACATAATGTTGTATCGAGTACACCTCACCATTAGGAGGATTCGAACTAACAATGTATGTCATGGATGTCATAACAGATACATACTGTAGCTCCTGCAAAGAATTCCTTACTGGTACTATATGGTGTAGGGTTACTGACAGCATTTTGTCTGGCTCTCATAGCACATTCTATCTGTTAAAAATAATGTTAAAATGATAAGAATAAAAGTTGAACTAAAACAAAAATGTTAAAAAATGTGATTTACCAGGCAAATAAGTTTTAACTTTGTTATAATATTTCAGATCTGTGTTATTGTAATCTATTATAAACCATTAGATTTATTATGATATGTAGTTTGTATTGTAATGCAACGATGATTCGTGCATTATTGAAAGGAACTGATTTTAACAACAGGTGCCATTAGTGGAGCTTACACTTTCGAAGCACCTGATTAATAGCGTGTTGTTCAGTTTGTCGAATTACACATCTTTGAGTGTTTGTGATGTCCGCTGCAATTTGCTCATAAAACAATGTTCTGTTCGTTTTCACTCACATTTGTTTTGAAGGGTTCATGTTTTATCTATGTTATTTGTATTCAATTAAGTATGCTGCTGTCCAACACAATATCAGATGATATTCATGTCATTTAATTGTTACTGTAACACAACAGGTGTCACTAATGGAGCAGGAAACTTCAATTCATCGCTGGTTTAAGTCGGGTTCGTGTACATCATTTTATTGGGTTCTTTTATATAGTATTTTATTGATTATTGTATGCCTTTTTCTTTATTCTTATCCAACAGACTTAAAACCAAACGTCTAAATTTAGTTCTAGATTTCAATGGTTTTTTGTTGTTGACTTTGTATTGGTACACTAACAAACATGACGTCTCCTACAAATCTGCCATTTTCTAAATATATTTAACTCCTGGTGACGTCACGGTGGGAACTCCGGACTTCGACTACACAACATTTCGGACTTCACTTGGTTCTACTATATAGATGCACGAAGCGTTCCGAGTGGAGTATTTGCTCATGAAGGATGCGCAGTCGTCGCATTCCAAAAGCTGCGATATCCCTTTACGGAACGCAAACAGCATGCCCTGTATGTAGAAATTGTATTGATGAAACTGATATAATGCCTTTCAGTGGATATTTACTTTTTATTTATGAAAGTTTACAAGTGAAGTGTTCACATTCTCAATGTAATTTAAAGATTTCATTGAAAAATGTCAAATTTCATGAAATTTCATGCCAGCATCTGGCTCCTGTCAAAGTGTTCGATGTCAACAAGCCCCATTACTCTAAACTGCCATTAGACCAAGTGTCAACAAAACATATTAAGCACAGACGACCGAAACCTGTTATAAATTCTGTGCAGCAGAAGAAGAAGACAAAACTGATGTTCTTTTTTCTTTATTAAAAAACCATTTAGAGGATTTAAATGATCCCTGCTGGAAAGATATAGATATGCTGTGGCGTGGTTCCACAGATGCTATGTCTGTTGAACAATGCTTAGCCCTCCGTGTTAGTTTGCTACAAAGCAAAAGTCAGTATAGAAAACAATATGATTTTCTTAGATTGAACAATGTTCATGTATTTCAATCTCCCAGTCAACTTGATAACACAGAATCCCATTTTCTGCCTGGTTATGTTGAATATTCAATTGTCGGAGATGATTTTTTTTAAAACAAATACAAGGTCCCTTCTGTATCAGAACCAATTAATATTTTAGCAGATTTTTGTGACAGTTTTTCTGATTTCCCTGTCCTAAATTATATGGGTGTCAGGTGGTCATATGCTGATGCACTGACCAAAACAGTGGAAGAATCATCTGTCGAAATTACTGATGGTTGTAAGCAGTGTAATATTGATCCATGTGACCCTTCCATCCTCTTTGTAACTACGGTCAAAGATGGAGGTGATGGCTTGGGTGCTGTTTCTGTTTATAAAGAAAAAAGTGATCAGGCTTTGCCAGACAAGGCATTCAGATTTTCATTTGCCGTCATTAAAGTTGAAGTGGTTTCACCATCAGGTTCCTGTACTGTTTTTGAAGAGCGATTCCCAAATTCTGTAAAAAATAATAAAACTTTATTAGAATCTTTGGCTGATGAAAACAGTAAATGTGCCATGGCTATATGTATGGCCCCTATTGAAAGTGAGAGGGAGTACTTGAAAAATAAAATCATGAGAGTAAAAACAGAAAATGGTTGGCAAAGACATGAATTTAAATTTTTTAACTCTATGGTAGATGAAAACAGAGACAGGTCAGATTCTGGATTACAGGGAAGTGGGTCTAAATTTTTATGTACATTATGTGATGCTGATAGAGAGTCTGTTGTTAGTAATCTTGGCAATTTTAATATCAACAGAAGTATTGATGAGAATTTGAAAGTGTATGAATATATAAGAGTAAATCCAGATAAATTATCTGAATCAGTCACAAAAGTATGCAAAAGGGGTGAAAAGTTGTCCATTACCAAATATGGATCCTATCCAGAAGGGGATTGATGCCACTCATGCTGATATAAACCTTGGAAGTTTCTTTAAAAAAAATTATTGTCCGAGAGGTGGCATGTGTCACAAAGTGGGAATTAAGCGAGGATGTTAAGACGATCGTAAAAACTGCAGAAAACCGTTTTGATATTTATATGAAAGAGCATTGTGGCATCAATCCCCAATTAATGATGCCAGGCAATTATGCAAGGACCCTTTTTTCTACCTCCCATGACATTTTATTAAATCTAATTGCTGATGTGGACAGGAGAGAAAATGTATCCATTGTTCTAGATAAATTTAACATTCTCAGAAAAATCTATAGATGCAATAACCCCAAAAAAGAGTTTCCAAATGAGCTTCCCTTTTTTAAATTGATAGCTGTAGAGATGGGTCAACTACTACTATCAAAGTTTGAGTATGTCCAATGGCCAAATTACCTCCATAAGCTGATAGAACATACACAGCAACTTATTGAAGATCCTTCTGGTCCTGGGTCCATTGGCAGTTTCAGTTCAGAAGGAAATAAACTATTCAGGCATTTCCAAAAAAACCTCTCTCGTCGTGGAAGCACATATTGGTAGCTTAGTTGATGTGTTAAAGTTACACTGATTATACTCAAGCAAAGCTTTGACTAAATTAGCTGAAAAAGAACATGTAAAGAATAAGTGTTCTTTGTGTTTTCAAACTGGGCACAACAGAAGAACTTGACCACTTTTGACAAAGAATTAATGTAACTTCTCCCAACATTCACAGACACTGTATTTTAAAAAGTGTAATTTTCCCCATAAATTGTTAGTGCCATTGCCATTGACTGTGTAGCGTGTTTTCATTTTCATTCTGGTTCTTATATATGTACAAGTAGTTTTATATGCTACCATTTAAAATTGTATTGGAAATGTACTGTAATCATGATTTCTTTTGTCCTTTTCTAAATTAGAATACAGTACGTAAATTGTTATTGAACATATTAATGATTAAAATGTCATATAACAACATAAATCTATACTTAGACAGAAACTTACATGGTATATACTGTACAAATCTATCATGTCTATAGTATATGTTATTAAAATATTTAGTTTGAATTCTGCAATATGGTCTTTCATACAAATGTATCTAATACCATGTAATACAAAATATATAGTTGAATGGTTTAAGTACTTACTGTACGGAGAGTGCGAACATGATAAATGGTTGATTGGTGTATGCGAACCAATAAAACTTTTAATTGGTGTAACGTGCGAACTGATAAAAACTTTTAATTGGTGTAACGTGCGAACTGATAAAAACTTTTAATTGGTGTAACGTGCAAACTGATAAAAAGGCTGATTGGTGTTTTTACAAAGTTATAATAACGGTTCGAACTTTACACCAATTAACTGTTTTATGGGTCCACCTACACCAATCAACCGTTTAGTATGTTCACACTCTCTGTACACTGATAAATGTCTCTTACATGACCATGACCATACTTACCCATCTCAACACCTATTTGCAATTAAATGCAGAACTTTTAAAATGTACATCATAATGATCCAAATTTAACAACTGTTCACAATCTAATAAGAGTGTTAAATTGAAATATCACTCATAAACCACTAGTCTATTGATTTTATTTTATTTTATTTTTGGTGTTTTAACCCCACTTTCAACAATATTTCAGCTATATCAGTTTTAGTGGTGGAGGAAGGCGGAGTACCCGGAGAGAACCACCGACCATGGGCAAGCATCTGGTAAACTTTATCACTTGCGGCTGCGAGTCGAGTGCACCCTTTTTTGTAATTTACAAAGCTTGGCGCGAACCCACGCCGTATTGGTGTTTGTACGAGTTGCAACGATCTAACTCAATGAGCCACCCGGTCTCCTACTAGTCTATTGATGTCTACAATTGAATAGATATAAATGTGAAACATAACCAAAGTTACTCAAGCATAAATGTACGTGACCCAAACGTTGAAAAAAAATTACTTTCAGTTTGTATTATAAGACATCTGTAGTGGTGAAATTATACTGATTTAAAGCCAGACTTTTAAGAAAACCACACTAAAGAATTTCAAGTAAAATTACTCAAGCATAAAATGTAGGTCAATTAGACATAATTCTTTGGTGTACTATGGAATACTACAGTCCTCACAATAAAACTTGTCTGAATACCTTAATAGTATATTTTACATATAAACTGCCTTATGAAATAGTCAGAAATTAACTAGACCAACCAAATTTTTACTGGCCTTGGCCGATGGACCAGTGCTCATTGTGAGGACTGAACTACTCAAGATGCATCCACTGGTGAAGTATCATAGTTACACCTGTATAGTGTCTCAGGTCTGAAAAATGTACCTTAACCAAGCAGGACAGATACTTGCATACAAATGGGCGGACAAGGATAACACTCTATGCCCCATCCACATTTATAACTGGAACATGAAGCCTATTAGTATTGGACATTAGTATAAATAATCTTGAGAATATTTTCTTTTTGGGGATAATACTAGTTTTGGGCTTTGGACACAATAATTTCAGATAAAATATGTAGCCAAGGTAAATAACTGACCTAAAACTTAATCTGAAAAACATATCTGAATATTCTGCCAAAAAATGTGCATTTTTAATCGAGTACAGCCAACAGACATACCCTTTAGGATGGGTTGTAACCTGCAAGGCAGAGAAGCTGGGTCCTATTTCTATACATTAATACAGTATTACTATGTAATACACCCGTAGGGAAATAAAGCAAGCAAACATCAGTTTTATATATACTTTGTTAGTTGGCCATCTCTAAATCAATCACAAATGAAACTTTGATATATATTTTTCATGTTCTATATAGATTTAACATAGTACTGTATAAATCAGTACATGTACAGAAGACTCCACATAACAAAACTTGTTGATAGAATATTTCTGTGAAATGAATACTTTAACCAAACAACAAACTATATCTTTTTCATTCTATATTGCATATTGAAATGTTAAGAAACTCCTAATATTTGAAAACAATGTACAATTTTCATCAAAATTTGAAAAATCTATATTTTTGAGACATAAGTTTATCAATATTTCTCAGTAAATTCAGTGATTAAGTCTGGGATGAAGTCTTTACCTTCAATTTGAGACAATTTGTTTTAATAAGTGTGTTTTATTAGTGTATTTACTCACAATCCATATTTCTGTAGTTATAAATTCATTTTGTAAATATAGGATAATTTTCTTTGACAAATTATGTAAAATCTTTTATCAGGAGTTTCCTTTATAATGTACATAATGTATAATAATCCTGGAAAATATTGGGTTGTTGACCCATCACCTTTTTTTTACTCATGATAAACATATTTTCTGTGAATAAAATTTTAAATAAAACTTTTGTGTTTGTTTATTATTCCCACTGAGAACATACAAGCTAAATAAAACCATATTGGTACTTTGTTGCTACTTCAGTACTTTACTAAGCACACAGCATAAATTTGTAAAAGCCAAGACTGGTCAGTATGACAGGGTAACATGTCTTCCTGTCGACTTAATCTGCATGTATAAGCTCTTGAAAAAAATTTGTCTACCGTAAACTGAATCGGTATTTGATCGAAATATACTGACTGCTAATAGAAATGCAACACTATGTATTGTATGCCCTTCTGACCCCTTTTTCAATGCAAAATTTAAAGGATTCCTTGACGGTTGAAATTCACAATATTCATTTTTTTTAAATGTGAATTAGTGATTTTTTAATCACAAAATCAGAAAGCTCTGAAAATTGGCAGAAATGTTCATTATGCATATCCTTAAAAAATCCTAAAACAATTGATCAACTTATTAGTAGATCTGGTGGTCTGAATTTTCACTCAATGGAAAATAAATGTAAGTGTTGCATTTCTTTTAGTACTGAGTACCGGTATATTACCACTAAAAAAAAACATACAAACAAAACTTATTTTCAGCATGTTACATGTACATGTAAAGCTGAGAAATTGCTCAGAGTATTAAACAACAGTAATCCATATCCGTCATCCATTTAAAAAATGTTGTATACATGTATATTGTTGTTATTTATGTTTTTTTCTTCTTTCCTGTGCAGGATGATACTTTGTAGTAGATTTACAGGACTTGCATATGTACTTGCCACGCACAGTTACATTAAGAACCCCTACACAAAATTGATGTAACCACATTTGGCAAGATCCTTCACACTGAATTCATGAGATGGGGGAGGTTTCAACAGATTCAATAATTTTAAATTCATCATTCAAATCACAAGCCCCAGGTACCATTGGTTTTCTAGTATAAACAAAATATTGTTTCTGTCGACCACCACAGATCATAACACAGTCATCAGATATACAGTGTATTGATACAAGAATGACCTGAACATTGAAAAACTGATTCTAGCACAACCACATCAGCAGACATACTCCACATAGTTTCATTATTAAGCACAATAATATTGTGAGTGCCATTTAAGCTTTCATCAGTATTGCCACCAACAATAAAAATACATGGACCAACACTTAATGAAGAATGGTATGAAATTCCAATATTTGGAACATTGACATATAATAGTTGTTCAAGCTGAAATTGCTTGTTTGGTAGAACTTTCAAAACAACAATTTCTGGAAGAGATATTCTTTCCAAAAAAATTGTCTTTTTTAAAGCACCCTCCTACATACAAAATGCTATCAATTCCACCAACAGACAAAAATGTGACAGTGTGATATGCTCTTGGTTTACAACAGAGTTCAGGAATACTGCTCCATGTCAACTCATTTACATTAAAAACATAAAAATTTGGATCAACAGTTTCATGCTGAAAAGAAAAGGAAACATTTCTATTCAAAAATTCAACACCACCAAACAATACAGCACGGTCTGGGCTAACTAGAGTTAAAGTGTGACCACATCTTGCTGATGGAACAGATCCAGACATAACTCTTCAACTTAAACTAAAATTGTTATTTTCTTGTATAATTTCAACAGTACATTTATTTCCCTGGACACGTAATTGAATCAGTTCATTTGAACTATTAAATTGTTCCAAGTTCAAGCCACCCCAAACAAATATAGAATCATTAATAAAAAAAGCTGACGATCCTTGGAAAGGAGGAAAAATTGCACTGCACTCTGTTTAAGTTTTGTTATGGTATCAATACTGACGTCATCATCTTGCACATCAAAAGTGATTCTATATATATATATATATGAACTGCTTGGTCATGTTGACTCTTCCGACCTTCGTGCGCCACCAAAGAAAACATATGAATTTTCAGTAATTTTTATTGCACAATGTCCTTCAGAGTCAGACGGATAAGTCATTATTTTGAAGATGTATATCATTTTTTTTCCCCCTGTTATTTTCTGTGTAGAACTAGATGAGAACGACTTAAAAGGCAAAGCCTTGAAGTTTTTGTAAAAACTCATTTTTTCAAAACATCAATGCAAACAAAGTAAAAGTAAATTTAAAGAGAACATGCTAATACCCATCACCAAGTAAATATCTGAAAAGCAAAATTAATCATGCAAAATATGAATATGAATGACTGGAAATAATTCCTGCTTAAATGCAGGCTTGCATGAAGAAATTAAGAAGACACCAAACTGAAAATTCATGATTTTGAAGAGAAAAAAAAGGGGGGGTCCTGAATCTAAGAATCTGTCTTATTATAAGAACAAGAACTGCAAGCAAGTTGAATAGGAATGAAGCAAAAAAGGGCAGATA
Source organism: Bathymodiolus brooksi (assembly GCA_963680875.1). NCBI lineage: Eukaryota > Metazoa > Mollusca > Bivalvia > Mytilida > Modiolidae > Bathymodiolus > Bathymodiolus brooksi. Next base: position 31,215,234 of record OY804584.1, read on the forward strand.
AAAGCATTACTACCAGATCAATGTATAATAACCAAAAATATATATCCTCCTCTGACAATAAGTCGGTCAGTCATTGGATAATGTTTGATTATTTTTTTCATGTTTGAAAAGTAAACATTTTTTTCTTTTTAATTATGTTCCTCATCTATTCTTGCTCACATGTGTAAAGTTCCATGGAAAAAAAGATCGATAATAATAACACACTGACCTGTATTTGTTTACCATCCATTTTCCAAATGGCCTCGTATGACCTCACATAAAGCCGGTCAAAGTTCAATAAAGCACATGATTTTGTCATAGGCCAACCAAACTTAAAAAGTAAACCAGATTAAGAAAGTACAGTATTTTAGCTTTTTCAGTGTAATTGATTTGTCTGAAAAATTTTAAAAGATGTTTTTTTTAAATACAGTCTCGTGCCAAAAGTATTCGCGGAAAATGGCGGACGTCAAGATTGAGTTGTCTCGCTTTGGCTATTTTGAACTTAGGAAAAAGTAAAATAAGCTAAAACAACTTACCTTTAATACTTCGTAATGTGGCCTTTGGATCTTATACAAGCTAAAACTCGTCTTGGAATGGATTGATACAAGTTCTGAACATATTCAACAGTGAAACTTTGCCAGATGTCAAGAATGGTGTCAAACAACTGGCCAGAGTTAGTAATTCCTCCTGCACGATATTGCAGAGTTCTCTTAATTCTTAACCAACAGTTTTCTATGACATTGATATCAGGTGACTGGGCTGGCCATCCCATACCATGAATGTTGTTATCATGCTTATACCTCTCCACAATCCTAGCCCTATGGACAGGGGCATTGTCGTCCTGTAACACATAAGAATCATCCGGAAAATGACGGGCAATAACCGGCCATAATTGACTATCCAAAACTGAAATATACTTCTCTGCATTTATATTTCCATTAACTTGACATAAAGTACCGACACCATTCCATGTGATACAACCCCATATCATAACGGAAACTTTGGGCACACATTCAGCAGTCATACATTCTGGACGGTATGCTTCATGAGTGGTTCTCCACACGTAAACCCGATTATTCTGGCCAAAAACAATTTGTGATTCATCACTAAATATAATATGTCTCCAGTTTTCATTTACAGTCCATCTTCTTTTCTGTAAGCACCATGTCAATCGCTTTTTTCTGTTAATTTCTTTCACAACCATTCGCTTTTTCACTATTCTCCTGTAAATACGTTTTTTGTGTAAATATCGCTGAACAGTCCTTTCACTCACACTATGATCTCCATTTCCGATATTAAATTCAGTTGCTATATCCCTCAGAACTTTTCCACGGTTTTTTTTCACCAAGCGCTTCAATCTGGCTTCACTCCGAGCAGACATTTTTCTTGGCCGTCCAGAACGACGAGCTTTTTCAAAACTTTTCCGTTCATTATAAGTCTTGATAACTGATCTGCAGGTACTTTCAGGTATTGACAACATCCTGGAAATTTCACTAATCTTGTGACCATTTGACTTCAGATTAACAATTACTTCTTTCTTGTCCGGTGACAATTCTTTCGACTTTCGACCCATCTTTGTTTACACAAGAAAAATTACACTGTAAGTATTTTTAGCAGACGATTTTATTACGTCATCGATTTGGACTGCATCAAAATTATAGGGACCGTCTCAAACTAAAAAATCCGACTGGAGTCGGCATTGAAAAATCGATTTAAAAAGCAGTGGAAATGTGCTGTTTCAAGACGTCCGCCATTTTCCGTGAATACTTTTGGCACGAGACTATTTGATGCAAATATTAAACTTGCTTACCCACATAAAAAGTATTTAATCCAGTGAATTTGGTGTTTTTGCTTTTGTCAATACAATCTATTAGACCAACATATTTTGGTAAAACAATTAATGGCTGATTTCAATTTATTTTAATCACATTTATTATCACAGAGTGGTAACAATACAGTTTTGTTGATGCTATTTGTAATAATGACAGGTTTTTTTTACCCAGACAATCTCATTTTTCTGTCTGGTTTAATTTAATTCTTTGTTCAATTTATGCTATAAATTTTGATTATTGCTGTTAAATTAATTCTTTTTCTATCTTCTCTGTGAATTTCATTTCATTACCACAAGAAGTAAGGGGTATATTTGTTATTAAAGCAGCAGTGGAAATGCAAAATAATCTGCCATTTTGTGACTAATGGAGAGCACTTGCATGTATTTTCCTGGTAAAATCGGCCATTTTCTAGAAAATGTTGGAATCTGAATGATCAATCATCATATTTTCAAAGTATTTTAAAATACAATTTGCTTGGCATACTGTACATTCCAGAAACGGTCATGAACTGTGTGTGATGTCGATTATGTCAACAAACCGGAAAAATACAAATGTTTGGGGAATACCATCGATGGAAACATATTTAACAAGCATAATGATCAGGAAAAAAAGACATTAGTAAAAAGGATCCGTTTTACTTGCATGGAATTTATTCAATTCAAACTTCTCTGTATTAATCTCATCTTGTAATTTTGACGTTGAAAAGTATTCCCTCAGTGTTTATGTACGCTATGAATATACGAAATGATGTCATTGGTCTCGTGCTGCGCGAGAATTGTAAATCAAAACAAGTGATCGGCTTTATTGCATGACCGAGCAGATGTCACGGTAGGATACCATTTTCCTGTTCAAAATGGGGATCATTCACCAAATCTTTTGACAGACGTCGCTGTTGTTCCTTAAAAGTGGTTAGCGGAACGTTTTAATCTCGATGACGCTTGAATTGTTAACGTTGGGTACAAGAACACGTCAATATATAATGCCCTTATAACATGAATAGGAAAATTCCGTAAATTCGTTCACAAACAAAACTGTTCTCACGACTTTTTTTTATTGTATGAATTAAAACATTATTGTACAAGTTAGATAAACTACTAATGAAACACAAGAAGTTACCCGTATTGCGGGATATTCAATACGGCCCTAGGGGCCGCTTTTTTTTTTTTAAATAGTACTGTATCTTATACTTTATACAACAAGTGTGGACACAGAAATGCAGGGGCGGATCCAGGATTTCAAGTTAGGGGGGGCGCACTTTAAAAAATGTTGGGGTATTTCGTGTGAAAAATCACGATTTTACGACAAAAAAATCATATTCTCTCCAATTTTAGGGGGGGGCGCGCGGCGGGTGCGGCCCCCCCCCCCTGAATCCGCCCCTGAAATGTGCTGTCAAAAAGGCAAGTGTGGATGTCAATATTTCATATTATTAACTTTAAAAAAAATAATTCATATGCATGGACACAGGGGTCCTGGATTTTCTTAATAAAAAACTAATTCTGGATTATTATTTTTGCTTAAAGTCTGGTCCTGTGTTTTTATTTCAAATTTTTATCATAGCCCCCCTCCCCCTCCCAAGGGATATAAAATTGTATCATTAATAACAAATTAATAAATAATAAATTCTGATTTTCTATTTAAAATAAATCTCATTTACAAAACCAGATATTTGTTCAATTTCAAATGCTGATTTAAGCTTTAGTCGCAACATATTTCTATTTTTCTCTTTAAACTGTCGAAACATAACATTTATCTAACTGTAAAATTCACAATTAAATTCAACCCCCCCCCCCCCTCCCTTTTCCCCTTTTTTCTTGTTTAAATCAGTAATCAACAATGTTTCAGAATCAAACAAATGAATATATAACATAAATTTCTTTTACATGCATCTTTTTACCATGGGAGTCAGTGTGTTTTAAATCGGTCATCCAATCAGGACGCTCATTATTCTTGTCCAAGATAAAAATACATCGCTAAAATTACCTGTGGGTGTTTCCCCACTTCAACTCGTAAATTTACATAGAAATCGGAGATATTTCGTCATAAAACTTCACACATGGTTTTGTCTATTATATTTCTTGAAGACAAACATAACATTTTATTGCATTTATCAATATTTTATGAGTATCAACAATTTTTTCAACACCGTATCTGTTTCTCGACACAGCCGCCCGATTACAGTGACCCGTGACCCAGATTAACACGTTCCACCAGTTTTTTTTCTTAATTATGTTGTTTAATCATTGCGCTGGAACAGTTGACTACAGAACGACAGGGACATTAGGTTATTAATTAAATTCTTAACGGTGTATATGTGTATCACATTTCATTTCTTTGCATTAGCATTAGGGGAAAAGGGTGTATTTTACTCTTATAAAAAGATTTCGATGCTACATTTTTGTAACTGAAAAAAATGCACTCTGAAACAGAACTTTTGTTCTGGGAAAAAATTGTCCCTTTATGATCAATAATAAAAATATGGGTAAAAGGGTAAAAATCAAAACCATACATGTACAATACACAGGAACACAACAAATTCATTTATACCTTTAGGCAGTAATATACAATTTTCAACAAACACAGAAAAAGAACAAGTTATAATAAAAAAAAACTTGCAACAATGAACAAATAGAATTTCTGTGTGCATAGACCCCTTTTCAAGTAACATAGTTGGTATTTTATATCATTTAATATTCATTTTATATTCAAAATAAATCGAAAAAAAAGGCTAATGATAAAAAAAATTAATAGCAATAATAAATGTATTATCTTTGTAATAAACAATTCAAAGGGAACACATTTATGATTATTTTCAAAAAATTTCAGCAAAAAATATTCTTCATCATATCCAGTATATGGAAAGGAAAAACTTAATTGACCTTCCCTATCTAGATGATCAGTTTTTATTTTTGAAGCATATTTTCCTTTTCTCATTTTTGTTTCAATTTTTAGCTTAAGCCACACAAAATAAAATTCTTTTTAGATTCTCATCCCATCCCTTCCCACTTTTTACCATCAAATACACGATTTTCTATATTCAATCAATTCATTTTCAAAATTTAACAAATTCTTCATTAGGGTATCAGTATACCAAATAAAGTTTTTTTTTTATTATGTGATATTCTATCACGATAGTTTCCAGATGTACAGTCAAACCTGTATTAAGAGGTCACCTTTGGGAAAAGATAAAGTGGGCTTATAAGACAGGTGACCTCTTAATATAGGTGACTGCTTAATAGAGGTGACCTCATGGGCAGGTTTGACTGTATCTAGTTCTACAATATTTAACTCAGTAGTCCGCAAGGGGCCTTCGTGGTCGTGATCGTTTGGTAGCTGGATGCAATCAGTACCTATCACGACAAACGTTATGAGTTCGAATCTCGCCCAGGCGATACAACATTATGTGATAAAGTTTGCTAGTGACTTGTGGCAGGTCCGTGGTTTTCTCTGTGCACTCCGTTTTCCTCCACCAATAAAACTGACCCCACTGAAATTTGTTGAAAGTGGTGTTAAACACCAAACCCAGTAGTCCGTACGTTTCCAATCGTGTACGTTTACATTTTTTTATGTTTATTTGTTTTTATTGTATAGAACACTGGGTTTTATGCAAATTCTCGATTTTTTCGTAGCATTACTGAAATCGTAATTCAAATCGTTTGACTGTTCATTTCAATAACAGGCAGCTAACTAAAGTCATAAATAACGTTTTTACCTGCACTAGAATGGAATAAACCTACAAAAATCATGTGCTTTGCCATTAAAAAATTCATTATGCCAAATAATTGTAATCTTCAATATATTTTTACATATATATTACAATGTAATAAATTTGATAATTGGGATAGTATAGTGGTGCGTGTATAGGTCAACAGATAAGAAACGTTTGTAGATGCCAAAAGGGTTATCGGAAGTCATATATCGAAGAAGGGCAGGCAATGCAATGGCCAAGCGAAAAAGAACAAAATGATAAACAGTGGTCTACAAAAAACTATACAGAAAACTATGAATCCCAATTAAAACCCGACGGAGTCTTTAGTTTTACATTGTATGGCAGTTCCAGGTTTTGTACGATGATCAGCCAGTCTGATTGTACAAAATATTGAATGCTACCAAAATCTGTCGAAAATAATTAAAAATAATAAGAAACAACAAATTTTCTTTATTTAACTATATATTATGCCATTCATAATACATCTGCTCAAAATCTTTCTAAAATAAATGCTATGATTAACTCGCTTGTTGTCGAATCTTTAATAGTTAATAACACTACACGAAGAAGGAATATATCATCTGTATAATTTTGTACCAAATAATTTTAAAGAGTGTGATATAGATTTGAAGATTGCCTAAATATAGTTAGACCTAGATATATACATTCATTCAAAATTTTGTATGTGGAGACGGGGACTTTATTATTCTATTTTGTTCACTTGGAGGTAGTATTTCCCGAAATTCAGGTACTTTAAAATGTTGGAATGAAGTTCATTAGTATTGCAGTGTGAGTAACAAAACATCATGTACAATGTACACCTTTTATGAACATGCATAGGCTACACCAAGGTACATGCCGATATGGCTTGTAAACGTCTGTTGTATTTCTTAATATAATTATGGTCATAATAAAACTCTTTTCTTGCGACTTACAGATAATACTTTTATTTTACATATACTCGTCAACTAAATCTATACTTCTAACAGGTAATATCACCCGCGCTGTCCTAGTTAAGCTTCAATGTTTGCACCATCCAAGTTTTATAATTCAGTGCCGTCATTAGGTTAACGTTAAGATACAAGCATCTTTGTGATTCAAACTTCGAAGTTTAATGGATTTCTGAGTTGTGTCATTTATTTGCAAACAAAATATCTTATTTTACCGCTTGTGGGTATGCTTTGTAACGCTGAATAACATTAATCTTACCATTTCTCAATATTAATTGTCATAACAGCAGTTGTTCTCACAAGAAATATTCAAATAGATCGAATATAGTTCACGATTCAAACCGGAGGTAAATACAATCTGTCAGGAACGGCAACCGCATTGTTATTGTGAGTAAGAGTTATCGTTCTTACCATGCGACGGCAATAGGCAAACCTCGGGTGAGTCCGCTTCGCTTCCTCAATCCCTCAGCTGTAATACGGTATTTGATATGCGTCTACGCGTCACATTTCTTCGCCGGAAGACCGTATCACTTCAATCAAACATTGCGCACCGCGAATAAGTTCTAAAATGGCGACAATAGATGAGTATATAGAATTTGCTTTGAAAAATATTGGTCTTTGATGAAGGTACGGAATCAGCCAACATTGCGACAAATGAAAATATATTATTATTGGACGAATATTCGAAAGTGAAATTATTTTAATACCTCCTTCATTGAAGATTTCCGAAAGTAGTTCCAATGGGAGCTATCGTAATACGGACGAGGTTTGATGAAGGTACGGAATCAGCCGAAGTTGCGACGAGTGCATGCGACGGCTTATGACGGCCATGTTTGTTAGTGTGGTGTAGTAGCATTTCCAGAGCGAGGTGTACTCGATACAACATTATGTGATAAAGTTCGTCAGTGACTTACGGCAAGTCGGTGGTTTCTTCGGGTACTCCGGTTTCCTCCATCAATAAAACTGAAATATTGTTGAAAGTGGCGTTAAACACCATACACCAACAGTCAACACCCACCCACCAAAAAGATGTTGTTTGTGTTGACACGATAGATTATTTTGTCAATCAATATTGTTTACTTCCAGTATAAAAATCAGGAAAGGTACTGGTATTCATGTCTGTTAAAAATCGTTTATTAATATATATAGTCAAACCTGTATTAAAAGGTCACCTTTGGGACAAAGGAAATGTCAACTTGTAAGACAGGTAACCTCTTAAAAGAGGTTCAATTCATATAAAATTTTCTATAAGAGGACAAGAAATGCATGTGACTGCTTAATAGAGAAGACTGCATGAACAGGTTTCACTGTAATTCAAAGTGCAAGTATTACCCTAAATCCTATTTTTTCCTTCAGATCAGGGTCCCAGTCAAGTCGGTGAAGAACTCCGTCAGTGTTCAGTGATGTGTATGGAATTCTCTCTTTCAGTGCAACCTTGTTGTTGTTGATATACCAGGCAATGTCAAAAACGTATCCATGATATTTTGCCGGCATTGAAGTCTTGCACCGGAAAGCAAGTTGATTTTGAGGAGAAGTTGGGTCGTCGGTAGGGATGAATGGTTTCACTTCTGGAGTAACTGAGAAACTTATTTCTAAACCTGCTCGACAAAAATAACCAGGAAAGAAACGTCAAACAAATATATTTTTTCTATTATTTTTTTTGTTTGTGTTTTATGTTATTATTAGTCCGAGATTCCTCTGTGGTTTAACGGCATTGATAAAGTTGCTTGTAGCCGTTCAACGACAGAGCGTGCTATATACGGAAAACAGCGGATTTGCTTCTCCAACTCTGGGTCAGCACATTTCCACGTTTCGTGGCTATCGGATTTTATTTTCTATCATAAACCTTATATAAATCGCTTCACCAATCATTTTTCTATTCATTCATAAACATCTTACCCTCAGAAAGTGGTGTTACACTCCATTACAGCACGATTTTGCCTTAGATCCTATGATTTCGACATTTGTCTTCCATTTTTCAAACATTTGTCACGTGACTACGAGAAAACTACGATTACCGCAATGTATCATGGGAGATGATTTGCATATAAACAAACAAACAAATATTTTTATTGCCAATCATAGGCGCCTGTTAAGGCAGAACAATTAACATAAAATTTAATACAGTTGATTATATTGATTGGTAATGATTTTAACAGCAAATTTAGTGAATTACAGATAACCATAAGAAAAAAAAAATGTAGTACCTTGTCCAAAAACAAAAAGGGGGAACGTAACACATGCTCTTTCCGAAGCCCGTTGGTAACACTCTGCCATTGAATCTTTTCTTTCCAACACATTCTGTATTATTTCCTTCTGCTCTGCTTTGATCTGTAGATGGACTGTTTGTCCTGCAGAATACGCTTAAATGTATCGTCTTCCATGTGATTTGAATGTTGTTTACGTATGCAAATAATGCTCCAAATAATTTGGCACGCTGCATTAATTAGCTCCCATCATGCAATGCGTTGCTGTCATCATTCAGTTAGTATCGCGAGATCACGTGTGTAGATTCGAAAATGGAAGTCAAATGGCGGAATAATAGGATCAAAGGCAAAATCGTGCTGTAATGGAGTGTTACACCACTTTCTGATGTAAGGTGGTTATGAATGAATAGAAAAATGATTGGTGAAGCGATTTATATAAGGTTTATGATAGAAAATAAAATCCGATAGCCACGAAACGTGGAAATGTGCCGATACTATGGCTGTGAGGCAAATTCGATGGTTTCCGTATATAGCACCCTCTGTCGTTGAACGGCTACAAGCAACTTTATCAATGCCGTTAAACGACAGAGGAATCTCGGACTAGTTATTATCTGAATATTTATTTAATATATTTTTTAGTATTTAAGGAATATGTTAAATTTTTTAACAGGCTATAAGATATCCTGGTTTAGGGCAGTTTACGCTTAATAAACCACGAACATATTCCTTATAATTTAATTTTTACAGCAAAATGTAATGTTTCCTCGATTTTAATTACGATTATTTCTTGGGACTATTTGTCGTTGACAACGTCACAATACCAACCCTGATTATCAAGTTTTAACAAATGTTGCTCAAGGTGGATCAGCCAATCAGATTGCAGTATTGACATCAAATTAAATTATTGATGACTGTATTAGATGTAATGTCGTATTAATGCATTAATTTGCTTAACGCATTGTGGAATGTTTGTCACACATATTCACACTCGTATATAAAAACGAAGGATACTACAGATACAGCTAGGTCTGTTTCATATCTTGATCTACACATTCCAAAAGAACGAAACTTTACAACAAAAGAGATGATTGCAATTTTCTCATTTTGAACATTCCATTTATATGTAGCAACATTCCAACAGCACATATACATTTCAGTTGATACGATATTGCAGAGCTTGTGGTTCCTAGAATGATTTCCTTGGTAACAAAGAAACTACTCAAATAATGGTATCTAGTAGTGGTTAATTTGAAGTCATCACTTCCACAGTTTTACGTCGCCACTATAACTTAAATTGATAGTTACGAATATCTGTGACACAAATGACCACGAAAATATTCCCTTTGTCGTAATCACAACCCGATCCTTTCATTAATTATGACTTGCATGTAACAAGAGTATCACGACGAATGCCACTTGTGGAGCAGGAAATGCTTACCCTTCCGGAGGACCCGAGTTCACTCCCGATTTTTAGTGGAATTAGTGTTGCATGCTCAATCTTTAGTTTTGTGTAGTGTTTAGTAGATCATTGTTTGTCCTTTTGTCCTTTTTCTTTTGGTCATTTTATTGTCTTTACCATTAAGTTTCTAAAACAATGTAAATCAAATTCGTTCGAGTGTGTTATTGTCGCTTAGCTCAAACTGATGATAAAGTCTGCTTTGTACTAGACTATGATCATATGGTAGATGGATGCATACCTATTGACCATATCACATAATCAGCGGTGTAATGGAATGCATTTCCACCTCGACCATAGTTCATCATGGGTTCGAGCCCCTATCGGATCAAACCAAAGACTATAAAATTGGGATTTGTTGCTTCTCTGCTAAACATGTAGCATTAAGAAGAAAGAAAGCTACTGGTTTGCTCGGTATAAGGATGATGTGTCCGAGTGGAGCGACATGTCTACCCACTGACTGTTGTTTCCATGAGCTGGCACGATAACAATCAAACTAATCGTGGCCATCGGAAACAATGCCGGTATCATTATCATCTTATCTAATGTATATTTTTATCACCATGATATAGCTGAACAAACGCTCATTTGTGTTAAATAACAATCACTCACTCATCTATCACTACTCATGTTGAGAGTTTGATTCCCGCTCAATGAGAGGTGCACTCGATACAACCTTATATGATTAAGTTTGTCAGTATTATGTCCATGTATAGTTTTTACTGCAATATTCGCATTAGTGAATACAACGAAATACAACCAAAATATCTAGGGACCATCTGCTTATCTGAGTCCGCCTGTGTATAGTTAAATTCACTTACGTTGACAAGGTTCAAATCCAGTGTCTGAAGACATACCAGGAGGACAAGGGGCTGGTGGACCAACTGAAAAAGACATATTACATGTAGCACAATACAATTATTGTTTCAAATTCTCTCTTGCCAGCTCGTCTGAATTAACATTTGCTCCCTTACAAAACAAATTGCGCATATATATAATATATTGTATATATACTGGGGTGTGGAAATACTGAAATGTTCTACTTGTCTCCGGGCAAGTTATCTGAAAAAAGTTACTTGTCCGGACAAAATACTACTTGACAAGTTGTCCTGTTTTTTGTATAAACATTTGATACTTGCAAACACAGTTGTTAAATTGAACTTGTTTATATTGTCTATTACATCATTGCATAAAATTTGAAGCATGGTTTTAATAAAGTTAGCACAAACATCCCTGCCAAAGTGATTACTGATAACTGCCCAAATGAAGACCATTTTAAATTTGGATTTCAGATAGGAATGTGCAGTCAGAGAATAGCCGGTTGTTTTTAGATACAGAATAAGCTGTGTTTGAAAAAATTCTTATATCAATTAAGTTCATTTTGATTAACCTTGGGCAATGGCTTTATCCATCAAGCCAGTCATGTATTTAGTTTTACTAGTGTCGTAGTGGCGTCTTCATACTTTGCAGATGACTGGTGGGAAGATAATTAAAGTATCCATTCTGTCCACGATTTGGCCAATAAACATTAATGATTTCTGCAGATATTGCAATATGAGGCACTATCAGAATCCAGCGATAAATATGAGAAATCGGCTAGCCACTTGGACTGAGCAATCCGTTGGTTGTTTTTCCTCAAATTATGTGTCCTTTTCCGCTAGAGTTTGGCGCTTGTTAACTTTCTCGTTGTGGCCAGAACCTTTCCCAGTCTTATTTTATTATTAAATATTTGCATCCCGATTTGTATTATCGTCACGGTATGTGTTTTCGTGTGTCATCTGTTTTCGTTTTAACCATTTTATTTTGATTTCCACAGCGCACGCATTATTTTTGACGTGTCTTCCGGTTTCTATTTATGGAACATAAACAAGACTACAGCTGACATCTGTAAAAGATGTTAAAGTTTGCTTTTAAAGACGTAAGTACCAAAAACAGTGAACCTACCTACTGAACCATACTTTTTGTAATGCTAAAAATTTACTTCATTTATAAAGTAGCTGGAAAAAAATTCAGAAGGGCTATATAAAATTGAACTATGTCGTCTGCCTCTCAGACACCGGCCCTTCCTGTCATGTAACTGTCATGGGGTCACTGATCGTCCTTGTAAACAAAAGAGCTGACTGAAAGGTGCCTGTTTCTTATAAAATACATGTCAATTTGCAGTGCATTGTGGTTTCAGCACTTAAAAATACATCAAAAGTAAACACAATTTTGAAAGTGGTCATTTTCAAACATTCTGTTATTTTATTTAGATGTAGTATGATTTGGTAGATGGCCAGAACCATGAAATTTTAAAACCAGTCATTTCCGGATATCGGCCCTGTTTTTACTTCAAACGAAAACAGATGACGCCATTTTACTGACAGCAAAAGTTGCCAGATAATCGAGAGAGTATATTAAAATACAAGAATGGCTTTAAAAACAATCTTATGTAGTCTGTTTGGTGACTCTGAAAATAGGGAAAACAATTATTTAAAAATCAGAGATTTGCTTTCTATTGCTCTTTTTAACATTTTAGGCACACATTATTTAATACATATCTGAGAAAACATTGTCAAAGAAATAATTCAAATAATAAAAAAAATCTCCATATAGGGCCCAATACTAATTTTATCAGATTGTAAGTAAAGGAGGCTGCCATTATAATGAACAGCTTTACCTGTTCTTTCCTGTCTGTTGTTATGCTAATTTCAGTCACATGGGAATGTCATATTAGGTTAAAGATTCAAGATGTTTTGAATAATTGATAAACAATTTGACAATATGATATTTGTTTGTAAACAATTAATAACTGCTGGTCACATGAGACCCTTATATGGACATGTCCCTTGTTATTCACTCATGCTGATTTATAACAAATTTTAAATTAACACTTAAAAAATGATACCAAAATAAAATAAATGTTAATTTCGTGAAAGTATAATTTATATAAATATATAAATTAAATAATATTCTTGTTTGATACTTATTTTCTTCCAAAAATTAAACAATTCATACACAACGTTAATTTCTTATAGGCAAATTAGATAAACATTTTTTTCATGAGAGTGGGGGGGGGGGGGGACGGGTGGCTCAATGAGTTAGGTCATTGGATCTAACAACTCATACAAGCCTATCACCAATACGGCCTGGGTTCGTGCCCGGCTTTGTAAATTACAAAAAGGGTGCACTCGACTCGCAACCGCAAGTGATAAAGTTTACCAGTTGCTTGCCCATGGTCGGTGGTTCTCTCCGGGTACTCCAGCTTCCTCCACCACTAAAACTGGTCGCCATGATTTAGCTGAAATATTGTTGAAAGTGGCGTTAAAACACCAAAAATCAAAATCAAGTCATGACAATTAGGTTGTAACTACTGATATGTACTGGTCAGAATATACAACGTTTTCAGGTAATTTTGTTCTCTTTTATTAACCTCTATACACATAAAGGGAATGGGTAGTTTGCATGTATTTTAAATGCTCCACAATCAGTTATGTAATAATGTATCATCATTATTGATTTTTACCTGAACAGGTGTGAATCTAATTTGAATATTGTCCATATTTGGTATGGTCAGTATGTCAACATCTGATATAACATGCTAATGATGAAATCAGCTGACTTGCTGTTTGTCAATACTGACCACATGTTGCTGTTCATTTCAGTAGTACTTACTCCCATGTTTGTTACATGACAAAATGACAGAATTTTACAATTAAGTCCTATGGCAAACTTTTTTATTCCTTAATGATTTTTTTTGAAAAATTCACCTATAATATGTATTAATCAGTCCTTAATATAAATATAATTAAAAAATAAATCTGATAACCCGTTGATTTTTTAGGAATTGTTTTCCCTATTTTCAGAGTCACCAAACAGACTATACAAAGAAATATTTAACTAGCCATTCTTTGAAAATTCCAATCGTCATATGAATGAAGGGTTAACACTGTTAATCGCTATATCTGAAAATCGATAATAGCACGAAAACCGATAACACGATGCTCTATGTTAATGGATGCTAAGCCATTTTACGAAAAGCAAGGGAACCGGTCTCACTAATTAACGACAAGAAGCGTCAAGAACCGACAAGAAGTAATAAAAAGCGACAAGAACAGTAAAAAAAAAGCGAACAAGAACAATAAAATAGTGACAGAATATTAAAAAAGTTCATGAAAACAAATTGAAATAGATTTATTTCCTTATCAAATTTGTAGAAAATTTACATTTTTTTTTTAGAATAAATCATTTATGAACTATGCTTAAAAAAATATGTTCAATGATACAAGCAAAATATTGCAGATGACATGCAAAATGTAATAAACAGGTTATCTAATTTGCATCCATTTTTAAAAGAAATTATTCAGTGTGCTGGTAAGCCACCTAACGTCATTTGTTACACGGACCATCAAATGAAGCACTTTTCTAGTGCATGTAAGACCTCAATAGTCGGCGTCGATCAAACGTTCAATCTCGGGGCATGTTTTGTAACAACAACATTTTCAAGAGAAAAAACTGAAGAGAAAGGGCAAAACTACCAATCCAATTAATTTGGGACCTATGCATCTGCACTGGGATGGTGCATTTCACACGTACCAAAGATTTTTTACTCACTTGGCATCTGTGATAGATACAAACATATCTGAAGCATTACTTAGTGTAAATGATATAGTAGTTGGGTCAGATGAGGAAAAAGCGTTAGTTAAAGCTATAAAATCAAGCTTTCCTAATTCTGAGCTTACATTCTGTACCAGGCACTTGAGTGAAAACATGTCTCGGCACATGAGAAATAAAGTGGGAATGAACGAAAAAGCTACTAAACAAGTAGTAGACGAAATATTTGGTGATAATGGCCTCATCGAGGCAGACACAACTGTGGAGTTTACAAAACAAGTCAATATCATAGAAAGCAAATACCAAGCTATGATAGGTCCATATCTTACAAACAAAGTTATTCCTACTATCAAGAAATATGTCTATAATGCTAGAAAGTCAGAGTCAAGAATTGTTTTGCAATGGAAAAACAATAGTTGTGAATCCATTAATCATATTTTAAAGTTGAATCAGGATTGGAAGCCTGAAAAATTGCCTGAATTGATTAACAAAATTCACAAGGAAATTGTCTTGCAAGAAAGTCTGGTAAATGGTGCATTGTATGGTCATGATGACTATGAGCTTAACTCGTCAGTAAGCCATTTTGGCATTTACAATGCACTAAAATAATTTGGCAAAGCAAAAACCAGAAAGAATAGGATACTCTGTTACAAAGATTCTTGACTCATGGCTTAAAAAAGCAAACCATTGCTACCAAATCGGTTACCTCAACGGGTGGAACCCTTACCATCCCACAGACAAACAATTGTGCGCGTAAACCGGGACAAAGAAAACGTGTGAGGAATGCAAAAACATTTTCCTCCAAACGGAAGAGGTTCCAAATATGATCATAAAAATTCAAGTTCAAGTCCTTTAAGCAAATGCAGCCAAATGTGATCATAATGCATACAAATTTGAATTATTTTTGTAGATATGTTTTCCTCAATCTTACCTGTCAGGCCTATATTTACACAAAGTAATATCTTATAATATACAAATGCATATATAAACACACAACACTTAAAAATAAAAAAATAAAATTTTAACCTCCCCCCCCCCCCCATTTTTACAAATTTTATTAGTTTTTGTCAGAATTTATGACTTCTTGTCGCTTTTTATTACTTCTTGTCTCTAATTAGTGAGACCCCAAGGAAACGGCACATTCGTAACTCCAATAAAAACCTGTTACACGGTCCCGGTTATCGCTGAGTATATGCAGTACAATTATCATTGCAATCGGCTCATAATACTCAACTTAGAACATGTACAATTCTGGTTATTTTTAGCTGCTTTTGAACACCATTGACGCGATTGTTTCCAATAAAACAAGGGCAACGCAAAGCGTGGCGTATCCCCTCGTCTAAAAATTGGACCCTGTGACCTTGACCTTTGACCTTGAAAATCAATACGGTTCCAGATTCTCTTAAGGTCTATATATGTACCAAGTTTGGACAAAATCCATTGAAGGATGTTGATTCTAGAGTGTTCACAAGGATCTTATGCGGTAAAAATTTGACCCCTTGACCTTTGACCTTGACAATCAATAGGGTTCCAGACTCTCCTAAGGACTATGTATGTACCAAGTTTGGTCAAAATCCATTGAAGGATGTTGATTCTAGAGTGTTCACAAGGATGTTATGCAGTAAAAATTTGACCCTGTGACATTGACCTTTGACCTATGACCTTGAAAATCAATAGAGTTCCAGACTCTCCTCAGGACTAAGTATGTACCAAGTTTGGTCAAAATCCATTGAAGGATCTTGATTCTAGTGTTCACAAGGATCTTATGCGGTAAAAAGTTGACCCCTTGACCTTTGACCTTGAAAATCAATAGGGTTCCAGACTCTCCTAAGGACTATGTATGTACCAAGCTTGGTCAAAATCCATTGAAGGATGTTGATTCTAGAGTGTTCACAAGGATGTTATGCAGTAAAAATTTGACCCCTTGACCTTTGACCTTGAAAATCAATAGGGTTCCAGATTCTCTTAAGGACTAAATATGTACCAAGTTTGGTCAAAATCCATTGAAAGATGTTGATCCTAGAGTGTTCACAAGGATGTTATGGAAGGACGGAAGGAAGGTAGCGTTACTATATCCCTTCGCAACTTCGTTGGCGAGGGGATAAAAAAAACCACAAAACATTAACCGTCAATATTTACGATATAATATCATTTGAGGAATTGTCTTTCCAGAGTACTTTAATCAGAAATTATTCTTAATTGTTGATCTTTACCTGTCCCCGGATAAGCTAGCCAGGAAAATCTACTTGTCCATGCATACGAGTCGGACGAGTCGGGCACGGTAATTCCACACCCTTGATATATATATATAAATATATCATTTCACAAAAAATGACAATATATTCAGATTATACCACGAGGCCGAGTTAAACTGTAGTATCCGGCACTAAGTTATCAAGGTCAGATTAATATTATTTATTCAGCACCTGGCACAGAGCCAAAATATATTAAGGTCAGATTAATCTAAGATTCAAGCACCTGGCACAGAGCCAAAACATATTAAGGTCAGATTAATCTAAGATTCAAGCACCTGGCATAGCACCACGTGTGATCTGAAATATTGTTTATTTGACGTTAAAATTAAAACAAAAAAATATAGAGACGGGAGGGTTGGGATCCCATTAACCGGTTTAACATCGCCACATATTTGTGCCTGTCCCAACTGCCTGATCTGGATTTCCAGCGTCATATGGTTTTTCTTATGTTCAGTGATCATGAGTTAAGGTGGGAGGCGATTATTCGTTTCAATTTTCTTTTCATAATTAACAGCATTCAAATAAAACAAAATGTAATCGGTGATGTAATGATTTGCATGCTCGCCTCGAGTGCGATAGATCGTGGATTTGAGTCCTGGTCAGGTCAAACCTAAGACTATGAAATTTTGTTTTATGTTGCTTCTCTGCATGCAGCATTAAGAAGACGGGTTGGCTCGGAATCAGGATTACGTGTCCAAATAGGGTGATGTCTACGTGGACTGTTGTTTCAGTTAGATAGCACTATAAAAAATAATCCAGCTAAACGTGTTGGTCTAGACAAACCGGACTTCATCATCATCTCATTGACAGGTTACTAGTTTCCATGATACAGCTGACAATTTTCTGAGTTGGCGTTAAACACCAATCACTCACTCACTCACTCAAATAAAACAAACCTGTACAATAGCGTCCAGGACATCCAGGAGTTGATGTTAATCTGAACACATTGAATCCTCCACAGTTATGTACATCGATTGGAAATGAAAGATCACAGCATTGGATAAATCCCCTCTGACAAGCTGACAATGTAACCATTGTTCCAGTCGTTGTAGGAAGTGTACCTAAAACAAGTTTGTGTGTATAAACATTACTTTAACTTCTGTGATCGTAAAGAACAATAACCATTATGCATTTCATTTATAAAATCGTAGAATCAGAATCTGTAAATGGAAGATTTTTAGAAATTGACCAATCTAAAACAAGAATTGCCTGTGGCAGCCATGTTTGTTAATGGATCAAAACGGAATGAGCAATCTCTATAGAGGACCTTCCATAGGTGCTTCCCACCAAATTTCTGTTCATTTTGGCATAGCAGTTTCAGAGAAGAAGATTTTTAGAAATTGACCAATCTAAAACAAGAATTGCCTGTGGCAGCCATGTTTGTTAACGGATCAAAACGGAATGAGCAATTCCCTTAGAGGACCTTCCATAGATGCTTCCTACCATGTTTCAGAGTAGAAGATTTTTAGAAATTGACCAATCAGAAACAATAATTGCCTGTGGCGGCCATGTTTGTTAATGATCGGGACGAAATGAGCAGTCTTTATAGAGGACCTCCCATAGATGCATCCTACCAAGTTTCAGAGTAGAAGATTTTTAGAAATTGACCAATCAGAAACAATAATTGCCTGTGGTGGCCATGTTTGTTAATGATCGGGACGAAATGAGCAGTCTTTATAGAGGACCTCCCATAGATGCATCCTACCAAGTTTCGGTTCATTTGGCAAAGTGGTTTCAGAGGAGAAGAATTTTTAGAAATCATCCAATCAGAAACAAGAATTGTCTATGGTGGCCATATTTGTTAACGGATTGGGACGAAATGAGCAATCACAACAGAGGACTTTCCATAGATGATTCCTACCAAGTTTCGGTTCAGTTGGCCAAACGGTTTCAGAGGAGAAGAATCTAATTTGTTCAATAGTTTTCTATTTTTTACTGATTTTTTTCACTAATTTTCAAGTTTGAGAAGCGGCAACGGCCATGTTTGTTGGCAGTCGGGGTCATCATTCATGTTCTGAAAGAGAATTATATATGTATTGTTCCTTTATAATTTGGTAGCAACATTGGCTCTTTACAATACTTAAAGAATTTAAAAAAATCCAAAAAAAATATTTTGTGTAACGATAGCAGCCATTTTTCATAAGCGAACCAGGGTTAGCAACCATAAGTCTGAAAGTGGATCATATATGCATCATTTCCATAAAGTTTGGTGGCAACTGGCTTTTTACCAGATTTTAAAATATGTTTTTTGACAATAATTTTCTATTTTTTGTAACAGTGACGGCCACGTTGGATGACAGCCGGAGGTCTTCAATCAAAATTTTGAAAGAAGACCACATATGCATTCCTTCCATATGGTTTGATTACATTTGATTCTTTACAGGATTTTAAAATAATTTTTTAATGAATTTTTTCACTAATTTTCTATTTATAGTAACGATGGTGGCCATGTTTGATGGGGAATGGGGTCCTCAACCATAAATCTGAAAGAATATTACATATGTATCAAATTTAATTGCAATATACTCTAAAGGATTTTTCTGTATTTTTTAATTGATTTTTTTGCTGATTTTACCCCTATGTTCTATTTATAGACACGGCGGCCATGATTGTTGGTCGGCAGGGTCATCGGACATAACTTTTAAAGGGAACCCCTAAGGATGATTCAGGCCAAGCTTGGTTTAAATTGGCCCAGTGGTTTCAGAGGAGAAGATTTTATAAAAAGTGTAGGTAGATCTTGACAGGCTGAACATGTTTGCAGTTTAAACTTAACATCTATCTCTTATAGTTTTTGAAATAAAGGACGTAAAGTATTAAAATTTTGAAAATTTGATGAAAAAAGGGCAATAACTCCAAAACAGGGAATGGAATTTACTTCAAAATTGCAGGGTAGGTAGATCTTGATATGCTGCACATTTTTGCAATTTAAACTTAACATATATCTCTTATAGGTTTTGAAATATAAGACGAAAAGTATTAAAAAAAATTAAATGTGATGAAAAAAGGGCAATAACTCAAAGATGGGTAATCAGATTTACTTCAGAATTGCAGGGTAGGTAGATCTCAACATGTTGAACATGTTTGCAGTTTAAACTTAACATTTATTTCTTATAGTTTTTGAAATAAAGGACGAAAAGTATTAAAATGTTGAAAATTTGATGAAATAAGGGAAATAACTCCAAAATGGGTAATGGGATTTACTTCAAAATTGCAGGGTAGATAGATCTTGACATGCTGAACATGTTTGCAATTTAAATTTAACATCTATCTCTTATAGTTTTTGAAATATAAGACGAAAAGTATTAAAAAAAAAAATTGATGAAAAAAGGGCAATAACTCCAAGATGGGTAATCAGATTTACTTCAAAATTGCAGGGTAGGTGGATCTTGCTGTGCTGATCATTTTTACCTCCATGTCAGATTTCTGTTTTTATTAACGGTTTTTGAGTTATTACCCAAAAACTGCAATTTTACCTCTATGTTCTATTTATAGACATGGCGGCCAAGATGGTTGGTCGGAAGGGTCATCGGACATAAGTTTTAAAGGGAACCCCCTAAGGATGATTCAGGCCAAGTTTGGTTTAAATTGGCCCAGTGGTTTCAGAGGAGAAGATTTTTTTTAAAGTTTACAGACGGACGCCAAGTGATGGCAATAGCTCACATGACCCTTTGGATCAGGTGAGCTAAAAAGGACAAACGAACAAACAACGATCTACAAAACATTACACATAAAACTAAAGATCGAGTAACACGAACCCCACTGAAAACCGGGGGTGAACTAAGGTGTTCTGGAAGGGTAAGCAGTTCCTGCTCCACTAGTGGCACCCGTTGTGTTAATCTAGTGACAAACGAGGTGATAAAGATAAGCCAGGTAAGTGAGCTTGATTGACTGCCACGTTTTTCAAGGTATATACTGCCTCTCTCTCTCTCTCTCTCTCTCTCTCTCTCTCTCTCTATATATATATTTAAAATCCACCTGTGATGTAAATCTATTGTCTAAACTCTCCATTATTTTCAAGGAATGGAGAGTTATTGTTCTCTTTATACTTTAGATAATATACACAGACTTTTTTTTTGTTACAAGATTAATAATTAATACAATTAATAAAGTACAATGGGTGGATTTTAAGTTGGAGAATGTCCTCGTATCTCTCCATTCCTTAAAAACACGAGGCCCATTGTTTTTAAGGAATGGAGAGTTACTTGGACATTCTCCTATACATATATATAACAGGTCACCTTTATAGTATATATTATTCTGGGGACCATCATGGCCGTGATAGTATGGATTGGCAACTACCTATGCAATCAGTGCCTATCAACACTAACGTATCTGTTATAACATCCATGACATACATTGTGAGTTCGAATCCAGCTCAGGTGAGGTGTACTCTATACAACATTATGTGATAAAGTTTGTCAGTGACCTGCGGTAGGTCGGTGGTTTTCTCCGGGAAACTGACTGCCACGAAATAACTGAAATATTGTTGAATGTGGCGTTAAACACCATAACCCTAACCCGATATATTCGTCTGTAAAATAATATGATAATAGGTTTTACCTAACTTGGGAAAAACATCACGTAATGATACCTTTATTAATTAACCAGTCCAATATTATGTTAACAATATAGGCCAATAATATGAAAACATGTGATTTCCGTCAAATGACAAATTTTTTTAGGCATTGCATGACTCATTCAAAGCAAATTCAAGAAAAACAATAAAACAACATTACTGAATCAAACAAACTGCAGAATATCTGAATTAGAAATATTAAGAGTCAAATATTGTTAGAAATGACTTAAAAGAGTCCACGTTACAGTTACTGACTACAGTTAATTGTGCTCTTTCTATCTCCAGAGTATACATTAATGTTAATTACACCATCCGAAACAGTTGCCCCACAAAAGAGGGCCAATGGATTGTCATGTTTGTCCTCCAGAAGTACTTTTCAGCTGACACCCCATGTCATATTTACATGGTATTGTCTTACTCTTAACCCAAAGTATGCACCATTGTTTAGAAAGACTGCATTAATTAAAGCTTCTGGGTTGTCTGAAAATGAAATATAAAAAATAAATTTACTATCTATATTCATATTTGTTAATTACTTTTTCATTTTTACATGTTGCAATTGGTACTATCAATGTAGTATAAACTGTTTGAAGATAACACAAGTAAAAGGATATATGATTGATTGATGAATTACAATGTATCTGTAAACATTTTTTTGAAAGATCATAGGATCATGAGTTATTGTACGACAGAAAGTGTGGACGGA
The DNA here is from genome assembly GCA_963680875.1 of Bathymodiolus brooksi. Lineage (NCBI taxonomy): Eukaryota > Metazoa > Mollusca > Bivalvia > Mytilida > Modiolidae > Bathymodiolus > Bathymodiolus brooksi. The sequence goes on from OY804584.1 coordinate 31,237,494, forward strand.
CAGAGTGATCACTATAGGGCGGGTATCCGCCAAAGCTTGGCGGGGCCCTAATTATAAAGTTCTGAAACACAATGTGTTGTTCGGCACTCATGATATTATTTTCAATATTCACAATGCCTAATTAATTATCCTATAAATATCAAGCAAATTTATGATGAATGTTTACTATTTTGAATGACAAAAATGTCAGTACATACTTGATTCAGTGATTGGAGATTTCATGTCTCTCAAGTGTCTGTCAAGGCTGTTGTACATCATAACATGGAACCCAGAGAATCTGGTTCATATTCAGTATCATCCTTTTTGAGTACACCCAGGAAGAATCTAGCCATAATACTGTCAAGGTCGTTGGAGGTATCTGCCCCGGTGCTCTTTCTTCAACAATAGAAATGAAAAAGTCTGTGATCACTTTCATGTCACTTTTTGTCTTGGTCTTAGTGGTTTTATTTAAATTTTCCTCTTAAAAAAACATCAGTTTCTTCATCTGTTACCATACGAAACCTTTTGTTTGGTACGACATTTTATTTCTGATTGTCGGAATCCTCGTTCAGGTTTGTTGACAAATCTCTGGGCAAGTTCAGTAGATCAAGTTCAACGTAATTTGGGCTTTCAATTTCAGATATATTCATTGATTTATCATCTGCTTCCAGTCTTGACAGAACGTCGTATCTAAAATAATCTTCAATAAGTGCATCCTGCACATCTTCAGAGTTTTTCAACTCTCTGTTTGGTCTGCGTCTCTCCATTTTTAACTTCAGCAGACGACTCACTCGTTACAACTTCGGTTGATTCCGTACCTTCATCATACCTCGTCCGTATTACGATAGCTCCCATTGGAACTACTTTCGGAAATCTTCAATGAAGGAGGTATTAAAATAATTTCACTTTCGAATATTCGTCCAATAATAATATATTTTCATTCGTCGCAATGTCAGCTGATTCCGTACCTTCATCAAAGACCAATATTTTTCAAAACAAACTCACCTATTGTCGCCATTTTAGAACTTATTCGCGGTGCGCAATGTTTGATTGAAGTGATATGGTCTTCCGGTGAAGAAATGTGACGCGTAGACGCATATCAATTACCGTATTACAGCCGAGGTATTGAGGGAGAGAAGCGGACTCACCCGAGGTTTGCCGATTGCAGACGACTGACATCTCTCGGGACCTTTCCTTGCGATTGTCGAAACGTCTAGCGGATTCCGAGCTAGCTGTTATTGGACGGACCGGAATCGGGCCAATACTGAAAATATCCGTATTGGACTGGTTTTTGCCGTATTGGCCCAATGAAAGTTTTTATATTGTATTGACAGATTTGACAATATTTAGGCTAATAAATCAAGGTTAATTAATAATATAGTATTATTACGTGATGTTTTTCATATTGGCCTAGTTATAGGTCCGAGGCCTGCTGTATTGGCCTGAGGCGCAGCCAAAGGCCAATACATCAGACCGAGGACCTACAACTAGGCCAATATGAAAAACATCACGTAATGATACCATTATTAATTAACCAGTCCAATATCTCTCAAAACTTTTCCTTATGATTGTCGAAACGTCTAGAGGATTCCGATCTAGCTGTTATTGGACTGACTGGAATCGGGTCAATACGGAAAATATCCGTATTGGACTGTTTTTTGCAGTATTGGCCCAATTAAAGTTTTTATATTGTATTGACAGATTTAATCATATAAAGGCTAATAAATAAAAGTTAATTAATAACAATTAATATTAAATCTGTTAGAAGTAGCAGATATGATTTGTTTTGTCTAAAGAGTAACTCATAATGCGTTTTTAACCGACAGATTCTAACATACTAGCTATAGTAGTCGGTTAACTATGTATATGTTATCTGGATGTGAATTGATTGATACCGAAAATATCAGCCTGTCGAGCCAGAATATGAAGTTTGGTGGCGAGTGAGCGAAGCGAACGATTCACAAACTTCATATTCTGTCGAGCAGGCTGATATGTTTTAGTATCAATCATATTCACATTCAGATGACAAGTTTATCATCCTTAAATCAAACATAAACACGAATACATTTATATTTGTATTTATGCGGGAAAAATCACATGATTCAAAATATTCAAAATACGCTTCCCCAAAACATAGTTCATAAGTAGTTTGCAAATATATCATTAATTTTTACAGGTTTATATAAATGTTAAGATTGTTGAATTTTTCCTTTAATGGTGATATTCATTGGTTTTTTTTATTACAAACATCAAAGTCGGCAATTCACCGGTTTTGTTTACCAATGCCGTTCCGTTTTAGAAAACATAAAGGTCACGACCTTGCTTATGACGTAAAAATTATGACGTCTCGGCAGAGGTTATCAAGAATTGTGACAAGTACATTTTTGTAGGACGATGTTTGTTGATATTGCTGACACGACAGTTCCTAATTTGATATATGTTTAACTAGTTAATGGTGTTGCTGAACTTTATTTACTTTTTTCATCTTCACAGGAATTATCGTTTAAATGTTGGGAGAATTTGGTGATAACTCCTGCTCACTGTTGGTAAGTCCAGCTCAGCTCACGCGAACTTTGATACGAGTTCTGCTTATGGAGTCAGCAGGTAGGTAGATACCGGGAATAGCGGGAGGGAAGGATGATAAGAGCATTTATTGACCCTGCTATTGTACTGTACATGTTTATGTTGTCATCAATTTAGAATATTTTTGTATTGGAAGAGAATCTGTGCAGGTTTTTCTATTGTTTGTTTATACAAATATATGTATTGCCGTTAAAGATCCACGTTATTAAGAGGGGATGATTGCGATTCCATTTACTGGCATAACCTTTCCACATTTTATGTGCCCCAACCCACAGGCGCTCGTGGCACGGACTTACCATACCCCTTTATCCTAACTTTCTGCTTACAAATTTATTTTCAATAAAATTTCTTTATTTCTTTATTATTTCATCTCTTTTTCCTTATTTTAACTTGTTCGTGTCAATATTCATACAATCTTATGTTAACATCAAATTGCATGTGTCGACCCTATATAGATACTAATAATCCACAAGGCATGCAAATTGGCAGGTTTAAAAATCGTACCCCTGCTCGCTTATGTTGTATGTTGTTTTAACCATGCCGACTCTAAATAAAGCTTATTTATTTATTCGAGTACATTTATTACACCTTATTTCCATTATGTCATTCAAACTAGGACATGCATCCATTCCTAAAAGACGCATCTTTTTGCCCCTGTTTTTGTTTTGTGCATACGATAGCTCAGTTCTCCAGAATTTTAAGATTTTCACACATTTATTGCCAAATTTTTCGTATAAGGACCCACGGATGACGGAAGTGACGTACCACTGCATTAACTTCAACGATAGGAATAAATTTTTTGAACTTTTCTGACCCTATCGTAACTCGAATAATTCAGCGCACTCTATCCGCTATCGCTAAGCGTAATATAACGACTGGATTATTCGGGTTAACCCTATCTTTGAAGTTAATGCAGTGGTACGTCACTTCCGTAAACCGTGGGTCCTTATACGAAAAATTTGGCAATAAATGTGTGAAAATCTTAAAATTCTGGAGAACTGAGCTATCGTATGCACAAAACAAAAACAGGGGCAAAAGAGATGCGTTTTTTAGGAATGGATACATGTCCTAGTTTGAATGATATAATGGAAATAAGGTGCAATAAATGTACTCGAAGCGAGCAGGGGTACGATTTTTAAACCTGCCGAGTTGCATGCCTTGTGGATTATCAGTATAGATCTATATAGGGTCGACACATGCAATTTGATGTTAACATAAGATTGTATGAATATTGACAAGAACAAGTTAAAATAAGGTAAAAGAGATGAAATAATAAAGAAATAAAGAAATTTTATTGAAAATAAATTTGTAAACGGAAAGTTAGAAAAAAAAGCCGGAGGTGGTAAGTCCGTGCCACGAGCGCCTGTGTCCCAAACCAGGACCTGGATTTCCAACGTCATATATGGCGTGGTCTTTTTTGTTCGGTAAGTTCAGTTTAGATGAGAGGTGATGGTTCGTTTTGTTGGTATTGGTGGAATTTATGACCATCTGTTTAAACTTTCTTTTCATAATTACAAGTAGCTGTTTTAAATATATCTCTATGACTGCGAGATGAACAACGGCAATATAATAAGTCTTGCCACTTATCTTTTGATGTACTTCTGTTCATGTCCATTTACACTAGATTCGCGAGTTCGAATCCCGCTCAGGCGAGGTGTATTCGTCACAACAATATGTGATGAAGTTTGCCAGTCAGTGGTTTTCTCCGGGTACTCCGGTTCCTCCATCAATAAAACTGACCGCCACGATATAACTGAAATATTGTTGAAAGTGGCGTTAAACACCATATGGCATAACCCTAACCGTAAATAATTCAATGTTGTTGATTTTTTCGTAAAATAAAGCACTCGCCATTTAACCAGATAGGGGATGTCGATCCACATCTTAGAATTGGTGGACACTCCGTTGGGATATTTCCATTCTCTGGGATTCTGTACCAACCCTCTGTAATGATGCGGTCACACAAATCTGGGTCAGTAGGTGCTAATGAATACTCTACGGATCTTGTTGGTTCACTAAGCTCTCTGTTGTTAGTACAAGGGTCTTGTGAAGACACGACTTTAAATAAAAAAAAATATGCAGAGTAATTTCAGACGAAACATTGAAATATGGTGTGTTCACTTTTCTCCCACTTTTGACACTGGGAGAAACGTGAATGTTTCATTAAAAAGCTCCTATCCTGTCCTTTCCAATTGTTTCTTATTGAACAATAAAATATGTTTAAAGTGAAAAGCTCTAATACTCAAAATACAAAACACTAACAAGTTAAATGCACTATATAAATAAGCACAGAAGAAATACAGTCTACCAAAATCGTAATTTTTTCATACCCAAAATTATTGTCGTTTTCCGTACTGACCTTCATAAAATGAAGATTAACACCGAGTTATGCTGCAAAAGATACGATTTTTTGACAAAAAAGACCCAAAACTTTCGTTATCGGAATTATTGTCCAGGATAACAAGAATTCAAATCTATTCATATGACCTTCTATGTGAACCCGTCTTGAGCATGCGCACTGTTTAGAAACAATAAACAACAGGTGGTTCTTGGGCAAAAGAGAAAGTGTCAACGCGTGGAAGAAAGCGGACTTTGACGGATTCAGAGAGATGAATAGAAGTTAAGTATCCTCCAAATGGAACAAATGCAGGATATATGTAGGGGATCAGTAGGACCGTTGGAACGAACTTAAGGAAGTGCTACGTGTCCAAACTCGCGCTGAAGTGGCAAAGATTTTGCTTGATAGGTAAACCGAGCATGTTTTTTCCTTCTTTTCTCAATCGTTTTTCATATTTTATGAATTTAGGATGATGCCTATGATCATTTTCGGTAGATATTATTCAATATATGTAATCTTGCACCTGGCAACAGCAAATTATTGTCAATGAGTAGCATAAAACGGCCGTATTTGCAAGGTAAACAAACACGAATTTTAACATCCATGTACTGGCATAAAAATAGATAAAAATATATTTAGCCTCGCTCAGGTCAGTGCATAATTAATTAGCTTCCAGTAACGATGGTCAGCTGTTTTTAATCGTAAAAACAACGTTTCGTAGCGTATTCGCCAATAATTCGGTGTTTAATCTTCATTTTATGAAGGTCAGTACGGAAAACGACAATAATTTTGGGTATGAAAAAATTACGATTTTGGTAGAGGTTCAATTCATCTGAAATTTTCTATCACAGGACGAGAAAAGGGTGACCTTTTAATAGAGGTGACCGCATGGCCAGGTTTGACTGTATTCATATAAAAGTAAAGTAATGTGCAGCATTTCACAAATGAATATGTAGTACAAGTATTATTTAAGAATTGAATGCATTCTTTTGAAGTTTCATTGGGGTATGAAAGCGTTGACCGAAGTACATTTTCAATGAAGCGCGGTAGCTCTTCATGTTGAAAGTGTAGTTCGATCAACGCTTTCATACCCAATGAAACTTCAAAAGAATGCATTCAATTCTTATAATTATATTTAAATCACACCAAAATTTAAAATAGTTGAATTTTTCGTTGTGAATCTTATTTGTGTTAGATTATTTGCTGTTGGAAATTACTACGGCATAGATTGTTTACATCTGACGTCGTCATGGAGGCACGTGCAAGTTCGGATTTGAGTTTCATTGGGATGTGAAACATCTCTTTTAATATAATCATGTGACCACTTCATAACCAATCATATTGTAACATTTCAGTGAAAAACGGAAGTAATGTAATTAAATACTAATTATACATAAATAAATAATCTCGATAATATTCATTCAAATTAAATTATTGTAATACACCATTATCCTGAGAAAACCTTAGTATAAAAACAAATAGTATATGAGATAATTGGAAGTTATTGGCCACAGCTTTAATTCAATTGTACAAGATATAGATAGATAAATACATAAATAAAAATTATAAATAGATAAATATGTGCTACATGAAGTTATACATCAACATATACAAATACAAATAACCAAGGCCGTAACTACCATTGAGGAAAGTGAGGGAATTGCGGCTTGCCTCACTAAATTTCCGCCAATTTGTTTAATGAATTATTTACAAAGGTGCCTTGTGTCTTGTTAATCCTTTTATGTTGATTTTGCCTAAGTAGTATCAAGTTGTTCCAATCGTATAGTATGAAACCACTAATTAATTTCTTTAAGGTTTTCTACTAAATTTGTGTTTTTTCGAACCTACCTGGCCATTTTATCTTAAGTTTAACCTTTCCAAGACCATATATTTTCTGAAACGTACATGATTCCTAGATACGTTCTGTCAAAATATCGGGGCATGTTTAAAGTCTTGCAGTGAAATGCCATGCTACGGAAAACACCTACTCTAAAAATAGCTCGGTCATCACCAAGAAATTCAGTATGTATAGGTCATGCATCAAATCCTCCATAGAGGTATTCAAATACAACTAAGTCCATCAAATTAGTCAGCCTACTCCGTATGTTATTTTACGTCGTACGTTCTTCATTTAGTTACATTATGTCATTACCGATTACGTGAATTTTTTGATTTATGTAGTTATACACGTTACATGTTTAGATTGTCATTGACAACACTTCTTGTACGAAATAAATATTTGGCCGAAAAAGTAAAGCAGGCCAGTCCGAATTAGGTTTGTGCAAGTTGAAGTTGTATGTTGTAATTTTTCATACACAAATTTCAACGAGAATAGATCGAGAACGCCTCTACAGAATCAGTTGAAAATTAGTTGCACTTCAACATATTTTTTCATTATATGTCTCCTCCTTTAGTCGACGAGGACATTCCATTTTACCGTCCGTTCGTCAAGAAGTGGTTTTCATGCAATAACATAAAAACACCGCAACATGATCACTTTAAAATCACTTGTTTGGAAATGTTGTTAAGGACATCACATACAGATCAAATTCGAATTTCATTATGTGGGGTATTTTGCATTTTCCGATTTCAGCTATGGTGCCAGACATATATTTGATGGCCCTACATCTCGCAGGCAGGGCATTCGTTTCATATTAATATTTTTCATATAAATTTGGTAATTAAAGATTTTCTTCCATGACTGCGTTGATTTTCGAGTTTAAAAAAGCATGCGATGACCTAAATATTTGTTTTCGGCAGATTCTTGTGGTTCTGGCATCGCCATTGAATAAGCTAGTTGTTGTATGCGTCTTCTTTTTAAAGCCATGAATATCATATGTCAATTGGATGGCAATTGTGATTACTAAAACAACCACTTTAATTACATGTGTGCGATCATTTTCATAGCCAAAATACCCTTGCAATTTCAAATAAAGCAGAGCTTCAGGGGGAGCTTTGCCCCCTGTACCCCTTACCAGGACTCTGCCCTGGACCTGCTGGGGACCTAGATGGTCCAGACCTCTTGCCTCACTAGAAAAGAGAACCTAGTTACGGCCTTGAATAACAGAATGAGGAAGTAGACAAGCAAAAGAGCATAATACGAACATTGAAATTAGAATAACTTATTCAGTATGTTCACAAAAACAGCTATATTACTTAATAGTTTTACATTGCATAGTGACAACATGACACCCATTTTGTTTATATATATTAGGAGTTAGATGATAATACCTTGGTATATATTTTTGTCTAAATTCAAAAACAGCTTCATTTTTGCAGAGGAAGAGGTAGTGATATTCATCACCAACTCCGTCTCTATACAAATGACAAATTCTGTCCTCTCTAGAAATGTTCTGTCACCTTCCCGTTTGGATGTCCTTAATTTTGATATCTGTTTTCTTCCAAACTCAGATAATCTAGACAAATAGTTTTCATAGCAAAAAATATTTTGTATGTCGCATAGAATTGACCTCTAGAAGAGTTTTTGATATAGGAAAACCATAGCTGAATAAATTGATCTCGAAGACGCTCAAATAATAAGGGCTTCAGGTTACAAAAATTAACATGAATTTGGTTTGTAAATATATATCCGAGATATGTTCTGTCAAAGACAGATCTTATATGAGAAATCCATCTGAAATCATAACCATCATTCGTTTGTAGATTAAACATTAATTTATAAAGAATACCACTATAAGCTTGTTCTCATTCTGTATAAGCTTACACCAAACAGAAATCACTCTTATATTCAAAGGGTGGCGGCCTAACTCTCCATAGACCATAAAGTTTGGAGTAGACAATCTTAGATTCAGTATTCGTTTGCAGAATTGCAGGTGTACTCGTTCTAAAATCTCAAGATTCTCATAACCCCAAACCTTAGATCCATAAAGTAACATAGGCTCAACTAAAGAGTCGAACAATTTCAGCTGAACATCGATTGGTACATTTTGGTTTCGTATTTTCTTGTAAATAGCGAACAATGACTGTTCTACTAATTTCTTTTTCGCATCAAAAAAATTTCCGTTATATTTAAAAACTATACCAAGGTATGTGAGAGAATCAACAATTTCTAACTCTGTGCCATTTAGTTTGACAATATAATTTTACCTACCCTTTCTTTTACTAAAAACAATTACTTAAGTTTTTGATGAATTTACTGATACCGGTAATTTCCATCAATTACATTATTCTTGAAAATTATCGAAGGCTTTTTGCATACCCTCTAAAGATTCAGACAAAATAACGGTGTCATCAGCATATAGTAAAGCAAAAATTTGATTAAAGTATGAAGTGTGTTTTGTATCTTTTCTGTGATAGTACCAAGAGGTAAACAGTCATTCTCACATAAGTCTACCGACTCTAAAAGATAGTTTGGTTTGATAACAACCCTTTTCAGGCAATTATAGTGAATTCAAAATGACATTTATTTTGAAAGAATAAATTTGACAATTTTGTAAAACATACATGAATTTGGTGAAGGAAGTAACAATTTTCGTTAAATTATTCCTGATAGCTTTCATGATACCTTAAATGGCATTACTTGTTTCGATTTTTTCTGATATGATGTTCTCAATATAAGCTAAAATATGCGTTTTATAAGTCAAAAAGGAAACATAACGTCAGAAACATGGCAGGTATGTTTATTGTTTACCTACCTTTGTTTACAACACTGTGTCTCCTTCCTAGGGTGATCTATGTTACAGAAACTTTCAAATAATTTAGTTGATAGACAACAATTGGAAAAAATAGTTTGTTTTAAGATCGGAATTTTTTTATTTTTACGGTATGACAATTTTGAATTGGTAAACTTAATTAAGAATGACTGTAAAGCGTTTAGTTCTTCAAAATAATCTTCTAAATCGTTTAGGAAAGTTGAAAGCAAAAATGAGGATAATTTTCCCCCTTGGAAACGACTATAACTACACTTACGATAAAAATTCTTCCTTAGGTGTACTCGATACAACATTATGTGATAAAGTTTGTCAGTGAGTTGCGACAGGTCAGTGGTTTTCCTGGCAAACGTTATCAAGGTCGGAAAGTGTCCACTTCATCATCATTTTCATCACTTTCATTCAAATTTTTTTAAATATTCATACAAAGTATCAATAGGAATTTCTACATTTTATTTTTTACAACCATTCATATTCTTTAGTATTTTCCATATTTTCTTTGTATTACTTTTTGAGGCTTCACGAAGTTTGGCGGCGATATTTTCTTGAATTTTTTTAAAACTACTATTCATTTGCCTTCTAAACGCGTTTGCCTTTAAATTAAACTCTTCCTTCGTTCTATCAGATTTATCAAATCTATATCTATCTCTATCTCTTCAAAATGAGAGAAACCTAATACAATATAACCAAATATACTTAATTAATTTGTCTCTTTTTTCGTCTTTTGAACTTGGGAAACAATTATTAAATAAATGCCATATTATAAATACTTTCAACCTTGATCGTATGGTAGTTGGATTTACAACTACCTATGTAATCAGTGCAATAGATATCTATCTCTATCTCTTCAAAATGAGAGAAACCTAATACAATATAACCAAATATACTTAATTAATTTGTCTCTTTTTTCGTCTTTTGAACTTGGGAAACAATTATTAAATAAATGCCATATTATAAATACTTTCAACCTTGATCGTATGGTAGTTGGATTTACAACTACCTATGTAATCAGTGCCTATCACCGCTGATGTTGCGAATTCGAATCTCGATCAGGCCGAGGTGTACAACATTATGTGACAAGTTTGTCAGTGACTTGAGACAGGTCGGTGGTTTTCTCCGGATCCGCCGGTTTTCTCCACCTATAAAACTGACCGCCACGATATAACAGAAATATTGTTGAAAGTGGCGTTAAACACCATCAAACAAACAAACAAACAAAACTAAAGTTTGTGTTGTATATGGGTATATACTGAATCTGAAAGATTCACACTTTCAAAACAACTTCCGATTTTAATTTCCGGATCGCGTTATTTTATATTATTTACCATATTTTTCCGTAAAAATTTATGACTTATTTATATAATTAACATCCCATTCAATTAATTTCATTAAGTTGTTATTTGCTTAATGTTATTGAGTATAACAATTAAAAGACTGTCAGCGAAATCTGAAAGTCTAGAAAACGGTAGTGCCATTTCTGTTTTTCCAGAAGACGGGGTCTTGGATTTAGTTCGAATCCCGTTCATGGAGAGGTGTACTCGATATAACTTCATGTGATAAAGTTTGTCAGTGACCTGCGACATGTCATGCAGTGGTTTTCTCCGGTTTCCTCCGCCAATAAAACTGCCACGATACCCCTTGGATTAGTAACTTGTGAGTTAGTCCGACAATATCGATACAAATCATGACTGCTGGTCTAAATACTCCCCGGTTGCTTGTTTTTCAAGACTGTTCCATAAAAGCAGGAATGGCGTGAATTATGCCTATGTTTTGATTTTCACTTGTTATTAAACTTGCGTAAGCATACCCAGGGCCGTCTTAACAGCATAATAAGACCCCGGACAAAGCAGTGCACTGGGACCCTACACCTACAGAACCACTCTGGTACAGGACTAAAACTGTAATTGCCGAGACGAGCACACTAATCATTACACCACTGATGCGGGCAGTGCTAGATTTAGGACAAATAAGGCCATGTGCTAGTTAAGTTATGAGGCCCCTTACTTGGGCCCTTAAGGAGGTAGACCCGGTAGGCCTACACAGGCAGTCAACTCTATCATTATGTCTGGAATCGCTCCGAAACAGGCGACCGTTTCACTAAAGTGATCGTAAATCGTAAGTCTAAGATCACTCTTACGATTTCCGTACGTGCACGTATACGTGCGTTTTACTAAACTAGTCCTAATTGTAAGAGTTACGACTTAAGACTTGCGACAAGTAACATCTCCTATAATGGAGGTAAAAAGATATATTGTATCATACATTGTATTTTTATATAAACCAAACAGCTCGGAAGCTGATTACATTAATAATCACATTTTAAGCGTGTTTAAATACATTTTTAATATTGAACTAATTCAACAATCGTAACTACTCGGTCATTATCGCTACCCATACGAAGTTGTTTGCAGGGTAGCGAGAATGGCCGAGTAGTTACGATTGCTAATTCAAACCAATTTACTCACTTGCGAGATAATAGGTTCCACATAAAATATAGAATATAGTTGCCATGTCGACGTTTCTGCGTAGATTACTTAATTGATGATTATTCCGTAGTTATTAAGGAAGTTTCTGCAAAGCATAAGAGGGCAATTGAGACATATCCGTACTAAATAATAACGTGATGTAAAATGATGCCAGCTCAAGTGTTGGACTAGGAAGATAAGTTAAAACATGAAGTGTTTACTTGGATTCAGTTAAAAAGGAAAAAGATTATATCATACTTGTTTCTATTCGCTGTGTGTGGAGGGGGGGGGGGGGGGGGGGGGGGGGTAATTGTGATTGTGTTTAACCTTACCTTACCTCCGGATCTTCACCCCCTCTGTAGGGGAACCATACAGGGTCCTCTGTATGTAGAACTAGTGCTTTAAATTTATATACAGTGATTTATCCTCCACCAAACGCGTATGTATGTGCACAGATTAAAACTGATCAAAACAAATTTGGATAATGCCCTCACTATCTATTTACAGTCCAATCGTTAAAATCTAAAAATCTCTTTCCACAAAGTGTTGACGTTTAACACGGTATAAAATGGATATCACAATTCATTTAATAAAAAAAAAGGATGGCTTGTTATAAGCTGGTATTTTCCGTGACAGGTTAAAAATTAGAGATGTCCACTTTTGGCTTAAGTACCCCTCAACAGTAATAAAATATTGGCACTACGCTAATGAGTCTGTCTTCTCATTAAGTTTAAAAACACTCACAATTAAAATCTGGTTCGGTTGTCAGGGGCGTAGCTACCCCAAAATGAAGTGTACTCAAATCTGTTTAGAAGTATGGTGAAGTGACCCCCCCCCCCCCCCCAGATCGCAGAGGTGGCCTTACGGCAGGCCCCCAGAAGCTCTGGGGTTAATGGTGCAAAATCCTGCATTCTTGCAATTTCCTGACACTAAAAATGATCCCACGGAAACCCAATTTTCATGAGCTATAAGTCAACTTTTGAGCATAAATTTTGAGAAATAAAATATTTATTAAGTAGAGCAATATAATACAAATATGTAGTTGACTTAGAAATTGTATTTGGTCAAATGTGTAGTGGGTTAAGCTTGATTTGGAATCGAATACAATTAACATATGGGCCAAAGAATCTACACGGTGCACAGTAGACAATATTTTGAGTTTTTGAATATTTCATCCAAGTGTGTTCAAAAAACCATTTAGCCTTTGCTCTCCTTGTAGAATTCGAGATTACCCTGAAAAAAATATTAGCTAGTCTTCACTATTTTTACGCAAATTTTATTTCAAAGGAACATTTCTCGAATAGAAATAATTTATACTCTCTGTCAATGGTATGCTAATGTATAAACATGATAAACTGTAATCTCAATCAATTCATAACGATGTCGATGTGCACCAGCTGTGCAGACTGGAAAATGCAAATTCCATCCGCGTTAAACCAATACATTTTTTCTTATTCCGGTTCGTTCCATATGATACGTATCCAGGTTACCAGAAGATTTTAAAAGTTTACTAAAGGTAAACTAATATCACTATGCTTCCAATAACGTTAACGATCCCATGTGCTCTTTGTTTTTGGGTGTGCGTTGTGGTTTTCCTTTAAAAAGAAATACGAATAGTTTGTTTGTTCAAGCAAAATAAAAAAAATCATACCTTAACAACAAATCCCCAACCCCAAACTCTATTCCTAAAACACGTGCACGACCATCGATCGGCATTGCACTTATATAACACACACCGTTCTATGCTGATTCCGTAAATGATAAGCGTAGTTTCCGGAATTGAATATAGGTGCATTAAGTAATTATTAACATGTTTCTATTTGTTTGAATTTGATTTAGTTTATTAATTTAATTTTATTCTACCTTATGTCCTAGATTTACCATTTTGTCAAAATTTTCTATGTGTACGCAACTGCGTTTTTGCGTACGGGTTGCTACGCGCCTGGTTGTGGTATGTTTAAAAGGTAAAAGTATCTTTTGGCTATCCCTCAACTGTAATAAAATATTGACACTACGCTAATGAGTCTGTCTTCTTATTAAAATCAAAAACACTCACAATTAAAATCTGGTTCGGTTGTGGTATGTTTAAAAGGTAAAGGTATCTTTAACCATTTTGTCCGTTATATGGTTATGTTTAAAATCTAAAAGTATCTCTAAACGACTTGATCACTGTTCGGCTATGTCTACATTGAACACAAGTTATATCCTAAAGGTTCTCAGGATTTTATGCTGCTAAACTAATCTAAGTGATTACTTCTATATCTTGTAATATGGAGTTGAAATATCAGACGTCGAGTTAGGTGTTCTACCCGGTGTGCGCTGGCTGAGGTTATTTTCCTCGTTTTTCCAATAGTTGTGCTATCTAGAATTAGCTGTATTTTCTTCACTTCATTGCCAAAAGTCAATTTCACACTCTTTTAATTCATTTGCTAGTTCCTGTAAAACTGGATTTCGGACTGTTACTAAGCAACGGCACCCTAGAATAAAATGTTCCATAGTTTCCTCCTTTTCTTTGCATAGCAAGCAAGTTGCTTCTGTTTCGGTCTTGTACATTCGTATTCTCTTACTCTGTAGTATATACGATCCTGTGAGCAATTTGAGTTTCACAGAAAGTCTAGGTTTTCAGACGTTAGGAATGTTAGTCCTTTGTATAACGGGGATAAGCTGGTTATTTTGTCTACCCACTTTTTAAACACTGCCTCTTTCACAGTACGAGTCCACTTTGTTTTATTTTCTGGCTCGTCAAGATAACTTTGTGCTTCTTTTAATTCGTATTTCCTATGGATGTGCTTGATTCCCACAAACCAGCTTGCACTAGAATCCGGCTTCACTGTTAGTTGTCGCCTGGTTAGGGCTTTTTCGGAGGAATCCTCGGCTTAATGGCAAACATTGTTGAATAGTCCAAGAGCTCGGATATGTATCTGCGCCTCTATTGGCAATATTCCAGTTAAAATATAAACTGTTATGTCCGCCACACTGTTGGGGAGCGCTAATATTTGCTTGAGTAGCTCCTTTGAGCAATTTCCAACTGTTCAAGTTGAGGTCCTTGTGGTAATATCAATCCCAGCTCATATAGTAAGACAGGTAGTATGTAGTAGATCTTGTATAAGTGAAGCATAGTGTCGACATCTAGACCATTATAACCCCGAAATATACTTCTGAAGCAGCTTGTCAACACAACTCCTCTGAAACTACTGAACAGAATTTCATGAAACTTGGTAGGTAGTAAGGGCATCATATGTAGTTGTGCATATTACCAGGAAAGTTTGATCGCCTGAATTTTATGGGAGTTATGCCCCTATGAACTTAAAAATTTCCCGAAATATACTACGATCAAATATGGAATAGAATGTGTCAAATCTCCTCAGATCTTCGTTATCAATATTTACAGACCACCAGATCTACCAGTGAAATATTTCTGTGATGCGCTAAATCGTCTCTTGAAGACTTGACACCTGGCATTCCACAAATAGTCATGGGCGATTTCAATGTGGACCTTTTATCCAGAAAAGATGATGTAATCACACGCACATTTTCTACTTTTGAACAGAATATAAAATCTTCTACTACTCGTAAACTGACGTGCCTAGATCATATTTACACTCGACATTTGAATACTCAACAAGCTGGTGTAGTGCCAATTTATTACAGCTAACATGATATGACATATATTTCTGTAGATATGCAACAACTTCAGTAGAATCATTTTATAAATATATTCAGGTATTACTCATTTTAAGTGGACACTGTTATTTGCAAACACTCTAGTGTAATATCCCTTACTGAAACTTGTATATATATATATGTACAAGAGTCTATCATAATGTCACTATTTCCCTGAAAAAGTTTTTCATCACCAATCCATTGATTTTAGAAGAACAAAACTCCTTTTAAATCATTGGAACATATAGGCTGACCAATTTTCTGGAATGTGGAACTTTGCCATGACAATATGGAATAATACCTGTAACCCTTACTTTAGCACTTTTGATCAAATTTTTTTTGTGTTTCATGGATTAAAAACAGGTTTTTTTTTGTTATTCATTGAAGCGTAATTTTATTTGCTACCTATATAGATTTTTTTTACCTTTGACTAGTTTGTGGGACGGCGGGAGATATACGTTTTTGCGGGCAAAAACAAACTTTAATTCTTTTTGGATGACACGTTTATAACAACACTTTTAGTAGGTTGAAGTTGGTATCCCCCCATGAATGCGAAGTCGGTAGCCATGTTGACTAGTGTTTGTGCCTAATCTGGTGTTTCGCTAATCAGAGCTCTATTGTCAGCGCATGCGGTATTTCTAACACTGATGTTACCGATTTTTAAGCCCAATCCAGTCTGTCCAAAAGTGGATTAATATAAAGTTTGTAAAGGTCGGTACTCAAAATTCCACACTGTCGTACACCTTGATTGACATTAAACGGTTCAGCAATATTTCCATCCCATTTTACCGAACTTTTGGCGTTTTCATGCAAGCTTTTGATTAGAGTCCAATGCCTATTGTCGATTCCTGCCAGAAAAACTCTTCTGAGCATGTGACTATGGACGACGGTATCGAATGCCGCTCTTGCATCAAGAAGGATTAGTTGGAAATCGATGTTGTTATCCTTTGCCTCTCTATAACACTCCTCTACAGTAAGTGCTGAATTCATTGGAGAAGATCCAGTGGCGAAACCCCGTTGGGCCCTGTTTTGAGTCTTAAGCACTAGCTTTGAGTTCTGTTTTTAATTACGGTCTCAATGATTTTACTTATCACTGGAAGTACCGTTATACCTCTATAATTTGACGCTTGTTGTATTGTTCCTGTATTTTTGTACACTGGCGATAGTAGGCCCAGTTTCAACAATATTTCAGTTATATCGTGGCGGTCAGTTTTATTAGTGGAGGAGGAAACCGGAGTACCAGGAGAAAACCCCCGACCTGTCGCAAGTCACTGACAAAGTTTATCACATAAATTATGTTGAATCGAGTACACCTCGCCTGAGTGGGATTCGAATTCACAACAATAGTAATTTTAAATCCAACTACCCTACGACAACGACTACAACTGCGCCTATTCTGTTTATGAACCGCATCGGTGGTGTTATGGGTAGTATGTTCGCCTATAGTGCAGTAGATCGTGGGCTCAAGCTATGGTCGGGTCAAACCAAAGAATGATTTGGTATATGCTGCTACTCAACTAAATACACAACACCAAGGAGTAAGAGCAAAGACGGATTGTACGCTGTATGAGAATAAGGTCATATGGGACGATAACAAACATTGCACGTTACCCCCACAAATAAAATAAAATATACTACCGGTATTATACCAAAAACGGTAGACGCAATGATATTCTCAACTCTGTTCCAAGTCTTGTATCTCATCTAATACTCGAAATAAATGTTCAAAATTACACATCAACAAAATAATTCTCATAAGCATTTTAAGATAAATACCTTTTTTCTTATGTTCATTTGACTCTTATATAATACATTTTTTTAAGGATTTGCAGACAAAAGAATGGTAACCTAACATGACCCCCAAACAAAAAGATGTTCGATGTCACTAGTGTTTCGACAAAGAGGACTCATCAAACATCTAATTTTAATTAGAGTTTAGCTTTAGAGTGTAACGTTTTAAAATTTAGGAGGGTGAACATTGGATAAAGACTAGGTATTCCTCTCTAGAAGACGTTCGAAACTATCTAAAGTAAGAAAATGCAATTTCTAATCTTTTTGAGATAATATGAACGCGAATCATGCTTGCTGTCGCTTTTGTGGTTCTTCGCGGACAGTGTGTCCCTGTCATAGTCAAACACCACAAAGAATAGGTCACTGCCAAACACCAGAGAGTAGGTCGCTATCAAACACCACAGAGAGTAGGTCACTATCAAACACCACAGAGAGTAAGTCACTATCAAACACTACAGAGAGTAAGTCACTATCAAACACCACAGAGAGTAAGTCACTATCAAACACTACAGAGAGTAAGTCACTATCAAACACCACAGAGAGTAAGTCACTATCAAACACTACAGAGAGTAAGTCACTATCAAACACCACAGAGAGTAGGTCACTATCAAACACCACAGAGAGTAAGTCACTATCAAACACCACAGAGAGTAGGTCACTGTCAAACACTACAGAGAGTAAGTCACTATCAAACACCACAGAGAGTAAGTCACTATCAAACACCACAGAGAGTAAGTCACTATCAAACACCACAAAGAGTAAGTCACTATCAAACACCACAGAGAGTAAGTCACTATCAAACACCACAGAAAGTAAGTCACTATCAAACACCACAGAGAGTAGGTCACTATCAAACACTACAGAGAGTAAGTCACTATCAAACACTACAGAGAGTAGGTCACTATCAAACACCACAAAGAATAGGTCACTATCAAACACCACAGTGAGTAAGTCACTATCAAACACTACAGAGAGTAGATCACTATCAAACACCACAAAGAGTAAGTCACTATCAAACACTACAGAGAGTAAGTCACTATCAAACACCACAGAGAGTAAGTCACTATCAAACACTACAGAGAGTAAGTCACTATCAAACACCACAGAGAGTAAGTCACTATCAAACACCACAAAGAATAGGTCACTGCCAAACACCAGAGAGTAGGTCACTATCAAACACCACAGAGAGTAGATCACTATCAAACACTACAGAGAGTAAGTCACTATCAAACACCACAGTGAGTAAGTCACTATCAAACACCACAGAGAGTAAGTCACTATCAAACACTACAGAGAGTAAGTCACTATCAAACACTACAGAGAGTAAGTCACTATCAAACACCACAGAGAGTAGATCACTATCAAACACCACAGAGAGTAAGTCACTATCAAACACTACAGAGAGTAAGTCACTATCAAACACTACAGAGAGTAGATCACTATCAAACACCACAAAGAGTAAGTCACTATCAAACACCACAGAGAGTAGATCACTATCAAACACCACAGAGAGTAAGTCACTATCAAACACTACAGAGAGTAAGTCACTATCAAACACTACAGAGAGTAGATCACTATCAAACACCACAAAGAGTAAGTCACTATCAAACACCACAGAGAGTAAGTCACTATCAAACACCACAGAGAGTAAGTCACTATCAAACACTACAGAGAGTAAGTCACTATCAAACACTACAGAGAGTAGATCACTATCAAACACCACAAAGAGTAAGTCACTATCAAACACCACAGAGAGTAGGTCACTATCAAACACCACAGAGAGTAAGTCACTATCAAACACCACAGAGAGTAGATCACTATCAAACACCACAGAGAGTAAGTCACTATCAAACACTACAGAGAGTAGATCACTATCAAACACCACAGAGAGTAAGTCACTATCAAACACCACAGAGAGTAGATCACTATCAAACACCACAGAGAGTAAGTCACTATCAAACACTACAGAGAGTAAGTCACTATCAAACACTACAGAGAGTAGATCACTATCAAACACCACAAAGAGTAAGTCACTATCAAACACCACAGAGAGTAAGTCACTATCAAACACCACAGAGAGTAAGTCACTATCAAACACTACAGAGAGTAAGTCACTATCAAACACCACAGAGAGTAAGTCACTATCAAACACTACAGAGAGTAAGTCACTATCAAACACTACAGAGAGTAGGTCACTATCAAACACCACAAAGAGTAAGTCACTGTCAAACACCACAGTGAGTAAGTCACTGTCAAACACCACAGTGAGTAAGTCACTATCAAACACTACAGAGAGTAAGTCACTATCAAACACCACAGAGAGTAAGTCACTATCAAACACCACAAAGAGTAGATCACTATCAAACACCACAGAGAGTAAGTCACTATCAAACACCACAGTGAGTAAGTCACTATCAAACACTACAGAGAGTAAGTCACTATCAAACACCACAAAGAGTAGATCACTATCAAACACCACAGAGAGTAGGTCACTATCAAACACTACAGAGAGTAAGTCACTATCAAACACCACAGAGAGTAGGTCACTGTCAAACACCACAGAGAGTAAGTCACTATCAAACACCACAGAGAGTAAGTCACTATCAAACACTACAGAGAGTAAGTCACTATCAAACACTACAGAGAGTAAGTCACTATCAAACACTACAGAGAGTAAGTCACTATCAAACACTACAGAGAGTAAGTCACTATCAAACACTACAGAGAGTAAGTCACTATCAAACACCACAGAGAGTAAGTCACTATCAAACACTACAGAGAGTAAGTCACTATCAAACACTACAGAGAGTAAGTCACTATCAAACACCACAGAGAGTAAGTCACTATCAAACACCACAGAGAGTAAGTCACTATCAAACACTACAGAGAGTAAGTCACTATCAAACACTACAGAGAGTAGGTCACTATCAAACACCACAGAGAGTAAGTCACTATCAAACACCACAGTGAGTAAGTCACTATCAAACACCACAGAGAGTAAGTCACTATCAAACACCACAGAGAGTAAGTCACTATCAAACACTACAGAGAGTAAGTCACTATCAAACACCACAGTGAGTAAGTCACTATCAAACACTACAGAGAGTAAGTCACTATCAAACACCACAGAGAGTAAGTCACTATCAAACACCACAAAGAGTAAGTCACTATCAAACACCACAGAGAGTAAGTCACTATCAAACACTACAGAGAGTAAGTCACTATCAAACACTACAGAGAGTAAGTCACTATCAAACACCACAGAGAGTAAGTCACTATCAAACACTACAGAGAGTAAGTCACTATCAAACACCACAAAGAGTAGATCACTATCAAACACCACAGAGAGTAAGTCACTATCAAACACTACAGAGAGTAAGTCACTATCAAACACCACAGAGAGTAAGTCACTATCAAACACTACAGAGAGTAAGTCACTATCAAACACCACAGAGAGTAAGTCACTATCAAACACCACAAAGAGTAAGTCACTATCAAACACCACAGAGAGTAGGTCACTATCAAACACTACAGAGAGTAGGTCACTATCAAACACTACAGAGAGTAAGTCACTATCAAACACCACAGAGAGTAAGTCACTATCAAACACCACAGAGAGTAAGTCACTATCAAACACTACAGAGAGTAAGTCACTATCAAACACTACAGAGAGTAAGTCACTATCAAACACCACAAAGAGTAAGTCACTATCAAACACTACAGAGAGTAGGTCACTATCAAACACTACAGAGAGTAAGTCACTATCAAACACTACAGAGAGTAAGTCACTATCAAACACCACAGAGAGTAGATCACTATCAAACACCACAGTGAGTAAGTCACTATCAAACACTACAGAGAGTAAGTCACTATCAAACACCACAAAGAGTAAGTCACTATCAAACACCACAGAGAGTAAGTCACTATCAAACACTACAGAGAGTAAGTCACTATCAAACACCACAGTGAGTAAGTCACTATCAAACACCACAAAGAGTAAGTCACTATCAAACACCACAAAGAGTAGGTCACTATCAAACACTACAGAGAGTAAGTCACTATCAAACACTACAGAGAGTAAGTCACTGTCAAACACCACAGAGAGTAAGTCACTATCAAACACTACAGAGAGTAAGTCACTATCAAACACCACAGAGAGTAAGTCACTATCAAACACCACAAAGAGTAAGTCACTATCAAACACCACAGAGAGTAAGTCACTGTCAAACACCACAGAGAGTAAGTCACTATCAAACACCACAGAGAGTAAGTCACTATCAAACACCACAGAGAGTAAGTCACTATCAAACACCACAGAGAGTAAGTCACTATCAAACACTACAGAGAGTAGGTCACTATCAAACACCACAAAGAGTAAGTCACTATCAAACACCACAAAGAGTAAGTCACTATCAAACACCACAGAGAGTAGGTCACTATCAAACACCACAGAGAGTAAGTCACTATCAAACACCACAGAGAGTAAGTCACTATCAAACACCACAGAGAGTAAGTCACTATCAAACACTACAGAGAGTAGGTCACTATCAAACACCACAGAGAGTAAGTCACTATCAAACACTACAGAGAGTAAGTCACTATCAAACACCACAGAGAGTAGGTCACTGTCAAACACCACAGTGAGTAAGTCACTATCAAACACTACAGAGAGTAAGTCACTATCAAACACTACAGAGAGTAAGTCACTATCAAACACCACAGAGAGTAAGTCACTATCAAACACCACAGAGAGTAAGTCACTATCAAACACCACAAAGAGTAAGTCACTGTCAAACACCACAGTGAGTAAGTCACTATCAAACACCACAGAGAGTAAGTCACTATCAAACACTACAGAGAGTAAGTCACTATCAAACACCACAGAGAGTAAGTCACTATCAAACACTACAGAGAGTAAGTCACTATCAAACACTACAGAGAGTAAGTCACTATCAAACACCACAGAGAGTAAGTCACTATCAAACACCACAGAGAGTAAGTCACTATCAAACACCACAAAGAGTAAGTCACTATCAAACACCACAAAGAGTAAGTCACTATCAAACACCACAGAGAGTAGGTCACTATCAAACACCACAGAGAGTAAGTCACTATCAAACACCACAGAGAGTAGGTCACTATCAAACACCACAAAGAGTAAGTCACTATCAAACACCACAGAGAGTAAGTCACTATCAAACACCACAGAGAGTAAGTCACTATCAAACACTACAGAGAGTAAGTCACTATCAAACACTACAGAGAGTAAGTCACTATCAAACACTACAGAGAGTAAGTCACTATCAAACACCACAAAGAGTAAGTCACTGTCAAACACCACAGTGAGTAAGTCACTATCAAACACTACAGAGAGTAAGTCACTATCAAACACCACAGAGAGTAAGTCACTATCAAACACCACAGAGAGTAGATCACTATCAAACACCACAAAGAGTAAGTCACTATCAAACACCACAGAGAGTAAGTCACTATCAAACACCACAGAGAGTAAGTCACTATCAAACACCACAGAGAGTAAGTCACTATCAAACACTACAGAGAGTAAGTCACTATCAAACACTACAGAGAGTAGGTCACTATCAAACACCACAGAGAGTAAGTCACTATCAAACACTACAGAGAGTAAGTCACTGTCAAACACTACAGAGAGTAAGTCACTATCAAACACCACAGAGAGTAGGTCACTATCAAACACCACAAAGAGTAAGTCACTATCAAACACCACAGAGAGTAAGTCACTATCAAACACCACAGAGAGTAAGTCACTATCAAACACTACAGAGAGTAAGTCACTATCAAACACTACAGAGAGTAAGTCACTATCAAACACTACAGAGAGTAAGTCACTATCAAACACCACAAAGAGTAAGTCACTGTCAAACACCACAGTGAGTAAGTCACTATCAAACACTACAGAGAGTAAGTCACTATCAAACACTACAGAGAGTAAGTCACTGTCAAACACCACAAAGAGTAAGTCACTGTCAAACACCACAAAGAGTAAGTCACTATCAAACACTACAGAGAGTAAGTCACTATCAAACACCACAGAGAGTAAGTCACTATCAAACACTACAGAGAGTAAGTCACTATCAAACACTACAGAGAGTAAGTCACTATCAAACACTACAGAGAGTAAGTCACTATCAAACACCACAGAGAGTAAGTCACTATCAAACACCACAGAGAGTAGGTCACTATCAAACACTACAGAGAGTAAGTCACTATCAAACACTACAGAGAGTAAGTCACTATCAAACACTACAGAGAGTAAGTCACTATCAAACACTACAGAGAGTAAGTCACTATCAAACACCACAGAGAGTAAGTCACTATCAAACACCACAGAGAGTAGATCACTATCAAACACCACAGAGAGTAGATCACTATCAAACACCACAGAGAGTAAGTCACTATCAAACACCACAAAGAGTAAGTCACTATCAAACACTACAGAGAGTAAGTCACTATCAAACACCACAAAGAGTAAGTCACTATCAAACACTACAGAGAGTAAGTCACTATCAAACACTACAGAGAGTAAGTCACTATCAAACACTACAGAGAGTAAGTCACTATCAAACACCACAGAGAGTAAGTCACTATCAAACACTACAGAGAGTAAGTCACTATCAAACACTACAGAGAGTAAGTCACTATCAAACACCACAGAGAGTAAGTCACTATCAAACACTACAGAGAGTAAGTCACTATCAAACACCACAAAGAGTAAGTCACTATCAAACACCACAGAGAGTAAGTCACTATCAAACACTACAGAGAGTAAGTCACTATCAAACACCACAAAGAGTAAGTCACTATCAAACACCACAAAGAGTAGGTCACTATCAAACACTACAGAGAGTAAGTCACTATCAAACACCACAGAGAGTAGGTCACTATCAAACACCACAGAGAGTAAGTCACTATCAAACACCACAGTGAGTAAGTCACTATCAAACACCACAGAGAGTAAGTCACTATCAAACACCACAGAGAGTAAGTCACTATCAAACACTACAGAGAGTAAGTCACTATCAAACACCACAGAGAGTAAGTCACTATCAAACACTACAGAGAGTAGATCACTATCAAACACCACAAAGAGTAGATCACTATCAAACACTACAGAGAGTAGATCACTATCAAACACCACAAAGAGTAAGTCACTATCAAACACCACAAAGAGTAAGTCACTATCAAACACCACAGAGAGTAAGTCACTATCAAACACTACAGAGAGTAGGTCACTATCAAACACCACAGAGAGTAAGTCACTATCAAACACCACAAAGAGTAAGTCACTATCAAACACTACAGAGAGTAAGTCACTATCAAACACCACAGAGAGTAAGTCACTATCAAACACTACAGAGAGTAAGTCACTATCAAACACCACAGAGAGTAAGTCACTATCAAACACTACAGAGAGTAGATCACTATCAAACACCACAAAGAGTAGATCACTATCAAACACTACAGAGAGTAGATCACTATCAAACACCACAAAGAGTAAGTCACTATCAAACACCACAAAGAGTAAGTCACTATCAAACACCACAGAGAGTAAGTCACTATCAAACACTACAGAGAGTAGGTCACTATCAAACACCACAGAGAGTAAGTCACTATCAAACACCACAAAGAGTAAGTCACTATCAAACACTACAGAGAGTAAGTCACTATCAAACACTACAGAGAGTAAGTCACTATCAAACACTACAGAGAGTAAGTCACTATCAAACACTACAGAGAGTAAGTCACTATCAAACACTACAGAGAGTAAGTCACTATCAAACACTACAGAGAGTAAGTCACTATCAAACACCACAGAGAGTAAGTCACTATCAAACACCACAAAGAGTAAGTCACTATCAAACACCACAGAGAGTAGATCACTATCAAACACCACAGAGAGTAAGTCACTATCAAACACTACAAAGAGTAAGTCACTATCAAACACCACAGAGAGTAAGTCACTATCAAACACTACAGAGAGTAAGTCACTATCAAACACCACAGAGAGTAAGTCACTATCAAACACTACAGAGAGTAAGTCACTATCAAACACTACAGAGAGTAAGTCACTATCAAACACCACAGAGAGTAAGTCACTATCAAACACCACAGAGAGTAAGTCACTATCAAACACTACAGAGAGTAAGTCACTATCAAACACTACAGAGAGTAAGTCACTATCAAACACTACAGAGAGTAAGTCACTATCAAACACCACAGAGAGTAAGTCACTATCAAACACTACAGAGAGTAAGTCACTATCAAACACCACAAAGAGTAAGTCACTGTCAAACACCACAGTGAGTAAGTCACTATCAAACACCACAGAGAGTAGATCACTATCAAACACCACAGAGAGTAAGTCACTATCAAACACTACAGAGAGTAAGTCACTATCAAACACCACAGAGAGTAAGTCACTATCAAACACCACAGAGAGTAAGTCACTATCAAACACCACAGAGAGTAAGTCACTATCAAACACTACAGAGAGTAAGTCACTATCAAACACTACAGAGAGTAAGTCACTATCAAACACCACAGAGAGTAAGTCACTATCAAACACTACAGAGAGTAAGTCACTATCAAACACTACAGAGAGTAAGTCACTATCAAACACCACAAAGAGTAAGTCACTGTCAAACACCACAGTGAGTAAGTCACTATCAAACACCACAGAGAGTAGATCACTATCAAACACCACAGAGAGTAAGTCACTATCAAACACTACAGAGAGTAAGTCACTATCAAACACCACAGAGAGTAAGTCACTATCAAACACTACAGAGAGTAAGTCACTATCAAACACCACAGAGAGTAAGTCACTATCAAACACCACAGAGAGTAAGTCACTATCAAACACCACAAAGAGTAAGTCACTATCAAACACCACAGTGAGTAAGTCACTATCAAACACCACAGAGAGTAAGTCACTATCAAACACCACAGAGAGTAAGTCACTATCAAACACCACAAAGAGTAAGTCACTATCAAACACCACAGAGAGTAAGTCACTATCAAACACTACAGAGAGTAAGTCACTATCAAACACCACAGAGAGTAAGTCACTATCAAACACCACAGAGAGTAAGTCACTATCAAACACCACAAAGAGTAAGTCACTATCAAACACCACAGTGAGTAAGTCACTATCAAACACCACAGAGAGTAAGTCACTATCAAACACCACAGAGAGTAAGTCACTATCAAACACCACAAAGAGTAAGTCACTATCAAACACCACAGAGAGTAAGTCACTATCAAACACTACAGAGAGTAAGTCACTATCAAACACCACAGAGAGTAAGTCACTATCAAACACCACAAAGAGTAAGTCACTATCAAACACCACAGAGAGTAAGTCACTATCAAACACCACAGAGAGTAAGTCACTATCAAACACTACAGAGAGTAAGTCACTATCAAACACCACAGAGAGTAAGTCACTATCAAACACCACAGAGAGTAAGTCACTATCAAACACCACAAAGAGTAAGTCACTATCAAACACTACAGAGAGTAAGTCACTGTCAAACACTACAGAGAGTAAGTCACTGTCAAACACTACAGAGAGTAAGTCACTATCAAACACCACAGAGAGTAAGTCACTATCAAACACTACAGAGAGTAGATCACTATCAAACACCACAGAGAGTAAGTCACTATCAAACACCACAGAGAGTAAGTCACTATCAAACACCACAGAGAGTAAGTCACTATCAAACACCACAGAGAGTAGATCACTATCAAACACCACAGAGAGTAGGTCACTATCAAACACTACAGAGAGTAAGTCACTATCAAACACCACAGAGAGTAGGTCACTATCAAACACCACAAAGAGTAAGTCACTATCAAACACTACAGAGAGTAAGTCACTATCAAACACTACAGAGAGTAAGTCACTATCAAACACTACAGAGAGTAAGTCACTATCAAACACCACAGAGAGTAAGTCACTGTCAAACACCACAGTGAGTAAGTCACTATCAAACACCACAAAGAGTAAGTCACTATCAAACACCACAGTGAGTAAGTCACTATCAAACACCACAGAGAGTAAGTCACTATCAAACACTACAGAGAGTAAGTCACTATCAAACACCACAGAGAGTAAGTCACTATCAAACACCACAGAGAGTAAGTCACTATCAAACACTACAGAGAGTAAGTCACTATCAAACACTACAGAGAGTAAGTCACTATCAAACACTACAGAGAGTAAGTCACTATCAAACACCACAGTGAGTAAGTCACTATCAAACACCACAAAGAGTAAGTCACTATCAAACACCACAAAGAGTAGGTCACTATCAAACACTACAGAGAGTAAGTCACTATCAAACACCACAGAGAGTAAGTCACTATCAAACACCACAGAGAGTAAGTCACTATCAAACACCACAGAGAGTAAGTCACTATCAAACACTACAGAGAGTAAGTCACTATCAAACACCACAGAGAGTAGGTCACTGTCAAACACCACAGTGAGTAAGTCACTATCAAACACCACAGAGAGTAGGTCACTGTCAAACACCACAGTGAGTAAGTCACTGTCAAACACCACAGAGAGTAAGTCACTATCAAACACTACAGAGAGTAAGTCACTATCAAACACCACAGAGAGTAAGTCACTATCAAACACCACAAAGAGTAAGTCACTATCAAACACCACAAAGAGTAAGTCACTATCAAACACTACAGAGAGTAAGTCACTATCAAACACCACAGAGAGTAAGTCACTATCAAACACTACAGAGAGTAAGTCACTATCAAACACTACAGAGAGTAAGTCACTATCAAACACCACAGAGAGTAAGTCACTATCAAACACTACAGAGAGTAAGTCACTATCAAACACCAGAGAGTAGGTCACTATCAAACACTACAGAGAGTAAGTCACTATCAAACACCACAGTGAGTAAGTCACTATCAAACACCACAGTGAGTAAGTCACTATCAAACACTACAGAGAGTAAGTCACTATCAAACACCACAGAGAGTAAGTCACTATCAAACACCACAGTGAGTAGGTCACTATCAAACACCACAGAGAGTAGGTCACTATCAAACACCACAGAGAGTAAGTCACTATCAAACACTACAGAGAGTAAGTCACTATCAAACACCACAGAGAGTAAGTCACTATCAAACACCACAGAGAGTAAGTCACTATCAAACACCACAGAGAGTAAGTCACTATCAAACACTACAGAGAGTAAGTCACTATCAAACACTACAGAGAGTAAGTCACTATCAAACACCACAGAGAGTAAGTCACTATCAAACACCACAAAGAGTAAGTCACTATCAAACACCACAAAGAGTAAGTCACTATCAAACACTACAGAGAGTAAGTCACTATCAAACACCACAGAGAGTAAGTCACTATCAAACACTACAGAGAGTAAGTCACTATCAAACACTACAGAGAGTAAGTCACTATCAAACACCACAGAGAGTAAGTCACTATCAAACACTACAGAGAGTAAGTCACTATCAAACACCACAGAGAGTAGGTCACTATCAAACACTACAGAGAGTAAGTCACTATCAAACACCACAGTGAGTAAGTCACTATCAAACACCACAGTGAGTAAGTCACTATCAAACACTACAGAGAGTAGATCACTATCAAACACCACAGAGAGTAAGTCACTATCAAACACCACAGAGAGTAAGTCACTATCAAACACCACAGAGAGTAAGTCACTATCAAACACCACAGAGAGTAGGTCACTATCAAACACTACAGAGAGTAAGTCACTATCAAACACCACAGTGAGTAAGTCACTATCAAACACCACAGTGAGTAAGTCACTATCAAACACTACAGAGAGTAGATCACTATCAAACACCACAGAGAGTAAGTCACTATCAAACACTACAGAGAGTAGGTCACTATCAAACACCACAGAGAGTAAGTCACTATCAAACACCACAAAGAGTAAGTCACTATCAAACACCACAGAGAGTAGGTCACTATCAAACACTACAGAGAGTAAGTCACTATCAAACACCACAGTGAGTAAGTCACTATCAAACACCACAGTGAGTAAGTCACTATCAAACACTACAGAGAGTAGATCACTATCAAACACCACAGAGAGTAAGTCACTATCAAACACTACAGAGAGTAGGTCACTATCAAACACCACAGAGAGTAAGTCACTATCAAACACCACAAAGAGTAAGTCACTATCAAACACCACAGAGAGTAAGTCACTATCAAACACCACAAAGAGTAAGTCACTATCAAACACCACAGAGAGTAGGTCACTATCAAACACCACAGTGAGTAAGTCACTATCAAACACCACAGAGAGTAAGTCACTATCAAACACCACAGAGAGTAAGTCACTATCAAACACTACAGAGAGTAGGTCACTATCAAACACTACAGAGAGTAGATCACTATCAAACACCACAAAGAGTAAGTCACTATCAAACACTACAGAGAGTAAGTCACTATCAAACACCACAGAGAGTAAGTCACTATCAAACACTACAGAGAGTAAGTCACTATCAAACACCATGCAAGACTGTGCCTAGCGGAAAGCCATAGGTAACAGGGACTGTGTTGGAGGTCTTTCCATCTATTTGTGTTTGGGTTCTACTTCATAGGAAGGCTGATATTTAGTTAAGAGAATTGTCTTGTGATGTCGTAGTATTTTAATTTATAAAGGAATCTGCGATGTGGAACCTTATCAAATGCTTTTGCGAAATACATTATTATGAGATCGGTTTGGGTGTTGCTATTGTTTGTGGAAAGTAGTTATTGAATGAGTTTCGCAGGAGCGATCGTGACGAAAGCCATGTTGGAGGTCATATGTTACTGTTTTCAAGATAGTTGATGATATGGTTAAAAAGAATACCAAACTCACAGGCCCTATCCTTTAAGCTTAATACCAATTTTTCTTTCATATATTTTGCATGTCCATACATGTGATATCGGCAATGATGGCAAGTTCGAATGTCTTTTATTGGTTGTTTTTTATTTGAATCTCTAGACATCAATTATACATTTTAATAGTAAGAGGTTGCAGAATCTATAGTAAAAGTATACTTAATATCACACCAACTGTATACAGCATATTTTTAAAAGGGAGTGGATACAAATATCACAATTATGTAAAAATTCGTGAAGAAGTGTTTTCTTCGTTTTTGGCAATGTCATCAACAGAGCAGATAGTGATCCACTTACATATAATAAGGAATTATCGTGGAATACTGTAGTATCATATATCCTTTAGATACCTGCATGTGTGTGTGTCTTTAAAATCTAGCAAACGCCATATGTAAATGTCTGTGATACTATATGTCCATTACGTGCATTATATACTACTGTTAATTTAAATTCACATGAAATACAAATTTAACAGAGGAGAGAATTTGCCTGTGGCGGCCATATTTGTTAATGGATCGGGACAAAATTAGCAATCTTTATAGAGGACCTCCAATAGATGCATCCTACCAAGTTTTGGTTCATTTGGCAGAGCGGTTTCAGAGAAGATTTTTTAGAAATCAACCAATCAGAAAACAGAATTGTCTGTGGTGGCCATGTTTGTTAACAGATCGGGACAAAATGAGCAATCGTAACAGAGGACCTTCCATAGATGCTTCCTACCAAGTTTCAGTTCATTTGGCCACACGGTTTCAGAGAAGATTTTTTAGAAATCGGCCAATCAGAAACAAGAATTGCCTGTAGCGGCCATGTTTGTTAATGGATCGGGACGAAATGAGCAATCTTTATAGAGGACATTCCATAGATGCTTCATACCAGTTTCAGTTCATTTGGCCGAGGGGGTTTCAGAGGAGAAAAATTCTAGTAAATTTCGGTACCTTTCAAACAGTAAAAGCTATGTCAATTCTGTTGCGTTGCAATACTACACAAAGGGATTTCAAATGAGTGAGTGAATTGTTGTTTAACGCCAATTCAGCAATTTTTCAGCTACAATGTATATCATGGCGAGAACAAGTTAATTTTCAATGAAATGATGATGATGAGGTCTGCTTTGTTCTCGACCAACCCGCCGAGTTGAGTTTTTATAGTGCTAGCTCACTGAAACAACAGTCCGCGGGTAGCCATGTCACTCCACTTGGACGCATTATTCTGATTCCGAGGCAACCAGTCTTTGCTTTTTCTCCTTAATGTTGCGTGCTTAGCAGAGAAGCATCAAATACCAATTTTATAGTCTTTGGATTGACCTGACCAGGGATCGACTTGAACCCACCATCTACCTCACTCGAGGCGTACATGCTAACCACTACGTCGCCGATGCAGTTCCGAAAATTCAATGGAAAAAACAACACACATATCACATTGAAAATAAAAATGTAATCATTTTGGGTGTTCGTTATCTCGAAAACCATAAGAGCTAAGTTAAATCAGTTTCCAGATGCATTCAGGAAGATTCATATGGAATCGAAAGAAGAAAAAACCATAAAAATCAAACTTTAAAAAAAGTATATATTTTGTTTCGTTGGCCCCATTTTGACCCCTTAAATCTTTGAAATGGTAATAGCCATTCAAAACATGTTAGATATTTCATAAAGAGAATTGTATAAGGATATCACGAAAAAGTTATGAAATTTGGTTGAAAAATAAATGCTCCCTATACCAAATCAGAAGAGAAAGGACCTTCCAATGAATATTACAACTAAGTTTGGATTCAATTGGCCCAGTGGTTTTGGAGAAGTTTAAAATGTGAAAAGTGTATAGATGACTGATGCAAAGTGTTGACAATAGCTCATACGACTATTTGGCATTTGGGTCATATGAGCTAAAGGCAAAAAAAAAAAAGAAGAAGAAGCTATTATGGCTGATCATCCAGTACTGTCCAAGTGTCATCCCTTCGCACTATGCATTTTTAAATGGAACAGACCTAAACTGTATTAACATAACATTTGAAAGACAAAAAAATATTTGAGGAATAACTAATTGTGTGTTAAATTTCAATGTATTCAATACGTTCAATTGTATTGATATAAATCATGGTATACTAGTATAATGATGTTAAAACCAGAAACAAAGACACATCATTTATTTAAAATCCTTCACCACATATACGTCATATTATTAAGGTGTATCACCAGTATGTGTTCTAATGTGCTTCTGTAAGCTACTATTCACAGCGACACTAAATGCTTTACCACATATATAAGGTTTATCACCAGTATGTGTTCTTATGCATTTCTGTAAGCTACTATTCACACTAAATAGTTTACCACATACATCACATTGATAAGGTTTATCACCAGTATGTGTTCTTATTCATTTCTGTAAGCTACTATTCACACTAAATAGTTTACCACATACATCACATTTATAAGGTTTATCACCAGTATGTGTTCTTATGCATTTCTGTAAGCTACTATTCACACTAAATAGTTTACCACATACATCACATTTATAAGGTTTATCACCAGTATGTGTTCTTATGCATTTCTGTAAGCTACTATTCACACTAAATAGTTTACCACATGTATCACATTCATAAGGTTAATCATCTATATGTAAGCTACTATTCTCACTAAATGCTTTACCACATATATCACATTTTATAAGTTTTATCACCTGTATGTGTTCTTGTGTGTCTGTAAGCTACTACTCGCACTAAATCCTTTACCACATATATCACATTTATAAGGTTCATCGCCTGTATATATTCTAATGTGTCTCTGTAAGCTACAATTCTCACTAAATCCTTTACCACATACATAACATTTATAAGGTTTATCACCAGTATGTTTTCTAATGTGTCTCTGTAAGTTACAATTCTCACTAAATGCTTTACCACATACATTACATTTATAAGGTTTATCACCAGTATGTTTTCTAATGTGTCCCTGTAAGTTACAATTCTCACTAAATCCTTTACCACATATATCACATTTATAAGGTTTATCGCCTGTATATATTCTAATGTGTCTCTGTAAGCTACAATTCTCACTAAATCCTTTACCACATACATAACATTTATAAGGTTTATCACCAGTATGTTTTCTAATGTGTCTCTGTAAGTTACAATTTTCACTAAATCCTTTACCACATACATAACATTTATAAGGTTTATCACCAGTATGTTTTCTAATGTGCCTCTGTAAGTTACAATTCTCACTAAATCCTTTACCACATATATCACATTTATAAGGTTTATCGCCTGTATATATTTTAATGTGTCTCTGTAAGCTACAATTCTCACTAAATCCTTTACCACATATATCACATTTATAAGGTTTATCACCAGTATGTTTTCTAATGTGTCTCTGTAAGTTACAATTCTCACTAAATGCTTTACCACATATATCACATTTATAAGGTTTATCGCCTGTATATATTTTAATGTGTCTCTGTAAGCTACAATTCTCACTAAATCCTTTACCACATACATTACATTTATAAGGTTTATCACCAGTATGTTTTCTAATGTGTCTCTGTAAGTTACAATTCTCACTAAACGCTTTACCACATATATCACATTTATAAGGTTTATCGCCTGTATGTATTCTAATGTGTCTCTGTAAGCTACAATTCTCACTAAACGCTTTACCACATACATTACATTTATAAGGTTTATCACCATTATGCGTTCTAATGTGATTCTGTAAGGTACCATTCTGACTAAACACTTTACCACATACATCACATTTATAAGGTTTATCACCAGTATGTGTTCTAATGTGTCTTTGTAATTTAGAGCTTATATTAAATGCTTTTCCACATACATCACATTTATAAGGTTTATCACCAGTATGTGTTCTAATGTGTCTTTGTAATTTAGAGCTTATATTAAATGCTTTTCCACATACATCACATTTATAAGGGTTATCACCTGTATGTATTCTAATGTGTATCTGTAAGTTACAATTCTGACTAAACACTTTACCACATATATCACATTTATAAGGTCCATCGCCTGTATGTATTCTAATGTGTCTCTGTAAGCTACAATTCTCACTAAATCCTTTACCACATACATCACAGTTATAAGGTTTATCACCAGTGTGTGTTCTAATGTGTGTCTGTAAGTTAGAATTCTGACTAAACACTTTACCACATATATCACATTTATAGGGTTCATCGCCTGTATGTATTCTAATGTGTGTCTGTAAGGTACCATTCTCAATAAATCCTTTACCACATAGATTATATTTATAAGGTTTATCATCAGTATGTATTCTAATGTGTGTCTGTAAGCTACAATTCACATTAAATGCTTTACCACATATATCACATCTATAAGGTTTATCACCAGTATGTGTTCTAATGTGTGTCTGTAAGCTACAATTCACACTAAACACTTTACCACATATATCACATTTATAAGGTCCATCGCCTGTATGTATTCTAATGTGATTCTGTAAGGTAGCATTCTGATTAAACACTTTACCACATACATCACATTTATAAGGTTTATCACCAGTATGTGTTCTAATGTGTCTTTGTAATTTAGAGCTTGTATTAAATGCTTTTCCACATACATCACATTTATAAGGTTTATCACCAGTATGTATTCTAATGTGTTTCTGTAAGCTACTATTCACATTAAACGCTTTTCCACATACATCACATTTATAAGGGTTATCACCTGTATGTATTCTAATGTGTGTCTGTAAGCTACAATTCACACTAAACACTTTACCACATATATCACATTTATAACGTCCATCGCCTGTATGTATGCTAATGTGATTCTGTAAGGTACCATTCTGACTAAACACTTTACCACATACATCACATTTATAAGGTTTATCACCAGTATGTGTTCTAATGTGTCTTTGTAATTTAGAGGTTGTATTAAATGCTTTTCCACATACATCACATTTATAAGGTTTATCGCCAGTATGTATTCTAATATGTCTCTGTAAGCTACTATTCACATTAAACGCTTTTCCACATACATCACATTTATAAGGTTTATCACCAGTATGTATTCTAATGTGTGTCTGTAAGCTACTATTCACATTAAACGCTTTTCCACATACATCACATTTATAAGTGTTATCACCTGTATGTATTCTAATGTGTGTCTGTAAGCTACAATTCACACTAAACACTTTACCACATATATCACATTTATAAGGTCCATCGCCTGTATGTATGCTAATGTGATTCTGTAAGGTACCATTCTGACTAAACACTTTACCACATACATCACATTTATAAGGTTTATCACCAGTATGTGTTCTAATGTGTCTTTGTAATTTAGAGCTTGTATTAAATGCTTTTCCACATACATCACATTTATAAGGTTTATCGCCAGTATGTATTCTAATGTGTCTCTGTAAGCTACTATTCACATTAAACGCTTTTCCACATACATCACATTTATAAGGTTTATCACCAGTATGTATTCTAATGTGTATCTGTAAGTTACAATTCTCACTAAACGCTTTACCACATATATCACATTTATAAGGTTCATCGCCTGTATGTATTCTAATGTGTCTCTGTAAGCTACAATTCTGACTAAATCCCTTACCACATACATCACATTTATAAGGTTTATCACCAGTGTGTGTTCTAATGTGTGTCTGTAAGTTACAATTCTGACTAAACACTTTACCACATACATCACATTTATAAGGTTCATCGCCTGTATGTATTCTAATGTGTGTCTGTAAGCTATAATTCTCACTAAATACTTCACCACATACATTACATTTATAAGGTTTATCACCAGTATGTTTTCTAATGTGTATCTGTAAGTTACAATTCTCACTAAACGCTTTACCACATATATCACATTTATAAGGTTCATCGCCTGTATGTATTCTAATGTGTCTCTGTAAGCTACAATTCTGACTAAATCCTTTACCACATACATCACATTTATAAGGTTTATCACCAGTGTGTGTTCTAATGTGTGTCTGTAAGTTAGAAGTTTTACTAAACACTTTACCACATACATCACATTTATAAGGTTCATCGCCTGTATGTATTCTAATGTGTGTCTGTAAGCTACAATTCTCACTAAATGCTTCACCACATACATCACATTTATAAGGTTTATCACCAGTATGTGTTCTAATGTGTTTCTGTAAGTCTCCATTCTGACTATACACTTTACCACACATATCACATTCATACGATTTATTTTTATTTGATACTGTGTTCCTGATGACACTGAATCCAACAGCCATGCTAACTTTGTACTGTGATGATATTTCAGATGATTTAATCAATACCATTCATGCATGACTAAAGCTTTTTCTAAATATTCTGAAAAATAATTTTTAAATATAAATAAGAAAAAAAATTAAAAAAACTACTCACTCACCTAGTAACGAATATTTATTGAACCACTGCTTATCATTGTTGATCCCACC
This sequence comes from Bathymodiolus brooksi, assembly GCA_963680875.1. Lineage (NCBI taxonomy): Eukaryota > Metazoa > Mollusca > Bivalvia > Mytilida > Modiolidae > Bathymodiolus > Bathymodiolus brooksi. The sequence goes on from OY804584.1 coordinate 31,274,354, forward strand.
TATAACAGGACACACATCTTACAATTGCATGTGCAATCAGTGCCTATCGCCACTAACCTTGTGAGATTGATTCCTGCCCATGACGAGGTCTAAGTGATACAAAAATATGCCATAAAGTTTGTCTGTGACTTGCAGAATGAAAGGTGAGTGACACAGGCTCAGCCCACTAAGCCTCTAGTTTTATTTTGTTATAAATACTTTTATTAAAACCAATCAACAACCCATAAAGGATATGCTTGCATATATATATACACAATAAATATTTGACATCAACCTTTTATCTAGAAACAGGCTGTAACAAAATCCGTGACGATTTTGATCACATGGTGTAGTTCATGATTTCACTAAAATGGCGGACAGTTCGAAGTGGATGTTGGATTATTTATCTGATAGACGCTGTAAAAGGTAAGGAAATATCAATATTGTTGCAGATTTGAACTAGAAAATATGTCTATATATGAAATCGTACTTGCACTTGATCTGACACAGTCTGTCCATGCCAAAATATCCATCGGAATGCACTGGGGATCACATTTTAAATTTCCAGAATACCTTTGATAGGCCTTGAAACGAGATTAGGATGAAGATAGTCAGAAAATTTCTTCGGAATCCTAATCTCAACGAGATTAAGTTTACTCTTGAAACAGAAAGTCTTGGCTAGGAAGGTCCTAGACTAATAAGTATTGAGTTATTCTGTCGAATTAAAGCTTGCACTTCTAAACATATTTCAATATTAGCACATTCAAAACGGGTCTATGTGAAAGTCGTGCTGTACTTGAGTGTAACAGCACTTTCTGAGGGCAAGATGGTTATGAATGAATAGAAAAATGATTGGTGAAGCGACTTATATAAGAGTTTCGGATAGAAAATAAAATCCGATAGCCACGAAATGTGCCGACACAGAGTTGGAGCGGCAAATCCGCAGTTTTCCTTATGGAGAGCGCTCTGGCGTCCCACGGCTACAGCAAGTCGAACAAAAAGCCGTCGGACGGCAGAGGAATCTCGGACTACCTTTATACGTACATTTGTATAAAATTCCTGGTATTTTTTTCTACTCATTTAAACAAGACAAATTTTGATTACTGCCGAGTTCGTACCCTTGTTGGTGTATAGGTATATAGGCGCGACTTCGAAAAGCCGAAATATACCTAGAAAATGCCGAAATACACCTCAAAATTCTTCAAATGAACTTGCAATGGATAGAAAATGATGAAATTAATCTAAAAGAGTTAAATAGTTGATTAAAAAAAATTAAATAATTGATCTACATGATGGATTTTTGTGTTCATCCAAAACGTTCTAAAAACTTGAACACCCGGTCCCGATAACGTAATTAAACAGTCGATAATAAATAATAAATAATAATCGTATAAAATCTAATGGGATTATGGTTTGTCTAGGTCTAACTTACAACTGAACATGATTTATAATTAATTAAATACTAAATTATTATTATTATTTTTTCTTCATTTTTTGTAATTGGTAGCAAAAGCACAGGCGCATGGGGCATGGATTTCGTTTCCTCCTCCCCCCTTTTCTCTACTACCCCCCCCCCTTTTTTCAAAATTTTCATATAAATCATTCCTTTTTCAAAATTTTCATAATCATTCGTTTTTTCTTCATTTGACAATATCAGTAGACGTCATACATCATGAATAATACGTGTATTCTGTGTCCACATTTTTTCGACTGATACAGTATAAGAGAGAAGGTATGCAACTCCATTTACATATTTCGCGCCATATCGCTCACCTTGGTTGGGAAACCCCAGTGTTTTTTTACACTTTTTACCTTGTCTACATATGGCACTGTCGTATCAAACTGTTTCTAAGACACCTACCTAATTGCCCATGTTCGTATTTCAGTCCGTACGTCGATCTTTTCCAAGAAATCTCGCCGAGAATAGCGAAGCAGCTTCGTTTCTAGGTCAAGCTACATCATACAAGACGGAAGTGCAACAACGATAACACGGGTTTTTTTACGAATGGAATACTTGCAATGAAAAACCCAGATGCGCTCCGAATATTTTTCCCGGAATATTTTAGAAACCACATGTAACCTTGTAAAACCGTAAATAACAGATGAAAAATGGACGAAGACCAACTTCAGGCATACCAGCTTGCTTTGAGTGGCCATAACTTGCTTATTCTTGGCCAGGCAGGGACTGGTAAAACATTTTTGACGACAAAAATCGTCAAAATTTTGAGACACAGAGGTAAACAACACAGGAGAGACTTTTACTATTTTCCTTGGGTTGTGCATTTACTTATTTCCAGAAGAAACCAAATCTTGTTATAAGAATAACCCATTAATTCTGTTGAAATGTCAGATGCATTAACTCATTTTGTAACTGGATTGGTAAATTTGCTTTAAAGTTATTAATAAAAAAAATTATATTGTGTGCATAGTTCTCAAATAAACAGTAATTCAGAAAAAAAAACCACACACTTCAGAAAAACAAAATTGCATGGCTGCCATTTTTTATATTTATTTCAAATATTTTATTGATAAATCAATAGGATTGGATAACAGGCTATGCCTATACAAATCCTCTCCAACAACAAGATGGAACAATTAGAACACAATTTACATAAGACATAGAGCAATCTACCCATCATGTATACATGCAATTCATCTTAATTACCAAGCATAAACACATGTATATTAATAGCAGAATCATACAATCAAAACAAAAAAGATTTTTCCCTTTCTTTTCTTTTTTTTTGTTAATAGGTATGATATAATATGTATATTAATAGCAGGATCATACAAAAAAAGGTTTTTTTCCCCCTTTTTTCCCCCTTTTTAATAGGTATGATATAATTCCAAATTATGGCTTTATATTTAAGCTATTATTATTTATAATATTAATGATGATGAATTGGCATAGCATGATGGATAGACTGAACTTACATTTAACACACAATATATACAACATGTAAACTGAAATTATGAAATCAAAATCACTAATTAAGTGAGGTCCACCATATCAATATGAATTAACTCTTTTTCAGTATATATATTTATGATTGAATAAAGGGAATTTGGGAGAGATGGAGGAAGAAGAGACAAATAAGTAAATAAGGGGGGAAATATCTAAACAAAATAGTGATTGTGATTGAGATAGGCAAGTAAAAATTGGGTAAAGGGGGGGGGGGGGGGGGGGGGGGGGGGGGGGGGGAAGGAAGACCTGAATAATTGAAAGATTTACAGCTAATAATTAAGCTGAAAAAATTAAAGATTTGGAGCTACATGTATATATAGGAAGACTTTTCAATGTTATATAACCAAATACAAAGAAAATTTATTGAATCATGTGAATCTTCTACTACCAGTAATGAAATGGTGAATAGCATCGAAAATCTCAGTATTCTCCTCTACAGTTAGGATTGGTGAGCCTTTCAATAATATATCCAAATTTAAAACATCTTGAAACTTTCTTAGAGAATTAAAAAGTTGTATTCTGTATTCTGTGTCTTATGAACAATCAACAAACATAAAAATAATGGAAAATATTATTTTCAATTGCATCCCCACAGGCATATATATATACATGTATACAAGGATAAAAAAAAACCTAGGTGTTTGTAATTAAATGAATTTAACATTATGTTATATGACAAAAACTCTGAATCAGATTTTTTTTTTCCTCCGCCAAAATCAGAATATTTTTTTCAGCAACATTGGGAATCAGAATATTTTTTTAAAAAAAGAAAAAAACCATAACCCCCCCCCCCCCTTTCAAGTTAAATGGTAGTTCCCCTATGATGTGTTTTTTGGTGTATTTTTTACGTGTTTTTGGGTAAATCTATGGACCGCACATTTTTATCAGTTGGGAGCCCTTTTATTGAGGAAGGGGGTAACATGCCATAGTCCCATTCTATAGCTGTTCTCAGCTTCTTCTTCCTTTGTTTTTTTTATTTATTTTGTATTTATTTAGCTGTATATGTATTTGTTTGGGTATGATTTTAATAATTTGAAGTAGAGGCAAGCTGAATATTTCTTTTTCATTGAACTATGGTTTGGAAGTGAGCATGCGTCAGCAGATAGCCATGTAATTTTTAGTTGGTAACAAAATGTGAATCTTTGTAGGAAAATATGTAACTAAGAGGATGAAAATATGAGCATTTGTTTTAAATATGATTAGTGCACTATTATAGACAAACAAATTTAAAAAAAGATACTAAGATAATGTATTTGTAAAAGCTGTTATTCAAAGTGAACACCAATCAAGTCGACCAATATGGCGGACGTAAATGTAAAACAAGTCTTCCACTGACTCAAATGCTTCAACTATTAGTAAACGTAAAAATCCATGCAGCCCCGATGATATGCCATCATACATAAAACAAACCACCCGACAAACAAAACCAAGACGTCTGAGTTACTCAGCTGATGATCTAGATAAAACTACTTTGATAGACGACTCCAAAGTTGACAAAATACTCGCCAGAAAACCAGGGGTCACATTTAACATACAAGAACTAATTTGTAGCATCTTAAAAGATGATTCTTTTATAAACAAACTTGTGCCCAAAAGATGTGAATCAGTGTGTGACAACATTAATGAAAAGTACGAGCGGTTGTTAAATGAAGTAGTAAAGCCACTTCAAGACACTGTCAATAATCAGGCGGCTATGATACAAGAACAGAAAGGAACAATAGACAAACACGTTAAAAAATTAGTAGACCACGAATTTACAATAACAAGACAAGCTGAGAGGATCAATGAATTGGAAAACCAATATTATGATCTTGACATTAGACTTGATGATCAAGAACAATATTCAAGGCGCACAAGCCTTCGATTTCACAATGTGCCATGTCCTGATCCAAGAAATGTACACAAAATGAATACAGACAAGATCGTACTAGATATATGTAATAGCAACCTGGAAGTACCGATCACACTTAATGAGCTTGGTCGTACGCACCCCATTGGCAAGATCAGAGGTGGTAAAGTGCAAGTGATAGCTCGGTTTATCACTTATCGTCAACGACAGGCCGTGTATAGTTCAAAAAGTAAACTTAAAAACAACCCTAATAAAGTGTTCATTACGGAAAATTTAACTACACGCAGACGTAAAATCATGGACGAACTAAACTACTTACGTACCAACCGTAAAATTAGTGCTTGCTGGTCAATGGATGGGCGACTGTTTGCTATTGGTTTGAACAGTAACTCTGTCCAAATGATTAAAGGTATTGATGACATACGGCACCTTCTAACAAAGTGTCCGCCAGTATCGCGTCCTATTACAACTGATAACTTGTCTAATCCCGACACTAATGAAGTCCAGTAACACTTTCTTTCTGTCAACAAGTAAAACTAACATTCCACGTGTTATTGTATTTGTTTTATTTCTTGACACTTTATAACAAACATTTTATCTATTTATACGATTATTTCCACCAATGAATATACTTGTCATTTGATATATCCCAATCACTGAACACAACTCGTGTCTTTTTAACTATATTATTGTCTCACATTGTGGTAACTGTCTCGCATCTGTTGGTGATGTGCATAGTCAATTATTAGTGTTTATCACGTGATGTTTAAGTGTTTATATACATATGACGTACACATTCTAGGTGCGCTCGACTTGTATTTTCAGTTTAGTAAGTTTATCGCGTGCTGTTTATAATTACGTTGAAGTATTTATATGGTACATAGACTTGACAAAATAACTGGTATAGCTATACCATAAACATTTTGAAAATAATAATAATAATAATTTTTTTTTAAAAATATCAGCGAACTGATTATTCCAATCAAGATTCCATTTTTTATATTCTTCTCAGGTCAAATGATCCCAGAAATTTCGAAATACACCTCGAATCTGTACATAGTCTACTATATTATTATGTTTTATTTTATTTTCTTTATTTCCTTGAATTGTATAATAGTTTTTTTTCTTGTGATCAAACTTGGTGTACATGTTTTCATTATAACCTATTGTCAATTGTTTAAAAAATGTATTGTATTTGACAATGGATAATGATGTGACTGCCTACAGAATGGCAATATGTTTATTTTATTGCAGATCTTGTCTTGTCAGTAAAAAATGTCTCTTCAAATCCCTTAGATTTCTACCATATTATTTTTTGCTTTTAATTGTACTCCTTCAGAAAACAATTCAAACCTTGCCATCTATCCTGAAAGTTATTTTTATAGACCCATTCGAACAAAACCTATCATTCACTTTTTTTCTACTACAACTCCTTTTGTTAAGTAATGATGTAGCAGAAAACCCCGGACCAGACAACAAAGTAGGTGATTTAACGGTATTTCACTGGAATGCTAGAAGTGTAAGAAATAAAATTGAATATTTAGAAACAATATGTTTAGGTTCCTCCATAGTTTGTATAACGGAAAGCCATTTAGATGATAAGGTAAGTACACAAGATATTCTTATATCGGGTTATTTAGAACCATTTAGAAATGATAGGAACTGTTTTGGTGGCGGAGTCTTAATATATATTGCAGATTATCTCCATGCATCTCGACGATATGATTTAGAATTTAATAATGGAGAATTAATATGGATTGCAGTTAGTTTTCCTAGATATAAAATTCTTGTATGTGTGGTATACAGGTCACCTAGTGCTATAAACCCCTTCTGGAACAATTTTCATTATTCTGTCGAAAAAGCTATCGAGTCGTCTTCTCGTGTGGTGATCACGGGTGACTTGAATGTTGATCTCTTAATTGAGACCAACCATCGATTAAATGAAATTATGTATAATTTTAACCTTAGAAATTGTATTAATGAACCAGGTCACCTAGTGCTATAAACCCCTTCTGGAACAATTTTCATTATTCTGTCGAAAAAGCTATCGAGTCGTCTTCTCGTGTGGTGATCACGGGTGACTTGAATGTTGATCTCTTAATTGAGACCAACCATCGATTAAATGAAATTATGTATAATTTTAACCTTAGAAATTGTATTAATGAACCAACAAGGTTTGGTGCACTATTAGATCCCATTATTTATTCAGATGAATGTGAAATATCGTTCTCGGATGTTATACAAATTGATAGAAATATAAGTGACCATGATGCCACTTCTGCTTCTTTACGAATTCCGTACAATTTACAAGCTAAGTATCAACGAGAAGTATGGTTGTATAAACATGCAGATTTTATAAATCTTAATTCTGAAATTCGTCTGTTCGACTGGGAGGGTTTCTTACTTTCTAGTGAAAACATAGATGAAATGTCTATTAAATTTACAAATAAATTTATTGAATTTGTAAAAATGTATATTCCCGTTAAAATCATTACTATACGACCAAACGATAAACCTTGGTTTAATTCATCTATAAGAAAAGCAATGCGTATTAGAGATCGACTCCATAAACAGGTAAAACAAAATAGTTCCCCTTTTCTTCTACGTAAGTATAAGACCCAACGGAACAAAGTTAATAATATGATAAAGTATGCAAGAGAGCAATTTTTCATTAATGCTAATGATATGTTGGATAAAAATGGTAAGTCAAATCCAAAATCATACTGGAAATTGGTTAAAAAATTAATGGGGAACTGTAAACATTCCCCAAACATCCCTCCATTGCAAAAATTAGACTCTGGTGAGTACGTAATAAATAATGAGGATAAAGCCAATATATTAAACAACTTTTTCTGCTCCATAACGGAAATAGAAAATTCTAATGTTCTTACCCCCGATTTTCATGATCGCACAGGTAATAGAATAGACACTCTACATATAACTTCAGATGAAGTTAAGGACATACTTGAATGTCTACAGCTTGGGAAAGCAGTAGGTAGCGATCTGATAAGTCACTGTATGTTAAAAAATACGGCTTCTACAATTTGTAAACCCCTCCAGTTAATATTTAATTATTCCCTACAAACTAGAAAATTTCCAAAAATTTGGAAGTCGGCTATAGTTATTGCACTCTTTAAGAAAGGTATAAAATCTGACCCATCAAATTATCGACCTATTAGTCTACTTAGTTGTGTTGGGAAAGTTTTTGAACGTGTTGTTTTCAAATATATATTTAATTTCTTATTGGACAACTCTCTTATTTATAAATATCAGTCCGGATTTATGCGCGGACACTCAACCGTGCACCAACTTATTGAAATTTACCACAATATTTGTTTATCATTAGAAAATCGTGAAGTTATGTGTACTGTATTTTGTGATATATCAAAAGCCTTTGATAAAGTTTGGCACCGTGGCCTACTTAAAAAATTAAAAGCTTATGGAATTTCCGGGAATTTGTTGCATTGGTTTGAAAATTACTTGAGTGACAGAAATCAAAAAGTTGGTTCTACAAAATTGTCTTTCAGAAGTAGGGAACATTAAAGGTGGGGTACCACAAGGATCAGTGTTAGGACCTTTGCTATTCATATTATATATCAATGATATTACTGAAGATATTCAAAGTCTTTCGCGATTGTTTGCTGATGATACATCACTATCGTATTCATCTTCTAATATAAATGAAATTGAACAAAGATTAAATTCAGATATAACGAAAATTTACAATTGGTCAACAAAATGGTTAGTGGATTTTAATCCCCAAAAAACTAAATGTATACTATTCTCAACAAATCAGGGAAATATTAAGCCTCAAATACTTTTTAATAATGAGGATGTTGAATTTGTAGTAAATCATAAACATTTGGGTGTTACGTTTTCATCGAATTGTAAATGGCATTGTCACATTCAAAATGTATTAAAAAGCACATCTGGTCAACTGTCTATGCTACGTAAATTCAAAATTAAACTTAACAGGGAAAATCTCGAAAAAATATATTTTACTTATATAAGGCCATTATTAGAGTATGCGTGTGAACTGTGGGATGGTTGTACTATTTTGGATTTAAATAAAATTGAACAAATACAACACGAAGCTGCTAGAATTGTTACTGGGTTGCCAAAATTTGCAAGCATAGAATCCCTATATTTTGAAACTGGGTGGGAACCCCTCCATTCTCGTAGACATAGTAGAAAATTAAACTTGTGATCCAGGCTGTATATGTGGGTGTGCATTTGAAGATGCAATTCATTATATATTAGAATGTTGTCTTTACAACGAAGCAAGAGATGAATTGAAATTAAGACTAATTTTTCTTAATGAACTTAAAATTGAAGTCCCACCTTTTGGCGATGACACCTTAACTGAGATGCAGAATCTGCAAATTTTCAAATCTGTACAACTTTACATCAAACGAACAAAACGTTTTACCCATTTATGATCACAACACCCCCTCCCCCCACCCCCTCCCAAATATATATTTGATTAATTAATCAATCAATCAATCAATTTCATCTCAGATACAAGTATGGTAAAACTTGCTTATATTATATAATTTCATGCTTTTTGTCTCGTTTTTTTTTTTTTTTTTCATTTTTCAAAGAATTTATTTATAATGTTGTATATTGTATTTTACTATTGCTGACGCATGTACTATTGTAGTTATTTATTATGTGGAGAGGACCCTTGTAAATTGTTATAATTTGTGTCCAATCCAATTGTTATAATATTTAGCAATAAAATATGTTTAATCTAATCTATTGAAATTTTGACTTCAGTTCTAACCATTCAATCATATCTATTTCTCAGTTTGAATTTCTCCCAGAGAAATTCTTTGTATGTGTTAACAGTTATTTACCATGAAATTATTTCAGTGTTTCCATATTCAGATGGTCGTTGTGCCATTTTTACGAAATGCTGGAAATAATCCGTCTGCTGTTATGTTTTTTCAGCGATTTATATTTTCCGCCAAAAAATTCCGGGAAAAATATTCGGAGCGCATCTGGGTTTTTCATTGCAAGTATTCCATTCGTAAAAACCCCGTGTTATCGTTGGTGCACTTCCGTCTTGTATGATGTAGCTTGACCTAGAAACGAAGCTGCTTCGCTATTCTCGGCGAGATTTCTTGGAAAAGATCGACGTACGGACTGAAATTCGAACATGGGCAATTAGGTAAGTGTCTTAGAAACAGTTTGATACGACAGTGCCATATGTAGACAAGGTAAAAAGTGTAAAAAACACTGGGGTTTCCCAACCAAGGTGAGCGATATGGCGCGAAATATGAAAATGGAGTTGCATACCTTCTCTCTTATACTGTATCAGTCGAAAAAATGTGGACACAGAATACATGTATTATTCATGATGTATGACGTCTACTGATATTGTCAAATGAAGAAAAAACGAATGATTATGAAAATTTTGAAAAAGGAATGATTTATATGAAAATTTTGAAAAAAAGGGGGTAGTAGAGAAAAGGGGGGAGGAGGAAACGAAATCCATGCCCCATGCGCCTGTGGGCAAAAGAAGAAATAGTATAAAAGTGAAGGTTTAGTTGTAATTATGAAAATGTTATTTCTATAGATGAGTTTAATGGATTCCTATATAATGTGAAATCAATAGAAGTTTATCAAATCATAACAAAGAGAAGAATTATTTTGGAGATAAGAATATATGCATGTAACCGCGTCATGTTACAAGCAAATGGCCGTTGTTATGGAGAAAACTTTAGGAACCGCCGATATGTCTGGGACCTATCTTCATCCACGATAACAGTGACTTCCAGAGCTTCAACAACTTCTTTAACCACCTACGAATAAAACTACATGTAATCAATGAAGCTACCGAAGAACTTGTATTTGGAACATGTTACTTTCTTGCTATCATGTTGATCATATCTGGCATGTTCTGTATATAGGATGTGTTTTTGCAGCAAAGGACGTTGTAACAAAATTAATCTAAGGCGCGTGATACTTCCGAGTATAAATTTCTTATAATTTAAACTTTTAATATAAAATCTAAATAATTTCTTTCGCGGACTACTTATGATATCCCTAGCGACGTACAGGATATCGAGGTAGTTTTAAATTTTCAATATAAAATCTAAATAATTTCTTTCGCGGACTAGTTATGATATCCCTAGCCATGTGCAGGATATCGAGGTAGTTTTAAACTTTTAATATAAAATCTAAATAATTTCTTCCGCGGACTTATGATATCCCTAGCGACGTGCAGGATATCGAGGTAGTTTTAAACTTTTAATATAAAATCTATTTCTTTCGCGGACTACTTATGATATCCCTAGCCACGTGCAGGATATCGAGGTAGTTTTAAATTTTTCATATAAAATCTAAATACAATTTCTTTCGCGGACTACTTATGATATCCCTAGCAAAGTTCGCGAAATTGCATATGGGTTTGGTGGTCCTAGTGAATAAAATGTCAGTCTTCATTAATTTTCTATTGCAAAATACCAATCTTGTGTCAGTCCTTAACCAAATCTGCCCAAATTTTGCTGGTCATGTCTGACAGGACTGATACATTTCGCGAACTCTGCCCTTATCACGTGCAGGATATCGAGGTAGTTTTAAAAATTTTATTTTTTTTATTTGTGGACTATAAAAAATTTCGGGGATGTCTTCAAGGTCTATTAGTTTTTTTTCTCCAGGAGGTTCCACACAGCATCAACATCAAACCATAAAAGGTACCATGTAAGTAATAATATTAATTATTATTATTTAATAATATAAATATTAATAAATAAATACATAATATATGAATAATTATGACAAAAGTAAATAAATATTAAAATGTAAAAGGTAGACACTGAAATAAAAAAAAATAAAAAAAAATATTCAATACTTTATTTTGGGAAATTTCATCATTCATTTGAAATGTATTCCTGGGTCTTCTCGAAAAGGGGGGGATGCCCACTCTCACATTGTTCATAGCCTTGACGTGGCGTCAGGGCTCCACCAATTACTAAGATAAAACTCATTTTATCTTGTATTCATGGTGGTCTAATATGAACAAATCATTAAATATTCACAATAGGAATGATAATGCGATCCCCGGGATGCGATCCATCTTTTAGCATTTCCCATGTACGCCATCTTGGATATAACGAGTTACATCTTTCACTTATAAAATGTCATCGTAGATCTTTTATGATGTCTTTAACTTTTATTTCAACTATATATGAGTTATTTCCACAGGCGCGCGTTTAATACAAAAAAAAACAACCCCACAGGCGCGCGTTTAATACAAAAAAACAACCCCATTTCGGCTTTTACAAGTGTATTTCGGCTAATGACAGGGCATTTCGGCTTTTCGAGTTCCCCGTATATAGCTACATGAAAAAACTCATCTTGCCCCTTGTGTCGTCGAGAATAAACTTGAATTTTGTCAATAAATATTTGTTGTTCGTACGTATAAACTAGATAGGAATGAAGGGAAATCATTTTTGAAACGAGGACAAGCGAAGGTCCTTTTTAAAACTGGCGCGTTATTGTAAAATATCGAGTCGAAGCGAGGATTCCCTCTTTGTATTTTGACGATTGTTTCATACCTTTATGTATATATAAGTAATACGGCAGCTGGACCTAGAAACAAAAGTTAGTAGAACGAGAGAGTTGTAAGGGAACGACCATTTAACTTGAAGGGGGGGGGGGGTTATGGTTTTTTTTCTAAAAAAATATTCTGATTCCCAATGTTGCTGAAAAAAATCAGTATTCTGATTTTGGTGGAGGAAAAAAAAAATAATCTGATTCAGAGTTTTTGTCATATAACCTAATGTTAAATTATGGAAACAAAATTTCGCGCTTTGCGCGACAAAAAAATAATAATCTAACCCTTGTGTTGTCCGAAAAAAACATTCTGAACGAAACAAAAAACCATACCCCCCCTTCAAGTTAAATGGTCGATCCCTAACACGAAATGTTGTAAAATATGGATAAATGGTTCAAAGATATACTTCCAGACAAAGATCCATACCATAATCTCGGGAGGGACGAAATGAGAAAAAAGGGGGGTCCGGAATTCGAGTGCCTGTGTTCTTTATTAGCTGCAAATGTACATATTGACTTAAACACCTTGCTGTTTGGAAGTCAAATTTATAATATTGACACAAATAGGCATGTATTCATTACTGTACAGACATATATTAAGGAAACATGTCGCTTTTCTTTCCGCTGATTATCGTGAATGTAATCAGGTGACAATTGGTTTGTGGCTGACCTGGTGTGAATTAATAAATGTTGCAATACACACGTGTGAGCACTTTATGTTAAAATTCTTACTGAATAAATAATGATATTGTTATATATTTTGAAACTAAATTTTAAAAGATCCTACCTTTACCGAATTAATAATCCCACTACATTGTATAACAATTATTGATTTTCTTCATTCTAGGTGTGTTCTATATACTAGTCCATTTATTGTAAAGGTCTGTTCGATTTATCAGTTGGCAAATATCAAATTGTGTTGCACTCGTATATTTCATGTTGTTGTTTTTTGTTGTTTTTTTTCTAATTATTAAGAAAGACTGTAGCTTTTGTGTATTTATGTTCAACTGTATCTGTATATTGTTTATATAAAGGAGAAGATGTTCTAAGTTGAAAAACTTGTATCTGATCCTATTGTCATGTTTTTGGACAATAAAATATGTTTAAACTATCATCAACAGTTTACTTGAACATCAAGATAAATATCTTTAATAGTTATTTGATACCTTTTACACACAGAAAATGGACTATTATTCACGAATGCGTTTTTCTTAAATCAACATTACCACCGACCACTGTCGGTCAATTGAAAAATTATATAAAATGCAATATTTCATGTCTTTGATACCTTTTACATAGCAAAAATTGAATTGTTCATTCACGAATGCGCTTTTCTTAAAAAAGTTGATATGCACATCTCCTTATTTTACGGTAGGTCATTTTACCGCCGACCACTGGAAAAATTATTAAAAATGTATTTTTGTTTAAAATTTGTTTAAATTAAATGAAATTTAATGTTTTTTAATATTATTTGATACCTTTTCGTACATACTGAAAACTAACGTGTTCATTCACGAATGCGCTTTTCTTAATTCAACATGAAGCAGCTTCCAGGGATCTTCGTACTAATGTCCAGAAAGAGAAAGAAAGACTACAAGAGGGTACTTCAACAGATTCTGAAACTGCTTCCATCGCCACCAGTAGCAGAAAGGTTAGTTGCAGACTTTGAAGAGACGGGTTATGGAGAGCCGTAAAGACTGTGTTCCCTGACATCCATATTCAAGACTGTGCATTCCACTGGGTACAGGCTGTGTGGCGCCACTGGGGACAGGCTGTGTGGCGCCACGTTCAGGAATTAGGCTTACAGGTTACTGGTATTTCCGTTAATTTTTTTCAAAAAAGAATATACATGTATATTGAAAATGTTCAATGCTATGAGAATCGGAAGGTATTTCGATATTATCATGATTATGAAAATACCGGTAATAACAGTTTTTGAATAACCTATCTATTTAAACGATAGAATGTCAATACAATTTATCAACACTATTTTCTGATACAATCTACTAGTATCCATGGAAATAAAGATAAAGAATATTTCACAGTTGTCAGATATTTTACTTTATCTATTTGAATCTTTATTGTTTCAAATCACTTACAATTTGATCTAATTTGCAGGTAGAGTATTCACAGAAAGGCAGTACCCACATGTTCATTAGGAAATTACTGGCACTACCTTTCCTTCCAGCGGAGCAGATAATAGAGACAATTCAACACGCTTAAGGATACAGTCGACACAGAAAAGATAACTAAATTAATGGATTATATCAACAACACATGTATGGATCAACGACAGCACATGGAAACCAGCATCATGGACGGTTTACCGCCAGTCAGTGAGGACAAACAATTACGTTGAAGGCTGGCACCACCGGATCAACAGGAAAGCACAGAAACCAAACTTGCAGATGTACATTCTCATCGTACTACTGCACAAGGAAGCCAGATTACTACCGACTCAACTCAAGATGGTCACAGAGGGAAAACTTCGACGCTACCAAAGAAAGAAAACCCAGGAACTGCAGCACAGGATTGTCGCCTTGTGTGACAAGTACAGTGAAAGAAGAGATCACCGTCAACCACTTACTGAAGAAGTGCGACAATATTTACGGCGGCCAGTAATGATTTGACACAAGGAAGATTTGACAATTCATTGACTTTGTATTTGTTGTGTTATTTTGTCTACTTATAATACTACTGAGAAAATATTATTCAAACAAATGATATCTGAACCATGACGTTGTCTTTATTTAAATATCGGCAACATACTACCGAAGGAACATTTAAAGTAACAAAGTACCGAAATGGTCTTAAAAAGTAATCGGGTACACAAAAAACAACAGAGCACAGAGAGAAGAAATGCACATGAATAAGACAACACAAAAACTAAATTACATAAGATAAATAACAAAATACTACGTTAACAAAACACAAAAAATAAGTTTTTCTAAAGGTCCTGATGAGTGGGCGAGTTGTCCCGAACAGTGGGCGAGTTGACCTGAAAAGTGGGCGACTTGTCTTGGGGGCGACTTGACCTGAACCCGTTTTTAAAATTTCATGGTTCTGGCCATCTACAAATCATACTACATCTAAATAAAATAACAGAATGCTTGAAAATGACCACTTTCAAAATTGTGTTTACTTTTGATGTTTTTTTAGTGCTGAAACCTCATGCACTGCAAGGTGACATGTATTTTATATAAGAAACAGGCACATTTCAGTCAGCTCTTTTGTCTACAAGTACGATCAATGACCCCATGACAGTTACATGACAGGAAGAGCCGGTGTCTGAGAGGCAGACGACATAGTTAAATTTTATATAGCCCTTCTGGATTTTTTTCCAGCTACTTTATAAATGAAGTAAATTTTTAGCATTACAAAAAGTATGGTTCAGTAGGTAGGTTCACTATTTTTGGTACTTACGTCTTTAAAAGCAACCTTGAACATTTTTGACAGATGTCACGTTGGAGTCCTATTTACGTTCCAGAAATAGAAACCGGAAGACACGTCAAAAATAATGCCAATCGTAACTACTCGACCATTCTCCAGTTCTCGCTACCCTGCAAATAACCTCGTACGTACATAGTAGAAATTCTTCTTAAATTGTTTGCCGGAAGTTAAGTTAAGTTAAGCCGTACAAAAATATAGTCCACGAAAATCCAATATGGAAGACATACTAAGTAAAATCTAATCATGCAAAACTAATTAAAACTTTAATTGAAATATAGAAAATTGCTTAAAATGTAACTTTATCAAACTTTCATGTAACTGACATGTGAAAAGTAGTGCGATTTATACGCCTAATGCATACGAGGTTATTTGCAGGGTAGCGAGAATGGCCGAGTAGTTACGATTGAAATAATGCGTGCACTGTGGAAATCAAAATAAAATGGATGATACGAAAACATATGGCATACTAAAACACATACCGTGACAATGCCTGTGCTTTACCACATGGGCTTGTTACGATTTTTTTTTATCCCTCGACTACTCTAAACACCCTTGGTTTTTTTTTAGAGTAGTCGAGGGATAAAAAAAAATCGTAACAAGCCCCTGTGCCTTTACTGGACCAAAAGTACCTTTGGAATGACTGCCTTCTAAACAAGCTTTCGATGATATCTGTGTGAAAGCGCAAATTCTGATTATCTCCCTTTAATTAAAAATACCTGTGATATCTCTGGTACGGATCTGTTTAAATTTCCGTAACTAAAGGTGTCAAACCAATAATTCACCCATCAGAGCTTAGAACATATAAGTAGTCCCTTTTAAAGAAAATAGTTCCTTTCGCTTTGTTGTATTGTGAAAAATACTGAATGGAATGGTATAATTGAAGTTAAATATACACTGTATAAGGATTATTTTGAGCCCAAATTTGATGTATATAGTTGTATTTTAATACCTCTATGGAGGATTTGATGCATGATCTATAAATATTGAATTTCCCGGCGATGACAGGGCAATTTTTAGAGTAGGTGTTTTCCATAGCCTGGCATTTCACTGCAAGACTTTAAACATCCCCTGATATTTTCACAGAACGTAGAGGAATCATGTACGTTTCAGAAAATATATGGTCTTGAAAAGGTTAAACTTAAGATAAAATAACCAGGCAGGCTCGAAAAAACACAAATTTAGTAGAAAATGTTAAAGAAATGAATCATAGGTTTCACCAAGGATTTATATAGTATGGGTCAGTATAAAATATTATCCGGATTATCTCATTTGATGGTACAGGTGATTTAATAATCGTCGGAAATAATATTGCATATGCGTCTCATGATTTGATAATCAGCGTCGGAAATAATATTATGTACCTGTTTATTTTACACTAGGATACTTTTTTTTTTATAGCAATGGAAAGCATTTTATTATAAAATATTTACAGTAGCATAAAATTTAATATTAAATTCTTTCCACCGGTGACCGGATAAAATTTCAACCGGAAAAAATTATGTCTAACATAAACATGTATTGCATATACTTACCTGTTAATTGTTATTTACAGGGTTAAAACTTGTTACTTGACTTGATGAAATCATAGATACCCGATTTGTGGACCCCCCCCCTTTTTTTTTTTTTTTTTTTAATTCATCACTTTTGTGGGACGTTTTCATTATAAACAGTGTTGAACAACTTCAAACATTATCAAAAACTCAATCCGAGATCGATATAAGCCCATTTCTAAAAACACAAAAACCCTCCAGATCCTCTACTCTTATATTAAAGGTAAACAACTCTGGAGCAGCGAAAGTTGAATATTTGGCGAAAAAAAATAATTAAAAATATAAAAATCCAATTACCAGCAATATCCGTGCATGTACGCCTTCCCCAATCACTCATCTCGATGTCTATAATTACAAAAACTATATACAAATCGGTCGTCTTTTGCGCAATCGGCGAGGTTTTCGCGACCGGGTGCTTCACTTAACGTTATCAAGAAGTGATAACTCTATACTTACCCCGCGCTACTGGTTCCCGATCCTCTTCTCTCTATCTGTCGTTCTGAAATACAAATTACCAGTACCAGTTTATTGTTATTGCAAAAAGTTCGGGAAAATAAAAAACGCGCCGTTTTCAAACTGAAAAAGATTGAAATAAGGAAAAATATGACTGAATCACAGGAAAAACCGTTAGCCACTTGGTTGATGGAAAATATTGTAAAAGGTGATGGTTCTGAATACCTAGATTTTGAGGAAATATCTTCAAAACTGAGATCCATCTTACCGAAAAAAAAGTTGGGACAATTAATCTTAAAACTTTTCAGTAATGTTGAAAGAAAAACAGGGCGCAGCAGAGGTAATTGGCAAAAAGTAACACAAAGATATTATGACATAAAATGGTCTCAGACTCAGTTACCAAGCAGTTCAAACAATGAGCATGTACTGGCATGGACTGATATACCTTCTTGTTTGCCCAGTGGATTTTTTATAATTTCAACTACATTTGAATGTATAACTATTGGCCATTTCACTGGACTTATTGTCAATGGTAATAAAATAATGACAGAAATAAAATTATTGAAAGAAGGTAGATGGGAAGTTATTGTAAATGAAAAAAATATAGACTTTTTAGCATTAAATTTAGATAATAAATTTGATCTTAAAAGAAAATCAGTTGACCTAATTTGTGATACTGTTCAAAAGTTGAAATATTGTGATGGGGTGCCTGATGATAATTATGAAGTGGATATAACAATATTTTTTTTTCTCCCTCAATGTATAAATAATTCTCACAAGTTTAAAATTTAAATCAGCATGCATATATATTTGTTTGTGATATTTGTATGTTTTTCATAGGAAACAGATTTTAAAAAACATTTGCTTGTTTCTGAATCCTATTGTAAAATTGCTATTGTTTTGTTTATATATGTCAGTTATACCAATAAAATATGTTTATACCAGCAATTTTCAGGGAGAATGTGTCAAAAGCTGGCAATGAGAATAGTCATCGAGTTAGATATAAAGCTATCAATTGCAAACATGTTCTGCTACTTTTTGCCAATTACCTCTGTTGCGCCCTGTTTTTCTTTCAACATTACTGAAAAGTTGTAAGACTAATTGTCCCAACTTTTTTTTTGGTAAGATGGATGTCAGTTTTGAAGATATTTCCTCAAAATCTAGGTATTCAGAACCATCACCTTTTACAATATTTTCCATCAACCAAGTGGCTAACGGTTTTTCCTGTGATTCAGTCATATTTTTCCTTATTTCAATCTTTTTCAGTTTGAAAACGGCGCGTTTTCTAAGATCAATAAACTGGTACTGGTCACTTGTATTTCAGAACGACAGATAGAGAGAAGAGGATCGGGAACCAGTAGCGCCGGGGTAAGTACAGAGCTATCTTTTCTTCCATAACGTTGTCGATAATTGAAAGTGAAGCACCCGGTCGCGAAAACCTCGCCGATTGCGCAAAAGACGACCGATTTGTATATAGTTTTTGTAATTATAGACATCGAGATGAGTGATTGAGGAAGGCGTACATGCATGGATATTGCTGGTAATTGGATTTTTATATTTTTAATTTTTTTTTTCGTCAAATATTCAACTTTCGCTGCTCCAGAGTTGTTTACCTTTAATATAATAGAGTAGAGGTTGAGGGTTTTTGTGTTTTTAGATATGGGCTTATATCGATCTCGGATTGAGTTTTTTTGGTAATGTTTGAAGTTGTTCAACACTGTTTATAATGAAAACGTCCCACAAAAGTGATGAATTAAAAAATCTTAAAAAAAAGTTGCAAATACTATTGTAAAAGTATATTTAACATCACACCAACTGTATACAGCATATTTTTAAAAGGGAGTGGATACAAATATCATAGTAACAATTATGTAAAAATTCGTGAAGAAGTGTTTTCTTAATTTTTGGCAATGTCATCAACAGAGCAGATTGTGATCCACTTACATATAACAAGGAATTATCGTGGAATATTGTATCATATATCCTTTAGATACCTGCATGTGTGTGTTTTTAAAATCTAGCAAAAGCCAGCCATATGTAAATGTCTGTGATACTATGATATGTCCATTACGTGCATTATATACTACTGTTAATTTAAATTTACATGAAATACCAATTTGATAGTCTTTGGTTTGACCCGACCGGGGCTCGAATCCACGATCTACCCCACTCGAGGCGAGCACGCTAACCATTACACCACCGATGCGGTCTCTTTACTATTGACGTTTACGTGGTAAAGATATATACATTTCGCGGATTTTAAAGTGTATGCCTGTTCTAGATCAATCCACAGTATATCTGGCGAAATAGAGAAAAATCTGTATAAAATCTGTATTTACAGATTTTTCTCTATTTCGCCAGATAAAACGTCAAGATACTGTGATCAATCAAGGCATTATCACAATCGAAACAATTTATTTTTGTGCTTTATCAGTGGCGGATTTTAAGTTTATGCCGGTTTTAAACCAACCAAGGCATTATCACAATTGAAACATTCTAGTTTTGTGATTATCAGTGGCGTAGCTTTGAAATTGAGACAACAGAGGCAGTTTCCTCAGTAAAAAAAAACAACGACAAAAATTAGGCGTTTCATTTGTTTTCTTATTTAACAAAGTCCGAGCTAGGTAATGTAAAATCAAATTTGTCCTATAATTTAATTCAAATATGCCATAGCTGCTCGTTTTAAAACGAAAACAAAAAGTGTTCCATTACTTTAATTGTCGGTGGCTTCCCAGACCCACCTAATTCGGTAATATTTGACCCCATGCTACACCTGTGATCTGAGGCGGGCTAATCTGTCTGCATCTGTATCTGTATCTGGTACGTTGTAGAACCCAACTATGGTTTTTATACAACGGGTAGAGAGAGCGCCGATGGCGGTCTTTATTGGCGCTGATTTCTTAGAGCGGTCTTAAATGCTTCTAAGGAATTTACATGCACGACACTGTTTGGCAGATGGTTCCAATGAATTACCACTGGTATTAACACGCCGGGTATTCGGACACTTGGAACCGGGTCGAGCACTAAGAACCGGGTCAGACAAGTGACAACAACGTTTTCGGGTGAGTATGCTATTTTTATCCTCAGCGACCATCAGCGATATTAACAACAGAAATAAATTGACACATCGTCTTTGCTATTAACGTACTAGGTTTATACCAAGTTTTGAGTATTATAAGTGGATAATAAATCGAAAAGAAAGTTTCAGAAAAAATATATGAATCTTTACCTTTAGTCACTTATATCTACTCACGGAGAGCGAGTTCCATGATTGTTTTGGTCGATATACCTCCCATAATCTATACGAGACTATTCATTAAAAAATAGGCTTTTGACTAGCGGTTTCTAGCGCAACATCTATCTTTTTATAACAACGGGTGCATGAAATCGGACACAAAGGACCGCGGGTTATGATACAATGGAACGCGGGATCTTGTGTGTCCGTGGATACTAAGAACGCGGATTACATTCACTAATTATAACATTGAAATTGTAGTTTTGTTTCAAAAAAGCAACGTAGCAGGCTGAATAGACTAACAACGTAATAAATCTTACAGAAAATAAACTCTATATACATGTTATATAAAAATGACACAACTCATAAAACAAAGTTGAACTAGCTATCTAAATATTTTTTTTCAGGCATGCCCTTCTCACCTATCAACAAGTTGAAGTACGAAGAAAACATGTACAAGTGTTATTATTGTGGAATAAAAGAAAGTTCCTTGCAGAGTATTATTGAACATTGTAAACTGTCACACGGAGAAGAAACATTAAAATATCGGCAACTGGTATTAGACGAAAACACAGGAATACAAAGATATCAAACAAAAATACACGAAGGAGTAGTACCATCTAATTTAACGAAATATGGCAAATGCACTACCGTTAATGATGGTTTAATTTACATACTTGATAAGGAATCCAAAAGAAAGAAGCTGAATACTCCAGTAAGGGAGAACTTCTGTAAGAATCTTTTTCAAACTTCGAAAAGTAACCAAAATGAAGGAAATGACTCTGAGAACGATGAAATTCAAATGAAAGTATGTTGTCCTTCAGGGATAGAAATACCCCAATGCGATTCAGAATCTATTGAGATCAATGACATGATTGATTTGTTGCCTAAGGTACTGAAATCTCTTGAAGATGTTGAACAAAAAGAATCATTCTTAAAATTTATGGGACTACATGTATTAGCATCCGGAACATTTCCGTTACATAACTTATGTTACCTTCTCTTCTTAGATATTGTTGAATGGTTTTCGTGCGATTCAACCGCACATATGAGGTATGGACACGAAACCGTTAATCTTTGGCAAATTGGATATCGGTTATTTCATGGAAAATTCCTCCGCTTTATGCCCGGGATCCGCAACTTAGGACAGGTTTTGGATGGAACATCGGAGAGGGTTTTTTTTGATCCGTTGAAATCTAAGGTGAACTGTGCCGTACCAAATGGGCTTTACGTCTGAAAACTTTATTGCAAACACCGCAGCAATAGTTCTCTTGTGAATTTGAGTTCACCTCTTCTACAAGAGATACGTCCAAAAAGGGCTCCGCCTCCTCCAGTTCAATATCATCGATGGGTTCCTCTGACATTTCTGTTTGAAAAATGGAAAAGATAGGTTATAATAGTGCACTATCACAAGCGGAGGTGTGGAGTAAATAGTGTACAACAAAATTTACTTTGATTTTTTTAATGATAGTACTGCTTTGTTATTTTTTTAAGTCTTACATTTGTAGGTTTTGGGCATAAAAGAATATACAATAAAAAACTGTTTTGAGTGTAGAGTAATTCCCTAGGAACGAGCGTATTGTACAGCAGTTGGGGGATTAAACCCCATATGTTTAACAGCTAATTATTCATGATTCTCATGTCCCCTTGAATTTTGTTTCATATATCATACATGTATAACCCATTCTAATACGACATTTTAAAGGCTTTGAGAGAACATCCGTTTTACCACGGTTAGTCACTTTACGCCTATATTTTAAAATATTTGAAATAAGGTGACTGACCCGTGGTAAAACGGCGATAAATTCAAGCCATCTCAAATAAATTAGGACATTTTCCCATATCCAAGCATCCTTAAAACTGGCATCTTATTAAATAAATTTCATATGGGAATTAACGACTTAAATTTACCAGTCTCGCCTGACAACCACCGGATTATAATCCTATGTTGGCCATCCACGGCTTAAATCCCCGACCTGCCCTTGCATACGATTTATTCTTAGTGTCCGACACCCGCGTTCTTAGTATCTTTCACTTAAGGTTACCCGCGGTCCTTTGTGTCCGATTTCATGCACCCGTTGTTATAAAAAGATAGATGTTGCGCTAGAAACCGCAAGTCAAAAGCCTATTTTTTAATGAACAGTCTAGTATAGATTATGTGAGGTATATCGACCAAACAATCATGGAACTCGCTCTCCGTGAGTAGATATAAGTGACTAAAGTTAAAGATTCACATATTTTTTCTGAAGCTTACGATATTAGAACGTTCTTGTCGATTTATTATCCACTTATAATACTCAAAACTTGGTATAAACCTAATACGTTAATAGCACAGACGATGTGTCAATTTATTTCTGTTGTTAATATCGCTGACGGTCGCTGAGGATAAAAATAGCATACTCACCCGAAAACGTTGTTGTCATTTGTCTGACCCGGTTCATAGTGTTCGACCCGGTTCCAAGTATCCGAATACCCGGCGTGATTAAACTGATGTTTGTAACTTTAGTTACCTACATCCCAACATGGCGGACACGGAAAATGGTAAATTAGAATATCCTTGTTTTCTCTTTATCAGTAGTGCTTATTAGTAAGTCCATACGGTATGATTACAGGTGGGAATATTAGATACTCGAATGCATACATAAAAATGACGAAACTCTTATGAGAACATTGAAATATTAACTTGAAACAAATTGAAGGATGTACGTAACTCTTTGAAGTGATGTTCGTAACGTTAGAA
This sequence comes from Bathymodiolus brooksi, assembly GCA_963680875.1. Classification (NCBI taxonomy): domain Eukaryota; kingdom Metazoa; phylum Mollusca; class Bivalvia; order Mytilida; family Modiolidae; genus Bathymodiolus; species Bathymodiolus brooksi. The sequence continues at coordinate 31,298,135 of OY804584.1, forward strand.
AGATATTTAAAGAGATGTCCGTAACTGCATATTTCCATAACAGTTAAATAATAAGAACGTATTTAATTGCTCGTTAAGAAACAGTTTGAGAGATTGAATCTAGTTTCTGCATGACTGATCAAATGATGGTCTTTCATAAATTTTATTTTTAGTACTGGTTTTAAGTAGATTTTATTGGTCCTCTCTCATGATCAAATATGCAATAGTTTGTGGTGTATGTTTTAGTTTCGTCTACATCAAACCAATGTCTGTTCGTTCGATTACAAGACTATATTTTCATTATTGCAGATAGTTTCATGTGTTACCAATCTAAGAAGACTGTTGGTTTCAATTTAAAAGCAAAATTAAGCATGCAAACAACTTAAAAGTAAAAAGAACAACAAACAACGAAACGAAAGCATATAGAACGAGTATTAAGAAGAAAAAACAATTCAGGGTCGCATACATGTACAGTATTCTACCTTTATCACATTTTTAGGATGTTGATTTGTTTTAGCGTCACATGCGACTTATTGACAGTTGAAGACTTGTTGATCCATGAAACATCGTTTAGCATGTCAATGTAAACAATTATAAACTTGCTACAATAAGTCCCTTTCTAACCTACATTGTATTTGTATCTTGTGCGTACCCCTTTAATAAGTTTGCTGCTGAAAGCAATGTATCTGTACTACATAAATATTGTCGGTAGAGATATATTACCTATAGCAACATATTTACTAAAGTATACAAAAATATAGATAAGGGACTTGTAGGAAATCTATGTGTATAATTATATTTAACATGGGTGAAGGAAATTCATGTATGCGATCCTGATTTAAAAAACTATTGATATTAAACTAATTCGTTTATATACCGTCAAGACTGTTCAGACTAACATCCTGTCAATTTCAATGCATATTTATAAATATATATATATGTTGTAAAACTTGAAATGGTATGATATAAACAAAATGAACTTTTCGAAAACAGCTTTACCATAGATTAATCCAATTTTAATACTTACAAATTATAGATTCGTTAAAAAGTATTGTAAATCTTTATTTATCTGTATTTAGTACAACAGTCTAACAAATTAATAATAAATTAATCTGGTTTCATTTCAGCATTAAAGGGAAGTAATTAGATGTGTCATTCTTAAAATACTTGATCTGGTGTGTCCATTTTTATTAAAATAAACAAAAAACACAAAGGACAATTAATTTGGTAATAATTCACGGCATATTTACACATAGAACTGTTAATTTACATACAAATATACTTTGTTAGAATTTATATATGAGACCCAGAATGGCCCTCATCGAATTTAATGATGATGTCGGAGGTCGCCATCCATGGGAGGTCCTAAACACCCAAAGGTCGGAAGTCAAAACGCCCTATTGCAAGGTCGTAGTTTATGAAAGTCCCTTCTAGAGCACACAGTCCAAGACCAAATAGAAATATCAATATAATGCTTACAACTACATATGTTGAATCGACTACCGCATCGGCCTCAGCACTATTAATTATCTGGTCATTCTCGATATCCATCGCTGTAAGATTACAGGAAACGCAAAGCCACGTGTTTATTATTGCTAATTGGAAACGAGCGTTGGGCAAGGTGTTCTTCTCCCGCTACCCTCATCTTTCGTTCATCTCACTCATTCATAACCCTCTTATCCTCCGCTCTGTATTTTTTTTCTCGTGCATTATATAATCTCTCCCACCTCTATTACCCTCTCTATCACTTTAGGGATGTTTTTCTTTGTTTTCAAATTTTATTTATTACAAAAGCGTTGTTCTTTAAATGTTTTAAGCCTGATTTTAGAAACACCAAACTTTAAAGTTACCAACATCCTATTTGAAAGTTACGAACATCATTCAAAAATAATTCTACAGTTACTTACATCATTTGTATTTCTTAAAGTAGGTTTTGCGCCACATAGGAGAATTTACAGTTGATTTAAGCATATCACTACAGTTAATTGTTAAAATATCTATACATTTCAAATGACAATATTTGAAAATAAACTAAAAACAAAGAGAAAGCAAGGATATTCTAATTTACCATTTTCCGTGTCCGCCATGTTGGGATGTAGGTAACTAAAGTTACGAACATCAGTTTAATATCAGTGAATTACAGTGTCCACAAAGAAAGAATGTTGGTACTGCTGTTTCTTGTAGTCCGGTAATTCGAGTCCTTTTGTATTATTGCATGTACGTTTCTCTACTATATTTGATGTTATATGATCTTTAAAATGTTTTGCTTTGATGTTCCTGTTCGGTCTAGCTAATTTAACGAAATTATCTGTTGGTAGTGCCGGTACCAACCCCTCAACCACTTTGTACATTAGGATCAGACGTAGGCTAAGTCGTCTGTCCTCTAGTGTCTCCAGCTCAAGGTTTTCTTTTATCCTCGTGATGGCTCCTGTTTCTCGACTTTTGTAGTCTTTTTTAACGAACCTTATAGCCCTGTTCTGTATTCGTTCTAGTTTGTCTATGTCTCCCTTAAGGTATGGGTTCCAGATGGTAGCTCCATATTCCATGATTGATCTTACTAGGGTAACATATGTGGTCTTTCGGCATGTTTCAGGGACATTTCTTAAATTTCTTCTCAGGAAGCCCAGTGTTGCGTTAACTTTTTTACACACATTGTTGATGTGGATGCTCCATTTCAGGTCGTTTGAGATTTGGAGTCCTAAATATGGATTGTCCTGTACTTATTGTAGTGTGTGTTTTTCTAGTTGGTAATATCTAGATGACTTGTTGTTTATTGATAGGACATAACATTTCTTAGTGTTGAATCTCATGCCCCATTTATTTGCCCATTCTTCAAGGTGTTTAAGGTCTGCTTGCAGTGTGAGGTGGTCTTCTTCCTTTTTGATCGTTCTATATAGTAGGCAATCGTCGGCAAATAAACGGACAGACGAGTTGACACAGTCTGGAAGGTCATTTATATGGCATAAGAACATTATCGGACCGAGTACAGTACCTTGAGGCACTCCAGAGTCTACTGATGTTTCCTTTGAACTTTCACCCTCCACTATTGTTCTCATTGTTCTGGTTGATAGGAAGTTGGTTAGCCATGAGTGGATGTTTCCTTTGATACCGTATTGTTCTAGTTTGTGTAGAAGCTTATCATGTGGTACTGTGTCAAATGCTTTAGAGAAATCTAAGATGGCAATGTCTACTTGTTGTCCTTTATCGTGTTCTTGTAGGAAGTCGTTGATTGTTGTGATCAGTTGGGTTTCACAAGAATATCCGGACCTGAAACCATGGTTTAAATTTGTTAGTATCTTATGTTTCTCCAGGTGTTTTAGGAGATGTCTGCAGATAATGTGTTCCAGTATTTTGCAGATGACTGATGTTAGTGATACTGGCCTGTAGTTTTCTGGTAGGTGTTTGTCTCCTTTTTTGAAGATACTCGAGATGTTTGCATCTCTCCAGTCTTTGGGTAGTTTTCCAGTATCCAAAGAACATTGTAGTATGGTTTTTAGTATTGGCGCTAGGTGTATTGCGCATTCTTTTAGTATCCGGTTTGGTATATTGTCTGGCCCTGATGCTTTTGATGGATTTATGTTTGCTAATAGTTTTTCCAGGCCCTTTTGATCAATGATGATTGGTCTGATGTTGTTTTTTGATTGTATCCTAATCGATGGTAGGTCATTATGTGTTGGTTTGGTAAAGACTGATTTAAACTGGTTTAATAATAATTCAGCTTTCCCTTTGCTGTCACTTATGAGGTTTGTTCCTTTCTTTAGTGGTGCTATACCTCCGGATTCTTGACGTTTTGATTTAACATATTTCCAGAACGGTTTTGTGTTGTTGTTGTTTAGCCCGTCTATGATGTTTGTGCTTACATAGTTCCATTCCGCTTTTCGTAGGTGGCGTTTACATTCTTTTTGGAACGTTCTATAGTTGGTCCATTTATTAGTTTTTCGTGCTTGTTTGTATAGCCGCTGTCTCTTTTTTAACATTTTTCTCTCTTTCCTCTTGACCCATGGTATGTTGTTTCGTGATTTGATTTCTTTATTTGGAATGTTGTTATTCATGGTCCCAAATAGGTGTTTTTTGAAAATATCCCAAAGCTGATGTACATCTGCTCCATTCTTTTGCTTCTCTTCTATTATTTCATTTAGTGTATTTAGGTCTTTATTTATTGTGTTCCAGTTAGCTTTACTGTAGATGTAGCATTTCCTGGGTCTTGTTTTTTGGTGATGTACTTTAGTCTCAAAGTCTGTTATTATAATTTCATGATCTGATATTCCAGGAACATTTACAGATGATTTTACTAGTGTTGGATTTGATACAAATACTAGGTCTAACAGGTTGTTTTCCCCGAGTTGGCGAGTCGTGTATTTAGGTTAGGTTGTTCGCACCCATTAGGTCAGCTAGTCCTTGCTGTATCTCTCTGTCTGGTCCACATGATGTCTGTGTGTCCCATCTTATGTCAGGGCAATTGAAATCTCCTGTTAATACTATGTTTGTTATGTTGTGGTTTTCAATTTTTTCCAGGGACTTACTTAGTTCGTCAAGGTGTTTTTGTTCTCTGTGTGGCATATGGAATGATCCTACTAGTAGGTCTTTGTTGTTTTTCATTTTCACTTTTACCCATTCTATTTCTCCGTCTGTGATGAAAGATGCTTGTTCCACTGAGGTGATAGATTTTTCTACGAGTATGAATACTCCTCCTCCTAGTGTTCCTCTATCATTCCTGTAGACATTGTAGTTTGGTGGAAAGATTTCGCAAGATTTTATAGCATCTTTGGTGGGGTTTACTCCTGGTTTGACACCTTTTAGCCACGATTCTGTTGCACAGATTATATCTGGTTTACGATAATGCAGGGCTGTTTCAAATTCTGCCCATTTATCTTTAATACTGCGGCAATTGACTGTCATGATGCGCATGTTTTTCTTCACTGGTGTGTCATAAGGATTGCTGCTTAGGTATGATCTAGAAGAGTTCCTTGTGGATTTTGATCTAGTAGAGTTTCCTGTATAGCTGTTTGGACTGCTCGCTTTTAATGGGTTAAATACAGATGGTATGGACTCTAGGGTAATGTTTAAGTCAGAAATTGGTTCGTATATGATTGTTAATTCCAATTCGTAACTTCTGAATGTGAATGTGCTAACATTGATGCTCTCACATTTGCAGCACAGCCACTGAACATTGGATTTTGTCAATGATTTTGGAAAAAGAAAGAAAAAATCCGTAATTTTCCATCACCGGGAACATTTTTTATCATTATATTTCACTCACAACGTCGATTTCCGGTTCCTGTCATGCTGACGAAATATTGAGAGAAAAATTAGTATTTACAACATTTTTTATAAATATGAAATTGTTTACTGATGTAGGGAATTTTAATACGTTGAAATTGATAGCTGTTGGTGAAGAGAACGGAATAAGCCTCGAGAAAGTTGAGAAGAAGCATGGTGGTATGTATTTATGATTTTAAAAAATTAGTATTTACAACATTTTTTATAAATATGAAATTGTTTACTGATGCAGGGAATTTTAATACGTTGAAATTGATAGCTGTTGGTGAAGAGAACGGAATAAGCCTCGAGAAAGTTGAGAAGAAGCATGGTGGTATGTATTTATGATTTTAAAAAATTAGTATTTACAACATTTTTTATAAATATGAAATTGTTTACTGATGCAGGGAATTTTAATACGTTGAAATTGATAGCTGTTGGTGAAGAGAACGGAATAAGCCTCGAGAAAGTTGAGAAGAAGCATGGTGGTATGTATTTATGATTTTATCACAGCTTGACACCGGCACCGGTATTCGCCGGTAACATTCATCGCTAGAAATGACAACAAGGCTTTGTCGACTTACCACGTATGTTGCTATCCATGCATATGCACACACATGGGATGACTTTTTTTAACCCTGGTCGCTTCAAGTCCTATTTGTGAAGTTAAATCCAGATCTAGAATAGGTCTAATATCGTTGAGATTTAGTCCGAGATTCCTTAGATACGATAACGTAACCCTCAGTCCGCTTTTGCTCCCAGCGAGGGTTACAAATCGGTCCCATTCAATGTATGGGAGCAGCGCCCGGAGTGATTCACAGGGCGTTTTTTTTTCCTAATTTTGTTGTAAGTGGTTGAAAAAATTAACGGGGGTGAAAGATAAATATATTTAGGTAAACCTTGAGGTGTTAAGTAAACGCTGCATCAATCCATGATAGACTTATATCCATCTGAAAATTTGAATGCATTAAATCTTCTTTCTGTTGCTATTTCACGTGCACTTGCCTCGTTTTGGAGATATCCTTATTTGGATCAATCATAGTAAAACATTGTAGTAAAGTTTTTCATATTTGGCATTCAGATCCATATATGGATAGGCTCTGCCCATCACGAGAGTATACGTAAGGTGCCATGGCAGACAAGAAACAATTTTCGAATACTAAATCGATCGTGAAGGTACATGTAGAAACAGTTATTGTGATGCGATAGCCCTAGGCAGTAATCAAGTAGAAGTAGAAGTAGGAGTAACACTTATTTCGTATCGCCATTACTTAAAAATTGTAGGGAATAATAAGTTATGACCAGATATGCAAAAAGAAAGTTGAAATATTCACTTAACGAAAATTTCAATTTGCTCCCATACATTGAATGGGGCCGATTCGTAACCCTAACTGGAGCACAAGCGGAATGAGGGTTTAGTAATCGTATCTAGAGATTCCTCTGCCGTCCGACGGCTTTTTTTTTTTTTTTTGCTAGAGTCCCACGGTTCTAGCAACAACAAAAAAAGCCGTCGAACGGCAGAGGAATCTCGGACTAGTTGAGATTATTAGGGTTAGCTATACTACAGGCTTCCAAAGAATTTTTCTGTCTGTACAAAATGTATCTCCATCCTAATCTCGTCATAAGACAAACAAAGGTTTTCTGGAAATTTACAATCTTAACCCAGGTGTATTCCGATGCATATTTTTGCATGGATTGTGTCAGACCAAAGTTTTGCAGGTAAGCCTTGAAATTTAATAATTAAATGAAAATTTCATATCACTTAGTTAAATGTTGATAATTGTCAACCAATGATAAGCCTTACAACTTATTTCCATTGGGGTCCTTTACAAATGATAATTAAATTTTAAGTTTTATTTTTAGATGAATTGTGTGAATTTAAGAATTATTTTTTACCTTAGAAATATATTATACCTTTTACTTCCAATAGAACAACAAATATTGGGCTTCATTATAAAAGTCTGAAACATGAAAAATATTTCAATATTGTATCAGCAAAAGCCCATTACTCGACTAAGCATGTTCTGTCTCATTCAGGGCATTAATAATTATGTACAAATAAATACATATTGGAGTTACATGTATATAGTACGAATTATTATCTTTATTAATCTGGCAAGTTGAAGTAACATTCTTTTATTGGTGAGTAAAAAAATGTTTCTTACTAGCCACTCCAGGGGTGAGTGGGTGATGGTATGAATTGTAGAGCCCTTAATTGAATTTATCTTCAAGAATAATTTATATTCTCCAGTTTTAAAAATAACATGCTTACATTGTGAGACATCATGAACAAGATGTTTAGAAATTGAAAAAAATACCTGGCGTAGAAAGCAGTATTCTTTTAATCTTATTTTCAAGTAACGTATCTGTTCACAACGTAGCTGATTAACAAAATTGAATAAAAGCGATAGAATCCTATATTTAGTTATTTAGACTTATATTATTTACTTTAGTGTAAAGCCTATCGGTTTGATGATTCATATATTGTATACTGTGAATATACTCACATCTTTGATTCTATAACATAGGAAAATATAGTAGCATAAGTGTATCTGCCGGAAACTGAATGTACGTATCACTTAATATAAGAAACAGTTGCTTTAAGACACAGGATTGGTATCAGTAATATTTATATACTTTATGTTGATCATATATCATTTATAAAGACAATTAAATTTCGACTTTCAAGCTTCATGGAAATATATTTTCAGTAACACAATCTTATGTAACGTAACTGCTCTGTGAGTTTTTGCCAACATTGCCTTTTTTACGTCGTACGTCATATTTTTCCCCATTAAATCCTCTCCTCTGAAAACATTCAACCAAACTGAACCAAACTTGACTGGAATGATCCTTGTGTGATCCCCTTTTGAAATTGTGTCTGACATCCCCACCTTCCATTACTAATAATAGATTTTCTTAAATTGCCTATCGCTGCTTTATTTTAACTCAAAATGAGTTCAAATTGTAAAAGCATGGTAATGAGTAGTTTCACATTACATGTATACATGTATTCCAGGTTTTTCTGTGAAATTTTTCTTTCAGCTGATATACATGTATACTGAATATGCAAATTGCCCATGTATTTTGATAATAGATCACATTTAAATCTTCTCTGATGAATCCACTGAACCAAAATAAACCAAACGTGGATGTGATGGTTCCTTTTCAAAGTTGCATTTGTGTGCAACAGCCCTACCCTTATCAATTTTGTCATTGACTTGCAACAAGTGGGTGGTTTTCTCCGGGTACTCCAGTTTCCTCCACCAATAAAACTGACAGCCATGATATACATGTAGCTGAAATTTTGTTGAAGTGGCGTTAAACACCATAAACAATAAACCAGCTCCAACCTTCATTACTATAAATAGAAATTTCTTTATTATAAGTCAAAATTAGCTCACATTTTAACAGCAACTAGATAGCAATGAGTAGTTCAAAATATATTCCAGTTTTTTTCTTTGAAATGTTCCTTTTAGCTTGATTTATACTGATTATGCATATTTTGAGGAGAAAAAAATCAGCAGGTCGGTGGTTTTCTCCATGTACTCTGGTTTCCTCCACCATATAAATGAAGTATTGTTGAAAGTGGTGTAAAACACTATAACACTAACCATAATTTTCATGTAAAAAATATACCATTTATGATTTAATTCTAAGTCCTGATAAACTTAAAATTTATTGCCTCAGGGGTATAAAGAAAACATGTGATGCATGCTCTGATAGGGTTGTAACATGTTCTTTGAATCAATGTACATTTTTATGTTACACCTGTAAAACACTTTGATCTTTCCCACCTATATATTATCATCTCTTTGATCTCTCCCACCTATATATAGTCATCTCTGTAATCGTGTTAAATATGGTGTTAATTTCAACTTTGTTTCATTTTTTACCTATCATTAATTATTTTTTTTTATGAAATCAGTCCATAATTTGTATGGTAAAGTGTTGTGTTCAGGTACAAGACATTCATATAATCAATCTGTTGCTTATTAGTTATTTAATAAGAATTTACAGAAGTAATTTTATAATTTACACTGTTGAGTCGGAGTGATTTTATTTTTTGCTGCCTTTAAAGCAATCTAATATTAAAAGGTAAATAAATATTAAGACATCTAGTTAGAAATATTTTGTTTGCTGCTTATCTGACTGAAAAAATTAACGTGCAGTCACACGATGTGATTTCATCTAATTTTCAATCACAATTTTTCTTTAGACAAAAATCGTATAGTATGAATACAAAATATTGTTTATGAGAATGGTATCATGAAAACAGTAGAAGAAATTGAAAATCTTATCATTCGATTTACCTGTGCCGCAGATGCAAAATCATTTGGAAATCAGACAAAAATATATTGTGTAACCGTACATGTAACTGTGGTGTATGTTGGCAGCTATTTCTTTTAATTGAATAAAAGTATACCGTGAAGTACAAACAACATACAGGTAAAAAGTTTCAGATTCTAGTATGGATGCCATGTATATTTATTATTAAAATAGATACAGTACATTGGCAATTTTGTTTGGTGATAATAAAAACATAGATAGTGCACACATGTTTCCGATATAGGTATGCTTAAATGGTAAAGATTGGAAAGCCAAATAATTTAAGCATCTTTGGGAGCAAGAAACTTAAGACCAAAGGGCCTAAACAGCATGGTCAATTTCTGGCATGGTCATTTATGACAGTTGGTAGATTTTTTTTTGATTTTTTGTCATAAATACAAAATGTACCTACATGACATACAGACACAGAGTATGTAAAAAAAAAAAATATGCAAATTAATGTATATACATGTACATATTCAATGTTTCTTTTTATTTGCAGAAAAAGTAGTACTTTACCTGAGTTCTCACCTGTTACCTGTATTAGAAGTGTTCCCAAACAGATTTATATTCTCTCCAAATGCAGCTACAAGGTGAGTTTTAATTATTTAACAAAGTACTGTACACTATATATAACATCAGGATTTTTATTTGTTTGTAATTATTCAGTGGTTTCCTCTAGGTACTACGGTTTCCTCCAGCAATAAAACTGACCACCACAAAATAACTGAAATATTGTTGAAAGTGGCATTAAGCACTATATATAAACCACCCAACCATCTATAGTTCTATTGATTCAAAATATCATTAAAATTAGATGTACAGTTGTATTTTTTGTTGTGATTTTCTACACAAATTGACATTAAAAATCAATGAAGAATAATGATCTTGGGATATTTAATTTTCCAAGCTTGAAAAGATAAATTTTAAGTTCGGGAAATTCTTATTAGTACCGGTATTTACTGGAAGAACTTGAGATATAGTTTGTTTATATACATTGTACTTTGTTGTAGGTATATTTCAAATTTAAGGACAGTAGAAGATGATCCTGATGTTGATAAATGGTTAGAGTGGGAAAGTACACAGCTACAGGTTTGTTATGTTACATTTATATCATTATTTCATCAATTTTTAGCTATCTTGTGACTACCAGAATTAAAATGGAGGAAAGCCTGGAGTGACCTGGACATATATTTTCTTTATTTGATAATAAACTAAAGAGTTAATTGTTAAAAAGCTGAAGAAAAGCAATTATATCACTAATTCTTACTTCACAAAGGGACAATATTCTTTAAATTGCGAGAGAAAAAAAATATCTCAAATACTTACTTCACAAAGGTAAAATAGTCCATTAAGCGTACTGTAGGCCAATCACAACGCTGCTGTTTCACCTGATTTATATTCGTTAAACTTGTTTTCATTGTGAACTCAGCTACAACTGCTTACTAGAAAAATGTTAAAAAAATTATCAATCATCCATTCTTTTACAGGTAGAGTACTTACAAGGTGTTTCCATTTAAAATCACTCTGGATGGTGAATTCGAATGAAACACCAGCAGATAGCATCTTACGTGTTGTATAAAAATACACTGGCAGGGTCGTAAATGTGTCATATCTGAAAACCAGCAACCACTGTAGTAAATTAGTATTTCACTTTAATTCACTGATGTCAGATAACAGTGTTTTATAACAGAAACACCATGCTAGTACTGTATGATAAACAATATTTTTTATTTTGCAGCCAGTATTGTATCTATACCTAGTGAGTGTAATATTTGAACAGGAAAGCCTGACACTGGATTGTTATTATACCATGTAACAGTGTTTTCTAAATGAAACACATACTGTATGATAAATAATATTTTAATTTTGTAACCAGTACTGTATCCATACCTAGTGAGTGTTATTTGTACAGGAAAGCCTAACACTGATTGTTATTGTACCATGTAACAGTGTTTTCTGAAAGAAACACCATGTTAGTACTGTACGATAAAAATATTTTTATTTTGCATCCAGTACTGTATCCATACTTAGTGAGTGTTATTTGTACAGGAAAGCCTGACACTGGATTGTTATTGTACAACGTGACAGTGTTTTCTAAAGGAAACACCGTATTAGTACTGTATGGTATACAAGTAATTTTATTTTGCAGCCAGTACTCAGGGGTTTCAAAGTTTTTTATAATAGTAGGTACTTCTTAAATTTTAGGAGGTACCTAAAAAATTAGGCTGAAGGCCGTAAGGGGTCCAGGGGGCGGAAGCTCCTGAAATCTAGCATTTTGTGGACCAAAAAATGTACTTCAGAGACTGCAAAACATTAAGTGTTTTTGAAAGAAAAATCCCATTAACTTTAGAGTTCAGATTTCACCAAGAGTGAAGACCATGCATAATGCCTGGATTTCCCCCCCCTCCCCCAATTTCTTTATTGAATATTTCAGTTTACAGACTTCAGCCAAGATTATTCATAGATATTCTGCCATATCTTATAAAAAAAAACAAAAGGACCATAAAGAGCTACGGTTCCGCAGCTAGACTTGACCAAGCCATTGTTATCAAAGCTTAAACTTCTCAAAATTCTTTTGTTGGCTTTGTCCTTTTCTTTTTCACAATACCTTGGCTTGTGTGTTTTTTTTTACTTTATTACCAGTAATTAAACTCATCAAAGACCATTGGCAGGATCAAGACATATAAGTGTCATAATTAATGAAACCTAGGACGTATATAGAATACGTCCTTGATGAAACATATAAATTTAATTTGCAATCATCAATCTTTAATAAAATTTATAATTTTTTAATAGATGAATACAAATATAATTAAACAAAAACAATATATATTGTTACTTTCACGACTTATGTGCAAAAAAAATGTTCGAACAAAAACGATTCGCGGGAAGACATTTATTAACATTTGAATCACAAAAGTTAAATTATTTTGGAAAAAAAAGGGGGCCGGCGTTTTGACATTACAAAGTAATTCGTATTTGGGCCATGTCCGGTCCTTTTTCAAGATTTCTAGTAATTTTCTATCCCTTATCTCTTCGTACCCCCTTTTATAAATGTTTTTCAACACACTTTCATTTCTGTGAACAACCGTGGTAGGGCCCCGTCAAAATATGTAAATAAATTAGCCATAGGTTTTGATTTTTTTATACCGGAAGTTAAATAATATGGACGGAGTTAAGCAACAAGACAGTACGCCCCAGAATGATTCGACCTTGGGTTTTAAATGGATTAAAAAAAATCGCACAAAATATTGTGTAGTCATATATTCATAATACATAATGATCATACTTATATTACTGGAGATTACACTAAATTGTATTTGAACATAATTTGTAATCGGTCATTTTTTTATTTTGAAATGATTTCGGCTTTGTTCCGGTCCGAGTTTTACACAAGGATGAAAAGATATTTGGGCGAAAACATATCTATTTACCGCATGCGCAAACTGCTATTTACGATTCTAAGGTAAAGTTATTTTTAAAACAGGGAATATCCCATCAACTTGGTCGTGACGCAGTTGTTCGATTTGAATGCGAGAATTCAGCAATTGACGTGATCATTAATTTTTTATGAATAATATTCCACAAGCCAATCGACCATCGTACTTGTGGTTTTGACCACCGCTAATTTTTGGGGGTTCAGTAATTTCTGACGGTACTATACACGATCTCAGGCGGGTAAAAGTACCGGGTACCGGCCCACTTTGAAACCCCTGCAGTACTGTATCCATATCTAGTGAGTGATATTTGTACAGGAAAGCAAGACCAGTTGATAGTGTTTTCTGAAAGAAACACATTGTTAGTACTGTATTATAATTTTTTTTTGTTTTTTTTGTAGCCAGTACTGTATCCATACATAGTGAGTGTTATATGTACAGGAAAACCTGACACTGGATTGTTGCTCCAAATACAAACATTACTGAAGTCACTGAATGGTGATCTAAGAGGAAAGAAATTCATATCTGAAGTAAGCCATTTATAATTGAATTTCCTTAATACAATAAAAGTAGGTTTTAGCGAATTTTAGGGACCAGAATAATTTGAACAAAAAGACTGCAGGCAGAGAAGTCAACCATGAAAGAATATGACAGAAGAATGTACTATGAAGCTATAACACTGCAGGCTCGAAAAGTAAAATATAAAGACTCATTTTGTTCTCAATGAATAACCGTAATTCGCTATATCGATATAGCGGACTTCGAAATACAAATATTACGAATTCGTTATACAGGTGTTATTAATGTCAATTTCAGTTTTCCTCCCTCGGACATAAGTGGCTGTAGCTGATTTTGGCTCCCAAAGATTTTTATATTGTATGGTTTTAAAATATTTTTGCTTTGAGCGTACCTGATGAAGGTTATTCCAGAAAAGTGTCGCAGACACTAAATTAGATATCTACATTTTTATTCATTAGCATTAACGACATGTCCATGTATTCATACCTTAATTAAGAGGGGCCACAATCATATGGTAGTTGGATTTACAACTACCTATGGAGTCAGTGCCTATCACCACTGATGTTGTGAGTTTGAATTCCACTCATGGCAAGGTGTACAGCATTGTGTGATCAAGTTTGTCAGTGACTTTTGGCAGGTCGGTGGTTTTCTTCCGGTCCTCCAGTTTCCTCCACCAATAAAACTGACCGTCACGATATAACTGAAATATTGTTGAAAGTAGCGTTAAGAAAATCAACATTATAAATGCAGGTATTTCAGCGGGTTTTTATTTTCACAAATTAATTGTCTTCATGGAGATAGCGAAAATAAAACGCTCGCGAAAATAACCACTTATATACAGTAACCTTTATCAGGTATCCTCAAAATCAAAAGATTGGAAAGCCGAATAATTAAGAAAAGTTTTTGGGAAGAAGAACACCAAAGGGTTCAAAACACGATTTGAGTTTTTTCATAAGCATTAACAACATGTCCATATATTGATGCCTTAACATTATGTATTTTGTTATTAATAGATGTTTTATTGACTTGTTTTAGTTTTGAGAGGTTAAAAGGTTAAAGGTTATTTATTTTTATTTCAGATTGGTCTTTCATCAGCTGATTTTGTACTTTGGGGATCTTTATATTCACTTCTTACTGGAAAATTTGTACTTAAAGGTGAGATTTTTTATATACTTAGCCACTTCCGTTGTGGTAAGATGATAATTATAGAGGAAGAAATCTGTTTTTATGTCTTAACTTTTTATATACTAACACAATAAGGTGGTTTACACATTACTATTTTGTTTTATTTAGAAAAAAATTATGATATTCACTGAAAAGAAAACAGTTTTAAATTTGAAACAACAGGAACTGAGTTGCACAAACCTCAATGAAATTAAAGTTTCATATGACACCTAAATCTAATTAAGGTTTGTGTAACCCAGTCAAGGATACTAAAAAAATAAGAAGAAAATCAGTTTTATACTATTACATTCATGATTTAGATGCAAAAACAAAAACTGAAACATTATCTGAATGTACATAATGATAGTTGGTTTGTTTATCATTATCCTTCAAGTTTCCATAATTAAAATATTATAAGAGGAATGTCAGAAATGCATGTTATGCTGTTTACAGAAATAATTCTTTGTATTGTCTTAATTCAGTTTTTTCACATGTGAAATATCAGCAATTCAATCAATAGGTGTTTTTAATAGACTGTCAATTCAATAGGTGTTTTAGACTGTCAAATCAATAGGTGTTTTAGACTGTCAATTCAATAGGTGTTTTAGACTGTCAATTCAATAGGTGTTTTAGACTGTCAAATTTGTGTTTGAAACAGGTTCACAGGTAAAGTTTGAAGGGAAAATTTGAGCATTTTAGCACACCTTTATGCTATACATAGTCAATCACTGGAGAAAGCTGTATATCCTAGCAGTTTATTGGGGAAGGAGCAAAAGTACAAGGACTGATCTACCACAATAGCACCTACACTCGGGTGGGAAATGAACTCACAACTTTAGTGGTGATAGGCAATGGTTGTATAGGTACATGTAAATCTAACTTCCAGATATTCATGGCTGCCACTCAGGATAAAATACTAATATCCTGCCAATCCATGTTAAAAATCCCAACAAATTATGGTTTGGATGAATTCTTTCTTCATTTTACCTCAGGTAAAGCATTGTATCTGAAGCAAGAGCAAACTTAAGGGGGCATAATACTATGTTAGTTCTCTGGTAGCATGTTATGTACTGTGATATACATGTATTTGACCTTTTACAGGTTGGGAAGGTCTGTATCCTAAGGTTAAATCTTGGTTTATGGGTATGTGTGATTTACCATCTTGTCAGAAAGCTGTGTCTTTGGTGCTAGCAAATGGAGACACTTCTTTTCTCAAGGTAAGACATCTATTTTATTCTTTACTTAATATTCTGTTTGCAGTTTTGTTGATACTTGATGTGTCTGAATAATGAAAAGAAAGTCTACACAGTGATGGGCAACAATTCCACCAATACCAACAAAAAAAACCAACCACCTCTCACCTCAAACCATTGAATATAAAAAAGAATACCATGACATAATGATGTTGGAAATATAGGTCCTGGTTTGGGGCAGACACAAACAATGTGGCTGTCAGTTTTATTGGTGGAGGAAACAGGAGTATCCTGTTAAAAACCACTGATCTTTCACTAGTCACTGACAAACTTTATCACATAATGTTGTATCGAGTACATCTTGCCATGAGCTGGACTGAACTCACAACTTTAGTGGTGATAGGCACTGATTACACAGGTAGTTGTCATTCCAACTACCATACGATAACGACCACAACGGCCCCAACACAAAAAAGACCATGACATATGACATTGGAAATACAGGTCCTGGCTTGGGACAGACACAAAAAGGATACCATTATATAAGAAATGTCTCAATACTGGCAAAATCTTGGGAATGGCAGTACTTAGCAATTTCGAAATTACAGCTAACGCTGGCAAAGGTGAAAAAGAGGTTAGTTGGATCGTAACCCTTGGCTAGCGAAAATAATAATACAGTGTATCTATATTTTCAGGAATCATTGATGACACAGCCTGTACCACTGCCACTTCTACATGTACAGGGAAAACAAGAGAAAGTGAAAGTAGAAGATAAACAGAAACCAAAAGAGAAAGTAGAAAAACCAACAGAATCCCAGGAAATTCAGGTAATTTGATAGGGTATTTTTATGCCCCCATATGTCTGTATGTCCAGCATGTGGTTTCCGCTCAACAACTTAAGTTCTCCATAAGCAAGTCATTTGAAATTTATAAACAAGGCCAGGGATCATTAAAGGAAAGCCAAGTTTGATTTCGGACTTTCCCACTTTTTCCATTCTGGAGTTATTCCCCTTGATTTGCAGAAAAATATATATTTACTTTAGCTATGGACACATTTTTGCATTTATTATTTCTCATGTTATTAATGGATGTTCATAGCGAGTCTGTTAGCTACGAAACCACTCAGCTGATTCAATGCAAAATTTGGTATATTTTCGCTTTGATGTCTTCTTTCAACATTTTATCGGACACTGGTCTCATCTTTTATCCAAGATCCATTATTTGTTGTCTGCTATTTATGACCTTATTTACTGGTTAATAGTTAATGAAAGTATGAATGTGTCATTTACAGAAGAAAAGTATGAATGTGTCATTTACAGAAGAAAAGTATGAATGTGTCATTTACAGAAGAAAAGTATGAATGTGTCATTTACAGAAGAACAATGTATGATGTGGTGATCCTTTTAAATGGAAAATATTTGACTTATTTTCAGTTCAGAAATGATATTTAATAATGATTGTTTTGATTGATTGGTTGTTGTTTAGCACTAACTTTAGCATTATTTCACTATATTGTGTCATTTTTAATTATGAAGAAAGCATAGATATTGGATGCCATGAAAATTAATAAATTTACAGTACACTTCACAACCGTGCACTACATCAAAAATGGCTGTTATTACTGAAAATTTGGATTTCATCAAATGAGCAAGACTACTACATTACTGATCAATCTCCTATAACTTAAACTAAAGTACTTAATTCTTCTCATTACTATTAGTTTGAATTATAATAAATTATGACATACATTCTCAAACAGGTAATATCACAGAAAGCTGTAACAAAAGAGGAACTGTCGGCAGCCATCACTGCATGGAATTCTGGGAAATCAAAATGTCCAAAACCAGTTAAACGAAAACATCCAATGTGAGTAATATTTAGAAATCACTGATGTCAAATTGTTTTTTATTGTGGTAATAATGAATCTATGTGAAAAATTAAACAAAAATATTGTGTTTCGGAAACTATATTATACAATTGATGACTTTTAATGAGGTGGATACAAGGATTTATTAACCCAGGAACATTATATTTACCGAGGCCAGATGGCCGAGGTAAATATATTATTCCTGGGTTAATAAATCCTGGTATCCATCGAATTGAAAGTCATTAATTGTTTTATTATATGACACATTTTATATGTTGTTTTTACCCTTAAAATAAGCTTTTATCACGACGTTTTCTTTGGTTTCGTATGGTGCAAGACGTTGGAATGTTATATTCACCTCTCGTGACTTTTTGCGCGGTGATCATAACGTTTTATCAAATCAGCCAATCAGAAAAGACATTATCTGAAGTCATATAATAAAACCTGTTAATATGTGACAATCTAAAACTCTTTCTAGAAATGAAAAAAGAACATTTCAACCTTTGGTGGTGTAATGATCAGCATACTTGCCTCGAGTGCAATAGATAATGGATTTTATCCCAGGTCGGGTCAAAATATTTACTGTGAAATTGGTATGTGTTGCCTCTCCACTAAGCAGAATTAAGTAGTTAGAGCAAAGACTGGTTTTCCTCAGAAAAAGGAAAATATATTTCAGTGGAAGGACATGTCTACTCGCAGACTGTTGTGTTGGCAAGCTAGCACTATAAAAATCCCTCTAAGAGTGTTGGTCTACAAAGCAGACATCAACATCATCATCTCATCGAAATATAACTCCATGAGAAATTTAATCTGAAAATGTTAATTTTATTTTTTGCAGTTTACCTAAAGAAGGGGTCAGAAATATACTGATAACCAGTGCTCTGCCTTATGTTAACAATGTACCACATTTAGGTAATATCATTGGATGTGTTCTGAGTGCTGATGTCTTCTCCAGGTAATATATTCAGTTTTGAGTACTTAATTATGAAAAGAATATCACGATTTAGAAAATACATTTGTACAAGCAATGACTAATCTTTCAGTTGACTTGAGGGTGAAGTGAAGAAAAATCTGGGAGACTTTCGAAGAGATTGCAGTTATTTAACATCTCTTCCCCTGCTACCTCTTTTACAAAACAAGCATTCTGCTCAGTGATCTTAAAAAAGCTGTAATCAAGAAGTTTGGAAAAAAATATTGAATATCAAAGCCTGTATTGGTATTATTTCATGAACATGGGAGCTCCCTATTTATGAATATGGAAGAAAAGTATTGTTATCAATGAAAAAATACTAAAATTTTCTAAATAATGACAGGGGGACTAAGACTTAAATTTATGTTAACAGATACTGTCGATTACGAGGGTATAATTGTCTGTACATCTGTGGTACAGATGAGTACGGCACCGCTACAGAGACTAAAGCCATTGAAGAGAAACTTACTCCACAGCAAATCTGTGATAAGTACAACAAACTACATAAAGAGATTTACGACTGGTTCAATATAGACTGTGATTACTTTGGGAGGACGACAACGAAAGAACAGACAGTGTAAGTTTTACATTATACAATTGCAGTCAAACCTGCTCGTGCGGTCACCTCTATTAAGCAGTCACCTGTATTAAAAGGTCTCATTTTTCTTGTCCTGTGATAGAGAATTCCATATGAATTGAACCTCTTTTAAGAGGTCGCCTGTCTTCTAAGGCCACTTTTTATTTGTCCCAAAGGTGACCTCTTAATACAGGTTTGACTGTACGTCCTTCGTTTGAGGTAGACATTCAGATTTATCAAGCCAAGAGAGGTTGTTTTCCTGAGGGCTTACTTCAGAGGAGCGCCATAATTGTTTTATTATTTTTTTCCACAGTAGTAACACATATCATATAAGAAACAACCCATTTTCTATCCCGAAGACAAGACAAGGGCCATAATTATTATTTTTTTAATTTTTCCCACAGTAGTAACACAAATAGACAACTCATATTTTCACATATCCTATAGGCCAATGTCACCAATCACCAAAAAAAAACATTTACCAGCCTCACAATCACTTTCATGTTTATTTTGAAATAGCAGGCTAAAATACTATACCATTCTTTCTTTCAAAAAAGAACTTGCCAAAGAAAGAGACTGTAAGACTGGTAGACGATGTTACAAAACACAATATGGGACTTATAACAAGACTGAGAAATTGTAAAGAACTTGAAAGTGCCTGGTACTTTAATTGTTCTGTGTATGGTAAAACTTTTGATGAAAAGAGAATAAAATTTGATATTTTTGATGACATCAACAACAAAATTGCAAAAAGACACTAAATTAACCATTTGCTCTGGATTTATATGTACTATAAAGGAATACAGTGAACTTTTATTCAATAAACAGTAAGTTTATTTACATTTTTGTTTTTCAATTATATAATTTTGTTGTTTATGAATGTAAAAAAGGGTGATAAGTTAAATTAGTAAAATATCTTTTATTGTTAACACACCAAATGATCATCAAAATTAAACATTTTCAATCCACTTCTTTTATATTATATACAATACAAATATTGTGAGCATAAAATTGTAATACATGTACCTGTAAATTACAGTTATCATTTTTATAGCCAAAGGGAGATAACTCAAATCATATTACCAATCAATGAATCTCTTAAATTTTCTGCTGTACCCTAAAAATATCTAATTGTCAAATGAAACCTTTCAAAACGGTTTATTTTTTAATATTGGATATTTTCATTTATTAGTAATTTATTAATTCTATGTAAGATTAAATAAATACTTTAAAACTATGAATTTACAAAATGTATAACTCTCTTTTTTTGGTTTGGTTTTAAAAATCAGTGCTAATTTTCTTTTTTTCAAATGTATATGTAAAATATCAGATTGACTGCCCTCGTGTTTCAATTATTTACATGTATGAAATGTGCTATCTTAAGTGTATGAATGAGTGTAGTGGTATGGTTTGTGTATCTGTGTTCTTGGTTGTATTGACTTGTAACTTGCTCCTATTGGTATATCAACATGTTAATATAACATAATGAATAACCATATACAAATTTTGTCTATGAATGTAAGGGGTCTTTTTTCAAATACTAAAAAGAGGTCAGATGTATTTAATTGGGTCAAGGCAAAGAAAATCTCCATAGTTTGTTTTCAGGAGACACATAGTACCAAAGATGTAGCAGTCAAATGGGAGGACGAATGGGGTAGTAAATGTTTTTTTAGTCATGGTGATAGTAAAAGTGCCGGAGTAAGTGTTATGTTCAGAAATGGTTTTGATTTTAAGGTTAATGATTCTATATTAGATCAGAATGGTCGCTATATTATTTTAGATTTAACTGTTTATGAACAACGTTTAACACTAGTTTGTTTATATGGTTACAACACTGACAAACCTGAATTGTTTACTGAAATACTGCAAAAGTCTGCAGGATTTGCTAATACTAGTTTTTTATTTTGTGGTGACTGGAATGTAGTACAGAATGAATCTGATGATACTTATAATGTAATACATGACAGAAACCAAAATGCACGTAAGAAAATAGAGGAACTTAAAGAAACATTTGAATTATTAGATCCTTGGCGAACTTGTTATCCTGTGGATAAAAAGTTCACATGGCGTCAAACCTCTCCTATTAAACAAAGCAGAATTGATTACTTTCTTGTCTCAGAAGATAATTTTTCTCTCATGGAGTATACCAAAATAATTCCAGGCTATAGAACTGACCACTCTGCCATTGTTTTTAGTTTTTCTGCCTCTCCTGCTAATCGGGGAAAGGGCTACTGGAAATTTAATTCCCAATTATTGAGGGACTCAAATTATATTGATATAGTTAAAACATGCATTAGAGATACATTATCTGAATACTATTCTGAATTATTATGTAATGATCAGGTGTTTTTTGAAATATTGAAAATGAAAATCAGAAGTGTTTCCATAACCTACAGTATAAGAAAATCTCGAGATGAAAAGGAAAAAACATTAAAACTTGAGAATGACATACAAATTTTAGAAAATCAAATGAATTTGAATCCTACTGAGTTTATTCAGGCATCTTTGAATCAGAAAAAGGGGGAATTAGAAAATCGGAGGCAGGATATAGTAGAGGGTTTACTTCTTCGATCTCGGGCCAATTGGCATGAGAATGGGGAAAGATGCTCTGAATATTTTTGTAAATTAGAAAAAAAGTCCTCTATCAACAAAACCATTTCTGAACTTATCAATGAAAAAGGTAATCATATTTCAGAACAATCAAAAATTCTATTTGAACAGGAACAATATTACAGGAAATTGTATTCATCCAATCATTTATGTGTAGATAATGATTTTTTCTTCCAGCATGATGTCAAATTAAGTGATGAACAAAAAAACTCTTTGGAGGGAAATTTATCATTCAAGGAATGTGGTGAATCTCTTAAATTAATGAAAAATGGCAAAAGCCCTGGGTCAGATGGTTTCACAGTAGATTTCTATAAATTCTTTTGGAACGATATTGGTGCTTTTGTTTTTCGGTCATTATATTTTGGCTATGAAACAGGCCATTTCTCTCAATTTCAGACTCAAGGAGTTATTACTTGTATTCCTAAGGAGAATAAAGATAGGCGATATATGAGCAACTGGCATCCAATCAGTTTACTAAATACAGATTTAAAAATAGCCTCTGCAGCAATTGCAAATAGATTTAAACAAGTTTTAGGTGGTATTATTAGTGATACTCAAAAAGGTTTTATGAAAGACAGATTCATGGGTGAAAATACTCGTCTTCTCTATGACTTAATGCACTATTTAGAAGAAAATGATATGGATGGGTTATTATTATTAGTTGATTTCGAAAAAGCTTTTGATTCTATTGAATGGAAATTTTTACAGAAAGCTTTAAATAGTTTTAATTTTGGTCCTTCTATTTGCAAATGGTTTGAAACTTTTTATGTAGACTCTAACAGTTGTGTGATAAATAATGGACATATATCAAACTTTTTCAATCTGGAAAGAGGCTGTCGTCAAGGCGATCCACTATCTCCCTATTTATTTATTATTGGTGTTGAGTTGCTTTCCCTACAAATTAAATCAAATCCCAAAATAAAAGGAGCATTGGTGAATGATACTGAATCACTCATTAGTCAATATGCAGATGATACATTCCTTGTACTTGATGATTGTGAGACATCACTTAGGGAGACCCTGATTTGTTTTGAAAACTTTTATAAAGCTTCAGGTCTGAAAATTAATACATCTAAAACAAGGGTAGTATGGGTGGGAAATAAAAGGTATTCCAATCAAATTCTTTGTCCAGATTTCAAATTGAACTGGTCTGTATCCAATTTCAAACTACTTGGTATAGATTTTTCTCTTGATCTCAGTTCTATGCCTGACCTAAATTTTAGAAAGAAAATTATAGATGTTTCAAAAATATTAAAAAGCTGGCAACATAGAAAACTCACCCTTCTTGGGAAGGTAACCGTGATAAAAACACTTGCACTTCCAAAACTTATTCATTTACTTACCTCACTGCCAAATTTAAAACAATCACTGTTTAATGATCTAAATAAACTATTTTTTAATTTTATATGGGATGGAAAACCAGAAAAAATCAAACAAAATACACTCATAGCTGATTTTGAAGATGGAGGGTTAAAAATGATACATTTACAACAGTTCAATGCCTATCTCAAAATAAGCTGGATAAAAAGATTCTTTTCCAATTTGAAAGGTGGCTGGCAAAAAATCATGGCAAAGAATATAAAATATTATGGGGGTGAAAGAATTTTTTCCTTACAAAAGGAAAAGATCCTTGAAATTTCTAAAATATTCAGTAACCCATTTTGGAAAGATGTCTTTTATAGCTTGTATTTAACAAAGCCACTTGTAAAATTGAATATAAAGGAGTGTTTATCTCTTGATCTACTTAACTTTGTATCGATTGATGATTTCCCTTTTTATATGAGATGGGAAAATGCAGGTGTAACAAACTTAAATCATATGATGGATACTGTTACAAAAAATTTCTTGACTTTTGAAAAGATTAAAACATTAATTAAAAGTAACAACTTCATTCGATATTACACATTAATCTCAAACATTCCTACTGATATTAAAAAGTGCTTAAAGGATAACATTGATAATATCAATACAGAAAATTTTCATCCAAAAGATGACTTTTTAGACAGACTAATATATACAAAAAGTTTAAAGTTTGTATATATTACTTTACTGCAGACATTAACTCATCTTCCCATTCAAAAATTTTTGAAATGGGAAGAAATACTTGGGATTGACATTGCAGACTGGTCTATATATTTTCGAATTCTTAAAAAGTGTTGTAGGAATACATATCTGATCAATTTTCAGTATAAGTTTTTACATAGAGTTATACCTACTAATACCTTTTTATTCAAAATTCATATTAAAGACACAAAATTGTGCTCATTTTGCAATGTTGAAGACGAAACGGTTGAACATTTATTTTTTAATTGTCCTTTGATATTTCCTTTCCTGAGAGCTTTCTATGACTGTCTTAAACGCTATTTTCACAATATTGAATTTCACAAAGAACAATTTTTGCTTGGATTTAAAGAAGAAAGTTTAACTCTTAACTTGCTGATCCTTATAGCTAAAAATTATATATATAAATGTAAACTAAAAGAAAAAATTCCAAATATCATAGAATTGAAGTATCGAATTAAAAATTACTATTCACTTGAACAATATATAGCCATAAAGAACAACAACTTAAAAGGTTTTGAAAAATACTGGACCCCAGTGAAACATGTTTTTCCAGATTTTTAACTATGGATAGGTACCTGGGTACACTACGTTATTTATGTTTATGTATTTATTTGTATCAATTAGGAGTAAGTTACTAAAGTCACAAAATAATAGAAGACAGATATTGTAAAGGAATGGGTGTTTTGTTTATGAAAGGGAGAGAGAGAATGTGAAAGAATGAATGTGGCTCAATTGATTTATTTATTCATGTCATATTTTGCTTATTAATTAACTTTAAAAAAATGCAATAGTCACATAATAATTATGTTGTAAATCCTTGTACATCCATGTCAGGTGGTAATGTATGGGCTTTTATATGAATGTAAATTCCTGACTATTGAAGAAACAAATAAAAAAAAAAAAAAAAAAAATTCTTTCTTTCATCTTATATTCTGACAATGTCTTCATCACTGCATCGTGAGATGCTGAATTTTACCTTTGATGTTTCATGCGGAGACGAGACAGTCATTCTTAATGCTTTGCAGACCAATTAAGCAGTTGTCTCCCTTGTGAGGGTGAAGTGAAATGTCTAGAGGGTAACAATAGGGTTGTTACCATCAATCGTCAAACAATTTTCTTTTTGACCAGCCAAAAATTGTGAACAAATTTGGATATGCACAATAAATGCAATGTTTTAAGTTAGAAAGGACTGATAATTCATTAAAAGTTACATTTTTTTATTTACAGGATAGCACAGGAGATTTTTTGGAAGTTATATAATCATGGTTTTATACTAAAGGACAGTATAGATCAACTGCATTGCACAAAATGTGATAGGTATGTATACAACATTTTAAGTGTATTGTATGTTAAAATTTCCATACATTAATCAGTAAGTAATTTCAGACTTTTGAAATTTGTTTTCATTTTGCAGGACATAGGTCCAGCACCCAGGAATTTTCTGCTGGATCCTCTGAATTTTTGCCGGACCTACATTTTTTATGTAAAATTGTTTTAAAGCCAAGCAATGTCATACCGTTATTATTATTTTAGTCTAGCAGAGCGCTTTCTGTATTTAACTTCATTAGTACTGGTACAGGTAGAGGCCTAAGAATAGGAATACCAGTCACCATCCAGAATAAACCAAAAAGTTGAAACCATGCACCAAAAAAGAGTAGCCAAATCCATCCAGCTAGGGATACCCTCAAACTGAAAAATTTACCAGATTTAAAGCATAATTTTTATAAATTTTATTGAGATTAAAATAACAATTTTCTAAAAGTCATTAGACTCTCTCAATCTCCAGTTGGGGTGGCACTGGCCGTTTTACGTTTGCCTGGCTGAGCTCCGTTGTAATGCTTCAGGAACGACCACATTTTTATGATCGACACATTGCCATGCTGCCGGAACTGTAAACAAAACTCTAAATAGAAACGGATTCGATGAAGGGAACGATACAAATCAGGGACGTCGTGTTTTTTTATTTTATTAATTTTTTGGGGGCTTTTCACTGGAAAAGATCATCTTACACATCACAATATATTCAAATATATTTATTTTCATGACAGTTGCCATTGATATTTACCAAAAACAGATAAAATATCACGTATTCAATGCGGTTACGAATTCCGAGTTGACCGAACTTGTTCCGGTATTTACAATATGACCTGTGTTTCCGACTTCCGTTAAAAAAGTAAACACATCATTCAAAAATGTTTGGCGGACATGGGGACCGGCATTACCGAAGTTATTGGCGGACATCATGATTTTCTGCCCGATAGGTCCGACGAATTTCAAAAACTCTGTAATTTTACTGTGGCTAATGTAATTTCATCAACAATCCTTATGTTATTACTATTTCTACTGTTTTTAGAGTGTTGAACCAGTTGGTTAAGTTTTCGTAATATATTTAATCATGATGGTTAAATTTTTGCATGATAATTCCCGCCAAATTCCTCATTTACAATGGTAATTAACACCTTCAAAATATTTGTTATTTCAGATTTCTTGCCGACAGATTTGTTGAAGGTACCTGTCCATTGTGTGCCTATGAAGATGCCAGAGGGGACCAGTGTGATAAATGTGGCAAGCTTATCAATGCCGTTGACCTCCGTAACCCCAGGTGTAAACTGTGTAAAGATACACCTGTAATTAAATCTACCCAACATCTATTTTTAGATCTACCCAAGGTAAGAAAATGATGTATCCCTATATCATTTTTTTAAGGGAGCTTTCATCAATTGTACGGCAGTTCCTCTCTTTTAAATCTATTCTCATCCGAGGACACCTATGTTTACAGGCCAGATTTCAGATACACTGATATAGAAAATGATTCTAAATTGTCCCCCTTAATAGAGGCCGTCTCTCTTATAAGGCCATATTTTCATTACAGAAAGGGACTGCTGTGTTGGGTCAAAATGGTGTTTGTTGCTTCTCCGCTAAGCACACAGCATTAAGGAGTAAGAGCAAAAACTGGTTGGTTCAGAATCAGAATAATGTGTCGAGAGTAGAGTGACATAACTACCTGCACACTGTTGTTTTCAGTGAGCTAGCACTTTACAAATCCAGCTAAGCATGTTGATCTAGTACAAAGGTAACTTCTTTTGGCCATGAAATAGCTGAAATATTGCTCATTTGGCATTAAACAACAATCACTCACTCAAAGAGAAAATGAACAAATTGTCAATAACTATGGGAGCCGTCATGGTTGTGATCGTATGTAATTGGATTTACAACTCCCAATGCAATCAGTGCATATCACCACAAACGTTGTCAGTTCGAATCCCACTCAGGCAAGGTGCACTCGATACACCATAATATGATAAAGTTTGTCAGTAACTTGCAACAGGTCAGTGGTTTCCTCCACCAATAAAACTGACCACCATGATATTACTGAAATATTGTTGAAGTGGCCTTAAACACCATAACCCTAACACTAATCCATTACAGTTAATGATTTAATTCTTTGTAGATTGAGCCTCAATTGCAGAAACATTTAGACAAAGTGTATAAGTCAGGAACGTGGACAAATAACGCCAAAGTTATAACAAATTCCTGGATACGAGATGGTCTGAAACCTCGTTGTATTAGTAGAGATCTGAAATGGGGAACACAAGTACCACTAATAGGGTACACAGATAAGGTAAGTCTTGTATATCTTGAATGAAAATATCAATTAAAACTGTCTTAAGCCGAACCTTGAATAGACCAGAATTCTGTACAAAGGGAACTTTAAATAAAATCCTAATGTAGGAAATCTTTGTTATTTATTATTCTAATTTTAGAAGCACACTTTGCTTGAAAAAATACACACTTTGCTTAAAAAAATATGCTGGCTGAGGAAGGTTCCAGGTTAATTAATACTGTGAAATCATTATTCGTGGGGTTCTAATTTTCGTGGATTTCGTAGTTCACTTAAACTACGAAAATTAAAATCTAGCGAAATACAATCTTCCCATTAACTGTTGCCTGTAGTGTTCAAATCCACAAATTCAAGAACCCATGGATCAAAGCATTTTGTAGAAATCACAAAAATTGGTGTCAACTAAAGAAATACTTTCACAGATGTAGCTATTTGCTCTGACCAATCATTTTATTTCAACAGGTATTTTATGTATGGTTTGATGCACCGATTGGTTACATATCAATTACAGCTAATTATACTGACCAATGGCAGCAGTGGTGGAAAAACCCAGACCAGGTATAGAACTAGTAATACCGACAAATCTATAAATATCCGTTGAATGAGTGAGTGATTGTTGTTTAACACCAACTCGAAAAAATTTCGGCTATATCATGGCGAAAGCAAATTAATTAAGTCTCCCAAACAACTTTTGGAGACTTATTGTTTTTGCTCCGTTTCTTATTATTATTATTATTATTCTCCTCCTCCTCCTCCTCTTTCTCTTTCTTTCTTTCTTTCTTTCCATGGCACATGAACTTGTCCACGGCAGATCTCAGGAACTACTGGACAGAATTTCATGAAACTTGGTGGAGTTATAGATATATGTTTCTAGTTGGTTCTAAAGTTTTCAGCTTTGTGGTAAAGAGGGTCAAAGTCATATTTTGAGGGGTTCAAAGGGGGTGGGGGTTACTATGGAATCCTATGGGAAAGTTGAAATTTCGTACATTAATGTTGATAACTTCTAAATGAATAACGATAGAGACATAAAATTTGACATAGTGATAGGTCACCATTAGAGGAGCAATTCTGCATTTTCAAAATTTTCTAGATGTCTGCCATTTCCAAAATGGCTGCCAAAACACGGCATAAAAAATGGGCGGTAAAAATTCAACATTGTCCGATATCATCAAAATTTGATATGTGGGTAGATAATGATGTCCCGAATTGATTACCAACATTGAAAAATTTCTACCGGTCGCCATTTTCAAAATGGCCACCACAATACCGCAAATATTCAACATTGTCCGATATCATCAAAATTTGATATGTGGGTAGATAATGATGTCACAAATTGATTCCCGACATTGAAAAATTTCTACCGGTCGCCATTTTCAAAATGGCCACCACAATACCGCAAAAATTCAACATTGTCCGATATCATCAAAATTTAATATATGGGTAGATAATGATGTCCCGACATTGAAAAATTTCTAGCGGTTGCCATTTTCAAAATGACCGCCACAATACTGCACAAATTCAACATTGTCCGATTTCAACGCCATTTCATATGTGGGTAGATTATGATGTCCCGGATTGATTCCTGACATCGAAAAAATTCTACCAGTCGCCATTTTCGAAATGGCAGCCACAATACCGCACAAATTCAACATTGTTCGATTTCAACGTCCTGATTTGATTCCCGATATCGAAAAATTTCTACTGGTCTCCACAATACCGCATAAAATTCAACATTGTTCGATTTCAAAGGTAGCTTTTAATTTATCTTTTAATCCGGTTGTCAGTGGCCGGTTTGGGAGACTTCATAATCGTTAGATTATTATCATATCTTGTTTTCAATGAAATGATGATGAGGTCCGCTTTGTACTAGACCAACACGCTTTGTTGGATTTTTATAGTGCTAGCTCCATGAAACAACAGTCCGCGGATAGACATGTCACGCCACCCGAACACATTATCCTGCTCCAGACCAACCAGTCTTTGCTCTTCCTCCTTAATTCTGCGTGCTTAATGGAGAAGCAACATATACCAATTTTATAGTCTTTGGTTTGACCCCATGAACCCACGATCTACCTCACTTGAGGCGTGCATTACACCACCGATATGGTTGAGTGATTGAGTGATTGGTGCGTAGTCAGTTAGTGCCAACTTCAGGATCATTTCAACTATATCATGACTATATGTTTTACAAATTCTAAAAACTTTTAACATTGTATATTTATTATACAATAAAATCTGAACAACATGTTTTGTGTTCTGAAAGGTAGATGAACATGTGGTAGTGGGGAAAGAAACATTCATATATATGCAAACTTTTCAGAAGTGAACTACTATCTTGTGTAATATCAAAAAAAAAGAAAAAACATTACAAAACAAGCAATCTATATCTTGAAAAGAAATTAAAATGGGGCTGCTTCACTGATGTGATGGGTTGGTTGAACATTTACCCATGCATTCAGTGCATCATCAGGGCTCACCAAACCAGACTTTTTCGCCCTCATATTAATGGAAGTCAGTATTTTTTCATCAGTAATTATACTTTTTCTTCATTTTAACAAACAAGGAGCTCCCATTTTCCTGAAATTTGATCTATGCAGGGTTTGATATTTTGTATTTTATCCCAAGCTTGTTGATTGCACCTTTTTTAAGATTGTTGAGCAGTATGTTTGTTTTGCGAAAGGTAGGGGGGCATGTGGCAGCGGGGAAAGAAGCATTAAAATATATGCAAGCTTCTCCTCATTAAGTCAACTGAGAGATAAGTCATGTTGCCCTGTTTTTGCCAAGTGTGGTGAGCCCTGGTGTCTATGACCAATATGGTATGTGAGCATACTACCCAGACCATGGCCAGATTTATATCATACAACTATTTATGATCAAGTCAGTAAGTGACTTAGAGAATGGTGAAGATTGTTCCAGATACTTGTTCTTAAGTTTTCTCATTAAAAACTGGGTCATCGTTGCCATGATCGTATGGTAGTTAGATTTACAACTACCTATGCAATCAGTGCCTATCACCACTAACGTTTTGAGTTTGAATTCCGCTCAGGCGATGTATGCTCGATATAACAGTATGTGATAAAGTTTGGCAGTGACTTGTGGCAGGTCAGTGGGTTTCTCCAGGTACTCTAGTTTCCTCCACTAATAAAACTGACTGCCACAAATATAGCTGAAATATTGTTGAAAGTGGTGTTAAACACCATAACCTAAACCTATACAAGAAATTCCTTTATCGTCATGTCAGTTTGATCAGACCTTTTATAAGGAGATATTGTGCTTTTTCTGCTTCGATTAATTCATCTTTTTTTTTTAGTTTTGTAAGCCAAACTCCTCCTACAGTTTAAATTAGAATTCCTCAAATCTTATTATCATATGCAGAATCATGTTAAAAGCATACAGGCTGTCAGAATTGATTTTTTTTGTTTATTTTAAAAGTTGCCAATATTCGATGTTTTATACTAATAAAATGTTCTGAACAAGAAGCCAGGTTTAAAAAATATGTTATAATGTCGTAATTAGTGAAAAGAATTTGAATGTCTGTCGATGGAATCGCCATTAAACCAGATTTTGAACGTACCTGATGAAGGTTATTCCAGAAACTTGTCATGCACACTAAATGTGATTTCTACGTTTTTATGGCAGTGTGATCAAACTATTTATTAAGGAGTCGTTGCCTTTCTTGAAAATCCTACTATATTTGTTTTAGTATCAATAGTTACCTTTAATTTTCTGTTATTTTGTGTGATGTTTGAGATGATATTTTTAGATGAAACAACAAACTTGAAATACTGTATATGTGATCAGATTCACTAATATGAAGGTCAAATGCTGTCTTTGCCTTAACTCTTTTCACCTACTTGCCCGAAAGCCAAATTTAGAAAAAAATTCTATTTATTCAAGCAAATTCTTTCATAATTTTTACTTGTCCGAATCCAGTTTTACTTGTCCCTGGCTTCGAACAAGTGGGTTAGCGTGAAGGCTGTAAATGTATTTGTTAGTTTTTAATTTTGCGATTGTGTTCACGTAAAAAAGCAACATTATGTTTGAGGGCATTTTCTGCTGGATTTTATTTTCACAAATTTAATGTCCCCGCAAAGATAGTGAAAATAGCCTCTTATATAGTAGACACCATGTTAAACGATCTTTTACTTGTCCCTGGCTTCGAACAAGTGGGTTAGCGTGAAGGCTGTAAATGTATTTGTTAGTTTTTAATTTTGCGATTGTGTTCACGTAAAAAAGCAACATTATGTTTGAGGGCATTTTCTGCTGGATTTTATTTTCACAAATTTAATGTCCCCGCAAAGATAGTGAAAATAGCCTCTTATATAGTAGACACCATGTTAAACGATCTTGTAAATGATATGAAAACTTTTCTGACATTAAATATTAATTGTTTTACAGGTAGAGATGTATAACTTTTTAGGAAAAGACAATGTACCATTCCATTCTGTTATCTTTCCATGTACTTTGTTAGGAGCTAATGACAACTACTCTGTAGTCACACATATGATAGCTACAGGTAAGTAATGAAACTGCTGAACTATTAATAGAATAGAAATATAGGGTCTAACACCGGGAGAAGTGCAAGATAGTAAAATCTGTGACACCTGAGGGTAAGATTTAGCAATCTTGCCCCTTTCATGGTGTTTGACTCTTTTTCTCACCCCTTTCTTTTGTGTAAATGTTTTTTTTTACTTTGAGAAAATATAGAGTGCTCTCCCTTGTTAATTAAGAAAATTACCTCCCTTTGACCAACGTCAAATAACATTTTATATAGGCCTAAGTATTTTTCACTGTTGTGGTAGCATTTAAAGATACTGTCTATATATTTTATAATGAAATACATTTAAAATAGAAAGTGGTGAGAAATGTTAATCTTGTTATAGAATATATAAAATGAATTTCTGTTTTTTAGATTATTTAATGAACAATCACTTTTGATTTTCTTTATCTGTGTCTGTCAAAACAATATTTCTGCAATTCAAAGTGTTTAACATTTTTTATGAACAACAAGTTTTATTTAAATGCAGAATATTTGAATTACGAAGATGGCAAATTTTCCAAGAGTCGTGGAACAGGTGTATTTGGTAACCAGGCCAAAGAAACAGGGATATCTGCAGATGTGTTTAGATTTTATCTGTTGTACGTCAGACCAGAATCACAGGTAATTTAAATTTCTATACAACAGTGTACATAAAAATTGTGGTTTGCGTGGTCATATGGTAGTTAGATTTACATATACCTGTACAATCAGTGCTTATAAAGTCTGAATCCTGCTCACGAAGTATATCTCTCCAGTGGTTTTCTCCAGGTTCTCTAATATCCTCCACCCATAAATCTGACCTTCATGATAAGACTGAAATATCATGGCATTAAATACAGTAGAAATTCGCTTGAAGGGACTGTCAAAATCTGTTCGAGCTATCAGAAGTTCGAGTCATCGAGGTCCCATAATTTCAGAGAGAGAAAAATCTGGTTCTGACCCGTGACAGTTTCATTACGCTATGATAACTGATGCACAGTAAAATGGACCTTTCTCATAAAAAATATTTAATCCTTTAGAAAATTCTCAAAGACTATGACTTCTGAATACCTCTTTGGTATCTTCAAACGTACCTCAGAAACGTTTTTTTTCACTTTGTTCGCGATCTATATCGGTATAATGCTTGATAATTCAGATATATATTTTTAATGGCCAATTTTCAAATTTTAGCCATTTTCTCTTTTTTTAATTTGAATTTGAAACAATTATATTTGTTTCTTTTGATATTATATACACATATAAACTCGGGTTAATCGGAATTTCAGTATGAGTACATTTCTAATTTTTTTGGTGGTATTTAGATGAACCCTGAGACCACGCAGTTTGATATTTATTAATCGTAATTAATGGTTAATAATCAAGACACAGCTGAATTTAAGGACTAATTAACACAAATGATGACAAGTTTATCCCTCTACCTGTAATTGTTAAGTAAACAATTATCTGTTGGTATTCTGTCATTTATCACACCTTGCAGTAAGCACATTCCAACCGTAACATACATCTGTCAATTAAATTGCGATGTTTGAGTTTAACATGGTAAAACTCGTGATTTTATTATTGACGGGACCATTTATTGAGTTCGACTGTTCAAGGTATCAGTGTTCGAGCGAAAGAGTGTTTTTTTTACTTAGAAATATAAGGAAAATTGACGGGACTTTCAAATCAGTTTGAGCCATCCATCCATGGTATTTGACCCATCCGAGTTCGAGGGACCGAGGTTTGACTGTACCTATAATCTTAGCCATGAAAATATATGATCAAATAAAAATGTGAAAATTGTGGTTTTCTTCGTTCACTGAATTTGTCATTATTATTATTTTTATTTTTTTCCTTCAAATTACTGGCACATTCTGACATAACAATATCATTTTCAACAAATGCTCAACTAAAAATGGATTTACCCACATATTGGTATCATTTATTCTTTTATCACATTTGTCAAGAGCAGTTTAAATTTTAATGAAGAAGGCTGTTTAATCCGGGAGAGGGGGGGGGGGGGGGCGTCATGGTCGTGATCGTATGGCAGTTGGATTTACGACTACCTGTGCAATCAGTGTCTATCACCACTAAAGTTGCGAGTTGGAAACCCACTCATGCTGAGGTGTACTCGCAACAACATTATGTGATAAAGTTTGTCAGTGACATGCAACAGGTCAGCTTTTCTCCTGATACACAGGTTTCCCCCACCAATAAAACTGACCGCCATGTTATAACCGAAATATTGTTGAAAGTGGTGTTAAACAGCATAACCCTAACCCTCAATCAATGAAATTTTAAGTATTTGATGACAGTATAATATATATTATGCCTTTTCATATTGTAGGACAGCAGCTTTAGTTGGGATGATTTCCTGCTGAAGAACAACAGTGAACTTCTCAATAATCTTGGAAACTTTATTAACAGGTAAGGGTATATTAGACAGATGTTCAGCTTTCTAGCTAGGATATGAAACAAAGAGGGGCACAGGAGCAGCTCACTTTAGTGTGTCACACAGCAGTTGAATACGACATTCAGAATATTTTTTGCACATATTTTCATCAGTTTCAATTTACATGAATTTTGCGATTTGTGGTGTACAGAACATTTTTTAGCTCACCTATGGCCAGGTGAGCTTTTGTCATGGGTAAGTGTCCGTTGTTCGTCCGTCCGTTAGCTTTTCACATTTAAATTTTCTTCTCTGAAACCGCTGAACAGATTTCAACCAAACTTGCCAGAAATGTTCATTGGGTGGTCCTCTACCAGATTTGTGTTTTTGGTGCTGATTTGAAATCCAACATGGCTCCCAGGGTCCATAATGTGTTCTCATTGGCTGAAATTTTAAAAATCTTCTTGTCAGAAACCACCAAGTCAATTGAATTGTGACTTTGCAGGAATGATCATTGGGTGGTCCTGTACTAAACTTATGAATCGTTTGCCGATCGGAAATTCAAGATGGCCACCATGACTCAACTTAGTTTAACATTGGACCCTATGGGAATTTCACATTTTCATCTTTTTTTCTGAAACCACAAAACAGATTTGAACCAAACTTGGCAGAAATATTCATTGGATGGTCATATACAAGATTTTTGTTTTTGGTGCTGATCGGAAATCCAACATGGCTGCCAGGGCCCATAATGTGTTATGATTGGTCGAAATTTAAAAAATCTTCTTATTAGAAACCACTAAGACATTTGAATTGTGACTTTGCAGCAATGATCATTGGGTGGTCCTGTACTAAACTTGTGAATCGTTTGCTGATCGGAAATTCAAGATGGCCACCATGACTCATCTTAATTTTAACATTGGACCCTATGGAAAAAATGTTTTCAAGTCTTCTCCTCTGAAACCAGTAATTATATCCAGTGACCCAAACCCCCATCCAAGATGGCCACCATCAGCAGGCATAGTTTTAACATAGGACCCTATGGGAAATATGTTTAAAAATCTTCTCCTCTGAAACCAGTAGGCCAATTTAAAGCAAACATGGCATGGATGGTCCTTAAGTGGTCAATTTTCAAAATTATGTCCAGTGACCCTGACCTCCATCCAAGATGGCCGCCTTCAGCGGACATACTGTAGTTTTAACATAGGACCCTATGGGAAAAAATGTTTTAAAATCTTCTCCTCTGAAACCAGTCAGCCAATTTAAAGCAAACATGGCATGGATGGTCCTTGGGTAGTATACTTTCAAAATTGTGTCTGGTGACCACGACCTCCATCCAAGATGGCTGCCATGAGCAGACATAGTTTTAACATAGAACCCTATGGCAGTATGGGATTTGAATAGTAACTTAGATGTATTTGGCATGCAGACATTCTTAAGAGGACTTATTTATGTCAGGTGAGCGATACATGCTCACCTGAGCCTCTAGTTTTGTTATGCCAACAAAAATTATGGAATTTGATATCAACTTATAAATTAACAACACTCACTCACTTTTGGGGGATAATGATTTTGTCTCTGTTTCTATGCATTTTCGATTAGATTTAGAACTTTTTCGACAGTGTTTTTTTTTATCACTAGAAATTAGTAGTCTCACCATTCTAAAATTACAATCATATAATTTTAACATTTAGTAATTAATCCCTTAATATGTACACAGAAAGATATAATTCATGATTTAATATGTTATTATTTCTTCAACAGGGCTCTGATGTTTTTAAGTACTAACTTTGATGGAGTGGTACAGGAGATGAATTTAAATGATGATGACAAAGAGTTACTGGCCCTGATTAATAGGGAGCTACAGACTTATATAGAAAATATGGAGCAGGCCATGTAAGTCTAGTAAAATCACTTGATCTTTTGTCATTAGTTGAATTAAAATCAGGAGAATATTTTCAAATATTAAAACTCTTACTAGAACTTGAGCTTGAACATTTAATTATTTACCGGGTAAATACTATGTGTGGAGAAATATTGTAATTCACTGGTAGAGGCAAGATAATCTGTATGTAAATCAAACTACAATCTGATCAAGTCTAAGACGGCTGATATACAATACATGTATTAAGTCTTGTTTCAATGTGTGATCTATGAATTGAATGCTTTGTTTGAATGCTTGAAAGTTTACTATGAATTGTAAGTCTATGATTGTTGAAATTGAAAAGTAATAACTAAAAGTGAAAAAAAGTTATAATGGTAATATAATCTGATTAACAATTTTTATTTTGTGTGACCACATCGGTAGTGTAATGGTTAGCATGCTCACCTCGAGTGCAGTAGATCGT
The DNA here is from genome assembly GCA_963680875.1 of Bathymodiolus brooksi. Lineage (NCBI taxonomy): Eukaryota > Metazoa > Mollusca > Bivalvia > Mytilida > Modiolidae > Bathymodiolus > Bathymodiolus brooksi. The sequence goes on from OY804584.1 coordinate 31,334,984, forward strand.
GGCTTTGAACCCTGATCAGGTCAAACCAAAGTGTATAAAATTGGTATTTGTTGCTTCTCCACTAACCATGCGACATTAAGGAGAAAAGAGCAAAGACTGGTTGGCTTGGAATCAGGATAATGTGTCCAAGTGGTGTGACATATCTATCTGCGGACTGTTGTGTCAGTGAGCTTGCACTTTAAAAATCCAATTAAGCGTGTTGGTCTAGTACAAAACCGACCTCATCATCTCATTGAAAATTAACTTGATTTCGCTATGATATACATGTAGCTGCAAAATTGCTGAACAACACTCATTATCTCAACTCTTTTGTGTGTTTTTAGATTAAGGGACTCTATACGTAACATCATGAGTATATCTAGATTAGGGAACCAGTTTATGCAAGCAAACAAACCGTGGGTACTGGTCAAAAGCAATGAAGCAGACAAGTAAGTGTGTTTACCTGATTATGACTGGTACCAGTTTCTATCAGTTGTAAGATTGTCTATCTGTGAGGCATTTATGTTACTATGTCAACAGTAATTGTTAAGTTTACGGATTTACTTTTTAGTCTTCTTATATTTTAATTTTTTATTTGAATAACCATGCATTGCATGTCAGTGCTGTTTTGCATATTGTTAAATATCGTATCGCAGACTCACAAAAGAGGACATATAATAATGCACAAGTTCTCGGGATCTTTCCATCAGGTTTTTTCCTCCCCATTAGGAGTCTGATAGTCATGAAAAACTGATGAAAATGATAACAGTGATGTTTTTTTTGTGGATTTCCTCTATTTGGCTCTGTCTATTAAACGTGTAAATTTGTGGAGAAAAACAAATAAAATAGAGGAGCGTTGAGTAAAATACAACGTATACTGAAGCAATGTTTTCAGCAAAACAGATAGTTTCGACGGTTCCTCCTCCAAAATTAGATTCCGTCTTGATGATATAAAGGCTGATTTTCGATTGGCTGAGCTAAAACATTTGGCCAATGAAAGTTACTGTGCTTTGGAGAAGTGAGAAGATGTCTCTATTAAAAACTCACTGTTCAAAAAAGTGTTATCGAGAATTATAATTATTTAAGATGCCAGGAAATTGCTGGAATGCAGGATTTTAGGCCATTTACCTCAGAGTCTCTGGCGGCCTTAAGCGTCCTCATACCCCCGTAAAAGCACCTTGCTTAAAAAAGGTGCCCGTACTCACTTCTCGAATTCATTATTTTTTCCGTCATTATTTTTTTAATTATTCAAAACACCACTAATTTTAATCCAATCCCTGCCTATTATAATCAAGTGGCTTAATTTTTTATATAAACTTATTTGATGATATTTATTAAAATGAAGGTCCCCCCCCCCCCCCCCCCTCAGGCATAGTTGACCTTCCTTGGTAGATTTTGGCTATCCTGTTTAGGCTCTTTGGTGTACTTGCTCCCAAAACTTTTAAAATTATTTAGCTTTCCAACCTTTCGACTTTGAGCGTACTTGATGAAGGTTATTCCAGATATGCGTCGTGTGCACTAAATTTGATATCTATGGGTTTTTTTTAAAGCATGCCCGGTATATTTTTCAGAGCCAGGGCAGGAACAGTTGTCAGTTTATCAGTTAACATTGCCAACTTGTTATCAGTCTTACTGAATCCTTACATGCCAGCTACTAGTCAAACCATCCAGACACAGCTCAACACTCCAGCAGACACTAATGTTATGTACAGGGAGTTTGTATGTCATCTACCACCAGGACATAAGATAGGAAAGGTAAAATTTAGACTGCACCCATGGAATACAGTGGAAAAAAAAGAAGAGAAAAATCATGACTATAGAGTATATTCATTGATATGCACCTGGCTTTACTGTCATAGAACTGTGCAACCATTGTACTTGTACTAAGGTTAGAGGTTATGGTGTTTAACTCCACATTCAATAATATATCAGTTATATGGGGCAGTTATTTTTATTGCTAGAGGAAACCAGAGTCTCCAGAGAAAACCACCCACTTGTCGCAAGTCACTGACAAACTTTATGACATAATTTTGTATTGAGCACACCTCGCCATGAGCGGGATTCGAACTCTCAACTTCAGTAGTGATAGGCACTGATTCCATAGGTAGTTGTAAATCCAACTACCATACGATCATGACTACGACTTCCCTTTGTACTTATACTAGAAAAGCTGCCAATTACAGAACAAATAGATATATACAAAAAATATAGCGTTCTGATTGGAAATTTTGGAGTACAAGTAACCCCAGATGTTCTAGTCAGTGACTCATCATCTCTATTCTGCAAACATAAACACGGTGAAACCTGTATTAAGAGATCATCTTTGGGACAACGAAAAGGTGGCCTTATAAGTCTGGAACTTTTCATATTCAAATTAATAAACCATTCTCATCTAAGTTCATTATTTTTGTCTTTCATTCAAAATATAATAAATTTTGCCTTCTCGTTTTTAGCCAAGCCCACTGTTTCAGAAGATAGACCCATCCAAGATCGAAGAATTGAAGAACAAATATGCTGGAGAACCAGCTCCTGAGAAGGCTGCTCCTAAAAAGGTCGGTATATAATTTAAAATCTTTGGTTAAAATGACCTTATTGTTTAGATTGCCTTTATAATACAGCTGAAACATAAATTACTATACAACAACACTAAAGAAAAGTCTTAAGATATCCAAGAGGTAATCAGATGTATAGCACTTATACTGTTTCTGTCTGTTGCTTTACATGAATCAGGTACCAGAAATGCTTTATTCGGTCCATGGTTAAATAACACTGAATTTTATTTGACCCCCTTTAGTAATGCTCAAAATCACACACTTGAGGATAAATTCTAATAACCATAACACTAATGTATGCGTATCTTGAAAATATAGGATTTTTTTAAGTGTGTGTTGAAATAATACGACAATATATTCAACTTTTAAGGGGTGTTATGGTGATTAACACCACTTTCAACAATATTTCAGTTATATCATGGTGGAAACCGGAGTACACAGAGAAAACCACCGACCTGTCGCAAGTCACTGACAAACTTTATCACATAATGTTGTGCACCTCGCACTGGGTGGGAGTCGAACCCACAACATCAGCGGTGATAGACACAGATTGCATAGGTAATTGTAAATCCAACTACCATACGATCACGGCCACGACAACCCCTCAAAATATTGTTGTAAATATAGAACTTTATTTTTTAAATGTGTATTGAAAGAATACCACAAAGTACATTTGTATTCAACTTTTAATATCAACACCCTTAAATGTTCTACTTTCTATATTTCAGGGTGATAAACTGCCTGCACAAGCACCTGCTTCAAATGGTCCAGTTAACAGTGCTGAAGTAGATTCTTTAACGGATGAAGTTTCAAAACAGGTGAGTGAGGTGTAGGGGTAGTCATACCATATTGTATAGAAATACCTTAACAATAGAATATTATACAATTACTGTCTTTTGATGAGGTAAATGTGGGGATTTATTGACTTTTGAAAAAAAATGATATTTACTGAGCCCTAAGGGTGAAGTGAATATCTTTTTTTTTTCAAAAGTCAATTAATGTAAATGTCACATGTTATTTTTTTACAGGGAATTCTATCAGAAATGTTCTATTGTAAATTGCAAATAAAGTAACACATGACATTTACTGCCCGTGAATATTAAATCTGAGGCATTGAATACGTTTTCAAAAAATTGCTTTTAGTTGAAATCTATTATAATAGAATTTACTAATATAGAATAAAGTGATTTATCTACTTTATTAAGTAAAATTTATTTTCACTTTATTGGTCACAGAAATTTAGTTAACCAAATTGGTCACCATGGAGACTACAATATTTATCTGGTGACCTAAAAAAAACCAGGTACCAGTTGCAAAAGGGGCAGTAATCAATGTTTAAATCAAACAACTGAAATTCCTGAAAAGTTCACTTGCACCTTATACACCAAAACTTTTATCTTTTCGTAATACATGTACAGTTGAACCATTTTTTAAAGGATTGAAATATGTTAGAAATAGCTGATCTCATAAAGACTTGGATACCCCAGGGATAGGGGAGTTCACCCCATAAGAAGTGTGTAATAGAGTTTGGTTTATGGTGTTTAACGCCACTTTCAACAATATTTGAGTTATATAGTGGCAGTCAGTTTTATTGGTGGAGGAAACCGGAGTACCCGGAGAAAACCACCAACCTGTCGCAAGTCACTGACAAACCTTATCATATAATGTTGTATTGAGTATACCTTGCCTGAGCGTGGTTCGAAATCACACAGTTAGTGGTGATAGGCACTGATTGCATAGGTAGTTGTAAATCCAACTACCATACGATCATGACCACGACGGCTCCTGTATAATAGAGATGTTGATATGTACTGAGCATCGTTACACATGAACCATGTGCATTGGTGGTGTAATGGTTAGCATGCACACCTCAAGTGCGGTAGATTGTGAGTTACAACCCCAGTGAGGTCAAACATATGACTATTAAATTGGTATTTGTTACTTCTCCACTAAGCACACAGCATTAAGGAGTAAGAGTAAAGACTGGTTAGCTCGGAATCAGGATAATGTGTCAGAGTGGGGCGACATGTCTACCCACAGACTGTTGTTTCACTGAGCTGGCACTATAAAAATAGTTGGTGTTAAACAACAATCACTCTGGACACCCACTGATTACAATTTGTAGACTGAAATTAATTGACTTTTGAAAATGTGTATGATTAGTTTTTGAGGAATTAGTGCACAAATAATCTCCCTCTTTAGGAATCCAGCCCACCTCTTAAATTTGCTAGATCTCCCCCTCAGTCATTTTCAAAAGACCACATGTATATACATTTTATTACAACAGACCACATGTATATACATTTTATTACAACAGACCACATGTATATACATTTTATTACAACAGACCACATGTATATACATTTTATTACAACAGACCACATGTATATACATTTTATTACAACAGACCACATGTATATACTTTTTATTACAACAGACCACATGTATATACATTTTATTACAACAGACCACATGTATATACATTTTATTACAAAAGACCACATGTATATACATTTTATTACAACAGACCACATGTATATACATTTTATTACAACAGACCACATGTATATACATTTTATTACAACAGACCACATGTATATACATTTTATTACAAAAGACCACATGTATATACATTTTATTACAACAGACCACATGTATATACATTTTATTACAACAGACCACATGTATATACATTTTATTACAACAGACCACATGTATATACATTTTATTACAAAAGACCACATGTATATACATTTTATTACAAAAGACCACATGTATATACATTTTATTACAACAGACCACATGTATATACATTTTATTACAACAGACCACATGTATATACATTTTATTACAAAAGACCACATGTATATACATTTTATTACAACAGACCACATGTATATACATTTTATTACAACAGACCACATGTATATACATTTTATTACAACAGACCACATGTATATACATTTTATTACAAAAGACCACATGTATATACATTTTATTACAAAAGACCACATGTATATACATTTTATTACAACAGACCACATGTATATACATTTTATTACAACAGACCACATGTATATACATTTTATTACAAAAGACCACATGTATATACATTTTATTACAACAGACCACATGTATATACATTTTATTACAACAGACCACATGTATATACATTTTATTACAACAGACCACATGTATATACATTTTATTACAAAAGATCACATGTATATACATTTTATTTTCCGTAATTATATTTTAGGGTCTAGTTGTTAGAGATCTAAAAACAAAGAAGGCAGAAAAAAGTTTAATAGACGTCGAGGTTGCTAAGTTACTGGAACTGAAAAAGAGGCTGGCGCTGGCACAAGGAATTAATCCTGAGCAGGCAGTAGGTGGTGGAAAGAAAAAAGGAAAGAAGAAGTGATAGACAGAAAAAATAAAGGAAAAAAAATGTGATAGACAGTGAAATTGATTTATTTATTAGTAATCATATTTATGGTTTAAAATAAAGCAAATAAAGTCATGTATTTAATGATGTATTTTTTGGTTGTGCCATTGCTTTTTGGCAGTTCAAGAAATTTTTTAGCAACCGCAAAAAATTTGTGGTCATATCATGGTATGGGTTGTGGTGGTTGTCGTTATCTATCTGTAGACACAATGATTTTTTTTAATAAATAAAATATTACAGTAGCCCCCCACCCCCTTTTTTTCCTCTTATAAAGTCACTCTCAACCAAAGTCCACCCCTCCTTTTAATCAGGACAGATTTCAGATGTATTGATATGATAAAATGCTACTGAATTGTCCCCCTCAATAGCGGCCACACATCTTCTAAAACCGCTTTTTCATTGCAGGACGTGTGACCTAATAAAAGGGGGGACTACTGTATTTGACCGATCCTTATGAAATTTTAGTGCATGGATCCTTAGCACACAGAATAATGGTGTTAAATGATTATGGGGATTATAACCCAATCCATATCTAAACCAGAGGCCCAAAGGTGGCAGAATTGGTAGACATTTACTTCTTCAGCAGATTACAATATGCTGAAATATTTCTGATCTTATTGGCATAAAAAATATACTATATCTGTGGTTTATTTCATGCGGATAAATGTGTAGGGGTTACGGAATGATGGTGTTTAATGCCACTTTCAACAATATTTCAGTTATATCGTGACTAAGTTTTTTTGGTGGAGGAAACCGGAGAAACCCACATATTGTGTTGTGATTTTTGTTTTGTTTGTTCTTGGTCCTGTTTCTTGTGTCTAATGTTGCCAGTTTCTCTGGATTGTCCAGTAATTCTTGATTGCCTTTTCCGTTTTCTCTAATATTTATTTTCATCAGTGTATGTACAGTACGGTCAGGGACATACCGTGATAAATCACCGTGATGGACATAAAATGAATCCTTCAGTGGGAATTTCATCGACATTTTCCCACTGTGGTAGACCTTAATTCACTGGAAAATGGTCATACAAATTAGTGAAAAGGATTAACTTTTATTGCCCCCATCTTCTAAATCTCCACAGGATATGTGACTGAAGTCGTAAATCTGGTCACAGTTGAGTGATTATCTAAAAGTTTTCGTACATGTTGTTTTAATGGACATAATATTTATTAATCAGAACAAATTTTATATTCAATCTTGTAAAATAAAAGCAGACAGTTGTAAATAAATAGGCCTATTCCGGTTGTTTAAAAAAAAGAAAATTCCATTTCTTTGCCATTTTTACTCGTACAATCTTTTGACCTAGCTAGATGTACAGGAGAGAAAAGTATGAAAATAATTCCCTGTGTCTTATAAAATATTTCTTAATGGATTTATTTCTCTTTAATATATTCATCCATATATCTCAATATCTGTCACTGATAAATTGTATCAGTTTGTTGATTTTTTTGGTCGTGTATTGATTTTCATACTGGAAGTTAAATTGTCACATCTAAATTTAGAATTCTGATATATTCAATACAATTCTTCTCTCTTTTTCATGTGTGGGCTGTTTCCATAATTATTAGAAATGAATATCCATATTTGTACAGTTATTTGTAACTGAATATCATACTATTTAGATTGCTAGTATTTATTTATTTTGGTTCTCTTTCCTTTGCATTTTTAAAATGTATGAATTGTTTTTTGTTTTTTTGTCTTTTCTTTATGTCATATAAAAAAATTCTAAATAATTACTCCTCTGCTAGACAAATCCAAATTAATTTAGTAGAGGTGTAATTTTTAAAAAAAATTTATATGACATAAAGACAAGTCCCTCCGGGTATGTGGAGAGGCTGGTGGTGCTCTTGTCCTGTTTGTTTGTATGTTATCTCTATATTATATATAACTGAATTAAAAAAAAAGAAATAAAATTGTAATTCATTTAATTGAATTAACGAATAGAAAAAGGTATTATCGTTATGATATACGGGTATAATTATTTATCATATTTTAACTTATTTGAGTTTAGTACACGACATTGCATTTTTTTTTAGAAATGCATTTTGGCACGTACATAATTGTGGTATCTTACTTAGTTTACACACATAGAAAACACCGATTTCTAAGCTATCAATTTATTAATCGGTGGAACTACAAAACATGAATGATTCAAAAGCATGCTGCTCAGGTGAACTTTCCCATGCACCTAATCTTACTAAAAATAGAAACATGTGCAGACAACATCAATCAAACGATGACAGTGTGAGTTTGCCTCTTCTTATCTAAATAACATTGTCACAGTTAATTACATTTCAACATGTTGGTGGTATCAAGGTCTATCTTTACAGATCATAATTAAAGTCATAATGGTCAATTATCTGAGACCGGAAGTGGTATGACGACATAGAACAGTTTTTTACATTGTTGATCATTATACATGCAATACGACAAATTTTCTTTTATTTATTGCTATTCAACTATTTTTATTTCCTTTATTAAACAAGAAACATTTCTTAAAGTAAATATAATCTTCTAACGGAAACCTGAAAAAAGAAAATATATATTCAAAATTAACTTTGAATTGGAATTAATATACTAAATATACAGCTTTTAATAAAAACGAAAAATGTCATGTTCAATTTACCTGTAATCTACGAACATCTGGTGTTACCTGTAATTAGTGGAGCATGTACCTACCAGAGTTTTATGGCTTCCCCAATAAACATTTGATCACTAGGATCACCTTGATGAAATTTAAAGAGGATTAAAAGTTAATCCTTTTCACTATCACCGACAATATGTCTGTCACGGTGATTTATCGTGGTATGTCTCTGACCGTATGCAGGGATACTTGTAGCAATTTAATTTGACATTTCACATTCTGAAAATTTTGGAGAGTCCCACCATTGTTAGAATCTAAAATTTTAAAACTTTGTCGAGTCCCAAATGAAATAGTGAGTCCAGGACTCATCTAGGTTATATTAGTTGCAAGGATATATGTGTATGTACAAGTCATTTAGAAGTATTGCTGAATTGAGGAAACAAGTCTACCTTGAACTTATCAAATTAAAATCATACCTCTTCACCCGCTCTCCCTTCTTCTTTGTCACTGCATGGGACGCTCACACTGTGACAAAGAAAGCAGTTGAGGATATCTAATAGTTACAGTAGTGTTAGATATAGGTGAACAATCACTGTGATATCACTCTTCTTAGTCATACTCATATATCTTATGGTCTGTTTAATCTATTTACTTATATTGATATGCCTGTTGGGTAATAGTAAGTAACACTCTAAATGTAAAAGAAATTTTGAAGATATATTTAATAAAACAAAAGATATATTCAAATCTCCAAGATGAGTGATACCTGTACTCTATCACAGTTATCACCTATGTCTCTGACTACTGTAACAGTATCACTAAGATGAGTGATACCTGTACTCTATCACAGTTATCACCTATGTCTCTGACTACTGTATCAGTATCACTAAGATGAGTGATACCTGTACTCTATCACAGTTATCACCTATGTCTCTGACTGTACTGTAACAGTATCACTAAGATGAGTGATACCTGTACTCTATCACAGTTATCACCTATGTCTCTGACTACTGTATCAGTATCACTAAGATGAGTGATACGTGTACTCTATCACAGTTATCACCTATGTCCCTGACTGTACTGTAACAGTATCACTACGATGAGTGATATGTGTACTCTATCACAGTTATCACCTATGTCCCTGACTGTACTGTAACAGTATCACTAAGATGAGTGATATGTGTACTCTATCACAGTTATCACCTATGTCTCTGACTGTACTGTAACAGTATCATTAAGATGAGTGATACGTGTACTCTATCACAGTTATCACCTATGTCCCTGACTGTACTGTAACAGTATCACTAAGATGAGTGATATGTGTACTCTATCACAGTTATCACCTATGTCTCTGACTGTACTGTAACAGTATCACTAAGATGAGTGATACCTGTACTCTATCACAGTTATCACCTATGTCCCTGACTGTACTGTATCAGTATCACTAAGATGAGTGATACCTGTACTCTATCACAGTTATCACCTATGTCTCTGACTACTGTATCAGTATCACTAAGATGAGTGATACGTGTACTCTATCACAGTTATCACCTATGTCTCTGACTGTACTGTATCAGTATCACTAAGATGAGTGATACCTGTACTCTATCACAGTTATCACCTATGTCTCTGACTGTACTGTAACAGTATCACTAAGATGAGTGATACGTGTACTCTATCACAGTTATCACCTATGTCTCTGACTGTACTGTATCAGTATCACTAAGATGAGTGATACCTGTACTCTATAACAGTTATCACCTATGTCTCTGACTGTACTGTAACAGTATCACTAAGATGAGTGATACGTGTACTCTATCACAGTTATTACCTATGTCTCTGACTACTGTATCAGTATCACTAAGATGAGTGATACGTGTACTCTATCACAGTTATCACCTATGTCTCTGACTACTGTATCAGTATCACTAAGATGAGTGATACCTGTACTCTATCACAGTTATCACCTATGTCTCTGACTGTACTGTAACAGTATCACTAAGATGAGTGATACCTGTACTCTATCACAGTTATCACCTATGTCCCTGACTGTACTGTAACAGTATCACTAAGATGAGTGATACGTGTACTCTATCACAGTTATCACCTATGTCTCTGACTACTGTAACAGTATCACTAAGATGAGTGATACGTGTACTCTATCACAGTTATCACCTATGTCTCTGACTGTACTGTAACAGTATCACTAAGGTGAGTGATACGTGTACTCTATCACAGTTATCACCTATGTCCCTTACTGTACTGTATCAGTATCACTAAGATGAGTGATACGTGTACTCTATCACAGTTATCACCTATGTCTCTGACTGTACTGTAACAGTATCACTAAGGTGAGTGATACGTGTACTCTATCACAGTTATCACCTATGTCTCTGACTACTGTAACAGTATCACCAAGATGAGTGATACGTGTACTCTATCACAGTTATCACCTATGTCTCTGACTGTACTGTAACAGTATCATTAAGATGAGTGATACGTGTACTCTATCACAGTTATCACCTATGTCTCTGACTGTACTGTATCAGTATCACTAAGATGAGTGATACCTGTACTCTATCACAGTTATCACCTATGTCTCTGACTACTGTATCAGTATCACTAAGATGAGTGATACCTGTACTCTATCACAGTTATCACCTATGTCTCTGACTGTACTGTAACAGTATCACTAAGATGAGTGATACGTGTACTCTATCACAGTTATCACCTATGTCCCTGACTGTACTGTATCAGTATCACTAAGATGAGTGATACGTGTACTCTATCACAGTTATCACCTATGTCTCTGACTACTGTATCAGTATCACTAAGATGAGTGATACGTGTACTCTATCACAGTTATCACCTATGTCTCTGACTACTGTATCAGTATCACTAAGATGAGTGATACGTGTACTCTATCACAGTTATCACCTATGTCTCTGACTGTACTGTATCAGTATCACTAAGATGAGTGATACCTGTACTCTATAACAGTTATCACCTATGTCTCTGACTGTACTGTAACAGTATCACTAAGATGAGTGATACGTGTACTCTATCACAGTTATCACCTATGTCTCTGACTACTGTATCAGTATCACTAAGATGAGTGATACGTGTACTCTATCACAGTTATCACCTATGTCTCTGACTACTGTAACAGTATCACTAAGATGAGTGATACGTGTACTCTATCACAGTTATCACCTATGTCTCTGACTACTGTATCAGTATCACTAAGATGAGTGATACGTGTACTCTATCACAGTTATCACCTATGTCTCTGACTACTGTATCAGTATCACTAAGATGAGTGATACGTGTACTCTATCACAGTTATCACCTATGTCTCTGACTACTGTATCAGTATCACTAAGATGAGTGATACGTGTACTCTATCACAGTTATCACCTATGTCTCTGACTGTACTGTATCAGTATCACTAAGATGAGTGATACGTGTACTCTATCACAGTTATCACCTATGTCTCTGACTGTACTGTAACAGTATCACTAAGATGAGTGATACATGTACTCTATAACAGTTATCACCTATGTCTCTGACTGTACTATAACAGTATCACCAAGATGAGTGATACGTGTACTCTATCACAGTTATCACCTATGTCTCTGACTGTACTGTATCAGTATCACCAAGATGAGTGATACGTGTACTCTATCACAGTTATCACCTATGTCTCTGACTACTGTATCAGTATCACTAAGATGAGTGATACGTGTACTCTATCACAGTTATCACCTATGTCTCTGACTGTACTGTATCAGTATCACTAAGATGAGTGATACCTGTACTCTATAACAGTTATCACCGATGTCTCTGACTGTACTGTAACAGTATCACCAAGATGAGTGATACGTGTACTCTATCACAGTTATCACCTATGTCTCTGACTACTGTATCAGTATCACTAAGATGAGTGATACGTGTACTCTATCACAGTTATCACCAAGATGAGTGATATCTGTACTCTATCACAGTTATCACCTATGTCTCTGACTGTACTGTAACAGTATAACCAAGATGAGTGATACCTGTACTCTATCACAGTTATCACATATGTCTGACTGTACTGTATCAGTATCACTAAGATGAGTGATACCTGTACTCTATCACAGTTATCACATATGTCTGACTGTACTGTATCAGTATCACTAAGATGAGTGATACGTGTACTCTATCACAGTTATCACCTATGTACGTGTACTCTATCACAGTTATCACCTATGTCTCTGACTACTGTAACAGTATCACTAAGATGAGTGATACGTGTACTCTATCACAGTTATCACTTATGTCTGACTACTGTATCAGTATCACCAAGATGAGTGATATATGTACTCTATCACAGTTATCACCTATGTCTCTGACTGTACTGTAACAGTATCATTAAGATGAGTGATACGTGTACTCTATCACAGTTATCACCTATGTCCCTGACTGTACTGTATCAGTATCACTAAGATGAGTGATACGTGTACTCTATCACAGTTATCACCTATGTCTCTGACTACTGTAACAGTATCACTAAGATGAGTGATACGTGTACTCTATCACAGTTATCACCTATGTCTCTGACTGTACTGTATCAGTATCACTAAGATGAGTGATACGTGTACTCTATCACAGTTATCACATATGTCTCTGACTGTACTGTAACAGTATCACTAAGATGAGTGATACGTGTACTCTATCACAGTTATCACCTATGTCTCTGACTGTACTGTATCAGTATCACTAAGATGAGTGATACGTGTACTCTATCACAGTTATCACCTATGTCTCTGACTGTACTGTATCAGTATCACTAAGATGAGTGATACGTGTACTCTATCACAGTTATCACCTATGTCTCTGACTACTGTATCAGTATCACTAAGATGAGTGATACCTGTACTCTATCACAGTTATCACCTATGTCTCTGACTACTGTATCAGTATCACCAAGATGAGTGATATCTGTACTCTATCACAGTTATCACCTATGTCTCTGACTACTGTAACAGTATCACTAAGATGAGTGATACGTGTACTCTATCACAGTTATCACCTATGTCTCTGACTACTGTATCAGTATCACTAAGATGAGTGATACGTGTACTCTATCACAGTTATCACCTATGTCTCTGACTACTGTATCAGTATCACCAAGATGAGTGATATCTGTACTCTATCACAGTTATCACCTATGTCTCTGACTACTGTATCAGTATCATTAAGATGAGTGATACCTGTACTCTATCACAGTTATCACATATGTCTCTGACTGTACTGTAACAGTATCACTAAGATGAGTGATACGTGTACTCTATCACAGTTATCACCTATATCTCTGACTGTACTGTATCAGTATCACTAAGATGAGTGATACCTGTACTATATCACAGTTATCACCTATGTCTCTGACTGTACTGTAACAGTATCACTAAGATGAGTGATACGTGTACTCTATCACAGTTATCACCTATGTCTCTGACTACTGTATCAGTATCACTAAGATGAGTGATACGTGTACTCTATCACAGTTATCACCTATGTCTCTGACTACTGTATCAGTATCACTAAGATGAGTGATACGTGTACTCTATCACAGTTATCACCTATGTCTCTGACTGTACTGTATCAGTATCACTAAGATGAGTGATACGTGTACTCTATCACAGTTATCACCTATGTCTCTGACTGTACTGTAACAGTATCACTAAGATGAGTGATACATGTACTCTATAACAGTTATCACCTATGTCTCTGACTACTGTATCAGTATCACTAAGATGAGTGATACGTGTACTCTATCACAGTTATCACCTATGTCTCTGACTACTGTATCAGTATCACTAAGATGAGTGATACGTGTACTCTATCACAGTTATCACCTATGTCTCTGACTGTACTGTATCAGTATCACTAAGATGAGTGATACCTGTACTCTATAACAGTTATCACCGATGTCTCTGACTGTACTGTAACAGTATCACCAAGATGAGTGATACGTGTACTCTATCACAGTTATCACCTATGTCTCTGACTACTGTATCAGTATCACTAAGATGAGTGATACGTGTACTCTATCACAGTTATCACCAAGATGAGTGATATCTGTACTCTATCACAGTTATCACCTATGTCTCTGACTGTACTGTAACAGTATAACCAAGATGAGTGATACCTGTACTCTATCACAGTTATCACATATGTCTGACTGTACTGTATCAGTATCACTAAGATGAGTGATACCTGTACTCTATCACAGTTATCACATATGTCTGACTGTACTGTATCAGTATCACTAAGATGAGTGATACGTGTACTCTATCACAGTTATCACCTATGTCTCTGACTACTGTATCAGTATCACTAAGATGAGTGATACGTGTACTCTATCACAGTTATCACCTATGTCTCTGACTACTGTAACAGTATCACTAAGATGAGTGATACGTGTACTCTATCACAGTTATCACTTATGTCTGACTACTGTATCAGTATCACCAAGATGAGTGATATATGTACTCTATCACAGTTATCACCTATGTCTCTGACTGTACTGTAACAGTATCATTAAGATGAGTGATACGTGTACTCTATCACAGTTATCACCTATGTCCCTGACTGTACTGTATCAGTATCACTAAGATGAGTGATACGTGTACTCTATCACAGTTATCACCTATGTCTCTGACTACTGTAACAGTATCACTAAGATGAGTGATACGTGTACTCTATCACAGTTATCACCTATGTCTCTGACTGTACTGTATCAGTATCACTAAGATGAGTGATACGTGTACTCTATCACAGTTATCACATATGTCTCTGACTGTACTGTAACAGTATCACTAAGATGAGTGATACGTGTACTCTATCACAGTTATCACCTATGTCTCTGACTGTACTGTATCAGTATCACTAAGATGAGTGATACGTGTACTCTATCACAGTTATCACCTATGTCTCTGACTGTACTGTATCAGTATCACTAAGATGAGTGATACGTGTACTCTATCACAGTTATCACCTATGTCTCTGACTACTGTATCAGTATCACTAAGATGAGTGATACCTGTACTCTATCACAGTTATCACCTATGTCTCTGACTACTGTATCAGTATCACCAAGATGAGTGATATCTGTACTCTATCACAGTTATCACCTATGTCTCTGACTACTGTAACAGTATCACTAAGATGAGTGATACGTGTACTCTATCACAGTTATCACCTATGTCTCTGACTACTGTATCAGTATCACTAAGATGAGTGATACGTGTACTCTATCACAGTTATCACCTATGTCTCTGACTACTGTATCAGTATCACCAAGATGAGTGATATCTGTACTCTATCACAGTTATCACCTATGTCTCTGACTACTGTATCAGTATCATTAAGATGAGTGATACCTGTACTCTATCACAGTTATCACATATGTCTCTGACTGTACTGTAACAGTATCACTAAGATGAGTGATACGTGTACTCTATCACAGTTATCACCTATATCTCTGACTGTACTGTATCAGTATCACTAAGATGAGTGATACCTGTACTATATCACAGTTATCACCTATGTCTCTGACTGTACTGTAACAGTATCACTAAGATGAGTGATACGTGTACTCTATCACAGTTATCACCTATGTCTCTGACTGTACTTTAACAGTATCACCAAGATGAGTGATACGTGTACTCTATCACAGTTATCACCTATGTCTCTGACTGTACTGTATCAGTATCACTAAGATGAGTGATACGTGTACTCTATCACAGTTATCACCTATGTCTCTGACTGTACTGTATCAGTATCACTAAGATGAGTGATACGTGTACTCTATCACAGTTATCACCTATGTCTCTGACTACTGTATCAGTATCACTAAGATGAGTGATACGTGTACTCTATCACAGTTATCACCTATGTCTCTGACTACTGTATCAGTATCACCAAGATGAGTGATATCTGTACTCTATCACAGTTATCACCTATGTCTCTGACTACTGTATCAGTATCATTAAGATGAGTGATACCTGTACTCTATCACAGTTATCACATATGTCTCTGACTGTACTGTAACAGTATCACTAAGATGAGTGATACGTGTACTCTATCACAGTTATCACCTATATCTCTGACTGTACTGTATCAGTATCACTAAGATGAGTGATACCTGTACTATATCACAGTTATCACCTATGTCTCTGACTGTACTGTAACAGTATCACTAAGATGAGTGATACGTGTACTCTATCACAGTTATCACCTATGTCTCTGACTGTACTTTAACAGTATCACCAAGATGAGTGATACGTGTACTCTATCACAGTTATCACCTATGTCTCTGACTGTACTGTATCAGTATCACTAAGATGAGTGATACGTGTACTCTATCACAGTTATCACCTATGTCTCTGACTGTACTGTATCAGTATCACTAAGATGAGTGATACGTGTACTCTATCACAGTTATCACCTATGTCTCTGACTACTGTATCAGTATCACTAAGATGAGTGATACGTGTACTCTATCACAGTTATCACCTATGTCTCTGACTACTGTATCAGTATCACTAAGATGAGTGATACGTGTACTCTATCACAGTTATCACCTATGTCTCTGACTACTGTATCAGTATCACTAAGATGAGTGATACGTGTACTCTATCACAGTTATCACCTATGTCTCTGACTACTGTAACAGTATCACCAAGATGAGTGATACGTGTACTCTATCACAGTTATCACCTATGTCTCTGACTACTGTATCAGTATCACTAAGATGAGTGATACCTGTACTCTATAACAGTTATCACCTATGTCTCTGACTACTGTATCAGTATCACTAAGATGAGTGATACGTGTACTCTATCACAGTTATCACCTATGTCTCTGACTGTACTGTAACAGTATCACTAAGATGAGTGATACGTGTACTCTATCACAGTTATCACCTATGTCCCCGACTACTGTAATAGTATCACTAAGATGAGTGATACGTGTACTCTATCACAGTTATCACCTATGTCTCTGACTGTACTGTATCAGTATCACTAAGATGAGTGATACCTGTACTCTATCATAGTTATCACCTATGTCTCTGACTACTGTATCAGTATCACTAAGATGAGTGATACGTGTACTCTATCACAGTTATCACCTATGTCTCTGACTACTGTAACAGTATCACTAAGATGAGTGATACGTGTACTCTATCACAGTTATCACCTATGTCTCTGACTACTGTATCAGTATCACTAAGATGAGTGATACGTGTACTCTATCACAGTTATCACCTATGTCTCTGACTACTGTAACAGTATCACTAAGATGAGTGATACGTGTACTCTATCACAGTTATCACCTATGTCTCTGACTACTGTATCAGTATCACTAAGATGAGTGATACGTGTACTCTATCACAGTTATCACCTATGTCTCTGACTACTGTAACAGTATCACTAAGATGAGTGATACGTGTACTCTATCACAGTTATCACCTATGTCTCTGACTACTGTAACAGTATCACTAAGATGAGTGATACGTGTACTCTATCACAGTTATCACCTATGTCTCTGACTGTACTGTATCAGTATCACTAAGATGAGTGATACGTGTACTCTATCACAGTTATCACCTATGTCTCTGACTTACTGTATCAGTATCACTAAGATGAGTGATACGTGTACTCTATCACAGTTATCACCTATGTCTCTGACTGTACTGTATCAGTATCACTAAGATGAGTGATACCTGTACTCTATCACAGTTATCACCTATGTCTCTGACTGTACTGTATCAGTATCACTAAGATGAGTGATACCTGTACTCTATCACAGTTATCACCTATGTCTCTGACTGTACTGTATCAGTATCACTAAGATGAGTGATACCTGTACTCTATCACAGTTATCACCTATGTCTCTGACTGTACTGTATCAGTATCACTAAGATGAGTGATACCTGTACTCTATCACAGTTATCACCTATGTCTCTGACTGTACTGTATCAGTATCACTAAGATGAGTGATACCTGTACTCTATCACAGTTATCACCTATGTCTCTGACTGTACTGTATCAGTATCACTAAGATGAGTGATACCTGTACTCTATCACAGTTATCACCTATGTCTCTGACTACTGTATCAGTATCACTAAGATGAGTGATACGTGTACTCTATCACAGTTATCACCTATGTCTCTGACTGTACTGTATCAGTATCACTAAGATGAGTGATACCTGTACTCTATCACAGTTATCACCTATGTCTCTGACTACTGTATCAGTATCACTAAGATGAGTGATACGTGTACTCTATCACAGTTATCACCTATGTCTCTGACTACTGTATCAGTATCACTACGATGAGTGATACGTGTACTCTATCACAGTTATCACCTATGTCCCTGACTGTACTGTATCAGTATCACTAAGATGAGTGATACGTGTACTCTATCACAGTTATCACCTATGTCTCTGACTACTGTATCAGTATCACTAAGATGAGTGATACGTGTACTCTATCACAGTTATCACCTATGTCTCTGACTACTGTAACAGTATCACTAAGATGAGTGATACCTGTACTCTATCACAGTTATCACCTATGTCTCTGATTACTGTAACAGTATCACTAAGATGAGTGATACGTGTACTCTATCACAGTTATCACCTATGTCTCTGACTACTGTATCAGTATCACTAAGATGAGTGATACGTGTACTCTATCACAGACTACTGTATCAGTATCACTAAGATGAGTGATACGTGTACTCTATCACAGTTATCACCTATGTCTCTGACTACTGTATCAGTATCACTAAGATGAGTGATACGTGTACTCTATCACAGTTATCACCTATGTCTCTGACTGTACTGTAACAGTATCACTAAGATGAGTGATACCTGTACTCTATCACAGTTATCACCTATGTCTCTGACTACTGTAACATTTATTTCAATATGATTATATAATTATGAAAAGAAAGTGATGCTCAACAATTCCTCTAATATCACAAATCCGAACAAAGGACAGACAACACAATGTATATGGTAAATAGAAAAAAGACCAAAATACAAAGATCTACAAAAACACTAAACAGAAAACTAAAGATTGAGTAACATGAACCCCATTAATTGTCACCTCAAATCATTCAATATAATACACATGTACAGCATCTGCTGATGGAAAGCAGGTCCTTTAATCATATAGGTACAAAAATGTGGCAGCTGGGTGAAATCAGTTAATAGGATCCAACCCCTACTTGGTTGAATGGATAAAACATTGGGATTGTGACAGGGTATCATTCACTGTACCAACATGGGATTGTGGCAGGGTATCATTCACTGTACCAACATAGGATTGTGGCAGGGTATCATTCACTGTACCAGCATGGGATTGTGGCAGGGTATCATTCACTGTACCAACATGGGATTGTGGCAGGGTATCATTCACTGTACCAACATGGGATTGTGGCAGGGTATCATTCACTGTACCAACATGGGATTGTGGCAGGGTATCATTCACTGTACCAACATGGGATTGTGGCAGGGTATCATTCACTGTACCAACATGGGATTGTGGCAGGGTATCATTCACTGTACCAACATGGGATTGTGGCAGGGTATCATTCACTGTACCAACATGGGATTGTGGCAGGGTATCATTCACTGTACCAACATGGGATTGTGACACGGTATCATTCACTGTACCAACATGGGATTGTGGCAGGGTATCATTCACTGTACCAACATGGGATTGTGGCAGGGTATCATTCACTGTACCAACATGGGATTGTGGCAGGGTATCATTCACTGTACCAACATGGGATTGTGGCAGGATATCATTCACTGTACCAACATGGGATTGTGGCAGGGTATCATTCACTGTACCAACATGGGATTGTGGCAGGGTATCATTCACTGTACCAACATGGGATTGTGGCAGGATATCATTCACTGTACCAACATGGGATTGTGGCAGGGTATCATTCACTGTACCAACATGGGATTGTGGCAGGGTATCATTCACTGTACCAACATGGGATTGTGGCAGGGTATCATTCACTGTACCAACATGGGATTGTGGCAGGGTATCATTCACTGTACCAACATGGGATTGTGGCAGGGTATCATTCACTGTACCATTATTCAAAATATAATTTTTAGATAATGGCTGAAAGATTGCTGATTTGGAGTTAATCAACATTTAATCTCTTCAGTCAATAGAAAAAAAAGCAAACTTAATATAAATATAACGAAGGTAATTTAATCACTTTGGCTGTCGTGGTTGTGGTCGTATGGTAATTGGATTTACAACTGCCTGTGCCATCATCAGTGGTGTAATGGTTAGCGTGCGGTATATCGTGGGTTCGAGCCTCGATCTGGTCAAACCAAAGACTATAAACTTGGTATTTGTTGTTACTCCACAAGTCACTGACAAATTCTATTTATCGAGTACACCTCGCCTGATTGAGATTCGAACTCACAACGTTAGTGTTGATAGACACTGATTGCATAGATAGTTATAAATTCAACTACTATACGATCATGACCACGACGGCCCCTCAGTAGTAATGTGGATGGCCATCAACTCAGAGAATTACTAGATTTCCGGCTAATTCAAAATAATTAAGTGTAAGAAAAATGTTTACAATATACATGTATTTACATTCACTACTAGAAGCTTAGTGGGCTGAGCCTGTGTCGCTCACCTTTCATTCTGCTTTGAGGAAACTTAATACAGAACCTTCCATTGATGCTTCCTACCAAGTTTCGGTTCATTTGGCTAAGCGGTTTCAGAGGAGACAATTTTTTAGAAATCAACCAATCAGAAACAAGAATTGCATGTGGTGGCCATGTTTGTTAACGGATCGGGACGAAATGAACACTCTTCATAGAGGACATTCCATAGATGTTTCCTACCACGTTTCGGTTTATTTGGCGCAGTGGTTTCAGAGGAGAAGATTTTTTTTAATCGGCCAATCAGATACAAGAATTGCCTATGTCGGCCATATTTTTTAACTGATCGGGACGAATTGAGTAAAATTTATAGAGGGCCTTCCATAGATGCTTCCTACTAGTGGTGCACCGATCATCGGAAACATTGACTAATCAATCGGGCGTCATCTTTCAGTGTTCTGCTTTTTATTTTTTTTGCTTTGCATTATCATTTTATTTGTGTGCTTTGCTTTGCTGTGTTTTTATGTTTCATTGCATTATGTATTACCTGCTTTGCAATTTAATTGTGCATGCTTGATAGTTATGAACATGTATGTGCTACTTGTGTCTGTATGGTTCTAATTTCAATGAATTTAAAAATCTTATTTCCTTTTGGAATGGTAAATCCTATACATGCATAGCATGTCAAAATTCTTAGTTATTCGTGAGTGGCAGTGTTCTGCTTTTTATTTTTTATTTTTTTCTGCTTTGCATTATTATTTCATTTGTGTGCTTTATTTTGTGCTTTGCTTTGCTGTGTTTTTATGTTTCATTGCATTATGTATTACCTGCTTTGCAATTTAATTGTGCATGCTTGATATTTATGAACATGTATGTGCTACTTGTGTCTGTATGTAAATGTATTGTATATGTTTTTATGTCGGTTCAAAAGCTCATTGTTTGTGTCTTGCCGACTTTAAATAAAACTTATTTGATTTGATTTGATCATCCGATCCGATGATCGATACTTAAACCTTGTGGTCGATTCTGATTCTATAGTGTCTAAAATATATATGTTTAACTCTAATCTTTGGTTGTTGGTTTTTTTGTCTCTATACTGACAAAAATATTGCAGTTTTATCCCAGCTGGGTTTGTTTATGGCCCTCATACTGACAAACATCTGGCAGTTTTGTCCAAGTGTACTTTTGACACTCAGTCAATACACATATTTGGACTAGTCTATTATTTATCTACTTCCCGGAATAGTCCATTTTATATCAGGTGTTACATATTATATGGAAAACGATCTTTTTTTGTTTTGTTCTAAGTTCAATGTTTACAAATGGAAAAATTGTAGTTTGTAAATATATTTGATTTTATTCAAATCTTTACTTTTGTCAATACACATATTTGGACTAGTCTATTATTTATCTATCTACATATGGAAAACGATCTTTTGTTTTGTTATAAGTCTATAATGTTTACTAATGGAAAAATTATAGTTTATAAATTTATGATACAATTTTATTCATATCTTTACTTTTGTCAATCATACTCTTGAAATAAAGACTATTTGATTAATATATAATAATACATTTAGCAGGCAAGTGTCACCGATGATCGACATCGGTCGATGTTGATAAAACGATCATCGATCTTGAAAATGTTACCGATTCTCATCACTACTTCCTACCAAGTTTCGGTTCATTTGGCCAAGTGGTTTCAGAGGAGAAGATTTTTAAAAAACGGCCAATCAGAAACAAGAATTGCCTTTGGCGGCCATATTTGCTAATGGATCGGGGCAAAGTGTGCAATCTTTAGAGAGGACCTTCCATAGATGCTTCCTACCAAGTTTCTGTTTCAGAGGAGAAGATTAAAATGTGAAAAGCTAATCTACGACAGACGACGGACGCCAAGTGATGGCAAAAGCTCACGTTGCCTTTGGCAAGGTGGGTTAAAAATGAAGGAACGAAATGACTAGGGGGCGAAAGGGATTCGAGACAAAATCCGGATTCCATAACTAGTTACTATACGAATAAAAAGTAAATTAAAAAAAACCTTTTACGTTTATTCTGGAAACACAGACGTTCCATCTTAAAGTCTTTAGTAAAGACAAAATGCGCAATGCAACTTCTTCAACCCCCACAATGACCAGACGACGCCACGTTCGAAGGGGCGTTTTCCGCAGCAAATCAACATATGATTGACAATATAGAAAAAAACACCCTTTTAGTCAATCAGATGATTGTTGTTCTCCAAGTCTTAATTGAAGCATAAACAACACGAGAAAAAGTTGTACTCGAATTGAAAAACGTTGGCGTCAATTATTCATTTTTAATAAATAAAAAATATCACAATCATTCAGATCATTTCTATGAATTTCAATATTTAATACACAACTACCTTCAACAAATGGATGCAGAAAGGACGGTTATGTTGGGAAAGATAAATCTGTCGGCGAATTACAAACTCCATTCCTAAACCAACTGTTGAAATTTCGTCCTGTCCAAGAAATATTTGTATTTTTGTAAGTATTTAGTAACTTACACATTGAACAAAATGTACGTTTTACTTTGTTTTCTAGCAATATATATTTGTCCTTTTCTTTTAGTATTGAAATGTACTCAGTCTTATTAGTGCCAAGCTGCTTCAGATATCCCCCCAGCATGTTTGGGCTGTCGTAATGTTTTGTGTTGACGAATGTGTTCTTCGGAACCAAATTATCAACATTCGGAGCTCCTCGGTACACATAGATCACATTGTTGTTATCTAGAAATCCATGGAATAACTTTTCAGTTATATAATCTCTACATATACTATTTTCAAATCCAAGATAAAATTTATAATCGTCAGAAAATGATAAATGACATTCCGCCATTGATTTTTTTTCACAGAATGTCTTGTTGGAACCACATTTTCCGAACACATCAACTTGGACATACCTCTGCAATTCTTTAACATACAAATGTCGGTTGGATTGTGTTTCACAATTACTTACGACCCATGCAGCAAATTTTCGTTTCTTTGAGAAAATATTGGAATAATTCTTATTTGATGGTTTTTCAGTCAATTTTGTTAATCTTTGATTAACAATTTCGCTGTCAGAACGATAAGTAGCAGACCAGTCAAACATTTTACTCCATTTCTTTGACAGCGGTTTGTCATTGACCGGACTTTCAGTATTCCACAATATCCAGATTTGTCCTTCTGGTTTTGGCGGGACCTCTGAACCTAGCAGACGATAGTGGAATATTATGGCGTCGTTGTTAGTCATATTTTCCAGCCCGGAAGTTAATCCACAATTTTTGAACTCGCACTGATTAAAATCGAATGAGTTTGGAAGCCAGTGCAAATTTTTGTACCATGCAATATTGATCAATCGCTTTGCTGATTTCTGCGCATGACTGATATTGAAATGTTGTTCCTTTTTTGTGTCGTTATTATTGGTAGAATTTCTAACGCACAGTTGAATCCAAGTTTCAATGAAAATGAAAAGAATAATGTAAATACTTGTCGCTGCTAGTACCAGCCAGCAAATGTTTCGTCTGTTGTTGGTATATGCTGAAAGTAAAACGAGTAGTTTATGAAACAACGGATTCTCTACTTGTTGTTAGCCATCTTGAAATGAAAGCAAAAAATAGTCAATTAATGTTATAGATATACTAATGAAAGGATGTACACATTTGTCTATAAGAAGCAGCAACTGTTTACCCTTCGAGATCACCTAGCTTCACCCTGTTTTTTGGTGGGATCCTTGTTGCTCATATTTTTGGATTTCTGTGTTGTCTTATCTTATGTCTTTATGTTATGAGTTCTGTGTTGTCCTATCTTATGTCTTTATGTTATGAGTTCTGTGTTGTGATGTCTTATGTCTTTATGTTATGAGTTCTGTGTTGTCCTATCTTATGTCTTTATGTTATGAGTTCTGTGTTGTCCTATCTTATGTCTTTATGTTATGAGTTCTGTGTTGTGATGTCTTATGTCTTTATGTTATGAGTTCTGTGTTGTGATGTCTTATGTCTTTATGTTATGAGTTCTGTGTTGTGATGTCTTATGTCTTTATGTTATGAGTTCTGTGTTGTGATGTCTTATGTCTTTATGCTATGAGTTCTGTGTTGTGATGTCTTATGTCTTTATGTTATGAGTTCTGTGTTGTGATGTCTTATGTCTTTATGTTATGAGTTCTGTGTTGTGATGTCTTATGTTTGTTTGCGCATAGTGGTGTCCAACACATAGTGTGTTGTGCTTTTGTTTTGTTTTTCTTCGTACCCCATGTTGCCAGTTTCTCTGGATTGTCCATTTTTTATTGCCCTTTCGGTATTCTCTAACGTTTATTTTCTTCCGAAACCGACGTTTGAGGCGAAAGAAAGCCAAGCAGCTGAACGACCAAAACAACCAATAGCCATTGCGACAGCCGTGTCACCCTTGCTTGCCTTGAGCATACATAAGGCGCGTTCTCCCAATTATTTCTTGATAAAGACGAGATAATTTGTGGATTTTGTTCAGTTTTCTGATGAACTTTAATTTGCATCACCCAGAGTAAGCTTGTCTAAATTTTGAATGTTGTGCGCGGGAAAATGTACAAGTGTTTAAAACGTCAAGCAAAATGTTTAATACCCACAACGTTACCACTGACCGATACTCGTAGATTATCAATGAGGTGCAAGCTTAAAATATCACAAATACAGCCAAACCTGCCTTAAAGGGCACCTCTATATAACAAATCACTGTCTATAAAGGATAGTCTTATTACATTGTTCCCATTAATGAATAGTACATTTAATTTCAACCTGTATTATAAAGGGCAACTGCTTATAAAGGCCACATTTTCAGGTTCCCTTGAGTGAGCTTTATATACAGGTTTGACTGCATATATTTTAATTAGAATCTATCCCTTTATTACAGGGTTGTATTTAGCTGGGTACCAATGACCCTTTTATTACGGGACTATTGTTAGCAAGGTACCAATTACAGCGTCTAACAATTATACATGCATAAATGTTACATAGTTGAAATCAATGTAATAAATGTCAACTAAAATATTTCAAAATTAAAATACAATGTAGTTATGAAAATATATAAGAATGGAAAATAAACGGACCCATAAATTAAATACATGTATACTGAAAAATATATATCTCTTTGCATTGTTGTATGATTATGTGTAACTTGGTGAAGGCATTCCGAATTAGGTAAACATGTCGAATTTTATACAATGTAATACTTCATATTCAACGTTTAGATAATTCTAAAAGCAAAATTGATTGATTGGTAGATCTCAATTTTTTTTCGGTTCATGCACCACATTTTTGAGTTTATTTCGAATGAACCGAACAAAAAATTGTGATCAATCCTTATAAATTAATTTCTAATTAATTTGTTGTCCTAAAAATATTTTGTCGGATAATAATGGCTTAAAGAATTAAAATTAAGATTTTTCCCAATTGAGACCCTAACATGTGACTTCCGGTTTAAAATTTTGTCTATGGAAAATAACATCAATTTTTTATCCAATCAAAATCTCTTAAACACATCAAATTAATTTATTTGGTGTTTAATGCCAACTTTAGCAATATGTCAGCTATATCGTGGCGCCTAAAAGCAAAAATGGACGCGAATCTGTGCAGGTTTGTTTTTATCGTTTATTTATATATGTGTATTGTCTTTGTAGATCCAATTATCAGGAGGGGGCTATTAGGGATCCCATTATCAGGAGGGGGCTATTAGGGATCCCATTAACCGGTTTTACACCGCTACATTTTTGTACCTGTCCCCAAGCCATAACCTGGATTTGTCGAGGTCTTTTTTATACGAAACAATTCGAGGCGAGATGTGATTTTTCTTTTTTTTTTAATATTGGTGGAATTGTCATTAAAAATAACAACATAAATTTTGGGATTGTTTCGTTTAAGGTAGCACTATACAAAAATTGATATTTTTTCATCAAAATTTTTTTTAATCAATTTTTATTTTATTATAACATTCTTGATTACATAGGTGAAAAAAATAATTCAGATATGATGTACCATTAATGAGCATTACTTTTAATTAGTTTTGTAAACAAACACATGTGCTTGAATCAGAGATGATAAAAACAAGTGGGCGGTCCTTAATTGTTTATCTATTGGATAATTTGATAGTTTTATGACCACTGACCAGTAATACTTGAGATAAGAGAACATTCCATTAAATAAAGGGGAAAGCAGCATGGATGTAGCTAACTTTTCACCAATACCAAAAGAAATAAATTAGTTATTTGCAATGGAATTTATTTCAAAATATCTAATGTATAATTTTCATTTAGTAAAATCCAACTAAAAGGGAAGAATACACATAATGAGCAAACTAAGGTTCCAGGTGATTCCTGTTATAATTAGTGGTTCACGTCTTGTCAGTGGAGGTGGAGTTTTGACCTTATCAGTAGGCAGTTAACCTCAAGTAAGGTCTGAGTGATGTAACTTCTCCCGCCAATTTCATGTGTTTGCTGCACAGGTTGTGCATTTTCCAGCTATATTTAGAGTTTGTGTGAAGAAATTCTATCTTTCTGGTCAAATCATTGTTGATTTCTGATTCAAGGTCAATCCTGAAGTGTTCCCATGGCACATTTGTGACTTTTATTCAAGAAAATGGGGTACAAAGAGGAAAATTACAATTTTTGGGATTTTTCCACTACAATTTTTGACATAAAATGTCGACTTTGAATGAAATTAGCTCCTGCATTGGTACCCCTAGAGGCTTAGTTTTGGTATATGTTGTTCTTAGACCTATTATCTGCAAAACCGTGTCTCAGATTTCTGATAGAATTAATAGAACAAATTCTACGCACAATTAAAGTTGGTGAAATCTTATGAAGTCAGGCTGTATACACATAATGGGGCTTTAAGAGAGATTGAAACATCGCAGGAAAAATCTGAGACACAGTTTTGGAGGTCATGCTGTGTTGATTAAGAAATTGTAAAAAGTTTTACCATTTGAATAAACATGAAACAGATAATTTTGGTCAAGTGTGCACATCAAGATTTTGCAACTAATTGCATAATAATTAATTATGTACTTGTTGCATAATCATAATATTATAATCAGTGGAAAGATATATCTTTCTTCTTTCAAATGGTACCTCATTTGTTAATTTTGATGCAATATTAAGAAAGTTACAGCCGTTTTCAGATGGAAGATTGGAGGGGAAAAATCTTTGTATAGTGCTACCTTAAATCGCATGAATGTGGCTTAAATAAATATTTTATAAACCAACTTACCACTGCACGAATCATACAATTGCATATTCACATATTTGTAGTAAATGTCGTCAACCTTTTTTTCTTGGTCTAACTCTTCTATATATGTACACCCCGGGCCCTAAAGGCAACAAGTTCACTTCCGTGTTTTATATGGGGAAATTACAACGTTGAAGGACACCGAATCCCCCAGATGTATTAATTAATTATTATGTGCTTCCAATGCATGTTTAAATAAAATTACGTATTTTACTTATGTACGAATAATTTGCCGTTATAATTTTTTAATGAGTGTTTGTTTGATGGTGTTTAACGCCACTTTCAACAATATTTTAGTTAGATCGTGGCGGTCAGTTTTATTGGTGGAGGAAACCGGAGGACCCGGAGAAAACCACCGAACTGTGGCAAGTCACTGACAAAAATCAAATAATGTTGTACACCTCGCCCTGATCGAGATTGAAACGCACAGCATCAGTGGTGACAGGCACTGATTGCATAGGTAGTTGTAAATCCAACTACCATACGACCACGACGGATGTTACGGATGTTTATATTCATACATTAATTACTTATTACTAGTATATGCCTGCAATATATGTTTGAATAAAAGTATAATGTTGCCGTGTTCAAATCTCCAACATGTGAATTATTTCTTCATTGAGCACATTTTAGATGTAACCAACGTAGTTCTACATATTTAAAAAATGATAAAAATACATATGTACTTCTTCGATTTACGGATTCTGATTACCCCTTTGGTATCTTGAAACTCTTCTTCATGAACTTATAAAAGCCTCCACGATTTTAGTTTTCTAATCATTGGGTAACAATAAAAGAAAAAAGGACAGGTCATATGCAATGATGTGTATTTAGTTTTCTAAACACATTCAGTTTTCTTCATATTGCAAGTGGTAGAATTCCGTTTCCAATTATTGTTCAGCCAAATTCTCTTCTCTTCAAAATTCAAATAGTTTTTGTTCCCATATCAAAATCTGGTTGCCTTCAAAAATATTATACCGAAGTATTAGTATCCCCCAAAATATCAGGACTGTCGTGGGCGTGCTCGTATGGCAGTTGTAATCAGTACATATCACCACTAAAGTTGTTCAACAATACAATATGCTTAATATAAAGCACAAACAAATGGGCACATATGGCATTTCCGCATTTTATTTTAAGAAAGTTTTTTTTTCATTTCCGCAATCTCGGGTTTTTTATATATTTTTTTCCCGCATTTTACCTGATAATAGAATATTAGATCTCAATTTGTATCCATCATATAACTCACAGCTCACTTCTTCTGAAGAAACAAATAGAGGCAAACTTTGCTTGGTCTTAGATGAACTGCAACACTGGTTTAAATATTTTACATGAATTCGAACATCTTAGTGATTTATTCTATGCTCAAAGATAAGTATTAATAGTAACAGCGAGCGATGCTCAAACGAGATAGACACAAGAGTGCCCAATTCAATGGGAAGTGTCTATGAAGCAACGTCTCATGTAAGTAAGAGGGGGTTTGCTCGAGAAACATTACCCGATGTTTGCAAACCAGAAGAGAACTGTAAAGGTAAGTCAATGGGAAGTGTCTATGAAGCAACGTCTCATGTAAGTAAGAGGGGGTTTGCTCGAGAAACATTACCCGATGTTTGCAAACCAGAAGATAACTGTAAAGGTAAGTCAATGGGAAGTGTCTATGAAGCAACGTCTCATGCACGTAAGAGGGGGTTTGCTCGAGAAACATTACCCGATGTTGGCAAACCAGAAGATAACTGTAAAGGTAAGTCAATGGGAAGTGTCTATGAAGCAACGTCTCATGCACGTAAGAGGGGGTTTGCTCGAGAAACATTACCCGATGTTTGCAAACCAGTAGAGAACTGTAAAGGTAAGTCAATGGGAAGTGTCCATGGGGCAACGTCTCATGTAAGTAAGAGGGGGTTTGCTCGAGAAACATTACCCGATGTTTGCAAACCAGAAGATAACTGTAAAGGTAAGTCAATGGGCAGTGTCTATGAAGCAACCTCTCATGTAAGTAAGAGGGGGTTTGTTCGAGAAACATTACCCGATGGTTGCAAACCAGAAGAGAACTGTAAAGGTAAGTCAATGGGAAGTGTCTATGAAGCAACGTCTCATTTAAGTAAGAGGGGGTTTGCTCGAGAAACATTACCCGATGTTTGCAAACCAGAAGATAACTGTAAAGGTAAGTCAATGGGCAGTGTCTATGAAGCAACGTCTCATGTAAGTAAGAGGGGGTTTGCTCGAGAAACATTACCCGATGTTTGCAAACCAGAAGATAACTGTAAAGGTAAGTCAATGGGCAGTGTCTATGAAGCAACGTCTCATGTAAGTAAGAGGGGGTTTGCTCGAGAAACATTACCCGATGTTTGCAAACCAGAAGATAACTGTAAAGGTAAGTCAATGGGAAGTGTCTATGAAGCAACGTCTCATGTAAGTAAGAGGGGGTTTGCTCGAGAAACATTACCCGATGTTTGCAAACCAGAAGAGAACTGTAAAGGTAAGTCAATGGGAAGTGTCTATGAAGCAACGTCTCATGTAAGTAAGAGGGGGTTTGCTCGAGAAACATTACCCGATGTTGGCAAACCAGAAGATAACTGTAAAGGTAAGTCAATGGGCAGTGTCTATGAAGCAACGTCTCATGCACGTAAGAGGGGGTTTGCTCGAGAAACATTACCCGATGTTGGCAAACCAGAAGATAACTGTAAAGGTAAGTCAATGGGAAGTGTCTATGAAGCAACGTCTCATGCACGTAAGAGGGGGTTTGCTCGAGAAACATTACCCGATGTTTGCAAACCAGTAGAGAACTGTAAAGGTAAGTCAATGGGAAGTGTCTATGGGGCAACGTCTCATGTAAGTAAGAGGGGGTTTGCTCGAGAAACATTGCCAGATGTTTGCAAACCAGAAGATAACTGTAAAGGTAAGTCAATGGGCAGTGTCTATGAAGCAACCTCTCATGTAAGTAAGAGGGGGTTTGCTCGAGAAACATTACCCGATGTTTGCAAACCAGAAGAGAACTGTAAAGGTAAGTCAATGGGAAGTGTCTATGAAGCAACGTCTCATGTAAGTAAGAGGGGGTTTGCTCGAGAAACATTACCCGATGTTTGCAAACCAGAAGAGAACTGTAAAGGTAAGTCAATGGGAAGTGTCTATGAGGCAACGTCTCATGTAAGTAAGAGGGGGTTTGCTCGAGAAACATTACCCGATGTTTGCAAACCAGAAGATAACTGTAAAGGTAAGTCAATGGGAAGTGTCTATGAAGCAACGTCTCATGTAAGTAAGAGGGGGTTTGCTCGTGAAACATAACCCGATGTTTGCAAACCAGAAGATAACTGTAAAGGTAAGTCAATGGGCAGTGTCTATGAAGCAACGTCTCATGTAAGTAAGAGGGGGTTTGCTCGTGAAACATTACCCGATGTTTGCAAACCAGAAGATAACTGTAAAGGTAAGTCAATGGGAAGTGTCTATGAAGCAACGTCTCGTGTAAGTAAGGAGGGGTTTGCTCGAGAAACATTACCCGATGTTTGCAAACCAGAAGATAACTGTAAAGGTAAGTCAATGGGCAGTGTCTATGAAGCAACGTCTCATGTAAGTAAGAGGGGGTTTGCTCGTGAAACATTACCCGATGTTTGCAAACCAGAAGATAACTGTAAAGGTAAGTCAATGGGCAGTGTCTATGAAGCAACGTCTCATGTAAGTAAGAGGGGGTTTGCTCGTGAAACATTACCCGATGTTTGCAAACCAGAAGATAACTGTAAAGGTAAGTCAATGGGAAGTGTCTATGAAGCAACGTCTCGTGTAAGTAAGGAGGGGTTTGCTCGAGAAACAATACCCGATGTTTGCAAACCAGAAGATAACTGTAAAGGTAAGTCAATGGGCAGTGTCTATGAAGCAACGTCTCATGTAAGTAAGAGGGGGTTTGCTCGTGAAACATTACCCGATGTTTGCAAACCAGAAGATAACTGTAAAGGTAAGTCAATGGGCAGTGTCTATGAAGCAACGTCTCATGTAAGTAAGAGGGGGTTTGCTCGTGAAACATTACCCGATGTTTGCAAACCAGAAGATAACTGTAAAGGTAAGTCAATGGGAAGTGTCTATGAAGCAACGTCTCATGTAAGTAAGAGGGGGTTTGCTCGTGAAACATTACCCGATGTTTGCAAACCAGAAGATAACTGTAAAGGTAAGTCAATGGGCAGTGTCTATGAAGCAACGTCTCATGTAAGTAAGAGGGGGTTTGCTCGAGAAACATTACCCGATGTTTGCAAACCAGAAGATAACTGTAAAGGTAAGTCAATGGGCAGTGTCTATGAAGCAACGTCTCATGTAAGTAAGAGGGGGTTTGCTCGTGAAACATTACCCGATGTTTGCAAACCAGAAGATAACTGTAAAGGTAAGTCAATGGGCAGTGTCTATGAAGCAACGTCTCATGTAAGTAAGAGGGGGTTTGCTCGAGAAACATTACCCGATGTTTGCAAACCAGAAGATAACTGTAAAGGTAAGTCAATGGGCAGTGTCTATGAAGCAACGTCTCATGTAAGTAAGAGGGGGTTTGCTCGTGAAACATTACCCGATGTTTGCAAACCAGAAGATAACTGTAAAGGTAAGTCAATGGGCAGTGTCTATGAAGCAACGTCTCATGTAAGTAAGAGGGGGTTTGCTCGAGAAACATTACCCGATGTTTGCAAACCAGAAGATAACTGTAAAGGTAAGTCAATGGGAAGTGTCTATGAAGCAACCTCTCATGTAAGTAAGAGGGGGTTTGCTCGAGAAACATTACCCGATGTTTGCAAACCAGAAGATAACTGTAAAGGTAAGTCAATGGGAAGTGTCTATGAAGCAACGTCTCATGTAAGTAAGAGGGGGTTTGCTCGAGAAACATTACCCGATGTTTGCAAACCAGAAGATAACTGTAAAGGTAAGTCAATGGGAAGTGTCTATGAAGCAACGTCTCATGTAAGTAAGAGGGGGTTTGCTCGAGAAACATTACCCGATGTTGGCAAACCAGAAGATAACTGTAAAGGTAAGTCAATGGGAAGTGTCTATGAAGCAACGTCTCATGTAAGTAAGAGGGGGTTTGCTCGAGAAACATTACCCGATGTTGGCAAACCAGAAGATAACTGTAAAGGTAAGTCAATGGGAAGTGTCTATGAAGCAACGTCTCATGTAAGTAAGAGGGGGTTTGCTCGAGAAACATTACCCGATGTTGGCAAACCAGAAGAGAACTGTAAAGGTAAGTCAATGGGAAGTGTCTATGAAGCAACGTCTCATGTAAGTAAGAGGGGGTTTGCTCGAGAAACATTACCGATGTTTGCAAACCAGAAGATAACTGTAAAGGTAAGTCAATGGGAAGTGTCTATGAAGCAACGTCTCATGTAAGTAAGAGGGGGTTTGCTCGAGAAACATTACCCGATGTTTGCAAACCAGAAGATAACTGTAAAGGTAAGTCAATGGGCAGTGTCTATGAAGCAACGTCTCATGTAAGTAAGAGGGGGTTTGCTCGAGAAACATTACCCGATGTTTGCAAACCAGAAGATAACTGTAAAGGTAAGTCAATGGGCAGTGTCTATGAAGCAACGTCTCATGTAAGTAAGAGGGGGTTTGCTCGAGAAACATTACCCGATGTTTGCAAACCAGAAGATAACTGTAAAGGTAAGTCAATGGGAAGTGTCTATGAAGCAACGTCTCATGTAAGTAAGAGGGGGTTTGCTCGAGAAACATTACCCGATGTTTGCAAACCAGAAGATAACTGTAAAGGTAAGTCAATGGGAAGTGTCTATGAAGCAACGTCTCGTGTAAGTAAGAGGGGGTTTGCTCGAGAAACATTACCCGATGTTTGCAAACCAGAAGATAACTGTAAAGGTAAGTCAATGGGAAGTGTCTATGAAGCAACGTCTCATGTAAGTAAGAGGGGGTTTGCTCGTGAAACATTACCCGATGTTTGCAAACCAGAAGATAACTGTAAAGGTAAGTCAATGGGAAGTGTCTATGAAGCAACGTCTCGTGTAAGTAAGAGGGGGTTTGCTCGAGAAACATTACCCGATGTTTGCAAACCAGAAGATAACTGTAAAGGTAAGTCAATGGGAAGTGTCTATGAAGCAACGTCTCATGTAAGTAAGAGGGGGTTTGCTCGAGAAACATTACCCGATGTTTGCAAACCAGAAGATAACTGTAAAGGTAAGTCAATGGGAAGTGTCTATGAAGCAACGTCTCATGTAAGTAAGAGGGGGTTTGCTCGAGAAACATTACCCGATGTTTGCAAACCAGAAGATAACTGTAAAGGTAAGTCAATGGGCAGAGTCTATGAAGCAACGTCTCATGTAAGTAAGAGGGGGTTTGCTCGAGAAACATTACCCGATGTTTGCAAACCAGAAGATAACTGTAAAGGTAAGTCAATGGGCAGAGTCTATGAAGCAACGTCTCATGTAAGTAAGAGGGGGTTTGCTCGAGAAACATTACCCGATGTTTGCAAACCAGAAGATAACTGTAAAGGTAAGTCAATGGGAAGTGTCTATGAAGCAACGTCTCGTGTAAGTAAGAGGGGGTTTGCTCGAGAAACATTACCCGATGTTTGCAAACCAGAAGATAACTGTAAAGGTAAGTCAATGGGAAGTGTCTATGAAGCAACGTCTCGTGTAAGTAAGAGGGGGTTTGCTCGAGAAACATTACCCGATGTTTGCAAACCAGAAGATAACTGTAAAGGTAAGTCAATGGGAAGTGTCTATGAAGCAACGTCTCATGTAAGTAAGAGGGGGTTTGCTCGAGAAACATTACCCGATGTTGGCAAACCAGAAGATAACTGTAAAGGTAAGTCAATGGGAAGTGTCTATGAAGCAACGTCTCATGTAAGTAAGAGGGGGTTTGCTCGAGAAACATTACCCGATGTTGGCAAACCAGAAGATAACTGTAAAGGTAAGTCAATGGGAAGTGTCTATGAAGCAACGTCTCGTGTAAGTAAGAGGGGGTTTGCTCGAGAAACATTACCCGATGTTTGCAAACCAGAAGATAACTGTAAAGGTAAGTCAATGGGAAGTGTCTATGAAGCAACGTCTCGTGTAAGTAAGAGGGGGTTTGCTCGAGAAACATTACCCGATGTTTGCAAACCAGAAGATAACTGTAAAGGTAAGTCAATGGGAAGTGTCTATGAAGCAACGTCTCATGTAAGTAAGAGAGAAGTACGTAAAGGTATGTCAAGTCATCACAGCGTTGGGGCTGTGAATTCAAGAAGTATGAACAATCGAGAATCAAGCATAGAACGTGGAACACATGTTTCTAATGATGATGATACATGCAGTGAAATAAATCATAGTAATGACGAGTTGGAGAAGGAACAAAGAAATGACACCACCTTAAAATTAATTTTTATCGTGGAAGGAAAATAACTTGAAACCCAGTTGGGCAGAGGTATCAAAATACGGAACCGAAGTTAAGTATTATTGGAATAGAATAGACTCTCTCGAAATAAAAGAGAACATTGTTTGTAGAAAGTGGGAAACTGAAGATGGTCAAACTATAACATGGCAAATAGTAGTCCGAGATTCCTCTGCCGTCTAACGGCTTTTATGGATTTTCTGTAGCCGTTGGACGTCAGAGCGCTATATATACGGAAAACAGCTGATTTGCCTCCCCAGCTCTGGGTCGGCACATTTCCACGTTTCGTGGCTATCGGATTTTATTATCTATCAGAAACCCTTATATAAATCGCTTCACCAATCATTTTTCTATTCATTCATAACCATCTTACCCTCAGAAAGTGGTGTTACACTCCATTACAGAACGATTTTGCCTTAGATCCTATTATTCCGCCATTTGACTTCCATTTTCGAATCTACAAACGTGATCTCGCGATATTAACTGAATGATAACAGTAACGCATTGCATGATGGGAGCTACTTAATTCAGCGCACCAAATTATTTGAGCATTATTTGCATACGTAAACAACATTCAAATCACATGGAAGACGATACATTTAAGCGTATTCTGTAGGACAAACAGTCCATCTATAGATCAAAACAGAGCAGAAGGAAATAATACAGAATGTGTTGGAAAGAAAAGATTCAATGGCAGAGTGTTACCAACGGGCTTCGGAAAGAGCATGTGTTACGTCCCCCCTTTTTGGACAAGGTACTACATCATTTTTTTTTCTTATGGTTATCTGTAATTCACTATTGCTGTTAAAATCATTACCAATCAATATACTCAACTGTATTAAATTTTATGTTAATTGTTCTGCCTTAACAGGCGTGTATGATTGGCAATACAAATATTTGTTTGTTTGTTTATATGCAAATCATCTCCCATGATACATTGCGGTAATCGTGGTTTTCTCGTAGTCACGTGACAAATGTTTGAAAAATGGAAGACAAATGGCGGAATCATAGGATCTAAGGCAAAATCGTGCTGTAATGGAGTGTAGCACCACTTTCTGAGGGTAAGATGGTTATGAATGAATAGAAAAATGATTGGTGAAGCGATTTATATAAGGGTTTCTGATAGAAAATAAAATCCGATAGCCACGAAACGTGGAAATGTGCTGACCCAGAGTTGGAGAAGCAATTCCGCTGCTTTCCGTATGTATAGCGCTCTGACGTCCAACGGCTACAGAAAATCCATAAAAGCCGTTAGACGGCAGAAGAATCTCGGACTAGGCAAATAGTTATACCGTATAACTTGAAAACTTCCGTTTTACAACAATTACACGACCCTGGGGACATTTGGGGGTAAAGAAGACCCTTAGTAAAGTAAGGCACAGACATTTTTGGTGTCCGAAAATATGTAGAGTACTAGTGTAAAAAGTGTGATTTATGTGCTAGCCGAAAGTGACCCCCTGCGAGTCCTAAAGCGCCTATGCGGCAATCCAATGTAGATGCCCCTCTGGAGAGAATAGCCATTGATGTAATGGGTCCCCTCCCAACCTCAACAGTTGGTAATAAATATCTCCTGGTGATTGGGGATTATTTTACAAAATTTGTTCATGCAGACCCTATGCGAAATCAAGAGGCGGACATTGTAGCTAAGAAATTGATTGAAAATTGCATTACAATATTTGGCATCCCGATGCAAATACATACTGACCAGGGAACTAACTTTGAATCAAATTTATTTAAAGCATTATGTAAATATTTGGAGATAGACAAAACTAGGACAACGGTCATGAGACCACAGTCGGACGGCATACCAAGAGATATATGCGAACCATTGAAGACATATTGTCTTCCTTTGTATGCACACACCAAAAAGATTGGGACAAATACATCCCTTTATTTATGATGGCTTATAGGTCATCGGTTCATGAAACAACGGGAGTCACCCCTTGTCGCATGATGTTTGGACACGAGATAAATTTACGTCGATCTCGTATTGGCGAGAGTTTTTCAAGACCAGAGGCTCTCAAGAGCCTGTATCGTTCACCTGGTTATAAAAAAAACCAATTGGCCCTATGTAAAAACTATGTCCTGCAGTGGTAGTCATCTTGGAATTACGATCAACATAAAAAACACAAAGTTTGCAAAGGACCTTCCAATGATTGATGCACAGTTTAGGTTCAATCAGTGCAATAGCTTCAGAGAAGAAGATATTTCTGTATTTTCCCGATATGGTCCTGTGTTAATACTATGACCTGTGGTGGCAGCCATCTTGGATTTCCGATCGGCATAAAAAACAGAGGACCTTCCAATGATCATTCCTGGGCAGTTTGGTTTCAGAGAAGAAGCATTTTGAAACATTTTTCCCATAGGGTCCAATGTTAAACTAAGTCCTGCCGTAGCCGCCATTTTGAATTTCATATCAGAACAAAAAACGTAAAGTTTGTAGAGGACCATCCAATGAACATTCATGTACAGTTTGGCTTTAATCATATTTGTAGTTTCTGAGGAGAAGGCATTTGAACATTTTCCCATAGGGTCCAATGTTAATCTATGTATTGCGGTGGCGGCCATCTTGGATTTCCGATCGACATAAAAAACATAAACTTTGTAGAGGACCTTCCAATGATCATTCCTGGGCAGATTGGTTTCAACTGTCCTAGTGGTTTCAGAGAAGAAGCGTTTTGAAACATTTTCCCCATAGGGTCCAATGTTAAACTAAGTCCTGCCGTAGCCGCCATTTTGAATTTCATATCGGAACAAAAAACGTAAAGTTTGTAGAGGACCATCCAATGAACATTCATGTACAGTTTGGCTTTAATAATATTTGTAGTTTCTGAGAAGAAGGCATTTGAACATTTTCCCATAGGGTCCAATGTTAATCTATGTATTGCGGTGGCGGCCATCTTGGATTTCCGATCGACTTAAAAAACATAAAATTTGTAGAGGACCTTCCAATGATCATTCCTGGGCAATTTGGTTTCAATTGTCCAAGTGGTTTCAGAGAAGAAGCGTTTTGAAACATTTTTCCCATAGGGTCCAATGTTAAACTAAGTCCTGCCGTAGCCGCCATTTTGAATTTCATACCGGAACAAAAAACATAAGTTTGTAGAGGACCATCTAATGAACATTCATGTACAGTTTGGCTTTAATCATATTTGTAGTTTCTGAGAAGAAGGCATTTGAATATTTTCCCATAGGGTCCAATGTTTATCTATGTCCTGCGGTGGCGCCATCTTGAATTTTCGATCGGCATAAAAAAAACATAAACTTTGTAGAGGACCTTCCAATGACTATTCCTGGGCAGTTTGGTTTCAATTGTCCTAGTGGTTTCAGAGAAGAAGCGTTTTGAAACATTTTCCCCATAGGGTCCAATGTTAATCTATGTATTGCGGTGGCGGCCATCTTGGATTTCCGATCGACATAAAAAACATATATTTTGTAGAGGACCTTCCAATGATCATTCCTGGCAGTTTGGTTTCAATTGTCCAAGTGGTTTCAGAGAAGAAGCGTTTTGAAACATTTTTCCCATAGGGTCCAATGTTAAACTAAGTCCTGCCGTAGCCGCCATTTTGAATTTCATATCGGAACAAAAAACCTTGAGATTGTAGAAGACCGTCCAATGAACATTCATGTACAGTTTGGCTTTAATCATATTTGTAGTTTCTGAGGAGAAGGCATTTGAACATTTTCCCATAAGGTCCAATGTTAATCTATGTATTGCGGTGGCGGCCATCTTGGATTTCCGATCGACATAAAAAACATAAACTTTGTAGAGGACCTTCCAATGATCATTCCTGGGCAGATTGGTTTCAACTGTCCTAGTGGTTTCAGAGAAGAAGCGTTTTGAAACATTTTCCCCATAGGGTCCAATGTTAAACTAAGTCCTGCCGTAGCCGCCATTTTGAATTTCATATCGGAACAAAAAACCTTGAGATTGTAGAAGACCGTCCAATGAACATTCATGTACAGTTTGGCTTTAATCATATTTGTAGTTTCTGAGAAGAAGGCATTTGAACATTTTCCCATAGGGTCCAATGTTAATCTATGTCCTGCGATGGTGGCCATCTTGGATTTCCGATCGGCATAAAAAACAGAAACTTGGTAAAGGACATTCCAATGATCATTCATTTACAGTTTGGGTTCAGTCAGTTCATTAGTTTCAGAGAAGAAGATCTTTGAAATTTCAGCCAATCAGAGCATATTATTGGCCCTGGCAGCCATATTAAATATCCGACTGGAACAAAAAACAGTAACTTTGTAGAGGACCATCCAAGGAACATTCCTGCTAAGTTTGGTTCCAATCGGCCCAGTGGTTTCGGAGAAGAAGCTTGAAATGTGAAATGTTTACAGACGACAGACAACGGACGCCAAGTGATGGCAATAGTTCACCTGGACCTTTGGTCCAGGTGAACTAAAAAGGTATATGAAAATGCCCCAGACTACATTCGTGATTTATAAAATATGGTTGACAAAGTTCACGCGTTTGCCCGCAATCATATGAATATGTCTAGTGATGTAATGAAGAAAACTTGTGACCATAAAATTCACCAAAAGTTGCATAATCCTGGTGATCCAGTGTGGTATTATCGGTATCAGCGAAAAGTTGGTCTGAACCCCAAATTGCAAAGACCTTGGCATGGTCCCTTTGTTGTTATAGAAAGATTGAATGATGTTATGTACCCCATCAAATTAAGTCCTAGAAGCCACCCATAGGTTGTGCATCACGATAGACTAAAACCTTATGTCGGTGAAAACAGACCCACTTGGTTTCCGGGGTCGACAAGTCTGTCAGTCGTTGTAGTGACGGATTGACTCTTATCATTGAACAGTTTTATTGATGAATGACAGAGGTTACATTAGAATTTGAAATTATAATGAAAGGAGTTTGATTTATTGAAAATAAACATTAATGTACAATACATGTATTGTACATATACAATAATGTATTGTACATAAACAATACATGTATCGTACATAGTCAGATATTTGTTGTTGTCTTCTTTAAATTCCCATGCACCAAATTATATAAATATTTGCGCTTATCAAGAAAATCAAAGTGCTGCAAGTGTTGATGGTTGGTTAGGTATATTGAAGCCGATGGAAAGAACTCCTGTAACTAAGTTAGTCTGTGGCTAGCTATTTGAGACAAATTCCAATTGGAGAAGGGGGCAATGCAATGTCTTGATTTTCAAACCGGACCCTAAAAATAACCGATCAATCAAATCGCACGTAGGAATTCTGCCTCGTACTGACATGTAAACATGATGGAAGACATTACCGGAGACTGCAAATTCTGTGAAGCATTGCTTTAAAGTTGCAGATAGGTAAAGACGATGACAAAAAGGAATCGAAATATCAAAAATATATTTATTATGCTTCAAATGGGTACCAATATTATGGCGAATCAGGTCAAAACACCAATACAAAACTATTTTGAAAAAGTTTTGTATGAAAATTTGACATTCCTCCCTTGTGTTTTTTTTAAGAGTAGTCGAGGGATAACAATTTTTTGTAACAATCCCCTGTGGACAGAGTGTATATGCTAGAGTACATAATATGTAATTTATCACCGCATAGGTGACGGTGACCAATGTCTGGTGACATCGCCCCATATTAAGTGTTAGTCATTTAATTATTAATTTTCTGGTGCCGGTGACATCGTCTATTATTTAAGTTTGTTATTCAACCATAGGTTCATGGTGACGTCGTCCCATCTTTAGTGTTAGTTATTTAATTATTATTTTTATGGTGCGGTAACGGTGATCGGGTGACATCGTCTAATATTTAAGTTAGTTATTTAACCATAGGTTTTATATGGTGCTGGTGACCAAGGTGATCGGGTGACACCGTCTAATATTTAAGTGTTGGCACGCCAATTATAAGTTTACGGTACCAGTGACAGGTGAATAAATTGTGACGGTAACCATCATTTGAAATAATATTATGGTGACAAACTTTATTGTTCTTATATAGAATTACGGTGATTTGATTGGCGAATACCATATTTGAATAATTATCCATCGGATAATATTAAATTACTAGATGTCCCAGTAATCTGTGGACGACCATCCATGGGACCAGTTGCAGCCAGCTCCCCCATCAAGATTTAATTGCTTTAATAAATTACATATTAAACTTATTTTGTATTTACAACTTTCATTGCTCATCAAGAGGAAACATTCGAATGGTTATATTGAATAACTGGGATATTCCAGAACCCATTTCTATAATGTAGTGAAGTTGGTGGTAACATCTAACGTGACACCAGCTTTACCGCCTTAAGAATCCCTTTAAAATTTTGCAAGCACCGTTGCAGTATGAATTTTATTTTTATAAAATTAAATAAACATGTTGTATATAATAAGAAGAAAATCAGAATAAAGATCTGATTTTGTGTCAACAAGGACCAGAGGTGAATTTAATTAGTACTATGCTTAACTTCTGTCGGGTACTCAGATTTCCTCCATCAATAACTAAAATATTGTTGAAAGTAGCGCTAAACACCATAACCTCCCCCTTCACAACAATATCTTAGACGCATCATTTTGAAAATTGGCATTATCTTACGGTAGCTTGATATCAATATTTTTGTATATCTTAAAGCAGATTCTTTCAATTGTAAGTCACTTTACATACAGTACATTCCAATAAAAATTCAGCAACTAATACGAAAATTTTCCTATTTCCAACTTTGTTCCTAAATTTAGACATATTTCATGAGTTATTTCTCTTTAATGCCTAGGCAAAATGGTCCTTTTCATGAAAAATGCAATGGAAATAATTTATATTTTTCATTACCATCTGTTCAAAATTTAAATGTTGCAACTTGTGAATATTCTATTTGCTATAAAATTATAATATATCCTCCGACTTTTTACTACAAGGTTCAAATACAAAATGTATCTACAGTACATAATATGAGAAAATTAAGACTGAAATTTGCTGCCCTCCCCATTGCTCTTGCTAGACATGGTACCATTTTGCCTATCATATGTGGGAAATAACTTATACCATAAAAGTCAGAGCTCCAGATAATTTTCAAGTCCAAAGGGTAATTACCCACTACTTTTGAAAATGATGGGCGTTTGCATATTTCCTTTGCACTGTTGTACTCTCTACTTCAGAAAAGATTTCTTACATGTACACTTTTAAAATTATGTTTGACACAAGTGTTATTCTATAAACGCAGGATGCAAGTGAAATGTATATCTCTGTTTAATTTGACACGATTGTGTCATGTTTATTAATAAAATGTTGTAAATATTATTTTTTGCTCGTTGACTTCGGCAGTTTTCACAGCCGTGTTGATAATGTCATCAATGATTCCTTTAACTATTCTGTCACTAGACACAGATGAAACTGTCAGGAACTCAAGTATAGAATTTTCCATTGCGCTCTTGCGCTTAGTAGCGCGCTTATTCATGTTCTTGCTCATTTTCAACGAACTAACAATGTGTTCCCATATTTACTTTCGTTTTAGTTCTTAATTATTACGTAAACTGCATTTATTTGTAATATTGACCGCAATTGGATGATTTATCATAAACATCCAATCAGATCTCTTTTGACATCGATGCTTAGAAAGGAAAGCATTCGGTACCCCTCGGTTGTACACGCTCTCTCCTTCGAAAAGTATAATGGGAAGTAATTACGGGGAATTTCTCAAAGACAAAAATGTATTGTTATGTACACGACTGTACAAGTACGCTCCGAATTTGGAAAGTTTGCTTACACAGCAATATGTATGCATAATGTGTACACTTTGATCTGATAATACATGCATTTTTACTCGTTTTCATAGCGTAAAATACGCAAATACGCAGCTTATCTGGAGCTCTGAAAGTTGTAAAAATATGTAATTCTTTTTAAAAACTAGAAGCTCAGCCCACTGAGCCTGTATCGCTCACCGGACAATAGAATGACACAAAACTTTTATCTCTAATAGTTTTTGAAATATCAGACAAAAATGTTTAAATTAAACTAGAGGCTCAGGTGAGCCTGTATCGCTCACCTGACATAAATAAGTCCTCTTAAGAATGTCTGCATGCTGAATACATCTAAGTTACTATTCAAATCCCATACTGCCATAGGGTTCTATGTTAAAACTATGTCTGCTCATGGCAGCCATCTTGGATGGAGGTCGTGGTCACCGGACACAATTTTGAAAGTATACTACCCAAGGACCATCCATGCCATGTTTGCTTTAAATTGGCTGACTGGTTTCAGAAGAGAAGACTTTTAAACAATTTTCCCATAGGGTCCTATGTTAAAACTATGTCTGCTGACGGTGGCCATTTTGAACCGAGATCGGGATCACTGAACACAATTTTGGAAGTTGACCACCTAAGGACCATCGATGACATGTTTGCTATATTGGCTTACTAGTTTCAGAGGAGAAGATTTTAAAACATTTTTTCCCATAGGGTCCTATGTTAAAACTACAGTATGTCTGCTGAAGGCGGCCATCTTGGATGGAGGTCGGGGTCACAGGACATAATTTTGAAAGTTGACCACCTAAGGACCATTCATCCCATGTTTGCTTTAAACTGACTTACTGGTTTCAGAGGAGAAGAATTTAAAAAAAATTTTCCATAGGGTTCTATGTTATAATTAAGTCGAGTCATGGTGGCCATCTTGAATTTCCGATCAACAAACGATTCACAAATTTAGTACAGGACCACCCAATGATCATTCCTGCAAAGCCACAGTTCAATTGGCTTAGTGGTTTCTAACAAG
Organism: Bathymodiolus brooksi; assembly: GCA_963680875.1. Classification (NCBI taxonomy): domain Eukaryota; kingdom Metazoa; phylum Mollusca; class Bivalvia; order Mytilida; family Modiolidae; genus Bathymodiolus; species Bathymodiolus brooksi. Next base: position 31,379,577 of record OY804584.1, read on the forward strand.
AAGATTTTAAAAATTTCAACCAATCAGAACACATTATAGGCCCTGGCAGCCATGTTGGATTTCCAATCAGCACCAAAAACACAAATCTTGTATATGACCATCCAATGAACATTTCTGCCAAGTTTGGTTCAAATCTGTTTTGTGGTTTCAGAAAAAAAGATGAAAATGTGAAATTCCCATAGGGTCCAATGTTAAACTAAGTCGAGTCATGGCGGCCATCTTGAATTTCCGATTGGCAAACGATTCACAAGTTTAGTACAGGACCACCCAATGATAATTCCTGCAAAGTCACAATTCAATTGGCTTAGTGGTTTCTAACAAGAAGATTTTTAAAATTTCGACCAATCAGAACACATTATGGGCCCTGGCAGCCATGTTGGATTTCCGATCAGTGCCAAAAACAAAAATCTTGTATATGACCATCCAATGAACATTTCTGCCAAGTTTGGTTCAAATCTGTTTTGTGGTTTCAGAAAAAAAGATGAAAATGTGAAATTCCCATAGGGTCCAATGTTAAACTAAGTCGAGTCATGGTGGCCATCTTGAATTTCCGATTGGCAAACGATTCACAAGTTTAGTACAGGACCACCCAATGATCATTCCTGCAAAGTCACAATTCAATTGGCTTAGTGGTTTCTAACAAGAAGATTTTTTAAATTTCGACCAATCAGAACACATTATGGGCCCTGGCAGCCATGTTGGATTTCCGATCAGCGCCAAAAACAAATATCTTGTATATGACCATCCAATGAACATTTCTGCAAAGTCACAATTCAATTGGCTTAGTGGTTTCTAACAAGATTTTTAAAATTTCAACCAATCAGAGCACATTATGGGCCCTGGCAGCCATGTTGGATTTCCGATCATCGCCAAAAACAAAAATCTTGTATATGACCATCCAATGAACATTTCTGCCAAGTTTGATTCAAATCTGTTTTGTGGTTTCAGAAAAAAAGATGAAAATGTGAAATTCCCATAGGGTCCAATGTTAAACTAAGTCGAGTCATGGCAGCCATCTTGAATTTCCGATCGGCAAACGATTCACAGGACCACCCAATGATCATTCCTGCAAAGTCACAATTCAATTGGCTTAGTGGTTTCTAACAAGAAGATTTTTAAAATTTCGACCAATCAGAACACATTATGGGCCCTGGCAGCCATGTTGGATTTCAAATCAGCACCAAAAACACAAATCTGGTAGAGGACCATCCAGTGAACATTTCTGGCAAGTTTGGCTGATTTCTGTTCACCGGTTTCAGAGAAGAAGATTTAAATGTGAAAAGCTAACGAACGGACGACGGACGCTTACCCATGACAAAAGCTCACCTGGCCTATGGCAATATGATTTACTTTAAAATTGCAGGCTAGGTAAATCTTGACATGCTGCACATGTTTGCTGTTTAAACTTAACATCTATCTCTTATAGTTTTTGAAATAAAAAACGAAAAGTATTAAAATTTTGAAAATTTGATGAAAAAAGGGCAATAACTCCAAGATAGGTAATCAGATTTTCTTCAAATTTTCAGGGTAGTTAGATCTTGCTGTGCTGATCATTTTTACCCATGTCAGATTTCTGATATTATTAACGGTTTTTGAGTTATTACCAAAAACGTGCAATTTTACCATATGTTCTAATTTTAGTAACAGCGGCCATGTTTGTTGGCCGATTGGAACCACATGAAGAAGTTTTATAGAGGATCTTACATAGATGCTTCCTGCCAAATTTGGCTCCATTTGGCCAAGCAGTTTCAGAGGAGAAGATTTTTTTAACATTAGCCAATCAGAAACAAAAATTGCCCTTGGCAGCCATATTTGTTGGCGGAATGGGACAAAATGAAGAAACTTTATAGAGGATCTTATATAGATGCTTTCTGCCAAGTTTGGTTCCATTTGGCCCTGTTGTTTCAGAGGAGTAGATTAAAATATGAAAAAGTTAACGGACGGACGACACGTGATGGCAATACCTCACATGACCCTTTGGGTCAGGTGAGCTAAAAAACGTGAATATGCTATTGACTTATTGTTTGTAAAACAAAATCATTAGCTAAACCCTGAAATTTAGATCATCCAAGGTTATAACAAAAAATAATAATTTATTATATTATATACAAATAACTTCGCAACAATACCAGAAAATGACAAAGTTTGAATGTACAGGGTATATAACTTTATTTAGAACTCTATTAAATAAATATTGTTAGTGTTGTACTCTGCTAACCACGTTAAGCCCCTTCCTTCTTTCAAAAGATATACCATATTTGGCAGTTGATCATACGCACCCTTCTCAGTTCCGAAAAATCATGGTAAAAATGTTAATTTTGCTAGACAATATACCAAATGTACAGTTGACTCTCGTTATCTCGAATTCGATGGGACCATGGAAAAAATTCGAGTCAACCGTAGTTCGACTCAAGAGGAGCTACGAAGATACCGGAAGTGTGGTTTGTTTAACAACGAAAGGGAGACAACTCGAGCGAAATTTTGAAGAGCTAAAAACAGCATCGCATGTCCCTATTCTCGGAACAATTTTTAAACATATTCGATGTTTTTGTTGCTGTTTTTTTCTCTCCATTAAATTCTTTGAATCTTGTTAAACGACTAATAACTTCTAGATATCTTTTTTTGTGTGAATGAATATGTTTATCCGTTTTGTTTATGTTTTTCACCTGTTGCATTGTCATTAAACTTCACCCATCATGACGTATTTTTCTTTGTGCAATACTGTTTATTTATAATAAATGGTGTGTTTTTATTATTCAATAAAGTGTAGAAGAAAACTATTCTTCTTTAATCAAAATTAATTTCGAACAAATAATTCAATAGATAAAACGCTTCCTTTGTGTACTTTTCATAATCATTGATGTATGCCGACCCAAGCGCACTTATTATGAATTGATAATTTTTGATTGTACACATCTAACCTGTGTCATAATACCAAGCCAATTCAAATATTATCACTAATTAATTTGACAGATTGTGAAATAAACATGTGAAATAGCCTAAGGTAAAAATGTCAAATTCAATGATGGGATGTTTCACCTGTGATCCGATTTTAATCCTAAGGTAATACACATGTTTTGACAGGTAAATTTGACTTAACGAATGTAAATAATATGGCTTTCTACATCTCGGGACCCAAACTTTTATTAGAGACAACCGAAATTTCGACTCATCCGAATTCGACTCAACAGGAGTCAAATTATATATATTTATACACAACGAAGTTCGGGACTTCGATAAAAATTCGACTCAACCGGAAATTGGGGTCAACCAAATTCGAGACAATGAGAGTCAACTGTACATCTACTTTCACATGAAAAAAGTGGCTCATAATGGTCTTTATACAAAGTTGAAATGAAGGCCTAGATTCTGATTTTTTCTTTGAAATTTACAGATAGTTCATACCAATATACTGACACATTCTGTTTTCTTCACGTAGAAGTAAGTTCTTTTCATTTTATCAGTGGTCGTACAAAATCTAGTTTCATCAACATTTGTTTCATTTTCATCTTCTTTCGTATTCATGTTTGTATCTTTAAAAGTTAAATGTTTAAAAGGTGGGTTTGATGTCAACATAAAGGTTGTTGCTTCTTTGATATTCTCGACAAGCTTTGCTGACTCTAGCTGCCAAGTTGATGGTGGACAACCTTCCAAGTACTTTATGACTGAATTTGTTGGAACAATGAATTCAAAAATATGATTTTCGGCAGTCACATTTCTTTCATAGTGTTGAATCATTTCTCGTGCAAGAGCACTTAGATTTTGTTCGGGGATCTTAAGAAAAAACTCCAACATTGAAATCATTTCTAGTACTGAATGCATTTTTTCCAGTTGTATCAAATGAGTATTATATTCTCCCTCCGACTTCAAAAAGGGCTCCAAATTTTCACGAGTCACAAGATCTTTTGACAGGAAGGCATGCGTGTAGTCTTTTCTCAATTTTTCTATTCCCATCTCCACCAGAAGCTCAACAGGATATATTCCAGCCAAATCGGGAATTCTCAATTTTCTCAAATATGAGTCGCTGACCAACTGTGCTACCATTGTATTGTTACCTCTGTGAACCATAGGTTGTAATTCTCCGTTACTTAATGCTGTAAATATATACTTGAAAGAATCAACAAGCTCTAGAAATGATGTACTCTTAGACAGAATCTTCCATAGATGATCTGTGAAGTCAAAATTATCTCTTTCCTCAAAAATAATTTTACTTGCAGCATCTCCAAGTTTTAAATTCTCAAAAAGCCCCTTCAGTAACGTCATCATATCTATCTGTCCTTCTTCGTTTGGAATCCATGTAATCTGTGATGATTGAAGGCCTGAAAATAAAAATTTAATTTAAATCAATCAAGTCAATTTCATTTTGAAAGCTCCAACTTGAACATAGATTGAATGAATACAATATACATATAGGTTTGGCTTATGGTTTTTAACATCACTTCCAACAATATTTCAGTTAGATCGTGGCGGTCAGTTTTATATGTGGAGGAAACCAGAGTACACAAAACCAAAGATGTCGCAACTCGCAAGTCACTGACAAACTTTATTACATAGTGGTGTATCAAGTACAGTACACCTCGTCATGAGTGGGATTCAAACTCACAATTTAGTGGTGATAGGGACTGATTGCACAGGTAGTTGTAAATAAAACTAAGTAACTACCGTTGTACAAATGTTTTGTTTGTTTGTTTGATGGTGTTTAATGCCACTTTGAACAATATTTCAGTTACATATCATGACGATCAATATTACTGGTGGAGGAACCCGGAGGACCTCTAGAAAACCATGGACTTGTCGCAAGTTACTGACAAACTTTATCACATAGAGTTGTATCAAGAACAGTACACCTCGCCATGAGAGGGCTTCAAACTCACAACTTTAGTGGTGATAGCGACTGATCATTGCACAGGTAGTTGTAAATCAAACTATAAGTAACTAACATATGATCATGACCATAGTACAAATGTAGTTTTCCGTGACTGTTAAAAGATTGACAGTACATTTATAATTACAGTGTTTGAAATTAGCGGTGGTCCGCGGCTAGTGATATTTTTGCCTGGCCAGTGGAAATTTCTATATCACAAGTCCGATTGGCTTGTGGAATATTTTCATAAAAAATTAATGATCACGTCAATTGCTGAATTATCGTATCGAAATCGAATAAATATATTCATCCACGACCAGGTTGTCGACAGGTTATTCCCTGTTTTAAAAATAACTTTCAGAGTTGTCGAAATCTCTTTCCTGTCTGTCAGACAATAGGTCTGGCAGATGTGGACAATGTGTCAGACCTATCAAACATTTGCCGGACCTACATATTTTTTACAACTTCAACTGAATTACACATATACTGGCTAAATCCATAAAATGGTTTGTTTACCAGCTTCAAGTGATACCTTGGAATACTCAAAGTTAGTACAACACATTTTTGTGTGACATGTGGAAATATACATACAATACAATAGACTTGTGTATGAAATAAACAAAGATACCAAGTTTGCATAATGCTAGCTATGCACATGTTTCAAGGTGTTACCTCTTATACAAATGTAAGTAGCATTAGGTCTGGATAGAATCAATTGGATGACTGACAACCTAGGCCTAAATTAAAATTAAGTTTGTTTCCCCTTTCACCAACCGACCCTTTAAAAAGCCGCCGAGTCAAAAAAAAATGATTGCCAAAAATCAAAAAATAATCGTAATTTCCGGAAAATCGATGCACGTCTGTCCGGAATCGGTTACACATTTAGTAGTCAAACTCTTCAATGTGAAGTCAAAATTTGATTATATAGACAAAAATCGGAGATTGCAAACAACGACAAGTTTGAGAAGTGAAATTAAGTAATGATGCCGGTCATCTTCAAGCGTTTTGTCGGTCCCAAGTTACTGAAAAATTGCTCCGGACATCGGGTCTGACGCGTAAAAGTTTAATTCGGACCTAGTCAATTTTTGTCCGACAGCTCTGAACTTTACTTCAGAATCGTAAATAGGAGTTTGCGCATGCAGTAAATAGATATGTTTTTGTCCCGAAATCTTTTCATTCTTGTATAAAACTCGGACCGGAACAAAGCTGACTTCATTTAATAAAATTACCCATTACAAATTATGTTCAAACACACAGACTAGTGTAATCTTCAGTAATAAAAGTATATATGAATGATCATCATGAATATATGATTACACAATATTATGTGTGATTTTTTTTATCCATTTCAGGGTTCTCAAAAAGTAAGTAGATGGAGAATTTTTGGAAGTAAGTAGAGACTAGACATGCCCGTGGCATGTTCCCGAGCACCTTAGGCGTGAGTCCGAGAGGGGTATGTCACCCCTCTTGGTTGGAGGGGGATCCAGGGGTCCTCCCCCGGAAAATTTTGAAATTCTATATGGCAGGTGACTATATTTGAGAAAAATGAAGCTTTTAATTCGTCTCAAAAATGCAGGATTTTTAGGCATCATGGTTTTTTAATTCATTACCGGAAATCGATAACTTCTAATACATTCCAATTTCAGGATGACTCCGAATCAAAATCTGTGATCAACAAAATGTTTTGTGGTCATAGGTTACACTGGTTCAAAAAGATCAAGAGCGATCTGCTGTTTTCTAATGCGGAATGAAATTATAACAGAGAACGAGAAAAAAGTAAATATCTTGATAACATTTCAGTTTTACCAACTTCTATTTTTATTTTTGACAAATTTGTAGATGGCGCTCAACCAGAAGTAGCTGCAATAATGTAGCTCCTGTGACAAACTTGTGTCTCGGCAGAGCTACAACGCGGTCCCATTCGTCACAATGGAGCAAAAAAAAAGGTTGCAGTTGAAACATAAAAACTCACTATTTACGCTTCAAACATTTCATTATAACTATTACTGATGATCCCAGTCCTTGTTAAATCGGTTTGGCTGAGAAATATATGCTTTTCAAAGGTAGCAACAACCTTGTTCAAATTTATCGATTATTAGTCATAACCGGAAACTACGGAAGGCGGAGCTTTTCTAAATATAGTATTTCTTACTACGATGCTTACGACGGCTGATGTAAATATTCACGCCTTAATCGCCAAATATGATATCGACATCCAAATAGTGAGGCCGAAATGACGAAATTCAAAATGTTCAGAGAGTTTAGTAAACATGGATTTTTATTTTGTGGGAATTACATTCTAAAATACTGGTAGGTGATAAAAACTTGTTATAATAATGGACAAAAGGAAAGGTTATGTCTTATTATTGATAAATGCAGGCGTCAGAAATTCTGTAAGTGAGCGCAAAAAATTTCGGCGGCTGCTCCATTACGTGTAATCGCATCCCGTTATAACCCTTGCGAGTAAGCGAGCATTTAGGGTTTTATTATTAGAACTAAACCAGAAGTAGCCGGCGAAATCGCCCGCACATTTTGAGAACCCTGCATTTAAAACCCAGGGTCAAGTCTTTTTGGGTCATAGTCAAACCTGCCCTAATGGTCACCTTCCTTATCCAGCCTCTTTCATATCCCCCCCCCCCCCGATGGTTTTCCTGAAGAAATTTAACTGAAATAAGCGGTCACCTCTGGAACGCGGTCAGCCATTTTGATCCAAAAATTTAATTTTTCCTTAATTTAGCGGTCATGTCATGTAATCACAGTTATCTCCCTTGTGTCAATACACATTTTGCTGGTAAACGCTAATATGTCCCAAAGGTAATTGTGTTAATTAGCTGTTGATTGGTATTGATTTTGGACTTCAACCTAATTATTGTCAGTTTGAGGTGTAAAAATTTACAGGTAAGTGAACAGGTGAGTAAATTTATGGCTTTATATCCATGTCTGTTTAAAAAATTGCGTTAATCTGTCAAAATGTCTCGAAAAGTGTTGACGTTTGAACAGCGACTTGAAGTTGTAAAACCTTGGAAAACGGTAAAAGTTTTGAGAAAAATTAGAGACTAAAATAATGAACTTCATGTCTGTTTTTTTCTAAAAAAAAATATAATCAAAACAACTCAAGTGTTGTCAATAATATGCAATACAATTTTCCCTTTATCAGGCCCCTTTGCAGAGTTTGGGTTTGTTTTTATTGATTTCATCACGTATTTCCGATTTTAAGTGTCATTCTTACTAAATACCGGTACCATATATAATATTAACTGATTACCCTGGGATCCAATTTCATAGATATATTTTTTAAATTATAATTCTAAAAAAAATATTCTGATTTTGGTGGAGGAAAAAAAAAATAATCTGATTCAGAGTTTTTGACATATAACCTACTGTTGAATTCTGGAAAAAAATTTCGTGCTTTGCGCAACAAAAATAAATAAATAATCTAACTCGTGTTGTCCAAAAAAAATATTCTGAACGAAACAAAAAACCATAACCCCCCCTTCAAGTTAAATGGTCGGTCCATTATAACATATTTTTTAAACCTGGCTTCTTGTTCAGAACATTTTATTAGTATAAAACATCGAATATTGGCAACTTTTAATATATACCAAAAAATTCAATTCTGACAGCCTTAAGAGGAAGGCCTCCACATGGCAAGAGCTGGAAACATTTTATTTTTCAATATCCTTAATAGTTGCACATGCTAATAGGTATTGAAAATTGTAATGGCTAACTTTCCTCATTAAAGAAACTTGAATCTTGAATTAAAAGGTCACCCCTTTTAAGCAGCCTCTTGAATTTCCCTTCAGTGGCTGCTTAAATCAGGTTTGACTGTACTGTCTTGTTGCTCAACTCTAGTCTCTATTCAGTCCCGATCTATATACTACAAAGTATGTTTAACTTCCGGTATAAAAAAATAAAAACCTATGGCTAATTTATTTTAATATTTTGAAGGGGGCCTACCCGGTAGGTCACAGAAATGAAAATGAGTGGAAAAACATAAGAGAAAAAAGTAAAAGAGGGTGAATAGAAAATTAGTAGAAATCTGGAAAAAGTACGTTCAAAAAATAGTTCCAAGTACGGTTCTGGGTCTGTTCGCCCCGATAATCAAAAAGTATAAATGATATTTAATGGTTTAATAAATTGATAATAAATTGAGAAATTTTAAATATGGTGCATGCTAAAAAGTGTATATTCCATAATGAGTAAAGTTTGTCAAAACACACACGAGATTAAAGGACACAAGCTGTGAAGTATAGAATTCTTTTATGCTTGCAATTTGTTTTACAAGCTTACATCAATTAATTGTAATGATGAAATCAACAAGGCCAAAAAAAATATATGTGTGTTTACTGTCACATGTCAAAAAAATCTACGGTCGGTTGGTCGGGATTAATTTTTTTCTTATTTTTTATTGATCGACAAAACCGGAAAGTCGTTCCTGGTTCCGGAATCCGATTCCGGAATTTCATTTTCGAAATTTCTGGTAAAATGACGAATTATGCAGTTTTTCTACCTTCTTTGCTCTCAATTTCGACAAAAAGCTAGCAGTTGAATAAATAAAACATTGCTGCTGGTTAAACAACAAAAATGGTTATCCGAATTCTGTGTAAAAATTCATAGGGTCGCTAGCAAAAATTAGGGTAGGTCGGGTGACCGTAAACACACATATTTTTTTTTGGCCCAATCATTAATTTCAATTAAGCATTTCAAATAATATACCTAATAATTGTTTGAAAAGAACTTAATTAATTTCCAAAAAGCTCATATTTTTTTAATTACAGAGTTCGCGAATACCTCAAATTTTCTGTCAGACATAGGACTGACAGAATGCAAATTTCTGCCAGTCCCACAAAAAAGTTGGTGGTCCTACAATTTGTGAAACTTTTAACAACAAAAGATGATTAGGCCATATAAAATTGATTGTTGGTTTCCGCTAACATGGGAAAATTTTCATAACCCGACGGGCAGGCTTTTTATTTTATTTTTTTTATTTTTCATTTCTTTACTACAATAATACATGTATGCTCCTAATGATCATACTTATTCTGCTATTCCTCTTTGGAGGGTAATTAAATAACTCTGTTTTATTCTTATATCCATGGAAAAAAAAAGAGAAAAAAATTAAAATTTCTAATTCATGCTGAAAAAAGTGACATGGCTGGCTTCAAAAATATTTGTTTCTACTAAAAATGCCAATAAAATTAATTGACCAGGCAGGATAAATCTAACCTGGCAGGGTTAGGGGAAACCAACAATTTTTTTTCTTTGGCCTTAGGCCAAGTTAGGGTGAAACTGGAACATCAACAGCAAACCTGAAAATAAACAGTTAAATACATCTTTCATTTGTATAATATTTTATTCTTCTGCAGCATATTTCTTTTTGTGTCCTCTCCGTTTAAATCGGGAGCGTGCAGCCATTTCCCTGGCCTTGCACCAGTCGAGAAACGAATCGGCCATGCTGCCATTAATTGAACTGGTATCTGTTAGGAAGTTACGGTGCTAAAAAACATGGCAGAGAAAGATCGAGAACCAGTTCAATTATGATCCAACCAATTACCAACTATTTCCTAACGCACCACAACAGACTTTTTCGCGAGACGAACAGTCGGACCGGCTCAAGACGCTGAAATACCAGACCTTATGATATTTTGGCAGTTGGGACCGACAGGACCGATGATATTCGTGAACTCTGCTTCATCTATTATAATATAATAGCGATTAAGTGGGGCAAATCGACTCACTTTCCGGGGTGAACAGGTCATCAGGGCGAAACGACCCGGATTCGAACGTAATGACACGCAAGTGGTGTGTTGAGTCTGGCAGATTTTACATTTGTACCAGACATGTACAGGTATATGACAAGAGGCTGAGTGAAGATAAAGGGGGTGGAGGGGTGAAGAGAACAAACCAGAGGAGCCCCAAACAGAGAGACTCATATATTTTTTTATTCAAGAGAATAAACATGTGATATCATGATGTTTTTCATTACTTTCCTTCAATTTATGTCATATTTGGTCAATTTACTTTCGGACCAGTGAATATGTATTCGGGCCAGTAAAGTTCTCATACAAAAAAATTGTATGTACTGGCCCAAATGGCTTGTAAGTTCCAAATCCCAAAGTTACTGACTGTAATTATAGTACCTTTGCATGTGACTTGTGTTGTTTTATTGTTAATGTATATTCGGTAAAAAGCTCATTAGAGCTTATGTTGTACTGTTTTATTATGTGCCGAATCAAAATAAAGTTTTCTTATCTTATCTTACCTTCTATTAGACTTTTCAACACTGACAGTTCTTGGTAAAGTCCATGTACTGCACTTCTCATACTACCAAGGATAACATTAGCCTTGATTGTTGTAGTGGCTTCAGGAGGTGGAACGTGAAGAAAACTTATGTTCGAATGCTGTCTGGACCATGTAACATCCAATAACAGAGATCCTCTGTATAGACAAGTTTCTTTAAGACCCAACTGATCATTAAGAATGTCGTATGTCGCTTTGCATTTAATTTGTTTTCCAGAAAGATCCATCTTGCGTAAATTAGGTAAATGTTCATCGTTGTCTACAGTGTCCATTACGTGTATTAAAACAGATCTCAGTCCAACGAATTCATTCTTCGGCGACTTTAGAAAATCTGTGTACAAACAAACTGCCCTTTTCCTATCATTACCATCACAGAAACAAAGGAAAGAAGGACAAGTGTTCACATTCTTTGCGTCTTTCTGAGATGACACATTGTAGATACCCGTCAACTTCCTTGCAATGGCAAGTGGAATTCCAAACTTCATTTCTTCAGAATCAATGGTTACATCTGTTGTAGTACAATCAAATGAGCTTGTTTGAAAGGTGGACAAATTAGCATAAACTTGCATTTTCAACGGAGACCCATCTACACTTCCACGCGATGGTCTTTTCGTAGGTTTGTCGCAAGGTATGTTATCTGTAACAAATGTATTCTGATCAGAGACTGTTTGGACCGGAGTCTTGTTGAAAGGTTTATGTGCAATAATAACGGGAAATTGTGTAGGGAGAAGTTCATTCAAGATTTTCATGTTTGGGAAATCGGTTTTATTCTTCACAAAACTTAACATCACATCCTGATACATACAGTCTCCATTCTCTGATTTAACAAGATCGTCAATAGTTTTCTTAAATATTGAAATTTCCTTGGAATCCATGATAAATTTGTCAATTTACAACTTTTTCCGTTCACAAATTTCCCGCCGTTTACGAATCACTTTTATTTTTAAAAGTGCATGCGCAAGTTCCGGTGGGAGTAGCTAATCACCGGAAGTCTTTGTATATCGGAGCTAAACCCGATATATTTCTACTCATAACTCAATAACGTCTGAGTATATCTTAAATAATTGAAACTGACTATAAAACTGAGAATAAGATCTAATTGATAATATTAAAAGAATTGCACAAATATATTTAGGAAATAGCTTAAAGCTGACAGGAATGTTTTTCATAATCATAATGCCGGCAGTTAGTAAAAGTGGTAACTCGGGCCCGGGTCCGGTTCCAAAAACCCGGGCCCAAATTCGTATTTTCTTTATTACATCTTTGTTAAGGCATTAATTCTAATAAAATTTGAACATAATGCATAAAATTATGTATTTTATCACATTTTTTAAACAAATATAAAAAAAAATTGTTTTTATACGAAATATCGGCAATATAAGTTTTCCAAGTTAGTAAAAGTTGTAACCCGGGCCAAGACGAAATTTTCTGAAATTTTGTAAAAACATACTTCAATACAACAACAAATATATTTGATCAATTTAAAAAAAAAAAGTTTTCTTTTTTCTGCACGATGCAATATTAATATATTAAGATTTGCAAGGACGTATAATAATTCTATATACGTCCTTGAGATTTGTAAACAAAGACTGGTGACGTGGGTCTACAGGTAAATATTGATACTAATACACAATATTTTTTTATTTTTTTGTAAAGTATATACTGATATCTCAAGCTGACCAAAATTTGAATCGATTATATTGAGTAGTAAAAAAGATATAGACGATCATATCTTTTCAGGTCAATTTTCAAGTACCCTCAAAACAATGCATCACTTCCGGCCCGGGTTACAACTTTTATCAGAATCTAAAATGCTCCCATAATGACAAAAGAGAACATTACCATTGAATTTAAATTATTTTTTACATTTCTTTAATACTGAAAAATGTTCATTCTGAATATTGTGAAGTTTTAACGAGAAATAAAGGTGTAATCATCGATTAATTGAAAATTTTGCCTTGGCCCGGGTTACAACTTTTACTAACTTCGAAAACTTGTATTGCCGTTATTTCGTATAAAAACTTTTTTTTTTTATATTTGTTTAAAAAATGTGATAAAATACATAATTTTATGCATTATGTTCAAATTTGATTAAAATTAATGCCTTAATAAAGATGTAATAAAGAAAATACGAATTTGGAACCGGACCCGGGTTACCACTTTTACTAACCACCATAATGCCGATTAGTAGAAATTTCAACTTGTAACTCGTATCGTAGAAATATTTCATATTCCGATCAAAATGTGTTTATTGATTCTTATACTTTCATATAAAATATTTATTGAATATATTTAAAGATAATATAGAAATGTTGACTCGATGTGAATATCAATCGATTTGATCTCTTTATACATGCCTGGATTTGCATAGTAAAACTACTATTTAAATCATTGATACATGTAATTATTTCATACGCCGGTCAAAATGTGTTTATTGAAACATAGAAACAAATATATCAGCATTATAATCATCAAAAATATTTTAGAGAAGAGGTATAAAAGTTGGCTGGCGCACAGGCGCTTGTGTAGAGTCAAAAATATGCTCGCTGGACCTAAAAATACTACAAGGCCGCAGGGGCGGATGCAAGATTCCAAGTTAGGGGGGGGGGGCGCACTTAAAAAAATTGCGCCGAGCGGAGGGAGGCGCGAAAATTTTTGGGGTATTTCGTGTGAAAAATCACGATTTTATGCCAAAAAATCATATTTTTTTCAAATTTTAGGGGGGGCGCGCCCCCCCCCCCCCCCCCTGGATCCGCCCCTGGGCCGGACTCACTCCTAACTACCCCTGTCACTTCAACCCCTATTTACTCTGTCAAAATATCGATAGGACACAAATCGCCTACTGATTTGCGTAGTGAAATGATTTTTCTTCAAGGAAAACCCGTTTTTTATACCTTCCTACCATCTACATCCCCATTACTAACAGATAATATTCCGATTTTGTTGAAATGGACACCCCCGTGGCTGCAAAAGCGAAAGTAGGTCACCTGACATCTTTCCGCCTTTCGGTCGTTCTCGGGTTTTATCATTGCCTTACGAAACATACCTGAGAAATTTATATTTTGGCGCCTTGTAATTTGAATTTGGAATGTTTCTAAATGTTTAGTATTTATATATGATAAAACCCGAGTGGGTGTTAGACCGGTTCATAAACTACCATTTGGCCCGAAGTGCCATGAACTATATGTTATATTATACTCAATACATGTAAATCTGTCAGACGACATGTTTTTTTTTTATTGTATATCTAAGACAAAAAACGAGTTCGGACAAAATCCGGAAGAAAACATTATATTGACCGGGCCCGGTCAATATACTAAAATATTGACCGGCTGCGCTAACAAAGACAAATTGGGAAAATAAAAACGTAAAGTGTAATATTATTTTATATTAAAAATAATCCGCCGGAAAGAGTAGTATGGAGGAAAAAATAAAATGTTACATATATACTATTAGAAACAGAGTCTTAGTGACAGAAATTTAATTTTCTCAAATTTTGAAATTTGCAGAAAAGTCACTGATTTTTTTATGCGGAAGAGAAATATTTATATGCGGAAAAGTCATATTAAATTCTAGAAATGCAAAGGACCAAAAAACAAATAACTACATTGATGATTGGCTTACTTCAATTGTTTCAAAATCCCGATGATATTGTTATGGATTTGTTCAGGGTCCATCTTTTGACTTTCAGCGTATCTGATGAAGGTTATTCTGGAGGCCCACTAAGCTAGATATCTACTCTTGACTATCACTGAGTAGATACCTCTGCTGGTGGAATATTAGTCCAGATGGTATCATCTGCCATGCAAGTAGTCTGTGTTTTGGCACTGACATGGTATATATATCCAATTTTAGTGCATAAGACGCATTTTCGGAATAACCTTTTGTTCGGTTCATCTTTACCTCCAGTTGTTTGCGGAGAGCGCATTTCTTATTTACGTTATTTGTGTTTGTTTGTGTATAGTGGTGTCCAACACATATTATGTTGTGTTTTTGTTTTGTTTTTCTTCGTCTTGTGTACCCTATATTGCCAGTTACTATGGGTTTTCCTTTTTTGATTACCCCTTCGGTATTCTATAACATTTTTACTTCATCAGATGCACTGACAAAAAAATCGGAAAACCAAACAACTCAAGTCTTAAGGAACGAAAAACTAAAGGGAACATTTTATGCACATGTTTATGAACTGTAATTACTTTGTCGTCTGTAAAGGTATGTGGTTTTAAGTGGCCTTTTGAGTTAAATGAGATTGGTGTTTATCTCTTTATAACTACATTACGTGTCCATTTCAGTTAAAAAGCCCCAAATGTGATTTGTCAAAATGTTGACAGGTGAATTTGAAATTGAACCTTCATCAGTCAATGAAGCAAGTGCACAATCATTCAGCCACGCCCACTTCCAGGAATTATTTTCGAACATCATGAAAACTAAAAACTACACACAAGAACAACAGCTGAAAATGAGGAATATTAAACAGAATAACAATACTTTCAATTGTATTTAAAAGTGTAAAACTTTAATTATATGTATTGAATGCAATTTCTTTAGGATTATAAAAGCGTTGACAGAAGTGCATGTTGAAAGTGGTGTTAAGCACCATAAACATAAGCAAAATTGCATGTTCTATATGAAGCGCTTCAACACGCCAATAAGCATTCGATTCTTACATGTACGTATTGCTTGTTAATACCTGTTTTGCCTACTGAAATAAAGTTAAACAGGGGATTTTCACTCGTAACAAATATTTGATATTTTGGGACATGAGCAATTGGTCATATATCATCAAATTGTACCAAACTATATTCGTGAAAACTGCTGCGGGGTCATATAATGTATTTTAACATTTCTCATGTCAAAATGTTTTCTTCTCTAAAATTTGGCGACAGAAATAAAACAAAACAACACATACTCCCCCCCCCCCCCCCCCTTATTTAAAGTTATGTGGACGTTCTCCTACAATCAAGATGTTCCCTAATAACCGGGTTAAAGCACCAAATTATTGTCTATGTACGGACCCAAAACCCCCATTGCTACCGGTTCCCGCTGTCGCCATTTTCGATATTCAGGTGTTTACCAGAGTGTGTAGAGGAGCAAGCATTAAAATTTCTTCCGTTACCGGAATATTTCCTTTCTTTGTAAGTATTTAATAATTCACATATTTTACAAAAAGCACGATCCTTTCTATTTCCAAACAAATAATACTTATCTGTCTCTCGTAGATAAGACGTGTATTCTGTTTCGTTAGAACCAAGTTTGATAAGAAATTGTGCTAAATGTTTCGGACTTCTGAAATTTGAAGTGTAAATGACTGTATTTTTCGGAATAAATTCATGCAAATTCGGAGCTCCTCTTGCAACATATATCATGCTGTTATTGTCAAGAAAGTTATTAAAAACCTTTTCCGTTAAATAATCTTTACAAAGGCTGTTCTCAAAACCGAGATAGAATTTATAATCGCTTGATAAATGTGCATGACATTCCATTTTCGTTTTCTTTTTACAAAAATCGTTGTTTTCCCCACATCTTCCATAAATATCGATATCAATATATTTTTTCAGTTCTTCGACATATTTCCGTCGTTTGGAAGGAGTTTTACAGTTGCTAACCGCCCAGGATACTAATTTTGTTTTCTTTCTTAATATTTCCGAATAATTCCTTACAATCGGTTTGTCTCGGAGCTTTAGCATACGTTGTACATAAATATCACTATCAGTGCGATAGGTGGCACTCCAATCCATTTCTTTACGCCATTTTTCTGTCAAGTCACCGTCATTCGCTGGACTTTCAAGTGTCCAAATTATCCAAATTTGTCCATTTCGCTTTTTAGGAACAACTTTACTTAAAAATCGATAGTGAAATATCACTGCATGGCTTTTGTCCATATCTGAACTGTTATATGACAGCGCACAATTTGTAAAATCACATTGACTGAAGTTAAATGAGGATGGTAACCATTGAGGTTTCCTGAACCAAGTGATTTTAATTGTTTGACTCGAAATATTCACTTGACCATTCTCTGTCGTAATGGTCCTAGCATTTTGCAGTTCAAAATTAACTGAAAAACTGATGATATTTCGCTTCAGGATAAAATGTCCGACAATAAATAATAGGCATGCTGTAGACACGATCGATACCAGAACTAACTCTTTTTTGCCCATACAATTCTGAAAAACAGATAAAAGTAAAATAAATAGTTACTAGATATCTGAAAGGTTTATGGTCATTGCATACGATTGGTGACTTTAATTTAATCTCTAGACCTCCTCGTTCTTTTGCAAAATCATATAACTAGCTTAGCCCCGCCACTTGTTATTGAAATGTCTGTTCCAAGCCAAGAAAGTGAGCGGTAATGTATTTGCGTGTTAGCGGTATCGATTGTGCCTCGTTCTATGCCTTTTCTCAAGGACGTATATAGAGCTCATATACATCCTTGTTTTTCTATTAGATTTTAGAACTATATTCCGACAGTATGGCATTTTTTGTTTTTCTTTTCATTTCTTGTTTCGTCATAGACAAACAGGCAACATGTGCATGTCCAGTCATGATGTTTAGAAACCAGTTGACTAAATGGTGCGATTAATTCAATATCATGATGATATATTCCAGCATCACCAGAGTTCATAGTTCACAACTCATAGTTCATGCCCAGTAGTGATTTTCTAGAGATGGTTCACCCGGGTTTTATTTATGGAGTCCGTGTTGTTCATCTTTTTAGATTTCTGTGTTGTGTTTGTTTATTTGTTTCTTTGGTTTTTTTTTCGTCCTGCGTCTTGTATGTCCAATGTGGCCCGAGTCTCTGGATTGTCAATTCCTGATTGTCCCTTCGGTTTTCTCTGACGTTTTTGGAAACCATTTATATCAATAATGACATGTTCTGTGTGTGTTACAAACATTGACAATCAACATACATGTCATCTAATATGCAGATTTGCACCTTGTCAATTTAAAGCCTAGTCCTGCATGCATCTGTGGTCATGGTTTTGAAGACTGTATACACTTTTTCCTTGAATGTTCCTTTTACAACGAAATTAGGGCAATCTTGTTAAATAAATTAAAGAATTACGTAGTTACAATTGAATTGATATTAGCTGGTGATGAAAATTTGACTCCTAACCAAAACATTGAATTCTTCTCTGCTGTTTATTCTTTTATTAGAAGCACCCAGCGCTTTAACTAATATACTAACTTACTCACTCCAGTCCATGTTGTTTTTTGTTGTTTTTGTTTGTTTGAAACCTTTCTTCTTCTTCCTATCCTTCTTTCTATCCCTATGTTTTGAACATTTTATTTCACCTTATTTTTCTTTATATTTACTTTATTATAAACGTCTAAATATATCATGTTGTAAAATTTATTTGTATTATTATCGCCATTATGTACAATTATTTTTTGTTTATATCTTTGTAAAAGGGAAAGGACTTCACTAATGTTGTCATAACTTGTGTCCAATCCCATTTGCAACTTGTATGCAAATAAAATATGTTTAAACTAAAACATCTAATATTAAACATTATATGGTATTTTCAACAACCTGATTGCCGATATACATCAGAGACCGCGATATAAGTGAAATATTGTTGAAAGTGGCGTTAAACACCATAAATCAACCACCATATACAGCAGAGCAATGAAACATATGGAATTTTGTTTATTTCCCTTTTACAAAATCTTTTTATACGGCTAGAAAATTATATGGTTCTCATTAGTGTGTTATTCAGTGATTGTATAGTGAATTCTTCATTATCCTATACAATATATCAAAAATTGCTGAGTTAGATTGCTGTCAAATTATGATATTAAGTATATATGTACCATCTACACACGCTTATACACATGTCTTATGTCTATCTCTAGATTTGCCTTACGAGACAAGGTAACACTACGATTATTGAAGCTCCCTTTTTTAGGGAGTGGATGTGGTCGAGGGCGATGGACGTAATGCTAAGCGAATGGTGCTGCAGTGTATCAATGGTGTGAGTTCAAATCCAGTCGAGGGAAGAACAACAATTTGACCGCTCTAAAATCTAATTCTAACACTGTTTGGTTTAATTTTCAGACGTATATTTAATATTTAGTATTAACCTAGTATCACAAGTAACTTTGAGATCCAGTGGGACAGATATATTGTATGGTTGTCACTTGCTTCTAGACGTTTGTATAATATACTTTATTTCCTGCGACTGTACAGTGAATTCTTCATTAGGCCAAAAAAAAATATATGTGTGTTTACTGTCACATGTTCAAAAAATCTAGGGTCGGTCGGTCGGGATTAATTTTTTTTTTATTATCGACAAAACCGGAAATAGTCGTTCCCGGTTCCGCAATCCGATTCCGGTATTTAATTTTCGAAAATTCCGGTAAAATGACGAATTATGCAGTTTTTCTACCTTCTTTGCTCTCAATTTCGACAAAAAGCTAGCAGTTGAATAAATAAAACATTGCTGCTGGTTAAACAACAAAAATGGTTATCCGAATTCTGTGTAAAAATGCATAGGGTCGCTAGCAAAAATTAGGGTAGGTCGAGTGACCGTAAACACACATATTTTTGGCCTTATCCTATGCAATATATTAAAAATTGCTGAGTTAGATTGCTGTCAAATTATGATATTAAGTATATATGTACCATCTACACACGCTTATACACATGTCTTATGTCTATCTCTAGATTTGCCTTACGAGACAAGGTAACACTACGATTATTGAAGCTCCCTTTTTTAGGGAGTGGATGTGGTCGAGTGGTATAGGGCGCTGGACGTAATGCTAAGCGAATGGTGCTGCAGTGTATCAATGGTGTGAGTTCAAATCCCGTCGAGGGAAGAACAAAAATTTGACAGCCCTAAAATCTAATTCTAACACTGTTTAGTTTAATTTTCAGACGTATATTTTCAGATATATATGTCTGAAAAAGTAGCAAACGTATGAACCTACGAGATGACGGATCGGAAACAAGTGTTAACGATTCTGTGCAAACAAACAAAAATAATAAATAAACGTCTAAAATGTAGCACAATATCAAAAAAGATGTTAAAATATAACAAAAATAACCATAAATATAACAAAAATAACTATAAATATCACAAAAATAACTATAAATATAACAAAAATAACGATAAGTCGTCTGAAAATTTAACCAAACAGTGTTAGAATTACATGTAGATCTATGAGCTGACAATTTTTTGTTCTTCCCTCGACGGGATTTGAGCTCACACCATTGATACACTGCAGCACCAATAGCTTAGCCGTATGTCCAGCGCCCTAGAGCATCCAGATATATAATATGTGATTATTGTTTTTCTAGCCTGTTTTGCAGCGAGTGCAAATTAATTTTATATTAACGACAATATACGTATATTGTACTTATCCTGCAATATAAAAAAAAAGTTTAAAAAACCCAAAACAAACTGAACCTGCCAAATTGTCTAGATGTAGCTCTGTCTGGCGCTCTACATGAATCAGGTAACAGAAGTGCTTTGTTAGGTCCATGACTAAATAAAACTGAGGTCTATTTCCCTTTATTTATTAGTACTCAAAATCACACAATTGCAGGATAAAATGTCATATGGATGTAATCTTTGTTTGTGTTGAGTAATATGATGTGAGAGGTATTGTTTAATATTGGTGTTGACCATTACTCTTTAAGCTTTCTATTCTTTGAATATATCAAAAGGGTAATCAGGTTGTGGTAAATCGAAGTACAGACAATACAAAGAATAGGAAAGGCGGCAAGAATAATGGTCTACAAATCAGAAAACAGCAGGACAAGCCGTTTTTCTCAAGATGTTCTTCAACTTTTTCAACAATATCAGAACAGCGGTCACAATAGGACAAATAAATATTCTTATAATTTTCTCCATCTTCAAGAGGTTTATATGGATTTATGTGTCGACTAAAAAAGTATACCATTTGTTTCAATTCCCACCGGCTATACGAAACTACAGCACACACTGACAAACACAACGCTAACAATACAAAACTTATTAAACAGTACAGGGTATATCGTAAAGAATCATCTTTAGCTTTGATGACAGCTTGCTGGCGTTGGCCAGATGCATATCCGACCCATTTTCGAATTTGCAAGTGTAATTTTTAAAATTCACAATTTGGCTTGAGTATTTATCAAACCAGTTCAATAAATCCGGATTATTGAATCCACACGTTAGTTAATTATTATGATAATAGCGAGCATCGCAAGATGCGAGCTAAACAGCAACATTTGTGTAAGGAGATGAATCAATATATGATCAATACCAACCGGAAATGGATTCTAAATTTCGGCATAGAATGGACAATCGGAGTGAAGTACAGAAAATAGCCTTTTAATTTGAATAAGAAATAATTATCCAGTTTAAAAATAACAAAAAAAATAATAATTAGAAAGGAAACCGTACAGTTTCTTTACATGAAACGATTAATTTATTTAAAAAATGGACAATTGTTAGACCTTCTTGTTTCGCCCCTAAAGAACGATCGGCCCTAAAAAAAAGTCATCCCCGATATATCTCGGCCCAAAAATTTTCCTTTGCAATAGAATTAACTAGGTAAGTCGAATTGAAGAATAAAGAAAATTAATCAAGAATAATGTCTTAATGAAGAAAAGAACCCAAAACTACTATTTGTACATGTACATGTCTATGCGTAGATGCGATGCTCGCCTGTAGGCTGTGCCTAATCCATATTAAATATGTACCTAGGTAATTTTGCTATTTTCAAATTTCATTAAATATCTTCCGACCGACAAACTGACAAGAATTTTTTTTTCTGCACACCGGAAGTTAACTTCTGAGATCTCGTAAGGAACGAGAGTTTGATTGAACGAGACTAGTTTCGACCCTAAACTGACGAGTTATGTCCCCTGGCACGTACCTCGGCTAAAGTTTCTAATCACTGATGTTTTTAATGTTCATTGCAGTTACTCCCGTCGCAGTACCTGTTAAGGCCAGAGATTTAGCCATTGGATATAAAGACCTCAATCGTCCTAAATTCCCAAACTCTTTGCGAAAACTATCACCCCACTTGTCAATACAATGTGCTTCATCAATTACTATATATTTAACCGTCTCTTGCCACACAGGTGTAAGGAAATTGTTGAATACTACTTTCTCCATAAAATGCCCTGGATGGCCCAGTATAAATTTAATATCAGCTGTCCGAAAACGATTCACAGAACAGGACAAGTCACACTTGTTGGAGCATTTGTGATCTGATAAAGTCTTAACAAACTCGGGTGTCACTTGGATTGCATTTTCCCCATTCCGTTCTAATTGCTCATTAATTATTGCATTCAGTGGACTTACTATGATAATAGTAGGAGAAGTATTGCCTGTCTTGTAGTACGCCAAAGATTCGAAAATCAAGCTCTTTCCATATCCAGTTTTCAATGCTGAAATCACGTCTCTTTCATAGGTCTGCATGATGCACACAGATTGCAGTGGTTTTAAGTATGTGAAGTTTGTATTTCTCTCTCTATTTAACCTTTGTAGAGCTATTTTCAAGTGTAAGTTTTCCTCGATAACAGAAAAATCCATTTGTTTTTATATGCTTGCCGCCATTTCTACTGCATACCGGAAACGACTTTTCCCAGTATTTGTAACTAAAAATAGCTCTACCAATCAAAAAAGAGCTAAGTAAGAACCAATGAACGCCAACGACAAATTAGTCTTTCTCTGTCTCTATTATCCATTAGATTGAGACAGGCAATTGTCAGTCTAGTTTCGACCCTAAAAAAGTCGTCCCCGACATATTTCGGCCCAAAAATATCGACACTATTTTGATGCACTTTATGAGCGTGAAATCGGCAGATAAATTTACTTTCAAATTGTTTGTTCGGAATAATTTACTTATGACGTCACACTACAAATTATCGATTTCTGATATAACATTGTTCTGTAAATCAAGTAATGTCAGTTGCCCCAGTCCACAGGGGCTAGGTACGTCCGAAAAAAAACTATATAATACAACAAGGGGAGGAACTCATTTTTTTAAGTGGTCGTGTTAAATTGATCGTAACTTCAGAACGCCTTAATATTTACAAAAAATGTTTTCGCTAGTCGAAAGCCAAGTAATGTTCCTTTCCAAAGAGACCTCAATTGTTAGTGTAGGCCTCCGAACTGCTGAGGTAAGCTACACGAACCAAAACAAAACGGCGCAAAAATCGGAGATCGTACAAATGCTGGGTGAAAACATTTTTTGTAAATATTAAGACGTTCTGAAATTACGATCAATTTAACACGACCACTTAAAAAAATGCAAGCAAGTGAGTTCCTCCCCTTGTTGTATTATATAGGTTTTTTTTCGGACGCACCTAGCCCCTGTGCTCCAGTCCTTCAAGATGAACATCAATGGCGGTGAGAAAATATTCTTTTATAATAAGTTGTCAATCTCGCGAGATTTGAAAATATAAAATATGGTAATTTCTTTATCTCGTTGTTGGATAAGTATTGCAGATTAACTTGAGAAGAAAATTTTATCAAAGTTAATTGTCCTACCTATATAGCTATATGATTATTGTTTAGCAAAAATGTCGTAAGGTTTCTCATATCAGTAAATGAACCCTGACAAGTTAAACATTTTTAAAGAATGAAAACCACTCCATTTTCCACCGAACCTTTCAGCATCATTTGAGGAGAGATCTAAAATTTCTACGATGTTATCAACCGTTCTTATCGGTGGTATAATTTGAACGTTCAATTTTAAATGGCTTCCATATAAATATTTTAATTTTAGCGGGAACTTGTACGGTTCATCTTCGAATTCGTTCAGAAACTCACAATGTCACTCGACTCGTCAGAAGATTTGCGATAAGTAGAATAATGCACTTGAAAGCTACAATCAAAGATTTCAAGATTATCAAATTGGTAAAAGGTTTTCAAAAAACTACTTTAAACAAGCATATTATCTCGAACGGACAAAACCTTTAATGTATTCGGAAGAATTTCAATTATGTCTTTATATCTATCTTTACAATGAAATTGTTTTTCAAGATAAGAATCTCCAAGCCCGTGTTATTTAATTCAGATAAAGTATATCTACGGATTGTTATCGGGTTTCTTGCGTGAATATACTCTAAGTTCAAGGTCGTTATATTTGTCCTTGACATTCCTATTGTTGCATTTTGTACTCCTGATAGCTCCAAATAATGATTCAGGGAAAGGTCCAAATCAGCAAGTTTTGATAGATTAGAAAAAGGTCCAGCTTCGATTACGCTAATTTGGCATAGACTCAAATCCACTTTTGTAAGATATTGGAGATTGCTTAAGAATTTTGTTGATATCTTCATTAAGGCACACGAGCCTAATTTCCCAGATAATGGAATGTGGGTTAAATTTTTAAATGACAAATATTCAAATCCGAAAACTCCATGGGCAAGCAACTGGTAAACTTTATCACTTGCGGCTGCGAGTTGAGTGCACTCTTTTTGTAATTTACAAAGCCCAGGGGGACTAACCGGTTAATCGAGAAAAGTCGTTCGTGTACGATTGTTAATCGGATTTTTTGATTCGTGAACGATTCGGTTACTAGTTCGTGTACGATATTTCCGGTTTTTAAAAGTAAGGTAAGACACCAAATTTCAATATTCTTATGTAAATATAAGCATAAAGCAAAAAAAGGCTTCGTAGTTCCTTAAATGAATAATTAATCAATTTAATTCGAAAGAGTAAACTTCATAACAGACTTTCATTTTTCAATAATTTGGTCAGAAACGTAGATGTCACTCTATTTTTTGTTTTCAGAGTTTCCATTTTCTAGCAAAAAACGCAAATTTTCTAATAAAATTAACATTTTATGACAGAAAATAAATTTGAACGTCAAACTTACTTTATCTTATACTTACTTTTCGTGAGAATTCTTAACTTAAGCAAAGATATAGTTTCCTTTTTGCATATTTCCAATTTTTTTGTTCGTGAACGAACGTGTTATTGAAAAATATGGTCGTGTACGATGTATTAACATTTTTGCAGACTATGGCTTTTGTGTGTTCCACTTGTGTTGACCTTGATTTCGGCGTGGAAAGTTCTCTTTTAGTACGATATGGTTTATTTGGTGTTGTCCTTATATCATTTTTGCTGTTTTCTGAAACTTGAGTTTTTCCAGTAATGTTTTTTTCGAATAATTTATTTTCTTCTTGAAACAGGTTTTGGAAGTATAGTCATGGTTTATCTGCAAACATATAAATTATGCATACTTACTTTATTATGTAGGTCTACGGTTCTTTGGCTTTCACTTTTTGGTAATTTTGGCTATATTTTGTTCATATTTTTGATTTATTATTTGGGTTTCCAAACTTTTGGCGTTTAGCTCTGCTGACGAGGAATTATTTTCCGAAATGGCCATCCAAGACATCAAAATTGGTATAGATTGTTTTTTTTTCTACATGCAAAAGTTATTGTCGTTTAAGTACTGTTCCATGTAAGAGTCAGGCAATGAGTGGTACATCAATTGTTTAACTTTTTATTAAAACTGGTTAAAAGTGTTCATTTGGTAATCCAAACATTTCCTTCTATTTCGGATTTTCATAAAACTAATAATTTTTTAGTAGTTATAGATTGAACATTATGGCGGGAAAGTCTTCACGTACTTTTTACTGCATAATGGAACCAAATATTTGAGTGTTAATATCTACAAAAGGCCTTTTGAGCCATAGCATCGTATACATACATGTAAGGGCTCCTGAATATATTTCAGTCATAACTTTTTTGGTTGAAATTACATTTGAATTGTTGACTGGTTTTATAGGGAAGACATTTTGGCGAAAATTTTCCCGTACTTTATTATGATTGTTCCAGTATTACAGGAGTTATTGACCTTTCCGTGGAATTTGCTGTGTGTGGGGGGTATTAGTTAGCCTTTGGCTTACAGTTCTAGTTTGATGTCGAATGTGTTTCAGTACTCAACACAATATTTTCTTAAAATGGATGTGTACTTACAATTGGTGTTGCCTGATTCTTACAAAGAATAGTACATAAAAATATATTCATGAATGTCTATTAGTAATTACTTAGAAATAGGTTTTCGATGACGCAAAACACCGCAAATTATATCTTGCCGCGCTCATATTTCATGACTGAGACACACTTATAAAAAGCAACATTAGAAAATAATTCATTTAAATTGCTAAGAAAAATGTAAGTATCTTATATTGAGTAATCGTTCACGAACATCGATCACGAACAAGAAATTTTTAACCTGTTCGTTCACGAACAAAAAAATGAAAAAAATATAATTTTCCCTTTATATTTTGCATTTTTTGTGAAAAAGTTCTTTCAACCACTCCAATATAGAAGAATGTTTCCATTAAAGTGATGTTTCAGTCATAAAAAAGTGTAAATGTGTGAATATAGGAATATTATAGTTCTTGTGACATTTTGATGCAATGCTTTTTAGACTTTCTGACCACATTTCACGCAAGGTTTATATCAACGAAAGTTTTGGAGCATACACCATCAAAGATATACAATAAAGGAAGGGAACTGCGAAGAGATAATTAATAATTGTTTCCTTAATTAGTAATAATTGAGGCTTACCGTCAAGGAATCACGTCCGGATCCTCAAAATAATCGTACACGAACTAATAACCGAATCGTTCATGAATCAAAAAACCCGATTAACAATCGTACACGAACGGCTTTTCTCGATTTGAAACCTGAAGCCGGGCGCGAACCCACGTCGTATTGGTGATAGGCTTGTATGAGTTGTTAGGTAATCCAACTACCTAACTCATTGAGCCACCCGGGCCCTAGGAATGAAAACAGACGCATACTTAATAAGAAACATATCGTTTTCACAGATTGAATTATAGATTTTTTTTTATAATTTGGCCTTGACCTCCCTTAAAGGTAATTGGTATAACAGAGAAGACGAATAATATTTTAAAGTAACATGAACATGAATTGCTTTCTTACGATTGATTTAGGGTTAGGGGTTATGGTGTGTAACATCAGTTTCAACTATATTTCAGCTATATCGTGGAAGTCAGTTTTATTGGTTGATTCGACCACGACCCTCAACTTGCAATTATTTACATACAAATATTCATATATACAACATTGTCTTGAATTATTTTTGTCTGAAGAACAGCGTTTTTATAAAAAAAAACCCCACTATAATCTTGAATATTATTCATAATATATTTAGCACAGAAGTTGAAAGTGACAGCTTAATGAATGACAAACATAATGTTGTACGCCTCGCGTAAAGATTTTTGTAAAGAATGTTAAAAAAAAAGAATGGTCTTAAATAATCAACTGTGTAACTATCTTTCCATCTGATACTAGCAATGGCTTTCACTACGAATGCTGTGTTCCTTGTATGTTAAAGATCTCAGTATATATTTTTAACGCATATATCTTAAATACATCTATTTGAAAGCCCGGACGGGTCAAACCAAAGACTATAAAATTGGTATTTGTTGCTTCTCACTAAGCACGCAGCATTAAGGAGAAAGAGCAAAGACTGGCTGGCTCAGAATCAGAATAATGTGTCCAAGTGGAGCGACATGTCTACCCACAGAATGTTGTTTCAGTGAGCGAGCACTATATATATCCAACTTGGTCTAGTACAAAGCGGACTTCATCATTATCTCATTGAAAATTAACTTGTTCTCGCCATGATATAGCTGAAAAATTGCTGACTTTGCATTAAACAACAATCACTCACATTATTTGAAGGGGCCATCGTGGTCATGATCGTATGGTAGTTGGATTTACAACTACCTATGCTATTTTATGCGGAAAGCGAAAAACGTAAAAACACATAATAGGACAGCACAAATAAACCTGAAAAGATGATCAACACGGACGTAAATTAAACAAATTTAATATTAGAGTTATAAATAGTAACATCCTTTATTTATAGACAAACTTGTCTTTAATTTTATAGATAAATATCAGGGGCGGATCCAGGATTTGTGGTTAGGGGGGCGTGAGTAGGCGAGGGGCCTAAGGTCCCCAGCTGGTCCAGGGCAGAACCCTGGTAGGAGGCCAGGGGGGCTAAGCCCCCCTGAAGCTCTGGGGATTTTAAGAATTACAGACATTTATTTGAACGACAATTTTGAATCAACCACACCATTTTTATCAGACCAAAAAAACTTGATTTTGAGTCTTAATTTTGTCGGATAATTGTTAACAGTATATTTTTGTCAGATTATAAGAACCTAAAGTAAAACTTTTTTTGAACAACCATGATGCGAATTTGTTCAACTCATGACTGATCCACACCCTACAAGCGGCTATCCGGACAACAGATGCTATCGGGAACTCAGATCATATCTACGTCACACGGAATGACAGGTAGGAATTTCTTTGACGTTTTTCTTCCATTTTATCTACGTTTTGGATTTTAAATTTATGTATGATTTGTTGCACTACAAATGAGAAATTTGCATACCAAATATGACAGTATAGGTTTTAATATTTAGTAAGTTTTCAATCAATGAAGATAGAATTTGACATTTTCAACAGAGAATTCTTCAGAACATTAACGTTTTCTCTAAACTTTTAAAAGAAAGCACAAGTTTCTATCATATACATGAAAAATATAGTGTTTCTTCTACCTTCCTGTACAACGGGAACTCCAAGTGTTATGTAGTAAGAATATTATACGCATTTTTGATCAATTTCATCAGATCAGTGGAGTTAAATGGCAATCGGGAATATGAAAAATTTCACGAGACTTTTTAGTGTAAAATCGGGAAACAAATGATTTTTCCCGATTGCCATTTTACTCCACTGATATGATGTACGTGATAGCCCGATCTGCTGTCCCCGATAGCCAAAACATTTTGACCATTGGAATGAAATTGCGTATAATATTCTTACTACATAACACTTGGAGTTCCCGTTGTACAGGAAGGTAGAATCAGACATAAATTTAAAATCCAAAAACTAGATAAAATGGAAGATAAATGTCAAAGAAATTCCTACCTGTCATTCCGTGTGACGTAGATATGATCTGAGTTCCCGATAGCATCTGTTGTCCAGATAGCCGGTTGTAGGGTGTGTAATCGATCACGATATTTTAACCCTTCAAAGAACTATTGGTTTAGTTTTAATGAATTCCTCATTTCACTAATTGGTCTGTACTTTCGGTGCTTGTCCTTTCGGGTGGTTCTAGTTAATACTGCCTGTCCGGATGGAGGTTTTCTTTTCGTCGTTTGATTCATTCATTGAAAACATATGATTCGACCGTTCTTGTTTATAGACAAACAAAAGCGGAAATTGTCGGCGAATCCATACATAAATCAACGAACACACCCAACGTGTATTTACAATGTGTAGGAATATTTTACTACAGGTCACGAGTTAACCATTTATGAAAAAGTTGTTTGTTGAACTGCTTAATTAACGTCGTATAACATATGCTCTAAATCCGCCTCTGAATATAGACGACCATGACAAAAGTTGTGTATGACCTTGGTTTTGATCGTATGGTAGTTGTATTAATAACTACCTGTGTAATCAGTGCATAACACCACTAAAACTGTGAGCTAGTTCGAACTCCATTCATGGCGAGGTGTATTCGATACAACAGTATGTGATAAAGTTTGGCATTGACTCAGGGGCGGATCCAGGGGGGATTTGAAAAAATATGATTTTTTGGCGTAAAAATCGTGATTTTTCACACGAAATACACCAACAATTTTCGTGTCTCACTCCGCTCGGCGCATTTTTTAGCTCACCTCACCCAAAGGTGAGCTATTGCCATCACTTGGCGTCCGTCGTCCGTCGTTCGTCTGTAAACTTTTTAAAAAATCTTCTCCTCGGAAACCACTGGGCCAATTTAAACCAAACTTGGCCTGAATCATCCTTAGGGGGTTCCCTTTAAAATATATGTCCGATGACCCTGCCGACCACCATCATGGCCGCCATTTCTATTAATAGAACATAGGGGTAAAATTGCAGTTTTTGGGTAATAACTCAAAAACCGTTAATAAAAACAGAAATCTGATATGGGGTAAAAATGATCAACACAGCAAGATCCACATACCCTGCAATTTTGAAGTAAATCTGAATACCCATCGTGGAGTTATTGCCCTTTTTTCATCAAATTTTTAAAATTTTAATACTTTTCGTCTTATATTTCAAAAACTATAAGAGATAGATGGTAAGTTTAAATTGCAAAAATGTGCAGCATGTCAAGATCTGCCTACCATGCAATTTTGAAGTAAATCCCATAACCCATTGTGGGTTATTGCCCTTTTTTTCATCAAATATTCAAAATTTTAATACTTTACGTCCTTTATTTCAAAAACTATACGAGATAGATGTTAAGTTTAAACTGCAAACATGTTCAGCCTGTCAAGATCTACCTACACTGCAATTTTTAGCTCACTTGTATGAGCTATTGCCATCATTTGGCGTCCGTCGTTCGTCTGTAAACTTTTAAAAAAATCTTCTCCTGAAACCACTGGGCCAATTTAAACCAAACTTGGCCTGAATCATCCTTAGGGGGTTCCCTTTAAAAGCTATGTCCGATGATCCTGCCGACCAACCATCATGGCCACCATGTCTATAAATAGAACATAGGGGTAAAATCAGCAAAAAAATCAATTAAAAAATCCAGAAAAATCCTTTAGAGTATATTGCAATTAAATTTGATACATATGTAATATTCTTTCAGAATTATGGTTGAGGACCCCATTCCCCATTAAACATGGCCACCATCGTTACTATAAATAGAAAATTAGTGAAAAAATTCATTAAAACATTATTTTAATATCCTGTAAAGAGTCAAATGCAATCAAACCATATGGAAGGAATGCATATGTGGTCTTCTTTCAAAATTTTGATTGAAGACCTCCGGCTGTCATCCAACGTGGCCGTCACTGTTACAAAAAATAGAAAATTATTGTCAAAAAACATATTTTAAAATCTGGTAAAAAGCCAGTTGTCACCAAACTTTATGGAAATGATGCATATATGATCCACTTTCAGACTTATGGTTGCTATCCCTGGTTGCTTATGAAAAATGGCTGCTATCGTTACAAAAGATAGATTTGTTTAATATTTTTAATTCTTTAAATATTGTAAAGAGCCAATGTTGCTACCAAACTATAAAGGAACATTGCATATATAATTCTCTTTCAGACCATGAATGATGACCCCAACTGCCATCAAACATGGCCGTTGCCGCTTCTCAAACTTGAAAA
Organism: Bathymodiolus brooksi; assembly: GCA_963680875.1. Classification (NCBI taxonomy): domain Eukaryota; kingdom Metazoa; phylum Mollusca; class Bivalvia; order Mytilida; family Modiolidae; genus Bathymodiolus; species Bathymodiolus brooksi. Next base: position 31,410,884 of record OY804584.1, read on the forward strand.
TTAGTGAAAAAAATCAGTAAAAAAAAGAAAACTATTGAAAAAATTAGATTCTTCTCCTCAGAAACCGTTTGGCCAAATGAACCGAAACTTGGCCGCCACAGACAATTATTGTTTCTGATTGGTCAATTTCTAAAAATCTTCTATTCTGAAACATGGTAGGAAGCATCTATGGATGGTCCTCTGGGAATTGCTCATTCCGTTTTGATCCGATTTCTGAAACAGCTTTTCCTCTGAAACCACTTGGCCAAATGATATGAAACTTAATAAGAAGCATCTATGGAATGACCTCTATAGAGATTGCTCATTTCGTTTTGATCCATTAACAAACATGGCTGCCACAGATTGGTCAATTTCTAAAAATCTTCTTCTCTGAAACTGCTATGCCAAAATGAACAGAAATTTGGTGGGAAGCACCTATGGAAGGTTCTGTATTAATTTTCCTAAAATCAGAATGAAAGGTGAGCGACACAGCCTCAGCCCACTGAGCCTCTAGTTTTAAGGACGCCCCCCCTAACTTGAAATCCAGGATCCGCCCCTGTCAGACTTGCGGCAGGTCTGTGGTTTTCTCTGGGTACTCCGGTTTCTTCCACAAATAAAACTGACTGCCACGATATAGCTGAATATGGCGTTAAACATCATTACCATGAACTCTCTTTTCGAAAGCATTCCTTTCAGTATAAACTTACAGATACATGTATATGTATTTCTTTAACATTTAAAATTAGTATTTTGTTCTCGTACTTACCCTTGTCTGGAGTGCGGTAGATCGTGGGTTAAAGCCCCGATCATGTCAAACCAAAGACTATGAAATTAGTATTTGTTGCTTCTCCACTAAGCACGCAGCATTAAGGAGAAAGAGAAAAGACTGGTTGGCTCGGCATCAGAATAATGTGTCCGAGTGGAGCGACATGTCTACCCGCAGACTGTTGTTTCAGTGAGTTAGCACTATAAAAATCCAACTCAGCGTGTTGGTCTAGTACAAAACGAACCTCATGATCATCTTATTGAAAATTAACTTGTTCTCGCCATGATATGGCTGAGAAATTGCTGAATTGGCGTTAAACAACAATCACTCACTCACTCTCGTAATACCTTGTTAATTTCTTCTCCTTTTTTTCAAAACACTACACACTTTTATTGATGCATGTGAAGATATATGTTTATCAATAATATTTATAAGTCAATGACATATGGTGTTTTAATATAGGTATAATACACACGTAGATATCTACTTGAATGTGAATGATGAGTTTCTGCATTAACCATTATCAGATATGCTCATAGTTAAAAGACAACGTGAATTAATGGATCATGCCGTCACAATGGCATGTGTCCGTTTTTCTTTCGGAGAACCACGTTTATTTTGTATTGATAATATTTTTTGTCGGAATTCTTTACTAAGGGTTAGGGCTAGGGTTATGGTGTTTAAAGTAAGAAAGGTGACCTCTTAAAAGAGGTTCAATTCATATGAAATTTTATCACAAAATGTTGTATCGAGTATACCTCGCTTGAGCAGGATTCGAACTCACAACGCTAGGTGGTGATAAATTTTATCACAAAATGTTGTATCGAGTATACCTCGCTTGAGCAGGATTCGAACTCACAACGCTAGGTGGTGATATGCACTGATTGCATAGGTACACGTAGCTATAAATCTAACTACCATACGGTCAAGGCCACGACGGCCCCTTAGAATAGTGATACTCACCCTATCATTATTGCCGCATGTTCTTATATGTACTTGAGTTGAGTTGTAATGTTAATGTGTATTTCAAGTTAGTAAACCTAACTTAGACATTATTTTTGGATCAGTTTCAAGTTATTGGGTGTAAGCCGGATGATAATTCTGAAAAAGGAAAATCTTCCGTTTTGCACAAGTTATCAAACAGTAGGAGTGAAAAGGGTAGTAGTACTTATTAAACAACAGTATTAAGAAAAAACTGCTGGAACCTGCTAATCTGGGTCACGGGTCACTGTAATCGGGCGGCTGTATCGAGAAACAGATACGGTGTTGAAAAAACTGTTGATACTCATAAAATATTGATAAATGCAATAAAAAAATTTGTTTGTCTTCAAGAAATATGATAGACAAAACCATGTGTGAAGTTTTATGACGAAATATCTACGATTTCTATGTAAATTTACGAGTTGAAGTTGCGGCTGTATCGAGAAACAGATAGGGTGTTGAAAAAAACTGTTGATACTCATAAAATATTGATAAATGCAATAAAACTTTATGTTTGTCTTCAAGAAATATGATAGACAAAACCATGTGTGAAGTTTTATGACGAAATATCTCCGATTTCTATGTAAATTTACGAGTTGAAGTGGGAAAATTTTATGTTCGATTTCTAAAAATCTTCTACTCTGAAACCACAGGTAAATTTACTTTAGCGATGTATTTTTATCTTGGACAAGAATAATGAGCGTCCTTATTGGATGACCGATTTAAAACACACTGACTCAGCATGGTAAACAGATGCATGTAAAAGAAATCTGTTATATTTATTCATTTGTTTGATTCTGGAATATTGTTGATCATTGATTTAAACAAGAAAAAAAGGAAAAGGGGGTGGGGGGTGAATTTTATTTGTGAAATTTACAGTTAAATAAATGTTGTTTCGACAGTTTAAAGAGAAAAATAAAAATTTATTGCGACTAAAGCTTAAATCAGCGTTACAAATATCAGTGGTTTTGTAAATGAGATTTATTTTAAATAGAAAATCTGAATCTATTATTTATTTATTTAATATTAATGATACAATTTTATATCCGAGGGGGGCGGTCTATGATGAAAATTTGAAATAAATACACAGGACCGGATTTTAAGCAAAAATAATAATCCAGGATTAGTTTTTTATTAAAATAAATCCAGGACCCTGTGTCCATGATTTTTTTTTTTAAAGTTAATAATATGAAATATTGACATCCACACTTGCCTTTTGGACAGCATATTTCTGTGTCCACACTTGTTTGAAGGAAAAAATGATGTGAACCAATGTATATATATAATGATTATTATTTTTTCAGTAAACTAGATCCTTATTATTACTAATAAGCAAAATCATTAAGATGTAATTCATTTGTGCAAACTAAAAAACACAGAAAGATGGAAAGAAAATGAAAATTATGTTAAGCAAACACATTTCTATAAAAAATTGATATTCTTATCGCCACATATGTTGAATGTCCATATGTTGAATGTCCATATGTTGTGATTTATTAAGCAAAATTTCTGATTTAGAATTGCAATTTGCAAACATAACAAGCATATCAACGTCTATATTGGTTTTAAGGTTTGATATAGAACACACATTTTGTCTTAATTTGAAATAATTTAATTTGATTTGAATACTCCAATCTGATTGGCTAATCCGCCTGGAGAAAATTTTGTTTATACTCGATAACCTGCGTTGGTATTGTGACGTCACCAACGTGTTCATCCGCCAACGACAAATTCAAATAGTCACACGAAATAATCGTAATTAAAATCGAGGAATCGTTAAATTTTGTTGTGAAAATTAAATTATAAGGAATATTTGAACTTTTTGAACAGGTTATACTAACCTGGTTTGGGTCAGTTTACGCTTTTCATAAACCGCTTCGCGGTTTATTAAGCGTAAACTGACCCAAACCAGGTTAATATATCGTATAACCTGTTCAACAATTTCAAATATTCCTTAAATACAAAGAGTCCTTTACGGTATCACTGAATGCTCGTCGTGCCACATTATCAACTATACGAAAATGCAGGATTTAATGTGTAATATTAATATCTTCTAGCCGTAAATCAATCGAAACCCAATAATTTAAAAAGCATGACAAATAAATATAAAACAACTTACTTACAATTACATAACACTTCCGTATTTATTTTAAATGTATCAATACCATAAGCTACCTTACATTAAAAATGGAATATATAAGAGTACACATGTTCTTGTGTCTCATTTTCAACTTTTTTTTTTGTATTTCCAGATACCAATGGATAGTGTTGACAATGTCAATGAGAATGAATATTATAAAGCCATAGCAGCGGCCATTTTATACGGATCAACCTCGTTTTCAGTTGCATTTATCAACAAAGCTTTAATGACTTCCTATGTATTTGACTTTCTGGTTATCATCATGGTCATGAGACAGTTTTTTACAGTGATCATATTACATGTGTTGCGCATGCTGCAATTGATACAGATATCAGGTTATACATTTTCGAAAGGAAAATCTTTCGCAGTACCATCAATGCTTTATGGACTAAACTCAGTTTTGGGATTAAATGCATTGAGTCATATGAACGTGGCCATGTTTGGAGTCGTCAAGCAATGTATTCCTTTCGTTACCATGCTTTTCTCTGTAGTTGTTTTGAAAAAAGGTTTGCCATCTAAAGTTACCATATTGGCGGTTATAGTTTTAACATTCGGCTGTGTTCTTGCAGGTAAAACATTATGTATAATTTCAAATAATGTTCTATTTATATGTATTTCTGTCTTTGACCCCTAGTGGATAAATATATCCACTGTGATAAGTACGAGGTAAAACAATTTTTATTTATTTATTCAAATTATTTATGAATGGAGGTGATTGATTTTTTAAGTGGAGTGAAGTGAACAAAAACAATTTAGATAATAGGGGCTATCCAGAGGGTATGCAAACATCGGAACATAGGCAGAGATGAGGAATAAATCATAAACAGTCGACCGGTAGGTATTTACAGCACTCGCATCACGACACGACCCCGAAATTCCACTGCATACAAATTGTATGCTTTCTAGTACTTTTACATAGTAATACTTCCTGTTTCCGTGTGCAACAGTAAAATCGAAAAAAAAAAAAAAATAAACGTCCAAATAAAGAAAATAGAACATGGAATAGCGAATATATGCACACAGGAGACAGAAGTTTCGGTCTACCATTGGAGGAAACATGGACTTTTTGTGAAACTAAGGCTAAAACCTTTGTTGACAATTGAAGTAACCACTAAATGACAAATATTAAACAAAGTATTGTCTAAAGAATAAGCATTTCATAATGCATCTTATACGATATTAAAAACTATGACAAAAAAAATTAAACAGTGATAATTAGTACATGTAATTCGACAAACGTCAACAAAATGCACAATTACCTCCTACCTCAAATCATTCTACACAAACAAAGAACACGACAATGACATTCCGATGTCAATCCAGGTCCATTACAAACACTAAAATGTGGCCGACCTACTCCCTATTTAATAGTTAGATCTCTCACGGCAATGTAGACATAAACAGGCAAAAAAACCGACAAAATCCTACACCGAATTAGGAGTGGCCATCGTGATCATAATCGTATGGTAGTTGGACTTACAGTTACCTATGCAATCAGTGCCTATCACCACCATAGTTGTGAGTTCCAATCCCGCTCATGGCGAGGTGTATTCGATACAACTTTATGTGATAAAATTTGTCATTGAATTGCGGCAGGTCGGTGGTTTTCTCCCGGTACTCCAGTTTCCTCCACCTATAAAACTGACCACCACGATATAACTGAAATATTGTTGAAAGTGGCGTTAAACACCATAACCATAACCCCTACACCGAATTCAAAAGTTAGTAGCATTTTCTTGATAATGTAGTTCTATATATCTTTTTAATTTATTTATATTTTTCTCTACAGGCTATGGTGACACGACATTTAACACTTCAGCTTATGTTTGTGGAGCTCTTTGTAATATTACTCAGTCCATGTATCTTCTGTCCGTCCAGAGATATTCGGTTGATAAAGGCGATGCACTCAGTATGTTACTGCTCAACAGCTATAACACACTTCCGTTTCTTGTGTTATTTTCGTATCTAAACAGTGAAATTATCAATGTTACTCAATATGAACACGTGTGGAATCCCGAATTTATCATTTTATTCTTTCTTGCAATTTCCGTTGGATGCCTCTTTAATTTCGCCGTGTTTTTCTGTACGAAAATGACGTCAGCATTGACTACGAGTATCATTGGTGGAATGAAAACAATAGCGCAGACAGTGATTGGATCATTTAATTTTGGCGGGATAAGTAAGAATTGGGAGACTTATGTTGGTATTAGTCTGAATTTAATTGGTAGTATGCTATATATATTTGAAAAGTACAGAACGCAGTACAAAACAGTAGCTGTAAAAAAAAGCAGGATTCTTGAATCTACAATAAAAATATAATGATTTGTGATTGGTACCATATTTTTGTGAGTTCCTCTCCTGTCCATGATAACCCCATCGGTCCTGTAATGGTTAACGTGCCTGTCTAGAGTGTGGTGGTGGTGCGATTGATCGTAGGTTCGAACATCGCTGTGTCAAAACAAAGACTATGAAATTAGTATTTGCTATTTCTCCAGCAAGCAATAATGAGTATAAGCAAAGACTGGTTGTCTCGGAATCGGGATAATGTGTTCGAGTGGAGCGACATGTCTACCCGCGAACTGTTGTTTAAGTGAGCTAGAACTATAAAATTCCAACTAAGTGGGTCTAATACAAACCGGATCTCTTCAACATCTCATTGAAATGTACTTTGTACTCCTCATTACATAGCTTAAAATGTGCTCACATGGCGTTAGACACACTCCCGTCCAATATGTCACAAGGTTTGTCTGGAACCTACGAAATATCGATGGTTTTCATCGGTGATGTTGTTTTCATTCACCCAAGAAATGTTTCAACCACAATATAGCTGAAACAATAAAAGTTAGAGAAACCTGAAGGTGTATTCAAGAATGGACAAGCCAAAGAAACTGGCAACATTGGGTACACAAGACACAAGACAAACCAACCACAAAAACACAACACAACATAGAAAACTAAAAGAAATAGCAACACCAAAAAAACGGGGTGAACCCAGGTGCTCGAGAAGGGTAAAGGATTCATGCTTCTTTTAAGACACCCGCCGTGTTACTCGTATATATTGTCAAGTCTGATACAATTCTTGTAGGGATAGAGGAAAGAAAAAATCTACGTTAAAAGGAAAAGATCGATTTGAGATATGGACATTTCGTAACGATCAACCAGATCGTGATGACGACCGTAGAAGTGTTATAGAGATGACTGCAACCTAGGAGCAACGTAGCCTTTTTTGAGCGGCTTTTGCACAGGCAGCTGGGCTCTGTCCAGAACATCACTGCAACTGGGCACAAGCTTTAGAATAACGCATGAATTGAGAAATGTAAACTCCGTACGCTGGTGTTGTTGCAATATTGCTATTGCTGAAAGGGAAGTTGACTATTGGAAAAGCGAAGTCATCACAAGTTTCTTCCAAATTGCATATACATGTATTATTTCAAAAGTCCAACTGTAGTTAGATCTTTGAACACCTATATTTAATATGATTGCTGAACAAATACGTTTTTGTTTTTCTTTATAACAACCTGCTCACCAAGTTATATGTGAGGGCTATAACAACCTGCTCCCCAAGTTATATGTGAGGGCTATAACAACCTGCTCACCAAGTTATATGTGAGGGCTATAACAACCTGCTCCCCAAGTTATATGTGAGGGCTATAACAACCTGCTCACCAAGTTATATGTGATGGCTATAACAACCTGCTCACCAAGTTATATGTGAGGGCTATTACAACCTGCTCACCAAGTTATATGTGAGGGCTATAACAACCTGCTCACCAAGTTATATGTGAGGGCTATAACAACCTGCTCACCAAGTTATATGTGAGGGCTATAACAACCTGCTCACCAAGTTATATGTGAGGGCTATAACAACCTGCTCCCCAAGTTTTATGTGAGGGCTATAGCAACCTGCTCACCAAATTATATGTGAGGGCTATAACAACCTGCTCCCCAAGTTATATGTGAGGGCTATAACAACCTACTCCCCAAGTTATATGTGATGGCTATAACAACCTGCTCACCAAGTTATTAGTCCGAGATTCCTCTGCCGTCTAACGGCTTTTATTGATTTGCTGTAGCCGTGGGACGTCAGAGCGCTATGCATACGGAAAACAGCGGATTTGCTTCTCCAACTCTGGGTCAGCACATTTCCACGTTTCGTGGCTATCGGATTTTATTTTCTATCAGGAACCCTTATATAAATCGCTTCACCAATCATTTTTCTATTCATTCATAACCATCTTACCCTCAGAAAGTGGTGCTACACTCCATTACAGCACGATTTTGCCTTAGATCCTATGATTCCGCCATTTGTCTTCCATTTTTCAAACATTTGTCACGTGACTACGAGAAAACCACGATTACCGCAATGTATCATGGGAGTTGATTTGCATATAAACAAACAAACAAATATTTGTATTGCCAATCATACACGCCTGTTAAGGCAGAACAATTAACATAAAATTAAATACAGTTGAGTATATTGATTGGTAATGATTTTAACAGCAATAGTGAATTACAGATAACCATAAGAAAAAAAATGATGTAGTATCTTGTCCAAAAAGGGGGGACGTAACACATGCTCTTTCCGAAGCCCGTTGGTAACACTCTGCCATTGAATCTTTTCTTTCCAACACATTCTGTATTATTTCCTTCTGCTCTGCTTTGATCTATAGATGGACTGTTTGTCCTGCAGAATACGCTTAAATGTATCGTCTTCCATGTGATTTGAATGTTGTTTACGTATGCAAATAATGCTCAAATAATTTGGTGCGCTGAATTAAGTAGCTCCCATCATGCAATGCGTTACTGTTATCATTCAGTTAATATCGTGAGATCACGTTTGTAGATTCGAAAATGGAAGTCAAATGGCGGAATAATAGGATCTAAGGCAAAATCGTGCTGTAATGGCGTGTAACACCACTTTCTGAGGGTAAGATGGTTATGAATGAATAGCAAAATGATTGGTGAAGCGATTTATATAAGGGTTTCTGATAGAAAATAAAATCCGATAGCCACGAAACGTGGAAATGTGCCGACCCAGAGCTGGAGAGGCAAATCCGCTGTTTTCCGTATATATAGCGCTCTGACGTCCAACGGCTACAGAAAATTCATAAAAGCCGTTAGACGGCAGAGGAATCTCGGACTACAAGTTATATGTGAGGGCTATAAACACCTGCTCACCAAGTTATATGTGAGGGCTATAACAACCTGCTCACCAAGTTATATGTGAGGGCTATAACAACCTGCTCACCAAGTTATATGTGAGGGCTATAACAACCTGCTCACCAAGTTATATGTGAGGGCTATAACAACCTGCTCCCCAAGTTATATGTGAGGGCTATAACAACCTGCTCACCATATTATATGTGAGGGCTATAACAACCGGCTCCCCAAGTTATATGTGAGGGCTATAACAACCTGCTCACCAAGTTATATGTGAGGGCTATAACCACCTGCTCACCAAGTTATATGTGGGGGCTATAACCACCTGCTCACCAAGTTATATGTGAGGGCTATAGCAACCTGCTCACCAAGTTATATGTGAGGGCTATAACAACCTGCTCACCAAGTTATATGTGAGGGCTATAACAACCTGCTCCCCAAGTTATATGTGAGGGCTATAACAACCTGCTCACCAAGTTATATGTGAGGGCTATAACAACCTGCTCACCAAGTTATATGTGAGGGCTATAACAACCTGCTCACCAAGTTATATGTGAGAGCTATAACAACCTGCTCACCAATGTTATATATGAGGGCTATAACAACCTGCTCACCAAGTTATATGTGAGGGCTATAACAACATGCTCCCCAAGTTATATGTCAGGGCTATAACAACCTGCTCCCCAAGTTATATGTGAGGGCTATAACAACCTGCTCACCAAGTTATATGTGAGGGCTATAACAACCTGCTCACCAAGTTATATGTGAGGGCTGGTATTTATTTACATGTGGAAAACACTTCCATGACCACATCATTTCATTAACAGAGGAGGTTTAGGGCCATACAAATAGTTTAACCCCGCCATTTTTTTTTATTGATTTGCATGTACCAGGTCAGGAAAGTGAGCAATCATGTATTTGTGTTAAAAGGGTATCGATTTTGACTACAGTTGTTTCTACGATTTTTCTATTGTATTTTGGGTTTGTTCCGAAAGTGTGGTATGCTTTGCTTTTATTTGATTATGTAACTATTTTTGGATTGTATACTACAAAAATGATGTGTACCACACTGAAAATGAACGAGACCTTGTTCATTAGAAGATGCTGTAAAATGTATTTTATGTGCAAAGAATGAAGAATTAATTCTTCCAATTAAGCATATATATGGGCAGCTAGTTCTATTGTACAGTCTGATAGGGGATATCCCCCTTTTAAGAAGTAATTTTTTCACTGAACTAGCAAATAGCTATTAGGAAAAAACAACTCTTCAAAAATAACAGTGTATAAATACATAGCCAGATAGCCAGAGGCCCTCAAGAGCCTATATATCACTCTCCTCATGCATAGACAACGAACAAAAAATATGAAATTCCTCACCAGATGGGGACAGTCATCTTGGATATTATATCTGCATCAGAACACCAAGTTTGGAAGAGACTTACCCTACTATTATTTGTGTATGATTTTGTTTAAATATATTGAACGGTTTCTGAGAAGTAACTATTTGTACCGTATTTCTTCTAATTAACGCCCCCCTTCTAATAAACGCCCCCTCACTTAATTCTGCCAACAGAACATTTTTACTTCTAATAAACGCCCCCATTTCCATAAAAATAAATTAAGACCAGTAATCTTAGAACTTTAATTAGAATTATACAGTAATCGATTTGAGCTTTAATGAAAATTGTAAAATAATCGAACAATGAGTTCCAAAAATACCGGTAGTTCCGCTAATTATGCACTTTGCTACACATGCTACATGTATATCGGAAAATAAATCAATAATCTACACTCTAAATCTATCTATCAATGAACTACGGTAACTATTCTAAACTAAAACTAAGTTTTTTCATAAAGATTTTATACAACTGGTAAAAGCTACACATCGTTAATGTCTGTCACTGTCATAATCGGATTCATTTTCCTCTTCCAATTCTGAATTTATTTCGTTTTCACCATCGCTGATTTCGGTGTTTTGTTCGTTGAATGACGAAACGTTTGCTAAAATTTCCTCATCCATTCTGACGTCCTCTTCGTCGAATCCTTCAAATGGATCATCGTCGCCTTCATTTTGAAATAAATTATCTTCACTGCCGTCCAAGGCATTCGAGATTCCACATTTTTTAAATGATTTACGTATTATGTCAGGAGAAATTGCATCCCAGGATTGTTTGATCCATTTCAGAATTAAAGATTTAGAAGGAGCACGTCTGTTGCCACCTTTGGTTTTCTCTACAGGTCCAGAAAATAGTCATTCATCATACATTTCTGATAAGTGCGACTTAAACGGTTTATTCCATGAAACATCAGCCGGCTGTAATTTTGATGTGCATCCTCCGGGAATAACACACAGATCCGAGTTGTATTTCATTCGGACAGACTCCTTGATGGATGGAGCTATATGTGCCCTAAAGGCATCCCAAACGAGAAAACGGCGTTTTTGGTTATTTAAACCCCAAATTCTTTTCAACCAAAAGTTAATGCTTTCTTCGTTTGCCCAAGACTTTTTTCCCGATCCACACATAAATACTACCACACCGTTCGGAACTTCATTTTTTGGTAGTGGACGGACACCAGGTAGGTGAACAAGAGGAGGTAGTTTTGTTCCGTCAGCATAAGCAGCGAGCGTAACAGTAAGTCTTTCTTTTTCATGGCCCGTTGTTGCCACACGCACCTCCTTTTCCCCACGTTCAGCTAATGTTGACTTTCCTGGCATTTCGAACCACACTGGGGTCTCATCCATATTGCCTATTTCACTGGTTTCATATCCACGAAATCTACGCATCCGGATAACAAAATTTAAAAATTTGTCGACATGATCGTCTACTATGGATGTTGAATGTTGTGCGACATGTGTTGACCTTCTGAATGTAATTTTATGTCGTTTTTGGAATTTGTCAAACCAGCCAAGTGATGCTTTAAACGACTGACTGCCGTTTTCTTTATGTAGTCTTAATGCCTCCGCTCGCATGGCCTTTCCTGTAACACGAACACCAGCATCTCGTTTTTCACGAAACCAGGCCATCAGTTTATTGTCAATTTCCTTATAGCGGACAGGTTTACCCCCACCTGGTAATCTTTTCTGACTCTTTTGTCCATTTTCTATTGCAGATTTATTTTTACACCATTCTCGCACGCGTTTTCTGTCAATTTTAAATAGTTTTGCTGCCGCATGTTTTCCTTTTTGCTCTGCAAACTGAATAACTTTAAGTTTGAACGAAAACGTGTATTTAGTCTTTTTTGCTGAAGTCTCCATTATTTTAACAAAGTTTTCAATTTCTCTATATCGGTATTACTTCCAGAAAATGTATATGTGCACGGTACTTCAAGTCCAATGTTAAAAAATTTATCTCCCGTAACAGTCACGTTTATGTTTCCTCCCCGTCTTAAAAAATAACTAAAAATCTTGCTAAACTCTATCGGAACATGCCCAACACACTGTCCTGGATTCCCACGCTGAAGAACGAGTTTTACTGAAAATTTATCATTTGGATTGTTTTCCTCTCTTTCACATATTAGTTTGTCTCCAATTTCGTATTTCCACACATTTTTATAGACATGGTAACCCCTGATAGAACTATTAAAATTATATTCCATAGATTCAATAGACGATTATCAAACACGTTTATAAGAATTTACATCAACTGGATTGTGCTATTTATAGATAACAATGAGACAACCGACACACGTGTAAAATTCTATTGTCTGTTTCACGAAGTCAACTTGGAATTTTTTTCTCTAATTAACGCCCCCCTTTTGGAAAATGTCAACGCCCCCGGGGCGTTTATTAGAAGAAATACGGTATATATTTTATACAGAGTTCTATATTAAACTAAACAATATTGTGCATGGCGGCCATCTTTGATTTTTGATCGATAGTAGGCTAGTAGAGAACGAATATTCTTACAATATAACAATTTAATATTCCATCAGAATCAAACTTTGTAAATTACCACATATAAAGTGAACTAATAAAAAGGCATGTGAGCTTTGGTTCCAAAATTAACCCATAGTGTCAGAGAATATTTCTAAATGATTTTTTGTTGTTGTAGAACTCAGCCCAAAAATTGTATTACTATGGCCAAAAGAAAATAGTCGACAATACGTCAATACACTACACAGATCTAGAAACCTACAAAAATGTGCATCGAAAGGCCACTGAAAACAGGGGATGAACTCGGGTCTTTCAGAACGATAAGCAGTTCCTGCTCCATCTATGGTACCTGTCGTGTTGCTCTTATTACAAAAATCCGGTGACAAGTCATGAAAGAGTAAAGGAAGATACGATTGCTACTACGACGAAAGACACATATGCAACAGTAAAATGTTCGAGGTGATAACTTCAACCTAACCACTAGTAACCATTGGTTCAGTAGCGTCCTTACAGGAAATACTTATATGAACCATAAGTTCTGGAATATATATTCGTATCAACTGAAAGGTACATGTATATACTCCAATTAATACATGCATGACATGCTGGAATGTTGCTACACATCAATATAGAAAGTTCACTATGCAAATTTAAAATTATATCTTTTGTCGTAAAGTTTCTTTTTTAACTGGTCCTCATCGTCAATTTGTAGGTGTAGGTCAGTGTATCTGCGATGTCCTAATTTCTCCACCAATTGTATAGGTACGATCAACATAGTCAACAAACTTAGAATTATTTAGTGAAATGATATCATCTACATATAGCGGAACGTGAAATTAAAAGATTAGACTAGCATCATTTAGTTTTTTCTTGAATACCTTCATGAAGTCTACTTCATTCGAATAAAGGGACAAATTTTATAAACAAAATGTACTCTAATTAACATTTTTTTTTTTAATTCAGTAACTACTCCTGATCCACACCATCACTGGAGCACAGGGGCTTGTCACGATATTTTGTTATACCTCGACTGACAACTCTAAAAAAAAGCCAGACTTGTGGTTTTTAGAGTTGTCAGTCGAGGGATAAAAAAAAATCGTAACAACCCCCTTTGCACTGGGGGGTAGCAAAATTGAGAAAACTTTTCTTGGAGCAACTTAATTTGTACTTCGGCAAAAATATGCAAAGCACTAAGGGATCGACCATTTAACTTGAGGGGGGGGGGGGGGGGGTATGTTTTTTTTTCTAAAAAAATATTCTGATTCCCAATGTTGTTGAAAAAATATATTCTGATTTTGGTGGAGGAAAAAAAAATAATCTGATTCAGAGTTTTTGTTATATAACCTAATGTTGAATTCTGGAAAAAAAATCGCGCTTTGCGCGACAAAAAAAATAAATATTCTAACTCTCGCTTTTAGATATATATTGCTTTGTTTTAGTGCTTGTCAATTTTTTATCCAAACATGCTTAATTTTATGCTTTATTATGTCATGCTGCATGTGGATGCCGGTGGGAACCCAGCGAGGCATTGCCACCTGGTCCCCTGCCGGCATCTATATGCAGTATGCACGGTACAGTAAAAACTCTTTCAGATTTACTGCATCTACATTGTGGAACAGCCTCCCAGATCATTTCAGGACTGAAAATAGCTTCTCTCAATTCAAAAGTCTTTTGCAGTCCTGGAATGGGTCCCAATGTTGCTGTTCTGCATGTAGATGATTAAAATTTTGCTTCTGGTTTGCTTATATTTTTTTTATTTTTTATTTTTTTAATTATTAATTTTTTTTAGTTTGGCTTGAAAATTTTATATTCTTTGATTTTTTAGTTAGACAGTGCTGCTTTTACTGATTATGTTTTAAGTATTCAGTATTATTATTATTTTTTTTTTTTACCTGCTGCTTCTTTTTTAAATGCTGCTTTACGTTGGAGCATCTGTGTGTGGATCTTGAACAAGAGTCCAAAGAGGCACGTTCTTGTTCAGATCTATACACAGTCCTCCTTTTTATGCCTGTATGTCTTAGCTTATTTTAGTTTGTAACTTTACATGAGACTTGTGTTGTTTATATGCCTGTATGTCTTAGCTTATTTTAGTTTGTAGCTTTACATGAGACTTGTGTTGTTTTATTGTTAATGTATATTCGGTAAAAAGCTCCTTAGAGCTTATGTTGTACTGTTTTATTATGTGCCGAATCAAAAAATAAAAAAAATAAAGTTTACTTATGTCCGAAAAAAAAATTCTGAACGAAACAAAAAAATCATAAAAACATAAAAAACCCTGCAAGTTAAATGGTCGGTCCCTAAATGTCACCGAAAAAACATGGAATATATTTTTATGAATATTTATCAAGTACACAACTGTTTAAATCAGTCAGCTACTTCCATCATAAAGGAAAGAAATATGTCCAGGTGCGGATTTTTTAAGTTCATCTCCGGTAACGCTTTAATGTTAGAATGACCATGCGATATCAGCAAGTTATATAAATTTTAATTTCTAACTCTGAAAACCATTAATTCAAGGTAGTTGTAGGTATATACTTTTAAACCATTAAACACAGTTCAACTGAAGCAGACAGAATACTAGATATACTGTACTTAAAACTGTAAACACACACAGAGAAAAAACCCGAAACAGTAACTTGGCGATATAACGAAGAACCGAAAGGTAATAAATATCGAAGAGAACGCAAATAACTATTGAAAATCAGAAATTAATATTCTGATACAAGAAATTGAAAACTATTATCCTGATTTCAATCAGCTTAACTCAATCGCTAAACTTAAAATTATTTTAAATCCCAGTCAAGATATCGTGTTCAACGTTGTCGACTATATAAAGCAATCTATGGAGTTGCGAAAATAGGTCCACATTGGTCAGTTATCTGTATATAGAATAGAATAGAATAAGTTTATTAACCAAATCAGGGCCCCAGGAGGGCATATACAAATAACAATTATGATTGATACACAACAACAATACAAATAACAATTATGATTGATACACAACAACAATATATCAACTTAAATATTCGCGGTAAAATATCAATAATTGTGGTGCAGGCACACTCGGGCAGGAAAAGAGATATATGCACATAAACGTACATACACTTACTCACATATATATGAGGGGGGGGGGGGGGGGGGGGGGGGTGATGAGAGAGAACATATACATATATATCAGGTGATTCATCACCAATCTGCAAGAGACACCTCTTGAGTCGATGCTAAAAGGAATAAAGTCCTACTTGTGTCTAGTGCAGACCGGCCATGTTGATGTGGAAGGAATATTGTTTGGAACATGGAAAGGGATCAGAGCTTTTGGATAACCAGCAGTGAGCATCAAGGGACGATGCCAAAAAGAATATTTTCTTTCTCATGCTCAATGCAGGTCATCCAGTTTGCAGATCTCCAATTCCATTTAATCAAATAGTTGTTGATAAAAGATATTGACAAAGATATCTGAGTATAGTTGGGTCTTCATTATTTAAGATCCATATGAGTTTACATTTGTCATCTAAATTTTGAAAATTTTGACACTCAGATGTCAAATATGTAGTAAAAATTTCCCTATGGTTTGCATGGCAAGTACAATGAAGTAAATAATGGATCTCATCTTCTACCTGACCCGAAGTGCACCTGCAACAGATGCGGTTTTCCCGGAGAGTACCCTGGTATCTTCCTATTTCTATTTGTAATTTGTGAGCTGATATTCTTAATTTGGACAACCTTCTTCTCTGCTCAAAATTTTTAATGATTGACAAATAATTTTCATATCCAAAATTGGTTTTTATTTTTAAATAAGTTCTTAATTTTCCCTCTCTAAGTGAATGGGCTTGTTTTGTCCACAATTCCAAATAGTGTTGTTTTACAATTTTATTGCATTTATATTTAAAGGTTGATGTTTTGTCTGTCAAGAAATTAGTTAAGCTTGGCATATTTTGCAAAATATGTTTTACAGAGCCATACCATGATGGTTGCTTGCCTTCATATAAATTTTTAGTACATTTATATGCAGCTTTAAGAAGTGGGAAAGATGAATCCAGATTTTCAAGTCTATGCCAAAATCTTAAAATTTGCTTTAATATATCGAAATGAAGAGGGAACCGGCCTAGTTCTGACTGTACTGCAAGATTGGTGCTTTTTTTATGCACTCCCAAAAGAAATTTACAGAACTTCAAGTGTAACTTTTCACAATGTAGTTTAGAAAAAATTTGGTCTATTGGAATATTTCCATTTCTAAACCGTGAGGTAAACGGGTTAAAATAACCCCAAATTTCACAACCATATAACAGAATCGGCTTAATAGTGTGATCAAAAACGTGAATTGAGGTTTTAACTTCAGGATTGTGGACTAGAAAATCACTCTTCAATTTAAAAAGGGCCTTTAAGGCTTTCTGATAAAGTTCATTTTGAGCAAAGTTGAAGGAGCCAGAGTTGTTAAACCATATTCCTAAATATTTATAACGAGATACACATTCTAAATTATTATTCTGAAATACAAACTTATGTGAAAGATGTCTGCCCGCCTTGTTAAAAATCAAAATTTTGGTTTTTTTAATATTGATATCAAGACACCAATCAGTACAAAATGCAGAAAGTTTGTCTAATTTTTCTTGCATTCCTTCTGCTGATTTGGATAATAAGACAATGTCATCAGCATACATCAAACAATGGATTGGGGAATTATCTAAAATGACTGGGTCTTTTGTGCTACTGAGATAACTGGGAAGATCATTAATAAATATTTTAAATAAGTTAGGGCTCAGGTTGTCCCCTTGTTTTACTCCCAGTTTGGTGGCGAAAAATTCTGTTAATTTATCGTTTATCTTGACACAAGATGTACTATAACTGTACATGTTTTTTATGATATTATAAAATCTTGAACTAACCCCTATTTCTAATAACTTGAGTTTAATTCCTGTATGTATAACTTTATCAAATGCTTTTTGAAAGTCGACAAAGCAGGCAAACACCCTTCCATCTTTAGTTTTACAATACTGGTCAATTATACATTTTAAAATAAACATATGATCAGATGTTCTAGCTTTTCTAGTGAAACCTATTTGACAGTCATCAATAATATTATTTTGCTTTAAGAAGGAATCTAGTCTTTCATTTAAAATACTGTTGAAAACTTTGCCAACTGAGCTGGTAATAGTAATACCTCGGTAATTGTTGGGATCTGCGGCATCACCAGATTTATGTATTACAGAGATATAACCTTCAGCCCATGAGTGTGGATATTTGCCATGAGACAGACAGGAATTAAATAATTTTGAGAGACATGGCAATAGTACTGTTTGGCTCTGTTTTATCATGGTATTGGAAATATTATCAAGACCTGGGGCCTTCTTGTTTTTCAGCTTTGATATTGCTGAGGTGATCTCTTTTTGGGAAATAACATTATCTAAATCATTATAACATGGTATCTTTTCAAGGTCATCAAGTCTTCTCTCCAACTGAGATAGTCTTACTTTATATGATTCTTTAAGTTCTCCAAGGGATTGGAAATGGGACAACCACTTGGATGGTGCTACAGCAGAACTATAATCGTTATTTTTTTTGTTTTTGAGTTCGTTAATAATATTCCACTACAATTTTGGGTTATCGTCATGAAGAGACTGAAGCTGATCAATCAGAGAGTTCTTGTACTCCCTGTATTTGAACTTCCTCAGTCTGGAATATTGCTTGTCAAGTTTGAAATAATGCCCTCGTACTAAAGGATCATGTGGAAATTTACTGTAGACTTTCCCGTAATTTATTAACTTCCTCCTAAGTGACTTAAGATCTGTATCATGCCATTTCTTATCTTTGCAACTTTTTTTACTCTTTGTACCCCGTTTGAGTGAAATTGAGGCGGCTGAAATAAATATATTTGATAGTTCTGCTGACGCATCATCAATTAAGATTTGTGAATTATCAATATCTTTATTTTTAAAATTTTCTATTTTTTTCTGTATATCTGGAGATAAAAGGGCTGCCTGGAATTCAGCTATAGAATCATCTGACCATATAAAATTACTACTTTTGTCATACAATTTAACCTCATCATCTATTATATCAATAGTAAATTTTGCTGACATTGACCATTTCAATATATATATAAATTTAAGCTTGAATTCATACTGTATGTTGTTGTCAATTTTGTTGTAATTTGCACAACCCGTCAGGGTTTCTTGTTTTGCAATAAAGTTATTATTATTATATTAATATTTTACATTTTCTAGTGAAAAGATTACCGGTTTGGGAATTCCTCCACATACCACATGCACTAGAGATTATATCATTGTCAATATTGTAATTCAAACGTAGATATCAAATTTAATGAACCACATCTGTGTAATGGCGTGGTTGCATTGTCTCAAGTGGGGTAGATCTGGGTTCGAGTCCTGGTCCGGTCAAATCGAAGATTCTAATATGACGTCTATAAAACGGCACACACGATAATACTCAACAACTCTATATTTAGCGCATGTGCAGTACACAACAAATCTGGCTGTTCCATTGTGACTCCCGCTGTGAAATGACCGTGACGACAGAGTGTAAACAAATAAAACACCGGCATATAGCGTATTTTTAAAGTCCTTCAAATAAAAATTCCCCGTCAGTTATAAATAAATATTCTGTAACTAAGTATTTTTTTTATCATTTGTTTTGAAAATTTACATTTTGGGATCCCCAGTATGCACACAGTCACATATTCATTGACATGTGTCGGCCATGAATAACAAAATACACTAACCTTGTTTTCCTATGTATACATTGATAACTAGACGGTGATGTAATTAAGTTACTGATATTTTCCAATTTGATGGCATTTTGAATTTTGCTACTCAAACAAGTAAAATGCTCACAAAATCATAAAATAAATCTGTAACCAGCTTGTGTCAATCAGCGTCCCTTGTAAACAACGTCACAGGATGACGATATATTACAAAAGTAAAAGTCGATAGATGGTTGTCTTAAGTATTTTTTCCAGAATTTTTTTTTATGTCAACAATACAAGCTTTTTTTTTCATTGACATTTATTTTTTTTATTTCATATCTAACAATAATTGTCGATTATTAACAACTGTTCAAGTGTTCGATATTATGCTTGACAACTCCGCTCTGCCATCTTGTTAGCGCTCGAAATGATGAATGAATGAACTCTGACTTTTTTTTTAAATATTTTAACGCAGGAATTGTTCAATCGAATCTATGTTGGAAAATACACAATAAATATGTTTTTCGTGTTAACATCCATATCTTTGTTTTAAAATATCTCGTTCAAATACAAATAATTCAAAATCAATCCAAAATTTCCGAAGGAGGTAGATGGAACAGCCACCAAATGCTGTGTGTATACAGTTCACGAATGGTTAAAAATTACCGTATTTGTCCTATTAGAATCAAAATAATTCATGGCAGGCATAGAGTTGTGCAAATTTACACATGGGCTGGGCCTTGATATTCTTAGATTTTACACCTCACTTTCGCTCTGGGTAAAATTCGAATATAAGGGCCCAGCCCATGTGTAAATTTGCACAACTCTATGCCTGCCATGAATTATTTCTTAATTATAAAATTAGTATTTGTTGCTTTTGTTATCCATTGACTATTAAATCAATATTATTGTACATGTAGTGTCGATCTCTTGAGCATCTACGAAGGACTCTGAAGTCTGTAAATATTATAAAAGGTTCAATACATAGAGACAAGGGTTCAAAGATTTCTCATTTGACAATCATGATGTGTATATTTTATCTTCCATTTTACAGGCACGCAGAAAACTAAAATGTAGAATGTCTTCAACTGTTACCCAGGTATCCAGGGTTAGGGCTCTTTATAAGGCAATCCTTCGTCTGCACAGGGGATTACCATTACAGATGAGAGCCTTGGGGGACCAGTATGTTAAGGATGAATTCAGACGGCATAAAGACGTTCCCGTACCAGAAGCACAGATTTTTATGAATGAATGGACTGTAAGTCAACAACTAAAATACAGTCAAACCTGTATTAAGAGGTCACCTTTGGGACAAAGTGGCCTTATAAGACAGGTGACCTCTTAAAAGAGGTTCAATTCATATGAAATTTTCTATGACAGGACAAGAAAAAGGTGACCTTTTAATACAGGTGACTGCTTAATAGAGATGACCGCATAGGCAAATTTGACTGCAAATACTTAATACAGCAAATGGGGTCAACCTTACATTGTCCAAACATTCATCTTTAGTGTGAGGGGCAATCGTGGCCATGATTGTATGGTAGTTGGATTTACAACTACATATGCAATCAGTGCCTATTACCATTGATGTTGTGAGTTCGAATCTCGATCAGGGCGAGGTGTACAAGATTATGTGATAACGTTTGTCAGTGACTTGCGACAGGTCGGTGGTTTTCTTCCGGTCCTCCGGTTTCCTCCACCAATAAAACTGACCACCATGATATAGCTGAAATATTGTTGAAAGTGGCGTTAAACACCATCAAAAAAACAAACAAACATCTTTAGTGTGAATATGGTAAAAATCATTTGTCAATTTCGATTAACATTGACCTCATCTTTTCACATTTGAATTTACATCATCATATGAGCAGGTCGGTTTTTCAGGGGTTAAGGGTTTATAATGGCCATGCATGGTGTTTAACACCACTTTAAACAATGTTTCAGTTATATTGTGGTGGTCGGCTTTATTGATGGAGAAAACCAGAGTAAATCACCGACCTGCCACACTGACAAACTTTATCTCATAATATTGTATCTTTATTTCAGACTACTGGTAATGTCTACCAATGTATCACAATCACCAATTTCTCCCTCCCTTTATTTCAGACGAATACCTCCCATTTTATCACACGTTTACTGATTTCTCCTGTTATGTCAGACTAATAGAAACGTAGATATCAAATTTAGTGCACACGACACGTTTCTGGAATAACTGTAATCAGGTATGCTCAAAGTAGATGGTTGGAAAGCCATATAATTAAAATAAAAATCATTGGAAACAAGAAAACCAAAGGACCTAAACAGGATAGTGCCAAAATCTGCTTCGTCCTGAATATAGCTGAAAAATTGCTCGCTGGACATTAAACACCAATCAATCAACCAAAATGTCTATCATTTTATCACATCTTTACCGATTTCTCTATATATTTCAGAGATATTACCTTACTATAGGCAAACAGCTGGCTGCCAGAAAAAAAGTACAGGTTATTGGAGCTGATATGTCACCAGAATTAATTGACTGTTTCCAAGACGAACAAGTGGCTCAGTTATATGAACTTTACAAAGAAACAAATAAACCTTTAGTAGACAGTGAAAGTTGATGAAAATTCAAAATAGGTCATTTGTATATAAATTTTGTCATATATAATTTTTTTTGTGAGTTCTTGACAATAACTATCTGAATTGGACTGCATATACATTGAAATACAACTACATCGGTGGTGCCATTGTTAACATGGTCGCCTCATGTGCGGTTGATTGAGGGTTTGAACATCGATCAGGTCAAACCTAAGACTATAAAATTGGCATTTACAGTTTCTCTGCTTAGCACACAGTATAAAAGAGTAAAAGCAGCATGTCTACCTGAGTGGGCTGTTGTTTCAGCTAGCACTATAAAAATCCAATTAAGCATGTTGTTTTACTACAGAGCAGACATCGTCTCGTCAAAATTGAAAAATTGCTTATTTTTAACAAATATTGCTCAATTTCAATTAAAATTGCTCAATTTCAACAAATATTGCTCAATTTCAACAAAAAGTTCAACAACAATTGCTCACATATTCACATTGAAATAATACAAGAAAAGTTTGAAGATACCAAATGAGTATAAATCAGAAACCATAAATTGAAGGACAGACAATACAATACAAAATACAATGCAATGCACCTTTGGGCCTTTCGTTTCTTATGTTCATTTCTGATTAAACAAGAAAATAAAGTTTTTAGAGGACCATCCAAAGATCATTCCTACCAAATTTGGTTCCAATTTGTGTAGTGGTTTCAGAAAATGAGTGAGTTTTTGTTGTTAAATGCCAAATGTGCAATTTTTCAGATATATCTTGGCGAGAATAAGATATATCTGATGAGATGATAATGATGTAGGCTTTGTACTATACTACAGACCCAACACGCTTAGTTGGATTTTTTTAGTACTAGCTCATTGAAACAATAGTGTGCGGGTATACATGTCACTTCACACCGACACATTATCCAGATTCCGAGCAAACCAGTCTTTGATCTTGCATGTTAATGCTGCATGCTAAGCAGAGAAGTTGCAAATAACAATTTTATAGTCTTTGGTTTGAGCCAAGTATGATATGCTATGTCTATGATGTCATTTTTTGGGAAATTCGTCGGACCGAGCTAGCAGAAAATCACAAGGACCGGCAATACTGCCAAGTATGCCGGTCATGGTGTCCGTCAAAATGTTTTGTTTGTGTATTTTGTTTTGCATCAGAAATGCAACTGGTATGCCGGAACGATCATGGTCAACTCAGAATTAGATTCTGCTTCAAATGACATTTACTTCTTAAACATGCAACTGTTTCCATGGTAATTCTATTAATCATTGTATTTTTATAGTTTAAACTGGCTGTGATGCATCAACGCGACCATTTCGTGTGTTTATATTTGAAAACATGGCGGGTCAGGTTTTTATTGTTCCCATTACCGATTCTGTTTAAATTTTAGAATTTTGTAAATTCCGGTCCTGCACAATTTCAGTAAGACCAAAAAGTCTGTGATATAAATGAAACAATACATCAATTATATTGGAAGTACAATTTTGGAGAGTTCTAAAAGATTAACAAAGACAGAAATATTTTTCAATTGCAAATTTATTAATAATATTAAGTCAGTGGAGCAAAGAACTTATAAAAGTTTCAAGATACATTCAGACAAAATGAATGACAGATAAATACATCAGACAATGACAGATAAATACATCAGACAATGACAGATAAATACATCAGACAATGACAGATAAATACATCAGACAATGACAGATAAATACATCAGACAATGACAGATAAATACATCAGACAATGACAGATAAATACATCAGACAATGACAGATAAATACATCAGGCAATGACAGATAAATACACCAGACAATGACAGATAAATACATCAAGACAATGACAGATAAATACATCAGACAATGACAGATAAATACATCAGACAATGACAGGTAAATACATCAGACAATGACTGATAAATACATCAGACAATGACAGATAAATACATCCGACAATGACAGATAAATACATCAGACAATGACTGATAAATACATCAGACAATGACAGATAAATATACCATACAATGACAGATAAATACATCAGACAATGACAGATAAATACATCAGACAATGACAGATAAATACATCAGACAATGACAGATAAATACACAAGACAATGCCAGATAAATACATCAGAAAATGACAGATAAATACATCAGACAATGACAGATAAATACATCAGACAATGACAGATGAATACATCCGACAATGACAGATAAATACATCAGATAATGACAGATAAATACATCCGACATTGACAGATAAATACATCAGACAATGACAGATAAATACATCAAGACAATGACAGATAAATACATCAGGCAATGACAGATAAATACATCAGACAATGACAGATAAATACATCAGACAATGACAGATAAATACATCAGACAATGACAGATAAATACATCAGACAATGACTGATAAATACATCAGACAATGACAGATAAATACATCAGACAATGACAGATAAATACATCAGACAATGACAGATAAATACATCAGACAATGACAGATAAATACATCAGACAATGACTGATAAATACATCAGAAAATGACAGATAAATACATCAGACAATGACAGATAAATACATCAGACAATGACAGATAAATACATCAAGACAATGACAGATAAATACATCAGACAATGACATAAATACATCAGACAATGACTGATAAATACATCAGACAATGACAGATAAATACATCAGACAATGACAGATAAATACATCAGACAATGACAGATGAATACATCAGACAATGACAGATAAATACATTCAGACAATGACAGATAAATACATCAGACAATGACAGATAAATACATCCAGACAATGACAGATAAATACATCAGACAATGACAGATAAATACATTAGACAATGACAGATAAATACATCAGACAATGACAGATAAATACATCAGACAATGACATAAATACATCAGACAATGACAGATAAATACATCAGACAATGACAGATAAATACATCAGACAATGACAGATAAATACATCAGACAATGACTGATAAATACATCAGACAATGACATAAATACATCAGACAATGACAGATAAATACATCAGACAATGACAGATAAATACATCAGACAATGACTGATAAATACATCAGACAATGACAGATAAATACATTCAGACAATGACAGATAAATACATCAGACAATGACAGATAAATACATCAGACAATGACAGATAAATACATCCGACATTGACAGATAAATACATCAGACAATGACTGATAAATACATCAGACAATGACAGATAAATACATCAGACAATGACAGATAAATACACCAGAAAATGACAGATAAATACATCAGACAATGACAGACAAATACATTCAGACTATGACAGATAAATACATCAGACAATGACAGATAAATACATCAGACAATGACAGATAAATACATCCGACATTGACAGATAAATACATCAGACAATGACAGATAAATACATCAGACAATGACAGATAAATACATCAGACAATGACAGATAAATACACCAGACAATGACAGATAAATACATTCAAAAAATGACAGATAAATACATCAGACAATGACAGATAAATACATTCAGAAAATGACAGATAAATACATCAGACAATGACAGATAAATACATCAGACAATGACAGATAAATACATCAGACAATGACAGATAAATACATCAGACAATGACAGATAAATACATCAGACAATGACAGATAAATACATCAGACAATGACAGATAAATACATCAGACAATGACAGATAAATACATCCAGACAATGACAGATAAATACATCAAGACAATGACAGATAAATACATCAGACAATGACAGATAAATACATCAGACAATGACAGTTAAATACACCAGACAATGACAGATAAATACATCAGACAATGACTGATAAATACATCAGACAATGACAGATAAATACATCAGACAATGACAGATAAATACACCAGACAATGACAGATAAATACATCAGACAATGACAGATAAATACATCCGATAATGACAGATAAATACATCAGACAATGACAGTTAATACATTCAGACAATGACAGATAAATACATCAGATAATGACAGATAAATACATCAGACAATGACAGATAAATACATCAGACAATGACAGATAAATATATCTAAAACCTGATATTGTACTGTATCACAAAATGAATGACTGATAAATAAATTTAAGACCTGATATTGTAGTCAGGAAAAATGATTGACCGATAAATAAATAAATTTAAAACCTGATATTGTAGTGATAAATAAATTTAAAACCTGATATTGTACAGTCAGACAAAATGAAAATTTTAAACCTGATATTGTGCATTGAGACAAAATGAATAAACATATCTCAATGTGTCTACTCTACTGAAAAAAACATAGAATAATTTAAGCTTAATAACATATGATCATCATTTTCCTGATCATATACAATACACTATTCTCTTGACTGCTAATTGTTATATTCAGTGTGTAGATGGTAAACAGTAACATTGTTAAGGTGTAGCCTTTGTCTTTCTTGTGGTATTTTTTTGGGCTTTAAGTTTTTTTTATCTATCAATATTTACTTTCAAAGCATCAACATATGCCTGTAAACGATAAAACAAAATATAATAAAATGAAAAAAAAAGATTAAATAAATAAAAAAAGTAAAATTGTTGGTTCTTAGAAAATATACATATTTGCTCATAGATTTCAATTTTGTTGACAGTTTTGCAATTTTTTTAATACATGATTGTGTACTGCCGTATTATAATCAAATGCAATTTTCTTTTTCCTCATCACATCGGTTACGTAATGGTTAACGTGCTCGCCTCGAGTGCAGTGGATCGTGAGTTTGAGCCCTGGTCAAACCAAATACTATAAAATTGATATTTGTTGCTTCTCCGCTAAGCACGCAGCATTAAGGAGAAAGAGCAAAGACTGGTTGGCTCGGAATCAGAATGATGTGTCCAAGTGAAGCGACATGTCTACCCGTGTGCTGTTGTTTCAGTGAGCTAGCACTATAAAAATCCAACTCGGCATGTTGGTCTAGAACAAAACAGACCTCATCATCATCTCATTGAAAATTAACTTGTTCTCGCCATGATATAGCTAAACAATTGCTGAATTGGCATTAAACAACAATCACTCACTCATTGAAGACTTTCTTTGAAAATTTTCTCTCACCTTATCTTTTATTTTCAGTTCTTCTTCCTCAGCAATTTTTCTTAATCTGTTTTTTTCTGCCTGTTTTAACCTTTGTTCTGTCTTGATCTGATCTTTCTGTAATAAAGAAGATATTTACGTTAAATCAGTGTTTGTAAGTTACTTGTTTATCATTAACAAAAGATGTGTTAATTCTACTCATGGATATACACAATGGTGGGACTCTCCAAAATTTTCAGAATAGTCTTCTGGACTCATCAATGATCCCCTCACAAAATACAAAGGAGTGAAATATAATGTGTGTTGCCCAATAACCTTCAACTCCTCCTTTTCTAAATATAGCTTCTGTACTGGTTAGGTTTGGTTTTATGGTGTTTAATGCCACTTTCAACAATATTCCAGTTATATCGTGGCGGTCAGTTTTATTGGTGGAGGAAACTGGAGTACACGGGGAAAACCACCGACCTGTCGCAAGTCACTGACAAACTTTATCACATAATGTTGTACACCTCATCCTGAGCGGGAGTCAAACCCACATCATCAGTGGTGATGGGCACTGATTGCATAGGTAGTTGTAAATCCAACTACCATATGATCACGGCCACGATGGCCCCGCGTCTGTACCGAAGTCGAGACATGTAAATGAAACCCGGCTTCATCCCAAGAAAGATTTTCAAAAGGTGAACAAATCTACATATTTCCCTATAGCTAATTAATGCACAGGAAATAAATGTATGGGAGCTAGTGGGAATAGACTATATTGTTAATGGTTAACACCAAAGAGCCGTAACCAAGTCTTTACAAAGAACACCCGTTTTACCTTTTAAACTATAGAAGATGCTTTTTAGACAACTTGTTAACTAGTGTTTTCTTAATGATTGATGGTGATGGAAACACCACAGTGTATAGATGTATAGTAGCACCGCCACCCAACATTAGTTAGACATAGAAATAGGGTTCCTCTACACAAGGGATTAACTTATGATCCAGAGGTAAGGTAAGGTTAACTGTATTTTTAAAGGATTTTATACGTATTGTGTGTACTGTGATAAAATGGATCGTACCTTTCAGCTGATGAGACGATAACCTTTAGAATTAGTAATGAAATGCATATTTTTAGATCTAAACTAGTCAATTAGATGCGAATCTATAATTTTAAAGAACTTTTTAATGGGCGACACGGTTGGGGGAGACAAATGTGAAATATAACAAAGTGATGTGATATACATGTACGTTAAAGACCAATTTTAGACTATCTTAATCATGTAAATAACTTTTAGCCGCAATCTGAGGAGTCGTAAATTCTTAACTGTATATAGAAGGATTTTATGCGAATTGTGTGTGGGTAGGACTACACTGTATATATGTGCTGACGTATGGTTCCTTTACAGAGGGGGTTAAAGATACAGAGAAGAAGAAGATATTGGCAACAGGTCAAAACGCCCCCACTTTTCACCAAAACGCCCCCACTTTTTACCAAAACGCCCCACTTTTTCCTAAATAAATCATAAAAAAAAATATTTTTTGTGATTCAAATGTTTATAAATGTCTTCCCGCGATTCGTTTTTGTTTGAATATTTTGTTTTTGTTTTATTATATTTTTATTAATCTATTTATTAAAATTATAAATTTAATTAATGATGATTGCATTAAATTAAATTTATATTTTTCATTAATTATTACAATAATGATATGCCTTTATCGGTGCCGATGGTCTTTGATGAGCTTAATTACCGGTAAGAAAGTAAAAACACACACAAGCAAAGGTATTGTGAAAAACAAATGTACAAAGCCAACAAAAGAAGTTTGAGAAGTTTAAGCTTTGATAACAAT
The DNA here is from genome assembly GCA_963680875.1 of Bathymodiolus brooksi. Lineage (NCBI taxonomy): Eukaryota > Metazoa > Mollusca > Bivalvia > Mytilida > Modiolidae > Bathymodiolus > Bathymodiolus brooksi. The sequence continues at coordinate 31,440,048 of OY804584.1, forward strand.
GGCTTGATGTGGCCGTATGGCTTCATATTTAGTGAATACTGCAAAAAATTTTTTTTATTTTGTTACGTAAATTAGATCCTGTAAATTAGAATTCTTATATTTTTGGTTAACTTTATAGGTGAATTTGAAGTTATTTAAATTTTACTACATATTTATGGGTTGAAAAGTACACCTTTGGACCTCTTGTGTGTTATTTTGCATCCTATGTAACAATGCAATAGTACTTTAGACTTTAATAAGCATGTAACTAAAAGTCCCGTTGATTATAAATGTGTCGACATTTCGTATCCCCTTGTACACAAACTTTTCTTCCGTTTTGATGCGTTTTCTATGTAAGACAAGCCATAAAGACAGCTGCGCGTGACCTTGTCTTACATGGCATTATCAGCCAATCAAATCGTCGAGTATAATCAATGGAGTCCGCTTCTACGACTGCTGCAGTAATATAAATTGTCGTCTTAGTAGATCTAAAAAAGCTTCAAATATCAATTTTACCTGAATTTTAACTGATTTCCCCTAATAGATTTAATGCGGTTTTAAATAACTGTGTATTTACTGCATTGCACGTGGCGTTGTAATATTTTGTGTAGTAAACATGACATTGACATGCGAATGACTGAATGAAATCGACATGCTTTGTTTTTAAGTTGAAACGGAAGAAACACTCGTCCTTATTGAAGATCTGGGATTTCTTCCACTCGTGAGAGAAATTCAGCATCTTTCCACTCGTTCCGCTACGCTCCACTCGTGAAAAGACGGAATTTCTCACACTCGTGGAAGAAATCCCAGATCTTCAATAGGGACTCGTGTAAGAACCTATTTGTCTCATTTCTATTCACGTAGTCATTTCTGGTCTCTAGGAAGTTGGTATCCGTGAGAAAATTGTTATTCCATGCAGAATAAAGAAAAAGTCATCAATGGAGTAAACTAGTTGGTCGGCAGCAATTGTCGCGGTTCTGTGAGAATGAGTATATTTTATTGTCACAAAAAAGAAGACAAATGGATAAGACACAATTATACCGGAGCGTATACAAGTTCGTTGTCGTCTGATGTAAAATAAACATGTATACAATATATAAATTTACTGGACAAATCTTGAATTACAAGATATCACACATGATATCTTCGTTTGAGTAGAATTGTTTTGATTAAACGTGCCGTTTTGGCAATAAAAAAGTGGGGGCGTTTTGATAAAATAATTTTTATTCTGTAAAAATAGTGGGGGCGTTTTGGTAAAAAGTGGGGGCGTTTTGACATGTATTCATGATATTCCATACGGAGATTCATGTCTTCTTTAGTATAAGCTCAGTTTCCCTAAATCAAGCAAAATTAATGTTTTATTCCATTACTTCTACTTTTGTTTTCCGCAAGAAGAGTTTAAAGATACCAAAGGGGTAATCAGAATCCGTATATCGAAGAAGAACAGATAATACAATGGTCAGAAGAAAAAGGACAAAAGGACAAACAACGATCTACAAAACATACACATAAAACTAAAGATCGAGTAGCACGAACTCCACTAAAAACCGGGGGTGAACTCAGGTGCTCCTGAAGGGTAAGCAATTCCTGCTCTACCAGTGGCACCTGGAAATTTAATATTTTCCTCTTGATTTTATAATTAATGGTATAAAATAGTACAGTAATACAAGATAACTACTACAACTTTCAACAATGACCATTAGGATCTAACCCCATCGGTGGTGTAATAGTCAGCGTTCTCGCCTCGAGTGCGGTAGATCGTGTGTTCGAGCCCCGGTCGGGTCAAACCAAAGACTATACAATTGGTATTTGCTGCTTCTCTGCTAAGCACGCAACATTTTGGAGAAAGAGCAAATACTGGTTAGCTCGGAATAAATGTGTCCGAGTGGACCGATATGTCTACCTGCGGAGTGGTTTCAGTGAACTAGCACTATAAAAATCCAACTCGGCGTGTTGGTCTAGTATAAAGCGGACCTCATCATCATCATCATCTCATTGAAAATTAACTTGTTCTCGCCATGATATAGCTGAAAAATTGCTGAATTGGCATTAAACAACAATCATTCACTCACTCAAAAAATACAATAGAGTTAATTATCTCCATTCTAATGCTATGCCAAAGACATACCTCGTGTTCTCTGTCTAATGCAGCCATCAACTTATCAATATATTTTCTATCGTTTAGCCGGATCTCATCCGTCCCAACCAATTCTCTGAGTCTGCTCTTTATCGCATATGTGGATTTTTTTCTGTAAAACAAAACCTCATTATGTATCATTTCACTATTAATTACACCTTATATAAGAATGCTGGATTCTGATTGGTTAATAGCCATGATATTTTTTACAAATTCAGGCCTTGGATTGTGAATTTGCAGAATTTTTACTTCATGTAGGTGTATTTGCATAAGATTTAACTTTTTTTCATGGTATTTGCAAAATCGTATTTGCCGTTTTTACCCTTCACCTAGATACGATAACGTAACCCTCAGTCCGCTTTTGCTCCCAGCGAGGGTTACGAATCGGTACCATTCAACGTATGGGAGCAGAGCCCGGAGTGATTCACACCGGGCGGTTTTTTGTCCTAATTCCGTTGTAAGTGGTTGGAAAAATTAACGAGGGTGAAAGATAAATATATTTAGGTAAACCTTGAGGTGCTAAGTAAACGCTGCATCAATCCATGGTAGACTTATATCCATCTGAAAATTTGAATGCATGAAATCTTCTTTCTGTCCGACATTTTGTTTACAAGTTGCTATTTCACGTGCACTTGCCTCGTTTTGGAGATATCCTTATTTGGATCAATCGTAGTAAAACATCGTAGTAAAGTTTTTCATATTTGGCATTCAGATCCATATATGGATAGGCTCCGCCCATCACGAGAGTATACGTAAGGTGCCATGGCGGACACGAAACAATTTTCGAATACTAAATCGATCGTGAAGGTAGAAACAGGTATTGTAACACTTATTTCGTATCGCCATTAATTAAAAATTGTAGGGAATAATAAATTATGACCAGATATGCAAAACGAAAGTTGAAATATTCACTTAACAACAATTTTAATTTGCTCCCATACGTTGAATGGGACCGATTCGTAACCCTAACTGGAGCACAAGCGGAATGAGGGTTATGTTATCGTATCTACCCTTCACCGAAATGCTTGTAACAAAATTTGTAAAACGTTAAACAATTATTGCCTTCAATGGATGTAAACATCCAGAATTGTTAACTTAAAGGGGGTTGTTTTCCCGAGGGAAACAACCCTTTGAGGGTTAGCAATTCTGATGTTTACAATCCATTGAAGGCAATAACTGTTTTATTATACCGAACAACAGACCAAGGATTGGGCATTTAAATAAATACATGTATTTAAGCAAAATGTGTTTTAATATGCGAGCGTCAGTGAGCTCTTTATGGTTTAAAATGTGTACTAAGGATTTTTTGACAAACATGGCGACAAACAATGAAACATAGTGACGAATAGAAACATTTTCGATGCTTTGTAAACACGTTCCGTGTAACACACTAACACACTCAACTAATGAAGATCTTCTTAACATAAAGCGCAAAGGTGATCCTAAAGTCTCGTACCCTCTCTCGTACGTCCGATACCACTGAAATCCGGAACCCGTGTGTAATAAGTCATTTTGTTAGCTTGTTTTACTTATACGCTGCCCGAAGTGAGCGTTAATGGTAGAATTATGAACATACTAATGCACCTCAAAATGTTCAACAACATGGCTGCCAACCGGAAATAATTTAAAAGACAAATCATGTGACCTAAACTATGGCTGCCAACCGGAAATGAATTAAGACAAATCACGTGACCTAAAGGATAAACTATCTCCAATATATAAACGATACGCGAGTAGCAATTAAAGTGATCGCTGCAACGAGAAAAAAAGAAGAAATACAGAACAATACACCTCTAGTCGATTTTTTTTTCAAATAAAAATGAAACAATGAAACGGAAAATCCCGAACTGAAAACGAATAACACCGAATCTTTAATCATTGTGATCGTCTGCTGCAAGAAATCCAAAGTTATCAGCTGTAGAATTTTAGGTAGTGTTATTTTTAAGCTTGATATTTTGTAAACAGGAAGAAAAATTACTGTTCTTCGGGAGTGTTTCAGGTTGCACCTGCCTCATATTATTGATATTTTTTAATTTATTAAATCTCTTCTGACATACTGACAAGAATTTTTGTTTCTACGCGGAAGTTAGCTTTTGAGATTTCGTAAGGAACGATAACTCGAATAAAGGAACGACAGCTCGATTGAATCAATCGTAACTACTCGGCCATTCTCGCTACCCTGCAAATAACCTCGTATGCATTAGGCGTATAAATCGCACTACTTTTCACATGTCAGTTACATGAAAGTTTGATAAAGTTATATTTTAAACAATTTTCTATATTTCAATTAAAGTTTTAATTAGTTTTGCATGATTAGATTTTACTTAGTATGTCTTCCAAATTGGATTTTCGTGGACTATATTTATGTGCGGCTTAACTTAACTTAACTTCCGGCAAACAATTTAAGAAGAATTTCTACTATGTACGTACGAGGTTATTTGCAGGGTAGCGAGAATGGCCGAGTAGTTACGATTGCGATTGAATGAGACTAGATTCGGCCCTAAAAAAAGTCGACCCCAATATATCTCGGCCCAAAAAATCTCGACACTTTTTGTTGCACTGGATGAGCGTGAAATTGCCAGATCATTTTCAGATGCGCGAGCATTCATGGCCGTGCCGGTTTCATATTAACTTTTGACAATTTTTTAACAAATGTTAAACTATTTCATATTAAAGCTCACAACACAACCAATGATATAGGGCACAAACCGGCCATCAGTAATATTTTCAACAGATTTAAAATGTGTGTTTAATAACTTTTGACAAATGTCACTTCCGGAAAGAGTTGTTTCCCTTTTGAGGCACGCAATGGGCTGTTTACCGGGGAACAATAGGGTTGTTACCCGGTAAACAACTAGTTGTTTCTCGTTTGAGTTGATTTTCACAAAACATTAAAATTGTTCCAGGTCATGTGATTTAATTTAAGCCAATGAGAAGTTAGTGAGGTATAATAATATCAGTTGTACATTTTATGTAACAATCGTATTTGCCGTGTGTACCCTTCACCGAGACGCTTGTAACAAAATTTGTAAAACGTTATCAGTTGTGCGTTTTATGTAACATCATTCGGTAGAATTAAACAGATACATCATGTTAGGTCCTGAAAACGACAAACAAAAGGTATTATTTATTTAGCCAGTGTTCTAAATAATATTCGTTGTAATTAAACAGTGTTTGGGAGGGGATTTGCGAAAAATACCAGTCTTGAGACTAAATTTCCCTCGCCATTCGGCTCGGGAAATTTTTCGTCTCTCGACTGGTATTTTTCGCAAATACCCCTCCCAAACATGATATATCTGCATATAATTACACCTTATATAAGAATCCTGGATTTTGATTGGTTAATAGCCGGTGTATTTTTCGTGTATATTCATATTTAGGATTAATTTCGTTCATTTATACCGCTGCCGGGGTATTTGCATGAGGATTTAACTTTTTTACCTTTGCGTGCATCAAATTCATTCGGAATATTTCTTCTTTACCTTTATACGTAAAGTAACGCGATTAATCAAATTTGAAACCCAGAAGTGTTCCGAATTAAACGATATAACTTTTTTTCCCTCTGCCGTGGTATTTGCGAAAACGTATTTCACTTTTTTACCCTCACGTGCCGCAAGCCGCCAAATTCATTCGGAATACTTCAACCACTGTCTAACAAAACAAATCGAAATACTACCCCTGTACCTGCTGAAGGGAACAGGTCAAAGCGTCCTATAGTATTTAACAACTGCCAAGTTACAAACAATAAAAAAAGAATATTCCTGAAAACGACAAACAAAAGGTATTATTTATTTAGCCAGTGTTCTAAATAATATTCGGTGTAATTAAATAGATATATCATGTTTGGGAGGGGTATTTGCGAAAAATACCAGTCTTGAGACTAAATTTCCATCGTCTTTCGGCTCGGGAAATTTTTCGTCTCTCGACTGGTATTTTTCGCAAATACCCCTCCCAAAATGGTATATCTGTTCATAAAAGGGGAGGTTTGGGCCCATGAAACTAGTTTAAATCGTTACTTTTTTACTAGAAGACCATGTTCCAAGACAGGAAAATGAGTAATCATGTACATTTGTATATGTGTGTTGGGGGTATCAGTGTTGGCCGCTCTGCTCGACTCTTAAAGTTGTGAGTTAGAATCCCACTCATGGTGAGGTATACGCAATACAACGTTTGTCAGGGACTTGCGACAAGTCGGAGGTTTTCTCCGGATACTCTGATTTTTTCACCAATTAAACTGACCGCCACTATATAAATGAAATATTTATGAAAGTGACGTTAAACACCACAACCCTAACCTTCTAAATATCACTGTAAAAATAATATAAACATTCATTAATTTCGTTTGAATAAATACATATATAGTTATTGTTAAGCGTCTGTTAATTTGTGAGTGAAAAGTACTAGTCTTAACATGGGTTGGAGGATATTAGTATTTTATCCCGAGCAGTAACGGATAAAATTTAATAATATCCTGCAAACCCAGTTTTCTTTTTTTATATATATATATCATAAGGTTCTAAAAAAATTATAGTATAATTACGTAAAATTATATTATTGTCCTCATATATACTGGTTGACAATGTTTATTTGCTGTAAAATCAGATCTTTATTCTTGTGAAATAAATTGTCCACAAAATCTAATATTTTATCGGGACTGACGATAAATCAGGTACAGAGACGTGCAAAAAGTATTCGGTCACTGTAATTTTTTACATTTTATTTCATATAAAACCACATTTTTTCAAAACATTATTCCAAAGTCAATTATTGTTCAATTTTGATGAAATTTTTACCAACAAAAGTGAAAACGTATATAGTTTTCTGTGGTTATTTTTAAATATTATTTTAAAGCACACATTTTAAATACTCATGATTTAAGCACAATCTTAAATTATTTGTCTTCAAAATTACTATCATTGTATTGTGTTTTTGATGTTCAAAATTCAGTTTTGTGTTTATAACTCGTGTACTGTTAAAATTCTTAAATTATAACATTATGTTGAAATAACAGTGTAAAACTACATTTAATTCTGCCTTTGTTGGTAAAAATGTCATTTAAATGGTACACGTATTCACTTAGGAATATTGCTTTGAAAAAAATGTGGTTATATATGAAATATGTACCGTAGTAAATAATCAGTGTCCGAATACTTTTTGCACGTCTCTATAGCTCTAAATTTCAGGGCCGTCTTAACAGCATCATAGGCCCCTAAACAAAGCAATGCACTGGGAGGTCCCACAATGCAACCACTCACAGGAATAAAAATGTGAATGGTCGATAAATTAAATGTGTTGGTACTTCCAACCACAGGAGCTTGACGTTTTATCAATAAAATAGAAAAAAAAATTGTCCCGTTTCATATATATAAAAGTATAGTCCCGTTTCATATATAAAAGTATTTTTACATATGAAACGGGACAATTTTTTTTTTATTTCTATTCTATTGATAAAACATCAAGCTCCTGTGTTCCAACACAGTCAGTGTCTAAACATTAAAAAAAACCATGCTGTACACAACATACATACAGTAGATTAAAAAATATGAAAGTTTTGAATGTTTTTTTTACTTGGTGTACAGTTGATCAAATTAACAGCTTTATATTCAATATATGGTCAAAATCAACTAAATATTGGATTTTGGCGAGCAACGTCATAAAGGAGGAGCTTCGACGTCATAATGTTTTTCTACTTATTTCTTCCAACAACAAAGAAAACGTCACTTTTACGTGGTCTGTCGGTGTCCAATGTGTCTTATTTTTTACTATAACCGGGAATAAATTCGTTATTTACGTTCCTATCCGTAGATATCTCCCGGGAAAATGGCTAGCAACACCCGGGAATATGTTTTTTTATGCCCGGTGTTTTAACCAATCAAAAGTTGTTATGATATTCAAGCCGGGGTAATTTTCCATAGTGTGGTAATCTACCCTTCGCTGAAGGCAGTATGCTTAAACTTACCCATCATCTTTCCAGGTAAAAGAAATAATGGTTGCCCTTCTCAAGCTGTCAAGAGAATCTTCCGTGACTGCAAATATCAAACGTCTGATATCTACCACTTGTTGAGGCGTCAATGTATCCTTAGACGGTTCCCTCTTGAATATGTCCTCCGGGATCTCCTTCTCCATCTTTGACTTTGGACTTGATCGTACGAGTGTCGTATGACGTCATCAATGAATAAACAACGAACGAGAACGAGGCGCCGTAATATGAGTTACCAGAACATTAAAACGTGAAAAAAAATGAAAACACGAAGAACGGGAAATTATTTTCCTCGGAAACGAAGAACGAAAAATAAATTGATTTGGTTTGGTTTGGTTGCATGGTGCTTAACGTCACTTTCAACAATATATCAGTTATATCGTGGTGGTCAGTTTTATTAGTTGTTGGAGGAAACCGGAGTACCAGGAGAAAACCATCGACCTGTCACAAGTCACTGACAAGCTTTATCACATAATGCGGTATCGTCTTCGAGTACACCTCGCCTGAGCGGGATTCGAATTCATAACGTTAGTGGTGATATGCACTGATTGCATACGTAGTTATAAATCCAACTACCACACGATCACGACCACGACGGCCCTTTAAAATTACATTGAAAATGTATTAATATTGATCCATACTTTATGTCCTTCAGAAGAATTTAATAAATGTTTGTGTTAACATCAAACTGTATAATTTAGACTGAGTTATCAGAATTACATAAACCTCCTAGTAGAAGTGGATTTGATGAACGGACGGTTGTGTGTACGTGCTGTCCTACTCACAGTCGCTCGTGGTGGCATGAACTGTACCCCTTCCCCTCTTTTCTAACTCTAACATATTTATTTTCAATTACATTCATCGTATGACTTACTAGTTCATCAAGTGCAACCACCGTCATGTGATTACGTCATTATGTTGCCACATCCTTAGTTTTTAGGATTTGTATAGTGCTAGCTCACTGAAACAACAGTCAGGATAGACATGTCAGACACATTATCCAGATTCCGAGCCAGCCAGTCTTTGCTCTTTATCCTTAACTTTGCGTGCTTAGCAGGAAAACAACAAATACCTTGATTTTATAATCTTTGGTTTGCCCCCGATCGGGGCTCGAACCAACGATCTACCGCACTCGAGGCAAGCACTCTAACCATTACACCACCGATGAGGTTCCAACTTGTATGACGGCCTCTCCTTAAAAAAATATACACATGTAGTAATGACTGCAAAGCAAAACACTAACAATGCACATTTAAACATAATGACACTGATAAGAAGAAAGTATGAAGTACATGTGAATAAATGCTGACTTTGCCCTAAAATCGTCTAGATTGGTTTATAAATGTTCGAACATAAAAAATATTCTAGAGTTGATATAATTATAGTCATCATTCCCAAAAGTAAAGTTTCAATATAGATATTGATATCGTCACAGTCACTAGGAAGTGTTCTGTCGATTAGGTATAAAAGACATTCTAGAAAATAATGAATATCATCTTCAAAAGCATCACCACAATTACATTAATCAATATTTTGTCATAGGCATCGTTGACAGATCGGAATAGAGAGAGTTGTATTAGTGTCTAAGTCTAGTAGTATGTGATATGGTTGACTTCCTTCCTTCAGTAGTATGTGATATGGTTGACTTCCTTCCTTCAGTAGTATGTGATATGGTTGACTTCCTTCCTTCAGTAGTATGTGATATGGTTGACTTCCTTCCTTCAGTAGTATGTGATATGGTTGACTTCCTTCCTTCAGTAGTATGTGATATGGTTGACTTCCTTCCTTCAGTAGTATGTGATATGGTTGACTTCCTTTCTTCAGTAGTATGTGATATGGTTGACTTCCTTCCTTCAGTAGTATGTGATATGGTTGACTTCCTTCCTTCAGTAGTATGTGATATGGTTGACTTCCTTCCTTCATAATAATATTCTAGAGTTTTGTAGATATCCTCTTTCATCATATTTATGTGCAATGTTACTGGCGAATTTTATGTACACAGTGTTTCTGTTCAGGATCTCAACACCGTCTTATAATTCTATATTCAATATCCACTCATATTTTGCTTAGAAATATTCACGTCTTTAATTCATGAATAATTGTTTTTTTTTTAGCGCCCAGTGGTAAATATTTCATGTTTTATATTCAGCTTGGTTTGGTTATGGTGTTTAACGCCACTTTCAGCAATATTTCAGTTTATTATATCATGGCGGTCAGTATTATATTTGGAGGAAACCAGAGTACCGGGAGAAAACCACCGACCTGTCGCATGCAAGTCATTGACCAACTTTATCACATAATGTTGTACCGAGTACGCCTCGCCATGAACGGGGTTCGAACTCACAACTTCAGTAGGCACTGATTTTACAGGTAGTTGTAAATCCCACTACCATACGATCACGATCACGACGGCCCCCTGTTTTATATTCAGGACCGTGTTTTTAATTAAATACGATCAAGTGTGGTTAAATAATTAAAAAACAGTTCATAATGTAATTAGAGATAGTAGAAACGGTTCATGTGCTTTAACATCACTTTCAACATTCAGCGGGTCACTATTAAAATGTAGTTAATGTTGTATCGAGTACACCTCGAATATGTGCGGGAATCGAACCCATACCTTTAGAGGTCATAACTACTGATTGCATTATGTAAATCTAACTCCTATATGCTCACGGCTATGTAGAACTCTTCATTGAGCTCAAATAAATCCAGACTCTATTTATATTTAAATATAAAATTTCAGTTAATCCATAAACAACTTTTTCTCTACATCACAATCATTTGAGGTAATAACGCTATTCGCCATGTTATATGTGAGGGTTGGAATTTTACTCACATGTGGAGTGCACGTGCATGACTGCATCATTTCACTAAAAGGGGGAGGTTTGGGCCCATAAGACTAGTTTAACCCCGCCACTTTTGATTGAAGTGTCTGTACCAAGTCAAGACATTGAGTGGTGTCTTATTTGTGCGGTAGGTGTATCGATTTTGCCTTTCTACGGTTTTCTATTGGATTTTGGAACTGTTCCGACAGTGTGGTATTTTTTTTTTTGCAATTGAATTCCTTAGAAAAGTTCCTGTCTGTATTGATATACCAGATTTGTTGCAGCTCTTATTGTTTCCAAGATATAAGTGGTCCAAAAGGGACCAACTCCCATTTACCCCCATATACAGTCCTATTTTAATGTTTTTTTTCTCAAGAGATTTGGACCAGCTCCCAATTTTTTCACATATAAAGTCCTATTTTAATGGGTTTTTTTCTCAAGAAATGTATTCTTGCACTTTTAAAAACAGATTCTGCCCAGTGATAAACAGTAATCATTTTCAGTAAAACTGGTGCAGAAGGAAGCCATTGTTTATGGTTACCGGGTATCCAGTAATTTGACAGTTCAGTTTGTAAGTATGATATTCAGATGATCATAGAGGCTCTTGTGAACCTCTGGTTTATGATATAACTTTATTCAATAATTTTCGCTTTGCCTTAAGACCCAGTGCCTTCATATTATATGTATATGACTTGTATTCAATCGGCAAACATCGAGTAAACCCGCTATATTTTCCTTCTATCGTTCCGGTTGTGACGAGTGTATGTATCAAGACACCCTGGAGTTTCAAGTATAAGAATGACATCATAGAGGCATTAACCAGTGATTTCAAGGTCAATTCAGTTAATTATATGACTTCTATTTTGTCCAGGCAAAACGTTTTATGGTGTGTATTAGCCCCATTCTATTTGGTATAGATGTCACAGCGACATCAGAAAGAGGGGACAATATCAAAGTTGTTAAAAGTGACCAAGCATGCAATAAAACTGGTGCAGGAGGATGTCCTTGTGACTGACTGCTGTTGTATCATGTTGTGTCGCGGGTAACCCTTTATTTCGTGTTGGAGTTGTATCCTTTGTGACTGACTGCTGTTGTATCATGTTACTGGCGAATTTTATGTACACAGTGTTTCTGTTCAGGAGCTCAACACCGTCTTATAATTCTATATTCAATATCCACTCATATTTTGCTTAGAAATATTCACGTCTTTAATTCATGAATAATTGTTTTTTTTTTAGCGCCCAGTGGTAAATATTTCATGTTTTATATTCAGCTTGGTTTGGTTATGGTGTTTAACGCCACTTTCAGCAATATTTCAGTTTATTATATCATGGCGGTCAGTATTATATTTGGAGGAAACCAGAGTACCGGGAGAAAACCACCGACCTGTCGCATGCAAGTCATTGACCAACTTTATCACATAATGTTGTACCGAGTACGCCTCGCCATGAACGGGGTTCGAACTCACAACTTCAGTAGGCACTGATTTTACAGGTAGTTGTAAATCCCACTACCATACGATCACGATCACGACGGCCCCCTGTTTTATATTCAGGACCGTGTTTTTAATTAAATACGATCAAGTGTGGTTAAATAATTAAAAAACAGTTCATAATGTAATTAGAGATAGTAGAAACGGTTCATGTGCTTTAACATCACTTTCAACATTCAGCGGGTCACTATTAAAATGTAGTTAATGTTGTATCGAGTACACCTCGAATATGTGCGGGAATCGAACCCATACCTTTAGAGGTCATAACTACTGATTGCATTATGTAAATCTAACTCCTATATGCTCACGGCTATGTAGAACTCTTCATTGAGCTCAAATAAATCCAGACTCTATTTATATTTAAATATAAAATTTCAGTTAATCCATAAACAACTTTTTCTCTACATCACAATCATTTGAGGTAATAACGCTATTCGCCATGTTATATGTGAGGGTTGGAATTTTACTCACATGTGGAGTGCACGTGCATGACTGCATCATTTCACTAAAAGGGGGAGGTTTGGGCCCATAAGACTAGTTTAACCCCGCCACTTTTGATTGAAGTGTCTGTACCAAGTCAAGACATTGAGTGGTGTCTTATTTGTGCGGTAGGTGTATCGATTTTGCCTTTCTACGGTTTTCTATTGGATTTTGGAACTGTTCCGACAGTGTGGTATTTTTTTTTTTGCAATTGAATTCCTTAGAAAAGTTCCTGTCTGTATTGATATACCAGATTTGTTGCAGCTCTTATTGTTTCCAAGATATAAGTGGTCCAAAAGGGACCAACTCCCATTTACCCCCATATACAGTCCTATTTTAATGGTTTTTTTCTCAAGAGATTTGGACCAGCTCCCAATTTTTTCACATATAAAGTCCTATTTTAATGGGTTTTTTTCTCAAGAAATGTATTCTTGCACTTTTAAAAACAGATTCTGCCCAGTGATAAACAGTAATCATTTTCAGTAAAACTGGTGCAGAAGGAAGCCATTGTTTATGGTTACCGGGTATCCAGTAATTTGACAGTTCAGTTTGTAAGTATGATATTCAGATGATCATAGAGGCTCTTGTGAACCTCTGGTTTATGATATAACTTTATTCAATAATTTTCGCTTTGCCTTAAGACCCAGTGCCTTCATATTATATGTATATGACTTGTATTCAATCGGCAAACATCGAGTAAACCCGCTATATTTTCCTTCTATCGTTCCGGTTGTGACGAGTGTATGTATCAAGACACCCTGGAGTTTCAAGTATAAGAATGACATCATAGAGGCATTAACCAGTGATTTCAAGGTCAATTCAGTTAATTATATGACTTCTATTTTGTCCAGGCAAAACGTTTTATGGTGTGTATTAGCCCCATTCTATTTGGTATAGATGTCACAGCGACATCAGAAAGAGGGGACAATATCAAAGTTGTTAAAAGTGACCAAGCATGCAATAAAACTGGTGCAGGAGGATGTCCTTGTGACTGACTGCTGTTGTATCATGTTGTGTCGCGGGTAACCCTTTATTTCGTGTTGGAGTTGTATCCTTTGTGACTGACTGCTGTTGTATCATGTTGTGTCGCGGGTAACCCTTTATTTCGTGTTGGCGTTGTATCCCTTGTGACTGACTGCTGTTGTATCATGTTGTGTCGCGGGTAACCCTTTATTTCGTGTTGGAGTTGTATCCCTTGTGACTGACTGCTGTTGTATCATGTTGTGTCGCGGGTAACCCTTTATTTCGTGTTGGAGTTGTATCCCTTGTGACTGACTGCTGTTGTATCATGTTGTGCTGCGGGTAACCCTTCATTTCGTGTTGGAGTTGTATCCCTTGTGACTGACTGCTGTTGTATCATGTTGTGTCGCGGGTAACCCTTTATTTCGTGTTGGAGTTGTATCCCTTGTGACTGACTGCTGTTGTATCATGTTGTGGCGCGGGTAACCCTTTATTTCGAGTTGGAGTTGTATCCCTTGTGACTGATTGCTGTTCAGTGTATCATGTTGTGTCGCGGGTAGCCCTTTATTTAGTGTTGGAGTTGTATCCCTTATGACTGACTGCTGTTGTAACATGTTGTGTCGCGGGTAGCCCTTTATGTCGTGTTGGAGTTGTATCCCCTGTGACTGACTGCTGTTGTATCATGTTGTGTCGCGTGTAACTCTTTTTTTTGTGTTGGAGTTGTATCTTTGTTGTGACTGACTGCTGTTGTATCATGTTGTGTCGCGAGTAAACCTTTATTTAGTGTTGGAGTTGTATCTCCTGTGACTGACTGCTGGTGTATCATGTTGTGTCGCGGGTAGCCTTTATGTCGTGTTGGAGTTGTATCCCCTGTGACTGACTGCTGTTGTATCATGTTGTGTCGCGTGTAACTCTTATTTTCGTGTTGGAGTTGTATCTTTGTTGTGACTGACTGCTGTTGTATCATGTTGTGTCGCGGGAAACCCTTTATTTCGTGTTGGAGTTGTATCCCTTGTGACTGACTGCTGTTGTATCATGTTGTGTCGCGGGTAGCCCTTTATTTCGTGTTGGAGTTGTATCCCTTGTGACTGACTGCTGTTGTATCATGTTGTGTCGCGGGTAACCCTTTATTTCGTGTTGGAGTTGTATCCCTTGTGACTGACTGCTGTTGTATCATGTTGTGTCGCGGGTAACCCTTTATTTCGTGTTGGAGTTGTATCCCTTGTGACTGACTGCTGTTGTATCATGTTGTGTCGCGGGTAACCCTTTATTTCGTGTTGGCGTTGTATCCCTTGTGACTGACTGCTGTTGTATCATGTTGTGTCGCGGGTAAACCTTTATTTAGTGTTGGAGTTGTATCTTTGTTGTGACTGACTACTGTTGTATCATGTTGTGTCGCGGGTAGCCCTTTATTTCGTGTTGGAGTTGTATCTTTGTTGTGACTGACTACTGTTGTATCATGTTGTGTCGCGGGTAAACCTTTATTTAGTGTTGGAGTTGTATCTTTGTTGTGACTGACTACTGTTGTATCATGTTGTGTCGCGGGTAAACCTTTATTTAGTGTTGGAGTTGTATCTTTGTTGTGACTGACTGCTGATGTATCATGTTGTGTCGCGGGTAGTCCTTTATTTAGTGTTGGAGTTGTATCTTTGTTGTGACTGACTACTGTTGTATCATGTTGTGTCGCGGGTAAACCTTTATTTAGTGTTGGAGTTGTATCTTTGTTGTGACTGACTACTGTTGTATCATGTTGTGTCGCGGGTAAACCTTTATTTAGTGTTGGAGTTGTATCTTTGTTGTGACTGACTGCTGTTATATCATGTTGTGTCGCGGGTAGCCCTTTATTTAGTGTTGGAGTTGTATCTTTGTTGTGACTGACTACTGTTGTATCATGTTGTGTCGCGGGTAAACCTTTATTTAGTGTTGGAGTTGTATCTTTGTTGTGACTGACTACTGTTGTATCATGTTGTGTCGCGGGTAGTCCTTTATTTAGTGTTGGAGTTGTATCTTTGTTGTGACTGACTACTGTTGTATCATGTTGTGTCGCGGGTAAACCTTTATTTAGTGTTGGAGTTGTATCTTTGTTGTGACTGACTACTGTTGTATCATGTTGTGTCGCGGGTAAACCTTTATTTAGTGTTGGAGTTGTATCTTTGTTGTGACTGACTGCTGTTGTATCATGTTGTGTCGCGGGTAGCCCTTTATTTAGTGTTGGAGTTGTATCTTTGTTGTGACTGACTACTGTTGTATCATGTTGTGTCGCGGGTAAACCTTTATTTAGTGTTGGAGTTGTATCTTTGTTGTGACTGACTACTGTTGTATCATGTTGTGTCGCGGGTAAACCTTTATTTAGTGTTGGAGTTGTATCTTTGTTGTGACTGACTGCTGTTGTATCATGTTGTGGCGCGGGTAACCCTTTATTTCGAGTTGGAGTTGTATCCCTTGTGACTGATTGCTGTTCAGTGTATCATGTTGTGTCGCGGGTAGCCCTTTATTTAGTGTTGGAGTTGTATCCCTTATGACTGACTGCTGTTGTAACATGTTGTGTCGCGGGTAGCCCTTTATGTCGTGTTGGAGTTGTATCCCCTGTGACTGACTGCTGTTGTATCATGTTGTGTGGCGTGTAACTCTTTTTTTTGTGTTGGAGTTGTATCTTTGTTGTGACTGACTGCTGTTGTATCATGTTGTGTCGCGAGTATACCTTTATTTAGTGTTGGAGTTGTATCTCCTGTGACTGACTGCTGGTGTATCATGTTGTGTCGCGGATAGCCTTTATGTCGTGTTGGAGTTGTATCCCCTGTGACTGACTGCTGTTGTATCATGTTGTGTCGCGTGTAACTCTTATTTTCGTGTTGGAGTTGTATCTTTGTTGTGACTGACTGCTGTTGTATCATGTTGTGTCGCGGGAAACCCTTTATTTCGTGTTGGAGTTGTATCCCTTGTGACTGACTGCTGTTGTATCATGTTGTGTCGCGGGTAGCCCTTTATTTCGTGTTGGAGTTGTATCCCTTGTGACTGACTGCTGTTGTATCATGTTGTGTCGCGGGTAACCCTTTATTTCGTGTTGGAGTTGTATCCCTTGTGATTGACTGCTGTTGTATCATGTTGTGTCGCGGGTAGCCCTTTATTTCGTGTTGGAGTTGTATCCCTTGTGACTGACTGCTGTTGTATCATGTTGTGTCGCGGGTAACCCTTTATTTCGTGTTGGCGTTGTATCCCTTGTGACTGACTGCTGTTGTATCATGTTGTGTCGCGGGTAAACCTTTATTTAGTGTTGGAGTTGTATCTTTGTTGTGACTGACTACTGTTGTATCATGTTGTGTCGCGGGTAGCCCTTTATTTAGTGTTGGAGTTGTATCTTTGTTGTGACTGACTACTGTTGTATCATGTTGTGTCGCGGGTAAACCTTTATTTAGTGTTGGAGTTGTATCTTTGTTGTGACTGACTACTGTTGTATCATGTTGTGTCGCGGGTAAACCTTTATTTAGTGTTGGAGTTGTATCTTTGTTGTGACTGACTGCTGATGTATCATGTTGTGTCGCGGGTAGCCCTTTATTTAGTGTTGGAGTTGTATCTTTGTTGTGACTGACTACTGTTGTATCATGTTGTGTCGCGGGTAAACCTTTATTTAGTGTTGGAGTTGTATCTTTGTTGTGACTGACTACTGTTGTATCATGTTGTGTCGCGGGTAAACCTTTATTTAGTGTTGGAGTTGTATCTTTGTTGTGACTGACTGCTGTTATATCATGTTGTGTCGCGGGTAGCCCTTTATTTAGTGTTGGAGTTGTATCTTTGTTGTGACTGACTACTGTTGTATCATGTTGTGTCGCGGGTAAACCTTTATTTAGTGTTGGAGTTGTATCTTTGTTGTGACTGACTACTGTTGTATCATGTTGTGTCGCGGGTAAACCTTTATTTAGTGTTGGAGTTGTATCTTTGTTGTGACTGACTACTGTTGTATCATGTTGTGTCGCGGGTAGTCCTTTATTTAGTGTTGGAGTTGTATCTTTGTTGTGACTGACTACTGTTGTATCATGTTGTGTCGCGGGTAAACCTTTATTTAGTGTTGGAGTTGTATCTTTGTTGTGACTGACTACTGTTGTATCATGTTGTGTCGCGGGTAAACCTTTATTTAGTGTTGGAGTTGTATCTTTGTTGTGACTGACTGCTGTTGTATCATGTTGTGTCGCGGGTAGCCCTTTATTTAGTGTTGGAGTTGTATCTTTGTTGTGACTGACTACTGTTGTATCATGTTGTGTCGCGGGTAAACCTTTATTTAGTGTTTGAGTTGTATCTTTGTTGTGACTGACTACTGTTGTATCATGTTGTGTCGCGGGTAAACCTTTATTTAGTATTGGAGTTGTATCTTTGTTGTGACTGACTACTGTTGTATCATGTTGTGTCGCGGGTAGCCCTTTATTTAGTGTTGGAGTTGTATCTTTGTTGTGACTGACTACTGTTGTATCATGTTGTGTCGCGGGTAAACCTTTATTTAGTGTTGGAGTTGTATCTTTGTTGTGTCTGACTGCTGTTGTATCATGTTGTGTCGCGGGTAAACCTTTATTTAGTGTTGGAGTTGTATCTTTGTTGTGACTGACTGCTGTTGTATCATGTTGTGTCGCGGGTAAACCTTTATTTAGTGTTGGAGTTGTATCTTTGTTGTGACTGACTACTGTTGTATCATGTTGTGTCGCGGGTAAACCTTTATTTAGTGTTGGAGTTGTATCTTTGTTGTGACTGACTACTGTTGTATCATGTTGTGTCGCGGGTAAACCTTTATTTCGTGTTGGAGTTGTATCTTTGTTGTGACTGACTGCTGTTGTATCATGTTGTGTCGCGGTTAGCCCTTTATTTAGTGTTGGAGTTGTATCTTTGTTGTGACTGACTGCTGTTGTATCATGTTGTGTCGCGGGTAAACCTTTATTTAGTGTTGGAGTTGTATCTTTGTTGTGACTGACTGCTGTTGTATCATGTTGTGTCGCGGGTAGCCCTTTATTTAGTGTTGGAGTTGTATCTTTGTTGTGACTGACTACTGTTGTATCATGTTGTGTCGCGGGTAAACCTTTATTTAGTGTTGGAGTTGTATCTTTGTTGTGACTGACTACTGTTGTATCATGTTGTGTCGCGGGTAAACCTTTATTTAGTGTTGGAGTTGTATCTTTGTTGTGACTGACTACTGTTGTATCATGTTGTGTCGCGGGTAGCCCTTTATTTAGTGTTGGAGTTGTATCTTTGTTGTGACTGACTACTGTTGTATCATGTTGTGTCGCGGGTAAACCTTTATTTAGTGTTGGAGTTGTATCTTTGTTGTGACTGACTGCTGTTGTATCATGTTGTGTCGCGGGTAAACCTTTATTTAGTGTTGGAGTTGTATCTTTGTTGTGACTGACTGCTGTTGTATCATGTTGTGTCGCGGGTAAACCTTTATTTAGTGTTGGAGTTGTATCTTTGTTGTGACTGACTACTGTTGTATCATGTTGTGTCGCGGGTAAACCTTTATTTAGTGTTGGAGTTGTATCTTTGTTGTGACTGACTACTGTTGTATCATGTTGTGTCGCGGGTAAACCTTTATTTAGTGTTGGAGTTGTATCTTTGTTGTGACTGACTACTGTTGTATCATGTTGTGTCGCGGGTAAACCTTTATTTAGTGTTGGAGTTGTATCTTTGTTGTGACTGACTACTGTTGTATCATGTTGTGTCGCGGGTAAACCTTTATTTAGTGTTGGAGTTGTATCTTTGTTGTGACTGACTGCTGTTGTATCATGTTGTGTCGCGGGTAGCCCTTTATTTAGTGTTGGAGTTGTATCTTTGTTGTGACTGACTACTGTTGTATCATGTTGTGTCGCGGGTAAACCTTTATTTAGTGTTTGAGTTGTATCTTTGTTGTGACTGACTACTGTTGTATCATGTTGTGTCGCGGGTAAACCTTTATTTCGTGTTGGAGTTGTATCATGTTGTGTCGCGGGTAACCCTTTATTTCGTGTTGGAGTTGTATCTTTGTTGTGACTGACTGCTGTTGTATCATGTTGTGTCGCGGGTAAACCTTTATTTAGTGTTGGAGTTGTATCTTTGTTGTGACTGACTGCTGTTGTATCATGTTGTGTCGCGGGTAAACCTTTATTTAGTGTTGGAGTTGTATCTTTGCTGTGACTGACTACTGTTGTATCATGTTGTGTCGCGGGTAAACCTTTATTTAGTGTTGGAGTTGTATCTTTGTTGTGACTGACTACTGTTGTATCATGTTGTGTCGCGGGTAAACCTTTATTTAGTGTTGGAGTTGTATCTTTGTTGTGACTGACTACTGTTGTATCATGTTGTGTCGCGGGTAAACCTTTATTTAGTGTTGGAGTTGTATCTTTGTTGTGACTGACTGCTGTTGTATCATGTTGTGTCGCGGTTAGCCCTTTATTTAGTGTTGGAGTTGTATCTTTGTTGTGACTGACTGCTGTTGTATCATGTTGTGTCGCGGGTAAACCTTTATTTAGTGTTGGAGTTGTATCTTTGTTGTGACTGACTACTGTTGTATCATGTTGTGTCGCGGGTAAACCTTTATTTAGTGTTGGAGTTGTATCTTTGTTGTGACTGACTACTGTTGTATCATGTTGTGTCGCGGGTAAACCTTTATTTAGTGTTGGAGTTGTATCTTTGTTGTGACTGACTACTGTTGTATCATGTTGTGTCGCGGGTAAACCTTTATTTAGTGTTGGAGTTGTATCTTTGTTGTGACTGACTACTGTTGTATCATGTTGTGTCGCGGGTAAACCTTTATTTAGTGTTGGAGTTGTATCATGTTGTGTCGCGGGTAACCCTTTATTTCGTGTTGGAGTTGTATCTTTGTTGTGACTGACTGCTGTTGTATCATGTTGTGTCGCGGGTAAACCTTTATTTAGTGTTGGAGTTGTATCTTTGTTGTGACTGACTGCTATTGTATCATGTTGTGTCGCGGGTAAACCTTTATTTAGTGTTGGAGTTGTATCTTTGTTGTGACTGACTACTGTTGTATCATGTTGTGTCGCGGGTAAACCTTTATTTAGTGTTGGAGTTGTATCTTTGTTGTGACTGACTACTGTTGTATCATGTTGTGTCGCGGGTAAACCTTTATTTAGTGTTGGAGTTGTATCTTTGTTGTGACTGACTACTGTTGTATCATGTTGTGTCGCGGGTAAACCTTTATTTAGTGTTGGAGTTGTATCTTTGTTGTGACTGACTGCTGTTGTATCATGTTGTGTCGCAGGTAGCCCTTTATTTAGTGTTGGAGTTGTATCTTTGTTGTGACTGACTACTGTTGTATCATGTTGTGTCGCGGGTAAACCTTTATTTAGTGTTTGAGTTGTATCTTTGTTGTGACTGACTACTGTTGTATCATGTTGTGTCGCGGGTAAACCTTTATTTCGTGTTGGAGTTGTATCATGTTGTGTCGCGGGTAACCCTTTATTTCGTGTTGGAGTTGTATCTTTGTTGTGACTGACTGCTGTTGTATCATGTTGTGTCGCGGGTAAACCTTTATTTAGTGTTGGAGTTGTATCTTTGTTGTGACTGACTGCTGTTGTATCATGTTGTGTCGCGGGTAAACCTTTATTTAGTGTTGGAGTTGTATCTTTGTTGTGACTGACTACTGTTGTATCATGTTGTGTCGCGGGTAAACCTTTATTTAGTGTTGGAGTTGTATCTTTGTTGTGACTGACTACTGTTGTATCATGTTGTGTCGCGGGTAAACCTTTATTTAGTGTTGGAGTTGTATCTTTGTTGTGACTGACTACTGTTGTATCATGTTGTGTCGCGGGTAAACCTTTATTTAGTGTTGGAGTTGTATCTTTGTTGTGACTGACTGCTGTTGTATCATGTTGTGTCGCGGTTAGCCCTTTATTTAGTGTTGGAGTTGTATCTTTGTTGTGACTGACTGCTGTTGTATCATGTTGTGTCGCGGGTAAACCTTTATTTAGTGTTGGAGTTGTATCTTTGTTGTGACTGACTACTGTTGTATCATGTTGTGTCGCGGGTAAACCTTTATTTAGTGTTGGAGTTGTATCTTTGTTGTGACTGACTACTGTTGTATCATGTTGTGTCGCGGGTAAACCTTTATTTAGTGTTGGAGTTGTATCTTTGTTGTGACTGACTACTGTTGTATCATGTTGTGTCGCGGGTAAACCTTTATTTAGTGTTGGAGTTGTATCTTTGTTGTGACTGACTACTGTTGTATCATGTTGTGTCGCGGGTAAACCTTTATTTCGTGTTGGAGTTGTATCATGTTGTGTCGCGGGTAACCCTTTATTTAGTGTTGGAGTTGTATCTTTGTTGTGACTGACTGCTGTTGTATCATGTTGTGTCGCGGGTAAACCTTTATTTAGTGTTGGAGTTGTATCTTTGTTGTGACTGACTGCTATTGTATCATGTTGTGTCGCGGGTAAACCTTTATTTAGTGTTGGAGTTGTATCTTTGTTGTGACTGACTACTGTTGTATCATGTTGTGTCGCGGGTAAACCTTTATTTAGTGTTGGAGTTGTATCTTTGTTGTGACTGACTACTGTTGTATCATGTTGTGTCGCGGGTAAACCTTTATTTAGTGTTGGAGTTGTATCTTTGTTGTGACTGACTGCTGTTGTATCATGTTGTGTCGCGGTTAGCCCTTTATTTAGTGTTGGAGTTGTATCTTTGTTGTGACTGACTGCTGTTGTATCATGTTGTGTCGCGGGTAAACCTTTATTTAGTGTTGGAGTTGTATCTTTGTTGTGACTGACTACTGTTGTATCATGTTGTGTCGCGGGTAAACCTTTATTTAGTGTTGGAGTTGTATCTTTGTTGTGACTGACTACTGTTGTATCATGTTGTGTCGCGGGTAAACCTTTATTTCGTGTTGGAGTTGTATCATGTTGTGTCGCGGGTAACCCTTTATTTCGTGTTGGAGTTGTATCTTTGTTGTGACTGACTGCTGTTGTATCATGTTGTATCATGTTGTGTCGCGGGTAGCCCTTTATTTCGTGTTGGAGTTGTATCTTTGTTGTGACTGACTACTGTTGTATCATGTTGTATCATGTTGTATCATGTTGTATCATGTTGTATCATGTTGTATCTTTGATATGCCGAGGTCGTTGTGGTCGTGGTTGTGTAAAAAATATGAAAACGTTTGGCAAAAAGAAACTAAAGTTAAAGCCTATAGAGAACTTAAGCTAGGAAGCGGCCTTTTTTAGTTGGTTTGGTTTGGTCTATGGTGCTTAACGCCACTTTCAACAATATTTTAGTTATATCGTGGAGGTCAGTTTTATTGGTGGAGGAAACCGGAGTACCCGAAGAAAACCACCGACCTGTCGCAAGTCACTGACAAGTTTTATCACATATTGTCGTATCGAGTACACCTCGCCATGAACAGCGTTCAAACTCACAATTTTAGTGATGATAGGCACTTATTGCACAGGTAGTTGTAAATCAAACTACCATACGATTACGACGGTTCCCTCTGTTTTCTGTAAGATGACTATACATACATTGTTTTGGGAAAAGGTAATAACGCCAATTCAATGTTCTATAGATTATGTTGCTGACGATACTATTAATACACCTATGAAATAGTCCGTTACGTTCCTCACTACGATAGACCCTTCATTGGGTGATTTCCCATAATTCCCAATTCTACCAGAGAAATGTAATATTCTTTTTTTTTTTATCTGCACTGGTTCTATTTCAGCAGTCAATTTGAATTGACTTATATGTTTTGTTATATACGGTCACTGACCAAGATATGGTTTTTTCTGGAACCTTTATCATGTTGAGCGACGGTAAGAAACGATAACAGCAGTATACGCGCGGACGTCATAGATGACACCATAAAAACAACTAGAACGGCGCTTGTTTCTGCTCTTTTTAGACAACATGTCAGTTGTTTTGGGGCTTTTTGACAGTGCAGGATAAACACAATATACGTACTTTGTCGGAAAATATATAATTTATTTGCACTCGTATTGAAACAGTACAGAAAAATTCGCTTTTTTATATGTTTGAACTAAACCTCAAACAAATAAATTTTACATTTTCCAACAATGTACGTATATTGTCAATATATGTCTTTGATTCCACATAGTTTTCCGTCCAAATCTCCCCAAATGCTGTATGCGTGGGTCGTTAATGACATGAGTGAATGTTGTATCTATAAGTACTTTCAGTACTTTTATATATTGTATTTGGTCACGTGACAACTCACGTTTCTGATCACGTTTTCTGGTTGCGTAATCACGGATTCTTCACAACAATCTCACTGCAGAAAACGATCGATTCTTACATAATTACAAGGTAACGTATATAAGAAAATTTAGATAGAGTTTTTTTTTGTGGTATTGAGAAATACCTTATTCATTAGTTGCATAGAAATTCAAACAATGGGGCCGTAATTATGACTTTTTGCCAAAACTTAGGATTATAAATATACGCTAGATATATTATATAAAATCTACATCGCGAACGTGAAAAATCATAATTATTTTGAATACCAACAACGTTCACAGATGAGGGATTTTATCTGTCGGTTTGAACTTGTACTGGTCACTCGTCATCATGTTGTTATTTAATTAGGCGTGGTTCTTTTTTTCCATGAATCGTGAACTCATTTGTAAAGGATACTATATAAATCGTTGATTAAACGTACTCGACGAATGGAAAAAAAAAGAGATGTTTTGGGGATATGTATTGGTTTATTAATTATCCAGGTATTTAATTTTCAACCATAGGAAAAATAAAAATTTCAACTTTTAATTTCTATTTCTATTTCGTACTAAAAAGTCTTTTATTTTAGCCACATTTCGTGTTAATGAAACTCTCTTTATTATTAATAAACAAAATATACTGTTTTCTTGTGGTCTAAAGAGACATGCATTTTTTTGTCATTTTTTATTGGGTAGGTATATATCTACATATAGTGTTTTTTTCCATTTTCGGAGAAAAAAACCTGACTAATTTGGGAACAGGTGCTTGGGAACAGGTAGCCCCCCCCCTTTTTTTTTATCAAACACAGTACGAAAAAAAATTGCATCGTATCATTCAGCTATTCATTATTTTCAGTTTAATATGTTTATTTGATATATATCATCACAAAATTGTTATTTCTGTATCAAACAGTCCTTTTAAAAAAAAAACCATCTTCAATTTATTTACCTACCTGTGAATTTTATTTACAGTAAAAAAAAAATCTGGTTTAAAGTATTTGTTTAAAACAATTTTCTAATGGTAAGGACAGTTTTCATGAGTCAGTTAAAATTATGTTCCAGCAAACCAAAAATATTTTATGGATAGCCTTTTAATTTCTTTCGAGGCCATTTTAGATTTGACTTAAATTATGTTAATTTTGTCAAATTTCCCCCAAAATATTTGAATCAAAACTACACATTTTGTTCAACTAATACATTGTAAAGGTCCTTTGTCGGTCAAAAGCTCACTTCAGTCAGTCAAAAGGTCAGGTCACTAGAGCTTGTGTTGTATTATTGATTTGACATGCAAACTTTAAATAAAACTCATCTTATCTTATTTTGTCCTTTTTTTCCCTTTTTTATTTTAACTACCCATAGTCTAATGATACATTTTCTAAAGGCCCCTTAAATGATGTGAATTTGCAATTTATAAGTCGGAGAAACAATATGGACTAACGATTGACATATTTTTAGTGACATTTGAAGTAAATAACATATTTTAATTAGAAATTTAAGACTATATCAGTATATGTAGTTACCAAAAAAAAATTAATTACAAAAATTGTGGACTAGGTCCTTTCCTTGAATACAGTACCTGTGGGAATTTCCTGTGACCTAGTAAATTAACTGGCAATTGAACATTCTAAATGATTTAAGACATTACATTAAAGTTGACATATAAACCATACAATTCCTAATTTAAAGTTTTTAAATATTTTAAAGGGAGATAAGCATTTCTTATAGATTTGTATAAGTATAGCCTAAATTCCAGAAAACAACATTAAAAGCAAAAACTTGAAGGATAAAAGAAACATGGTGGGACTTTAAAATCCCTGGTCTTTATTTAAGCACCTGTATGGGTCAAGGATGGAAATTAATATCAGTGCCAGATTTACCATTCTGCTTATGTGTGCTTATGCACAGGGATCCGTTGGCCAAAAACATTTTTTACGATGGAATTTTGCTTATGTGGTGCCATTTTATATTTGAAGGCGTTCCTGAGCATGTATGCCTGACTAGGCCAACCGGGTCTACCTCCTTCAGGGCCCAAGTAAGGGATCTCATAACTTAACTAGCACAGGACCTCATTTGTCCTAAATCCGGCACTGGGTGGAGTTCCTTGATGTGACCTTCTGAAATCGGGGCAGTCATGCCGTTATTGTATGGTAGACTTTTACTGGACTATATATGAGTAACACAGAGGGTGTTTTATAAGGAGCAGGAACATCTTACCCTTCACTTGGGTTCACCTCCAGTTTTTATGGGGTTCATGTTGCCCCCATTTTAGTTTTCTGTGTTGTGTTTGTTTTGTTTTGTCGTAGTCATGTGACTTGTGTACCCAATATGTTCCCAGTGTGTCTGGGTTGCTTGGGTTTTCTCTAACATTTATTTATAGAGCAAAAATCATTGAAAGTTCAGAATTTTCAAAGCTGTCCAGCATCTAGATATATGTATCATATGTAATGTATGTAGGTTTTTTTAATACATGTATATAGTCAAACCTGTGTTAAGAGGTCTCCTTTTGTACAAAGAAAAAGTATTTTTTTAAAACAGGTGACCTCTTAAAAGAAGTTCAATTCATATAAAATTTCTAAGACAGGAGAAGAAAAAGGTGACCTTTTAATAGAGGTGACCTTTTAATAGAGGTGACTTTTAATAGAGGTGACTTTTAATAGAGGTGACCTTTTAATAGAGGTGATCTTTTAATAGAGGTAACTTTTAATAGAGGTGACCTTTTAATAGTAGTAACTTTTAATAGAGGTGACCTTTTAATAGAGGTGACTTTTAATAGAGGTGACCTTTTATTAGAGGTGACTTTTAATAGAGGTGACCTTTTAATAGAGGTGACTTTTAATAGAGGTGACTTTTAATAGAGGTGACCTTTTAATAGAGGTGATCTTTTAATAGAGGTAACTTTTAATATAGGTGACCTTTTAATAGAGGTGACCTTTTAATAGTAGTAACTTTTAATAGAGGTGACCTTTTAATAGAGGTGACTTTTAATAGAGGTGACCTTTTATTAGAGGTGACTTTTAATAGAGGTGACCTTTTAATAGAGGTAACTTTTAATAGAGGTGACCTTTTAATAGAGGTAACTTTTAATAGAGGTGACCTTTTAATAGAGGTGACTACTTGAACAGGTTTGACTGTACATATATTTCAATAACAATTGTTAAATCACTGATATTACATGTGTAGCTGTCCATTTTTTCTCTTTTTTCCCAAGAATACATGACAAATGTACAACTAAGGCCACCCTTAAAAATATCTTCGTTTCCCACACCCGACACTCCATTTCACCTATGGGTCGGTAGGTAGAGGGATTTTTTTTTTCAAAATAGACTGCGTTCATTCACAAATCTGGTTCCTTCAAAGTCGAGCAACGGATTTTGTTCATTTAAAAGTGTAAACCAGTTCCGAACGTAAATTCTGGAACAATATTGGAACTTCCAGTCACGATTTCCGGTAACCAAAAAAAAAAAAAAGTCGTAGCAAATCAGCAAAAAAATATTTCGAGTCGCAACGTTTTCTAAGGGTCGTTCAGGTGCGGGAAACAAACAATTTTTTAATTTTGGCCTAACATTAACATTTAGAAATGCTGCATTCAACACGAGTTTAAAACTGGACAGGTCACTTTAAATACCTTCTATTTTAACCTTTTATTTATTGTTATAAAAGGTTTGTTTACGTTAAGATAGATTTCACCATGTATATTTATATTGTGAAGCTTTAAATAAAGAAAAGAAAGTAGACAACTAATGTCAGGTAAGTTTTCTTTAAAAGTTTTATGAAATTGTATTTTAAAAATTGATATACACATATTTATATCTATATGATCAGATTATATAGTACATGTATAGTTTTGATTGAAAATGAACTTGGAATCATTTCTTAAATTCTGTGATTGAAATGAAGATGTTCATCTATATTATAATTTTAAACACAAAAATTATTCTGAATTTAAAAAAAAAAAATTGATATCAAACATACTATTATTTTTTTATTTAAATAACTTTATATTTCTATTTCTAGTAAACTTTTCTGTATTATTTTTTAATAAATGAAAAACATTCTTTTACATATTATAATATATCTAAGGATTTGGTTGATTACAAATGATTAGGATTACATTATATATACATGTACTCGCATAATTAAGCATATTTTTATTTGCATAATATCAAAGCAAAAGGATATTAGACACAAGTTGTAACAACATTGGTACAGATAACCTTTAAAATTCTAAACTTTGCAATATGTTTGCTCTGGCCATGGTCAGTATAGAAATCAGGTCATATTCAGTGTCATTTAAGGCAATTTGTCAATATGAAAGTTAAGGATTATGTTAACATGTATATACATATATACAGTTAAACCTGCTTTAGTGACCACCTCTATTAAGTTACAGTTAAACCTGCTTTAGTGACCACCTCTATTAAGTTACAGTTAAACCTGCTTTAGTGACCACCTCTATTAAGTTACAGTCAAACCTGCTTTAGTGACCACCTCTATTAAGTTACAGTCAAACCTGCTTTAGTGACCACCTCTATTAAGTTACAGTCAAACCTGCTTTAGTGACCACCTGTATTACGTTACAGTCAAACCTGCTTTAGTGACCACCTCTATTAAGCAATAACTTTTATTATGTGACCTTAATTACAGTATAATTTCTCTTCACAGTGGATTTCATATCAATTTAATTAAACCTGTCTGTTGTAACCACCTCGTTTATGTGACCCTATTTCAGTAATCCTGTAAAAGGTCACATAAGTCAGGTTTGACTGTACTTGTTAAATGGAGATTATTTCTTTCATACAATAGTTCCCTTTATATAAGGCCACACTTTCTGTAATGAAATGTGGTCTTGTGTATATATATATATGAGGAGTGGCCTCTCATTGGGGGGGGGGGGGGGGGATAATTTAATAATATTTTTACCTCACTGCTTATAATGAATTCTGGTCTTGCAAGAGGATGGCCTTTAATGACAGTGGCCTCATAAGAGGGGAACTATACTGTATTATTGTGTAAAGGGATGTCATTACTGCAAGAGTTAGGGTTGATGTTTCAATCGACCAATCAATGATAAACCTATTAAATCTTAAGGTATCAAAACTGAGTAACTGTACATGTCTTGCATATGATTTGATAATCAAAAATCAATGAAATGTTACCTGACATGACCTAATGAATGAAATGTTACCTGACATGACCACAAATGTGATGTCACTAGATGTTAGTGCAATACCAAAGATAAACTTTTATAAAAAGCAACCACAAATATCTAATTTCATAAGACTGATCATGAGTGTACACATGTATTTTGTCAGGGGATTTTGTGTTCGTGATCGTATGGTAGTTTTATATCATATTATCGTATTATAATTTAAATTACCTATGCAATCAGTGCCTATTACCACTAACTTTGTGAGTTTGAATCCCACTCAGGCGAGGAGTACTCGATACAACATTATGTAATAAAGTTTGTCAGTGACTTGCGGCAGGTCGATGGTTTTATCTGGTAATGTGGATACCTCCACCAATAAAACTGATATAGCAGAAATATTGTTGAAAGTGGTGTTAAACACCATAGCCATAACCCTTGAAAAAACAACCACAATTTATTTAGATTTGAGTGTACACTACATGTATATGTATTTTGTCTTTACAGAGCAATGGCCGACAATAATTGTGCTAAGGTATCACTGATAGCATGTATGGTACTTGTATGGGCTGTTATGATAGCTGTTAATGTTTTATCAACTATTAAAGCAGGCAGAGATATTGGTAGGTATTATTTTACTATAATTCTTATAGAATTAATGTACAGTATATCATTTTCATGCCTTTTGATTGGGCAAGAGCATTGTTACCTGTTTGTCTTTGATCGGTTTATAACTCGATAAAGTTTGTGAGTGCATGGCACTGTTTACACATGCATGAACTCCTGAAAAAAAGCATTTAATTCTATATAGTGAATTAGAATTATTAAAACAAAGATCAACAATTCAAGCAATATCAATAAAAATGAACAACTCAAATCATTGAAAAAAATGAAGACAAATCAGTCCCCGAAATGAAAATTTGAATTTACTGGTCTGAATCAAATTCTTGAATTTATTTTTAGCTCACATGGCCTATGGCCATGTGGCCATGTGAGCTTTTGTCATAGGTAAGTGTCCGTTGTCCGTCCGTCCATTAGCTTTTCACATTTAACTCTTCTTCTCTGAAACCGCTGAACAGATTTCAACCAAACTTGCCATAAATGTTCATTGTATGGTCCTCTACCAGATTTGTTGTTTTGGTGTAGATTGGAAATTCAACATGGCTGCCAGGGCCAATAACGTGTTCTGATTGGTCGAAATTTAAAAAATCTTCTTGTTAGAAACCACTAAGCCAATTGAATTGTGACTATGCAGGAATGATCATTGGGTGGTCCTGTACTAAACTTGTGAATTGTTTGCTGATCGGAAATTCAAGATGGCCACTATGACTCAACTTAATTTTAACATAGGACCCTATGGAAAAAATGTTTAAAAGTCTTCTCCTCTGAAATCAGTAAGTCAATTTAAAGCAAACATGACATGAATGGTCCTTAGGTGGTCAACTTTCAAAATTATGTCCTGTGACCCCGACCTCCATCCAAGATGGCCGCCGTCAGCGGACATAGTTTTAACATAGGACCCTATGGGAAAAATGTTTAAAAAAATTTTCCTCTGAAACCAGTAAGCCAATTTAAAGCAAGCATGGCATGAATGGTCAACTTTCAAAATTATATCCAGTGACCCAGACCTCCATCCAAGATGGCCATCATCAGTGGACATAGTTTTAACATAGGACCCTATGGGAAATATGTTTAAAAATCTTCTCCTCTGGAACCAGTAAGCCAATTTAAAGCAAACATGACATGGATGGTCCTTAAGTGGTCAATTTTCAAAATTGTGTCCGGTGACCCTGACCTCCATCCAAGATGGCCACCTTCAGCGGACATACTGTAGTTTTAACATAGGACCCTATGGGAAAAAATGCTTTAAAATCTTCTCCTCTGTAACCAGTAAGCCAATATAGCAAACATGTCATCGATGGTCCTTAGGTGGTCAACTTCCAAAATTGTGTTCAGTGATCCCGATCTCGGTTCAAAATGGCCGCCATCAGCGGACATAGTTTTAACATACACATGTAGGACCCTATGGGGAAATTGTTTAAAAGTCTTCTCTTCTGAAACCAGTCAGCCAATTTAAAGCAAACATGGCATGGATGGTCCTTGGGTAGTATACTTTCAAAATTGTGTCCGGTGACCACAAACTCCATCCAAGATGGCTGCCATGAGCAGACATAGTTTTAACATAGAACCATATGGCAGTATGGGATTTGAATAGTAACTTAGATGTATTCGGCATGCAGACATTCTTAAGAGGACTTATTTATGTCAGGTGAGCAATACAAGCTCACCTGAGCCTCTAGTTTATATAGTTCTTATTAAAAACTGAAAAATGTACTGGTGCAAACAAAGTTTTACTGGTCTAAATGGGCAGATGCCCATTATGAGTCTCATAGTGAGGACCGCAAAAAAAAGCCATGACATACATTTTGTACGCCGATGGAAATCTAGGTTCTTGTCTTATTAAGAAATTCATATGCTGCAACAACTTTTCATAAAATGTGTGAAATCCTATTACACTAGTAAAAGGTTTATTGGACTTTTTAGTGAACTTATGAGTTGTGGTAACAGCTTATTTCATTTTTTAGACTTTATGTTGTATCTGTTGTTTTTTCAAACTCACATGATATATTGGAAGAATATTAAGGAAGTTGATATCAAGTGATATTTGAGTTATCTCCCATTTCTCTACAAATTTGTATTCATAACTTAACAACTATTATTGAAAGCAATATTTGATTGAAGTAGCACAATTTGAAAAACGATGAACCAGTTACCTCTGCTATAGCTTTATATATACCTATATATGTTATAAAATAGACCTACAATATGAACATTTTTTGTTAGAAAATAATAAAAAAAAAACATGAAACTATTGGGAAAAAAGAACAATAAAAAAAAAGATGTGATATAATTTTCAGATAAATTGAATGCACAATTACTAGTCAAGTTGTTTTATTTTTTACAAGGGGTTGTCGTGGCCGTGATCGTATGGTAGTTGGATTTATAACTACCTATGCAATCAGTGCCTATCACCACTAATGTTGTGAGTTTGGATTCCGCTCCGGCGAGGTGTACGCGATACAAAATTAAGTGATAAAGTTTGTCATTGACTTGCAAGAGGTCGTTGGTTTTCCCTGAGCACTTCGGTTTCCTCCACCAATAAAACTGACTGCCACGATATAACTGAAATATTGTTGAAAGTGGCGTTAAGCACCATTATTTTAAAATTTCAGATAAATTTTTATGTGCAATTACCAGTAAAGTTGTTTTTATTCTTTACAGGTTTATTTACAAATACTACTGGCGACGTATCAGACCGTTACTATACTCAAATAACGCCAGCGGGGTGGACATTCAGTATCTGGGGCATAATCTACGCATGGCAAGGTCTCTGGATTGTCTACGTCCTGACAACTATTTGTCGTAAAGTTCGTAACGATTATATTTACCAGCTGTCGGCACTTCCTGTCACCGTATATGCAATATACATCGTCAACAATTTGGCTAATATTGCGTGGATCATAATTTGGGATAGAGAATATATGATTGCAGCGTTAATCGTCATAGTAATCACTCCATTTACACTATATTGTTGTTTGTTTATTTCGTTTCGACGACTCTACAAAAGTTTAGCGTATTTGACAAAGAACAGCGCTGTAAAAGAAATATGGTTCATCAGGTTACTTATACAGAATGGAATGGCGTTCTACGCTGCATGGGTTACTGTAGCATCACTTATAAATTTGATCGTCGTCCTTGTATACGAGGCAAAGGTTGATCAAGAATTGGCATCTACTATTGCGCTGGGCGTCTTGGCTTTTGAACTTGTGTTATGGTTTATTTTGGACAACTACGTCCTAGATAAATATGTACGTTACACTCTCAGTCCATACATCACCATAGTGATTGCCTTATCTGGATGTCTCACCAAAAATTATGACCTAGACACGATGTACAGAAATTCAATCTTCATACTGGTTCTTTTAGCTCTTGCTGGTGTGCTGCTTGTTACCAAGCTGATAACAATGATAATCCGCCATATTAGATATCCTATCAAGCCGTACTTGGAGTATGAGGCAACATTCTAGAGAGGTCACAAATATGCCATCGAAGAGCTGAATCCCATCTATACTATGATATGCTAGAGAGAAAAAGATAGAGAAATTATATTCAATATTACAGTGCTGGTAACAGATAGAAAAAATCATTCAAGTGATATTTTTATTTGAAAACTGCAATAAAAAGGACAAGATATAAATAAGGGTCCTTTTGCTTCTTTGTAACTTTCAAAATAACTTTCACACCTCTGGAAATAGAAAAGATGGATGAACATTTTACAGGGCTTATGCTACAGGGTGATTCTGGCAAAGAAGTCGTCTTGGTAAGGCTGACTTTGTTTTTTTGGTTTTACAAATTTCTGTAAAACATTAAGCAGAATATACTTAAAATGTACAAAGGAGTATGTTTGTAAGTTGACTACCAATGTCGTTTACAAATTGACAGACACACTCATTTTCCTAATATTTATGACTAAAGACTAATCCAAAATGGCACCCTTCTCTGAAAAAAAAGAAAGACAGTTTAAATGTTTCCTGATTAAAAATTAATTAATTTGATAGAGGGATGTTTTTTCAGTGCATAAAGGGAATATCATTTGTTTAGTACCTTAAAGGGAGATAATTTGTTTAGATATTGTATGTAGATAGGAGATAGAAACTCATTATATGTTACTTAATATAGATCTGTATGCTGTATGACAACCCTTTATATATATAATTTTTATTGTTGAATCTTCAGTTCTGTTTTCTTCTTGTATTGTATTTATTCTGGTTTATTATACCCCCACGATACCCCTGCTTTCCTGAAGGGGGAGGGGGGTATACTGTTTTACCTCTGTCCGTCCGTCCAAGATAATTTTCCTCACATTTTTCTCAGTAACTGTTGATAGCAGAAATCTGATATTTGGTCACAAGCGTCATATAGATATACCATATTGTGGGTAGCGTTTTTGGACCCATCAGATTCCTACTTCCTGTTTGCCGACTTAGTTGGTTTTTATACACATTTAACATACCCTGTATATGCACATTTTTCTGGGCAACTATTGATGGCAGAAATCTGATATTTGGTCACAAGCTTCATATAGGTACCCCATATGGTTGGAAGCGTTTTTGGACCCATCAGATTCTTACTTTCTGTTTACCGATTTTGTTGATTTTTATACACATTTAACATATACATGTGTATGTACATTTGTATATGCACATTTTTCGTCGCATTTTTTTAAGCAACTATTGATGACAGGAATCTGATATTTGGTCACAAGCTTCATATAGGTATGCCATATTGTGGGAAGTGTTTTATTTTCTCCAAAAAACCTAATTTTTAATGTTTTTTTCTTATTATTATGATTTATTTATATGTAAGTACATAAAAATATACATTTTTTGTACCAGTATTTGCTTTTGTTTATGTTATGTAGATTCTACAACAAATAACAACATTTTCTTTGATCTTTTAAATGTTACTATTGAACAAAAGTTATGTACGGTAGGCTAACCACATGTATGTATTTTTTTTAATTATTTTTGTCTTATGCTATATCTTTATTCTGTATGGTGCTTTTTTGTGCTGACAAAAATTTGTTTTTTTTATAAATATTTTGATATCAACAAGAACATTGTAATGGTTGACAATCCTATGCATGAATCATGCTATCACACACAAACTTTGGCAAAAAAAAAATTATTTTCACTTTGTACATTTTTTTTCTTATAATTATGTGGTGCATTTTTAAAAGAAAATTATATGGTACATTTTTTTCTTATTTTTATGTGGTACGTTTTAAAAAATTGACATGGTACTTTTTTTAAAAACTTTTTACATCTCTTTTGTCTTTGCTCAAACATGTTCATGTGATTCCATGATTCATGTACATTTTATGATGGCAAAGTTAGGTACTTCGCCAGATAGTGTTGAGGGCCAATAGACATAATGTCACAAATGCTACGCCAAAGATCTGTTATATTTTGTATGTTGCTGTTGAAATGATTTATCTTTGTCTTCCTCGTTGCATCCTTGTCAAAATTGGTTTATGACAGTTCCTGATTCAAGTATCATGTGGTTCCCTTGTCAAAATTGGTTTATGACAGTTCCTGATTCAAGTATCATGTGGTTCCCTTGTCAAAATTGGTTTATGACAGTTCCTGATTCAAGTATCATGTGGTTCCCTTGTCAAAATTGGTTTATGACAGTTCCTGATTCAAGTATCATGTGGTTCCCTTGTCAAAATTGGTTTATGACAGTTCCTGATTCAAGTATCATGTGGTTCCCTTGTCAAAATTGGTTTATGACAGTTCCTGATTCAAGTATCATGTGGTTCCCTTGTCAAAATTGGTTTATGACAGTTCCTGATTCAAGTATCATGTGGTTCCCTTGTCAAAATTGGTTTATGACAGTTCCTGATTCAAGTATCATGTGGTTCCCTTGTCAAAATTGGTTTATGACAGTTCCTGATTCAAGTATCATGTGGTTCCCTTGTCAAAATTGGTTTATGACAGTTCCTGATTCAAGTATCATGTGGTTCCCTTGTCAAAATTGGTTTATGACAGTTCCTGATTCAAGTATCACGTGGTTCCCTTGTCAAAATTGGTTTATGACAGTTCCTGATTCAAGTATCACGTGGTTCCCTTGTCAAAATTGGTTTATGACAGTTCCTGATTCAAGTATCATGTGGTTCCCTTGTCAAAATTGGTTTATGACAGTTCCTGATTCAAGTATCACGTGGTTCCCTTGTCAAAATTGGTTTATGACAGTTCCTGATTCAAGTATCACGTGGTTCCCTTGTCAAAATTGGTTTATGACAGTTCCTGATTCAAGTATCATGTGGTTCCCTTGTCAAAATTGGTTTATGACAGTTCCTGATTCAAGTATCATGTGGTTCCCTTGTCAAAATTGGTTTATGACAGTTCCTGATTCAAGTATCATGTGGTTCCCTTGTCAAAATTGGTTTATGACAGTTCCTGATTCAAGTATCATGTGGTTCCCTTGTCAAAATTGGTTTATGACAGTTCCTGATTCAAGTATCATGTGGTTCCCTTGTCAAAATTGGTTTCCAATAATTTTAGGATCATGATCTGTGACATTGAAAAATTCTTCTTTACATGGTACGGCCAAAAGAAGACAAATCACACCTTTTACTCAATTTGTTACTTTCATAAAGAAATACACACAGGTGACTTTTTTTTACACATATTTTGTTAATATGAAGGGTAAAATTATTTATCAAACTGCCAATTGAATTGCAATAAACCAAATGTTTTTCTTTTCCATCATGACATCACATTTTGTAATTCACCAATCAATGATTAGCATTTCTTTTTAAGAAGAAAATGTTGGGAGGTGAAGTCAAATAAAATCCTCAGGATTCTACATAGGCTGCAGTGTTAATTAATTATTTGATATCCAATCATTAAGTTAAATATAGTAATTAAATTCACCTCTGGTCCTGATTGACACTAACCGCCACGATATAACTGAAATATTGTTGAAAGTGGTGTTAAATATCATACCTCACTTATTGACACTAAGTCATACCTCGAATTGTTTTTCTTAAAAATATATATCTCAGGCTAATTTTAAATTATAAAATTATATTTAAAATTTTCCATTGAAATAGAGGTAAAATCCCAAGGCTATCTGCTGGCTTCACCTCCTTCGATTATAACATTTTAGGATGTCTGGATAAGAGAATTACAAATTTCTATATGAAATCCCAGAAACCCTATACATTTTATATATACTTTACATTTATAATATAATAAACTATTTAGATGCATTATTTTTATCATGTGTTATTTTTAGGCAGTCATCTATATCAAGAAAAATTCTACGATTGTCAATACGAACTGGTTGACCATCACGAAATATCCATATCTCAGTCTATAATAGATCTTTTCCCTTACAAGGTGTGCTCGATACAACATTATGTGATAAAGTTTGTCAGTGACTTGTGACAGGTTAGTGGTTTTCTTCGTGTACTCTGGTTTCACCCACCAATAAAACTGACCGCCATGATATAGCTGAAATATTGTTGAAAGTGGCGTTAAACGCCAAAACCCATATCGAGAGAATGGTTTTCCCGTCTGCGCTTGTATAGTCCCGAAGATCTATTAAGCTGCATAGATGGTTTTTGTGTTTTGGTTAGTGAGTTCAAGTCACAGTCAGGTCAAACCAAAGACTAAAATTGGTATTTGCGCACAGCATTTAGGAGTAAGAGCAAAGACTGGTTGGCTTAGTATCAAGAGAGTGTACATTTTGTATGAGTGGAGCGACATGTCTATCTGTGAACTGTTGTTCCAGTGAGTTAGTACTACAAAGATTAAATACAAAGCAACATCATCTAATGGAAATGTGACCTGTTCTCAACACGATATAGCTGAATAATTGTTCATTTGGTGTTAAACAACAATCACTCACTCACTTGAATTTCTATTTTCTTACTAGAAAAGAATTTTTTTTTTCACTTTCATGCTCATATAATGGTAGAATAAGACAAACAAATATTAAATATTCCTCTGTATTGTATCAAAAGTTTCTTTTAGCTCATCAGAGCCAAAGGCACATGTGAGCTTTCTCCACCATTAGGCATCCGTCGTCTGTTAACTTTTCTCATGTTGATCTTCTATTCCAGGAGGTGTTTCATGAGTGGTTAAAATTGGACCAAACTTGGATGTGATACTCCTTGGGTGGTCACTTCAAAAATGGTGTCCTGTGACCTTTCTGTACATTCAAGATGGTTGCCATATCTTCTGATTTGTTGGAAAATTGGAAATCCTTGATATTCTTCTCCAGAACCGCTGGATGGAATGAAATCAAGCTTGCCAAAATACTTCTTGAACGGTCTCCTTCCAAAATAGTGTTCGTTGAACCCATCAATTATCCAAGATGGCCAACACAGCTGATTATGCAACTTTTGGTTTTCCAGCATTATCTTCAGTTTCCGACAATCGATTTAACCAATATTTTGAAATTACATTTAGATTGATAAAATACATGTCAAGATTGATTCAGAGTTATGCCCTTAATTATGCATCAACAATGCCAAGTTTAAAGAAAAGATACCTTGAGCTGAAAAATGCCAGAAATAAATATTCTGCAGTTTGCAACCAGAAATTTTGGTCGAATTGGAAGGAAAATGACCTATTTATTATTTAAAAAATACTCTTTCGATTTGGTGTGAAACAAAAATACATACTTTTGGGAAAAATATCCCCCAAATTAAATGGTCTTTCTCCAAAGGACACAAACGTATCAGTAAAGGTCTGTGGGCAATGAGTGTTTTATTCCACTTTTGAGTTACATGAAAGGTGCCACTAGTGGCCGGAGCAGGAAGTGTTTATCCTTCTGTAAAAACATGAGTTTTGTAGATCGTTGTTTGTCCTTTTGTACTTTTTCTTTTGGTCATTGTGTTGTCTGTTCTTCGATATACGGATTCTGATTGCCCATTTGGTATCTTCAAACTCTTCTTACATTCGTTTTTAGTGGGGTTCGTGTTGTTCAATCTTTAGTTTTCTGTGTATTATGTTGTCCATCGTTGTTTGTCTTTTTGTCCACTTTTGGTTATTGTATTGTCTGTTTTTCTTGAGGACTTCTGATTAACACTATGGTATCTTCAAACTTTCTTTTAGGAATGTTTCACTTAATTCCAGGCGGTCTGTTGTATTGGTACGTGAAACCGAAGTACATGTAACTATTCAACTGACAAAAACACCAAACTGCTGCAAGTTAATACTGACAAAATGTTTATCACATAACATTCTATCGAGTACAAGCACAGTATCTTGACGTTTTATCTGGCGAAATAGAGAAAAATCTGTATATTATATATATAAAGACACAAGTAATGAAACAAGTTTTATTTAGCCTATGTGCCCATAACTTCCGGTTCGGCAGCAAATAAAGTTGACAATAAAACTATTCCAAAAACGGAAATGACCTGAAACATTTTCCGGGTTCAGGAGCTGACACAACATGCTT
Organism: Bathymodiolus brooksi; assembly: GCA_963680875.1. Taxonomy (NCBI): domain Eukaryota; kingdom Metazoa; phylum Mollusca; class Bivalvia; order Mytilida; family Modiolidae; genus Bathymodiolus; species Bathymodiolus brooksi. The sequence continues at coordinate 31,479,281 of OY804584.1, forward strand.
TTATGCATCCCCTTCCTTTTGCAACTTTATGCCATTCTTTTTCTGAAAGGCAGTATGTAATAGAAATAGTTGACACTATGTGTACACATACCAAGCTAGTAGGTCCAAATATTTAGACATTTCATTTCATTTCAATCTACCAATTTGAAGTGGCCGCCAATTTTTTTGTTATTACCTCCCTTTTCGGTAAATGCTAGAGTATTGTTACAGTTGGTATCTTACAAAATTATATACAAAAAACATTAAGTAAAAATAAACTACGAATGCTACTTACCGTCAATTATTTTTTGATAGACGTAAAGCAAATAATTTATTTGTCAACTTTATTTGCTGCCGAACCGGAAGTTATGACCACATAGGCTAAATTTTAAAAACAAGAACGTCTGTCTGCTGTGAAAAAAGACAAATAGGCAGGGAACAAAGCAATGTTTGGTACAAATAAACTATGCATGAAAGGGATTTACCTTCTAACATTCCAACGTAGCATTATTTTACGGGCGAACGAAGGTTTCAAAAAATTTACACAGTTAGACAACCTTTGGAGGGAAAAACTTGTTTCATTACTTGCGTCTTTATATATATAATATACAGATTTTATACAGATTTTTCTCTATTTCGCCAGATAAAACGTCAAGATACTGTGGTACAAGCAGGAAGTAAAACTAAACAAAAGAGCAACTTTCACTTTCACATGCAGTCACGTGGAATTTGATGTTTCTTATTCTATGGGATTCTGCGCGTTTTGGAAGATTGATTGTTTGAGACCAATAGACAATTTGAGCATTGCCGATTTGATTCTAAAATTATATGTTTGTTTTAATTTTATTGTATACGAGTTATCCCCCTTCCACGGGCAAAATGGTACCCGGTCTAGCAAGAGCAATGGAAAGACAAGGACGTACATAGTATACGTCCTTGGGAAAGACAACAAATTTCATTTGAGTATTATTTCTCATAATTTGTTCTTATTTGAACCTTGTAGAAAATCAGAGGATAATTTTTACAGCAAGTAGAAACTTGACAAGTTGTTACAACGTTAAAATTCTGAACAAATTATGAAAAAATAATATATGTTATTTCCATTGCACTGTATTAAAGAGAAACCTTTTGGCAGCCTTAAAGGGAAATAACTCCTCTAAAACGTATAATTTCAGAATCAAATTCGGAGTTTTAATGTTGTTTCTTCCATATGTAGATAAAAAGGATATCAACCCTTGATGTCGTCTCTTGGTACAGGCACCTCAATAAAAAGTGACGGGATTAAACTCGATTTTATTGACATTGTGGTCTAAAATTTATGAGTTTCCTTTTTAGATGTACATTTTCATCATATCAGACGAATACAAACGACCAAAAAAATCGCATCGGTGGTGTAATGGCTAGCGTGTTCACCTCGAGTGCGGTAGATCGTGGATTTCGAGACCCGATCGGGTCATACCAAATACTATAAAATTGGTATTTGTTGCTCTGTCATAGAAATTAAGTATTTACAGATCATGCATCAAATCCTCCATATATATATAGATATTACAATACAACTCAATCCATCAAATTTGGGCTCAAAATAATCCTTATGTATTTAACTTCAATGATCAATTTTAATTATTCCATTCCATTCAGTATTTTTCACAATACAACAAAGCGAAAGTAAATGCACATGAGCCGGTAATAATAGCATATAATCTCAAATATGCACTTCTGCGGCTTAGCTTTTACAGAAATGAACCAATTTGAAGAAACGCGAGTCATTTTAGTTATCAAGTCTCAATTTTGTTTTATATAAATATCACCATACTTCCCTATCTTTTATTTGGCTACCGAGTTTGTCGGGTGAGTTTTTACTTTTCTAAGTTATTGTATGAGTGCAAATACTGCTGTATATGTGAACTTTTAAGATCTTTTAATCCGAACAAAAGACATATCATAGGTAACAGCTATGCACCATTTCAGAAATAAAAAAAATACATATAAAATCCATCAAAGTAGATATATATCAATAACACATATATAAACAATTTGATCTAAAATTAATTAAAGGAAATAAAATATGAAATTTAGACTATACTGGATTTTGTACCGCTACCGCACATTTTGCGACAGGTCGGTGGTTTTCTCCGGATACTCCGGTTTTCTCCAACATTAAAACTGACCGCCAAGATATAACTGAAATATTGCATTACACATGGTAACACCAACACCCCCCCCTCCCCCCTTTACTCATGACAAATTAAACAGCTGAATTTGAATAAATACACATTATTTTATTACCAATCCATGGCCCAAGATACACAATATAAAATAAATACTAATAATAATAAACATTGAATATTAATAGTGTTTATAGTGTTAACAAAAACATGCTACCCGTAAAGCTGGAATAACATGGAAAAATTGATGTACGAATTCGTTCATCGGTAGATAACTCGTACTTGACTTAGCCATCATTAATTATAACTATATTTATCAAATCCAGGATTATATATATCACTGATTTACCACGTTGTATGAGTTGTAAAACATATCTAATCGGGAAATTAACACTTTTAGAACACAAAATGATCCCCTCTTGGATTAATAAAAATAGCAGAACTGGTCATTTCTGTCGGTAAATATTAATTTCTAAGTCAAGTAAGAGTTATCTACCGATGACTGATTTTGTCAACAATTGTGGATTTTACTTTTCATTTGATGGTTTGGTTTATTGTGTTTAACGCCACTTTCAACAATATTTCAGTTATATCGTGGCGGTTAGGTTTACTGGTGGAGGAAACCGGAGTACCCGAAGACAACCACCGACCTGTCGCACGTCGGTGACTTTTTTCATTTGAGAAACGAAAGAAAAACGTAAAGAAGCTAGCCCGATCCTTTAATATTACGCTCCGTTATATATATGATGTCCTTTCACTAAATAGTACTATGTTTGGTGAATTCGTTGATCGCATCTATCAAACTGAGCTCGAAATAAAGGATACCAAATATAGGCGCTATCATATTGCAGTAAAATGCCAGGCTATGGAAAACACCTATTTTAAAAATAGGTCCCTCATTCCTACCAGAAATTAGGTATTGATAGATCATGCATCAAATCCTCCATATAGGTATTAAAATACAACTCAATCCATCAAATGTGGGCTCAGAATAATTCCTATGTATTTAACTTCAATGATCAATTTTAATTATTCCATCTGAAGTATTTTTCACAATACAACAAAGCGAAAGTAAATGCATATGTGCCGGTAATAATAGCATATAATTTCAAATCCAATGTACTGCAGCTTAGCTTTTACAGAAATTTACCAGTTTGAAGAAATGTCAGTAATTTTAGTTATAAAGTCTCCATTTTTAGCTCACCTGGCCTTTAGGCCATGTGAGCTATTGTCATCACTTTTCGTCCGTCGTCTGTCGTCCGTCGTCCGTCCGTCAACATTTCACATTTTAATCTTCTCCTCAGAAACCACTGGACCAATTGCAACCAAACTTTGGTGGAATGGTCCTTGGATGGCCCCCTTTCAAAATTGTGTCCGGTGATCCCGACTTCCAACCAAGATGGCCGCCAAGCTCAAAATAGAAAAAAAGGGGGGGGTGAAATTTTAATTGTCCATTGCTGCTTTAGTGTAAGTCAAAATGAGCTCAAATTTTAACTGCAGCTACATGGCAAGGAGTAGTTTAACATATATTCCGGGTTTTTCTGTGAAATTTTTCTTTCAGCCGATATATACCGATTATGCAAATTAAGCATATTTTGATTAAAGATCACATTTAAATCTTCTCCTCTGAAACCGCTGAACCAAATTAAACCAAACCTGGCAGGGATGGTCCCTGGGTGGGTCCCTTTCAAAACTTTGTCCGACAGCCCCGCCCTCCATTCAAGATGGCCGCTGTTACTAAAAATAGAAATTTCTTCAAATGGCCAAAACTGCTCTATTTTAAGCCAGAATGTGCCCAAATTTGAACTGTGTAAGCATAATGATGAGCTTTTTAGCATATATTACAGGATTTTTTATGAACTTTGAACTTTTGCTGATTTTGACCGATTATGCAAATAAGAAAAAAGGGGGGATGAAAATTTAAAAAAATCTTCTCCTCGGAAACTACTGAGCTAATATCAACCAAATTTTGCTGAAATGATTCTTGGATGGCCCCCTTCCAAAATTGTGTCCGTTGATCCCGACTTCCAACCAAGATGGCCGCCAAGCTCAAAATAGAAAAAAGGGGGGATGAAATTTTAATTGTCCATTGCTGCTTTAGTGTAAGTCAAAATGAGCTGAAATTTTAACTGCAGCTACATGGCAAGAAGTAGTTTAACATATATTCCGGGTTTTTCTGTGAAATTTTTCTTTCAGCCGATATATACCGATTATGCAAATTAGGCATATTTTGATAAAAGATCACATTTAAATCTTCTCCTCTGAAACCGCTGAACCAAATTAAACCAAACCTGGCAGGGATGGTCCCTGGGTGGGTCCCTTTCAAAATTGTGTCCGACAGCCCCGCTCTCCATTCAAGATGGCCGCTGTTATTAAAAATAGAAATTTCTTCAAATGGCCAAAACTGCTCTATTTTAAGCCAGAATGTGCCCAAATTTGAACTGTATAAGCATAATGATGAGCTTTTTAACATGTATTACAGGATTTTAATGAACTTTGAACTTTTGCCGATTTTGACCGATTATGCAAATTAGAAAAAAGGGGGGATGAAATTAAAAAAAAATCTTCTCCTCTGAAACTACTGAGCCAATCTCAACCAAACTTTGCTGAAATGATTCTTGGATGGCCCCCTTCCAAAATTGTGTCCGGTGATCCCGACTTCCAACCAAGATGGCCGCCAAGCTCAAAATAGAAAAAAAAGGGGGGATGAAATTTTAATTGTCCATTGCTGCTTTAGTGTAAATCAAAATGAGCTGAAATTTTAACTGCAGCTACATGGCAAGAAGTAGTTTAGCATATATTCCGGGTTTCTTTCAGCCGATATATACCGATTATGCAAATTAGGCATATTTTGATAAAAGATCGCATTTAAATCTTCTCCTCTGAAACCGCTGAACCAAATTAAACCAAACCTGGCAGGGATGGTCCCTGGGTGGTTCCCTTTCAAAATTGTGTCCGACAGCCCCGCCCTCCATTCAAGATGGCTGCTGTTACTAAAAATAGAAATTTCTTCAATTGTCCATTGCTGCTTTAGTATAAGTCAAAATGGGCTCAAATTTGAACTGCAGCTACATGGCAAGGAGTAGTTTAGCAGATGTTCGGGGTTTTTTTTTGAAATTTTTCTTTCAGCCGATTTATACCGATTATTCAAATTAGGCACATTTTGATAAAAGATCACATTTAAATCTTCTCCTCTGAAACCGCTGAACCAAATTTGTGTCTGGTGGTCCCGCCCTCTGACCAAGATGGCTGCACAGCTGTACTTAGTTTAACATAGGACCCTATGGGAAATTCACATAAAAACCATCTTGTCTGGAACCAGTAGCTCAATTAAAACCAAACTTTGATGGAATAGTCATTGGATGGTCCTCTTCCAAAATGGTGTCCGGCAGTTGCGCTCTCCCGCCAAGATGACCGCCACAGTGCAGTTGCGTTGTTATTGAAAGCAGCTTTGATCCAGGTGAGCGATTACAGGCTCCTGGGAGCCTCTGGTTTAAAAAGAAATATCACCACACTTCCCTATCTATAAAAAAAAGGCAGGGGGACAAATAGAGGCTAGTTTGTGCGGGGAATTTGAAAAGCTTTTTTCTCAATCAAAATATTTTTCATACCAGTTATCTCCCTTATGACGGGAAAAGTGGTACCCGGTGTAGTAAGAGAATTTGACTAATCACAGTGGATTCTCTATATGAAGTAAAGATATATACAAATACATATAATTATTGTGCGGAAACCTGTGTGGACGCCCGCCGCCCGCCGCCCGCCATACCCAATCAAATAATACGGCCCGTCTCGAGACGGGCGTATTTAAAAGGACAAAAGGACAAACAACGATCTACAAAACATACACATAAAACTAAATATCGAGTAACACGAACCCACTAAAAACATGGGTGCTCTGGAAGGGTAAACAGTTCCTGCTCCACTAGTGGCACCCGATTAAGCTTGATATGGATGGAAATAAATATTACCACTAACTGTCTCCCTATTTTTATACTTCGCACTTATTAATAAATTTTGGTACTGTAAAATAGAGCTAATATACCGTAACATGGTCAAACATGTCTTATAGGCCACCTCTATATAACAAATCATTGCATAGAAAGTGCAGTTTCATATTTCCCATTAATGAATAGTGCATACATGTTTTTAAAGCTGTATCTAAAGAACAATTGTTCATAAAGGGTACATTTTCGGGTTCCCCAGAGTGCCCTTTATATACAGGTTTAACTGTATAAAATAACGATATTACTTCAAATTAATTAGGTCATCACTATGTTATTACAGTATGTATACAAATATATATTTGTTTTAATTGAAACAAGACGATGAAGAGACCCCATTTAAAACAGGTTGACTATGCCACATTGCCATCTCGGTACCCACAGCTGATTATGATCCGATAACTCTCTCCTCAACCTGTTGATCAACTGGCAGATAAATCCTCGTTTCGTTTTTTAAAGACTATAAATAGTTACCAATCAAAATCATCGTTTGATATTGAGATAAAAAAAACCTGTTCCTTTCTTAATTTAGATACATTTAAATGTTGTGATTTGATTGGCTATAAAAACAGTCATCGGCGCTTATCAAAGTGTTTTGAAATGATCACATGACTACGAGGATTTCTCTGCCAGTTGTTTCACGGGTGATGAGTGAAGAATAGTCGACACGTGATCAGCTGAGGATTACCGACGATGGCCACAAGTATATGCAATATAATTCAATTCTTTATTAAAATCTTATGTCCCAACACACACTAAATTAGATATCTACGTTTTAAAGCATACTATACAATAAGACATATTAAATATAATGTTGTATAAAAATTAGAGCCAAATACTTTTTAATTATTTCCTATCAACTCTTTTGACTACGAACGTACCTAACGAATGTCTTCCCAAAAATGCGTCTTGCACACTAAATTAGATATCTACGTTTTAAAGTATACTCTAGAATAATACACATTAAATGCAATGCTGTATAAAAATAAGAAGCAAAGACTTTTAAATTGTCTGGCTTTCACATCTTTTGACTACGGGCACGTGCGTGCTTGATGAATGATGAACGCACTAAATTAGATATCTACGTCTTCATTATACAGAGAGGGACCGGGTGGCTCAATGAGTTAGGTAGTTGTAGGGTTCTAGTGGCTCAATGAGTTAGGTAGTTGTAGGGCCCGGGTGGCTCAATGAGTTTGGTAGTTGTAGGGCCCGGGTGGCTCAATGAGTTAGGTAGTTGTAGGGCCCGGGTGGCTCAATGAGTTTGGTAGTTGTAGGGCCCGGGTGGCTCAATGAGCTAGGTAGTTGTAGGGCCCGGGTGGCTCTATGAGCTAGATAGTTGTAGGGCCTGGGTGGCTCAATGAGTTAGGTAGTTGTAGGGCCCGGGTGGCTCAATGAGTTAGGTAGTTGAAGGGCCCGGGTGGCTCAATGAGTTAGGTAGTTGTAGGGCCCGGGTGACTCAATGAGTTAGGTAGTTGTAGGGCCCGGGTGGCTCAATGAGCTAGGTAGTTGTAGGGCCCGGGTGGCTCAATGAGCTAGGTAGTTGTAGGGCCCGAGTGGCTCAATGAGTTAGGTAGTTGTAGGGCCCGGGTGGCTCAATGAGCTAGGTAGTTGTAGGGCCCGGGTGGCTCCATAAGCTAGGTCGTTGTAGGGCCTGGGTGGCTCAATGAGTTAAGTAGTTGTAGGGTCCGGGTGACTCAATGAGCTAGGTAGTTGTAGGGACCGGGTGGCTCAAGAAGCTAGGTAGTTGTAGGGCCCGGATGGCTCAATGAGCAAGGTAGTTGTAGGGCCCTGGTGGCTCAATGAGTTAGGTAGTTGGATTACCTAACAACTCATACAAGCATATCACCAATACGGCGTAGGTTCGCGCCCGGCTTTGTAAATTACAAAAAAGGTGCACTCGACTAGTAGCCGCAAGTGATAAAGTTTACCAGTTGCTTGCCCATGGTCGGTGGTTCTCTCCGGCTTCTTCCACCACTAAAACTGGTCGCCATGATATAGCTGAAATATTGCTGAAAGTGGCGTTAAACACCAAAAATCAAATCATTATACAGAATTATAAGAAATTGCTATTTATTCATTTTCAACCAACACATTCTGCTTTCGACTGAAGTTGATTGATGTATTGGTTATGGTGTTAAACGCCACTTTCAACAATATTTCAGTTAGTGTCTAGTGCCTGTTGTACACACGTTTAACATATTTCATCTGTTAGGTTAGTACATGTATATTTCTACAGTGCCATATCCCTTTACAAACACATGGATAGAACTTCATAAAAGGTGTCTAATCTGGCCGTTTAAATTACATAATTGGGTGTTTCACATCCGTATCATTTACTAAATATTTAATCAGCATTAAACAATATCTGAATTGGTTTTTTTTACAAAAGAGGGAATAAACAAATATTGATCATGGTTAAAAGCTTTTTATCGATTTTGCATACTGCTATTCAATGAGAAGAATGGTTTTATGGAAACATCTCTTTCTATTGATGCCGAGACAATTAACATAAATCAGTTCAGTAATGGCCGCATTGAATGATATTGATACCACTTAATATTAGAAAATTAAGAACAATGTACTTCTTATGTCAAATGCTAAATGTATAAATTATATCGTGTTACAGATTCACCCCTCCCAATAGCCCCACACCACCCTGAAAATAGCTATATAGCAATTCCCCTCCACCTGTAGATAAAATATTTAAGTAGTGACTGTAGGTGATTGTAGATAAATGAAATTATGTCGAAAGCTAAGTTATATTGCGTTACAGAGTCATCTCCCCTTAACCTGCCCCCGGAAAATGGCTATATAGCAATTCCCCTCCACCTGCAGTTAAATTAAGTAAGTAGTTATTGTTGTTGATTGTAGAAATAATGTTGGGAGAACAGGAGACCCGATAGAGCAGATACGGCTCCGATTTCTCTAGAAAACCCAGACTTTTGAGTTTTTCACATAACAAAACAGCTTGGAAATGCATAAAGTGAGTTGTTCAACACCAAGAGAGAATATGTTTCATGGCAAGAATAAATTGAATTTCGATAAGATGAAGATGTCCACTTTGTGCTAGACAAACGCTCTTAGTTGAATTCTTATACTGAATACAACGGACTTTGGTTTAATCCGACCGGAGCTCAAATCAACGTACTACTGCATTCGAGGCGAGCACGCTAGTCATCACACCAGCCATATATATATACACAGAGAAAGAGATTATTGCATGACCTTTTTCATATCAGATCCCTTATCAGCCCTAGGTTCTGATATAACAGCCAGGGAGCACATATTTGTACCCATAGGAATGCCGACTTACTGTTGAAAAACGTGTTCACAAAACATAGCAAATATGTTGTCAATTAAAAATTCGAACAGTTTAATGATAGACAACGTTTTGGTAGATTCAGGGTGCTTTATTTTAGTTACAAAATAAGATCTGTCCTTTCTTAAAACATGATATTTATCTCTACGTTGGACGTTGGTCATTCATTTTTTATGAAGCACAGTTGAACTAATTATCAATTATTAATTTGTCTTTAGATTGAGCGGGGGAATAGTTGTGAGAAGTCAAATGTTTTAATGCTATTATACAAGGAGAAAGATTGTGAATGTATGCACTCCAAATAACATTTTTTTTTAATTCAGAATTCATATCGGATTCACACCACCATCCCTTGAATATCTAGTGAAATTGTAACTCTGAAGACCGGTTTTGACCGCTAATAGAATGCATGTTAATAATTTGCCAATAGATGTTAATATTATAGAAAGATGTTTCGAGGACCATTTGGCAGACCCAGCAATATAACACTGTTTGTAAGGACAAGTGCAATTTAAGAATCCAGTAGAGCGAAGGAAGATTCTTTTTTTTCTTCAATTGTTTTGTTAAAATTCCAAAGGAAAAACTGAATATATGAATGGGTATGGTGTTCATATTGAGGTAATACATGAATGGGGTGTGATTTTCAAACTCCAGCAACAGCCGTTATGTACAATTTAATCTTAAGTAACCCTCCCGTGTGCTCCAATCGATCATTTCTTCTTGTTATTTGCTAATTATGAATTAGTGTCCCAATATCACAGGTGACCTGTTATATTTAAATACAACAACTAATAGACGACTTTATTTCAATATTGTCTTTCATAGAGTGAACCAATGGAGCAAAAATCAATATCAGTAAAATCTATTTTTTTTCTTATTTATCTTATTCTACTAATTTTGGATAATACAGCTTGTCAGACACATGAAGATGTTGTAAATATATATAATAATATCACTACTGGATACCAGAAAGACGTATTTCCACATCGGGACCAAACAAAACCTTTGCAACTACATCTACAAACGTTTCCAATGGTCATTAATTCATTTTCCGAAACTGAAGAAACGATTTCTATGACGATGTCGATTTTGTGTGCATGGAAAGATCCACAATTATCATGGAATGCAAGCTCATATGGAGGTACATCGAAAATCGTGATTTCTTCTCATCGCATTTGGTTACCGATGTTGTATTTGTCAAACAGTGTCGAAAAATTACATTCCTTTGGATCAGAATCAGAGTTTTATACTAGAGTTACTATGACAGGAATGGTGTACTGGTCACCAGGAGATATACTGAAGGCAAAATGTCCTACCAATATTGTGAAATTTCCATTCGACTCTCAGACCTGCCAGTTTAATTTTACTATTTGGGGTGTTACGGATGATATAGTGGAGTGTATATCTCTCTCACGGTTGGGTAATATGATGTTTTTTACACCCCATTCAGATTGGAAAATAACTATGCATCGCCAATATAGTTACAAGTTGTCGACAATACCAATATTTATTTTTGAACTTTCAATGAAGCGACAACCATTATATTATATAATAATTGTTATTCTCCCGACATTAATGTTTTCTTTGACGAATCCACTAGTGTTCCTACTTCCGGTAGAATCGGGAGAACGTGTATCATTGGGAATGACAATTTTATTGTCGTATGCGATATTTTTGACACTTGTTGTAAACTCAGTGCCGGCATCTTCCAATCCAGTCTGTGCCTTACTTCTCGTAATGATTCTAATTATGATACTGAGTGGTATAACGGTCATATGTGTCATTGTATGTGTTTATTATTATTACATTGATGACATAAGCGACATTCATTCGTATCTCAAACGACTAGCTCTGTGTTTCAAACGTGCGAAATCCCGCCAATATTCAAAATCGGACAAATCGAACGACAAAATGCACGTTACCGGAAAAGATTTGAGCAAGTGTCTTGATATTTTATTTCTCGTTGTCTCTTATGTCTTTCTTATTGTAGTTATAACAGGTTACTTTATTTATGTTTTAGCCATGTAGTATTGTTAACCACATGTTAGACCCATAGGTTTTCTGGCTTCATGATGAATGGTATTGCAGAAACGCGTTATTCCTACTAAATTTGATATCAATGATTTTACTTGTTCAATCTTCATTCACACTTTAGGATTCGCCGTGGTCGTGATCGTATGGTAGTTGGATTTACAACTACATGTACAATGAGTGCCTATCACCACTAATGTTGTGAGTTCGAATCCCGCTCATGGCGAGGTATACTAAATACAACAGTACGAGATAAAGTTTGTCAGTGACTTACGGCAGGTCTGTGGTTTACTCCGGAGTCTGGATTCCTCCACCAATAAAACTGACCGCCACGATATAACTGAAATATAGTTAAAAGTGGCGCTTAACACCATAACCAATACATTAATCAAAATCAACTTCAGTCGAAAGCAGAATTTGTTGGTTGAAAATGAATAAATAGCCATTTCTTATAATTCTGTGTAATGATTTGATTTGATTTGATTTTTGGTGTTTAACGTCACTTTCAGCAATATTTCAGCTACATCATGGCAACCAGTTTTAGTGGTGGAAGAAGCCGGAGTACCCGAATAGAACTACCGACCCATGCCGTATTGGTGATAGGCTTGTATGAGTTGTTAGGTAATCCAACTACCTAACTCATTGAGCCACCCGGGCACTCTCTGTATAATGAAGACGTATATTAGTGCGTTCATCATTCATCAAGCACGCACGGGCCCATAGTCAAAAGATGTGAAAGCCAGATAATTTAAAAGTATTTGGCTCTTATTTTTATATAGCATTATATTTAATATGTCTTATTGTATAGTATATTTTAAAACGTAGATATCTAATTTAGTGTGTGTTGGGACATAAGATTTTAATAAAGAATTGAATTATATTGCATATACTTGTGGCCATCGTCGGTAATCCTCAGCTGATCACGTGTCGACTATTCTTCACTCATCACCCGTGAAACAACTGGCAGAGAAATCCCCGTAGTCATGTGATCATTTCAAAACACTTTGATAAGCGCCGATGACAGTTTTTATAGCCAATCAAATCACAACATTTAAATGTATCTAAATTAAGAAATAAGGGTAATAACAAAATTACCGAACTCCGAGGAATTCTTTGCAAATTATGGGAGCTGCCATTTTTCTGAACAGTTTTTTTTTACCTCAATATCAAACGATGATTTGTAACTATTTATAGTCTTTAGAAAACGAAACGAGAATTTATCTGTTAGTTGACCAACAGGTGTTGAGGGGAGAGTTATCGGATCATAATCAGCTGTGGGTACCGAGATGGCAAGGTGGCATAGTCAACCTGCTTTAAATGGGGTCTCTTCATCGTCTTGTTTCAATTAAAACAAATATATATTTGTATACATACTGTAATAACATAGTGATGATCTAATTAATTTGAAGTAATATCGTTATTTTATACAGTCAAACCTATATATAAAGGTCACTCTGGGAAACCCGAAAATGTGCCCTTTATGAATAATTGTTCTTTAGATACAGCTTTAAAACAATGTATGTACTATTCATTAATGGGAAATATGAAACTGCACTTTCTATGCAATGATTTGTTATATAGAGCTGTCCTATAAGACAGGTTTGACCATGTTACGGTATATTAGCTCTATTTTACAGTACCAAAATGTATTAATAAGTGCCAAGTATAAAAATAGGGAGACAGTTAGTGGTAATATTTATTTCCATCCATATCAAGTTTAATCGGGTGTCACTAGTGGAGCAGGAACTGTTTACCCTTCCGGAGTACCTGAGTTCATCCATCGGTTTTTAGTGGGTTCGTGTTAATCGATCTTTAGTTTTATATGCATGTTTTGTAGATCGTTGTTTGTCCTTTTGTCCTTTTTCTTTTGGCCATGGTGTTGTCTGTTCGTCTTCGATTTACGGATTCTGATTACCCATTTGGTATCTTCAAAATCATCTTAATAATCAAAGTCAATGGGGAAGTTCAATTTTGTTTAACATAACCAGAATTGTTTGAGAGTACCAAAGGGGTAACTAGAAGTCGTTAATCTAAGGACAGACAATACAATGGTCAAAAGAAAAAAGATGAAGAGACAAAGAACGAAAACTAATGATCGAGCAACACGGATCCCACTAATAAAGGGGGTTGGTATGGGGGCTCAAGTACTCCGGAAGGGTAAGCTATTACTGTTCAACTAGTGGCACCCATCGTGATACTCACGTTAAAATTCCGGTGATATGTTACGAACGGAGACAGGTTAAACTTCTATCTAACTATCTTACATTAATTGATGGACCAATCAAACGAGATTAAACTGGCAAGTTTGTGTTTGAAACAGCTGGTGCACAGGTAAGAGTTGTAGGAAAAAATGAACGGTGTAAACACACCTTAATGGAGATACACACTGATATGATAAACATCAGTAATCATTATTATTGGAGTATTGCATTAAGCCAGTAACCTTTTTATATGGTCCCAATAAAACACCAATCACTGCAATATTTAAATTGTAAAGTTTCACTTATAACTCTATCTGTATTATAATTAATCAATTCATTGTACGTAGTGATTCGGTTTGTATATCTATAAAACAAGTTATTTTATATCTAGATTATTTTCTCTTGTGTGTGAACTAATGGATTTACACTCTGCTATCTTCAATTTTATTTTATTTTGTATTCTGTCAATAACGAATACAACAGAGAGTCAGACGCATAACGATGTCGTCAATATATATAGGAATATCACAAATGGGTACCAGAAAGAATTGTTTCCGGCCTGGGACCAATCGAAACCTATGGATTTGTATTTTCAAATGATACCTCTGAACCTTAATTCGTTTTCTGAAATTGAAGAGACAATTTCTATGATCATGTCAATATATTTGTCATGGGAAGATCCACAACTGTCATGGAATCACACCCTTTATGGGGGTAAAACTGATATAACGATTTCTCCTGATCACATTTGGCTACCAAAGGTAACCCTGATGAACAGTGTTGATAGTTTATTTCCCGTTGGTGGGGAATCACAATTTTATGCTACAGTTTTACATGATGGAACAGTAGAGTGGGCAACAGGAGATGTATTAAGTGCAAAATGTCCAACAAATATTTTAAAATTTCCATTTGATTCTCAGACGTGTGTGTTCAATTTTATAATGTGGAATGTTGAAAATAAGACAGTGAAATATATTTGTGATTCAGAGATGGGTGAAATGGCGTATTTTACCCCCAATTCAAACTGGAAAGTTACAATGCAGCGTCAATATGTAGATAACTTATCAGATATATCAATATTCGGTTTTAAAATTTCAGTGAAACGACAACCATTATATTATATAATAATTGTTATTCTGCCGATATTAATGTTTTCTTTGATGAATCCACTGGTGTTCTTACTTCCTGTAGAATCTGGAGAACGAGTATCATTGGGAATGACGATTTTATTGTCGTATGCGGTATTTTTGACACTTGTTGCCAACTCAGTTCCGGCATCTTCAAGTCCAATCTGTGCCCTCCTTCTGGTTATGATTATAATTATGTTGCTCAGTGGATTGATTGTAATATGTGTTATTGTAAGTGTTCATTATTATTACATTGATGACATTAGCGACGTTCATTCGTGTCTCAGACGACTAGCTCTGTGTTACAAACGTGCGAAATCCCGCCAATATCTAGAATCGGACGTACCTTGTGACCAAATCAACGTCACTGGTAAAGACTTAATTAAATGTCTGGATAATGTTTTTCTTATCATCTCCTACATGTTTCTTGTTGTAGTTTTATCTGTGTATTTTTTATATGTATTAGCCATGTAATATGCGAGCTTAAGCGAGCTCTTTATGGTATAAAATGTGTACTTAGGATTTTTTAACAAACATGGCTGAACATACTGTCGAAGAAAAAAAATTTCGACGCTTTGTAAACACCGGTTTCCGTGTAACACACTAACACACTCAACTAATGAAGATCTTCTTAACATAAAGCGCAAAGGTGATCATGAAGTCTCGTACCCTCTCTCGTACGTCCGATGCCACTGAAACCCGGAACTTATATTGATATTTTTTAATTTATTAAATCTCCTCTGACATACCGACAAGAATTTTTTTTTCTACGCGGAAGTTAATTTTTGAGATTTCGTAAGGAACGATATCTCGAATAAAGGAACGACAGCTCGATTGAATGAGACTAGATTCGGCCCTAAAAAAAAGTCGTCCCCAATATATCTCGGCCCAAAAAATTTCGACACTTTTTGATGAAATTGCCAGATAATTTTCAGATGCGCGAGCATTCATGGCCGTGCCGGTTTCATATTAATTTAAATTATATGTATTTGTATATATCTTTACTTCATATAGAGAATCCACTGTGATTAGTCAAATTCTCTTACTACACCGGATACCACTTTTCCTGTCATAAGGGAGATAACTGGTATGAAAAATATTTTGATTGAGAAAAAAGCTTTTCAAATTTCCCGCACAAACTAGCCTCTATTTGTCCCCCTGCCTTTTTTTTTTTATAGATAGGGAAGTGTGGTGATATTTCTTTTTAATAAATGGAGACTTTATAACTAAAATTACTGACATTTCTTCAAACTGGTAAATTTCGGTAAAAGCTAAGCTGCAGTACATTGGATTTGAAATTGCATGTATATGCTATTATTACCCATTCTCTATCCAGAGTTGTTCCCGCTAAGCTCCATTACATCTCTGTCAAGATGAGGAGAGGATATACATAGGCTTGTCCTGTTATCCAATCCTTTTCAGTACTTTTCTGAATAAAATACGTTTAAATTAATTATCTCTGTCAACGCTTGAAAAATAGTCCCAAAATCATTAACGTTTTTCAATCACATGATCAAAACATCGTCGTACTTGTTGAAGGCATGTTTCACAATCGTAGCTACTCGGCCATTCTCGCTACCCTGCAAATAACCTCGTACGTACATAGTAGAAATTCTTCTTAAATTGTTTGCCAAGCTTTATCAAACTTTCATATAACTGACATGTGAAAAGTAGTGCGATGTATACGCCCAATGCATACGAGGTTATTTGCAGGGTAGCGAGAATGGCCGAGTAGTTACGACTGGCATGTTTCACTCTATCCTCCATTTTGTCTATCATGTGATCGTCTTTAATTTTTACCTCCGCAAAATAGTTCTCCAAGAAGTGGGGAGGGGGATCATTTTTAAGAGAGAATTGATGTGAAATGAATGATTTATTTTCATCTTTATTGATAGTTACAATAATTAAAACAATTTTAAGCAAATTTATTTTTACTGTTTCTTAATTTTACAAACATCTTTTAAAATGAGCGTTGACAGAGGTGTAGTGGAGCTTAGCGGGAACGACAACTCTGGATAGAGAATGATTATTACCGGCTCATGTGCATTTGCTTTCGCTTTGTTGTATTGTAAAAAATACTGAATGGAATGGAATAATTAAAATTGATCATTGAAGTTAAATACTTAAGGATTATTCTGAGCCCATATTTGATGGATTGAGTTGTATTTTAATACCTATATGGAGGATTTGATGCATGATCTATTAATACCTAATTTCTGGTAGGAATGACGGACCTATTTATGGAATAGGTGTTTTCCATAGACTGGCATTTTACTGCAATATGATAGCGCCTATATTTGGTATCCTTTATTTCAAGCTCAGTTTGATAGATGCGATCAACGAATTCACCAAACATAGAACTATTTAGTGAAAGGACATCATATATATAACGGAACGTGATATTAAAGGATCGTGCTAGCTTCTTTACGTTTTTCTTTCGTTTCTCAAATGAAAAAAGTCACTGACGTGCGACAGGTCGGTGGTTGTCTTCGGGTACTCCGGTTTCCTCCACCAGTAAACCTAACCGCCACGATATAACTGAAATATTGTTGAAAGTGGCGTTAAACACAATAAACCAAACCATCAAATGAAAAGTAAAATCCACAATTGTTGACAAAATCAGTCATCGGTAGATAACTCTTACTTGACTTAGAAATTAATATTTACCGACAGAAATGACCAGTTCTGCTATTTTTATTAATCCAAGAGGGGATCATTTTGTGTTCTAAAAGTGTTAATTTCCCGATTAGATATGTTTTACAACTCATACAACGTGGTAAATCAGTGATATATATAATCCTGAACTTGATAAATATAGTTATAATAATGATGGCTAAGTCAAGTACGAGTTATCTGGGGTCCGACCTATAATCCGACAGTCCGATAGTCCGACAGTCCGATAGTCCGACGGTCCGATAGTCCGACAGTCCGATAGTCCGACGGTCCGATAGTCCGACAGTCCGATAGTCCGACAAATGCTTTATTTCTTTGAAAGTTAACACTATAACATGTGTAATATGGGGCCAGAAACCGAACCGTTTACTCACCAAAGAAAGGTCCAGAACATCGGAAACACGATATCATAGATGGACAAACAATTGGCAGGGCCACACAAGAAACTCAAAAAACACATATATGAACAACACGGACTCCATAAAAACCTGGATCCAGTCGTGATGAACCGGTAGTGTAAGTATGCCGTATATTTTTTAGTAGCGACTACTTCAGGCTTTATTCAAGTAGCGTGTAGCAGAGTCCAGCCAAGAAAAGTCATTATTGAAAAGAAAGATGAAATAAATGAATACAAAAAAATAAGAAATACAAAATAAAAAAGGAAAAGACAAAAAGAAGAGCGTACCAGTGTTCCCCGCCCTTTATCATGGAATATTTATGTTAAAAAGCAATGTCGACACATCAATAGAGCTGGATACAATAAAGTGTGCGAATTGATTGATTGATTGCTTAAGGTCCAGCAAGCAATATTTCAGTCATATTCAGGATGAGAAAAGTTTGTAAACAAAAAATCAGAAAGAGGTGACTCTGGGATGGGTCAACATGGGCAACAACTTAACACGGGAATTTGTTTTTCTGTCTCTTCCAACGACAAGTTGGTCCTATTTATATTCCCCGGGATTCCGACGGGTGACCCTGCTATTGTCGCCTTCTACGACAAGCGCATATATATAAAAAGTTACGATTGAAGGAACTTTCCCTAAGTGACCCCTTATATCACGGAAAGAAACAGCATCGGATTATGACAAATAAACAACTGTGCCATGATACGCCCCCCCTTTATGACAATTGAAGGTCAGTTGCTCAGCGTGAGAACAGTAATTAATATGCTGGCATTTTTTAAACCAATTAATTGTATATACCATATGAAAACTGGCGTTTTCCAAACTGACTAAAATCACACCTCTCACTTGCTCCCCCTTTTATCAATACAATGTATGTCACGACGTGACCTATCAGTAAAAGAGGTAACAAGTGAGAGATGTCATCGTACGAGGCGTGGACGGACGGACGAACAGCGGTATGCCATAATAAGCCCGTATTTTGACGGGCGTATAAAAATGAATGGCCCATATCCTGAAATTACGAATATATCATTTTTGGCCAAATTATTTTTCAAAACTTTCATCAGTTTAAAGCATTTGTCGGACTATCGGACTGTCGGACTATCGGACCGTCGGACTATCGGACTGTCGGACTATTGGACTGTCGGACTGTCGGATTATAGCTACGGCCCCATCTACCGATGGACGAATTCGTACATCAATTTGTCCATGTTATTCCAGCTATCCGGGTAGCATGTTTTTGTTAACACTATAAACACTATTTATATCCAATGTTTATTACTATTAGTATTTATTTTATATTGTGTACCTTGGGCCATGGATTGGTAATACAATAATTTGTATTTATTCATATTTTGTCATGAGTAGTGGGGGGGGGGGGGGGGGGTGTTGAGGGGGTAGTGTTACCATGTCTAATGCAATATTTCAGTTATATCGTGGTGGTCAGTTTTGATGCCGGTGGTAACCGGAGTGTGACTGAATGTGAAAGTGATATTTGCTTGTAATTGTTGCTCTTTTGTTTAGTTTTACTTCCTGCTTGTACTCCATATAATTTTATATCATAAACATTTTGTCAGTAACTTGCAGCAGTTTGGTGTTTTTATCAGTTTAATAGTACTTCGGTTTCACGTACCAATACAACAGACAGCCTCGAATTAAGTGAAACATTCCTAAAAGAAAGTTTGAAGATACCACAGTGGTAATGAGAAGTCCTCAAGAAAAATAGACAATACAATAACCAAAACTGGACAAAAAGACAAACAATGATGGACAAAATAAATACACAGAAAAATAAAGATTGAACAACACGAACAACATTAAAAACGAATGTAAGAAGAGTTTGAAGATACCAAAGGGGCAATCAGAATCCGTATATCGGAGAACAGACAACACAATGGTCAAAAGAAAAAGTACAAAAGGACAAACAACGATCTACAAAACTCATGTTTTTACAGAAGGATAAACACTTCCTGTTCCACTAGTGGCACCCTTCATGTAACTCAAAGTGGAATAAAACACTCATTGCCCACAAACCATTACTGATACGTTTGTGTCCGGATAGTTCCGTTGCTTGCAAATCTCTTTCTGTATTGGAGAAGGACCATTTAACTTGGGGGATGTTTTCCCAAAAGTATGAATCTTTTTTTCACAACAAATAGAATGAGTATTTTTTAAATAAAAAATCGGTCATATTCCTTCCAATTTTACCAAAATTTTTGGTTGCAAACTGCAGAATATTTAATTTTGGCATCTTTCAGCTCAAGATATCTTTTCTTTAAAATTTGGCAAAGATTTAGACAAATTAAATCTAGCACCCCCCTTTTTCCAAGTTAAAATGGTCGTTAATCAAAGGCCAAAACAGCGACAGGATTCGAACTCCAATCTCATGCATGCACTTTATAGCAGCAAGCTCTCACTCCACAAAAGTTGTTGCAATATGTAAAAAAACAAGAATTTGTGATCAAAGATGATATTTTTAATAAACAAAACAATGATCTCTTATTTTAATGACAAAATGGAGATGTTAATTATTTACATGTTAAATAAATAATAAATATATAAATAAATCTTAAAATATTCAACATTATACAAAGATTATACTACCAGATGAATGTGACCCGGCAGTAATATCTGAAAGGTGAAAAGGAACTAGATGAATGTGAACCGGAAGTAATATCCAAAAGGTGAAAATGGACTAGATGAACGTGACCCGGAAGTAAGGTGAAAAGGAACTAAATGAATGTGAACCGGAAGTAATATCCGAGAGGTGAAAAGGCATTCTCTATCCAGAGTTGTCGTTCCCGCTACGCTCCAACACCTCTGTCAACGCTCATTTTACAAGAGTTTTGTAAAATTTAGAAACAGTAAAAAAAATGTACTTAAAATTGTTTTAATTATTGTAAATATCAATAAAGATGACAATAAATCACTCATTTCAAATCAATTCTCTCTTAAAAATGATTCCCCCACTTCTTAGAGAACTATTTTGCGGAGGTAAAAATTAGAAACGATCACATGATAGACAAAATGGGGGATAGAGTGAAACATGCCGTCAACAAGTACGACGATGTTTTGATCATGTGATTGAAAACAGTAATGATGGTCATGTGATTTTGGGACTATTTTCAAGCGTTGACAGAGGTGTGGTGGAGCTTACCGGGAACGACACCTCTGGATAGAGAATGGTGAAAAGGAACTACAGACGTTGGCCAGGAATGAGTTCGCAAAATGGCGACGTAATAAACATATTAACAGAAAATTGAAATTTTCAAAGTAACATTTCATGCAATAAACGTAATGTTCTTACCTTGAAACTCTAGTATTTTGTTATCTGACCCCTGCTTCTTAAAACACACCTGATCCGCCGAGGTATACTGTCATATAAACTCCGTATGTAGTGCAAACCCAAACCTGTCCAAATATCCAGAATAACACCTCTCAAGTCATCGGCATTCTTAATTTCTCTAAGTCGTTTTTGTACCTGTATTTTTAGAACTGTCCACACATTTTCGATAATATTAAGATCTGGGATTTGTGGGGGCCAAAGAAGGGTACGAATTCCATTTTCTTCTTTCCACTGATTTGCTCGTAAAGAGACATGACATGGCGCGTTGTCCTCCTGGAAAATCCAAGGTCTGTCAGAAAAGTGCCTGACAACAACCGGCCAAAGATTATCGTTTAAAACCGAAATATATTTGTCGGTATTCATGTTACCATCAATAGCAACCAAAGTTCCAATTCCATAGTACGTAATGCACCCCCAAAACGTCTCAAAGTCGTCCAGCTGGCCATGACAGTCGGGCCGAAAACGCTCGTCGGGCTTCCTCCAAACATAGACTTTCCCATTTCTACCCAACATAATTTTTGTCTTGTCACTAAATATTATGGATGACCAGTTGTTCTGAACATTTCAGTGCAATTTCTGACGACAGAATCCCATTCTACGGTCACGATTTACACGTGATATTGTAATTTTCTTGCATATCATGCGTCGTTTGTAACCGCCAAAGCACAGTCTCTTGCAAACAGTTCTTTCAGACACATTGTATCCAGTCCTGTTATTAAATCTAGCATTTAAGTCCTTCAATGTTTGTCTTCGATTCCTTTTCACACTCCGAAAGAGAACCCGTTCATCCCTTGGGGTAGTTTTTTTACGACCTCTGTTACATGGGGAAAAATGAGTATATACTCAGTTTTCCCCTCCGGAAAAATGAGTATATACTGAGATTTCCCCCCCGGAAAAATGAGTATATACTGAATTCCCCCCCGGAAATCCAAGTATGTGTTTTTCCCCTCTCCTATTTTAATAGGGTTTTTCTTGCGTACACTTATATTTATGTATATGGTGGAAGACATAATAGTTAAATGTGGACGAAAGAGGGAATCAACAATGATGATAGTAATAACTAAGGCAAGCATGAACATGGAGTGAGAACGGATAAGGAGGTAGGAGGAAAGGATGGGGAAACACTTGAGTGATAAAGCGATCTTCCTTAGTGCAAGTGAGAAAAACTCAAGTTTGCTAAGTGCTGAAAGGCACAGCTGACAGGTATGAGGAAGAGGGCAGGAAGGAAGGAATATAAAGAGAAGGATAGAGAGGACGGAGGGAGAATGGTAAAAAGACGATGGAGAGGAAGGAGAGATACTAGAGGTATAAAATAAGGAGGATGACGGGGAGGAATTAGGGAGGGAGTCAATATGGAAAAGGATGGAGATAGTGAGGAGGATAATGATGAGGAAGTAGTGAAACAGGTATTGAAGAGGAGATTTGAAGGAAGAGGATAGAAAGGACGAAGTGACAAAGGTAAACGAGGAGGAGAGAAGTAGTGAGGAGGAGGTAATAAGGAGGATGATGATGACGACGGAGGAGAAAAGTATACGGAGAAGGTAATTAGGAAGAGTTAATAAGGAGGATGGAGACGGAAGAAAGACAGAGGTAATGAGGTGGATGATAATATTACAGGAAAGAGAAGAGAGGTAATGAGGTGGCGGATTGAAAGGAATGAAGGATGGAGAGGTGGTGAGGATGACTGGGAGGAAGGAGGGAGAGAGGTAGTGAGGATGACTGAGAGGAAGGAGGGAGAGAGGTAGTGAGGATGACTGAAAGGAAGGAGGGAGAGAGGTAGTGAGGATGACTGAGAGGAAGGAGGGAGAGAGGTAGTGATGAAGTGGATGGAGAGGAATGAGGGAGGAGAAGTAGTGAGGAGGAGGATTGAGATGAAGGAGGGAGAGAGGCAGTGAGTAGGAGGGAGAGGAAGAAGGGAGAGAGGTAGTAAGAAGAGGAGAGCAAGGAGGGAGATAAGTAGAGAAGAGGAAGGAGGGGGAGAGGTAGTGAGGAGAATGGGAAGGAAGGAGGGAGAGAGGTAGTGAGGAGGAGGATGGAGAAGGAGAGAGAGAGGCAGTGAGGAAGAGGATGGAGAGGAAGGGTAAGAAAGGTAGTGAGGAGGACGACTACTTTAATAAATTTCCCCCGACAATGCCTTCAGTGGTTCTTGAAAATCGATTAATCAAAATGTTCAAAGTCTCCTATCGATCTGCACCAAAGAAACAACACTTGTGTAGTGCCTCATAGTGAACACCCTCAAAGTTAAATTGGTTAAATTATGTTCAGTGGTTCTC
The DNA here is from genome assembly GCA_963680875.1 of Bathymodiolus brooksi. Lineage (NCBI taxonomy): Eukaryota > Metazoa > Mollusca > Bivalvia > Mytilida > Modiolidae > Bathymodiolus > Bathymodiolus brooksi. The sequence goes on from OY804584.1 coordinate 31,502,806, forward strand.
AATGAGATTACGAAAATGTAATTCATAGGTTTTCAAAGCAATTTTGACCTTCGCTGTCCATCATTTTGAATTTCCGATCGGCATAAATACCATTATCACCTGTAAAGGACTCTGAAATTTCAAGACAATGTTTACAACCATAATATGCAGGTCAGGTTCAATTGCAGCCAGATCCCATATACGGCTTGGAAGGTAGGCCCACTTAGCTGAAAGCGGAGAACTCCGTGTCCTCAGACACATTCTTCTTTTATTCATTTTTTAACGAATCGACATGAAAAGTAGCAACACTTGGGTAGGACATAATAGTGAACACCTCTGCCAAGTGTGGTTAAATTCTGTTCAGTGTTTTCCAAGTAGACCATGAAAATGTTGCTTTACATATGGTTTCAAAGCAAACTTTGACCTCCGCTGGCAACGATTTTGAATTTCCGATGGGCTCAAAAAGTAACAAGACCTGTCAAGGACCTTAAAATGAACATACAAATCACGTTTCAATACCATCGCTTCAGTGTTTCTTGAAAAAAGATTATTGAAAAACTAACAATGTTTCCAATGTCTCCTGATGACCATTTGTTGACGAATCGGACAAAATCCCTCATCCGATCTAAACAAACACCAGATCCCTCAGTACAATTTCTAGTCAATATGCAAACCACAGATAAATTCAATGCAGACGAACAATTACGCATTGGTTGACCATATGCGAACGCTAACTGATTTCAAATCCGATACGACAATTATAACGGATTTAAATTCGATTTAATGATTCAGTTTCAATCCGGAATACGTGTGAATATGGTATTATAGTACTACCACTTTCGGTAGATCAATCAAAAAAGATGGAGACAAACGCATTTATCAAGATGGCTCAATTTTATAATAATTTGGTCATGAAACGAAGCAAAAAATAGTTGTGCTGATATAGTAGAGGCGGTTAGGAGGGGGTCTGACCCCGAAACCCCGAACTAAAAAACTTGAAATCCCCTTAGTCCCGAACTAAAAAACTTGAAATCCAGAAGTCCCGAATATAATAAAATTTCAATCCCGAATCCGAAATGGTCAATCCCGAATTCTCGAGCTTAAAAAAACACCATCCCGGAGTCCTGAAAAGGGTCCTTCCCCCCTCATAGTAGTAGTTTAATTTAGAGAATACTGTTACCGTTTAGTTCATCATTTGAAATGAACATAATATGATAAATTGGTATAATTATGTTCGGTAAAACAAATCCACACTCTGACAGTAGAACTAATAATTGTATCATTCATAGTTATGCGTCATTGATGGACACTGCTATTCTATAGTTACTGATCTTTATTTAAAATGATCGATTACAAACAAACAAGCTACCACAAAATAGTTTGTTTAGTTTAAAACTAATTATGTTGTGTCTCGGTGTACTGTAAACAGTTGAAATTCTTAAAAATAAATTAAAAGATAACCATTGGCGAATCCAGGGGGGTTCCGGTTGTCGGAACCCCCCCCCCCGTCCTTCACATTGCGTTCGCCGTCCTTCCGTCCGTCCGTCGTCCGTCCGTTAACTTTTTACATTTTGATATTCCTCTTGAGATCCACTGAACATAATTTAACCAAACTTGGTATGAATGATCCTTAGGGTGTGTAGACTATAGTTTGTGAATTATATATCCGTCGATGAAAAAACATGGCCGCCATGGCTAACAATAGAACATAGGGGTCAAACTGCAGTCATTGGCTAATATTTCAAAAAGTATTACATATAGAGAAAAATAGAGGTGATCTTCCTTCTTCAGCATCAAAAGCTCTACAAAAGTCTCCATAGGGTCGACCCCTTGTAGGAGTTATTGCCCTTGTATAGTCTATCAGTGCAAAGGGGGAGAATTGAGTATGAGGGGGAAACTTCAGTATATACTCAGATTTCCCCCCTAAAAATCAGGGGGAAAGATGAGTATATACTGATCTTTCCGGGGGGGGGGGGGGGGGGGGAAATGAGTATATACCGATCTTTCCGGGGGAAAAACTAGTATATACTCATTTTTCCGGGGGGAAAAATGAGTAGGGGGAAAAATGAGTATGTAACACCTCCACTTCTCGGATTATTTTTTATACTTTCCCTTTCGCGTGTCCGTTTTAAAAATTTCTGAATAGTTCTACAGTTAATTCCAGTAAATTCCTGAATTTGGTAGCTCGAAAACCCTTGGTGTGATAACGATAGAAGGATTTCTTTCTGCTCGGTTGACAATTCCTTACCGTGTCTAGCCATCTTTTTAGCAGACGATTTTTGTTTACCAAAGGGAAATAAATCTGATGAAAACTACGTCGTCGTGGATATTTTAATTCAAAAACAATAACGGACAGGAAAAATTCGCTACGTATGGACTCAATATTTATGTTAAGACCACATATGGACATCTAACACGATATCGATAAGTGCGACGTCGCCATTTTGCGAACTCATTCCTGGCCAACGTCTGTAGATGAATGTGAACCGGAAGTAATATCCGAAAGATGAAAAGGAACTAGATGAACATGAACCGGAAGTAATATCAGAAAGGTAAAAAGGAACTAGAATCTATGATAAATAAAGTATTATATTGTCTAAATACATTGTGCCATTTAAAATAAAATAAAGTTACTACTTCACGAAAAACTGCAATTGTGTTTCCTAACAGAGGAATTATGAATTAAGGATGGAAATATGCTTTATGTGTAATTTATGGAGAAACAAAAAAATAATTTTGTGAATGAACAATAGACAATTAACAAATCAATTAGAAGGGACTTGATCACATCAGACTGCTTTGACTTAACTTTTAATGCAGTGTGTCAGAATACACAATATGTAATCATGACGTCTGTCAACTATACATTTTTTTGTACTTTAAAAATAATTTCTTTACCGGATACAACTTTACTCATATTTGAAATAAAACTATGGCTATGTTTCCAAGCATGACTAAAATCCTATGTTTATTTACAATATATTCTGTATAAAAAGTTTAATCCATTAAAGGTTACAGTTATTTGAGATTGTGTAAACAAAAATTCCAGACTTTTAATTTTGCAAAGAAAAAGTCCAGACTCTAAATTATGTAAACAAAAATTAAATGATCGATTATATGCATTTTTACATTTCGTGTAATGGGTAACAACTGACAGTTTTAATTCATTTTCAAATAGATGAAAAATGTTGAAAAGGGAACATGTTCAATTTTTTTAAATATAATACTCCTTTAATGGAGCACCATGGTAAAATAATAGTAAATCAATATATTAAACCGGAAATGACGTCAGATATTTGTTTTGTAAAAATAAATTCAGGAAATAACTATGTTGCTGACTTATCAATTATATTTCTCAATATTATTTTCCCGCAATCTTGTGATTTGGAGCACTAATACAGTGGTCATTTTAACTCCCATCTTCTTTAAATCGTCGGACCCCCTTTTTTTTCCAAATATTTTCTGGTACCCTTTTCATATGTTATACCCGTTGAGCTTTCCAATTGGTAGGAAAAAATTTAAGATATTAAAGGGATAATAAGTAGTAGCCATAAATCAACGAAGGACAGACAATACAATGACCAAAAGAATGGGGACAAAAGGACAAACAGAAATCTACAAACAAGTACACAGAAAATAAAACAATAAAAAATGAGCAACACGAACCACACTAAAAACAGGGGATAAACTCATGTGCTCCGGAATGGTAGGTAGTTCCTGTTCCACTAGTAAACGAGGTGCAATGGTACAGAACATTTCTTGTTAATAAAACCAAATATAAGATGGGCGAAAACAAGGGATGATTGCATAATTTTCCTATTTCATTTAAATTATAATCCTTTAAGGATTATCATATTATTTTTTCTGTCGAATAAACACAATATTAATGCAGTTTCTAAAAGCTTAAAGTTTATGTGCAAAACGGAGGAAAAATCCCCCCACAGTTTCTAAGCCTTATACATATAAACCAAGGCGATGTATTTACAGTGTGTATTGTGGTATGGTTATTTTATTATTATTTGGTCGATTTATGGGGTAATAATTATTCCGCCCTATATTGACATTTTTCAGGTAAAAAAATAGTTCACCTTGTTTTCGTTTTTTCGACTTACAGTGGGGAAGTTTTAAGTTTACATAATCTAGTAAATAAATTATACGGAATTGCATGTATGGCCTCCCAAGAGACTGCTTTGGGGAAACGTGGACAAGCTGAGACTTATTTTTTTACCGAAGTACATTATTTCAGCATTTTTAATAGCTTTTTTTTTTTTTATCATAACAGATTTTTTTTACGATTCTTTAAAAGAAAATAAAATAATTTAATGGCGTTATATATATATCAAATTCGAGAAACCCGAAATTTTGACACATCGAAATTTGAGCTAAGAGGAGTAAATTAAGTTGAAAAGCACTAAGTTTAAAACGGGACTTCAGAAAAAAGTTCGACTTAACCGAAATTTCGAGTAAACCGAGTTTGACATAGCGAAATTCAACTGTACAATGACTACAGACTTGGTGAAAAATACAACCTGATGAAACAAACATGACACACAATAATTAATTTCAATGATTATCATATGTAAAATATATACATTGAAAAATGATATTACGAGAATTGTCCATAACCCTGTATTATACAAAAATAATTCTACCATTTTTACATTGCCACGAAGAAAACTATATATACACTATAAAAAGGGGACACTGTCATTTTTTAACAGTACATAATGTGTGCTCATAATTCAGTGTATTGCTGCATGTACATGTACATGCACTGTGGGCAGATGAATAATAAACAAAATACAAATATACCAATCAAATTCGTAAACAACAAGCTATACAGAACACATGTCCGTGTATACCTTATACACATGTTCCTATGTACTAGTTTGTTCTCACAAAAAACACACCATTTTGTTGGTTTTTTTTCAAATCCAACTATTATTTACATTGTTTTCAAAATTCTTTTTGATCTTTCTTAACGAAATATTCAAATATTTTGATATATATATGTACATGTATATAGAATAACGGCAACTATGAAAGTCGAGACAGACATAAACGCTAGTATCGTAGCGAGTCCGACAGGACGAGCAATGTCGAGATCTTCAAAACTGTCGTTTTTGACGTCATGATGTGTTTGACGTCAGATTCGCCGACTTCTCAGAATCAGTCAGGTTGTTGATACTGAAAATATCACTCTGAGAGATAGAGATCAAAGGAAAAAATGTCAAAATTAAAGATATTTACAAATATAATACATTGAACATTAACTTGTCTTTGCTCTATTTAATTAATGCTTACTTAAATCTATTTATACATTGTAATGGATGCATTTGAATATCGCCTCCGACTTCAGAAAACTTGCTTGCATTTTGTAATGCACAAACATAATTATAGATACATTTTTGTATTTTAAATAACACTGAGAACTTACTTGCATTGTAATGCACAAGCATAATTATGTATACATTTTGTAATTTAAATAACATTGAAAACTTACTTGCATTGTAATGCACAATCATAATTATGTATACATTTTGTAATTTAAATAACACTGCAATACAATGAGATTTAAATTTCAATGATCACATTTTATATTTCAAATAACACTTTGTTTCCCAGGATACAACATTCCTTTTTCAAAGTCAGAATCAATGTACGTGGTCGTCACCAATTTGTCACCGGAAGTATGACCATTTTGGTCCTGGCTCAGTTTCGGATCTGCTAATGAATCAACGGATCCGGATCGTTTCACTACCAGCTGTTTCGACCTAGCTCTCTCTTTCCGTAAGCTCCGACTGAAAATATAAGAAAAAAATATGTTTATTTGGGAACAACCATTTAACTGTTATGGGAAATTAAAGTGCCAATATATATATATATATATATTTTTTTATTTAGAAAGTCCCGCGTTTACAACATCAGCGGGGTAAGATTTTTTTTCTGATTTTCTTCAAATAAACCATAAAATGACGGGACCATTTCATTCATTGTAGGTAGAAAAACGTGTAATAAATGGCAGTTTAACATTGGATTTCCAACGTCACATGTCGTGGACTTTTGTGTTCAATGACTTGAGGTAGGAGGTTGTTCAAAATGTTGAGGTAAGAGGTGAGTATTCGTTCCGTTGACATCGGTCGAATTGATGGATTTCATTGTTTAAAAACTCTCTTTTCTGAACAAGGAGCCTAAACCACTGTTGCTCTCAGTGAAGCACAGGAGGGGGTTAGGTACGATATAAAGGTATTTACAGACGTGTCGCTGATACGAGTAGATATTTTCAGCTTTCAGATATATTGATTGGGTCATAAATTGTCCACTTCACTATATCAATGGGTGAGGATTTTCAAGCTATGATATTTCAAGAGGTCACATTTCTACAGGCCCTGGCAGCTTCTTTATTGCGAAGTCAAATTCCTCTAGAATAATGCTATTATTAAGCCTAATAAGGGGCAACATCGAATTACTTTGGTTTATTTGGTATTTGAGTAATATATGAATGGGTCTAGTGCCGGTTTAAGGCATGTGCTTTATGGGCTTCAGCCCTGCGAGACGGACTGCTGAGGGCCTAGGGAAATTAAGTGAAATTAATATATTGTGAGAAGTTACTTCATTTGTAAATGCAGGATGGTTTGTTTTGGTTTGGTTTTATAATGTTCAATGCCACTTTCAACTATATTTCAATTATATCGTGGCGGTGAGTTTTATTGGTGGAGGACCCGGAGAAAACCACCGACCTGTCGCAAGTCACTGACAAACTTTATCACATAATGTTGTATCGAGTACATTTCACCATGAACGGGGTTCGAACTCACAGTCCAATTACCATACAATCACGACGACCCCTAAGTACAGAATGAAAGTATTAGTATGCTTAATTATCTCTTTAAAGAGAGCTCAATTAATATCACAAGATCTCTTCTCTTTTTGTTGTGTTACACTTGCACTCATCTATGGAAGACTTATGTTGACATTATGTTGTAAAAAATGAATAAACTGATTTCAAGTATCCGAAATTCGTGTTGTTGTTAATTAACACTGGTGCCTCACAGTATCTGTAGCCCAGGGGCCTTCAAAGTCGTAATCCGGCGCCGAATATGTCACCAATAACTGAATAATATATGAATTTGTTATAGTTTTCGTATTTTGAACATATGAATGCGTATGGCTTTCATGCTGTGGGAATATATGAATGGGGTGATGTTGGTGTTTGTGTGGGGTGGGAGTGTGGTGGGTTTTCAAAATCCAGCGGCACCATTCTACCCAATTTTACCTCAACCAATCCCCCCTTTACATATTACGTTGTAATCTCTCCCCTATCACAAAAATTGGTTCCTTCGCGGTTCCTGAATGTATTTATACTTGTTTTTCTTTTCTTAGGATCGGGTTTTCAGGACAAGTATATTCTCCCTAGCTATACTCGTGCTAATATAAAACATTTCTGATTACAAAATGTATATATACAAGTCATATAAAAATAAGACATATATTACATTAGTCGCCTGCAGTTACTAAATTTTTCTCCAGCAGAACAATATTTAGTAATAACAACAGATACATGCACAAAAACCGAATACACATTCATGAAAAATGATAAGACGTACATCAGAATACACATTCATGAAAAATAATATGACGTACATCAGAATACACATTCATGAAAAATGATATGACGTACATCAGAATTCACATTCATGAAAAATGATATGACGTACATCAGAATACACATTCATGAAAAATGATATGACGTACATCAGAATACACATTCTTGAAAAATGATATGACGTACATCAGAATACACATTCTTGAAAAATGATATGACGTACATCAGAATACACATTCATGAAAAATGATATGACGTACATCAGAATACACATTCTTGAAAAATGATATGACGTACATCAGAATACACATTCATGAAAAATGATATGACGTACATCAGAATACACATTCATGAAAAATGATATGACGTACATCAGAATTCACATTCATGAAAAATCATATGACGTATATCAGAATACACATTCATGAAAAATGATATGACGTACATCAGAATACACATTCTTGAAAAATGATATGACGTACATCAGAATACACATTCTTGAAAAATGATATGACGTACATCAGAATACACATTCATGAAAAATGATATGACGTACATCAGAATACACATTCTTGAAAAATGATATGACGTACATCAGAATACACCAAACGGCCGTAGCACATTACAACTCAAAGTTAAGTACTAACGATAAATGAAAGGCCGTCCTGGTGGTGATCGCATGGTAATTGGATTTACAACTACCTATGTAATCAGTCGTTATCAACGCTAAACGTGTGAGTTCGAATTCCGATAACGGCAAGGTGTTCTCGATACAAGTTTGTCAGTGATTTGCGGTAGATCGGTTTCTTAAATCGTGGCGGTCATTTGTATTGGTTCAAGAAACGGAGTAGCGGAGACAGTCACCGATCTGTCGCAAATCACTGACAAACTTTATCACATAATGTTGTATCTAGTACATGAGCGAGATTCGACTTCACAACTTTAGTGGTGATAGCCAGGCACTGATTTCATAGGTAGTTGTAAATCCAACTACCATGCGATCACGATCAAGGTGGACTCTCGATGATATTTTGTACATGTGAAGTGGTTTCGTAAGGAGTTCCTTGTCTCTTTAATCATATGTTTCTGACCAAACCGCAGGGACTTGCTCCCGGTCACTAATTTTGCTTACTATTAATGTATTACCCACGGTGACTTTTAAATGGGCAGTAAATAAAATCAGTGGAGCAAATTTAGTGTCCGGAGCAAGTCCCTGTGACCAAACCAACACAATAATGTCGGTATGTTCGTTATTTTGCACTTCTTCTTCTTCTTTCAAATACAGGATTAGACTCTAAGGATTGAGTGGGTAACATCCCGGAACTGTGTGCGCTATGTACATGGACAATTTAGTTTTAAAAGTATAATAAACAAAAACAAAAAATAACCAAGGAAAAATAACTAATTATATATATGTACAGTGGCTTGAACAATGTATTTAAAGGTGGGTTGAGAATCCTTCAAATGTTAACGTGGAGATACCACTTTTGAAGGATTCTAGGTTAGGTGGAAGAGCTATTGACTGAGGTAAACTGTTCCAGACTGATATTGTATTAGGTAAGAAAGAAAACTTATAAAAATCTTTATTTGACTGAATTTGTCTGAATTTATGTGCCCCACGAGTACGCCTGTCAGATTGGGATAGCATGGTTGTTGGTACCTCTACTAAACCCCCGTTTATTTTATAGAGCAGTATCAATCTTGCTTTAGTTCGTCTACAAGCACTTAACAAGGAACTTAAACAGATGTTCACTTGCTCTCAACAAACTTATACATGATCCTGTTAAATCTGTTATGTCTTTACGTCGTTTGTCTTTGTAATCAACAGGAAGGGGTTCCTTACGGGTTTAGGCCTGAGGTACGGGAGACAACTCTGATTCATTTTCTTCTCTTAATTTAATTTTCACGGGTTTCAGAGCAATTAATATTTCTTCAAAAACAACATACAGTCCCCAAGATTAGATAAAATAAGACGCTCTAATCAAAGGACGACAATGAATTAATAAATTAATACAAGTAATATTATATTCATCCTTAAATTTCTAAAATTTGACATCCTACGTAGTTCCTTATCTATAACCGAGATAACACGAGAAACTATATATATGTATATATACCAAAAACAACACCAGATCGAATGGTAAAGAAAATGAACCTTATCATGAATAGTCTACTAACTATCTTATCTATTGCTGCAACGTTTATTGGTGAGCTTTTTAATCTTTGAAAAAAATGTTAAGCTGTCTGTTTTTAAAACTAAATACAAAAACAAGGTAGCTATTATATAATATAATGTCAACAATTTGTCGAAATCGGTTACTGACGAATTCAACTTTTTTAAGCGTTTGTAGATAGTATATTTATTTTATTTTAATTTGGGGCAAGTGTTATGGTGTACAACATTATGTGATAAAGTTTGTCAACGACTTGCGACAGGTCGGTGGTTTTCTCCCGGTACTCCAGTTTCCTCAACCAATAAAACTGACCACCACAATATAACTGAAATATTGTTGAAAGTGGCGTTAAACACCATAACCATAACCCCATCTTCAATGAGATCGATACACTATGCTGTTATCAAAGGAAAGATATTTATATTATGGTCAAGATAAACTTCTTTGTAGTACAATTACTTTTGCAACATGAACGCATTCATTTCCTTTGATTTATTCAGATGTCTAACTTTTAAATCACTTACTTATTCAGAATTATGTAAATTAATAAAGGACAATCTTTTAATTATTTCACTACTCAAATACCAGGACTGCGCAGCGTTGCCACCTTTCCTTCAGGTATTAAGTACTTTTATAGTTAAATGATTTTATATATAATTTATAGAATATCATATAGGTATCTTTTAAAATGTCGAACTAAAGATAACGTATTAATATCGATGCGTTTGAAACATATCTTTTATATTAGATCTAGTTTCATATTTCAAGGATCTTGAAATCCCTACATTTTTGTGTAAATGGATTATTAATAGTTTTATTGCATTCTTAGCCCTTATCAATAATTGGTTCGTTATTGCACAATCGTGTAAATCAATAATCTTCTTTGACATGAAGCTAGGGTTTCTATTGTCATAAAATAATAAATTAATTTTAGAGTCACATGTCATTTTATACGTGTTTTGATTGGTTTAAAAAGTTGAGGTTATTTATCAATGAACGGAATCTAAAAATAGACGTCGTTCTCAAGGCTTCGCGTGCCGTTGTCAGGTGATTTTTTTTACACGAGGCACCTTTGGTTTTTTTTTAATTTATTTCCGATTATTTGCCTTATTTTGAAAAAAATAAATATATTTTTCAATATCATAGGAAAAAAAGTTTGAATTAATTTATAAGGATTGATCGAAATTATTTGTTCGGTTCATTGGAACTAACCTCAATCAGGTTGTACACACCCTTGCGTAACGCGGATTACACCGGTGTGTACAACCTGATTGAGGTTATTTTCTTCATGAACCGAACAAAAATTGCGATCAATCCTTAAATTTATTTATTATTTTAAATAAAACTTTGATAAAAATGAATAAATAGAAGACAAGAAGGGATGTGCATTTTCGCACTATCACATATACCAGATTGTAATCAACAGCTAGGACTATGAAATAATACACGCAGATACGAGATATTGCACACTTTAATCTGGGCTGTAGTTTTATTACTATCAGAAAGCTATGAAAGAATAAAAGACTTAGATGTGATATTGCATGACTTCATGCTACAAATCATTTATTCCACGGTTGTCCGTGTTAAACGATTAAACAACTCAATCTCACGCTGTGCGTTCGATTTTTAACCGTTTAGCTCGGAAAACCGTACGCTATTACTTGTATTCCAAATATCAAAAATAATATTTAATTTTTGTTTCAGATTTCGGCTCTGGATATGAATCAGGTAAGTCATTTCATTATCACGGGGTATGTATTAATAATATTTGACTGGGCAGTGCAAGTGACGTTACCAGGTTGCGAATTGTCTAACGAACTGGCAACGCTAAGAAATGAAAGGACACACTATGGTAACAAAAAAACACTACACAGAAAATTAAAGATTGGTCACACGAATCACAGTCCTCACGATGGGCACCGGTCCTCCAGTCCAAAGCCAGTAAAACTTTGTTCGGACCAGTAAATTTTTCAGTTTTATATTAAGAACTATATAAAAAATAAATTAAATAATTTGCTTCGGACCAGTAAATTCAAATTTTCATTTCGAGGACTGGAATCCCAATAAAACCCGGGGATTATTTTAGGTGCTCCGGAAAGGGTAAGGATTTCCTGCTCCACTCGTTGCATCCGTTGTGTTAAACAACATGAACTTTATCTGATACGAATATCGTGTTGGACACCAGTATCAATAACAAATGAATTCCATATGAAATAAATTCGAGTCAAATAATTTTTTAATATCATGACCATCGACTTATCGGGAAGGAAAGACTAAATAGTTATAAAAGGAACGGACTTGTGAAATCCTCACTCTGGAAACCTTTACATTTGAGGTGAGAAATTGTAATCGGGGCCCGAACTCACGTCAATAGGTTAACGATTGTGGGCAAAGGTCAAAAGTTTTAACCACTCGAGCAACATAGACCCATTAATTTATATAATCGTGAAAAATTTTAAATGTTCGGTTTCACAGCAAAAAGTAGACATATGCAATCATACATTGGTCCTGTTTTCTAAATATCTAGCTCCTATGAAAAAGGATATACAATACAATGGCGAAAAAAATCCAATAAACAATGATCTACAAAACACTACATTGAGCAACACGAACCACACTTGGTGAACTCATGTGCTCCGGAGGGATAAGCAGTTCCTGTTCCACTAATCTTACATTTGCATTGGTGACAATCATAGATTTCTAATCGACACAAAAACCTCTATAAACCCGGCAAGTGAGCCATCTAAGGAACATTCCATGATATTGTGGCTATGTTATGTTGTTTTAACGCCACTTTCAACAATATTTCAGTTATATCGTTGCAGTCAGTTTTATTGGTGTAGGAAATCAGAGTAGCTGGAGAAAATCACACCGACCTGTCGCAAGTCTCTGACAAACTTTATCACATAAGGTTGTATCGAGTACACCTCGACAGAAGAACGCAAGACATTTACTACAGGAGAGCAGAAAAAGCGAAAGAATTTTTTTCTTTGTCCTAGGTCATTGTAAAGAATTTGGAATAGATTATGAACACGGAGAAGAAATTTATAGTAAACGATTGGAGATTCCAGACTATTGTTCCGGACTATTCTGTCTCAATTCAAAGATTGTTTATGTTCCCAAATACCAATGTGGAAGAAAAGACAAGATACCATTGGCCACTTCAGTAGATTTTGATCCAATCCAAACAACAGTGTCGCTCAAGAAAAGAATGACGCTACAGCCTTATATACCCTTCACACCAACACTACTTGGATGCCTTTATGGTGGACAACTGTACAAACCAGGTGAAAGAGTTCAAGAAATGATGACCATAAATGGATGTTTCAGTAGTTTAATCTGTGATGGAAATGAGCGGTTGAGAACTGATTGGCAACCAGGTTGTCCAAGGACAACACAACCACCACCAACTCCGATACATAGATGTTACTACAACGGAAAATATTACGGACCCGGAGAAATACTTTATAGTGGGCATGATGGAAACTGGTGCTATAGCGCAAGGTGCATGTTGTCTGGTAAAGTTCAATATGGAGACAATTTCAATTGTTTTACGACCGTAGAAATGACGCCAACTGCTAGTATGGCACCGCCAGTTATACACGTTGGTTGAATACACAATTTTCTTCTTCTTCAAATTTAAGTAAAATGCATGTAAAATTGCTTAACTGTACAAACATTTGACGGATAATTTTTTGTTTGATGGTGTTTAACGCCACTTTCAACAATAGTTCAGTTATATCGTGGCGGTCAGTTTTATTCGTAGAGGAAACCGGACGACCCGAAGAAAACCACATACCTGTCGCAAGTCACTGACAAACTTTATCACATAATGTTGTACACCTCGCCCTGATCGAGATTCGAACTCACAACATCAGTGGTGATAGACATTGATTGAATAGGTAGTTGTAAAACCAACTACCATACGATCACGACCACGTTTAAAGGATAATGCTCTGCTACATAAAAAAATATATTAATATGCTTTGTGCATGTAACATTATATTTAATTCCCAGTTATTATATTAACTCAGATTTATCTTGAAATGGGGGTAATTGACCTTAACTAAACAGCTGTTAGAGTAAAATTTAGAAAGATCCAACTTTTAATATCCAAAGGAATATGAATTATATGGATGCATTTGCTAGCTGTCGTTCTTTTTCATCTTTCTTTCGGACAGTACCCGATATATTTCGTGGATCTATTTATTGAACCAGAGGCCCTCAAGAGCATGTACTGGTTCACCTGATTAATATAACGGGGATGATTAGAAAATAAAATAACTGATCAATGAAAGCTGAAGCCATCTACAATCCTTTTCAAACTGTTCCGATTGTGCACTGTAATTTTCGGAATATTTTTGTCAGAGGAAAATAGCTGAAATCAGTTAAAGGGGCATTATCTGCCAAATCGTAAATTTTTGTTACCCGTAAAAACTACCAGATATGATTGATGCCTTAATAAAACGTTTTTTTGTAACTTATAAATGTTATGAAATGTACGAGCATCGGGGAAAAATCGTGCAACGGCTCATGTTTTGAGATCGTTCAAGAGATGGACGCCATCTTATTAATTATCGACATTGTTTACGGAGTTTGTCGAATCGTCATTAAATCAGTACAACAATGCACTTATTTCTTATTTTTGTGAATCTGCTTTTAGTCGGTGTTAATTACGGACAAAGAACCATGCAAGTTTGCAGTTAATATGCGACAAAATACAAATTATTCGTTTTTACCTGTCACTAGTAAGGTCAATTGCATACGGAAAAAGCGAGGTCAAATTATTTGCTTGCAAGGAAATAACTAATCGATGGTAATTTTCGTTCTCAAAAGGCGAAAAGTGGTACGATAAGCTGTTTAATGGGAAATATTTACCTTTATTTCATCATTTTAAAGCTATTTACCAATTTCCAAAACATATAATTTTTTGGGTCAAAATCGTAGCTAATGCTCCTTTAAATAACTGAAAAAAATCCCTGACAATACTTGGATTTCAGATCAGAACCAAAATCACTACCATGTTATCATTTGTGGACGAACTTTGGCTTAAATGTTAAAAATGGTTTCAGAGAAGAAGTGGTTTTCTTGTTGGAAGCTATCAGTGGATATCAGATAGGCAGCAAAATTTCAAGCTTGGTAGATGTCTGGACTGTCGTGGTCGTAATCGTATTGTAGTTGGATTTACAACTACCTATGCAATCAGTGATTATCACACGAGTTCGAACCCCGTTCATGGCGAGGTGTACTCGATACAACATTATGTGATAAAGTTTGTCAGTGACCTGCGACAGGTCGATGTTTTTCTCCGGTTTCCTCCACCAATAAAACTGACCTCCACGATAATTGAAATGTTGCTGTAAGTGACGTTAAACACCATATCCCTAGCCCTTGGTAGATGTCCACCTTAGTATCATTTGTACATGACTTGGTGAGTAAGTGAGTGATTCTTATTTAACACCACATGAGCAATCTTACAGCTAAATCATGGCGATAACAAGTTCCATTTGATGAGATGATTATGATGATGTCCGCTTTGTACTAGACCAACATGCTTAGTTGAATTTCTATAATTGCTAGCTTTCTGATGAAACAAGTCTGCAGGTAGACATGTCGCTCCACTCGGACACATTATCCCGATTCCGAACCAACATGCTCACCTGAGAAGCAACACATACCAATTTTATAGTGTTTTGTTTGATTCGACTGGGGCTCGAACCCACGATCTACCAGTCGTGCATGCTAACCCACGATCTACCACACTCTTAGTCGTGCATGCTAACCCACGATCTACCACACTCAAGTCGTGCATGCTAACCCACGATCTACCACACTCTTAGTCGTGCATGCTAACCCACGATCTACCACACTCAAGTCGTGCATGCTAACCCACGATCTACCACACTCAAGTCGTGCATGCTAACTCACGATCTACCAGACTCAAGGAGTGCATGCTAACCATTATACCACTGATGTGGTTACATTATTTGGTTTAAATGCGATAAATGGGTTCAGACAAGAAGTAGTTTGTATCTTTTTGGCATAGGGTCAAATGTTAAACAATAATGAAAAGAAATTAAGTTTAAACTGCGATGGTCAACAAATTCCCCCATTATCAATAAAACTTATAATTAAATGGATTATGGTTTCAACAATATATATTTTTTTTAAAGTAATAACTTTCGTTGGTTGGTTTATATATGGTGTTTTACGCCACTTTCAACATTATTTCATCAATCAATCAATCAACAGTATTTCAGTTATATTGGTGGCGGAAACCCGGACTACCCGGAGAAAACCACCGACCTGTCATAAGTCACTGACTAACAATCAAATTCACCTCTCGCATCCAACAACTGAACATACAAAAGACCATGACATATGCGCATGCCCAGATAGCCATTTTGATTTTTTTATCACCATGCACCTAATAAACATTCCTGTCAAGACTGGTTCATATTTGCACATTGGTTTCAGGGAAGACGATTTTTAAATGATATTTTGCCGAAATAAATATAATCTCCATATCCACCAATCTATAAATATCATTAAAAAAAGTTTAATCTTCTTCCTTCTTAAAATAAATAAAAAAAGTTTCGGCTAGGTAAGATTTCCTTATGGCGCCCCACCCAAAAATCTATGGAATTTGTATATTTAATAATAAACATATTTATTTGATGATTTTGATCATAAAGGGTAAGGGTTATGGTTAGGGCGAGGGTTCGAGTAATTATACTATTTTTTGGGTGGGGGTGCCATAATGAACTCTTTTCTTCGGCTATTTGAAGTGTTTTACTATATATACCCTCTGTTCTATTCATAGTAACATAGCCCATGTCAGTTGGTGTAGCTGGATTATCAGATATAAATTTGAGACTATAACCCCTAAGGACGTCTAGAATCAAACTTGGTTCCAATTTAATTGGTCGTGTTTTCCGAGGACAAACAACATTTAATTCTGCTTTTGTTTGTAATAAAATAATCCAAATTGGACATGAATTAATATAAGGATAATAATTTGAAAAAAAAGGTTGGTTTATGGTGTTTAATGCTACTTTCAACAATTTTAAGTTATATCGTGACTGTCAGTTTTATTGGTGGAGGAAACCACCGACCTGACAAACTTTATCATATGATGATGTTGTATCGAGTACACCTCGCCATGAACGGGATTTGAACTCACAACTTTAGTGGTGATAGGCACTGATTGCACAGGTAGTTGTAAATCCAACTACCATACGATCACGACCACCAGAGTCCATGACAAAAATGTAGTTTTATATGAAATACATAGGGAAAAGTGGAATAGTGTGAACACCTTTGTCCACTGTCCTGTACAACGTGGTACTACGTTTTTAACAAGTTTAACCGTGGATGTTAGAATTTCTGTGCTTTCAATTCCATGAATAGGAAATTCTAATGTGACAGTTTGACTTGACTTTTGACCTTTGGCTTTAAAAATGTTCATGACTGTACAATATACAATATCGAACATGCGTTCACAACAAATGCTACAACACTGATTTTTATATATTATCATGGTGCACAATAACAACTTGCAGCACAGCATTCCCCGTCTTGTAAAGCCATCCCTTCTTCAAGAGAAAATTAGCCTCAGAAGATGGTTGTTCTCCCTCGAGGGTGACAATTTAGTAGACTAGTATTTCACTACCTCAGTGCATCTGAAATCTGGCCTATTAAGAGGGTTGTCCCCTCTCGAGGGTAACAATTTAGTAGTATTTTAACATCTTAGTGTATTTGAAATCTGGCCTAATAAGAGGGTTCTCCTCTCATGAGGGGGACAATTTAGGAGTCCATTATATTTTAAGATCTAAGTGCATCTGCAATCTGGCGTGATAAAGAGGACTGTCCCCTCTTGAGGGTGATAATTTAGCAGTATTTCACTACCTCAGTGCATCTGAAATCTGGCTTTACAAGAGGGGTGGACTTTGGTGGATATGATTACTGTATTCATAGAAAGAAAAAGCTTACTACAGTGGTTTGCCTTTGATATGCTCCCGCCCACCAAAGGCCACCCCACTTATCAGGCTAGATTTCAGATGCCCTGCACTGAGATAGTAAAATACTATTGGACTGTCCTCCCTAAGAGAGGTCACTCCTGTTATAAGACCACCTCACTTATTAGGCCAGATTTCAGATGCCCTGCACTGAGATAGTAAAATACTACTGGACTGTCCTCCTCAAGAGATGTCACTCCTGTTATAAGACCACCCCACTTATTAGGCCAGATTTCAGATGCCCTGCACTGAGATAGTAAAATAATACTGGACTGTCCTTCCTAAGAGAGGTCACTCCTGTTATAAGACCACCCCACTTATTAGACCAGATTTCAGATGCTCTGCACTGAGATAGTAAAATACTACTGGACTGTCCTCCCTAAGAGAGAGGTCACTCCTGTTATAAGACCACCCCACTTATTAGGCCAGATTTCAGATGCCCTGCACTGAGATAGTAAAATACTACTGGACTGTCCTCCTCAAGAGATGTCACTCCTGTTATAAGACCAACCCACTTATTAGACCAGATTTCAGATGCCCTGCACTGAGATAGTAAAATACTACTGGACTGTCCTCCCTAAGAGAGGTCACTCCTGTTATAAGACCACCCCACTTATTAGACCAGATTTCAGATGCCCTGCACTGAGATAGTAAAATACTACTGGGCTGTCCTTCCTAAGAGAGGTCACTCCTGTTATAAGACCACCTCACTTATTAGACCAGATTTCAGATGCTCTGCACTGAGATAGTAAAATACTACTGGACTGTCCTTCCTAAGAGAGGTCACTCCTGTTGTAAGACCACCCCACTTATTAGACCAGATTTCAGATGCCCTGCACTGAGATAGTAAAATACTACTGGACTGTCCTCCTCAAGAGAGGTCACTCCTGTTATAAGACCACCCCACTTATTAGGCCAGATTTCAGATGCTCTGCACTGAGATAGTAAAATACTACTGGACTGTCCTCCTCAAGAGAGGTCACTCCTGTTATAAGACCACCTCACTTATTAGGCCAGATTTCAGATGCCCTGCACTGAGATAGTAAAATACTATTGGACTGTCCTCCTCAAGAGATGTCACTCCTGTTATAAGACCACCCCACTTATTAGGCCAGATTTCAGATGCTCTGCACTGAGATAGTAAACTACTACTGGACTGTCCTTCCTAAGAGAGGTCACTCCTGTTATAAGACCACCCCACTTATTAGACCAGATTTCAGATGCCCTGCACTGAGATAGTAAAATACTACTGGACTGTCCTCCTCAAGAGAGGTCACTCCTGTTATAAGACCACCACACTTATTAGACCAGATTTCAGATGCCCTGCACTGAGATAGTAAAATACTACTGAACTGTCCTCCCTAAGAGAGAGGTCACTCCTGTTATAAGACTACCTCAACTATTAGGCCAGATTTCAGATGCTCTGCACTGAGACAGTAAAATACTACTGGACTGTCCTTCCTAAGAGAGGTCACTCCTGTTATAAGACCACCCCACTTATTAGACCAGATTTCAGATGCCCTGCACTGAGATAGTAAAATACTATTGGACTGTCCTCCCTAAGAAAGGTCACTCCTGTTATAAGACCACCCCACTTATTAGACCAGATTTCAGATGCCCTGCACTGAGATAGTAAAATACTACTGGACTGTCCTTCCTAAGAGAGGTCACTCCTGTTATAAGACCACCCCACTTATTAGACCAGATTTCAGATGCCCTGCACTGAGATAGTAAAATACTATTGGACTGTCCTCCTCAAGAGAGGTCACTCCTGTTATAAGACCACCCCACTTATTAGGCCAGATTTCAGATGCCCTGCACTGAGATAGTAAAATACTACTGGACTGTCCTCCCTAAGAGAGGTCACTCCTGTTATAAGACCACCCCACTTATTAGGCCAGATTTCAGATGCCCTGCACTGAGATAGTAAAATACTACTGGACTGTCCTCCCTAAGAGAGGTCACTCCTGTTATAAGACCACCCCACTTATTAGACCAGATTTCAGATGCCCTGCACTGAGATAGTAAAATACTACTGGACTGTCCTCCTCAAGAGAGGTCACTCCTGTTATCAGACCACCACACTTATTAGGCCAGATTTCAGATACCCTGCACTGAGATAGTAAAATTTTAATGGACTGTCCTCCTCAAGAGAGGTCACTCCTGTTATAAGACCACCCCACTTATTAGACCAGATTTCAGATGCCCTGCACTGAGATAGTAAAATATTACTGGACTGTCCTCCCTAAGAGAGGTCACTCCTGTTATAAGACCACCCCACTTATTAGGCCAGATTTCTGATGCCCTGAACTGAGATAGTAAAATACTACTGGACTGTCCTCCTCAAGAGAGGTCACTCCTGTTATAAGACCACCCCACTTATTAGACCAGATTTCAGATGCCCTGCACTGAGATAGTAAAATACTACTGGACTGTCCTCCCTAAGAGAGGTCACTCCTGTTATAAGACCACCTCACTTATTAGGCCAGATTTCAGATGCCCTGCACTGAGATAGTAAAATACTATTGGACTGTCCTCCCTAAGAGAGGTCACTCCTGTTAAAAGACCACCCCACTTATTAGGCCAGATTTCAGATGCCCTGCACTGAGATAGTAAAATACTACTGGACTGTCCTCCCTAAGAGAGGTCACTCCTGTTATAAGACCACCCCACTTATTAGGCCAGATTTCAGATGCCCTGCACTGAGATAGTAAAATACTATTGGACTGTCCTCCCTAAGAGAGGTCACTCCTGTTATAAGACCACCCCACTTATTAGACCAGATTTCAGATGTCTTGCACTGAGATAGTAAAATACTATTGGACTGTCCTCCCTAAGAGAGGTCACTCCTGTTATAAGACCACCCCACTTATTAGACCAGATTTCAGATGCCCTGCACTGAGATAGTAAAATACTATTGGACTGTCCCCCCTAAGAGAGGTCACTCCTGTTATAAGACCACCTCACTTATTAGACCAGATTTCAGATGCCCTGCACTGAGATAGTAAAATACTACTGGACTGTCCTCCCTAAGAGAGGTCACTCCTGTTATAAGACCACCCCACTTATTAGGCCAGATTTCAGATGCCCTGCACTGAGATAGTAAAATACTACTGGACTGTCCTCCTCAAGAGAGGTCACTCCTGTTATAAGACCATCCCACTTATTAGGCCAGATTTCTGATGCCTTGCACTGAGATAGTAAAATATTACTGGACTGTCCTCCTCAAGAGAAGTCACTCCTGTTATAAGACCACCCCACTTATTAGGCCAGATTTCAGATGCCCTGCACTGAGATAGTAAAATACTACTGGACTGTCCTCCTCAAGAGAGGTCACTCCTGTTATAAGACCACCCCACTTATTAGGCCAGATTTCAGATGCTCTGCACTGAGATAGTAAAATACTACTGGACTGTCCTCCTCAAGAGAGGCCACCCCTCTTGTGAGGTCACTCATTCATTGTGAGGTCACCCCTCTTGTGAGGTCACTCATTCATTTTGTGGCTTTAAATGAAGGTGAATACTGTAGAAACATAAACAAATCATGCCAGTGAAGTCTATGCAGTTGAACCATGTTCTATTGAAGGAGGCCAGACCAACAATTTTGACTTTTCAAATTAACTTGATATTTGAGTTAGGGAGGAGGATGGGAGGATGTTTCATAACAAGAGGCTGGTTTATCAAGGTTCAACTGTATATGTAAAAAAAATAACAAATGTGACTTTAGAAAAAAGAAGTACATCGTGACTAAAATTTGAGGTGAATCATTTTGTTATTAACGTGGTATAAATGTGATCAGTCAGTATTGATGGGGTGGGGGTTGCCCGGAGGCTGCCATCATATCAATTTTATGTTTTTGAGCTTCCTTTTTTTTTGTAAAATGTTTTGTTTGTTTGTCAGTTTTTAAAAGCTTGCCCTCCACTTCAAGTCCAATCTTAAAGCTGGCCGCCCCTCCCCCATTTTTTAGTAACTGCCCCCCACACTTTTTGAAACATGCCTCCCCCTTTTCTGGTCCACTCCTGCGCACCTGTATAATAGCTAAATTTACATCAACAAAATGCAATCAATGTATATTATCACTAAAGTTGTAAGTTTTGTTATTGCCCACAGAACGGCATGCTTAATACAACTTTATGTGATAAATATGGCCATTTTTTTTACTACTGAATCCTCAATCAATAAAATTGGCAACATTGAATGGTCGGTTTATGGTGTTTAATGCCACTTTCACCTATATTTCACATAATGTGGCGGGGAGGAAAACTGGAGTAGCCGCAGAAAACCACCGACCTGTCGCAAGTAACTGACAAACTTTATCACATAATGTTGTATCGAAGTTGTGAGTTCGAATCCCATTCATGGTGAACCATGAATGGGATTCGAACTCACAACTTCGGTAGTGATAGGCACTGATTGCACAGGTAGTTGTAAATCCAACTTCCATACGATCACGACCATGATGCTCCCTGAAAACATAGATCATGCTGATATAACTTTAATATTGCTAATAGTCACAAAGGTAATAAATAACTGAAAACCACGATCGTCAAGTTGTAATAAAAAAAACCTTTAATTTATAGAATGTTTGGTTTAGACATACCCTTTTTTGTTGTTCTTAAAATGAATAGATAAAAATATTTGTTATAAATCACCATTATGTGTTACTTCAAATACAAAACTAAATGCTATACGTCAAGTAAATAAAAAATTTCAAGTATCATTGCTCATTCTGGATTTTTTTTTAACAAACATCTATTAAGTGAGCTAAAACTGTTCAACATTTTGTATACAAATATTCAACATAAATAAAAAAATAAATAAAAAAAAATAAAAAAAATCATACAGTCGTGGTCCTTGACGATTTGTTTTTTCTCCGTCCATTGTAACACTTCTTATGGACTAAATCTTTAAATGTTTCCCAAGAATCGGCTCTTCCTTCCTCTGACAATGGATTTTCCAAATCTACGTCATTATACGAAGGCGACTCTGACCGATATTTGTCCTTATTGCTATTTTTAGATATATTTACTTCCTCCTGTCCGTTATTAACATTTTCGCTAATATCAAAATGACCTAAATCATTTTCAATGTCCCTTTCAGTGTTTTCTTCAAGATCACTTAACTGTTTTATTTGTTCATATGATTTGTCTATTTCTGTGTTTTCATCTAGGTCAACTAAAAGTTTTGTTTGTTCATTCGGAACATCTTCAACGTCTGCCTGTACTACTTTTGATTGTCTCAGGAGTTTAGGTTTAGTATCTAATAAAGGTTTTTGTTCTTGAAAACATGTCAATTCTTTACCATTTGATTTCATATCCTCAGAATTTTGACGTTTGGAGAAAAGTAATCGAGAATAATTGTTCATTTCATCTACTAAACTTTCGTCATGATCAGATTCGTTTTGATAGACAGCAAATACTCCACTTCCGCCTTCTAAACCAAAACAATCTTGTATTTCTCTGTCGTCATCCGAGTCCTCAATGTCTCTGCCAAATTTCTTGTTTACATTTAAATCGCGCGACAATGTTGATTTGGGAGACGATTTTCCCCATTTTGCTGAGACGTGCTCTAATTGGACGATTCTAACGTCATTTTCATTCTCGATCCCGTCACACTCTGTGATTGCATAGCTATCAAAAGATCTTTGCTTATCAAATGAATTGCCATATTTTTTTAAACGCTTATCGGGCCTTGAATAATTAGAAACGTGACCAGCAGAGATATAAGATTCATTCGTACGTCGACTATCATTTGAACTATTTTGCATAGAAATGGCAGAATCAGAACCAGTAACCTTTAACTTTTTCGACGTTTCCGTTAAATCTATATCAACAGAACTTTCATTACTGATTGTGGGTCGATCGCTATAATCCACATCAGGTATGCGTTTGAACAAAACATCGTCAACAGGGTTATCTATACATGCAGTGTATGTTTCTTTATAATCTGTGTCATGCTCATGCTTACTACAACCACAAAAATACAACATAGAATAAAACTTTCTAGCTACACGATTGCGAACACTTTTGGTAGATGCCCTCACCCATAATGCATTAGTGTTGCTATTTTCATACAGGTGGTTAGTATTGGCAGGTGTGGGTGCAGAATTATGGGTGCATACGTTCGGACAATGTTCCAATTGGTCTACACCATTTTCTTGTCGATTGTCGATCGTTTCCGTGTTCAATTTCTCTGCCGCCTCTTCGTCTTCTTTCGCTCTAGGACGAGGGCCCGAACGAAAGTGTTCACTGTACAGAAAAAATATACATTAAAAAGTGAAAAAAAATAAAATAAAACATAAAAAGTTACAACAACACATTCTTATCTTTTAAACAGCACTGCAGGTATATTTGAATTACTGATATGCATCGTCTTTGCCTTCATTTTTTTTTCCACCTATCTGCCCGAAAGCCAAATTTAGAAAAAAATTCTATTTATTCAAACAAACTCTTTCATAATTTTCACTTGTCCGAATCCAGTTTTACTTGTCTCGGGCTTCGGGAAGGGGTTAGCGTGAAGACTGAAAGATACATTTTGTAAAACCTTTTATGTAGGTGAGGATGTGAATTTCGTGTATGTTTTCTTCTTTTTTTTTTTGGCTAAATTTTTCAATTTTATTTGGTAATAATAAATTTTCATTCATAAATATTATTTCAGATTTCAGTTTTAATTGGTATACTCATCGCTGATTGGTCGGCTAATAATATGAACCCAAACATGACCCCATACAGGATGTCGTTAGAAGTTAGTGAATGGTCAAAGAAAATTAAGAAAGAGATATGACAAACATCTAGTTTTTAGTAGAATTGTTCCATTAATTTTGAATATACATAGCATCTATTGAAGGCGACCAACCCCAGTACCCAATTTGAAATCTAGTTTTTTCAATCGCCATGGAAACCTTTCAAAAATACCTGTTGTACGTTCAACAAAACTTTAACAACATCATAAAAGGAGAGAATAAATAGAAAATAAAGAAGTCTTAAATTTCATCTTAAAAAGAATTTGATTATAATCAGCTGTTTTGATACACAACATTCACCCTGTCATCTGTCAGGACCCACTTAGAGGTCATATCTAGATGAACCCATGATCAGCCAATGAAAACGCTGGTGGTAGAATCTTAATGGCCTCCGTTTTTATTACTGTGAAAGTATTTTTATTCGTTGTTACCAAATTTCGTGGTTTCTACAAAATGCACTGATCAATGGGTTCTTGAATTCGTAGATTTTAATTTTTTATATTTAAGTGAACCACGAAATCCAAGAAAATTAGAACCCCACGACTGATAATGATTTCATAGTATTGGATATCAGAAAAGTAAAGGTTTTTGATTTATAATTCTTCTACATATGACCTATAATCCAGTTTTGTCAGATGTTGGGGGAGGGGGGGATCGTAGTGTATCATAACAGCTGATTTTAATAAGATTGTCTAAAAAAAGATCTATTAAGCATGCAACAATGAAGGCTACGACAATTAACAAATGTGAAGTGCAAATAATAAAATGTCTTCTTTATCTACAGACATTGAATGGGTTTCTGACTCCCTCTACCAAAACATCATTTATGGAATAATTGTAGCGTGCTTGAAGAGTTGCAGGCACCAAATAGGTTGTTGGTTGGTTGGTTTATGGTGTTTAACACCACTTTCAACAATATTTCAGTTATATCGTGGCAGTCACTTTTATTGGTGGAGGAAAGCAGAGTAACCGGAGAAACCACCAACCTATCGTAAGTCACTGACATTGTGACGTTTAGCAGAGTCTGTAAAACAGATATTTGTGATCGTCAAAGTCCCAATGGACGTCTCAACTCTTCAAATTCAATACTGTTATTTCTATTCTAATGCAAGACAAACAAGATGTTGCACGCTACGTCGTGCTAAGAATACCCCCACTCATTCATTTGTAAGTCGCACGGTAAACAGGAAGTAGATGTGCGGTAAACCTGGAAAGGGGAGACACGGTACAAGTCACCATGCCAAAGCCATATATCAAATATAAAATCATTTCTTCCAGTAGAAGCTGAGATATCTGTTACGAAAGTGTGAACGGATGGACGGACGGACAAGGTGATTGCAATATAGCCCCCACTCTATGAGTGGGGGTATAATATATTTTCAATTGAGCTAAAGAAAGACTTTCAGCAGATGTTATTTTGAAACATGTATGATAAAACTAAGAAATAATTTGAAAGAAAGGATAGATGTCTTTATTTTGTATCATACTGCATTAATTGATGAGTTGGTTCCAAAAAAACATAATGCTGTTGCTCATTTGCACTAAAACCCTTAGTTACGACATGTCAGCTGTGAATTTGATGGCAATCATTAGCCAAAGTCAAGGAAAAAACGAACTAATATTATCTGATTGATTATTGCTTATCTCCACATAACCAGTATTTCAACTATACTACTGTTTAGATGGAAATGTTCTGGTGGGGCAATTTACACTTAATTTGAGTTTCGCTTAAATTTGAAAAAAAAAAAGTTTTTAACCTACGAGATCAAACGGAAAAGACAACGTTTTTGCAAAATTAAACCCCCATGTGAATGCAATGTAAAATACAAATAGCGAAATTTACCCGCTATGAAATTAACTACGCTTACAGTATTCATGAAAACAAATTTATATAAACTTTTTACGGACGTGACTTCCAATTGTAAGCATGTGAATGAAGCATTTAAACATACATCAAAATTGGTAAGGTCTTATGGTTACCGGTGAACAAGATAATCCATAATGTCATGTGATGCTTATTTGCAGGCTAAATAACCAGTCTGTCTCCCTCCACCCTCCTAATCGGGTGTTTGTTGACAACACGGGTTGCATTATAAAATGTTTGTAGTTTTTTTTACCTCATATTGTAGAATGCTAACGCTACAAAAATGATGAAAATAGTGCCAGCTGCCAATACTGCATACATCCAAATGCTGGTTTCTTGTTTTGCTAGAAAAGAAGAAGAAGAAGAAATTAAAAACTTTGTAGAAATTATATTTCGTTATCAAGGACCATAATTATGTCCTCAAATACAACAGAAAAGTTCAGGTATAACAAATATAAAGTAATAGTATAGAATAAAGGGATACACAGAACGAAGCACAATACGACCGCATCACAGTAAATTGCCTGACCAACTGTATTTTGGACATTTGTCTTTCAAAAATGAGAGATTTCAGAATTTGGACTCCTTTTAAGCATGTTTTCACAATAAAATAACAAAAACATTTTTTTTTATAGTCCATCACTTTGAAAACCTATAAAGAAGATAATTTTGCATTGAAAATAAAATATAACAAGATAAGATTATAATCTAACGATTATGAAGTCTCCTAAACCGGCCACTGACACCCGCTTTAAAAAATAAATTAAAAACTACCTTTGAAATCGAACAATGTTGAATTTTTGTGGTATTGTGAAAATGGAGAGCGGTAGAAATTTTTCGATGTCGGTAATCAATTCAGGACGTTGAAATCTAACAATGATGAATTTGTGCGGTATTGTGGCGGTCATTTTGAAAATGGTGATCGGTAGAAATTTTTCAATGTCAGGAATCAATTCGGGATATCATAATCTACCCACATATGAAATGTCGTTGAAATCGGACAATGTTGAATTTGTGCGGTATTGTGGTGGCCATTTTAAAAATGGCGACCGGTAGACATTTTTCAATGCCAGGAATCAATTCGGGACATCATAATCTACCCACATATGAAATGGTGTTGAAATTGGACAATGTTGAATTTGTGCAGTATGGTGGCGGTGTCATATGGTATTTTGAACCCCATGGTAAATTGACCCCGGGGTCAATTTACATATGATATTTTGACACTGGGTTCAATTTTCCATATGGTATTTTGACCCCAGGGTCAATTTTTTGTCATTGTATTTTGAACCCCCTCATGGTAAATTGAACCCCCCCTCATTTCTACCAAAAGAGAGTAGTTCATAATACCATAGGTAGGTGGGTCGATATTCCATGGGCAGGGGGGTCAAAATTTTGAAAATGGCGACCGGTAGAAATTTTTCAATGTTGGGACATCATTATCTACCCACATATCAAATTTTGATGATATCGGACAATGCTGAATTATTGCGGTATTGTGGCGACCATTTTGAAAATGGCGACCGGTAGAAATTTTTCAATGTCGGGAATCAATTCAGGACATCATTATCTATCCACATATCAAATTTTGATGATATCGGACAATGTTGAATTTTTGTGGTATTGTGGTGGCCATTTTGAAAATGGCGACCAGTAGAAATTTTTCAATGTCGGGACATCATTATCTACCCACATATCAAATTTTGATGATATCGGACAATGTTGAATTTTTACCGCTCATATTTTATGCCGTGTTTTGGCAGCCATTTTGAAAATGGCGGACATCTCGAAAATTTAGAAAATGCAGAATTGCTCCTCTAATGGTGACCTATCACTATGTCAAATTTTATGTCTCTATCATTATCAATTTAGAAGTTATCAACATTAATGTACGAAATTTCAACTTTCCCATAGGATTCTATAGTAACCCCCACCCCCTTTGAACCCCTCAAAATATGACTTTGAACCCTTTACCACAAAGCTGAAAACTTTAGGACCAACTAGAAACACATATCTATAACTTTACCAAGTTTCATGAAATTCTGTCCACTAGTTCCTGAGATCTGCTGTGGACAAGTTCATGTGCCAAAGAAAGAAAGGAGAATAAAGAGAAGAAGAATAATAATAATAAAAATAATAATAATAATAAGAAACGGAGCAAAAACAATAAGTCTCCCAAACAAAGTTTGGGAGACTTAATTACACCATTGAAGTTGTGAGCTTGAAACTTGTTCATGGGGAGGTGTACTCGATACAACATCATGTGATAAAGTTTGTCAGTGACTTGTGACAGGTCTGTGGTTTTCTTCGGGTACTCCGGTTTCCTCCACAAATAAAACTGAAATATTGTTGAAAGTATAGTTAAACACCATAATCCATAAAATAAAAATAAATTGATTTACCTGGGCCTTCCTCCTGACTCTTCGGCTCGGCAGTCATATTAGCTTCCAGACAATCCACTAAAACGCCCTCGTCATATTCTGGAACATAACTTGATTTGCATATACATGTATTTGTATCATTGCATGTGGACAGGGGTGGACAATCTGGACTACATAACAAAATTGTGGGTAGACGTTCATTCTCCTCACATCCACCTGAAAAAAAAGAAAAAAGAAAAGACATGACATTTCCATCAGTTTAACCGATTGTTCTACTAACAATTACAAAGTAATAAATTTTCATGCTTGAACAACAGAAATTTAATTACATTTAATGAAAAACCATAATTTGTTTCCTTTATGAAATAAACATGACATTTCCGAGGGGATTAGGGTTAAATAATGCGTTGATTTATAATGACATATTTCATTTGGTATTACTAAATAATGACACATGTAAGCATTACTATGCATACTGATGATGTATCCATTGGGTTTCTGTTTTTTTTAAATTAAATAAGATTTGTTTTGCAAGTTTTATTGTAGGATAAATACAATATTGGTGTATTGATGGTAAATATAGAATTTATGTGGCTCGACCCGAAATGGATGGAAAGACTTGTTAAAGTTTGTCTTTCTCCCGTTTCTAAGCCTCGCCACATAAATTCTATATTTACCATCAATACACCAATATTGTATATTTATTACATAGGTAGTCATACAAAACACAACTAATTGAGTGAGCCAATGATTGTTGCTTAACGCCAACTTTTTCATTGTGAGAACAAGTTACATTTTCAATGAGATGATGATGATGAATTTTTAATAGTGCTAGCTCACTGAAACAACAGTCTGCAGCTTGACATGCCATCCCACTCCAACACATTATCCTGATTCTGAGTCAACCAATCTTTGCTCTTTCTCCCTAATGTTACAAGCTAAGCGGAGAAGCAACAAATACCAATTTTACAGTCTTTGGTTTGACCTGCTCGGGGGCTCGAACCCACGATCTACCACACCGGAGGCGAGCACGCTAACCATTACACCACCGATGCGGTTCTCAACTTATTGAAGCTGTGTAATAAACAGAAGATTTCTATGACAGGACAAGAAAAAGGTGACCTTTTAATACAGGTGACTGCATGGGCAGGTTTAACTGTATTTGACTTACCTATTACTACAAGGCCATCTGACCTTTCACACCACACTCTCCTCTGACTGTGAATGTCCCAAGTATCAGTCTTCCATTCAAAGAACATCCCTTTATCAGCAACACAATGACGTTTTTCCCACAGCTTCTCAGGACATGGTTTATTTTTAAGCTTAGGGTATGCTAATACAGCTCTTGACCTACTCTGAATACCTCTGTCGTTATATTTACCTAAAGAGACAAATTCTAATTTCTCAATTTAATATATTTAATATTTTTGGCATTTCATTGACATATCTAATTATTATATATCAGTGAACAGAAAAAAAAGCTAATTATTATATATCAGTGAACAGAAAAAAAAGAACAGCAATTGGCATTCTATATGAATAATATTGTCTTTTGTTGATATAGTCAAACCTGTCTTATGTGACCTTTAGGGAACAGTGAAATATGGTCACATAAGACAGGTGGTCGCTTAATACAGGTTTAACTGATATAAAATGCACCATGAAGGAATAAATAAGGTCACATAATACAAGTTATTGCATTAATAGAGGTGGTCACTAAAGCAGGTTTGACTAATATATAATACAGTAGCAGGCCGTCGTACTCGTATGGTAGTTGGATTTACAACTACATATGCAATCAGTGACTTTCACTACTAAAGTTGAGAGCTTGAATCCCTCTCATGGTGTACTGGATACAACATTATGTGATCACAGTTTGTCAGTGACTTGCAGCAGGTCGGTAGTTTTCTCCAGGTACTCCAGTTTCCTCCACCAATAAAACTGACCACCACGATATAACTGAAATATTGTTGAAAGTGGCGTTAAACACCATAAATCTAAATCATATAATCCTGCAAGTTTTAAATAATCACTTCTTTGATCAAGATTTCCTTTTTCATTCCAAATTCTATAGATTTTTCTGTGATAACTTTTGAGAGACTTTGAACTGCAAAGGGAGACAATTTGTAAACCATTTCAGAAGAGAAGGTATAGATCTAACTCTTTTATTTTTTATGGCATTTAACATCTATAGGGAACCGGTAGCACACCTTTTGTCACAGGACCAAATAATTTTGCTTTGCTTAGTTTATAACATTTTTGATTGCATGTTTAATATTTATACAGTCAAACTTGTTTGTGTCTAGCAATTATTAATTCAAGTACAGCGGTTGTGTCGAAGTTACTGTAAAGTCCTCAATTTTCCCCTTCTTTTTTCATGTTATTAACTGCTATTTTGATTTACTAGCAAATTTCCATTGAACCATACAGACTATACATAAACATTGATTGAATATTATATTTGCCTAATTTTTCATTCATGACATACCCATATAAAAATCTTCTTGTGAAAGATAACATTCATTCCATTCGGTCCAATCTGTCATAACACATTCCCCAGGGCAGGGCACCGTACATTGTCTCTCAGTCTGAAATAAAAATAAATAAAGATATAAACATACAAGAACCAACTTCGCAACAAATCAGGGACAGTCATGGTCGTGATTGTATGGTAGATGGATTTAAAACTACCTATGCAAGCTGTACATATCACCAGATTTCTTAAGAGTACTCTGTTTTCCTCCACCAATAAAATTGATTGTCACGATATAGTTGAATTGTTGTTGAAAGTGGCATTAAACACCATAACCCCCGCAACAAATCAGTCAAATAAAAATACAATGTGTGTAATTTAGTTCCTTTATAAAAAATAATCTTTTCTAATAAATACATGGGGTGTTTTTGCACTTTGTCGTTTTTCATGTGATCTTGGGTGGACCAGTAGTTAAAATGGTTGAATTCAGACCACAAACCGTAACACCATTATTACCAATCACCACCTTCCTCCCCCTCTAATAACACATTACTGCCCTCAGCTCAAGTGCTAAGGTTTTCCAGACACCTACTCACGACAGGGGGCGGGGGGTACTTACTGCTAGGTTTATTATATATATCCAGGTTCCCCCCTAGTTAATCTGGTTAGTCATGATACAGCTGAAAAATTGCTGTAAGTGATAATAAACTGCAGAACCACGTCAGTGGTGTAATGGTTAGCATGTTCCTCTCAAGTCTTGTAGATCATGGGTTCCAGTGCTAGTCCGCTCAAACCAAAGACAATAAATTTGGTATCTATTGCTTCTCCGTATGTAGCTTTAATGAGTAAGAGCAAAGGCTGACAGGCTCGGGATCAGGAAAATGTGTCCAAGTGGAGTGAAAATGTCTACCTGTGGACTGTTGTTTAGTCAGCTAGCACTATATATACCCAACTAACTTGTGTTGGTCTAGTACAAAGTGGATATCATCATCATCCCATGAAAATGCAACTTAATCTCGCCATAGAATACCTTAAACATTGTTACACAACAATCACTAACTCACTCATGCCTACCACAAAATAGTTTATCTGTAATTCCAAAATTTTGTTTTAATGTGTTTCATATTGTTGGTTTGGTTTATGGTATTTAACGCCACTTTCAACAATATTTCAGTTATATCGTGGCGGTTAGTTTTATTGGTGGAGGAAACTGGAGAAAACCACCGACCTGTTGCAAGTCATTGACAAATTTTATCACATAATGTTGTATCGAGTACACCTTGCCATGAACAGTGTTTCATATTGAAGTTTCTTCTATAAAACGTACATGCATAATAAGTATATTGAGGTCTGGTGGGCACTTGGATGGCTCTAAGGCAATTCCGTCTTCAGTGACACAGGACAGATTCCTTGATTGTACACCATGACCGCAGATTCCAATCTGAAAAAAAAAAATTAGAAGTTGATAGCCTTTAGAGGAAGCAAACAATTTCACTAAGTTTTTGGAGGAGGGGGGGTTTATGGTGTTTAACATCACTTTCAACAATATGTCAGATATATAGTGTGGTCAGTTTTATTTTTGAAGAAAACCACAGACCTACCACAAGTCACTGACAAACTTTATCACATAATGTTGTATCAAGTACAGCTCGCCTGAGCGGGATTCAAAGTCACAACTTTAGTGGTTATAGGAATTGATTGTACAGGTAGTTGTAAACCCAACTACCATACACTTATGACCATGATGTCCCTGTTTTTTTAAAGGACTATAAAACATTGACATCTAATTTAGATTGCACGATGGATTTCTGGAATTATGTTCGTTAGATTTGAAATGCAAATGATAAAAAAAGTATGGAAGCAATAAAATCAAAGAGTCTAAACAGGATAGCCAAAATTTACTATGGTTACCAATATTTGAGGGTGGAGAACCTTTGTTTTAATAATAATTAAATTTAAGGAATATGTTCAATTTCTGAACAGGCTATACGATATAACAAATTTTAATGATTCCTCGATTTTATTTACGATTATTTCATGGAACTATTTGAATTTGTCGTTTGCGAATGAATATGTTGGTGACGTCACAATACCAACCCAGGTTATCAAGTTACCAATGTTGCTCAAGGTGGATCAGTCAATCAAATTGCAGTATTCACATCAAATTAAATCATTACTTGGGAACTGTAGATTTCAATAATATATATCCTGTAAACCATGCTAGAGCTACAGGCTGGATGCTGCCCTCGTGAACTAACAGTCCACCAGCAGAGGTAATTACCCAGTTATAATAATAAAATTGTAGATATCTAATTTAGAGCACATCACAGACACAGGTTCATTTAAATTTTCCGTGTAGTGTGGTAACTGTCAATACATAAATTTGTGCGTCAAGAAAGACCGTTATCCAAAACTAATATTTGCTTACCATTGAATGCTGAGATTTCAGAAAATTTTGAGGGAATAACCCTAAACAGCATTGTGACTTCGTGAAAAGTGGAGATTTTGTTTATTATGTGACCACAGCCAATAAAATACAGAGTACAACACATACTGCTGAACACAAAAATACATACATATATATTCACAACTAATATTTGTTTACCACCGACACAAGAGATTTCAGAAAAAAATGTAAAGGAATAACCCTAAACACTATTGTCACTTCGTGAAAATTGGAAATTTGTTTTATTATGTGACCAAAGGTCAATAAAATAGCAGAGTACAACACATACTACTGAACACAGAAATACATACATGTACATCGTGAGCTACGAATTCCATAACACATCAGTTTATGATTGTTTTGTGTTTACAGTATGCATAAAGTGAGCAAAACAAATTGAGAAACAAACTTAGAAAGAATGCACTCCCAAATTTTGTCAATAAATGCATTTATAGGCATTAATTTTTGTCACCTTCTTGCACGAAAGCCATATTTAGAAAAATATTCTATTAATTCAAACAAATTCTTTCATAATTTTCGCTTGTTCGAATCTGGTTTTACTTGTCCGGGGCTTCGGGCAAGTGAGTTAGTGCGATTATTGTAAAATGAGTACTTACTTGTGCAGTACAATTTGACCATTCAGAGACAGCCCAATTATAACAACCACGGATAAAACATGGCTTCTTCTGAGACAGCATGGATGGGCAAGGTCGTCCATTTCTACTAAATTGCTCAACCACTGTTCTCTCCCTTTGACTAATACCTGAAATTAAACTATCATGGCTCAAAACAAGCAAAAAATACGATATTTCTCCATTCGTGCTTTAGCGAGAGCTTTACATTTTGAAAATTTTGTTATCGAGAGTGGAGAAATATCTTAATCTATTAATCCACTGGTAACAGAATGAGAATATGCTTCTCTTATGATCAAACAGTCAAAAATATTTTCGCTTATGGCCGTCAAAAGGAATTTGATGGGGTGGGAATTATCTTGCAGAAATTTAATCACCGTGGTAATTAAAAGCAATACAAGAATTTAATTAACTGGTTAGATATGCAAGACTCAGATCGACGTCCAGCCTCTAATTGATGTCCAATCCTCAAATTCATGAACGATTTCTATGTCACAGACATCTGTACCTCAGATCTATGTCCTTTTCTTCAAGTTCCTAAATCGGCGTCCAATAAATCTGCTATAGAGCTGAGAATTTGGAAAGGACGCCGATTTGAGAATACCCTAAATTCGGACCGTGATTTGAGATAATGAGGTCAGTGGATGACGATTTGAAGAGTGGACGCCAATTTGAGTCCAGACACTGATCAGAGTCTATCATATATCCTCTATAAATATACTTACCAAGACCACATGTCCTACTACAAGACGACCACGGTGACCAATCAGATACTAGACAGTCTACATCACAGACCTCTTCACACGAGGTTACTAATGGCTCAGTCACTGGGCCCTGGACCTAAAAAATAAAAGTAATAATTTAAATCAGATATCGATCTTTCCATGGAAAAGTACCAGTTATACTTTAGGTGTCAGTAAAGTCATTGTTGAATACTGTTACTGTAAAATGCAGAGCAGCAATAAAAGCACTGTTTAATATGTCTTAAGTGTAATGTTGAATAGTATCTCATATTAAT
This sequence comes from Bathymodiolus brooksi, assembly GCA_963680875.1. NCBI lineage: Eukaryota > Metazoa > Mollusca > Bivalvia > Mytilida > Modiolidae > Bathymodiolus > Bathymodiolus brooksi. The sequence goes on from OY804584.1 coordinate 31,538,138, forward strand.
TTACATTCATATCCTTTCTTACTCAGGGGCCATCGTGGTCGTGATCGTATGGTAGCTGGATTTATAACTACCTATGCAATCAGTTCCTTTAACCAACAATAGTTGTGAGTTCGAATCCCCCTCAGCCGGGGTGTACTCGATATAACATTAGTTTGTCAATGACTTGCGACAGGTTGGTGGTTTTCGCCAGGTACTCTGGTTTTCTCCACCAATAGCACTGATCGCCATGATATAACTGAAATATTATTGGAAGTGGCGTTAAACACTATAAACCAAACCTATATGTCAAAGACCCTGACATACACTAATGGAAATCCATGTTCTGGTTTGTGACGGGAACAACCATGTGACAGGGTTAAACCTGTCAATCCAACATCTCCTATATATTTCTCTTTCATATAGTACCTTTTCAACTGACTGAAATATAGAAAACAAAAATGTCTACATACCTCTTCACAAAGTTCAGCTTCAACTATTTGACCAAAGTGATTTTTACATATTGGATATCTTTCTTTATGTCCAACACCACAGTCGTCCAAGCCATTGTTTATCAAACATGTGGTATACAGTGACAATTCCCAGGCATATTCAATGCAGTTATCTCCCTTAACACAAGCTCTTTGTTGTCGAGTGACTGGACATTTACTGTTGCTATAGTATCGACTGTATCCATCCGATTCTCCCTCTCGTAGGACATTTCTTGTTCGTACTTGACGTGCATTACGATTACAAGGCTATAAATAGAAAGAAATGTGATATCGAGGATTATTACACCTTGGTATATATTTTAGATATAAAATTAAATACAGATAAAATGACTTTTTTGTCAAATTGTGAATATTGTTTAATACAGTCAAACCTGTATTAAGAGATCTCCTATGGGACAAAGAAAAAGTAGTCTTATTAGACAGATGACCTCTTAAAAGAGGTTTAATTAATATGAAATTTTCTTTGACTGGACAAGAAAAAGGTGATCTTTTAATAGAGGTGACCACATGGGCAGGTTTGACTTAATACAGGTGACCACATGGGCAGGTTTGACTTAATACAGGTGACCACATGGACTGGTTTGACTTAATACAGGTGACCACATAGGCAGGTTTGACTTAATACAGGTGACCAAATGGGCTGGTTTGACTTAATACAGGTGACCACATGGGCAGGTTTGTCTTAATACAGGTGACCACATGGGCAAGCTTGACTTAATACAGGTGACCACATGGGCAGGTTTGACTTAATACAGGTGACCACATGGGCAGGCTTGACTTAATACAGGTGACCACATGGGCAGGTTTGACTTAATAGAGGTGACCACATGGGCATGTTTGACTTAATACAGGTGACCACATGGGCAGGTTTGACTTAATACAGGTGACCCCATGGGCAGGTTTGACCTAATACAGGTGACCCCATGGGCAGGTTTGACTTAATACAGGTGACCACATGGGCAGGTTTGACTTAATACAGGTGACCACATGAGCAGATTTGACTTAATACAGGTGACCACATGGGCAGGTTTGACTTAATACAGGTGACCACATAGGCAGGTTTGACTTAATACAGGTGACCCCATGGGCAGGTTTGACTTAATACAGGTGACCCCATGGGCAGGTTTGACTTAATACAGGTGACCACACGGGCAGGCTTGACTTAATACAGGTGACCACATAGGCAGGTTTGACTTAATATAGGTGACCACATGGGCAAGCTTGACTTAATACAGGTGACCCCATGGGCAGGTTTGACTTAATACAGGTGACCACATGGGCATGTTTGACTTAATACAGGTGACCGCATGGGCAGGTTTGACTTAATACAGGTGACCCCATGGGCAGGTTTGACTCAATACAGGTGACCCCATGGGCAGGTTTGACTTAATACAGGTGACCACATGGGCAGGTTTGACTTAATACAGGTGACCACATGAACAGATTTGACTTAATACAGGTGACCACATGGGCAGGTTTGACTTAATACAGGTGACCACATAGGCAGGTTTGACTTAATACAGGTGACCACATGAGCGGGTTTGACTTAATACAGGTGAGCACATGGGCAGGTTTGACTAAATACAGAAGACCACATGAGCAGGTTTGACTTAATACAGGTGACCACATGGGCAGGTTTGACTAAATACAGGTGTCCACATGGGCAAGTTTGACTTAATACAGGTGACCACATGGGCAGGTTTGACTTAATACAGGTGAACACATGAGCAGGTTTTACTTAATACAGGTGACCACATGAGCAGGTTTGACTTAATACAGGTGACCACATGGGCATGTTTGACTTAATACAGGTGAGCACATGGGCAGGTTTGACTAAATACAGAAGACCACATGAGCAGGTTTGACTTAATACAGGTGACCACATGGGCAGGTTTGACTAAATACAGGTGTCCACATGGGAAAGTTTGACTTAATACAGGTGACCACATGGGCAGGTTTGACTTAATACAGGTGAACACATGAGCAGGTTTGACTTAATACAGGTGACCACATGAGCAGGTTTGACTTAATACAGGTGACCACATGGACAGGTTTGATTTAATACAGGTGACCACATGGGCAGGTCTGACTTAATACAGGTGACCACATGAGCAGGTTTGACTTAATACAGGTGACCACATGAGCAGGTTTGACTTAATACAGGTGACCACATGAGCAGGTTTGACTAAATACAGGTGTCCACATGGGCAAGTTTGACTTAATACAGGTGACCACATGGGCAGGTTTGACTTAATACAGGTGAACACATGAGCAGGTTTTACTTAATACAGGTGACCACATGAGCAGGTTTGACTTAATACAGGTGACCACATGGGCATGTTTGACTTAATACAGGTGAGCACATGGGCAGGTTTGACTAAATACAGAAGACCACATGAGCAGGTTTGACTTAATACAGGTGACCACATGGGCAGGTTTGACTAAATACAGGTGTCCACATGGGAAAGTTTGACTTAATACAGGTGACCACATGGGCAGGTTTGACTTAATACAGGTGAACACATGAGCAGGTTTGACTTAATACAGGTGACCACATGAGCAGGTTTGACTTAATACAGGTGACCACATGGACAGGTTTGATTTAATACAGGTGACCACATGGGCAGGTCTGACTTAATACAGGTGACCACATGAGCAGGTTTGACTTAATACAGGTGACCACATGAGCAGGTTTGACTTAATACAGGTGACCACATGAGCAGGTTTGACTTAATACAGGTGACCACATGGACAGGTTTGACTGTAGTTCCTATGACTATTTTCTATTAAAGATAAAGATTTTGATAAAACATTGTGACGATAGTGATTCCTTTAAACTGGTTAGAATTGTTGCTCTAGAAACAATTTAATTTTTTTTAAATCTTTTTCCTTAATATTAATATATATTTTGATATATCTGAAGTGGTCGATACAACCTAAAATGTGTTTTTGCATATCTGAAAATACTTTTTTTTCCTCTATTGACCTGTGAAATAATATTTTCATGAAAATGCTATGTTTCCTTATATTGCATAAGCAAATTTTTTAATAGCCTGAACCAATTTTCACAATATTCGATATCAGAGTTAGTGGTTTTTGGGTGAAGACTGAAAAAGGATCAAAATTGTCATTGAATTAATTACAATTTTGTCTCTTTCTATGATTTTCCCATCAGATTTTGGAACTCTTCCGACAGTATGGAAAAATAGCTGAAACCATCTACACCCCGTTTCAAATAGTTCATTTTTGACCTGTTCTAACTGTGTCCAGCAACTTTGGGCAATTTCTCTCCATAGGAAAATAGCTGAAATGAGTTAACAAATACATTACATAATTACCTGCTCACACAACGTCCATTTTGTCCATTCACTGACCACACAATCTTCTATACAGTATAGATAACAAGACTGGGCTTTAGGTGGGCGTTGCTGATTTGAGCACATGTCATCATTAGCTGTGCTTGTTGTAAATCCATGCTTATTCACTGCTTCACACCTACAAAATATTAAATTATTCAATTGAAAATAAAAAGATAAACAGCAAGGTATGACCGCATTGACGGTGTAATGGTATGCTCATATCGAGTGAGATAAATCGTGGGTTCGTTGGCTCATAATCTGGATGATGTGTCTGAGTGGAGCGACATGTCTACCTGTGGACTGTTATTTCAGTGAGCTAGCACTATGAAGATCAAATTGAGTGTATTAGTCTAGTAGAAAGCTGACATAGTTACTATCTCATCGAAATCTAACTTGTTCTCACCAGGATATAGCTGAAAAATTGATCATTTGGCGTTAAACAACAACAATTAATCAATTGATATAATAACAACACACCATGACACTACAAGTTTTTTTTCCAACTAAAAGAAAATCAAACCATTTTGGCTTTTCAATCTTTTGATGTTGAGCGTACCTGATGAAGGTTATTCCAGAAACATGCACACTAAATTTGATATCTACGTTTTTATTAACTCCTAAATTTCCAACACCAATTATATCTGTAAACTTAATCAATGTCGCCACTGTCAATCTAGGGTCAGGATGATGGTGTTTAATGTTATTTTCAACAATATTTCAGTTATATCATGGCTGTCAGTTATATCGTGGCTGTCAGTTTTATTGGTGGAGGAAACTGGGAGAAACCACCAACCTGTCGTAAGTCGCTGACAAACTATATCACATAATGTTGCATCGAGTACACCTCATCATGAATGGGGGTTTGAACTCACAGCTTTAGTAGTGATAGGCACTGATTGCACTGGTAGTTGTAAATCCAACTACCATAAGATCAAGACCATGACAATCTAAAATGGTTGCCAATGAAGACGTACATACCTCACATGCCTCGTCTGTGTACCATTACCACACGACTGTTGACCATACGGAATACATGTACCCCATGCCTTCGTTTTCCAAACATATCGTATACATTCTGGGTGACAAAGTCTTGTCTGCATTTCCTGAAAAAATGGGCAGGATTATCAATCAATGTCAACTATATAATCTGATTGTTCTAGACCGAATATCTACCCTTCTAGCTAAAACAAACAGGGGACATAACTCTAGAACAGAAAAAGTAGTAAAATCTGAAATCAAACTTCACCTTCCTTTTATGGTTCCTCACATTGCAAATTAATTTTAAGGGAATGGAAACTAGATGTACGCGTATATGGGGAAAATTTAATGCTTCAACTTTCTATTACATTTCTTTTCTAAGACAACTTTTCCAGGCCTTTTGAGGACAAATTTGTTCTCGCACTCAAACAATCAGTACATTGTATCAAAACAATGTTTTTTTCTGATTGGTCATTCTTTACGGTCGAGTAAGAAAATTGTATTCAAAAGTTTTATGATCGCATGGCCAGGTAGGTGTCTCAATTTATCAAAATTCTAAGATATTTTAATCATCAAACTAATTTTCAGTTGATCTAAATTTGAAATACACTATTACTAAGGTTTATTTAAAAATACAACCCAGAAGGCATTGCAGAGACACAAAATTGACAATTTGCTACATTACTTGGCTCTTAGAGGAGAGTAGAGGGGGGATTTGGCAAAAAAAACATCTGCATTTTTCTCTAAACATAGGAGAGGGGCTGGGACAAGTACTTTTACCCACCTAAAATGATAAATTGTACCTCCTAATTTAAAAGAGTGTTGTGTAAGATATTCATGAAAAATGTTCAAACTTTAAAAAATACAGCCTGTAAATAGTAAAGTACTTGAAAAATATTGAAAGCCCTGGGGTGGGGCCTCCTAGATCTTCGTATTCAAATACCTTGCTGGCACTACCAAGTGATGGGCACTGTCTTCCACCCTCAGAGGGAAGTCTTCTAATGTTCCTGTATCGAGTCTGTTCCCCAGCACCACATGTAGCAGGACAATCGCTCCAAGGCGTCCAGTCGGACATTTCACAATCTACCGGACACGCTATAAAACATACTTCTTCCTCATACCCTAAAAATAAAGAATAACTGACTTGTCTCAATCTTTGCTTTCTAATTCTTATTGATGATTGGTTTGATTTATGGTGTTTAACGCCATTTTCAACAATATTTCAGTTATATCGTGGCGGTCAGTTTTATTGGTGGAGGAAGCCAGAGTACCCGGAGAAAACCATCAGATCTGTCGCAAGTCACTGACAGACTTTATCACATAATGTTGTATTGAGTACACCTCGACTTAAAGGACATCAATAACAATTGACCATCACTTAAATGGTCAGTTAATGATTAGCCTTTAAATATCTAAATGTTCTATGTCACATGGTACAATGAAATATACATTGAAAGCACATGTCTGTTATTTTGCTTTGATGGTTGGACTCACTCCATCCAGATTTTTACACTTCAGAAAATATAATTAACATAGAGACCTATTAATGGGCAACTTTTTTTAATAATGAACCAAAATTTTTGAAATTATGTGTCACATTTGAAAATTTGAAGACTTGAAAACTGGATTTCTAAGATTTTTTTTCTGAACATTTATGGAAGTTAAACAGACTATATCAACCAATAGGATTTAGTTTGACCTGTACCTACCTGCACCGTTACATTTGTCTGCTGTTTCAACACTGTTTCCCTGATAACTACACGCCACAACCTTAATTCTCTTCCCTGTTCCACAGATAAAGCCTAAATCCAGAGTTGTCGTGTTCCTCTTTCTTCGACCAGTTAGTTCCGGTTGATTTGTAATAAAATCGTGGTGAACCGACTCCAGTATACAGTCTGACCATTGCCCCATTGACGTAGCTTTTAACGTCTCACAGAGTTGACAAGATCGCTTCTTGTATGTAGGATACAATTGGCTGTTACTACAGTGTTCCGGCACAGTGGGGCCACCTGTTGACAAAAATGGTGAAAATATACAATTCAACAGGTTTTTTAATGCAATTTTCAGGTACAGTGAGGTCACCTGTTGACAAAAATTGTGAAAATATATAATTTAATGGGTTTTTTTAAGCAATTTTCATGCATTTTTTTATAAATTTCTTAATTTCTAAATTAATGAGGAAATCACAGTATCCGACGAAAACTACAGACCCAATGCAAGTCACTGATAAACTTTATCACATAATGTTGTATCGAGTACACCTTGCCATGAACAGGCACTGATTGCACAGGTAGTTTTAAATCCAACTACCATACGATCATGACCAAGATGGGCCCCTTGTTGAGAATGTCTGTCAATAATTACCTTTAAGTATTCTAGATCTGAACTGATGACCACTACACCCCTGTATACAATGACTCCATTCTGACCAATCAGTAAACAGGCATTTCTTGTCACATGTTTTATAACATGCCTCAGCGATTGGTGGCATTGGCCCAAGAAACTTTAAACAGTCCTCTAAAGGATTGTCTGTACCATTCTGTGCTACACACGCAATGTCTGAAATAAAAATGAGTTGATTATGACTTCCCCCTACGATGAGGGTTGGAATTTTTGGTGTTTAACGCCACTTTCAACAATATTTCAGCTATATCGTGGCGGTCAGTTTTATTGGTGGAGGAAACCGGAGCACCCAGAGAAAACCACCAACCTGTCGTAATAAAAACGTAGATATCAAATTTAGTCTGTATGGCGCGTTTCAGGAATAACCTTCATCAGGTACGCTCAAAATCGAAAGATGGGAAAGCCATATAATTTAAAGTCACTGACAAACTTGATCACATAATGTTGTATCACCTGAGTGGCATTAGAACTCATAACGTTAGTGGTGATAGGTACTGATTGCATAGGTAGTTTGAAATCCAACTACCATACGATCACGACCACGGCGGCCCCTTGCTACAAAGAAGGTATGAATCAATACACAGCAGTCAGAGGTAGAATTATAGACATACTCAGAGATGGAAGCGCTCACTGCAAAAAGAGGAAACCTCCTATACTGTGCCCAAATACCCTCATTTTCTAGTTGCTTGGACCAGGCTTGACACATTTTATTTCGAAATATTTTGTTCCAAATAAGAGGACATTTTCTAATCAGAGAAAAACATTCATCTCTGCATACTGCAAGTAAGGAAGGTCATGATTTGACATAAAGAACAATATCATCTAATGGAACTGCAATATACTGTGAACAAAATATGTTTGACCTTTCTCAAATAATTTTTTTACTCACCCCTAGCTCTCAATCCTTTCCCACAGTGGTGAATATTTGGAGCTAGAATACAAAGACTCCAATTTGATATCTTCCACTGGAACTGATGGCATAAGGGCAAATCTAGACATTGCTGAACTTCCTGTAAAACCTCTGGACATGGTATGCCTCCATTATCTGGCTCCTGTACAATAAAACGCTGCCGTGATCTTGTAGGAATGTCGTTTTTGGCTACAATGTAAAATAAATATATTATGGATTAACTGTCAATCTCTGCCCAAGAAAAAATCTTGCAATAAGAAACATGTAAAGGTATGAAATATGTGTTATTCGAGAAAGATGAACGTGAAACACATCAATTCAAATGGTAGTATAGGGAGATATGTGTATGCATGAAGGTGAAATAAAATTTAATTTCAAAATGAATTTCATTCTTTGCAGAGAGCAACATGCATGTGTTCTTTTTGAGTGGAAGCAAATCTGTACACGTTTTTTATCGTTTGTTTATATATGTATTGCAGTTGGAGATCCAGTTTTCAAGAGAGCAGGGTTGTCATCTCATTAACTGTTTAACCCAACCATATTTTTGTGCCTGTCCCAAGTCAGGACCTGGATTTCCAACGTCATACATGTATGTGGTGGTCTTTTTTGTAATCAGCGAGTTCAGTTAAGATGAGAGGTGACTGTTCATTTTGTTGATATTAAAGGAATTGATGATCATTTATAATCATACTAGAAAAACATTCAATCAGAATGTCATATCTAATACATACAGTCACATCGTTCTGATTGGACAATTTTGGAGTATGAGTAGGATAAAGGGTACTCTCCCTTTGATACACTTACCTTTGTAGCATGAAGCTGAGCAGACGGACCAGTCAGAGTAAGCTGTAAGAATATTCTCCCTTTGACACAATTACCTTTGTAGCATGAAGTTGAGCAAACTGACCAGTCAGAGTAGGCTGTAAGAATACTCTCCCTTTGATACAATTACCTTTGTAGCATGAAGTTGAGCAGACTGACCAGTCAAGAGTAGGCTGTAAGAATACTCTCCCTTTGAAACTCTTACCTTTATAGCAAGAAGCTGAACAGACTGACCAGTCAGAGTAAGCTGTAAGAATACAGTCTCTAGCACATGGTATCATACAGGGTTTGACTGTTTTTGGTTTAACAGATTGTGTGCACCTGCAATGAAAAAAATATCTGTATTGTAAACATCAACAGTCGTGGTTGTGAATGGTAATTTTATAATTACCTATACAATCAGTGCCTATCACCACTAAAGATATTAGTTCAAATCCCGCTCATGGTGAAGTGTACTCATACAACATTATGTGATAAAGTTTGCCAGTGATTTGCAGAAGGTAGGTGGTTTTCTCTGGGTACTCCGGTTTCCTCCACCAATAAAACTGACTGCCACGATATAACTAAAATATTGTTGAAAGTGGCGTTAAACACCATAACCCTAACCCTAAACATCAGCAGAAGAAAGAGTTGACATCAGAAGTGAGTGATTGTTGTTTAACACCAGATCAGCAATTTTCTGAACAAGTGATAATTTAGATGAAATGATAATGTGATGTCTGCTGTGTACTAGACCAACACTCTTGAGTAGAATTTTTACCGTGCTAGCTCACTGAAACAACAGATTTCGTGTAGACATGTCACTCCACTCAAGACACATTATTCTGATTGCAACCCAACCGATCTTTGCTATTACTCCTTATTCCTACATTCCAAGTAGATAAGCAACGGATACCAATTTCTTAGCATCTTGTTTGACTCGACCGGGGCTCGAACCCATGATCTATCGCACTTGAGGTGAGTATGCTAGCCATTACGTCATTGATACGGTTATCTATTTGAAATTTATATTTATGAATAGAAAAATCCTCAAAAGATGAAAGAAATTGAGTGAAACCTGTCTAAACTGAACCCTAAAAGACATTTATTTATGAGACGAGCATGCTATGCTAACCATTACACCATCGACGTGGCTGACAAAAGAAAGTACAACTTACATTTCTTCTCCATTGCTGGATGGTTAAATTCATACTGACATCATACTAGCATATTCGTGTCTCTCAGTAGAAACACCGGAAATATACGAGATGCAGAATAATTTAATGATAATTATGGCGGGTTTCTTATAAGAGGAAGGAACTGCTTTCCCTTCGTGAGCACCTGATTTCACCCTAAGATTTATGGTGGAGTTCGTGTTGCTCATCTGTTTGATTTGTTGTTGTTGTCCTATTATGTTTCTTCCATTTTGATGCGTTTTCTATGTAAGACAAGCCATAAAGACAGCTGCACGTGACCTTGTCTTACATGGCATTGTCAGCCAATCAAATCGGCCGAGTATAATCAATGGAGTTCGCTTCTACGACTGCTGTAGTAATATAAATTTTCGTCGTGGTAGATCTAAAAAAGCTTCAAATATCAATTTTACCTGAATTTTAACTGATTTCCCCAAATAGATTTAATGCGGTTTTAAATAAGTGTGTATTTACTGCATTGCACGTGGCATCGTAATATTTTGTGTAGTAAACATGACATTGACATGCGAATAAATGAATGAAATCGACATGCTTTGTTTTTAAGTTGAAACGGAAGAAACAGGTACTTGCACTCGTCCTTATTGAAGATCTGGGATTTCTTCCACTCGTGAGATAAATTCAGCGTCTTTCCACTCGTTCCGCTACGCTCCACTCGTGAAAAGACGGAATTTCTCATACTTGTGGAAGAAACCCCAGATCTTCAATAGGGACTCGTGTAAGAACCTATTAGTCTTTATGTTCTGCATTGTGATGTCGATTACGATATCCGCATAAAAACGATGTTCGGTTCGTCTTTACCTCCAATTGTTTGTAGGGGGGTTCTTGTCTTATTTACGTTATTTGTGTTGTGTTCTTGTTTTGCTTTTCTTCGTCTTGTGTACCCTATGTTTCCAGTTTCTCTGGTTTGTCGATTTTTGGTTGCCCCTTTGGTATTCTCTAACATTTATTTAAAACACCATTTATTATGGATTCTTTTTATACAGTAAATAGTGAGCCATCTCTCTTATATCCCTTTTATTTCTGTCAACATCTCCTATTCTAAATACAATGAAATCAATCTAAATGAACCTCCTTGGGACCAATATCTGTGTTCAGAATAGACAGTATCCAATTTATACAGGTTAAATTAACAAAAATTTCCAAAATTGGGACTTTAAACACAATTTGGTTTCAATACAGGATTCTGGTTCATTTAGGGTTCAGTTTAGACAGGTTTCACTCTATTATATCCATAAAACATATATATCTACTTACTTTTCATCTGGTACCAGCTGATTGTTATTATTGTAACAATGTACACCTCTGATCTGTGTCCCATCACCACATGTTCGACGTTGTTCCTGTAAGTTACACACTCCCCAGGGATCTGCATGCCAGATAAACACAGCACACTCTATGACGGTAGGGCAGGGTTTATTTTCAACAAGTTCTCTCTCCCCTGGACATTCCGTTCCACCTACAATTTGATAATGAGTGAGTGAGTGATTGTTGTTTAACGACAACTCAGCAGTTTTTCAGCTATATCAGCTATTTAACAGTTCTCGGATAGACATGTCGCCTCACTCAGACACATTAATGATTATCCTGATTCCGAGCCAACTAGTCTTTGCTGTTTTTCCTTAATGCTGCCTGCTTAGCAGAGGAGCGACAAATACCAGGACTCTTTGGTTTAACTCGATTGGGGCTTGAACCTACAATCTACTGCACTCAAGGCGACAGCATGCTAACCATTATGCCACAGACGTGGTTAATTTGATAATGTTATGGTACCATAATTAGCTGCGTATAATATGCACCCTTCTCCTGTTAAACACCATTTTAATATGTATAATATGCACCCATCTCCTGTTAAACACCATTTTAATATGTATAATATGCACCCTTCTCCTGTTAAACACCATTTTAATATGTATAATATGCACCCTTCTCCTGTTAAACACCATTTTAATATGTATAATATGCACCCTTCTCCTGTTAAACACCATTTTAATATGTATAATATGCACCCTTCTCCTGTTAAACACCATTTTAATATGTATAATATGCACCCTTCTCCTGTTAAACACCATTTTAATATGTATAATATGCACCCTTCTCCTGTTAAACACCATTTTCAACAATGTTTCAGCTATATCTTGGTGATCAGAATTTTTGGCCGTTAATCTTTCAAAACTTTGAAGAACATGTACTACTAAAATATCACTGTTCTATATGATATACATGTATACACATTGTAACAGGACACCCCTTTTTTAAAAATCAAAAACTAGAAGAAGAAAAAACATTTTCAGAAATAATTCATGAACACCATTTTAACATGGGTAACATTGTTTTCATGAAATGCAACAAAAATAACGCTGGAATTCGAAATGTGGAAATGGTCTTTTTTCCAATTTGAAGACATTTTTTCCTAAGGTACCGTATAACCGGTAATTTCTGTGGCAATCTAATTTCTGAGGTATTCTGCGGTCAACTCCGGACCGCAGAAATTAAAATTGCAGAATATTATGTAAAATAAATGTTTAATGTCCCGTACAAAATACGTTTTCAAACTCTAACTCAGATACCGCCGTAAGTGTCAAATATTTAATTAGTCGTAATTACTATATCCAGATAAACAAAACCTGGTACTATATTAATGTTTACACAAAAATTAAAGGTTATTTAGCTGTGGCATGATGATTTTTACCTGTTAATTACAATTACTCCAGATCAAGAAATATGATTGTACCAAGCTGACACGGACAATATAATTGAAACAATCACCTGATTAAATATTTACAATCATGATAAAGTTTATTAAAGCAATATTTAAAATTGTTATTTCATAAATTAACATTAGATATTTATTTTTAATTGTTGTAGTAGCTAGCTTCGATTGAATAATATCAAACTGCGTGATCGCAGGATTCATCTAAAGACCAAACAAATAGAAATGTACTGGTAGTAGAATTCCGGTTAACCCGAGTTTCTATGTCTACATTATACTAAAAGAATTGAATACAATTGCTTCTAATCATAATTCTTTAAAAAACATTGTTATATGATAAAGTATGAAAATTCGACATTAAAAATATACATCCGAAATATATCAAAGTTTATACCGATATCGATCCAACTGTTGACTTCGTATTTCCTGTCAACAAAATAGATCGCAAAAACAGTGAAAAAATAGTTTCTTAAGACAAATTTGAAGTTAACCAAATGAGTATTCAGAAGTTGTAATGTTTGAAAGCTTTCTAAAGAACTAAATATGTTTTTACTTCTAATGATCACTGATCACCAGTTGTTTATCGCAACATCGCTTCATTTGTTGCTTCCTGTAATACAAACAATTTTTTTTTCGGTGCCGAGAGATTATCATTCCTCAGAAATAAAAATCTGCAAAAATTAAATGTCATCTTTTTAGACTAAAACCGCCAAAATTTCACACCGCAGAAATTACCGGTTATACGGTATTGGAATGATATTTGTACTTCTATTCTGTTTCTTCAACAAACCCCAGAAGAGATGCTGAAATACAAATGTATTTTATGTAAATACAAATGTGAATTATGTAATAGAATAATTAAAGTGTCAACATGTGCTGATTAATAGAAAGAAACAGGATATACTAGAAATAGAACAGAATTCAAAATCATCCTTCCAATATCCAATTAAAAATGATTAGAGAATTTTCATATAAATAAATCTCCTATTCACGAGCGATCAAATATGTAATAGTATGTATGTGTGCTTGGGGTATTGATTTGGTCTTTTTTCACAATTAATTCTTTTTGATTTTGGGTTAAGGGTAGGGTTACCGTTATTGTGTTTAATGTCACTTTCAACAATATTTCAGTTATATCATGGCGGGCAGCTTTATTAGTGGAGGAAAATGGAGTATCACATAATGTTGTATTGAGCACACCTCACCTGAGCGAGATTCGAACTCACAACATTAGTGGTGATAGGCTGTGATTTCACAGGTAGTTGTAAATCCAACAAGATATGATTATAATCTAACAATTATGAAGTCTCCCAAACCGGCCACTGACAACAGGTTTAAATGAACACTTTGCATTGTGACAAATTCTGAGCTTGATTTTTTGCAGTATTGTGGCAGCCATTTTGAAAAAGGAGACAAGTAGAAATTTTTCAATGTCGGGAATCAATTTGGGACATCATTATCTACCCACACATCAAATTTTGATGATATCGGACAATGTTGAATTTTTACTGCCCATTTTTTATGCCGTGTTTTGGCAGCCATTTTGAAAATTTTGAAAACGCAGAATTGCTCCTCTAATGGTGACCTATCACTATATCAAATTTTATGTCTCTATCATTATCCATTTAGAAGTTATCAACATTAATGTACGAAATTTCAACTTTCCCATAGGATTCTATAGTAACCCCCACCCCCTTTGAACCCCTCAAAATATGACTTTAACCCCCTTTACCACAAAGCTGAAAATTCTATGACCAACTAGAAACATATATCTATAACTCCACCAAGTTTCATGAAATTCTGTCCAGTAGTTCCTGAGATCTGCCGTGGACACGTTCATGTGCCAAAGAAAGGAAGGAGAATAATAATAACAAGAAACGGAGCAAAAACAATAAGTCTCCAAACGTTGTTTAGGAGACTTAACTACCATACAATCACGACCACGACAGTCCCCGTTTTGTAGATATTGGTGGAATGGTTGACAATCATTGCTTAAACTATCTTTTCCATAAAATAACAACAATAAATTTTATTTAATTACCTGATCCTGCGCGAGCCAGAATGGTCTTCTGTCTGGATCTCATGTTTACTCTAACTGTCACATCCTGGTCAGCTTCACAGATGTCAGGACATTCCGACCACTCGCCCCAGTCTGACGTGACGCAATCATAACGACACGGAATCTCACATAAAACTTTTAACTCGGGTTTTGTCTGCCACTCACTACATAACTCGTCTCTAACTCCCATCTGAAAGAAATATAATTCATACACTCAGAACATGCTGTTTAACACCACTTTAACAATATTTCAGCCAGATTGTGGCAGCCGTCTTCTTGATTAGCTTGTCGACATTTATCTATAAACATCACTGACCCTGCTTGAGTGTTAAAACTTGAAATGATTTATTGGGGGGATTAGGGTTATGGTATTTAATGTCACTTTCAAGAATATTTCAGCTACTGGAGAAATATCGCAATCCACTGATAGCGGTAGGTGAAAACTTAACAATAGAAAGTGGAGAAATATTGTAATCCACTGATAGCGGTAGGTGAAAACTTAACAATAGAAAGTGGAGAAATATTGTAATCCACTGATAGCGGTAGGTGAAAACTTAACAATAGAAAGTGGAGAAATATTGTAATCCACTGATAGCGGTAGGTGAAAACTTAACAATAGAAAGTGGAGAAATATTGTAATCCACTGATAGCGGTAGGTGAAAACTTAACAATAGAAAGTGGAGAAATATTGTAATCCACTGATAGCGGTAAGTGAAAACTTAACAATAGAAAGTGGAGAAATATTGTAATCCACTGATAGCGGTAGGTGAAAACTTAACAATAGAAAGTGGAGAAATATTGTAATCCACTGATAGCGGTAGGTGAAAACTTAACAATAGAAAGTGGAGAAATATTGTAATCCACTGATAGCGGTAGGTGAAAACTTAACAATAGAAAGTGGAAAAATATTGTAATCCACTGATAGCGGTAGGTGAAAACTTAATAATAAAAAGTGGAGAAATATTGTAATCCACTGATAGCGGTAGGTGAAAACTTAACAATAGAAAGTGGAGAAATATTGTAATCCACTGATAGCGGTAGGTGAAAACTTAACAATAGAAAGTGGAGAAATATTGTAATCCACTGATAGCGGTAGGTGAAAACTTACCAATAGAAAGTGGAGAAATATTGTAATCCACTGATAGCGGTAGGTGAAAACTTAACAATAGAAAGTGGAGAAATATTGTAATCCACTGATAGCGGTAGGTGAAAACTTAACAATAGAAAGTGGAGAAATATTGTAATCCACTGATAGCGGTAGGTGAAAACTTAACAATAGAAAGTGGAGAAATATTGTAATCTACGGTTTAGGGTTGGTTATGGTGTTACACCACTTTCAACAATATTTCGTCACATCATGGCGGTCAGTTTTATTGGTAGAGAAAACTGGAGTACCCAGATAAAACTACCGATCTTGCCGCAAGTCACTGACAAACTTTATCACATAATGTTGTATCTATTACACCTCGCCTGAACAAAATTAGTGATGATAGGCACTGATTACATAGGTAATTGTAATTGTAAATCCACTGATTACATAGGTAATTGTAAATCCACTGATTACATAGGTAATTGTAATTCCACTGATTACATAGGTAATTGTAAATCCACTGATTACATAGGTAATTGTAAATCCACTGATTACATAGGTAATTGTAATTGTAAATCCACTGATTACATAGGTAATTGTAATTGTAAATCCACTGATTACATAGGTAATTGTAATTGTAAATCCACTGATTACATAGGTAATTGTAATTGTAAATCCACAGATTACATAGGTAATTGTAAATCCACTGATTACATAGGTAATTGTAATTGTAAATCCACTGATTACATAGGTAATTGTAAATCCACTGATTACATAGGTAATTGTAATTGTAAATCCACAGATTACATAGGTAATTGTAAATCCACAGATTACATAGGTAATTGTAATTGTAAATCTAACTACCATAAACCCAACCCTAAATTTTGAATAGTTAATCAAATAAAAAAATCTGTACAAAACCAGAGGCTCTCAAGAGCCTGTATCGTTCACCTGGTAATAAAAAAAACCAATTGGTCCTATGTAAAAACTATGTCCTGCGTCATCTTGGAATTACGATCAACATAAAAAACACAAAGTTTGTAAAGGACCTTCCAATGATTGATGCACAGTTTAGGTTCAATCAGTGCAATAGCTTCAGAGAAGAATATATTTCTGTATTTTCCCCATATGGTTCTGTGTTAATACTATGACCTGTGGTGGCAGCCATCTTGGATTTTCGATCGGCATAAAAAACAGAAACTTCCAATGATCATTCCTGGGCAGTTTGGTTTCAACTGTCCAAGTGGTTTCAGAGAAGAAGCATTTTGAAACATTTTCCCCATAGGGTCCAATGTTAAACTAAGTCCTGCCGTAGCCGCCATTTTGAATTTCATATCAGAATAAAAAACGTATATTTTGTAGAGGACCATTCAATGAACATTCATGTACAGTTTGGCTTTAATCATATTTGTAGTTTCTGAGAAGAAGGCATTTGAACATTTTCCCATAGGGTCCAATGTTAATCTATGTCCTGCGGTGGTGGCCATCTTGGATTTCCGATCGGCATAAAAAACACACACCTTGTAGAGGACCTTCCAATGATCATTCCTGGGCAGTTTGGTTTCAATTATCCAAGTGGTTTCAGAGAAGAAGCGTTTTGAAACATTTTTCCCATAGGGTCCAATGTTAAACTAAGTCCTGCCGTAGCCGCCATTTTGAATTTCATATCGGAACAAAAAACGTAAAGTTTGTAGAGGACCATCCAATGTACACACATATGGACAGTTTGGCTTTAATCATATTTGTAGTTTCTGAGAAGAAGGCATTTGAACATTTTCCCATAGGGTTCAATGTTAATCTATGTCCTGCGGTGGTGGCCATCTTGAATTTTCGATCAGCATAAAAAAACAGAAACTTTGTAGAGGACCTTCCAATGATCATTCCTGGGCAGTTTGGATTCAATTGTCCAAGTGGTTTCAGAGAAGAAGCGTTTTGAAACATTTTTCCCATAGGGTCCAATGTTAAACTAAGTCCTGCCGTAGCCGCCATTTTGAATTTCATATCGGAACAAAAAACGTAAAGTTTGTAGAGGACCATCCAATGAACATTCATGTACAGTTTGGCTTTAATAATATTTGTAGTTTCTGAGAAGAAGGCATTTGAACATTTTCCCATAGGGTCCAATGTTAATCTATGTATTGTGGTGGTGGCCATCTTGGATTTCCGATCGGCATAAAAAACATAAAATTTGTAGAGGACCTTCCAATGATCATTCCTGGGCAGTTTGGTTTCAACTGTTCTAGTGGTTTCAGAGAAGAAGCGTTTTCAAACATTTCCCCCATAGGGTCCAATGTTAAACTAAGTCCTGCCGTAGCCGCCATTTTGAATTTCATATCGGAACAAAAAACGTAAAGTTTGTAGAGGACCATCCAATGAACATTCTTGTACAGTTTGGCTTTAATCATATTTGTAGTTTCTGAGAAGAAGGCATTTGAACATTTTCCCATAGGGTCCAATGTTAATCTATGTCCTGCGGTGGTGGCCATCTTGGATTTCCGATCGGCATAAAAAACACACACCTTGTAGAGGACCTTCCAATGATCATTCCTGGGCAGTTTGGTTTCAATTATCCAAGTGGTTTCAGAGAAGAAACGTTTTGAAACATTTTTCCCATAGGGTCCAATGTTAAACTAAGTCCTGCCGTAGCCGCCATTTTGAATTTTATATCGGAACAAAAAACGCAAAGTTTGTAGAGGACCATCCAATGAACATTCATGTACAGTTTGGCTTTAATCATATTTGTAGTTTCTGAGAAGAAGGCATTTGAACATTTTCCCATAGGGTCCAATGTTAATCTATGTATTGCGGTGGTGGCCATCTTGAATTTCCGATCGGCATAAAAAAACAGAAACTTTGTAGAGGACCTTCCAATGATCATTCCTGGGCAGTTTGGTTTCAATTATCCAAGTGGTTTCAGAGAAGAAGCGTTTTGAAACATTTTTCCCATAGGGTCCAATGTTAAACTAAGTCCTGCCGTAGCCGCCATTTTGAATTTCATACCAGAACAAAAAACGTAAAGTTTGTAGAGGACCATCTAATGAACATTCATGTACAGTTTGGCTTTAATCATATTTGTAGTTTCTGAGTAGAAGGCATTTGAACATTTTCCCATAGGGTCCAATGTTAATCTATGTCCTGCGGTGGTGGCCATCTTGGATTTGCGATCGGCATAAAAAACATAAAATTTGTAGAGGACCTTCCAATGATCATTCCTAGGCAGTTTGGTTTCAATTATCTAAGTGGTTTCAGAGAAGAAGCGTTTTGAAACATTTTTCCCATAGGGTCCAATGTTAAACTAAGTCCTGCCGTAGCCGCCATTTTGAATTTCATACCAGAATAAAAAACGTAAAGTTTGTAGAGGACCATCTAATGAACATTCATGTACAGTTTGGCTTTAATCATATTTGTAGTTTCTGAGTAGAAGGCATTTGAATATTTTCCCATAGGGTCCAATGTTAATCTGTCCTGCGGTGGCGGCCATCTTGGATTTCCGACCGGCATAAAAAACAAAAAAATTGTAGAGGACCTTCCAATGATCATTCCTGGGCAGTTTGGTTTCAACTGTCCAAGTGGTTTCAGAGAAGAAGCATTTTGAAACATTTTTCCCATAGGGTCCAATGTTAAACTAAGTCCTGCCGTAGCCGCCATTTTGAATTTCATATCGGAACAAAAAACCTTAAGATTGTAGAGGACCATCCAATGAACATTCATGTACAGTTTGGCTTTAATCATATTTGTAGTTTCTGAGAAGAAGGCATTTGAACATTTTCCCATAGGGTTCAATGTTAATCTATGTATTGCGGTGGTGGCCATCTTGGATTTCCGATTGGCATAAAAAACATAAAATTTGTAGAGGACCTTCCAATGATCATTCCTAGGCAGTTTGGTTTCAATTATCCAAGTGGTTTCAGAGAAGAAGCGTTTTGAAACATTTTTCCCATAGGGTCCAATGTTAAACTAAGTCCTGCCGTAGCCGCCATTTTGAATTTCATACCAGAACAAAAAACGTAAAGTTTGTAGAGGACCATCTAATGAACATTCATGTACAGTTTGGCTTTAATCATATTTGTGGTTTCTGAGTAGAAGGCATTTGAATATTTTCCCATAGGGTCCAATGTTAATCTATGTCCTGCGGTGGCGGCCATCTTGGATTTCCGACCGGCATAAAAAACCTTAAATTTGTAGAGGACCTTCCAATGATCATTCCTGGGCAGTTTGGTTTCAACTGTCCAAGTGGTTTCAGAGAAGAAGCATTTTGAAACATTTTCCCCATAGGGTCCAATGTTTAACTAAGTCCTGCCGTAGCCGCCATTTTGAATTTCATACCAGAACAAAAAACGTAAAGTTTGTAGAGGACCATCTAATGAACATTCATGTACAGTTTGGCTTTAATCATATTTGTAGTTTCTGAGTAGAAGGCATTTGAATATTTTCCCATAGGGTCCAATGTTAATCTATGTATTGCGGTGGCGGCCATCTTGGATTTCTGACCGGCATAAAAAACGGAAAATTTGTAGAGGACCTTCCAATGATCATTCCTGGGCAGTTTGGTTTCAACTGTCCAAGTGGTTTCAGAGAAGAAGCATTTTGAAACATTTTTCCCATAGGGTCCAATGTTAAACTAAGTCCTGCCGTAGCCGCCATTTTGAATTTCATATCGGAACAAAAAACCTTAAGATTGTAGAGGACCATCCAATGAACATTCATGTACAGTTTGGCTTTAATAATATTTGTAGTTTCTGAGAAGAAGGCATTTGAACATTTTCCCATAGGGTCCAATGTTAATCTATGTATTGCGGTGGCGGCCATCTTGGATTTCCGACCGGCATAAAAAACATAAAATTTGTAGAGGACCTTCCAATGATCATTCCTAGGCAGTTTGGTTTCAATTATTCAAGTGGTTTCAGAGAAGAAGCGTTTTGAAACATTTTTCCCATAGGGTTCAATGTTAAACTAAGTCCTGCCGTAGCCGCCATTTTGAATTTCATACCGGAACAAAAAACGTAAAGTTTGTAGAGGACCATCTAATGAACATTCATGTACAGTTTGGCTTTAATCATATTTGTAGTTTCTGAGTAGAAGGCATTTGAATATTTTCCCATAGGGTCCAATGTTAATCTATGTCCTGCGGTGGCGGCCATCTTGGATTTCCGACCGGCATAAAAAACAGAAAATTTGTAGAGGACCTTCCAATGATCATTCCTGGGCAGTTTGGTTTCAACTGTCCAAGTGGTTTCAGAGAAGAAGCATTTTGAAACATTTTTCCCATAGGGTCCAATGTTAAACTAAGTCCTGCCGTAGCCGCCATTTTGAATTTCATATCGGAACAAAAAACCTTAAGATTGTAGAGGACCATCCAATGAACATTCATGTACAGTTTGGCTTTAATAATATTTGTAGTTTCTGAGAAGAAGGCATTTGAACATTTTCCCATAGGGTCCAATGTTAATCTATGTATTGCGGTGGCGGCCATCTTGGATTTCCGACCGGCATAAAAAACAGAAAATTTGTAGAGGACCTTCCAATGATCATTCCTGGGTAGTTTGGTTTCAACTGTCCAAGTGGTTTCAGAGAAGAAGCATTTTGAAACATTTTTCCCATAGGGTCCAATGTT
Organism: Bathymodiolus brooksi; assembly: GCA_963680875.1. NCBI lineage: Eukaryota > Metazoa > Mollusca > Bivalvia > Mytilida > Modiolidae > Bathymodiolus > Bathymodiolus brooksi. The sequence continues at coordinate 31,559,764 of OY804584.1, forward strand.
AAACTAAGTCCTGCCGTAGCCGCCATTTTGAATTTCATATCGGAACAAAAAACCTTAAGATTGTAGAGGACCATCCAATGAACATTCATGTACAGTTTGGCTTTAACAATATTTGTAGTTTCTGAGAAGAAGGCATTTGAACATTTTCCCATAGGGTCCAATGTTAATCTATGTCCTGCGGTGGCGGCCATCTTGGATTTCCGACCGGCATAAAAAACATAAAATTTGTAGAGGACCTTCCAATGATCATTCCTGGGCAGTTTGGTTTCAACTGTCCAAGTGGTTTCAGAGAAGAAGCATTTTGAAACATTTTTCCCATAGGGTCCAATGTTAAACTAAGTCCTGCCGTAGCCGCCATTTTGAATTTCATATCGGAACAAAAAACCTTAAGATTGTAGAGGACCATCCAATGAACATTCATGTACAGTTTGGCTTTAATCATATTTGTAGTTTCTGAGAAGAAGGCATTTGAACATTTTCCCATAGGGTCCAATGTTAATCTATGTCCTGCGATGGCGGCCATCTTGGATTTCCGATCGGCATAAAAAACAGTAACTTGGTAAAGGATATTCCAATGATCATTCCTTTACAGTTTGGGTTCAGTCAGTTCATTAGTTTCGGAGAAGAAGATCTTTGAAATTTCAGCCAATCAGAGCATATTATTGGCCCTGGCAGCCATATTGAATATCCGACTGGAACGAAAAACAGTAACTTTGTAGAGGACCATCCAAGGAACATTCCTGCTAAGTTCGGTTCCAATCGGCCAAGTGGTTTCGGAGAAGAAGCTTGAAATGTGAAAAGTTTACAGACGACAGACGACAGACGACAGACGACGTACGCCAAGTGATGGCAATAGTTCACCTGGACCTTTGGTCCAGGTGAACTAATAAAAATCTTAAAAACTTGGGTGTGGGGTCAGCTTTGTAGACATATGTGTACACGACTTTTCTTCTCTCTTTTTTTATTGATTAAACAGATTTAACTGAAATTTTAGATGAATACTCCTATTGACAGGCAGTCACATTTACACATGTATCGGCTAAATCGACTCAGTTATCTGCTCTTGGCATTAATAAATTTTATTTTTTATTTTTAGTTTGCTGATTTTAATTATTCTGTACAGAAAAAAGTACTTTTCCCCATGTGTAAATTTAAATATTCATAATTTCACAGGAAATAGAAAATATTTTGTAACACTTGTTCAGAAAAATAAAAATTAAACGTACTTCAAAATGCATGTTTAAAACGAAAAACTAATAATTAAATAAACAAAACATTTTTAATTGACTCGTAAATCAATTTATTTTCAACATTTAAAGAACACATTAAAACCTGTCATTCTTTTATGCAAAATCTTCTCAGACTGTTATCCATTTGTATAATAATATAGTAATTTCGTAATTTTTTAATTCTCCGAATGATCTCTCCGATCATGCATGCAGTTAACAGCATATTCCATATCAACACGTATCTTGGTATATGTTTCTCAATAATTGGCAAAAATTTTCTTTTCAACATTTAAGCACAAAAACCAGTTAAAAGTCAAAATCGTCTCAGACTGGTACATTTGAATAACACAGACAATTAACTATTTGTTTAATTCCCCAAGTGATCTCTCAGAAAACATGCATGCAGCTGACAGCATATTCCATAACAACATTTTCTGATAATTGTTCTAAAAAATCAGCAAAAATTGTATAAACATTTAATCCAAAAAACAAACTTAAGTCAAAATCATCTGAGACTGCAACATTTGTATAATACAAATACCGTCAAACATGTATATAAAGGCCACCCAAGAGAGCCTGAAAATGTGGCCTTTATGAGCAGTTTCCATTTACATACAGGTTAAAATTATATGCAATATTCATTAATAGGGAAATTAAGACTGCCCTTTATAGACATTGGTTTGTTATATTGAGGTGCCCTTTATAGACATTGAATTGTTATATTGAGGTGTCCTTTATAGACATTGGTTTGTTATATTGAAGTGCCCTTTATAGACATTGGTTTGTTATATTGAGGTGCCCTTTAAGGCAGGTCTGAATATTTTTGCATACTTTTTTAATTCCCTAAATGATTTCTCTGAAAACATGCATGCAGCTGACAGCATATTCCATATCAACATGTACCGGTATCGGATAATCTTTCAAATAATCGGTAATAAATTTGATTACGACAGAAATGCTAAAAGGCTTGCTATGTTTGTTTTGTCAATTATCAAATGTCAAGTATTATGAAGAACTGTTTACCACGCACCGTGCGATTGGAAGGTATTATCTTGTCTTGTTCCTATTTGGACCTAAAGAAAATTGTTGTACACCTCGCCCTGATAAGATTTGAACTAACAACATCAGTGGTGATAGGCACTGACTGCATAGGTAGTTGTAAATCCAACTACCATACGATCACGGCTACGAGGGCCCCTCCTGCCTTTATGTAGTTCCCATAAAATTAATGGTTGCTTTGACAGAAAAACATTTTCATGAAATATTCAAAGTCAAAAACAGCAATAATCCCTTCAAGATAGGTGTGATTGAAATGCTATAATGATATGTGATTCTCTATGTAGTAACAAGCAGGCACACTGTAATTTAGGAATTCCCTTTTAAAATATAGGACGAGTTGCATGAAGACCCCCTCATAATAATTTATTTTTATTCTTGGAAATGACTCTTCTGACCCCCAATAAACAACTTTATTCTTGGAAATGACCCTTTTGACCCCTCATAAACAATTTTATATTTGGAAATTAGGAAACTATTTCTGAAACATCAGAACATACATATGGGCAATGTTTCTCATCTGCACAATATAACTTTAAAAGCAATAAATATGAAAAAAGGGGGGCTTTACAAGTACACATATTTAGTGTAAATAATTAAAATTTCTATTTTTAGGGACTGGTCCACAAGGTATCCATTATGAAATTACATCATATATTATATAATATCATTAATGGGTAGGTGGTTTGCATAAAAAGAAAAAAAAAAAGACAATAAATGATTCATAAAATAACAAAAAAAATATGTTTGCTCCAGGGCCAAGCTTCAACAGTAACAAACGGCATATGAATTTAATTCCGATATAAGCTTGTGTAATATATTGTTTCTTTGAAATCTTCTGCCAAATTATTTTATTCGTTAATTGTTAATTAACAATAGTATATTTCTTTATAAATACAACTAATGCTATGAGGATGAGAATGGGTTACCATAATATAAAAAAATTCATGGTAAATTTTTGCTTAAAATCACAGTAACGAAATATTTTTAATTATTATTATTATGATGCCAACAGTAGCTCGGAAAAAAATCCTGTTTGCAGTCTTCGTCTTAATTTTTTCCACCTACTTGCCCGATAGCCAAATTTAGAAAAAAAAATTTAATTAGGCCAAAAAAATATGTGTGTTTACAGTCACCCATCGGCAATTATTCGACCCTAATTTTTGCTAGCGACCCTATAAATATTTACAAAGAATTCGGATAACCATTTTTGTTGTTTAATCAGCAGCAATGTTTTATTTATTCAACCGCTAGCTTTTTGTCGAAATTGAGAACCAAGAAGGTAGAAAAACTGTAACTCATCATAAAACAGCTTCAACAAATGACGGCTTACCAGAAATTTCGAAAATGAAAATACCGGAATCGGATTTAGGAACGACTATTTCCGGTTTTGCCGATAGTAAAAAAAAAAAATTAATGCCGAATGACCGACCCTAGATTTTTTTTGACATGTGACAGTAAACACACATATTTTTTTCGGCCTTATTCAAACAAATTCTTTCATAATTTTCACTTGTCCAAATCCAGTTTTACTTGTCCTGGGCTTCGGGCAAGTGCAATAGAAAAAAACCGCTTCACAGTAAAGAATATTCCCACCCTCATATTATCATTATAAAATAATCAATATGTCTGGGGAAAACTGTTCCAAATTGAACTGCAAGAGAAAAAAAACCACATACAGTAAATATACTGGTATGCAATGTAACTACCTACTGGTGAGTTCCTGTGTTACACCCAATTTATAACTACTGGTTAATTCTGTGTACCTAAATTAACTTAACTCGCATACAAAGATTATGGGACTTTTATGAAAGACAAGAGGTTGGCAAGTACCCTTCATTTGACATGAAGGGTGATTCAAACTAGAGGCTCAGTGTGCTGAGCCTGTGTCGCTCACCTTTCATTCTGCTTTGAGGAAACTTTATACAGAACCTTCCATGGTGCTTCCTACCAAGTTTCGGTTCATTTGGCCAAGCAGTTTCAGAGAAGAATATTTTTTAGAATCAGAAACAAGAATTGCCTGTGGTGGCCATGTTTTTAACAGATCGCAACGAAATGAGCAATCTTTATAGAGGACCTTCCAAAGATACTTCCTACCAAGTTTCGGTTCATTTGGCCAAGCGGCGGCTCCAGAGGAAAAGATTTAAAAAAAATTGACCAATCAGAAACAAGAATTGCCTATGGTGGCCATGTTTGTTAATGGATCGGGACAAAATGAGCAAATTTTATAGGGGACCTTCCATAGATGTTTCCTACCAAGTTTCAGTTCATTTGGCTTAGGGGTTTCAGAGGAGAAGATTAAAATGTGAAAAGTTAACAGACGACGGATGCCAAGTGTTGGCAAAAGCTCACATCGCCTTTGGCAAGGTGAGCTAATAAAAGGTAAGTAAGTGTGGCAAAACTTTGCGCTAGATGGAAAATGACGACAACAACACGACCATATCATAATATACCCACCCCTATCAAAAGTGGGGGACAAAACTATGTTTTTGTTCCCTCAATTTTTTGTACAACAATTTAGAAAAAGCTGAATTTATAGCATTGAAGCCAAAAAGTTTTAATACATCAAGAGGCTTCCCCCACTTTCTGATCTGCTCCTATGCCTCTGATATGGATGCATAAAATTTTGCGATCATAAAAAAGCCATTTACCCCTTTTCTGTTGACACAAGTTGTTGTCCTTTCAGCTACACCCACACCACAATTGTCGCCATTTCTGTTGAACTTTGACAAACTACAAGGGCCAGAGGACGTATTCCAAAAATAGCAGGGTTCTGGATCACAGTTTTGAGTTTCACTCAGGTGTGGACATTGTCTGCCATTAGTTCCAGGGGGAGTTAACTCCTTTCTAATTCTATATCTCTGACCTGAAAACAAAAAGATGGAATCAAAAATAAAATAGCTTTACAGATCAATTGATCACTTCTAATGTTTCTGTTCCTTATATATGATAGACTCAGATTGACGTTCAATACTCAAATCCATGTCCGATTTCTATGTCAAAGACATCTGTACCTCAGATCTATATCCCTTTTTCAAATTCTCAAATCGATTAGAGTTCTCCCAAAGATATTTAAATTATTTTGCTTTCAAATTTTTTGAAATTGAATGTACCCGATGGAGGTTATTCCAGATTATTTGTGTGAACTAAATGAGATATTTATGTTTTTATTGAAATGTAATTAAACTTTAAATGAACTGACAAACTGTCAATTTTCAAAGACTTTATTTTTCTTCTATGGTCTTCAAATTTAAAAAGAAATACTAGAAGTTGATTGAATGTGTAGCTTAAATTTCATCACATTCAGATATTTTTATGAAAAATCTCAGGGACTAGAATATTACTAGTAGCAAAAAACAGTGTTCCCACAGAAAGCCCCTGTTCGTTAGCAAATACATAGTAACCATTTTAGACGTTTATAATTGTTTTACTTGTATAGTATCGTTATACCGTAACGATCCAACACCCCGTAAGATTGATCGTTGACTGGTTTTTCAGACGTTGTATATATATATATATATATATATATATATTAATTATTAGTATTTTTTTCGCAAGAACAAGGATTATCAGGTCCATATCAGATGAGCTCGAAGAGCAAATTTGATATGGACCTGATAATCCTTGTCCAGCGAAAAAAAATACTGATAATTTTTTTATTGGTAATTTCACAATTTTAACACAGCTTTGTGATTGTTTTGCTGTGTTTTAATCTTTTTTTTAATGAAAGGTTTAGTCATGTCACATTAGACCATGCATGACAAATGACCAACAGCTGATAATCTCTAGTATCAACGTTGTTACTAAATTTATCGGGTAGTAAAGATCAAAGGAAACTGTAACAAATTACCGATAAATATTATTAAATGAAAGAATTTTAATTATTTGAAAACTATACAAAAAAAAAATATATATATATAAAATAAATAAATACATACAAAAAAAAAAAAAAAAAAAAAAAAAAAAAAAAAATTAAATTGAAATTGAAATTGAAATATCAAAAATAAAAAATTGGTTTTTTTTTTAATTAGAAAAAAAAAAAAAATGAGTTCAAATCCCGTCGAGGGAAGAACAAAAATTTGACAGCTCTGAAATCAAATTCTAACACTGTTTGGTTTAATTTTCAGAGTATATATATATATATATATATATAAACGACAACAACACAAAACTTGATTTTTTTTTCGGGAAAAGTTCATCTGACATTTATTCATGGTAGGTTCTTGAGTAATATTAGCCATGTCTAAAAATCACAAAATTTCATAAGCAGCATGTGTGCACTATGGTTAAATCAAAACCGTTTGTTTAATTATCACAGAAATTCCCCCTGGGTTATATTTAATAGGAAAATAAGATGGAATCCTAGTCAAGAATTTTGTATTCTTTATCTACATAAACACAATTATGATAAAAGTTAACTTAGTATCATGTCAGATCATCTTGGAACCTAACAAGAACATTATTCAGAGTTTTGTTATATTTTCTACATCTATATAGACGTGACCTATGTGTGTATTCTTGTTTACATGGCAGAAATTAAATGAATGCATGTCATGTCAATGTTGGTGATAAGTCAAAAACCAATGGGATAAAACTTCCCAAAAAATACGAGATGATAATGATATATTTTTTCCTTTCAATACTGGAGGTTGTCATGACCGTGATCGTATAGTAGTTGGATTTACAACTAAATATGCAATCAGTGTCTATCACCACTAACGTTGTGAGTTGGAATCCAAGTCAGGTGAGGTGTACTTGATACAACATTATGTGATGAAGTTTGTCAGTGACTTGCGACAGGTCTGTGATTTTCTCCGGGTACTCTCGTTTCCTCCACTAATAAAACTGACTGCCTCAATATAACAGAAATATTGTTGAAAGTGGCATTAAACACCATAACCCTAAACCCTCAATAATAAATATATCTAATAAACCATGTCAAAATATATAATATGACACACTTCCAATATTACTTCAAAAATTGTGCAAATTAAAGAATTAAAGGATGTAATGTGCTATATCTGGCTAGATAAGTGGTGAACAATCATCAATAATTTATTGATAGCAGGGATAGCAGATATTGATAACACTACTGCCATTGAGAAACAAATACAAAATGTATCTAATTGACTAGTCTGACCCATTGACTAGAACTTATTATATTTGTGACAGAATAAACAGTATACATTCTTTATAGTTGGCTGATTGATGAGTTACAGCCTGTATGATGCTGAGATTTGGGGAGGGGGGAGGGGTGTTTATATCGTGGTGGTAGGTTTTATTGGTGGAGGAAACTGGAGTACCAAGAGAAAAATACAGACCTGCCGAGAGTCACTGACAAACTTTATCACATATGCTGTTTGAGTATACCTCACCATGAGTGGGATTCAAATTCATAATGCTTGCAAATTCAACTACTATACGATAATGACCACTATTCATTATTGAAATTTACAGTTCCCAAATAATGTTATTATTAATAAAACTAAGGTTTTTCTTTCTCAGGCATAGGTGACCTTAGCTGATTTTAGCTATCCTGTTTATGTACTTTGGTTTTCGTGCTCACAAACACTTTTAAATTATTTGGCTTTACAGTCTTTTTGACCTTTATGAAGGTTAGCTATGTTTTTGACCTTTATGAAGGTTAGCTATGTTTTTGACCTTATGAAGGTTAGCTATGTTTTTGACCTTTATGAAGGTTAGCTATGTTTTTGACCTTATGAAGGTTAGCTATGTTTTTGACCTTTATGAAGGTTAGCTATGTTTTTGACCTTTATGAAGGTTAGCTATGTTTTTGACCTTATGAAGGTTAGCTATGTTTTTGACCTTTATGAAGGTTAGCTATGTTTTTGACCTTTATGAAGGTTAGCTATGTTTTTGACCTTATGAAGGTTAGCTATGTTTTTGACCTTTATGAAGGTTAGCTATGTTTTTGACCTTATGAAGGTTAGCTATGTTTTTGACCTTTATGAAGGTTAGCTATGTTTTTGACCTTTATGAAGGTTAGCTATGTTTTTGACCTTTATGAAGGTTAGCTATGTTTTTATTCGATCACTTTACAAAAGATATAACAAACAACAAAAATACTGATATAACTAAAATCTGCCTTAACACACCTCTAGACACATACAAATCTGAAATGAATAAAAGTATGATTGTGTTAGTGCAAAGCAAAATAATGTCTTATGAAATAATGTCCATTAGGACAACATTTCATAGATTTGTAATATGAAATGTTGTCCTAGTTTATGAAAAATTGTCCCTGTTGAGACAATATTCCACATGACATTTTGTCCCTGTTTAGAAGACACTTCATGGATATTCACTATGAAATTTGGTCTTTAAAAGGGAGATAATTTATGGACTAAATTTCATGTATGATTATCATGAAATGTTGTCCTTTCAAAGGAAATTATATTCAAGTCATTAAGAAGTTGATGTTTCATCCTTAGATTTATTTGATGTATCTTTACGAGAAATGTTTTTGCCCAACAGAACCGTCGATGACAACACAATTGAGGTCCTAGAGACTGATATTCCTGTAACTCTGCCTACAAAACGCTGTAGAAAAAAGGACAGGAAGAACAGCATTTTTTAATATTACTAGATACAACTATAAAAAATGTTGATAAATTTGTATGATATATTTACATTTCATTACTAAATTCTTTTCACATTCCATATTTTGTTGTATTTATTTCTATATTGTGCCATTTAAGTTTGGTAACATTTAATATTCAGAATTTCTCAAAAAGATTTCTTTAGTACATTTTCTCAATGGGTAAGTTTTCCATTTGTAGACATTATTTTACATGAAATATTGTCTATTGAATGGACAAAATTTTATAGCAGATGACATGTCCCGGAAAAATTTCATAATAAAATTTAATGAAATTTTGTCCATGGACGACATTTCCTATGAAATTTTGTCTCATGGGCACTATTTCATAGAGGACAATATTTTATGATACATTAGCCCTTACTTTTTTGACCCTCATAACTTAACGTTTATGTCTAAGTTCAGTTTCAGATCCAAGATGGCTGCATTTACTAAAATAGAACAGCATCAAATTCATGCAACTTCCACATTTTGTGGTTGAATTAGTCCATCAGCTCATAATTTACATTGTGTTTTAGGTACAATTGCTCTTAAATTGTTTTGGCTTTTTTTTTATAACTGCATTTTATTCTTTACAAGTGTTTGCAATATTTTTGTACCAGTGGAAGCAATATTCACTGGTTTCCTTCAATTAGCTTATCCATCAAAAATACATTATCAGATCATCAATGGTATTAAACATACAATGTCAATCTTAGCCTGGCATCATTTAGTTCAATATCATATTTACATAAAATAATGCATCCTAAATGAAAACCAGCATCATTGAGTTCAATATTATATTTACATAATATTATGCATCGTAAATGAAAACAAGATGACTTTTCTGACATTGCATGTAATTTGTGTAATTTTTTTTCAGTGTATTTAATTTCAATGTAATGGTACTCCAGTTTGTCATATACATTCTAGTTTTAATCAAATCTATTGTAAAAAAAAAAAAAAAAAAAAAAAAATTAAGTAAAAAAAAAAAAGAAAGTGCCCCCTGCTTCCAGCTCAAGTATATAGGGGCATAACTCCAGAATGGAAAAATCGGTAAAGTCCAAAATTGCACTTAGACTTCCTTTTACAGTCCCATGACCTTGGGTATAAATTTCAAATGATTTGCATAAGGGGAATTTTTGTGGATGGAGATGGTAAAACGTAATGTTACCGATGTCTAGCAGATCTGTATCCTAAATTCTCTTATGGGTGCCATATTGAATTACAATATAACTGTACCCCAGTCTACCATATACAATAAATATGGAAGAACGTGCCTAAAGGACATGGATACCCCCTCCCTCTCACTTTTTCCACCTCATGTATACAAGGGTATAACTCCTGAAAGGAAAAAGTGGTAAAGACAGAAATTTAATTTGGCCTTCTTTTTATGTATTTTGATTGATTGATGTTTAATGCCAGCTTTAGCCTTATGGATTTTGACCTTGTGTATAAATTTCAAATGATTTGTATATGGGGAAGTTATTTCAGCGGAAAGCAATTGCAGGATGAATGGACAGATGACATACAGACATCGGTAAAACTTAATACCCCCCCTGATGCCTTGCAGAGGGCATAAAAATATTACGTCATATCTTACAAATTATGTCGATAAATCAAATTCTGAAGTACGTAATCAATATAGTAATTATCTAATGTGATTTTCGTCTGACACATGTGCCTCATTGATGATCTGTGCTTTGTCTTCCTTTTTCCGAAGATCAAATGGTCAGATTTTTTAACTAATATATGCCATGATTTTTGTCCCAGAGATAATTAAATCTCGAGCTGTCTGGACTTCCGTAGACTGTGTCAGCTGGTCATAATCAAAATAATTACTGCTTTCATAATAATATATAAAATTACTTTATTCTCAGGAAAAAAAAGATATCAGTAATTTCTATAAATATAATAGCAGTCCTATTTTTGCCAGTCAATAAAATCAGTGGGTTCAAGGAAACAATATTTTTTCCATAGATCATTAATAATGAACAGATCGGAAAAATCATCCTCGAAATGTTACATTTATGGATGCACTGTCTACTGCTGATGACCACTGCAATTAATCCAATTGATTAGTGGGGTTCGTGTTACTCGATCTTTAGTTTTATGTGTATGTTTTTTAGATCCTTGTTTGTCCTTTTCCCTTTTTCGTGTGGTCATTGTGTTGTCTGTCGATTTCGATTGACGAAACTGATTACCCCTTTGGTATCTTCAAACTCTTCTTACCTGAATGTACCTATTGATTTGTAAAAACTCTAGAAGAATTTATTAATTTTTATGCAATTAATGCATGTTTACCTGAAAATACATATTAATTTCTAAAAACTCTGGGAGAATTAATTTATTTTCTACATTTCCTTTATAAAAAGTGACAGATTTTAACTTTGATCTGATTCATTTTGATCTCTAATGATACAGATATACTCTCTCTGTTATTGTTTTATCTGGGTCTCTTAAGTGTTTTTTTGTATAATGAATTATTTACTGACAGAGATATCTGATCTGTATCTCTGATTTATTGTGTATTTCGTTGTTTTAATGAGTTGTGTATCCCTTGATATTTGATTTGTAGGGACATTTTATTGTCTTCATTTTAGTTTTCATTATATTCAGCTTTGGCAACCTAGAAATATAGTAAAATCTCTTTATCCTGAAGACGAATATGTCGTTTCCTTTGATACAAAAGAAATGTTAGAGAATACCGAAGGGGCAATCAAAAATGGACAATTCAGAGAAACTGGCATCATAGAGTACAACTAGAAGTAGAGATTTCATTCGTTCGTAGTTACTTTCATTTCATCCATTTTCGTATATTAAACTGTCTAGTTTTCTTAACATTTACCTGTGGTTGTTTTTGTCAGAAATGTGATGTAGGACACAATGACAGTATTTGTAGGACACAATGATGACAGTATTTGTAGGACACAATGATGACATATTTGTAGGACACAATGATGACAGTATTTGTAGGACACAATGATGACAGTATTTGTAGGACACAATGATGACAGTATTTGTAGGACACAATGATGACATATTTGTAGGACACAATGATGACAGTATTTGTAGGACACAATGATGACAGTATTTGTAGGACACAATGATGACAGTATTTGTAGGACACAATGATGACAGTATTTCTAAGATTACTTCACCTATATTATTTTTTCTTGACTTACATTAATGATCACCACCAATGTTTGTCAGTTCTATTCCTATGTACTCAATGTACAATTTTCTCCACAAATAAAACCGATGCCATGAGATGACAAAAATATTACTCAGACAAAGTAGCATTACCCCAAAAGACCCATAAAGTCATTGCCTCTAAAACTCTTTGTACATGTTTAAACCTCATTATTTATGCAGAGGTGGCTGTTCTAAAAATAGATTATGAACCTTTTTCATGGTGTACAGTAAAATCGTTCCAAACCAAACCCTGAATGCACCGGAATTCTGTACAAATCGAACATTAAATCAAGTCCCAAATTGATGAATTCTTTGTTAAAATAACTTGCATAAACTGAACACCTGTCTATAGTGAACACAAAAATTGTTAACAAGGAGGTTTCAGTTTAGATTCGATCCCCGATCCTCTCACATTGTAAGCCACCACTCTACCAACTGAGCTAAAGGAGATCTCCACTAACACAGTTAGTAGAGGTGGCTATGAACCTACTATGGTTCCTACAACCTTAAGTAGGGGAGTGTTCATGTTACAGCAGAGGTGGCTATGAACCTACTATGGTTCCTACAACCTTAAGTAAGGGAGTGTTCATGTTACAGCAGAGGTGGCTATGAACCTACTATGGTTCCTACAACCTTAAGTAGGGGAGTGTTCATGTTACAGCAGAGGTGGCTATGAGCCTACTATGGTTCCTACAACCTTAAGTAGGGGAGTGTTCATGTTACAGTAGAGGTGGCTATGAACCTACTATGGTTCCTACAACCTTAAGTAGGGGAGTGTTCATGTTACAGTAGAGGTGGCTATGAACCTACTATGGTTCCTACAACCTTAAGTAGGGGAGTGTTCATGTTACAGTAGAGGTGGCTATGAACCTACTATGGTTCCTACAACCTTAAGTAGGGGAGTGTTCATGTTACAGTAGAGGTGGCTATGAACCTACTAAGGTTCCTACAACCTTAAGTAGGGGAGTGTTCATGTTACAGTAGAGGTGGCTATGAACCTACTATGGTTCCTACAACCTTAAGTAGGGGAGTGTTCATGTTACAGCAGAGGTGGCTATGAACCTACTATGGTTCCTACAACCTTAAGTAGGGGAGTGTTCTCATTACAGTAGAGGTGGCTATGAACATACTATGGTTCCTACAACCTTAAGTAGGGGAGTGTTCATGTTACAGCAGAGGTGGCTATGAACCTACTATGGTTCCTACAACCTTAAGTAGGGGAGTGTTCATGTTACAGCAGAGGTGGCTATGAACCTACTATGGTTCCTACAACCTTAAGTAGGGGAGTGTTCATGTTACAGCAGAGGTGGCTATGAACCTACTATGGTTCCTACAACCTTAAGTAGGGGAGTGTTCATGTTACAGCAGAGGTGGCTATCAACCTACTATGGTTCCTACAACCTTAAGTAGGGGAGTGTTCATGTTACAGCAGAGGTGGCTATGAACCTACTATGGTTCCTAGAACCTTAAGTAGGGGAGTGTTCATGTTACAGCAGAGGTGGCTATGAACCTACTATGGTTCCTAGAACCTTAAGTAGGGGAGTGTTCATGTTACAGCAGAGGTGGCTATGAACCTACTATGGTTCCTACAACCTTAAGTAGGGGAGTGTTCCCGTTACAGTAGAGGTGGCTATGAACCCACTATGGTTCCTACAACCTTAATTAGGGGAGTGTTCTCATTACAGTAGAGGTGGCTATGAACCTACTATGGTTCCTACAACCTTAAGTAGGGGAGTGTTCTCATTACAGTAGAGGTGGCTATGAACCTACTATGGTTCCTACAACCTTATGTAGGGGAGTGTTCTCATTACACAGGTTTAACTGTAGTAGAATGGATTGTTTCCCTTTATAATATAACTTATTTAAAACAAACCTGTTTTCTGATTATTTCGTCTTTTCCTTGCATATTGATCACATTCTGTGACTTTACATTCCGTCCATTGTGTCCATAGTGACACTGTACAGTCCCAGTCACAGTCTGCTGAACAAAGTTGAGATATTTTTGGACGAGGGTTAGTACATCGTGAGTCTTCTACTGGTTTCTGATCTCCATTCTCTGTTAAAAACAAAATTAATTACAGTATCAAAGCACCAGCTAAATTTAGTTAACACACGTCATGGTCATTATCGTATTGAAGTTGAATTTACAACTACCTATGCAATCAGTGCCTATCACCACTAAAGTTGTGAGTTTGAATCCCGCTAAGGCGAGGTGTGCACAATACAACATTATGTGATAAAGTTTGTCAGTGACTTGCGACAGGTCGGTAGTTTTCTTCTGGTACTCCGATTTCATCCACCAATAAAACTGACCACCATGATGTAATTGAAATATTGTTGAAAGTGGCGTTAAACACCATAAACCACAATGCTATATCTCAGAAGTAGCATCATGTAAGATAATAATACACTAATTAAGACCTTGACCCACCTAAGCATTTGGATGAAAACAATGCAAACACTATTATCATGTTAAATCTTTTGAGATTGAACCATGTATGTATTACGTATTAAGTGTGGAATTGACGTAATCCATTATCAAGAGGTCATAAATTAGTATGTCATTGATTATATAATATAAATTGTTTTTCCAGAAACCTACATTTTATCAGAAGTATGTAATATATGTTAGCATTGTTATATTCATCATAGAAGCTGTAATAATTTTACACCATATTATTATTCCAGTAAGGCTATTTATAGGAACTATTTACTTTCAATTAGATTGTAATATACTGGATATAACCCACAATGTTTCACGCTGCTCGAGGTGAACATGTTAGCCATTACATCACCAAGGCAATGCTACAAGACATGAGAAGGCTAACTAAAGAATCCAATTATCATATCATCACGATCATGATGCCCCCTAATTTTATTTCATGACTACATATTTTTGCTAATCTAACTAAATGGCTCATGGGTCATTTTACTTTCATGATTGGTATTGTTTCTGGTCGATATAACATACAATTAGAGGGTAAACTCAGTGATTTATTTTCACAGTATTTTCTTCCAGCAAAATGAACAAGTATAAATTGCTTGTGAATAATACATGGTTTGAAATAATAAGATAATATCGTTAAAAGTGTTTTACTAGAATATTTATCTCAGAGCAATATCGCATCAAATTCAATTTCAAGCAAAACATATCCAAGGACAGAATATTTATCTGCGGTTTGTCAATGCAACAATAATGACGTCACATAGTTACACATAGAAATCAACAGTAATATCTATTTCACTCTAATTTCGACTTATAACAGATATTAACGAGTGTAAAGGGGCCGTTGTGGTGGTGATCATATGGTAGTTGGATATACAACTACCTGTGCAATCAGTGCCCATCACCACTAAACTTTATGCGATAACGTTCGTCAATGACTTGCGGCAGGTCGGTGGTTTTCTCCGGGAACTAGTTTCCTCCACCAATATAACTGACCACCACAATAAAACTGACCACCACAATAAAACTGACCACCACAATATTACTGACCACCACAATATAACTGACCACCACAATATAACTGACCACCACAATAAAACTGACCACCACAATATAACTGACCACCACGATATAACTGACCACCACAATATAACTGACCACCACAATATAACTGACCACCACAATATTACTGACCACCACAATATAACTGACCACCACAATATTACTGAAATATTGCTGAAAGTGACATTAAACACCATAACCTTAACCCCTACCATGTGTAAAGATCAAAGTGAAAATTTACAAATAATTGACAATGGTATATATATACTAAAAACAAATAGTTGTAAAACATCTTTTATCCCCATTCCCTCTCTCCTCGGGGGTCATGGTAGTGATCATATGGTAGTTGGATTCACAGCTACCTGTGCAATCAGTGCCTATCACCAATTTCTTAGTGACTTACGGTAGGTCAGTGGTTTTCTCATGTTTCCTCCACCAATAAAACTGATCACCATAATATAACTGAAATTTTGTTGAAAGTGGTGTTAAACACCATAACCCTGCCCCACCCTCCCTCCTCCCCAATTAGATGATTCATTTATAGTAATTCTACCATTTTCTTCCACACAGATTGCCTTCCGATGTTGTATTCCTCTGGTACACTGTAAACCACCATTTACAGGCATACAATTACTCCATCCAGATGTCAACCATTTATTTCTAAAAATAGAGAGAAAAAATGTTCCGATATATTTCCCAAAATCTTACAAAGATAAATGGTACATGTTGCTATGATAAATACAAAAAAGAGAAGAAAAGAAAATAGATGTCAAGGTCAAAAAGTGTGACTGAAATAAACCTATCTGACTTTATACATTACACATACATTATTGAGGTTCTGTACACCTCAATATCAGCTATGATAATTAAGCCTTGAAATATGGCAGAGGGTAAGGGTTATAGAATTTAATGCCACTTTCAAAAAATATTTCCGTTATATCATGGTGGCCAGTTCTATTGGTGGAGGAAACCGGAGAAAACCACCGACCTGTTGCAAGTCACTGACAAACTTTATCACATAATGTTGTATCAAGTACATGTCATGAGCGGGATTCAAGCTTTACAGAAAATAAATTTCATAAAAAAAGTCAATAACAGGTGATGGGTAAAAGTCACGATGATGTTGGGTTTTTTAAAATAAAATTGTTATTTTGTTTTCTTTTCATTTGTTTTTTTTTATTTGTTTGCTTTTGTTGTTGTTGATAAAATGTTAAATGTGAATAACTTTCCCTCATCACTGCTTTATACATAAATATAGGCTTAACTTTCCCCTTCTATTTCACCCATTGAACTTAAAAACAAAAATTCCACTTAGCCACTATACCAATTCATAGATACAGAATGTTTTCTCCCTATTGGACAAAGCATTCATCTTTCCTATAATTATGGGAATGTACACAATCAAAGACATTTTGTAAAATTTTTCTCTCTTAAGAGCAAATTTAACGAGCTATACACGAGTCTACTAAAGAATGCTATGATCATATACATGATGGATTCCATTATAATTAGCTACAAGCCTCTTCTCTCTATGGGAATATGCCACTTGTTATTCTGTGTAACAAGAAAATAAGTACCTCTAGCTGGTAAATGACGTCTTGTGTTTCTACTCATTCAATATTGATCAATGTTGCCTCGTGTAATATGCCGGAAGACCAATCACGATCAACTTTAAACATTTATCAACCTTATAGATATTGACCCAGTGAAAACTGAGATACATATGTAAGACTCAGATCGATGTCCAGTCTCTAATCGGCGTCCAATCCTCAAATATATGGTCGTTTTTCACTTTCTCAAATCGACGTCCAATACTTCAATCATTGACGTCGCATCTGTTAAGGAATTTTTTTGAAGCAATGATGGAGAAGGGACAAGACCAGATTCCAGATGAGGGTTTCTTGATGACAAAAATGCCTAGGTATTATATAGTTACTGTAGATAAAATCCTATTGTGTTTAGGAGTACTTCTACTTTAGCGGACCCTAACCCTAACCTTAATCCTAAGCCTTAACCTTAACCCTAACCCTAACCCTAGCCCTAAACTTAGCCTTAACCCTAACCTTAATATTAAAGAATGGGAAAATGCTTAAAAAACACCAAAAAAAAAAAAAACATTAAAAAAACAACTGTCATTACAATTATATTTGATGGCAAACTTTGATCGTGTAAACGGGCCTATAGATATGAGAGTTTGGAAAGGACGTTGATTTGAGAATATCCTAAAATTGGACCGTGATTTGAGATAATGATGGCAGTGGATGCCGATTTGAGGAATGGACGTCGCTCTGAATCTATCACATATATACTTTGGGGCAACAGGACTTTCTATAACCTTATATAGGTCAAATTACTCATAAATAATTCAGCAAATCTTTGCCGATTTTTTATCGTTTGTTTGGATGTGTATTCCGTTGGAGATTTAGTTATCAAGAGGAGATGGTTGGAATCCACGTAAACCGGTTTAACCCTGCCACATTTTTGTGCCTGTCCCAAGCCAGGACAAATGTTGTTGTCCCCCATTTTTCGTATTCAGCAAGTAAAGGTTTTATGGTGTTTAACACCACTTTCAACAATATTTCAGTTATATTGTGGCAGTAGTGAGTTAAGGTGAGAGGCGATTGTTCGCTTGGTTGATAATACAGATATTAGGGGAATTGTTGACCATCACTGCCTAAACTTTTTTTTCATAATTCAAATAACTTGTATTAGGTCCATGGGTATATAATGCGTCTTTCAACAGCTAGTATTTCATTTATATCGTGATGGTCAGTTTCATTTAGGAAGGAAATCAGATTATCCAGCAAAAATGTCGACTTTAGCAGCAAGTCACTGACAAACATTGACCTTAACAAAAAGTCACTGACAATCTTTAACTTTAAGTGCAAGTCACTGACGAACTTTATCACAAAATGTTGTATCAAGCACACTCTGTCATTTGTAGGTGTAACAGTAAGATAAGTTCTGGTGTGAAATTGGTCTGGTCAGACTAAATTAACTTGTCAAATAAGTCCATGGACTATATTTACTAGGAAGAAATGTCCCATAGACTATTTCAACATGGGAAATTACTTTAAAGGACATATTTTAAACTAGGAAAATTTGAAACCTTGTATTTATTTAACTAGAAATTTTGGTTCATTCAGACTTATTTTACTAGAAATATTGGTCCATCCAGACTTGCTTTACAACAGTGTTCTAGCTAGGATTTCAAAAGGGCAGGGTGCTACTTCTGTAACAAGGATAACTTTATTGCTTACAGAGGAGCCTAAGTCACCACTTAACATGCTTAAGTAATGGTAGGCACTAATTGAATACATGTGTACATTAATAGGTCATTAGTCTTTCTGCACTAAGATTTTTTCCTGTACATTTCATATAAAACCTTGTGTCATTTCTTACTCAATTTTCATGAAATTTTCAGCATTAAAAGCAGAAATAAATATAGTTTCTTCTTCTTATATTTCACATATATATAATTTTATATCAGAGATAAATGTGATGTCAAAAATTTACATTTGTTTTTAAATCATAGTTTTTCATTTACTGATATTTTTATACAACTGTTAAATTTGCATTTAAATGCCATAAAAATGGTTTTCGATGACATTTTAATTTTTTAATCAACAGCTTTTAAAACCTCCCCAACCTCCACCCCCTGTAAATCTATATTTATATCGTACCGTGGACAATTCTGTAATCTATCAGGAGTCCCCTGAACTTCTGTAGTCTGTATTAAAGGAGGGCACAGACGACCCATTCCACGAGGTAACTTCTTTACTGATCGTTCGCGTCTCAATAATCCAGATTTTGTCCAACCTGACTCTAACAGACAACTACTGTTAAGCAGGTTCCATTCTGACCACACAGAGACTTCACAGTCTTGGGGAATGATGCAGGATTGATGATCTGAGATACTTTTTCCGTGAAGGTTTACATGATTTCTACAATTTCTGAAAAATACAAAAATATTTTCATTAAATTGTTTTTAGCATATTAATTCATTTTAAGTGTTCTATTTTCTGATATTAAAATATGGTTAGGGTGTTGGTATTTAACACCACTTTCAACAATATTTCAGTTATATCGTGGCGGTCAGTTTTATTGGTGGAGGAAACCGATGTACCCGGAGTAAACCATCAACCTGTCGCAAGTCACTGACAAACTTGATTGCATAATGCTGTATTCTCAAAAACACTAAAACTGGCCGCCATGATATAGCTGAAATATTGCTGAAAGTGGTGTTAAACACCAAAAAATCAATCATATAATGCAATATTTGTTCCAGTCTGTCAGTGGGGAGAAATTCTCATTTTATCACAGGAACATGTAAATTAATTCATTGTTTATTTCAACTTGAAAGGATATGATGAAAAAAAAACACTCTTGTTGAGCCTCATAAATAGACTGTATTTATTTCAACTTGACGATGAATGCTATAGAAACCGACCTTATTGAGCCCTCTTAAGTAGACTGTATTTATTTCAACTTGAAAGATTAATGCTAAAAACACCCTTATTAAGCCCCATCAGTAGACTGATGAAAAATGAATGCTATATAAATCCAACCTTATTGGACCCTCTAAGAAGACTATAATTATATTAGATTAATGCTATAAAAAAAATCCACCCTTATGGATCCCCCAAGGTAGACTATAACAAAACCACCCTTATGGAGCCCTCTAAATAGACTAAAAGATTAATGCTATAAAACAGCACCCTTATTGAGCCCCTCTAAGTATACTAAAAGATTAATGCTATTAAAAAACACCCTTATGGAGCCCTCTAAGTAGAATATATATTAGATTAATGCTATAAGAAACCACCCTTATTGAGCCCCTTTAAGTAGACTGTATATAGATAATTTACAACATTTACTGTTAGTTGTCTTGGACATTTAATGTCTTGTACAGTATTATATTATCTACTGTCAAAACTCATCAAATAAATAACACTAAACCTTAATGAGCCTCATGTGTACACCTAATTACTTATAGTACCCTTCATTACTACAAGTATGATTGGTTGAGGAGTGTCATGTGACATTTGAATAAAAAACACCTTTCTCCTGAGTGAGGGAGTGACTGATTGTTACTTAACGCCAAGTGAGCAATTTTTCAGCTATATCATGATTGGAACGAGTTACATTCGATGAGATGATAATGATGTCTACTTTGTACCAACATGCTGAATTAGATCTTTATAGCGCTAGTTCAGTGAAACAACGGTCCGTTGGGAGACATATTGCTTCACTCAGACACACTATCCTGGTTCCAAGTCAACCTGTCTTTGCTCTTACTCCTTAAAGCTCCATGCTTAGTGAACAAGCAACAAATACCAATGTTATAATCTTTTTTTATCTGACCCGACCGGGGCTTGAACTCAGGATCTACCACACTCGCCTGTAATTATATACAGATGTATAAACTGATATATACAGTCAAACATGCCCATGCAGTCACCTCTATTAAGCAGTCATCTGTTTTAAAAGGTCACATTTTTCTTATCCTGTCATAGAAAATTTCATATGAATTGAACCTCTTTTGAGATCACCTGTCTTATAAGGTAACTTTTTCTATGTCCTAAAGGTGACCTCTTAATACAGGTTTGACTGTATACTTACACATGAAGTTTAGTAGCACCAATGGAATCTATACATTTAACACTACGTTTCTGATGACCAATCAAGGAATGAGATGGATAATTTTCGGGAATGATGAGCTCCATGGACACGCACGGCGACCATCGGTCTATAGATATATAATATATATGTGTACAATTAGCACACGGGTCTATTTCTGAAAATGGCGGACATTCCTTTCCGCCATAATCATTTGGAATGACTACACTCCTTGTTCGAGTTCGTGCGATTTTTTCACATGTATCACAGTTCGTCCATGGACTGTATGGCGTCACGATACAGTCCTGTTTACATTGTAAATCACAGCTTTTTTCAGTAATGGGTTTTGCTTTATAGCTTTCACATATGCTATCATCCTGTAGTTGTCCGTCTGCACTGAACACACATGTGACATTACGATATTGTACGCCCATTCCTTGGGCACATTTTTTAATCTTTGGTCTAAGCTGACACGCGCCGTATGTTTCTTTTGCCCACATGACTTCATAGTTATTTTCTTGACACTCTTTAAAACATGTTCGATGTTGTGACGGCCTTGCCAAATGTTGGCAGTTTTCATATTTGGTTAAGCTTAGATCTCCCCTACGATCCTCGTAAAAACACTGAACGTCACGAATCTGTTTACCGTTGTAGCCACACCCAGCTGCCTGACAATCACTCCAAGAACCTGAAAAAAAAATTATCAATAAAATCAAAGATAAAGCCAACAAGCTATAAATGTTAATCAAAGGGTTAGGGCTATGGTGTTTAACACCACTTTCAACAATATTTTAGATATATCGTGGTGGTCATTTTTCTTGGTGGAGGAAACCAGAGAAAACCACCGACCTTTCGCAAGTTGTTAGTCAAACAGTTTATCAAAACCATATAGGCTATAAAGCATACCCAAACCAGTTATTAATCATAAACAACGAAGTAATTATGCAGAATCAAACAGGTTTATATAGGTATACCAGATAGTAGCCCCTCCCCCACCCCCCCGAAAAAAAAGGTGTTTCCACTAACATTCTTGAAAAATCACATCTCTCATTTGCTCCCCTTAATTGACATGTCACAGCGTAGGAGATCTAAAGAAATTGAAATTCGGGTCACATACGAGGGACCCCATGTCACGAAAACTTAATGATATGCTAGGTTAGACAGGTTACGAATTACTTGCAGTAAACAAAGCAGTATTTAATTTTAAAATTTTAATACTTTAATACTCCTCTAATCGTCATTTTCATTGGACGGTAACATTGGGTCACCCACATCTGACCTGTAATGCAGTTTCCTCAGAACTCACCTGGAGCGACATATCAGTAAAGAGGAAAATGTGAGAGATCTGATTTTAACCAGACTGAAGAAGATAAGGCTGATCTTTATCGATGTTCCGTTCGTCTTTACGTCCAGTTGTTTGTAGGAGGGCTCATGTCTTATTTATGTTTTTTGTGTTTGCTTGCATATAGTGGTGTCCAACACATATTGTGTTGTGTTTTTGTTTTGTTTGTCTTCGTTTTGTGTACCCAATGTTGCCAGTATCTCTAGAATGTCCGTTTTTGATATTATTGCTCCTTCGGTATTCTCTAACCAGGGATGATACTGATTAGAAAAAAATAAACTGAGAATCAATGAAAAATAGCTCATGCCATCTACATCCACTTTCAAAAGACCCATTTTTGAACTCTTCTGACTGTGTTCTGTAACATTCATAATTGTTTAGTCGGAGGGAAATAGCTGATATCAGTTAAATAACTGAAAAATATCATCCCTGGCTAACGTTTACTTCCAAAGCTTTAATAAAAATGATTAAAAAACAGAATCTTTGTTTCATTTTATAGACCTCACAACAACTGACAGCTACAAGAACAAAGACTTAAGTTTATAACAACATAATTATTAACAGACTAGAAGGAATGAAATCCGTCACATTCAATACCTACAATATTGTCTACGATTAATTCACACGAGCATCGTTAATTTTTTTTCTCCAACCAATAAAAATCCAATAACTCAGCTGAGAGAGACTTTTTTGTTTTTATTTGATCCTCCATTAACTCGTTTGTTTTATAGAGAAGCATGTTTTGTATTAAAAGATCTTGTAGGTGTCTTATCACATTTGTTCACACCACAAAATAGCTGAAATACTGTTAAAGTTGGCATTAAACACCAATCAATCAATCCTCCATTAAAGATTACAAATGGAAGGCAGCAGATCAATATTATTTTCAGAGAATTTCTCAAATATAGAAAAGTTACTGTAATTCTATCTTCAAAATTTAGTTGAAAAAAATTTATCCATTTTTGTGTAAATTAAAATGAATAAAAATTTCAAAAAGTCTTACATATATTTTTCCTGTTTTCCTGGCATTTCTTGGACAATAAACCAAATAAATGACCAAATTACAAATATAAATACTGCCAAATACATGATTGAATTCTAAGAATTCTGGCAAATACATGACAAAATTTATACTGCCACTTACATGACAAATTTATACTGCCAATTACATGACAAAATTTATACTGCTAAATACATGACAAAATTTATCCTGCAAAAATACATGACAAAATTTATACTGCCATTAAATGACAAAATTTATACTGCTAAATACATGACAAAATTTATATTGCCAATTACATGACAAAATTTATACTGCCAAATACATGACAAAATTTATATTGCCAATTACATGACAAAATTTATACTGCTAAATACATGACAAAATTTACATTGCCAATTACATGACAAAATTTATACTGCTAAATACATGACAAAATTTATATTGCCAATTACATGACAAAATTTAGGTATTTAAACTGCCAAATACATGATAGAATCTAAGCATAACAAAATGTAAGATATTGACAAATACTTGACAAAATATATTCTGCCAAATACTTGACAAATTATATTTTGCCAAATACATGACAAAATATATTCTGCCAATACATGACAAAATTTAAGTTTAAATACTGCCCAAATACATGACAAAATTACAAGTCTACATGAAATACTGCCAAAATACATAACAGAAGGTAAGTACCAGTATAAAACATATATAATCACTAACATAATGTTATAATGATTGTTTTTTTCCCTCTAACGTTACATTAATACCCGTTAGGTACGACCATTAAGACAAAAGCTAATGTTTTATTAACAACAGACGACATCAAAAAAGATAATTTTCTCCATTTCATATTTATGAAGCGAAGCCAAAAACACAAATTATTACAGCAATAATAAAGTATCATAATGTTTCTAGGAAACAGCCAATTACAAGCTTTTATACATCTTTATTACACGTTTTCAGATGTAATCCAGCTTTTGATTGGTCCAATAGATGATAATGTCAGCTTTCATTGATTAAAACGTTTATAATATAATTATTCTCTATAACAAATGGTTCTAATTAGAAGAGGTAGTTGTCATGATCGTATGGTAATTAGATTTATAACTACTTATGCAATCAGTGCCTATCACCACTAAAGTTGTGATTTCGAATCCTGCTCAGGCGAGGTGTACTCGATACAACATTATGTGATAAAGTTTGTCAGTGACTTGCGACAGGTCAGTGGTATTCTCCGGTTTCCTCCAACAATAAAACTGAGTGCCACGATATAACTTAAATATTGTTGAAAGTGGCATAAAATACCATAACCTTAACCCTCTTGTCCTTAAGGCTCTTCCAGAAATGATTGCAGGGGGAATGGGTTTGGCCAAAAGGCACCTTGTATAATTTTGGAACAGTGAAAGTGCTGTACATGTATATATTAATCAAATTAAAATTTCATGCATGGTGGGTATTAAAAATAAAATGCCTCCCAACCTCCTCAATACAAATAATTCTGGAATATCCCTCACTGTAGAAGCTGTTGATCAAATGGTTTCAAAAACATTTCCCAATAAATGTTTTTGTTGACCCAGGGAAAAAGTTGGGTTGAAGCAATACCCTTAAATCCATCTAAAAGCCCGAAGATATTTCCCATGTTTTTTTTTAATAAAAAATTATGCCAAATTCATCTACACGTGTATACCACACAAAAATCAACATGGTCTCAGGAGATCTGATATATACTAAAGCATCAAGGGTATATCATATGATATTGTCCTTTAAAAATCCTGAACAACATAGAATATAATCCTTAAGAATTATATCCTCATTAAAGATAAACATTAAACAAGGATAGAGAATGTCAAATTTATGATTCATTCTTATTCATTGCCATGTGTCATTCATGTTTTAGTGGTACACAGGCAAGAATGAAAATAACATGCATATTTTGAATGGCATCTTTTTTTTAAATGTTTTATTGTAATGTATTAGTAAAGTAAACCTACTTACTTACTTACAAACGGAGATCACAATAGACAAGAAACACTGCTAACAAACATCGGCTCCCTACCTGGCCAGTGTGTGGAGAAGCCACAGACTGAGACCACAGTAGACAAGAAACACTGCCAACAAACATCGGCTCCCTACCTGGCCAGTGTGTGGAGAAGCCAAACTGAGACCACAGTAGACAAGAAACACTGATTATACACATCGGCTCCCTACCTGGCCAGTGTGTGGAGAAGCCACAGACAGAGACCACAGTAGACAAGAAACACTGCCAACAAACATCGGCTCCCTACCTGGCCAGTGTGTGGAGAAGCCACAGACTGAGACCACGGTAGACAAGAAACACTGCCAACAAACATCGGCTCCCTACCTGGCCAGTGTGTGGAGAAGCCACAGACTGAGACCACAGTAGACAAGAAACACTGCCAACAAACATCAGCTCCCTACCTGGCCAGTGTGTGGAGAAGCCACAGACAGAGACCACAGTAGACAAGAAACACTGCCAACAAACATTGGCTTCCTACCTGGCCAGTGTGTGGACAGGCCACAGACTGAGACCACAGTAGACAAGAAACACTGCCAACAAACATCGACTCCCTACCTGGCCAGTGTGTGGAGAAGCCAAACTGAGACAACAGTAGACAAGAAACACTGACTATACACATCGGCTCCCTACCTGGCCAGTGTGTGGAGAAGCCACAGAGAGACCACAGTAGACAAGAAACACTGCCAACAAACATCGGCTCCCTACCTGGCCAGTGTGTGGAGAGGCCACAGACAGAGACCACAGTAGACAAGAAACACTGCCAACAAACATCAGATTCCTACCTGGCCAGTGTGTGGAGAAGCCACAGACTGAGACCACAGCAGACAAGACAAACATCGACTCATTACATGGCTAGTGAGAGAAGAAGCCACAGATTGAGACCAAGTAGACAAGAAACACTGCCAACAAACATCGGCTCCCTACCTGGCCAGTGTGTGGAGAAGCCACAGACTGAGATCACAATAGACAAGAAACACTGACAACAAACATCAGCTCCCTACCTGGCCAGTGTGTGGAGAGGCCACAGACAGAGACCACAGTAGACAAGAAACACTGCCAACAAACATCAGCTTCCTACCTGGCCAGTGTGTGGAGAAGCCACAGACTGAGACCACAGTAGACAAGAAACACTGCCAACAAACATCGACTCATTACATGGCTAGTGAGAGAAGAAGCCACAGATTGAGACCAAGTAGACAAGAAACACTGCCAACAAACATCGGCTCCCTACCTGGCCAGTGTGTGGAGAAGCCACAGACTGAGATCACAATAGACAAGAAACACTGACAACAAACATCAGCTCCCTACCTGGCCAGTGTGTGGAGAGGCCACAGACAGAGACCACAGTAGACAAGAAACACTGACAACAAACATCAGCTTCCTACCTGGCTAGTGTGTGGAGAAGCCACAGACTGAGACCACAGTAGACAAGAAACACTGACAATACACATCGGCTCCCTACCTGGTCAGTGTGTGGAGAAGCCACAGACTGAGACCACAGTAGACAAGAAACACTGACAATACACTTCGGCTCCCTACCTGGCTAGTGTGTGGAGAAGCCACCGACTGAGACCACAGTGGACAAGAAACACTACCAACAAACATCGGCTCCTACCTGGCCAGTGTGTGGAGAAGCCAGACTGAGATCACAATAGACAAGAAACACTGACAATACACATCGACTCATTACGTGACTAGTGAGTGAAGAAGCCACAGACTGAGACCACAGTAGACAAGAAACACTGACAATACACATTGACTCATTACGTGGCTAGTGAGTGAAGAAGCCTCAGACAGAGACTACAGTAGACAAAAAAACACCAGCAGACCTGGATCCCTACCTGGTTTGTGAGTGGAGAAGCCACACAAAGTATAATCTTACATAAAGTTTGACCTGAATTCTAAACCTTACTTAACCTCGACTGCATGTGATTTGTTACAACAAGGATCAGGACTAAGTTATCACCACTTTTAACAATATTCAAGTTAATATTGTGACCGCCAATTTTATACATGGACAATTATTGAAAACCTGTAGAGAATCCCTGATGTGTCGCAAGTAATTGGTTCACTTCAAAGCATTAAGTTATTATCAAGTACACCTAGCCAGGGTCGGAGCCGAACTCAAAAACTTAAAGGCCGTCGTGGTCGTGTTGGTATGGTAGTTGGATTTACAACTACCTATTCAATCAGTGCCTAACACCACTAACGTTGTGAGTTTGAATCCCACTCAGGCAAGGTGTACTTGATACAACATTATGTGATAAAGTTTGTTAGTGACTTGTGGCAGGTTTTCTCCGGGTACTTTGGTTTCCTTCACCAATAAAACTGACTACCTTGATATAACTGAAATATTGTTGAAAGTGGCATTAAACACCATAGCCCCCTAACCCTCAAAATACTTGAATGGTAATTAAATATATAGCATATGTAGATGTAAATCCAATTCTCATACAGTTGCAGTTATTGTAGGCCTCTTGTTGTAGAAAGGGATGTGGTAATAATTCCTGTGACAAAAACAAATAATGTTACAAAAGGTGTCTTAATTTGATACATGTCGTAACTTCATTATTTATATTGTTTATTATATATAGTACAAGTATAAGCAACTGACATCAAACAACAATGTGTTCTTACAAAAATAACAATAAAATGTTAAAAGTGCTTCCATCTGTTTACTCTTGTACCCAGAGTTATTTGTTTGTCACAGTATCTAAAGTTATTTGTTTGTCACAGTATCTAAAGTTATTTGTTTGTCACAATATCTAAAGTTATTTGTTGTCACAGTATCTAAAGTTATTTGTTTGTCACAATATCTAAAGTTATTTGTTGTCACAATATCTAAAGTTATTTGTTGTCACAATATCTAAAGTTATTTGTTGTCACAGTATCTAAAGTTATTTGTTGTCACAGTATCTAAAGTTATTTGTTGTCACAGTATCTAAAGTTATTTGTTGTCACAATATCTAAAGTTATTTGTTGTCACAGTATCTAAAGTTATTTGTTGTCACAATATCTAAAGTTATTTGTTGTCACAATATCTAAAGTTATTTGTTGTCACAGTATCTAAAGTTATTTGTTGTCACAGTATCTAAAGTTATTTGTTGTCACAGTATCTAAAGTTATTTGTTTGTCACAGTATCTAAAGTTATTTGTTGTCACAATATCTAAAGTTATTTGTTGTCACAGTATCTAAAGTTATTTGTTGTCACAGTATCTAAAGTTATTTGTTGTCACAATATCTAAAGTTATTTGTTGTCACAGTATCTAAAGTTATTTGTTGTCACAGTATCTAAAGTTATTTGTTGTCACAGTATCTAAAGTTATTTGTTTGTCACAATATCTAAAGTTATTTGTTGTCACAATATCTAAAGTTATTTGTTTTGTCACAATATCTAAAGTTATTTGTTGTCACAGTATCTAAAGTTATTTGTTGTCACAGTATCTAAAGTTATTTGTTGTCACAATATCTAAAGTTATTTGTTTGTCACAGTATCTAAAGTTATTTGTTGTCACAGTATCTAAAGTTATTTGTTGTCACAGTATCTAAAGTTATTTGTTGTCACAATATCTAAAGTTATTTGTTTGTCACAGTATCTAAAGTTATTTGTTGTCACAGTATCTAAAGTTATTTGTTGTCACAATATCTAAAGTTATTTGTTGTCACAGTATCTAAAGTTATTTGTTGTCACAATATCTAAAGTTATTTGTTGTCACAGTATCTAAAGTTATTTGTTTGTCACAATATCTAAAGTTATTTGTTGTCACAGTATCTAAAGTTATTTGTTGTCACAGTATCTAAAGTTATTTGTTGTCACAATATCTAAAGTTATTTGTTGTCACAATATCTAAAGTTATTTGTTGTCACAGTATCTAAAGTTATTTGTTGTCACAGTATCTAAAGTTATTTGTTGTCACAGTATCTAAAGTTATTTGTTGTCACAGTATCTAAAGTTATTTGTTGTCACAATATCTAAAGTTATTTGTTTGTCACAATATCTAAAGTTATTTGTTGTCACAGTATCTAAAGTTATTTGTTGTCACAGTATCTAAAGTTATTTGTTTGTCACAATATCTAAAGTTATTTGTTGTCACAATATCTAAAGTTATTTGTTTGTCACAATATCTAAAGTTATTTGTTGTCACAGTATCTAAAGTTATTTGTTTGTCACAATATCTAAAGTTATTTGTTTGTCACAGTATCTAAAGTTATTTGTTGTCACAGTATCTAAAGTTATTTGTTGTCACAGTATCTAAAGTTATTTGTTGTCACAGTATCTAAAGTCATTTGTTGTCACAGTATCTAAAGTTATTTGTTTGTCACAGTATCTAAAGTTATTTGTTTGTCACAATATCTAAAGTTATTTGTTGTCACAATATCTAAAGTTATTTGTTTGTCACAATATCTAAAGTTATTTGTTGTCACAGTATCTAAAGTTATTTGTTGTCACAATATCTAAAGTTATTTGTTGTCACAATATCTAAAGTTATTTGTTGTCACAATATCTAAAGTTATTTGTTGTCACAGTATCTAAAGTTATTTGTTGTCACAATATCTAAAGTTATTTGTTGTCACAGTATCTAAAGTTATTTGTTGTCACAATATCTAAAGTTATTTGTTGTCACAGTATCTAAAGTTATTTGTTGTCACAATATCTAAAGTTATTTGTTGTCACAGTATCTAAAGTTATTTGTTGTCACAGTATCTAAAGTTATTTGTTGTCACAATATCTAAAGTTATTTGTTTGTCACAATATCTAAAGTTATTTGTTGTCACAATATCTAAAGTTATTTGTTGTCACAATATCTAAAGTTATTTGTTGTCACAATATCTAAAGTTATTTGTTGTCACAATATCTAAAGTTATTTGTTGTCACAGTATCTAAAGTTATTTGTTGTCACAATATCTAAAGTTATTTGTTGTCACAGTATCTAAAGTTATTTGTTGTCACAATATCTAAAGTTATTTGTTTGTCACAATATCTAAAGTTATTTGTTGTCACAGTATCTAAAGTTATTTGTTGTCACAATATCTAAAGTTATTTGTTGTCACAATATCTAAAGTTATTTGTTGTCACAATATCTAAAGTTATTTGTTGTCACAGTATCTAAAGTTATTTGTTGTCACAATATCTAAAGTTATTTGTTTGTCACAATATCTAAAGTTATTTGTTGTCACAATATCTAAAGTTATTTGTTGTCACAGTATCTAAAGTTATTTGTTTGTCACAATATCTAAAGTTATTTGTTTGTCACAATATCTAAAGTTATTTGTTTGTCACAATATCTAAAGTTATTTGTTGTCACAATATCTAAAGTTATTTGTTTGTCACAATATCTAAAGTTATTTGTTGTCACAATATCTAAAGTTATTTGTTTGTCACAATATCTAAAGTTATTTGTTTGTCACAGTATCTAAAGTTATTTGTTGTCACAATATCTAAAGTTATTTGTTTGTCACAATATCTAAAGTTATTTGTTTGTCACAATATCTAAAGTTATTAGCAGTTACATAAAACTATTGGGGCATGCATGGATGGTAGCAGACGGTCAAAAAATAAAAAAAAATAAAAAATAAAGACTGCCAAGAGCTATGATTTGCAGCTGGCATTTCATGGCTGAGTGGTCAAAGTCCTCGACTTCTGATCACAAGCTCTGACAGTAATACCACCTGATGTGGGTTCACAGCCCCAAATAACCACCTAGGCGTAGGGTTTCAAGAAATCTACCTATTGGCGGATTTTTAATCTATCACTTTGTAATAACTGTCCACGCTTTACTCCCCAAATGTCACTAGAAAATTGCTGAAATTGCTCAAACACACTGATAACCCAACTCATGTCCAGGGATCAAACTTGTCAGGGGCCCAGTAACCGAAGACCACTCAAGATTTTACTTGGACATCTGAAAATTTTCGAACAGTAACCCAGCTAGCTACTTAGATTTTGAATAATTCATGTGCTGGGCCCCAAGGATTTTTGGTGGGTTACCAAATTAATATTTTAGAGAGCCCAACTGCAGATTGCAGCGGAAATGCTATGTTTTTGATTGAAGATGTAAAAACTTGTGTCTGATCTCAATTAGTTATATTTAACAAATAAAATATCTTTGAACTAATAGAAATGGCCACGAAAATAGACAACACTTTGCAACATCATCATTGATCAAGTCTTCTTCTTCACAAGAAACATTCTTTATTTAGCCAACGTCATTATAAATTAAGAACAATGACCCATCCATAAAAAATAAAAGTAAGTTTCAGAACAAAAAAACAACAATAGTTGATACTTTTTATGTAAAATATATTCTCAGCAGTTCCTACTGAGAGAGTATGCCATTTGGTTTTGTTCCAGTATTAATACTAATGCACAAGGCATTCAACATGATGTTTTGGCAAACATTTCATGTCTTGTTTATTTCTATGACATATGATCCTTCTGATATTGTTGTTTATAAGGGGTTTTATATTGCAGAAATCTAAATTACTGTACGTTACTCTATTACGTACATTACAGGAAAACTTGGTGATTTAATTTGTGTTTTAAAATATTAAATAAAATGCTATGTTTTACCCAATTAAAAGTTTCGAGCATCAATAAAAAGCAACTAATATTTTACATGTATTGTATTTGCATGATCAATTTGTCCCAAATATGAAACAACAACAGATATGAACGATCCATCATATGTCTAACTTTCATAAAAGATCGACAGGAATAACATAGGGGTCAAAGTGCACAATGTCAATCTTGGTAAAATGAGAAAGACACCATATTATTCCTATTCAAAATACAGAAGATTTGTAGTTTCGATAGTCTCAAAATCTAGACTTTAATAGTCATACTTCTACGAACATTTTGACATTTATAGTCATTGGGTTTCAAGTGCCCCCCTCCCCTCTTCCATCACCTATGGGGGCGAGGATTACAATGTCATAAGATTAATTAAGATCACCTCTTCCTTAATCATCAAATAAGTGTTCTTTAGTCAATCACATAAGAGAATTTATATTATACATCAATGAAGATTTCACTGTTACTTCAAAACAGTTTAATCGCCTCAAATTCAAAATTTGTCTGTTCAATATACAGTAAAACATGTCTAAGCAGAACCCTGAAGAAAACGGAATCCTGCATAAACCAAACTACATGTAAAAATAAAGTCCCAATATAGGAAATCTTTGTTAATTAAACCTGTATTCCAAACACAAAAGCTAGTCCCTAATCACCATAACAACAACCCCAAAATTGGTCCCCAAAAACTCGAACTCTAACCCCAAAAGCTGGTCCCAAGGAGGTTTTGTTTATTTCATCACTATAGATACAGACCTGATCCCCATTGGTACTGTGCTGCTGACAAACGGACAAAACATGTGACAACAATTAGCAGACGACAGATGGCAGACAGCACTGTTGTCCCAGATAGGATACCATATTCCATCCTGGGAGTTACATTCTATAATAAGATGGACATCAGCCTTCTGCATTTATATTGGTCTGAAAAATAAAACAGAAAAGAAGTTAGACATTGTCCTTTACATGTATGGAAAGATGGTTGGTTTATGGTGTTTAACGCCACTTTCAACATTATTTCAGTTATATCGCATTACCCGAAGAAAACCACCGACCTGTCGCAAGTCACTGACAAACTTTATCACATAATGTTGCATCAAGTACACCTTGCTATGAGTGGGATTCGAACTAACAACTTTAGTTGTGATAGGCACTGATTGCACAAGTAGTTGTAAATCAACTACCATACGATCATGAATACAACAGTCCATGAGTGATTTAAACAGAACATGGCATCTTGATGTGTATAATTCAGAAACCTTTTGGTTTGGCCATTGTCTTGTCTGTCCTTCTGAAAGTAACAGTTTTTGCAGTCTTTGCGCTAACCTCATTGCCCGAATCCCGGGACAAGTAAAACTGGATTCTGACAAGTGAAAATTATGAAACAATTTGTTTGAATATATAAATTTTATTTTCTATATTTGGCTTTCGGGCAAGTTGATGAAAAAAAATTAAGGCAAATATTGCTTCTGATTATGCCTTTGGTATCTCCAAACTTTTCTCATTTTTTCTGTTACACATCACAATGATGTCATATGCTATTGGTAAAATGTTACTCATTTGGCCCTTACATCAATAGCTTCTGATTATGCCTTTGGTATCTTCGAACTCTTCTTTCTGTTTTCCCATACATATCACAAATAAATGCCATACATTCAATGTTCATTATTGTTGGTAAAATGTTAATCATTTGGCCATCAGCCATGTCATTTAAAATTGTTATGCTGTGATTACACCAAGGCTTAAAATGTAAAACTAGTTCAGACAATTTAATAGATCCATTTTACACTTACTTTAAAGACAAAATTAAATATATACAAAGTATTTATTGCAATGTTTAGCAATAAAAAGTTATTTACTAGCAATAAATTTGACTGTTATGCAATAAGACATCTGAAGCAATATAATTTCTGTAAACAAAACAAATTCCACATGTTTGTTGTAAATTGTATTGTAACATAAATGACATTTTTTAATCCTTTGATGTTTCTATGAATTATATTCAGCTTAAAAAAGTTTTTGTAGAAAACCATGGTCTATTATCTGGAAATAACATTGTGCCATACTTAATTAACCAGCAATTAAAACTTTGTTGAATCCAAATGCAAAAAATGGGTGGGACTTATACCATTGTACAACATCATGCAGGTCTGAATGTTGTACTATATCTTAAACTCAGTGCCAAATGTCAACCATTTGACTTCTGTTACAAAACATATATACCACATATCTTACTCATGAACTTATTAAACAAACTAATACTGCATATTTGTTAGCTTCAATAAGTTAATTAGTTTGGTTTTATGGTGTTTAATGCCACTTTCAACAATATTTCAGTTATATCGTGGTGATCAGTTTTATTGGTGGAGGAAACCGAAGGACCCGGAGAAAACCACCGACCTGCCACAAGTCATTGAGAAACTTTATCACATAATGTTGTACGCCTCGCCCTGGGCGGTAGTTGAACCCACAACATCAGTGGTGATAGGCACTGATTGCATAGGTAGTTGTAAATCCAACTACCATATGATCACGGCCACGACGGCCCCTTAATCGTAAGAACTGTGGTACATATTATACTTGGCTTTAGATTATAAAGACAAAAAAATAATCTACAATCTGTCAATTGTGAAAATAAAGTTTAAACAGGAAGAAAACATAACATTTTCCCTGCAGTTGCTAACTGGATCTCCCTAAAATAACAATTTTAGTAGCCCAGCAACTAAATAATCAACTGTCATTGCATATGAAATATTCAAAATTTAAGTAGCCAACTGGGATTACTGTCTGAATATTTTCAGGGGTCAAGGCCAAAATTTAGTGGTCTTGAGCTAGCAATATGGCATTGGAAATCCAGGTCCAAGGCTTGGGACAGGCACACAAATGTGGCGGGGTTAAAACCCGCTAATGGGATCCCATCTCTATCTCTCCAATAACTGGATCTCCAACAACAAGACAGATATAAATAAACAATATAAAACTGTCACAGATTGGCTTCCACTCTAACAAACCAAACACTATCATAAAAAATGAATAACAACATAAATATGGACAGAATAGTCAATAGCCTGGTCAATAGATGTACTGATACATATCTTTAACTAACAATCATGTCAAAACACAGATTGTTTTACATAAATAGCTCTCAATGGATAAAGAATATTAAGACAAGCTATAATTGGTTTTGTACATTAATAAAGTTAACTGTAGGCTGTACGATTTTTCCTCCTTTCTATAGGAGTCGACCCCTATGTATCTATTCATAGCCAAATATCTTTTCACCGAAAGTTTTAAAAATAGATCAATTGATATTTAGAAACGCAAAAAATATATATTTCAATGAAAAATTCCCATTTCTTTAATTATTTACTCTATGCAAAATCGAAATAAACTTGAAATAAAATTCGAATTAAAAAATTTCTTTCTACGCGATTCTCGGCGGAAGAGCGGCATAGGTAAAATGAACGGAACAGCCATAAGTCAAAGAGAGATAACTCCAGCCAAATAATTTAAAAAAAACTTTAAAAAGTACTTGAAAAAAAATAATATTCCCTTCTCACGCCTCCCTCTTAAAATTATAGGACTTCGTCCTTCAAACAGGTTGTGCCTGTCTCATATTATTCTAGAGATAATATGCACTGTTTCACCAGCTATTAAAGCATCATTTTAGGATATGATGTTATTTTTCCAAGGAAGACAATCATTTCCTTACTATTTGATTTTTCCTTTTTTTTTTCTTTTTTTAGCCTTTAAATGATTCATATTAATATATTTTTAAGACAAAGAAAAGGTGTCCTTTTAAGACAGGTGACCTCTTAGAAGAAGATCAATTCACATGCAATTTTCTATGACAAGTGTGAACTATGGGATGGTTGTACTATTTTGGATTTAAATAAAATTGAACATGAAGCTGCTAGAATTGTTACTGGGTTGTCAAAATTTGCAAGCATAGAATCCCTATATTTTGAAACTGGGTGGGAACCCCTCCATTCTCGTAGACATAGTAGAAAATTAAACTTGTTCTACAAAATACGTAATAATGATAGTCTTTTATATTTATACGATTGTTTTATACGAGAGGAAAATGAATTAAATTTGCGCAACCAAACCAAATTTAGAATTCCATTCACTAGATTACAATTATTTGCAAACTCCTTTGTCCCTTCTACTATTAAATCATGGAATAAATTAAGTCCACAATTAAGAAATGCACCTACTCTAAATAGATTCAAACAAGCAAATAAAAATCATACAATAAAACCCCCCAAATTTTACATTGCTGGATGTAGAATATTAAATATAATTCACACTAGACTGAGACATAGTTCCAGTAGCTTGAATGCTGATCTTTTTCATGTGCATTTGGCTAATGATCCAGGCTGTATATGTGGGTGTGCATTTGAAGATGCAAATCATTATATATTAGAATGTTGTCTTTACAACGAAGCAAGAGAAGAATTGAAATTAAGACTAGTTTTTCTTAATGAACTTAAAATTGAAGTCTTACTTTTTGGCGATGACACCTTAACTGAGATGCAGAATCTGCAAATTTTCAAATCTGTACAACTTTACATCAAACGAACAAAACGTTTTACCCATTTATGATCACAACACTCCCCCCACCCCCTCCCAAATATATATTTGATTAATTAATCAATCAATCAATCAATCAATCAATCAATCAATCAATCAATTTCATCTCAGATACCAGTATGGTAAAACATGCTTATATTATATATTTTCATGCTTTTTGTTTTGTATTTTGTTTTTGTTTTTTTTTGTTGTGTCTCGTTTTTTTTCCATTTTTCAAAGAATTTATTATAATGTTGTATATTGTATTTTACTATTGCTGATGCATGTACTATTGTAATTATTTATTATGTGGAGAAGACCCTTGTAAATTGTTATAATTTGTGTCCAATCCAATTGTTATAATATTTAGCAATAAAATATGTTTAATCTAAATCTAACGACAAGAAAAAGGTGATCTTTTAATACAGGTGACCGCATAGACAGGTTTGACTATCATTTCTATGACAGGACAAAAAAAAGGTGACCTTTTAATACAGGTGATCGCATAGACAGGTTTGACTATCATTTCTATGACAGGACAAAAAAAAGGTGACCTTTTAATACAGGTGACCGCATAGACAGGTTTGACTATCATTTCTATGACAGGACAAAAAAAAGGTGACCTTTTAATACAGGTGATCGCATAGACAGGTTTGACTATCATTTCTATGACAGGACAAAAAAAAGGTGACCTTTTAATACAGGTGACCGCATAGACAGGTTTGACTATCATTTCTATGACAGGACAAAAAAAAGGTGACCTTTTAATACAGGTGACTGCATAGACAGGTTTGACTATCATTTCTATGACAGGACAAAAAAAAGGTGACCTTTTAATACAGGTGACCGCATAGACAGGTTTGACTATCATTTCTATGACAGGACAAAAAAAAAGGTGACCTTTTAATACAGGTGACCGCATAGACAGGTTTGACTCATTTCTATGACAGGACAAAAAAAAAGGTGACCTTTTAATACAGGTGACCGCATAGACAGGTTTGACTATCATTTCTATGACAGGACAAAAAAAAGGTGACCTTTTAATACAGGTGGACGACATGGACAGGTTTGACTGTATTTCTATCACAGATAGCTGTGTAATAATGCTTCATAATTCACTGAGTTACAATAACATAAATACATAATATAAGTTACTGACCAGAACAATATTGATGTAAATGCCAATCTTTATTCATAATCAATTAATTAACGACTTATAACCCCATACTCTAGGATGTTTACCAGAAAAGCCTCCTTATTAAATCTCGTACTTAACATACGAAGCTTAATAACTCACTCGGAAGGTACATAAATGTTTTTTATATATATAAATGCCGAAGACACTGACCGGAAAAGTTGATACTGACGCACAAGATGGATCTGATATTATTCCTAAGAACAATTGTTTTCCTCGTAACTTAACAATTCCAATTACGATATCGTCTGAAACTCCTACAAGAGGTTATGATAGGTTCGTTAATCATAGAAAATGGTACTCTTAATTATCTGTAAATGTGGGAGAAAATCTAATACACTGTCAAGACAAGGTCTAATTTGTCCGTAGAAAATAATCTGGTGTCATATTTGTTTTTTTCTTCTTTAGACTGAAGTGGACATTTCAATTCTGCCAATTTATTTCTAATTATAGACCTAGGACAAAATACTTCCGTAATATATAAACAAAAGTGTGGCATCATACCTTCTTTCTATATACGCCATGATACAGCTAAAATACTGCTAAAGTTGGTGTTAAACATCAATCAATCAATCAATCTTTCTGGTTTTTTTTCCTTTTTGACATTAAGAGCAATAAAAAGTTCAGCAGTCGCTCATATTATATTACATTATACTTTGAAAGGCTAATTGAAATTCCAATACCTGGATTTTTTCCCCTATGTATCTAAAAGAAAAAGCAAATTGGTCTCAAGTATCTGGACCAACAATAGCTCTCATCCTTGGCTGACTGACGGTCCTTTTTTGTGTGTGACCATATGCTTATAAACAAAATATTGAAAAAAGGGAACCATTTGAGCTACAGTACCATAGATACTTTCATCCTAATCTTCCAATATTTGCAAGTATGAAAACAGCAACATTGCAAATACAGAAATAGATTTTTGAATTATCGTTAGTGAAAATGAATGACTTCATCAACAAGAAAAAGAACACGCGAAACTGTTAGTTTATTACGCACACGTTATATATCGGCATGGTAATTGGCCCCATTTAATTATGACCATACATGGAATCACTAACGAGAATTGATGTTTCCCCTGCTTGTGAGTTTATCAACTGGCAAAATTACACATCATCCATTATGTGTCATAGCCCTTTCATCAATCAACATCAGATATTAGCCATAATTGCATTTGAATATCGGGAGAAAAATATAACGATTTCGAGACCCTTAAAACCTTC
Organism: Bathymodiolus brooksi; assembly: GCA_963680875.1. Lineage (NCBI taxonomy): Eukaryota > Metazoa > Mollusca > Bivalvia > Mytilida > Modiolidae > Bathymodiolus > Bathymodiolus brooksi. The sequence continues at coordinate 31,598,923 of OY804584.1, forward strand.
GCATACTTTGACAAAATTACAATTAACTATATGGAAATCTTAACAAATTTTCTTAACGAGAAATTGACACATCATCGTTCTATTAACATTTAATTTCAATCCATAGCTATTAGTCTATTAACACTTTCATGATTAGGAATACTGAATATCTAGAAGAAATAGTACCCACTTGACATTAAACAACAATCAATCAATCAGTCTTTCTAAGAACACTACCTTTTTTCTGATTTATTAAAAAAAAAAATTGTCATTAAAAAAATGTAGCCAATGATCAACTTCTATTTAAAGTGTTTGTAGGTGTTACAACATAAACTTGAACATTTGCAAATATTTCGTTAAATGGAATTGAAAAATTGATGGGAGTGTAAGATAAATTGATGGGAGTGTCAGATGCATTTTTTAACCCATATAAATGCACTCGCACCACTTAAAAATTTGACCGATATTGAAACAAAGATGCTAATGGCTAGATTTTGTTTGTTTTTAACCATTTCTACTTTCATTAAAAAAATATTGTGTGTGACAATTTCTAATTTCATTAATTAAAAACAATTTGCATGTGACAATTTCAAATTTTAATTAAATTTAACGAACAATCTGAACTATTTTCGTTGACTGATTTTAGTTTTTGATTTTAACCAAGAAAAGAAATACGACACGAGTTAAATATCAACATGGAACCTTCCTAGAAGAAAGACAATCTACAACGCTTGAAGATTGCCTATAATTTGTGTTCTAGTGTTCTACCATCAAGAGGGGGGTATTAACACAGCTTTAATTATTACACGAACTGAAAGTACTTAAGGCACGAGTTGACAATTACGTAATGCAAACATCTGTCAAGCGCTAACTGACAGTAATGATTGCCTTTAAACACGAAGGTGTCACAATAACGTACTTCTTTTGATATGACAGATTAAAAACCTCGGAAGACATAAATCCTAATGATCCCCGATCGCTGATCGCTAACTTATTCTCGATCGCTAACGTATTCTCGTTTCAAAAATTTCTCATTACGATGAAAAGATCAGCTGTTTCTTGTCTGTAAATTGATCACGTTTGATTAATAAGAAAATACTGACAGTTGTAAAGACAATTATATAAAACTAATGATGTGATCTTTTTGTACCTCCCCATGAGAGTTATGTTAAAAGGTCTATATAATAAGTATGAAAAACAAATACGACTACTAACCGCATCGGTGGTGTAATGGTTTGTGTGCTTGCCTCGAGTGTTGTAGATCGTGGGTTCGAGTCCCGATCTGGTCAAATCAAAGACTACAAGACTGGTTGGCTCGGAATCAGGATAATGTGTCGGAATGGGCAAACATGTCCGACTGTGGACTGTCGCTTCAGTGAGCTAGCACTATAAAAATCCAACAAAGGGTGTTGGTCTAATACAAAGCGGATCTCATCATCATCTCATTGAAAATTAACTTGTTCTCACCATGATATAGCTGAAAAATTGCTGAGTTGGCAGTAAACAACAATCACTCACTCTTATCTCTATCAGCTCTGTATACTACTTACTAGCTGCGGAATTGCACTCGACTCTTGACTTTACAGTCTTTTTTCCTTTTTTTTGACAGCAATTGCTACATTTTCCGCAGCTACCCCACACACATACCATCACCTTCCATAACATTTTTTTTAAATCTTCAAAATTTACCCTAAAATTAACATCTGAATCAGGACTTTCAATAATTTCAAGTGTACCAGTACTTCACTATTTACTGGTGGTTCTTTTTCTTAAAATTTGAACAATTTTCATGAATATCTTGTGCAGCACTCTTTGAAATTAGGAGGTATCAAAGACCATTTTAAGTGGGTGTAAAAGTACCTGGTACCACCGCTTATTGAAAGGCCTGCTGATTGGTTTAAAATTAAGAAAAATAGCCAATAGCACTTAAACCAGTCATAATCAATCAATCTATTTATATGACATGTTTTGCTTAATTTCCGATGATCATCAAAAAGAATAAGCAAAATATTTCTTCGAACAATAAATGACATTATGAAAAGTACACTACACCAATGTGTTCTGAATAAGAAACGTTTTGTTATTCCATATTAACGTGGTCTTCATTCGCAATGAAAGAAAAAAGCATTTACCTATTTCTCCTATAATAAAATAAGTAGTCAATTTCAATACGGAAAGCAATGCCCCGAGAGAATTCCAGTCTAAATCAAGATCATTAATTTAATGTTTGACGAGAAGTCAATATTAGGTTAATTATCTGGCTAGCCCTCAGGCCATGTTCATTCTAAGTGGGCAAGGCATCAAACAGAGAGTTATTTGTAAAAGCAGTAGAGATCTACAAGCCGAACTGTCTAATATTATTATGGAAAAGTAAGGAACATTTCTTTAAATTATTATTTATTTATTTATTTTATTTGAAATACATGCTCTTAAGAATTTCTTTTAATTGAATTGCCATTTATGTGTTTTTCTGTGAGGGTCAACGTGGTCGTGATCATATGGTAGTTGGATTTATAACTACCTATGCAATCACGCTGTGAGTTCGAACCCCGCTCAGGTGAGGTCAAATTGATACAACATTATGTGATAAAAGTTTGTCAGTGGTTTTCTCCAGGTTCTCCAGTTTCCTCCACCAATAAAACTGACTGCCACGATATAACTGAAATAGTGCTGAAAGTGGCATTAAGCACCATAAACCTAACCTATGTGTTTTCTGTGAACTTCAACTGCATTTTATCTATTTAAAGCTGGCATTTCGAGTCATTCCAAGTTACCATAATTCTCAGTGACCAATTTTTCGAATAATTAGGAAGATATATCAAATCAAATTTCACGTAAATCAGAAAACTGAAATTTTAGATAATCCTCTGAAACAAACAAAACCATAATTTTGCCTATATTCAAGGGACATTACTCTGGGACAACAAATGTCAGATATTTCAAAATGGAACATTACCAGTATTTTACCTGTATAAAATTTCACATACATTGTAAATCGGAAAACTAAAATTTGAAATAATGTTGTAAAACTAACAAAACAATCATTTTACGTATATTCAAGGGCCATTACTCTTAGACAGCAAATGCCACATATCTCAAAATGGAACTTTACTAATATTTTACTTGTCCAAAATTATTTCACGTTAATCGGAAACTAAAAATTCAGATAATGCTTTGAAACCATAATTTTTTCTATTTTCAAGGGGTACAATTCGGGACAACAAAAGTTAGATGGTATCAGTACATTTCTGAACAAAATACGTTTAAATTAATTAGATGGTATCTCATTTTAACTTGACTTGTCTAAGAAAGGGGCATAACTCTGAGAAAACAAATGTCAGATGGTATCTCATTTTTAACTAGACTTGTCTAAGAAAGGGGCATAACTCTGGGAAAACAAATGTCAGATGGTATCTCATTTTCGAACTTGTCTTGTCTGAAAATAGCCATCAATTTTCACCACTCTGCTAAAATTTGATTAAGTTCATTATGCGTGTGTCATGTAATGTAATGTCCTTTGTCCAATATAAGAAATGTTTTTTTTTCTTTCCAATATTTCCGTCACGGAAATCTGCGTTATACATTGGACAACTGTCAAGATAAGAAATAATATAGAAAGTTACATCTGTAATTTAATATGAAATTTACATGGCATCGTCAACCAGGAATTTGTCCTTGAAGGTTAAATCAAAACAAATTACCAATAAATTTACAGAAAACTGTAATCCTGAATAGTATCAATAGAGAAAGTGAATGACTCCCTAATTTCAATATTGAACAGGATATGAATTTAACGATTAAATTCCTGTTAACTGCCATTAAATGTCAACAAACATGATCACATTACTGGGGGAAATTAACGACTGCTAGATATCTGACACTCTCAATACCATAAAAGTACGAAGCGTAATCTTAGATATACAGATTGTTCTGTTTTCATATCCAGGAATACAATTTTGTTTTGAATCTATAAATAACATTAGGTCTATCAACCAAAATAAAGTGTTATTTTAAGACAGGTGACCTCTTAAAAGAGGTTCAATTCATATGAACTTTTCAATGACCGGACAATGAAAAGGTGACTGCATGGACAGGTTTGACTTAATAGAGGTGACCACATGGGCAGGTTTGACTTAATAGAGGTGACCCCATGGGCAGGTTTGACTTAATAGAGGTGACCCCATGGACAGGTTTGACTTAATAGAGGTGACCCCATGGGCAGGTTTGACTTAATAGAGGTGACACCATGGGCAGGTTTGACTTAATAGAGGTGACCCCATGGGCAGGTTTGACTTAATAGAGGTGACTCGACCCCATGGGCAGGTTTGACTTAATAGAGGCGACCCCATGGGTAGGTTTGACTTAATAGAGGTCACCACATGGGCAGGTTTGACTTAATAGAGGTGACCCCATGGGCAGGCTTGACTTAATAGAGGTGACCACATGGACAGGTTTGACTTAATAGAGGTGACCACATGGGCAGGTTTGACTTAATAGAGGTGACACCATGGGCAGGTTTGACTTAATAGAGGTGACCCCATGGGCAGGTTTGACTTAATAGAGGTGACTCGACCCCATGGGCAGGGTTGACTTAATAGAGGTGACCCCATGGGTAGGTTTGACTTAATAGAGGTGACCCCATGGGTAGGTTTGACTTAATAGAGGTGACCCCATGGGCAGGTTTGACTTAATAGAGGTGACCCCATGGGCAGGTTTGACTTAATAGAAGTGACCCCATGGGTAGGTTTGACTTAATAGAGGTGACCCCATGGGTAGTTTGACTTAATAGAGGTGACCCCATGGGCAGGTTTGACTTAATACAGGTGACCCCATGGGTAGGTTTGACTTAATAGAGATGACCACATGGGCAGGTTTGACTTAATACAGATGACCACATGGGTAGGTTTGACTTAATACAGGTGACCACATGGGCAGGTTTGATTTAATACAGGTGACCACATGGGCAGGATTGACTTAATACAGGTGACCACATGGGCAGGTTTGACTTAATACAGATGACCACATGGGTAGGTTTGACTTAATACAGGTGACCCCATGGGTAGGTTTGACTTAATAGAGGTGACCCCATGGGCAGATTTGACTTAATAGAGGTGACCCCATGGGCAGGTTTGACTTAATAGAGGTGACCCCATGGGCAGGTTTGACTTAATAGAGGTGACAGCATGGGCAGGTTTGATTTAATAGAGGTGACCCAATGGGCAGGTTTGACTTAATACAGGTGACCCCATGGGAAGATTTGACTTAATAGAGGTGACCCCATGGGCAGATTTGACTTAATAGAGGTGACCCCATGGGTAGGTTTGACTTAATAGAGGTGACCCCATGGGCAGGTTTGACTTAATAGAGGTGACCCCATGGGCAGGTTTGACTTAATAGAGGTGACCCCCATGGGCAGGTTTGACTTAATAGAGGTGACCCCATGGGCAAGTTTGACTTAATACAGGTGACCCCATGGGCAGGTTTGACTGTATTTTCTTTTATTGTAACAATCCTTGTATACAGTGAAACTGTTTAAACAGAATCTCCTTGGGATCACTTGTCTAAACAGAACCTCCTTGGGATCACCTGTCTAAACAGAACCTCCTTGGGATCACCTGTCTAAACAGAACCTCATAGGGATCACCTGTCTACACAGAACCTCCTTGGGATCACCTGTCTAAACAGAACCTCCTTGGGATCATCTGTTTAAACAGAACCTCCTTGGGATCACCTGTCTAAACAGAACCTCCTTGGGATCAACTTTTGTGTTTGGAATAGATAGGTGTTAGCTTAAATTAATAAAGATTTTCTATATTGGGACTTAAAAATTTGGTTTATACAGGATTCCGTTTTATTCAGGTTTCCCTGCAACAGTATTTTGTTGTTGTTCCTGGATTATTGAATTATGCAAAATCCTGTAGACATGACAGAAAAAAAAGTTTAAAATTTTCACCTGAAATCTAAGTAAAAATATCAAAGAAGAATTAAACTTGATTAAAAAAAAATTTGAGTCCAAAGACTGATCGCGACAACTACAGTCAGTTTTAATCAGCTTTCAGAAATTTGAATACTGTTAATAGCAGTTCTTAATACATGTAAAATTAGTAACCCCATCTGTCATATGTAAGCTCCACCTTTGTATATAAGGCTGAGGAAAATATTTGGAGGGAAAAAAAATTGACTTATACAGCGACAAATATGGTAGTTCTTTATACTTGTAAATTATAAACCCCTCCATTCTTATATAAGCCCCAGGATAATATTTGGAGGAAAAAAGCAAGGGATTATACTGTGACAACAAGATGAACTGTGAGCTAATGCTCACCTATGATACCCCCGCTCTTCGTCAAACAGGAAGTAGGAATCTGACGGGTCAAAAAACGCTTCCCACGATATGGGGTACCTATATGAAGCTTGTGACCAAATATCAAATTTCTGCCATCAATAGTTGCTCAGAAAAATGCGCATATATGTTCAACGTGTATAAAAATCAACAAAGTCGGCATACAGGAAGTAGGAATCTGACGGATCCAAAAACGCTTCCCACAATATGGCATACCTATATGAAGCTTGTGACCAAATATCAGATCTCTGTCATCAATAGTAGCTGAGAAAAATGCGACGAAAAATGAGCATATATGTTCAATGTGTATAAAAAACCAACTAAGTCGGCAAACAGGAAGTAGGAATCTGAAGCTTGTGTCCAAATATCAGATCTCTGTCATCAATAGTTGCTGAGAAAAATGTGTTGAAAAATGTGCATATATGTTCAATGTGTATACCTATATGATGCTTGTGACCAAATATCAGATTTCTGCCATCAACAGTTACTGAGAAAAATGCGACGAAAAATATCTTGGACGGACGGACAGACGGACAGAGGTAAAACAGTATACCCCCCTCCCCCTTCGGGGAGCGGGGGTATAATAAAACAGTATACCCCCCTCCCCTTTTGGGAAGCGGGGGTATAAATACAATAGTTCCTTGGTTTAAGTGAGACAAAAAGAAGTTTTCTATTTTTAATTGTCACCGTAATGCCAAAAAATAAAAAATAAATCTGAAATTCTATAAACAAATTGACAGTTAGCAAAGATAAGATTAATGGAGTAATCTCCCCTGGGAATCTAAAAAGGAAATTAACCCTATAACATTCTGTGACTCATTTTAATTTTTCAGATTTAAATTCATAGACATTGTGGCATTACGTATATCTGTGACATTAACCAACATTAATGGATCCCGCCATCTTTCCATCCCCTTGGGAATCATTTTCCTAACCTATTTGTATATTTCTCACACTTCTTTAGCTTTTTGATTTAACACGTTCCACTTTCAGCTCTAATAGATAGAAAATAAATGTTTCTGTAAGCTTCAATAATTGGAAGAGAGAATTACACCAAGTGCAGAAAGGTACAGCAGCAATTTCTGAGCATAATTTAAAGAAATCACTTAAGAAAAAGGTCTTAATACAGTGTAATTAAAGAAATTGAAGATACGGCACATATCAATGAATTATGTCGTTGCTATTCCGTTACAGCACATGCACTTCTAGTATGAGGAAGTGATCATCGTGGCTGGATTTACATCTATTTATAGGTTAGGGTTAGGGTTATGTTGTTTAATGCCACTTTCTACAATATTTTTATATTATACATTGTGGTGGTCAGTTTTATTGGTGGAAGAAACTGGAGTGCCCGGAGAATATAAGTCACTGCCAAACTTTATCACATAATTTTGTACAGAGTACACCTCGCCATCAGAGGGATTCAAACTCACAACTATAATGGTGATGGGCACTGATTGCATAGGTAGTTATAAATCCATATGATCACGACAATGACGGTGCTTATATCTACTTATGCAGCATCTATTACCATTAAGGTCGTAATTTTGATTCCCATACATGATGAGGTGTACTTGATACCACTTTATGTGTATGCCAGAAAGTTTGTCAGTAACATTGAGACAGGTTTGTATAGCTTTCTCTGGATACTTTGTTTTCTAGCTAGCTCAACCAATAAAACTGACCATCATGTCATGATATAACTGCAGGCCTTTTAATAAGGGGTGGTACCTAGTTCTAATAATAAAACCCTAAATGCTCGCTTACTCGCAAGGGTTATAACGGGATGCCATTACCGTAATGGAGCAGCCGCCGAGATTTTTTGCACTCGCTTACAGAGCTTCTGACGCTTGCATTTATCAATAATAAGACATAACCTTTCCTTTTGTCCATTATTATAACAAGTTTTTATCACCTACCAGTATTTTAGAATGTAATTCCCACAAAATAAAATCTTCTCTTTGAAAATTTTGAATTTCGTCATTTCCGGCCTCACTATTTGGATGTCGATACCATATTTGGCGATTTAGGAGTGAATGTTTACCAATCGTAACTACTCGGCCATTCTCGCTACCCTGCAAATAACAGGGTAGCGAGAATGGCCGAGTAGTTACGATTGGAATGTTTACATCAGGTTGTAATAAGAAATACCATATTTAGAAAAGCTCCGCCTTCCGTAGTTTCCGGTTATGGAAAATGATCGATAAATTTGAACAAGGTTGTTGCTAACTTTGAAAAGCATATATTTCTCAGCCAAACCGATTTAACAAGGACTGGGATCATCAGTCATTGTTATAATGAAATGTTTGAAGGGTAAATAGTGAGTTTTTATGTTTCAACTGCAACTTTTTTTTTGCTCCATTGTGACGAATGGGACCGCATTGTAGCTCTGCCGAGACACAAGTTTGTCACAGGAGCTACATTATTGCAGCTAGGTGGTACCAGGTACTTTTAATAGGGGGTGGTACCAGGTACTTTTAATAAGGGGTGGTACCAGGTACTTTTAATAGGGGGTGGTACCAGGTACTTTTAATAAGGGGTGGTACCAGGTACTTTTAATAAGGGGTGGTACCAGGTACTTTTAATAAGGGGTGGTACCAGGTACTTTTAATAAGGGGTGGTACCAGGTACTTTTAATAAGGGGTGGTGGTACCAGGTACTTTTAATAGGGGGTGGTACCAGGTACTTTTACCCATTAAAATGGTATTTGTTACCTCCTAATGTCAAAGAGTGTTGTACGAGATATTCGTGAGAAATGTTCACATTTGAATACAAAATACTACCTGTAAATAGAGAAGTACTGGTGCACTTGAAAAATATTGAAAGCCCTGTAACTGAAATATTATTAAAAGTGTAATTAAATACCTTAATCCATGTATAAAGAACATTATTGTTACATAACTATTAGGATTAGGATTATTGGATTTTAACACATGATATTTAAAAACTAATGTTTTGGTGGCTGGTAATATATTTTCTGAGTTTGTTCATTTTTCTGACCTGTTAGGGGAAGGAAATATGTAATCAGACAACAAAAATATTTTTTTGCATATTACCGGATGAGGTCACAGATAAAGGTTAAAGGCAAAGTAAAAGAGAAAACCACCAACCTGTCGCAAGTCACTGACAAATTTTATCACATAATGTTGTATCGAGTACACCTCGCCATGAACGGGGTTCGAACTCATAGCATCAATGGTGATAGGCACTGATTGCACATGTGGTTGTAAATCCAACTACCATACAATCATGACCACGATGGCCCCTTTACTTGATAAAGGCGGTCACTAAAGCAGGTTCTGCTGTATAACAAAATTACCAATATTGAAAATAACATTTATCTTGTTTATCGGTGCCTATTATCAGATTATAAATTCTAAGCAGCCATTTTCATGATATAGTAAGTCAGTGACCACAAAACAAACTTATGGCTTATTTGACATCACTTTCAATTTCGTTATCAAGTTGTTTGCAACAAGAAATTTTCGTTAAATGAAAAATATAATTTGACCAGAATGCACTACCATAGATATCATAAATATTAACCTCTCAAAAAGTTGCTTGCTCGTTACTAAAGCTCTCGTTTTTACGTTTTTGACCATTTTCTTTTTAATCATAGACCGTTCAATCAGGCGTAATTTCCGAACACCCATACTAATTTACTGACTTGCTTATCTGGCTAGAATTATTCAGGCTTGCTTGATATAGCACTACTTTACAACAGGCGACACAGCCTGCAGTAATTCTTTCTTTTTAAAATTAGAGTACAGAAGTCCAAAGGTCACCAGTCAATCAATCTTCATTAGAAAGCAAGGTTTTTACAGAAATAAAAGTGCATACTAATTGCGAGGAATTGAGAGAGAAATAATAACAAAAAATTTGGGCAGAGGTTCCCCTTTTAATGTAAGTTATCAAAATTGCTGTAAAAAAATCATATATGTCAATGATTCTCAAATTTAGCTTTTCCTACTTCACATTTTGTAATAGAGTTGCTTCCCTTTGATTATTTGAGTAACCAAAAGCAGTCAACAAAAAAAAGCATTTCAAGAGGAATAACTCTTCACACAGTTGTCGCACATTTCTAACTGGGAAATTTTTGTAGATCTTGACATGCTGAACATTTTTGCAGTTTAAACTTTCCCTCTATCTCTAATAGTTTTTGAGATATAAGATGATAGTATTAAAATTGAGAACATTTTGATGAAAAAAGGGCAATAACTCCAAAATGGGTAATGGGATTTACTTCAAAATTGCAGGGTAGGAAGATCTTGACATGCTGCAATTTTTTGCAATTTAAATTTAATCTTTATCTCTTATAGTTTTTGAAATATAAGACGAAAAGTATTAATTTTCTTTTTTTAATTTGATGAAAAAAGGGCAAGAACTCCAAGATGGGTAATCAGATTTACTTCAAAATTGCAGGGTAGGTAGATCTCGACATGGTGCACATTTTTGCAATTTAAACTTAACATCTATCTCTTATAGTTTTTGAAATATAACACGAAAAGTATTAAAATTTAAAAAAGAAATTGATCGAAGGGCCGAACCGCCGGACACATTTTTGGAAGAGAACCATCCAATGACTATTTCATCAAAATTTTGTTCTTATTGAGCAAATGGTTTCAGACAAGAAGATTTTTATGGGAATTTCCCATAGGGTCCTATGTTAAATTAAGTTCGGCTGTGGCGGCCATCTTGGTCAGTGTTCTGAAATGCCGGACACAATTTTGGAAGAGGACCACCCAAGAATCTTTTCAGCAAAGTTTGGTTGAGATTGGCTCAGTAGTTTCAGAGGAGAAGATTTTTTTTAAATTTCATCCCCCGTTTTTTCTAATTTGCATAATCGGTCAAAATAGACAAAAGTTCAAAGTTCATAAAAAATCCCGTAATATATGTTATAAAGCTCATCATTATGCTTATACAGTTCAAATTTGGGCACTTTCTGGCTTAAAATAGAGCAGTTTTGGCCATTTAAAGAAATTTCTATTTTTAGTAATGGTGGCCATCTTGGATACAGGACGGTGCTGACGAACACAATTTTGAAAGGGGACCACCCAAGGATCATTTCAGCAAAGTTTGGTTGAGATTGGCTCAGTAGTTTCAGAGGAGAAGAATTTGTTTAATTTCATACCCCTTTTTTTCTAATTTGCATAATCGGTCAAAATGGGTAATGGGATTGACTTAAAAATTGCAGGGTAGGTAGATCTTGACATGCTGCACATTTTTGCAATTTAAACTTAACATCTATCTCTAAATAGTTTTTGAAATATAAGACGAAAAGTATTAAAATTTAAAAAAAAATTGATGAAAAAAGGGCAATAACTCCAAGATGGGTAATCAAATTTACTTCAAAATTGCAGGGTAGGTAGATCTTGACATGCTGAACATGTTTGCTGTTTCAACTTACCACCTGTCTCTTATAGTTTTTGAAATAAAGGATGAAAAGTATTAAAATTTTGAAAATTTGATGAAAAAAGGGAAATAACTCCAAAATGGGATTTACTTCAAAATTGCAGGGTGTGTAGATCTTGATATGCCGCACATTTTTGCAATTTAAAGTTAACCTTTATCTCTTATAGTTTTTGAAATATAAGATGAAAAATTGTAAAATTTTACAAATTTGATGAAAAAAAGGGCAATAACTCCAAGATGGGTAATCAGATTTACTTCAAAATTGCAGGGTAGGTAGATCTTGATGTGCTGATCATTTTTTACCACATGTCAGATTTTTGATATTATTAACGGTTTTTGAGTTATTACCCAAAACCTGCAATTTTACCATATGTTCTATTTTTAGTAACAGCGGCCATGTTGGTTGGTGCACGGCATCACCGGACACAATTTTGAAACTAGACACCCTAGTGATGATTCAGACCAAGTTTGGTTTCCATTGGTCTAGTACTTTCAGAGGAAAAGATTTTTGAAAAAGTTTACGACGTACGACGACGACGGACGCCAAGTGATGGCAATAGAGCTAAAAAGAGGCAGAAAAAAACATATACAGTGCCCTAATACTTCCATTTTCTTTTTATTAATTTTTTAATAATTTTTGACAAATGTCATTTCAAAATCTTTTGCTATGAAAACAAAAGGTAAAACAAGAGGATCTCCATTCATCACAAGAAAATCTACATCTCTGCACTTTAACCATAAAATAGTTCAGATATTTTACTTCATTAAAATCATGATTATCAGAATGTCGATTGTTTTAGGTCGGAAATTATGCATGATTTTTCGTCCTCAAAAATCACGTTGGTTTATACCAATACAAGGCATAAAACAATATCAACACATAAATTATGCATGATTTTCAGCCTAAAAAATCGTGTTGGTTTACACCAATACAAGACATAAAACAATATCAACACGGAAATTATGCACGATTTTCAGCCTCAAAAATCACGTTGGTTTATACCAATACAAGGCTCCAAATCAATCTACAATCGTCACAAAGTAAATACCGTGGAAAATGAAGATAATATTATATTTGTCCAGTTCCGCATATTTTGTACGGTGAAGTAGAAAAAAGGAGAATTTAATCAATTTCAGATTTATAATGGATATTAACTTCACAACTCAAATACATTTCATTCAATTTCTCCCGTCTTTAAACAACATTGGGACAATATTTCATTTGACTAAACATTCGATTGACTATTTATCAAATCCCATTTGAATATTTATTTAATTTCATTTCAGTTAAATACATGCATTAAAGATTATTTTAGAAATGTCAGGACGTCAGACTTTGATAGAATGATCTTGAAGTCTTATTTGAAACTAATCTTACAAATGCACAACACTGATTCTCAATTTCTGCAATTTAATAGAAGGAGAAGGGAAAAAAATCACAGTAAAACTGAAATCTTCTCAGATGGCATGCATTGACTTAATTATTAGAAAATAAAAAATTGTACTCGGAAAGAATTTCAATTTTAAGTTTTCTGATCAAATGTCTTTTTATCATACAGAGTTGTGTTAGAGTTATGGTGCTTAATGCCACTTTCAACAATATTTCATACACAGAGATGAAGAGCTGAATAAATGTTAGAGAATACAGAAGGTGCAATCAAAAATAGACAATCCAGAGAAACTATCAACATTGGGCACACAAGACACAAGACAAAGACAAACAAAACAAATTGTTCTACTACTATTTGAAGCTTTTCAAATGTTTAATGGTTTGAATCAACCAAATCATTTTATAAAATTAAGTTATTTTTGACACAAACACATGTCCCTCCTCCCCAACCCCCACATGCTGGAGTGAGTGATTGTTATTTAATGTCAACTCAGCAATTTTAATTAGCTATATCATGGTAAGAACAAGTGAATTTCCAATGAAATGATGATGAGGTGTGCTTTGTACTAGACCAACACACATAGTTTTATTTTTTTAGTGCTAGCTAACTGAAACAACAATCTGTGGGTAGACATGTCTCCTCATTCCAAGCCAACCAGTCTTTGTTCTTTCTCCTTAATGCTGTGTGCTTAGTGGAGAAGCAACAAATACCAATTTTATAGTCTTTGGTTTTACCCGATCTGGGCTCAAACCCGTGATATACCACACTCGAGGTGACCACGCTAACCATTACACCACCGATGCGGTTCATACACCTTTATAGATGCACACTATATACTACCAATGATGGTAGTGTGGACTGGAATGTCTTTTTCTCCCCCTTATTATTATTATTATGTGATGTCTTTTTCTCCCCCTTATTATTATTATTATTATTATGTGATGTCTCTTTCTCCCCCTTATTATTATTATTATTATGTGATGTCTTTTTCTCCCCCTTATTATTATTATTATGTGATGTCTTTTTCTCCCCCTTATTATTATTATTATTATTATGTGATGTCTTTTTCTCCCCCTTATTATTATTATTATGTGATGTCTTTTTCTCCCCCTTATTATTATTATTATTATGTGATGTCTCTTTCTCCCCCTTATTATTATTATTATTATGTGATGTCTCTTTCTCCCCCTTATTATTATTATTATTATGTGATGTCTTTTTCTCCCCCTTATTATTATTATTATTATTATTATTATTATGTGATGTCTTTTTCTCCCCCTTATTATTATTATGTGATGTCTTTTTCTCCCCCTTATTATTATTATTATGTGATGTCTCTTTCTCCCCCTTATTATTATTATTATGTGATGTCTTTTTCTCCCCCTTATTATTATTATTATTATGTGATGTCTTTTTCTCCCCCTTATTATTATTATTATTATGTGATGTCTTTTTCTCCCCCTTATTATTATTATGTGATGTCTCTTTCTCCCCCTTATTATTATTATTATGTGATGTCTTTTTCTCCCCCTTATTATTATTATTATGTGATGTCTTTTTCTCCCCCTTATTATTATTATTATTATGTGATGTCTCTTTCTCCCCCTTATTATTATTATTATGTGATGTCTTTTTCTCCCCCTTATTATTATTATTATTATGTGATGTCTTTTTCTCCCCCTTATTATTATTATTATGTGATGTCTTTTTCTCCCCCTTATTATTATTATTATTATGTGATGTCTCTTTCTCCCCCTTATTATTATTATTATTATTACTATGTGCTCTCTGATCAATAAGAATTGCTCCACTAAGCCATGTAAATAACTAATGATTATTACTTAAAGGGTAACACAAATTATCACAAGAAAATAATTCATCCTTAAAACAAATACATTAAAATCATTTAATTGTCTCCTCTATAATAGAATAGTGTTCAATTAAAATAGGTCAAAATAAACTGTGTTAAAAAAAGGAGGTAAAAAAATAAGGTCACATAAAACAATTCATCACACATTAAGAAAAGTTCAATATGGCAAAAAACAAATTGCCTTTGTTTCTGATAAACCCACCGACCCAAACCTTTAGTGCTTATAACCACAAGTATTTTTTTGATATTTTTGAACAAGCACTCTTATAAAGTGAGATTCTTGTCCTGTAAAACCTAGGTACATTTAAAAAAAAGGTTTGTTTATCTACCTAACCTGGGTTAATTTTTTTTATAGTGAAACCTGATATTTTTTTCTCTGGCAGGTTTGACTTTACTACTCTCTTTAATGGTAATAAAATCAAATCTGTATTAAGAGGTCACCTTTGGGAAAAAGACAAAGTGCTTAAGTGGTCTTTTATAACAAGTTGACCTCTCAAAAGAGGTTGCATTTATATGAAATTTTCTATGACAGGACAACAAAAAGGTGACCTTTTAATACAGGTGACTGCTTAACAGAGGTGACCATATGGGCAGGTTTGACTGTATATTGCTTACATCGCATAGATGTCAATTGATTGATTGATTGATTAATTGGTTGGTGTTTAACGTCAACTTAAGCAATATTTCAGCTATATCGTGGAGTTGATCTCAAAGGCAGATATAGATCTCAAAAGTATGTTACATCACTTCATCATGTGAAAGTCAAAAGTACCGGTATAAAGAATGTTACTATACAAGTCTACATACACATATACTTGGTCTATATATACATACTAACAAAACTCTGTAATGACAAGCTTTCTTGTTTTCTCAATCAGTTTTTCAACATGACTTCCACTCATCAGACATGTATCACAACAAACAAGATGATAAGACTACATAGATAAGATCAAGTACAATCAGTTTACCCTGGCACAATATTGGTATATCTCATGTAGGTAGAGTAACAGGGCCAATTAGGATATAATACCCAAGCTGTTTATTAAAGGCATATTGGCGATCATTTTGTATAAAACAATGAGAGTAGTCAGTTATTAACTTAGAGCATTCATTGACCCTGTCATTGTATTGTCCATGTCTTTGTGCAAAACAATGAAAGTGTCTTTATCCTGTTCAGAGTTCGCGAAATGTGTCAGTCCTGTCAGACATGACCAGCAAAATTTGGGCAGATTGGTATTTTGCAATAGAAAATTACTGAGGACTGACATTTTTACCACTAGGATCACCAAACCCATATGTAATTTTGTGAACACTGCCCGTTTCTAAGTGAACAATAAAGGTGATTATCAGAGGTTCCAAATCTTAGCTAACACTGCCTGTTTCTAAGTGAACAATAAAGGTGATTATCAGAGGTTCCAAATCTTAGCTAACACTGCCTGTTTCTAAGTGAACAATAAAGGTGATTATCAGAGGTTCCTAATCTTAGCTAACACTGCCTGTTTCTAAGTGAACAATAAAGGTGATTATCAGAGGTTCCTAATCTTAGCTAACACTGCCTGTTTCTAAGTGAACAATAAAGGTGATTATCAGAGGTTCCTAATCTTAGCTAACACTGCCTGTTTCTAAGTGAACAATAAAGGTGATTATCAGAGGTTCCTAATCTTAGCTAACACTGCCTGTTTCTAAGTGAACAATAAAGGTGATTATCAGAGGTTCCAAATCTTAGCCAACACTGCCTGTTTCTAAGTGAACAATAAAGGTGATTATCAGAGGTTCCTAATCTTAGCTAACACTGCCTGTTTCTAAGTGAACAATAAAGGTGATTATCAGAGGTTCCAAATCTTAGCTAACACTGCCTGTTTCTAAGTGAACAATAAAGGTGATTATCAGAGGTTCCTAATCTTAGCTAACACTGCCTGTTTCTAAGTGAACAATAAAGGTGATTATCAGAGGTTCCTAATCTTAGCTAACACTGCCTGTTTCTAAGTGAACAATAAAGGTGATTATCAGAGGTTCCTAATCTTAGCTAACACTGACTGTTTCTAAGTGAACAATAAAGGTGATTATCAGAGGTTCCTAATCTTAGCTAACACTGCCTGTTTCTAAGTGAACAATAAAGGTGATTATCAGAGGTTCCAAATCTTAGCTAACACTGCCTGTTTCTAAGTGAACAATAAAGGTGATTATCAGAGGTTCCTAATCTTAGCTAACACTGCCTGTTTCTAAGTGAACAATAAAGGTGATTATCAGAGGTTCCAAATCTTAGCTAACACTGCCTGTTTCTAAGTGAACAATAAAGGTGATTATCAGAGGTTCCAAATCTTAGCTAACACTGCCTGTTTCTAAGTGAACAATAAAGGTGATTATCAGAGGTTCCAAATCTTAGCTGCATTATAAGGTTTATCTTTAATTTATTTTTTTAATTATTTGACAAAAATTCAAAATTACAATAAATCTCTTGTAGGTAGCTAGACCAACAGGGCCAATTAAGACAACATATCCTAGCTGTTTATAAAAGGCAGATTATCGATGATTTTGTGTAAAACAATGACAGCAGTCAGTTAACTACGAGCATTCATTGACCCTGGTATTGTATTGTCCATGCTTTGGTTGACTTTCATTTTTGTGATGATAGTATGTGGTCTTTTTGTAGCGAACCTCAAAGAGATTTCTAATGTGTTACACCAAATTTCCACAGATTCTGCTTGAAAAAGAAACCAAAGACTAGTTTTTGTGAAATGGAATAAACAGCTGTGCCAAGAGCGCATGATACGCCCGTCGTCAACATTCATACAATATTTGTAAAGACTTTCTTTCCCATAACTCTTGAATGAAAAATTTAAATTTCACCTACAGCTGCACCATAAACATGAATTGGAACATTTATACAATATTTATACAATTGAAAACAAAATTTTTTGAGAAATCAGTAAAGACTATCAATTCCAATAACAGTACGAAGTTTGAAGTGAATTGGTGAAGGGGTTCTCAATTTACAGTGCGACATACGAAAAATCGCCTACAATTTGATGAATAAAGTCCCATAACTCTGGTATGAAAAATCAAAATCTCACCAAAAAGTATACAGACCATAAGACTATCAATTCCAATAACTGTGCGAAGTTTGAAGTGAATTGGCCAAGGAGTTCTCAATTTACAGCGCGACATACGAAAAATCGCCTACAATTTGATGAATAAAGTCCCATAACTCTGGAATGAAAAATTGAAATTTCACCAAAAAGTATACAGACCATAAGACTATCAATTCCAATAACTATGCGAAGTTTGAAGTGAATTGGCCGAGGGGTTCTCACTTTACAGCGCAACATACAAAAAATCGCCTACAATTTGATGAATAAAGGCCCACAACTCTGGAATGAAAATTCAAAATTTCACCATAAAGTATACAGACCGTAAGACCACCAATTCCAATAACTCTGTGAAATTTGAAGTGAATTGGCCAAGGGGTTCTTAAGTTAGAGCGTGACATGTGAAACGGACGGACGGACGGACAGTCAGACATTGGTATACCATAATACGTCCCGTCTTAAAGACGGGCGTATAAAAAATCTATTTGTTTGTGTAATTGAAAAATAACCCCTAAAAAAAAAAAAAATTTGAGAACAATTTTAATTTCAGTAGCTGTAACTGCTTTTGGAAAACATTGACCCGATATTTCTTCTTCTGAATGTATAATTGATTAGATTCCCAAACAAACAAACCAGTAAATAAGTGTTTTATATCCTACTAAATATACAGACTTTATATCTATATAAATATGTGATGTAAGCTGTATTGAAAATGTCTTTCTGTAAAATGAACAATATTTCATTGCTTAATTCAACATGTCTTCAAAAGAATGACATTGATCAACCAAATGCCTTTAAGGAATTAAGACAAAAGAGGTACCGAATTCGTCTAAGCCAGAATCATAATTGTATTACATAATGTAGAACGGTACAATGTGTAACAAATTTATATATAATTGATCTGAAACTTTTCATTGAATAATGATAATTGATCTGAAACTTTTCATTGAATAATGGTTTCTATAAACACTAAAATTTCCTTATAAATGGTAGATTTTTTTTTTATTTTTACTAAATACTAGATTTTTGAAATCTGAGAAAAGATTTTTAAACCAATCAACTATTCTTTATAGAGATAAAAACATATCTTAAAATGATAAAAATTTAGATCTATTTCTTTCTTTCACAATATTTATGATGAAACCGATATACTGGTTTTTTCTCTCAGTTAAGCCTAAATAAGTTTATATATATATATAAGGATTCATTGCTATATGTACATTGTATGGTTGTCACTTGTAAGTACTCGAGACAATTAAATTAACAGTTTTATGTAATAATCTTGTCTGCTTCACTTTATGACATCATTAGACTAAATGACACTTAATGAGATCAATATAATACTGTGTCTTCAATACTTCTTATCAGGTCAGAATTCAGATGAGATAGTAACAAACAAACAAAAAACCCAACACAGAAAACTTTATAGATAAACACAAAAAACCCAGGGGTGAACCTAGGTGTTCACGAAGGGCAAAGTGAACCTAGGTGTTCACGAAGGGCAAAGTGAACCTAGGTGTTCACGAAGGGCAAGGTGAACCTAGGTGTTCACGAAGGGCAAGGTGAACCTAGGTGTTCACGAAGGGCAAAGTGAACCTAGGTGTTCACGAAGGGCAAAGTGAACCTAGGTGTTCACGAAGGGCAAAGTGAACCTAGGTGTTCACGAAGGGCAAATTGAACCTAGGTGTTCACGAAGGGCAAGGTGAACCTAGGTGTTCACGAAGGGCAAGGTGAACCTAGGTGTTCACGAAGGGCAAGGTGAACCTAGGTGTTCACGAAGGGCAAAGTGAACCTAGGTGTTCACGAAGGGTAAGGTGAACCTAGGTGTTCACGAAGGACAAAGTGAACCTAGGTGTTCACGAAGGGTAAGGTGAACCTAGGTGTTCACGAAGGGTAAGGTGAACCTAGGTGTTCACGAAGGGCAAGGTGAACATAGGTGTTCACGAAGGGCAAAGTGAACCTAGGTGTTCACGAAGGGTAAGGTGAACCTAGGGGTTCACGAAGGGTAAGGTGAACCTAGGTGTTCACGAAGGGCAAGGTGAACCTAGGTGTTCACGAAGGGTAATGTGAACCTAGGTGTTCACGAAGGGCAAAGTGAACCTAGGTGTTCACGAAGGGCAAAGTGAACCTAGGTGTTCACGAAGGGCAAAGTGAACCTAGGTGTTCACGAAGGGTAAGGTGAACCTAGGTGTTCACGAAGGGCAAGGTGAACCTAGGTGTTCACGAAGGGCAAAGTGAACCTAGGTGTTCACGAAGAGCAAAGTGAACCTAGGTGTTCACGAAGGGCAAAGTGAACCTAGGTGTTCACGAAGGGTAAGGTGAACCTAGGTGTTCACAAAGGGCAAAGTGAACCTAGGTGTTCACGAAGGGCAAAGTGAACCTAGGTGTTCACGAAGGGTAAGGTGAACCTAGGTGTTCATGAAGGGCAAAGTGAACCTAGGTGTTCACGAAGGGCAAAGTGAACCTAGGTGTTCACGAAGGGTAAGGTGAACCTAGGTGTTCACGAAGGGCAAAGTGAACCTAGGTGTTCACGAAGGACAAAGTGAACCTAGGTGTTCATGAAGGGCAAAGTGAACCTAGGTGTTCACGAAGGACAAAGTGAACCTAGGTGTTCACGAAGGGTAAGGTGAACCTAGGTGCTCACGAAGGGTAAGGTGAACCTAGGTGCTCACGAAGGGTAAGGTGAACCTAGGTGCTCATGAAGGGTAAGGTGAACCTAGGTGCTCACGAAGGGTAAGGTGAACCTAGGTGTTCACGAAGGGTAAGATGAACCTAGGTGCTCACTAAGGGTAAGGTGAACCTAGGTGCTCACGAAGGGCAAGGTGAACCTAGGTGCTCACGAAGGGTAAGGTGAACCTAGGTGCTCACGAAGGGCAAGGTGAACCTAGGTGCTCACGAAGGGTAAGGTGAACCTAGGTGCTCACAAAGGGTAAGGTGAACCTAGGTGCTCACGAAGGGTAAGGTGAACCTAGGTGCTCACGAAGGGCAAGGTGAACCTAGGTGCTCACGAAGGGTAAGGTGAGCCTAGGTGTTCACGAAGTGTAAGGTGAACCTAGGTGCTCACTAAGGGTAAGATGAACCTAGGTGCTCACTAAGGGTAAGGTGAACCTAGGTGCTCACGAAGGGCAAGGTGAACCTAGGTGCTCACGAAGGGTAAGGTGAACCTAGGTGCTCACGAAGGGTAAGGTGAACCTAGGTGCTCACGAAGGGCAAGGTGAACCTAGGTGCTCACAAAGGGCAAGGTGAACCTAGGTGTTCACGAAGGGTAAGGTGAACCTAGGTGCTCACGAAGGGTAAGGTGAACCTAGGTGTTCACGAAGGGTAAGGTGAACCTAGGTGCTCATGAAGGGTAAGGTGAACCTAGGTGTTCACGAAGGGTAAGGTGAACCTAGGTGCTCACTAAGGGTAAGGTGAACCTAGGTGCTCACGAAGGGTAAGCAGTTCCTTAATCGATGGTGCATGTACCATTATTTCAAATACTTTACATAAATGATATTGTAATTATGTCAACTTCGAGTTTCTAAAACAATCGCTAATTGCAGAAAATGTTTGGCAATAATAGCACAGGATTAGGTAATGATGCACAAATCCATTTACAGAATTATCGTACCGATTCCTAGTACCGAGTCTTACCGTCATCTCCAAGAGACAGAGCATTATATAATCTGTCAATAAACAAGAAATTGTCAGTAATGGAAAAAGATACAATTTGTACCTAGAAATGATGTCAACAATTGAGTTCGGATATTGCTACCTAATATAAATCTCTTATTACCTGTTTTTATGCTACTTTATCATATCTCGATCATCAGATATTTACAAGACAACTCAGAAATCGTAGGTTTGTATTGTTGATAAGAGGTAAGTTTTAAGATGAAAAGGTGACAAAGCGAAACACTTTTTTTGATTTGAGTGCAAAACATAACTCACCCTGAGAAATCCACTGACTTGTCGCAAGTCACTGACAAACTTTATCACATAATGTTGTATCGAAGACACCTCGTCTGAGAGGGATTCGAACTCACAATGTTAGTGGTGATAGGCACTGATTCTGAGCAAGATAATTACAGGTATATACATAAGGATTTAAAAAATTAATTCTTTACATTTATTTCCTCATATAATAATAAGTGAAAATGCATCAATGAAAGATTTGTTAAATTCTGAGTAAAATTTGCTACAAAAGATTTTTTTTTATTAATTGATTATCTCCCCTTGAAATTCCATTGTTCAATTGTGTCCTTTACATGAATCAGCATTATACATTTCTCTTAATAAAGAACGTAGATATCAAATTCAGTGCGCACGTCACGTTTCTGGAATAACCTTCATCAGGTGACGCTCGAAGTCAAAATATTTGAAAGCCAAATAATTTAAAAGTCTTTGGGAGCAAGAAAACCAAAGGTCATAAACAGGATGGACTAAAATCAGCTTAGGTCACTATGGCTAAGGGAGGAGAACCTTAGTTTTAATAATAACTAGGAAGAACTGTTTAGATACCTAAAACTTATGTCTCCCCTTAATGCGGCCATCTGTACAACAATAACTTACACATTATGAGTTGAATGATACTATTTAAAAAACAATTATTTGACCTTGAGGTAAAAGGTCAAGGTCCCACGAAGGTCATTACAGTACGTGACACACTGCCGTATGGTCATGCAGCCACATACCAAATATCATTGACCTATCTCGAAAGACAAAAATGTTATGGCCCGGACAAGAAAATATTATTTAAAAAACAATTATTTGACCTTGAGGTCAAAGGTCAAGGTCTCACAAAGGTCATTATGGTACGCAACACACCGCCTTATGGTCATGCACCCACATACCAAATATCATTGACCTATCTGGAAAGACAAACAAGTTATGGTACAGACAAGCTTCGCTGAGAAGAAGCGGAAGAAGAAGAAGAAAAAATCAGACTAGAATAATATGTCTCCCTTCGTTCGAAGGGGAGACATAATTACATGATTTAAGAACTATAAATTTACATTATGTGTCCACACAATTAGTAATCTTTTCTGCAATTATTTGCAATAATGTTTCAAAAGACATGCTTTATGTTTCCATAAAGATATGCGATATTGGATAAGATTTAAAAATAAAATAAAACAAAAATACCTGTAAACATGCAATGTCGTTATTTTCCGTCTTCATCAATTTCACTTTATGTTACATACGGTATTAAATGAGCACGTAAATTGCAGAAAAGTACTACATGTATGTAAGCCGAAAAGTAATAAAACTGCAAGTTTAAAAAAATAACGGAAAAGTAATACTCCTACGTGAATATTATGACACAAATTGTAGTCTGAATAAAAGCAAATAAAATGATAATAAACGATTAAAAATTGTAAATGAGACGCAAAATTAAATTGTATTATTTATTTTGATAAATAGTTCATAGACTTAATCATCCTGAATATGCATGAAATATTTGCCGCTGGACGTTTAGAACAATCAATCAATCAATCATAAAAACTTAGCAAGCATTTGAAACTCATATTTTATAAAAAATTATATAATAAAGCAAGTCAAATGAATTTGTCCCATTTTCAGATGCAATCTACAAATAGAAATAACAGTAATTTCGCAGAAAATAATGACTAGAGCAAAAATAGACTGAAAACAAAATGGAAGAATATTTCCATATGACACAGATGTCCCCTGCTTCTAGCTAAAGTTAAAAGGGACATAACTCCATGACTTACTTAAGGGGGACTAAAGTTTATGGAGAGCTGGGAGGAACATTACTCGCAGTTGAGTGGAAATCAAGTGTGGGACGGATATATATATATCCGTCAACTTGATTATAATTATAGTCTTTTTGTAGACTTATAGTTATTTTTGTTACATTTTAACATTTTTTTTGGTGGTGTTGTGCTACATTTAAGACGTTTATATATATATATAATATATATACAGATTTGCTAAAACTTAATGCCCCTCACCTCTAATCGATGCAGAGGGGACATATAACAACGTGGCAGTCAGTTTTATTGGCGGAGGAAACCAGAGTACCCAGAGAAATCCACCGACCTGTCTCAAGTCACTGACAAACTTTATCACATAATGTCGTATCGAGTACATCTCGCGATTAACAGGGTTCGAAGTCGTTGTACAACTTTATTGGTGATAGGCACTGATTGCACAGGTAGTTGTAAAATCCAACTACCATACGATCACGACCAGTATGGCAACAGAACGATATGGATAGTAATACTTTTGTCGCATATCTGTTCGCTAGGGGTCATAGTTCGTTAAAATTTCATCTTCACTTAATCGTATTGTTTAATTTTACAGTTAATTGATATACAATAATTATTACTGGTAGAACAAACAGGACACAAAACTTTCACATATAACCAATTAACTGAAACATCAGTTCAATTAGAAGACGATATTTCCTTTACCCCAGGAAGTCGTGGAGACAAGGGAAAATACATCACTACAAACTAAACAAATTTGCCCATCATATAATTGTGAATTATTGATGACCGACGGCTGAAAGATCACAGACACAAACCAGATATATGAAAATTAAAACCGTTGATCAATCATAAAATATAATTATTCGGGAAACATTAAATCTCTGATGAATTTAGAAATTTGTTGAACAATTGGTTTCAAAGCAAATTAATCTAGCCAAAAGTCTCTTTATTGTGGGATAAGGTTATAAGTATCACTGATTTTTATCACTAAGATCTTTAAAAAATCCTTTAAACTCAGAGCTATCACTGCATGATTTAGTCACTGCACTCTTGAAAAATCTTTTAAGTCAGGGCCATCACAGCATGATTTTATCACTGCACTCTTAAAAAAATCTCTTAACTGGACCTCCATGATGAAATAAAATTAAATGTTTTGATGGTCATCAATTCAACTGTGTAATAGATTCTCAATTCAACTGAGCAATAAGGTGTCAATTCAATTGTGCAATACATTCTCAATCCAACTGTGCAACAAATTGTCAATTCAACTGTGTAATAAATTGTCAATTCAACTGAGCAATAAATTGTCAATTCAACTGAGCAATAAGGTGTCAATTCAATTGTGCAATACATTCTCAATTCAACTGTGCAACAAATTCTCAATTCAACTGTGTAATAAATTGTCAATTCAACTGAGCAATAAATTGTCAATTAAACTGAGCAATAATGTGTCAATTCAATTGTGCAATACATTCTCAATCCAACTGTGCAACAAATTCTCAATTCAATTGTGCAATAAATTCTCAATTCAACTGTGTAATAAATTTGCAACAATTTCAGTTTGATGATAGAATGAATGACAATTATGGCTCATGCAGTGGATATATGTTGGTACGAGCGCTAGGGAGACTCTGGGTCTAATTTTCAAAACTTAAAAGTTCAAATAGCATGTGTGTTTCAGGTTTTAGGGTTATTAAAAAAAAATTATTAATCATTTTCAATGATTTCTATGATTTTTTTCGATTGGACGGTTGTTTTCCGACAGTTTGGTATTTTTTATTTTGATTTTAATTATCTTAGTTACAAAATGTAATGTGGGTAGATATCTCAATTTTAATAAAAACAGTGCTTGCACTAAATACAAGATTTAAACAAAAAAAAAATCATGTTTTTTTCTTCAAATTTGATATAAAACTTTTTTTATTTTGCTTAAAATCTAACATTTTTATCAACTTTTTATCATGTAAATCATAATGGTGAAACACATTTTTTGCTGAGCTTTCCTAAAGATTGAGTAAACATAATAATAGTTGCATTATTAAACCATACAAGATTAATACCACATTTATCAATGAGAGTTTTATGTTGTATAATGTTTCTGATCTACCCACTAAATGACTCAGTTGTAGAACATAAACTTGACATAAAACAGTCAGATCTTAACCATGCTGCTATGTTATTGCAGGATTATAATTGATCATGAATATCATTAACTATTCACATGTCATGAAACATAAACAAATGTGCTCTGATGTTCTGAAGGTTAATATTTGACCATATTGCTAGTTATTGCAGGATTATAATTGATCATGAATATCATTAACTGTTTGTATGTCATGAAACATAAACAAATATGCTCTGATGTTCTGAAGGTTAATATAGAAAAGTAAAAGAATAGCAAATCACCTATATGCATAAACATACTAAGGGAGACTGTTCCTGTCATCAATTTCTATAGTAACTGAATCTCCATTTTTAACTCAATTCCCTTTGGCATGAAAAAGTTTAAGAAATTAAAAGTTGATCCAAGATTAATTAAGCCTTTAATATAATTTTAACAGTTTCAAATAATCAAGACTTTTAAAATGAAATAAAAAAATCGAGCAATTCAGTCTTTTACAATTAATATGGACACCATCCACGTCAGATTGTCAACGAGAGTCTTATAATATTTCACTAATTCAAATTGATTGACAGAAGAAAATAAAACTGTAATTCTGTTGCAGTTTGGTAATTCGTTGGCACTTAGTAACATTACATTAACTTGAGAGAGATCACAGATAAGACACTGACATTGTATTCTAATCCAATCTTTCACAACATAAATTGACACTCGTTGCATTTCAAGGGTAATAATTTCAACAAGAACAAATTTCAATTCTCAGAAAAATAGTTTAAACCAGTCATCCATTCATTTATTTAGCCTCTGTTTCTACGATTTTATGATTGGTATTTGTTGATTGATTGATTGATTGATTGGTGTTTAACATCCAGCGAGCAATTTTTCAGCTATATTCAGGACGATGATTTTGTAACTGTTTCGACAGTGTGGTATTTTTATTTTTCATTTTTTTTCATGAAACATGGTTTTTGTGTGATTGAAAGAGACATTTCTGCATGCAAATTATGAAAGAGAACCTACTCTCAATAGTTAAATTTTCAAATTTCAAAGCTCTCATTAAAGCTTGAGTGAGTGAGTGAGTGATTTTTGTTTAACGCCAACTCAGCAATTTTTCAGCTAAATCATGGCGAGATAAAGTTAATTTTCAATGAGGTCTGATTTGTTCTAGATCAACATGCTGAGTAAGAGTTGGATTTTTATAGTGCTAGCTCACTGAAACAACAGTCCGCGGTTAGACATGTTGCCCCACTCGTTATTCTGATTCCGAGCCAACCAGTCTTTGCTCTTACTCCTTAATGCTTCATACTTAGCAGAGAAGCAACAAATACCAATTTTATAGTCTTTGCTTTGACCTGACCGGGGCTCGAACCCACGATCTACCACACTCAAGACGAGCACGCTAACCATTACACCACTGATGCGGTTCACTAAAGCTTGAAAATATAACTATCTCAAGAGGAGAAATATTGTGATCTATTGGTAACAGATGGAGAATCTATATTTACACCATTTTTTATTTTTTAAATTAAGATTTCATGCAGACACAGATTAAATGTTTCATCCCCTATCAATTAACCTACGGTAAATAATAAAATGTTGCAATGATATTTTTCTTGAAAATGTCATAATACACTTGTATTATTAAAAAAACATTAATATTATACAGATTAAATTGGTTTAATTTGGTTAGAAAAATAGGAGTAGATTGATTAAAATGGCTAAAGTAATCACAACCGCTTGTATGATCGTCTTATCTTCATCATCGTTCATCTTAAAGATCATGCACTTCTTGGCTGCAATTATAGAGACAAGCTCACACGTCACATTTCGAATATTGTAGGGAAAAAAAACATTAAAGAACACTATTGTACATTTCAGAAAGACATTTTTGTTCCGAGCATCGAAATTGCAGATTGTCAGATATTGGCAATTCAAGTTGAAATTGATGTGAACTCGACTCAATTTGATCTTCATTTAAAACTCATAAGCAACAATTGATGAGTGTATATAGAGGTGAAATAAAAAGAAATAGCTATTTTAGTCCACGACCAACCTTATTGACACTTGTTCAATAATGAAAATGAAATTGGTAAGGTTTTGATGCAACGATTTGTTTAACTGACAGTAAATACCAATGAAGGAGGTTCATTCAAATACAAGAAATAATCAAAATGTCTTGAATTTATGTTCCCATATTCTATTATGATACAAGTATATTTTGTAGTGGTGGTACAATATTAGCATGAGTTGAAAACAATGAAGACTCCCTAGAATAATAAAAGTTGAAAACAATGAAAGGTACCAAGAATAAGAAAAGTTGAAAACAATGAAGACTCCCTAGAAAAACAAAAGTTGAAAACAAAGAAGACTCCCTAGAAAAACAAAAGTTGAAAACAATGAAGACTCCCTAGAAAAACAAAAGTTGAAAACAATGAAGACTCCCTAGAATAATAAAAGTTGAAAACAATGAAAGGTACCAAGAATAAGAAAAGTTGAAAACAATGAAGACTCCCTAGAAAAACAAAAGTTGAAAACAAAGAAGACTCCCTAGAAAAACAAAAGTTGAAAACAATGAAGACTCCCTAGAAAAACAAAAGTTGAAAACAATGAAGACTCCCTAGAATAATAAAAGTTGAAAACAATGAAAGGTACCAAGAATAAGAAAAGTTGAAAACAATGAAGACTCCCTAGAATAACAAAAGTTGAAAACAATGAAGACTCCCTAGAAAAACAAAAGTTGAAAACAAAGAAGACTCCCTAGAATAACAAAAGTTGAAAACAATGAAGACTCCCTAGAATAACAAAAGTTGAAAACAATGAAGACTCCCTAGAATAACAAAAGTTGAAAACAATGAAGACTCCCTAGAATAACAAAAGTTGAAAACAATGACGACTCCCTAGAATAACAAAAAGTTGAAAACAATGAAGACTCCCTAGAATAACAAAAGTTGAAAACAATGATTTATCCTGAACTCTGACAAGTCGCTGACTTGGATACCCCAAGGTAACAAGGTAATCATTTGGTTCATTGATAGTAGCTTATTTCATCACGAAAAACGTGAATAATCATCTATTTCGAACTAAAATGAGAGGCCTGTTTGATTTCGACACAATGTTAGATTCAACATTATTTTCAATTTTCATCAGATTATCATTGTGGTGGTAAATTTTAAAATTTTGAACACTAAATTTAGCATAATCTTCCTGCTGAATAGTTGTCTTGTAAATCATTATTTACAATATTTCTAAATCATAATATACAACTGAGGCACATCATCTTAAAATTATCTTTTTACGTAAATAATGTAAATATCAGTAAATATTGAGAGAAAAAATCATAAATATTTTGAATTATTAAACACATTTTTTTATGTACTTGCTGACTTGACCCCCTTTAGTTTTATAACTTGTTAAAAAAAAATGGTTAATTACATAATTTTACCGATTATTAATTTTACAGCCTTCGACCTGACTTACCTGGCAAAGTTAATCCAAAAACCACAAAAACAAACGTAATTATATAAAACAAGAAATTCCCAATGGTATATTATCATGAACATGTAGTGAAACACAAATACTCCTCTTGAGATTTCACATTATAACGATTTCATGTTCCGATATTTGAAATAGCTTTTGCTTTTTAGTTTTTGTCAAATTTATACGTTCTGTAGAGATTTCACATATATAGATTTCATCTTGTTCCGATATTTGAAATAGCTTTTGCTTTTTTAGTTTTTATCAAATTTATACGTTCTGTAAGGAATAGTGACTTAATTCCCCTTCTGTCAAAACAATTATGTAGACATGCAAAGTATGGCTTAGATTATCATTAGTGTGTATATAACAATAGCAACTCTAATTAGTTGTTGTGTCCATCAAAGACTGAAGAAGCTAAAAATAATTAATAGGTACAATGTACTGCAAGCAGGCTTATCAAGGTGTGTTCTCATGGGGAAAAAAATATAAACAATGCTACAACAGACCAGAAAATATTAATAGGTACTGCAAGCAGGCTCATCAAGGTATGTTCTCGTGGGGGGAAAATATTAACAGTCCTACAACAGACTAGAAACGTTGGGCATATTTTGCCTCGTTTGACCTTAGTGAAGGTCATCTGCATCGACAATAAGTAATCAATGAGTTTAACATTGGAGTAAGGGGTTTGGGTTATTGTGTTTAATGCCACTTTCAACAATATTTCAACCTGGGAATTACGTAACAATGCTACTCTCAGGTTTTACATATAGGGAGAACCAATATATATGTAAAAAAAAAGGATGAAATTAAGAGACAAAAAAATGGGAATAAAATAAATGTGACCTTGTTAAGGTCATATGGAAAATTAATTAATATAGCTCCTGGCAGTAATTCTATTCATAGAAGTTACCTAGAGGTTAATTTTCATCATATGTAAAAGTGAAGACAATACAAGAGTTACCAGGGAGTAATTGAGAAATATCTGATATTGATCTATTTAACTGACCTTAAGTGACCTTTAAAGGGTCATGTGTAAAATTATGAGCACAAAATTGGATATCCACATTTAATTTGCTATCACCGAGTGCATACCTCCCCAAAAAATTTAAATGATAGGTCCCCTAAGTGATTCCAATACACAAAAGGTTAAGGAGAAATATAATACTTGTAATATCAGGAGGATTAGTTTATGTAGCATGTCTAAAGAGATTTTTGTCTGGTGTTCATTGCATTTCGATACACAACAGGAAATATGATTATCTGTGATGGGGAAAACAATGTAAAATTGTCTATTCCATTTATAGGATATTTTGACATTTCTAAGACTATATTGTATTTGAATGTAAAAAAGAAAATGATGTGTTCAGGTCTTTCAATATTTTTCAAGTATACCAATACTTCACTATTTACAGGCGGTACTTTTTATTAAATTTTGAAAATTTTTCATGAATATCTTATACAACACTCTTTAAAATCAGGAGGTACAAAAGACCATTTTAGGCATGTGTAAGTACATGGTACTGCCACTGAGTGCTACACCTGACAAATGATTTATATAAGTGCAGATTCAGACGAAGGACACACCCAACACTCATCGCTTCTAAAAAATCAGCTGCCGATCGTTTGTTGTTAAATTAGAGCATATCATTTTGTTTATAACCATTTATATTGTCTAATTTCCAGTTGCCATGAGCTTTGCCCTACTGGGTACTGTCCTGGGCCTGATGAGGACCATAGACTCGTCGTCTACAAAATTTGTGCCCCCTATAAGATAAAATCTTCATAAGACTTTATTAAGACATTACTTTTGTTTTACTGCCTTTAAAAATAATTAGCCGTTTTAACACCATTTTCAACATTATTTCAGTTATGTCATGGCGGTCAGTTTTATTGGTGAAAAAAAATGGAATACCTGGACAAAACCATCGACCTGCGGCAAGTAACCGACAAACTTTATCAAGAACACCTTGCCATGAACAGGGTTCAAACTCACAACTGATAGGCACTGCTTGCATGTAGGTAGTTTCTTTCTTGTAATAAACTGGAGAGGTTTCAATACTATATTAATAAGTCACTTACATGTAAACAAGTACAACAAATTGTACCAGAGAGAAAATTAGATAATAAATCTATAAATAGAATCAAATATCTTGTATTCTTTGAAATTAAAGACATCTCAGTTCTTAAATTAAAATTTTCACAAAATCAATAACAATCTTGTACAGCTATAATAAAACAATACAAAGTCATCTCAATTCCTATTTTGTTTTCTGTAAGTTCTAACATAACAGTACAATATAAAATTGTTCAAGTAATATTTATACCACGGTTTTCCGAGTTAAACGGTTAAACAATCGAACGTGAAGCGTGAAGCCTTCAATTGTTTAACCATTTTAACTCTGAAAACTGTGGAATAAATGATTTGCAACATGAAGCCATGTAATATCACATCTAGGTCTCTCTGATAGTAATAAAACTACAGCCCAGATTTGAAATCTGCAATATGTTGTATCTGTGTGTATTATTTCATAGTTCTTAGCTGTTGACACATTCTGGTATATAAACCATAAAAAGATCAAAAGAAAATAATGTGTTCATGTCACAAGGCTAACATATTTCATACTCAGTGGTCAGTCACTGGTTTCATACATTAATTACACCTTATATAAGAATGTTGGATTCTGATTGGTTAATAGTTAATTTTACATATTCAGGCCTTGCATTGTGAATTTGCCGAATTTTTACTTCATGTAGGTGTATTTGCATAAGATTTAACTTTTTTTCATGGTATTTGCAAAATCGCATTTGCCGTTTTTACCCTTTACCGAGACACTTGTAACAAAATTTGTTAAACGTTATCAGCTGTGCGTTTTATGTAACAATCGTATTTGCCGTTTTTACCTTCACCGAGACGCTTGTAACAAAATTTGTAAAACGTTATCAGTTGTGCGTTTTATGTAACATCATTCGGTAGAATTAAACAGATATATCATGTTAGGTCCGTAAAACGACAAACAAAAGGTATTATTTATTTAGCCAGTGTTCTAAATAATATTCGGTGTACTATTAAACAGATATATCATGTTTGGGAGGGGTATTTGCGAAAAATACCAGTCTTGAGACTAAATTTCCCTCGCCATTTGGCTCTGGAAATTTTTCATCTTTCGACTGGTATTTTTCGCAAATACCCCTCCCAAACATGATATATCTGCATAAAATCATATATCACTATTGTCTCCAATGGTAATATTATTATGGAAATTTTCTTTCAATTGTCTAGACTTATTTCCTGACCTCAGAAATCTGTTTAGTAAGTACAATACAGGTGTTATAGATCCTGCCATGGAGACATTTAAAAGATGAAGACTTTTAACTTTGGCATTGTTATCAATGCAATACAAATAAGCAATGAAGATTTTAAATTTTATCACCATTACTAATTTTAAAAATGAGCTATCTAAACCCTGGATATTGAGCCAGTAGAAAAATACATGCATACCCTTTAAAATTATCCAAAAAATTGAAAAATGTGTACAGAGAAAACGAATACCCCCTCTTCAAGCTGTAAATCACTTCAAACACAGGTGTAACATGGAAACCGTATTTGAACAAAAGCTAACATTGAACTTGATCTTTGAACTGTCATCTAACATCCTGTATAAATTCCAAATGAATTACTTTATTTGCATTTTTCTGCATAATTAAGGGGTGCAACTTTGAAATATGCAAAAAACAACCAAAAACAGAAGACATCAACCAGTGTTTTATCCATCTAAAGCTCATTCTAAATTTCAAGTAAATAAAAAAAAAACTGTGAAATTAAAATACCGATTAAGAAACCATTTAACAATATCGAACTAAATGGTAATGTTCGACTTCCTGGCAAATAGGTTAATGATGACGATGTCAGTATTATAGTTTTCTTAATCTTAACCGAGTGTACGTCTACAGGAAGTCTCTCTAGGGAGATTAAACATAGTAAACTAAAGTATCCCTGATAACAGGAAGTCTCTGTAACAACCAACTTGCTGACTTATTAATACAAAATGTTCAAACCATTTTCGAAATATGTCAATTAAGAAGCTGTGGATTATATTTTTAGCCTGGTCATCACCTGCCTGCAAAGATAAGATTAGTAAAGATAAGGACCCCCCCTTCAATAACACACAAGAATACTAATTATAATACTGCAAGCATCCAAATTTGTTAATTTACGAAGTTTTTTTTATGTTGAATAGAAGAGAAAATATAAAAAAAATATTAAAATTAAACTAGAGAAAGTTGATCTGGTGATCACAGATACCCCCACATTCCAAATTTTCATCCAGAAACCTTTAAAGTCCCTATCTTCTAAGAGAAAAAGGGCCATAATTCATGAACAGTAAATGTTAATTTCACCATAATCAAACTTTTATCTGTATTTTATGGTACATCACATTGTGTTAAAGTTTGAAAAGATTTGGTTGAGTCGTATCTTAAATGTCATCCAGAAACCTAGAAAGTCCCTATTTTCTAAGAGAAAAAGGGCCATAACTCAGGAACGGTGAATGTGAAATACACCGTAATTGAATTTAACCTGTATTTAATGGTCCACAGCATTGTGTTAAAGTTTGAAATGATTTGGTTGAGCCATACTTTAAATATCATCCGGAATCCTAAAAAGTCCCTATCTTCTAAGAGAAAAAGGGCCATAACTCAGGAACAGTAAATATGAAATACACCATAATCGAAATTAACCTGTATTTAATGGTCCACAGCATTGTGTTAAAGTTTGAAAAGATTTGGTTGTGCCATACTTTAAATATCATCCAGAAACCTAAAAAGTCCCTATTTTCTATGAGAAAAAGGGCCATAACTCAGGAACGATAAATGTGCAATACACCGTAATCGATTTTCACCTGTATCTAATGGTCCACATCATTGTGCTAAAGTTTGAAAAAATTTGGTTGAGCCATACTTTAAATATCATCCGGAAACCTAAAAAGTCCCTATTTTCAAAAAGAAAAAGGGCCATAACTCAGGAACGGTAAATGTGAAATACACCGTAATCGAACTTAACCTGTATTCATTGGTCCACAGCATTGTGTTAAAGTTTGAAAAAATTTGGTTGAGCCATACTTTAAATATCATCCGGAAACCTAAAAAGTCCCTATTTTCTAAGAGAAAAAGGCCCATAACTCAGGAACGGTAAATGTGAAATACACCGTAATCAAATATCACCTGTATTTTTTTTTTTTTTTTTTTTTTTTTAAGAGTACAATAATATAATAACATATAAAACATCATACAATCTATATAGTAAAGTACAATTAAATCTTCTTACAATCTTTTCCAATATATAATCATATGTATATTGCAGTGGAGGTTTTTTTTTTTTTAGAATATAAAAGATGAGAAAAGAGGTATTTTGCAGAGTTTAAAATTGTTTACTATTGATATATGTGATAAATATTTTTTTGTATAATTAGGAAAAAAAGTAGATAAGAATTTAATGTATTTTTAAAAAGAAGAAGAAGAAAAAAAAAAGAAGACATTGAGAAGATGAGATTGTACTTTATATTGGCATTTATATATAAAACTTTTATGGTCTGGCCTGGTGTAAACAATCAATTGGACTATACAAAAGTATTATTTGGATGGATCAAACATTCCTATTGTTTTAATTATCCTGTAATGAGTATACTATAGTATAGTAAATATAAACAAGAAAAGTATATTTAGATAGACTATATCAGTTAGTATTTAGTGGTGTCTCTATGGAAAGGGAATTTACATAAGAATAAAAACTATGTCAACAATCCTCAAACAGTTTTTCAAAAGTACTC
This sequence comes from Bathymodiolus brooksi, assembly GCA_963680875.1. Lineage (NCBI taxonomy): Eukaryota > Metazoa > Mollusca > Bivalvia > Mytilida > Modiolidae > Bathymodiolus > Bathymodiolus brooksi. The sequence goes on from OY804584.1 coordinate 31,634,145, forward strand.
CAATGTAATTGAAATTCTGCAATTCTTTGATTTCGGACAGCAATCTTTTTTTCAGTTTTATATAAATTTATCAAACAGGTATTTTATGGTACACAGCAATGTGTGAAAGTTTGAAAAGATTTGGTTGAGCGGTACTTTAATTATTATCCGGAAACCAAAAGTGTGACGGATGGACGGACATGAGGATCCCTAAATACCCTCGACTCTCGTTCAGCAGGGGTATAATAAAACCAGAGGCCCCAAGAGCCTGTACCGTTCAGCTGATTTAACACAATAAAATGAAAAAACAAAAAAACACTGTCGGAACAGTTCCAAAATCTAATAGAGAAATCTTAGGAAGAGGCAAAATTGATACTCCTAACACACAAATACATGACCGCTCACTTTCCTGGCATGGTACAGACATTTCAATAAAAAAAGGAGGGGTTAAAGTAGTTTTATGGGCCTAATTAGGAATACTACTGAAAATGATTATTGTCCAAAAAAAATCATCACTAGGTAGAATCTGTTTGAAAAGAAGGAATTTCATAAGGAAATTAGAGAAGATTGATTGTTGTTTAGTCAAATCAGCAATTTTTCAGCTATATCAAGTTAATTTTCAATGAGATGATGATGAGATTCGCTTTGTACAAATAGACCAACATGCTTAGTTGGATTTTTATAGTGCTAGCTCACTGAAACAACAGTCAGCGGATAGACATGTCAGACATGTCGCTCCAATCAAACACAATATCCTGATTCCGAGCCAACCAGTCTTCGCTCTTTCTTAGCAGAGAGGCAACAAATACCAATTTTATAGTCTTTGGTTTGATCCGATCACACAATCTACCGCAGTCGAGGCGAGCACGCTAACCATTACATCACCGATGCGGTTAAATTAGAGAAGAAACAACAACCTTAAAATCAGACTATAAAATAAAAATTATTTTTGTGGAATTTTGATCGAATTAAAAAACATCAACTTTTTAGATGACCATCTAATGTTTGATTCCAAATGGCCCATTAGTTTCAGAGGAGATTATCATGTGAAAAGTTTACAGACAACCAAAACAGACACAAAGTGATGACAATTAGCTCACATGATCCTTTGCCTTAATTAACTACTTGTAGTGTCCCATAACTAATCCATTAAGGAATCTCTGAACATCAAGGCTAATACATACAAGTTACCCTCACTTAATTAGTGAATACTCACGAGAAATTAACATCTGTTAATTAAGTGTTAACTGACTAACTCACTAAGGAACAGTTATCTCTGAAGGTTCAAAGTAATAAAATTATTACAGTAAAAGAAAATGCTTAGTGCAAGGATTTTTTGGTTTGTTTATGTCAAAGTATAATTAATATATAACTGGCCATGATAGCAATTTAATAAGATTCGCTATGTAAAAATTGAATTGCTTGCTATTTAATAATTTCCAAAAAAAAAGCTTCTCTTTATAAAACTAGCATTGTTCTACGGAGCTCCTGGTATTATTGGCCAGATAATGGGTTTAATGAAGGGGAGATATCAATTTATTTAGATTGGTCAGCCATGTTTATTTACATCTACACTCACTGAAGTAATTTCCATAATTTTCAAGGTCAAAGTTGACTAGAACCACCTTGGTAGTGTAATGGTTACTCATAATGGCATGCTTTGTCTCAAGTGCAGTAGAACATGGGTTCAAGCTCTGGTGCAGTAGAACATGGGTTCAAGCTCTGGTGCAGTAGAACATGGGTTCAAGCTCTGGTGCAGTAGAACATGGGTTCAAGCTTTGGTGCAGTAGAACATGGGTTCAAACTCTGGTGCAGTAGAACATGGGTTCAAGCTCTGGTGCAGTAGAACATGGGTTCAAGCTCTGGTGCAGTAGAACATGGGTTCAAGCTCTGGTGCAGTAGAACATGGGTTTAAGCTCTGGTGCAGTAGAACATGGGTTCAAGCTCTGGTGCAGTAGAACATGGGTTTAAGCTCTGGTGCAGTAGAACATGGGTTCAAGCTCTGGTGCAGTAGAACATGGGTTTAAGCTCTGGTGCAGTAGAACATGGGTTCAAGCTCTGGTGCAGTAGAACATGGGTTCAAGTTCTAGTGCAATAGAACATGGGTTCAAGCTCTGGTGCAGTATAACATGGGTTCAAGCTCTGGTGCAGTAGAACATGGGTTCAAGTTCTAGTGCAGTAGAACATGGGTTCAAGCTCTGGTGCAGTAGAACATGGGTTCAAATTCTAGTTAAGTCAAACCACAGAGCATTTAAAATAGTAAGAGCAAAGACTGGTTGGCTGTGAATCAGGACAATGTATCACGGTGGAGCAACATGTCTTTCTGTGGACTGTAGTCACTATAAAACTCCAACTGAACATGTTGATCCAATACAATGCCGACATCATCTTCTTCTCATTAAAAAAACCTGATCTTACCATGATATAGCTAAAAAAAAAAATGCTCATTTGGCGATAAACAACAATCACTCGCTCTCACCCAAAGGTGCCTAGATCATACATTCTTCCAACGTTTTGAAAACATCCATGGGGAATTTTGTGCATGACAATTGACATCTATGACAATAAATCATGCATTCACAGGAAAATCTTTGAACCAATTTGTTTATAAGGAGCTTAAAAGTCAATTGTGAAGAATACAATATTTCATATTAATTTTCATTGGTTGGAATTTTTTTTTCTTTTTTAAGTTAGTTTCAAAAAGCCAAGATTAAAGTCTTCAAAATTAAAAGGCAAACACTGACACTGTAATGGAATTCTGATCAGAATTAGATAGATATAAGATGGATGAAAAGTCTGAAGATACCGAAGGAATGGTCAGAAGGAATGGTTAGATGGAATGGTCAGAAGTCGTAAACCTAAAGACAAGAGAATATAACTAGAGGCTCCCAGGAGCCTGTAATCGCTCACCTGGTTTTCAATTTGACATCTAAAGTTGATAGAAAATAGGGGTGTTACACATAATTTTGAAAGTGGGCCACCCAAAGATCATTTCAACTCAAATTTCTGAGCAAAAGATTTTTATCTCATAATATTCCTAAACGGAATAAACTGGCTGAAAAAATCTCACAGAAAAACCCAGAATATATGTTAAACTACTCATTGCCATATAGCTGCAGTTAAAATTTGAGTTCATTTTGATTTGTAATAGAGCGGAAATTGACAACTAAAGAAATTTCTATTTTAGTAACAGCAGCCATCTTGAATGGAGGGTGGAGCTGTCGGACACAATTTTGAAATGGGACTACCCAAGGAACATCCCTGCCAGGTTTGGTTTAATTTGGTTCAGCGGTTTCAGAGGAAAAGATTTAAATGTGATCTTTTATCAAAATATGTCTAATTTGTATAATCGGTATAAATCGGCTGAAAGAAAAATTTCACAGAAAAACCCAGAATATATGTTAAACTACTCCTTACCATGTAGCTGCAGTTAAAATTTGAGCTCATTTTGACTTATGCTAAAGCAGCAATGGACAATTGAAGAAATTTCTATTTTTAGTAACAGCAGCCATCTTGAATGGAGGGTGGAGCTGTCGGACACAATTTTGAAATGGGACTACCCAAGGACTATCCCTGCCAGGTTTGGTTCAATTTGATTCAGCGGTTTCAGAGGAAAAGATTTAAATGTGATCTTTTATCAAAATATGCCTAATTTGCATAATCGTTATAAATCGGCTGAAAGAAAAATTTCACAGAAAACCCCCGAATATATATATGCTAAACTACTCATTGCCATGTAGCTGCAGTTTTTTTTTTTGAGCTCATTTTGGTTTATACTAAAGCAGCAATGGACAATTGAAGAAATTTCTATTTTTAGTAACAGCAGCCATCTTGAATGGAGGGCGGGGCTGTCGGACACAATTTTGAAAGGGACCCACCCAAGGACCATCCCTGCCAGGTTTGGTTTAATTTGGTTCAGCGGTTTCAGAGGAGAAGATTTAAATGTGATCTTTAATCAAAATATGCCTAATTTGCATAATCGGTATAAATCGGCTGAAAGAAAAATTTCACAGAAAAACCCAGAATATATGTTAAACTACTCCTTACCATGTAGCTGCAGTTACAATTTGAGCTCATTTTGACTTATGCTAAAGCAGCAATGGACAATTGAAGAAATTTCTATTTTTAGTAACAGTAGCCATCTTGAATGGAGGGCGGGGCTGTCGGACACAATTTTGAAAGGGACCCACCCAGGGACCATCCCTGCCAGGTTTGGTTTAATTTGGTTCAGCGGTTTCAGAGGAGAAGATTTAAATGTGATCTTTTATCAAAATATGCCTAATTTGCATAATCAGTATATATCGGCTGAAAGAAAAATTTCACAGAAAAACCTGGAATATATGTTAAACTACTCCTTGCCATGTAGCTGCAGTTAAAATTTGAGCTCTCAAACAAGCCATAACAACTCAATCCGAGATGAATTCATTGCACGCTTGATCGAAATAAGAGGTTTTCCTCGGCATCAAAGGTTGTCCAACTCCTGTTTGCACAACGGTTTATAACTATTTTTAACTGCCGCCATCACTTCTAATCATCTAAGCGTGTGCCACAAACACACTTTCTTATCCCAATTAACTGTCAAACAGTGGATAATTGTTGCATAATCATCAACACCTTAATTAATCACCATGACCCAATTTTGTTTACCTGTAAAGGTGTCAAACAGATCAATAACCGGATATCATTCACCTTTACCATTCGTATCTCTCGGCGTTTTTCGTCAGCGCGGGGGTTCCAAATGGGGAATTTCCAGAAATATTGATCGTAAAATGTAGATCAAGGTTTTTTTGTACTTGATTTTTTTCACGGCCGGAAGATTTTGAAAGTTGACGGGAGGGACCTTCAAAATCGGGAGAATTTTGCTCCCACCGGAAGGTTCACATGTATGCATGTTACTCTTGTTATGTATTAGGTGACAAGTTATGATTGAGAAGAGGACATGATTGAAAATACAACAAACGAAACATATCCGTGTTCATTTTTGATAAAGCAAAATATGTGTGTTTACGGTCAACCCGACCGACCCTATTTTTCAGCCGCCGACCCTAACCTTTTTCATCGGCAATTATTCGACCCTAATTTTTGCTAGCGACCCTATCAATTTTTACACAGAATTCGGATAACCATTTTTGTTGTTTAATCAGCAGCAATGTTTTATTTATTCAACCGCTAGCTTTTTGTTGAAATTGAGAGCAAAGAAGGTAGAAAAACTGCGTAACTCGTCATAAAACAGCTTCAACAAATGACGGCTTACCGGAAATTTCGAAAATGACTATTTCTGGTTTTGCCGATAATAATAATAAAAAAAAAATGAATGCCGATCGACCGATCCTAGATTTTATTGACATGTGACCGTAAACACACATATTTTTTATTTGGCCTAATGATGGAAAACACTTGAGAAGTGATGACTTCAACTTAACCAGTAAGAACCATTGTTAAAATATAATTCTATATTCTTCCTGGTCTGAAACTAATCAACACACATCATGCTATATTCTAATAGATTAAAGATGTTTTTATAACGCTATGATTTAATGTTAAAAGCTAGAAATGTCAAAGATATCTAGTGAACTAAACAATTAAACTCTTCGTTCTGACAGAAAATAAATGTCACAATTAAAACATCTGTAAGATCAAGATTTAAATGTCACAATTAAAACATCTGTAAGATCAAGATTCCTTCATGATAAAGTGTTCATCTAATGAGAAGTTGAAGGATCTACTTGATATTAGAACATCTCAAATATGTTTTAATCAACACTTTATCATGCAATCACAAACTTATGAAACATTAAATAACATCATAACTATGTACAGTGCTGAATATTTTTTTTTGGGGCCAGTAAACATTTTCTATCACTGGCCCAAATTGAAAACTGGTAGCCCATTTTTTTGTGTTGTTGACTAATAAAGCATTCAAATAAAGCAGTTTGTTATGATTTATTCTTCAATTATTCCCTCCCTACACATAACCCTATAAACCCTTCCCTCATCCCCATAATTTTCATCATTGTCACTATAGTCATCACTATCAGTATCATAATCTGCCCCATCCATTGGTTGACTCGGTGACGGTTTGTCTTCTTCTTCTTTCAATAAATGCATCCCTCTTTCCAGAGTATTGTCGCATTAGTCTTCACTACTAGGCACTTCCTCCATAGCTAAATTGTTCTCATTCATTTCCTTGACTTGGTCCTCCACTTGCTCGGATGCTATTAAGGGTTTCAGCTGGATTTTATTATACTAAGGTCAAATGACCTAACTCATATAAATTCCTCTGAAGGCCTTTTTTCCTGAAAGGCACTTATTCAATAGGTCAATTGTGTCCTAAATTGTCTAATACTTTTTGGTCATTTAATGCACACTTATTATGATATTTGGAATTGACAGCCAGACAGGTTTTCAGAGGTCACCATCCTCTTTCCAAAAAAAAGTTAAACTTAAGTGAAAATAAATAGAAATTAAAATCAAATTCCCCAATGAGGAATGAGTCAAAGACTTAAGAGAAAGCTACCTTAAATAGGTCACAAAAAAAGTTTGCTTAGAAGTAAACATTTTGTAGAATTTTCTTTTTTTATAAATAAAGCAAAGTATTTTATCTAAATTCACAGAGAAATAAAAATTTTAGTGGATCTTTTCAACCATTTGTCTTAATCAGGAAAAAGCTTGTAATATTTGTCCATTTCAAAGGTTTCAATATTTCCCAAAAACCTAAATCAAGTCCTCTATCGTAGATCATCGTATATTGCACAAAAGACAAGTTAAATTTGGCGCCAAATTGATATCCGATCATTTTTACGTGTCCGGTCCGGAGCGATTCTTGTTCTTATATTTCAAATATTGATATTTTCATTCATTAAAGCGTTTCTGAGATTGCGACTTTAATTTTGTCAATGTCCTTGAACTTCATCAAGTAGAATCGTATTTACTTTATCGAGTACCCGGAAAATAAGATGTATATATAATAATATTTGTACTCGCCCATATATCTAAATTTGGGCCAGTTACTACCTGTCTTTTGACAATATCTAGTCGCCCATACATTGACGACCAGGCGACAGGCTGTGTCCAGCACTGATGTAATATTTCAATAAAAAAGACTAATGATTTTACTAATTGGTAAAACAAGCTATTCAGGGCGAAATATTATTTACCAAGCTTTAAAGTTTATGTTAATAATACTCTTCAATGTATATAGCCCACCAACACAATCATATGGTAGTTGGATTTACAACTACCTATGTAATCAGTGAAAACCACTGACCTATCGCAAGTCACTGACATACTTTTATCATATAATGTTGTATCGAGCACACCTCGCCACAAACTGGGTTCGAACTCACAATTTTAGTGGTGATAGGAACTGATTGCACAGGTAGTTGTAAATTCAACTACCATACGACCACGATGGTCCCTGTGTTTCACTTATGTCTAAATGTATTGACAACATTATCTGTAATTGTTTACATCAAAAAATTGTGGGGGATCACTGAACGAACAGATCCTCAAGAAAGTAGTCTTCAATTTCATCGTGATGAAGAAATGGCTGAGCAAAGAAATGAGTCAGTCATTTTCAAATCTTGGTTTGCAGACTGCTATATAGAGATGACATTTGCAATCAGATATATGTACATGCAATATCATCCTCTTCTAGTGTCTGTCTTCCATTAGAAAATTTCATAAGGTGGCACTGCAACTCTGATTTTTTATATTTTTTTCAATTTCAACACAAAACATTATTTTTGTATCAATTTACAAGATGTTTTTTTTTTCCGGTTAAATTATCTATTTTTTTCAACACATGTTATTCATATTCATATTCAAGAGAAATTGTACTTTAATATTATATAAAGAAACCTGCAGTATTATTCTAAATAAGACATATTAATCACCATTATCAACTGACACTGCATAGTTAAAGGCTTTTCATACTGCACTGCATTGATCTATTGGTATCAAGAGGCACACATAGCCTTTCTTTTATGAAATTAATTTACTTTTTTTTTTATAGAATTTACATTATTTTAAGTTGTGTTACGATGCCTAAAAATAAAAATTTTAAAGATCTCAAAACATGCAGGGACCTTTCTTTGATTTATTTGTCATAAAGTTCATTTTCCGTAAACAGTGAAGAAGTTATTGAGTGAGTGATTGTTGCTTAACACCAACTCAGCAATTTTTCAGCTGTATCATTTTTACGTTTCTTCAACTTCTTCCCTGAAATTCAGGAATGATTTGTATTGTTTTTATAATGTTTACAAAATATTAATCACGTCCAAATATGAAAAAAATATCTTCTTCTTTTTTTTAAATAAAAAAAAGTAATTAATGTTTATTTTAATAAACAGATTCCACACCCACCTTTTCCCCCCTTCTCCTCAGATGCAATAATTCATATTTTAAATCATCACTATCAAATCTAGATTTTTTTTTAACCAGATAAAAATCGGGTTCCACCTTCACATTAGTTATAAATGAAGGCGATTACACATACATATATTGGACAATTTTCTAATTCAAGTAAAAGCTAATCTATTACAACCAAATAAATCCTTCACACGTATCCAGATTAAAACAAAGCAATAAGTGTGAATTTTTGTCCCCGTCCAACAATTTTTTCCATTATTACGATGTCAATATCATCTAATTATATATTGTATTATAAACATCTACTGTTGGTTTAACTGTTAGCGTCCATTTCTCACCCCAGAGAATGAGAGATGATGGTATCTTAACACTGGACATTCTACAACAACCTTTGTTACATCATGCAGAAGCAATCAAGTATAATTATCGACAAATTACTACAATAGTTATTTATGAAAGTGACAAACGTAATAAAGAAAAGGTTGATAATTGGTGATACATGTATCAGCAAAATTAACAAAAAACGTAGATTTTGTTTATCTTATTTCTCAGCCTATTACAATAGCTATTTATGAAAGTGACAAGTGTAATAAAGAAAGGTCGATAATTGGTGATATCAGAAAAATGAACAAAAAAAATTTAGATTTTTTTTTTTTTTTTTTTTATCTTATCTCTCATTGGTGATATTAGAAAAATGAACAAAAAAAAACATAGATTTTTTTTTATCTCATCTCTCAGCCTGTTACAATAGTTGTTTATGAAAGTGACAAAGGTAATAAAGAAAGGTCGATAATTGGTGATACCGTTAGTAGGAAAATTAACCCCAAAAAATGTAGATTTTTTTTATCTTATCTCTCGGCCTCATTTTGTTGTTCTACTTAATTCATGAAATCAATGTTATATACAATAAGAACAAAGTGATTGGGTGCTAATGGGTTAGGGTTGTGGTGTTTAACGACACTTTCAACAATTTTTTTTCATTTCAAATATTTTATTGATAAATCAATACGATTGGATAACAGGCTATGCCTATACAAATCCTCTCCAACAACAAGATGGAACAATTAGAAAACAATTTACATAAGACATAGAGCAATCTACCCATCATGTATACATGCAATTCATATTAATTACCAAGCATAAACACATGTATATTAATAGCAGAATCCCTTGTTAATAGGTATGATATAATTTGGAGTAGCCAAATTATGGTTTTATATTTAAGCTATTATTTTTTATAATATTAATGATGATGAATTGGCATATAGCATGATGGATAGACTGAACTTACATTTAACACACAATATATACAACATGTAAACTGGAATTATGAAATAAAAGTCACTAATTAAGTGAGGTCCACCATATCAATATGAAGTAACTCTTTTCAGTATATATATTGATGATTGAATAAAGGGAATTTGGGAGAGATGGAGGAAGAAGAGACAAATAAGTAAATATTTCAGGGTGTTAATGTTCTTTTTTATAGTCATATCAATTATATTTGTTGTACTTCATCTAGTAGTCATTACAAGCTATATATAGACAATATAAGTACATTGTTGGAAAATAAAAAAAAATATTTGTACGAGCTTTAGAAACAATGTTAATAAGTCCAAAACAAGAATCGTTTGTCTGAAATGAGGAGAAACAAGCATGGTTCTGATGGTGTCCTCTATCAGGTCCATGCTCAGACTGCTACCATTTCTTACTGTTGATCTACATCAATCAGGTATCAGAAAAGCTATATTTTGGTCAGTGACCAAATATAACAAAAATTTATCAAGTCAATTTAGCAAGCACCTGTCTTAATTATGTGACCTATTTCAGTGGTCCTTTAAAAGGTCACATTAGACAGGTATGACTGCATTAGATTACATTTTTACCTGAGAGGTTAATCAAATTTTAGGATTTTTATCTGTGAGGCTAATCAAATAATTAGATTTTTACCTGAATGTCTGTGGAATTTTCTAACAGGTGATTAATGAGCATCCATCTAATTAAATAATTATATTTTTACCTGGGTGGCAGATGAATTTTCTAACAGATTACTCATGAACATCCATAATCCATAATGGTTGCAATAAAAATATCAGAATATTTTCCAGCTAATATTAAAAACACACTTACATAACAACATCTAGCTATCCTTTTTCATCATTCAATGTGAATCTAATTGATTTTCCTCTATATTACATTATTAGTTATTTAATTTTACCCAATTAACACAAATATATTCACTAACTAGTACATGTAATTTTAAATGCTACATGTATTAATGGGAATGGCTTTAACTAATCCCTACCATATTAACATGATCTGCTCATAATCGTTAAGCATAATAAAAAATCTATTATTAGTTAATATTTCATTATTTATGAAGGGCCATATCTTGTTTATATAATTACTTAATTTGTCTTAAGTACCAAGTGTAAACAATATACAAATTAAATAATGGATTCTGGGTTTTTCAAGATATGGATAATTGTCATAAGAAATTAAAAAAAGAAAATAATTCTCTTGAAAATATGTCTACTCATAATTAAAAAAAACAACATTCTTTTTAAAATGTATACAATGTTTTCATAGGTGCTTATAATCAAAGACTTAAGATGCAAATCTTTGACTTCTAAAAGATTTTCTTTTTAAAATTTTAATAACTGAATTTTTACAGAGAATTAGGTGTCATTTTCCCCCTCTAGACAGATCATATTAAAAGGTGACATAAGTCAATAAAAATAATTTATGAATTGCATTTTATACTATAAAGAGTTGTGCCCCATAAAATATTTGGGATTCTTGATCAAATAATTGTAAAATTTCTTGAGATTCATGTCATTTAAATTATTTTGAACTTGCCATCAAACATAAAATCCCTAGAATGTCTGGATCAAGAAATCAAACACCCATTTTTTTTCTGCTCCATATTTCTATCAATATATTTTTATTCCATTCTTGTAATCGCTGTCTTGTTTTAAACATAAAATAACATTATTAATACACATCAAATTTCTCTTTAATCAAAGACTTTGTGACATGAAATTTTTAAACATTAAAAGTGTTGTACATCATTTGTCTCTTTTTGTCTTCAAATCACACAAACGCTAAGCTAAACACATTAACATTAAAGGTTAGGGTTATGGTGTTTAACACCATTTTCAACAATATTTCAGTTATATCATGGCAGTCAGTTTTATTGGTGGAGGAAACTGAAGTAAAATAACCCAAAGAAAACCACTATTATGCAGCACGTCACTGACAAACCTTATCACATAATGTTGTATCGAGTATACCTCACCAGGAAGGGGATTCAAAATCATAACTTTAGAGGTGATAGACACTGATTGCATATGTTGTTATAAATCCAACTACCATACGATCATGGTCACAACGGCCACCTCACAATTTTGGGGTTCTAACCATATCTCCAAAAAGTATTTAAAAATGACGGACATGACTAAAATCTGGGCTAAGAGGAAGAAATCAGACACTCAATTTTTTTCTGCTCTATATTTCTAACTTTTTTTTTTTTAATTCCATTCTTTGTAATCACTGTTGGTTTTAAACTTAAAATAAAATTATTAATACACATCAAATTTCTCTTTTATCAAAGCTTTGTGACATGAAATTTTTAAATATTAAAAATGTTTTTAAGTCATTTATCTCTTGTCTTCAAATCATACCAATACACATACAACCCCATTAACAATAATCCCACTTTCAACACATATTACAGTTACATCATAGAAGTCAATTTTATTGGTGCAGTAAACACAGGCATAGACGCTAACAAAAGTACACGAAGAACAGCACCAATTTTTTTCATATCTATCTTACAAGCCTTATCACATTAAGTTGCATCCAAGTGTGTACACCGTAACATGCATGAACTCAGTAGATAAAAATCTAACTAAAGTCATGTCCATGAAAGACTAAATTATTGTTGTTTAACACCAAGTGAGTATTTTTCCAGCTATTTCATGACAAGAACAATTTACATTTCAGTGAGGTAATAGTGACATCCACTTTGTTCTAGACCAACATGCTGAAACAAGTCCATAGGGTAGACCATTATCTTGATTCCGAGACTCTCTGTTCTTACTCTTTAATGCTTAGCGGAGATGCATCAAATACCGTCATTAGGGTTGCATAATGCATCAATCTCATAGTCTTTGGTTTGCCCAAACCGGGACTCGCCCCTGCCACCGCCAACTCCCCACCACCACTTAGGGTAATTATAATCTTTATCTCTATACATTTCAAATACCTTTAACATGTCCATTCTTTCAGCAAATTTAACATCAAAAAGTAAAAACGTAGGTGTATGTAAAAACTACCATACAATATTACAGCCATGGCAATCCTTTACAACTTCACGTGAAACAATAATACAAAACTACCATACAATATTACAGCCATGGCGATCCTTTACAACTTCACGTGAAACAATAATACAAAACTACCATACAATATTACAGCCATGGCAATCCTTTACAACTTCACGTGAAACAATAATACAAAACTACCATACAATATTACAGCCATGGCGATCCTTTACAACTTCACGTGAAACAATAATACAAAACTACCATACAATATTACAGCCATGGCGATCCTTTACAACTTCACGTGAAACAATAATACAAAACTACCATACAATATTACAGCCATGGCAATCCTTTACAACTTCACGTGAAACAATAATACAAAACTACCATGGCGATCCTTTACAACTTCACGTGAAACAATAATACAAAACTACCATACAATATTACAGCCATGGCGATCCTTTACAACTTCACGTGAAACAATAATACAAAACTACCATACAATATTACAGCCATGGCGATCCTTTACAACTTCACGTGAAACAATAATACAAAACTACCATACAATATTACAGCCATGGCGATCCTTTACAACTTCACGTGAAACAATAATACAAAACTACCATACAATATTACAGCCATGGCGATCCTTTACAACTTCACGTGAAATAATAATACAAAACTACCATACAATATTACAGCCATGGCGATCCTTTACAACTTCACGTGAAACAATAATACAAAACTACCATACAATATTACAGCCATGGCGATCCTTTACAACTTCACGTGAAACAATAATACAAAACTACCATACAATATTACAGCCATGGCGATCCTTTACAACTTCACGTGAAACAATAATACAAAACTACCATACAATATTACAGCCATGGCGATCCTTTACAACTTCACGTGAAACAATAATACAAAACTACCATACCATATTACAGCCATGGCGATCCTTTACAACTTCACGTGAAACAATAATACAAAACTACCATACAATATTACAGCCATGGCGATCCTTTACAACTTCACGTGAAACAATAATACAAAACTACCATACAATATTACAGCCATGGCGATCCTTTACAACTTCACGTGAAACAATAATACAAAACTACCATACAATATTACAGCCATGGCGATCCTTTACAACTTCACGTGAAACAATAATACAAAACTACCATACAATATTACAGCCATGGCAATCCTTTACAACTTCACGTGAAACAATAATACAAAACTACCATACAATATTACAGCCATGGCGATCCTTTACAACTTCACGTGAAACAATAATACAAAACTACCATACAATATTACAGCCATGGCGATCCTTTACAACTTCACGTGAAACAATAATACAAAACTACCATACAATATTACAGCCATGGCAATCCTTTACAACTTCACGTGAAACAATAATACAAAACTACCATACAATACTACAGCCATGGCGATCCTTTACAACTTCACGTGAAACAATAATACGACATAGCCGTGTTTTGCCCCATGCTGCATTCGTTGACAAGCCTTAAAACAATTTAATAACTCAAAATAATAATTTCTGGTTTGTGTGGTTATGGTGTTTAACGCCACTTTCAACAATATTTCAGTTATATCGTCCTCTTTAGTACCTCACTCAAATGCTCCAGGTGCCAATCAAGTGAAGCCTCATCAATTACAACTCATTTGCATACAATGCCTGAATATCATATTACACCTTTTTTTTTTTTAAATCGTGTGCCTGACATTACCCCACAAAAAACACACGCTTAAAACGTGGACGACAATATCTGGAAGGATCAACTATAACTAATTACGGTTTCAATTTCAATGCAAACAAGATTTTATAATCATCTCTCCGTTTAATCATTGATACACAAGTTTTATCAATCAAATCCCTGATGGAAATTAAGGTGTAGATTATCAGAGAATAAATAAATTTGTCTATAATTATTAGTAGAGTTTTAAGGATCATTAAGCACATCTTCATCATTATAAATCAACTCTTTGTTGGTCTAACACAGGGTTTTCTCGTACAGATACATAAAGACGTAATCCATCCATATTTTATTAGTTAATGATGCTATAATACAACTGAAATCAGATTTTTAAACTCCACTACAAAAGAAATACTACTATTTAATATGTTCACGACCCTTCTCAACAAAAATTTCTGTTCAATAAATACATTCATGCTCTTCCTCAATCAAAAATTATTGTTTAATAATTATATTCACGCTACAGATCTAGAGAGTATGGTGTTTAATGCCACTTTCAACAATATTTCAGTTATATCGTGGCAGTCCATTTTATTGGTGGTGGACACCAGAGTACCCAGAGAAAACAACTCCACTACAAAAGAAATATTGCTGTTTAATACATTCATGAATGGCCTTTCTCAACAAAAAAGATGGTTCGATAAATACAGTCAAACCTGCCCATGCAGTCACCTCTATTAAGCAGTCACCTGTATTAAAAGGTCACCTTTTTCTTGTCCTGTCATAGAAAATTTCATATGAATTGAACCTCTTTTAAGAGGTCACCTGTCTTAAAAGATAACTGTTTCCTCCTAAAGATGGCCTTTTATTACAGGCTTCACTGTACATTCATGATCCTCCTCAACCAAAAATTACTGTTCAATTAATACATTCATATGACCCTCCTCATCATTCTGTCACAAACACCTCAACCTCTAACTTTGTTTCCTGACATCGAGGTTGAAAATCAACCTCACATTTTTTCAACCAAAATCAGAATATCAAAGCCCACTTCACAAAAAAGCAAAATTAACATTTGATTACCGGTAATACATTCATGACCCTCCTCACCATTTTGTTATATAAACACCTCAACCTCTGACAAGTTCCAAGACTTTAGAATTAAAACTTACTACCTGCTTTTTTGTCTACAACATGTAATATGTTCATACATTCATCAACCTTCTCAACATTTTTGTCACAAAAAACCTCAACCCCCTTTTTTGTTCTTTCTCAGATATACCAATGTACCTGACAAGTCATAAACTCAGTTATTGAAACTATATAAATCATAAACAGCAAATATGATATGGCCAAAGGAATCATTGACTAAGCCAGAGAAAAATGTAGGCGAATTGGTGCCATATTGAATCAACGGTGTCCGCTCAACTCCCGCTAAGAGTACTAAGATGGAAATAAAATCTTGTCAGTTTTAATCTAATTATACAGTCTTCACGCTAATTTTTTCAGACCACTTGTCCCATCGGGCAAGAGACATTAATAGCCTACTTATCCGAACCATATTGTACTAGCCCGAAAAGAAAAAATATATTTTATGGTATTACTTTAATAGCAGCTGAGTTGAAATCTCCAAACAATAATAAAAAACATGTATATATATATATATATATACAAACGTCTAGAAGCAAGTGACAACCATACAATATATCTGTCCCACTGGATCTCAAAGTTACTTTAAAGGATACTAGGTTAATACTAAATATTATATACGTCTGAAAATTAAACCAAACAGTGTTAGAATTAGATTTTAGAGCTGTCAAATTTTTGTTCTTCCCTCGACGGGATTTGAACCCACACCATTGTTACACTGCAGCACCATTCGCTTAGCCTTACGTCCAGCGCCCTAGACCACTCGACTACATCCACTCCCTTTAAAAGGAGCTTCAATAGTCGTAGTGTTACCTTGTCTCGTAAGGCAAATCTAGGGATAGGCGTAAGACATGTGTATAAGCGTGTGTAGATGGTACATATATACTTAATATTATAATTTGACAGCAATCTAACTCAGCAATTTTTAATATATTGGATAGGATAATGAAGAATTATTCATTATACAGTCACAGGAAATAAAGTATATTATACAAACGTCTAGAAGCAAGTGACAACCATACAATATATCTGTCCCACTGGATCTCAAAGTTACTTTAAAGGATACTAGGTTAATACTAAATATTATATACGTCTGAAAATTAAACCAAACAGTGTTAGAATTAGATTTTAGAGCTGTCAAATTTTTGTTCTTCCCTCGACGGGATTTGAACCCACACCACGGTTTCAAATCCCGTCGAGGGAAGAACAAAAATTTGACAGCTCTAAAATCTAATTCTAACACTGTTTGGTTTAATTTTCAGACGTATATATATATATATATATATATATAGTGATTTTTTTTTATTCTCTAAAGGACATTATCAAAGAAAAAACAGTGTCCTCCTCAGCCATTTCATTTTCATCATCATCGTCATCATCCGACCTGCCTACCTTATTTTATTTCATAAATTTTTTCACATGAAACCTGAAACACATTTTTTTTGTTGCTTAATTGTGACTGCAACCTGTGGAAGCAGCTTTATACAGAAAATTTGCTGGAGAAAAAAATATTTTTATCTATGTTGAGTCTTTCATGGGTTGTACATGTAGCCTGATTTAGGAATTAGCAACTAGACGGGCATCAATATAAAAATGGGTAAAAACAGTGATTTGCATGTCAAATGTATCAGTAATACTTTCATTTCATTATTGCCATGTTATAATTCTTAAATCTATATATTTTCTATAACACTTTGACATGTTTGACTTAGGCCACATTTAAAAATATGGATGTTTCTCCTCGGCAGACCGACTCATCGAAAAGCCTGCCGACTCAAAAGTTTTTATTTGAATTATGATCAAAGTTTTTTTTTTATTTCCGGAATTTCTGGTCCATTGTCATTATCGTTATTTCCGTTTCTGCATTTTACTATAGCCGAAGCTTCTGTTGATATGATTGCGGGAATGGTTTTGTAAACACGTTTTTCGTCTGCTACTGGTAGAGACGATGGCCTCTTACAAAAAAGAGACCAAGGACATGGAACATTGTCATTATAAAATTGAATTCTTTTGAAAAAACATTCTGATGATCATGTAAATACAAATCAAGAAGTAAAAAGTTTACTTGCCCGTTCGGGCTTGTGCCTATGAAATTTCTCTTGTCCGACAGACGAATTATTTGTCCCGGGCTTCGGGCAAGTGGGTTACGTCGAAGACTGATTATAACGCAATTAATTTAATTTTCTTTTGAAAACAATATTGTTTCGACAGAGAAAATAAGTCTTAAAAAACAATATTGTTTCTTTGTTTGATGGTGTTACATGCCACTTTCAACAATATTTCAGTTATATCTACGTGGTCAGTTTTATTGGTGGAGGAAACCGGAGGACCCGGAAAAAACCACCGACCTGTCGCAAGTCACTGACAAACTTTATCACATAATGTTGTACACCTCGCCCTGATCGAGATTCCAACTCACAACATCAGTGGTGATAGGCACTGATTGCATAGGTAGTTGTAAATCCAACTACCATACGATCACGGCCACGACAGCTACTATGATTTGACATAGAAAATTAGCCTTAATAAACAATATTGTTTCGATAGAGAAAATTTTCCCTAACAAGACAAATCTTACTTACATCTACCTGTATTAAATCAATACGTTTCAATCATCTCACTTTCTGTTATTAAATTTCTTTCTGCAGACTGTAAAAAAAAATGAAATTTACGTTAAAGTAATATGAAAGGCACATATGGTGGAATTTTTTGATTAAATATTTTCACTTAATATTAACTAAAATCAACTGCATAACATTAAAAATCCGCTCAAAAGCAGATTTTAAGAGCAAATGGCAAAATATTTGACAGCAGATAATTCTGTTTTCCCGTACAGTAATGCAAATGATATGCACGTGACCCAAGATTTAAACTCTTTCGGGGAAATTATCGCTCATGCGCACTGTTCAGTTGATGAAATAAATGTCGGATGTAAGTAAAAATATATTCCGTGTGTACCACATAAGAATAATTGCTCCAAAAAAAATGGTTCTCACGACATGAAACAGACAGATTCCTCAATAATCATTGTCAGGAATGTGTGCGTGCTTACCTCAGCATCCATGATTGTTTATCTTTTCGTCACGAGGTCATGATCGGCAATCATCTGAACAAAATAACCGAAAGTTAATCAGTCTCCACAACAATGGCGAGGACGATAAACATGCACACGGATTTGCAGATTTCTAATTGTTGGGAATATATTTCGACTTGAAACATGCATGAATAGCTTAGTAAACGTACCGCTGTATTCAAATTGAATTTTCAGGGAAAAAATTTCTTCACCTAAAACTGGTGTAATATTACTTTAATAATCCATGCTCAGACTACGATACAATGATACTAACATCCGTCACAAACAACACAAAAACAATGAAATATACATTCTGTATTACATCAATAAACAAAATAAAAATCACATATTTTGCATCAAAAGAAGAAACACATTTTTCAATTTGTAACAACTTGAGTGAATTTAACAATTTCTACATGATATATATGTAACATCAAGCCATAAAGAATTGTTTTTTCCAGACAAATTCAATCCTTTGTACTTTATTGACGTTTTTTCTTATATTATAAAAAAAAAAAATTAAGTACTTTAGTGATATTTTATGAATTGATCACAGAACGTGAGCCTAGATTATTAACGTAAATTTCATTTTTTTTTACAGTCTGCAGAAAGAAATTTATTAACAGAAAGTGAGATGATGGATTGGTTTATGTTGTTAACACCACTCTCAATATTTCAGCTATATCGTGGCGATTAGTTTTATTGGTGGAGGAAATCCGAGTACCCGGAGAAAACCACTGACCTGCTAAATCATAGAAAGGAGTGAGTGAGTGATTGTTGCTTAATGCCAACTCAGCAATTTTTCAGCTATATGATGGCGAGAACAAGTTAATTTTCAATGAGATGATGATGAGGTCTGCTTTGTTCTAGACCAACACGCTGAGTTGGATTTCTTATAGTGCTAGCTCACTGACACAACAGTCCATGGGTAGACTCCACTCCACTCGGACACATTATTCTGTGAATCATAGAAAGGAACACAAGGACTAGAAGAATTGTTTGAAGATACCAAAGCCAAAGGGGTAATTAGAAGCAGTAAATCTAATGATATACAATGGCCAAAATAAAAATCACAAACATGATCTACAAAACATTTCACAGAAAACTAAAAAAAACATTAAAAACCCCATTAAAAACCGGTGTTGAACTCAGGTGCTCCAGAAGGGTTATCCACTAGTGGCACCTATCATGAAGCTTAGTTTTGTGGACAATTGTGCAGAAATATCTCTGATTATCATATAAAATTTTATAATTGATAAATGTTTAAGTTTATGCTGTTTAACGCCACGTTCAACAATATCAGTTATATCATGGAGGTCAGTTTTATTGGTGAAGTAAACCGGAGTACCGAGTGAAAATCAATGACAAATATCGAATACATGCCGCAGTGAGCAGTAAATTGATACAAGCAATCAACAGACATATAATACAAATGTACTTTATCACACACATTAATGTCGTTATATATTAACCCCCCCCCTTCTTTTTTTTTACTTTGAAGATAGATATTACTTTACTTGTTTACATAAAGAGGGTTACTTGCACAAAAAATTACAAAAATATGTATAAAGTAGCAGGTTCCCCCATTAATCACCTGATCATAAATCTCAAGATTAAAGTGTAGCATACAGTTGCACAATTTATAAAGGGAGAGAATCAAAATATTGATGTATACATGTTTTTCTTGCAAAAGACAAGTAACATGAAACAGGGTCTCATGACACCATCTCATACACTTTCATAAAAATGACATGAAAAAAGAAGAAATTTGCAATTTATAGATGCATATAATTAGCTTGATGGTTTGGTTTATGGTGTTTAATGCCACTTTCAACGATATTTCAGCTATATCATGGCAGTCAGTTTTATTGGTGGAGGAAACCTCAGGCACAGTACCTAGAGAAAACCACTGATCTGCCGCAAGTCCCTGACAAACTTTATAACATAAAGTTGCATCGAGTACACTTCGCCATGAGGGGGATTCAAACTCACAACGTTAGTAGACACTGATTGCAGAGGTAGTTTTTTGTAATTTGTTCATTTATAAAGAAAAGCAGAGGCAGATACAAATACATATGATATGTATATACAATATTACATACACAAAAGACATTTAATTCATAAAAACAAAACATTTTGCAACACTCACACTGCACTGAAAATTCAGGACTGAAAAAAGGACAGTTTCAAATGGCAACCACTTTTTACATATATATTCTTTTTGTGTAGAGGATAAGAAATTTATGGTTGTCTTTTCTATTTTTATATTTCAGGTATTTTAGACCACCATTTATACTGGGTTTATCACCCAAACATCTACATTTATATAAGTAATACTTTAAAATCAAAATGACTTGATCATTAGTGTTAACTGGATCTAAAGGTTTCATTATACCCAATATAATATGAGGTGCATTTATATACTGCATGTTAAGACCACAATTTTCAATAACATTTACTAATGAAAACCAATTATTTTTACTGTAGGTGCATTACAAAAACAGATACACCACCATGACAGCCCCTAAATTTATTAAAGAATTGAATCTCTTCTGTAAAAAAGTGGTGTTATACACTATATCCATCCCTTCCACCCCCACCCCCTACAAAAAAACACACCAAAAAAACAATCAACAATTCTGTACATTTAGCCCTAGGCCCTCTATTGGTGCACTCTTTACCTTTTGTAAAAGAAGACATTCCTCAGTCTAAAAAGAATCATGATCTTCAATAAATTTTCATGAAAAAACCTTTTTCATCTCAAGATCAATGAAACGTGCAAATTGTCATCATGTTTTAATATAATCCTACATTATAACTCCATTAAATGAGACAGGGGAGATAACTGACATCAAAGAATAAACAAAAACATACCTTAATTACAAAATACTGCAATAATTAAGAACACCTGTCAGGTGTTAACGAGTTAAACAGCACTTTTATTCTGCTATGATGCAATAATTCAGATTTAAAAAACATTTGCCTTGTAGGTAAATGTGTTATTTTAAAATATGAAATCGAAACTTGTTGTTGCAAATGAAATACATTGATTATGGAAACAGTTTTAAAAAGTCAAAACTGTCGTTGTTGTTAATCGGATCATCGGAAACCATTAGCTGCGGAACCTTAACTGTTACATACTTTTAACTTGAGCATATGTTAATCGGATCATTGGAAACCATTAGCTGTAGAACCTTAACTGTTACATACTTTTAACTTGAGCATATGTTAATCGGATCATTGGAAACCATTAGCTGTAGAACCTTAACTGTTACATACTTTTAACTTGAGCATATGTTAATCGGATCATTGGAAACCATTAGCTGTAGAACCTTAACTGTTACATACTTTTAACTTGAGCATATGTTAATGAAAGACCATAAGAGCTATGGTTCTGCAGCTACAGAAAACTACCGGGTACAATCACAATACAACGTAATATATTTACAAAATGAAAGCATAAACAGAATGAGACCAACATGTTTTTAAACAAAATGCCTGTTAGAAGTTGGTACAGTAAAAGAGGGATTGGGGTGTACTTTGGCAAAAGAATCGTCTCAAGATGGTATGCATGGAAGTCCTGTCTAAAGTTGACACAAAAATAGGATTAACATTTTTTAAAAGATCTGTCCCAAGTTGGTACTAAAAGGGGAGACAACTCTTGTTCTATTAAATATGCACACAATGACTTTTCTTACAGCTTGGTTTTATTTTGTTTCATTGTCTAAAACATTTTAGCTTGGTAGTGACGAGACTGAACAGGTACAAAATAGACAAATTTGGACTGGTTTTTGAATCTCATTTGTTGTCAGTGACTTGTGTCAGGTCGGTGGTTTTCTCCGGGTACTCTGGATTCCTCCACCAATAAAACTGACTGCCACGATATAACTGAAATATTGTTGAAAGTGGCGATAAATGCCATAACCCTAATCCTAACCATTGAATCACATTAGATTGGGTTTTCACAGATTCTCCAATATTCCCAAAGTGGAAGTGAGTGATTGTTGTTTGACGCCAACTGAACAATTTTTCAGCTATATCATGCTGAGAACAAGTTATATTTCAATGATATGATGATGAAGTCCACTTTGTACTAGACTAACACACTTAGTTGGATTTTTATAGTGCTAGTTCTCTGAAACAACAGTCCGCAGGTAGACATGTCGCTCCACTCTGACACATGATACTGATTCTGAGCCAACCACATTACCAGTCTTTGCTCATACTCCTTACTGCTGTGTGCTCATTGGAGAAGCAGCTAATACCATTTTAAAGCCTACGGGTTGACTCGACCAGGGCTTGAACCCACGATCCATTGCATTTGTGGCAAACTTGCTAAGGCCCAAAAAATATATGTGTGTTTACTGTCACATGTCAAAAAAATCTAGGGTCGGTCGGCAAAATCGTAATTAGTCGTTCCCGGTTCCTGAATCCGATATTTCATTTTCGAAATTTCCGGTAAGCCGTCATTTGTTTTGAAGCTGTTTTATGACGAGTTACGCAGTTTTTCTACCTTCTTTGCTCTCAATTTCGACAAAAAGCTAGCGGTTGAATAAATAAAACATTGTTGCTGATTAAACAACAAAAATGGTTATCCGAATTCTGTGTAAAAATTGATAGGGTCGCTAGCAAAAATTAGGGTTGGTCGGGTGACCGTAAACACACATATTTTTTTTTTGGCCTAACCATTGTGCCACTGATGCAGTCAATATTCTATTTTTTTCATTTAGAAGTTACTTTTACATTTACTGTGTTCCCTATGTGTTCAATTAAGAAAAAAGTACATTAATAATAATCCTCAGGGAACCTAATATACTATCATAGTCATCCATATCCATATCCATTCTACTAAATCTGACATTAATCTCCCAATGACTTTGTAGAGGTCACCAAAAGGTCAAGGTGATGTCAAAAATAATACTTTTCTGATATAATTTAGATCGGCACATCATATTCAAGCAAATATTAATACACAAACGAAAAAGTAATCAAAATATACATTTATCAGTGGGGTAATTTGTCTTTTTTTTCTGAAATGCAAATAAATATTTTGTCCCCAATCACTTTAATACCTACATCTATTAATGGATGGCCATTATGGAGTAGAATCGTGATATTGATATCCAGCAATTCAACTTCAAACTGGTCTTGATGCTTTCATTTATGGGAAAGCAAATATAACAAGAAAGGCTTAATTTCATATTTTCTTCTTAGTGACTTTAACAATAGCACATTTACAACAAAAATAAATGGTTAGCAGGTTACGCCCTTCAGTTTTATTGGTGGAGGAAACCAGAGTACCTGGAGAAAACCACTTACCTGTAGCAAGTCACTGACAAACTTTATCATATAATGTTGTATCTAGTACACCTCGCCTGAGCGGGGTTCTGTATCTGTATAGGGTACACTGCTATATCCCAGTAATGGCTGATCTAAATGTCTCGACACTGTCACATTTAACAAAAGCGTCACTCATATGGTTCTAATTTAATGTCGTTTTAACGAAAACTTAGTTTTTGTACTGGTCGATCCTACAAGATGGCAAGGTGAAGCCTCTACTGTTGTTACAGATTGATCTGCTGACAATGTTTATGGTGTTAAAGTCACTAAAAATTTTTGCTTGAATGTTTCTTCCTGGTTTTCTGCTTGTCAGGTATTTCTGAGGCGGTATGGCTGGTACCAGCCCCTCGACGACCTTGTAATAGTATGCTAGTCTGATGTTGCGGCGCCTCTCCTCAAGTGGTGGTAGGTTGAGGTCACTGAGCATCGATGTTATGCATCCTCGTTCTCTTGAGCGGTAATCGCTGGTGATAAATCTAGCGGCTCGGTGTTGTACTTGCTCGATGGTGTTTATATCGGTTCACTGGCAAGGATCCCACACAACTGTACCGTACTCCAAGGATGGTCTGATTAACGAGATGTAAGCACGATGTCTGCTAGATGGTGGGCAGCTACGCAGGTCTCTACAGAGGAAACCTAGGGTCGAGTTAGCCTTTTGGGTAATATTGTTTATGTGCGAGTTCCATTTTAGATCTTCAGCGATGGTAATGCCGAGATAGGCATTTGATGGTACTTGCTGGAGGATAGTGTTGTCAAGACTATAGTAGTGCTTACTTTTTCCACATATACGAAGCATATAGCACTTTTTGGCATTGAATTTCATTCCCCAGGATTGTGCCCAGTTTTCCAGATGTTGGAGGTCTTGTTGAAGAGTGATGTGATCTTGTTGGATTTTAATCTCACGGTAGAGCAGACAATCATTTGCAAATAAGTGGGTTTGTGACTTGATGCAGTCCGGGAGATCGTTGATATGGCAAAGGAAAAGGAGTGGGCCATGGACCGTACCCTGTGGGACGCCGGAATCAACTGTCACTTGGTTCGTTGTTTGTCCTTCTAATACTACTTGCATTGTCCTGGCTGTAAGGAACTGTGTCAGCCATGCGTGGATGGGGTCGTTGATTCCATATGCTGTTAATTTGTGCAATAGTTTCTTGTGAAGCACTGTATCGAATGCCTTCGAAAAGTCTAATATCGCACAGTCGACCTGTGTGTTTTTGTCATACGCTTGTAGTAGGTCCTCCATGGTGACAATGAGTTGGGATTCACAGGAATACCCGGACCTGAAGCCGTGGTTTAAGGTTGTAAGTATGTTGTTGTTCTCTAGGTGTTTCATTAGGTGTCGGCATATAATGTGTTGAAGGATCTTACAGGAGACGAAAGTCAATGAGATCGGGCGGTAGTTTTCAGCCAGGTGTTTGTCCCCTTTTTTGCATACGCTGGAAATACTTGCCTTGAGCCAGTCTATAGGTAATGAGCCTGAATCGAGGGATAGTTGAAAAACTGCACAATGTTAGAGGTGATAGGCACTGATTGCATAGGTAGTTATAAATCCAACTACCATACGATCATGATCACCACGGCAGTCCCGACTTTAATAATAGCACATTAACAAGAATAAGAAATGGTTGGCAGGCTACACCCTTTATTTTGACATTTTAATAAGGTATATTTTTTATTACAAAATATGATTTAAAGATATTGCATATCATATTTTTTCAAATGTCAGTAATATTAGCTACTGTTCAAGAATCAATTAAAAAAAATATATTCACATTTCAAATGAGGATACAATTTCCATAATTCAGAAGATAAAACAGTATTTTTCTACGTACCTCCAAAAATAGGAAACTTTTTGTCGTATTATTGGAAATTTAGAGAGAGAAAAAACAATACGTTATATATATAACAATTCCAATTAAAAAGCAATAAATATGGAAAGCTTGAAATACATTTCATATCCAATGAAATATTCTTTAAAACAATCGGATAAGCTAAAATTTCATACATAGTCATAAAAGGCTACTCTCCAAAGAATTGATCGGACAATATTTTGTTAAAATGGCATCATTAAATATCTTTGTAGATACAAATTCAAAGTGCATTGAACCGTACCTAAACTGTTTGTGGTTTATTTTTTTTATCTTACTAAATATTACAATGTATTATAGCTGTTTTGCTCAGAACAACTTGCTGGGTAAGACCAGCATCAGTAGAGTATTATGCATAAGAATTCCAAAAACTTTTTTTTGTAGGTTTGGTTTAGGTTTATGGTTTTTAACGCCACTATCAACAATATTTCAGTTATATCGTGGCGGTCAGTTTTATTGGTGGAGGAAACCGGAATACCCGGAGAAAACCACAGAGTTGTTGCAAGTCACTGACAAACTTTATCACATAATGCTGTTACTAGTACACATCCCCTGAGCGGGGTTTGACCTCACGTGGTGGTGATAGGAACTGATTGCACAGGTAGTTGTAAATCCAACTACCATACGATGACGACCCCCCCCCCAATAAAAAAACCTTTCTTATATACCTTCATTAACTGAAATTGAAAAGTATGTGCACTATATATTGCCAATTACGGTATATAGCATTAATGTTGTGTAGAAAAAAAGTCTGAAGATACCAAAGAAGCAATCAGCAACCATTAATCTAAGAAGAACAGACAATAGTCAAAAGAAAAAGGAAAAAGGACAAACAATGATCTACAAACAACTGTACAGAAAACTAAATATTGAGCAATATAAAGCCAACTCAAAACCAGGGGTGAATTCAGGTGCATCTGTTATGTTATTCTTGTTACAAACCTGGTGGTAAGTAATAAATGAGGAAAGGAACGGAAGGAAGGGTTTGTGTATATTAAATATATGTGCACTATATATTGCCAATTACGGTATGTAGCATAAATTTTCAGCCATATATAAGAAGAGTTTGAAGATACCAAAGTTGTAATCAGAATCTGTATCCAAAGAATAATAGACACCACAATGGCCAAAAGAAAAAAAAAGGAAAAACAACGATCTATAACTTTCACCTAATAGCCATTAATTCAGCTTTGTTTCTACATCACAATGATAAAGTTTATGATCCCATACTCATTTTTTTTCTCCACGTTTAGTTTCAACCATTTATTTTTCAACTTGATTACCCATAAACCCAGACAGTCGAAAGAATCTATTTACATTGTGTCACCCAATCTCAGTTTTTTTTCCCCGATCTTACGTTGTTGGTTTTTTTTTGTGCCATTAAATGGTAACATCTATTAGCTTAATCAATAAAGTACTATGAATCGTATTAACAAGATTACATTATAATACCGTTCACACTCCGCGAAACCATTCAAAGATAAATGTCAGAATACGTTTCTCTCGCGATGATTTCAATATCCGATTCTTTTTTCTTTCTTTTTAACAGGATACCGTGAAAAGATGAATAAGAGAAGCTCAGTTAGCTTTTAATAATGAAATCAAATTGTAATAAAGCCGTCATTTGTAAATAATGGAAAAATATGTTGAATCGTAAGTTTGTGGAAAGATCGTTGAAAATAGACGCTGATATCAGCCTCCATGATCAATTTTTCCTTTGTTAATATTCCTTTAAGAACATGTTGCGTTAAGTCATATCTTAAAACATTAATCTTCCAATAGTTTATTATACAGAAATAAAAAACGAGAATAATTAAATATTGTGACTTTTTTTTATTGACAATGTCATCAAAGGAATGAAAGAAATATTTTATTTGAAAAGGAAAAAAGTCTTCACAGTAATATAAGAATGCCATACAAAGATGGGTTAGAGTTATGGTGCTTAACGTCACTTTCAACAATATTTCACTCATATCGTTATACAAAGATGGAATGAAAGTATTACAGTATATTTTTATTGCATTATGAAATTATTTTTTTTATTGGATCACCGTAATCGGTTTAAACCCACCACATTTTTGTGCCTGTCCCAGTCCAGGACCTGGAATTCCAATATCATGTCGTGCTTCCCCTTTTTTCGTGTTTAGTGAATTAAGTTGAGAGCTGATTGTTTGTTTAGTTGATATTGGTACAAATGTTGACTATCACTGTTTAAAACTTTCTTTTGAAATAATAGGGAAAAAAAGAACTTTAAATAAAGTTATAATGTAGGAAATCTTTGTTTATTTAACCTGTATAAAACCAACCACCTGTCTATTCTGAACCCAAAAGCTGGTCTGAAGGGTATTCTGTTTAGAAAGAATTTTTTTCTTTTTTCTTCAATAGTCAGGATTTAACATAATCCCTACACCACCACCTGACTATGGTGTCTGGTTTTTTTTTCCAAAAACATATACTATTTTTCCAAAAACATATACTAATATATAGTACATGTACAATTTGTGACTATTTGGTTTTTTTTAACAAATTTTTAAATTAAATTATAATACACATATAAATTATTTGTAATTTGCTGACATTTTCATTCACTCAACAACACACACACATTCTTTTCACTCCTCCACTCAATTTTCTCACTTTATACACTTGCTCCTCTTGATACTGATGATAACAAACAAATAATGTTTAGAAAGGTTTTACTGTACTGTGATAGTACTTTTATTCATTGGCACCAATTTTCGTGGTTTCAACAAAATGCATTGATCCATGGATTCTTGAATTCGTGGTTTCTACAAAATACATTGATCCATGGATTCTTGAATTCGTGGTTTCAAACGTTACTGCCAACAATCAATGTGAAAATTGTATTTTGTTGGATTTTAATTTTCTTGGTTGAAGTTAACCACGAAATCCACGAAAATTAGAACCCTAGGATTAATAATGATTTCACCGTATATTGTTCTGTCCTTGTGTTTGCAGTCACCGATTGATAGCTATTATTTCACAGCTGATCTTTCTCCTCCTTTAATACTTTCAAATTTCCTTCATGCATGTTAATTCTGTATTTATATACAGTAAGCTTATACCACATCTATCATTTGTCTGTATGTAATTAACTTGAATGATAACTTATTGACAAGCTAAATACTGAAACATGAATTAATTCTCTCTATACAAAATCAAAACCAGATTGACATTCTTCAAATTACCTTATTGTTATCTTAAGACATAGAACGAAAACACAGCTCAAATTATCGACTTCATTCAATAGATAGGAATGCTGCTCCCAACAATTACCATAAAAAGCCTTGTATTATCCACAGAAATTTACCCTTAAGCAGATTTTCGGGTATGTGGGTGCGGATTATATACTATGATAGGTTCTGAGAAACATTTTTCCAAAATGTTGGATGTGATGGTACAGATATTTCAGATGATATTGACTTTGAAGTTCAATGCATATCCAATCTGTTTGACTGATTATCGACTCGATTCAATAGACATGAATGCCCGCCCCCAACAATTACCCATTTTTTCAAAATGAAAACGCAGCTCAAATTATTATTTTGATTCACCTCCATTAAGCAATAACTTGTATTTTGTGACAAAAATTTGTATTCCCCTTCCTAGTGCATTTCATATCAATTAAACCTGTATTAAGCAACCACCTATCTTATGTGACCATATTTCACTCTTCCCTTAGAAGCTCACATAAAACAGGTTTACTATAGCATGATGATAAATTATTTTTAATTTGTACTTTCACTATAAAACACATCTTCACTAGCCAAGGGTTACGATCCGCTCTACTCATCTTCACCCTTGGCATCGCTAGACGGATTTTCGTAATTCCCACGCACTGCCACCTGCTGGATTTTGACAGTTACGCCCCTTGTAATGATGTCATTTTCAGCCAATCGATGCGAGGCTTTCATTTCCTTTCGTTTGAATGCCCTGAAAATTGACTCGAGATTATAATAGGCAGTGTCTCCTCGTACAAACTTTTTGTACGAATAGTGTAGCGGCTAATCGTACAAACTTTTTTATACAATCAAAATCGTGCCGGACTGACAATTTTTCGCATCTTTATTTTGTTGACATTTTTCCTATAGAACATGTGCTTTTTGTAAAGCCTGTTCTGATTGGTTGCAGCTACCACTAGCTGCATTACATATAAACCGTCACCGTGTGACCTCGAAAATCCGCCTAACGATGCCAAGGGTGAAGATAAGTTGAGCGGATCGTAACCCTTGGCTTATAAGCAAAGATGTTTAAAACAGGAAGTATCAATAATAATGACATATTTTTCAACTAATTTTTTTCTCTATCTCAGTATCTGCCTCCACTTTAATTGAGCAAATCAATCACAAACTTGAAAACTTATATAAATTTTTTTCATTTCATTAAAGGTCTGTTTTTCCGGTAGACAATTTGCCGTCAGATCACCGTGATGATAGAAGATTAAATTTAACTACCAATTTTCCTAGACAAGGCAATTGAAAAAAATTAACTGTAACAGACAATTTCCAGTCCACAAGATGTATATTTTCATTAAAGTTCTATCAGGTGCCCATATGATCGTCTTAATTTTCCAGTTGTCTGGATCAATACGGGAGGATTTTAACGGACAATAACAAGCGTAAACTTGCTTATTCCATGTCTAATGTCATTGTATTATAACGTCTTGTATGTTAGTAACATTTCTTTGTAATGATGTTATTTAAGGCAATCATTTTGTCCATTTTTTTTATTATTAATTCAAATTCAGAAGTCATTGTATTATAACTTTCTGTATGTAGTACCATTTCTTTGTAACATATCTGGATGTAATTTAAGAGAATAATTTTGTTCTTTTCTAATTTTTTTAAATTCCAAATTCAGAAATATCCAAAATGGCAAAATTGTCGATGATGCGACCAAACAATAAATGCATATTAAATGTAAAAAAATTTAGTTTTTATTTCCAAATTCAGAAATATCTAATATTGCTAATGATGCCTAAATTTATGAGTACGAATCCTACTCATGGTAAGGTGTACTTGATACAACATTATGTGATAAAAAAGTTTGACAGTGACTTGCAGCAGGTCGGTGGTTTTCTTCGGGTACTCCAGTCTCCTCCACCAATAAAACTGACCACCAACGATCTAATTGAAATATAGTTGAAAGTGGCATTAAACAACATAACCATAACTCTGATGATGCCACAAAAAAACATATTAAGTGTAAAATTCTGTGTTTTTTTAATTCAAAATTCAGAAATATCTGAAATTGCCACTGATGCACCAAAACAATAAATGTGTATTCAGTGAAACCTGTCTATACAGAACCCACTTGGGATCAAACATTTTTGTTCATAATAGACAGGTGTTTGGTTTATACAGGTTAAATTAACAAAGTTTTCATTCAGGGATTGGTTTTTAGACAAGGTTTAACTGTAAATTGTATAATTCTGTTATTAGATAACAAATGATACTACCCAGATATTCCCTTAGGCATTGTACATTCTAATGCTATTTGACAAAATGCAACTTATTTTTTCATGTAGATATTTGCAAATCCTTAGATCCGAATCTTTAGTTGAAACTGCATATTTATTAAATATTTAAGGAGACGGATGGGTTTTTCCTGTAAATATATACATTTTTTTTTATTTCTTGAGAAATTGCTTTCTTGTTAATACTTTTAGATCGTAGGATTATGTATATGACGCCCTTGTTCCACATCTTACGGCCAATTACAATAAATTTCTCGTTTCTCATCATTTAAAAAAAAATTGGGGGCATTTTGGCAATCAATCGTGTCTTTAATATTATTCAAAAAGAAAAACTGCAACTGTTTTAAATATAAATAGCTAGTTGATCTGTAGCTTTTCAAACTGTATATTTCTATTGCATTCCCAATTCTTCAAATAAATTTCAGGGGTCGTTGTGGTCGTGATTGTGTGGTAGTTTAATTTATAACTACCAATGCAATCAGTGCCTATCACCACTGACGTTGTGAGTTCGAATCCCACTCAGGAGAGGTTTACTCGATACAACATTATGTGATAAAGTTTGTCAGTGACTTACGACAGGTCGGTGGTTTTCTCTGGGTACTCTGGTTTCCTCCACCAATAAAACTGACCGCCACGATATCACTGAAATATTGTTGAAAGTGGCGTTAAACACCATAACCCCTAACCCTCTATCTTTCAAATTAATTTCTGATATACTAGATGGCCGAATAAAAAAAAAACCAACCCTATATAACAAAACAAATCAAATTTGAGACTATACATTAAATCTTATGCTATGTTGAGTAAACTTATTTTTAAGAGATTACAACTTTCAAGCCCCATCCAATGAAAATCTCAGAAATAAATGCTCTAGACAAAAGTTAATCATATGTAAAAAAAAAAAATTATTATCTCCATGGGAATTTTTTTTCTTCTACTTTTTTTTGCAAGTGATTAAAAGTTGTTTTGCTTTACTTTTTAATTCATCATGCTAACGCAATGATCCAATTACAAGTAAAATGTCCCTGAAAAAAACTAATCCTACATGAAACTAATTGATTAGCTTAATATTTGGTGTGGTATTGTTGTAATAAGTCTCCAGATATTGACCTCGAAATTGACAAGTGATCAATGTCAAAATTCAGAAATTGATTAGTAATGGATGCCTATAGCTAACAATTATTGTTCAATTTCACAACATAATTTTTTCCCCTCCAATGTGGTTTTTGCATTGTTGATTTCAATTCTTGTTTATCACCTTCAAGCTTAATGTTTCTCATTTTTCACTCTATAGAAAACAAAACAGATATGCAGGTTTTTTTTTCTATTTTGCAAACTTCAGAAGCAGTTCTTGTTCCAGGTCATAATTAATATAATTGTCCAAAAACAGAGATTAAAATCATGCAAGTTTGGCTCTGCCACCATCCCAGATTTTTTTTTCATCGAACATTGCATTGTCAATTTCCCTTCTTGTTTATCAACTTTAAGCTTGATCATGATGTTTCTCATTTTTCACTCCGCAGAAAAAGAACTGCAGGCTTTTTTTGCTCTACTTTCAGGGATGATTTTGGTTAGAATATAAAATAACTGAAAATCTATGAAAACAATTTAAACCATCTACACCCCCTTTCAAAAAGGTCATATTTGACATGTTCTGACTGTATCTTGTAACTTTCAGAATTTTTGTTTCAGAGGAAAATAGCTGAAATCAGTTCAAATAACTGAAAAAAATCATCTCTGTATTTTACAAACTCAAGAAGCAGTTCCAGTTCTATACTATAATACAAATAATTTTCAAAAAAAGGGGATCAAAATCAAAATCACGTCCGTTTGGTTCTGCCACCATCCCAGATCACATATTGTGACCATCCAAATAACAACAGCACGGATTCTACTTCCTGCATAAAGTGGTCAGTCTTTTCTAATGATGTTTGTCATTTTTCACTCTATTTTGCAAACTTAAGTAGCAGTTCCATGTTATAATTAGTATAATTGTCAAAAAAACAGGGATCAAAATCATGGCCGTTTGTTTGGCTCTGCCACCATCCCAGATCACATATCATGACAAACCAAAAAATAAACCAGCCCGGATTCTACTTCTTGCTTAAAGTGGTGCGTCTTTTCTAATGACGAAGATAAAACAGATGTGTGGTTGTAATGAGATAGAATTTCCGCCATAACATGTAAGTTACGAAAGGAACAAATATTACATAATATCTATTCTAACGGAAAACATACTACGATATTTATTCCTGATGGAATAAACAGAAGGGAATATTTGTTCCTGACAAGAGGGTTAGGGTTCCACCATAACATGTAAGTTACGACTGAACCAAATATTACATATATCTATTCTAACAGAACAAATACCATGATATTTATTCCTTACGGAATAAACAGCAGAAAATATTTATTCATGAAAGAAGAAAGAATATGGAGTATGTTGTGAGCGAGTGATTGTTGTTTAATGCCAACTCAGCAATTTTTCAGCTATATCATAGCTGACTTTGCTGCGATATATTAGTGATAAAGTCTGTCTCGACCTTCAAAACTTCTGTTATTCTATATTAATTTGCCCCGTATGATCATATTGCGATTTTTTGATTTTCTTGAACATTGTAAAAACTTGCCTTTATTGAACTGTACAAGGCATCATTATTATCTAGAAGGGCAAACTTTAACATAATTCACATTTTTGCTATTAAATTTTTTTTATATTTAAAATTCAATTTCAGCTCTATTTCGAAATTAATCAAAAAGTTCAAAATCCTGATAAAATATTGCTTTCCACTCAACTGGAGCAATTAAGTGTAATTGATCTTAAGCTACTTAAGGCGTTATTTTTTTAATATGAAATGAAGTTTATTTTTCCACGAGCCAGAATGATATAAATGATATCAGAGAAAATTCCATTTTTCATTTAGGAATCAAATTACGGTTAAATAAATGAACGAACTGCCCTTTTATTAATGTGCTCCATCTCAAATTCACAATTACGGAAAATAAAGTATGGTAGTTGGATTTACAACTACCTGTGTAATCAGTGCCTATCACCACTAAATTTGTGAGTTCGAATACCGCTCAAGCTAGGTGTGTTCGATACAACATTATGTGATAAAGTTTGTCAGTGACTTGCGACAGGTCGATGGTTTTCTCCGGGTACTCCGGTTTCCTCCACCAATAAAACTGATCGCAACGATATAACTGAAATATTGTTGAAAGTTACGTTAAACATCATAAACAAACCAAACCGAAGGTTCTACAATTCTGTGTGTATAAGTGCTATTTCAATCAATCTTTGTTACCCTATTTTTAATTTAATTACCACAGTACCATAGAATCCCAATATACACTCACACCTGTATTAAGAGGTCACCTTTAGGACAAATAAAAAGTGACCTCTTAAAAGAGGCTCAATTCATATGAAATTTTCTATGACATGGCAAGAAAAAGGTGACTTTCTAATACAGGTGACTTAATTGAAGTGACCACATGGGCAGATTTGACTGTATATGCTATAATTTCACAACACATGATCCATTGAGTGGTATTAACGGTGTTTGACCTTTGAATTCTTAGTCGAACTTGTACAAATATCAGTTCTCCAGGAGTGTACATATTAACCTCAATTTAACCTTGTGATTCCGTTTGATTTGTTTTTGGCTATTTATTAATTTGCATTTCTGTCAAAGACACATGACAAATTATGAATTTTCTCCTATATTAAATCCAATCTCCACAAGATATTCCAAGATCTTCCGTTTGTCGTGGATAAACAAGGGATTTTATATGCTAGTTACTGTATAATTGGATATCCGTAATGTAGTCCCAGGATTCATGAGGAATCCAAACAAGTGTAGCAACATACAATAACAATGACCGCAATATGGAAAATAACAGCCGACAAACGATGTCAAAATATGTTGATTTAAAAAATAGTATTCAAACAAGTGTAGCACATACAATGATTCAATATGGAAAAATAAGTCGAAAAACGATATCAAAATATGTTGATTCAAAGATAGTATTTAAACAAGTGTAGCACATACAGCCGATAACGATATCAAAATACTTTGATCCAAAAATTGTATTCAAAGTCACATAATATAAATTTAAATAAATAATCAAGGCACATGATGGAAGCCTCATATATGGTAGAACTCTTCAAATTATTACATACATAGCATGTTTTTAAATTTGTTTTTAAATTTGTTTTCTTTTAACTCCAAAAAGTTTAAAGTTCAAGCTCAACTAAATATAAAGTAACCTACAGTACATGTAAGTGGCTAGACACACAAGTTTTTTTTATCCATACATCTAAACAGTAGTTGTTACTGTCAAACCTGCCCATACAGTCACCTGTATTAAAAGGTCACCTTTTTCTTGTCTAGCTGTCATAGAAAATTTCATATCAATTGAACCTTTTTTAAGAGGTCACCTGTATTAAAAGGTCACCATTTTCTTGTCCTGTCATAAAACATTTCATATGAATTGAACTTCTTTTAAGAGGTCACCTGCTATAAAAGACCACTTTTTCTTCTTATTCTCAGAAATAATGATTTTATCCCTCCCTCCAAGTTAAACATATCGTCAGTAGCCTAGGCAAATTAAATTTGTTCTTTCCCTTTGGTGCCAACATCGTGAGATTTGCTTGTACAAGTTTTTGATGAATTACTGAAATACGAAACAAAAAAATGCTACAAGATGCTAAGTTTTTATACTTATCAGGCGACCTTGCATGTCATGACGGTATTAATTCTCGGTAGAATCGTGAATTAAGAATAAACCTTATTTACCCTATAACTGACACTATATTCTTATACTTGCAAATTCAGATACAAATGGAAAGTGTCTTATTTTCCCATTAAATTTCTATTCCGATTAATGTCTAGATGTCGTGCATTGTCACTCAGAAAATGCACCAAAATCTGCGTTTTGGTACTCCCACAAGATAGCCTGATTCAGTTGTTGCCACACCCGAAAAAATAAACACATATTTATGCACCATCATTATTTCAATTTCTGAATATAACAGCATAGTATAATGGTACACATGCTTGCCGCGAGTGCTGTAAATCGCTTCTCCACTAAGCATGCAATATTAAGGAGAAAGAGCAAAGACTGGTTGGCTCTGAATCAAGATAATGTGAATCAACATGTCTACCAGCAAACTGTTGTTTCAGTCAGCTAGCACTGTACAAAACCAAGGGTGTTGGTCAAGTACAAAGCTTGGATTTTTCTTCAGTATCAAAAATATATTAAAGCTTGCTTGATTATTCTTTTAATGATTGATTGTTTTATTTATTTATTGTGTTTAATGCCACTTTCAGCAATATTTCAGCTATATCATGGCGACCAGTTTTAGTGGTGGAAGAAGTTAGAGTACACGGAGAGAACCACCGACCATGGGCAAGCAACTGGTAAACTTTATCACCTGCGGCTGTGAGTCGAGTGCACCTTTTTTTGTAATTTACAAAGCCGGGTGCAAACCCACCCCATATTGGTGATAGGCTTGTATGAGTTGCTAGGTAATCCAACTACCTAACTCATTGAGCCACCTGGGCCCATTATTCTTTTACAATTCAAGTTCAAATTCTCTCATGAGTTATGATAAGAATTGTGAATATTTCCTGTAGACACATAACATTTATCAAATTCTACAGTGTTGGCCATCTTGGATTCCAAACAGTCCCTTCCCCTCCCAAAAAAAACCCCATGACTAATATTTCAAAATAGAATTCATTGTAAGACATCATGATCACTGTGTACACAAGATGTCCATTAAGACCCTGCTAATAAGAAATCAAAACCAATTAATTATAGACGGATGATTAACGAGTTCTGGCGACATCAAATTAGCCTCATTTATCAAAGAAGGACAATTTTTGATTCAAACAGAAATGGAAGACTTTTCATTTATATTCCATATTTAGGTTTTTGCTAGACAAATACATCTAATGTTTGGTTTCGTTTGGTTTATGGTGTTTAATGCCACTTTCGACAATATTTATCTAAGAAATACCAAACTTGAGAATATAATAAAAATGGAAAACAAAAAATAGCACACTGTCAGAAAAATTCCAAAATCACATATCAAATATCAAAATTGTAGAAAAAGCCAAAATCAATACACAAATATATGACTGCTCACTTTCCTGGCTTGGTACAGGCACTTCAATAAAAAGTGGCAGGGTTAAGCTTTACAGTCATTCAAAAACATAGAATTATCCACAAATACACAAAAGGTTAAGGTTTTTTCTTTTTATTGGTTGACTGTCTGTTAAACAAAGTGATAAAAAAGGACTGAAAAGTTGAAATGAAGCTAGTTAAAGGTTTCCTAAACAAATAAATTTTCTTCTCACAGGGATACCATTAAAATTAGGGAAAATTCAGCATTTTCTTGTTTGCATAACATTCGTAATACACAATTTCCATTTTGTGTAAATAGCTAAAATTACGTGCAATATTACATCCTGAGTATCTGTGAAAAAAGAAATGAAGAAGAATGTGTGAAACTAGAGGCTCTCAGTCTGTAATAATTCACCTGGTTTTCAAATATGAGCTCATTTTGACTTAAAGAGAGTAATAAATAATTAAAGGATTTCTATTTTAAGCAATGGTGGCCATACTGAAAAGAGGGCAGGGCTGTCAGACACAATCTTGAAAGGAACCCCACACAAGGACCATCCCAGCCAAGTTTGGTTTAATCTGGTTCAGTGGATTCTGAGGAAAGTTTTAAAATTGATTTTTTTATGAAAATACTGTATGCCTAATTTGCATAATTGGCATAAATCAGCTGAAAGAAAATTTTATAAAAAAAAACCATGAAGATACGTTGAATTATGAAAAGAAAGCTTAATCAGTAATGGTCAACAATTCCACCACTAATATAAAAAAAAATGAACAATCACCTCTCACTTTAACTCACTGATCACAAAAAAACTAATGACAGGGATAGAAATTGGGAAGTTCAAGCCCAGACAAGATCTTTGATAAAAAATGTCTATATGTTTAACTAAATTATAGGTAAAAGTTTAGTAGCCCAGACCAAAATCTAGGGGCCATGGGCGACTGGGCCCCTGTTAATTTCTGTCCCTGAATGACATATGACATTGGAAATGCAGGTCCAGGCACAAAAATTGTGCTAGGGTTAAACCAGTTAATGGGATCCCAATGAACTACTCATTGTCATATAACTGCAGTATAGTCGTTTGTTGTACTACAAGTTTCTATACCTGGTACTAAATATAACACAAAAAAAATATTTGGCAGCTGGTACAAGTCTACTATCCCCATATGACCTTTACACAAGACCTCTACCTCTATAATATGTTTATACAGAGGTTTAATTATTACCACATGTACTGAAGTCAATAGACACAGAACTATTGACTACTCACCGTTAACATAATGCTAATTGTTAATGATGAATTCCTGTGTGTGCACTATAGGTCTGCACAAAATTGATCTTTTTACAGAAAAAACAAGCTTTCCACTAAGGGGGAAACGATTCACCGTATGTACCGAAATCACGATTATTTTGGGGACGGTTCGGTTCACGATACGTGGAGGCCGCTTATGATACAAACGATATGATGCTCATTTTCTTGAAAAAAAGTAGTGTTGAACTTCCGTTTTCTTCTTTTGGTGATCATTTAATTAATATTTTGAGAAAAGTGAATCGATTAATTTACGCTTTTAAAATTAATTAATCCAATATCAAATATTCATAATTTCCGCTAGTACGTAAGCGACCTCATATAAAAAAAAACATGTCGACCAGCATGGACTTCAAGGAATAGTTACAGTTTCCTATAAAATGTATTGTAATACATATCAAATATCGCTATATGTATCGCTTGTGGAAAAAGTGTATCGTTACACCCCTAAAAAGTTTCCACACAATTTTTCATGTACTTGAAAAACATTGTACCAGTCAAATCTGTCTTATGTAAAAAAAAAAAAAAAAGCTTTCCGTGCAATTGTTCATGTATCTGAGAACATTACAGTCAAACCTGTCTAATGTGACAGGTAATTGTTTACCTACTTGAGAAATATTATAGTCAAACCTGTCTAATGTGACCATCCATGGGAACTATGAAAAAACCCGATCACATAAGAAAGGTGGTTGTTTAATACAGGTTTAATATATATATGAAATAGACAAAGACAAATAAATGTTAAGGTCACAATACCAGGTGGTTGCTTATTACAGGTTTAATTTATTTGAAATCCACTGCAAGAGAAAAAAAATTAAGGTGAAACAATACAAGTGATTTCTTAATAGAGCCTAAGAGGTGGTTGCTAAAGCAGGTTTTACAGTAAATTATACTGTTGTTGAACTGTACATGAAGCACACGATCAAAGTCAAATGACTTCTTAGAGTCAAGAGCAATAATAATCTTATTTTTAAAGTTTCTCCTGTAGTTTAAGCATGCTCCCATTGATTGATAGAACTTTTGTGTACTAATAATGAAGTTTTTCATGCAACTCAATCGTGCTCACACTATGTGTATAAAGAGCAGAACTTTTGTGTTCTATATCAATCATCAAAAAAATCTTCTTCTTTTTTTTAACTATTGCAAGCTAAGAATGAGAAATGAGAAGTACTCTGCTTGTTTCCTTAGCCTTGCACAAACTAAACTTTTGATATTCAAGATAAATTAGGACGTGCTGGATGCTTACCAAAGAAGCAGCAAATACTAGCGTTTGGTGTTTGACCCGAATGAGCATCGAAGTCATGATCTACCACACTAATGGCATGGCAAGCATGCTAACCATTACATCACCAAATTGTGTTCTGCCCTCTAACAAAATTTGCTAAAAGGTGGTTATAACAAGAAAGTCTTGTTGCATGTACAGTAAAATCTGCCCTGGTGGTCATTTCTATTAAGCAGTCACCTGTTTTAAAAGGTCACATTTTTCTTGTCTTGTCATAGAAAATTAAATTTCAGAAATTAGAAGCTCTGTTAAGAGGTCATCTGACTAATAATGCCACATTATCTTTTTCCCAAGGGTGACCTCTTAATACAGGTTTGACTGCATATTGTCCTCTTACCATTTAACAAAGCTTCTAATTTCTGAAATTTAACAGAGTTACAAATCTACTACTTTCAATAAATTCCAATTAAAACGTATCAATAACAATGTATTTTAAATTTGCCCAAGATGTTTATATCCTTTGGCAGAAACAGACGATTGTATACAAACTCCCGTACTTTCTAGATCTGTCAATTACATGTCTAAATTAAATGTAATTTCTATGACATTTCTATTACGTTACTTACGCCAATTGTATATTATATCTTAAGCTCTCTGTAGTGAATCAGTCTGCATTCAATGTTAGTTTCAAAATAATAACGCCAGGTTTCTATGGCTCTTACAAAACAGTTTTTTTTTCAATGATTAACTAAATCAAGATAAAACTGCAGTGTGTATATATACAAAATCTTGTTATCGGGAGAATAAGATTTGTCAACCGTCTAAATTCTTTCTTGTTCGAATCAAGTTAATTAGAGTTATGGATGTTTAATACAACCTTCAATAAAATTAAGGGAGATATGTTTTTTCCCTAAAAAATTATTTCTACAAGGTACAAAAATTCATTTTTGGACTCGAAAAATCTGTAATTTTTTTTTTTTTTTATCAAATTGTACCAAACATTTTTCATTGGCAACTGCAGTCTGATTATTTATTTTTTGTATCTTTCATGTCAATATATTTTTTCTATAAAATTGGGCTTCCACACCTTCTGATACTGATAGTAAAATGGTTGTTCCCTTAGATCATAGAGGTAAGTTTTTATTGATGAAGGAAACAAGAGCACTTGGAGTACTATTCAAACTAGTATTACTGTGAGCACAGCTCACTAAGATATACCCCCCGCTCCCCACATCTGTCAAACCTATTTCCATAACCAAAACATTACTGATTCTTCCGACCAAAAATGAAAGGGACCCTCCTCTCTTCACCGGTAAGCTGCTGACAAAATTTCAAAACATTCTGAGAAACAGTACTCAAGCTATCATACGACATAGGGTAAAAATCCTACTTTCCGTCATATCAAGTCCAATAACTCTGGAACGGCAAAAGTGAAAATCGTCAAAAATAAAAGGGATCCTCCTCTCTTCACCGGTAAGCTGCTGATAAAATTTCAAAACATTCTGAGAAACAGTACTCAAGTTATCATACGACATAGGGTAAAAATCCTACTTTCCGTCATATCAAGTCCAATAACTCTGGAACGGCAAAAGTGAAAATCGTCAAAAATGAAAGGGATCCTCCTCTCTTCACCAGTAAGCAGCTGATAAAATTTTAAAAGATTCTAAGAAACACAACTCAAGTTATTGTACGACATAGGATTTGTCTACAGACGGACGGACGGACATGGTGAAACCAGTATACCCCCCTACAACTTCATTGCGGGGGTATAAAGAACACACAATGACAAATCTTCTATAAAAGTACACACAATGACAAATCTTTTCTAAAAGTACTTTTCAAAAGTACACACAATGACAAATCTTCTTTAAAAAAGTATTTTCAAAAGAACACACAACGACAAATCTTTTTTTTAAATTACTTTTCAAAAGTACACACAACAAATCAGCTATTTAATTTCTTAGCAGAGATGCAGTGCCTGAGAAGCTTACTAAGTCACAATTGTTTAAAGTACATAATCAGAATCGCCCTAGATATTGCAGTTTTGTTTTCACTTTTTAGCAGACAGACACAAAGTCTAATAACAAGGCGAATCTTCATTATGTGTCTCCCCAGGTATTGTGCAATAATTGTTTTTAATTTTTAGCAGACACAGACTAACAAACAGGTCAATCTTTATTAGTGATTCAATAAATTGTCAAAATATTATCCAGATACAGTCAAACCTGATTTATGTGACTTTCTATAGGATCACTGTAATAGGGTTACTAAAGACAGGTTTAGCAGACATTCTGACTCTGAGTCTAAAGAACCTAAGGCCAATCTTTATCATTATTCTAGAAAAGACCCACCTTACATATGTAACTAGAAACTCCCTAGATATTGTTCCTTTTTGTTTTTACTTTTTATAATTAACAGCCAGACTCAATAGTCTAAAGAACCATTCCAATCTTTATTATGATTCCAGAAAAGATTTTGTACCATACATTTGTAACCAGAATCTCCCAAGATATTGTTGCTTTTCATTTTTACTTTCTAGCAGCCAGACACAGAGTCTTAATGAACCACAGCAATCCTTGTTATGCTTAGGAAGAAGTCCGCCCTATATGTAACCAGAATCTTCCAAGATAATATTGCTTTTTATTTTTACTATTTAGCAGACACACACAGTCTAAAGAATCAGGCCAGACACAGAGTCTAAAGAAACCAGGCCATTCATTCTTTATCATGACTTTAGAAAAGACATATCAGAATCTCCCTCGATATTGTTGCTTTTTATTTCTATTTTTTAGCAGACATCCACTGATTCTAAAAACAAGCCAATCTTTATCGCGATTCTAAAAAATAGGTACCTTACACATGTATCTTGAATCTCCCAAGATATTGCTTTTAATTTTACCCCTTAGCAGACGACACAGAGTCTAAAGAACCCCACAAACCGTTATTGTGATTCTAAAAAGATGAGTCTTACTTGTGTAACTAAGATCTCCCTAGATATTGCTTTTATTTTTAACTTTTTAGCAGCCAGACAAAATTTTGATCATGATTCTAGAAAGAAGACCTTACATGTGTAACCAGATTCTCCCAAGATACATACATTGCAATTTAGATTTTTTACTTTTTTTTAGCAGACGTTTATTAATTCTGTCTTGAATATTGAAAACCAGAAAGGCGAAAAGATCATACAGTACTATAACCCCAATATAGATTTTGTCTAGCATGCGCCAATTGGAGATTTTACATTAAAACAAGTTTTCCACATCAATGCACATAGGCAGATTTCGTAAGTTAAATAAAATATCTTGTTTATGAGAAAAGCAAAAGAAACAGATTTCCAATAAAAAAAAAATCTGCTATTGCTAAGTACAAAATACACTCAAAATATTAGGTTGATTGATTGATTGATGTTTAATGTCAACATTAGAAGAATTTCAGCTATATGTGGCATGGAAAATATAAGGCAATTTTTTAAAATATGTTCGTTTCACAGAACATGACCGTGGTTCCTGTAACTGGGTCGGACGGTAAAAAATAAATATATCTCATAAAACAATTCTTCTGATCGACTTTTTTAAAACGTACTCCTTGTCTTCTTGTATCGAAACAGAAAAGACGACATCTTCCAAAGCAGAGCATGCAGTTACATTTTCAGTTTCAAACAATAATTTAATATTCCTATATCAAACCATTGTTCAATTAGTGTAGCTATATTAACTGTCAGTTTTTATATCACCAGATTGGGAATTGTGTTTTGTATCACTGACAAGACATATTTAACAACAAATCTATATATAAGTACTTGAAAGTTTATTTATTTTCTTGCTAATCGCAATAAAAATGTAGTGACATTTGGTAATACTTGTTCGTTGTTAACTTAGTACCGTTGAGTGTTATAGAAACCTTAAAGCCATTTGTCTGCTTTATTACTATATAACAAACAACTTACAGCTATAACTATTATACCGTGAAACCTGCTTTTGTGTTCACAATAGACAGGTTAAAATAACAATGATTTCCTACATTGGGGCTTTATTTTAAGCTCGGTTTATACTTGATTCTGAATTATTCAAGGTTCAGTTTAGACCAGTTTCACTGTACAACCAAATCTGTCTTAAAGGGTACCTTCAGTTTAGACCGGTTTCACTGTACAGTCAAAACTGTCTTAAAGGGCACCTTCAGTTTAGACCGGTTTCACTGTACAGTCAAAACTGCCTTAAAGGACACCTTCAGTTTAGACCGGTTTCACTGTACAGTCAAAACTGTCTTAAAGGGCACCTTCAGTTTAGACCGGTTTCACTGTACAGTCAAAACTGCCTTAAAGGACACCTTCAGTTTAGACCGGTTTCACTGTACAGTCAAAATTGCCTTAAAGGGCACACAGTTTAGACTGGTTTCACTGTACAGTCAAAACTGCCTTAAAGGACACCTTCAGTTTAGACCGGTTTCACTGTACAGTCAAAACTGCCTTAAAGGGCACCTTCAGTTTAGACCGGTTTCACTGTACAGTCAAAACTGCCTTAAAGGAC
Organism: Bathymodiolus brooksi; assembly: GCA_963680875.1. NCBI lineage: Eukaryota > Metazoa > Mollusca > Bivalvia > Mytilida > Modiolidae > Bathymodiolus > Bathymodiolus brooksi. The sequence goes on from OY804584.1 coordinate 31,678,666, forward strand.
ACCTTCAGTTTAGACCGGTTTCACTGTAGTCAAAACTGCCTTAAAGGGCACCTTCAGTTTAGACCGGTTTCACTGTACAGTCAAAACTGCCTTAAAGGGCACCTTCAGTTTAGACCGCTTTCACTGTACTGTCAAACCTGTCTTAAAGGGCACCTTTATTTAACAAATCACTGCCTATAAAAGGCAGCCTTATTTTTCCCATTAATGAATAGTACATATAATTTTAACCTCTGTATAAAGGGCACATTTTCAGGTTGATCCTCGTCTTCTATAACCTCCGTAAATTTTTTGAAAAATAATTAAAAAACAAGATGAACTGTGAGCTAATGCTCACTTATGATACCCCCGCTCTTTGGCAAACAGGAAGTAGGAATCTGACGGGTCAAAAAACGCTACCCACGATATGGGGTACCTATATGAAGCTTGTGACCAAATATCAGATTTCTGCCATCAATAGTTGCTGAGAAAAATGCTACTAAAAATGGGCATATACAAAATGTATGTTCAATGTGTATAAAAATCAACAAAGTCGGCAAACAGGAAGTAGGAATCTGATGGGTCCAAAAACGTGTCCCACGATATGGGGTACCTATATGAAGCTTGTGACCAAATATCAGATTTCTGCCATCAATAGTTGCTGAGAAAATTGTAACGAAAAATGTGCATATATGTTCAATGTGTATAAAAACCAACTAAGTCGGCAAACAGGAAGTAGGAATCTGACGAGTCCAAAAACGCTACCCACAATATGGTATACCTATATGACGCTTGTGACCAAATATCAGATTTCTGCCATCAAGAGTTACTGAGAAAAATGCGACGAAAAATATCTTGGACGGACGGAAGGACGGAAGGATGGAAGGACGGACGGACAGAGGTAAAACAGTATACCTCCTTCCCCCTTCAGGGAGCGGGGATATAAAAAGATTTGTTAACCTACCAACCCTATTTTTTTAAAGTATGTTAGCTGAAACACAGATATATTTTTCTTGGTTCAATTACTTTATAAAAGTACAAAAAATGTATGTAAGATGAAACACAGGTATTTTTTATTCCCTGGCCTAATTACCAAAAAAACAAAGTACATTTTTTTGTATACTTTGGATTCTTCTTCATCAAAACAGGATACTAACAGCCACAACTAATGTTCACCAAGTAATAAGTTCTCAGAGTGTCAATATTTATCACAATTCAATGAAACTACAGAAAGATTAGAGCGGGAAAGCAAATACTTCAGACGGGATGGAAGTTAATACCTCGATATTAATAACGCGCAAAGTGCACGACAACATTCACAATCTAATTAGTTCCAGCAATTCCTATCGATATTTAAATCCTACGCCGTCCATCGCATTACAATTCAACAGACGAGAGTTTTAGGCAAAAAAAGGTACCCAGTGTTTTCTTTTACATTCTGACAGAAAGACGAACGATTTAATCAAGAGTAAGAATCACGGTGTCAATCAAAATCCCGCTTATTAAGACACAAACTCGGAAAAAAACTACGTCAATGTCAATCTATGGCTGCCGAAACTCAATTAAATTTAATTTACCATTTTCATGTACCGTGTATTTTTTATATTAGTCCGCCACTGTTAATGTCTGCATCTGTTTGTTAGACAGTCCTTAATGAAAAGATTTCATTAGTTACAGAAGACCATGTAATTTACCGCATCACTTTTTTTTTACTTTTATTTTTTTAGACATTTTCAAAATATATACATAACAAACACAGACATTACACAACAGCACAGACAAAGACATTATTTGTATATACATTTTCAATACAAACATATGAAATGTTGTGTCCCCTTGTCTCCATGCAATAAACCAAATACATAGTTTATTTAAGGATATATGTCATCAGACGTTGATTTACCCCCTATATATAATTATATATACATGAGTTTCTAATATAAGTTTCTTATGTATAAATTATTTTCTTGCATGATGACAAAAGTAGACCACTATAAATTAAGTTCATGTATGTAACACCATTTATTATCATGTTTGTACATTTTATTTTCAACAAGTGCATTAATCTTTTCGATTTTCTCTTTTTGTTTAACTTTAATTTTAAAAATGTTAAGGACTGGTTTTGCGTCAGTCCATTTACAACAGTGAATATAATTTCTTGCCACAAGGAATAAAAATGGAACAATTTTTTGCAAGGAGCTTTCATCTGAAAAAATACCTAAAACTGTTTCTTTTGGGGTTAATTAAAAAACTTCTAAATCTAAAGCTGATGAAAGCCAGTTATTAAATGAAGTCCAAAATCTCTTTGCCACAGGGCAGCCCCACAGATAATGTAAAATGGAGTCTTCTTCTTGGTTACAGAAATTACATAATGCACTGTTTTTTATTCCCATTTTGTGTAATAACTTGTTATTTGGAAGTATATGATGCAGAAGTTTGAACTGAAAATTTCTTAATTTTGTATCATTTGTGATTCTATAAATATCATTAAACAATATACTACCATCTAGTTCAGTATCAAGTTTTTGTTCCCATTTCACAATGCCTTTAACAAAATTTTCTTTTTCATCTTTTTCTATGAAATATTTGTATATATATTTTGAAATATCTTTCCTCTGCATCACGCAAAGACGATATTTCATGCAAAATATAGAAAGAGGTGATCTATGGTGCACTTGTATTTTAAAGCATATACTGTATGCTTGTAGTAGATATTACGCTCATTAAAGAAACGCTATGCCAAAACATACACATAATTTGAGAGACTGTAGATATCTGTCTTAATGTACTGTAATGACATCCCTTAAGCAAATAAAAAAGAGATTTTCAATTTCTATGTACCAATTAAAAAGAATTATTGTTGAATAATGAAGTCAAATGCAGATAATGACTGTATTGGTTTTTAATGGAAAAAATTGAATTAGAAAAAATTAATTTAAACATAAAAAACATTTTAATGAGGAAAAATTCAATTAAAATAAGTCTGAGCAAAGAAATAGAAATAAAATTTTGAACATGAAATAATCCTGATGCACAGTATATTGAGAATTCTTAAAAAAGAAACCCAAGTCACCAAATTAACACATATTGATGGTCACTAAACCGATATATATTGGTGGTCACTAAGCCAATAATTATCGATGGTCACCAAAACAGAGCAGTTGCCTTCAGCGAAGGAGACACAGGGTTTGATCCTAGCCCGTACATTGCAATTTGATCTCCTTTAGTTCAGCTGGCAGACCAGTTGCCTTCAGTGAAGGAGACAGAGGGTTCAATCATTTTTTTTTTCTTTTATTTATTTTTCAATAGTCAGGATTTTACAATCCCCTGTACATTACCACCTGACTAGGGTATACAGAGTTCGATCCTAGCTCAGGGCGTTGCAATGTGGTCTCCATTAGTTCAGTTGTCAGAGCAATTGCAATTGCCTTCAGTGAAGTTAATGAATGGAGTTTGATCCTCTCTTGGGACGCAATAATTAACATGTTATACAATTTGTATTTTGATTTGTGTGTGGCTTTCCATGCTTTCAGGGACGTAGATCAGACATATCATTTATGAACTGGTGAATTCATATAAATTCATGGATACAAATTATCATGGTTTGGGTGAAATTACATTTTTGTGGATATGTAAATTCGTAGATTCTCATTGGAAGAAAAAATTACAATTTACAGACGAAATGCTGAATATGATTTTTGTAGTTGCATGTAAATTATGTCATATCCAAATATTATGTACTACATCACAGTCAATGTATAGTGACAAACATTTGTTGAAATCAAAATTTCGTGGTTTTATATGACCCATTAAATCCACGAAAACTGACATACCACAAATAATAATTGATATCCACATTAATTGTTCCTTGTCCATTTTAGATTACCATTGTAAAACATATGTTGGACTGGAATGATGTTATAATATTTTCTTAGACAATTTCTTTTAAATGGAGACTTAATTAACGATGAACTGGACCAAATCATAACAACCTAATCTGGTATGGCACAACTGCATTTTAATATTTTGGCCAATTTCAAACAGAAATTTTTCCATATACATTTTACAACTGCCCCAAAAAAATATATGGAAGAATGTGTCCTTAGAACACAGATTGCTCCACTTTCAGCTAAATTAAACAGAGGCATAAATCCAGAAAGGAAAAAGTGGCAAAGCCCGAAATTGAATTTGACCTTTCTTTTGTGATTCTTATCTTGTGTATAACCTTCAAATGATTTGTTTAAGAGGAACTTAAGTAATTGTACGGAAACCAAACGTGGGATGCTGGGACGTACATGGGTAAATCGTAATACACCCTTCTCATGAATGGCAACGGGGGCATACAAATAGGGTTAGGGCTATAGTGTTTAACGCCACTTTCGACAATATTTCAGCTATATTGTGGCGGTCAGTTTTATTGGTGGAGGAAACCGGAGTACCAAGAAAAAAACCACAGACCTGCCACAAGTCACTGACAAACTTTATCACATAATGTTGTATCAAGTACAACTTGTATTAGTGGGATTCGAACTCACAACTGATAGGCACTGATTGCATAGATAGGTAGTAGTAAATCCAACTACCATACGATCATGACCACGACAGCCCCTAGGCATAAAAAAATACCTTCAAAATTGATTGCAAGTTTCTAGCCCTACTACTAAGTTATAAAGAGACACTAAAATTACAAGCACTAGATATTCTTAATGAAATATATACAGTATTTATTGGGCATTTTATTCTCTTGTAATCTATCTAGTATATATCATCTTCTGATTAACTTCAGAGAAGATTAGTTTAATCATTTCATACTCTCTTTCTAACTGAGTCCCATAAGCAACAGATTTTTATCTTTATTTTTGTAATTAACTGATATGTCAATTGCAGCAATGATTTTATAATTTGTTTTCAAGGAAACAATTTTACAACTAACCTTTAAACCATGACTTAGCAGAAATACTGCTAAAATTGGTGTTAAACACCGATCAATCAATCAATCAATCAATCAACAACGATTTTATAATTTGTTTTAAAGGAAACAATTTAACAATTTACCATACCTGTAAAAAAAAAATTTATAATTTGATTTTTACGGAAACAATTTTACAACTTACCGTACCTTTAAAAAACGATTTTTATTAATTTGTTCTCAAGGAAACAATTTTACAACTTACCATACCTGTAAACAAAGATTTTATAATCTGATTTTATGGAAACAATTTTACAACTTACAGTACCTTTAAACAATAATTTTATAACACCACGATATAGCTGAAATACTGCTAAAGTTGGTGTTAAACACCAATCAATCAATTCTATAATTTGTTTTCACAGAATTGTTTTTACAACTTACCTTTAATTAAACGTCTTTCTATTTAATTAACGTAAATATTTCCTCCCGATAAATCCACAACACTTAACGAAAATCTGTTAGAAACAAACAATAATCCTCTGGAACACGATTCTCTCTCTCTTATTGATCAACTGATTCTTCTCACGGAACAGAATTAAAGAGTACAATAAGACAAAACCTCTAATTAAGAAGCTCTTGTTATCAAGTTCTAAAAAAATCCAATTTCTTACATAGCAGGCATCAAATCGTGAAAAAAACTTCCAATTACCAAGATTTATATAAACTCAAGTTTTTTTTCGTCGATGTTTATGAATATAAACGCACTTTCTTTAAGATCATGCTAATTTTTTGCTTTCTTTGTTTATGAATATAAATTCACTTTCCTAAAGATCACACTATTTTTTCTTATTTTTCTTCTTTTTTTTTTGTTTGAGTTTATGAATGTCAATGCACGTTCCTCAATATCGCACTAATCTTTTTGTTTTGTTTGTTTACGAATATTAATTCACATTCATAAAGACCACACCAATATCTTATTTTTAAAAGTATATGAATATCAATACACTTTCCTTGATATCCCACTAATTTTTTATTTGTTTTTCTTCTTAAATGGTATTTTTATTAATCATTCACTTACGGTACGAAGAATAACCGAAGAATAACGCAATTGTACATTACATAAAAAGGCGAATCATTGTCAAAGCATCGAGCATTACAAAAATCATTACATCATTAAAGATAGTCCTATGAATATTAACGACGACTTAACTAAACCAAGTGTAAATATTCTAGAAGCTTAATAATCGACAAAGAAATATTTTTTTAGATTGAATTTCAAATACCGGTATTTCGTCAATATACCATTCAGAGGAAGAAATATGATTGATTCATTGATTGGTGTTTTAACACCAACTAAGAGGAAGACATAGGAATGAAAAGGAGTTCAATGCAATCAGCAATCGTGTTTTAGAAACCGAAAGTCATTGTGTGTGGTTTTTTCTAAATAAATTTTTAATTTATATTTTTAATGGATAATTGATTTTGTCCATTTTTACTCATGCATAGAATATACAGGACACATTCTTATCTTCGACAATTTAACATATATAATATAAAGAAAACTAACCGCATCGTTGGTGTAATTGTTAGCGTGCTTGCCTTGAATGTGGTAGATTGGTGGTTCAAGCTCCGATGGGGTTGAAGCAAATATTATAATATTGGTATTTGTTGCTTCTGCACTAAGCACACAGCATTAAGGAGAAAGAGCAAAGACTGGTTGGCTCAGAATCAGAATAATGTGTCGGAGTGGGGGTGACATGCCTACCTGTGGACTGTTGTGTCAGTGAGCTGGCACTATAAAAATCCAGCTAAGCGTGTTGGTCTAGTACAAAGCGGATCTCATCATCATCTCATTAAAAATTAACTTTTTCTAGCCATGAAATAGCTGAAAAATTGCTGAGTTGGCATTAAACTACAATAACGTACTCACTCACTATGAAAACTTGTATTACAGCCCCCCCCCCCCCCCCCCCAACAGAAGGCCACTCTTCTTAACAAGCTATATTACAGATACACTGAGATGGTAAAATACTACTATATTGTACCCTTAAAGAGAGGCCACTCTTCCCCCCCCCCCAACATATTTTTTTTTTCAAATCACCCGTTATTCTTCGTACCGTAAGTGAATGATTAATAAAAATACCATTTAAGAAGAAAAACAAAACAAAAATTAGTGGGATATCAAGGAAAGTGTATTGATATTCATAAACTTTTAAAAATAAGATATTGGTGTGGTCTTTATGAATGTGAATTAATATTCGTAAACAAACAAAACAAAAAGATTAGTGCGATATTGAGGAACGTGCATTGATATTCATAAATTCGCCCAGCGTACCTCAACTAGAGCCCCTTGTTCATTATAAAGCTTATTTGTAGATGGCCTTTTTTTTCATTGCAGAAAGGGTGGCCTTATAAGAGATGGTCTGGACTACTGTATATTGATCTATTTGTTTTGTTATCAGGGTAAGGGTGGTGGTGTTTAATGCCACTTTCAACAATTTTAGTTATATCATGGCAGGCAGTTTTATTGGTAGAGAAAACCACCAACCTGCTGCAAGTCACTGACAAACTTTTATCACATAATGTTGTATCAAGTCACTGACAAACCTTTATAACATAATGTTGTATCAAGTCACTGACAAACCTTTATCACATAATGTTGTATCAAGTCACTGACAAACCTTTATAACATAATGTTGTATCAAGTCACTGACAAACCTTTATCACATAATGTTGTATCAAGTCACTGACAAACCTTTATAACATAATGTTGTATCAAGTCACTGACAAACCTTTATCACATAATGTTGTATCAAGTCACTGACAAACCTTTATAACATAATGTTGTATCAAGTCACTGACAAACCTTTATCACATAATGTTGTATCAAGTCACTGACAAACTTTTATAACATAATGTTGTATCAAGTCACTGACAAACCTTTATCACATAATGTTGTATCAAGTCACTGACAAACCTTTATAACATAATGTTGTATCAAGTCACTGACAAACCTTTATCACATAATGTTGTATCAAGTCACTGACAAACCTTTATAACATAATGTTGTATCAAGTCACTGACAAACTTTTATAACATAATGTTGTATCAAGTCACTGACAAACCTTTATCACATAATGTTGTATCAAGTCACTGACAAACCTTTATCACATAATGTTGTATCAAGTCACTGACAAACCTTTATAACATAATGTTGTATCAAGTCACTGACAAACTTTTATAACATAATGTTGTATCAAGTCACTGACAAACCTTTATTACATAATGTTGTATCAAGTCACTGACAAACCTTTATAACATAATGTTGTATCAAGTCACTGACAAACCTTTATAACATAATGTTGTATCAAGTCACTGACAAACCTTTATCACATAATGTTGTATTAAGTCACTGACAAACCTTTATAACATAATGTTGTATCAAGTCACTGACAAACCTTTATAACATAATGTTGTATCAAGTATACATCCCCGGATGGGATTCAAACTAACGTTGTGTTAGTGGTGATAGGTACTGTTTTCATAGATAGTTGTAAATCCAGCTACCATACGATAACGATCATGACGGACCTTGATTTTTTTTTTTTTATCAAGCCACAGAACAGTAACAAAGGTAGCCTAGATTACTGATCTATTTTTTTCTATCAAGCTCAGAACAGTAAAAATGGTAAAAAAAAAGATTCTCAGACAGAAAACTTGTTTAAATTGTTCACAACATAACAGCTATATCAAGTCATCAAGTCTATTCAAGACAATCAAGATTTATTGGCTAAAGAAATCATGTAACCTGAAGAAAACCACAGACATTTTGTAAATTACTGACTAACCTGGTCATAAATATCATGCATGCTTCGCTACAAGTGGTAGTCAAAATTAAAGTTCCAGTTATACCGTGAGTCGGTTTTTTTAATTGGTGGACGAAACTATGGAACAAGGAGAAAAACCACAGACATTCCATAAATCACTGACTAAACCTTGTCATAAATATCACACATGCTTTACCACGAGTGGGATTCCGCAAACTTAATTTCGGTTATGCCATGATGGTCAGTTTTATTTGTGGAGGGGGAAAAAAATCGCAAATGAATCATTCTATATTTCTATTTTGCTGAAACTCAGAGGTCTAAAATTGACCATGACCATGAATTTTTAGCTGACAATTTTGTTTGTACTTCTGTTCTTCTGTCAGGAGGTACATACACTGCAGCACCAATTCATTAACTTAAAGACGAACCATAATATTAGCCCCCTCATCAAAATCTACCAGCTCATAAATATCTGATTGAATAATAGGATGTACAATGATATCATCGGCAAGGATTCGCCAAAACATCTTCTTGTAATAACATTATTAGGACCACGTTTCCATGGATCTAACAGACTATAGTTGTCAAATTCTTACAATCGCCTTGACCTATGGAATGATGCCATCTGACTCGAGGAAATTACTGACGGAGATCATTAGTTACCCAGTCAATCAACCATATTTTTTCTCATTTGTAATCTGACGATTTCTGACAAAAGCAATTTTTACCTGAAAATTTACGACTAAAAAATCTCCAGCATTATTAAAGCCAGGCAAGATGTATTCTTGTAATAGTAACTTTGATGATTGATTGATTGATTGATTGATTGTTTCTTTTCGTCTAGTGACAAATATTTCATGCATATTCAGAATTAGAACTAGATCAACTAAACAAATAAACTTAATTAAATATACAGAAATGAAAGGGAAATGGAACAAGAACTTTTAACTACAACTGGAAAAGAATGGTGAGATGTGTTCGGTAGAGAAGAAAAATTTAGCTTTGTGTAGCAGTTACAATGAGCCTACTCTTTTTCGAGTGAGTGAGTGAGTGATTGTTGTTTAACGCCAATTCAGCAATTCTTCAGCTATATTATGGCGAGAACAAGTTAATTTTCAATGAGATGATGATGAGGTCCGCTTTGTTTAGATCAACACGAGTTGGATTTTCATTGTGCTAGCTCACTGAAACAACAGTCTGCGGGTAGACATGTCACTCCACTCGGATACATTATTCTGATTCCGAGCCAATCAATCTTTGCTCTTTCTCCTTAGTGCTGCATGCTTAGCGGAGAAGCAACAAATACCAATTTTATAGTCTGGTTTGACCCGACCGGGGCTCGAACCCACGATCTACCACACTAGAGGCGAGCACGCAGTTTAAACAAATATTGAGATTATCCTAAATATTAATGATATCAAACTATTTCATATTCTTCTTTTCCACAGCATTAGCCATTTTTTTATTCTAAACAACAAGTTTTAATATTTTCTAACATAAACTATTACAAGTTTTACTTATCAAGCCAATATATTGTGTATAGATATATAATATTAATTTTGCTTCTTTTTTCAACCAGGAATGTTGAATTACAATCAAAACTGACTTCTAATTCTGACAGCGTTGAAAGATTAAAACCCATATGAACATGACTAGGGATCGGTTTATTTTATTTTATTTATTTTTTTTTAAATAGAGAATTATTTGAATTTCCAATATTGGGTACTTGAAACATATTAGTCTGTTCTAAAACTTTAAATAATCTATGGGGAGGGGGGGGGGGGGCATTGTGGTCGTCATTGTATGATAGTTAGAAGTACAACTACATATGCAATTAGTACCTATCACCACTAAAGTTGATAGTTTGAATCCCACTCAGAAGGGATGTACTCGATACAACATTATAAGATAAAGCTTGTCAGTGACTTGAGGCAGGTCGGTGGTATTCTCTGGGTACTCCATTTTCTTTCACCAATAAAACCGACAGCAACGAAATAACTGAAATATTGTTGAAAGTGGCATTAAACACCATAACCCTAATGCTAACCCTAAATAATCTATGACCAGCATTGGGAATGCATTGCATGGTTATGGTGTTTAACGGCACTTTCAACAATATTTCAGTTATATCGTGGAAGGACTACATTGTCTCCCATACAGGAAAGGGTAAAATAGCATAATGTAATGTATGAGTAGTTTCAACCTGTGGTAAAAAAAAAATAACACGCTATGGTTTCCTTAAATTGTTTACATTTCAAAACAAAATTTGGGTTGAAGAACTACCAACTTCAGTCTTTAGGAAATTACCATTTAACTTCTAAAAGGGGGAGGAATGTTTTGTTTGTTGCTTTTTTGTTGTTGTCACCAAATTTGATAGAAATCAATCAATTGACCTGAAAGATGCAGAAAATATAAACCATATGACCCAGCAGTTTTCAACAAAAAAATTGGGTAAAAAATAACAAGCTATGGTTTCTTTAAATTGTTTACATTTCCAAGCAAGACTTGCATTGAAATACAACTGACACAATATGACACCATTTTCCTCTGTTTTGTGACATCCTTCTGTGTAAATTGTATTAAGATATCCAAAATTGTATTATGACTTCCAAAATTATATTACGATGACAAGTTTATTCTTAGATTACCGAGTAGAAGAATAAACAACACAGAAGTATCTTGTATTAGTATACCTATGTAACTCTTATTTTCGAAATAATTGTCTGTTATAATTGTTTAACAACCTTACTCATTCAGAGATTCATTTATAAGTAAAATAAATACAAATGTACATTTGTATAGTAAAATCTCATTCTTGTTATATGTTTTGGTCAAAGGAATAATGCTTTGATTGCTGTTCTTCATCTAAAAGTCACATATTTTTTTTTACTGATGTCCATATTTCATATTTAACGTTTATTTGATCTAACTTTCATTTTTTGAGATTTCATCAAAAATTTATCTTTTCTTCACCTCCTGAGTCCTTGTTATCATTTTGGTTAGATCGTTTTATATATGAATTTGAAATAAAGAGAAAGTTTTTTCAGTATTGAAGGGCCATCCATCATGGCAGAAATTGCATGACAGATGGATTAAATACACCTAGAAAATCCCTAAAAAAAAACCTGAAAACAACGATATACCCCAGCAACCTGTATCCTGTTCGGTAAACTCTTGAGGCAACAGGGTCTAGCAACCAGGGGTAAATTTTGACTTTTAACAGTAATTATTCAACCAAAATTCTGATTTTAAGTCACATACATTTTTGTAATTCAACCAAAATTTTGACTTAAATCATATTGCAACCAAATTTCTAATATGATAGTCCTTCTTGGTTATCAAGGGATTTGGATGACCCAGCTCTCCCGCCCCGCCCCTCTGCCTCGAGATGTGCATCAGTAAATGAAATATCATTGAAAATAGTGTTAAACATGCAAAATCAAATCAAATCTAATCAAATCTACAAAAATATTAAAAATTGTCTTGCCTCTATAAAATTTTCTCAAATATATGTAATCTTGTCACTGACACAACACTATGTTAATTAATATAATCCACAAAAATAACTCCCTACGTTAATGTAAATCTGAAGAAAAAGAAAAAAAAAAACCATTAAGTGGAAACACACACAGACTAAAATCCCTCTTATAACTATGTAACTAGTGATTGTTGCATGAGGTCGTTGTGATGATGAAGAGAGATATTACTTCTAGTTACTCAGTGACATGTGGCTTGTTTACCATGTGTCGTTAATTAACATTTATTACTGGTTTCTTCATCACATGCATGCATCTCTCAGTTTTTTTGTCTTTTGTACAGATTATCTTTATTTTTAGGACTTGCGGATCACATGCATCTTTTTTTTTCTTTCGTACAGATAATGATTATTTTTAGGATTTACTTACGGTACAAAGATTATTTATATTATATACAGAATGCATGATGTTTATAAAATATCTAACGACGCAAAATAAAATAAAAAAATAAGATTGTCAAATCTTTTAGAAAAAAAATAATTCATCATAGTATTGAATTTTCAACAAAATTTATTGATACAATCTTTTAAAAACAAATGGATTTTATAAGGATTGTCAAATTTTAGGGGGAAAATATATTGATTAAAATTCATTATTGTATTGAAATTTTCAATAATCTGGAATAAAAATACACAACATTCTTGTTGGAATGTATTCTGCATGATTAAATAAAAAACAAAGTATGTTTTACTTTAATTTGTTTCTTAAAGTGTGATGTTGGGTAGAAGTCAGTGTGAAGATGCTGTTGCTGCAGCCCTGCACTTTTATGGAAGAAGAAGAAGTCTCTCATGTTCATTTACATCCACATCCTATCTTACTAATTAATGTTCACATATCTGTGTATCTCAGTTACTAACAGCAGTCATATTGTATAAAATTCTAAATAATTCAAACATTATCATAGAATAGAAATGAATTAATGGTTGTAACTTGTTAATTTGTCCTACATTAAATAAAACCATCAACTTTTATGAAGACTATTGGGTATGTACTTATTTTGAGTTCATATCCATTACCATAGAAACAATTACAGATATTTAAGCAAGTATGTTCAGCGACAAATTCAGTCTTTACTGAATGAGCCTTTAACTTCTAAAAAGGGGGGGGGGGGACAGTTTGTTCATTTTTTTGCTGTTTTTTTTTTATTTTCTGTCACCAAATTCTAAAGAAAACAATTAATTGACCTTAGATATGCAAAATAAACAATATGACCCTGTAGTTTCCAACGAAATTTATTTGGTGAAATATGAAATATAATTATTTAAATTTTGTGTTCAAAATAAATAATCTAATGTCTGTCTCAATTGAAAAAATGTTTTGTCATTGGGAAAAAACATACCCCCCTCCCCTCCCCCCAAACAAAACAAAAAAATTAACAGATTTTTGCATCGTGAGAAGATTTTCTGTCTTGGGGGAAAACATAGACCCCCCACCAAAAAAAAAAAAAAAAAATAGAAAAAGAAGAAAGTTAAATGGTTGGTCCCTTGGTCTGAAAATAGGGATAGGGACTTGGTTACTGTTCCAGATAAGTGTGTCATATGTATATATTACGGATCCATTGCAGCCTAGATTACTTGATGATAATCAAGGCTATCTTTACACCATATATTTCAATAGATACTTAAAACCTACTTAAATACAAAGATATCATCATTCATTTTTTTAGTACATCTTTTTATATGAAAAGTGCATCTGAAATGGCAATACATTAGAATCCATGTTAAAATTGCTAATCAGCAGACAATGAAAAAATGATCAACAGACGACCAGAAAATACAGAAGACAATGAGAAAATACAGCAGATATGGATTTAGTTGTGCCAGTCATTGCATAATCCTCTTTTATACAGTCAAACCTGTATTAAAAGGACACTTCTGAGACAAAGAAAAAGTGGCCTAGCAAGACAAACCTGTATTAAAAGATCACGAGAAAATACAGAAGATGAAGAGAAAATACAGCAGATATGGATTTAGTTGTTGTGCCAGTTATTGTGTAATCGTCTTATATACAGTCCAACCTGTATTAAGAGGTCACCTTTAAGACAAAGAAAAAGTGGCCTTGTAAGACAAACCTATATTAAAAGGTCACCTTTGAGACAAAGAAAAAGTGGCCTTGCAATGTAAACCTGTATTAAAAGGTCACATTTGAAACTACAAAAAAGTGGCCTTATAAGACAGGTGACCTCTTAGAAGAGGTTTAATTCATATGAAATTTTCTATGACAGGACAAGAAAAGGTGACCTTTAAATACAGGCGACTACTTAATAGAGGTGACCACATGGGCAGGTTTGACTGTACATGTATTTTCAAGATGGAGGATTACGATATCATTGATTACGTGACTGTTCAACGTTAGGACCTGTAAGCTTGTTGAAATTATCTAATACAGACATAATTTAATAATTGTAGGAGCTGAAGTCAGTCGTAATCCTCTGGATTTTACCTTTATATTTCAAAGGAAAATTTGAATTTTATTTTAATGATATAAAATTAACTTGTCATACATTATTTGAAGAAAATCAAAATTGATAAGGAACGCAGGTGAATTCAATTACTGTTTATTTTTTGTTGATAGATATCAAATAATTTAATTTACATTGAAGTCTATGTAGAATCCAGAGGATTATGTTTGGTTTCACCTCCTAACATTTTCTTCACATCATAAATGCTACTAATTCATTGGACAATTACATGATATGATGTAACTCCAGATATGAGAATTAAAAAGTTATCAGTAATGGTTCAATAACCAGGCACACGACAACACGAGCCAATCCTCTGGTAAACCTCAAACTTAGCAAATGCAGAAATAACACGGACATACTTTGCCAATAGAAATCTAGGTCTTTGCTTGGGATAGGCACAAAAATGTGGCAGGGGTTAAGCCAATTAATGATATTACATCCATCTCATTATGATCTTATTCTCCATCACACAAACAGAAATTAAAAAACAAACAAAAATTGCCAGTTTCTTTTCATTTCAAATCACCACACTTCCATAGGAACAATAGCATTTAAGTCTTTTAATTAGAAACCCATTTTCTAAAATAAAAAACTGATTATTTTGATACCTTTGACTGAATCAAGTCATGCCCTAGTAATTTGAATTATGAATAAATTATGTTGTCAATAAATTTTTAAGTCACTACAAAAATAATGTCAAATAAACATCTTCAAATATTTGTCCCAGATAAATTTTTACATTATTGGATCAAAGTCTTGTTCTGAATTAATATAAATTCTTCAAGCAAATTTTTTTTTTTTAAAGCTACATGTATTTCATGGCATATACAAGAAATAAAACAATGGAAATCCACTATACTGCATACCCATCCCCCCCACCCCCCCCTCAAAAAAAAAATAATATATGATAAAAAATTATTATTTCTTACCTTCTATAATTTTTTAAGCTATTCCATAAACAGTTAATTTTGACAGAAGAATTGAAAATGAATATATCACACTCCTCCCCAATAAAGTAACATAAAAAAATGTGATTAAAAAAATTATTATTTCTTACCTTCAAACAGATTAAATCCTCTATATATCAATCAAATAAACTTTAAATTTCCATCACTGCAATACAAACAAAATATTTAAAACAATAATTTACAGCTGCTGATAATTTTTCCATATCATCACTGAATGAAAGCTACTGATTATGAAACAAACGCTGAAACAGACACTGGTTTTGTCTCCTTCCTACATATTAGATAAAAACATTATGTATACAGCCTCAGATACCATGTGTATTTAATTAAGCTAATTATCATGTTTGCTGCAAAATATCACTAATCAACACGCATAAAGAAGTACAAGATAACATAACGTAGATATATATATATATATATAAAAATCATCATCATATTTTAACGAACTTTGGCAAGATAAATATGCATGTAATTTCCCTCAAGATTTGTGTAAAATATGAACAATTTTCTAAATAAGTTATGGTCTATCGAATCATGGGTCCCCATAGAATGATTACAGACGATATTTATATTTACAATCTTTAATAATAAACAAATGATAAAAATATCAGGAGACAATGTTTGTGCATGATATTGATTGGTAATATTTTTAATACTTAAAAAAAAAAGGGGGGGGGGCTAAAATGTGATTGTGATAAAAATGATGAAAAGAAAGCTTAATCGAACAATCACCTGTCACCTTCACTCACTGAACACAAAAAAGACCTGGACATATGAGATTGGAAATCCAAGTTCTAACTTCCACTGCAATAAATTGGATATCAATTCTAACCATCCAAAAAATGAACATTCCAAGTTACACAATCCATTTCCATTTATTTTCCATTATACTTTTAACAAGGAAAATAAGGCCAATTATGAAACCAGCCTAAAAAAAACCAGAATCATGAACCAACTTCTGAGTGTGGACTCACTAATCCATATCTTATCTTCCTGCATTAAATTTGATCTCAAATTTAAGCCCAAAAAAAAAATGAACATTAAAGTTACACAATTCTTTTTCATTTATTTTATTTTCCATTGTACTGTAACAAGGAAAATAAGTCAATAATAAAACCAAACCTAAAATAAACAGAATCATGGACCAACTTCTAAGTGTGGACTCACTATCTATATTTTATCAAATAAACAGAATCATGGACCAACTTCTAAGTGTGGACTCACTATCTATATTTTATCAAATAAACAGAATCATGGACCAACTTCTAAGTGTGGACTCACTATCTATATTTTATCAAATAAACAGAATCATGGACCAACTTCTAAGTGTGGACTCACTATCTATATTTTATCAAATAAACAGAATCATGGACCAACTTCTAAGTGTGGACTCACTATCTATATTTTATCAAATAAACAGAATCATGGACCAACTTCTAAGTGTGGACTCACTATCTATATTTTATCAAATAAACAGAATCATGGACCAACTTCTAAGTGTGGACTCACTATCTATATTTTATCAAATAAACAGAATCATGGACCAACTTCTAAGTGTGGACTCACTATCTATATTTTATCAAATAAACAGAATCATGGACCAACTTCTAAGTGTGGACTCACTATCTATATTTTATCAAATAAACAGAATCATGGACCAACTTCTAAGTGTGGACTCACTATCTATATTTTATCAAATAAACAGAATCATGGACCAACTTCTAAGTGTGGACTCACTATCTATATTTTATCAAATAAACAGAATCATGGACCAACTTCTAAGTGTGGACTCACTATCTATATTTTATCAAATAAACAGAATCATGGACCAACTTCTAAGTGTGGACTCACTATCTATATTTTATCAAATATACAGAATCATGGACCAACTTCTAAGTGTGGACTCACTATCTATATTTTATCAAATATACAGAATCATGGACCAACTTCTAAGTGTGGACTCACTATCTATATTTTATCAAATAAACAGAATCATGGACCAACTTCTAAGTGTGGACTCACTATCTATATTTTATCAAATAAACAGAATCATGGACCAACTTCTAAGTGTGGACTCACTATCTATATTTTATCAAATAAACAGAATCATGGACCAACTTCTAAGTGTGGACTCACTATCTATATTTTATCAAATAAACAGAATCATGGACCAACTTCTAAGTGTGGACTCACTATCTATATTTTATCAAATAAACAGAATCATGGACCAACTTCTAAGTGTGGACTCACTATCTATATTTTATCAAATAAACAGAATCATGGACCAACTTCTAAGTGTGGACTCACTATCTATATTTTATCAAATAAACAGAATCATGGACCAACTTCTAAGTGTGGACTCACTATCTATATTTTATCAAATAAACAGAATCATGGACCAACTTCTAAGTGTGGACTCACTATCTATATTTTATCAAATAAACAGAATCATGGACCAACTTCTAAGTGTGGACTCACTATCTATATTTTATCTTCCTGCAAACAAATAAGATCTTAATTTTAACCAAAAAAATATATTTTCATTTATTTTCTATTGTATTTTGACAAGGAAAATAAAGTTCAATGATAAAACCAGACTAAAAACAAACAGAATTATGAACCAACTTCTGAGTGGGGACTGACTAATCCTTATTTTATTTCCCTGCAATAAATTTGATCTCAATTTTAACCAAACAAAAATGACAATTCGAAGAACACGATTGGTTTCAGTTTTCATTTATTTGCCATTGTATTTTAACAAGGAAAATAGCAGTCAATAATAAAATCAGACTAAAAATAAACAGAATCTTGAACCAAATTCTGAGTGTGGACACACTACCGGTAAGCCATATCAGGCCTCGACAATAACGTGTGTCCGATTGTCCGGGATAAGTGGAAACGTCCGTTGGACAAGTGAAATGTGTTCTTCACTTGTCCGTAGGGACAAGTAAAAAAAAAAAAACCCATACAGAAATACCCTAAAGGATCATCGTAACTTTTCTTGCAAATGCGAGTTTGGTCAATAGTTTTACTTAATTTCATATTAAATAGTTCCAAAATCTGTTTTTTTCATTGCTGATAACGTATATGCAAATTAGATACTGGTTATATTTCCTCGATACTACACATGGTAGACTGACTATCCCTCTAGTCGATATTTGCATGATCTACTGACAACATCTCACTCCCAAAAGTACATGTTTATACACGTGATGATTTATTATTGCTGTTTTGCTTGTTGTTTTTTTGGGGGGTTTTTTTGGACGGTTTATTTCTTATTTATATCAAATATTTAAAATTGTTTACTTTAGAAAAAAACATTTTAATCTTTCACTTTTATAAATAAACATCGTGTTTTTGAAAATTATTGAATTATGAAGTACATGTACTGGTTCCCAGCATATATTTCTGTCAACATTCGTTTTAATGTGCGGTAACAGATCAAAGTAAACACAGACTGATTGTGTGATTAGGCTATTTATAGCTATCGGTGAGTGATTTAAGTTGAAAACGTTTTGTCAGTAAATTTCATTCTTCTGATCAAAGTTTAATTGTAATTACGATAACAATTAAGAAAACAATAGCTGTTGAAAAAAAGTAAAAAAAATCAATCATTTAATCAAGGATATATACTTGATTTAATATAATTATTCTTTTGTTTCTCTCTAAATTTCACCCACAAAAGACGGAAATATTTAAAGATAATTTGAACACATTTTTTTTATTTCATTGTACCCTTTCCATGCATTTGTCCTCCACACGAACGGGTTTAAAAGTTGATGCGCATAATATACCCGAACTAGGTGGTTTCCTCTCTCGGGATTTTGGGAGCAAATATCATAACCTCTATATAAAGACTCCCTGTCTTATACGACTTTTTTCAGAATTCCCTTAAGTGGTCGCTATAGACAAGTTTGACTGTATATATATAACAAATTGCTTAATGAGTAAATTCCGGAATACCTCAGTCCTGGGTGGCCACTGGATCTATAGATCATTCTTTCAAATTTTGTTTAAAATACCAGGGTACTAATTATTTTATAGTCTTTTGATTCATATTTATGAAAAAAACAAAGTTCTGAGTACTTTTAGAACATTTTCAAGAATTTCATGAAAAGACTACATTTGTATGTCTTGTTTCTACCAAATAACTAAAACTCTTTCATTTTTTCTATCTTTGGGTCAAAATGTTTGGACAAGTGATGTTTTAATTCGGACAAGTCAATCTAGAAAGTTACTTGCCCAAAGGGACAAGTTTGAAAAAAAAGTTATTGTAGAGGCCTGATCATATCTTATCTTCCTGCAGTAAATTTGATTTCAATTTTAACCCCAAAAACACGAACATTAAACTTACACAATTCATTTCTACCATTGTACTTTTAACAGTCATTGATAAAACCAGACTAAAAATAAACAGAAAGCATGTACCTTAATTGAACTTCCTCATGTGGACATAACTGTTTTAACTCTTTTAACGATATTGAAAAATAAAATTGTATAGTGTACACGTCTAATTACAAAAATGAACTTTTAAAACGAGGATGGTCGATAATTCCATCAAACTGCTGATTAACCGATGACGAAAACCCGAAGGAAATCTACGTGATAGATTGAAGTTATTATTTTCTTGATAAAGGACTGACTTTGAAAGGTTAAAATGTTTCTTTCATAAATATTTCTTCTTTAATTCTAAAATAAAAAAGTATGTCGACATTTCCTCTATTAGAACGTTTTAACTAAAGACACGTAGAAAAGCTATCACACTGAACCATTTCTCTATCTAACATTAATGGTATTTTTATTTTTTTAACATAAAACTATTTTATTTCTTCTTCTCACGCAACATCTTCAACAGTTGTGTCATAAAATAACCTATTCAACAGATGAAATGCCCTCAGTATCTATTTAGGTGTTGTATTATAGTCCTTAGGGTATTTATTGTTTTAAAGTCCCTTAGGATATTTACAAAGAAACAGATTAGGCTTAAATGGTAATATCTGATTGGTATACAAAAATCTGTCGTGGATTCCAGGAAAGTATGTTTTTAAAGTAGGTCTGAGGTACATTTGATATGGGTAAAACTTTTAGCACAAATAGTGAGTGAGTGAGTTATTGTAATTTAATGCCAAATAAGCAATTCTTCAGCATTATGATGGCGAGAACAAGTTACATTTCGATGAGATGATGACGTCAGCTTTGTAGTGGTGATTAGTGATTATGTGCTTAACGCCATTGTGCAATTTTTCAGTTAAATCATGGCGAGAACAAGTTGCATTTTGATGAGAAAATGACGATGTTCGCATTGTACTAGACCAATACGCTTATAGTAGGATTTTTATTGTGCTAGTTCAGTGAAACAGCAGTCTGCTGGTAGACATATTGATTCACTCGGACACATTATTCTGATTCCAAGCAACCAGTATTTGCCCATATTCCTTAATACTGAGGAGAAGCAGCAAATTGCCAATTTTATACTCTTTGGTTTGACCTGAGGGGGGATAAAACACACAAGCTACCACATTCAAGGCGAGCACACTAACCATTACACCATCGATGTAGTTTTAGTACAAATAATCACCTCCGATATACAGTATGAACATTTAATGACAATTCAAAAAGTGTATCTCAAAACAAATTTAATATATCCATAATAACCAAAAGAAATTGCCATGAGTCAAACTGCCAACTCCCATGTATAAAAATAGGAATAAATTTCTATCCTGCATGATATAGTCCTTCTGAAAGGAACGTAACAAATGCACAACTTTCTCTTAGAACGTGCAGTAAATGAGTGCATGTGTTTGTAAATGTCAAGCTCCTTTGCACATAAGACAACTTACAGCAAGAACAAATTAACAATAGCTTGCTAACAGTGGTTGTTGATCAGATCTGACACAAGGTGATCAGATTAAAATCACATCTCTAACTTCCTACCCTTTACTGATTTTTTTTATACTTAATTTAATTTAGCTAAAAGGTCAGATATAATTGGGCTAAAAATATTTCAACAATCTACAAAAGTGAGTAAAAATTTCTAATTCATCTAAAAATTAAATTTTAAACTTTAAATTATTTATTGAAATTTAATTTTCATACCACTTAATTAAATGTTGATAATTGTCAACCATGAATCCCTTTCAGCTTATTTCGAATGCAGGCTTTTTAATAAGGAGTGGTACCAGGTAATTTTACCTGGTGTAAAATGATATTTGATACCTCCTGATTTTAAAGGTTGTTGTATAAGATATTCATGAAAATTGTTTAAATTTTAATAAAAACTACTGCCTGTAAATAGTGAAGTACTGGTAGACTTGAAAAATATTAAAAGCCCTGCAATGGGGTCCTTTACAAATAATAGCTTAATGTCTCTGCCAATATGTGACACAGAAGAAGATCAGACAGCTCTAGAACAAACACTACCTCCCCCTTCACAAAACCTGTTTCAACGATTTAATCAGATAAAAACGTTACAATATTACATACCAGTGTATCGAATTCATCACGTACATACATTCTGTCGCTACGTTGTTCAACGTTTTACAAGAACTAATTCCCCTATCCTAGTGTATATCACAAAACAATGTATATCGTTACGCAAACATCTACATATCTCACTAATCTATAAAATCGTAATGTTTCATAACATTCAAGGTGTTATCAGTGACAATATCTGCATTTAATTCCCCAAAGATCATAAGCATGCACATATAACATATATTATCATCACATACTACAACACCTTATATTTTGACTAACTATACTATTTATCTAATGCAGTAATGATGCGATGTCTACCCATTGTTTTTGTAGACTCAACTCTTACCGAGTAAATCCTTTCATTTTCCGTAATTTAATTTGTAAAGAGTTTATGTTTTGACTCACTAATAACTATTTATCTAAGGCAGTAATGAGGCATGATGTCTTCCCATTGTTTTTGTTGACTCAACTCGTACACGACACTCATGAAAACATTCATTTTCTATAATTTAATTCGTAACAAGTGCATGCAACTGTAGTTTTTTTTAAGTGCTCAAATTTGTTTTTAACAAAATGATTATTAATCCAATAGTTTTTACTGACTATATATCTAAGGCAGTAATGAGGCATGATGTCTTCTCATTGTTTTTGTCAACTCAACTCATACCAATGCTCATGAAAACAGTCATTTTCTGTAATTTAATTCGTAAGTGCATGGAACTGTAGTTATTTGTGCTCAATTTTTTTTTTTTTAATGAGTAATAATATCCAAATCAATTGTTTTATTGATAATCTGAAACAGCTTGAAAGCTATTAATTTTCATGTTTTTAATATATCCGGTATCGGCCATATGAAAAACATTTTCTTATAAGCCCATTAAATGTTTCCACGTAAAATTCTGTATTGATCATATGATCAATCATGTTTTTTACCTGTTACCAGCAGCTTGAACTTTAATTTCTATTCAATTTTAACAAGATATTGTCAAAAAATCTGTGTTTAAATCAAGTTCGATTAGTTCTTATTTTTCAGTTCTCAAATTTCTAGGGTATCAATTGTCTCCCTTTGCATAAAAAAACTGAAAAGGGGAGACAACTTAATTTTTGGTTCAGTTTTTGTGAGGTCTAGGTCACATTTTTTGTTGAAAATTATGTTTAATACCTTTAAGGTTCGATTATGTTCCCAATTTTTTTTTAAATGGTATGAATTGTCTCCCCTTGCATAAACTAAAAAAAAAATGTAAAAAGGAAAGAACTTATTTTTTGGTTAAGTTTTTGTGAGGTCTAGGTAACTTTTTTTTTGTTGAATAATTATGTAAATGTCTTTAAGGTATGATTGTGACATTACAAAATGTCTCAGTTCAAATGTGGGAAGGGGCCATCTCTGTTGAAAGTAGTATTAAACACCATAAACCCAAACCTAAACCAAATGTGGGAATATCACCTTTTAGGCATTGGTATTTTGTAATATAAGACAGACACAACCTGTTTGAAGGACCAAGTCCTATAATTTTAAGAGGGAGGCATGAGAAGGGAGTGTATTATTTTTTTTCAAGTACTTTTTAAAGCTTTGTTTTAATTATTTGGCTGGAGTTATCTCTCTTTGACATATGGCTGTTCCGTTCATTTTACCTACACCGCTCTTCCGTCAAGAGTTTCGTAGAAAGAGATTTTTTTATTAGAATTTTATTTCAAGTTTATTTCGATTTTGCATAGAGTAAATAATTAAAGAATTGGGAATTTTTCATTGAAATATATTTCTTTTGCGTTTCTAAATATCAATTGATCTATATTTTAAACTTCCGGTGAACAGATATTTGGCTATCAATATAGAAAGGAGGAAAAATTGGACAGCCTACAGTTATAAGGACTACGTCCTTTATCATGAGTATGACATACAGAACACCCAGATTACCATAAGGCCAAGCTTAAAAGTTAATAGTTATATGAGACAAGGATCTGACTTTAAAAGTTCTTGTCCTAAAATAGAATAATCGGAAACACAAGTATATATTTTTTGGGTCTAAATCATATGATCTTCATTATTAAAAGAGTTATGTGATCACAGGCACTTTATATGCAATATATGTGCATTGTCTGAAAAAATAAAACTTAATTGTACAGTCATTAGAAACATTGATCTGCTAAAATAGAAAAAGTAAAAGTTATAGTTCCTCTCTAATAAGGTCACCCCTTCTGCAGAGAAAAGGTGGGCTTTCAAAGGGGGGCCTCTCTTGAGAGGGAGAATTTAATAGCATTTCACTATCCTATTGCATATGAACTCTGACATTACAAGAGTGTGACCTCTGTATGTAGATGTCATATAAATACTGATACCATAGTCTCATTCTTATAAGGTCACCACCTCTGCAATAAAAAAAGTGACCTTATAAGAATGGTGGCCTCTCATGAGTGGAACAGCTTAATAGTATTTTACTATTTTTGTGCATCTGAAATCTAGCCTAATAAAAGGAGAGGCAGTTGGTTTGGTTTGGCTTAGGGTTATGGTATTAAACACCACTTTCAACAATATTTCAGTTATACCGTGGCAGTCAGTTTTTATTGGTGGAGGAAACCGGAGTATCCGGAGAAAACCACTGACCTTTCGCAAGTCACTGACAAACTTTATCACATATTGTTGTATCTAGTACATCTCGCCACAAATAGGATTTGAACTCACAATGTTAGTAGTGATAAGCACTGATTGCATAGGTAGTTGAAAATCCAAATACCATATGACGGTCTTTCCACTCTCAAGGAAATACTGACAAATAGTTCTATAACAAAAAACATTCTGGTTTTATAATTATGCATTAATAGAATAAACAGTTAAACTTAATGTTAACATAATAATATAAACAGAAAACAATTTCTAGTGTATTCACAAACTCTGCAATTTTGAAAATTGTATTATATATATAAAAAAAAATCAATAATAAGCTGTTTTTATCTTTCAGATTAAGCTTTGAGTAGTATCTCTGTCTCCAATGAATTGCAGTAATTTGTCAAATAGAGATATTTAAAATGTTACACTTTACCCACACACCTCGGAGAGCATGTACTGACGTAGTTCAAAAATTTAAAATTTAACTACCGGTACGTGTAATGTATATTTGTATCATTTTTTGACATATCTAATTTTACTCTAAATGTCACTTATATCATATTGGTTTTCTCGTACACAGAAGAAATCATTTTCTCAAGGTGCCAAACATGGTCGTGATCATAAGGTAGTCAGATTTTTAACTACCTGTGCAATAAATGCCTATTACCGCTCAAGGTTTTTCTTATATTTGGTCTCGAGCATTAATCATATGGTAGTTGAATTTACCTTTGCAATACAATCAGCACCTATCACCACTAAAGTGGTCAGTTCGAACCCCGATAATGGCAAGGTGTACTCGATACAACATTTTGTGATAAATTTTATCAGTGATTTCCGAAAAAGGTCTGTGGTTTTCTCCAGGTACTCCGGTTTCCTCTACAAAAAAAACTGACCTCCTGGATATAACTGAAATATTGTTGAAAGTGGCATTAAACACCATATTAACCCCTAACTCTAAGACAATGACCAGCTCTAGCCCACATTTGTAAATTGCTACAATGTCTGAATATTGGTATTTAGCTATATTTCACCGAGGTCATCAAGGACAATGTCAGCCTCACCCTCACATAGCGACCAATTATAATTTATTATGTCTTGACCTAGAGTCTTACCACCGTAAATTGATAATTGTTTTCACACTTTTAAGGAAAAGTCAATAGAAAAATAATGATGACTTAATTTGGAGAATTCTCGGCAAACTCAGTGAACGACTATGTAGGTCATACCTAATTAGTGATGATAGCACAATTTTCAACCGATAAACGATAAACGTCACAAGACTTTATTTCTTATCTTCGGTGTTCTTAATGTATAAACCAACGATTTACTGCAAAAAAAAGAAAATGACAAATTGCAATCCATTTTCTCTACAAAAAAAATCATCATTCTTGGCAATCTGAAGCAGAAAATGAGCTATTTAAAAACATTACTTATTATTATGTTCTAACTCACAAAATTTCAGAAACTGTTAGATTGCTAAATATTTAATAAATGAAAACAAACGAGCTGAACTTCCAATTTCTATAATCTCCCCATGTAATGACTACATTTCACACCATTTTATGTAATCTATTTCAACAGTGGTCCAGTAATTTTTTACAATAAAAACCAATTTAATGCCTCATTGTAAAACACATTATATTAAACAGAAATATAAATGATCAATGTGTCTACTATCATAGATAAAATATAGATCATTGAAAAACCTATTTATTCAGATCAACTTCCTTGTGGAATTACTACAGCAACTTCAAAATTTCCATGCACAGATATTAGGGGACAGGATAGCCTATATATAATTAAGCTGAAAATAAAAGCTGAAGGATACAATACAATTTTTTCGTAGGTTTGGAAAAAGGGGGGAGGGAGTGTGAAGTGGCTATCCTGTCCCATAGTGCCTGTGATCACAAGCTCAATGTCCTTTACCTCAAAAATAAAACACTAAAATATATAACTTAATATTGAAATATAATATTGCAAACAATTACTATTTTTTTAAACCCAAGATCACCCTATATAATTTGATTTCAATGATAGATAATATTACAAATGTAGAAGAAAAATTTGTGACAACTTGTCTTCCATAGTTATATTAATACATTGCAATACTAAATAATTGTAATAATCTGTTTATCATTGGTACATCATGTTGAGCAATTGATTATTTTGTGACACCTGGTGTGTCATATAATTTTTAATTTACAGCAATACACAGTTTGTCTCTTGTGTATTCAATTCCATCAATATTTTAATGATTTCATTTCCATATTTTTTAACTGAGTAATTCTGACTCATATTAATAATATCTGTTTTTATACATTTTTCTTCTCAATTTGTATATTTTCAACATCACTTATTATTCATTTTTTTAGATGAATTAACATTGTGAAATGACTTTATTACTTAAAAAATGTATGTGAAAAAAAAAAAAAAATCTTATGTATGTAAAAAAAAAAAAATTATTATGCATTTTAGAAAAATTAATATTGTGAATATTATTACTTATGTATATGAAAAATTATTGCTTATGTATGTTAAAAATAGAATTTATTATTTTTCTAACATACATAGGCCTATAATAAAAAAAATTCTCTACATTAACCTGACATACTTTTGTGCCTATTAAAATTCATGTTTTTTTTCTAAGGTCGTTTATAGACCTTCAGTACTTACTAAACCTGTCACCTTTCTTGTTTGCTGTATTTCTAAATGATTTAGAATCGTACTTGGAAATTGCTGGTGTATCGTCGTTAGATATGGTAGATTCACTGTTCTATGAGCGACTAGATATTTACCGGTATATGAAAATATTCCTAGTTTTATATGCAGACGATGCCCTATTATTTTCTGAATCGTTAGAATGGAATGCAATCAATGTTAGATGAGCTTAGTAACTACTGTAACATTTAGAAACTGCAGGTGAATACAAGTAAAACTAAAGTTGTCATTTTTCGAAGCGTAAATACAGACCTGAGGTAAAGCTTAAATTAGACAGAATTGAGTTAGATTACACAGATGATTATTTATATTTGGGTGTTTTATTTCAATATACAGGTAGTGTTAAAATTGCAAAAAATAAATTAGTTGAACAATCCCAAAAGGCGTTATATGCTGTCTATTACAAAATTAGAAACCTTCGACTACCAATTGACCTTCAATTAAAGATTTTTGATTCATTGGTAGCACCTATTTTACTATATGAAAGTGAAATATTGGGTATTGGAAAAAATGACAACATTGAGAAAGTACACCTATTTTTGAAAAGAATCCTAAATGTTAGTGCTGCTACTCCAATTGTTTAGTGTATGGTGAATTGTGAAGATATCCGTTAGACATCAGCATTAAAATTAGAATATCTAAGTGCATCTGAAATCTGGCCTGATAAGGGTTATGGTGTTTAAAGCCACTTTCAACAATATTTCAGTTAGACAGTTTTATTGATGGAGGAAACTGGAGTACCCAAAGAGAACCACCGACCATGGGCAAACAACTGGTAAACTTTATCACTTGCGGTTGCGAGTCGAGTGCATCCTTTTTTGTAATTTACAAGGCCTGATCAGATTTTATTTGATTGATTTATTATGTATAACGCCACTTTCAGCAATATTTGAGCTATATCATGGCAACCAGTTTTAGTGGTGGAAGAAGCCGGAGTACCCGGAGAGAACCACCGACCATGGGCAAACAACTGGTAAACTTTATCACTTGCGGTTGCGAGTCGAGTGCATCCTTTTTTGTAATTTACAAAGCCGGGCGCGAACCCATGCTGTATTGGTGACAGGCTTGAATGAGTTGTTAGGTAATCCAACTACCTAACTCATTGAGCCACCAGGGCCCTGCAAGGCCTGATAAGAGGGGTGGCCTTTGGTGGAACATGTTGTGTAGTGGCCTTATAAGAGAGCATTCAGGTGTTATCAGTATTTAATTATTTATTGTCATAATCTGAGCTCTATATTGTACATTATTTTAAAGAAGACTGATTTATATCAGCAGTTTGCTCGTTTCCGAATCCGATTGTTGCTCATTTATTCATAATTGTTTGACACCTGTAAAATGTAATATATTTTTCAACAATAAATAATGTTTACACTACAACAAACTAATATAATGATTGAATTTTATGCATTTTGGATACATATATTCAATGTATTGGGCTTAACAATTGCTTAGACCCTTTTGCAATTTGTAAAGCCAGTCGAAAAATTCAAAAATTTAAGACAGAAAATTCTATCTCAAATTGTAGTCAGTTAAAAAAATAATTAAATATAAGGGAGACAACTCTATCTCAAGTTGTAAATTCAAAAATATAAGTCAAACAACTCATAACACATTTGTTTTTAAATGACTCTTTCTATTTAAGTTAATCAAATAGGATTTCTATTTTTTTTTTTATTTTATTACAAATTTGACTAACTTCAATAATATCACATGATACCATAAAAAATAGAAAACCGCATAACCAAAATTAAGATCAAGGTAAAAGAGCAACTGACTGGATATACAAGATGCAATAAAATACATGGAGCCAATTCTAACTCATTTCTGAAGTTGAATAGCATAGTGCTATAACCAAAATTTCCCACAAACACCTGTTAAACAACATAAAACGCTTAAAAAGAACAGTGAAATGGCATTAGTTAGGATTGCTATACATCTATAGGTCGTGTGTTAATAGGTACGGTAAATAAATAATAGATACAAATATTATCTATATGGATATTTTTATATCCAATAAAAAATCCTTTGATTTTAAAGGGTTTGCATCATACACAAAGACATACCATATTTCCTGAAATGTGTTCGGGAAGAACTTTCGTTAAAAAAAAATCATGTTTCTAGCATTCTTGTTTGAAATACTTGTAATCATTAAGGAATTATATTGAAAGATGTTAGCTTAATTCTAAATTCTTCTTAAAACATTTTCACGTTTTCGCATTAAATACAATTTAACATCAACAGTGAAAGTCAAAAGGATTTCTTAAAATTATTACGCCAATAGTATAAAAGTACATGCTAATGTACACATGTGAACAAATGTAAACTAGAGGCTCAGTGGACTGAGCCTGTGTCGCTCACCTTTCATTTTGCTTTGGGGAAGCTTAATAAAGAACCTTCCATAGGTGCTTCCCACCAAATTTCTGTTCATTTTGGCATAGCAGTTTCAGAGAAGAAGATTTTTAGAAATTGACCAATCTAAAACAAGAATTGCCTGTGGCAGCCATGTTTGTTAATGGATCAAAACGAAATGAGGAATATCTATAGAGGACCTTCCATAGATGCTTCTTATCAAGTTTCATATCATTTGGCCAAGTGTAATAGGCTAGGGGGAACACATCCCTAATCTACCATCTTTATCTTCACTGGCCGAACAAAAACACGTCTGCTGCCATTATCACATTTATTAAAAACTCTCAAATAATACGTCACAATCACAAAACGCGGGAAAAAGGGAAACAACCTACATTTACAAAAACATATATGACCATACAAATACTGATATATAACACAAGTGGCTTCAGAGGAAAAGCTGTTTTAGAAATCGACCAATAAGAAACCAGAACAAGATATGATTATAATCTAACGATTATGAAGTCTCCCAAACCGGCCACTGACAACCGGTTTAAAAAATAAATTAAAAGCTACCTTTGAAATCGAACAATGTTGAATTTTTGCGGTATTGTGGCGGCCATTTTGAAAATGGAGACCGGTAGAAATTTTTCGATGTCGGCAATTAATTCAGGACGTTGAAATCGAACAATGTTGAATTTGTACGGTATTGTGGTGGCCATTTTGAAAATGGCGACGGGTAGAAATTTTTTGATGTCAGGAATCAATTCGGGACATCATAATCTACCCACATATGAAATGTCGTTGAAATCGGACAATGTTGAATGTGTCTGGTATTGTGGTGGCCATTTTGAAAATGGCGACCGGTAGAAATTTTTCGATGTCAGGAATCAAATTGGGACATCATAGTCTACCCACATATGAAATGGCGTTGAAATCAGACAATGTTGAATTTGTGCAGTATTGTGGTGGCCATTTTGAAAATGGCGACCGGTAGAAATTTTTCAATGTCAGGAATCAATTCTGGACATCATTATCTACCAACATATCTAATTTTGATGATATCAGACAATGTTGAATTTTTGTGGTATTGTGGTGGCCATTTTGAAAATGGCAACCGGTAGAAATTTTTCAATGTCGGGAATCAATTCGGGACATCATTATCTACCCACATATAAAATTTTGATAATATCGGACAATGTTGAATTTTTACCGCCCATTTTTTATGCTGTGTTTTGGCAGCCATTTTAAAAATGGCAGATATCTCGAAAATTTTAAAAATGCAGAATTGCTCCTCTAATGGTGACCTATCACTATGTTAAATTTTATGTCTCTATCATTATCCATTTAGAAGTTATCAACATTAATGTACGAAATTTCAACTTTCCCATAGGATTCTATAGTAACCCCCACCCCCTTTGAACCCCTCAAAATATGACTTTGACCCCCTTTACCACAAAGCTGAAAACTTTAGGACCAACTAGAAACATGTATCTATAACTCCACCAAGTTTCATGAAATTCTGTCCAGTAGTTATCGAGATCTGCCGTGGACAAGTTCATGGTCCACGGAAAGAAAGAAAGACGAGAATAATAATAATAATAAGAAACGGAGCAAAAACAATGAGTCTCCAAACGTTGTTTGGGAGACTTAATTACCTATGATGGCCATGTTTGTTAATGGATCAAAACGGAATGAGCAATTCCCATAGAGGACCTTCCATAGATGCTTCCTACCATGTTTCAGAGTAGAATATTTTTAGAAATTGACCAATCAGAAACAATAATTGCCTGTGGTGGCCATGTTTGTTAATGATCGGGACAAAATCAGCAATCCTTATAGAGAACCTTCCATAGATGCTTCCTACCAAGTTTCTGTTCATTTGGCAAGGCGGTTTCAGAGAAGAAGATTTTTAGAAATCGACCAATTAGAAACAAGAATCGCCTGTGGCAGCCATATTTGTTAATGGATCGGGACGAAATGAGCAGTCTTTATAGAGGACCTCCCATAGATGCATCCTACCAAGTTTCTGTTCATTTGGCAAAGCGGTTTCAGAGGAGAAGATTTTTTAGAAATCATCCAATCAGAAACAAGAATTGTCTATGGTGGCCATATTTGTTAACGGATCGGGACGAAATGAGCAATCACAACAGAGGACTTTCCATAGATGCTTCCTACCAAGTTTCGGTTCATTTGGCCAAACGGTTTCAGAGGAGAAGAATCTAATTTTTTCAATAGTTTTCTATTTTTTACTGATTTTTTTCACTAATTTTCAAGTTTGAGAAGCGGCAACAGCCATGTTTGATGGCAGTCAGGGTCATCATTCATGGTCTGAAAGAGAATTATATATATGCATTGTTCCTTTATAGTTTGGTAGCAACATTGGC
This sequence comes from Bathymodiolus brooksi, assembly GCA_963680875.1. Lineage (NCBI taxonomy): Eukaryota > Metazoa > Mollusca > Bivalvia > Mytilida > Modiolidae > Bathymodiolus > Bathymodiolus brooksi. The sequence goes on from OY804584.1 coordinate 31,710,885, forward strand.
TCTTTACAATATTCAAAGAATTAAAAAAAATAAAAAAAAACTTTTTTTTGTAACGATAGCAGCCATTTTTCATAAACGACCAGGGTTAGCAACCAAAAGTCTGAAAGTGGATCATATATGCATCATTTCCATAAAGTTTGGTGGCAACTGGCTTTTTATCGGATTTTAAAATATGTTTTTTTGACAATAATTTTCTATATTTTGTAACAGTGACGGCCACGTTGGATGACAGCCGGAGGTCTTCAATCAAAATTTTGAAAGAAGACCACATATGCATTCCTTCCATATGGTTTGATTGCATTTGACTCTTTACAGGATATTAAAATAATTTTTTTAATGAATTTGTTCACTAATTTTCAATTTATAGTAACGATGGTGGCCATGTTTGATGGGGAATGGGGTCCTCAACCATAATTCTGAAAGAATATTACATATGTATCAAATATAATTGCAATATACACTAAAGGATTTTTCTGGATTTTTTAATTGATTTTTTTGCTGATTTTACCCCTATGTTCTATTTATAGACATGGCGGCCATGATGGTTGGTCGGCAGGGTCTTTGGACATAACTTTTAAAGGGAACCCCCTAAGGATGATTCAGGCCAAGCTTGGTTTAAATTGGCCCAGTGGTTTCAGAGGAGAAGATTTTTTAAAAAGTTTACAGACGGACGACGGACGCCAAGTGATGGCAATAGCTCATACAGGTGAGCTAAAAATTGCAGTGTAGGTAGATCTTGACAGGCTGAACATGTTTGCAGTTTAAACTTAACATCTATCTCTTATAGTTTTTGAAATAAAGGACGAAAAGTATTAAAATTATGAAAATTTGATGAAAAAAGGGAAATAATTCTAAAATGGGTAATGGGATTTATTTCAAAATTGCTGGGTAGATAGATCTTGACATGCTGCACATTTTTGCAGTTTAAACTTAACATTTATCTCTTATACTTTTCGAAATAAAGGACGAAAAGTGTTAAAATGTTGGAAATTTGATGAAAAAAGGGAAATAACTCTAAAATGGGTAATGGGATTTACTTCAAAATTGCTGGGTAGATAGATCTTGACATGCTGCACAATTTTGCAATTTAAACTTAACATCTATCTCTTATAGTTTTTGAAATATAAGACAAAAAGTATTAAAATTTTAAAAATTTGATGAAAAAAGGGCAATAACTCCAAGATGGGTAATCAGATTTACTTCAAAATTGCAGGGTAGGTGGATCTTGCTGTGTTGATCATTTTTACCCCATGTCAGATTTCTGTTTTTATTAACGGTTTTTGAGTTATTACTCAAAAACTGCAATTTTACCCCTATGTTCTATTTATAGACATGGCGGCCATGATGGTTGGTCGGCAGGGTCATCGGACATAACTTTTAAAGGGAACCCCCTAAGGATGATTCAGGCCAAGTTTGGTTTAAATTGGCCCTGTGGTTTCAGAGGAGAAGATTTTTTAAAAAGTTTACAGACGGACGACGAACGCCGGATGACAAGTGATGGCAATAGCTCACCTGACCCTTTGGGTCAGGTGAGCTAAAAAAAATTAAGCACAAAAGTCAAAATGCACATTTGTGAATACACAAACACTTTCACATTTTTTATTAACCACATGTAATACAAAGCAATAATTGATTGATTGATTGATTGATTGATATAAAAGTACTTTTGTACAAATGTGAACAAATGCAACATCTCACAAAAGTCAGAATACACGTGTGAATATAGTACTTGTTGTTATGAACACATGTGCACAAATGTGTAACAGCACAAAAGTCAGAAACAAATGTGTATATACAAAGCTGTTTTATCTGTAAAAGCATGGTCAATAAAATTGATATATTTGTCAGGTAGGATTGCAACAATCAAATGTAACAGCAGAAAATATTTTATGTCAGAAAAATGCAATGCCTCCATTGGGATTTGATCCTGGAACCACTCTCAGCGTAAGCCAACTGATCTATAGCTGATATCTGCTAAAGCAGTCAGCAGAGGGTGGTTATCAACCTACTATGTATGTTCCTGTAACCTTTGACAGAGGAGTGCTTCTTTTACATCATATAATGTACAACCACAAAAAAACACCCACAAAATGTCTTTTTCGGCATATCTGAACAGAGGTCAAAATAATGCACACACAAAATACCTGTTTATATATGATGTAACAGCATCCAGAAGTTTAAATTTTATTTACAGTAAAATACAATTTATAAATAGTTCACCTGGTATTATATATTATTTTTTTTATGATAATAATCAGCTTATATTTACCTCAGTGATTCAAATTGATAGTTTAATTTGATCATTTCAAGTTCATTATGAATTTAATATAACTGGTTCCCGATTTAACGCATAGACAAGTTTCATTGTATACTACTATAATAAAATTTTCTTTTCCTCCGAAAGTTCAATTAACAGATGTCATTTGATAATATATTCATTCCAATGGGACAAGGTTTAATGAAATTTTCCGAATCTTTGCACAATTTCATTTCTTGTATGGCGAAAATTTAGTTTTAATATTGGTGGCGTTTTTCCTTCATTAGATCGCAATATAATTTTTAATTTTCCTCCTAAAACATTTTTTGAAATTGGGGACAAACACCAAATTAACGATTTATTTAAGCACAAATATAAATGACAAAAATGTGGGCATTATAATAAAATTTTCTTCACAATGTTATTAAATTCAGGTTTACTTAATTTAATATTTTTCAGTGACCTGAAAATAAACAACTTTATGTCGTGAATAAAGTGCTGACTACATAATCAAACTCAGCCTGTTGGTGATTTTCTCCGGGTACTCCAGTTTCCTCCACCTATAAAACTGACCATCACGATATAACTGAAATATAATTGAAAGTGGCGTTAAACACCATAGCCCTAACCCTACACTGGAGCCAGGGTCATCAGGTCGTGATCATGTGGTATTTGGATTTACAACTACATAATGTATCTGTGCAATCAGTGCCCATATTAACCACTAAAGTTGTGAGTTAGAATCCCGCTCTAGGAGAGGTGTACTCAATACAACATTATGTGATCAAAGTTTGTCAGTGACTTGCGGCAGGTCGGTGGTTATCTCCGAATACTTTGGTTACCTCCACCAATAAAACTGAAAGTAACAATATAACTGAAATATTATTGAAACCCGTCCACTATTTTGTAACTTTGGAATCATATTCTAAGATGTCAATCACTCATAACATTGTTTGTGATTCAAAACATAAAAACAATAAAATGATTATATCTACGTCTCTCAGTTTCAAAACAAAAAAAGTTTCAAACAAAATTAGTTTCAAAACAAAAAACGCTGGACTACGATATGAAAAGGTATAAAAATAATTCAGAGAGTATTTATTATTTGTGGGAAGATTTACGGTAACTGAAGTTGTCATGATATTTATATTTTATTACTAATCAGGTCAGCCTATGGTAAAAGCTTAACATATTACGGTTTCTATTAATAAATTCTAAAATGTATGTTGACATACAAATATGAAGTTTTTTCTATTTTCTCCAGACTTTCTTTAAAGTACAATTCAAATGTTTACTTTTGCTCGATAAATCAACAATTTTTAATTCTATTATTAGATCACGCTGTTCAAATAATTGCCAATTAAACATAAATAATGTAGACGTTTAAAATTTCCATAACTTTATGTCAGTTTTTCAGTTCATTGAATTATCGCTTTCTGAGAAATTCCATTTTCGGCAGCATTTTAATGTAGAAATTATTTTTTACTAATAGAATATGAAATAGACAATTTATATGATAAATGCAATTATCATGTACATTTCTACTCAATTTGAAAAATTTTCAATCTTTCTGACAATTTCGTATTGATTCCAAATTATCAACAAATGGATTAAGTCATCTCTGAAACCTGAAATCAGGCTAGCGTGTTGTAATGTACTGTTGTACTTATAGTTGGGTTTTTTTTCCTTTGTTTTTTTTTTGTGTATGTTTTTTTTGTGAAATTTTAATTTTGTGGCAAAAATTATCAAAAAGGGTTATGGGTTTATGGTATTTAATGCAACTTTCAACAATATTTCAGCTATATCATGTTTTATTGGTGGAGGAAACCGTAGTACCCGGAGAAAATCATTGACATGTCACAAGTCACTGACAAACTTTATCACATAATGTTGTACACCTCGCCCTGATCAAGATTTGAACTCACAACATCAGTGGTGATGGGCACTGATTGCATAGGTATTTGTAAAAGCAACTACCATACGATCATGGCCATGACGGCCCCAGGTAATAATTGACAAGATAGCCAACACCAACATGAATTACTCCATTCAAGGCAAACAGTAGTCCATGGAAATTGTTGGTCTTGACTTTTGGATTGGCACAAAAATTTGATTCCTATGCTCCTCCTCTAGGCATTAAGGAGTTGAAAAGCAAAGTAGTCTCATTAATTATGAAATGAGTGTGAAATTCCCTTTAGGCAATAATTGAGAATTTAAAGGTAAATTCCCTTTAGGCAGTAATTGAGAATTTAAAGGTAAATTCCCTTTAGGCAGTAATTGAGAATTTAAAGGTAAATTCCCTTTAGGCAGTAATTGAGAATTTAAAGGTAAATTCCCTTTAGGCAGTAATTGAGAATTTAAAAGTAAATTCCCTTTAGGCAGTAATTGAGAATTTAAAGGTAAATTGTTTATTACAGCTATCACATTTTTGTGAATATGACTTTGCAACGATTAATTTTTATGTCAGTATCAATTACAATGGAATACATTTCATGGATTACTTAATCTACCAATCAATGAAATTGAAAAATTCTTAACCAAGCTTTAAGCAATCAAAATGAAACTACATGTACAAATATTTTGTTTTATTTAAAAGTGGGTGAGTGAGTGATTGTTATTTAACGTCACATGAGAAATTGTTCAACTATATGAAGGCACGGACAAATTACATGCTATGAAACGATGATGATGATGTCTGCTTTATACCAGACCAACATGCTTAGTTAGACTTAATAGTGCTAGCGCACTGAAACAACAGTTCACAAGTAGACATTTCGCTCCACTTAGACACATTATCCTCATCCCGAGGCAACCAGTCTTTGTTTTTAATCCTTAATTGATTGATTGGTGTTTAACGCTAACCTTAGCAATATTTCAGAAAAAATTGTGGCGTGTCTTACTCATTAAATGCTTAGCGAAGAAACGGCAAATACCAATTTCATAGCCTTTGTTTTGACCTAACCATAGTCCGAGATTCCTCTGCCGTCCGACGGCTTTTTTTTTTTGCTAGAGCCGTGGGACGTCAGAGAGCTCTACATAAGGAAAACAGCGGATTTGCTTCTCCAACTCTTGGTAGGCACATTTCCACGTTTCGTGGCTATCAGATTTTATTTTCTATCAGAAACCTTTATATAAATCGCTTCACCAATCATTTTTCTATTCATTCATAACCATTTTAACCCCAGAAAGTGATGTTACACTCCATTACAGCACGATTTTGCCTTAGATCCTATTATTCTGTCATTTGACTTCCATTTTGAAATCTACAAACGTGATCTCGCGATACTAACTGAATGACAGCAACACATTGTATGATGGGAGCTACTTAATGCAGCGCATCAAATTATTTGGAGCATTATTTGCATACGTAAACAACATTCAAATCACATGGAAGACGATACATTTAAGCGTATTCTGCAGGACAAACAGTTCCATCTACAGCTCAAATCAGAGCAGAAGGAAATAATACAAAATGTGTTGGAAAGAAAAGATTCAATAGCAGTGTTACCCACAGGCTTCGGAAAGAACATGTGTTTTCTCCCCCCTTTTGTACAAGGTAAGATCATATATTTTTTTTCTTATGGTTTATATCTGTAATTCACTATTGCTGTTAAAATCATTACCAATCAATGTAATCAACTGTATTAAATTTTATGTTAATTGTTCTGCCTTAACAGGTGCCCATGATTGGCAATAAAAATATTTGTTTGTGTGTTTATATGCAAATCATTTCCCATGATACATTGCGGTAATCGTAGTTTTCTCGAAGTCACGTGATAAATGTTTGAAAAAAAGTCAAAATGAAAGTCAAATGGCAGAATAATAGGATCTAAGGCAAAATCGTGCTGTAATGGAGTGTAACACCACTTTCTGCGGGTAAGATGGTTATGAATGAATAGAAAAATGATTGGTGAAGCGATTTATATAAAGGTTTCTGATAGAAAATAAAATCTGATAGCCACAAAACGTGGAAATGTGCCGACTCGGAGTTGGCGAGGCAAATCCGCTGTTTTCCTTATGTCTCGCGGCTCTAACAAACAAAAAAAAAGCCATCGGACGGCAGAGGAATCTCGAACTAACCTAACCGGAGCTTGAACCCACGATCTACAGCACTCGGCACTCGAGGTGAGCAAATCCATCCATGATCATCACTTAAATAATCAACTAATGTTTATTTCTCATTTTTATTTCCCCGATTTAATTGCTATAAAACCCTTCTTCCATAAACATAATTAGGTCTCTATTACCCAATACCATTATTTGTCAGAGAAATTTTCAGACATTTTTATCCCATGGTAATTTAAATGGCTAAATAAATTGTTATTTTACGACCCCTTGGTGTTGACTGCCTGGTCAAGTTAACCTAAAAATCTATAAAAAATCCACCTAATTCTCCCTTTCTCTTAAGTGATAATGGTAGCTTTATGACCAAATTGTGGGCAATATACTGGCAGGTTTTTCTTTACTAAGATTGATGGCTCTGTAAAATTAGTTCTTGTAGCTACTTTTTATAACCCTACATTGTATAAAGAGACTCACTGTACTGGCACCACACACAGACAATAGCTACAAATATCAAAACAAAGCCGAAACAAATCTTTCCAAAAATGAAAACCAAGTGAAGTGAAACAGGTGATTAATTTAACAAATTAAAAGTTCAAAGGTTAAAGGTATGATTTCACAACCAACTATCTGTAAAATCTTCCAAGTCACCCTTTTCTGTTAAGTGATAATGGTAGCTTTATGACTGAATTATGGACAATATACTAACACCGTCTTTCTTTACTAAGATTGATGGCTCTGTAAAATTAGTTTTTCTAGCTATTTTTTATAACCCTACATTGTATAAACAGATTCATGGTACCACCACACAGACAATGGCTACAAATAACAAAACAAAGCCGAAACAAATCTTTCCGAAAATGAAAACCAAGTCTAAACAGTGAAGTGAAACAGGTGATTAATGTAACAAATTAAAAGTTCAAAGGTTAAAGGTATGATTTCACAACCAACTATCTGTAAAATCTTCCAAGTCACCCTTTTCTGTTAAGTGATAATGGTAGCTTTATGACTGAATTATGGTCAATATACTAACACCGTCTTTCTTTACTAAGATTGATGGCTCTGTAAAATTAGTTTTTCTAGCTATTTTTTATAACCCTACATTGTATAAACAGATTCATGGTACCACCACACAGACAATGGCTACAAATAACAAAACAAAGCCGAAACAAATCTTTCCGAAAATGAAAACCAAGTCTAAACAGTGAAGTGAAACATGTGATTAATTTAACAAATTAAAAGTTCAAAGGTTAAAGGTATGATTTCACAACCAACTATCTGTAAAATCTTCCAAGTCACCCTTTTCTGTTAAGTGATAATGGTAGCTTTATGACTGAATTGTGGTCAATATATGACCGACCATCTCCTTTCTTTACTAAGATTGATGACTCTGTAAAATTAGTTCTTCTAGTTACTTTTATTAACCTTACATTATATAAACAGACTCACAGGAGCCAATAGTGGTCGTGATCATATGGTAGTTGGATTTACAACTACCTATGCAATCAGTGCCTATCACCACTAAAGTTGTGAGTTTGAATCCCGCTTATGGCGAGGTGTACTCGATACAACATAATGTGATCAATTTTGTCAGACTTGCGGCAGGTCGGTGGTTTTCTACAGATACTCAGGCTTCCTCCAACAATAATACTGACTGCCACGATATAACTGAAATATTGTTGAAGTGCTGTTAAACATCATAATGTTAACCCTAAACAGACTTACTGCAACAAAGCCGAAAAAATGTCTAAACATTGAATCAGGTGGTTATAATGTCACAAATTAAAAGGTCGTAGGAAATCCAGGTATTGGCTTGGGACAGGTACAAAAATATGGCGGATAAACAAAACAAATTCACTTTCAACAACATTTCAGTTATTTCTAAGAGGTTTGGTGTACCTTGGACAAAACCAAACACGGAGTACCCAGAGAACCCATCAACCTGTCACAAGTTCATCACACAAAGTTGAACCAAGTACACTTTGTCGTGGACAAAACCGGATCAGAGTACCAAGAGAACCCATCAACCTGGGCTGAAATCAAAGTTAAAAACTCTAATAGAGACAAGCATTAATTACATAATAATTTCTATGGTTAATATTGTGACCTTTTCGTACTTGACAATAACATAGGCTTAATTGACAGGAAGTGAACATAAGAAAGACAACTACGTAATTGTATATATACAGAAGCTTCACTAAGAAAAATCTAATTTGATTTTACGTAATGGTACATTTTCTATTGTTACTAAATTTGTCACCAAAAATTGTATTATAAAAGTCGTTCATGACGTCAAAGTGTCTACTGTTTAGTTATTTCGGGGAAAAAAAACATTTTTTTCAAGAAAAGTTTTTTAAGATTGATTGATTTATGTTTAATGTGAACTTGAGCAATATTTCAGCTATATCATGGGGTGAACAAACCTTATGTTAACCACCTAGAACACCATTACAAGTTTTTTAAGAGAATGAAAATAATTCTAATTGTCTGACATTCAGTGTTCACCCATTTTTTTGTTTTAAAAATAACAAATTTTATTTTATTAAAGATTGTAATTCATTTCATGTGTCACAAAATCTTGAAATTTTGTTTTGTAACATATACATGCCTGAAAATGATATTAACATGTGCAATTATTCCACTTAAAAACAATCCAATGGTAAACACTGATTCAATTACCCTACCATTCCTTAAGCTGACATCTCATTTTCATTCCACTTGACATTTTGAAACCAATTTTTTGTCTTCATAGCGGAAATTAAAGTGTTACACATAAAATCTATTTTCCCCACCTTTTTGGTAACATTAGAATTCCCACATCGTACAATAGCTTCCTCTTTTGGATTCTATTATCTCATAATTAAACTAGCAAAGATAAATGAGTCTATGGCTATTTAGAACTTCATTTGAATTTAAACATCTCTCCCACCAAATAATGAGGTGTAACCAATAAAGATTAGTTGTGAAAACCTATATGGTAAGAAACGGACAACGATGCAACATAATCATAGGCATTGATTGCATAGATAGTTGTAAATCCAACTACTATATGATCATGACCACGATGACCCTCTTTAAGAGATTGAAAATTATTCTAATAATCATTCAGTGTTCACTCATTTTTTTGTTTAAAAAAGATGAAAAAATGTTATTAAAGATGGCAATTCATGCGTCACAAAATCATGAAATTTTGTTTTGCAGCATATAAATGCAGAAAAATGATTTTGGCTCATGCAATTATTCCTCTTAAAAACAATCCCATGCTATACATATATTCAATTACCCTACCATTCCTCAAGCAGACATCTGATTTTATTCCACTTGACATTTTGAAACCAATTTTTTGTTTCCATAGCGAAAATTAACGTGTTACACGTAAATCTATTTTCCCCACCTTTTAGGTAACATTAGAATTCACACATCGTACAATAGCTTCCTCTTTTGGATTCTATTATCTCATAATTAAACTAGCAGAGATAAATGAGTCTACGGCTATTTAGGGCTTCATTTGAATTTAAACATATCTCTCCCGCCAAACAATGATTAGTCGCGAAAACTTATATGGTAAGAAATGGACAATGATGTAACATATTGGCCATTCTGAGATTCGGGAGTAATTAAATGTTTGTCGCTAGCGTCTCTTATTTCAGTGCAATCATCTCTCATTCATCTCTCCAAATAAATCTGGCTTGTTGTTAATTGTCATAAGAATATATCATGAAGAATTCAATTCCGTTACGATTTCCAAGAGGCTGAAGAGGCTTGGGAAGAATTATGTTCTTTCAATGATTAATTTTCCTAAATGTCACAGAAACAGCTTTTTTTAGAACAATTAATTTTCCTTAAAAATAAACAGCATTTTTTTTACATGTAAGGTATACTATTAACTATAAATTAAACAGTATATAAAGGGATTTGATTTGATTTGATTCATTGTGTTTAACACCACTTTCAGCAATATTTCAGCGACCAGTTTTAGTGGTGGAAGAAGCCAGAGTACCCGGAGAGAACCACCGACCATGGGCAAGCAACTAGTAAACTTTATTACTTGCGGCTGCGAGTTGAGTACACCCTTTTTTGTAATTTACAAAGCCGGGAGCGAACCAACGCGTATTGGTGATAGGCTTGTATGAGTTGTTAGGTAATCCAACTACCTAACTCAATAAGCCACCCGGGCCCTGTATATAAAGGGAAATGAAAATAAATCATTTTATCTTGCCCTTGTTCTATTTGAGCAGTCAAATTACATTGACTGGATAAATCTTAGCTATATACAGTCACTGACTAAGACATAATTCTCCTGGTACCAGATTCATGTTGAACACCAGTAAAAAACAGTAATAGTTAGTATAATTACAGACTTCACAGAGGACACCATAAAAAAAAAACAATTACAACCATGCTTGTTTCTACTCTTTTCAGAAAATTTGGCAGATGTTTTGGGGGTTTTTACATTGAAGGTTAAATGCAATATACAAAAAGTACCTACATTGTGGGAAAATATCAAATTCATTTGCACTGGCTGCAGAGATTGGTATTCATTGTGTTGAGGTTAAACTAGTTTTAATGGCCCAAACTTCCCCTATTAGTGAAATGAAACATTTGATATATTAATAGTATAATTTAACCATTTGTTTATATTTTTTGTTATGGAATAACTCATTTTTGTTTGGGACCCCTCCCTCCTCTTTTTTTCCGACACAATTATAACTTAAAATTTTCAATAATCATCAAAAATTTAATCCTATTAGTTTTTTTTTTTTTTACATTAAATAATATGTCTGTTGACATAATAGCATTCAACCTCAATGTTAACACTGTTAAGTACTTATTTTTTTTTTTTTAAAGAATTCAGATCAACACGTCTTGCTATTAATATGGTTCAACAACCAAGCAATGAAATATGATTATTTATGTAATCAAACTTGTGTGTGCAGTCACCTCTATTAAGCAGTCACCTGTATTAAAAGATCCCCTTTTTCTTGTCCTGTCATAGAACATTTGTCACCTGTCTTATAAGGCCTCTTTTTCTTTGTCCCAAAGGTGACGTCTTAATACAGACTGTATAGGCTTATTGTTTGGTTTTTTTATTTACCGATTAATAGAGTTCAAGAACCAAAGAATGATATCAGGTTTATTATATGTTGATGTTTATTAATAAAATGTGGTCCAACAATTGAAGAACCTATTAAAGAAATCAAGTTTTTTTTTTATGAATATACATTTATTTGTTTGTTTTGTGGTTTTTTTTTTTGTGTTTTTTTAAAATAAAATGTGATCTAAGAATCAAATAACCTATTCAAGAAATCAGGCTTTTTGGATGAATGTACGTTTGTTTGTTTTTATCTTTTTAAATAATATATTGCAGAAATCTGGTTTATTGTTTTTTTTGTGTTTTTTTTTTTAGTAAAATGTGGTCGAAGAATCCAAGAACTTAATAAAGAAATCTTTTATAAATTTTATCTAAAATTAAATATGGTTGATGAGTTAATCAGTTACTTATGGTGGCAGTAATCAGTTACTTATGGTGGCAGGTCAGTGGTTTTCTGAGCAAATAATACTTCAGTTATATCATGGCAGTCAGTTTTATCCATGGAGGAAACCAGAGTGAAATTCATTTTTATTTAAGAAGGCATCTGTCCAAAATTGAGCAAACATTTTCATGGCTAAACAGGAAAAAACTTTAAAATATAAAACAATCCAAATTTCCAAAAAAAAAAAAAAAAAAATTTCATCATAATTTTAAGTTAATGACCTTGTCAAATATATTGTTTTTATAATTTAGCAAACTAAACAAAGGCTCTAATGACAATCATTTATACTTTATTAATTAAATATAAATAATAAAATAATATCATATAACCTGAGCTTAACTCATCAAAGTAATAAATTTATTGTTGACTGAATAATTAGTAATATGAGCCATTTTAATTAACGCAATTAACAATCATGACAGAGGTAACTGGAATTTTTTTCATAATGACAAATACTAGGCTTAATAATTTTGTAATACAGGTATTAAAAAAAAAAATATACTGACTAAGGTGAAAAACATAGTTCCCCCTAAAAGTTAATTAGTTGGTCCCTAAGATTTGAAGCACTTTGACTTGGACCCCGTAGATGTAAAATGATGCTCAAGCCAATCATTATTGAATTCCGATATATCCTATTTACTTGTTCCGTTGCAACTAACATTTTCGAATGACTCAACCTAATTAACATTAGATCTCCTCACTTGCTCCCCCCCCCCCCATGTTTCTTTGTTAATGACTAAACGACTACCAAATACTGACCATCTTCAACAAATTGAAGACGATGTCAGAGGTTGCACATGTCAATTGAAAAAAAAAAAAAAAAAAAAAAAACGTTCCGGAGTACCTGAGTTCACTCCCAGTTTTTAGGAGAGTTCATATTTCTCAATCTTTAGTTTTCTGTGTAGTGTTTTGTACCTGAGTTCACTCCCAGTTTTTAGGAGAGTTCATATTTCTCAATCTTTAGTTTTCTGTGTAGTGTTTTGCAGATCATTCTCCTTTGTCCTTTTTTCTTTTGACTATTGTATTGTCTGTTCTTCTTCCATTTACAGCTTCTGATATTACCCCTTTGGTATCTTCAAATGTTTCTTAAGACTATTTACAGGTTAAAATGTATCTGTAGGGTACCAGTGTACAATCACAAAATATTCAACTGAATCTAAAGTCATGTAACAAAATTAACATTTTTTTTTTCATAAAAAAATTAATATGATTGATTAATGCCCTAATTCGACAATAAAAAAATATTTGAAAATTTTGAGATCAGTTATCTAGGGGATTTATACATGCAAATTAGTCGGCACGGTAACCATATATAAATGTCAAAGGCTCAGAATAACTACATTGATAAACTACTAATCTGTATTTGATTATATAATAAACACATTATCTACCGACAAAAAAATTCAATTAGATTATAGTATTACTGTGAAATATATATCTTTTTACGGTTACAAAAATATATTGTACTTTTATCAGGGCATATATGCCTAAAGCATTACTCAGAAAAACAAGTGGTTTATATCATAATATTGAAAACAGCTTTTTTTTTAAATAGTAAATCTTTCTTAAAAAATGATAATTAGGTAATAAAACAGTTATTTAATGGGAGTGCAGGCAATATATCAAACAATTTTTCACTCGGGATTGGGAAAGACCAAAGTGTTCTATTACCCTCGATCGTTGATCTCTGGCAATACAACACTTTGGTCTTTCCCAATTGGCAATACCTCTGGAAAAATATTTTGATCTATTGCCTGCACTCCCATTAAATAACTGTATAATATTGACCGGCTCGCTAACAAAGACAAATAGGAAAAATATAAAGCAAAGTATAATATATGTTAATATCATGCTAGTTGTTTGATGATAGATATTATCACATGTAAAGATCAAAGGGAAAATGTACAAATCATCGATAATACAATACATATTTCTCAATTCAATTCAAATATTTTATTGAATAAATTCTTACTTAGGAGATATTCAAAATTTTGTAATAATTTTAACTGTCCATTTATTCATTATAATTGTGAAATTTGCCAATTTAGAGTGTGAATATGTTAACTTGTAATTAATATATTCTTCTGTACATTTCTGACAAAATAAATAGCATAGATACAATATAAGTTCCTCAAAGAAAAATATATTATGAAGTTTGTTTACGATAATAAATTATCCAAAGTAACAAATATTCGGTGGAAAAAATATTCTTGAACAACTTGAACTGCTACAGGAAATACTTATGAAGAGAGTTTAAAAACAGTGATGTTCATCAATTCTACAAATATCAACAAAACCAACAATCACTGCACTCTCTCAACACTAAAAAGATCATGACATATGAGGTTGGAAATCCAAAACCTAGTGTGGGACAGACATAAAAATGTATATGATTTACAATAGCAAAAAAGAAGAAAACACAGTACACTAACTGTATATATAACAGTTACCCAACTAAACACACTTGTGATGGTTAATATCTTATAGATTATATAATAGAGATAGCATCATCTCCAGCTCTTAACCAAACACACTTGTGATGGTTAATATCTTATAGATTATATAATAGAGATAGCATCATCTCCAACCTCAACCAAACACACTTGTGATGGTTAATATCTTATAGATTATATAATAGAGATAGCATCATCTCCAGCTCTCAACCAAACACACTTGTGATGGTTAATATCTTATAGATTATATAATAGAGATAGCATCATCTCCATCTCTCAACAAACATAGATGGTCAATTACTGATTTATTGAATTAGAATAGCATAACTGTATATGCAAATCACATTTCTAGTAGGTTGTTATGGGATGTTTGACACCTTCTATGGCAGCTTTTCTTAGCAATACACATTTATCTTCAACCAAATAAGGCTACATGGGATAACGCTAAAATCATCCATTGTTATTTCCGTTTAAATGGGGATGTTATAATAAATCTCTATCAGTGTTGTTTTTTATTTTGTTGCAAAATCTTTGTTTTGTGGTCAAATAAATAGGATGCATAATGTAGCTATCAGAGAAATCTGAAGATAACAAAAACGGGTAACCAGAAGACGTCAATCCAAGGACAGACAATACAATGCCCAAATGAAAAAGATTGATTGATTGGTGTTTACCTCCACCTTTAGCAATATCTTAGCTATATCATTACCTTAAAGGGATATTAAAGCTCGTTTTAACATATATTTTTTCAACTCGTGACGAAGGTTGTTTCTTTTCAATTTAATTGTAAAAACAATCCAAAAATACTTTGCACGCCCATATAATCCCTAATATCGTTAAAATATCACTTAAAAGGGTCGAAATGAATTTTTGTCCAGGAAGCAAAAATTTAATTATTGGCAAAGACTGTAAGATATGACAGAATTATCAATGAATTATGTCACTTCTACAAAGTTTCATTGATAAAAACCGGGTTAATGTTTTGAACCAATTGCAAGTTTTCACCAGATACAAAAAATTACCAATGAGCTTTAATATCATTTTAACATATTTTATTATTAACTCAGATAAAGAAAAAGACAAGAAAAGATTTAATATACAGAAAAGGGTAATCAGAAATCGTATATCGAAGGACAGACAAATGCAATACAATGGCCAAAGGAAAATAGCAGTAGGACAAACAATGATCTATAAAACACTACACAGAAAACTAAAAGATTGAGCAACTTGAACCCCACTAAAAACCAGTGTTGAACTCAGGTGCCTCACTCGTCAAGATTTATGATTTCACATCATTCTGACATTTTTGCTTACTTCATATATTAAAATGCTTTGGCAATGATATGAATGAAATACAATTTCTTAATTTTGCAACAATTATGTGGAACAAAAGTGCATTAAACAGGTATGCATAGACTCTGGTTTGGTTTATGGTGTTTAACACCACTTTCAACAATATTTCAGTTATATCATGGCAGCCGGTTTTATTGGTGGAGGAAACCGAAATACCTGTAGAAAACCACAGACCTGTCGCAAATCACCGACAAATTTTATCACATAAAGTTGTATCAAGTACACCTTGCCATGAACGGGGTTCGAACTCACAATGTTAGTGGTGATAAGCACCGATTGCATAGGTAGTTGTAAAATCAACTACCATACGATCACCACGACCCCACTTTTTAAATGAAATGAACACATAATGTATTTATTATAATAGTGTACCGTTAACTTTACTATTGTTATTTACAGATTAAAAAGGCCCCCAGCATGGAATATTGAAATAAATAAAAAAAAATGACTTAATTTAATTCATGTAACATCACTGGTTAAGTGGTTCTTACTTACTATTACATAATAAAACACTGCAGCACAATTTAATCCAGATTAGCTCCCACTTTGATGTGTGTATGATTCCAATATATATCAGAAAATTTAAATCTGTAGTATTATATTCAAATAAACGATTTTCCAATATTTTTTTTTTTCAATTTATATTTTAAAAGCTATTGTACATGTATAAATCCATTTAAATTTGTCCTATTTAAATTCTACCATTATTTGTTTTCCTAATTGGAATTATACAACCCTTTTGCTAAAAAGAAATCGCTAATTATTTGCAGGAAAACGAGATTTCTAAATAGGCATACTCTTTAAGTAAATAAAAATACCAAGGCACTTAATAAGTTTAAATGTTTGTCTATGTAAAGTCTACATTGTGTGTGATGTTTGCATATACTCAACATTGCTAAGTATAAAAACACAACATTTTTATAGTGGATGTTTTAGATTTCAAAATAGCAACCAGATGTGAGTGTTTGTGTATAGATGTTTGGAATAAGATTTCTGAATATCAAATGTTATAAATAGGTAAATGCCAGATTAAGTGAAAGTAAATCTGTGCAGGTTTTTATTTATCGCTTGTTTACATCTGCATTGCAGTTGGCAATCTAATTAAATGAATATCAAACAAAAGGGGGAGGGCTCGGATCCCATTAGCTGGATTAACACTGCCACATTTGTGTGCCTGTCCCAAGCCAGGGCCTGGATCTTCAACTCCACATGTTGTTGTGTGTTTTTATTTTGATCATTTGTTAATATCTGTATTGCAGTTGGAGATCCAATTAAATTAATATCAAAAAAGGGGGAGGAGGGCTCGTATCCCATCAACTGATTTAACCCTACCACATTGTTGTGCCTGTTTTAAGACATATCCTGGATTTCCAATGCAATATGTCATAGTCTTTTTTTTGTGTTCAACAGGGATAATTCTGGTTAGAAAAAAACACACCTGAAAATCAATGAAAAATAGCTGAAACCATCTACACCCCCTTACAAACGGACTATTTTTAACCTGTTCAGACTGTGTCCAGCAACTTTCAGCAATTTCTCTCTAGAGGAAAATAGCTGAAATCAGTTAAATAACTGAAAAAAATCATCCCTGGTTCAATCATTATTTGAGGTGAAATTGTTAGACATGCTACCATCCCTTTCTTAGTAATAATCCTTCTAATAAAATTGTTCCTTATAGAAAGTTGAAATCTTAGACTGACAACATGTTTATATGATTGATTGATTTTTGGTGTTTAATGCCCCTTTCAGTAATATTTCAGCTATATCATGGCGATCAGTTTTAGTGGTGGAAGAAGCCAGAGTACTCGGAGGGAACCACTGACCATGGGCAAGCAACTGGTAAACTTTATCACTTGCGGCTGCGAGTCGAGTGCACCTTTTGTTGTAATTTACAAAGCCGGGCGTGAACCCACATGGTATTGGTGATAGGCTTGTATGAGTTGTTAGGTAATCCAACTACCTAACTCATAGAGCTGCCCGGACCCTCAAACATGTTTATATTGATTGCATGTGGAGAATGCGGATAGTCAAGATTTCAACTTTCATAGCAAAAATTTATTTAAAGGGATTAATACTAAGAAAGTGAGTTATAGCAAGTCAAATAGATGGGTTAGGGGTAGGGAGAGGTGGAGGTGCGTTTTAGTTATGGGTTATGGTGTTTTATGCCACTTTCACCAATTGGGTTAGGGGTAGGGAGAGCTGGATGTGCAATTTGTTAACAGGTAATGGGTTTTAAGTTATGGTGTTTTATGTCACTTTCAACAATATTTCAGTTATATCGTGGCGGTCAGTTTTATTGGTGGAGGAAACCAGCGACCTGCTGAAAGTCCCTGTCAAACTTTATCACATGTTAAATCAAGTACACCTCACCATGAGCGGGATTCAAATTCACAACTTTATTGGCGATAGGCACTGATTGCACAGGTAGAACAACTTTGTAAATCAAACTGCCACATGCTCAAAAACCATGACGTGCCTTTTGTTGATATTGTTGGATTTGTTGTTTAAACTTTATTTTCATAATTCAGAGTGGCAACCCAAGCAGCTAAAGAGTATAGCTTCTTTTCATATATAGATGTGCACTCTTATTTAGATAACTACGTTTGCATTATCACATACCATATATATGTGAATCTGAACAAATCCCACATTATCACATACCATATATATGTGAATCTGAACAAATCCCACATTATCACATACCATATATATGTGAATCTGAACAAATCCCACATTATCACATACCATATATATGTGAATCTGAACAAATCCCACATTATCACATACCCTATATATGTGAATCTGAACAAATCCCACATTATCACATACCATATATATGTGAATCTGAACAAATCCCACATTATCACATACCATATATATGTGAATCTGAACAAATCCCACATTATCACATACCATATATATGTGAATCTGAACAAATCCCACATTATCACATACCCTATATATGTGAATCTGAACAAATCCCACATTATCACATACCATATATATGTGAATCTGAACAAATCCCACATTATCACATACCATATATATGTGAATCTGAACAAATCCCACATTATCACATACCATATATATGTGAATCTGAACAAATCCCACATTATCACATATCATATATATGTGAATCTGAACAAATCCCACATTATCACATACCATATATATGTGAATCTGAACAAATCCCACATTATCACATACCATATATATGTGAATCTGAACAAATCCCACATTATCACATACCATATATATGTGAATCTGAACAAATCCCACATTATCACATACCATATATATGTGAATCTGAACAAATCCCACATAAGGACAGGGATCGACATTAACTTTTGAACCAACTTGTCCCATCAGACAAGTAACAGTTAAATTTTACTTGTAAGAAAGTGAAAACTACTTGCCCGAAGTTTTACTTATTAGTAATATGCATGACCAATTACAGGGATAAAACTGGCCCAGCTGGGATACTGACTTTTAATTTCTAGGGGCCTGTAACATTTTTAGATGCCCAGTTTCTTTCAATTGATGTTAAAGAAAAATGAAAACATTCGGACAAGAATGAATAATTGTTCATTTCAAAAACCCATTTATTCAGGTAATACAGGCTTCTTAAATACTTGTGGCAGTATGAAATTTGATCTTCGTCCGTCTTCCTCTTTTGTGGAGGTTTAATGCCAATGGTAAACTCCCACATTTTCTAAACAGGAATCAACTACCTACATGTACATATAATTTTTAACTCTTGAACGGAAATGGGTATGCAAAAAAAAAGGTTGCAGAGATGTTGAATTTGTGTGTCATACAATAGATCCAGCAATAATTAAATTTAATCAGGTCTTGTCCTGATCCATCTGACCTATAAACAAATCCTAATTTTGTTAGGAATACATTTTTTGGTGATGTCAAACTTGTCTAGAATTGGAAGTTATTTTGTCTGTTTTTTCTCTGATCAACACAAGTGTTATTTATTTATTATTAATAACTCTTGTGTTGATCAGAGAAAAAAGACAAAATAAATAACACTGGTGTTGATCAGAGAAAAAACAGACAAAATAACTTCCAATTCTAATTTAAGAAAAATATTACACCACTCAAATTTTCCTCCATATTAAAGATAAACATTATAATCCATGAAATCACAAATTGAACACAAACATCCAGAGTTTCTGTCTTATTTCAGAAATATTTACAATATATTTACATTTTTATATTGCAAGAAGATTAGCATTGCATTTATGTAATTATCAATGCGAGTATAAATTAACTAACTGTATGTGTGCATGCCCTATGCCGGTACAGCAAAGAGGTTAAAATGTACATGCATACCTATTTATAAATAATAATTACTGCCCTTATTTAGAAATAGTATTTCACAAATTCTAGTTTAGCATTTTTTCAAGACTTTTTTTGGTCAAAAGTTGAAATATGAATAAAATCTATATTGACAAGCTAAACATATTTAACTAATTTTTGTTGTAATTCAACATTTAAATAATAGTTTCTTTGCTGAAATATTTTGCTACACTGACCTCTTCTATACAAATATCATGAATTTTATAATACTTTATTTTACATTTCTTTCATTGAAATCCAGTTTTCTTATAGATGTTATATATAAGGGCACATTGCAAATTGTTACCAACTTCATTAACATCTGTAAGCATTAAGCATTTAACTGGTCCCCTGAATTAGGGTTGCCCCTACACTGGGGTTAAGGGGAATGAGGAGAGAAAGAGATAAAGGGTGAGAGGCTTCAGGTGGAAAAATATGGGAAGCATTTAGAATGAAAAAGGGGAGAGATTTTAAGTTGGAAAAAGACACTGACAAACATTATTACAAAATGTGGTATCAAGACATTATATAAATGCTAAATAAGCGTGAAAACATTGAAATATACTTAAGTGTACTCAGAAGAAGACTTCATAAGTTATATATACTTAGTGTACTCAGGAGAAGACTTCATAAGTTAAATATACTTAGTGTACTCAGGAGAAGACTTCATAAGTTAAATATACTTAGTGTACTCAGGAGAAGACTTCATAAGTTAAATATACTTAGTGTACTCAGGAGAAGACTTCATAAGTTAAATATACTTAGTGTACTCAGGAGAAGACTTCATAAGTTAAATATACTTAGCGTACTCAGGAGAAGACTTCATAAGTTAAATATACTTAGTGTACTCAGGAGAAGACTTCATAAGTTAAATATACTTAGCATACTCAGGAGAAGACTTCATAAGTTAAATATACTTAGTGTACTCAGGAGAAGACTTCATAAGTTTGTTTGTTTGTTTGATAGTGTTTAATGCCATTTTCAACAATATTTCAGTTATTATAGTGGCGGTCAATTTTATTGGTGAAGGAAACTGGAGGACCCGGAGAAAACCACCGACCTGCACAACTCTCTTTATCACATAGTGCTGTACACCTCGCCCTGATCGAGATTTGAACTCACAACATCAATTGGTGATAGGCACTGATTGCATATGTAGTTAAAAATCCAACGATCATACGATCACGGCCACAACAGCCCCTTTTCATAAGTTTGTATTATCCCTTTTTGCACATTTGAGCAAATAAAATTTGTTTAAAGTAAACTTAGCATACCAACTGTAGCTCAGAATATTCTCACTACACTAATTAAAATCATGATTGAAAATATTACTGATACGAAAATTGTAAGATTTTTGTATTTTATCACTGAGAAGTACATCTATTTAAAATGTTAATGTTGCTGTTTCACCATGCAATTAATTCATCCATTTTTTAATATCTTTATAATAAAAAAAAAGTTACTTTGGAAATTAGAATCAACAGGGTACTCCGGTTTACTCCACCAATATAACTGACCTCCACGATATTTGGCTTTCGGGCAAGTAGGTGAAAAAAATTAAGGCAAGGACTGTAATAACTAAAATATCGTTGAAACAGAAAGTGGCATTAATCGTTAATCGGCATAACTATAACCCTTAGAATCAACATTTTGATTTCAAACATTTAGACGAACCAGATGTGTGTCAGATCGTGCATATCTAACACCTGCACCTATATAATTATTGTAATCCAGCTTTTAATAAAAAGCTAAATATTTTTACAAAATGTTTTACTAAGCTACTTAATGATAGTGACTTGTCAATATTAAATTATTTTTTAAAAGTGGACCCGGCATTCCTATAATTTTATCTGTCATTAATCTGGGTTTTTGGTCTGTAGGTCAATATTATACACTGGCCCGATACATATAGAATAACGTCAATTTTGAAGGATCGAGACAGACATTATCGCTAATATCTCAGCGAGTTCGAAAGGATGAGCTGGTATATCAGCCTTTGCACTAACCCACTTGCCCAAAGCCCGGGACAAGTAAAACTGGATTCGGACAAGTGAAAACTATGAAAGAACTTGTTTGAATAAATAGACAATTTTTCTATATTTGGCTTTCAGGCATGCAGGTGAAAAAAATTACGGCAAAAACTGGTATATTTGTTATAATGTCTGTGGACGCCTTCAAAACTGATATTGTTTTTATCGGTGACGTCATAATGTGTTTTAGGTCAGATTGACTGATAAACTTGCGCTTGATACTTATAACCTGACCTAATACTTTTGTGGATCAAGGTCAGTTCAGTGATCCAAATTTTATTAGCAGCACACATCAAAGGGAAAATGTCAAAAATATATAAACAATGAAATATATTGAGGTCATGATGTAAATAAAAAACATACCTACCTTTTACTGTGAGTTTATTTTTTTATTGCTATCATCTATTTCCAGTAGCCTTTGAAGTTTGATCTATAAATAAATACATGTACCAGGAGTTATTTTCAATCAATAGAATTTGTCCATATCATTTGACACAATTATTTCAATTTCGTAACTGCTCTATTACACAGAGCTTTCAATATTTTTCAAGTGCACCAGTACTTCACTATTTAGGCAGTATTTTTTCTTAAATTTTGAACTTTTTTCATGAATATCTTATGTAACACTCTTTAAAATTATGGGGTACCAATTACCATTTTAAGTGGGTAAAAGTACCTGGTACAGCCCCTTACTGAAAGGCCTCATTACAAGCACATACTACTAACCCAGATTTTGATTCCATGCAACCCTCCAACTGCCTATCACTGTGAGCTCGAACCCCATTCATGTCGAGGTGTACTCGATGCAACATTATGTGATAAAGTTTGTCAGTGACTTGCGACAGGTCGTGGTTTTCACCGGGTACTCCGGTTTCCCCCATCAATAAAAATGACCGCCACAATATAACTGAAATAACACCATAACCCTAACACTAACCCAGATTTCGATTCCATGTAATCCTCCAACAACTGCATCTGTGGTGTAATGGTTAATCTGCTCGCCTCGAGTGTGGCAGATCGTGGGTTTAAGCCACTGGTCAGATCATGTAGATGATATAAAATAGGTATTTATTGCTTCTCCCTCAAGAACATAGCATTAAGGAGTACGAGCAAGGACTTGTTGGCCTGGAATCAGGATATGTTGGTTGGTTTGGTTTATGGTGTTTAATGCCACTTTCAACAATATTTCAGTTATATCTTGGCAGTCAGTGTTATTGGTGGAGGAAATTGGAGTACACGGAGAACACCACCGACTTGTCACAAGTCACTGAAAGTGGCACTAAAACACCATAATCCTAACACGGCAAAAGTAATTACATGTATATTTCTTCATTTCATTGATAATTATTTTTGTCAATGAAAAATAGAATCTACATAAACATTTTAAATGCATCTATACATCTATCAATTAAACATTAAATTAAAAAGGTGTCATCTACAAAAAACCTTTTTCACAAAATTGATATTCGTTTCTGTGATGTTATGACTATTGAGCAATGGTCACGCTCATGAACTTGTTATATATGGTAGTTGTAAATCCAACTACCATATGATCATGGCCATAACAGCCCCTCACTACTGATTGTGACCCTAAGTCTTTATGATTTACAGGTTCTGAGTTAAATGCTTCAATATTTAAGGGGACATAATTCCTATGATAATATAAAAAAATTCAATTAAAATCTTAAAATACACCTTTTTATACCCAACTTACCATTTTTTTTAAACCATCAATAATAATAGGGTAGGGGCATTTTTGATTGGTCAATCCCTTTAATGCAAACCAAAGAAATTATGGACAACCTCAGAATGGATAAACACAACTTTATATTGCCTGTTGTGCATGTTCCCAAAGATTAACCCTAAGGAACCCTTTGTACCTTTTTCCTAAAAATATAATCATGATGACATGTCTTTGTAAATGGAAAATAAAATAAATATTGAAATTCCTTTAAAACTTTTCTTTGAACTTTTCAAAAGACTTCATTTCAGCTCTAAAATTATTAAAATATCTTTAGTATTTTTAAATCTTAATCTATTGTAACTCATTTAACACAGTTTGAGATGGGGGCGAATTATTTCATTTCTTTGGGTGCTAATAACTTGAGTAATGAATTTAATTTTAATTTTATATAAATATAATCGAAATATACAATGATCATAATATCTGATGTCGTTAAATTTTAATTGACAATAAGATTGACGAACAAATTATAGATTGAAAATCAAACGTAAAGATTTATAATTTAATAATTGACCAACAAATTATCACCCATTTACAAACTGAATAGAAATATACACTTGTAACAGTTTCTGAAAAGGATAGACATTTATTAGTTAAATTTTAATAGATGACGTCTGCCAGCTTCCTCAGAGAAATCTTGAATGAATGATAAAAGAACAATAAAATGTCTGCTGTATTGTCTTCCATTCAGATGTCTATAAAAATATGTCCTAGTAAATGAAAAATATTAGTCACATTGGTTCTTTATAAACATTATATATACAGTTAAACCTGTATTAAGAGGACACCATTGGAACAGAGAACAACTGGCCTTCCAAGACAGGTGACCTCTTAAAAGAGGTTCAATTCATATGAAATGTTCTATGACGGGACAAGAAGTAGGTGACCTTTTAATACAGGTGAAAATCGAAGGACAGACAATACAATGGACAAAGACATAAGAACAAACAATGATCTGCTAAACATTACACAGAAAACTAAAGATTGAGCAACATGAAACCCATAAAGAAATAGAGAGTAAACTCAGGTGCTCTGGAAGGGTAAACAGTACCTGCTCCATATGTGGCAGCCGCCTTGTTAAAGCTTGGTTTATATGGGACTACATTTTATTCAGGGTTACTCTTTGAAAGTTTCAATAAGTGCATAGATTCCCACCAGATAACAGGTGTACTTGATACAACTTTGTCAATGACTTTTGGAGGGTCGGTTGATTTCTCCTGCCACTCCCTCTACCAATAAAACTTACCTCCACGATTTAACTGAAATATTGTTGAAAGTGGTTGATAAACATTTTATTTTCAGTTCATTTCTTCATTGGTTTACACGATTCTTTTTTATCAGTCTCTAAACTGTAACGACATTTAGGAACATCAATTTCAATTATTAAGTCCACACAGGTTCGCAAAAGTGAAAGGTAGTGAATTACAGTGATGAGTGAACTTTTTAAACGGATCGATCTGCATAACATTTGTCAGGTTATATGCAAAAAATAACAGTACCAGAACTATGACATACATATATTGGACTTTACTTAAAATATAGAAAAAAAAAAAAATCTGTCTCAAAACTAACGAAATTTTGGAATATCAATTTCAATTATTAAGTACACACAGGTTCACAAAATTGAAAGGTAATGAATGGAATTTGACCAAACTTGGAATACACTTAGTACTTAGGAGAGTCTGGAACCCTATTGATTTTCAAGGTATTAGGTCAAAGGTCAAGGTCACCGGGTCAAATTTTTACTGCATATCATCCTTGTGAACACTCTAGAATCAACATCCTTCAATGGATTTTGACGAAACTTGGTACATACTTAGTCCTTAGGAGTCTGGAACCCTATTGATTTTCAAGGTCATAGGTCAAAGGTCAATGCCACCGGGTCAAATTTTTACCATGTAACATCCTTGTGAACACTCTAGAATCAACATCCTTCAATGGATTTTGACCAAACTTGGTACATACTTAGTCCTTAGGTGAATCTGAAACCCTATTGATTTTTAAGGTCATAGGTCAAAGGTCAAGGGGTAAAATTTTTACCGCACAACATCCTTGTGAACACTCTAGAATCAACATCCTCAAATGGATTTTGACCAAACTTGGTACATACTTAGTCCTTAAGAGAATCGGAAACCCTATTGATTTTCAAGGTCATAGGTCAAAGGTCAAGGTCACCGGGTCAAATTTATAGGCGAGGGAATACGCCACGCTTTGCATTGCTCTTTTTTAATATAGAAATTCATTTTTTTTATATTTGTATCTATCTCAAAGCTAATGACATTTTGGAATATCAATTATTTAGTACACACAGGTTCGCAAAAGTGAAAGGTAGTGAACTACAATGATGAGGGACTTTGAAACCAGTCGATATGCATAACATTTGTTAGCTCATATGTAAAAAAATAACGGTATCAGAACAATGACAAAACGGAAAAGAAATTATCTGTAACAACAATCGCAAAAAATGACCAAAATCCCTAAATATACTACTATACCAAGCGTAACAGCATATATATATATATATATATATATAGGGATTTTGTCATTTTGGGCGTTGAATGTTATCGGCCCCTGTGATCTGTAACACATTTATTGAACACTGAATGTAGTCAATTTATGAATTATATTGTATATAATATGAGCAATATCTAGTCTAATACCGATCAAATTTAACTTAAATTGATCTTCGACTCGAGCTAAATGTGAAAAAGTTCTTAGTGTGCGGATATCATGCTATCATTTCCCCGATATAATGTGAAAACAAGTGAACTTCATACCAGTATTCATTTGTAGACCGTGATTAACAAACATTTTACCTTCTTATAAATATTTATAAAACTGATTGCAATTTGTAAAAGAGTGATATTTCTTATTAAAGCTATTATTTGACCAGTTTGATGCATTCATGACAAATTAAATAGAAAAGAAATACCAGCCCACCTGACACCTATAATTAAAATACTATTAATGGCTCCGTACTCTTTCTTTGTACTTTATACTTTCTTTCTTTAACAACTTTTTGATGTTTGGTTTCATTTTCAGCTTAAATCGTTCAATTTCAATCCCAGGTGATTGGGAACATGGGTACTGTTACGAAAGCTGAAAAATATTATACCATTTCTAAAATTGAGCCAGACTTCAAACGATTGACAGAAGAATTGTTTACATGTTCAGATCTCTATTGTATTACCTCCCATTTCTTATCGTAAACAGATGAAAATGTAATAAGGACAACCAATAAAAGATATTAGTTTCCTGTTTAACAACCAAACTGACAAAATTAGTACTACCTCCAAAAAGTATTCAGGTTTTGTGAAAAAATCAGTTTCAAAAAGGTTGGTTTTTTTTAAGGACAACCAACAAAAGATATCAGTTTCCTGTTAAACAACTGAACTGACAAGAAGAGTTCGAAGATACCAAAAGGGTAATCAGAATCCGTATATCGAAGAAGAACAGACAACACAATGACCAAAAGAAAAAGGACAAAAGGACAAACAACGATCTACAAAACATTACACAAAAAACATTAATAGGGTTTTGAAACAACTTTTTGTACTGTTTTTAGCATCATTTACTACAAAAATGAGTCTTTTTTATTTAATCTTTGAAGATGACAAAATGCTCACCTGATAAGCTGCAGACTTTTCAAATTGTGGAACAGGATTGAAGAAACAACTAGCTAACTATTTAATAAGCATGGCCTAATATGTTATTAGATCATATATCTTAATCAAAGTCCCAATTTGTGTCAAAATTAGAATTTTGTTATTTTCATTCTTTTTCACAATTTATTTACAAAGGCTGTATTAACTAGTATTACTGTGAGCACTGCTCACTAAAATATACCCCCCACTCCCCACATCTGTCCAACCTATTTCCATAACCAAAACATTACCGATTGTTCCGACCAAAAATGAAAGCAACCCTCCTCTCTTCACCAGTAAGCTGCTGATAAAATTTCAAAACATTCTGAGAAACAATACTCAAGTTATCATACGACATAGGGTAAAAATCCTATTTTCCGTCATATCAAGTCCAATAACTCTGGAATGGCAAAAGTGAAAATCGTCAAAAATGAAAGGGATCCTCCTCTCTTCACCGGTAAGCTGCTGATAAAATTTCAAAACATTCTGAGACACACTACTCAAGTTATCATACGACATAGGGTAAAAATCCTATTTTCCGTCATATCAAGTCCAATAACTCTGGAACGGCAAAAGTGAAAACCGTCAAAAAAGAAAGGGATCCTCCTCTCTCCACCAGTAAACAGCTGATAAAATTTTAAAAGATTCTAAGAAACACAACTCAAGTTATCGTACGACATAGGATTTGTCTACAGACGGATGGACGGACAGACAGACGGACATGGTGAAACCAGTATACCCCCCTACAACTTTGTTGTGGGGGGTATAATTAATAGATTTTCAGCTTAACCCCTCTTTTATTTCTTTTTTTTATTGGTATATTCTTAATCCTTTCCTCCTTCAGTCATCAAGAATCAAACTCTGTGACCTGCTTCAAAGTGGGAGATCTCACTCTATTATACTGGAGAGCTTGCATCAAGACATTTATCACATATTGAAGAACAAAATATCAACAATAACAGTAAGAAATCTATGTTCCTAAGAAATCTTGTGGCTGTAAAATGTAAGGCCTAAATTAAAATATTGTTTGTTTGCCGTCAGCCGACCGACCCCAAAAAAATCTGCGCGACTCGAAAGATTTTATTGCCGTTTAAAAAAATATATATATTTCCGAAATTTTCGTTCCATTCCATGTTTTATTAAAGTTCCAGTTTCCGGTATATTCAGAATTCTCGTAGTCTTTCGTTCAGAAAAATAAAATAATATACCTACCTACCCACACAAAAAAATCTTGAGTCGGAGAATGGCAAACAAACAATTTTTTAATTTAGGCCTAAACTAGAGGCTCTTTTGAGTGTTTCAATCACCTGGTTAATCAATACAAAGATTGTGGCATCTTGGGGCCTCTTGCTTCTATATTGGATTTCCGATCGCAAAAATACTTTTTAGAGGGAAATCCAATGAAGATTCATACCAAATTTCGTCTAAATTGGAACAGCGGTTTCAGAGAGGAAGATTGAAATGTAAAATTTTATGGATGACGAAGTCAGACGACCATAGACACAGTGATCACATGACCTTTTTGGTAAGGTGGGCTAAAAATACACTTTTTACTTATTCCATTGTCCATTTCATAAAAAAAAAGTTATCAATATCTGTACAACTACAAGAAAAGGTGGGGTGTGTGTAGGGGATATGTAATCCCTTGTCATCAACCATGTTCCGCCACTTATGTATGTTCTTAATCAAAATAGATAACATATTTGTCATACCTACATACTTTTTTTTAATGAAAGGTCCTTTACAAAAATAAAAAGTGGGAAGTGAATTCTCAAGTAAAACTGAAATATTGTTGAAAGTGGCATTAAATACCATAACCCCCTCAAGCACAAAATGTTAACGTTTCAAAGTCTAGCCTCTTTATCTCTTTTGATATTTTTTTTAAAGTATCTCGTTGATCTTGGTGGAATTGTTGACCAACACTACTTAAAATTTCGCTTCATAATTTTAAAGTATCTTATGTACAAGGACTTAATTGACTCTGTGTATTCATATATAACGACACGAGCACTCTCGGAACAGCTTGAACTGAAGCTATGGAGCTCCTCATCATCAAAAGAATTATCTAGTGGGTATTGTCCATAGTATAATATTAACAATAGCTTGTATACCATCTATAATAGTGCCCACACAGAGATTACATCTGCAGGATTAACAAAGGACATGGTAGTCTAATTAAGGTATCATATGTACGACAGTCATTCAATAATAAAATTACTCCATATTGTATAAAGATACTCTTTATCCTTTCTCCATTTCAGGGGAATTAATACTCCTTAATGGCGTAAATAAAACCTGTTTTAACGACCCTCGTGATTATTAACAAAACTTTTTAACCTTAAGCCAGTAATAATTTTACCCATAAATGAACATGTTTAGAAATAAACATTTCTCCATATCTCGAGATCAAACATGTTAAATTTCAATTAAGCGGTTTTTATTATCGTAGAATTAAAAGATTGATGGAACAAGCATTTTCCAAATGTAGTAGAAACGTAAATACCCATTGATTTATTGTTGTTTTACACATTTCGGTGTAAAAATCGCTGATTTATGTGAACTAGATTTGTGATGAAGCAAGAATTTTACTATCACACGCATATAAAATTAGAGAAAAATGAAAATGGGCTTAAAACTGCTTTCGTTGAACTAGAATTAGAAATACTAAAATGAAGGTGTAGAAATCGCTGATTTAAATGAACTGGATTTGTAGTGAAGCAAGAAATTTAACTATCACATGAAAATAAAATTAAAGAAAAAACGAAAATGGGCTTAAAACAGCTTTCGCAGAGCAAGAATTAGAAACACTAAAACGAAGGATCGTAAATTTACGCATCTTCACCATAAATTGAGAATTTATTTTCTGTGCCGTAAAATTTATAAGTGCGTGTAAACCTGTTGACATGATACTTCATGGTTTTGATGGGAATTACAACATTATTAGAAAAAAATTGTTTAAAGATACTTAAGGGGTAAATAGAAGCTGTAAACTGATGAAGGACAGAAAATTATTTCTGTCAAACTGAATTAAAGAATCGTTATGATATGACTGGTGATGGTAACAAGAGCTCAACCCAGAGCCCCATTGTGTTCCAAGGTGGCAAATGGGGGGGGGGGGGGGGAGGATATTTGTCAAATTATAATACACAAAGACTGACAATAGACTAAAGTGGGTGATAATGTCATGCTCCCAGCATAATAACTGCCTCTTTTGTAGATTTCTTGAAAAAATAAAGAGTAGATGCATTGCAGCCACTAAAAACAAAGCTAGGTCTTTCATCCCCATCATACTCTTCCATTGGCAGTCAAAGTGTTCAGATAATGCCACGCTCACAGCACAATAAAGACCTCTTTTGTAGATTTGGAAAAAAAAGAGTAGATGCATTGCAGCCACTACAATAAAAGCTTAATCTTTACATCCCTATCCAACTCTCCATATTTTTCCATTAGCAGTCAAAAACCGTTGACCTGGTTATATATTCTTAATTAATCAAACGTTGGTGAAAACTGAAGGGGCAATCAAGAATTGAAAATCCAGATACTGGGTACATTGGGTACATGAGACACAAGACGAAGATAAACAAAACACAAAAGTACAACACAACACAGAAAACTCAAAAGATGAGCGACACGAAAATCCAGCAGTGAATCCAGGTACATATCTATAGTCAAGTCTGATAAAAGTCTTGTCGATGATAAAGGAAAGAAAACATCTACGTAACTAGAGGCTCCCAGGAGCCTGTAATCGCTCACCTGGTTTTCAATTTGACATCTAAAGTTGATAGAAAATGGGGGTGTTACACATAATTTTGAAAGTGGGCCATCCAAAGATCATTTTAACTCAAATTTCTGAGCAAAAGATTTTGATGTGATTTTTATCTCATAATATTCCTAAACGGAATAAACTGGCTGAAAAAATCTCACAGAAAAACCCAGAATATATGTTAAACTACTCCTTGCCATGTAGCTGCAGTTAAAATTTGAGCTCATTTTGACTTATACTAAAGCAGCAATGGACAATTGAAGAAATTTCTGTTTTTAGTAACAGCAGCCATCTTGAATGGAGGGTGGGGCTGTCGGACACAATTTTGAAAGGGTCCCACCCAGGGACCATCCCTGCCAGGTTTGGTTTAATTTGGTTCAGCGGTTTTAGAGGAGAAGATTTAAATGTGATCTTTTATCAAAATATGCCTAATTTGCATAATCGGCATAGATCAGCTGAAAGAAAAATTTCACAGAAAAACCCGGAATATATGTTAAACTACTCCTTGTCATGTAGCTGCAGTTAAAATTTGATCTCATTTTGAATTATACTAAAGCAGTAATGGACAATTGAAGAAAATTCTATTTTTAGTAACAGCAGCCATCTTGAATGGAGGGCGGGGCCATCCAAGGACCATTCCACCAAAGTTTGGTTCAAATTGGCCCAGTGGCTTCAGAGGAGTTAATTAAAATGTGAAAAGTTAACGGACGGACGACGGACGCTCAGTAGTGACAATAGCTCACATGACCCAAAGGGTCCGGTGAGCTAAAAAGGAAAATGATCCACTGTTATCTGAGATATGGATATTTCGTAACGGTCAACGAGATAGTGATAACGCCTAAACGACCGTAAAATTTTGTAGCAATGATGTAAGATATTGTGGAAGTTCTGTTCATCGTGAATATGCATGAACTATTTGTCACATGACTTGTTACAACTATTTACCATCCATAAAAATCCTAATTATTCGTCTTAAGTGAGTGAGTGAGTGATTGTTGCTTAATGCCAATCCAGCAATTTTTCAGCTTTATCTTGGCGAGAACAAGTTATTTTGAATTAGGTGATGTTGAGGTCCGTTTTGTACTAGACCAACATGATTAGTTGGAATTTTATTACTCGCTTCGAATAGAAAATTTAAATTTAATAGTTAAGGATTGTGCTATAATATCAAAGTTAATGTCAGTTTAATGAGCTGATAATGAGTAAACCATCTTCACGAAACCATCAAGTTTTTTTTTTTGCTTGGAGTGGCATTTGAAAGAATTTTGATTAAAGATGGAAGTCGTTTTATTTTTTAAATTATTTTACAGGTCCAAACATATTACATTCATGCGGTCAACAATGAAGACGTTTGAATCATGAAATTTGATTGGTTAACGAGAATATATTAATCATGTAAATCTAAATAATACCATTGTGAGTTCTGTTCTCACATACATGTAGTATTTCAATCTATGTAAGTTTGTTTCATATAATCGCATAATCAAACTTGCTACAACCGTCACGGTCACGTTCTCAACAAATGTAGGTCAGGGTTCTATGAAACATACCCATATGTCAGGAATGAGGTCTATGGAGTTTAATGCCACTTTCAACAATATTTCAGCTATATCGTGGCAGGAATGAAGGCTATATGACCAATAAATATACAATATACTTACACTGTCGAAAAATATATAATTTATTTTTATGAGAATGAGCTTTAGAAACAGGTAGAAAAGACATTCATTTGGCGAGCTTTTCTAGCCTGTTTCGCAGCGAGTGCAAATTAATTTGATATCTAACGACAATGTACATATATTGTGTTTATCCTGCAACATCGAAAAGTCCAAAACAACTGAAAAATTGTCTGAAAATATCTTAAACAATCGTCGTTCTCATCGTTTTCATTGGCGTCATCTTTGACATCACTGCTTGTATTGTTACCGTTTCTTTCTGTCGCTCTACACAAAACAGGTACCAGAAATACTTAGGTCCATGGCTAAATAACACTTAGGTTTATTTGACCCCCTTTATTAGTACTCAAAATCACACAGGATAAAACAAAGTGTACAGAAGTGAAATTTGTTTCCTCATTTGCATCAAAATTATTGTTTGTAAATTATCTCACCAAGTGCATTCTCTTTTCCAGCGTGACATCACATTATGTAACTGACTAAGCAAAGATTTGCATCAATTTGTAATATGAAGAAAATGTATGGAGGTGAAGCCACGCAAAATCCTCTGGATTCTACATATGCTGTAATGTTAATGAATTATTTGATATAAAATCCTCGGGATTCTACATATACTGAAATGTTAATTATTTTATTTGATATCTACCAACAGAAGTTAAATATAGAAATAAAATTCACCTCTGGTCCTTGTTGACACTAAATCAGATCTATATTTTGATTTTCTTAAAATTATAAACGATAGGTTTATCTTAAATTATGAAAATATGTGATTCAAATTTTCCATTGGAATAGAGGTAAAATCCAGAGGATACCTGTTGACTTCACCTCTTTCCATTATGAAATGCCAGCCTGTTGTCCAGAAAAGAGAATACAGAAAGCTTAGCCTGCAGACATCTCAAATTACTTAACCAGAAAGCCATTGCAGCATTAGAAAATGCTATCTATCTTTTTGAAAAAGACGGCAAGAAATTGTTACGTATAACTTTATTTTGGCTTAAATATGACCAGGGTAACCAAACGTCTGCACAATTACTATAACAAAAATTAAAAACATTACTGAATCAAAGCAACCTTACAATTTTCTTAATTTCAAGGATTTCTTTATAAGTAAAGTGACACGATTACAAGGCCACCCCTTCTGTAATGGTTTGGTTTATGGTGTTTAACGCCACTTTCAACAATATTTCAGCTATATCACGGTGGTCAGTTTTATTGGTGGAGGAAATCGGAGTATCCTAAGAAAACCACTGACCTGTTGCAAGTCATTGACAAACTTTATCACATGATGTTGTATCAGGTATATCTCGCCATGAACAGGGTTCAAACTCACACCCCCCCCCCCCTTCCCCTCTGTAATGAAATAGTGGCCTCTCTTGAGGGGAACAATTTACTAGCATTTTACTATCTGAGTACATCTGAAATATGGCCTGATAAGAAAGGTGGCCTTTAGTGACAGAGGCTTTATAAGAGGGGTGGTCTTTAGTGGCAGAGGCTTTATAAGAGGGGTGGCCTTTAGTGGCCGAGGCTTTATAAGAGGGGTGGCCTTTAGTGGCAGAGGCTTTATAAGAGGGGTGGTCTTTAGTGGCAGAGGCTTTATAAGGCTTTTGAAGACACTTAAGGGGTAATCAGGAGCCGTAATCTGGGTTAGGACAGACAACTCTTGAAGACACTTAAGGGATAATCAGCAGCCATAATCTGGGTTAGGACAGACAACTCTTGAAGACACTTAAGGGATAATCGGCAGCCATAATCCGGGTTAGGACAGACAACTCTTGAAGACACTTAAGGGTAATCAGCAGCCATAATCTGGGTTAGGACAGACAACTCTTGAAGACACTTAAGGGGTAATCAGCAGCCATAATCTGGTTTAGGACAGACAACTCTTGAAGACACTTAAGGGGTAATCAGCAGCCATAATCTGGGTTAGGACAGACAACTCTTGAAGACACTTAAGGGGTAATCAGCAGCCATAATCTGGTTTAGGACAGACAACTCTTGAAGACACTTAAGGGGTAATCAGCAGCCATAAT
This sequence comes from Bathymodiolus brooksi, assembly GCA_963680875.1. Taxonomy (NCBI): domain Eukaryota; kingdom Metazoa; phylum Mollusca; class Bivalvia; order Mytilida; family Modiolidae; genus Bathymodiolus; species Bathymodiolus brooksi. The sequence continues at coordinate 31,745,778 of OY804584.1, forward strand.
CTGGTTTAGGACAGACAACTCTTGAAGACACTTAAGGGGTAATCAGCAGCCGTAATCCGGGTTAGGACAGACAACTCTTGAAGACACTTAAGGGGTAATCAGCAGCCATAATCTGAGTTAGGACAGACAACTCTTGAAGACACTTAAGGGGTAATCAGCAGCCATAATCTGGTTTAGGAGAGACAACTGTTGAAGACACTTAAGGGGTAATCAGCAACCATAATCTGGTTTAGGACAGACAACTCTTGAAGACACTTAAGGGGTAATCAGGAGCCGTAATCTGGGTTAGGATAGACAACTCTTGAAGACACTTAAGGGGTAATCAGCAGCCGTAATCCGGGTTAGGACAGACAACTCTTGAAGACACTTAAGGGGTAATCAGCAGCCATAATCTGGGTTAGGACAGACAACTCTTGAAGACACTTAAGGGGTAATCAGCAGCCATAATCTGGTTTAGGACAGACAACTCTTGAAGACACTTAAGGGGTAATCAGCAGCCATAATCTGGGTTAGGACAGACAACTCTTGAAGACACTTAAGGGGTAATCAGGAGCCATAATCTGGTTTAGGACAGACAACTCTTGAAGACACTTAAGGGGTAATCAGCAGCCATAATCTGGGTTAGGACAGACAACTCTTGAAGACACTTAAGGGGTAATCAGCAGCCGTAATCCGGGTTAGGACAGACAACTCTTGAAGACACTTAAGGGGTAATCAGCAGCCATAATCTGGTTTAGGACAGACAACTCTTGAAGACACTTAAGGGGTAATCAGCAGCCGTAATCCAGGTTAGGACAGACAACTCTTGAAATTCATTCATTATACCAGCACTCTATCAAATTTTCAGTACAAATGCATAATTCTTCCAAAAACAAACAATAAATTTCTGTAACTATTTAAAGTAATGTTCTATATGTATAAAGGAACAGTGGATTATTGAATACACAGATCCCACTAAATATAAAGCAAGGTATACTTTGTACAAGCTGTCATTAGTTCTGATTGTTTATCCTGTTCTCTCGGTCAATATTTGTGAAGAAAATTTGTTAATCTCGTTACATTGTGTCTGCATATTAAAATATTTAAACACTGTAAATGTTGCTTTTTTTGCTTAATTATGATCTTTAAGAGGTTGTATGAATGGTTAAATATTTGAATTAAATAAATATATTAAATAAATGCTTTATTCTATGTCGGGTTTTAATATAGTAAACAAGGTTAAGGTATATATAATATATCCATTATGAGTATATGAAAATATACCTACTGGCAACATTTGCATAACAGCCTTGGGAAAAAATTTCAAATCTTACTTCTTTTGTAAACATATCATAAGCATGTAGCCATGTACCGGTATGTTGTGATGCTGCCAGTTCCTTACAAATACTGTATGCTTAAATATTGAATGAAATTTTTATCAGTAAGTATTTTAAAATTTCATCTATTTTTAAATCTTGAATGAAATTTTATTATAAATTTTTAATTTGAAATTTCATCTATCTTTAAATTTCAAAAAATGGCAGCCGAGTTCCAATCAGATATCCTACAAAGGAAAAAAAGATTCTTGTTTTAGTTCAATCTTACAAGGAAATGAAATGAATGACGAGGAATGCATGTCGTGATTGTCTCAATAGTGGCCTTAGTCTGTACTTTTTTTAGCAATACGTGCAGCTACTTTTTCGGTTTTTTTTTTATACATCATGACAAATCAAGCGTCTTTACGCATGTTTTCAAGACTGTACCAGTTATATCAATTAATGGCTAAACTTCAATAATATCCTTAAAAATACCAAAATGATTGATTTATTTTTCAATAATAGTTGTAGATACAAATTAAATACAATGTCTTCACTTTATTAAATCCTGATTTTCTTAAATAAGTTAAATTTGTCATAAAGAAATCTTTAAAAGATAATGGCTTGTGTCAGTTTTTAAATTTAGTAATTTCATCTCTCATGGAAGATTATACAATTATTGACTTTGGAATAGGTTGCTATCTGGATTTATCAACCTGAAAAAATGTAATATTCACTGAGCTGCAGTCAATGATTGTTTCATTTCATGAAAATGTTTTATTTTTATCTACTAACAACTTGATCGTCATTTTGAGCATTTGTTTATGATTCAGCCGAACAAAAAATGTTAAACGCAATCTCATTGGTTATTGAACAACGAAAGAACAAATTTGATAGGATAGCAAAAGTCTGGGTTTTCCCCCCCCATCTATTTCTATGTCTTGCGAGGGTGATATCACTTTCCGGACACTTGCCAGGATCTATTTTTAGCCGAGAGGGTGATATCACAAGTACTCAAAACCACTTAATCAGTTTTAAGCCAATCATATGCAAGATAAATTAGTCATGTAATAAATACTCTTAACATATGAACTTACGGCACAAGAGGTGACATTACTTTCCAATAAAAATTTAACATCAACATTTTTTTTCATATTTCTCACAGACCATTAATTTCTTTGAATGAATTACTGATATTCAATCTATTAGAATTTGAATTTGAATTTGAATTTTGGTGTTTTATGCCACTTTCAGCAATATTTCAGCTATATCATGGAGACCAGTTTTAGTGGTGGAAGAAGCCAGAGTATCTGGAAAGAACCACCAACCGTGGGCAAGCAACTGGTAAACTTTATCACTTGCAGCTGCTAGTCAAGTTTAACTGTATTAATTGTTATTATCTTTTAATCAACAAAGTAAATGGGTAAAAAACTTGTCTAATGCAATTATTATATAACACATCTTTTCATTTGCTAATGTTTGCCATCCAATCCACAACTGACACTGACATGTTGGAACTATGGGTTCTAGTGTGAATGAACAGCCATATTGAATCTTTGTATTTATATAACAGTGACTGACCTTTTACTATACCCCCTCGAAACAGTGCAATAAAAAGATAAATATTATTTTTGCTCTTCATTAAAATATATGCTGTGTTGATATTTTTTGTAATTCCTTCACAGACAGAAAGCTTAAAATTACAAGTCTAATATTATCATGTCTTAAGTAATGAAAATAAAATTGAAAGTTATCAAAATATTTGCTATGGTAATAAGATAGAAAAAAATATTTAAGTATTTATCCTTAATTAATGCAGGGAATATTAATTATAAAACAAGCTCCCTGATATCTGCTAATTCGTTTATTTTCATTGTGAATTTGCTCAAAATTTAATTTCCTTATGATAAAAACAAACACCTGTCTTGATAATGCTTAACACATGTTTAATAACAAAACACATGTTTAATAACCAAATATGTGTTTAATAACAAAACACATGTTTGCAATCAACATCTAGATTTATGAATTCCTGTTTCTTTAATTAAAAGTTACAGAAAACTTAATTTATTAACTGTAGGTAATTACATAATTTATTTAATAGTAAATATTTCATCATTTTAAAAGTTCAAATTCACGTGTTTTAAGTACATTATAAGAGCAAAGATATAAAGACATTTAAAGTTTTCTTTTTTTCATTTTTTTTTCATAATGCATTTAATTTAACTTCTGTTAATATTAGGCAAGATGCTCCTTAAAATAGAAAACATATCCGAAAATTAGAACATAATTGTGTCCTTTCGTTAAATTGTGACCCTTTTTATCCAGTGTTTCAGCTAGACTTTTAAATCTTCAGGACAGTTGTCAATTTTATCAAAATGTCTTCAGGACATTCTTTAATGATTCAACTAGTTTTTATAAAGTTCTTCAGGACAATTTGAGAAATAGGTGGGCAAATATATATCTTTATTCTCATAAAGCCACAATATCATCAAAATAACAACAACTACTTACAATATAGTCAAACATGCCCATGCAGTCACCTCTATTAAGCAGTCACCTGCATTGAAAGGTCACCTTTTTCTTGTCCTGTCATAGAAAATTTCACATGAATTGAACCTCTTTTAAGAGGTCACCTGTCTTATAAGGCCACTTTTTCTTTGTCCCAAAGGTAACCTCTTAATACAGGTTTGACTGTATATATAAGCTAAGGAGAGAGGTTACAAAGGAATAAGAGCCTGGGGGACAAACACCAGTGAGACCGGTGCCTAGCTGAATCACTGTTATCTGTTAAAATTAAAAATGTACATATCAAATTGGAATCAAATAATGACCCCCCCTCCCACCTCCCCGATGTAGAGTCCTTGACAGAATAAAGTACAGTACACAATGACATAATTACAGTTTCTTCTTCGGTCACTAATTTATATGAAATAGTTTCTTGGTGTACAATAAACAGGACAATATGACATAATATAGTCCCCCCCCCTTTATGAAATACAAAAATGTAGACGTCCTTGACGGAATAAAGTTCAGGACACAATGACATAGTGATAGTCTGGACATCATTTTATATAAAATAGTGTCCAGGTAGACACAATTTCATAGTACATTATTATACCTTACATACAATAAGACACGACAATATCACGTCTATTAAATTTAAAATAAATGAAAATAATTAAATGTCTTTTTTTCCCTTTTACTCAATATAAATCAATTTTTCAAAAATTCAACGAGTAAAAATAATTAACTTGATATTTCACTAGAGATGAAATTTCATCTCAGATTACATAATTTTCAATACACCATAGACAATCAGAGACATTTAATCTCACATCAAAGGGCCTACGACAATTACCAATTACCACTTTGACTATATATTAAATTAAGTAACCACATCACAATTAAATATATGTCGCAATTTCATTAAGTACAACTAATTACAAAATCAATGTAAAAGATGCACTTAACAAGTGAAATGTTTTAACAACTTACATAACGTTTGAAATGAAATCAATTAATAAATAAGTCCACTTTCTAAAGCTCTAGCTTGTTTTAACGTAAATCCAACGAAAATTACATAATTTTACTATTAACTGTAACGGAAATCTACAACAACTGTCACACGTAAGTTTCTTGATATTTCAAAACTAAAACTCTATCAAAATGTCAACAGCTTGGATTGTGTCATCATTTAAAGTCCCGGGTATATATTATCGATATGCCAAATAAAGGGAGATCACTGGAGCATAAAATGTAATACTTGACTCCCCTCACAGCAGGTTGAGCTCTTTATATAAAGATATAACTGTTAAAACGTTTTTGAGACGATGTCCATTATTTAGCAGTGTTCAGTCATTTAAACACGAACAAAAAAAATCTGACATGAATTTCTGCCGATAATCTCTAACATGAAAACATTAAAACTAATCTACCCTACTTTTATATCTAATCCATAATGAGTAATGAGTTTTACCCATTTAATGAAAGAATAGGTCTTTGTCGTAACAGAGCGTGGAGTACTCTTTCTTTAGAGGGGGTTTATCCATTATCCATATTGACTGGAGTTTTTTAAATAATAAAAGTTAATGGGATTTTAACACTTGATTATGTAACAGTATAATCAAAGGCACATTCAATGGAGAAAAATAAACTCATAACACTTTGTTAATGAAAATCACACATAAATTTTACTTTATAGGTATTTTTCTGATAATTTCTATTCAAAATTTAATACCTTTTAAAATTTTAAATTAGAATGTCAACATGCTGGTTCAATAGAAACAAAAATATTTACAAACACGCAAATTTAAATAAACAGGAAATTATATTTGTGACAATAGATTGAATGGACCCCTTTTTAAAACTGTTAAAAATATATTTAATTTATAAATGGAGCATTTAGAGGGGTGCTAAAATTAACAAGAATGAATTTGGTTAAATATACTTACCAGAAATTACTATTAATAATATTAATTTAGAATATGTTTCATGTAATAACAATTGAAAAAATAATAAAAATAAATAAATGTATGATGGATTGTGGCAAGTATATATAAATTCATATAAAATCTCTTCTTGAGATTCAAAAATATACATTTGATTATTTATCTATGTATAAAAATTAGTACTACTTTAATCTACAAGATTTATGTTAAAAAATAATTCTTATGGCAGTTTTTTTTTGTGTTTTCCCATTTATCCAACTTTTGAAAATCAGGTATTCTCATTTATCCAACTATATTATTTATTTAATATCAATTAGGTGTCAATTTGACCAAAATACCTGATAATTTGTTCCAGTATATGCATATGTATAAGTTTTGAATAAACGAAAAGGGGGAAAAATTTATAATTTATATGCAAATAAATGTGAAATTTTGAAAACTTCTTCTATAATGATGGTTATTGAATCAATTTTGAATTTTAAAAGTAGTTTTAAATGAAAAATTAAAAGCTAAAACAACAAATATATTTCTGTTACAATATTGTTTTCTCAAGACTCAAGAATAAAAAAAATTGCTTATGGCAGTTTTTTTCCTTCTATAATGCTGGCTATTGAATCAATTTCTAATTTTAAAAGTAGCTTGAAATGAAAAAAAAACCATAATAAATAAAATTATATTTCTGTTAGAATTTTATTTTCACAAGACTTGAGAATAAATAACTAGAGGCTCCCAGGAGCCTGTATAGCTCACCTGGGTATAATAACAACATCAGTCAATAAAACTTGATAACTTCGGAAAAAAAAATTAACAAATGTAGCCTTCGTCATTGCAGACCCCTTCTACAAAAAAATGTGGGCAGGGGTTCCCCTTTTAATATAAGTTATCAAAATTGCTGTAAAAAAACAGATATGCCAATGATTCTCAAAATTTAGCTTTTCCTACTTCACATTTTGTAATAGAGTTGCTTCCCTTTGATTATTTGAGTAACCAAAAGCAGTGAGTCAACAAAAAATGCATTTCAAGAGGAATAACTCTTCACAGTTGTTGCACATTTTTAACTGTGGGAAATTTTTTGTAGATCTTGACATGCTGAACATTTTTGCAGTTTAAACTTTCCCTCTATCTCTAATAGTTTTTGAGATATAAGATGATAGTATTAAAATTGAGAACATTTTGATGAAAAAAGGGCAATAACTCCAAAATGGGTATTTGGATTTACTTCAAAATTGCAGGGTAGGAAGATCTTGACATGCTGCAAATTTTTGCAATTTAAACTTAACCTTTATCTCTTATAGTTTTTGAAATATAAGACGAAAAGTATTAATTTTTTTTTATAAATTTGATGAAAAAAGGGCAAGAACTCCAAGATGGGTAATCAGATTTACTTCAAAATTACAGGTAAAAAAAAAAAATTGATCGCAGGGTCGAACCGCCAGACACATTTTTGGAAGAAAACCATCCAATGACTATTTCATCAAAATTTTGTTCTTATTGAGCAAATGGTTTCAGACAAAAAGATTTTTATGGGAATTTCCCATAGGGTCCTATGTTAAATTAAGTTCGGCTGTGGCGGCCATCTTGGTCGGTGTTCTGAAATGACGGACACAATTTTGGAAGAGGACCACCCAAGAATCATTTCAGCAAAGTTTGGTTGAGATTGGCTCAGTAGTTTCAGAGGAGAAGATTTTTTTTAAATTTCATCCACCCTTTTTTCTAATTTGCATAATCGGTCAAAATCGGCAAAAGTTCAAAGTTCATAAAAAATCCCATAATATATGTTAAAAAGCTCATCATTATGCTTATACAGTTCAAATTTGGGCACTTTCTGGTTTAAAATAGAGCAGTTTTGGCCATTTGAAAAAAATTCTATTTTTAGTAATGGCGGCCATCTTGGATACAGGACGGTGCTGACGGACAAAATTTGAAAGGGGACCACCTAAGGATCATCTCAGCAAAGTTTGGTTGAGATTAGCTCAGTAGTTTCAGAGGAGAAGATTTTTTTTTAATTGCATCCCCCCCTTTTTCTAATTTGCATAATCGGTCAAAATCGGTAAAAGTTCAAAGTTCATAAAAAAATCCCGTAATATATGTTAAAAAGCTCATCATTATGCTTATACAGTTCAAATTTGGGCACTTTCTGGCTTAAAATAGAGCAGTTTTGGTCATTTGAAGAAATTTCTATGTTTAGTAATGGCGGCCATCTTGGATACAGGACGGCGCTGACGGACACAATTTTGAAAGGGGACCACCTAAGAATCATCTCAGCAAAGTTTGGTTGAGATTGGCTCAGTAGTTTCAGAGGAGAAGAAATTTTTTTAATTCCATCCCCCCTTTTTACTAATTTGCATAATCGGTCAAAATCGGCAAAAGTTCAAAGTTCATAAAAAATCCCGTAATATATGTTAAAAAGCTCATCATTATGCTTATACAGTTCAAATTTGGGCACTTTCTGGCTTAAAATAGAGCAGTTTTGGCTATTTGAAGAAATTTATATTTTTAGTAATGGCGACCATCTTGGATACAGGACGGCGCTGACGGATACAATTTTGAAAGGGGACCACCTAAGGATCATTTCAGCAAAGTTTGGTTGAGATTGGCTCAGTAGTTTCAGAGGAGAAGATTTTTTTTTAATTTCATCCCCCCTTTTTTCTAATTTGCATAATCGGTCAAAATCGGTAAAAGTTCAAAGTTCATAAAAAATCCCGTAATATATGTTAAAAAGCTCATCATTATGCTTATACAGTTCAAATTTGGGCACTTTCTGGCTTAAAATAGAGCGGTTTTGGCCCTTTGAAGAAATTTCTATTTTTTGTAATGGCGGCCATCTTGGATACAGGACGGCGCTGACGGACACAATTTTGAAAGGGGACCACCTAAGGATCATTTCAGCAAAGTTTGGTTGAGATTGGCTCAGTAGTTTCAGAGGAGAAGAAATTTTTTTAATTCCATCCCCCCTTTTTACTAATTTGCATAATCGGTCAAAATCGGCAAAAGTTCAAAGTTCATAAAAAATCCCGTAATATATGTTAAAAAGCTCATCATTATGCTTATACAGTTCAAATTTGGGCACTTTCTGGCTTAAAATAGAGCAGTTTTGGCTATTTGAAGAAATTTATATTTTTAGTAATGGCGACCATCTTGGATACAGGACGGCGCTGACGGATACAATTTTGAAAGGGGACCACCTAAGGATCATTTCAGCAAAGTTTGGTTGAGATTGGCTCAGTAGTTTCAGAGGAGAAGATTTTTTTTTAATTTCATCCCCCCTTTTTTCTAATTTGCATAATCGGTAAAAATCGGTAAAAGTTCAAAGTTCATAAAAAATCCCGTAATATATGTTAAAAAGCTCATCATTATGCTTATACAGTTCAAATTTGGGCACTTTCTGGCTTAAAATAGAGCGGTTTTGGCCCTTTGAAGAAATTTCTATTTTTTGTAATGGCGGCCATCTTGGATACAGGACGGCGCTGACGGACACAATTTTGAAAGGGGACCACCTAAGGATCATTTCAGCAAAGTTTGGTTGAGATTGGCTCAGTAGTTTCAGAGAAGATTTTTTTTAAATTTCATCCCCCCTTTTTTCTAATTTGCATAATCGGTCAAAATCGGTAAAAGTTCAAAGTTCATAAAAAATCACGTAATATATGTTAAAATGCTCATCATTATGCTTATACAGTTCAAATTTGGGCACTTTCTGGCTTAAAATAGAGCAGTTTTGGCCATTTGAAGAAATTTCTATTTTTAGTAATGGCGGCCATCTTGGATACAGGACGGCGATGACGGACACAAGTTTGAAAGGGGACCACCTAAGAATCATTTCAGCAAAGTTTGGTTGAGATTGGCTCAGTAGTTTCAGAGGAGAAGATTTTTTTTAATTTCATTCCCCCTTTTTTCTAATTTGCATAATCGGTCAAAATCGGTAAAAGTTCAAAGTTCATAAAAAATCCCGTAATATATGTTAAAAAGCTCATCATTATGCTTATACAGTTCAAATTTGGGCACTTTCTGGCTTAAAATAGAGCAGTTTTGGCCATTTGAAGAAATTTCTATTTTTAGTAATGGCGGCCATCTTGGATACAGGACGGCACTGACGGACACAATTTTGAAAGGGGACCACCTAAGGATCATTTCAGCAAAGTTTGGTTGAGATTGGCTCAGTAGTTTCAGAGGAGAAGATTTTTTTTTTATTTCATCCCCCCTTTTTTCTAATTTGCATAATCGGTCAAAATGGGTAATGGGATTTACTTCAAAATTGCAGGGTAGGTAGATCTTGATATGCTGCACATTTTTGCAATAAACTTAACATCTATCTCTAAATAGTTTTTGAAATATAAGACGAAAAGTATTAAAATTAAAAAAAAAATTGATGAAAAAAGGGCAATAACTCCAAGATGGGTAATCAAATTTACTTCAAAATTGCAGGGTAGGTAGATCTTGACATGCTGAACATGTTTGCCGTTTCAACTTACCATCTGTCTCTTATAGTTTTTGAAATAAAGGACGAAAAGTATTAAAATTTTGAAAATTTGATGAAAAAAGGGAAATAACTCCAAAATGAGTAATGGGATTTACTTCAAAATTGCAGGGTGGGTAGATCTTGATATGCCGCACATTTTTGCAATTAAAGTTAACTTTTATCTCTTATAGTTTTTGAAATATAAGACGAAAAGTTTTAAAATTTTACAAATTTGATGAAAAAAGGGCAATAACTCCAAGATGGGTAATCAGATTTACTTCAAAATTGCAGGGTAGGTAGATCTTGATGTGCTGATCATTTTTACCCCATGTCAGATTTTTGATATTACCCAAAACCTGCAATTTTACCATATGTTCTATTTTTAGTAACAGCGGCCATGTTGGTTGGTGCACAGCATCACCGGACACAGTTTTGAAACTAGACACCCTAGTGATGATTCAGACCAAGTTTGGTTTCCATTGGTAGAAGATTTTTGAAAAAGTTTACGATGGACGACGATGACAGACGCCAAGTGATGGCAATAGCTCACCTGACCCAAAATGCTTATGGCAGTTTTTTTCTTCTATAATGCAAAATATTTAAAGAACAATTAACAAAAATTTTATTTTATTTGTAAATGTAATAAAATGCCTTAATTTTGACATTTACAGTAAAAAAAAATATGCAACTACTTATATTCTTAACACAACAAACACAACAAATCATTTTTTTTATTCTAAAAATGCAAAATAAAAATTCAATATATTTATTGAATAATTATTTTTTAATTAAATCCTTATTTTCTAATAACCTTCAAATAAATTAAGACATATTCAACTTTTAATTCTTACAATTAATAATTATAAACAAAAAATTAATTACAGAATTTCTGACTATAATTTTACAAAACTTGTTTACATTTGAAATGGCAGTTTTGTTTTGTTTTAAGTATTAAGAGAATTTTACCAGTTTGGTATTCACTGTCGTCAAAGAGCTCCAGTCGAAAATGTTCTGTCATCTTCCAGTACAAGTCAATTAGGCATGTTTGACAAACAGGCAAGGACAAAAATTAGTATTATGATCATATAGTATTCTTATATCTTGAATCCAGAAGATGTCATTATCGGTCGATTATTTTTGTTTGTTTTTACCTATATGTTTCTGTGGTTAACTCAATAGATTACTCAGATATAGATAAAATGATGGACATAAACAATGAAAAATGCTAATAATGAGATTGGAATCGATCAAATAAAGCTATAAAAAGTAGTCTATATGTGTAATTAAAGTACACAAACCCTTTGTAATGCTTATATACGTGATAGTTGGCACGCCACACCATGAATAGTTTTAGACTTACTACAGTGAAAAACATAATGCTTATTTACGTACATTCGTTCCGGCTCTGTCAGCTACTACTTTCCGGTTAAGTCCCAAAAATTGTGCTTCAGTAGAACCGGTTTTGTCTATGTAAAAAATTGAAAGAATAGCGAAAACAGCTCAATATCACAATTATGTTTCCTTTTTGTAATTTATTTAAGGTTCATTATAACACTTGTCAATGGTATGTTCGACTTGCAAATTGATAAAAAGAAAAAAAAAGAAAAAAATTGTCTTAAATGACTAAAAGTTGTGGAAAAAAAACCCAGCACATAGTCAAAATATTTTACATGTGGATGTTTATCCTGTAAAGAACATGCATGTTGACGATTGACATGACACCTTGTCTTTCATGTGGTGTAGTATTTGTTTGCTTACGAATCCTCAGAATTTTTAAATTCAAACTAATATTTCAATAAAAAATTGGTAATTTTGAAGCCTCAAGAGATGCCCAGAATGCAGAATTTGTCACCATTTACTCCAGACCCACAGCTATGCAATTTGGTCTATGCTAATCTTAATTGGGCCATGCTAAAATAATTCTTTGTGGACCCATTGTCTATGATGCTTCGCTTTTCAGTTTCACACACTGTCCAAATTTCCTTATAAACAAGTCACTTGTTTCAGTGAAAAGGCTTTTATTCATATTCCAGTACATTCCTGCATTAAACAAAACTTCTAGCTGTGGTGGCCATCTTGAATTTCTGATCAGCACAATAAATGTAAAGGGCTATATAAGTAAAATTACAGCAAAGTTTCTATTTAAATATTTCAGTAGTTTCAGAGAATATTTTTTTTTAAAACATTTTATCCAAAGAGTCCTACATTAAAATTCAAATGTAGATATCTCTTCCACCCAGTGGTCAGTGTTTCGACACTGACATGGTTTATTAGATATATTTATTATTGAAATTTACAGTTCCTAAATGTAACAAGATATGATTATAATCTAACGATTATGAAGTCTCCCAAACCAGCCACTGACAACCGGTTTAAAATATAAATCAAAAGCTACCTTTGAAATCGAACAATGTTGAATTTTTGCGGCATTGTGGTGGCCATTTTGAAAATGGAGGCCGGTAGAAATTTTTCAATGTCGGAAATCAACTCGGGACATCATTATCTACCCACATATCAAATTTTGATGATATCGGACAATGTTGAATTTGTGCGGTATTGTGGTGGCCATTTTGAAAATGGCGACCAGTAGAAAATTTTCAATGTCGGAAATAAACTCGGGACATCATTATCTACCCACATATCAAATTTTGATGATACCGGACAATGTTGAATTTTTGCGGCATTGTGGCGACCATTTGGAAAATGGCGACCGGTAGAAATTTTTTGATGTCAGGAACCAATTCGGGACATCATAATCTACCCACATATGAAATGGCATTGATATCGGACAATGTTGAATTTGTACGGTATTGTGGTGGCCATTTTGAAAATGGCGACCGGTAGAAAATATTCAATGTCAGGAATCAATTCGGGACATCATTATCTACCCACATATCAAATTTTGATGATATCGGACAATGTTGAATTTTTGTGGTATTGTGGCGACCATTTTGAAAATGGCGACCGGTAGAAATTTTTCAATGTCGGCAATCAATTCGGGACATCATTATCTATCCACATATCAAATTTTTGTGGTATTGTGGCGACCATTTTGAAAATGGCGACCGGTAGAAATTTTTCAATGTCGGGAATCAATTCGGGACATCATTATCTACCAACATATCAAATTTTGATGATATCGGACAATGTTGAATTTTTGCGGTATTGTGGTGGCCATTTTGAAAATGGCGACCGGTAGAAATTTTTCAATGTCGGGAATCAATTCGGGACATCATTATCTACCCACATATCAAATTTTGATGATATCGGACAATGTTCAATTTTTACCGCCCATATTTTATGCCGTGTTTTGGCAGCCATTTTGAAAATGGCAGACATCTCGAAAATTTTGAACATGCAGAACTGCTCCTCTAATGGTGACCTATCACTATGTCAAATTTTATGTCTCTATCATTATTCATTTAGAAGTTATCAACATTAATGTACGAAATTTCAACTTTCCCATAGGATTCTATAGTAACCCCCACCCCTTTGAACCCCTCAAAATATGACTTTGACCAACTTTATCACAAAGCTGAAAACTTTGGGACCAACTAGAAACATATATCTATAACTCCACCAAGTTTCATGAAATTCTGTCCAGTAGTTCCTGAGATCTGCCGTGGACAAGTTCATGGCCCGCAGAAAGAAAGGAGAAAGAAAATAAGAATAAGAATAATAATAATAAAAATAAAAATAATAATAAGAAACGGAGCAAAAACAATAAGTCTCCCAACTTTGTTTGGGAGACTTAATAAAAATAAAAATAATAATAAGAAACGGAACAAAAACAATAAGTCTCCCAAACTTTGTTTGGGAGACTTAATTATCATTAAATCTAAGTTTCTCAGGCATAGGTGACCTTGGCCGATATCGGCTACTCAGTGCTTGGCTCCCATTGCAAAACTTTTAAATCATTTGCCTTTTCAATCTTTTCACTTTCAGCGTACCTGATGAAGGTTATTACAAAAATGTGTCATGCTCACGAAATTTGATATCTAGGTTTTTCATACTAATCTAGTTCTGTGAGCAAGACATGTTTCTTGAATAAACTTCACCATGCATGTTCAAAAGTCTAAAGACTGGAAAGCCTAATGATTTGTTCATTGGCAAATCATGATGTGCAAATGGTTTAATATTGATTTTGCTATCAAATACATGAATGCGACACAAAAACACTAAAAGACAAAATATTAATTACTTAAGTTACATGTACATATGGATTTTAAACATTTTACAGTACTTGTGTGAAACCGAAATAATGTATTTGGTAGACAAATAATATCATAGCTGAGGAATTAACAGCTTTACTCAGTAAGAAAATATGATGAAATGCATAATGCCATTGGGGTCAATCTAATTAAAATTTGACCTTTAATTGCTCCCTGTTTTGTTATGTCATGCTTTATATAACCAGGAGCAATCAAAGATCAAAATTGATATCGGTATATATAAAAATAAGATTTTTTTTCTTCAGGTATTTCAGTTTTTAGTACCACCTGGTATATATTACCATCAAATTCTATGGGGAGATAACTTCAACTTAAAACAACGATAGGAAGAGGAATACTAAAATACCAGAGGATCTCAAGAGCCTGTAACGTTCATCTGGTAATAAAAAGATTCAATTGGTCCTATGTAAAAACTATGTCCTGCAGTGGTAGTCATCTTGGAATTACGATCAACATAAAAAACACAAAGTTTGTAAAGGACCTTCCAATGATTGATGCACAGTTTAGGTTCAATCAGTGCAATAGCTCCAGAGAAGAATATATTTCTGTATTTTCCCCATATAGTCCTGTGTTAATACTATGACCTGTGGTGGCAGCCATCTTGGATTTCCGATCGGCATAAAAAACAGAAACTTTGTAGAGGACCTTTTAATGATCATTCCTGGGCAGATTGGTTTCAATTATCCAAATGGTTTCAGAGAAGAAACGTTTTGAAACATTTTTCCCATAGGGTCCAATGTTAAACTAAGTCCTGCCGTAGCCGCCATTTTGAATTTCATATCAGAACAAAAAACGTAGAGTTTGTAGAGGACCATTCAATGAACATTCATGTACAGTTTGGCTTTAATCATATTTGTAGTTTCTGAGAAGAAGGCATTTGAAAATGTTCCCATAGGGTCCAATGTTAATCTATGTCCTGCGGTGGCAGCCATCTTGAATTTCCGATCGGCATAAAAAACACACACTTCGTAGAGGACCTTCCAATGATCATTCCTGGGCAGATTGGTTTCAATTATCCAAGTGGTTTCAGAGAAGAAGCGTTTTGAAACATTTTTCCCATAGGGTCCAATGTTAAACTAAGTCTTGCCGTAGCCGCCATTTTGAATTTCATATCGGAACAAAAAACATAAAGTTTGTAGAGGACCATCCAATGAACATTCATGTACAGTTTGGCTTTAATCATATTTGTAGTTTCTGAGAAGAAGGCATTTGAACATTTTCCCATAGGGTCCAATGTTAATCTATGTCCTGCGGTGGTGGCCATCTTGAATTTTCGATCAGCATAAAAAAACAGAAACTTTGTAGAGGACCTTCCAATGATCATTCCTGGGGAATTTGGTTTCAATTGTCCATGTGGTTTCAGAAAAGAAGCGTTTTGAAACAGTTTTCCCATAGGGTCCAATGTTAAACTAAGTCCTGTCGTAGCCGCCATTTTGAATTTCATATCGGACCAAAAAACCTTAAGTTTGTAGAGGACCAACCAATGAACATTCATGTACAGTTTGGCTTTAATCATATTTGTAGTTTCTGAGAAGAAGGCATTTGAACATTTTCCCATAGGGTTCAATGTTAATCTATGTATTGCGGTGGTGACCATCTTGAATTTCCGATCGACATATAAAACAGATACATTGTGGAGGACCTTCCAATGATCATTCCTGGGCAGTTTGGTTTCAATTGTCCAAGTGGTTTCAGAGAAGAAGCGTTTTGAAACAGTTTTCCCATAGGGTCCAATGTTAAACTAAGTCCTGTCGTAGCCGCCATTTTGAATTTCATATCGGACCAAAAAACCTTAAGTTTGTAGAGGACCAACCAATGAACATTCATGTACAGTTTGGCTTTAATCATATTTGTAGTTTCTGAGAAGAAGGCATTTGAACATTTTCCCATAGGGTTCAATGTTAATCTATGTATTGCGGTGGTGACCATCTTGAATTTCCGATCGACATATAAAACAGAAACATTGTAGAGGACCTTCCAATGATCATTCCTGGGCAGTTTGGTTTCAATTGTCCAAGTGGTTTCAGAGAAGAAGCGTTTTGAAACATTTTTCTCATAGGGTCCAATGTTAAACTAAGTCCTGCCGTAGCCGCCATTTTGAATTTCATATCGGAACAAAAAACGTAAAGTTTGTAGAGGACCATCCAATGAACATTCATGTACAGTTTGGCTTTAATCATATTTGTAGTTTCTGAGAAGAAGGCATTTGAACATTTTCCCATAGGGTCCAATGTTAATCTATGTCCTGCGGTGGCAGCCATCTTGGATTTCCGATCGGCATAAAAAACAGAAACTTTGTAGAGGACCTTCCAATGATCATTCCTGGGCAGTTTGGTTTCAATTGTCCAAGTGGTATCAGAGAAGAAGCATTTTGAAACATTTTTCCCATAGGGTCCAATGTTAAACTAAGTCCTGCCGTAGCCGCCATTTTGAATTTCATATCAGAACAAAAAACCTTAAGATTGTAGAGGACCATCCAATAAACATTCATGTAGTTTGGCTTTAATCATATTTGTAGTTTCTGAGAAGAAGGCATTTGAACATTTTCCCATAGGGTCCAATGTTAATCTATGTCCTGCGGTGGCAGCCATCTTGAATTTCCGATCGGCATAAAAAACACACACGTTGTAGAGGACCTTCCAATGATCATTCCTGGGCAGTTTGGTTTCAATTGTCCATGTGGTTTCAGAGAAGAAGCATTTTGAAACATTTTTCCCATAGGGTCCAATGTTAAACTAAGTCCTGCCGTAGCCGCCATTTTGAATTTCATATCAGAACAAAAAACCTTAACATTGTAGAGGACCATCCAATGAACATTCATGTATAGTTTGGCTTTAATCATATTTGTAGTTTCTGAGAAGAAGGCATTTGAACATTTTCCCATAGGGTCCAATGTTAATCTATGTCCTGCGGTGGTGGCCATCTTGGATTTCAGAAACTTGGTAAAGGACATGCCAATGATCATTCACTTACAGTTTGGGTTCAGTCAGTTCATTAGTTTCAGAGAAGAAGATCTTTGAAATTTCAGCCAATCAGAGCATATTATTGGCCCTGGCAGCCATGTTGAATATCCGACTGGAACGAAAAACAGTAACTTTGTAGAGGACCATCCAAGGAACATTCCTGCTAAGTTTGGTTCCAACTGGCCCAGTGGTTTCGGAGAAGAAGCTTGAAATGTGAAAAGTTTACAGACGACAGACGACAGACGACAGATGCCAAGTGATGGCAATAGTTCACCTGGACCTTTGGTCCAGGTGAACTAATAATACAAAATTACAAAAAAATTATAAAACTAAAAGAATTATGCTACAGAAAAAAACCTGCATCAGTGGCATAATGGTTAGCATGCTCGCCTCAAGTGCAGTAGATTGTGGGTTCGAGCCCTGGTTGGGTCAAACTGTTGTTGCAGTGAGCTAGCACTATAAAAATCCAACTCAGCATGTTGGTCTAGAACAAAGCGGACCTCATCATCATCTCATTGAAAATTAACTCGTTCTCGCCATGATATAGCTGAAAAATTACTGAATTGGCGTTAAACAACATTCACTCACTCACTTACAGAATAAAATAAAGGGCTAAGCTTGGCACAGCATGATACGTATACGACCACAGCAAGTCAACAAAGGCTTCCTGCTGCACCAGTCTTATTGTGGTCAAGTTTAATTAAAAAACCACAGCAGATAGAGGAAATCCATAAGAAAACTACACGAAGTCGTTGTCAAAATCAATTCACAGAAGAAAAAAACACATTAAGGTTAGAAAAATATATGAATTGTGTACCGGTATATCTTTAAAGTATGTGAGGGGTCGTAACGGTCATGATAGTATAGTAGTTGGATTTACAACTACATGTGTAATCAGTGCCTATCGCCACTAAAGTTGTGAGTTCCAATACCGCTAATAACGAGGTGACAGTGACCTGCGACAGGTTGGTGGACGTGGTGTACTCCTGTTTCCTCCACCAATATAATTGACCATCATGATATAACTGATATTTTGTTGAAAGCAACTTTAAACACCATAATCCTAATCCAAGTATGTGAAATTTTGGAATTTGGTTCTTGTTAACCACTTTTCAATGAAGAAAGCTCATTTTCTGTATTGACTCATAAGTAACTCATTAAGATGAGCATTTTGAACCAAAAAAGTTTAATTTTTGAAATCCTAAGCTCCCCCTTTTTGGTCACTTTTATTTCCAAAACCGGAAATGGTATGAAAATAATGATACAAATTTTGTTGAAAGGGATTTTCCTAAGAAAGTCATTAAAAAAACTTCGTCAAAACAGATAAACAACAAACTGATTGATTTTATTGATTTTTGGTGCTTAATGCTACTTTCAGCAATATTTCAGCTATATCATGACAACCAGTGGAAGAAGCCGGAGTACCTGGAGAGAACCATCGACCATGGGCAAGCAACTGGTAAACTTTATCACTTGCCGCTGCGAGTCGAGTGCACCCTTTTTTGTAATTTACAAAGCCAGGTGCGAACCCACGTCATATTAGTGATAGGCTTGTATGAGTTGTTAGGTAATCCAACTAGTTAGGTAACCCAACTAGTTGAACTACCTAACTCATTGAGCCACCCGGGCTCTCTAAACAACAAACTCTCCAGGGCTCTCTAAACAACAAACTCTCCAGGGCTCTCTAAACAACAAACTCTCCAGGGCTCTCTAAACAACAAACTCTCCAGGGCTCTCTAAACAACAAACTCTCCAGGGCTCTCTAAACAACAAACTCTCCAGGGCTCTCTAAACAACAAACTCTCCAGGGCTCTCTAAACAACAAACTCTCCAGGGCTCTCTAAACAACAAACTCTCCAGGGCTCTCTAAACAACAAACTCTCCAGGGCTCTCTAAACAACAAACTCTCCAGGGCTCTCTAAACAACAAACTCTCCAGGGCTCTCTAAACAACAAACTCTCCAGGGCTCTCTAAACAACAAACTCTCCAGGGCTCTCTAAACAACAAACTCTCCAGGGCTCTCTAAACAACAAACTCTCCAGGGCTCTCTAAACAACAAACTCTCCAGGGCTCTCTAAACAACAAACTCTCCAGGGCTCTCTAAACAACAAACTCTCCAGGGCTCTCTAAACAACAAACTCTCCAGGGCTCTCTAAACAACAAACTCTCCAGGGCTCTCTAAACAACAAACTCTCCAGGGCTCTCTAAACAACAAACTCTCCAGGGCTCTCTAAACAACAAACTCTCCAGGGCTCTCTAAACAACAAACTCTCCAGGGCTCTCTAAACAACAAACTCTCCAGGGCTCTCTAAACAACAAACTCTCCAGGGCTCTCTAAACAACAAACTCTCCAGGGCTCTCTAAACAACAAACTCTCCAGGGCTCTCTAAACAACAAACTCTCCAGGGCTCTCTAAACAACAAACTCTCCAGGGCTCTCTAAACAACAAACTCTCCAGGGCTCTCTAAACAACAAACTCTCCAGGGCTCTCTAAACAACAAACTCTCCAGGGCTCTCTAAACAACAAACTCTCCAGGGCTCTCTAAACAACAAACTCTCCAGGGCTCTCTAAACAACAAACTCTCCAGGGCTCTCTAAACAACAAACTCTCCAGGGCTCTCTAAACAACAAACTCTCCAGGGCTCTCTAAACAACAAACTCTCCAGGGCTCTCTAAACAACAAACTCTCCAGGGCTCTCTAAACAACAAACTCTCCAGGGCTCTCTAAACAACAAACTCTCCAGGGCTCTCTAAACAACAAACTCTCCAGGGCTCTCTAAACAACAAACTCTCCAGGGCTCTCTAAACAACAAACTCTCCAGGGCTCTCTAAACAACAAACTCTCCAGGGCTCTCTAAACAACAAACTCTCCAGGGCTCTCTAAACAACAAACTCTCCAGGGCTCTCTAAACAACAAACTCTCCAGGGCTCTCTAAACAACAAACTCTCCAGGGCTCTCTAAACAACAAACTCTCCAGGGCTCTCTAAACAACAAACTCTCCAGGGCTCTCTAAACAACAAACTCTCCAGGGCTCTCTAAACAACAAACTCTCCAGGGCTCTCTAAACAACAAACTCTCCAGGGCTCTCTAAACAACAAACTCTCCAGGGCTCTCTAAACAACAAACTCTCCAGGGCTCTCTAAACAACAAACTCTCCAGGGCTCTCTAAACAACAAACTCTCCAGGGCTCTCTAAACAACAAACTCTCCAGGGCTCTCTAAACAACAAACTCTCCAGGGCTCTCTAAACAACAAACTCTCCAGGGCTCTCTAAACAACAAACTCTCCAGGGCTCTCTAAACAACAAACTCTCCAGGGCTCTCTAAACAACAAACTCTCCAGGGCTCTCTAAACAACAAACTCTCCAGGGCTCTCTAAACAACAAACTCTCCAGGGCTCTCTAAACAACAAACTCTCCAGGGCTCTCTAAACAACAAACTCTCCAGGGCTCTCTAAACAACAAACTCTCCAGGGCTCTCTAAACAACAAACTCTCCAGGGCTCTCTAAACAACAAACTCTCCAGGGCTCTCTAAACAACAAACTCTCCAGGGCTCTCTAAACAACAAACTCTCCAGGGCTCTCTAAACAACAAACTCTCCAGGGCTCTCTAAACAACAAACTCTCCAGGGCTCTCTAAACAACAAACTCTCCAGGGCTCTCTAAACAACAAACTCTCCAGGGCTCTCTAAACAACAAACTCTCCAGGGCTCTCTAAACAACAAACTCTCCAGGGCTCTCTAAACAACAAACTCTCCAGGGCTCTCTAAACAACAAACTCTCCAGGGCTCTCTAAACAACAAACTCTCCAGGGCTCTCTAAACAACAAACTCTCCAGGGCTCTCTAAACAACAAACTCTCCAGGGCTCTCTAAACAACAAACTCTCCAGGGCTCTCTAAACAACAAACTCTCCAGGGCTCTCTAAACAACAAACTCTCCAGGGCTCTCTAAACAACAAACTCTCCAGGGCTCTCTAAACAACAAACTCTCCAGGGCTCTCTAAACAACAAACTCTCCAGGGCTCTCTAAACAACAAACTCTCCAGGGCTCTCTAAACAACAAACTCTCCAGGGCTCTCTAAACAACAAACTCTCCAGGGCTCTCTAAACAACAAACTCTCCAGGGCTCTCTAAACAACAAACTCTCCAGGGCTCTCTAAACAACAAACTCTCCAGGGCTCTCTAAACAACAAACTCTCCAGGGCTCTCTAAACAACAAACTCTCCAGGGCTCTCTAAACAACAAACTCTCCAGGGCTCTCTAAACAACAAACTCTCCAGGGCTCTCTAAACAACAAACTCTCCAGGGCTCTCTAAACAACAAACTCTCCAGGGCTCTCTAAACAACAAACTCTCCAGGGCTCTCTAAACAACAAACTCTCCAGGGCTCTCTAAACAACAAACTCTCCAGGGCTCTCTAAACAACAAACTCTCCAGGGCTCTCTAAACAACAAACTCTCCAGGGCTCTCTAAACAACAAACTCTCCAAGTACAAAAACAGAAAACACTCCATATGTATCTTGTTTGGAAAGGGGTGGTGGTACGACCCAAAAATTAAACCTTAAATAAATGCCAAGAATTTTTCTTTTTGTATTAATATTTCAGAAGGATAGGTCTTCTAGAATTAAAGTTATTACGCAGAAACGATTGTGTCCTCAGATGGACAACAGAACCATTAAATAATGTGACCACAAACATTCTTGTGGTTGTATTAAAAAATTTAACACAAAAGTCAAAACAAAAAAGCTATTATAAATGACTAACCACTTCCTTGAATATTAGTGCTTCCAATATTTTTTTTAAAGTTAATAATATACAAATATAGCCTTCCATTGAGGTCAATACATTGATCGAAATGGTAGGCTATAAATTGTTTTATCATTTTTCAATATTATTATTTAAATACATGTATTAAAATTTTTAAATTTTATGAAAACTGAAATTTTTTAAACTTTTTGAAAATTTTATCATTTTGAAATTTTTTGAAAATTTTGAAATCTTATGAAAATTTTTAAATTTTTGACATTTTTAAATTTTAGATTTGAACTTTATTTTAGAATTTTTTAATTTTTGGAAATTTTTGAAATTTTATGAAATTTTTGAATGCGAATCTATTTTAGGAAACATGAGGTTTACAATTTTATTGTAGCATGCTAAACATGTTTATATATTTTATCACCTGTCACAAATTCCTCCAATCAATGAAATCTAATTACAATGAAAAATAATAATACAATTTGTTAATGCCACAATATAGCTGAGATATTGCTAAAGTTGACGTTAAACAATAATCAATCCATAAATCAACCAATAATTTTTTATCCGTCCATTCCTTTAATCTTAAAATATTTTCTTTTTTTTTCACCATAAACATGTCTTCCACAAATAAAAATACATTCTTTGGATTTCAAATTGTTGACCCTATTTATTTAATTTGAAATTAATAAACATTTCTATCACTAAATAAAAATACATTCTTTGAATTTCGAATTGACTCTTTATTTATTTTGAAACCAATCCAATTTATTTAGGCCAATCCTAAATTCAATTGTGAATAAATTTCTCTTTGAAATATATACAACATAATATTTAGTCCAATCCTAAATGGAAATACATTTCTTTTTGAAATATACGACAATGAAAAACACAACATAATATTTAGGCCAATCCTAAATGGGAATAAATTTCATTGAAATATACGACAATGAAACACACAACATAATATTTGCACTAGAAGTCATGGATTTAGGTTGATTCAATCTGTTACAATTATTTTTATTTGTTCTATACATGCTTAAATACCATTGTATGGTCAATTGCTTATTTAAAGGATAGAAAACATTGCTTTGTACTACACCGACAATCTGTTCTATGTAATGAAACAGGGAACGGCCATTCAAAGGATGTAAAAGAGGTTTTAGAAATATGTTACACATTAAATGTTTTATTGGGTACCAGATTTGTCATGCTTGAGACTCCTGGCTTTATGTAGAGATCATCTCAAAATGTTGCACATTAAACGTTTTACTGGGTATCAGATGTGTTATGCTTGAGACTCATGTAGTCATTATCATGGTCTTACGAAGGGATCATCTCAAAATGTTACACATTAAACATTTTACTGGGTACCAGATTTGTTATGCTTGAGACTCATGTAGGCATTATCATGGTCTTAGTAAGGGATCATCTCAAAAGTTATTTGGTAAGCTTGAGACTCATGTACGCATTATTATGGTCTTACTAAGGGATCATCTCAAAGTTCTCACAATATTTCCAGACATGTATTCAGTGTTGCAGCACTGACACTATTTATAAGATATATTCATCATTGAAATTTACAGTTCTTAAATAATGCAATTTATCAAAACTAAGGTTCTGGCCTCAGGAATAGACGACAACCTTAGACGATTTTGGCTATCCTGATTTCTTGCTCCCCCTAAAAACTTTTAAACTATTTGGCTTCCAATCCTTTGACTTTGAGCACACAAATCTCAAGTACATTGTAATATATATATCAAGACCAGTTGGAATAAAACATTGGAGCATGAAAATTGTGTATTTTTAAAACCTTACCTCTATAGTATATTTCTGATGGCTGGTTGATCATCCTGTTATTTTTTAACCATAGCAACATATACAAATTATCTTTCTCATATATCTTCTTTTTTACACTCTGTATACAAAGAAACCTGAAAATACATAAAAAAAATAAAAATTTTGGTTTTAGATTGATTTTTCCAATTTCCACAAGGCAAAAAAAAAAATGTGTTTCCTCTAACCCCTACCAACCCTTATTTTTTGTGTCTACCCTCAAGTTTTTTTGGCCATTTTTGAACAAACACTATTAAAGTCAGATCGTGTCCCCTGTAGAAACTAGCTAAAAATATTCTAAAAAATTTAATCTTTTTCCTACCTACCGACCCTAATATTTTACAGCATGTTAGCGGAAACTCTTGGCCCAAGTAGAAATAAAAACATAGATATCATATTTATTGTGCACGACACATTTCTGGAATAACCAACATCAGGTACGCCCAAAGAACAAAATATTAGAAAGCCAAACAATTTAAAAACCTTTGAAAGCAAGAAATCCAAAGAGCCGAAACAGAAAAATCTGCTGAAGTCATCTGTGGGAGGAGAACCTTAGAAATAGAAGGGATAGGGTTAGTGTTATGGCGTTGAACGCCACTTTCAACAATATTTCAGCTATATCGTGATGGTCTAGTTTATTAGTGGAGGAAACCAGAGTACCAGGAGAAAACAACCGACATGTCACAAACTTTATCACATAATGTAGTATCGAGTACACATCGCCATGAGTGGAATTCAAACTAACAACTATAGTGGTGATAGGCACTGATTGCACATGTAGTTGTATATCCAACTACCATATTATATGATCAAGACGACTGGTTAGTCAAACCTGCTCATGTGAACACTTCTATTTTAGCGGTCACCTGTATTAAAAGGTCATCCTTTTCTTGTCCCATCATAAATATATGAATTGAACCTCTTTTAAGAGTTCACCCGTCTTAAAAGACCACTTTTTATTTGTCCCAAAGATGACCTCTTAATACAGGTCTGAAGTCCAATATACTTAGTCATTTTTTTAAACTTTAAATGGTGAAAGAACTCCTTAAGGAGATGTAAAATATCTCATGTTTGATTTTATTTGAAAAAGAAACGATTTAAAATAAATCTTGTCATTTAAAAGATCGTTTTGAATGCATCCCAGATATTTCAATCATTCAAATTAGTGTATTACATGGATCATTTATTTGAATGAGGTTATCAAGACATCACATTGTTAAACACAGACAAATCTGACACAAGTTTCAGGATCAATTGAGCATTTAATCGAGTTGTCTGAAAGGCCAAATGGCTAAGCTCATCATGTAATTAGATGAATTATTAAACAAACTTTATCTGATTACTTGTGACAAGACTATATTTTAGGAATTAGTTGAAAATTAGCATTAATATTGAAAAATGAGAGATAGTCCCAGATTTAGGTCAATTTTTGTATATAAACTCTTGTGGATAGAGAGCAAAATATTCAAGAATTTTAGTAGTACTAATAGCAGTGAAGGATAATTATTTAACTATCGGTATGTAATATGCATACATTGTTGAAAAATATATAATTTTATTTGTATAAGGTTTTCTGCCCTGTTTCCCAGCAAGCTGGTGGAACGTAACTTTATATTTACCGACAATACTGTTACCGTTTCTTACCATCACTCTACATGAACCAGGTACCAGAAAAGATTTATTAGGTCCACGACTAAATAACACTGAAGTTTATGTAACTCTTTATTTGTACATAAAATATATACAGTGCAACTTGTGCAATCCAACACCTCAGTTTTCCTACATCCTGTGACATCGGACAAAAATTTATGGTCCCAAAGTATTTCTGTTAACTAAAATAAAACCGACATCCTGTACAATCCGACATATTTCCGTGGTCCCTTGGTGTGTCAGATTACACATGTTCCACTGTATATACTGCCACAATATAACTGAAATATTGTTGAAAGTTGCGTTAAACACCATAACCCTAACCTCCTAAAATGGTCATTTAAACTTTAGGATGGGCAATAAAAATAGAGTCGGTAGCTATAAGGTTAGGGGAAACAGATGGGGGGGGGGGGGGGGGTGGTTCTCTCTCGTTTTTTTATTGTCACAATAGATCTATATATGAATCAATAATATTTCAAAGAAAAAATAATTTAATATTTTTTTAATGTTCTAATTTATACAGATAAGTACTGAACCACTGAAGGAGCCATCACTTATAAGAACTAGATGCTCAGTGGGCTGAACCTGTGTCGCTCACCTTTCATTCTGCTTTGAGGAAATTTAATACAGAACCTTCCATAGGTGCTTCCCACCAAATTTCTGTTCATTTTGGCATATTAATGAAAAAAATTAAGATATCCTGCAAAAGGCACGGACATATCAGTCGTAGTTCGCGAAACAAATTATTTAAGTTTTAATGTAAAAAATTAAAACTATTAAGATATCCTGCACAAGGCACGGGCATATCAGTCGTAGTCCGCGAAACAAATTATTTAAGTTTTAATGTAAAAAATTAAAACTACTAAGATATCCTGCACAAGGCACAGGCATATCAGTCGAAGTCAGCGAAACAAATTATTTAAGTATTAACGTAAAAAATTAAACTACTAAGATATCCTGCCCAAGGCAATGGGCATATCAGTCGTAGTCTACGAAACAAATTATTAAAGATTTAATGTGAAAAATTAAAACTACTATGATATCCTGCACAAGGCACGGGCATATCAGTCGTAGTCTGCGAAACAAATCATTTATGTTTTAATGTGAAAAATTTAAACTACTGAGATATCCTGCACAAGGCACGGGCAGTTCAGTCGTAGTCCACGAAACAAATTATTTAAGTTTTAATGTAAAAAAATAAAACTACTAACATATCCAGCACAAGGCACGGGCATATCAGTCGTAGTCCGTGAAACAAATTATTTAAGTTTTAATGTAAAAAATCAAAACTACTAAGATATCCTGCACAAGGCACTGGCATATCACCCGTAGTCCGCAAAACAAATTATTTAAGTTTTAATGTAAAAAATTAAAACTACTAAGATATCCTGCACAAGGCACAGGCATATCAGTCGTAGTCTGCAAAACAAATTATTTAAGTTTTAATGTAAAAAATTAAAACTACTAAGATATCCTGCACAAGGCACGGGCATATCAGTCGTAGTCCGCAAAACAAATTATTTAAGTTTTAATGTAAAAAATTAAAACTACTAAGATATCCTGCACAAGGCACGGGCATATCAGTCGTAGTTTGCGAAACAAATTATTATTTTTAATGTGAAAAATTAAAACTACTAAAATATCCTGCACAAGGCACGGGCATATCTGTCGTAGTCCGCAAAACAAATTATTTAAGTTAATGTAAAAAATTAAAACTACTAAGATATCCTGCACAAGGCACGGGCATATCAGTCGTAGTTCGCGAAACAAATTATTTAAGGTATAATGTAAAAAATTAAAACTACTAAGATATCCTGCACAAGGAACGGACATATCAGTTGTAGTCCGCGAAACAAATAATTTAAGTTTTAATGTAAAAAATTAAAACTACTAAGATATCTTGTACAAGGCACGGCCATATCAGTCGTAGTCTGCGAAACAATTTATTTAAGTTTTAATGTGAAAAATTAAAACTACTAAGATATCCTGCACAAGGCACGGGCATATCAGTCGTAGTCTGCGAAACAATTTATTTAAGTTTTAATGTGAAAAATTAAAATTACTAAGATATCCTGCACAAGGCACTGGCATATCACTCGTATTCCGCGAAACAAATAATTTAAGTTTTAATGTAAAAACTAGAGACTCAGGTGAGCCTGTATCGCTCACCTGACATAAATAAGCCCTCTTAAGAATGTCTGCAAGCCGAATACATCTAAATTTTACTATTCAAATCCCATAGGGTTCTATGTTAAAACTATGTCTGCTCAGGGCAGCAATCTTGGATGGAGGTCGTGGTCACCAGACACAATTTTGAAAGTATACTACCCAAGGACCATCAATGCCATGTTTGCTTTAAACTGGCTGAATAGTTCAGAGGAGAAGACTTTTAAAATTTTTTTCCATAGGGTCCTATGTTAAAACTATGTCTGCTGACGGTGGCCATTTTGGACCGAGATCGGGGTCATTGAACACAATTTTGGCAGTTGACCAACTAAGGACCATCAATGACATGTTTGCTATATTGGCTTACTGGTTTCAGAGGAGAAGATTTTAAAACATTTTTTCCCCATAGGGTCCTATGTTAAAACTATGTCTGTTGAAGGTGGCCATCTTGGATGGAGGTCAGGGTCATCGGACACAATTTTGAAAATTGACCACTTAAGGACCATTCATGCCATGTTTGCTTTAAATTGGCTAACTGGTTTCAGAGGAAAAAAAGTTTAATTTTTTTTTCCATACGGTCATAGGGTCCCATGTTAAAACTAAGTCGAGTCATGGCGGCTATCTTGAAATTCCGATCGGCAAACGATTCACAAGTTTAGTACAGGACCACCCAATGATCATTCCTGCAAAGTCACAATTCAATTGGCTTGGTGGTTTCTCACAAGAAGATTTTTTAAATTTCAGCCAATGAGAACACATTATGGACCCTGGCAGCCATGTTGGATTTCAAATCAGCACCAAAAACACAAATCTGGTAGTGGACCATCCAATGAACATTCCTGGCCAGTTTGTTTCAATTCTCTTCAGTGGTTTCAGAGAAAAAGATTTAAATGTGAAAAGCTAACGGATGGACGACAGACGCTTAGCCATGACAAAAGCTCACATGGCCTATGGCCAGGTGAGCTAAAAAAGGAAAAAGTACACATTGTTGGTTAAAGACAAATAATACAGAGAGGTAAACATTAGTTTAAATTAATAATAACAATGTCTTATTGAGCAAATGGTTTCAGACGAGAAGATTTTTATGGGAATTTCTCATAGGGTCCTATGTTAAATTAAGTTCGGCTGTGGTGTCCATCTTGGTCGGAGGTCTGAAATGCCGGACACAATTTTGGAAGGGGACCACCCAAGGATCATTTCAGCAAAGTTTGGTTGAGATTGGCTCAGTAGTTTCAGAGGAGAAGATTTTTTTTAAATATCATCCCCCTTTTTTCTATTTTTTGCTTGGTGGCCTTCTTGGTTGGAAGTTGGGATCACCGCACACAATTTTTAAGGGGGGCCACCCAAAGACCATTCCACCAAAGTTTGGTTGCAACTGGCCCAGTGGTTTCTGAGAAGAAGATTAAAATGTGAAATGTTGACGGACGGACGAAAAGTGATGACAATAGCTCACATGGCTTAAAGGCCAGGTGAGCTAAAAATGGAATATATGTTAAACTACTCCTTGCCATGTAGCTGCAGTTAAAATTTGAGCTCATTTTGACTTATACTAAAGCAGTAATGGACAATTTATTTCATCCCCCTTTTTTTCTATTTTTAGCTTGGTGGCCATCTTGGTTGGAAGTCGGACACAATTTTGGAAGGGGGCCATCCAAGGACCATTCCACCAAAGTTTGATTGCATTTGGCCCAGTGGTTTCTGAGGAGAAGATTAAATTATGAAATGTTGACGGACGGACGGACGACGGACAAAAAGTGATGACAATAGCTCACATGGCCTAAAGGCCAGGCGACCTTTTCACTAAAGTGATCGTAAATCGTAAGTCTAAAATCACTCTTAAGATTTCCTTACGTGCACGTATACGTGCGTTTCACTAAACTAGTCCTAAACTCAGTTACGACTTAAGACTTGCGACAAGTAACATCTCCAATAGTGGAGGTAAAAATACATTGTATATGTTACAGGCGATTTAAAGAATCAGGCATTCTGTAGAATGACTGTAATTTTAGGCAATCTATAGAATGCCTAACATCAATAGGAATTCTATTGAATGCCTAAAAATATCTAGTCATTCTATAGAATGCCTGAATTTTTTTAGCTATTTTCAATAAATTGCCTGAATGTTATTACTAATACTTTAAATAAAAGAAATTCACAGTTTTGTCCAATACATTATGTCATATTGAATGTTTATAAGAAAGATTGTAAGAAAATGAGAATCCCATCCTTCATGATTAAGTACTCACTTCGCACGTTCTTAATCATGAAGGAGATTATCATGTTTTTACATATAAGAAAATACCCCTAGGCTTTATTTATGTATAACTAATTGAACAGGTTAAAATTGTTGTCAACATTATCTTAGGGTGAGTTTGTCTTCACTCAAAACTTAATTAATTTTATCATTCTGTAAAAATTGTCATGGCAGAAGAATGCAGTGTGCTCTCCAATGAGCAAACATTTACTAATAAGCTTTGTGAGACTTTGGAGTCTAATCCAAAATCAACTACATGTATATGGAAAAGAGATAAATACTACAATATTCTAAACAAAATAAAGACTGGAGAAAAAGAAAACAAAGTGGATTACTACTACATTCAAAGGTAAGCAAACTAACAAAGGACCGAGATTGCAGTTAATTTAAATTCTGCAAATGGTCATTTCAACAATTTATGTCTCATCAGTGCAGATAAAGTAAAAAGATTTGGAAGATCAAAAACTGAAAGAACAATGTCTGATTGAGAACAAATAACCTGAAGGGCCTAAACAGTAACGCCAAAACCAGCTAAAGACAGAGCTTTGCACGAAGGAGATACTCCTTAGTTTTATAAATTTCGAAAATTTTAGATATTGTCAATTTTCAAAATAATATCTGTTTTTCGTGCCGAAGTACTTGGATACTGGGGTGGTGAATACCCTCGGGGACTGTTGACTAACAGTCCACCAGACAGTGGCTTTGACCCAGTGGTAATAAACTAACAAAGTACCAAGATTGCAGTTAATTTAAATTCTGCAAATGGCCAAATACATGGTTTTAAGGTCGCATGACATTTGAGCTGTTTTTGACCAATCGACGTCCTTGGTTAATTAGTCCGTCTGTCTTCCATTCATTGAACAAATATAATCATGCATGCCAAAATCTACCTTTGCTGGAAAGTTCAAAATAATCTGATTACTTTGTTGACTTTTTATACGACCGCACATAAGAGTGGTTGTATTATGGTATGGGCCGAAACGAGTGTTATATTAAATTAGCTATACAGGGTTCATTATTTGTCAAAATTGAATGCAGTTTTTAATGAATTTCTCAATGAGCACACCTTTTACTACCGTTTTTGACAATAATAACTGTATTTTCTTATAACTTTTCAACCATATAAACGAGAGCAAAATGAAACGGATAATATGAAGCAGCCGGCCGCGATACTGGTATTACCAGTAATGTAATATTTACAATACTGGTATTACCAATATTATAATATTCACAATACTGGAAATACCAGTATTGTAAATATTACAATACTGGTAATACCAGTATTGTAACACTGTACAATACTAGAAATACCAGTATTGTAATGTTACAATACTGGTAATACCAGTATCGTACCTATACAATACTGGATGTACCAGTATCGTGCATTTACAATACTGGAATACCAGAATCGTTGATCTATACACAATACCGGAAGCTCCAGTATTCTTCATCCAACAATACTGGTAATACTAGTATTGTAAAACACACAATACTGGAAGCTCCAGTATTCTTCATCCAGCAATACTGGTAATACTAGTATTGCAAAACACACAATACTGGAAACTCTAGTATCTGGCAATTTGACACGAGTGGGCAGAGCCTAATTCTAACTGTAAATCACAGCTCATTGTATTTACCGTTAGTATTAGGCTCCGCCCAGTCATGTCAAATTACCCTACCAATATATATCAAACTCTAAGGGACCATACAAAATATTTTGACATTACAGGGCTTTTGCCTCTTATGTTATGTACAGCAGAAATGACGTATGAGTATGAATTATATTCAATTCTTTTAGTATAATGTAGACATAAAAACTCGGGTTAACCGGAATTCTACCTAATCTTCCAATATCTGCAATACTGGTATAACCAGTATTTTCCAGTATCTGCAATACTGGTATTACCAGTATTTTCCAGAATCTTCCAGTATCTGCAATACTGGTATTACCAGTATTTCCCAGAATCTTCCGGTATCTACAATACTCATATTTTGGCAATGACCAGTATCTTCTAGTATTGCAGATACTGGAAAATTCTGGAAGATACTGGGATACTAGTATTTACCAGTATCTGTACCAGTATTGCAGATACTGGTAAAATACTGGTATTACCAGTATTGTGTACCAGTATCGCGGCTGGCTGCTTCATATTATCCAATGAAACTTCCAAAGATGCTCAGCAAGAGTCGAGTTCTACAAAAGTAAATGGGTTTTTTCTTTAAGTTTTAAAACTGTATGAGCTCTATAAGGGACATATAAAGATATTCAATTGAAAAAAACATATTTTTTTTCTTCAGATTTGACGTAATAGTGTGGTAACATTGAAAAACTGATTAAAAAGAGACAAGCAATTACAGACCCAATTCCTTATTATGCCTTTGCTGAAGAAATGTACAGCATTGTCTTGAGGGCTCATCTGAATACTGGACATGGAGAAAGAGATAAAATGTTAAAGGAGGTTAATAAGAAATATGCTAATGTTACAAAAAATGTCCTGAATTTATTCAAAGAAATGTGCGAGGAATGTCAACTGAAAAAGAGAAAAAATGCAAGTAAGGGCCTAGTCGTCAAACTACTTCTTATCAAGGATTTTAACAGTTGAGGACAAGTAGATTTAGTTGATATGCAGTCCATGCGTGATGGTGACTTTAAGTTCATTTTGCATTATCAAGATCATCTCACTAAGTTTGCTGTCTTACGTCCACTTACTTCAAAGCTTGCAGCAGAAGTTGGTTTTCAACTGTTGGACATATCCTTCAATCGGGACGTGAATTTACAGCACATGGACTTCTTTGCTCGTTAGAATCCGAGGAAGATTTAGTGAAACACCTTAATCGTGCTGAAGAGGAAGGAAATGATTTAAGGGCTCCTGGTCATTTAGATCAACCAGACACTCAAGATGACGGGCTTGAAATTGAAATTTGCACAGTATGTGAAAAATCATGTTTTGTCAAAGTAAAATGTTCAATGTGTTCAAAGGCCAATGCTGATTTGGTGGTATGTCATTTGTGTTTCAATGAGGAAGTTATTTCTGAGGAGAGACGAAATGCTTCCGAATCTATGAGAAGGCAGGCCAACAGAATGAGAAATCTGTCCGAAAGAATTTTAACCGAGGTTGAAGTCGGAAAAAATATTCTTATCCCCATCCCTATGGTTGACAGCGGGAAGGGTGATCCACGTAATTTGCTGGCTGTAGTCTTGAGCA
Organism: Bathymodiolus brooksi; assembly: GCA_963680875.1. Classification (NCBI taxonomy): domain Eukaryota; kingdom Metazoa; phylum Mollusca; class Bivalvia; order Mytilida; family Modiolidae; genus Bathymodiolus; species Bathymodiolus brooksi. Next base: position 31,779,039 of record OY804584.1, read on the forward strand.
GGGAGGAGCATGGCTATAAACTTGGAACAAAGTCAGGTGTATTATGTGGGCTTTATACCAGAAACCAATTTGAACTTTCCGATAATAACTTTTTAGCTAAGGACACTGTTCAACTTTAAACGGAAATTTCTCTGAGACAAGCAGTTAGTGATGCCTCAATATGTGATGGCCAAGGCTTTACAAAGTGTGGTTGTAGTGCTAGTGGGAAGTCCAGATACAACACGAAAAGATGTTTGTGTAGAAAAAATGGACTGATGTGTAATAGCCATTGTCATCCAAACATTACCTGCATGAACAAGTAAAAAGTGAACTAAATTTTTTTTTTAAAAATTGTAAATTTGTGTGGAATTTAATATCAAACCTAATCTCTTACTTTTTGTTTGCATAATTTATATTTTTCCACTTTTGATAAATAAACAGTTTTTGTTCATTAAATGTGTCAAAATACAAGGCAATTTATTGAATTTACAACTTTTTTTTCAGGCATTCAATAGAATGACTACAAATTTCAGGCAATTTATAAAATGCCTAAAAACGCCAGTCATTCTACAGAATGCCTAAAACTTTCAGGCATTCTATAGAATGCCTAAAGTTAGAGATTGCCTGGAAGCTGATTACATTAATTGTTCGGAAGCTGATTACATTAATAATCACATTTCAAATGTGTTAAAATACATTTTTTAATATTTAACTAATTCTAAAACTCTAAAGTGATTTTTCAAATGAATAAACCAAAGCTATTAGAAAAAAATTGTTAAGTGTAAAATTTTACCAAAATTTGAGAAGAAATTTATTTTATGGAATATATTTTAATAAATTTCATGCTATTTGCAAGGGGAAATTTCAAAAATGTGACCATTAATTTGGCAATACATTCACATTCTGCATCGATATTCCGTTTGCGGTGCATTTCAATTGCACGGAAAAAATCTTACATTTACGTGAAGAACATAAACACATGACAATTGTGCGGAATTTCTTTTTACCTTTCTTTAAAGTATATTTCGTATTTTCATAATATTTTATGGTTTTCATAAGCACTGTTGCAGCAACTTCTTTTTTACCTCTACCTCTTTTGCCAGACAGAAATCACTTAATCTGTATCCCCTGCCCACCACGGGGGGAGTAGTATATGTGTAGTTTTATTGCATGACTGTATTCACACATATAAAATAATGTTTCATCAACACATAAAACAACAAAAATACACATCTTACAATATTAAACCTTAACATGTACATGTACTGTTGATTTATATTCATAGTGTTATATAATCAATAAAAACTACCAATGCATTTTAACATTTGGACTGTAGAAATATCTGTTGCCTTCAAAATTATTGTTTTTTTCTTTTTTTTATACATGTATGTTGCAAATTCACAAATTAATCTTTTTTTAAATTTATATTTCATATATTTGTATGTTATTCTTATATCATTTTTTTTTTATTTTAAAGGCTGACGAAAGTGGTGAATAATCCATATTGCATCGTCAGTCATGCTGCAAAATGCAGAAAATGTTATGAATAAATTAAATACATGTATATTCTAAATAACAGGCAATCCGCACAAATGTAAAAAAAAACAAACTCTCAGGTATATTTTACAGACAATTGTAATGCTCTTTCTCCGTGCAAGTGGAATACCTGTTAATCCCCAAATACACGCAAATGTAATGCGCCCTCTGTTTGTGCTTAAATATATTTTTTAGCCATTGTTTGTACATGTACCCGATATCGTTCATTTCTTGAAATTTCTTCTAAATACCCTCGTTAATAAAATATGTTGATATTGTAAATGCGGAACTGAAACAAACAATAATGTGTACATAGCTGTTTTAATGATTTTTTATGGCTCTCAAAATATAAAAATTGTGAGAGCTTCATTTGATCAATGTTCATATTAAAAATATACAGATATCAATTCTTCTCTTCAAAAATAGGTTTATGATTTACGACTTACGAGTACCTACCACCACTCTTAACTCTGTGATCACTTTATCGCAAGTCGTAACTAATAGTGAAACGGTCGTAACTCTTAAGAGTACACTTACCTCTACATTTATGACTTACCACCTTTAGTGAAACGATTGCCTGGTGAGCAAAAAGGGAGGTAACTCTAATCTAAGATTGCAATGCAATCGCACAAAATAACAAAAAGGGAGGTAACTCTTATTTAATAGATTGCAATGCAATCGTGCAAAATAAAAAAGGGAGACAACTCCAATATAAAAAAGGGAGATAACTCCAATGTAAAAAAGGGAGGTAACTCCAATATTAAAAAAAGGGAGATAACTCCATTTAAAAAAGGGAGGTAACTCCAATATAAAAAAGGGAGATAACTCCAATATAAAAAAGGGGAGGTAACTCCAATATAAAAAAGGGAGATAACTCCAATATAAAAAAGGGAGATAACTCTAATATAAAAAGGGAGATAACTCCATTTAAAAAAGGGGAGGTAACTCCAATATAAAAAAAGGGAGATAACTCCAATGTAAAAAAGGGAGGTAACTCCAATATAAAAAAAGGGAGATAACTCCAATGTAAAAAGGGAGGTAACTCCAATATAAAAAAAGGGAGATAACTCCAATGTAAAAAGGGAGATAACTCCAATATAAAAAAGGGAGATAACTCCAATATAAAAAAGGGAGATAACTCCAATATAAAAAGGGAGATAACTCCAATATAAAAAAGGGAGGTAACTCCAATATTAAAAAAGGGAGATAACTCCATTTAAAAAAGGGAGATAACTCTAATATAAAAAGGGAGATAACTCCATTTAAAAAAGGGAGGTAACTCCAATGTAAAAAAGGTAGATAACTCCAATGTAAAAAAGGGAGATAACTCCAATATAAAAAAGGGAGGTAACTCCAATATAAAAAAGGGAGATAACTCCAATATAAAAAAGGGAGATAACTCCAATATAAAAAAGGGGAGGTAACTCCAATATAAAAAAGGGGAGGTAACTCCAATATAAAAAGGGGAGATAACTCCAATATAAAAAAGGGAGATAACTCCAATATAAAAAGGGGAGATAACTCCAATATAAAAAAGGGAGATAACTCTAATATAAAAAGGGAGATAACTCTAATATAAAAAGGGAGATAACTCCATTTAAAAAAGGGAGGTAACTCCAATATAAAAAGGGAGGTAACTCCAATATAAAAAAGGGAGATAACTCCAATGTAAAAAAGGGAGATAACTCCAATATAAAAAAGGGAGGTAACTCCAATATAAAAAAGGGAGATAACTCCAATATAAAAAAGGGAGATAACTCCAATATAAAAAAGGGGGGGTAACTCCAATATAAAAAAAGGGAGATAACTCCAATATAAAAAAGGGAGATAACTCCAATATAAAAAAGGGAGGTAACTCCAATATAAAAAAGGGAGATAACTCCAATATAAAAAGGGAGGTAACTCCAATATAAAAAAAGGGAAGTAACTCCAATATAAAAAAGGGAGATAACTCCAATATAAAAAGGGGAGATAACTCCAATATAAAAAAGGGAGATAACTCCAATATAAAAAGGGAGATAACTCCAATATAAAAAAGGGAGGTAACTCCAATATAAAAAGGGAGATAACTCCAATATAAAAAAGGGAGATAACTCCAATATAAAAAAGGGAGATAACTCCAATATAAAAAAGGGAGATAACTCTAATATAAAAAGGGAGATAACTCCATTTAAAAAAGGGGAGGTAACTCCAATATAAAAAAAGGGAGATAACTCCAATGTAAAAAAGGGAGGTAACTCCAATATAAAAAAAGGGAGATAACTCCAATGTAAAAAGGGAGGTAACTCCAATATAAAAAAGGGAGATAACTCCAATGTAAAAAGGGAGATAACTCCAATATAAAAAAGGGAGATAACTCCAATATAAAAAAGGGAGATAACTCCAATATAAAAAGGGAGATAACTCCAATATAAAAAGGGAGATAACTCCAATATAAAAAAGGGAGATAACTCCAATATAAAAAAGGGAGGTAACTCCAATATTAAAAAAGGGAGATAACTCCATTTAAAAAAGGGAGATAACTCTAATATAAAAAGGGAGATAACTCCATTTAAAAAAGGGAGGTAACTCCAATGTAAAAAAGGGAGATAACTCCAATGTAAAAAAGGGAGATAACTCCAATATAAAAAAGGGAGGTAACTCCAATATAAAAAAGGGAGATAACTCCAATATAAAAAAGGGAGATAACTCCAATATAAAAAAGGGGAGGTAACTCCAATATAAAAAAAGGGAGATAACTCCAATATAAAAAAGGGAGATAACTCCAATAAAAAGGGAGATAACTCCATTTAAAAAAGGGAGGTAACTCCAATATAAAAAAGGGAGATAACTCCAATATAAAAAAGGGGAGGTAACTCCAATATAAAAAAGGGGAGGTAACTCCAATATAAAAAAGGGAGATAACTCCAATATAAAAAAGGGAGATAACTCCAATATAAAAAAGGGAGATAACTCCAATATAAAAAGGGGAGATAACTCCAATATAAAAAAGGGAGATAACTCTAATATAAAAAGGGAGATAACTCTAATATAAAAAGGGAGATAACTCCATTTAAAAAAGGGAGGTAACTCCAATATAAAAAGGGAGGTAACTCCAATATAAAAAAGGGAGATAACTCCAATGTAAAAAAGGGAGATAACTCCAATATAAAAAAGGGAGGTAACTCCAATATAAAAAAGGGAGATAACTCCAATATAAAAAAGGGAGATAACTCCAATATAAAAAAGGGGGGGTAACTCCAATATAAAAAAGGGAGATAACTCCAATATAAAAAAGGGAGATAACTCCAATATAAAAAAGGGAGATAACTCCAATATAAAAAGGGAGATAACTCCAATATAAAAAAGGGAGGTAACTCCAATATAAAAAGGGAGATAACTCCAATATAAAAAAGGGAGATAACTCCAATATAAAAAAGGGAGGTAACTCCAATATAAAAAAGGGAGATAACTCCAATGTAAAAAAGGGAGATAACTCCAATATAAAAAAAGGGAAGTAACTCCAATATAAAAAAGGAGATAACTCCAATATAAAAAAGGGAGATAACTCCAATATAAAAAAGGGAGGTAACTCCAATATAAAAAAGGAGATAACTCCAATATAAAAAGGGAGATAACTCCAATATAAAAAGGGAGACAACTCCATTATAAAAAAGGGAGATAACTCCAATGTAAAAAGGGAGGTAACTCCAATATAAAAAAGGGAGGTAACTCCAATATTAAAAAAAGGGAGATAACTCCATTTAAAAAAGGGAGGTAACTCCAATATAAAAAAGGGAGATAACTCCATTATAAAAAAGGGAGATAACTCCAATGTAAAAAGGGAGGTAACTCCAATATTAAAAAAAGGGAGGTAACTCCAATATTAAAAAAAGGGAGATAACTCCATTTAAAAAAGGGAGGTAACTCCAATATAAAAAAGGGAGATAACTCCAATATAAAAAAGGGGAGGTAACTCCAATATAAAAAAGGGAGATAACTCCAATATAAAAAAGGGAGATAACTCCAATATAAAAAAGGGAGATAACTCCAATATAAAAAGGGGAGATAACTCCAATATAAAAAAGGGAGATAACTCCAATATAAAAAGGGGAGATAACTCCAATATAAAAAAGGGAGATAACTCTAATATAAAAAGGGAGATAACTCCAATGTAAAAAAGGGAGATAACTCCAATATAAAAAAGGGAGGTAACTCCAATATAAAAAAGGGAGATAACTCCAATATAAAAAAGGGAGATAACTCCAATATAAAAAAGGGGGGTAACTCCAATATAAAAAAAGGGAGATAACTCCAATATAAAAAAGGGAGATAACTCCAATATAAAAAAGGGAGGTAACTCCAATATAAAAAAGGGAGATAACTCCAATATAAAAAGGGAGGTAACTCCAATATAAAAAAAGGGAAGTAACTCCAATATAAAAAAGGGAGATAACTCCAATATAAAAAGGGGAGATAACTCCAATATAAAAAAGGGAGATAACTCCAATATAAAAAGGGAGATAACTCCAATATAAAAAAGGGAGGTAACTCCAATATAAAAAGGGAGATAACTCCAATATAAAAAAGGGAGATAACTCCAATATAAAAAAGGGAGGTAACTCCAATATAAAAAAGGGAGATAACTCCAATATAAAAAAGGGAGATAACTCCAATATAAAAAAGGGAGGTAACTCCAATATAAAAAAGGGAGATAACTCCAATGTAAAAAAGGGAGATAACTCCAATATAAAAAAGGGAGATAACTCCAATATAAAAAAGGGAGGTAACTCCAATATAAAAAAGGAGATAACTCCAATATAAAAAAGGGAGGTAACTCCAATATAAAAAAGGAGATAACTCCAATATAAAAAGGGAGATAACTCCAATATAAAAAGGGAGATAACTCCATTTAAAAAAGGGAGGTAACTCCAATATAAAAAAGGGAGATAACTCCAATATAAAAAAGGGAGATAACTCCAATGTAAAAAAGGGAGGTAACTCCAATATAAAAAAGGGAGATAACTCCAATATAAAAAGGGAGATAACTCCAATATAAAAAAGGGAGATAACTCCAATATAAAAAAGGGAGATAACTCCATTTAGGTAACTCCAATATTAAAAAAAGGGAGATAACTCCAATATAAAAAAGGGAGGTAACTCCAATATTAAAAAAAGGGAGATAACTCCAATATAAAAAAGGGGAGGTAACTCCAATATAAAAAAGGGAGATAACTCCAATATAAAAAAGGGAGATAACTCCAATGTAAAAAAGGGAGGTAACTCCAATATAAAAAAGGGAGATAACTCCAATATAAAAAAGGGAGATAACTCCAATATAAAAAAGGGAGATAACTCCAATATAAAAAAGGGAGATAACTCCAATGTAAAAAAAGGAGGTAACTCCAATATAAAAAAGGGAGATAACTCCAATATAAAAAAGGGAGATAACTCCAATATAAAAAGGGGAGATAACTCCAATATAAAAAAGGGAGAGAACTCCAATATAAAAAGGGAGATAACTCCATTTAAAAAAGGGAGATAACTCGAATATAAAAAAGGGAGGTAATTCCAATATAAAAAAGGGAGGTAACTCACCTGGGTATAATAACAACATCAGTCAATAAAACTTGATAACTTCGGTGAAAAAAATTAACAAATGTAGCCTTCTTCATTGCAGACCCCTTCTACAAAAAAATTTGGGCAGGGGTTCCCCCTTTAATATAAGTTATCAAAAATGCTGTAAAAAAAACATATATGTTAATGATTCTCAAAATTTAGCTTTTCCTACTTCACATTTTGTAATAGAGTTGCTTCCCTTTGATTATTTGAGTAACCAAAAGCAGTGAGTCAACAAAAAATGCATTTCAAGAGGAATAACTCTTCAGACAGTTGTCACACATTTTAAACTGTGGGAAATTTTTTGTAGATATTAACATGCTGAACATTTTTGCAGTTTAAACTTTCTCTCTATCTCTAATAGTTTTTGAGATATAAGATGATAGTATTAAAATTGAGAACATTTTGATGAAAAAAGGGCAATAACTCCAAAATGGGTAATGGGATTTACTTCAAAATTGCAGGGTAGGAAGATCTTGACATGTTGCAAATTTTAGCAATTTAAACTTAACCTTTATCTCTTATAGTTTTTGAAATATAAGACGAAAAGCATTAATTTTTTTTTTTAATTTGATGAAAAAAAGGGCAAGAACTCCAAGATGGGTAATCATATTTACTTCAAAATTGCAGGGTAGGTAGATATCGACATGGTGCACATTTTTGCAATGAAACTTAACATCTATCTCTTATAGTTTTTGAAATATAACACGAAAAGTATTAAAATTTAAAAAAAAAAATGATCGAAGGGCCAAACCGCCGGACACATTTTTGGAAGAGAACCATCCAATGACTATTTCATCCAAATTTTGTTCTTATTGAGCAAATGGTTTCAGACAAGAAGATGTTTATGGGAATTTCCCATAGGGTCCCATGTTAAATTAAGTTCGGCTGTGGCGGCCATCTTGGTCAGTGTTCTGAAATGCGGGACACAATTTTGGAAGAGGACCACCCAAGAATCATTTCAGCAAAGTTTGGTTGAGATTGGCTCAATAGTTTCAGAGGAGAAGATTTTTTTTAAATTTCATCCCCCCTCTTTTCTAATTTGCATAATCGGTCAAAATAGGCAAAAGTTCAAAGTTCATAAAAAATCCCGTAATATATGTTAAAAAGCTCATCATTATGCTTATACAGTTCAAATTTTGGCACTTTCTGGCTTAAAATAGAGCCGTTTTTGGCCATTTGAAGAAATTTCTATTTTTAGTAATGGCGGCCATCTTGGATACAAGACGGTGCTGACGGACACAAATTTGAAAGGGGACCACCCAAGGATCATTTCAGCAAAGTTTGGTTGAGATTGGCTCAATAGTTTCAGAGGAGAGGATTTTTTTAAATTTCATCCCCCCTTTTTTCTAATTTGCATAATCGGTCAAAATAGGCAAAAGTTCAAAGTTCATAAAAAATCCCGTAATATATGTTAAAAAGCTCATCATTATGCTTATACAGTTCAAATTTGGGCACTTTCTGGCTTAAAATAGAACAGTTTTTGGCCATTTGAAGAAATTTCTATTTTTAATAATGGCGGCCATCTTGGATACAGGACGGCACTGACGGACACAATTTTGAAAGGGGACCACCCAAGGATCATTTCAGCAGAGTTTGGTTGAGATTGGCACAGTAGTTTCAGAGGAGAAGATTTTTTTTAAATTTCATCCCCCCTTTTTTCTAATTTGCATAATCGGTCAAAATAGGCAAAAGTTCAAAGTCCATAAAAAATCCCGTAATATATGTTAAAAAGCTCATCATTATGCTTATACAGTTCAAATTTGGGCACATTCTGGCTTAAAATAGAGCAGTTTTGGCCATTTGAAGAAATTTCTATTTTTAGTAATGGCGGCCATCTTGGATACAGGACGGCACTGACGGACACAATTTTGAAAGGGGACCACCCAAGGATCATTTCAGCAGAGTTTGGTTGAGATTGGCACAGTAGTTTCAGAGGAGAAGATTTTTTTTTAATTTCATCCCCCCTTATTTCTAATTTGCATAATCGGTCAAAATAGGCAAAAGTTCAAAGTTCATAAAAAATCCCGTAATATATGTTAAAAAGCTCATCATTATGCTTATACAGTTCAAATTTGGGCACTTTCTGGCTTAAAATAGAGCAGTTTTGGCCATTTGAAGAAATTTCTATTTTTAGTAATGGCGGCCATCTTGGATACAGGACGGCACTGACGGACACAATTTTGAAAGGGGACCACCCAAGGATCATTTCAGCAGAGTTTGGTTGAGATTGGCACAGTAGTTTCAGAGGAGAAGATTTTTTTTTAATTTCATCCCCCCTTTTTTCTAATTTGCATAATCGGTCAAAATAGGCAAAAGTTCAAAGTTCATAAAAAATCCCGTAATATATGTTAAAAAGCTCATCATTATGCCTATACAGTTCAAATTTGGGCACTTTCTGGCTTAAAATAGAGCAGTTTTGGCCATTTGAATAAATTTCTATTTTTAGTAATGGCGGCCATCTTGGATACAGGACGGCGCTGACGGACACAATTTTGAAAGGGGACCACCCACGGATCATTTCAGCAAAGTTTGGTTGAGATTGGCTCAGTAGTTTCAGAGGAAAGGATTTTTTTTAATTTTCATCCCCCCTTTTTCTAATTTGCATAATCGGTCAAAATAGGCAAAAGTTCAAAGTTCATAAAAAATCCCGTAATATATGTTAAAAAGCTCATCATTATGCTTATACAGTTCAAATTTGGGCACATTCTGGCTTAAAATAGAGCAGTTTTGGCCATTTGAAGAAATTTCTATTTTTAGTAATGGCGGCCATCTTGGATACAGGACGGCACTGACGGACACAATTTTGAAAGGGGACCACCCAAGGATCATTTCAGCAGAGTTTGGTTGAGATTGGCACAGTAGTTTCAGAGGAGAAGATTTTTTTTTAATTTCATCCCCCCTTTTTTCTAATTTGCATAATCGGTCAAAATAGGCAAAAGTTCAAAGTTCATAAAAAAATCCCGTAATATATGTTAAAAAGCTCATCATTATGCCTATACAGTTCAAATTTGGGCACTTTCTGGCTTAAAATAGAGCAGTTTTGGCCATTTGAAGAAATTTCTATTTGTAGTAATGGCGGCCATCTTGGATACAGGACGGCGCTGATGGACACAATTTTGAAAGGGGACCACCCACGGATCATTTCAGCAAAGTTTGGTTGAGATTGGCTCAGTAGTTTCAGAGGAGAGGATTTTTTTTAAATTTCATCCCCCCTTTTTTCTAATTTGCATAATCGGTCAAAATAGGCAAAAGTTCAAAGTTCATAAAAAATCCCGTAATATATGTTAAAAAGCTCATCATTATGCTTATACAGTTCAAATTTGGGCACTTTCTGGCTTAAAATAGAGCAGTTTTGGCCATTTGAAGAAATTTCTATTTTTAGTAATGGCGGCCATCTTGGATACAGGACGGCACTGACGGACACAATTTTGAAAGGGGACCACCCAAGGATCATTTCAGCAGAGTTTGGTTGAGATTGGCACAGTAGTTTCAGAGGAGAAGATTTTTTTTTAATTTCATCCCCCCTTTTTTCTAATTTGCATAATCGGTCAAAATAGGCAAAAGTTCAAAGTTCATAAAAAATCCCGTAATATATGTTAAAAAGCTCATCATTATGCCTATACAGTTCAAATTTGGGCACTTTCTGGCTTAAAATAGAGCAGTTTTGGCCATTTGAATAAATTTCTATTTTTAGTAATGGCGGCCATCTTGGATACAGGACGGCGCTGACGGACACAATTTTGAAAGGGGACCACCCACGGATCATTTCAGCAAAGTTTGGTTGAGATTGGCTCAGTAGTTTCAGAGGAGAGGATTTTTTTTAATTTTCATCCCCCCTTTTTCTAATTTGCATAATCGGTCAAAATAGGCAAAAGTTCAAAGTTCATAAAAAATCCCGTAATATATGTTAAAAAGCTCATCATTATGCTTATACAGTTCAAATTTGGGCACATTCTGGCTTAAAATAGAGCAGTTTTGGCCATTTGAAGAAATTTCTATTTTTAGTAATGGCGGCCATCTTGGATACAGGACGGCACTGACGGACACAATTTTGAAAGGGGACCACCCAAGGATCATTTCAGCAGAGTTTGGTTGAGATTGGCACAGTAGTTTCAGAGGAGAAGATTTTTTTTTAATTTCATCCCCCCTTTTTTCTAATTTGCATAATCGGTCAAAATAGGCAAAAGTTCAAAGTTCATAAAAAATCCCGTAATATATGTTAAAAAGCTCATCATTATGCCTATACAGTTCAAATTTGGGCACTTTCTGGCTTAAAATAGAGCAGTTTTGGCCATTTGAAGAAATTTCTATTTTTAGTAATGGCGGCCATCTTGGATACAGGACGGCGCTGACGGACACAATTTTGAAAGGGGACCACCCACGGATCATTTCAGCAAAGTTTGGTTGAGATTGGCTCAGTAGTTTCAGAGGAGAGGATTTTTTTTAAATTTCATCCCCCCTTTTTTCTAATTTGCATAATCGGTCAAAATAGGCAAAAGTTCAAAGTTCATAAAAAATCCCGTAATATATGTTAAAAAGCTCATCATTATGCTTATACAGTTCAAATTTGGGCACTTTCTGGCTTAAAATAGAGCAGTTTTGGCCATTTGAAGAAATTTCTATTTTTAGTAATGGCGGCCATCTTGGATACAGGACGGCACTGACGGACACAATTTTGAAAGGGGACCACCCAAGGATCATTTCAGCAGAGTTTGGTTGAGATTGGCACAGTAGTTTCAGAGGAGAAGATTTTTTTTTAATTTCATCCCCCCTTTTTTCTAATTTGCATAATCGGTCAAAATAGGCAAAAGTTCAAAGTTCATAAAAAATCCCGTAATATATGTTAAAAAGCTCATCATTATGCCTATACAGTTCAAATTTGGGCACTTTCTGGCTTAAAATAGAGCAGTTTTGGCCATTTAAAGAAATTTCTATTTTTAGTAATGGCGGCCATCTTGGATACAGGACGGCGCTGACGGACACAATTTTGAAAGGGGACCACCCAAGGATCATTTCAGCAGAGTTTGGTTGAGATTGGCACAGTAGTTTCAGAGGAGAAGATTTTTTTTTAATTTCATCCCCCCTTTTTTCTAATTTGCATAATCGGTCAAAATAGGCAAAAGTTCAAAGTTCATAAAAAATCCCGTAATATATGTTAAAAAGCTCATCATTATGCCTATACAGTTCAAATTTGGGCACTTTCTGGCTTAAAATAGAGCAGTTTTGGCCATTTGAATAAATTTCTATTTTTAGTAATGGCGGCCATCTTGGATACAGGACGGCGCTGACGGACACAATTTTGAAAGGGGACCACCCACGGATCATTTCAGCAAAGTTTGGTTGAGATTGGCTCAGTAGTTTCAGAGGAGAGGATTTTTTTTAATTTTCATCCCCCCTTTTTCTAATTTGCATAATCGGTCAAAATAGGCAAAAGTTCAAAGTTCATAAAAAATCCCGTAATATATGTTAAAAAGCTCATCATTATGCTTATACAGTTCAAATTTGGGCACATTCTGGCTTAAAATAGAGCAGTTTTGGCCATTTGAAGAAATTTCTATTTTTAGTAATGGCGGCCATCTTGGATACAGGACGGCACTGACGGACACAATTTTGAAAGGGGACCACCCAAGGATCATTTCAGCAGAGTTTGGTTGAGATTGGCACAGTAGTTTCAGAGGAGAAGAATTTTTTTTAATTTCATCCCCCCTTTTTTCTAATTTGCATAATCGGTCAAAATAGGCAAAAGTTCAAAGTTCATAAAAAATCCCGTAATATATGTTAAAAAGCTCATCATTATGCCTATACAGTTCAAATTTGGGCACTTTCTGGCTTAAAATAGAGCAGTTTTGGCCATTTGAAGAAATTTCTATTTTTAGTAATGGCGGCCATCTTGGATACAGGACGGCGCTGACGGACACAATTTTGAAAGGGGACCACCCACGGATCATTTCAGCAAAGTTTGGTTGAGATTGGCTCAGTAGTTTCAGAGGAGAGGATTTTTTTTAATTTTCATCCCCCCTTTTTCTAATTTGCATAATCGGTCAAAATAGGCAAAAGTTCAAAGTTCACAAAAAATCCCGTAATATATGTTAAAAAGCTCATCATTATGCTTATACAGTTCAAATTTGGGCACTTTCTGGCTTAAAATAGAGCAGTTTTGGCCATTTGAAGAAATTTCTATTTTTAGTAATGGCGGCCATCTTGGATACAGGACGGCACTGACGGACACAATTTTGAAAGGGGACCACCCAAGGATCATTTCAGCAGAGTTTGGTTGAGATTGGCACAGTAGTTTCAGAGGAGAAGATTTTTTTTAAATTTCATCCCCCCTTTTTTCTAATTTGCATAATCGGTCAAAATAGGCAAAAGTTCAAAGTTCATAAAAAATCCCGTAATATATGTTAAAAAGCTCATCATTATGCCTATACAGTTCAAATTTGGGCACTTTCTGGCTTAAAATAGAGCAGTTTTGGCCATTTGAAGAAATTTCTATTTTTAGTAATGGCGGCCATCTTGGATACAGGACGGCGCTGACGGACACAATTTTGAAAGGGGACCACCCACGGATCATTTCAGCAAAGTTTGGTTGAGATTGGCTCAGTAGTTTCAGAGGAGAGGATTTTTTTTAATTTTCATCCCCCCTTTTTCTAATTTGCATAATCGGTCAAAATAGGCAAAAGTTCAAAGTTCATAAAAAATCCCGTAATATATGTTAAAAAGCTCATCATTATGCCTATACAGTTCAAATTTGGGCACATTCTGGCTTAAAATAGAGCAGTTTTGGCCATTTGAAGAAATTTCTATTTTTAGTAATGGCGGCCATCTTGGATACAGGACGGCACTGACGGACACAATTTTGAAAGGGGACCACCCAAGGATCATTTCAGCAGAGTTTGGTTGAGATTGGCACAGTAGTTTCAGAGGAGAAGATTTTTTTTTAATTTCATCCCCCCTTTTTTCTAATTTGCATAATCGGTCAAAATAGGCAAAAGTTCAAAGTTCATAAAAAATCCCGTAATATATGTTAAAAAGCTCATCATTATGCCTATACAGTTCAAATTTGGGCACTTTCTGGCTTAAAATAGAGCAGTTTTGGCCATTTGAAGAAATTTCTATTTTTAGTAATGGCGGCCATCTTGGATACAGGACGGCGCTGACGGACACAATTTTGAAAGGGGACCACCCACGGATCATTTCAGCAAAGTTTGGTTGAGATTGGCTCAGTAGTTTCAGAGGAGAGGATTTTTTTTAAATTTCATCCCCCCTTTTTTCTAATTTGCATAATCGGTCAAAATAGGCAAAAGTTCAAAGTTCATAAAAAATCCCGTAATATATGTTAAAAAGCTCATCATTATGCTTATACAGTTCAAATTTGGGCACTTTCTGGCTTAAAATAGAGCAGTTTTGGCCATTTGAAGAAATTTCTATTTTTAGTAATGGCGGCCATCTTGGATACAGGACGGCACTGACGGACACAATTTTGAAAGGGGACCACCCAAGGATCATTTCAGCAGAGTTTGGTTGAGATTGGCACAGTAGTTTCAGAGGAGAAGATTTTTTTTTAATTTCATCCCCCCTTTTTTCTAATTTGCATAATCGGTCAAAATAGGCAAAAGTTCAAAGTTCATAAAAAATCCCGTAATATATGTTAAAAAGCTCATCATTATGCCTATACAGTTCAAATTTGGGCACTTTCTGGCTTAAAATAGAGCAGTTTTGGCCATTTGAATAAATTTCTATTTTTAGTAATGGCGGCCATCTTGGATACAGGACGGCGCTGACGGACACAATTTTGAAAGGGGACCACCCACGGATCATTTCAGCAAAGTTTGGTTGAGATTGGCTCAGTAGTTTCAGAGGAGAGGATTTTTTTTAATTTTCATCCCCCCTTTTTCTAATTTGCATAATCGGTCAAAATAGGCAAAAGTTCAAAGTTCACAAAAAATCCCGTAATATATGTTAAAAAGCTCATCATTATGCTTATACAGTTCAAATTTGGGCACTTTCTGGCTTAAAATAGAGCAGTTTTGGCCATTTGAAGAAATTTCTATTTTTAGTAATGGCGGCCATCTTGGATACAGGACGGCACTGACGGACACAATTTTGAAAGGGGACCACCCAAGGATCATTTCAGCAGAGTTTGGTTGAGATTGGCACAGTAGTTTCAGAGGAGAAGATTTTTTTTAAATTTCATCCCCCCTTTTTTCTAATTTGCATAATCGGTCAAAATAGGCAAAAGTTCAAAGTTCATAAAAAATCCTGTAATATATGTTAAAAAGCTCATCATTATGCCTATACAGTTCAAATTTGGGCACTTTCTGGCTTAAAATAGAGCAGTTTTGGCCATTTGAAGAAATTTCTATTTTTAGTAATGGCGGCCATCTTGGATACAGGACGGCGCTGACGGACACAATTTTGAAAGGGGACCACCCACGGATCATTTCAGCAAAGTTTGGTTGAGATTGGCTCAGTAGTTTCAGAGGAGAGGATTTTTTTTAATTTTCATCCCCCCTTATTTCTAATTTGCATAATCGGTCAAAATAGGCAAAAGTTCAAAGTTCATAAAAAATCCCGTAATATATGTTAAAAAGCTCATCATTATGCCTATACAGTTCAAATTTGGGCACATTCTGGCTTAAAATAGAGCAGTTTTGGCCATTTGAAGAAATTTCTATTTTTAGTAATGGCGGCCATCTTGGATACAGGACGGCACTGACGGACACAATTTTGAAAGGGGACCACCCAAGGATCATTTCAGCAGAGTTTGGTTGAGATTGGCACAGTAGTTTCAGAGGAGAAGATTTTTTTTTAATTTCATCCCCCCTTTTTTCTAATTTGCATAATCGGTCAAAATAGGCAAAAGTTCAAAGTTCATAAAAAATCCTGTAATATATGTTAAAAAGCTCATCATTATGCCTATACAGTTCAAATTTGGGCACTTTCTGGCTTAAAATAGAGCAGTTTTGGCCATTTGAAGAAATTTCTATTTTTAGTAATGGCGGCCATCTTGGATACAGGACGGCGCTGACGGACACAATTTTGAAAGGGGACCACCCACGGATCATTTCAGCAAAGTTTGGTTGAGATTGGCTCAGTAGTTTCAGAGGAGAGGATTTTTTTTAAATTTCATCCCCCCTTTTTTCTAATTTGCATAATCGGTCAAAATAGGCAAAAGTTCAAAGTTCATAAAAAATCCCGTAATATATGTTAAAAAGCTCATCATTATGCCTATACAGTTCAAATTTGGGCACTTTCTGGCTTAAAATAGAGCAGTTTTGGCCATTTGAAGAAATTTCTATTTTTAGTAATGGCGGCCATCTTGGATACAGGACGGCGCTGACGGACACAATTTTGAAAGGGGACCACCCACGGATCATTTCAGCAAAGTTTGGTTGAGATTGGCTCAGTAGTTTCAGAGGAGAGGATTTTTTTTAAATTTCATCCCCCCTTTTTTCTAATTTGCATAATCGGTCAAAATAGGCAAAAGTTCAAAGTTCATAAAAAATCCCGTAATATATGTTAAAAAGCTCATCATTATGCTTATACAGTTCAAATTTGGGCACTTTCTGGCTTAAAATAGAGCAGTTTTGGCCATTTGAAGAAATTTCTATTTTTAGTAATGGCGGCCATCTTGGATACAGGACGGCACTGACGGACACAATTTTGAAAGGGGACCACCCAAGGATCATTTCAGCAGAGTTTGGTTGAGATTGGCACAGTAGTTTCAGAGGAGAAGATTTTTTTTTAATTTCATCCCCCCTTTTTTCTAATTTGCATAATCGGTCAAAATAGGCAAAAGTTCAAAGTTCATAAAAAATCCCGTAATATATGTTAAAAAGCTCATCATTATGCCTATACAGTTCAAATTTGGGCACTTTCTGGCTTAAAATAGAGCAGTTTTGGCCATTTGAATAAATTTCTATTTTTAGTAATGGCGGCCATCTTGGATACAGGACGGCGCTGACGGACACAATTTTGAAAGGGGACCACCCACGGATCATTTCAGCAAAGTTTGGTTGAGATTGGCTCAGTAGTTTCAGAGGAGAGGATTTTTTTTAATTTTCATCCCCCCTTTTTCTAATTTGCATAATCGGTCAAAATAGGCAAAAGTTCAAAGTTCATAAAAATCCCGTAATATATGTTAAAAAGCTCATCATTATGCTTATACAGTTCAAATTTGGGCACATTCTGGCTTAAAATAGAGCAGTTTTGGCCATTTGAAGAAATTTCTATTTTTAGTAATGGCGGCCATCTTGGATACAGGACGGCACTGACGGACACAATTTTGAAAGGGGACCACCCAAGGATCATTTCAGCAGAGTTTGGTTGAGATTGGCACAGTAGTTTCAGAGGAGAAGATTTTTTTTTAATTTCATCCCCCCTTTTTTCTAATTTGCATAATCGGTCAAAATAGGCAAAAGTTCAAAGTTCATAAAAAATCCCGTAATATATGTTAAAAAGCTCATCATTATGCCTATACAGTTCAAATTTGGGCACTTTCTGGCTTAAAATAGAGCAGTTTTGGCCATTTGAAGAAATTTCTATTTTTAGTAATGGCGGCCATCTTGGATACAGGACGGCGCTGACGGACACAATTTTGAAAGGGGACCACCCACGGATCATTTCAGCAAAGTTTGGTTGAGATTGGCTCAGTAGTTTCAGAGGAGAGGATTTTTTTTAATTTTCATCCCCCCTTTTTCTAATTTGCATAATCGGTCAAAATAGGCAAAAGTTCAAAGTTCACAAAAAATCCCGTAATATATGTTAAAAAGCTCATCATTATGCTTATACAGTTCAAATTTGGGCACTTTCTGGCTTAAAATAGAGCAGTTTTGGCCATTTGAAGAAATTTCTATTTTTAGTAATGGCGGCCATCTTGGATACAGGACGGCACTGACGGACACAATTTTGAAAGGGGACCACCCAAGGATCATTTCAGCAGAGTTTGGTTGAGATTGGCACAGTAGTTTCAGAGGAGAAGATTTTTTTTAAATTTCATCCCCCCTTTTTTCTAATTTGCATAATCGGTCAAAATAGGCAAAAGTTCAAAGTTCATAAAAAATCCTGTAATATATGTTAAAAAGCTCATCATTATGCCTATACAGTTCAAATTTGGGCACTTTCTGGCTTAAAATAGAGCAGTTTTGGCCATTTGAAGAAATTTCTATTTTTAGTAATGGCGGCCATCTTGGATACAGGACGGCGCTGACGGACACAATTTTGAAAGGGGACCACCCACGGATCATTTCAGCAAAGTTTGGTTGAGATTGGCTCAGTAGTTTCAGAGGAGAGGATTTTTTTTAATTTTCATCCCCCCTTTTTCTAATTTGCATAATCGGTCAAAATAGGCAAAAGTTCAAAGTTCATAAAAAATCCCGTAATATATGTTAAAAAGCTCATCATTATGCCTATACAGTTCAAATTTGGGCACATTCTGGCTTAAAATAGAGCAGTTTTGGCCATTTGAAGAAATTTCTATTTTTAGTAATGGCGGCCATCTTGGATACAGGACGGCACTGACGGACACAATTTTGAAAGGGGACCACCCAAGGATCATTTCAGCAGAGTTTGGTTGAGATTGGCACAGTAGTTTCAGAGGAGAAGATTTTTTTTTAATTTCATCCCCCCTTTTTTCTAATTTGCATAATCGGTCAAAATAGGCAAAAGTTCAAAGTTCATAAAAAATCCCGTAATATATGTTAAAAAGCTCATCATTATGCCTATACAGTTCAAATTTGGGCACTTTCTGGCTTAAAATAGAGCAGTTTTGGCCATTTGAATAAATTTCTATTTTTAGTAATGGCGGCCATCTTGGATACAGGACGGCGCTGACGGACACAATTTTGAAAGGGGACCACCCACGGATCATTTCAGCAAAGTTTGGTTGAGATTGGCTCAGTAGTTTCAGAGGAGAGGATTTTTTTTAATTTTCATCCCCCCTTTTTCTAATTTGCATAATCGGTCAAAATAGGCAAAAGTTCAAAGTTCACAAAAAATCCCGTAATATATGTTAAAAAGCTCATCATTATGCTTATACAGTTCAAATTTGGGCACTTTCTGGCTTAAAATAGAGCAGTTTTGGCCATTTGAAGAAATTTCTATTTTTAGTAATGGCGGCCATCTTGGATACAGGACGGCACTGACGGACACAATTTTGAAAGGGGACCACCCAAGGATCATTTCAGCAGAGTTTGGTTGAGATTGGCACAGTAGTTTCAGAGGAGAAGATTTTTTTTAAATTTCATCCCCCCTTTTTTCTAATTTGCATAATCGGTCAAAATAGGCAAAAGTTCAAAGTTCATAAAAAATCCTGTAATATATGTTAAAAAGCTCATCATTATGCCTATACAGTTCAAATTTGGGCACTTTCTGGCTTAAAATAGAGCAGTTTTGGCCATTTGAAGAAATTTCTATTTTTAGTAATGGCGGCCATCTTGGATACAGGACGGCGCTGACGGACACAATTTTGAAAGGGGACCACCCACGGATCATTTCAGCAAAGTTTGGTTGAGATTGGCTCAGTAGTTTCAGAGGAGAGGATTTTTTTTAATTTTCATCCCCCCTTTTTCTAATTTGCATAATCGGTCAAAATAGGCAAAAGTTCAAAGTTCATAAAAAATCCCGTAATATATGTTAAAAAGCTCATCATTATGCTTATACAGTTCAAATTTGGGCACTTTCTGGCTTAAAATAGAGCAGTTTTGGCCATTTGAAGAAATTTCTATTTTTAGTAATGGCGGCCATCTTGGATACAGGAAGGCGCTGACGGACACAATTTTGAAAGGGGACCACCCAATGATCCTTTCAGCAAAGTTTGGTTGAGATTGGCTCAGTAGTTTCAGAGGAGAAGATTTTTTTTTAATTTCATCCACCCTTTTTTCTAATTTGCATAATCGGTCAAAATAGGCAAAAGTTCAAAGTTCATAAAAAATCCCGTAATATATGTTAAAAAGCTCATCATTATGCTTATACAGTTCAAATTTGGACATTTTCTGGCTTAAAATAGAGCAGTTTTGGCCATTTGAAGAAATTTCTATTTTTAGTAATGGCGACCATCTTGGATACAGGACGGCGTTGACGGACACCATTTTGAAAGGGGACTACCTAAGGATCATTTCAGCAAAGTTTGGTTGAGATTGGCTCAGTAGTTTCAGAGGAGAAGATTTTTTTAAATTTCATCCCCCCTTTTTTTAAATTTGCATAATCGGTCAAAATGGGTAATGGGATTTACTTCAAAATTGCAGGGTAGGTAGATCTTGACATGCTGCACATTTTTGCAATTTAAACTTAACATCTATTTCTAAATAGTTTTTGAAATATAAGACGAAAAGTATTAAAATTAAAAAAAAAAATTGATGAAAAAAGGGCAATAACTCCAAGGTGGGAAACAAATTTACTTCAAAATTGCAGGGTAGGTAGATCTTGACATGCTGAACATGTTTGCAGTTTCAACTTACCATCTGTCTCTTATAGTTTTTGAAATAAAGGAAATTTGATGAAAAAAGGGAAATAACTCCAAAATGGGTAATGGGATTTACTTCAAAATTGCAGGGTGGGTAGATCATGATATGCCGCACATTTTTGCAATTTAAAGTTAACCTTTATTTCTTATAGTTTTTGAAATATAAGACGAAAAGTATTAAAATTTTACAAATTTGATGAAAAAAGGGCAATAACTCCAAGATGGGCAATCAGATTTACTTCAAAATTGCAGGGTAGGTAGATCTTCATGTGCTGATCAATTTTACACTATGTCAGATTTTTGATATTATTAACGGTTTTTGAGTTATTACCCAAAACCTGCAATTTTAACATATGTTCTATTTTTAGTAACAGTGGCCATGTTGGTTGGTGCACGGAATCACCGGACACAATTTTGAAACTAGACACCCTAGTGATGATTCAGACCAAGTTTGGTTTCCATTGGTCTTGTACTTTCAGAGGAGAAGATTTTTGAAAAAGTTTACGACGTACGACGGACGACGACGACGGACACCAAGTCATGGCAATAGCTCACATGATCCTTTGGGTCAGGTGAGCTAAAAATAAAACTACTAAGATATCCTGCTAAAGGCACGGGCATATCAATCATAGTCCGCGAAACAAATTATTTAAGATTTAATGTAAAAAATTAAAACTACTAAGATATCCTGCACAAGGCATGGGCATATCAGTCGTAGTCCGTGAAACAAATTATTTAAGATTTAATGTAAAAAATTAAAACTACTAAGATATCCTGTACAAGGCACGGGAATAACATTCGTAGTCCGCGAAACAAATTATTTAAGTTTTAATGTGAAAAATTAAAACTACTAAGATATCCTGCACAAGGCATGGGCATAACATTCGTACTCCTCGAAACAAATTATTTAAGCTTTAATGTAAAAAATTAAAACTACTAAGATATCCTGCACAAGGCACGGGCGTATCAGTCGTAGTCCGTGAAACAAATAATTTAAGTTTTAGTGTGAAAAAATAAAACTACTAAGATATCCTGTACAAGGCACAGGCATATCAGTCGTAGTCCACGAAACAAATTATTTAAGTTATAATGTGAAAAATTAAAACTACTGAGATATCCTGCACAAGGCACAGGCATATCAGTCGTAGTACGCGAAACAAATTATTTAAGTTTTAATGTGAAAAATTAAAACTACTAAGATATCCTGCTCAAGGCACGGGCAAATCAGTCGTAGTCCGCGTAACAAATAATTTAAGTTTTAATGTAAAAAAATAAAACTACTAAGATATCCTGCACAAGGCACAGGCATATCAGTCGTAGTCCGCGAAACAAATTATTTAAGTTTTAATGTGAAAAATTAAAACTACTAAGATATCCTGCAAAAGGCACGGGCATAACACTCGTAGTCTGCGAAACAAATTATT
Source organism: Bathymodiolus brooksi (assembly GCA_963680875.1). Classification (NCBI taxonomy): domain Eukaryota; kingdom Metazoa; phylum Mollusca; class Bivalvia; order Mytilida; family Modiolidae; genus Bathymodiolus; species Bathymodiolus brooksi. Next base: position 31,801,041 of record OY804584.1, read on the forward strand.
TAAGTTTTAATGTGAAAAATTAAAACTACTAAGATATCCTGCACAAGGCACGGGCATAACACTTGTAGTCCGTGAAACAAATTATTTAAGTTTTAATGTGAAAAATTAAAACTACTAAGATATCCTGTACAAGGCACGAGCATATCAGTCGTAGTCCGCGTAACAAATAATTTAAGTTTTAATGTAAAAAAATAAAACTACTAAGATATCCTGCACAAGGCACGGGCATATCAGTCGTAGTCTGCGAAACAAATTATTTAAGTTTTAATGTGAAAAATTAAAACTACTAAGATATCCTGCAAAAGCCACAGGCATAACACTCGTAGTCCGTGAAACAAATTATTTAAGTTTTAATGTGAAAAAATAAAACTAATAAGATATCCTGTACAAGGCACGGGCATATCAGTCGTAGTCCACGAATCAAATTATTTAAGTTATAATGTGAAAAATTAAAACTACTGAGATATCCTGCACAAGGCACAGGCATATCAGTCGTAGTCCGAGAAACAAATTATTTAAGTTTTAATGTGAAAAATTAAAACTACTAAGATATCCTGCACAAGGCACAGGCGTATCATTCGTAGTCCGCGAAATAAATAATTTAAGTTTTAATGTGAAAAAATAAAACTACTAAGATATCCTGTACAAGGCACAGGCATATCAGTCGTAGTCCACGAAACAAATTATTTAAGTTATAATGTGAAAAATTAAAACTACTGAAATATCCTGCACAAGGCACAGGCATATCAGTCGTAGTCCATGAAACAAATTATTTAAGTTTTAATGTAAAAAATTAAAACTACTAAGATATCCTGCCAAAGACACGGGAATAACATTCGTAGTCCGCGAAACAAATTATTTAAGTTTTTATGTGAAAAATTAAATCTACTAAGATATCCTGCACAAGGCACGGGCATATCAGTCGTAGTCCGCGAAACAAATAATTTAAGTTTTAATGTAAAAAATTAAAACTACTAAGATATCCTGTACAAGGCATGGGCATAACACTCGTAGTCTGCGAAACAAATAATTTAAGTTTTAATGTGAAAAATTAAAACTACTAAGATATCCTGCACAAGGCATGGGCATAACACTCGTACTCCGCGAAACAAATTATTTAACTTTTAATGTAAAAAATCAAAACTACTAAGATATCCTGCACAAGGCACGGGCATATCAGTCGTAGTCCGCAAAACAAATAATTTAAGTTTTAATGTGAAAAAATAAAACTACTAAGATATCCTGTACAAGGCACAGGCATATCAGTCGTAGACCACGAAACAAATTATTTAAGTTATAATGTGAAAAATTAAAACTACTGAGATATCCTGCAAAAAGCACGGGCATAACACTTGTAGTCCGCGAAACAAATAATTTAAGTTTTAATGTGAAAAATTAAAACTACTAAAATATCCTGCTCAAGGCACGGGCATATCAGTCGTAGTCCGCGGAACAAATAATTTAAGTTTTAATGTAAAAAAATAAAACTACTAAGATATCCTGCACAAGGCACGGGCATATCAGTCGTAGTCCGCGAAACAAATTATTTAAGTTTTAATGTGAAAAATTAAAACTACTAAGATATCCTGCACAAGGCACAGGCATATCAGTCGTAGTCCGCGAAACAAATAATTTAAGTTTTAATGTAAAAAAATAAAACTACTAAGATATCCTGTACAAGGCACGGGCATATCAGTCGTAGTCCGCGTAACAAATAATTTAAGTTTTAATGTAAAAAAATAAAACTACTAAGATATCCTGCACAAGGCACGGGCATATCAGTCGTAGTCTGCGAAACAAATTATTTAAGTTTTAATGTGAAAAATTAAAACTACTAAGATATCCTGCAAAAGCCACAGGCATAACACTCGTAGTCCGTGAAACAAATTATTTAAGTTTTAATGTGAAAAAATAAAACTAATAAGATATCCTGTACAAGGCACGGGCATATCAGTCGTAGTCCACGAATCAAATTATTTAAGTTATAATGTGAAAAATTAAAACTACTGAGATATCCTGCACAAGGCACAGGCATATCAGTCGTAGTCCGAGAAACAAATTATTTAAGTTTTAATGTGAAAAATTAAAACTACTAAGATATCCTGCACAAGGCACAGGCGTATCATTCGTAGTCCGCGAAATAAATAATTTAAGTTTTAATGTGAAAAAATAAAACTACTAAGATATCCTGTACAAGGCACAGGCATATCAGTCGTAGTCCACGAAACAAATTATTTAAGTTTTAATGTGAAAAATTAAAACTACTAAGATATCCTGCACAAGGCACAGGCGTATCATTCGTAGTCCGCGAAATAAATAATTTAAGTTTTAATGTGAAAAAATAAAACTACTAAGATATCCTGTACAAGGCACAGGCATATCAGTCGTAGTCCACGAAACAAATTATTTAAGTTATAATGTGAAAAATTAAAACTACTGAGATATCCTGCACAAGGCACAGGCATTTCAGTCGTAGTCCACGAAACAAATTATTTAAGTTTTAATGTAAAAAATTAAAACTACTAAGATATCCTGCAAAAGACACGGGAATAACATTCGTAGTCCGCGAAACAAATTATTTAAGTTTTTATGTGAAAAATTAAATCTACTAAGATATCCTGCACAAGGCACGGGCATATCAGTCGTAGTCCGCGAAACAAATAATTTAAGTTTTAATGTAAAAAATTAAAACTACTAAGATATCCTGTACAAGGCATGGGCATAACACTCGTAGTCTGCGAAACAAATAATTTAAGTTTTAATGTGAAAAATTAAAACTACTAAGATATCCTGCACAAGGCATGGGCATAACACTCGTACTCCGCGAAACAAATTATTTAACTTTTAATGTAAAAAATCAAAACTACTAAGATATCCTGCACAAGGCACGGGCATATCAGTCGTAGTACGCGAAACAAATAATTTAAGTTTTAATGTGAAAAAATAAAACTACTAAGATATCCTGTACAAGGCACAGGCATATCAGTCGTAGACCACGAAACAAATTATTTAAGTTATAATGTGAAAAATTAAAACTACTGAGATATCCTGCAAAAAGCACGGGCATAACACTTGTAGTCCGCGAAACAAATTATTTAACTTTTAATGTAAAAAATCAAAACTACTAAGATATCCTGCTCAAGGCACGGGCATATCAGTCGTAGTCCGCGGAACAAATAATTTAAGTTTTAATGTAAAAAAATAAAACTACTAAGATATCCTGCACAAGGCACGGGCATATCAGTCGTAGTCCGCGAAACAAATAATTTAAGTTTTAATGTAAAAAAATAAAACTACTAAGATATCCTGTACAAGGCACGGGCATATCAGTCGTAGTCTGTGAAACAAATTATTTAAGTTTTAATGTGAAAAATTAAAACTACTAAGATATCCTGCACAAGGCACGGGCATATCACTCGTAGTCCGCGAAACAAATTATTTAAGTTTTAATGTGAAAAATTAAAACTACTAAGATATCCTGCACAAGGCATGGGCATATCAGTCGTAGTTCGCGAAACAAATAATTTAAGTTTTAATGTAAAAAAATTAAACTACTAAAATATCCTGTACAAGGCACGGGCATATCAGTCAATAGTTCGTGAAACAAATTATTTAAGTTTTAATGTGAAAAATTAAAACTACTAAGATATTCTGCACAAAGAACGGGCATATCAGTCGTAGTCCGCGTTACAAATTATTTAAGCTTTAATGTAAAAAATTTAAACTACTAAGATATCCTGCACAAGGCACGGGCATATCAGTCGTAGTCCACGAAACAAATTATTTAAGTTTTAATGTAAAAAATTAAAACTATTAAGATATCCTGCACAAGGCACGGGCATATCAGTCATAGTCCGCGAAACAAATTATTTAACTTTTAATGTAAAAAATCAAAACTACTAAGATATCCTGCACAAGGCACGGGCATATCAGTCGTAGTCAGCGAAACAAATTATTTAAGTTTTAATGTAAAACATTAAAACTACTAAGATATCCTGCACAAGGCACGGGCATATCAGTCATAGTCAGCGAAACAAACTATTTAAGTTTTAATGTGAAAAATTAAAACTACTAAGATATCCTGCACAAGGCACAGGCATATCAGTCGTAGTCTGCGAAACAAACTATGTAAGTTTTAATGTAAAAAATAAAACTACTAAGATATCCTGCAAAAGGCACAGGCACATCAGTCGTAGTCCGCGAAACAAATTATTTAAGTTTTAATGTAAAAAAATAAAACTACTAAGATATCCTACACAAGGCATATCAGTCATAGTCCGCGAAACAAATTATTTAAGTTTTAATGTAAAAAATTAAAACTACTAAGGTATCCTGTACAAGGCACGGGCATATCAGTCGTAGTCTGCGAAACAAATTATTTAAGTTTTAATGTGAAAAATTAAAACTACTAAGATATCCTGCACAAGGCACAGGCATATCAGTCGTAATCTGCGAAAAAAATTATTTAAGTTTTAATATAAAAAATTAAAACTACTAAGATATCCTGCACAAGGCACTGGCATATCACTTGTAGTCCGCGTAAAAAATTATTTAAGTTTTAATGTAAACTAGAGGCTCAGTGGGCTAAGCCTGTGTCGCTCACCTTTAATTCTGCTTTGAGGAAATTTAATACAGAACCTTCCATAGGTGGTTCCCACGAAATTTCTGTTCATTTTGGCATAGCAGTTTCAGAGAAGAAAACTTTTAGAAATTGACCAATCTAAAACAAGAATTGCCTGTGGCAGCCATGTTTGTTAATGGATCAAAACGAAATGAGCAGTCTCTATAGAGGACCTTCCATAGAAGCTTCTTATCAAGTTTCATATCATTTGGCCAAGTGGCTTCAGAGGAAAAGCTGTTTTAGAAATCGACCAATAAGAAACAAGAATTGCCTATGATGGCCATGTTTGTTAACGGATTAAAACGGAATGAGCAATTCCCATAGAGGACCTTCTATAGATGCTTCCTACCATGTTTCAGTCCATTTGACCAAGCTGCTTCAGAGTAGAAGATTTTTTTTAATTGACCAATCAGAAACAATAATTGCCTGTGGCAGCCATGTTTGTTAATGATCGGGACAAAATGAGCAATCTTTATAGCGAACCTTCCATAGATGCTTCCTACCAAGTTTCTGTTCATTTGGCAAAGTGGTTTCAGAGGAGATGATTTTTAGAAATCGACCAATTAGAAACAAGAATTGCCTGTGGCAGCCATATTTGTTAATGGATCGGGACGAAATGAGCAAATTTTAAAGAGGACCTTCCATAGATGCATCCTACCAAGTTTGGGTTCATTTCGCAAAGCAGTTTCAGAGGAGAAGATTTTTTAGAAATCATCCAATCAGAAACAAAAATCGTCTATGGTGGCCATATTTGTTAACGGATCGGGACGAAATGAGCAATCACATCAGAGGACTTTCCATAGATGCTTCCTACCAAGTTTCGGTTCATTTGGCAAAACGGTTTCAGAGGAGAAGAATCTAATTTTTTCAATAGTTTTCTTTTTTTTACTGATTTGTTTCACTAATTTTCTAGTTGAGAAGCGACAACGGTCATGTTTGATAGCAGTCGGGATCATCATTCATGGTCTGAAAGAGAATTATATATGCATTGTTCCTTTATAGTTTGGTAGAAACATTGGCTCTTTACAATATTTAAAGAATCTAAAAAAAAATATATATATTTTTAGTAACGATAGCAGCCATTTTTCATAAGCAATCAGGGTTAGAAACCATAAGTCTGAAAGTATATCATATATGGATCATTTCCTTAAAGATTGGTGGCAACTGGCTTTTTACCAGATTTTAAAATATGTTTTTTGACAATAATTTTCTATTTTTTGTAACAGTGACGGCCACGTTGGATGACAGCCGGAGGTCTTCAATCAAAATTTTGAAAGAAGACCACATATGCATTCTTTCCATTTGGTTTGATTGCATTTGACTCTTTACAGGATTTTAAAATAATTTCTTCACTAATTTCCTATTTATAGTAATGATGGTGGCCATGTTTGATGGGGGATGGGGTCCTCAACCATAATTCTGAAAGAATATTACATATGCATCAAATTTAATTGCAATATACTCCAAAGGATTTTTCTGGATTTTTTTTAATTGATTTTTTTGCTGATTTTACCCCCTATGTTCTATTTATAGACATGGTGGCCATGATGGTTGGTCGGCAGGGTCATCAGACATAACTTTTAAAGGGAACCCCCCTAAGGATGATTCAGGCCAAGTTTGGTTTAAATTGGCCCAGTGGTTTCAGAGGAGAAGATTTTTTAACTAGAGGCTCACAGGAGCCTGTAATCGCTCACCTGGTTTTCAATTTGACATCTAAAGTTGATAGAAAATGGGGGTGTTACACATAATTTTGAAAGTGGGCCACCCAAAGATCATTTCAACTCAAATTTCTGAGCAAAAGAATTTGTTGTGATTTTTATCTCATAATATTCCTAAACAGAATAAACTGGCTAAAAAAATCTCACAGAAAAACCCAGAATATATGCTAAACTACTCATTGTCATATAGCTGCAGTTAAAATTTGAGTTCATTTTGATTTGTAATAAAGCGGAAATTGACAACTAAAGAAATTTCTATTTTTAGTAACAGCAGCCATTTTGAATGGAGTGCTGGGTTGTCGGACACAAGATTGAAAGCGGACTACCCAAGGAACATCCCAGCCATATTTGCTTTAATTTGGTTCAGCGGTTTCAGAGGAGAAGATTTAAATGTGATCTGTGATCAAAATATGCCTAATTTGCATAATTGGTATAAATCGGCTGAAAGAAATATTTCACAGAAAAACCCGGAATATATACTCCTTGCCATGTAGCTGCAGTTAAAATTTGAGCTCAATTTGACTTATACTAAAGCAGCAATGGACAATTAAAATTTCATCCCCCTTTTTTCTATTTTTAGCTTGGCGGCCATCTTGGTTGGAAGTCGGGATCACCGGCCGGACACTTTTTTGGAAGGGGGCCATCCAAGGACCATTCCACCAAAGTTTGGTTCAAATTGGCCCAGTGGCTTCAGAGGAGTTGATTAAAATGTGAAAAGTTAACGGACGGACGACGGACGCTCAGTGGTGACAATAGTTTACAGACGGACAACAGACGGATTTTTGATAATAATTTTCTATTTTTTAGACGGCCACGTTGGATGACAGCCGGAGGTTTTCAATCAAAATTTTGAAAGAAGACCACATATGCATTCTTTCCATATGGTTTGATTGCATTTGACTCTTTACAGGATTTTAAAATAATTTTTTTCACTAATTTTCTATTTATAGTAACGATGGTGGCCATGTTTGATGGGGGATGGGGTCCACAACCATAATTCTGAAAGAATATTACATATGTATCAAATTGAATTGCAATATACTCCAAAGGATTTTTCTGGATTTTTTAATTGATTTTTTTGCTTATTTTACCCCTATGTTCTATTTATAGAAATGGCGGCCATGATGGTTGGTCGGCAGGGTCATCGGACATAACTTTTGAAGGGAACCCACTAAGGATGATTCAGGCCAAGTTTGGTTTAAATTGGCCCAGTGGTTTCAGAGGAGAAACTTACAGACGGACGACGGACGCCAAGTGATGGCAATAGGTGACCTAAAAATTCTGTAAAGGAGGTTTATTACGGAACTTACATTTTAAAATTTTGATCTCAACTCTATATGGCTATACAAAGGAGAGTTTATTCTTCAGATCATTACTGGCCATTTGATCATTGTGCTTAATTAAATATCATCATTAGGGTTAGTAGTGTTAGCAGGAAACACTTGTAATTTTTTTCAACAATATTTCAGCTCTAACTTGGCAGTCAGTTTGATTGGTGGAGGAAATAAAGAGTACCTGGAGAAAACCACTGACCTGTCACTGACAAACTTTATCACATAAAATTGCATCAAGTACACCTTGCAAAGAGCGGGACTGAACTCACAACTTTAGTGGTGATAGGCACTGATTGCATAGGTAGTTGTAAATCCAACTACCATACGATAACGACCATGGCGGCACCCAATAGAACTCTATAATGTATTAATAATATTTAAAAGAAAAATATTTTCATATATATATATATATATATATAGGGAGTGGATGTGGTCGAGTGGTCTAGGGCGCTGGACGTAAGGCTAAGCGAATGGTGCTGCAGTGTATCAATGGTGTGGGTTCAAATCCCGTCGAGGGAAGAACAAAAATTTGACAGCTCTAAAATCTAATTCTAACACTGTTTGGTTTAATTTTCAGATGTATATATATTCACTGCCTGTTTGATCATTGTATTTAATCAAATACCAATATTACTTCCTTCATCACTGAAAATATATTTATTAAATATTAATATTGAACATGACATTTATAAACTCTGCTGAAAGCTTGCAATCACCTGCAGAGTTGAGTCCTAACAACTTACACCTAGCGGTAGGTCTCTGTATTTACATTACAGCCACTCTGCAAGGTATTAAGGTATTCTGTTCGTGAAATTAGGCATCATATTTATCATACAACTGACTGCACTCAAATCAAGACTTGTTTGTGTTGACCATATGTTTAAATGTCAACAATGACAATTATTTACATCAACAAGTAGATTATTTAAGTAAACACACACTTCTAAGTGTTAAATAAAGTATGGGGTAAATAAATAAACAAAGGTGCATGTCAGGTGAGAAGGATTTGCTTTGTTTATTTATCTTCTCTTCATCTGCATTGCTGTTGGAATTTTAATTAATGGAAATAAATAAAATAATCAGGTTTAATGTTGTTTGTATAATTAGGTTAAAAGGAACATACATTTATTTAACCTTTTGTACAGTGGACTCAAAGATTAAAAGAGGATCATTGTGTATATAAAAGAAATATTGCTTTAGTTTCTTTGCCACGTTAATTTCCCCATAAGTTTATAGCATCCTTAAGTGTAAAAAAATGTAGCAATTCGAAAAAAAAAAAAAAGCTTGCAATACTTCTTTCCAACTTCTATAAATATGGTCATCTTAGCGATTTTTTTAAATTGGATTTTCTCTTTCATATACATTTTTCAGTCGTAATTTGTGATTTCCTTGTGATAAGTTCATAGATTACTATCGTACCAATGCATGTGCCATTTAAAATACATTATAGAAACAATTTAATCAACAAAAAAGATACTTACCTAATATCATGTCTGCCATCTTGGGATGACCGTAATTACAGTTACGGTCATCAGCTTTACCCCAGTCACTATTTACAGACTGTACTTTGTATTAAAATTTCAACATTTTTATGAATATCTTATACAATACTCTTTAAAATCAGAAGGTACCAAATACCATTTTAAATAGGTAGAAGTACCTGATACCACCCCTAAGGGCTTATTGAAAGGCCTGATCGACATTCATTAATTAATCAAGTTCAATGTTATTTGGATAATTAGAAAGTTAAAAAGTAAAATATATTTACATTTTGTATTTAAACTTTTGTAATGAAAAAATTTCTTGACAAAAAAAATATATTAACTTCAAAGAAATATCAATTGTGAAGAAATGTATAAATTGCCTAAAGATTTGGCTAAAACTGCATGGAAAAAGGGTGACAAAAGAAATCAAATTATACCAATGAAAATATTGTACAACTCATGGCTAACAATAACATGAGCATGTATGATTCATGCCATTTAAACTTGCATTTCAATTACTGGTTCTTAAAGGGTCATGGTGTTTCAACAATATTTCAGTTATATCGTGGTGGTCAGTTTTATTGGTTGAGAAAACCGCAGTGCTCGGAGAAAACCACAGATCTGCCGCAAGTCTGTAACAAATTTTATCACATAACTGTTGTATTGAGTACACCTCGCCCGATTGAGATTCAACCTCACATCAGTGCTGATAGGCACTGATTGCACAGGTAGTTGTAAATCCAAGCACTGATCAAAAGTTAAATGACACTTCAAACGAAAATCGGAAGGTCCGCTTTGGTTTGGTTTATGGTGTTTCACGCCACTTTCAATAATAATGTAATTAAGTTATATCATGGCAGTCAGATTGGCCTGCATGCACAGCTAATATCTAATGTAAAAGTATGAAGTCAGTAGTCAAAGGTTATAGACCTTGGATCTTCATAATTTTGAACCCCTGGTTAATGGCCTTTACTTCATACTATAACTCAGTTAGCTTGCTTAGCACACATACCCTTTGGACCATTTGTCCAGGTCACAATATTTTGAATGTATACAACTTCTATTTTCAATAAAAATATTGTTTACACTAATATTTTGAAAAATAGAATGATTTTAACAGTTTTCAATCAGTTTCCAATTGTACAATGGTAAACACTTTAACTGTCTATGACAGAGAATTAATTAGTTATCCGTTAATTGCAATAAACACAACGGTCACTTCACTGTCGTAAAAAGCTTGGGGGCGTTGGCTTGTATTGTTTGTACATTGCATATCACATAATAATTATATTTAAAATAAGATATGTCTATGATTTTAGATTTCAGAAGTTACTGGCCCGAACTTAAAATAAAACAGTAAATTTTAAACACAATTGCAATGAAAAATCAATTTTAAGTTCAGTCCTCGAAATGAAAATTTTAATCTACTGGTCCGATTCAAACTCTAGAATTTATCTTTAGATATCTAAATAAAAACTGATAAAATTTACTGGTCCGAACAAAGAATTACTGGTCTTGAGCTGAAGGACCAGTGTTCATCGCGAGGACTGAATGTTACTGGCCCAATCAGATTTTTACTGACCAGGAGCAATAGGACCAGTGCCTTAAAGTTGAAGACTGAAATCTTCTCACTCCATCCATTTTTCAGATTAATTTTGTTCAAAGTTGTTCATTATTTAAAGAAAAAGTATATTCAAGGCAAAAATTTATAATATTATAATTATTCAAAATATTATATGATAGATCTATTAAAAAAATAATAATTTAAAACATCTCATTGTTAAAAAAAAACTGAGCGATAATCTCCCCAAAAGAGTTCAAATCTGGTGTCACGCGCATATATCATTTGCATTACTGTACTGGAAAACAGAATTATCTGCTGTCAAATATTTTGCGATTTGCTCTTAAAATCTGATTTTGAGCAGATTTTTAATGTTATGCAGTTGATTTTAGTTAAAATTAAGTGACATATTAAGTGAAAATATTTAATCCAAAAATTCCACGATATTTGCCTTTCATATTATTTTAAATAAAAAAATTGTATATTATTCAAATATAATATTTCACCTTTTCATTAAAAAAAACATTGTCAAGACTCAAATTTACCCATAGGGAGCTTACTTTAGGTCAAATTGGGTGGTCATCCTACTGATGCAGTTTGGAAATTGTTATGTCCCCATTCATATATTCTCTCAGCATGAATACCATACTCATTCATAGATTTGAAGTACGAAAACTATGCCCATTCCTTTATTCTCTCGCCAGGAAAAATATACCCATTTTATTGTCAAGCTATCGGAGACTCATTCATACACAAAATAAACATAAATAAAAATATAAATGTTGATTAATTTTGATACATTATAACATAATTATTACAGGATTTGGCTTGACAATATAGACTTTACCCATGGGTTAAAAAATTCGCCAGTCCGAAGGGTTCGGGCCTAACATTTACTAATCCTGTAAAGACCGACGGACCAGTTGAAACTGTCCAATTACGGACTTGAATTAAATGGGTGGATAAAAGTCAGAGTGACAGATATTACTGCATAATGTTAATCCAACATTGATTGCCTCTTTTAATATTGTTACAGTCATCGACTTTAGCAGTGGTCCGGTGTCCCACGGCCAGTGAAAATTGATTCGGACCAGTGACTTTTGCCAAATTTATTCAATAGAATCTATATAAATATTCTAATTTTGAAGTTTTCGGGCCAGTAAATTCGAAAGTCTAATTTCGAAGACTGTTAACATTGGATTACGTAATCTGAAATAATTCAAGATCGTTATAGTGCTTTATGAAGTGTGTTTTGTTCTATATGAACCTCCGGTAATTAACAGAGCACACACACCCAGGATAGTTGTAACAGAATAGCTTAAGATTAGTTTTGCTCTTACGGAAGCGGTAATTCTTTCGATGATACTCAAGCATATTAGTGAAGCAGTTCAAACATAAAAATGAACAGTCATTGACCAGTTTGTTTTTTTAATGTTACATAGTGGGTCGTGATACTGACAACAATAAATTACATAATGAAAAAACATCACAACCAACAAAAGGACAAAGATATGATAGGCTAAAACGGAAGAGAATATTTCAAACATCATGGAAGGAAAAAATTCCTTGGGTTGAGGAAACTGGTAGGCTGATAACTCCGGCGATCTAATCTCGTTGAAATTAAACTTCCGAAGACATTTTCTGCTGTATCTTCAGAGATTATACTTCCGAAGACATTTTCTGCTCTGTATCTTTGGAAGTCTAATCTCAACGAGATTACTGGCGATCATGCTAATGAGAATTATGAAGTAAATATGTGGGGTAAATACTGTAAAATATCCAGAATTTGCAACAACAAAAAAAAAACAATATGAGAAAATTAACTATTTGATAGCCCAAGACAAAATGAAAAGCAGCATCTGATCAGGTATTAAGTTGCCAACCTAAAATTTTAAATAAATAATATAATTATGTCACTCAGTTACTACTACCAGGAGGGGGGCACGTTAATTGTGTGTCCATTCCGATATTCAGGACCAGCAGATTCCTGGTGTTCACTAGGACCAGTGCACTTTTGGAAAAAAAATTACCATCTGTTTTACCATATCGAGTGCGCCCTTGTTAAGTGTTATGAACCTTAAAATGTATGGCCTTGGCATAATTTTATGTTTGGCTAAAAATTATTCCGCTTTATGTTAAAACATTTTCTTACATACAGCTTTCTACATAGGACTATTTGACGTTTCCAAAAGCAATATTTTACTTTGTCTTTGGAGATGCAGAGCAGAAAATGTCTTCGGAAGTCTAATCTCAACGAGATTAGATAAGAGAAACCCCGCAAAATGGCATTCCATTCAGCAGCTGCACCCGATTGAATATTAAGATGACATAATGATTTAACTATGTTATAACAGATATCTAGATTATATGTTTCTGGTTTTAAGCACCACATCCAATAACACGATGACATAATATTCATAGCTTCTGACGCTCCACGTGATCAAGGAAGACAATCATGTTTGTGCAGACAAAATATCCGGATTGAATGTCGGTTTTCCGGGTGGAAAAAATAGTCGGAATTCTTGTCATATTTTCGACTTGTCTTAAAAACGTCTTTACACTGCCTGAATATAATATCGTGCTGAAAGTATGTATTTTTTTTTTCAAAATGACCATAGGTTTATATTAATATAAACAAGGACACATACTTAGCAGGGTTTTTGTTCCCCCTTTTTGGGCAAAGAAACTAGAAAAAACAGAATTTTAAGCATAGAACCAAAACAAAAAGTATAGTTTAGCTAACCAAGGTATATAATGGTATGCTTTGAAGCCAAATTACCTTTTTATTTTATTTTTTCATTAATTTATTTATAATTGTACAATAATACCCCCAGCAATGCTATTGCAAATGCGGCCTCTAATATCAGTTTCTTTTTATGAAAGAGCTTAAGGATTAAGGGGTGTGGTGTTTAACGCCACTTTCAATACTATTTCAGTTATATCGTGGCGGTCAGTTTTATTGGTGGAGCAAACTGGAATACCCGGAGAAAACCACCCACCTGTCGCAAGTCACTGACAAACTTTATCACACGACGGTGCCACTAGTAGAGCAGGAACTGCTTACCCTTCCGGGACACATGAGTTCACCCCCGGTTTTTAGTAGGGTTCGTGTTACTCGATCTTTGGTTTCATGTGTATGTTTTGTAAACGTTGCTTGTACTTTTTCCTTTGGCCATTGCGTTATCTGTTCCTCTTCGATATACGGATTTTGATTACCCCTTTGGTATCTTCAAATTCTTCTTATCACATAATGTTGTATCGAGTACACCTCGTCGTTAGCGGGATTCGAACTCACAACGGTATTGGTGATAGGCACTGATTGCATTGGTAGTTGTAAATCAAACTCTCATACGATCACGACGAGCTTAAGAATTTGACCAATGTTGTAATATGAAAATTAGATTAAACTCGTTCACAAACAAAACTGTATTCACGCGTGGATCGCAAATAACTTGTAATCCACAACAGAACCCGCCTATATTAAATCGTATCCAAAAACAGAGCATTGTATTCATAATATTTATTCCATCGGCTTTTAAATACCAATAAATAGTAATTGAACATTTTAATCGGAACACCAAAATGTTTCTAGATTATAGAAAAATATGATAATAGTGAACGTCTTTGGAGTCTTTTGACTGTTACATCTAATGGTAGCAATATCTGACGTAGTGTCATAATATTCTTAACAATGTCATGCTTTACGTAAGTATTAAACGATGTAAATGTATACACCGCAGATTAAAATACCAAGAAGTCGGTTTGTCTTTACAAGCGAGACAATAGAAAAACTAACCAAGCGCGTATTTATATTGTAAATATTAATAAAAAAATATATATTTTACATACCAGTATTACATAGTCTGTGTTGCCACTGGAAACAACTGTCACACTCTAAAGCATGCTGCTCACACACAATACAAGGAAACGACATAGTTGATAGTTTTGAAAATAGTAGGACCATCACCAAAATGTGCTTAATTTGCTTATATATTAGTGCGGTTTCATCAAAAGAATTGGAGTACTTTTGAGTAATTTATAGTATGGCTTCCTTTTACTTTTTGGTAACCCTTATAATCATACTGCCAGTGCAATTATACGACTATTAAACAAATGATAATTAATTGCAAGAGAACATCTAAAGAATTTCGCTTGTTGACAGCTTGGTATATCAAGCTGAATTGTTTTTCTAATCATCAACTTCAATGGAAATGATTTCCGTCATTATTACCAAAAATTACTAATTAAAAAATTGTTAAAATAATAACGATTTATTATGGCTTTTCATATTCAGTTACGAGTAAATCTTTTGAAAACACTACAAGTTCCAATATGTCATGAATATTTATGCTAATAATCTGAATACATTATTTTATTCATCATATACATGAATATTTAAATAATATTTTAAATTTAAATACAACTTTTATTTTTTAATTATTCTTTTCCCTAAAATCATAGTCACAAAAATATATTAGCGTAGTTGTTTATAATAGCGTATACTAAATATATCTCACGGCCGGAACATCCATTTGATATAAGGCCGGATTTGCGTAAGGCCGAATAAACTAAGGCCGCATCAACTTGTAAGGAGTAGCAATTATACATTTTGCTGATTATGCAAGAAACTGAGATCATCCTTAATTGTATATTTTTCAGAAGGAGAACACCTATCATGTAAACTATACCACAATGTATTTATTTTGGTGAAACCTGGTCCCACAGACAGGTAATTGAGTTTTGTATTTGTATTGTGTAATTTTGTAAATAAACTTTGTTTGTGTGCATACTAATTCGTAAATTGGTTAATTTACGAATACGATTTTATTCACAAGAATTGCTATTCTTCATGTACGATATTTCACTGCCGGATACAGATATTTCATATTATCGTGATAATAAAAACAGCTTGACAGATACTATATTTTGTACTACGGAATCTCTTTAAAAACATATGCAAAATTAACACAGTTCACAACCGTAAATCTTCATATTTTATTCATACATTTTCATACTTTGAATTTAGTCGAAAACAAGATACAACTTAGGGACCGACCATTTAACTTGAAGGGGGGGTTATGGTTTTTTGTTTCCCTGAGAACTTTTTTTTCGGACAACACAAGACTTAGAATATTTATTTTTCTTGTCGCGCAAAGCGCGAAATTTTTGTCCACAATTTAACATTAGGTTATATGACAAAAACTCTGAATCAGATTATTTTTTTCAGCAACATTGGGAATCAGAATATTTTTTTAGAAAAAAAACCATAACCCCCCTCACCCCCCCCCCCCCCCCCCCCCCCACCCCCTACCCCCCTTCAAGCTAAATGGTCGTTCCCTTATTGTTTACATTGTATTGATTTAAATTATTGTGTTTACATGTTATTCTTTTGTACTTGAATGTCAATTTCATCGTGTGAATGTGTATTTCATATACTTACTTACCTGTTACTTGTTATTTACAGGGTTAAAAACCTTTTAGTTGACGAAATAAATTATATATACTTGGATCATATCTTTATTTATATACCCAACTGAACAGCCCGGTTTTACTTATGATAACATTTTCTTGCATCCTGCGAAGAACGGGATATCATACAGGGGCGGATCCAGGGGGGGGGGGGGGGGGGCGCGCGCCGCACCGGCGCGCGCCCCCCTAAAATTTGAAAAAATATGATTTTTTGGCGTAAAATCGTGATTTTTCACACGAAATACCCCAAAAATTTTCGCGCCTCCCTCCGCTCGGCGCAATTTTTTTAAGTGCGCCCCCCTAACTTGAAATCTTG
This sequence comes from Bathymodiolus brooksi, assembly GCA_963680875.1. Classification (NCBI taxonomy): domain Eukaryota; kingdom Metazoa; phylum Mollusca; class Bivalvia; order Mytilida; family Modiolidae; genus Bathymodiolus; species Bathymodiolus brooksi. The sequence continues at coordinate 31,817,544 of OY804584.1, forward strand.
CATCCGCCCTGTCATATCTGTTTTATAACATCATTAGTGTCCAAAAGAAGTTGCCCGTAATTGTATGTAAGGGTTTCTTTTTCCGCATTCGTACTCAGATGAAGGTTTGGTGCTACTTAATACTTAATTGTTAAGGATGTTTAAATAATTCAATCGGATACTTTTGTTTAAATTCTGCAGGCTATGGATTATTTAAAAATAAAACGACAAATTTGTATCGGTCAACGTCCTTTCGATTCTCGTTTATATTTAGATATTTCAAGGTCTTTCAAGTGAAAAGAATCGTTTTCATTTAGATATTTCAAGGTCTTTCAAGTGTCCCAAATCTTCACCTGTGGTCTGTCTGATTTGTTATTATTTGCGGTCGATTCGTTAGTTGTTTTTGCATTGCGAGAATACATTTTAGAAATTCACATACTCGTCAGTTCTGAACATATAAAATTATGCCAGATCTGAAATACTTGTACCGTGTCTTGTATATTGCTTTTTTAAACAAATTGTTGATATTTTTTTTTACAAATCTTACTATCAAGAGTCAAATATATTAATTATAGAGTATAGTAGTATGGTCACCGTAGCCGAGTGGTTAGATGGAAGTTTTGAAAGTCAAAATAGACTGAAAAGCCCAGCAGTCATTCGAAACACGAAAGCCCAAATATAAGTAAAACGCGTTTTTAAACCTAAAACAGTAAAAGGTTAAAGTTCAAATATTCAAGAACAAAAGAATAAACTGTAGATTCTTAAAAATAATCCACTGTTCGAATAATAGTGTGATGTCAGAGAAATGCATTACGTAAACGATATCAACCTTGTCCCAAAAATGGGTCAAATTATTAAAGTACAGCGGCCTGTATCATCGGCCCCTATTAACGGTCTGTATCATCGGCCTCTATTAGCGGCCTGTATGTGATATTAAAGGCCGCATTTACAATATCTTTGCTGGGGGTATTATTGTACAATTACTTTTAACATTCATTCATAAGAAAAGTGAGTAAATCTTTTGAAATGAACTCACTTTGTTTTCTAAACTGTTATTTTATGTGTGTCTGTTGACAATGGCAGAGGCACAAATTGTATTGTCAAGTGAGCAAAAAATTACGTCTAAGTTGTTGGAAAATCTTGAATCAAGTCAGAAATGTGTCATATGGAAAAGAGAGAAATATGAAGGGATGTGTTAAATTTGTTTAAAGAAATGTGTGAGGAGGAGTTTCAGCTGAAAAAAAGAAAGACTTGTTGTAAAGCCATTGCTGAGTAAAGATTTTAATAGTAGAGGCCAGGTTGACTTGGTAGATATGCAGCCATTGCTGAGCAAAGATTTTAATAGTAGAGGCCAGGTTGACTTGGTAGATATGCAGTCATTGCTGAGTAAAGATTTTAATAGTAGAGGCCAGGTTGACTTGGTAGATATGCAGCCATTGCTGAGTAAAGATTTTAATAGTAGAGGCCAGGTTGACTTGGTAGATATGCAGCCATTGCTGAGTAAAGATTTTAATAGTAGAGGCCAAGTTGACTTGGTAGATATGCAGTCATTGCTGAGTAAAGATTTTAATAGTAGAGGCCAGGTTGACTTGGTAGATATGCAGCCATTGCTGAGTAAAGATTTTAATAGTAGAGGCCAGGTTGACTTGGTAGATATGCAGCCATTGCTGAGTAAAGATTTTAATAGTAGAGGCCAGGTTGACTTGGTAGATATGCAGCCATTGCTGAGTAAAGATTTTAATAGTAGAGGCCAGGTTGACTTGGTAGATATGCAGTCATTGCTGAGTAAAGATTTTAATAGTAGAGGCCAGGTTGACTTGGTAGATATGCAGCCATTGCTGAGTAAAGATTTTAATAGTAGAGGCCAGGTTGACTTGGTAGATATGCAGCCATTGCTGAGTAAAGATTTTAATAGTAGAGGCCAAGTTGACTTGGTAGATATGCAGCCATTGCTGAGTAAAGATTTTAATAGTAGAGGCCAGGTTGACTTGGTAGATATGCAGCCATTGCTGAGTAAAGATTTTAATAGTAGAAGCCAGGTTGACTTGGTAGATATGCAGCCATTGCTGAGTAAATATTTTAATAGTAGAGGCCAGGTTGACTTGGTAGATATGCAGTCATTGCTGAGTAAAGATTTTAATAGTAGAGGCCAGGTTGACTTGGTAGATATGCAGTCATTGCTGAGTAAAGATTTTAATAGTAGAGGCCAGGTTGACTTGGTAGATATGCAGCCATTGCTGAGTAAAGATTTTAATAGTAGAGGCCAAGTTGACTTGGTAGATATGCAGCCATTGCTGAGTAAAGATTTTAATAGTAGAGGCCAGGTTGACTTGGTAGATATGCAGTCATTGCTGAGTAAAGATTTTAATAGTAGAAGCCAGGTTGACTTGGTAGATATGCAGCCATTGCTGAGTAAATATTTTAATAGTAGAGGCCAGGTTGACTTGGTAGATATGCAGTCATTGCTGAGTAAAGATTTTAATAGTAGAGGCCAGGTTGACTTGGTAGATATGCAGTCATTGCTGAGTAAAGATTTTAATAATAGAGGCCAGGTTGACTTGGTAGATATGCAGTCATTGCTGAGTAAAGATTTTAATAGTAGAGGCCAGGTTGACTTGGTAGATATGCAGTCATTGCTGAGTAAAGATTTTAATAGTAGAGGCCAGGTTGACTTGGTAGATATGCAGCCATTGCTGAGTAAAGATTTTAATAGTAGAGGTCAGGTTGACTTGGTAGATATGCAGCCATTGCTGAGTAAAGATTTTGATAGTAGAGGCCAGGTTGACTTGGTAGATATGCAGCCATTGCTGAGTAAAGGTGTTAATAGTAGAGGTCAGGTTGACTTGGTAGATATGCAGCCATTGCTGAGTAAAGATTTTGATAGTAGAGGCCAGGTTGACTTGGTAGATATGCAGCCATTGCTGAGTAAAGATTTTAATAGTAGAGGCCAGGTTGACTTGGTAGATATGCAGTCATTGCTGAGTAAAGATTTTGATAGTAGAGGCCAGGTTGACTTGGTAGATATGCAGCCATTGCTGAGTAAAGGTGTTAATAGTAGAGGTCAGGTTGACTTGGTAGATATGCAGCCATTGCTGAGTAAAGATGTTAATAGTAGAGGCCAGGTTGACTTGGTAGATATGCAGCCATTGCTGAGTAAAGGTGTTAATAGTAGAGGTCAGGTTGACTTGGTAGATATGCAGTCAATGCCTGATGGTGACTTCAAATTTATTATGCACTGTCAAGATCATCTAACTAAATTTTCCGTTTTGCGAGCTCTTACTTCAAAGTGTATGTACACGTACGTATACTTAAGGTATTTACCATATTTGAACGCAATTAAATATATTATATATTCATCTTACCGGTTTAACCAGTGTTCCAATATCTCGAGTGTTGTCAAACTTGTTTACTAGTATAAAAATATCCAAATAATATGTGAAAATTATATATATGCAATATAGTATAGGTAAATTCCTCAAATACTGTAAAAAATCACAGTAATAAATCCAATTGATCCGGATCTTCGGTGTGTTTTTTGCAATTTAAGCCACACGTACAAGAATCAAGACATTCCTCGTAAATGGTCGTAGCATTTTTCATTTATATATATTATTCTTACAAATATAAAAAGATTGATTTCAATAAACGTCTGAATTAATCATTATATTTTATTATAATTTAATAAAAGATTTAAAGTCATAGATGATGCATGGCAAGTCATGCAAAGCAATGAAGAATGTTTAAACGAACGAATACAATTACATAGAAAAAGAAAGAAAAAATCGTATACAGTGATTTATTGCTAGAATTACTTTAAATACAGTAGTCATAGATAACGAGGCATGCAATGAAGGATGTAAACGAACGAATACAATTACATAAAAAAGAAAAGAAAGAAAATAGATGTGCTCTAATATTTGTCTTCTGTCCAAGGGGGAGGCGTACGCGTCGTGGCCGTGATCGTATGGTAGTTGGATCTACAACTACCTATGCAATCGGTGCCTATCACCACTGATGTTGTGGGTTCGACTCTTGCTCAGGGCGTGGAGTACAACATAATGTGATAATGTTTGTCAGTGACTTGCGACAGGTCAGTGGTTTTCTCCGGGCACCCCGGTTTCCTCCACCAATAAAACTGACCGCCACGATATAGCGGAAATATTGTTGAAAGTGACGTTAAACACCATAAACCAAACCATCTATCCAAGAGATTTTCTTTAGGAGGTCCAATTTCGTGCAAGTGAGCAGTCAGTGTGATTCTCACACAGGCGTTACAAGTTTATAGATACACATTTTATCTGTTAGATAAAAACAAGAATGTGTTGTGTCCAAAGGACATTATACCTCGCCACTATGCGTTCATGAAATATAACTGTAGTGAAAATACACATGAAGTTCCATAACTCCTACAAAAATCGCCGAATCAAACTGGCGGGATAATATGATCAACTACACACCAAGTCTAATCATCCTACCAAATATAAAAACTATCGGACCAACGATCTCAGAGAATCTGAACTGGACAAACCGAGCAAACTACATTCCCCGTATACAACTACCAGGGGCGGATCCAGGGAAAAAATATGATTTTTTTTGGCGTAAAATCGTGATTTTTCACACGAAATGCCCCAACAATTTTCGAGCCTCCCTCCGCAATTGGAAAAAATATGATTTTTTGGCGTAAAATCGTGATTTTTCACACGAAATACCCCAAAAATGTTCGCGCCTACCTCCGCTCGGCGCAATTTTTTTAAATGCGCACCCCCCCTAACTTGAAATCATGGACCCGCCCCTGACTACAAACAAGAGCCCGGGTGACTGAATGAGTTAGGTAGTTTGATTACCTAACAACTCATGCAAGCCTATCACCAATACGGCGTAGGTTCGCGGCCGGCTTTGTAAATTACAAAAAAGGGCGCATTCGACTTGCAGCCACAAGTGATAAAGTTTGCCCATGGTCGGTGGTTCTCTTCGGGTACTCCGGCTTCTTCCACTACTAAACCTGGTCGCCATGATATAGCTGAAATATTCTTGAAAGTTGCGATAAGCACAAAAAAATCAATCAATCAAGCAAGCAAGCAGCTGCAAACATAATATGTGGGTATATCAATGCATTTACCTTTTCACAATTCTTCATTTCTTACTTTGATTTTCAACAGAGGCTTTCATGACACGAAGGCTCATAACAAAACAAAGTATTGGTAGGTCTAGATGGAGAAGCAAAAGAAGACGAATGGTTTATCTCTAATAAGAGAAAAAAAAAAAACCTATATTCATTAACAGATTCGTGTAATGGTTAATATGCTCTCCTAGAGTGCGATTCGTGGGTTACAGCCACGATCGGATAAAACCAAAAACTATAAAATTGGTATTTGTTGCTTCTCCGCTAAGCACACAGCATGAAAGAAAAAAGAGCAAAGACTCATTGGCTCGGAATCTGGATAACTTGTCCGAGTGAGGCGACATGTCTATCCGCGGACTGTTGTTTCAGTGAGCTAGCACTATAAAAATCCAACTCAGCGTGTTGGTCTAGTACAAAGCGGACCTCAACATCATCTCATTGAAAATTAACTTGTTCTCGCCATGATATAGCTGAAAAATTGCTGAGTTGGTGTTAAACAACAATCTTTAACTCATTCCTACACATCGAAATGGACAATGAGGGCCGGTAAAGAACTTAACCTGACGACAAATGAGATAATTTCGATTTTCCCATTTTGGACTTTCCATTTTTATCTTGCAACATTACAGCAGTACCTGCATAATGGAATGTATATATATCTCTCAGTTGATCCGATATTCCAGAGCTTGAGCATGAACTACTCACTACTCACTCTTCCGGGGCACCTGAGTTCACCCCCTGTTTTCAGTTGGGTTCGTGTTACTCGAGCTTGAGTTTTCTGTGTACTGTTTTGTAAATCGTTGTTTGTCTTTTTGTTCCTTTTCGTTTGGCCATTGTGTTGTCTGTCTTTCAAATTACGGTTTCTGATTACCTCTTTGGTGTCCTCAAACCTTTCGAAATACATTCTCGTTTTCAGAAAAATGAGTGGTACTAGTTGAAATAGAAGAATCTGGTTCAGAATGTAAACATCAGGACAAACGAGCTGAAAAGGGTAATGCCAATAAAGTTAGTCTGGCATACACTATGGATACAGGACGGAATAGAATGAATCAAGATTGATTGATTGATTGATTTATTATTGATTAATGTCCAGAGAGAGAGAGAGAGAGCAACATTTCAGCTATATACAGGACGAGAAAAAAATCAATAGCATATAAAAGCGACATAGAAATGAAGGAAGGGATGGGTCAACGAGTTAAATGACTTTTGACTGCGACTGAATAATATGGCGAGCTGAGGAGAGACAAAACATTTGGTCTTTTGTAGCAGATACAATGCACCTATTCGTTCTCGAAAAAGAGCTACATTAGTATTTAATTACTATTGTCCACGGCCAGGCTTCCGTATTATAACTTCACACCCCATCGAGAGGGCTACCCCTATACGCCACCCACGGACGCGCTGCACGGCTGTGTGTTTCAGCCCTGGGAACCTTCACTAGTATCCTGGAAGGTACCAAGACGCGAGTCAGTAACTCTTAATAGATTGATCACTCGATATTTTCCTTCATTGCAGGAATTATTTTGTTGGCAGCATGCATTCTATTTCCAATATCATTGATAAAAATGGAGGGACCGTCGTGGTCGTGATCGTATGGTAGTTGGATTTACAACTACCTGTGCAATCAGTGTCTATCACCACTTAAATTGTGAGTTCGAATCCCGCTCATGGCGAGGTGTACTCGATACAACATTGTATGATAATGTTTGTCAGTGGTTTTCTCCGGGTAATCCGGTTTCCTCCACCAATACAACTAACCGCAACACTATAACTGAGATATTGTTGAAAGTGGCGCTAAACACCATAAATCGAACCCCAACTCATTGATGAAAATTACACAAGAAAAACATTCAATCAATCGCTCACATAGGTGGAAGTGACTTTAAGCCCTGTATTTCTGCTTCAATGGGAATAACGACCACATTTGTGCATTTGATAAACGTATTAAATGGTTTGAAACCTATTTAGCTCCGACAAAACAACGCTGTATATCATTTTCTAATTTAGAATTAATACCAAATGTATTTTGAAGTTTTATGCAGATGGCGTGCTCTTGGGAGAACTAGAATTGCAAACAAAGTAATGAACGATAGTATAATAAAGATACAATCTAAGATTTAGATACTACAAACTCGGATATCCCTCAATAAAGTATCCCCTATGGAGAAATACTTGAACATATTAATACAGGTTTTGTTTGAAATTGAGCCAAGCACAATAACATTAACTATTATTTGTTCAATATTCATTTTCAAAGATCTCATTTCTACTTTGTTAAAAACTTTTTTTTAAATAGATATAATCACGAGTACGGTAATAAAACAAAACATGCTTTGCAAATTTGTTTTGATTCCATATTACAGGCATATACAGACAGATACATTTCATTGTGATATTATTGGGCAGATCATGACTGTCTCATCTCTTCTTTTTATTACAGGATGCAATATATATAATCGATTGATTTTTGGTGTTTTAACGCCACTTTCAGCCATATTTCAGCTATATTATGGTGACCAGTTTTAGTGGTGGAAGAAGCTGGAGTACCTGGAGAGAACCACCGACTCTGGTCAAGCAACTGGTAAACTTTATCACTTGCGGCTGAGTCGAGAGCACCCTTTTTTGTAATTTACAAAGCTGGGCGCGTTGAGCCACCCGGGGCCCCAATATTTATATATAAAACTTGTATTATCCTTTATAGCTACGTTTAATAATTAACTAAACGTGGGCATGATTTTGTCCAGCTACCGGGTGTTTAAAGGTCATGGAAAAGATGGCAATCAGTTGACACCATTCCATAGATTGAACCTTGGATAAAAGATGGAAATCGGTTGTCATCAGTGCCGGATTTAGGACAAATGAGGCCCTGTGCTAGTTAAGTTATGAGGCCCCTTACTTGGGTTCTCAATGTGGCACACTCCCATAGACTATCAACTCTATCATTATGTCTGGAATAGTTCCGAAACAGAACGCCTTCAAATTTAAAATTATACCACATAAGCAAAAATCCATCATAAATTTTATTTTTGGCAGGAAGATGCCTCCCCTGTCCAACGAGGCCCTGTGCTTAAGCACATCTAAGCACAATGGTAAATCCTGCACTGGTTGCCATCCTTCAAAAACTGAACCTTCAATAAAAGGTTCATGTCTTTCCTGCCCCACAATATTAATAAAAAAATAAGTACACAAATGTAATACATGTAACTTAGATATTAGGTTGAGTGAGTGACCGAGTGATTGTTGTTTAACGCCAGCTCAGCAATTTTTCAGCTATATCATGGCGAAAACAAGTTAATTTTCAATGAGATGATGATGAGGCTGGTCGTTTTGTACTAGACTGGCATTTTACAGTGCTAGCTCACTGAAACAACAGTCTGCGTATAGACAGGCTCCCAACTCGGACACATTATCCTGATTCCAAGCCAACCAGTCTTTGCCCCTTCTCCTATTTAACTGAAATATTGTTGAAAGTGACGTTAAACACCATAACCCTAATTTACAAAGCCAGGCGCGAACCCACGCCGTATTGGTGGTAGGCTTATACGAGTTGTTAGGTAATCCAACTACCTAACTCATTGAGCCACCGGGCCCTTCAATCACTTAGAAGTTTGGGTCAAGCTGACAAGTTAACAGGCAGAATGGGACAATAAAGAAACAATAATTAAAAAAAAATAGAAGGCGCAACATAGTCTGTTTATCGTTTGCTGTCAATATAAACACCGACGAATTTACCTAGTTTTTTTCTTTTATTTCCAGAATGAGATGCTATGTACTAAACATAATACTGTCTTCTCCTTGGGAACATTTTCCCTAGTGTTGTCTACTGAGGTATAGTGTCCTCGCTGTTGGCTCAGGTACTATATACCTCACCAGGCAACACTTTGCTTGATGGTGTTTAACGCCACTTTCAACAATATTTCAGTTATATCGTGGCGGTCAGTGTTATTGGTGGAGGAAACCGGAGGACCCGGAGAAAACCACCGAACTGTCGCAGGTCACTGACAAACTTTATCACATAATGTTGTACACCTCACCCTGATCGAGATTCGAACTCACATCAGTGACATCGATTGCATAGGTAGTTGCACATCCAACTACCATACGATCACGGCCACGACGCCCCCAGACAACACTATAGGAAAACTTTCCCCAGGAGAAGACAATAATAGAATAATGGAAATTTAACCCACTGGTTAAACACGCTACGAATATTGATGATTTTGTTTTGGTGTTTAACGCCACTTTCAGCAATAATTCAGCTACAGGTATATCATGGCGACTAAGAATATTGAAGAAAGAGACTAGTGAGTAAGTGATTGTTGTTTAACACCAAATGAACAAATTTTCATCAATATCACGGCGAGAACAAGTTACGTTTCGATGAGATTATGATGAAATCTACTTTGTTCTATTCCAATGCGCTGAGATTGATTTTTACAGTGCTAGCTCACTGAAACACAGTCCGCGGGTAGACATGCATGTAGATCCACTCGGACGCATTTTCCCGATTCTGAGCCAACCAGTCTTTCCTCGTACTCCTTAATACAACATGCTAAGCGAAAAGCAACACATACCAATTTTATAGTCCTTGGTTTGACCCGATCAGGGCTCCAACCCACGATATACCGAAATCGAGTCGAGCAAACTAACCATTACACCACTGATGCGGCGTGAGAATGGAAAAACTGTATTCAAATACGATATAATTCACATGTTTTTTTATGTAGACATTTAATAACATTTCTAATTGATATCATTAATATATTTTAGTTATATAATGATGATGTAGCTAAAAAATTTGCACATTTGACTTTCAATAACAATCACTCATTTCAATTCAACTATCTTTTTTTTATAGTCAAAGGGAGATAATTCAAATCGTACTAATAATGAATGAATATATACACTATTTTGCTTTCCGTTTGATCATTTCATTGTCTGTCCGATTTGCGACTTCTGAAATCTTCAAACTTCTCTTATAAGACGTGTCTTTTTAAGATATAAACACGTTTCATTGCAAAAATACATATGAAAAATAAAATCTTTAGTTAGTAAGAAAACATATTGATGTAAATGAACATGAGAGACTACTCAACATTACACTCAGACATAAATTCAAATAAAGGACCAGTGTAGGGTCAAATTTAGTAAGAAAAGATATTGATGTAAATGAACATGAGAGACTATTCAACATTACACTCAGACTTAACAAATAAAGGACCAGTGTAGGGTCAAATTTAGTAAGAAAACATATTGATGTAAATGAACACGAGAGACATAAATTCAAGTAAAGGAACAGCACTTCTATTGCTGTTCTGCATTTCACAGTCACAGTAGAGTCTTCAACAATGAGTAAAATTCATACCCTAACAATGCATAAAAGTACAACATAAAGAATGTGTTGTAAATTTTACCATAGAGTGAGTTGTTATGTATGACATTTACAGCCAAAATATATATGAACCCCTTGAAAGGGAACGCAATAAAAAAATAAATATAAGCAATTTACATTTTTCGTCGTTCCATTGTGACCATACTATTTTTAAACGGTATAATTGTGGGTTTTGATAAACAAGTTTGACTGTGACTAATGTGATGCATTTTCCAAGAACACGCTATATGCTTTTTTTTCAGCGTGGATGGAGTTTGTTTTCGTAATCTAGAAAAATTCAGATGGTCAATACAAAATATAACCTGCCTCATCTTCATCTTATTTCTTTGAATTTTAAGAACGATGGTGCAGAGTTAACGATTGACCTAAGTTTTTCTTTGAGATCAAGGAAGACAAGAGTTCCTAGTGGTAAAGTTGAAGTAACCACTTCGGAAGTTTTACGGTCGATATCATGGATATGTTCCGTTTATCATAGTAACATTTGATTGGTTAAATGGCTAGTTACACCCGGTAATATGGCCTAGCAACAGCCGGGAATATGGGTTTTTTATATCCGGTGTTTTAACCAATCAAAAGTTGTCATAATTTTCAAACCGGGGATAAAAAGTGTTAACATGAAGCATCCAAGATATTTTAACGTGATATCATATATATTTAGTCCTCATCGGGTCCAGGGCAGCGACAGGTGGGACATATATTTGTTAATTATAGTCTTAAATACAATTTAACAGTTGTTGTACTCCAACAGATATTTGTTAAAGATAACTTCAATATGTGTCATAATTCTTTCATTTAAGACATCGTCTGACAACACTAATTAATAATTTGGCCATTCTATTTAAAAGAGAATAATTGGTTCTGTAAGGGTCAGGGTCAGGACCTATATCCGAACTTGTCAAAGTTTCGGGTTAAAACCCAGAGAAAAAATAAAATAAAAAAGTTTAGCCGGGACAACTGAACAGATTGGTTTTCAATTTATATAATATGAGAAAATTAGACTGAGATTTGCTGTCCATTGCTCTTGCTACCATTTTGCTTGTCATATGTGGAAAATAACTCGTACCATAAAAGTTGTAAAAATATGTAATTCTTGAGAAAAAAAAATCGGGAATATGCTCTCGACTGCTAAACCCTGAAATTTAGATCATCCCAGGTTATAACAAAAAATAATACTATATACAAATAACTTCGCAACAATACCAGAAATTGACAAAGTTTGAATGTACAGGGTATATAACTTTATTTAGAACTCTATTAAATAAATATTGTTAGTGTTAACTCTGCTAACCACGTTAAGCCCCTTCCTTCTTTCAAAAGATATACCATATTTGGCAGTTGATTATACGCACTTGCACATAATACGCACCCCTTCTCAGTTCCGAAAATAATGGTAAAAATGTTAATACTGCTAGACAATATACGTCTACTTTCACGTGAAAAAAGTGGCTCATAATGGTCTTTATACAAAGTTGAAATGAAGGCCTAGATTCTGATTTTTTTCTTTGAAATTTAGATAGTTTATACCAATATACTGACACATTCTGTTTTCTTCACGTAGAAGTACATGTAAGTCCTTTTCATTTTATCAGTGGTCGTAGTTAACGTTTCATCAACATTTGTTTCATTTTCATCTTCTTTCGTATTCATGTTTGTATCTTTAAAAGTTAAATGTTTGAAAGGTGGGTTTGATGTCAACAAAAAGGTTGTTGCTTCTGTGATATTCTCGACAAGAGCACTTAGATTTTGATCGGTGATCTTAAGAAAAAACTCCAACATTGAAATCATTTCTATTACTGAATGCATTTTTACCAGTTGTATCAAATGAGTATTATATTCTCCCTCCGACTTCAAAAAGGGCTCCAAATTTTCACGAGACAAGATCTTTTGACAGGAAGGCATGCGTGTAGTCTTTTCTCAATTTGTCTATTCCCATCTCCACCAGAAGCTCAACAGGATATATTCCAGCCAAATCGGGAATTCTCAATTTTCTCAAATATGAGTCGCGGACCAACTGTGCTACCGTTGTGTTGTTACCTCTGTGAACCATATGTTGTAATTTTCCATTACTTAATGCTGTAAAGATATACTTGAAAGAATCAACAAGCTCTTGAAATGATGTACTCTTAGACAGAATCTTCCATAGATGATCTGTGAAGTCAAAATGATCTCTTTCCTCAAAAATAATTTTATTTGCAGCATCTCCCAAGTTTTAAATTCTCAAAAAGCCCCTTCAGTTAACCCCATCATATCTATCTGTCCTTCTTCGTTTGGAATCCATGTAATCTGTGATGATTGAAGGCCTGAAAATAAAAATTTAATTTAAATCAATCAAGTCAATTTCATTTTGAAAGCTCCAACTTGAACAGAATTGTTACAGGCTTACCTATTTTTACCAAAACTGAAATTTTATATAGAGAGACAGGTTGGGAATTATTATCTGCGAGACGGAAGAGAAGGAAACTTCAACTTTTTTATAATATAGTTAATAAAAATTGCCCTAATTATCTTTGTACATTGATTCCCCCCACCATACAACGTACGTCAGTGTATCCGTTGAGAAATGGGAATGATATTATTTTACCTTTCTGTAGACTGTCTTCGACTAGTGATTCCTTTATCCCCTTCACAATAAAAATGTGGAATAGATTAAATAACAATATTCGAAACGTTGATACTTTATCAAAATTCAAATCTGAATTAAAGAAAATCATTCTGTCCCTAAGCATTTTTTCTGTGGTCCTCGGAAATTAAATATTATTTTAACTCAGCTAAGAAATTCAGCTTCGTTTTTGAATTTTGATTTATTTCGAGTTGGAATCGTATCTGACCCATCTTGTCGATGTGGTGCAGCCCTTGAAAATTTAAAACATTTTTTTTTGATTGTCCTATATACATACAAGCCAGAACTATATTGATAAGTAATATCAACAGGGTTACAACCTGCTACACTCTAGATATTGAATTTCTGACATGTGGCAATGATAATTTAACTTATGAACAAAATTGTATTATATTTAAATATGTTTTTGATTATATTAAATGTTCAAAAAGATTCCTTATTGTATAACTGGAATTGAATTGGGTGAACATGCACATCATATGAATCCATCTTAATTTTATTTTTCTTTCTGTTTGTGAATATTTATCATTGATTCGTTATTAGTGCTACATATAGTAAAGCATACCTTTTATATACTTCTTTATTGTAACATATTGTAATTTGGAGAAGACTTCATAAGTTTGTTTAACTTGTGTCTAATCCATGTAGTCTGTTTAATTGGCAAATAAAATATGTTTAAACTAAACTTGAACATAGATTGAATGAATACAATACATATACGTTTGGTTTATGGTGTTTAACATCACTTCCAACAATATTTCAGTTAGATCGTGGCGGTCAGTTTTATATGTGGTGGAAACCAGAGTACACAAAACCAAAGACATGTCGCAACTCGCAAGTCACTGACAAACTTTATTACATAGTGGTGTATCAAGTACAGTACACCTCGTCATGAGTGGGATTCGAACTCACAATTTAGTGGTGATAGGGACTGATTGCACGGGTAGTTGTAAATAAAACTACATGTAAGTAAGTATTAAAGTAACTAACATACGATCACTACCGTAGTACAAATGTTTTGTTTGTTTGATGGTGTTTAATGCCACTTTGAACAATATTTCTGTTATATATCCAGTCAATGACTTTGGGATTTGGAACTTACAAGCCGTTCGGGCCAGTACTTATGAGAACTTTACTGGCCCGAAAGTAAATTGACCATATCTGACATGAATTGAAAGAAAGTAATGAAAAGCATCACGATATCACATGTTTATTCTTCTTCTTCTTTAGTATACAGCAAAACTTCAGAATTGAAGATTACTTGCTGGTATTCTCTTGAATAAAAAAAAATCTGAGTCTCTCTGTTTGTTCTCTTCATTCTCATCACTCCACTCCCCTTCATCTTCACTCAGCCTCTTGTCATATACTGGTACATGTAAAATCATTACGTTCAAGCCTTGGTCGTATTTGAGGGAAACAGGTCAAAATGACCCACTTTTTTCAGAATAAAAACTATTTTACCAAAACGCTCCCAATTTTGTTTGCCAAAATGGCATGCTTAATAAAAAAAATTATACTCAAACGACGATATCATGTGTTGTAATTTATTATTTGTCTAGTAAACTGACTTGTTCTAACTACATGTACATGTATCTTATTGCAACTGATACAACATTCACTTTCCATGATAAATGGATAATGTTATCATGCCAGAATCATGTCGTATTTATACTTTCCAGTATTAAGCTTGACCAAGCCATTGTTATCAAAGCTTAAACTTCTCAAAATTCTTTTGTTGGCTTGTGTTTTTTTTTACTTTATTACCGGTAATTAAGCTCATCAAAGACCACCCAAGACCAGCACGGATAAAGGCACATAAATTGTAATAATTAATCAAACATATAAATTTAATTAAATGCAATCATCATTAATTAAATTTATAATTTTAATAAGATTAATAAAAATCTAATAAAACAAAAACAAAATATATAATAATATTGTTACTTTCACGATTTAAGTGCAAAAAAAAAAAAATATTCGAACAAAAACAAATTGCAGGAAGACATTTATAAACATTTGAATCACAAAAATTAAATAATATATACAGGTACCGTATATGGGGGTGTTTTGATTATGATTTATTTTGGAAAAAAGTGGGGACGTTTTGACATGTATTCGTACTTGAACCATGTCCCGTGTCCGGTCCCTTTTCAAGATTTCTAGTAATTTGCTATCCCTTATCTCCTCGTACTCCCTTTTGTTAATGTTCCTCCGCTCACTTTCATTTCTGTGACCTACCGGCTAGGACCCCGTCAAAATATTAAAATAAATTGGCCATAGGTTTTTATTTTTTTTATACCGAAAGTTAAACAATATAAGACACTACGCCCCAAAATGACTCGACCCTGGGTATTACAGGGTAAATGGATAAAAAAATTGCACAAAACATTGTGTAGTCATATATTCACGATGATCACACTTATTTTACTGAAGATTACACTAGTCTGTGTTTGAACATAATTTGTAATCGGTATTTATTTTTAGATGAGGTCAGCTTTGTTCCGGTCTGAGTTTTATACAAGGATGAAAAGATTTTGGGACGAACACATTAATATCTATTTACCACATGCGCAAACTGCTATTTACGATTCTGAGGTAAAGATATTTTTAAAACAGGGAATATCCAGTCAACAACTTGGTCGTGACTGAACGCATTTCTTCGATTTTACGCGATAATTCAGCAATTGATGTGATCATTAATTTTTTATGAAAAATATTCCAGAAGCCAATCAGACTTGTTGTGGTTTAGAAATTTTCACTGGCCAGACAAAAATATCACTGGCCGCAGGCCATCGGACGGTATCAGGACATCTCGGTACTGAACATATGCGACATCTCGGTACTCGGTACTCGGTAATGGACATCTCGGTACTGGAAATTTCGGTACTGAATAATAAAAATAATTTGATTGAATTTAAAAAAAAAAAATTACATGTAGACGCTGTTTATACATATTTTTATGTGTTTTTTTTTAACCATCTTTAATTAAATGGACATCAAAGAGGCAATTCATTAATATTTGTAAATAACTTTTGTTTTGATAGCTAAGTCCCTTTATCAATAAATCACAGATAAACTTAACGGGTTGATTGTTTTCATTTCTGTTTTGATTACATAACTGTTTTAATTAGATAGCTTTAATTACCAAATTTAATTTCTTTAATCATAGATCAATGCTTTTATCTTTTGTTTGACTTCAAAAGACGATACAAGCTGAATTTTATTTGAGAAATATTTGCCAAGCCGATATATAATGGAGGGTTACCCTAATTTGAGATTCAAACTGCAAAATGAACGAGTATCCGTGTATAGATTGTGGCAGCAATGTCCGTCCCAGACAGGAGGCTTTACAATGTGACCAGTGTTCACAGTGGCAGCATAGATTTATGCACCACTGGTAAGACCTTTTTATCTAATTGTATCGCGTTTGTATATTATTTAACCCCCTAAATTATAAACAGAAAATCAAGAAATGTCGTATATTGAAAGCACTGTCAATTTCCTCAGTTACTCACATGAACACACATAGCATAATTGGTAACGCCACTACAATGTATGAGGAATTTTTGTGGGGAAAAGGAATAAATCAGTCCGTTTTAATGAAATGAAAGTACCAGGGCTTTCGTAACAAACACGCTGAATTTCATAATGTGCATAATTACTTTTGTAAATAATAAATGGAGGTCAAAATAATGAAAATATAAATAAAAATGAATATACAAAAACAGCGATCTCCGGGATCGATCTACACTGGAATTATCCAAAACACACGTTATATCGATCCACTTTTGGGTCATATATTAAAGAACTACTAGTACAAAAATATTGACAATTAATAAGTACCAAACAATTGTGGTCAGTACCGAATATTGTCTCATCCAAGTCCCGAACTGTCCAGTACCGAGTACCGAGATGTCCAGGTCAGTACCGAAATGTCCAGTACCGAGTACCGAGATGTCCAAGTCAGTACCGAAATGTCCAGGTACCGAGATGTCTAGGATTCCATCGGACCACCGCTAATTTCGAACACTGTATACAGACTTTTTGAAATTTGTTTTCATTTTGTTGGACATAGGTCCAGCACCCATGAATTTTCTGCTGGACCCTCTGAATTTTTGCCGGACCTACATTTTTTATGTAAAATTGTTTTAAAGCCAAGCAATGTTATACCGTTATTATTATTTTAGTCTAGCAGAGCGCTTTCTGTATTTAACTTCATTAGTACTGGTAGAGGCCTAAAAATAGGAAGACCAGTCACCATCCAGAATAAACCAAAAAGTTGAAACCATGCACCAAAAAAGAGTAGCCAAATCCAGCTAGGGATACCCTCAAACTTTGAAAAATTTACCAGATTTAAAACAAAAGTTTTAAAATATTTATTGAGATTACAATAACAATATTCTAAAAGTCATTAGACTCTCTCAATCTCCAATTCAATTTGCCGTTTTACGTTTGCCCGGCTGAGCTCCGTCGTAATGCTTCAGAACGACCACATTTTTATGAACGACACATTGCCATGTTGCCGGAACTGTAAACAAAATTCTAAATAGAAACGGATTCGGTGAAAGGAACGATACAAATCAGGGACGTCGTGTTATTTTATTTTATTAATTTTTTATGATCGACACATTACCACGTTGCCGGAACTGTAAACAAAATTCTAAATAGAAACGGTTTCGGTGAAGGGAACGATACAAATCAGGGACGTCGTGCTATTTTATTTTATTAATTTTTTGGGGGCTTTTCACTCGAAAAGATCATATTACGCATCACAATATATTCAAATATATTTATTTTCATGACAGTTACCAATAATATTTACCAAAAACAGATAAAATATCACGTATTCAATGCGGTTACAAATTCCAAGTTGACCGAACTTGTACCGGTATTTACAATACGACCTGCATTTCCGACTTCCGTTAAAAAAGTAAACACATCATTCAACAATGTTTGGCGGACATGGGGACCGGCATTACCAACGTTATTGGCGGACCTCATGATTTTCTGCCCCCTAGGTCCGATGAATTTCAAAAACTGTGTATATCGTGACGATCAATATTACTGGTGGAGGAAACCGGAGGACCTCAAGAAAACCATGATCGACTTGTCGCAAGTTACTGACAAACTTTATCATATAAAGTTGTATCAAGATTACAAGAACAGTACACCTCGCCATGAGAGGGCTTCAAACTCACAACTTTAGTGGTGATAGCGACTGATCATTGCACAGGTAGTTGTAAATCAAACTATAAGTAACTAACATACGATCACGACTGTAGTCCAAATGTAGTTTTCCGTGACTGTTAAAAGAATGACAGTACATTTATAGTACCTTCTATTAGACTTTTAAACACTGACAGTTCTTGGTAAAGTCCAAGTACTGCACTTCTCATACTACCAAGGATAACATTAGCCTTGATTGTTGTAGTGGCTTCAGGAGGTGGAACGTGAAGAAAACTTATGTTCGAGTGCTGTCTGGACCATGTAACATCCAATATCAGAGATCTTCTGAATAGATAACTGTTCTTAAGATGCTTTGCATTTAATTTGTTTTCCAGAAAGATCCATCTTGTGTAAATTAGGTAAATGTTCATCGTTGTCTACAGTGTCCATTACATGTACTAAAACAGATTTCAGTCCAACGAATTCATTCTTCGGTGACTTTAGAAAATCTGTGTACAAATAAACTGACATTATCCTATCATTACCATCACACAAACAAAGGAAAGAAGGACAAGTGTTTACATTCTTTGCGTCTTTCTGAGATGACACATTGTAGATACCCGTCAATTTCCCTGCAACGGCAAGTGGAATTCCAAACTTAATTTCTTCAGAATCAATGGTTACATCTGTTGTAGTACAATGAAATGAGCTTGTTTGAAAGGTGGACAAATTAGAATAAACTTGCATTTTCAACAGAGACCCATCTACACTTCCACGCGATGGTCTTTTCGTAGGTTTGTCGCAAGGTATGTTATCTGTAACAAATGTATTCTGTTCAGAGACTGTTTGGACCGGAGTCTTGTTGAAAGGTTTATGTGCAATAATAACGGGAAACTGTGTAGGGAGAAGTTCATTCAATATTTTCATGTTTGGGAAATCGGTTTTATTCTTCACAAAACTTAACATCACATCCTGATACATACAGTCTCCATTCTCTGATTTAACAAGATCGTCAATAGTTTTCTTAAATGTTGAAATTTCCTTGGAATCCATGATAAATTTGTCAATTTACAACTTTTTTCAGGGGATGGAATCAGCAAATAATGATGCTAGAAAATGGCCGATTTTACCATTCGATGTATCTCGGGATTTTATAATAAGTAAGGAAATTCTCGTCTAGTTCTCGTATATCGAGAAACTTTTCATTGGATAATTGTTTGACGTATTTGACGTTTCTATGCAAATTTAGAATCGACCGAAATAAGTAGGAAAATACCGAAGTATAATTGGAATATACGGAAAATATCCAAGGAAATTCGGCAATATATTTATAATAAAGTGGGCGTTGATTATATAAATAAATCGAAAGTTCTTCAAGGTAGGTATATTTAATTTAAATAATTGCAACTATAATATTCATATAAATATGAACATAAAAAAAAATTATTGCTTAATATTGATAACAATTTCTAAATATAACAATTAAATGCAAAAAGTTGAATTAACAATAATTATTGGGGGAAATGCTTTTTAAGGAATTTAAATAAAGGGAGATAATCATAGTACTGTATAGTATTATAAAATTACTACTGAAAAACTTTTTTTTTTTAAATTGAACCCATAGTGATTAACCCAGTTTGTCTATAAGCCTATATTTAAAAAAAATGAAATAAATATTTTACAATACTGTCTGTACTCCTGTAGGAGTGTGAAGCCCATCTATGATCTAAATAGATCCTCTGTTTTTAATAACAATTTATATTCATAAAATAAAATAATCAAAATGCATATGTATGCTAAATAAAATTTGGATTAAGTGTTAACTATGTTAGATACAATGTATCTACGTAACATTAGTTGTTTACAAAATACACTTATATATATAATTATTGTTTGTAAACAAACATCTGCATATCATAAATCCTCGGATTTACCATATTCTAAGAAAACACGTGTTTTTTTTAATTAATTTATTTTATAAAAATATATAACCTATATTTTCTGTTTTTATATATAATTATTAAGGTAAAAATACCTTACAAAAGAACAAAAAACATTCAGAAAAATTTGTCAAACTAAAAACCTTCCTGATTCTGATCCTGATCTTACCAGCAGCTCGCTGGTAACATTTGGCCCAAAATTTGATTGTATTTTACTTCACATCCAAAATTTTACAAGAAGACGTATGTTGAATGTAAAATAATACAAACCTCCTTGGGAAATATATATTTCAAACTATTACATCCATATTTTGTCAAAATATATCCATAAATAAATGTCTGGCAAACTCATTTATCCAACACGATACACACATTAGCACCCCCCTATATTTTGTAATAGCCAAGGGAGATCATCATTTTCACCGCCTGCTTATTTCGTTCACAAATTACCCGCCGTTTACGAATCACCTTTTTTTTAAAGAGCAACTTCCGGTGGGAGTACTTAATAACCGGAAGTTTTTATATATCGGAGGTAAACCCGATATATTTCTACTCATAACTCGATAACATTTGAGTATATCTTAAATAATTGAAACTGATTATAAAACTAAATTTAATATCTAATTGATAATATTAAAAGAATTACACAAATATATTTAGGAAATAGCTGAAAGTTGACAGGAAAGTTTTTCATAATCATAATGCCGATTAGTAGAAATTTCAACTTGTATTACAAAACAGAAATATTTTTATATTTCGATCAGAATGTTATTATTATTTCTTATACTTTCATATAAAATATTTATTGAATATATTTAAAGAAAATATAGAAATGTTGACCGGAAGGGTCACTCGTTGTGAATGTCAAAATCTAACTTTGACACCAATCTCTACTCAGAGCTGTCGGTCCTTACACTCTATCTATATTGGAGAGAGTGTAAGGACCGACAACTCTGGGTAGAGATTGTCTTTATACATGTAATTATTTCATACGCCGTTTTCTTTGATTTTGGAAAGAATCAGTAAACAATATGAAACAATATGAATTATTTCATACGCCGGTCAAAATGTGTTTATTGACACATAGAAACAAATATATCAGCATTATAATCTAGCTGCGGAACCGTAGCCCTTATGGTCCTTGGCCAGTTTTCTGATATTTGTGGACCATAGGGCTACGCATTTCACCCTATCAAAAACTTTCGAAACTGCGCAGTGAAAATCTTGCGCCGTTTTTTTGCAAATTTTTGTCATGAAATCGGGTGCGAGAACGATCAACCATATATATTTAGTTTCGTTAAATATTTATCTACATTCTTCTATACTTACTTACCTGTTAATATTCATTTCCAGTTTATTATCATAACAAACGTCTCGATATTAACTGATCCCGCCTACTTCGTTCCGCCATCTTGTCATTGTGGTATTCTCGCTTTGAGGTCACGTGACTTTTGAGAGATCGCTTTAACAGCAAAACATGTGTTCGGTTTGTTTGCATGAAAAACTTGAAAATGTTGAATGAGAGTTCACCTCAATTGAAATAGCTATAGAAGAAAATAACATTTCTGGTTAATATTTGTAAAATATTTCACTCTAGGTTGACTAAATATTTTATTTCAGATAAAAAATCGCCGGTAAAACGTAAACAAACTGAACACGTGTTTTTTTCTTAGAGTGATCTCTCAAAAGTCACGTGACCTCAAAGCGAGAATACCACAATGATAAGATGGCGGAACGAAGTAGGCGGGATCAGTTAATATCGAGACATTTGTTATGATAATGAGCTGGAAATGAATATAAACAGGTAAGTAAGAATAGAAGAATGTAGATAAATATTTAACGAAACGAAATATATATATTTGATCGTTCTCGCACCCGATTTCATGACAAAAATTTGCAAAAAAGCGGCGCGAGATTTTCACTGCGCAGTTTCGAAAATTTTTGATAGGGTGAATTCCATAGCCCTATGGTCGGCAAATATCAGAAAACTGACTAAAGACCATAAGGACTACGGTCCGGCAGTGATCAGTCGGATACTATAAGTTATTTTACATTCCCATCCGTAGATATGGAGATTTTAACACCCTGAAGTAGCCAAGTACACCCTGAGACGCAGCCGAAGTGTGTACAGGATACTGAAGGGTGCTAAAATCTCCATATCTACGGATGGGAATGTAAAATAACTTATAGTATCCGACCGATCATTAGCGGACCCCGGTCTGCAATTTTGCAGCGCCAGCCAACTTTTATACCTATTCTCTAAAATATTTTTTATAATTACCCGTGTAGCTGAACTACTTTGATCAACCTGTAGGGTTCTACTAAAGGTAGTACCTTTGGTAGAACCCTACAGTTGATCAAAGTAGTTCGGTACTACCTTTGGTAGAACCCTACAGTTGATCAAAGTAGTTCAGCTTTATATTCAACATAAAGCCAAAATTAACTAAATTTGATTTTGGAGCACAACGTCGCGAGCTTTGACGTCATATTATCCCCGTTTTGAAAATTATAATAACATTTGATTATCCCGGAGAAATGGCTAGTTACACCCGGTAATATGGCCCAGCAACACCCTGGAATATGGGTTTTTATGCCCGGGGTTTTAACCAATCAAAAGTTCTTTTCAAGCCGGGGATAAATACAAGTACATTGATGTCATCTTCAATTAAATTTCAACAGTTAACCCTTTGACTGCGCTAGGGACATACACATTGTGTATGTACAACTGTTTGTATCATGTCGAGTCAGTTGGAAAAGCCGTATCACTACGAGACGTGAAGTAGTGATACTGCTTTTCCAACTGACTCGACATGATACAAACAGTTGTACATACATTTTGTGTCTAAAATACGTTTATCTAACATTTTTATGATAAAACATAAAAAAAAAAAATCATGTAAGATTCATGGAATTTATTATTTGAAGAAAAGTAAACAAAGAGGGACTATTGTTTACGTCACAAGTATTGTTACGTCACGTCATTCATTCATTATCGCTGTCACTGTCAGAGTAAACAATCATTGCCCTACGTACGCTTCTTTGGTGGCCATTTACAGTTAGTTGCCGAATAATTGTTTATTGTAATAGAAAATATTTTTTATTCATTTTGATTTTTTATAAGTGGGTCTACATAAACATTTTTAATATTTAAAATTAGTAAGATAAATCTCGAATACGTTGAGATTTTCCAGACGGAGATTCCACAATGTTTACAAAGACGTCACTGGGGTTTTCCCGCATTCCTAACCTATGACGTCACGAAAGTAGTTCCGACTAAAGTACATCTTGTATCTATTAGCAAAATAGGTGTATTTCTATATAATACATGTATACTTAATGTTAGATAAATATATGTCTGGGGACATATATGTCCCACAGGCACTTGTTTCATTCAAAAAATATATGCCCCGTCCTCTTCCTTACTTCAAGGTAAACATCTACCCTTTTCCCCTTCCCCACTTCGCCTCAATATTTTTCGCTTATTTGTGATCCTTTCGCTGACCCAATTATATCGTTACACCCCGAGATATTTCTCTTTTCGACTGCCACATTTAAATATATCTACCGGGCCCCCCCAGTCAGACAAATTGGACAAGAATAGTCAGCGAATGTGGCTTATTAAAAATTTCAGTCAATGAAACGGGATACAACCACTTCCGGTTTGCGCTGGATTTTTCATATACATTCGGAATTCTCTAAACCGTCCATGTGTAACAATGCCACATGATCATCTCCTCTCAAATGTAAAGTAAGCCTTTAAAATACAGATAATTGTTCCAATGCAGATTATAAAAATATGTTCAACTCCAAATTACTGACATTTGATTTTTAAAGCACATTTTTTTAAATTTTCTAAATCAATTTAAACCGGACCGGAAGTGGTTGTATCGTCTGCGGGTCGCAATACGTAGGAGAAAGTGTCCAACCATTCAACAAAAGAATGAATGGACACAGAAGTGACCTTACGAAAAAGACGCTCTTGCCCGTGAGTCAACACTTTGTGTCGTCGGGGCACTCATTGGATGACTTTGGCAGATCCAAAATTTATATCATTGACCACAATCCAAGTTGGAAAGAAAATCAAAGACAGAAAAGAGAGAGTTTTTGGATCCGCGAGTTACAAACATTACAACCGGAAGGCATAAACAAAAAGGCCTAAATCTTTTGTTTTTTTTAACTTTTTAACCAGTGCCTGGTCCTTAGCTAGTTGGTAAACTTCATCTTTACATTTTCTCATTCTTTTCATATTGTTTATAAATTAGTGTACAATATACTTGAAAAATATAAAGTATAAAGTTCAAGATTCTCGTGACAATTTTTCAAATCAGATTACAGACGCTGATAAAGCTTGTTGGTCAAGCGAAATATCCGTCGATTTAATTATAATTATAGTCTTTTTGTAGACTTATAGTTATTTTTGTTACATTTTAACATCTTTTTTTTATATCGTTGTGCTAACATTTTAGACGTTTATTTATCATTTTTGTTTGTTTGCACAGAATCCAACATCCTGTAGGTTCATACGTTGGCTACTTTTTCAGACGTTTATATATATAACAAATATAGCGTGTCATCTGGTCTCTTTTCCCAGCTGCTTTTTTAAAACCACCGTCCATGATCACATAATGTTGTGCACCTCGCCCTGGTCGAGATTGGAACTCACAACATCAGTGGTGATAGGCACTGATTGCATATGCAGTTGTAAATATATATATTAAAAGTCAAATGAAATCCGTATGCTGGTACATATAAAAGAAATTATTAAAAAAAGAACAAAACGGATTTTTCACAACATTCTTGTACTAACGTTTTCACTGCTGTTGCAGATCTTCAGGTACAATGTTTATAAGTGTAAAAAAACTAACGTTTTCACTGCTGTTGCAGATCTTCAGGTACAATGTTTATAAGTGTAAAAAATAACTAACGTTTTCACTGCTGTTGCAGATCTTAATGTACCTGAAGATCTGCAACAGCAGTGTACCTGAAGATCTGCAACAGCAGTGAAAACGTTAGTACAAGAATGTTGTGAAACATCCGTTTTGTTCTTTTTTTAATAATTTCTTTTATATATATATATATATATATACACACACTAAACAACACGAGAAAGTCATTGATAAAGTAGTAGATGATTATTATGGTATTTGTTCTATTAGTGCGTGTGCTTATCAATTTGTGTACCATATTTTACCTTGAAATATCAGACAACGAACGAATAAGGATGTTTGTGTAAAATATACACAATCTTTTGTTAGAACTTGTAAATTAATCTTACATTGACACACACGTGTACCACGATCCTTGAGTCAGTAAGTTATTATTTGTCGATTTTTTATTTGTTTACAAATTTGTGATTTTAAAAAAGCAGCTGGGAAAAGAGACCAGATGACACGTTATATTTGTTTGTTTGTTTAATGGTGTTTAACGCCACTTTCAACAATATTTTACTTATATCGTGGCAGTCTCTGATGTATATCGGCAATCAGGTTGTTGAAAATACCATATAATGTTTAATATTAGATGACATGTATGTTAATTGTCAGAGTTTATAACACACACAGAACATGTCATTATTGATATAAATGGTTTCCCAAAACGTCAGAGAAAACCGAAGGGACAATCAGGAATTGACAATCCAGAAACTCAGGCCACATAGGACACACAGGACACAGGACGAAAAAAATAAGAAACAAATAAACAAACACAACACAGAAATCTAAAAAGATGAACAACACCGACTACATAAATAAAACCCGGGTGAACCATCTCTAGAAAATCACTGTTCTGGGCATGAACTATGAGTTGTGAACTATGAACTCTGGTGATGCTGGAATATATCATCACGATATTAAATTAATCGCACCATTTAGTCAACTGGTTTCTAAACATTTGGTATCAAGTCATGACTGGACATGCACATGTTGCCTGTTTGTCTATGACCAAACAAGAAATGAAAGGAAAAATAAAAAAATACCATACTGTCGGAATATAGTTCTAAAATCTAATAGAAAAACAAGGACGTATATTAACTCTATATACGTCCTTGAGAAAAGGCATAGAACGAGGCACAATCGATACCGCTAACACGCAAATACATTACCGCTCACTTTCTTGGCTTGGAACAGACATTTCAATAACAAGTGGCGGGGCTAAACTAGTTATATGATTCTGAAAAAGAACGAGGAGGTCTAGAGATTAAATTAAAGTCACCAATCGTATGCAATGACCACAAACCTTTCAGAAATCTAGTAACTATTTATTTTACTTTTATCTGTTTTTCAGAATTGTATGGGCAAAAAAGAGTTAGTTCTGGTATCGATCGTGTCTACAGCATGCATATTATTTATTGTCGGACATTTTATCCTGAAGCGAAATATCATCAGTTTTTCAGTTAATTTTGAACTGCAAAATGCTAGGACCATTACGACAGAGAATGGACAAGTGAATATTTCGAATCAAACAATTAAAATCACTTGGTTCAGTAAACCTCAATGGTTACCATCCTCATTTAACTTCAGTCAATGTGATTTTACAAATTGTGCGCTGTCATATAACAGTTCAGATATGGACAAAAGCCATGCAGTGATATTTCACTATCGATTTTTAAGTAAAGTTGTTACTAAAAAGCGAAACGGACAAATTTGGATAATTTGGACACTTGAAAGTCCAGCTAATGACGGTGACTTGACAGAAAAATGGCGTAAAGAAATGGATTGGAGTGCCACCTATCGCACTGATAGTGATATTTATGTACAACGTATGCTAAAGCTCCGAGACAAACCGATTGTAAGGAATTATTCGGAAATATTTAGAAAGAAAACAAAATTAGTATCCTGGGCGGTTAGCAACTGTAAAACTCCTTCCAAACGACGGAAATATGTCGAAGAACTGAAAAAATATATTGATATCGATATTTATGGAAGATGTGGGGATAACAACGAATTTTGCAAAAAGAAAACGAAAATGGAATGTCATGCAAATTTATCAAGCGATTATAAATTCTATCTCGGTTTTGATAACAGCCTTTGTAAAGATTATTTAACGGAAAAGGTTTCTTATAACTTTCTTGACAATAACAGCATGATATATGTTGCAAGAGGAGCTCCGAATTTGCATGAATTTATTCCGAAAAATACAGTCATTTACACTTCAAATTTCAGAAGTCCGACACATTTAGCACAATTTCTTATCAAAAACTTGGTTCTAACGAAACAGAATACACGTCTTATCTACGAGAGACAGATAAGTATTATTTGTTTGGAAATAGAAAGGATCGTGCTTTTTGTAAAATGTGTGAATTATTAAATACTTACAAAGAAAGGAAATATTCCGGTAACGGAAGAAATTTTAATGCTTGGTACCGAAAAGATACGTGTAAAACACCAACAGATATTTAATACCAGCTCCTCTACACACTCTGGTAAACACCTGAATATCGAAAATGGCGACAGCGGGAACCGGTAGCAATGGGGGTTTTGGGTCCGTACATAGACAATAATTTGGTGCTTTAACCCGGTTATTAGGGAACATCTTGATTGTAGGAGAACGTCCACATAACTTTAAATAAGGGGGGGGGGGGGGGAGTATGTGTTGTTTTGTTTTATTTCTGTCGCCAAATTTTAGAGAAGAAAACATTTTGACATGAGAAATGTTAAAATACATTATATGACCCCGCAGCAGTTTTCACGAATATAGTTTGGTACAATTTGATGATATATGACCAATTGCTCATGTCCCAAAATATCAAATATTTGTTACGAGTGAAAATCCCCTGTTTAACTTTATTTCAGTAGGCAAAACAGGTATTAACAAGCAATACGTACATGTAAGAATCGAATGCTTATTGGCGTGTTGAAGCGCTTCATATAGAACATGCAATTTTGCTTATGTTTATGGTGCTTAACACCACTTTCAACATGCACTTCTGTCAACGCTTTTATAATCCTAAAGAAATTGCATTCAATACATATAATTAAAGTTTTACACTTTTAAATACAATTGAAAGTATTGTTATTCTGTTTAATATTCCTCATTTTCAGCTGTTGTTCTTGTGTGTAGTTTTTAGTTTTCATGATGTTCGAAAATAATTCCTGGAAGTGGGCGTGGCTGAATGATTGTGCGCTTGCTTCATTGACTGATGAAGGTTCAATTTCAAATTCACCAACAGATATTTAATACCAGCTCCTCTACACACTCTGGTAAACACCTGAATACCGAAAATGGCGACAACGGGAACCGGTAGCAATGGGGGTTTTGGGTCCGTACATAGAAAATAATTTGGTGCTTTAACCCGGTTATTAGGGAACATCATCCTCTCTTGATTGTAGGAGAACGTCCACATAACTTTAAATGGGGGGGGGGGGATATGTGTTGTTTTGTTTTATTTCTGTCGCCAAATTTAAGGTGATTGTAAAACAAGAAACGAAACAGAAACGAAACGAAACAAGCAGAAACAAAACGAAACGAGACACAACAGAAATGAAACAAGTTAAAGCAGAAACGAAACGTAGCGAAACGAGACACAACAGAAACGAAACGAAACCAAACAAATCATCAATAAATAAAAAAACGAAACAAACATTAATGAAACGATTTTTTTTTAACATGAGACAACAATCCACAAAATATCAGTGGCGAATTGAAAAACCTTTAAAATTTACGGGAAGATTTGGTTACGGAAGAAAAAAATAATCAGGATTTCATATAAAAAAAGCTCACCACTTTCCTGCTTCTTGTGTGTTATGTAAATTTCTGAGATTCGTAGAACAGAAGAAATATATTTGATTGATACCTAATCCCCACTCCAAGAAGCAACGGTCAGTAAAGTCCCCCCATGGTCTTCAATACAGTGGAAACCCACACCATGAAGCAATCTCTGAGTAGCCCATGAAACAACACAGTCTACACCACTCGATATCTATTTGTGAAGTTAAATTAAAGATTATAATGGAAACACAGGAACTACTGGGCAATTTACCAGTTTGAAGAAATAAACTATGTGGACCTTGTTTTTTGTTGCGTTATGCGTGTTTTTTTTTCCATTTTTTCAGTTACTTAGTATGACGGTTCACCAGTATGACAAGTGGCTCTGCGAAACAGTTGATGATCTGTGTTGGTTTGATCTATACGGACAAAACAATCAATTAATAGTAAACTTCATCTTATGCCAAAGAAATCTGAATTTTTGCTCTGAAAAATTCCTGGAGCCTTGATACAATTTGTCGAGCGAAACTGAAGTTATGCTATGGAAACCAGAGATGTGAATACACATCTCTGTGGAAACCAAATTCTTTTTTTAAACCTGTTTTTTTTTTTAAATTGATAGTTCGATCTTAAATTCAGTACACTTCTTGTTCCAATATAAAACATAAGCCGTGTAAGTTTCATCAAAATGTGAGAAAATAAGATTTCCTAAAGGACGTGTTTAGATTTTTTTCTAAGTTATTAGGAAATTGGAAAACAACACCCCCTAAAACAACAACAAAAAACCTAACAAAAAAATGCGGAGTCCACAGCATAACTCAGGATTGTGCTGAAATCGACCTTGACCTCAAAACTGTAGTCCTAACATTGTGTTTGTAAGACACTTTTTGATCCCCCCCTGCTGGTATAGAAAAAACCCCACTAAGTTCAACATCTTTTGATAAAATTCAAAATCCTGTTGATATTCACTGGCTTTAGTTTGTTTTCAAAATATCAGAGCCCTGGATTAAAAACTGTAGAAAAAGTCTGTGACTGCATTGACAAACTTGAATTATACAAACGTAGCCTATATCTAGAAAAAAATACCAAGTTCAACATTATGTCCTTTTGTGAATTTTTTATTAAAATCCTGATCAAACACCCTTCAAAATATAAAATTCTTAGATAAAAAAAACTGTAGAAGAAGTTAGCAGGACGGATGAACGGGTGGACATGGGTAAATTAATATGCCGCTCGACTTTTCGTCGCGGGGCATGATAAAAAAGGAAGCATGAAAAATAACCTAAATCACAATGAGCCCTTGCCAATATAAATCTCGCTGTAACTTAAAACACCCTAGCTGCGGAACCGTAGCCCTTATGGTCCTAGTCTGGTACCCGTGACCCCTCATATT
The DNA here is from genome assembly GCA_963680875.1 of Bathymodiolus brooksi. Lineage (NCBI taxonomy): Eukaryota > Metazoa > Mollusca > Bivalvia > Mytilida > Modiolidae > Bathymodiolus > Bathymodiolus brooksi. The sequence goes on from OY804584.1 coordinate 31,847,859, forward strand.
TTTTTGTTTGATATCGGGGTCAGGTAACGGCTGAATCCATGTTTTCAATGGCGGCCGCCATAGCGTACAGATATTCCCATCTCAGCAAAGGAAATGATGCACAGCATTGAATGAAGGCGTGTCTTAAGTGGGTAATTGGCACAGTTCAGATCAGATACAATTGTTTGTCCCTTTTAGTTATTTTAGAGGTTGAAGACATCACGCGGAAATGTACTTTTGGTCACATTACACAAAAAAAAAAGGGGGGGGGGGTTATCACGACACACCATCTCCAGCGCTCCATTTCTCCAATCTAAACAATGTCTGAACCCGAAAATGTTTTTAAAACAAATAAAAACATATTGAAATATCCTCCCAGTGTAACCAAACTGTATGACACGTCTGTTTTATCTCAATAATTACTACCTTGTCAATGTACTTAGGAAAGTACAACTTCACAACTTGTCTCCATTGTCTTAACTTGTACATGTGCCCCACAATAATGTGTGCAATCCTTTACGTCTATTATTGGTTGCAGTATGATATAAAGAAGGAAAATGTCAAAAATAAATATCTTCTACAGTAAAAAAAAGTTACAAGGTACTAGGTGTCACAAATCTGTCATCTTTTTAGAATGGTGCATGACTCATTGTCCTATAAAATGAGTTTGTCCAACACCCAAGCTTTTCTTGAGTGATAGACAGGGTACACCGCTTCCATATTTAGGCCCTGTTTCTCTCTGATAGAAGTAAAAGGAGATATGGGGTAAATGTCGATGAGAAAACGACCCATAACCATCGGAATTAATACTGCAATCAAATACAAAAATGAGGCTAATGACAGCAGTTTTAATTGATGAACATGTTCATGAAAAGGTATTTAATGACAGAATTGCTGAGCTGCTTGCCTTATTTGTGATCAAAGAAAGTGCATTATACTTTGAGGGGCTACTATTATTTTAATTTGCATATTTCTTTTTTATTTTGCTTGCTTTTAATTAATTTGTTTTTGTTTTATGTTTTGCTTTGCAGTTAGCACAATCCAGTTTGATGTTTGGATCTTAGATACATGCTATGACAATAGTTTATTTGCAATTACATTTGTATGGTCCTATTGTCAATAAAAGTCATCAGAAAAAGGAAATTCTTATTCAAACCTAGTTAACACAGCCTGATGAGGATACCAACATGAATGAACCACTCATTGAAGATTTAAGGTGAAATTCAGCACAGGATAGAGGATATAAACATAATAAAGGACTTCAATCAATTCTGTAAACTTTGAATCAATGTTCTTGCTTATTCAAAATGACCGACATACTGTAAATTCAGAAATTATTGAGATGTTTCATTATTGCGGAAAATGCAACTGAACTTAAAACTCGTATTTAAGAAGCATTGGTATCATTTTGCACTAGAGATCTTTGAGTTTTGCATTAATTAAAAATCGCAATCCGGGCTGATTAAATTTTCTTAGATCGCAGTAATAAATGAACGCATTAATTTCCGATTTTACAGTATATCATCATGAATTACATGGATGTAGTGTTGATTGACATTTCGTAAAGAATACTGCTTAAGCAGGTGCTATGACCCGTCTTGAACTAAATATGAAGTATGATGATTTCCTCATTGTCAAAGACCTCATGTTGACTGCAAGATGAAAAATAACAATTGTATCATTGTTCTATTGCTTTGTTTTACTCATTATAAATTGGGGATTTTGCCTCATGTACATTTACTCTATATCCTTTCATTGTGTACTTGTTACAATATCTCCGTAGCAAACCTCATTGACAAGGAGAGTATTACATTGTATATGTGAATGTATGAAAATAGGATACATGTATTTATGATATTTTATGCATTGTGCATGTATGTGTTATTTGGTTGTCATAATAATAAATAAAGAAACTAATAATAGAAACTCAGCACAATTAGCAAATAACAAATAAAGTATTGCCAAAAAAACATAGCACATTGAAAGTTTACTATATCCTATTCCCTTTTTATACGACCCCAAAACAATTTTTGAGGTTGTAAAATGGTATGGCGTTGTCATTGTTATCGTCTGTAGAAATTTAGTTTCTGTATGATAACTTCAGTTTTAGTTGACTATTAAACCCTTATGCAATTTTTACTCAATGTTCCTTTTTAGAAACTTAATGTTTTCAAACTTTGAAAAGTGTCTTATAGATACACCCTTCTCCTTAAAGCCAAATGGCATTCAAGGAAAGCATGAAATAAAGGTCAAGGTCACCTAATAATCAGTATTTCAATGTCCAATGTTTAATACAAAGTTTAACCAAATTAACCAAGAATGTGGATAATTAGATGATGAATGTTAGAAATATGACCATCCTTTTCAACCAAATACTATTTCTTGAAGCTGAGAAAAAGATCTAACCATGCAACATAGAGAGTGAAATTGGCACAATTCTTAGCTGTACTGTCCAAGTGTTATTCCTTAACTCATCTTTCATGTTGAGTATTTAAAGTATTCAGGATATTTAATGTAAATAAAGAAGATTAACTGATATACATTTTTATGCTGAATCCACCTTAAATCTAGGCTATAAATATTACAATGTATATCTTTCAACATATTTTAATTAAAATATAGAATTGATTGAAGTCCTTTATATCCACTATCCTGTGCTGAATTTCACCTTAAAACTTCAATGAGTGGTTCATTCATGTTGGTATCCTCATCAGGCTGTGTTAACTAGGTTTGAATAAGAATTTCCTTTTTCTGATGACTTTTATTGACAATAGGACCATACAAATGTAATTGCAAATAAACAGAAGCAAGTATCATAAGCATGAAACTATTGTCATAGCATGTATCTAAGATCCAAACATCAAACTGGATTGTGCTAACTGCAAAGCAAAACATAAAACAAAAACAAATTAATTAAAAGCAAGCAAAATAAAAAAGAAATATGCAAATTAAAATAATAGTAGCCCCTCAAAGTATAATGCACTTTCTTTGATCACAAATAAGGCAAGCAGCTCAGCAATTCTGTCATTAAATACCTTTTCATGAACATGTTCATCAATTAAAACTGCTGTCATTAGCCTCATTTTTGTATTTGATTGCAGTATTAATTCCGATGGTTATGGGTCGTTTTCTCATCGACATTTACCCCATATCTCCTTTTACTTCTATCAGAGAGGAACAGGGCCTAAATATGGAAGCGGTGTACCCTGTCTATCACTCAAGAAAAGCTTGGGTGTTGGACAAACTCATTTTATAGGACAATGAGTCATGCACCATTCTAAAAAGATGACAGATTTGTGACACCTAGTACCTTGTAGCTTTTTTTTACTGTAGAAGATATTTATTTTTGACATTTTCCTTCTTTATATCATACTGCAACCAATAATAGAAGTAAAGGATTGCACACATTATTGTGGGGCACATGTACAAGTTAAGACAATGGAGACAAGTTGTGAAGTTGTACTTTCCTAAGTACATTGACAAGGTAGTAATTATTGAGATAAAACAGACGTGTCATACAGTTTGGTTACACTGGGAGGATATTTCAATATGTTTTTATTTGTTTTAAAAACATTTTCTTCGGATTCAGACATTGTTTAGATTGGAGAAATGGAGCGCTGGAGATGATGTGTCGTGATAACACACCCCCCCCTTTTTTGTGTGTAATGTGACCAAAAGTACATTTTCGCGTGATGTCTTCAACCTCTAAAATAACTAAAAGGGACAAATAAATGTATCTGATCTGAACTGTGCCAATTACCCACTTAAGACACGCCTTCATTCAATGCTGTGCATCATTTCCTTTGCTGAGATGGGAATATCTGTACGCTATGGCGGCCGCCATTAAAAACATGGATTCAGCCGTTACCTGACCCCGATATCAAACAAAAAAATCCGAGGGGTCACTGGTACCAGACTATTATGGTCCTTGGTCAGTTTTCTGATATTTGCGGACCATAGGGCTACGCATTTCACCCTATCAAAAACTTTCGAAACTGCGCAGTGAAAAAGATGCGCCACATTTTTTGCAAATTTTTGTCATGAAATCGGATGCGAGAACCGTCAAACATATATATTTCGCTTCGTTAGATATTTATCTACATTCTTCTATACTTACTTACCTATTAATATTCATTTCCAGCTCATTATCATAACAAATGTCTCGATATTAGCTGATCCCGCCTACTTCGTTCCGCCATCTTGTCATTGTGGTAATACAGTAATACCGTATTAAATACGTTTGATTGAAAAGGGCGTGGTTTTTATACTTTGATCTTGCAGGATTTATATAACGTGCGAAAAAATTTGCCCGTCACTTTAGCAGCCAGCTATCAGAAAGGATGGGTGGACAGAAAGGATATAGGTAATCTATAATTTCGTATGCCAAACACAATTAATAGGAGTTGTTTATGTCATAACTCATTTTTGTAACATAAAAATGTAAGCCCCTTCCTCGTCTTCATCCATCTCAACAGTTTGATAAATTTGTGGAAATCAGGATTTAAAAAAAAATCATATTACAAATCTCAGGCGGCAAAACCGGGTATGGAAATGGAGATATTTTTTTCTTTTCCAGTAGCGGATCCAAACATTCTGAAAATCTGAAAAGAATACTAGGTACATTGGAGGGAAGGTGGCTGCACAAAATTTACCCAAATTCCCGAAAATTTTAAAGGTTTTTCATCCAAAGGTGGTGGGGCCTTGAATTCGCATCTATTTTTTACAACTGAAAATTTCTTTTAACACGATATCGATGTCTATGCACACACAAGAAGCAGGAAAGTGGTGAGCTTTTTGATATGAAATCCTGATTATTTTTTTCTTCCATAGCCAAATCTTCCCGTAAATTTTAAAGGTTTTTCAATCGCCACTGGCATTTTGTGGATTGTTGTCTCATGTATAAAAAATCGTTTCGTTTTTTTATTTATTGATGATTTTTTTGGCTTCGTTTCGTTTCTGCTTTATCTTGTTTCGTTTCTGTTGTGGCTCGTTTCGTTTCTGCTTGTTTCGTTTCGTTTCGTTTCTGTTTCGTTTCTTGTTTTACAATCACCCCCAAATTTTAGAGAAGAAGATATTTTGACATGAAAAATGCTAAAATACATAATATAACCCCGCAGCAGTTTTCACGAATATATTTTGTCCCAAAAAATATTTGTTACGAGTGAAAATCCCCTGTTTAATAACTTTATTTCAGTAGGCAAAACAGATATTAACAAGCAATACGTACATGTAAGAATCGAATGCTTATTGGCGTGTTGAAGCGCTTCATATAGAACATGCAATTTTGCTTATGTTTATGGTGCTTAACACCACTTTCAACATGCACTTCTGTCAACGCTTTTATAATCCTAAAGAAATTGCATTCAATACATATAATTAAAGTTTTACACTTTTAAATACAATTGAAAGTATTGTTATTCTGTTTAATATTCCTCATTTTCAGCTGTTGTTCTTGTGTGTAGTTTTTAGTTTTCATGATGTTCGAAAATAATTCCTGGAAGTGGGCGTGGCTGTATGATTGTGCGCTTGCTTCATTGACTGATGAAGGTTAAATTTCAAATTCACCTGTCAACATTTTGACAAATCACATTTGGGTCTTTTTAACTGAAATGGACACGTAATGTAGTTATAAAGAGATAAACATCAATCTCATTTAACTCAAAAGGCCACTTAAAACCACATACCTTTACAGACGACAAAGTAATTACAGTTCATAAACATGTGCATAAAATGTTCCCTTTAGTTTTTCGTTCCTTAAGACTTGAGTTGTTTGGTTTTCCGATTTTTTTGTCAGTGCATCTGATGAAGTAAAAACGTTATAGAATACCGAAGGGGTAATCAAAAAAGGACAACCCATAGTAACTGGCAATATAGGGTACACAAGACGAAGAAAAACAAAACAAAAACACAACATAATATGTGTTGGACACCACTATACACAAACAAACACAAATAACGTAAATAAGAAATGCGCTCTCCGCAAACAACCAAAGACGAACCGAACAAAAGGTTATTCCGAAAATGCGTCTTATGCACTAAAATTGGATATATATACCATGTCAGTGCCAAAACACAGACTACTTGCATGGCAGATGATACCATCTGGACTAATATTCCACCAGCAGAGATATCTACTCAGTGATAGTCAAGAGTAGATATCTAGCTTAGTGGGCCTCCAGAATAACCTTCATCAGATACGCTGAAAGTCAAAAGATGGACCCTGAACAAATCAATAACAATATCATCGGGATTTTGAAAAAATTGAAGTAAGCCAATCATCAATGTTGTTATTTGTTTTTTGGTCCTTTGCATTTCTAGAATTTAATATGACTTTTTCGCATATAAATATTTCTCTTCCGCATAAAAAAATCAGTGACTTCTGCAATTTTCTAAATTTGAGAAAATTAAATCTCTGTCACTAAGACCGTTTGTAATAGTATATATGTAACATTTTATTTTTTCCTCCATAATATTCTTTCCGTCGGATTATTTTTAATATTATATGTTATTCAGCTATCAGACAGGGTATATACCCTGTCTGATAGCTGAATAACAGATATATTACGGATTTAACCTTCTTTTTTTTAATACAACATCCAACTGTATTAAATAAATTTGCCTCTTTTATTTTCATTTTTCGTATCTCTAGATGTCCGTTTCCGTACCTTTGACGTCAAAATATGTGTCGCGTCATATTTCATGTATAGGGTGTCTCATGAAGGAAAATAGAGTACTAAATTTCTAAATCAATACAGTTTCATATATAGTAAATTTTATAAACTTTATGAATATAACATTAATATATCACATGACAAAACAACGGGTTTGCGAAACAGTTTCAATAATTTAAATGTTAACAACATATAAATAAAACCTTGGTGCGGCCCCATGACGTCGAAAGTTTTCAAGGCTCAACGTTTTGTTTATTTGTGATGGTACAGCCGTGGAACATAGGAGTTTGCTGAATCGATCAGGTATTTGTGACGGAATTAACCGTTGTAATATTTTTTTGTTCATGCAGCCGTTTTGAGTATAAAACAGCATTTAATTTGGTAAAAATACATTTATCCTCTCGTCCGTTAAAATCGGTCAACACCTGAATTCGGTCACCATTTTGGAATGCACTGTCACATTAGTTCAGATGTCGATGACGTCATTTATCCTGAAAACTACGTCCAGAAATAGATAATGGATTCACTTTCAATTTGATCAAGACAACAGTGAGATTTAAACAGATAAGAAAAGATATCTATAGATTTTGGTGCCAAAATGGTGCCATTTTACTATTACCATTTTGACTTAATAATCAAAGTCAAATATTTCCAGAAAAACACAGTCCGTAATGAATAATTTGCATATCCTGTGTTTGTTTACATTCCACTGCGCATCTTGACCTATATTTACAACTCAATTAGGCAACGGAAATTGCATTGTTTTCGTTTTGAAATTCTTCAGTAATTCCTTAGACAATTTTAAGATTTTTAGTGGGAATATTTCTGGGTAATATATATGATTTAATATAAATTACATGGAATTGGATATCGATAAAATTGTACGTGAAAACAGAGATATTATCTGCTGAAAACAAGTGGCAGCAAATACAATTTAATGAAAAAATTGGGAAATATAGAAAAAGCAAATTAAAAAATATTGTAAAATACAATCTCCTAGGCCTATTTGTGTTCCACGTGACTATTTTATGGTTGACCGATTTCAGGTAACGTGACTTGGGCGCCATTACAAAACATGTGCAAACAAAAAAGGTCAGCGAGTCGACATTTCTTCATCAAATTAAGTGATGTTTTGGTATTTTATTTGGCTTACGTGCCCAAGTAAGCATGGCAGTTATCTTTGAGATAAATACCAATTTGAATGAGAATCATAAGGAAATGTCTTAACTGACCGATTTACGGTCACATGTGGATATTATTCCGTATTATACCATTGATTCAGTGAAGCGTAATGTTTTGTCGTCCATGTTTTAATCGTTTTTGGGGGACTGAAATATATACCCCGTCTGTTTTCCGAATGTTATATGTTATTCAGCTATCAGACAGGGTATATAATGTGACATTCCCGGCTTAGGATCTATATTCCCTGAGGCGCAGCCCAAGGGAATATACATCATAAGCCGGGAATGTCACATTATATACCCTGTCTGACAGCTGAATAACAGATATATTACGGATTTAACCTTTTTTTTAAATACAACATCCAACTGTATTAAATAAATTTGCCTCTTTTATTTTCATTTTTCGTATCTCTAGATGTCCGTTTCCGTACCTTTGACGTCATTCTTCAATGACGTCAAAATATGTGTCACGTCATATTTCATGTATAGGGTGTCTCATGAAGGAAAATACTGTACTAAATTTCTAAATCAATAGTTTCATATGTAGTAAATTTTATAAACTTTATAAATATAACATTAATATATCACATAACAAAACAACGGGTTTGCGAAACAGTTTCAATAATTTAAATGTTAACTACATGTAAATAAAACCTTGGTGGGGCCCCATGACGTCGAAAGTTTTCAAGGCTCAACGTTTTGTTTATTTGTTATGGTACAGCCGTGGAACATAGGAGTTTGCTGAATCGATCAGGTATTTGTGACTGAATTAACCGTTGTAATATGTTTTTGTTCATGCAGCCGTTTTGAGTATAAAAACAGCATTTAATTTGGTAAAAATACATTTATTATTCCGTATTATACCATTGATTCAGTGACGCGTAATGTTTTGTCGTCCATGTTTTAATCGTTTTTGGGGACTGAAATATATACCCCGTCTGTTTTCCGAATATATGCTGACATTCAGGGTTGAAGAACCAATGAAAATATGTGTAACAAACTAAATTCGTAATATAAAATAATATTATACTTTACGTTTTTATTTTCCCTACTGGTCGGGGAGTAGTTCTCGCCATTTTTTACGTTTTTTATCCAACATTTTAAAGAAGCAGTCGAGAAACCTTTGTTTCACCCCATTATTATTTGTATGAACCATAACGATTTACCTACGAAATGAATTTTCATAAAGGAGAGTGCACGCTGATCGGGGATCCATTATTACGATGTTGCGATTTTTAACAGAAGATGGCCGCAACAGAAGCAATTCTTGCCAACTTTCAGAAATATTGCTTTTTGTGAAGCTAAAGCATCAAAAGGAAAGAAAAACGACATTTTAGAAAATTAAAACCCTTTCTTAAAAAGTTTACCGGTTTTTGTATTAGTTTGTAGAAAACTCTGATAAATATTCATCGCTGTGTAAAGGCTGTCATGCCATCCCCACGCCGCTCCCCCATTCCGTAAAATACATCCTTTTCAACAGTGGTTTACCTGATAATTTTCATTTTATTGATGAAAAGTAATAAATCCAGTTTTTCTAGAATTAATATTAATATTTTGTCCATGTTTTATGCCCAATGTGATAATATAGGATCCATGTATTAAATTAGCGGTCAAGGTAATTGATGACGTAAACAGTACATGCGCAGGTGGCCATTTGTATTCACATGGAATCTTTTTTTATACTACAACCGTGAGTATTTTGGATTGTAGTGATTAGTAATAAGGCAAAGTGTGACAGTTTTTAGAAAGATCTTAAAAATAAATTGGAAATATGGTGTCACTAGATTCTCCGATGATCATTCCATGTGTTTTTCTATTTTAAGAGTACCAACACACGTGACCCCCTGTTGATGTTATGACAGAATGTGGGGTGCAGTAGGGTTTTTCACCATGAAATTCGATAAAAATTAATACGAAGGATTGGAACGGCGTCCTTTAATGACGGGGGAAAAATCAGACGAAAATTCGCGAGCTCTCGCGCTAAATGAGACAGTTGGCGAGAATTGCTTCTTGGCGAGAACTACTCCCCGACCAGTATTTGTCTTTGTTAGCCCAGCCGGTCAATATTTTAGTATATTGACCGGGCCCGATCAATATGATGTTTTCTTCCGGATTTTGTCCGAACTCGTTTTTTGTCTTAGATATACAATTAATAAAAAAACGTCGTCTGACAGATTTACATGTATTGAGTGTAATATATAGTCCATGGCACTTCGGGCCAAATGGCAGTTTATGGACCGGTCTGTCACCCACAAAATAGTATATGGTCCATATAATATATTGAGGGTGACATCCCGGTCCATAAACTGCCATATGGCCCTTAGTGCCATGAACTATTTGTTAATTATCCTTGGACAATATTTCAATATTAAATATCTTCCAATGCTATTGTATATTTTCCAGATGAGGTGAAAGAAATTGGCTTCTTCCATTATTCATTATTATGCTTTCTGTAAATTTCTTCTGTAATATAAGTTCATACGATATTTTGGCATATATCACAAAGAATTATATAGCGTTGATGCACTATGCGAAAATAGTACATCTACTATGGCAGTTTCACGCGGGAAAGGTTGGGATTTCAGCTGTCTGTCAAGCTATATATAGCTAGTCCAGGTGCAAGGGGGCGGATTCAATCTGTCAATCTATCATAGTCGTCTACTATTCATGTTACTGTTTTTTTAATACTTGTTATTGTTGTTAATTAAATTTCAAACTTCAAAAATCTTTATATTTTTAGAGCCTTAAATGAAACAAAGAATATTCTCACACTTTCAAGACTATCTGATCCAATATATTCTAACATGGCGTGCTACTTTATCTTTGAAAACATGATAGAGGGCTCTAAATAGCACAGAACACCCTCAGACGAATTGGACAAGAATATTCAGCGAAAGTCGCATTTTCTATTTTCCCGGTTTGCGCTGGATTTTTCATATGCATTCGGAATTCTCTAGACCGGCCATGTGTAACAATCTCATCATGATCATCTCCTCTCAAATGTAAAGTAAGCCTTTAAAATACAGATAATTGTTTCAATGCAGATTATAAAAATATGTTCAACTCCAAATTACTGACATTTGATTTTTAAAACACCTTTTTTTTAGTTTCTAAATCAATTTAGAACGGACCGGAAGTGACTGTATCCGTTTCAGTGACTGAAAAATAGAAAATGCGACTTTCGCTGAATATTCTTGTCCAATTCGTCTGAGGGGGGCCCGGTATTTATATTTAAATGTGGTAGTCGAAAAGAAAAATATCTCGGGAGAGTAACGATATAATTGGGTCAGCGAAAGGATCACAAATAAGCGAAAAATATTGAGGCGAAATGGGGAAGGGGTAAAGGGCAGATGTTTACCTTAAAATAAGGAAGAGGATGGGGCATATATTTTTTGAATGAAACAAGTGCCTGTGCAATAACTGTAGAATGAGGAAACTATATGTACACGTGTACGTACGTTGTTAAACAAAGTTTGATATTTGTTCACATTCTTTGTATTTCCCTTTTTAAAAGATTTTCGTGTTGGTGTCCTAGTTTTGTTGTATCGTGATTTTCTACTTTCATGGTAAATAATCGTTTATTAATGGTTAGAATCAAATAATTTCGATTAATTTCACATGCATTAATTATTTTTGGCGAATTTTATGGACTGTTCTGTTCCGGATTCCAACCACAGTCTTTAAGATATATAACTTTATTAATAAAAAATATGCACCCCTATATCACTTTTAAGATATATATATATATATACAGTCCGACAAAAGTTAAGCACCACCTGCCTTGTTTCAATAATATCTTTTCTAATAATGAACTTATTTCAAATCTGTTTGCTGTTTTCGTTACCTGTACACACATACTTACTTACCTGTGAAACAGGTTATTGATCGATTTTTATTTATGTGTATATGACAGTGTGTGTAAAGTGCCACGTGTACTTTTCAACATTTGTGTTTGCGAACGAAAGCTGATTTGTTTTGTGTAGAGTTTTAAGTTTCATTTTCTATTGGTTTGGTATGGTGCGGCGAAAATTAACCATACTAGAAAGGTGGCAAGCTGTTGGCATGCATGACGGTGGTTTTAACCATAGAAGGGTGGCAGACCACTTCAGGGTTAACCATTCCATCATTGTACGACTGATGCAGCGTTTTCGTCAAACGGGGAATGTTACTGACCGTTCACGTGTAGGTAGACCTCGCAAGACGACGCCGAGAGAGGACCGGCTCATATCCAGACGGGCACGGCAACAGCCGTTCAGTACAGCTGGTGCACTTCGTGGTAATTTAGCGTTTGGAGGCCACATTAGCACACGCACTGTAATCAGACGCCTCCACCATCAGGGAATGCGAGCGCGACGACCCATAAAACGTCCACAGTTGACATTACGTCATCGCCATGCTCGATTTGACTGGTCACATGATCATTTGGGGTGGACTATTCGCACATGGAGACGGGTCCACTGGTCTGATGAAAGTCGTTTTTTGCTACGCCCTACCGACCGTCGTGCAAGGGTTTGGCGCCAACGAAACACTTCATTTCAGGACAACCACATTTTGGGCACAACTGCTTTTGTGGGTGGGGTTGTAACTGTCTGGGGTTGTTTTTTCTTTGACTGTAAGTTGGACTTGTACGTTCTTGATGGTAATCTGACAGGCCAAAAATACCGTGACAATGTGCTCGCTCCACGCGTAGTCCCCCATTTCAACAATCATGCGTTGGCTGACAGGCCAATGTTCATGGACGACAACGATAGGCCACATAGAGCCCGAATTGTACAACAGTTTTTACAGCAAGAGGCTGTTCAGACAATTTAATGGCTTGCGATGTCGCCAGACATGAACCCTATAGAGCATGTATGGGACTTTATTGGCCGAAAAATTAACCAACGCAATCCAAAATGTCAAAATATTGACGAATTAAGAACTGCTATCTTACAGGAGGGGCAACAGTACCCACCAAGAACGGCTTAGGCGTTTTGTGAGAAGCATGGCGAGGCGTGTTACAGAACTTCACAATACACGCGGTGGATATACTCGTTATTGATTTGTATGCCTTACACATACGCACAATAGATGCATTTAAAAGCTCTTAAAATCTGAAGACTCTGCATTTTAATGCAATGTTAAAAACTTCCATCAAAGACAAACTGGTTTTACGTTTTTCCAGCGCCTGTTTTGAACCCCATTTTTGCTACGTCATAGTCACGTCTTTCAGGATGATACTTCGTAGATTGGTAGTTTTAGAGCCCTTGGTGTAGTCTTTTAAGAAGTGTAAGAAAAATGGTGATATCTATTTTATTGTTTTAACAGTATTGATGTAAAAAAATATATCGATAAAAATATAGGGTGGTGCTTTACTTTTGTCGGAGTGTATATTATATAAAAAAAACAACTAAGCGTGTTGGGACCTCATCTTCATCTCATTGAAAACTAACTTGTTCTTGTCGTGATATAGCTGAAAAATTGCCGTAAACAACAATTACTCACTGATCCCCAACATGATGTTAAATACATATTCTGTCTCAAACATACATATCTACATTTATTAATCTACTATTTAAGTGGTTATTTTCGAAGGGGTGTTAATGTTGCCATTTTCAGTCAAACTGTTTGCGTGGGCTCTAATTTTGCGAAAATTGGAAAAAGCAAAATTAAAAATTTTACGATTTCAGCTTTATCTTAAGCCATTCAAATAAAGGCATCAAACATTCTGAAGATTTTGATTAAAAAAAAATCAAACGTGAATACCTGGGTCGTATTATAGATAATGTGCACATTTTATTTTCATCAACAGTCATGTGTGGATTTTACTTTTCATCAACAGTCGCTTGACTATTATTAATTGGTAATAATACTAATGTGATTTCTATGTGATAAAGTTTGTCAGTGACTTGCAGCAGGTCGGTGGTTTTTTCAGGGAACTCCGGTGTCCTCCACCAATAAAACGGGCCGAATAAAACTGACCGTCACGAAACAAGAAGTGTACTGTTTCGTTTCAACCGTAATACAAGCTATTTAACAACCTCTACACTAAATACAAAATGTATTTGGGCGGTATTGATTAAATTACATGATAGTGCTACATATGATGAAAGAAGAAAATCATATGAATGGTTAAAGCACCAAGCATTAAAATGCAACTTATCTCTTTGAAGGTTTACTTTTTAAGGAATCAATCTTATCGGGACAAATCCGCGAATCAGAAGCAATAATTAAATTGTTGAACTTTCTTGCATAAGGTTCTTGAAATCTGGACACGTTTTATACGAGTGATTGTTGTTGTTTAACGCCAATTCAGCAATTTTTTCAGCTATATCATGGCGAGAACAAGTTAATTTTCATTGAGATGATGATGAGGTCCGCTTTGTACTAGACCAACACGCTGAGTTAGATTCTACCTGCTAGCTCACTAAAACAACAGTCCGCGGATAGACATGTCGCCCCACTCGGACACATTATCATGATTCCGAGCCGACCAGTCCTTGCTCTATCTCTTTAATGCTGCGTGCTTACCAGAGAAGCAACAAATATCAGTTTGTATAGTCTTTGGTATGACCCGACAGGGGCTCGAACCCACGATCTACCGCACTCTAACCATTACGCCACCGATGCGGTTCGTATTATACGAAGCTGCATGGACGCGGCGGAGACACACATTCATGTCATTAAGGGGACGACCATTTAACTTTTAGGATGGTTTTTTCTGAAAAATAATATATTAATTATGTGGTGAAATTTTAAAGAAACAAAATAAATTGACACGAAAGAAGCAAAAATATCATTAATCCGGTCCTACAGTTCTCAACGAGAAATTTATGATAAAAATTTGAAGGGAATTTACTGATTTTTTTTATGTCCATTGTATTACCTGCCCTTGCGCTTGGGGATCTTAAAACTCTTCTTGCATTGTTTTTGAAGCAAAAGCGAGTACGCAAATTTACATGGTTAAACCCTATACAGTGTGAAAAAAATACGTGTACAATTTTCAATCGGGTTCAATTTAGTCTGAAAACTCGTGTGCAATATTATGTCATTAGACAACAAATGAGGTAAAAAAAACCTCGTGTGCAATTTTACGTCATTAGACACCAAATGAAGTAAAACAAAAACACGTACATACAATTTTACATTGTCATTGGCATTGCAGGCATTGGGCCCTATGCTATAGGTTATGATTGTTACCGGTCACTGTGAAATAAACTAGAAAAAAAGGTATTGGAAATATCAAATTAAAATCTATTATGTTCACTTCCGTCCTGTCTATAGGCCGTGCCTACCGTCATATTACGCAACGTTTCAGATCAAGGACAACACGTAGGAGACTTTAATGATATTGCCATTTGATTACATTGGTTACAACCGTTTATCGGAAAACAAACGTTTTCTTAACCACCGTTGGTACAGCTACGCCACCTGGGGGGGGGGGGGATGTGTGAAGGGTCTCCATTGTGCTTTTGCACATAACACTCTTTTAACAATGTCTGTCGAAAAAGACAAAAATGTCGCTTTGGCGTTCTACTGGTAAACGACAAAAATGTCGTTTTGGCGCTGAAAGGGTTAAGGTAGTTTGACTGTATATTTTTGAACGTGTTCTCGTCCTGAAATATTCTCTAGATGTTAAGCACCAGTGCTCAGTCAATCAACTTGTTACGCTGTATAACGTTCTCATTTGGAAATGAATTTTATGTAGGAATAGTATGAAGATACCAATGTGGTAATAATAATCCGTAAATAGAAGAACAGACATCACGATGGCCAAAAGAAAAAGGACAATACCGTAAAAAACAACAACAAAAAAACAAGAAAAACAAATGTACATTCATTTATCACGTGTATTCGTACGAAGTCACTTCCTTTTAAGTTATGCTGTGCTCTTTATACTACTGTTGATGACTACTGTTACTACATGATACATGTTATGTGTATAGTTAAATTCTTATTTGTAAGTTCAGAGTTTACATACGACAGCTGTAACAGGGATATTTGATGGACTATGCAATATTTGAAAGAAATAAAAACAACATGGCACTATGAAATTTATTACCGTAATCAAGAAACAGGACAGTTTATTGAGACACGTGACCTCATGTTTTGAAAAACAATATGACTCCAAATTTTTATAATATTAAATTAGTCCGACAGATGCAAGGCAAAACCTATTTTAAGAGGTTGGTTTGATAGGTTTATGGTGCTTAACACCAAATTCACCAATATTTCAGTTATATATTGATGATCATTTTTTCAGGTGGAGGGAACTGGAGAACCCAGAGAAAACCACCGACCTGCCTCAAGTCACTGACAAACTTTATCACATATTGTTGTATCGAGTACACCTCGCCATCAACGAAGTTCGAACTCACAACTTTAGTAGTGATAGGCACCGATGACACAGGTAGTTGTAAATCTAACTACCATACGATCACGACCATGATGTCCCCTATTGTAAGAGGAATTTGGACTCTCATTATAATTGTCGCAAAGCATGAATAAATAATTATTTAGTTGTAAAAAAGCTACTAAATATTGCATTCTGCAATTAGATATACAATAAAGTGTGAACAATTTATATCAAATATTTATATTACCAGAAACAAATAAATTTAAGGACCCTAACCAAAACATTGGACACAATAATGAAAAAAAAATATAATTATAATTACACTAAGCAATTAAATTAATGTTTCAAATTACGTAAATCTATATCTTTCCAACATATTTATAGCCTTTTTGACTGCGTCTTTCATATCCAGAGCTTGTGTATACATTAAGGCTTGTTCGTCTTGACATTCCGTAGAACTATTAAACGCTACAGCTCTTGTTCTTTGAATTTGTTCATACATCTGGTCTATAAACACGTGTGGCTTTAAAGACAAAAAGGCAAATATACTTCCATGTAACCTATCTGTAATGACAACTTTTCCTGAAGAAAACAAAGAAAAAGCACTTGCAAAATGAGAGTTGTAATCGAACGCGCCTTTATAGTTTAATTGTTGCATTGGTGTTGCTGCCACCGTTGGCTGATAAAATTCTTCCCGATCGACCCAATCGACAATACGAAAGGTAATGTTATCATTGGTTGATTGAATGTCGTCGATTATATTTTGAATTGCGTCGTTTCGTCGCTCCGGGATGACCATGGACTCCTTGTCAATACGCAGAACAAACAGCAAATCTACCTCATTTGTGGATGGTATCGTCCAATATTTCGTGTTTTTAATTGGATCAATCATAAAAGCAATATCTGGAACCAATCGATTATCTACAAACGGATATAGATGTAACGCCTCATTGTAACTATTTTCTTGACGCCATGTTAGAATGATTTGGTGTTTACTTTGAACAGTTCCTATGGTTTGCTCTATGATTTTCTTAAGGTTTTCAGCCTCCTTTTGTTTTAAATCGTTATTATTGTAATGTAGAGATTGAGGCATTCCAATTATGGTCATATTTTTTTGCAGCATTGGAAGAAAAGATTTTATCCGATGGATATTGAGTACCCACACGTCTCCCCAATTCCATCCTGCGTGCCACAGGGCTAACGAATTGTTTTTGAACTTCTCAAAATTGCCACAATCAACAATTTTTCTCGCAGATTGTGCAACACCACATTCCGTATTGTTGCGGGAAAAATATTCCATTAACACTAATTCGCCATAATTCAACATGTTATCACCAACATTTCCATGGTAAGCGGGACCCACTAAAAGCACGGGGTATTTAATTAAAGATTTGTCTGTGAACTTGTCAGAAAATGCTTGTAAAATGCGTTTTTGAATGGAGTTCAAACAATGATTCCATTTATGAATTGAAACTGTATGAACGGTATTGTGATTTATATGTGGTTTATTCTGATGTACTTCTGAATCAAGTTCTGAATTATCCACAATATAAACCGAACTATCCTCAATAGAGGTCGAGTACAAAACTCTCATCCTGTCCACAATTTCGTCCATTATACGTAGGTGATTTGTAAGCTGTGTAATGTTGCGTATTATACATATCGAGTTTCTGTGGTTGTAGAGAATTCCGAGAAAAATTAGCATCAATACCAAATAAAACGTTTTTCTCCTAAATATAAACTTATACATGCAATGGTGTGGCATAGTGAATTAATTTAATACCAATGGATGGCCGCTGAAGTATTTCACGTCCTAACGTATGAACATTTATATAATGACTTTAAACTATTGAACTGTTGATTCGTTCGTTCATTTGTTGAAAGTATTCAGTGAGTTCAGTTAAGGTGAGAGGTGATTGCTCGTTGGAATTGAAGGCCATCACTGTTTAAAGTTTCTCCCATAATACTAACAATGGTATCTATTAATGTTCATGTTACCAGATGTTCCTATCTAATTTTATTTTTCATTCTAAAATGACGTCCTTCTTTCGCTTTGTAAAGAAATGAGCGATTTATCGATTGGGTATAATCTGATTAGCACATACATCAGTGCATGTGACTGACTTTCCCGTCGTAAATGTACATGTTGATGAATTATCGTCTGCTCGAATTTGGCAGCATAAATTTAGTGCACATATTCCGCAAACGTAAATATAAATAACCGTCTTCCAATCAAAGTATACTACCGTATTTGTATTCTTAGACATGGGTTGGCGGATATTAATAAATTGTATCCCTCGCCTCTGCTCCACTAGCATGATACCCGTCGTGTTAATCTAGTTACAAACCCGGTGATAAGTCATGAACGAGGAAGGGACCGGGAAGTGCTTACAACACGTGGAATATATCGGTGGTAATTTGTGACACAGATATTCCATAACGGTCAACCAAGTCATAGTGGGGACCGTAATACTTTCGAAGTGATGACTTCTTCTTCCCGTCAGGAGAATACTCTATATTGAGTGTTGGCTCTCCGCGCATGTCCCTTCTGTACAGCTAACAGCAAATCGTATATACAGTTAAAAACGGAATGAACGTATTTACATCTGGGATAGCACCGATAGGGTGATGGACCCTAACACTGCCTGGAACTGGTCAATGGTGTTGACTTGACGTAGAGGTGGTGGTATGGTGTTCCAGGTGATGATGGTACGCGGGAAGAATGAATATCGATATACATCAGCATTTGTATACAGTGTTATGTAGGCTGCATTACCTCTGGTTCTGTTGTCTGATGGTGTGAGAATGTGTTCCGCATGGACATCAACTAAGTTGTTAACTATTGTGTACATGAATGTTGCTCTTGCTTTGGCTCTTCGTTGTTCTAGTGACTCCCACTGTAACCTGGAGATCATTGATGTTACTACTCCAGGTTCTCTATCATAAAAGTTGTTATATACAAATCTTGTAGCTCTCCTTTGTATTGCCTCTAGTTGGCGTATGTTGTTCCGGGTATAAGGGTCCCACACTGAGCTTGCATATTCAATAGATGGTCGTACCAAAGTTGTGTATGAGGCTGCTTTCACTTCTTTTGGTAGGAATGTATATTGCGCCTTAGGAAACCAATGGTGCGGTTGGCTTTTGCTGATATGTTGTTAATGTGGCTGTTCCAGCATAAGTCTGAGCTGAATGTAACCCCAAGATATTTGCTGTCTTTGGTAACCTCTAGTATGTGGTTGTGTAGAGTGTAGTTGAATTCAGCTGTTTTCCTCCTTTTGGTTAAGTGGATGGTGAAACATTTATCTGCATTGAACTGCATCTGCTATTTTTTCTCCCATATTTCTAGTTGTTGTAGGTCGTTTTGTAATTGATGCTGGTCATTGTTGTTGTTAATCCCACGATAGAGAAAATCATCAGCGAATAGTCGTGCATTTGATGTGACATATTCGGGCAAGTCATTGATGAATATGAGGAACAACAGTGGTCCGAGTACCGTGCCCGGGGGCACCCCAGAGTCTACATCACAGGTGGAAGAGTGTGTGCCGTCTAGTAGCACCTGTTGAGCACGTCCTATAAGAAAGTCTTGCATCCATTTCAGTGTTGTACCACGAATGCCATAGTGGTCAAGTTTCATTAGTAGTCGTCTATGTGGAACCTTGTCAAAGGCTTTCGAAAAGTCAAGGAGGATGGCATCTATCTGTTTTCCACTAGACATGTTCTTTGCTAGCTCTTGTACAGTTGTTATGAGTTGGGTTTCACAAGATTGACGGGCTCTAATTCCATGTTGGTTGTCCGATAATATGTTGTTTTGTGAAAGATGGTTCATGATGTTACTGTAGATAATATGCTCAAGTGAAACCGGTCTGTAATTTGCTGGTTTAGACTTGTCACCTTTTTAAAAACAGGAACGATGTTAGCTTTCCTCCAGTCCTTGGGGACAGTCCCCTCGTCAAGTGATGTCTGGAATATCCTTGTAATATCTGGCGTGATGACACTGGCTAAGCTATTTAGTAATCTTGGCGAGATGGTGTCTGGTCCAGCTGCTTTGTGAACTTTCAAGTTCTGTAATAGTTTTAAGACGCCTTTTTCCATAACTCTGATTTCTTGAAGTTTTGGGATGATATTTCTCCCGACGTCAGGTAAATTGGTTAGGTCTTCCTGTGTATATGTTGATTTGAACTGTGCATTAAGTATTTCCGCTTTGTTGTTACTAGCGCTATGCAACATTCCATCATTTCCCCTCAGACGAGCAACACCAGAATTTTCTTGTTTCTTAGCCTTTATGAAGGACCAAAATCTCTTGGAGTTTCCTGTTTGATCTGGACCAATAATGTCATGTATATAGTTGTTATATGCTTTCCTAGCAGTTTTTTGTGCTTCAGCTTTGAGTTTTCGGAACCGATCTCGGTCTTTCTGGTTGTTGGTTTTCCGAACTTTCCTTCCAGCTTTGTTCTTTTTGTTGATAATTTTCCTTACTTCAGTTGTGATCCAGGGGTAAGTTTGTTTTGATGTAGATAGCTTGGATGGAACATGTTTCTCCATAGCATTCAGAAGGATGTCTTTAAAGGCAGTCCACATGTTGTCAATTGTGAGGAAAGATACTGCCATGAAATCATTCAATTTTGTTTGTACTTCTGTACGTATTTCATCCATATTTGTTGATTTCCATAAATATATTTTACGTTTTGTTTGTTTGGTTCTGTTGATTCTGATGTTGGTGTCAACTAAGACAATGTCATGATCACTTATTCCTGGCAGAGGTTTACATTTATTTACCAGTGATTTGTGGGTGGTGAAGACAAGATCTAGGGTGTTGTCAAGTCGAGTGGGGCAATCCACTATTTGTTCCATACATAAGTCTTGTACTTTATCGATGAAGGACTTGTTTATGTGGTTTGGATATGTTGAACCTTCAATAGTCATTGTATTCCAGTTAATATCAGGTAAGTTAATGTCACCTGCTATCCATAAGCTGTTGTGTTTAGTTAGTGTCTTTAAATGGACAAAGTCATTGCGGATCTTCTCTGTATACGTCATATCCTGCAAGGATGGTGGTCTATAAAATGCAGATAGAATTATAGATCTCTGGTTGTGGTGGATTTTTATAGCTATAAGTTCTGTGTTGTTACTCTTGAAAAGTTCTGAGCAAATGATACTATTGTGGACCGCAATGAGGACACCGCCTCCTTTGGATCCTTCTCGGTCATTTCTGAATATATTATACTGATCTGTTGGTATGACCTCAGAAGAATGGATCGAATTGTTGAGCCAAGTTTCTGTGCCAATGATAATATCGGTCTCAGTAGTTTCGACAAGATTGTGCAGGAGAACTTTCTTATTTCTGATGCTTTGGCAATTGATGTTTAAAATGCGCAAGGTATCTTTACTTGCTCGTGTAGTCTCACTCGTATTATGTTGTTTTGGAGATGATGATGCAAGTGGACTGTTGATGGTGGATATGCTGTTATCTAAGCTAGATAAATTGTCAATATTAACACTGTTAAGTCTCAATTCCACTCAGTGAACTGAACTGGTTATCGTCTGACATGATTAATGTATATAGTACTGAGCTATGATTTGGTGTGTTACGTACTTTACACAGCCAAGCAATTGATGTATTTGCAAGTCTTAAATAAGTATCCGAGTTCATGGACATGCATGTTTGATGGTACCACAAGTCGCAGTTATCGCATGCTATGCCTTTTTGACCCCATTTTACAGCTCTGTTGCAAATCTGACACGGATATTTCGCTTTAGGACCAGGGTTTAATTCAACCTGGCCTCCAAGAATAAGAAGGATTGAAAGTTGTTGCAAATTGTTGCCACTCAAGTTCAATGGACAAGGGTTTTGTTTACGAAATAAATACACTGCTCTGATTCATTCATATGTGCTTGATGTGGTCACGGTACTGTTGGTATCTAGCGTTTCATTAATTGAAACTTTCTCATTGACTGTATATATGATGGTAAACAATAATACGAGTAGTCGCTTCATAGTTAGCGCCGTCTCATTGACTGTATATATGATGGTAAACAATAATACGAGTAGTCGCTTCATAGTTAGCGCCGTCTCGACAGTCAAGATATAGGTTGGGATAACTCCGAGTCGGACGTAAACAAGGCTTCCTTATTTACAATTAGACGTATGCAGCCAAGATGATGAGTGAACGCCTCATGTCGATATATATAATTTGTTGTTGTAAACAAGGCTTCCTTTATTTACAGAAGTGGATATCGATATTTACATTATTAATAACAAGTATTCACTTCATATCGGATTTTGAATGTGTAAACAAGACTTCCTTATTTACAAAAATGTATATATGATGAATAACTGATAAGTAATCGATTCGTTTTGAATTTTTCTATTCATATATTGCGCCACCAAATATAAACAATGGCCCGGAAGTGAGAATGTCAGAGTTGAAAAATCAGTATTTTGAAACTCCAAGATCGTTATAAAATTTCCTGTGCGGTTTCGAGTGGTCTATATGGAATGTGTATGTAATGGGTCACTTCAACTTAACTAAGAGGAACCCCTGGCTCAGTAGCTTCCCTGTTAGTAGTAGCCCTCTATCAAGGAAACTCTGATAGGAACGAACCACAAGCTCTGGAATATCGTATCAACTGAGAGATATATACTCCATATGCTGGTGCTGAAATATTGTTAAATATTTTTTTCGTCACCAGTTTTCACTTTTAAACTGCAGCATTATTAGACGTATGACTACCTAATGTTTTCTCCACCACGTGATTTATTTGGATTGCAGACAACTGTACATAGACACAAGCCACTTTTGTCGGGTTGTTGAGGAGTTCACATGTTTCAATAAAACAATGGTACGAAAGATTTCACATGTTTCAATAAAGAATGTTACAAAACATTTCACATCTTTCAATAAAGAATGTTACGAAACATTTAACATTTTCAATAAAGAATGCTACGAAACATTTCACATGTTACAATAAAGAATTTCACATCTTTCAAGAAAGAATGCTACGAAACATTCCACATGTTTCAATAAAGATTGTTACGACACATCTTAAATGTTTCAATAAAGAATGTTACGAAACATAACACATGTTTCAATAAAGAATGTTACCAAACATTTCACATGTTTCTAGAAAGAATGTTACGAAAGATTTCAAATGTTTCAATAAAGAATGCTACGACACATTTCACATGCCTCAATAAAGAATGTTACAAAACATTGCACATGTTTCAATAAAGAATGCTACGAAACATTTTAAATGTTTCAATAAAGAATGTTACGAAACATAACACATGTTTCAATAAAGAATGTTGCGAAAGATTTCACGTTTCGGTAAAGAATGTTACGAAACATTTAATACTATCTCATTAAATTGTTTTGTTTGTGGGATATTTTTATTGGTTTAGCACACTATGTAAACGATGTCCTCTATTAATTGTGCCTTCACGTGTAAAGTGTATTGTGACTTTTTTTTCAACACTCTTGACAACAGGACATTCAGTGTAGAAAGAATATGTCTTTAATTTGGAAACAAATTTTCAATTCTAAGTATCACAACTTACAGAATAAATTTAGCATACACGTATTCCATTTTCTCTATACATGTTGTCTTTAAATATAATAGTGTCTTTTGTTTAAATGTTCCTCGACATGAACCACATATTTGGCAATTAATTGTCAAATAATATTTCAAATGCAAACTCATGAATTAACCCCTGTTTTAAAATAATTTATCTTTCATACCCAACAACCGATGACCACAAATATTGTTGTATGCTGTTAAATAAGATGCATATATTCGATTTGTCAAACATCAGGGTGTACTGTGACTTCGTGTTCCTTGTCAACATCAGTGTACTGTGACTTCCTGTAGAAAAATAGTCAAGTGTACTGTAACTTCCTGTATAAAATATAGTCAAGTGTACTGTGACTTCCTGTAGAAAAAATAGTCAAGTGTACTGTGACTTCTGTTGCTATCTTTCCATCTGATACAAGTTACTTTTGAACCATTCATTTTTGTCTAAAGAACAATGGTCTTTAACCAGCAGATTCTACCTTCCTACGAGCATTCATTGACCATGTTATTCTACTGTCCATGTTTATATTTCGGAAGGGTGCACTCGACTCGCAGCCGCAAGTGATAATGTTTACCAGTTGCTTGCCCATGGTCGGTGGTTCTCTTCGGCTTCTTCCACCACTAAAGCTGGCCGCCATGATATAGCTGAAATATTGTTGAAAGTGACGTTGAACACCAAATATCAAAATCAATCAATTTATTTTCGTGATAGTAAGTGGAGTGGAAGCGAATATGTGCACTATTTTTATCGTTTATTTATATTATCTTGCCGTTGGAGATTCAGTTGTCAAGAGGAAAGGTCTGGGATCCCATTAATCAGTGTAACTCCGCCACATTTGTGTGCCTGTTCCAAGCTAGGACTTGAATTTCCAACGTCATATGGCGTGTTTTTTTGTGTGTTCAGTGAATTCAGTTAAGATGAGAGGTGATTGTTCGTTTTGTTGATGTTGGTGGAAATAAAGGTAATAACAAAATTACCGAACTCCGAACAATCTTACAAAGGGAAAGTCAAAACTCATAATTATATAAACAGACAAAATCAGTCAACAACCGGAAAACTGTGAAAACCGTAATGACCCTGACTTGGTACAGGCATTTCTAAAGAAATGGTGGGTTGAATCAGATTTTAAGGCGCCAAACCTCCCTCTCTCATTACGGTTCAAAGGTTCCGGCTGTCACTGTAACAGTATTTAAATACAGGAACAAAATAGGTAAAATAGTTGTCAAAGCAGTACCATATTCGGTGACGTAAATGTCAAAAATATTTTTACGTCACACATTGACAAAAAAAATTCTTGACATATTTGACTCTTTATCTTTATACATTTTCACTATATGAAAATGCATCGCTTATAATTTTTTCTGCAGAGACGGAATATATTTCGACAAGATATTGGTATCGGAATATAAACTTTTTAAGAGATCGAATAAGGCGAATCTTTTTATAGCCCTGGTCCAGTAGCCTGTTTCTCAGATGAAGATGACGTTTCAGGAAATCAGAATAATTGCTACTGGCCCTTGCATATCGAATCAATTGCGAGATGTAAACACCATATGCAGGAGAAGCTGGTATATTGCTGCACATATTTGGAAAATTTATGATTTTAAAATTGAAGTCGTCCCGCTTATCATAAATTTTAGTACTGAGTTGACCACTGTCGTCAACTTCGAGGTATAAGTCCAAAAATGATGCGGACGAAGCTGTATCGGTGGTCTCTTTAACTTCCATCTCTGGAGGATATATCAATGGAAGAAATTCTGCAAATCTAGAATTATTGATAGATAAAACGTCATCAATATACCTGTATGTGAAATTAAAGGCTCTAGCCTCATGAATCTTCTTATCTTTTACAAGCTTTTGAAGAAACTCCGACTCATATGAGTATAAAAATAAATCGGCTAGAAGAGGGGCACAATTCGTACTCATTGGTATGCCGACGACCTGCTGAAACAGTGTCCCTCCAAAGGAGACAAACATGTTATCGATGAGGAACTCCAGTATACTAATCACTTGTTCCTCGGAGTAGCATGTTTTACCTTTATGAATTTTGTTTGAAAAATATGTGGAATTGTAGCCTAACACAACAAATTTTGAGCCATAGTTTCTATGACTAAAAGCTTTATGAATTGTTTCTTTTAAGCGGGTTTTTAATTTGTCATGCGGTAGGGTGGTATATAGAGTTGAAAAATCAAAGGTTTTGATGGAGGATACCTGAGAGAAAGATCTTGATTTCAGGTTATCCAAAAGATCTTTAGAGTTTTTCAAAATCCACATGTGATTTATGCCACTACGCGAGTAAATAGTTTCACAATATTTCTGTTGTCCCTCTTTTACTGCAGACAGAATCTTTGTTAGGTGAATAGACAATTCTTTCGTCGAACAAGTTGATGATCCCGCTATGTACCTTTCTTTGTATGGTGTCTTATGGAGTTTAGGTATCCAATATAAATAGGGTAAATCCTCAGACTTTTTACCAGAGGGAATGTTTAAAGAGGTCATGAATGATCTGTGGTTAGCTAGGATTTCATCTTTGTCGAACGAAGTTGGTTTGTATGTGGTATTACTAGAGGTGTTGCTATTTATACCTAATTCCTTGATTAGGCATTCGAAGTAATATGATTTACATACAAACACGATATTGTTGGAAGCCTTGTCCGCAGGAACGATAACATATTTGTCATGAAGAGAGGAAAGACACTTAACAGCTTCTTGGTCTTTAAATACAGACTTGGATCGACTATTAACACAATTTTTGAGTTTGTGAATCCGACCTTGTACTAGAGACCTAATTGTTCTATCCCAGTCTGACAAGGACTCTAACTCAGGATCTTGGTCTACTTCTCTCTTTATCCACCTTCTGGCATAATCTTCAACAGCATCCATAATTATCTTGAAATTATGTTTCCAATTGATGTGTTGAGGTTCTCTGAATTTAGGACCATGAGAAATCACCTTTCGGAGACTCTCATGTTGAATGATATTCAGATCACCAGTGAAAAGGAGAGTGGGAGCAGTCACAAGTCAGAGGGTTCTTAAGGTACTCTTCTATGTTAATATCTTGCAATGCTTCTTTGTAGTTGAAAATTTTACGGCCAATGCTATTAGTGTAACTATAGGAGACAATGGGAACAGATTGATTTTTGAAATATGGTGGAATTTCTTTTACAACCTCTTTTCTATTAAGAATGTTGCTGATGTTAATAGCATCGATTCCTTTGTTAGCAAACGGAATATGGAGGAATTTTCTGTTGTTATCATGAAGAGGTTCAGATCGAACTGGTTTAAAAAGACGAAAGGATGCCACGTCACATATAATACTAGACAATCTGTACTTAGGAGAAAAAGGATCTACGCCTCCTTTGTCAAGTCCAAAATCCCTAAGATCTTTGAGGTAGTTTACAGGTAGTGAAAATAAGATTGTACGAATATGATGAATTCCAAGAGGTTTCTGTATATTAGAAAGTAAATCATTAAAAGTATCTGGTAACGTTCTTGGTTTAGAGGACTTTTTAACATTAGGATGTTGAATTCTTTTATGACCATGGCTACGTTTAGTTCTTGGAATAGTATTAAAAAGGCTCATCACGTTGATTTCGTTGCATCCAGGACTTGACAAATTTCCCACTCCTTTGATGTTATCATTGCAACCGTAAGGCATTGCAGTGCCTAATTCTTTTATCCAGAACAACTCTCTATCGGTGCGGTAAGGTGTACTAAGAATAGGACTGTTTGTATGATGGTAAATCTTCTCGATGATTCGAACTTTCATCGTCAAACAGCGGTCATGACCCGGTTGATTGAAATGATTATACAAAATCCTGTATTTGGGATCTTTTGCATCATATCGATGTTGGTTCATCCTACTTCGCAATGTTTGACGAGTTTCACCAACATACAAAAGTCCACAGAGTGTACATTCTATGCCGTAAATGACATTTTTAGTAGAACAGTCCAGAGGTTCAAACGATTTGGTGTAGTACGTTTTTCCAGTTAAATTACTTGTAAATTCAGGAGAAGTTATTAGCATGACGCATGTTTTACAAGTATTATTTTTGTCAGTTTTTATTTTGCAAGTAGTAATGCATGGAGAAGAGTCACAAGTACCTGGAGATTTAAGACAGTCCGAAATATTAATAGAACAAGATTTTAAAATTTGATACGAATCTGAAGTTTTGAAATAATAATTACCCTCTGGCTGAACGTAAGACAAATCGGGGGTATCCCGTAGGATATTCCGTGGAACGCATATATCATTTGCTACCCTGTTCCGTGTAGTAGCAAATGAGGACCTTGTTAACCCGGGTGACGTCCTAGCCGGTATGTTGTCGTTAATTTCGTTATTCATAATTGCTTAAGTGAAGCTACCAAGTTGCAATGACCTCGGGGAAAAAAAATTCCACCAGCAGTGACATTGGGCATGGTTATAGTAAATAAAGGTAATAACAAAATTACCGAACTCCGAACAATCTTACAAAGGGAAAGTCAAAACTCATAATTATATAAACAGACAAAATCAGTCAACAACCGGAAAACTGTGAAAACCGTAATGACCCTGACTTGGTACAGGCATTTCTAAAGAAATGGTGGGTTGAATCAGATTTTAAGGCGCCAAACCTCCCGCTCTCATTACGGTTCAAAGGTTCCGGCTGTCACTGTAATTGATGCCCATCACTGTTTAGACGTTCTTTTTATAATACTAACAAAGGTTTCCATCACAGTCGAGTTTACCAGATGTTCCTATTTAATTATTTTTTCATTGACAATTTCTTGTTCATTTGTTGTGAGTATTCAGTGTAAGCTATGTTTAGGTCAAATGGCAATTCGATGTAGTCATCTATTACCGTTGGAGATCATATTATAAAACGAGGAGGGTTGGAATCCTACTAACCGGCTTAACCCCGCCATAAGTTTGTGTCTGTTTCGATGAGTACGGTACACAACCTTACACAGTTTACAAATCGGCCAGGTATAATGGGTGGAATTGTGGACATGATGACAGTTTTGTACTCGACCTCTATTGAGGCTAGTTCAGTTTTTTCTATCCAGATGTTTAAATGTAATTATTTTTCAATATGAATCTTTTTATTAGATACATTATGTTCATATGCTTCTATAGATACTATTCATATGTTTCTATGTAGATGTTCGAACTTCATTATTTTCCAATATCAATCTTTTTAATGGATAAATAATGTTCGACGTGAATGGCCATTTGTGATGAATTAGTTCACTATGACACACTATTACATGTATCAGTTTATATTTCGGAGAAAAACGTTTTATTTTATATGGATGCTAATTTTTGTCGGAATTCTTTACAAAAGTAGCAACATGAACAGTTTTGTACACAGCATTACACAGCTTACAAATTGTGGACAGGTTGACAGTTTTGTACACAGCATTACACAGCTTACAAATTGTAGACAGGATGACAGTTTTGTACACAGCATTACACAGCTTACAAATTGTGGACAGGATGACAGTTTTGTACACAGCATTACACAGCTTACAAATTGTGGACAGGATGACAGTTTTGTACACAACATTACACAGCTTACAAATTGTGGACGGGATGACAGTTTTGTACACAGCATTACACAGCTTACAAATTGTGGACAGGATGACAGTTTTGTACACAGCATTACACAGCTTACAAATTGTGGACGGGATGACAGTTTTGTACACAGCATTACACAGCTTACAAATTGTGGACAGGATGACAGTTTTGTACACAGCATTACACAGCTTACAAATTGTGGACAGGATGACAGTTTTGTACACAGCATTACACAGCTTACACATTGTGGACAGGATGCCAGTTTTGTACACAGCATTACACAGCTTACAAATTGTGGACAGGATGACAGTTTTGTACACAGCATTACACAGCTTACAAATTGTGGACAGGATGACAGTTTTGTACACAGCATTACACAGCTTACAAATTGTGGACAGGATGACAGTTTTGTACACAGCATTACACAGCTTACAAATTGTGGACAGGATGACAGTTTTGTTCACAGCATTACACAGCTTACAAATTGTGGACAGGATGACAGTTTTGTACACAGCATTACACAGCTTACAAATTGTGGACAGGATGACAGTTTTGTACACAGCATTACACAGCTTACAAATTGTGGACAGGATGACAGTTTTGTACACAGCATTACACAGGTTACAAATTGTGGACAGGATGACAGTTTTGTACACAGCATTACACAGGTTACAAATTGTGGACAGGGTGACAGTTTTGTACACAGCATTACACAGCTTACAAATTGTGGACAGGATGACAGTTTTGTACACAGCATTACACAGCTTACAAATTGTGGACAGGATGACAGTTTTGTACACAGCATTACACAGCTTACAAATTGTAGACAGGATGACAGTTTTGTACACAGCATTACACAGCTTACAAATTGTGGACAGGATGACAGTTTTGTACACAGCATTACACAGCTTACAAATTGTGGACAGGATGACAGTTTTGTACACAACATTACACAGCTCACAAATTGTGGACAGGATGACAGTTTTGTACACAACATTACACAGCTTACAAATTGTGGACAGGATGACAGTTTTGTACACAGCATTACACAGCTTACAAATTGTGGACAGGATGACAGTTTTGAACACAACATTACACAGCTTACAAATTGTGGACAGGATGACAGTTTTGTACACAGCATTACACAGCTTACAAATTGTGGACAGGATGACAGTTTTGTACACAACATTACACAGCTTACAGATTGTGGACAGGATGACAGTTTTGTACACAACATTACACAGCTTACAAATTGTGGACAGGATGACAGTTTTGTACACAACATTACACAGCTTACAAATTGTGGACAGGATGACAGTTTTGTACACAGCATTACACAGCTTACAAATTGTGGACAGGATGACAGTTTTGTACACAGCATTACACAGCTTACAAATTGTGGACAGGATGACAGTTTTGTACTCGACCTCTATTGAGGATAGTTCAGTTTCTATTGAGGATAATTCAGAACTTGATTCAGAAGTACATCAGAATAAACCACATATAAATCACAATACCGTTAATACAGTTTCAATAGATAAATGGAATCATTGTTTGAACTCCATTCAAAAACGCATTTTACAAGCATTTTCGTACAGGTTCACAGACAAATCTTTAATTAAAAATCCTGTGCTTTTCGTGGATCCCGCGTACCATGAAAATCCTGGAGTGGTGATAACATGTTGCGTTATGGGGAATTAATTTTAATGAAAATTTTTCTCGCAACAATACGGAATGTGGTGTCGTTCAGTCTAGGAGTAAAAAACGTTGATTGTGATAGTTTTAATGAGTTGAAGAAAGACAATTCGTTAGCCATGTGGCACGCTGGAGGGAATTGGGGAGATCTGTGGGGTATCAATATACATCGGATACAATCTTTCCTTCCAATGTTACAGAAAAATATGACTATATTTGGGATGCCCCAATCCCCTCACTACAATAACGACGATTTAAAACAAAAGAAAGCTGATGAACTGAAGAAAATCATAGAAAAAAATATAGGAACTGTGAAAAGTAAAAACCAAATTGTTCTAACATGGCGGCAAGATAATAGTTACAATGAGGCGTTACATCTATATCCGTTTGTAGATAATCCATTGGTTCCAGATATTGCTTTTATGATTGGTCCAATTAAAAACACGAAATATTGGACGATACCATCCACAAATGAGGTGGATTTGCTGTTTGTTCAATGAATCCAGGGTCCGATCGAATCGACAAAATGACGCCATTCAAAAAATAATCGACATCATTAAATCAACCAATGGCACATTACCTTTCGTATTGTCGATTGGCACTATCGGAAAGATTTTATGAGCCAAAGGTGGCAGCAACACCAATGTAACAGTTATACTATAAAGGCGTGTTCGATTATAACTCAAGTGCTGTTTCTTTGTTTTCCTCGGGAAAAGTTGTCATTACAGATAGAAGTATCTTTGCCTTTTTGTCTTTAAAACCACGTGTTTATAGACCAGATGTATGAACAAATTCTAAGAACAAGAGTTGTTGCGTTTAATAGTCATACGGAATGTCAAGACGAACAACCCTTAATGTATACACAAGCTCTGGATATGAAAGACGCAGTCAAAAAGGCTATAAATATGTTGGAAGGATATAGATTTACGTAATTTGAAACATTAATTTAATTACTGAGCAATTATAATTAGCTTAATTAATTATTGTGCTCACTGTTTTGGGTTGGAAGCTTAAAATATATTTGCTGATCAAACATTTAATATGCTATCTTGTTCTCCCTTTATCATTTCTTAATTGAAAAGTGTGATATTGAGTGAATTTGTTACAAGTAAATACTATTTGTACCCAGTACAGCGATATTCTGGACAGAGCACAGCTGCTGACACAAAAGCTGCTAAAACAATTTTACGTTGTTCCTAGTTTGAAGTCATCGCTACAAATATTCTACGGACGTCATCGCGATCTGGTTGATCGCTACGAAATATCCATATCTTAAATGACTATGAATCTTTTCTTTTTCACATAGATGTTTCCTTTCCTCTACCACCGACAAGAATTTTATCGGACTTGACTAAATATATGAGTAACACGACGGTTGTCTTATAAAAAGCAGGAACTGCGTACCCTTTGCGAGCACATGGGTTCTCCCTTGTTTTTGGTGGGGCCCGTTCTGCTCATCTTTTTAGTATTTTGTGATGAGTTTTTGCGTTTTGTTTGTCTTCGTCCTGTGTGTTGTGAGCCCAATGTTGACAGTGGTTTTGGATTGTCCATTCTTGATTGCACCTCCGGGTTTCTCTTACGTTTATTTATTCAAACTTTCGTGAATGATAACGAGAGTCCAAATTACTCTCAACATTTTCAGGCTTTAGGGATTTTTATCAAAATCAATTATAGGAATGTGAACTATTTTGAATTAAAAAATTACAAACAGCATATCCTCTTGGAAACGTCCCACGAACTGCCTCTATATATATTATTATAGTTTGGTTGTTGCAACAACGGAACAGCGCAGACGGAGACATTACTGCATACGTATAAACCATAAGGGTTCTCAACATCGAAGCACGCTAACCCTGCCCGACCTTTTAACGATCTTCAAAAGCAATGGGCGACGTGATCTGGTTTTTGTTGATTGGGTGCCATTACATACTTCACATCTTTACTCAATATTCCTTTGTGTGATGGTGTTTAACGCCATTTTCAACAATATTTCAGTTATATAGTAGCGGTCAGTTCTATTGGTGGAGGAAACCGGAGGACTCGGAGAAAACCGCTGACCTGCCCCAAGTCACTGATAAACTTTATCACATACTGCTGTACACCTGGCCCCGATCGAGATTCGAACTCACATCAGTGGTGATATACACTGATTGCATACGTAGTTGTAAACCCAACTACCATACGATCACGGCCACGGCTCAATATTCAATGAATGTGATAAAGTGTCCAAATGTAGCCCCTAAGAGTCTTTGATCAATGAAGCATTTTGTCATCATCATCCTTTCCCTAAAATAAGAAGAATTGACAATCACAAGAAAAACAAATACATCTTAATATGAGGTAGAAAGGTAAGTTTACTATCAAAATGGAGACCTACAAATTTAGTTTCTGGAACTATTTTTTATAGGGGAATTATATAATACTCCGGGTCTGGATGGAGTCCTCTTTTATTACAAAAGTGCATCCCTACAGTTTTTGAGCTGGAGAATTTAAATCCATTCTCCATTACCCATTTTTCTATCTTATTTAGACATACATACATACATGTAGTTGTAATTGTCTTTCAATGATGTTCATATTCTTGCCCCGATAACATATCAGGAAGTCATTTACATAAAGAGAAGCCTCAATGTTATCATTTAAACTTTAGCAAGACTGTTTATCTTAATAATAAACAATGTAAAAGAGAGGATACTTCCCTCGGGAACTCCCATCTCTTGTTCATGAATGTCAGATTAAGTTGAATTAACTCTGACGTTAAATGCTCTTTCAGAGAAAAAATTCGGAATAATTACCTTTCAACCCCATTTCAAAGAGGTCTTTTAAAATGCCATATTTCCATGTTGTGTCATATGCTTTTTCTAGGTCGAAAACGATACACAACATTCTCCTTTTTGGTCAAAGCGTTTCGAATAAAAGTTTCAAAACGGAGAAGATGATCTAAAGTGCTTCTGCCTTGACGGAATCCACACTGTATATTGGACAAAAGTCCATTGGATTCAAGAAACCATACAAGGCGAGCATTGATCATCCTTTCCATGGTTTTACAAACGCACCTAGTTAATGCAATATGCCGATAATTCGACGGTTCGGAATGGTCTTTACCAGGTTTTGGAATAGGAATAACATTAGCTAATTTCCAAATTGATGGCAAGTCGCCTGTTTCCCAAATGTTATTCATTAAATCTAAAAGAGTTTGGAATGCCGATTCCGCAAGATGTTTGAGAAGCTGGTAGTGGATATCGTCGGGGCCACACGCAGTATCCTCCTTTGATCTCCTTGTTTCCTATGGCGACTCATCCATAGGAGATGGTGAATCATCCGGAGGAAGATTCCATACGGATTTTATTGCTTAGTTGAACTTGTAGAAGAAATTGACGTTTTAGCTGTATTTGAAGTGGTGGCTGTCTGTAAAGAACTTGATGTTTTGTATGATGGTGCAATAATTTTGTCCTTATGCTTTAGTCAGTCGAATTGGTTTTTCCGTGTTTTCAATCCAGGTAAGCATTGTTTCAGTTTCAACTGAATTGAAAGCACGTCTAGCGACACTGGCATATGATTTTTGCACAGGTGAATCATTCGCGTTAGAGACGAATCTGCGCGCCTCAGGGTATGAAATATTTTTTTCCGATTTTACTTTTTGGATTTCTTTTTTTTTTTCCAATGAAATGTTGACAATCTTTGGATGAAGCCATGTGAGGTTGACCACAATTGGAGCACTTAAAACTGACTGTGTCTATCCATCAAAACAATGCATATTAAACACTGGGATAAATTCAGAGCAAACAGTTCATACCAAAACAGCCATAACTGGCTCATGAATCATCAATACATGTATATGTAACGATTTTAAACCGAATTCAACCTACAGACAGGAGGTGTTAATCAAATGCGAAATCGCCACCTATTCAATGTTAAATTATAAACTGTGACTTATTATTAACCACCCTATATTAGAGAAGAATTAGGATCCATATAACTAGAAACCAATAAAACATTTGATATAGGACAAATTATCACAGTTACTATTATAATATGAATATTTGGGATATATATAATTTCAAATATTTATATATATATAGTGAAATTGTCCAATTGTTTTAAAAAGATCAAAGGACGAAACTACCGGAAGAGAATAAATAAAATGTCAGAATTTTAATAACATGACAATAACAAAAGGATAGCAAATTGAGCTACAATTTGTATTTATTTAGTTTCGACTAATAGTATATTGAGAAACTGTGCTATGCAAATGATATTAGTACGTGTTTGTTTATCCTTGTTGTGTTTCCTTTCTTTTACGACTTTGGGTTATAGTCAGACTGTTTTTGACTTTGCAAATATTTACGAAAATATTACAAGTGGTTATCGAAAGCAAGTTATTCCGATTTCGGAACAATTGAAACCGTTACAACTGAATTTTCAGACATATCTAATGTCTATTTATACTCTTGAGGAACAAAGGGAGATACTAACCGTGACCATGGTGATATCATTGCAATGGATTGATCCACGATTAACATGGGAGCCTTCTTTATATGGAAACACCACACGTGTAATTATAACGACGGACGATATTTGGTTGCCATATGTGTACCTGGTGAATAGTGCGGACGATTTAGAACCACTTGGACACGATGCTGATTCTTACGCTTATGTAACAAGTACGGGATTTGTGTACTGGAATCCTGGAGGGATAATGAAAGCAAAATGTCGAACTGATATTTCAAAGTTTCCGTTTGATGTCCAAACGTGTGAATTTCAGCTTGGTATGTGGGGTGTATCAAAAGTAGACGTGAATACCACTCTAGTTTCAAACAAATCACTGTTGACATATTTTATTCCAACTTCCGATTGGGAACTTATTTCGTATAAACAGTATATTCTTAAAGTAGAGATGTCACGGACATTTGTCCTTGAACTTTCAATTAAGCGTCGGCCATTATATAACATTGTAACAGTGATTTTACCTACAATGTTATTTGCCTTGATGAACCCCATGGTGTTTATACTTCCGGTAGAATCCGGAGAAAGGGTGTCGTTCGGGATGACGATACTTCTTGCATACGCCATTTTCTTAACACTGGTTGCCAGTTCTGTTCCGGTGTCGTCGAATCCGATCTGTGTCCTTCTAGTCTTAATGGTGTTTATTATGATTATAAGCGGCGTAATCGTCATTTGGGTAATAATTAGCATAAATTACTACTACCGTCAAGATACAAATGGCGTCAGTTCTTGCATGAAACGCTTACTGTTATATTACCATAGAAACGACAAGGCAAATTATGTAAAAGATGGTTTATGTATAACTAGCGAAAATTTCCGTTTTTCCGGGAAAGACGTTTCAAGAACACTTGATGCTATTTTTCTTACAATTTCATATGTGACCTTGATCGGGATGATATCGGGATTTTACGTGTTTGTATTTGTGAGGTGATTTCAACCAAAACTGTCCATCATGTTTAGTCGAAGATCTCTTTTGTAACTGTACAATTTCGTTTCAACTTTAATGTAGAAAATGGCGTTAATCAGCATAACCCTTCGGCTGTAGTGTTAAAATGTCGTGTGGAGAGATTTTGGTGGTATATATGAATAAAAACCTAGTACTGAAGATGTATTTTCAGAAAAACACTCTTTATCAGAGAACAAGGACTTGCATTCTCTTAATCATCGAAATGTTATAATCCTAAAAGAACATTCGGCTCACCTCGGCCGATTCCGTTACTGAATCAATTAATGCCTCTGAATCAAACATGCACAGAATATTTGTTCTTACTCATGGACATTTCGTTCTTTAATATATCAACTAGTATTATTAGATCGGTCATAACATTATGTGTGCTACGTGTGTCGATATTACGCCTGTATATTTTCCGATATTATTCTGACGGCGTGATAATTTTTCTTTTCCATTTTATTCCTCGTTCAAATATGTATGGAGTCCGTAGTGGTCGTGATCGTATGATGTTGGATTTACAACTACCTCAGCAATCAGTGCCTATCACCACTGACGTTATGAGTTCAAATCCCGTTCACGGCGAGGTGTGCTAGATACAACATTATGTGGTAAAGTTAATCAGTGACTCGCGACAGGTCGGTGGTTTTCTCCGGGTACTCCGGTTTCTCCCACCAATAAAACTGACCGCCACAATGTAACAGACATATTGTTAAAAGTGACCTTAAACACCATAAACCAAACCAAACCATCAAATATGTATGTACAATATAAATCTAATGGCATATATCATAAGTTTACGAAATTGACGTTCAAGTATTTATTGATGTTACTGTTATTCAAGTGAAGTAGCCACGTGTTTTTTTTTAAAATAAATATTATACCTTTTAACATAGGACCACATGACAAAATAATCATGCGGCAGGTCTGTGGTTTTATCCGATTCCCACCACCAAGAAAAACTGACCGCCACGATACAACTGGTTTTTTTTTTAGTAAGAAAAGATTTGAGTATACCAAAGGTATAAACAGAAGCCGTAAAACGAAGGAGAGACAGTACAATGACAAAACAAAGAACAAAGATACAAACAATGATATACAAAACACTACACAGAAAACTAAAGATTGAGTAACACGAAACCCACTAAAACTGAAAACAGAGGTGAACTAAGGTGTTCCGGGTGGGAAAGACATTCCTGCTCCACTACCGATACATGTCGTGTTACTCTTCTTAGATAGCCGATGATAAGTCATGAATTAGAAAAGGACCGGATGGTGATTATGACAAACACAACATATGTTTTCCCATATTAATTGTGACACATATATTCGGTAACGGTTAACCAGGTCATGATAGCGACCATGCAGAAAATGTTTTCTTTTGTAAGCTAATGTTTGTTTAAGGGTATTACCTATCTTTAATCAGTTGTATACACATCGATTGTAATCATTTAAAAATAACAGTGATATCTTAATTCTACTTTAATTCATATTTTCTTTTTGTATTAAATACTTAAATACACAGGCTACTATGGTATGCTATCATAAATGCGGTTGTCCAGCTTTTTCATGTATTGTTACATTTGTATGCACATACATACACTTTTACAGTAGACCACCACCGACTTTGAAATACAAAGCATGTAATAAATTTACATGAACATTAAGCGACTGTATTCTAACAGTCTGATATATTATCAAAAATGTTATTAAAATACAACTTTTACGTCACGAAGATTAAATAAAATTTGTATAAAGTTCAAGATTATGACTCAGAGTTCCTTACAGCTTCGCTCTGCTCGCCCATTTACTGTATATATCAGGGTTGGCATTTTACTCACAGGTAGAACACACATGCATGATTGCATCATTTCAATTTGGACCCATAATTGTAGCTTGACCCGGCCACTTTTAGTTGACTTGGCTTGTAGTGTTGCCGATGACTGAGTTGTTGTTGGTGATTTTAAGTTTTGAGTGAATTTGAGTTGTTGCTCGGTACTTGACTTGTTTTGTAATATCGAGTATCCGGGTTTTGTTTTATTTAATTGTAGAATATTATCAAATCATACTGTCCTAAATAAATTAATCACGTGATGCAACGGAACTGTAACAGGAAATGAGCAACTAATCATTTCGGTACACCTCGTCCATTATTATGTTACAGTATTGCCCACTATATTTTGTCACATTTATTTATTTTTATTTAATATTTCTTTTGTAGTGTTTTCTGTGTATTGGGAACCACATCGGTGATGTGATTGTAAGCGTACTGTTCTCGAGAGTGGTAGATCGTGGGTTCTTGTCCGATCGTATCAAACCAAGGACTATAAAATTTGTATTTACTATATCTTGTATGCATGCTGCATTAAGGAGACAGAACAAGGACTGGTTGGCTCGGTATCAAGATATGGTGTCCGAGTGAGATGACATGTCTGCCCGCGGACTGTTATTTCAGTGAGCTAGCACTATAAAAATCCATCTAAGCGTGTTGTTCTAGTACAAAACGGGTCTCATCATCTTATCGAATGTAATTTGTTCTCGCCATGAAATAACCGAAAATTTGCTGATTTTTTGCGTTAAACACCAATCATTTATTAACTGTGCATCATGACTAATTTTTAAGATGAGGGTCTCCAAATTCAGAGTACACAAAATTTGAGGGTATTCTAACAATAAAAATCCAATGTCTGTAAACCATGTTTTTAAATCATGGATTAAATTATTGAGATAAATTATTCTCTTTTACATTTAATCAACAGCAATAATAATGATTATATTTTATTCCCGATTACACATTAAAGTACGTCTTCCCTCAAACCACTGTTCGAAGGACGCTAAACGCTCAATACATTCCCGATTTGTTTTAAACTCTTTAGGCTTTACATTGTTCTATATTTCATACTTGACTAAAGTTGTGAGTTCGAACCCCGTTCATGGCGAGGTGTACTCGATACAACAGTACGTGATAAAGTTTGTCAGTGACTTGCGACAGGCTGGTGGTTTTCTTCGGTTTCCCCCATCAAAAAACTTACCGCCACGATATAACTGAAATATTGTTAAAAGTGGCGTTAAACACCATAAACCAAACATATTTCATACTTGTAAAGACAAGAAACTTGATCACTGACACTACTTCAATATTTATTAATGGAATTTGATTTTTCTACTATAAACAAGAAACGATATTGCTCATAAGCTATATCTAACTCACTATTTGGTAAAACATCATGGATGTTTGGTTAAGTATTGTATATATCACAATAACCCGGATGTCCGGTCAGTTAAAGTATAGATTGCAATAACCCAAACAGACAATCAGAGTGGTATCTATATAGAGGTCAATGCCTAATAGCGAAAAAAATCAAACAATATTTATATACATGTATATACAAAGAAAATAAGAACAAATTAATTACACCCGTATAATAAGGCTTCTAACTATTGTTTGTACAAGCGATTGTCTGGTCAGGTTTAAGTTCAACAGACAACCGTTAAATCAGTTAGAATATTGTTTGTATAAAATGAAAAACATCAGGTATCGATCGGAAAATATCACTTGGAAAATAATAAATGGCGCAAAGCTCATCCTTTACGATATACAGTATTCAGATCTTCATTAGAGTATTGGAAACGTATAAAGATGCACTGTTTGCATCTTCTATCTCCAAAATATTAATGGTACAAAATATCGAAAATGTTTGGTTTTAACATTAATTATGTGGCTTAGCCATGCTTTATATTAATTATGTGGCTTAGCCATGTTTTATATTCAACCGAGCCATCGGTGTTGTGATTGTATGTAATCAGTGTCTAGACTCCGGTGTCCTCCACCAATAAAACTGACCCCCGCGATATAACTGAAATATTGTTGAAAGTGGCGTTACACAACATAGCCCTGACTCAAACAAGTAGGTTAAATACCACGACGTAATAAATAAATGTTGTATATGTGATTTAGCTTCATGTTACAAACCATTTATACCACTGTTTTCTCAGTTAAACGGTTATACAATCTCACACTTTGTGTTCGATTGTTTTACCGTGTAGCTTGGTATAAATATTGCTAATTAACGTTTTACATTGCATTAGTTCTTAGAGTTAAAGGAAAATCAACATATTTAATAATATCATAGAATGTTCACGATTGTGAGAAAATTATAAACATAAAATT
This sequence comes from Bathymodiolus brooksi, assembly GCA_963680875.1. Classification (NCBI taxonomy): domain Eukaryota; kingdom Metazoa; phylum Mollusca; class Bivalvia; order Mytilida; family Modiolidae; genus Bathymodiolus; species Bathymodiolus brooksi. The sequence continues at coordinate 31,888,473 of OY804584.1, forward strand.
GCTTTGATTTTGTACCACTTGGGCAATGTTTAAAAAGGAAAGTAAAAAACAAAATTAATGAAAATAAAATAAAGTGATCTCATCTTTTTACACGTTTCGAGTAGTCATGCACCAACGAGCCTAAAGTCAATCTCCGTTGACGATCCTATCTTATGATGCTGATCGGTTTATGATGTTTAACACCACTTTCAACAATATTTCATTTATATCGTGGCAGTCAGTTTTATTAGTGGAGGAAACCGGAGTACCCGTTGAAAACCACCGACCTGTCGTAAGTTACTGATAAACTTTATCACATAATGTTGTATCGAGTACACCTCGCCATGAACGGGGTTCGAACTCACAACATGATATTAAAATGGAGCTTAAATGTGATAATAAAATGGGTTACGAATTATTATAATATAATTTAATTTGATTTGAATATTTCAATCTGATTGGCTAATCCGCATGGAGAAAATTTTGGTTATACTCGATAACCTGGGTTGGTATTGTGACGTCACCAACGTGTTCATCCGCCAACGACAAATTCAAATAGTCACATGAAATAATCGTAATTAAAATCGAGGAATCATTAAATTTTGTTGTAAAAATTAAATTATAAGGAATATTTGAAATTGTTGAACAGGTTATGCCTGCATAGCATAACCTGGTTTGGGTCAGTTTACGCTTTTCATAAACCGCTTCGCGGTTTATTAAGCGTAAACAGACCCAAACCAGTTATATTGTATAACCAATAACCTGTTCAACAACTTCAAATATTCCTTAATCAAATAGCACTGTTCGTTCGGTTGTATGTGATGGTGGCATTTTATTCACATGCGGAAAACACTGGCATGACCGCATCATTTCACTAAAACGGGAGGTTTGTACCAATAAAATTAATTTAACCCCGCCACTTTTTACTAATTTGTCTGTTGCCTGATACGGTAATGCGAATTACCTCTTGGCATACTTAAATAATATCACATCAATAATAGTCACACACAATAAAATTCGTACAGGAACTATATTTAATAGTGGAAAGAAAAAATCCCATACAGAAGTGAGTAATACCCAAGTACAGAACAAAAGGAGGTATAAGATTTGTGCACTGTCCGAATTGTAAACATATCTTCCACCACCGGTTTTTGGTGGGGTTCGTGTTGCTCCTAGTTTTAGTTTTCTTTGATGTGTGCGTGTGTATTTTATTTGTCTTCGTCATGTGTCTTGTGTACCTAATGTTGCCAGTGTCTCTGGATTGTCTTCGTCATGTGTCTTGTATACCTAATGTTGCCAGTGTCTCTGGATTGTCTTCGTCATGTGTCTTGTGTACCCAATGTTGCCAGTTGTCTCTGGATTGTCTTCGTCATGTGTCTTGTGTACCCAATGTTGCCAGTGTCTCTGGATTGTCTTCGTCATGTGTCTTGTGTACCCAATGTTGCCAGTGTCTCTGGATTGTCTTCGTCATGTGTCTTGTGTACCCAATGTTGCCAGTGTCTCTGGATTGTCTTCGTCATGTGTCTTGTGTACCTAATGTTGCCAGTGTCTCTGGATTGTCCATTTTTGATTTCTCTTTCTGTCTTCTCTAACATTTATGTCATTAGATGAACAGGCTCATAAAAAACTTAATTAAATAAAATTAAACTAAGAAGCAATTAAGTTGAAATATAGAAGTCACGTTAAACGATATTTTAATATTTTTAAATTGCAACGAACATGATTATGTCGCGAACACAATGAACATGATTATTTCGCGAACACAAATATAAAATAAGCAGCATTCATTCCAATTAAAGTAATGTATGAGATGATTAAAAAAAATATGTCTAGAACTTTTGAAATATCCTTCCCAGATAAACTGCATTCACTTTTAGTAGCCTCACTTTCCGTATATTTTTCCTTACCTTTTCGAAAAGTCAAGGTCAAACGCTTAACACAGGAAATGACGTCACTAGTATCTTCAATATGGTAGTAATACAAGCTAACAATTATAAACACAACGAGCAATCCGCTTAATACCATAATAAGCACCATTACCACCAGAAGGACGCACATAGGATTCGATGATACCGGAACGGAGCTTGCAACCAGTGTAAGGAAAATGGCATATGAAAGTAATAAGGTCATTCCTAAAGAGATTCTTTCTCCGGAGTCCACAGGTAGAAGGAACACCAATGGGTTCATTAAGGAGAACAACAGTGTTGGGAATATAATAACTACAATGTTATACAGAGGCTGTCGTTTGACTGATAGTTCAAGAACAAAGCCATTTCCGTCTTCGATTTTCAAGATATATTGCTTATATGACGTCACTTCCCAATCTGACGTTGGAATAAAATACGTAATTATTGCCTTGTCCGTGGATGCTATGGTTTTTATATCCGTTGTTGGTACGGTCCATATACCGAATATAAATAGGCACGTCTGCTCATCAAATGGAAATTTTGAAAGATCCATGCGACACTTCGCTGTCATCACCTCCCCCGGGCTCCAGTGAATATCCCCTTCATTAGATACATACGCATAATACTGATATTCGTCACCGATAGGTCTTACGTTTTCTGCACTGTTTATAAGGTAAAGGAACGGCGTCCAGATGCCATCTGTTGATATAATTAAGTGTGACGTATTTTTGTATCCGTTTGGATCCCATCTTAATCGTACGTCTCTCCAGTACATGTCAACAAGGGCGGTAATCGTTATAGTCTCGTCAGATTCACCCAGGTTATAAAACGCTGACAGATATGTTTGCAAGTAGATTTTCAATGGCTGCGATGGTTCGGAGATGGGAATGACTTCCTTTATATATCCTTTTGTAATATTTTCGTAAATGTTGGAAAAATCTTCAACGGTTTGGCAGGTAATCCAAGAGAAAGAAGAAAATAAACATAATAAAACTGCACATTTGTAAACCGTCTCCATTTTTAAACGGATAAGAAAATAATGCGATTCAAGTTCAAAAACTAAATACATTGAGAAAAAAATAGAGTTAAATACCTTGTTTGACAAAGAGACCACAACCCACCTGTCAGATTTTCTTTCTTTTTTTTTTACATTTAAATGTCCAGATAAAATTACCTTCGGCTTTGATATACTTTTGTGTAAAACGGGTATTTCTATAATATTTTTAGATTTTTATGTAGAATTATATTTGTTGTATTGATTATTTAATGAGAGCTGAAACTAGAAGCCAACTGTAATTATTATTTTTTTATCGGTGCACTGATTGCATCCTAATGATAGTAAACAATTAATTATTTACAGCCCTTGTAGTTTGTAAATAAGATTGTTTACTTTGTCATGCTTGTCTGAACCTTTATTAAACGTTTAAAGTGGGATTCGTTTTAATCAATCTCTGTGTAGTATTTTGTCTGCCATTGTCTGTCTTATTGTCTTTTTTTCTTTTGACCATTGAATTGTCTGTATTTCTTCCAATTTACGGCATCTGACTACTCCTTTGGTATCTTCAAATTTGTAGTACATAATACTTAGTATGAGAAAGCATGATTATAAAGTAATCCCCTCATTATATAAAGTGAGTGATTGTTGCTTCACGCCAAGTTAGTGAATGTTCAGTTATCATGGCGTGGATAAGTTACATATATATGTTGGGTTTTTTCATACTGGTAAGGACCAATTATCGCCAAATTGCACTTCACGAACGAGCGTACATGAATATTTAAAGTGGACAATTGTGACTAGTTTAGAGCTAGACAACAAAATTATAAAGTTATAAAAAAAAAAAAAAAAAAAACCAACCATCGACTATATAAATACATACCACGGGGGTTCACGTGGACAGCAAATCTAAAAATAAAATGTTGACATTTTGTAGGTAAAGCATTACTTTGACCCATGAGGAATATTCCATAATCATATTTTCCAAATATTATCAATAATTTAATACATGTATCCTAAATTCACACAAGTACCCATGTTTGATACATGGATTCTATATCTAATTAATTTCGTTTTTGTCACAATGGAACTCTGCATATTTACCTCCTTTGAAAAGAAAAGATAGTTAATGAGTGTACTAAAGATCCTTGAACAATGATGACACCATAAGGTTTTTAAAAGACCATTTTCTTTAATTATACTACTGACTTAGACCTCATTTTTCATGATGGCGATAATTGGTACTGTTCCCTCCTTATTATGTGCCAAAAATCAGCACTTTTACAAATGATCCCTGATTATGGGCTGATATGTGTGTGCGCAGAAAAATAAAAAATATTTCCATCGAAGATAAGTCTAAGGGTAACATTTAAAACAACTGGGCGTTTAAACGGATGTACTGAACGACATAGAAATAATCTCTCAAATACAAATATAACAAAGGCGATAAATGGTTCTCGACCAGTAGTGCCAAGTCACTGAAATACCACTAGTCCGCGGGAGAACATGTCGCCACACTCGGACACATTATCCTATCTTTGCTCTTTATTTTACCTATTGTGTTCCAGTATTGTTATAAATACTGTTATAGTTACAGCCGGAACCTTTGAGCCGTAATGAAAGCGGGAGGCTGGCGCTTTAAAATCTGATTCAACCCACCATTTCTTTAGAAATGCCTGTACCAAGTCAGGGTCATTACGGTTTTCACAGTTTTCCGGTTGTTGACCGATTTTGTCTGTTTATATACCTATGAGTTTTGACTTTCTCTTTGGAAGATTGTTCGGAGTTCGGTAATTTTGTTATTACCCTTATTTAATGGTAAATGCTTAGCGGAGAAGCAAACATATAGCAATTTATAATCTTTGGTTTGATCCGATCAGGGCTTGAACCCAAAATCTACTGCAACAGAGGCAGGCATGCTAACCATTGCAATAAAACTGACCGCCACGATACAGCTGAAATATTGTTGAAAGTGGCGTTAAAGACCATAAAATAAACTGTACCACCGATGCGATTAATCAATATTTGACTACATAAAATTATATAGAACGTCTGAAATGTGTAAAACAACACCACAAAATTAAAAACACTTTAAACAACACACATTCAAAATATCATTTTTTACATCGTTACTAAAATATTTTTGACAATCAATTACATTGCAAACGTACTTTTTTCTCATAAAAAATAATATTTTGGAAATTGTACCTCGCAACGGGCCATTAACGACCACTCTTAACAGACGCTGAACTTTGCAAGTTGTCTAGTATTGAGAACGTTGTACTCTACTCAATAAATAAAGATAAAAGCCGGGTTAAATCTTGAAAAATAAACATACAATATACCTACAATGTCGCAAAATATAATTTATTTGTAGGAGCTTTAATGACAACTACAGGTTTGTTTGTTTGATGATGTTTAACGCCACTTTCAACAATATTTCAGTTATATTGTGGCGATCAGTTTTATTGGAGGAAACCGGAGAAAACCCACCGGATTATCGTAAGTCACTGACAATTTTTATCACATAACGTTGTACACCTCGCGCTGATCGAGATTGGAACTCACACCATCAGTCGCGATAGGCACTGATTGCATAGGTAGTTGTAAATTCAACTACCATACGATCAATGGTTCCGACGACTAAGGATATGGCTTGTGGTCATAATCAATCCAATGACCATTCATACATATTTGAAACGGTTGTTCTGATTAGCCAATATACTGCATACCACCGTGACTTATTGTAGAAGATATATAATGTTGGCAGTTACATATTTCTACTATTTTATATTTCTCCCATTGAGTTTGAAATAAAGGATACCACAGATATAGATATGTCTGCTTCATACCTTGACCTACACCTGGAAATTGACGGCGTGTGGCGGTTCAGAACGAAACTTTACGACAAAAGAGATGATATCAATTTTCTCATTGTGAACTTTCCATTCTTATGTAGTAAGATTCCAGCAGCACTTGTATAATAAAGCATACATCTCTCAGTTGATCCGATATTCCAGAGCTTGTGGTTTCTATTATGATTTCCTAGATAGATGATTGCTGATCATAACAAGGAAGTTACTGAACCAAGGGTTCCTAGTGGTTAAGTTGAAGTTGTCACTTATAACGTTTTACGGTACTGACCATGACCTGATTAACCGGTATCTGTTCCAATAATTACCGAGGATATGCTCCGTTTTTGGTAAGCAATACCAGGTCCTTTCCACGTTCATGACTTATTACCGAGTTTATAACACGAGTAACGCGACGGGTTCCACATATGAAACATGAACATTCCTACCATTCCGCAGAACCTGAGTTTACCTACGGTTTCTTAGTGGAGTTCGTGTTGCTCGATCTTTAGTTGTCAATGTAGTGTTTTGTAGATCGTTGTTTGCCCATTTTCTTTTCGACAGTGTACTGTCTGTCCTACGATTTACGGATTCTGATTGATTACCCCCTTGGTATCTTCAAACATTTCTTAAGCGTGTTTAACTAGCTGGATAGATTTCCGTGATAGTTTTAATCTCCATGGTGGTTAAATATCTGCACATGGGAATTCCCGCATAATTCCTATCGACGGAAATTAACATCTTAAAATATTTTTGACGGTTTGGTCATAGGAAAAACAGATCCTCCTTCTACTACAAGTGAATTAAGATATTTCCCCATCCGAGATAAAAAAAAATCAACTAAGGTGAATCTATACACACACACACACGTCTAAACAGCAGTCGACAATTACGTTGGTGTTTGGGTCGACAAACAATACCGTTCACGATCAAATACTATATTATATACTTCTAAAATTTATACACCTAAATGTAAAAACAACAATTATTTCCCATAGCAGATGTGCTTTTCAGCAAGCCTCGAAGTGGTATCGTTAGTATGCATCACAATAACTAATTTCTACTAATTTTTGTCCACTGGTCATACTGATTTTTCTCTAGTTCTGACCAGTTTAATCTTGATATTTGGTTATATAATTTATGTAACCTTATTATCGCCTCGCCAACGAAGTTGCGAAGGGATATATAGACAATAACAGTGCATTGACTTGACATAAAATCGATATACGGATGAGGCTTAGAATCGGGAAAAATGCGAGGGTGAGGGTTTCCCCGAGCATTTTCCCCGATTCGTGCCGAATACGTATATCGATACAGCTTCGTCCGCATCATTTTTGGACTTATACCTCGAATTTGACGACAGTGGTCAACTCAGTACTAAAATTTATGATAAGCGGGACGACTTCAATTTTAAAATCATAAATTTTCCAAACATGTGCAGCAATATACCAGCTTCTCCTGCATATGGTGTTTACATCTCGCAATTGATTCGATATGCAAGGGCCAGTAGCAATTATTCTGATTTCCTGAAACGTCATCTTCATCTGGGAAACAGGCTACTGGACCAGGGCTATAAAAAGATTCGCCTTATTCGATCTCTTAAAAAGTTTATATTCCGATACCAATATCTTGTCGAAATATATTCCGTCTCTGCAGAAAAAATTATAAGCGATGCATTTTCATATAGTGAAAATGTATAAAGATAAAGAAGTCGCAAATGTCAATAATTTTTTTGTCAATGTGTGACGTAAAAGTATTTTTGACATTTACGTCACCGAATATGGTACTGCTTTGACAACTATTTTACCTATTTTGTTCCTGTATTTAAATACTGTTACAGTGACAGCCGGAACCTTTGAACCGTAATGAGAGCGGGAGGTTTGGCGCCTTAAAATCTGATTCAACCCACCATTTCTTTAGAAATGCCTGTATCAAGTCAGGGTCATTACGGTTTTCACAGTTTTCCGGTTGTTGACTGATTTTGTCTGTTTATATAATTATGAGTTTTGACTTTCCCTTTGTAAGATTGTTCGGAGTTCGGTAATTTTGTTATTACCTTTATTTTATACTGCAATCATTAGTGACATTATAGGATTAAACACTCTTTTTTGGGAAATTATCTATGTATAAACTCTGGCAGCTCACTCACAAACTGAATATGTAAAGTTTGTGAGTGAGCTGCCGGAGTTTATACATACATAATTTCCTAAAAACACAGTGTTTAATCCTTATAATTCTTATTCTTGGACATCGTGTTTGTTTTCGACGCTAAATACTATTAAAAATATACCCAAGGACATACAATACACGTACGATTGTACCCTGAAAAAAATCCGCGAAATGTTATTGACGATTTTGGAACATAACCAACATGACGTCATTGACGTCATATGAAGACTTCCAGTTTAAAACATAAAGATTAGACGTTATTTGGCTTCGTGTACGCTTCAGGTTTGATACAATTTAACTAAAATAAGTTTCCAATGTAAGCTTCTTAATTAATTTACTACCAATATTCAAATTATTTAAAAAGTTGGTTAACCCCAAGAGGCTCCAACTGATTTTGGTCAAGTAGGCGTGGCCGGCTAAATGTTATTAACGGTCAGTGACCGTTTATCAATTGTAAATATACTGTCGACGCATTTTGACTGCTCAAATAGAACGATTGCAGTATAAAGTAACGCTACCGTCCGTCCGTCCTTCCGTAACATACTTGTGAAAACTCTAGGATCAACATCCTTCAATGGATTTTGACCAAACTTGGTACATATTTAGTCCTTAAGAGAATCTGGAACCCTATTGATTTTCAAGGTTATAGGTCAAAGGTCAAGGTCACCGGGTCAAATTTTTACCGAATAACATCCTTGTGAACACTCTAGAATCAACATCCTTCAATGGATTTTGACTAAACTTGGTACATACTTATTTCTTAGGAAAGTCTGGAGCACTATTGATTTTCAAGGTCATAGGTCAAAGGTCATTGTCACCGGGTCAAATTTTACCGCGTAACATCCTTGTGAACACTCTAGAATCAACATCCTTCAGTGGATTTTGACCAAACTTGGTACATACTTAGTCCTTAGGAGTCTGGGGTCAATTTCACAAAAAGTCCTAAGTCTAAGATCATACTTACGACCAATCTTAAGTGTAGTACCAATTTCACAAAATATCTTACGATAAAACTTACGACCAATATCGGTCCTAAAGTTAAGACTGCCCCCAGCCTCACTTAAGTGTAGGAGATATACTTACGACCAGTCTTACGATTAACTTACGATAAAAGAAAATGGCCGCACTACATATATTATTCGGTAGACGCGCTATGAGAAGAGAAAGAGTTTTCAGAGACAGAAACAATCCCATGGATTACATGACGGATATGGAGCTGGTGCAGCGGTTCAGGTTTACCAGGCACAGTATGGAGGATTTGGTCGATCAGGTCGCGCCAATGCTTGAAAGACCAACCGGCAGATCAAGTGCAATCCCAGTGCATTTGCAGGTAATTGCTCAATTACATTTACGCCTATAAATCATGAATAATTTATTGAAGAACAGTTACAATACACAATAAAGTTTGACCTAGACCTTCAGGTAACCGGAAATTAACAAGCATTGCTGCATACTCGGCCCATCTGAAATATTCGTCCCAAAATATTCGTCACAAAGTGTATAATGAATATTCCTTCTCGACAACTTGTCATGAAATATTTAATACATGTCTTTTTTAACGACCAATTAATTATAATTATGGTATATATATTTCATACAAAAAAATCACGTGTAAATGATATCATTTATACAGATAATGTGACATTCGGTAAAAAGCTCCTGAGAGCTTGTGTTAATTGTTATACAAAAACCGAATTCAAATAAAGTTTTCTTATCTTATCTTATCATCGATAGAAAGTACGTAAAAAATTATGGAATAAATGTGCATGGAACAAGACCTTTTTTAATTATTAGTCTACAGTAATATGTTGTTGACAGAAAATATAATGCAATTTTAAATCATTTTTTTTTTCATCTTGAAGATAGCCCGAGTACGACACAAACCTCTTTTTTTTTGGAAAAATTGTAAAAACGCTCGGGCGGTATGGGGGTATCACATGTTGATAGCAAAGATAACACGTAGTCGGCAATTGACGTCGCCTCTTCCGATAGACAGGAAACCCCCTTGCTGCCTTTAAAGCTAAAACTAAAAAGGTCCCCGCCCCTCGCGATAAAGAGGCAACTCCCATCTTGATTTGTGATTTGTTGATAGTTAAGATAACTCGGAGAACAAAGGGTCGCGCCTCTCGCGATAAAGAGGCAACACCCATCTTGATGTGTTGATAGCTAAGATTAACTCGGAGAGCAAACATGGTTATCTCCGGGCACTCTGGTTTCCTCCACCAATAAAACTAACTGCCATGATATAACTGAAATATTGTTGAAAGTGGCATTAAACACCATAAACCATAAACCGGAGAGCAAACAGCAAAGGGTCCAGCCTCTCGCGATAAAGAGGCGACTCCCATCCTGATGTGTTGATAGTTAAGATAACTCAGAGAGCAAACACCAAAGGGTCCCGCCTCTCGCGATAAAGAGGCAACTCCCAGCTTGATGTGTTGATAGTTAAGATAACTCGGAGAGCAAACAGCAAAGGGTCCCGCCTCTCGCGATAAAGAGGCAACTCCCATCTTGATGTGTTGATAGTTAAGATAACTCGGAGAGCAAACACCAAAGATCACCAAGTCTTAAGCAGTTATGGAACACTGGCGGATCCGAGGGTCGGTCGGTCCCCCATTTTGTTGAGAAAAAAAAAACCTATTTGACAGCTAAGATTATAACACCCGGGTAGTAAACATGTGATGCCCCGTCTCTCGCGATAGCAAAGATAAAACTTGGACAGTAAAGGTCTCCGTCTCTCGCGATAAAGAGGCAACCATCTTGTTGATCACAAAGATTACTTCAGTAGGTATCACGCCTCTTATTTAATAGTCCAGATTTAGAGCGGGCACAAATGGTAAAAGTGTTCCAATTCATGACAGTATATTTTTACCGCGACATTTGACCTACAGATGTGGACATAAATCGTGACACACCCTCTATTACTTACAATACTAATGGTTTTAAATATGGTAATAGAGCTCGAGTGGACGCAATTTGTTACAGACGGACTGATTACTATAGTGTGTCCGTCACTTAGGTGGTGAGGCCCTACTAATATATTATTTAGTGCATGTAATAAGTATTCTAATTTCAATTTAGGTCTTGGTAACTTTACGGTTTTTGGCCAAAGGGGACTACCAGTCAGAAACAGCTGACCTGCACGGGATATCAACTGCATCCTGTTCACGAATAATCCACACTGTTTGTGGAGCCATCAACAGGACCATTGACAACATCAAGTTTCCTCCTGCTGATATGAGGAGAGTGAAAGAGGGCTTTCACTCCATTGCCCAATTTCCTAACGTGATAGGGGCCATTGATGGAACACTTATACCCATCCAGGGCCTTTCGGGGGCGGAAGAGCCCAACTTTGTGTGCAGAAAGGGGTATCACGCCATAAATGTGCAGGCAGTAGCAGACCATAATCTTAGGTAATTATTTAATGCACATACTTAATATGATTAATTAACTGATTGGTCCCACTGCTATTATGTATAGGGTTTATATAACAGTGATAACTAAAACTGTCCTTGAAGGGACTAATATCCCCCACGACAACATATGGAACAAAATTGTGTGAAAAAATGCTTAAGTTCAAACAGTCATATCCTGACAATATGCACATCTCCATGCAATGATCTAACTCTCCATAAAGCGACAAAAGGATTTTTTTGTCTGTTGACATCACAATGAAGATACACTGTTTTAGTTTATGGGATGAAAAAATTAACCAATCAAATGAAGTGTTACTTCCAATATTAAATTATTATAAATAAATTGAGGAGAAATGCTTCATTCAATGACGTCATGTTGGTTATGTTCCAAAGTTGCCAATAACATTTCACAGATTTTTTTCAGTTTACAATCGTATGTGTATTGTATGTCCATTGTTTGAGGCTCTCCTTGGGTATTTCTTTAATAGTATTTAGCATCGAAAACAAACACAATGTCCAAGAATAAGAATTATAAGGATTAAACACTGTGTTTTTAGGAAATTATGTATGAATAAACTCCGGCAGCTAACTCACAAACTTTACGTAAAGTCCTTCGGACTTTATTCAGTTTGTGAGTGAGCTGCCGGAGTTTATACATAGATAATTTCCTAAAAAACAGTGTTTAATCCTATAATAAACACACAAAAAAATCAGAATCATTCCTTAAGTAATACTACTTTATAGTTCAAAATATTTTCATCTTAGATTTACAAACATCGTGGTAAGGTGGCCTGGAGGAACACACGATGCATTTATCTTGCAACAATCTGCCCTATACAGATACATGGAGGCAAATCAAGGACAGGGGTGGTTGTTGGGGGATTCAGGCTACCCATTAAAGGTATGGCTGATAACCCCACTTGGAAACCCTTCAACCCCACAGGAGGAGAGATTTCAAAAGGCACATTGCAAAACCAGAAATGTAGTGGAACGTGCTTTTGGAGTATTAAAACAAAGGTTCAGGTAAAATGTTTGCATGTTTATTATATCCTCAAATAAAATACAAATAACGAGGGTGAATAAGACGCATGTCATGATATGAAACTTTCAAAATGTCAAAGATTAAAGTTCCAGAAAACATAACTGCTCTGGATCTGTATATATGTTTACATATTTAATCATACTTGAATGGTGACTAATTATCCAACGCCTTTTGATCAAATACTGTAAATTCAGAAATAATTGCTTCTTTTTACCAATGCGAATAATGCAATATTTGCAATAATAAGAACTTGTATTTTGTAATCTGTTTATAAATTCTTAGATATAACCAAAAAGATCTTTTACTGCCTATAAAGCAGTGAAATATTGAGATTTGTGAAGAAATGAAATATTGACATGATTAACAAACAAGAAAAAAAAATTTGGTTATTTCACTATACATGCTATAGACATGAGGTCACAATCAAAATGATAACATCAACTATGTAGCTATTAAAATATAAACACAAAGTGACATACAAACAAATAATTCAAAGAAATCATAAGAGAAATAGGTTTCATAACTCGTGAGAATTGAATGTTGCTTCATATCAACTCTTTTTATTTAATTTCAAATTAATAAAAAAAAAACACGCCAGAGGCTTGTTTGCTATTATTTTGAAATTGAATAACCCGAGTAGATATGAAGCGATATTCACTTCTCACTCATTATGAAACATGAGTACCCTATATCACCCTGCTGAAATTGATACCCACAAATAAACGTTCTTTCACAGTATTCTAGTTCCAAAAATATAATTATTAAGATCTCTTAATAGTAATTTGAATAATGAAATGTTTTACAGATGTCTTCATAAAACTGGAGGAGCACTTTCCTACAAACCAGAGAGGAGTACAGGAATAATTGAGGCCTGCTTTAGACTACATAATAAGGCAGTAGATGAAAACATTCCCATCAACAGAGATGAACCTCTTCCAATTCTGAACAACAACCATGTCCACCAAGAACAAAATATTGCAGCGCAAGCTATCAGAAATCAAATTATTCAGAGATTTTGAATTAAATACAGTTTCATGTTTAAATGTATACCTTTCCAAAATTTATTAAAATTTAAGAGATCTTAATAAAGTCAATAATAAAGTCGCACAATATAAAAAAACTATCTGTCTTCAGATGCTGACAACAACATGATCATATCATTATATGACCACAAAAATTGTGTGGTCGTATAAAAACTATTTGTTAAGTTCAATATTGCAAAAAAAACTTTGCAAATATCTAGCAACGTTCTCATTGGCCTCCACGTTCCTCTGTAAAAGCTCCAGCTTTTGTTGTCGGTACTCTTGTAAAGATGAATACTTTTCTTCCTCCAACCTGAGGAACTTGACTTGAAGATCTTGGTCATCTTCAATAAAAGACAAATGATTTTAATTAAGTGCATCAATGAGGAAAACAGCATTAGACAATTTCTCATATTCTGATTTGATTAATAGATGTTTTAAGGCTCATTGTCTTTCATATACATTTATGCTGCAACTGTTCTATTTGAGCAGTCAAATTACATTGACTATATCTTTTAATTCGGTAAAAAGCTCTTTAGAGCTTATACTGTTATATTGTTGTACAACACACTGAATCAAAATAAAGTTTTCTTAGTCTTGGTTCTTAGTCTTAGACTATATTTTTTGTGACGTTGACAATGAGTTCCCATAGAATTGTGTTTGTGCAATTTGTTGAAAAATGCTACAGGTTCGTGGAACTTTGGCGTTTTCCGTTTCATTTGACAAACAAGCATTTTCGACAAAAACAAGCCTTTTAAGACAACTACTTACTAGTCATTGTATGTTTTCTGGTCTTTCCTTTACTAGTACCTGCAGTCTGTATACTGCATTCACTTGCTAAAATAAATATACACAAAAGAGGGTTAATTTCTACATTAATTAGATTTTTCATATTCAAACCTGATAACTGTTTTTAAGGGACATCCCCTGATAACATGAATTATAATATAATTTGTAGTTTTTTCTGCAAAAATATTGAATCATCACTCAAAGATTTAAGAATGTTGGTCATACTGCAATATCAAATAATAGAAAAATTCTGTAATTGTTTTGGAGGAATTTACATTCCCATTTATGCACACAACTGTGTCATTTTTAAGCTAGGGTATCTACATGAAACAAACAATTATTGGAGACACAGTATTTTCTGCATTTTTATAGTTTTGCAGTCTGATTTTATCACTCAGTAGTACATTTTTTGTATATAAAGATATGCATATGCATATTATATATCATTTTAAAGCTTTCGAAAAGGGCTTTCAGATGAACGTTAACACAAGTCGCAATATTTCAAACACTTTTCAGTCCACTCTGAAAAACAGTGGAGACATCAATTGGTCCATTTTTGTGAGAATGAGTGATATATGTATACATGTATCATAGTTTAATTAGTATAAATTTTGCTCGACACATTTCATAAATTTCCATGAATTTGTAATTTCAATAATTTTAAATTTTAAACTTAAAGTCTTCAATATATGACAAAAAAAAATCTTGACAAATAAATTCATATGGAAATAAATGAGTCCATAGTATTACTGTTAAACATACTAGTCCCCTGATCCAAGACAACATCTTCAATGGGAACTGTAGCCCCCTCTATAACAGCTTCTGGTATACATGTACTAGGTTCAACAAAAGAAAAGTTGGCTGGCAATATACTTGTAGATGTACCTGAAACATGGAGGACAATATTGTAAGTTATGGACTTGAGGTCAATTACTATAAGAAATAACAAGAAAATGTGTCCAAAAGACACGGTGCCCCACCTCGCAGCTTTTTACAAACACCCTTATTTGTAAGATAACTGAACTATGTCGTCATGGAAAACTGACTTCAACCTGTAGGTTAACCGAACACTATATGCCCCCTAATTTTGTAGGCAGGGCATAAAAAGGGGGCTTCAAGTTATCATAATTTTACCACAAGTAAGCCCTTTATGACACCAACAACCATCTATGACGTCTGCAAATGTTACTGTCAAGCTATGTAAAAGATAACATTTGTTTATATCAACTGAAAAATGAACAAAGATGCTATCAAAACCATATTTATAAAATATTTTACCCATTTCTTCTAAGGTGTCAACACCACCATCAACACCTTCCAGCTGTGTTTTTGTCAGAGACATTAAAACCTGTAAAATGAAATACATGTATTAAAAAAGAATACACTAGATGAAGGTCAAGTTAGTATCAGAAAAGAAATTCTATATATATGTCTCATCAGTATATGGCTATCGACAGGGCGGATTCAGGTGGAGACGTGACAGGCGTGCGCCCCCATAACTTCATATCCTGGATTCACCCCTGATAGATATAAATTGTTTGTTTTTTTCAATTTTTACCCTATATCAGGTTTTTTTCATTACTGTTGTTGGTATATTAAATGATTCAGATGAAAGCCAAGTGTTGTCATATTTTCATTGTGTGTTCTCTGTTATTTTAGTTAATGTTTTGTATCATGTTAAGTTTTGTGAAGAAATACATTTCACTTTCAATTAGGCCTATTGTAACTCTTTTGACCAGAGTTTTGTTCTCTATATTTATACTGCAACCACAAAATAATACTCGATGAAGCTTGCAATTCTACCAGTTTCTAAACATTGTAGAAATAAACTTGATATTTGCTGACACTATGTACATTTGAAATAATTGAACGTTGTATACTTACTGCCGACTCCCAAGGCCTTAGATCACTAACAGGAGGTGGACCTCCGCCAGTGGCACGAGCATTTGCCCTCCTAGCTGCTTCCTTTTTCTTAGTCGTCCCCTGCACATCTTGCCATTTCTTTTTGCATTCTGCCACAGTTCTGGCTATGCAAGATGTACTAACTGCATTTACACTTTAAAATATATGAAAAATTAAGAAATAGTCAAATAGCAGAACAAAGTTTTTTCATTTGAAATAAACAAAAAGTTTAAGACAAGGAATTTAAATTATTTAATATTAAAGTTGGACATGTTGGAAAGTCTCCTGTCACAAGAATGTATGCATTTCATTAATAGTGACTTAGGCCAATTGGCCCATTAGGTCACTGTGCTTAATGCATACATGTATTGTTTATTATTAATTGTGTGTATTATCATGATTATAATTTAATATACAATTTATTTAATATTCCAATAAATGTAATCAACCAATTACATCACTTGTTTTTCTTGTTAATTCATTTGGTAGCCCTTAAAAGAGCTGTTTTTGATAAATGAAGCTATACATCTTTACTTCTTCTTTGGTTTTGGTGCTGCCTATTAATGTTTTTTTTTTGGGTGATTTTACAGCCTTCTTTGCAGCTGGTGTGTGCCGATGAATGTCGTTCAGCCCACCGTGTTCCACTTTGAAGTCACAATTGCATACTCGGCAATAAGCATGAGATGCGCTCTATCTGGACTTTGTAAGCCAGCCACAAAGTCTTTCCTCCTTCCATGGTTCTCCTATTTCTCGAGACAACAGACATCTTTCTAGGAGGGCTGAGAACCATTTTCGAAGTGATTCCTCATTTCCGGGTGTCGTGATATTTATCATCTTTCTACCCAAGTTCACGAAATTAGTGTAAATTACACACACACAATTACTGAAAGCAGTTAGCTCACCACATAATTCTATATCCGAATTTTACCTGGCCCAAATCAGCAATTATTGTCAATGCTAAGTACATTGTCTGTTTTAGTTTTTGACAGATCAGACTTATTTGCGACTGGACGTTAGCCAACTAATTCAATCAACTTAGGTCAAACATGTCAAATGGGAAATGCACAAAAAAGTTCGAGTCAATAAGTAGGACTAGCTAGATAATAATTAAGTCTGACGGAGACGTGCGCGTCGATTTTCCGGACACTGCTCGAGTGGGGTCGGACTTGTAGTGTATATATATTATTGGCTCAAGCTATTCAACCAAGGAAACCTGCCCATAGTGTATATAGTGCCACAAAATAGAAACAAGTAATGGAAATTAAAATAAGGGATATGACGGGGGATATATATATAATATGTAAATCGTGCTGAATCTCACGGGGAAAGCTTTTACCTTTCGGCAACTTCGGCCCAACACGTATTTTTGTCTCTGATCGTTAACCCTGGGCCAAATTGACCGCGGATGACTGAAATGTTGGATGCCACTACATCGGAAAGCGCAAGCAATTCGCTTTCCGACCAATTTGGTTTACGTTTAGCCATCACAATCTGTACTTGGTCCATGGCCATGTTTTCTAGTTTTCTAGCAGACGATGTTTTTATTTACATCGGAAGTATCCATTGCGCATGATTTTCAGAAGTGAAAGTAGCGTTGCCAAGGTATTTTAGTCTTAAGAAAATCGTAAGTGTGATCGTAAGATCAGTCGTAGTATTTTGTCGTAGGACTGATCCTAAGTTTAAGACCAATCTTACGACACGCTTTGTGAAATTGTCGTAGGACCACACTTAGGAAAATCTTAAGTACAATACTTACGACTAACACTTACGACTTTTTGTGAAAGTGACCCCAGGTGTACTCGATACAACATTAAGTGATAAAGTTTGTCATTGACTTACGACAGGTCGGTGGTTTTCTCAGGGCACTCCGGATTCCTCCAACAATAAAACTGACCGCCACGATATAACTGAAATATTGTTGAAAAATGGCGTTAAATGCCGTAAACGAAACCATCAATTGGTGACATATTTGCAAAATAGCAATTTTTTTCAGGCACAAGGAATCACTATCAAAAATAATATTAACAAATTTGACATACACACCAGATATATGCTAAGGAATTTCTTTTAAAGTATTCATTGATAATCATTTGATCACGGGGCACTGTGTTATTGTTTAAACCTTTACAATGGCTTGTTCTGATACTGTTATGGGTTCATTTATGAACAAAGTACTTAGGGTTTCTTGTGGAATATTTTTATTTGTTTTTGATCAATAGGTGTATCGAAGATCAATGTTTTTAAATATATTCTAACAAAGCGTCGATACCATACATACATTTAAAATCCACCTGTGATGTAAATCTATTGTCAAAACTCTCCATTATTTTTAAGGAATGGAGAGTACGTTATTGTTCTCTTTGAACTTTTAAGGTCCCACAAGGGGTAAACAATTTAATACTTTGTACTTTAGATACTATACACAGACTTTTTTTTGTTACAAGATTAATAATTAATCAAATTAATAAAGTACAATGGGTGGATTTTAAGTTGGAGAATGTCCTCATATCTCTCCATTCCTTAAAAACAATGGGCCTCGGCCCCTTCGTGGCCTCGGCTCCATTATTGTTAAGGAATGGAGAGTTACTTGGACATTCTCCTATACATAGTACCTCGGCCCCTTCGTGGCCTCGGCTCCATTATTTTTAAGGAATGGAGAGTTACTTGGACATTCTACTATACATAGTAAATGTGTATGCTTCTTTTTACCACTGCTGGTAATGGATAGCGTGCTCACCCTAGAGTGGTAGATCGTGGGTTCGATCACCGGCCGGGTCAAACGAAAGACTGTAAAGTTGGTATTTTTGCTTTTCCTCCAAGCATACAGTATAATTATGAGAAAGAGTAAAGACTGGTTAGCTCGGAATAAGGACAATGTGTCCGAATTGAGTGACTGTTGTTTCAGTGAGTTAGCACTATGAAAATCCAACTAAGCGTGTTGGTCTAATACAGACCTGACATTTTTGTCATCTCATAGGATGTAACTTGTTCCCGTCATGAAATAGCTGAAATATTGCTAATTTAGTGTTAAAGGCATATAGGCTGTCAGAATGGATTTTTTTTATATTAAAAGTTGCCAATATTCGATGTTTCATACTAATTGCAGTTGAAATTTTTCATAATATCATACGTAAATAGCCTAGAACGAAGGAAATACGTCGTTGTTTGATTTTCTTACGTCCCGTAAAGAATTCAATGTTGACCCGCGCATATTCATACGACCTGACAGTGAATTCATTCGGGAAAGCGTTTGCGCATGTGCAAAATTTATTGTTGACGAAGAAGCACATGGCACACTGAATCGAATCGTGGAATTGAATAAGATATTGACGGATTCTATACGAAAACGACACAAAAAGGAGGATTCAGCTTTGTGTAAAAATTAAAAAAAGACGTTATACCGATCTACTCCATTGTTCAACACGTAAGAATAATTTAGTAATTTTTTTTCGGCCGAACCATATTTTAACAGTAGAATTGCGTCGTAGTTTTTTTTATCTATTCTTTTTTTTTCAGGAGAAAACGCTAGGTGATATCTCTTTCAAATTAGATTCTAAAATAATGAAATTCATGTCTGTGTTTTTCTAAAAAAAATTTAATCAAGTCAACTCAAGTGTTGTCAATAATATGCAATACAATTTGTTTACAATTTTCCCTTTATCGGGCCCCTTTGCAGAGTTTGGGTTTGTTTTTATTGATTTCATCACGTATTTTCGATTTTAAGTGTCATTCTTACTAAATACCATTATTATAATATTATCTGATTACCCTGGAATCCAATTTCATAGATATATTTCAGAAATTATATTAATTCTAACCAATATTTACCTGTGCATGCTTTCTGGTTATTTATAGCAGTTATCAGTGTCCGGTACACTTCGGAAAAGAAGCCGACTTATAATTAGGGGTGTTAATGGCGATTTCACCAACAGACATTCGAATTCTTTTCACTAATTATGACATTATAACATATTTTTTAAACCTGGGTTCTTGTTCAGAACATTTTATTAGTATAAAACATCAAATATTGGCAACTTTTAATATAAACAAAAAAAAATCAATTCTGAGAGCTTGTATGCCTTTAAACAACAATAACTCATTAATCACTCTCTCTCTCTCACTCAAGTACATGTGTCCATAACGCGCTTATAATTCTTGTCAGGGGACCGTC
Organism: Bathymodiolus brooksi; assembly: GCA_963680875.1. Taxonomy (NCBI): domain Eukaryota; kingdom Metazoa; phylum Mollusca; class Bivalvia; order Mytilida; family Modiolidae; genus Bathymodiolus; species Bathymodiolus brooksi. The sequence continues at coordinate 31,908,716 of OY804584.1, forward strand.
GTGGTCGTGACCGTATGGTAGTTGGATTTACAACTACTTGTGCAATTAGTGCCTATCACCACTAACGTCGTGAGTTCGAATCCCGCTTGTGGCGAGGTGTACTCGATACAACATTATGTGATTAAGTTTGTCAGTGACTTGCGGCAGGTGGGCGGTTTTCTCCCGAGTACTTCAGTTTCCTCCACCAATAAAATATGACCGCCACCATATAACTGAAATATTGTTGAAAGTGTCGTTAAGCACCATAACCCTAACCCGAATTGCTTTCTAGTTTCATGTCAAACCATGGTTAATGCTCTGAATTAGTATGTTCTTTAACAGTAGAATGTATATTAGTTCCAATGTATTTATTACTATCCTCTATTCTTAAATCTACTCCGCCAAGAGTGTCTTTATCATTTCGGTAGATTTGATTCCTCCCCCCCCCTATTTTTTCGAGAACACCAGATGACATTTCCTTCCTTTGTTTCATTAGTTGTGTTCTCCCGAGCACAGCATACGTACAACAAATAATGTTTGGCTTTGTGTAGTTACTCGTAAAACCGATAGCTTACTTTAACATTATAAGGGGCCATCGTGGTTGTGATCGTATGGTAGTTTGATTTACAACTACCTGTGCAATCAGTGTCTATCACCACTAAAGTTGTGAGTTCGAATCCCGCTCATGGCGAGGTGTACAACATTATGTGATAAATTTTGTCAGTGACTTGCGGCATGTCGGTGGCTTTCTCCGGGTACTCCACCAATAAAACTGACTGCCACGATATAGATGAAGTATTGTTGAAAGTGGCGTTAAACACCATACTTTAGCATTTTCCCAGACTCAATCTTACTTGAGCGAAAGTTCACGCTTCTTCAATATCTTCCTGTATGTATGTAAACAACAAAGTCTAAGCCAGTAGAAAACGCAACACTTTTCCATTTTATATTTTTTAGACCTCAACAATGTGACAGGTATAAAGTATAACATGGTGAGCAGTTTTATTGGTGTTTAACGCCACTTTCAACAATGTTAGTTATAGCATAGAACATGGTGGCCAGTTTTATTGGTGTTGAATGCCACTTTCAACAATATGTTGGTTATAGCGCAGAACATGGTGACCAGTTTTATTGGTGTTTAACGACACTTTCAACAATGTGTTAGTTATAACGTACAACATGGTTACCAGTTTTATTAGTGTTTAACGACTTTCAACAATGTCAGGTATAACGTAGAACATGGTGACCAGTTTTATTGGTGTTTAACGCCACTTTTAACAATGTGACAGGTATAAAGTATAACATGGTGACCAGTTTTATTGGTGTTTAACGCCACTTTCAACAATGTTAGTTATAGCGTAGAACATGGTGACCAGTTTTATTGGTGCTTAACGCCACTTTCAACAATGTGACAGGTATAAAGTATAACATGGTGACAAGTTTTATTGGTGTTTAACACCACTTTCAACAATGTTAGTTATAGCGTACAACATGGTGACCAGTTTTATTGGTGTTGAATGCCACTTTCAACAATATGTTAGTTATAGCGCAGAACATGCTGACGACACTTTCAACAATGTGTCAGTTATAACGTACAACATGGTTACCAGTTTTATTAGTGTTTAACGACACTTTCAACAATGTCAGGTATAATGTAGAACATGGTGACCAGTTTTATTGGTGTTTAATGTCACTTTCAACAATGTTAGTTATAGCATAGAACATCGTGACCAATTTTATTGGTGTTTAACGACACTTTCAACAATGTGTCAGGTATAGCGTAGAACATGGTGACCAGTTTTATTGGTGCTTAACAACACTTTCAATAATGTGTCAGGTACAACGTAGAACATGGTGACCAGTTTTATTGGTGTTCAACGACACTTTCAACAATGTGTCAGGTATAACGTATAACATGGTGACCAGTTTTATTGGTGTTTAATGCCACTTTCAACAATGTTAGCTATAGCGTAGAACATGTTGACCAGTTTTATTAGTGTTTAACAACACTTTCAACAATGTCAGGTATAACGTAGAACATGGTGACCAGTTTTATTGGTGTTTAACGACACTTTCAACAATGTGTCAGGTATAATGTAGAACATGGTGACCATTTTTATTGGTATTAACGCTACTGTCAACAATATTTCAGCTATGATGTATAATATGGCGCAGTTTTATTGGTGTTTAACGACACTTTCAACAATGTGTTAGTTATAACGTACAACATGGTTACCAGTTTTATTAGTGTTTAACGACTTTCAACAATGTCAGGTATAACGTAGAACATGGTGACCAGTTTTATTGGTGTTTAAAGCCACTTTCAACAATGTTAGTTATAGAGTAGAACATGGTGACCAGTTTTATTGGTGTTTAACGCCACTTTCAACAATGTTAGTTATAGCGTAGAACATGGTGACCAGTTTTATTGGTGCTTGACGCCACTTTCAACAATGTGACAGGTATAAAGTATAACATGGTGACCAGTTTTATTGGTGTTTAACACCACTTTCAACAATGTTAGTTATAGCGTACAACATGGTGACCAGTTTTATTGGTGTTGAATGCCACTTTCAACAATATGTTAGTTATGGCGCAGAACATGCTGACCAGTTTTATTGGTGTTTAACGACACTTTCAACAATGTGTCAGTTATAACGTACAACATGGTTACCAGTTTTATTAGTGTTTAACGACACTTTCAACAATGTCAGGTATAACGTAGAACATGGTGACCAGTTTTATTGGTGTTTAATGTCACTTTCAACAATGTTAGTTATAGCATAGAACATCGTGACCAATTTTTTTGGTGTTTAACGACACTTTCAACAATGTGTCAGGTATAGCGTAGAACATGGTGACCAGTTTTATTGGTGCTTAACAACACTTTCAATAATGTGTCAGGTACAACGTAGAACATGGTGACCAGTTTTATTGGTGTTCAACGACACTTTCAACAATGTGTCAGGTATAACATATAACATGGTGACCAGTTTTATTGGTGTTTAATGCCACTTTCAACAATGTTAGCTATAGCGTAGGACATGTTGACCAGTTTTATTAGTGTTTACAACACTTTCAACAATGTCAGGTATAACGTAGAACATGGTGACCAGTTTTATTGGTGTTTAACGACACTTTCAACAATGTGTCAGGTATAATGTAGAACATGGTGACCATTTTTATTGGTATTAACGCTATTGTCAACAATATTTCAGCTATGATGTATAATATGGCGCACAGTTTTGTTGGTGTTTAACGACACTTTCAACAATGTGTTAGTTATAACGTACAACATGGTTACCAGTTTTATTAGTGTTTAACGACTTTCAACAATGTCAGGTATAACGTAGAACATGGCGACCAGTTTTATTGGTGTTTAACGTCACTTTCAACGTGTCAGGTATAACGTAGAACATGGTGACCAGTTTTATTGGTGTTTAACGTCACTTTCAACAATGTGTCAGTATAACGTAGAACATGGTGACCTGTTTTATTGGTGTTTAACGACACTTTCAACAATGTGTCATGAATAACATGTTGGCCAGTTTTATTGGTGTTTAACGACATTTTCAACAATATGTCAGGTATAACGTATAACATGGTGACCAGTTTTATTGGTGTTTAACGACACTTTCAACAATGTGTCAGGTATAACGTATAACATGGTGACCAATTTTATTGGTGTTTAACGACACTTTCAACAATGTGTCAGGTATAACATGCTGGCAAGTTTTATTGGTGTTTAACGACACTTTCAACAATTTGTCAGGCATACATGTAACGTATAATATGGCGTTCAGTTTTATTGGAGCTTAACGACACTTTCAACAATGTGTCAGGTATAACGTATAACATGCTGGCAAGTTTTATTGGTGTTTAGCGACACTTTCAACAATGTGTCAGGTATAACGCATAATATGGCGTTCAGTTTTATTGGTGCTTAACGACACTTTCAACAATGTGTCAGGTATAACGTAGAACAGGGTGACCAGTTTTATTGGTGTTTAACGTCACTTTCAACAATGTGTCAGGTATAACGTAGAACAGGGTGACCAGTTTTATTGGTGTTTAACGTCACTTTCAACAATGTGTCAGGTATAACGTAGAACATGGTGACCAGTTTTATTGGTGTTTAACGACACTTTCAACAATGTATCAGGTATAACGTAGAACATGGTGACCAGTGTTATTGGTGTTTAACGACACTTTCAACATAGAACATTGTGAATTAAGTCGCTCTGTAAGTTTGAAATAATGATTCATAAACTATGACATAAGGGACCGACCATTTAACTTGCAGGAGGGGGTATGGTTTTTTGTTTCGTTCAGAAATTTGTTTTCGGACAACACAAGAGTTAGAATATTTATATTTTTGTCGCGCGTAAAGCGCAATTTTTTCCCCAGAATTTAACATTAGGTTATATGATAAAAACTCTGAATCAGATTTTTTTTCCCTCCACCAAAATCAGAATATTTTTTTCAGCAACATTGGGAATCAGAATATTTTTTTTTTAGAAAAAAACCATAATCCCCCCTCCGGCAAGCTAAATGGTCAGTCCCTAATCAGATGTACATTTTGTATATCTGGGTTGAAGCGAATCTGTGTTTTTGTTTTGTTTATATCTGCATCGCATTGAACATCCATTTATCAAGGGGGGGGGGGAAATCTCATTCACTGGTAGGGGCGTCATTGTCGTGACCATGATAGTTGGATTTACAACAACATGTGCAATCAGTGTCTAACACCACTAAAGTTGAGAGTTCGAATCTCGTTCGTGGATAAGTGTACTCGATTCAACATTATATGATAAAGTTTGTCAGTTACTTGCGACAGGCCGGTGGTTTTCTCCGGTTTCCGCCACCAATAAAACTGACCGCCACGACATAACTGAAATATTGTTGAAAGTGGCACTAAATACCATAAACCAACCAACCCATTCACTGGCTTAAACACTGTCACATTTGTTGTGCCATCTCAAGACCTGGATTTTCACCATCATCACGGTTTAAATTTTCAGTTCATAATTGATGTGTAATAAAAATCTAAACTTAAGATACAAGTGTAAAATATAATAAATATAAATAGTATTTAGTTGTTATATCTGTTTATTATATTCTTAAGATGTTTTTACAATACTTTTGGAATCCTTTGAAGTAAAAAAATGCACATATGATATCCCCACTTCTGAATTTGGGGATCAAAACATCAAACCAATTTTTTTTCTTATAAAAAATAAAACACAAATAAATATAAATATAAATAATATAATGACAACAGACATCTTGTGTGCAGGTATATCAATTCATACACTTTTAATGTCCAGATTTATCATATATCATCATTTAAAAAGATAAAAATGTCCGGTCTCCAAATAAATCATACAATTATCTGAAAATGTAATTTGTCCATACATGTACCCCCTGTACATACAAAATATGATACCACCAGGATACATGTACAAACTTATTTAAAAAATAAAATTGTCAGGTCTTCAAATATATCAAAGATCATCAAACAATCTTATTTTGTCATGTTTAAATTATCATACAACTCCATTAAAAATAAGAATGTCAGCTGTCCAAATTATTATATAACTCCATTAAAACATAAAAATGTCAGTGTCTAAAGTAAATTATTATAAAACCACATTTTAAAATGAGAAATGTCAGCTGTCAAATTATCATACAATTTCATTGAAATAAAATGTCAGTTTCTAAATTATTATAAAGCTCCATTTAATTTAAAAAAAAATGGCAGGTGTCAAAAAGAAAAATGTCAGCTGTCAAATGTAAATACTAAAACTTGATTCATTAAAGAAGTTTTACTTTGTGTATTGTTGCATCAGACTCTTCATCTTCATAACAACCCACCCATAATTGTCCCCTCATGTCAATGTCAAGTGATATAGGATATTTAATCCCTGTGTCCTCCATTACTTTACATGTCAATATATCTCCTTGTTCAGATAAAACATGGAGGGCATGTGTATCAATGTCACACACAATAATGTGTCCTGCTGTTGTTGTTACTACATCAATAGGTAGAAATTGTGTAGTAACATTTATCTTAGAATGTCCTGTATATGTCCACCTTAAACCCCCCTCCCACCCTACAACCACCACCCTCCCAGTATCATCTGATGTCCAGTCAACAACAACTATGTCTTTGTTATTATTTGTTGTGATACGTCGTGGTAAAGTAAACAGTCTGTGTTTGTTACTGTTGTTATGTATTTATCTGTCTTTTATGTGCAGTGAACTTACAGTGAACTTTGAGACTGAGAAACTCCAGCATCTGTGTCATAAATCTGTCTACATCTTTTAATTAATATTAACTCTGTCAATGTGTATGGTTTGTTTGTAATAGTTGATGCTTAGTCAGTATTAAATGCGTATTTGAAGTGAATGGTTGTTTCTATGCTAATTAAGCTCCAAACATAAAACTGGCGACGAGGATAATTCTAAGAGGACTCCGATTAATTCATCTATGAGATCATCTTGGTTAGCTATCGTAATGCCTGGAGACGAAGCACAGCCACGAAATGCTGTTGGAATTATTGGGCGGATAGAACCGTTTGAGGACACTGTTGAAACTTGGACGAGTTACACAGAACGGTTAGAGCAATACTTCGAAGTGAATGATATTGCTGAGGATAAGAAAGTTCCGGCTTTACTGACACTTCTGGGTGGCAAAGCTTATACCTTGCTGAGAAATTTGACAGCTCCAAATAAGCCTAAAGAAAAGGATTACACAACTCTAGTGAACTTACTTAGAGACCATTTGACGCCAAAGCGAATTGTAATTGCGGAACGTTTTCGATTTCACAAACGGAACCAGCTCCAGTGTGAAAGTGTTAATGCGTACATTGCAGAGCTCAAGAAATTAACAGAATTCTGTGAATTTGGATTAAATTTAAATGACACTCTACGTGATAGATTTGTTTGTGGATTACGTAATGACCAGATTCAGAAGAAACTGTTGACAATCAGAGAACTTTCGCTAGATAAAGCATTAGAAATTGCAGTTGCAATGGAGACCGCGACGAAAGATGCCATAGAATTGCGGAATGTTCAAGGTGACACTCCCGTTCATAAAGTGTGGGGTGACCGCAGAAGAAGAAATCAGGGACGATCACAGCCCAAATTGGTTTGTTATCGTTGTAATGGAACTGACCATTTAGCAGATAAGTGCAGATTTAAGGAGAGTACATGTAACCAGTGCCATCGTAAAGGACATATCCGTGCAGCGTGTCGTTCTGGAGGACAAAAGAAGAAACCTCAACATAGATATCAGAGAGTACATGCACTCAACCATGAAGAAAATGATGATCTTGAGATTTACAGTGTTTATTCGCATGGAAATGATTCTATTTGGATTAAACCGTGTGTCAATGGGAATGTTATTCCTATGGAATTAGATACCGGTAGTAGTGTTTCCGTAATTTCAGAGGCGGATTATGTGAAATATTTCAAAGGAGAAAAGCTCGAGAAATCGTTGTTAGTGCTTAAAACGTATTCTGGTGAGAAGTTGCATTCTTTGGGAGTTTTACGAGTTCAGGTGCAGTACAATGATCAGTGTTCGTATCTTAATTTATACGTGGTTAAGCGTGGTGGTCCAGCTTTGTTCGGTAGAGAATGGTTGAAAAGTATCCAACTCGATTGGAAAATGATAAAATCATTGACCATCGCGAGCGACGAATCCAAGTGCGATATGACTCTGAAGGACATATTAGCAAGGCGTGATGAAGTTTTCAAAGACGAAATCGGTTGCGTTAAGGGAATTAAGGCAAAGTTACACCTTAAACAAGACGCGGTACCGAAATTCGTGAAAGCGAGACCGGTAGCATTTGCATTGAGACCAAAAGTCGAGCAAGAGTTAGACAAGCTTGAAAAGCAAAACATACTCACCCCAGTTCAAGTAAGCGATTGGGCGAGTCCGGTCGTTCCGGTTTTAAAGAAGGACGGAAGGGTCCGAATTTGTGGCGATTTTAAAGTGACATTGAACTCATGCTTACAAGTAGATCAATATCCGATGCCGAAAATCGACGATATCTTTGCAAATTTAGCCGGCGGTCAGAAATTCAGTAAGATAGACTTGCGCCAAGCCTACTTACAGTTGCCGATGGACGAAGAGTCCATGAAATTGCTTACGATTAACACCCACAAGGGTTTGTATCAGTTTACGCGCCTTCCTTTTGGAGTCGCTAGTTCACCCGCGATATGTCAGCGTACCATAGATCAGATTCTGCAAGGACTAGAAGGTGTCCAATGTATACTCGATGATATGATCGTGACCGGTAAGACGGAACAAGAACACTTGAAAAATCTTGACAATGTACTTAGCAGAATGCAGCGATTTGGACTTCGCGCAAATCTTAACAAGTGCTATTTCTTTAAGGAAAATGTTACTTATTGCGGTCACGAAATCGGTTCAGACGGATTGAAAAAATCGCAAGACAAAATTGACGCAATTTTGAAGGTAAAAAAGCCAGAAAATGTTACCCAACTTCGGTCATTTTTAGGTCTAGTGCAGTATTATGGTAAATTTTTACAAAATTTGGCGACAGAAGCGCGTCCGTTAAATGAGCTCCTAGAAAAAACGCGAAAATGGAAATGGACACACCAATGCGACGCAGCATTTGAAAACATTAAGAAACTTGTGACGTCCGATCAGGTTTTAACACATTACGATCCGGCGCTTTCGATAAGATTAGCGTGCGACGCATCCCCCTTCGGACTTGGAGCAGTCTTATCCCACGTGATGCCTGATGGTTCGGAGCGACCAGTTATGTTTGCTTCTCGTTCGTTAAGCAAATCCGAGCGAAATTATGCACAAATAGACAAAAAGGCCCTCGGTATTGTCTGGAGCGTGCGCAAATTCTATAATTACTTGTTTGCACGTAAATTTACGCTGGTAACCGATCATCAACCGCTTACCTCGATTTTCAGTCCAAGCCGAGCAATTCCAGCCACAACCGCTGCAAGATTGCAGAGATATGCATTATTTTTATCCGGTTTTAACTATGACATAGAGTATAAAAGTACAAAACGTCACACAAACGCGGACGGACTGTCTAGAATGCCTGTTCAGAGTTGTAATGATTCGGACAATTTAGATGCCGAAGAAATTTTCCATATATCACATTTTGAAACTTTGCCCGTTACGAGTGATGCTATTGCGCGCGAAACCCGCCGTGACCGAGTCCTGTCACGTGTTTATGAGCAAGTTAAGAACGGTTGGAAAGAAGGGAACCATGATGAACTGCTTAAGCCATTTTATAATCGCAAAAGTGAAATCACACTTCATCAAGGTTGTTTACTTTGGGGAATTCGTGTAATCGTGCCCGCAAAGTTGCGTTCCCGTATTCAAGACTTGCTTCATGAAGGACATCCGGGAGTAGTCCGTATGAAGGCCGTAGCTCGTAGTTACGTGTGGTGGCCCGGAATCGATAGTCAAATCGAGCAGACTGTTAAGTGTTGTGATGGGTGTCAGCTAACACAGAAAATGCCGCAGGTAGCACCACTGCATCCATGGGAGTGGCCATCTGCTCCCTGGGAGAGAGTCCATGTGGATTTCGCTGGTCCATTCATGGATAGTATGTTTTTAGTTCTCGTATGTGCCCATTCGAAGTGGCCAGAAGTCGTCCAGATGAAAACAACTACATCTACAAAGACTATTGAAGCATTACGTATGATATTTTGTAGAACTGGTATTCCTAAGCAAATTGTCTCTGACAATGGTCCACAATTTACGTCAGGGGAATTTGAGAACTTTACAAAGCAAAATGGAATTAAAAACTACAAGTCAGCACCTTTTCATCCTGCTACTAATGGATTAGTCGAACGCTTCGTTCAAACTTTTAAGAATAGTATGCGGGCGATGAAACAGGACAATAAGATTTTGAGCCACAAAATTGCAAACTTCTTGTTGAACTACAGGAACACACCGCATTCAGTGACAAAAGAGACTCCTGCGAGGTTATTTATGGGAAGAGACTTACGTTCATGCTTGAGTCTAGTACGCCCGTCTGTAAAAGACACTGTGATGAACTCTCAGATGGATACTGTATTTCAAAAGTCTAGACCAGAGAGATCACGTTACTTTAAGGTTATTGCTCGTGACTACAAGGGAAAAGACCACAAATGGATTGGAGGACAAATTGAAAGTTCTGATGGACCTTTAATGTATAAAGTGAAAACTGACTTAGGTTCTACCTGGAGAAGACATGTTGATCAGATTAAACCGAGTAAAATTGCAGAGGACATTGCGCAAAACACACCTCTAATTGAAGAACCATGTGTTAAAACAACTGAAAACACAAAGACTGATGTTCAAACAGACAATATTAATGATAAACCGATTGACGGACCGAGTACAATCACAGCTGTTCAAGAGAGACGATATCCCGAGAGGATCCGTAAACAGACGAAAAGACTCATTACCGAAATATAGACAATGTTAGGAAGTGATTATACAGTGTTAAGGCATAATAATCCTCGTATAATCACATTCTGGGGGCAAACCTCAGAAGCATTTATTTTTGTGTAGTGTAGTTTATCATAATCTTGCATGTTTGTGTAATCAAAACAAAATATCACTTCATTCATACATTTTACAATTTCATTCATTCAGTTCTAATGATTTATTGTTTTTTTTTGTGTACCGATACAAACATTTAGCAGGGAGGAATTGTTATGTATTTATCTGTCTTTTATGTGCAGTGAACTTACAGTGAACTTTGAGACTGAGAAACTCCAGCATCTGTGTCATAAATCTGTCTACATCTTTTAATTAATATTAACTCTGTCAATGTGTATGGTTTGTTTGTAATAGTTGATGCTTAGTCAGTATTAAATGCGTATTTGAAGTGAATGGTTGTTTCTATGCTAATTAAGCTCCAAACATAAAAACTGTCATATTGATAAGTATGTTGTTGTTTACCATCCATACCAAAGATAAGTAGTGCCCTTGTACTTTTGTCTGTAGGTGTGTAGGGATCACCAGGTTCTAAGACACCTACTATAATATAATCGTCACTAGTCACATGGATTCCCCAGGTTATCAAGGGTGATGACACTGAGAAGAATGGTTTTATTTCTCCTGACTTTGTCAAGAGTTTTATATCTGAACTGTTATACACAGACAGAAGTATGTCATTGTTTGATGTCAATGTCATGTCATAGATATCATAAGAAATCTTCTTTGTGGTTGTAATGTTGTCATTGTCAATGTTTATTTGTCTTATGACTTCTTTATTATAATCATTAACCCATGTTGATTTGTCATCAACAGTAATTATGTTATTAATACCTGATAAATCTGTAGTGTATGAATTAACAACCTCAAAATCAATGTCTGATTCTACTTGTGGTATTTTCATTTTCTGAAGTGATCCAAATAAGTTTGGTATATCATTGACTGTTTCTTTCCCTGGAATAAAATATTTAATTTCAGAAGGAATTAGATTAAAATTCAAGTCCGACATCATTTTCTTAGATTTTGTAGCTGTTGTAAATATTGTACTTCCTTGGATAGATTTCAAAGCTGCCATGATTTCATCTTGGTGGAGTATAATTGTTTTTTCGGCTTGGTCGGCCTGTCTCTTCACGTCACAGAATGTCTTTTTAACAGTTTTTCTTTCCAGTTCTATTTCATTTTGTAGTTTTTGAGAATGTTTAGTGATTCCATCTATTAATTGTTTTTCTCTTTTTTTAATTGTTGTTATTGTTTCATCACACAAAGACTCACATTTAGTTTCACTGATTTGGAATTCTTCAACTTTTGCCTGACAGAGAGTTAAATCTTTACTATATCTCGCCTCCGCTCCTTTAAGTTCATCCACTTTTTCCGGGAGAATTTTTTCTATCGGTTCAAAGTTGTGTTTGTTGTGTTTATATGAAACACAATCTGCACACACAAGATGATCACAGGTTCTACAGAATACAAACGTCATTTTTGTCCTATGTTCTGTACACGGAATATTGTCCGTTCTTATTTTCGGTTGTACATCTTGAAATAGCGATTTAATATCAATAATCTGGTGCTGAATGTTCGTTTGTACATTCAGGTGAATATCCTTACATCTGTCACAGATGAACTTATTGCACTCAACACACTTCCATTTTATATAAATGTCTGATTTACAGAGTTCACAAAGTTTTGGGTTTTGTGCTTTTTTAATGGAGCTTGAAAACGCCATAATAATACACAGTTAAATTGTGTTTACTAAAGTACTCAAATCGTGTCGGCAACAGCATTTTATTCAATGGAAGAGTTTATTTACTTTCACGGGTGGTAGTTTTTGGAAACTTGATATTAATTGTAAATTCTGACCTAATAATGTTACAATCTCTGACTTAGAATGGGGGGTACATCTTGTGTAAAGTGGTGAAATATTTTAAAAATAATTTATATTTTTATATTGTGATGTTTTCTTCTGATTTGTATTAATTTTGTTGACCCGGTTTTAAATAGACTAATCCAAGCTAAAACTTCCTGGGTCTATACGGGGAATTCCCTTAGCCGGATGATTGTGATTTATCGGAAATGAAAAAAATAAATATTGCATAATCATTATCAATATCTCTATCAATATATTTAAAGATGTTAAAATATCACTCGTGCCAATATTAAACTTATAAATGTAGCAACATAAAAAATAGGGGATGAACAGAGATGTAGCCCGTGGTCAGGATATCGGAAAAGGGGGGGGGGGGTGCTTTGAGAGTGGGGCGGATAATGTGTGTGTGTTTTATGTGTCTGTATTGTTTGTCTTCATCCTGTGTCTTGTGTACTCAATGTTATCAGTCCATTCACAGTCGCCAGAAGTTTCAACTAGCCTATTGCGAAAACAAATATTTATTATAGATGACCAACATTTTTCGAAGTTTTTCTTATTTTTTCCCCTAATTTTTGAAAGTTCAAGTGACTGTGGTCCATTCTTGATTTGCACTTCGGTTTTCTCACAGGCACCTGGGTCCAGGATTTTTTTTTTATTATTAAAATAAGTTATCTAGAGTGTATGTTTAATTTTAGAACCCCCTGGCATGTTTTATTACTATTTTAGGTCATATTAACATTTTCCACAAATTTTCTATATATAAACATGTACCATCTATTTAACTTTTGGAAAATGTCAATATGGCCTAATATAGTAATAAACCATGCCAGGGGGCTCTAAAATTAAACATACACTATATAACTTATTTTAATTTTTTTTTAAATTCTGGACCCAAATTCTATATTTATATATGTCTCATCAGTATATGGCTATCGACAGGGGCAGATTCAGGCAGAGGCGTGGTGGGTGTGCGCCCCCCCTAAGAATCCTTTTTGGGTTGTTTTTTTGTCCAAAAGTGTCACACGCCTCCCCCCTAACTTCATATCCTGGATTCGCCCCTGATAGATATAAATTGTTTGTGGTCTTTACAATTTTTACCCTATATGGAATATCAGGTTTTTTTCATTAATGTTGTTGGTATATTAAATGATTAAGATGAAAGCCAAGTGTTGTCATATTTTCATTGTGTGTTCTGTTATTTTAGTTAATGTTTTGTATCATGTTAAGTTTTGTGAAGAAATACAATTCACTTTCAGTTAGGCCTATTGTAACTCTTTTGACCAGAGTTTTGTTCTCTATATTTATACTGCAACTACAAAATAATGCTCGATGAAGCTTGCAATTCTACCAGTTTCTAAACATTGTAGAAATAAACTTGATATTTGCTGACACTGTATGTATATATTTTCTAATTATAAGTAGACAATTTGTTAGTTTTTTTTTAAACCATATCTGTTTGTCATACATTTGAAATAATTAACATTGTATACTTACTGCCGACCCCCAAGGCCTTAGATTACAAACAGGAGGTGGACCTCCGCCAGTGGCACAAGCATTTGCCCTCCTACATGTAGCTGCTTCCTTTTTCTTTGTCGTCCCCTGCACGTCTTGCCATTTCTTTTTGCATTCCGCCACAGTTCTGGCTATGCAAGACATACTAACTGCATTTACACCTTAAAATATATGAAAAATTAAGAAATAGTCAAATAGCAGAAAAAATATTTTTTCATTTGAAATAAACAAAAATTTTAAGACAAGGAATTTAAATTATTTAATATTAAAGTTGGACATGTTGGAAAGTCTCCTGTGACAAGAATGTATGTATTTTACTATTTTATTTTACATTTCTAGTACAGACTCTGAAATTGCATTTCATTAATAGTGACTTAGGCCAATTGGCCCATTAGGTCACTGTGCTTAATGCATACATGTATTGTTTATTATTAATTGTATGTATTATCATGATTATAATTTAATATATAATTTATTTAATATTCCAATAAATGTAATCCACCAATCACATCACTTGTTTTTCTTGTTAATTCATTATCTATAATGAATTGTACTGCTTCTTGTGGTTATCATATCTGCCAACTTTTGAAAGTCCAGGGGATTTTATGCGTGACGACATTTTAAAGATTGTGTTTTTTCGCGACATTTTGGCATATATGTTTTTTTTTAATGATTTTCAGTTTTTGGTGTCTCATGTTCATAAATTCCATATTTTTGTTGCAGTCTTCCTGATATCAATGTCTCATGTTCATGTATCCCATCATATTATTTATCTATATAAAGTTGTACCTATAAAGTTTGTCAGTTTAGAAGTCTCATGTTCATATTGATCAAAACTGAAAAATTTTAAGAACTGAAATAATATGAATATAATACACAATTTATATAGCGCTATATATAATAGATACAAATTACTCTAAGCGCTTAACATAGTTAAAAAAGAACAAAGACTAAAAATTTACATACAAAGTGAAAATTACATTAACCTATAAAACTTACCAGAAGATAACGGAAAGAGACTTTACAGAGTTTGGGTGGATTAAGCTTTTTTAATTGACACACAACATTTTAAGATTCTTTTTGAGAAAAATTGGTAGCCCTTAAAAGGGCTGGGTTTTTTTTTATAAAAGAAGCTCGACATCTTTACTTCTTCTTTGGTTTTGGTGCTGCCTATTAAAGTTTTTTTTGTGATTTTACAGCCTTCTTTGCAACGGATTTCTTGGCAGCTGGTGTCTTTGGTGATGAAGACATCTTGTCGAACAAAAAAGGTTGCTGGCAGCATGGGTTGAGTTCTGTGCTTTCAGTGACAGAATGTTTGGTAATGTCATTCAGCCCACCGTGTTCCACTTTGAAGTCACAATTGCATACTCTGCAATAAGCATGAGATGCGCTCTATCTGGACTTTGCAAGCCAGCCACAAAGTCTTTCGTCGTTCCATGGTTCTCCTATCTCTCGAGACAACAGACAGCTTTCTAGGAGGGCTGAGAACCATTTTCGAAGTGATTCTTCATTTCCGGGTTTCGTGATATTTATCATCTTTCTACCCAAGTTCACAAAATTAGTGTAAATTACTCAAAATTCCATTTCATTATATTTCAACGAATGCCAGACAACTCGGACCGAGACAACTCGGCTCGTAAGCGAGGACAAGTCGGCCCGTATGTTAAGACAACTCGTATTATTGTTTTATAATATTGTTCAATATTTATATGTGTATAATATAATTATTTATTTATTTATTTAAAAGACAATTATAATCTTTTAGTGAAAAAGAATTATTGATTCAATGATAATATTACTTGTGACCAAAAATGTGATTAGGACGTGATTTTGTTCTCATAACATGGTCTATTACATATCATTTACAGGAATAAAATTAATATCAAAAATTAAAAATAAACAAATTTAAGAAAAAATTATTTAGAGCTTATAAATTATGAAATTTCATATAAGCATTATGTATTATTTTTTGTTTGTATAAGCTTCATGGTTGTTGGAAAAGTTGCAAACGGGTGTCGTTAAACAAAACATAGATAAAAAAAAATTATATCTTAAAGATGACAATATGTAATATCAAGGCATATCAAGTTGTCTGATAAATATAAAAAATTTAAAAAATTAAACTGTTAACAGGATTTGGTCAAAATTGGGTTTTGTTGTTCATTAATTCAAAGTTTAATTTTTTATATTGTATTTTGGCGGCTACATAATTTCTTTTAAATACATGCCTGTCAAATTATTTTTAATTGCTGAAGTATTAAGATAATTTTAATTATTTATTTGAAATTTGGTTCATTAATTTTCTAATTTTATTTTTGTTTTGAAAATCATTTTATCCACAACTAGGATTTTTTGTTGGAAAGTTCCAGTTGAAACATTAGTTATTGTCATTATAATTAACTCATCAATGTTTTATTACCAATTTAATACACACCTACTAATGGGGAATATTTGTTGACAAATAGCAACGACCAGATGGCCACTATTGCTCAATTATACACAGACAGGAAACACAAAAATTCAAAAGAAGTCATACCACACTTTTGGACATTTTAAAGATTTCCCAAGTTTTCCATATTGCAATTGCAAACTGAGACCATAAATTACTGAAATGAAATATGGTTTTGGTGGATTATATAGGGATATTTTTTTTAACATTTCCCAATACTTTTGACAGATGACTGTATCTTTATGATTTCCGTCAATTTTATTAAAAAAAATCAATAAGACAACACTAATTATTGATGGTCTGCGTAGTCTTTTCATACGGTCCGAGTTGTCTTAACATACGGGCCGACTAGTCCTCGCTTACGGGCCGACTTGTCCTCGCTTACGGGCCGACTTGAATCGGTCAGAGTTGTCCGCGGGCCGAGTTATCTGGTACCCATTTCAACCTCCCACCGCTCACACACAATTACTGAAAGCAGTTAGCTCTAACACCACATAATTCTATATCCGAATTTTACCTGGCCCAAATCAGCAATTATTGTCAATGCTAAGTACATTGTCTGTTTTATTTTTTGACAGATCCGACTTATTTGCGACTGGACGTTAAACAACTAACAATCAATCAACTTAGGTCAAACATGTCAAATGGGAAATGCACAAAAAAGTTCGAGTCAATAAGTAGGACTAGCTAGATAATAACTAATAGTCTTACGGAGACGGGCGCGTCGATTTTCCGGACACTGCTCGAGTGGGGTCGGACTTGTAGTGTATATATATTAGCTCAAGCTATTCGACCAAGAAAATCTGACCATAGTGTATATAGTGCCACAAAATAGAAACAAGTAATGGAAATTAAAATAAGGGATATGACGGGGGATATATATATAATATGTAAATCGTGCTGAATCTCACGGGGAAAGCTTTTAGTTTTACCTTTCGGCAACTTCGGCCCAACACGTATTTTTGTCTCTGGCCGTTAACCCTGGGCCAAATTGACCGCGGATGACTGAAATGTTAGATCCACTGCATCGGAAAGCGCAAGCAATTCGCTTTCCGACCAGTTTGGTTTACGCTTAGCCATCACAACCTGTACTTTGTCCATGGCCATGTTTTCTAGTTTTCTAGCAGACGATGTTTTTATTTACATCGGAAGTATCCATTGCGCATGATTTTCAGAAGTGAAAGTAGCGTTGCCAAGGTATTTTAGTCTTAAGAAAATCGTAAGTGTGATCGTAAGATCGGTCGTTGTATTTTGTCGTAGGACTGATCCTAAGTTTACGATTAATCTTAAGACACGTTTTGTGAAATTGTCGTAGGACCACACTTAGGAAAATCTTAAGTACAAAACTTACGACTAACACTTACGACTTTTTGTGAAAGTGACCCCTGGAACCCTATTGATTTTCAAGGTCAAAGGTCAAGGGGTCAAATTTTTACCGCATAACATCCTTGTGAACACTCTAGAATCAAGATCCTTCAATGGATTTTGACCAAACTTGGTACATACTTAGTGCTTATGAGAGTCTGGAACCCTATTGATTTTCAAGGTCATAGGTCAAAGGTCAATGTCACCGGGTCAAATATTTACTGCGTAACATCCTTGCGAACACTCTAGAATCGACATCCTTCAATGGATTTTTACCAAACTTGGTACATGCTTAGACCTTAAGAGACTCTGGAACCCTATTGATTTTCAAGGTCAAAGGTCATGGTTACAGGGTCTAATTGTTAGGCGAGGGGATACGCCACGCTTTGCGTTGCCCTTTTTATATTGTCAATGCGGAACAAGTTGAACTGAGAGAAACATCTAGGCCATCGTCAGCAATTATAAGATCTGTTATTGCCTTTATTCTGATGTAATTAATAAAGTATATGAAAACGTTCCCCATTAATTTGATTGAGGACCTGATTAACACCCCACTTGGCCATATTATCAATAATTTAATACATGTATCGTAAATTCACACAAGTACCCATGTTTGATACATGGTTTCTATATTTAATTATTTTCGTTTTTGTCACAATGGGACTCTCGCATATTTACTTCGTTCAGCCCTCATTATTAAAGAGAAAGAGCATAGAATCGGGATATGTGTCCTAGTAGGGCGACATGTCCACCCGCGGACTGTTGTTTCAATGAAGTAACACTATGGGAAAAAAAACCAATCGTGTTGGTATAGTGCTAATCGATATGTATCTTATTCACGCCATGATATAGCTGAACATTGACTAACTTCGCGTGAAGCAACAATCACTGACTTTAATGAATGAGGAGATTACTTTATTATCTTGCTGTATCATACTATACAATTATAGTCTTTGGTTGAGGTCAATACGAGTTTTTATGGACCTTAAAAACTATATTCAACGAAGCCTTTAGGCTGAGGTGAATATTGATTTCTAGGTTCCGATACAAAATACTGTAATTGTTTTATTACATTAAAATGAAAAGTGAAAGTGAAACCAAGTCAATACGAGTTTCAATCAAACAATATCAAATTTTACGGAATGTCAGGTGGCAGCATGATAGCCAATACAATTGTTTAAATAAAATCATTATGTAATACTAAGTATTAAGACAAAATTCTACACTGTCAGATATTGATCAAAACGAATTCCACTTAAACGTTTAATAGTCATTTGAATAAAAGTTTAGATAAGCATGAAAAAGTAAATAAGTTTATTTACAACTTTCAAGGGCTGTAAAGAATTAATTATTTCCTATCATTAGGATGCAATTAAATAATCAATACTAAAAATATAATTCCACATTAAAATTTAAAAATATTATAAAAATATCCGTCTTACACAAAAGTTAATCAAAGGTCATTTTTATCTGGACATTTCAATGTAAAAAGAAAGAAAATCTGACAGATGGGTTGGATTTATTTGTCAAACAAGGTATTTAACTCTAATTTTTTTCTCATACGTTTAAAAATGAAGTCGTGTTGCTAATGGACTATTTTATTATGCACGTTTTCTTCTTTCTCTTGGATTACGTGCCAAACCGTTGAAGATTTTACAAATATTTACGAAAATATTACAAAAGGATATATAAAGGAAGTCATTCCCATCTCCGTACAATCGCAGCCATTGAAAGTTTACTTGCAAACATATCTGCCAGCGTTTTATAACCTGGGTGAATCTGACGAGATTATAACGATTACTGCCTTTGTTGACATGTACTGGAGAGACGTACGACTACAATGGGATCCGAACGGATACAAAAATACGTCACACTTAATTATATCAACAGATGGCATCTGGACGCCGTTCCTTTATCTTAAGCCCGGTATACACGATACAAGTTTTGCATCCAAGTCTCCATTCAAGAAAACTTGGATCAAGAAAACTTGAATTCAAGTTTGTGTATACACGATGCAAGAAATTTTGATGAATACACACAAGTTTTGGCGGGAGATACAACAAACAAAATGGCATTTTCGGAGGAGAGGAGGGTGCTGCCCTTTGTATTGCATTATTATGTACAATAGTACTGCGAAGGAGATTAAGCTCCAAAAAGAGGTCAACATGGGCTCGTAAATGGCTTCGAAGGCGACGATGGGATGTATTTCTATGAAGTCTATTAGCTCTTCAATCATTTCATTAGTCCATGTGACTGTCTTTTTCCTGCATTTTGGGATTTCCTCTTTTCTCGCCATCTTTGCACAAGTTAACACGTGTAGTTGTTATTATTTACATTCACAAATTGATGCTGATAAGGATTCTGTCTTCTGATTGGTCAATCTCCATCCAAGTTCCATCCAAGTTGAAAGAAAAATAGGATGTATTTCTATTCCATCCAAGTCCGATCAAGTTTTTTGATTCAAGTTTCTTGTATGGTATACACGATCAAAAAACTTGAATTCAAGAAACTTGAATGGAGACTTGGATGCAAAACTTGTATCGTGTATACCGGGCTTTATAAACAGTGCAGAAAACTTAAGACCTGTCGGTGATGACCATAAGTTTTATGCGTATGTATCTAATGAAGGGAATGTTCACTGGGGGAGGTGATGACAGCGAAGTGTCGCATGGATCTTTCAAAATTTCCATTTGATGAACAGACATGCCTATTTATATTCGGTATGTGGACCGTACCACCAACGGATATAAGAACCATAGCATCCTCTGACAAGTCTATAATTGATTATTTTATTCCAACGTCGGATTGGGAAGTGACGTCATATAAGCAATATCTTATTGAAATTGTAGATGGAAATGGCTTTGTTCTTGAACTATCAGTCAAACGACAGCCTCTGTATAACATTGTAGTTATTATATTCCCAACACTGTTGTTCTCCTTAATGAACCCATTGGTGTTCCTTCTACCTGTGGACTCCGGAGAAAGAGTCTCTTTAGGAATGACCTTATTACTTTCATATGCCATTTTCCTTACACTGGTTGCAAGCTCCGTTCCGGTATCATCGAATCCTATATGCGTCCTTCTGGTGGTAATGGTGCTTATTATGGTATTAAGCGGATTGCTCGTTGTGTTTATAATTGTTAGCTTGTATTACTACCATATTGAAGATACTAGTGACGTCATTTCCTGTGCTAAGCGTTTGACCTTGACTTTTCGAAAAGGTAAGGAAAGATATAGGGAAGGTGAAGCTACTAAAATTGAATGCAGTTTATCTGGGAAGGATATTTCAAAAGTTCTAGACATATTTTTTTTAATCATCTCATGCATTACTTTAATTGGAATGATGGCTGCTTATTTTATATTTGTGTTCGCGAAATAATCATGTTCATTGTGTTCGCGACATAATCATGTTCGTTGCAATTTAAAAATATTAAAATATCGTTTAACGTGACTTCTATATTTCAACTTAATTGCTTCTTAGTTTAATTTTATTTAATTAAGTTTTTTATGAGCCTGTTCATCTAATGAAATAAATGTTAGAGAAGACAGAAAGAGAAATCAAAAATGGACAATCCAGAGACACTGGCAACATTGGGTACACAAGACACATGACGAAGACAATCCAGAGACACTGGCAACATTGGGTACACAAGACACATGACGAAGACAATCCAGAGACACTGGCAACATTGGGTACACAAGACACATGACGAAGACAATCCAGAGACACTGGCAACATTGGGTACACAAGACACATGGCGAAGACAATCCAGAGACACTGGCAACATTGGGTACACAAGACACATGACGAAGACAATCCAGAGACACTGGCAACATTGGGTACACAAGACACATGACGAAGACAAATAAAAAACACACGCACACATCACAGAAAACTAAAACTAGGAGCAACACGAACCCCACCAAAACACCGGGGGTGAAAGATATGCTTACAATTCGGACAGTGCACAAATCGATTCAATATAGTTTCTGTACGAATTCTATTTTGTGTGACTATTATAAATGTGATATTATTTAAGTATGTCAATGTGTATTGTGTTTAACGCCACTTTCAACAATATTTCAATTATATCGTGGCGGTCAGTTTTATTGGTGAAGGAAACTGGAGTACCGGGAGAAAACCACCGATCTGCAGCGAGTCACTGACAAACTTTATCAGACAATGTTGTATCAAGTACACCTCACCATGAACGGGATTCGAACTCATAACGTTAGTGGTGATAGACACTGAAAGCACAGGTAGTTGTAAATCCAACTATCATACGATCACGACCACGATGGTCCCTGATGAGATGATGTTTTAATAGTACTACCCCACTGAAACAACAGTCTGTGAGTACACATACCAATCTATTCGGTCACATGTTCCCCGATTCGGAGGCAATTAATCTTTGTTCTTTATCCCTAATGATGCGTCCGTAGAGGAGATGCAGCAAATACTAATTTATAGTCTTTATTTTGACCAAAAAGGGTCCCGAACCCACCATCTTCCGCACTCGGGGCGAGCACGCTAAAAATTACACAACCGATTCGGCTTTATCTTGGGACACCAAGCATTAATTTTGTATATTGTATATGCTTGTCGTGTTGTTTGCAATGTCAACAATAATTTTAGCTAATTTACGGTTTTTATGACGTGGAAATGAAATTAGGGGGAGGGGGTCTCATGCAACAATTAAACCACTGTGGTAAGTTAATATATTACGACAATTCAACCAACTGGTTAAACACGCTAAGATTAGAAGAATGTTTCTTTTAATGGATTTAATTTTACCAAGGCTGCATTTCATTGGACAGGAGATGGTAACTCTTTTCAACTTTCAGTTTTGTTTTCCTACAGATTTGGATTAACGCTCTTTATATTCATTTTTGTACAATTGCAGTAATGTTTCTACTGTGATTGTTCTTTTTTCTGGAATTTCTTCTTAACTTGACACGCGGCGTTTTTTTCAATATTTTGTACCAGTAATATTTTGCACATAGAAGATGCAAACAGTGCATCTTTATACGTTTCCAATACTCTAATGAAGATCTGAATACTGTATATCGGTAATTTGTGTAGTTTTCCTTTGAAGTGTGTCGATTGATAAAGCTTATCTCAACGTACTGGTCGTGATATCAAAATTAATAGGTTAGTTCATATTAGGCATGCGTCAACTACCGTGCATGAATATACTTGTTTAAAAAAAAATCGGTTGCGTCATCAAAATCAATAATACGGGACAAGGTCAATGTCGTGGGCTCAAAACCAAAATGATAGAAAACCAAGACATAACTACTTTGTAAAGATTGAACATCCTTAGGCTTACATTGTATATACACTGCAATATCTAATGATGATTTGAAATTGAAATCTCAATCTAATTACCGAAAAGAGCTAAAATGTAATACAACATAGCACTGATCAGTAACAGGGAAGTTCCAAGACTCAACTAAAACTTCTGTATTCTGGATATGCAAATATATATACATTAATTAACTTTCTAAAATTAATATTATGGATGTTAATTGATTTGACCTACATTCAGAATATTTCAGTGAAACGTATTCGATACGGTTTTAGCACAAGTTTTTATGACAAAAATTACTTACCGGTATCATATTCGAACATTATAATTTCCAAAACACACTTAAATCCAAGAAAACCTTCATAATGTATAACACACGTCAAATAGTAAAAACACATCTTGCCGCCTCGTTAACTAGTTTTTGAATGAACCTCGCGCGCCAGAACCGAATCACATTTACAAAACTAGATCCATCCGCAAAAAAATAATCCAATCAAAATATCGTTTTAAAAAATTCATTTTATTATTTGTTTGAAAGTTAATTATAAATTACCGATAAACAGAATATTAGACATTTTGTTTTTGGGACTGACTATATCACGGGGTATATCAGGCTCGCCGTTCCGATGTTTTCATCTTATACAAACAATATTCTAAACGATTAATCGGTTTTCTGTTGAACATAGCTATAGCTATATGTGCATGACTAGACCAGACAATCGCGTGTACAAAATAGTTAGAAGCCTTATAGACGGGTGTGATTTATGTCTTCTTATTTTCTTTGTATATATCAATATTTTTGATTTTTTTCGTCATGTGGCATTTGTCTAAATGGAGTTCTGATTATCCGTATGGGTTATCAGTGCAATATGTACATTAACTGACTGGACATCCGGGTTAACGTGATAAATACATTACTTAACCAAACATCCATGATGTTTTACCAAATAGTGAGAGTTAGGTATACAGTCACGGGTCAAAAGTATTTCCACACTAAGATATTTCCCTATATATTTCATATAAAACCACTTATTTTGAAAGCATTCTGCTGAAGTCACTGATTAACTTAATCACATAACGTTGTATCTAGTACACCTCTCCATGAATGGGGTTTGAACTCGCAACGTTAATTTTAGCCGATTACCGCTTATGTCATCTTATCCATAATGTGGAAATACACGTCATCTTATCCATAATGTGGAAATACACATGATTACATTAGAATGCATATATGCATTCTAATGTAATCATTATATGCATTCTAATGTAATCATGTGTATTTCCACATTATGGATAAGATCACGTATATATGCATTCTAATGTAATCATTATATGCATTCTAATGTAATCATGTGTATTTCCACATTATGGATAATATGACGTAAGCGGTAATTGGCTAAATTTATCATGATATTTCAACCGTGGAATTGATACCGTGAAAATTACAGCATTGTCCAATCACAAACCAGGAATATTAAACAACTACATTAGAATAGTTTATATATTAAAGAACTAAATGTCCCTGAACAAAAACAAATATTCTGTGCATGTTTGAATCAGAGGCATTCATTGATTCAGTAACGGAATCGGCCGAGGTGAGCCGAATGTTCTTTTAGGATTATAACATTTCGATGATTAAGAGAATGCAAGTCCTTGTTCTCTGATAAAGAGTGTTTTTCTGAAAATACATCTTCAGTACTAGGTTTTTATTCATATATACCACCAAAATCTCTCCACACGACATTTTAACACTACAGCCGAAGGGTTATGGTGTTTAACACCACTTTCCACATTAAAGTTGAAACGAAATTGTACAGTTACATAAGAGATCTTCGACTAAACATGACGGAGCATTTAGGTTGAAATCACCTCACAAATACAAACACGTAAAATCCCGATATCATCCCGATCAAGGTGACATATGAAATTGTAATAAAAATAGCATCAAGTGTTCTTGAAACGTCTTTCCCGGAAAAATTGAAATTTTTCCTGCTTATACATGAACCATCTTTTACATAATTTGTTTTGCCGTTTCTATGGTAATATAACAGTAAGCGTTTCATGCAAGAACTGACGTCATTTAAATCTTGACGGTAGTAGTAATTTATGCTAATTATTACACATATGACGATTACGCCGCTTAGGATCATAATAAACACCATTAAGACTAGAAGGACACAGATCGGATTCGACGACACCGGAACAGAACTGGCAACTAGTGTTAAGAAAATGGCGTATGCAAGAAGTATCGTCATTCCGAACGACACCCTTTCTCCGGATTCTATCGGAAGTATGAACGCCATGGGGTTCATTAGGGTAAATAACATTGTAGGTAAGATCACTATTACAATGTTATATAATGGCCGACGCTTAATTGAAAGTTCAAGGACAAATGTCCGTGACATCTCTATTTCAAGAATATACTGTTTATACGAAATAAGTTCCCAATCGGAAGTTGGAATGAAATATGTCAACAGCGATTTGTCGGAAACCAGAGTGGTATTCACGTCCATTTTTGATACACCCCACATACCAAACAGAAATTCACACGTTTGGACATCAAACGGAAACTTTGAAATATCAGTTCGACATTTGGCTTTCATTACCCCTCCAGGATTCCAGTAAACAAATCCCGAACTTGTTGCATAAGCGTAAGAATCAGCATCGTGTCCAAGTGGTTCTAAATCGTCCGCACTATTCACCAGGTACACATATGGTAACCAAATATCGTCCGTCGTTATAATTACACGTGTGGTGTTTCCATATAAAGAAGGCTCCCATGTTAATCGTGGATCAATCCATTGCAATGATATCACCATGGTAACGGTTAGTATCTCCCTTTGTTCATCCAGAGTATAAATAGACATCAAATATGTCTGAAAATTCAGTTGTAACGGTTTCGATTGTTCAGAGATCGGAATAACTTGCTTTCGATAACCACTTGTAATATTTTCGTAAATATTCGTAAAGTCATAAACAGTTTGACTGTGAACCAAAATCGTAAAAGAAAGAAAACACAACAGAGATAAACAAACACGTACTAATATCATTTTCATAGCACTGTTTCTCAATATAATATAAGCGAAAGATAAGGAAAAACAAATCGTATCTCATTTTGCTATCCTTGTGTCATTGTCATGGTATTAAAATTTCTGACATTTTATTCTCTTCCGGTAGTTTCGCCCTTTGATCTTTCTAAAATCAAATGGACAAATTTACTAAATAATAAATATTTGAAATTATATATATCACAAATAGTCATTGTGATAATTTGTCATATTTTAATTGTTTTATTGCTTTCTAGTTATATATGATGGGTCCTAATTCTTCTCTCTAACATAGGATGATTAATAAATACATGTAGGTATATGTACAATTCAACGTGGAATAGGTGGCGATTTCATGTGTAATTGTCTCTAAGTATATTTTATATTGCACTACGGTTTGGATTTCTCTGCTATAAGATTGGGACCCTATAACTGGTTTTCACGCAGTAACAACTCCGCTTGTTTTTGTTGGGAGAATAAAACGAATATAATTTCCAGTTAAATATCATTTATTAAATGACGTAATACAAGTAAACTAACAAGTATAAAAACATTAGTAAAATAAGGGAGTGAAGTAAAAACCAAGTATCAAATAAAAGTACAAAGTTGCTCATTGACACTTCACTCCCTTGCAAAATGTATAATTCCCCAAAACAAAAAGGGGTGGCACTCAAAAAATGGCATAAACTATTCTAAATAGCAAATATTAACAACATAATAACAATGCCTCAAAATGAATGAGGTGGACTAGATGGGGAGGTGGTGGGAAAATAAACAAAAAGTTGTTGTAAATCAACAAGCATGACCTTCCCCTTCAAGAATCTTCCAACAGCGAACACGTGATCTGAATGGATTAATTTCATTGGTTTAATATAAAAAATATTTAAATCAATAATTTAAAATTTATTTGATAAAAGAATTGTTATTCAAATAAGAAAAGTTTTAGTCTGAAAACTACAAAGTCTAAATATAAATTATCTGTACTTCTTTGATTGAACCTAACAAAAGGT
The DNA here is from genome assembly GCA_963680875.1 of Bathymodiolus brooksi. Classification (NCBI taxonomy): domain Eukaryota; kingdom Metazoa; phylum Mollusca; class Bivalvia; order Mytilida; family Modiolidae; genus Bathymodiolus; species Bathymodiolus brooksi. Next base: position 31,935,731 of record OY804584.1, read on the forward strand.
AGATTGCGATGCAATCACAACTCTAAGTAGTTGTAACTAAAACTGAATGAGAACCTAGGCAACATAAAAGATTTTATTTAAAATAAAAGTGCATTTGTCGGTAGAATGAATTTGGTTTTAAAACGGTGTAGAAAATGATGACTCATTGACCATTTTCTTCTGTTTTTGTGTAAAGACCTTTGCTAATTTTTCCCAGTGTATTATCAGCCTTGGCGCGGGGTGGGGGTTGTAGACACAGACGGTGCAAAGTTTATTCCATTGGATGCTCTACTTTGTTCTTGTAGGGGATATTCACTCTTCTGAGTGCTTATTACATTGAATGATCTGTCTTTGATTTTGTGGGAAAGACTCGGTCTACAGAGAGATCTTTCCAATTAATTATTTGGCTTACTTTTGGAGGATCTAGTCTGTGGAGAACTTATTCTATTGTATGACCTGCCTTGGGGTGTTTTTGGAGGAGAGTTAGTCTGCCTTGTTTTTATGGGAAGTCTAGGGAGAGTTTATTTCATCGAATGACTTGTTTTGGGGGGAAAGACTAAGTCAGTAAAGAGTTTATTTCATTAAATAACCTGTCTTATTGTTGGGGAAAATCCCAGTCTGCGTAGAGTTTTTTTCCACTGAGTGATATGCTTTTTTTGTGGAAAGGAAGACATGATATCAACATAGAGCGACGAATACGTGGCAAAGAAATTAATAATAAAAACAACAAAAAATCAGACAAAAACAAACAATGATCAACGCGAACAAACACTGACAAATGAAGACGAACAACACGGATTCCGTAAAAATAACGAAGGTGGACACCGGCGTTCCGGAAGGGTAAGCAGCTCCTGCTCCCATGTAGCACCCATCGTGTTTTTGAAGGAAAATAGTCCTGTAGATGTCATGAATGAAATAAAAGGGACGGAAGAAAGATTTGAAGATAACAAATGGGTTAAGAATCGATAAATCGAAGAAAGTGCAATACAATTACCAAGCTAAAAAGGACAAACAATGATCTTCAAAACACTAAACGAACGATTGAGTAGCACGAACTGCATAAAGTAGGAGATGAACTTGGAGTTGCTCAAGAAAGGTAGGCAACTCCTGCTGCATTAGTGGCACCCGTCCTGTTACTTTTATTAACCACGTGATACGTCATGAATGAGCAAAGGAGAATGGGATTGTGACAACGACAAACAGAACATAACCATGGTGAACTGTGACACAAATATTCCGTACAGGTTAGCGAACTTTCGACGTGATGACTTCAATATCACCACTAAGATTTGATTTGATTTTATTTGTTGTGCTTAACGCCACTTTCAGCAATATTTCAGCTATATCATGGCGACCAGTTTTAGTGGAGGAAGAAGCCTGAGAGGACCACCGACCATGGGCCAACAACTGGTAAACGTTATCACTTGCCGCTGCGAGTCGAGTGCATTTTTTGTGTAATTTACAAAGGCGGGCGCGAACCCACACCGTATTGGTGATAGGTGTTAGGTATTCCAACTCATTGAGCCACCCGGGCCCTCACCACTAAGAGCCTTTGGTTCTAGTTAGCAGCAACCAACGATCGAGAAACTTACAGAATGACTCACAGATTCTTGAATACGTGTCAACTGAGAGATGTATACTCCATATGCAGGTGTTGTCCGAATTTGGATTACCTCAGTGACAACCAATACCAAAGAGGTAATCAGAAGCCTTAATTGAAGGACAGATAATAATTATAATTGACAAAACTAGCAAGACAAGAGGACGCACAATGGTCTGCAATACATTGTACAGAAAATTAAAGATTGAAGTCTTTCATCTGTAAGACAAACACTGTGTAGCGGTTAACTAATTCATGATTGTAATAGTAAAACTGTCAAAGTGACGATCTCAATCTTACTGTAGGGAGGCTATGTGTTGCTTGTCAGTAAGAAATCTATATTTAAATACAGCAAGGATACACATACGCTGGAATATCTATAAAGTTCATCCCTCAGTGGTCTTGACTATTATCTTTCAACTCACCATTTCTTTAGAAATGGCTGTACCAAGTCATTACGGTTTTCACAGTTTTCCGGTTGTTGACTGATTTTGTCTGTTTATATACTTATGAGTTTTGACTTTCCCTTTGTAAGATTGTTCGGAGTTCGGTAATGTTGTTATTACCCTTATTATCGAACTTATAATCGTATGGATTGATATTCCCGGTAAACGCTTTAATGTTTTTATTTGTGTATTAAATATTTGATAGTTAAAATCATTAATAATTATTAACTGTTATATACATGTATCCTCCTCTGACAATAAGTCGGTCAGTCATTGGATAATGTTTGATTATTTTTTTCATGTTTGAAAAGTAAACATTTTTTTCTTTTTAATTATGTTCCTCATCTATTCTTGCTCACATGTGTAAAGTACCATGGAAAAAATATCGATAATAATTACATACTGACACATATTTGTTTACCCTCCATTTTCCAAATGGCGTCGTATGATGTCACATAAAGTCGGTCAAAGTTCAATAAAGCACATGATTTTGTCATAGGCCAACCAAGCTTAAAAAGTAAACCAGATTAAGAAAGTACAGTATTTTAGCTTTTTCAGTGTAATTGATTTGTCTGAAAAATTTCAAAAGATGTTTTTTTTAAATAGTTTGAAATTGAAGTATTAAAAATTAATTATTTGATGCAAATATTAAACTTGCTTACCCACATAAAAAGTATTTAATCCAGTGAATTTGGTGTTTTGCTTTTGTCAATACAATCTATTAGACCGACATATTTTGGTAAAACAATTAATGACTGATTTCAATTTATTTTAATCACATTTATTATCACAGAGTGGTAACAATACAGTTTTGTTGATGCAATTTGTAATAATGACAGGTTTTTTTTACCAGACTATCTCATTTTTCTGTCTGGTTTAATTTAATTCTCTGTTCAATTTATGCTATACATTTTGATTATTGCTGTTAAATTAATTCTTTTTCTATCTTCTCTGTGAATTTCATTTCATTACCCCAAGAAATAAGGGGTATATTTGTTATTAAAGCAGCAGTGGAAATGCAAAATAATCTACCATTTTGTGACTAATGGAGAGCACTTGCATGTATTTTCCCGGTAAAATCGGCCATTTTCTAGAAAATGGTGGAATCGGAATGATCAATCATCATATTTTCAAAGTATTTTAAAATAGAATTTGCTTGGCCTACATTCCAGAAACGGTCATAAATTGTGATGTCGATTATGTCAACAAACCGGAAAAATACAAATGCTTGGGGAATACCATCGATGGAAACATATTTAACAAGCATAATGATCAGGAAAAAAAGACATTAGTAAAAAGGATCTTTTTTACTTGCATGGAATTTATTCAATTCAAACTTCTCTGTTTTAATCTCTTCTTGTAATTTTGACGTTGAAAAGTATTCCCTCTGTGTTTATGTACGCTATGAATATACAGAATGACGTCATTGGTCTCGTGCTGTGCGAGAATTGTAAATCAAAACAAATGACCGACATTATTGCATGACCGAGCAGATGTCACGGTAGGATACATGAATTCATCTCAGCAGATCAATACATTTATTACAGGTCATTTCACATCAGGTTGTAATTATATTTCCTATTGTTGTCAAATCCCCTGAGGCAGTATTCTACTGATACTCCAAAAGGTAATCAATTAAAAAGAACATGATTTATTATATTATTTACAATTACATAAGACAAATCCTATAATTTCGTTGGTCGATACCACTATATTATGTTATAAGAACATTGAGAAATAAAATGATCAATAAAAATAAGATGACCGTAACTGATTATAATTTTTTTTGAAAGATGACCGAAACTTAAGGTCATCTCAGTTTTCAGTTACGGTCATCTTAGCGATTTTTTTAAATCGGATTTTCTCTTTCATATACATATTTCAGTCGTAATTTGTGATTTCCTTGTGATAAGTTCATAGATTACTATCGTACCAATGCATGTGCCATTTAAAATACATTATAGAAACAATTTATTCGACAAAAAAATTCTTGCCTGATTCCACGTCCGCCATCTTGGGATGATCGTAATTACAGTTACGGTCATCAGCTTTACCCCAGTGACAAAATAGCGATAAAATAATTAAAGATGCTTTTTAAAACTCGAGGACTTTTCTCAGTCATCTCTCATCTCAGGGCTTCGCCCTTCGACATTCGATGAGAGATGACTGAGAAAAGTCCTCTCGTTTTAAGAAAACATCGTTAATCACTTACTATTTCCATTCACACAAAGACTACATATAACACATGAGAAATAGCTGTATGTGTAGCTTGTACTTATGAGAGTACTTATTGTTGAAGTCTTTTGTCAGTTCAGCTGACATTGAACGCGTAATTAACAAAAAAGAAAAAAAAAGATAAGTAGAGATACTTGGAACTCACCTAGGTTAGTCCAGGACACATCGCATGTGTTTGAAACTCGTCATATTTTACAGAAAAAACCCCAAAAGAATGCACTAGTGGGACTCGTGACTTTGGTTTGGACTCGTCAACATATTTCTATCCTACAAAGATCTCTGTTCTGATATGGAAAAGTTACATGAGAGTACAAACAGTGCACTTACAGCCATGCTGCGAAATTACACGAAACGGATTGTATTTTTATTAAAATTGGAAAACAATTTTCAATTGTATTCTAAACCTTTTTACTTCTCCAGATATTAATTGTTTGATTTCAATTAATTTAATATTTTTGTTTGTGCTTTCTTTATCTTGCAATAAAATGAAGAACAAGAATTACCACGCTGTTCCAAAATCTAATAGAAAGATCCTAAAAAGAAGCCAAATCGATACCATAGCGTACATATTCCTGACCGTTCACTGTCCTGTCTTCGTACATACTCTTCAATAAAAAGTGGCAGGGTTGATCCCAAATCTGCCCCTAATTAATAAAATCTATGGTTCAGCTATATATATCCTGTCGTTTTGGACAAGCATATATCCGTGGGTACAGTGGAACGTGATTATTTTATCCCATCCCTTCTTAATAGCATGGATTCTTACGTTCTTCACAATTAAGAACAACAGAATCAGGCTACCCGTGTGGACATAGCATATCGTAACATAATAGGGTAGAAAGAACAAACATTTACAAAAAAAATAATTTCAGTTTAAATCCCAAATACTCAAATACATTGTAAAAATATTTATCTTTTTAACAAATATATACACCGAGTGCACACATTAATATGAATATCTAACCTTAAGTTCAAATAAATAGAGATATTCTTGTTCGTATTCATCCAAAAGTACAAAAGGTGTTCATTGTAAGTTGGTGTATTAAATACCTCCCTTTTAATAAGTTTTCAACAATTTATGTACCAGATATTCATGTTAAATAGGATTTGACATTCGACTATTGTCTTTTCCAGTGTGACATCACATTATTCAAGAAGAGTTTGAAGATGCCAAAGATATAATCAGAATTCGTAAATCGAATTAGGACAGACAACACAATGGCCAAAAGAAAAAGTACAAAAGGACAAATAATGATCTACAAAGCATGCACACAAACTAAAGATCGAGTAACACGAACCCCACTAAAACCGGGGGTGAACTCAGGTGTTCCAGAAGGGTAAGCAGTTCCTGCTCCACTAGTGGCACTCGTCGTGTTACTCCAGTTACAAACCATGTGATAAGTCACGAATCAATTATTTGTATATGTGATATAAAGAAAATCTAAGCAATATCCTAGGGATTCTACATATACTGAAATGTTAATCAATTATTTCATATCTATCAACTGAAGTTAAACATAGCAATTAAATTCGGGCTCTGGTCCTTGTTGACATTAAATCAGATCTCTAGTTTGATTTACGTAAGATTGTATATGACAGCTATATCTTAAATTATGAAAATATAGTGCAAATTGTCCATTGATATAGAGGTAAATTCCCGAGGATACTTACTGGCTTCACCTTCTTGGATCATAAAATGCCGATAGGACAAGAGTAGTCATGGGTCCATGAGTTGATATTCAGTTGACATATCTAATAATATAAACGTTAGAGAATACCGAAGGGGCAATCAAAAAAGGACAATCTAGAGAAACTGGCAACATCATGTAATGTATGACTTTATTTAATAGTTATCTAGAAAAATGGGATTCTTGCTTTGATAGCTAAAATAATTGCATTTTAAAATTTTATACTAGTATATTAAAACGATTTTTGAAGAAGCATTAAGGGGCCCAGGTGGCTCAATGAGTTAGGTAGTTGGATTACCTAACAACTCATGCAAGTATATCACCAATACGGCGTGGGTTCGAGCCCGGCTTTGTAAATTACAAAAAAGGGTGCACTCAACTCGCAGCCGCAAGTGATAAGCTTACCAGTTGTTTGCCCATGGTCGGTGGTTCTCTCCGGGTACTCCGGCTTCTTCCACCACTAAAACTGGTTGCCATGATATAGCTGAAATATTGCTGAAAGTGGCGTTAAGCACCAAAATTCAATCAACCAATCAAAATTGCATACTAATATATTAAAACGATTTTTGAAGAAGACTAAAGAAATAAAAATAAACGCACTTTCTGACAAATAAAAAAAAAGAAAAAAACTTTCATATGCAGGAAATAAAAAAGTACATATTACGAACTTAATTTATTATTTCCAGCAATAAAAATGAAAAACCAAAGACTTTGGGTTGACCCACCTGGAGCGCGAGCACACGATCTACTCCACTCGAGGTGAGCACGCTAACCATTACACTACCGATGCGGTTTCCCGAGGCATGACCGTGATCCATTACAAACATGGTGATACAGAGTAGAGATTAAGTCCTAAGTTAGGGTAAATTTGAGATCTACGTTTATAGTACAATCACTGGGTCGATATCTCTGATGGTGGACTATTATTCGTACAATCACTGGGTCGATATATCTGATGATGGACTATTAGTCGTACTATCACTGGGTCGATATCTCTGATGGTGGACTATTATTCGTACAATCACTGGGTCGATATCTCTGATGATGGACTATTAGTCGTACTATCACTGGGTCGATATCTCTGATGATGGACTATTAGTCGTACTATCACTGGGTCGATATCTCTGATGATGGACTATTATTCGTACTATCACTGGGTCGATATCTCTGATGATGGACTATTAGTCGTACTATCACTGGGTCGATATCTCTGATGATGGATTATTAGTCGTACTATCACTGGGTCGATATCTCTGAAGATGGACTATTAGTCTTACTATCACTGGGTCGATATCTCTGATGATGGACTATTAGTCGTACTATCACTGGGTCGATATCTCTGATGATGGACTATTAGTCGTACTATCACTGGGTCGATATCTCTGATGATGGACTATTAGTCGTACTATCACTGGGTCGATATCTCTGATGATGGACTATTAGTCGTACTATCACTGGGTCGATATCTCTGATGATGGACTATTAGTCGTACTATCACTGGGTCGATATCTCTGATGATGGACTATTAGTCGTACTATCACTGGGTCGATATCTCTGATGATGGATTATTAGTCATACTATCACTGGGTCGATATCTCTGAAGATGGACTATTAGTCGTACTATCACTGGGTCGATATCTCTGATGATGGACTATTAGTCGTACTATCAGTGGGTCGATATCTCTGATGATGGACTATTAGTCGTACTATCAGTGGGTCGATATCTCTGATGATGGACTATTAGTCGTACTATCACTGGGTCGATATCTCTGATGATGGACTATTAGTCGTACTATCACTGGGTCGATATCTCTGATGATGGACTATTAGTCGTACTATCACTGGGTCGATATCTCTGATGATGGACTATTAGTCTTACTATCACTGGGTCGATATCTCTGATGATGGACTATTAGTCGTACTATCACTGGGTCGATATCTCTGATGATGGACTATTGGTCGTACTATCACTGGGTCGATATCTCTGATGATGGATTATTAGTCGTACTATCACTGGGTCGATATCTCTGATGATGGACTATTAGTCGTACTATCACTGGGTCGATATCTCTGATGATGGACTATTAGTCGTACAATCACTGGGTCGATATCGCAGATGATGGACTATTAGTCTTACTATCACTGGGTCGATATCTCTGATGATGGACTATTAGTCGTAATATCAGTGGGTCGATATCTCTGATGATGGACTATTAGTCGTACTATCACTAGGTCGATATCTCTGATGATGGACTATTAGTCGTACTATCACTGGGTTGATATCTCTGATGATGGACTAATAGTCGTAATATAACTGGGTCGATATCTCTGATGATGGACTATTAATCGTACTATCACTGGGTCGATATCTCTGATGATGGACTATTAGTCGTACTATCACTGGGTCGATATCTCTGATGATGGACTATTAGTCGTACTATCACTGGGTTGATATCTCTGATGATGGACTATTAGTCGTACTATCACTGGGTCGATATCTCTGATGATGGACTATTAATCGGCTTCGGTACTCGCATGGTTTATTAGTTATACTTTTTTATCGAAATTTACAGTTCGTAAATCATGTAATTATTAAAACTAAGGTTCTTCTCCCTCAGGTATAGGTGACTTTGAAATGTTAAATCGTTGAACGTACCTGATGAAGGTTATTCCAGAAACTCACTAAATTTGACGTCTGCGTTTTTGTTAGTGTAATTACAGTTGTTATCGTGTAGTCTGACATTTCTCGCGTTATCAGTTGTCAAACCAAGAATATCAAACTAACTTTTATAAAAACAAATTGATTTTATCTTATTTCATTTAATATATAAATTCTTGGGTTAACTAGTTACCCAAATACCGTATCAGAAAATGTTGCATAAGGCTTAAATGTCCAGTTGCATGCTATATACACTTTTCATAATAGTTGATAATTTGAATACTACTTGAAAGCCTTTTGTGTTCTAGTCATACAGAAATAGACAATTTGGACATTCATCGGGCAAAATGGTTCCTTTTCGTAAGGGAATAACTCATATTATTAAACCTCTCTATATATATGTATCTTGGATTGGTCCGACCAGCGGTGACATGACTTTGACAATTGCGACGTTTCCTTCGACATCCCCAAAAATTCACCGTGCGAGGTAAATAATAGTATTGTCACCCTCGACAACCCCAAATTGTTTCCGCTATGTGGCGATAACCGGAAATCGTCTGTTTGTGTAGAAAATATGGCAAGTGCAGATCGGTTTGTCGCTAGCTCAGAGGAAGAAATAGCAAAAATCCTCTGTGAAAAGGATGCGAGAACACAAGACGTTCTACGAAATCCGCAGTCAAATGTTTGCAGCAGTATTTACTGGAAACAAATGCCGATAGCCTCAACTTTGATGACTATTCCCCTGATGAGCTTGCCGTGTTGTTGACACAATTTTACGCAGATGTCAGAAAACAAAACGGAGAGAAATACAAATTATCCGCATTAAAAAGTTGAGGTTTGGACTTGCAAGGTACTTTAGCAGTGAACATGAACCTGACATTATAAAAGACACACGTTTTAAAAGAGCCAATGATATATTTTTAAAGGTATCACTTTTTGTCCATTGTTCGGTTAATAAAACGATTATGGCCATCTTAGTCGGTGGACATCCAGAATTATCAACTTGTAAGGGTTGTCTTCCCTAGGGCTTAATACTGGTAAATTGTGTAACGAACTGTTCACCAATGAATAGTACAAAAGACTATTCACCTCTCATGTGCTATTCACCGGAGACACGATATATTTTCTTGGCATTCTTAATCATCTTGATTCATAAGAGGAAACACGGTAATGGAATTTCAAAATGTTCCTATGCTAACCTAAAATCCCGAAACTCGGGAGATGACAACAACAAATATGGCGTATCGGTATAATAAAACCCTTATTGACTGGATATTCGAAGTTATGGGCAATAGTGGATGTCTCGGGGAACATTAAATTGCAATTACCCTCATACCAGAAAATAATTATATATAATTAATATATGAAAATATATAATTTTAGATTCAAATTTGCAATGTATAAAAAAGTATATTTTGTAATAATACTGCTATTTTATTTTTCTTTATAGATATCAATTACTTATTTATTTATTGGTTGCTATAAACGTTGGAGAAAACCGAAGGGGCAAACAAGAATGGATAATCCACAGATACAGGAAATATTGGACATAATACAGAAAGCCTACAACAACACCAACAATGCGGAAAACTAAAAAAAAGATGAACAACACGGACATCAAAGGCACGTGCTTACGAACATGTTACTACATTTCTTCATTTTGTTTTTGAATTTTCGAACAAAGTATGGTATTTTTTATTTTCCATTTCATTATAATGAACTATTTAATATCATAAACTGAAGTAATTTTAAAACATTAATTTTACTATGATAACAAAGCATTAAAGCATAGACAATATTTTAGTTTCTGTGTCACTAGTGGCACCTGCACTACTCTTATTACACATCTGGCGACACAAAAAAGGTAGGTCACATTATATACAGATATACAAACGTGTGTAATGAATAATGGGTGGGTTTCAGAAATGTTTAAGAATACAAGAGGAATTCGTCAAGTATTTCCTTTATCAGCTTTGTTGTTTGTCTTGTCAGTGGAAATCATGGCCTCAAGACTTAGAAACAATAAAGATATTAAGGAATTTCAAATAAAAATAGACGAAAAAACTCATAGCATTAAGATATCGCAACTCGCTGATGACACAACTTTATTTTGTACGTCTAAAGAAGAAATTTATTTAGCATTTAATGACATAGAAACTTTCGGGTCTTTTTCTGGATTATTAATGAATAAAAATAAAACTGGGGGAATTTGGGTAGGAAAACTTAAGCACAGTAAAGATAAAGTAGAGGGCATTAAATGGTCAGAAATACCTATTAAAGCAATGGGTGTATATTTTGGTAACAATAAAGAAGAGTGTGAAAAATTAAACTGGGAAAATAAAATAGATAAAATGAATACTTTATTCTTCTCTTGGGGAAAACGAAATTTAACTATTCTTCGGGGAAATTATGATGATTAAAGCGTTAGTCATACCTATATTTACTTTTGTTGCTAGTGCATGTGTCGTGCCAGACAAATATAGAAAAGAAATTGAAAGTAAATGTTTCAAATTCATATGGGATGGTAAACCAAACAAAGTTAAAAGACACCACCAAATATTTATATTTGAAATTCATATTAAAGGGGAAAAAAGAAGCTAAATGAATATTAATATGTTGCTTTATTGTGGAACCCAGTAACTGACACGATAAATTTAATATCGTTTATGCAAAATAGTTTACGGAGCCCGTTTTCTGACATGAGAATTTTTTTTTATTTCGTTTATATATTTTTTTTAAAATAGTTTATGCGAAATACTATTTCGTATAGCGTCATAAAAATATTTATCATGTCAGTTAACGGGCTCCGGACTTTATTGTTACTCATCAAAAAAGAATAAATTCTAATTAAGAAAGAAGCGTCTTTTAATTTCATAATATTAATGTTTTAAAAGATTCAGATTCAATATTTTATTAAATTCCCACCACTTGTAATACATATAATACACAATCATCACAATATATACATTAAAACAGAAGTTTTATAGATACAATACAAATTCCATTCTATAAAGAATTATGAGAGACTATATAGATTTCAATAAATTAAAACTTTAAATCATGTCTATAAAAAATTTCAGTTCTGTAAAAACATAACTATCAATCAAGAATATAAAAAACTATTTCTTCTACCTTAAATATTAAAAAGAAACCATCATAAAGAAAGAAAATTTGGTCTTAATTTATGGTTGCAAAGTTTTGACCTTTTTATCTAAGACAACAGCATATCTGGCATGCATTCGGGAAATGTACAATGAAAGAAGAACACAGGATTTACACAGGCGTCATGTTCTTTGTATTTGATCTCGATCTATTTTATTAGGTTTAAATAAAAAACCTTGTATTTTGTATGAACAATTATTTATATACATGACTATATGGTTTAAAAGGAATATATTACTTGGTTCTATTTTAAGCTTGTCTTATTATTTGCTATGTTAATTTGTATTGATTGATAAATTAGTGCAAATTGTAATATTATACCACTGGTTTTTTCCCCCAATTGAATTCAAAGCTATTGTCAATTAAATTACGGGATAGATATTCGTGAGTCCGATCTCTTGTCGGATCACAGCAAAAATAATACGATTTGTATTTATATTTCTCGGCTAAGCATATGGTACGTAGGAGTGATCGTATGGTAGTTGGTTTTACAGGCTATTGGCATTTGCTCGCTTCATTTGATTAATGTTTGCATTAAAAAAAATGCAGATAGTAATTCTTCTCTTCAACAACAACAACAACAACAAATACTTTATTTACTCAGACACAATAGTGTACAAGAGTTCATAGCATGATATTATACAATTACATGGGCGGAAGGAGGAAATAACAGAGTACATGTATATTCAATCACATTTTACACTTCACTAAACAATTGATTTCTATAAACAAACAATGGATTTCACCACGTGGTTTGTATTTCTTATTGGACACGTGGTTTGTTTTTTGAGAAAAATGCTGATAAAATAGGATTATAGATTCAAAAAAGTTACTAAGTTTTATACCATAAACTGACACCAATTTACATTACATTTAAAACTCTCATAATATTTTTGATGAGATAGCACAAATTACGATACAACATAACATTGCAGTATGATAACATGCCTATCATTTTATTTTCGAACGGGTTTACTGTATAATATCTTATCTTGGAACATATTTATGTCTCAATGCGGTGATTTGAGGATGTTTGCACACAAAAAGAAAATGAAATTCATTTCCAATATGAACCTAACAAAAACGACATATTCTTTCATGCTGAGGTATATTTGCCCATCTTCCAGTTTCAATGGGGAATTTAACATTTAAGCACCTGAATTTGCTCATATATATTCTCTGATTTATTTAGTCTCAAAAGATATGGTTCGAGCTTGAATTCATTTTTAAATGAACCATATAATTCAGCTCTTGTAGAATTATTCATTTGAGAGAACCATGTGTGTATAAATTGATCAAATAATTTTTGCTTTACAATAGACTTTAATAAATCTTTTTTAATTTGTATTTGATCATTCCAAATAAAGCTCAATCCAAGTTCATCAAAAATTGACTTTATATACTTGATCCACTTAAAATCTGCTTGACTACTCTCGTGTATTTTCAGCATAAGTTTGTACAATATGCTCGACAGTTTTCCACTATTGTCTATAAGACTATTCCAAAACATTACCATTCTTAATTTTATCACAATATCCATAGGAAATCGACCCATTTCTCCATAAACCATATAGTTCGGTGTGTTATTTCTCAGATTTTTCAAAAATTGAAGATGTAATTTTTTTCTATTCCCTGTTTATTTTCAAACCCCCATATTTCACAAGAGTAGACACGAATTGGAGCAATAAGAGAATCAAATAACTTTAACTGCAAATCAATTGGAATTGTTAAATTACGCAACTTGTAATACAATGCATAAAGAGCTTTATTTGCTTGATCTATTAGTTTTTTTTTTCGCAGTACAATAATTACCGTTATCATTGAACACTAACCCTAGATATGTATATAAATCAACAATGTCTATATTCTCGTCGTATAATTTATGCGATATTTGTGCTTAAATTTAAGCGATCTTTGTGCTTAGTATTTTCGTTTACTGAAAATAACAATTTTTGTTTTTTGTGTATTAACCTTAAGTTTCCATAGATCACAATATTGTTCAAAATTCAGTTAGGCTTGTTGAAGACCTTCTTCAGTTTCAGATATAATCACTGTATCATCTGCATACAATATAATGAAAATCTTGATATAAAAACCTAGTTGTTCTAGACATTTCGCAGATATAGATTCTAAACCATTCACGTTATTTTCGCCAAAACAAAATTCCAAATCATTTAGATACTACGAGAACAAAAAAGAAGACAGATTCTCTCCCTGTTTTACCCCAATTTCACAATTAAAGAATTCTGAATATTCATTTCCTTTTCGAATACAAGTCTTTATATTCTGGTACATAAGTTTATGACTTTACAAATTTGTCCTTGTACATTGGATTTTTGCATCTTTTGCCATAATCCTATCCTCCACACTTATTACAAGAATGGAGTGCCCTAACCATCTTGGAAAACAATCTTTGCTTTAAGACAATTATCGTCAGCTTTTCTTTTTAATATCAGTTTGTCGATATCATCAAAATTATATTCATTTCACTCAAAAAAGTTACCTCTATTTTTTGTATAATTATCAATAATAATAGTTTGACAGTTTGATATGACATCGACAATTAAAAAAAGCCAAAATACTTTTACACTAGCAATAACCATATGGTTTCACCATCCCGTTGTCATATAATATACACAAAGGAAAAAGTTAAGCACCCCCATGTTTTTTTGAAATGACAAATGATATACAAGTATCACGAGATTACTGACCAGATAATCTCAAGAACGCAATGGTGACCTGTTAGGACATTACATTGGCTGTAAGAAACCACAAAAAAAAAATCAAGAAAAATGTTAATTTAATGAATATATAATCACAATATCACAAGGCCATTTTTTGCAGTAAAACATGTTCATTTTAAGTATTGACCTTCACAGTTCAAAAAGCACGATAAGATTGTCATGTCACTTTCAAAATGTCACTTATGAATCACTTGACGACATCTATTGTTCAAAGTTCAGTACCGGGTGTAACCCCCACGTGCTTGGATGACGGCCTCAACCCTGCGTCTCATCCCTCCAGTTAGACATCGGATGTCCTGTTGTGATAGCTACTGCCATTCCCGATGCAATGCTGCTTCCAACTGACGAATGTTTTGAATAGGAGGTTCCCGAGCATGTATGCGACGGCCTAACATGTCCCAAATATGCTCTATGGGATTCAAATCCGGGCTCATGGCTGGCCAAGGAACAGAAGTCACGGCTTCGCTTTGGAGGTAGGCGGTTACTACTCTTGAACGATGAGGATTGGCGTTGTCATCCATATACACAGGCCTTGTAGCTAGTGGGTGGTTGTCGAAATGGGGGACAACAACTGATTGCAAGACGTCTCTGATGTACTGATCACCAGATAGGTTGCCTTGTATGGTGACTAATTCCAGCTTGCAGTCATGAGAGATACACCCCTAACCATTACTGAGCCTCCACCGTAAGGGACAGTTGGCTGGATGTTCCTTGGTGCATAGGCTGTATTTGTGTGTCTCCAAAACCTCATCCGGCCGTCGGTTACATGAAGCAGAAACCGGCTCTCGACTGACCAATGGATCTTGCGCCATGTCCTTAAATTCCAACCACGTCGTGCTAAGCACCATTATATAGCGTGTTCCGCGACGGAAAACACGCTATACCACGCTGGGGATTGAAAATACACGCACACGATTTGTAGTGGAAAATCGTGGGAAATGTAAAAAAAACACGCTGTTTCCTCTGTAACTTGTACAATAATGTTATAATTTATAAAATAAAAAAAAGTCGTGAGAACAGTTTTGTTTGTGAACGAGTTTACAGAATTTTCCTATTCATATTATAAGGGCATTAGATATTGACGTGTCCTTGTACCCAACGTTAACAATTCAAGCGTCATCGAGATTAAAGCGTTCCGCTAACCACTTATGGAACAATTTGATGAATGATCCCCATTAGAGATGAAAAAAATTGTATTAATTATACAGCAAAAGAGAAAAAATATATTAAAAAAAAAATTTGTAATATGTTTTTAAATGCAAAAAACAAATGATCCCTGATTGACATGTTGTTTTACAATATTCTAATATCAGGTTCCAATGTCAACAAGCTCAAGTAATCATCATGACAGAAAGATAAAGATTAATGATATTTTCATAAAGAACTAAATTACAGGTCAAATGCAGTTAATGCAGCCCACATATATGTACAGCCAATTAATATAAACACAGTGATCAATTATATATTTTAGACAAACTGCCTATCTCTGATATGCTCAACATTTCGTAGCAAACCAGGTAACATCAAGGAACGTTGCGAAATTAGCAATATTTCATGAAATACTAAATTTGGACTGTCAAGCTACCGAAAGACACATAATAATGTGAATAAAATAGATATAGTTTTGTAACAATCAGATGTATTACAAACTATCCAAGTACCGTAGCATATCTGTTATAATGTTTTCCATTTGGTTTGACAATTTCTGAGAATAAGTAAAACAAATATGGATAACAGATGACAGACACAGTCATGATAATATATCATTTAGTCTTTTTGGGCCAGTTGAACTAAAAATCAGTAAACTTTCTTAATTTCAATTTTTCAAACATCATAAAAATATTCAAATACATTGTATTTCAAGCACATTTTTTTTTACATTATAATAAGAAGAAGATGGGTCATGAAGATCAATCTATTTCATCAATAGATCAATATTAATAGGTTATTATACACGCAGGCGTCTCGTTCAATATGGGTTTTCAATACAATACGGACGAGTACAATATATTTCCATATTGTACATAACACTGTATAATGACCTATTTATTATACAGCTGAAATGATCAATACTATAACAATTTATGTTTAACTTTTAAAAACAGTCTAAATAGAACAACTGCACAACAGTATTCTTCAGAAGCTTAAATGTTTATGAAACTGAAGTCATTTTTTTTGCCTTTCCAAGCCAAGGTGTTATGGAGATTGTATGTTACTTGTAAAGAAAACAAATGTAAATTCTAAAAATAAACAGGACCCCAACCCATCAAGATATTTTTTGTATAAAGATTCAAACGCTTTTTTAATGGTTTTCATCATTATAGTCATTATATTGATTATTTCTCTATAAATTGTGTTCCACAACTTGCTAAAAGGGGTGGTGGTGGTTTCTGATTCGCCTGTGCCTGTGTCAAAAATAGATACTGCATGCAAATCAAACATCTCGATCTTAAACAAAAAATCACGAAAATGTTGGTATTAACATGATAGAGTTCTAGGCTTATGTATCTTATTTTGATTCTCCGTGTGCTTTCTTCAAGTTCGGTAGGTACGACCACCTTTTTTCAGTATCAGCTGTTTGCTGTACATGTGCTTCAGGAGATTGTCATTATTAATTTAAACTAAGGTTTACCTCTCAGCATCATTTGTCTGCAACTGACGATGTGTACATTTTCCTTTTTTTGTGAAATTCTGCTACATAAGTATCATATTGATGGTAAACATGTGCGTGTGTATCATTCTCGTATTTGTCAACAAACAAGCTTTTTGGCGATGGCGATTTCCAAATATGGGCATTGAAGGGGTGGAGCTTAGCAAGACTGACAAGCGCCACAAATCATATATTACAATCGACGTATTCAACATAATGATATATTCACAATCTGGATAGTCAATAAATATATATGTTAATCTTACTGTCACAAAAAGAACAAGGAATAAGTGCATTAGATCTGCAGAAACACATTTTTCCTTCGGGCAGTTCACCCATGAAGAGTACGTTTCCATGGATGCAACGTCATTACGTAAACTATTACAAAGGGGAGCAACTCGTATGAAACAAACCGACGTGAAACAGCCTTAACACACTCGCGTGCTATCTGACGGAGATCCTCGGAATTCAGGTGTCGTCCATATTGACACTCCGTGGTGGGAAGGAAGGGATGATGGGTCATTCTGCATGGCACCTTCAATTCCTAAGGATCTTGCAGAGACAGCAGGACAAAATAGAACAATTATAACGTTTTTGCCCCAAATAATCAATAGAATGGATCGTTAAAGAAGGCGGTGGCTAATGGGTCAATCGAGTAGTTGATATTTCGAACGTTTGCTTCATTGGGGAACCAGCCCAGGATACGAAGCTTGCGTTCATAATAGAAATTCTACTGTTCGAGTATACCATCCTTGGAATTCCTGATACTTCCCGACGGAAATCCTCGGAATTCAAGTATCGCCCGTGTTGGCACTCCGTGGTGGGTGGGGACAAAGATGGTGAACTATTATACATGGCAACATGGCTGCTCCGGACCCTTTGTGTTTAAATCAACAGATTCCAAATAATCATAAGAAAAGAAAAAATGACAGTAGATAGGAAGAAGAAATTGAAGTTTCTAACAATTGGTCACGTTTTATCGTTTTAAAAAGTAGTGAAGGTTGTATACCACTGACCAAATTATCACCTTTAGTTGTAGAAAAATCTATCAAGAGCTGTGCAGGAGATGTGAAAAATGTCACCAAATTGAAATCTGGCGGTTTAATGATGGAGTGCCAACGAAGACAACAATCGTTAAACCTGCTTTCACTAAAACAAATTCCACTCCTCATAGAACTCTTAACAGCAGTCGAGGAATAATTCGCTACAGAGACGTAGATTTAGACGATCGTTCTGATGAAGAAATCTGCGAGGAATTAGCCCCTCAGGGTGTTATTCATGTCAAACGATTTATATCGAAACGAAATCGGCAGGCAGGTAAGCTTAACACTTTTCTTATCACATTTAATTTTCCCACGATTTTATCATCAATCCGCATGGGTCTTTACAATGTGAAAGTCAGTCCATATGTCCCGATTCCAATACGATGCTTTAAGTGTCAGAAATTCGGACATGGTAAAGGCCAATGCAAAGGGAAACTTAAATGTTTTAAGTGTTCAGAGGAAGACCACGAGGGCTTCGATTGTAATAACAATCCAAAGTGCTCCAATTGTGGTCAACCTCACATGGCTTCATCGAAAGATTGTTAATATTTCCTGAAAAAAAAGAGATCCAAAAAGTTAAATCAGAAAAAAATATATCATACCCCGAGGCGCGCAGATTCGTCTCTGCCGCGAATGATCCACCTGTGCAAAAATCATATGCCAGTGTCGCTAAGCATGTTTTCAATTCAATTGAAACTCAAACAATGTTTACCTGGATTGAAAACACCGAAAAACCAACTCGACTGACTTGAACCAAAAGAAAAAATTGTAACACCATCACACAAAACATCAAGTTCTTCACAGACAGCCTCTACTTCATTTAAAACTTCAATTTCTTCAACTAAGCCAAAAAATGTTAACAACAAAACTTCAAAAAGTCATCTCTCCAAAGGTCCCCCACAGGGACATGGCAAACTGATTAAGGACCCTATCCAGGTCAATAGATATGGACATCTTGATGATTCGGAGGAGGAATCTGTATGGAATTAGGTCTGTAACATCTCAATACTTTACAATATATACTGATGGTTCAAAAGATGGTGATAGAGTAGCATCGGCAGCTGTTTTCGGAGAGCAGGTTTACTCTGCTCGATAACCATTTGCCAGTTCGATCTTCAGTGCAGAAGCTAATGCAATACTTCTTTCTTTGAAGACCGTTGCCTCTTTCTGAAAAACGAAAATTCATTATCTGTTCAGATTCTCTTTCTTGCCTGTTGGTAATTGAGAGTTGTAAAACTCAAAACCCTTTTATTCTAAAAATTGGTGAAATTTATAAAAGTCTTGTTGCTATTGGTAAACATGTCATTTTCACAATGGGTCCCTAGTCATATAGGTATCCATGGGAGCACAGTCGTTGACCAGGAAGCCAAGAACGCATTGGATGATCCTGTATCCAATTGTTCTATTCCTTATACAGATTTTAAACCTTTTATTATGAAATTTATTTTAAAACGCTGGCAAGACAGTTGGGACCAGCAAATTCATAATAAATTACACGAAATACATTCCCTAGTTGGCAAGACTCCCCGTTCTTACGGTCAAAATCGGAAGGAACAGGTAGTCTTGACCAGATGTCGTATAGGTCATAGTAGACTTACTCATAGTTATTTGTTAAATAATGAGGAACGACCGCAATGCATTTCGTGTAATTCCAATTATTCATTAATGCATGATTTGATTTACTGCATGGATGTTGCCGATGGTCGGCAGACATTCTACAATGTCAACAGTTTATCTAATCTATTTACAAATGTCGCAGACGACACAATTTTGCAATTTTTAAAAGAAATTAATTTACATACAAAAATATAGTTCTAAATATATGGTTTTATCTTTTTAATGTTTCTTTTATTTGTACACATTATCCGATTGTTTTATAGACAATTATGTTTTGTTTTATTTCTAAGAATCTTGTAAATGTATACGTTTAATAATAAAATTTGTTCACGCCACGATATAGCTGAAATATTGCAAAGGTTGACGTAGAACACCAATCAATCATTCGGGAAAGCGCTTGTGCATGTGCGAAATTGTTTGTTGATGACGAAAATGTGTGATGTGCAAAAATCGAATCGTGGAAGAACAAAAACATAAATTTCTTAAATTATATTAATTCTAATGCATTTACATGCAACATGCTTACCTCATTATCCATCCTCAGTTATTTATAGCAGTTACCACACGCTGTTCGGCAAACTTCCGAAATGCAACCGATTTATTATTAGGTCGTGTTAATGGCGATTCTACCAACAGATGATGCTAAGCATTCGAATTCTTTTCACTGATTACGCCATTATAACAGATTTTTAAAACCTGGATTTTTGTTCAGAACTTTTTATTAGTATAAAACATCGAATATTGGCAACTTTTAATACAAGCAAAAAATTCAATTCTGACAGCCTGTATGCCTTTAAATAAAGAAAACAAGAATACAACCTTAACAGCAGTACTAATGCTTGTGATGTGAATTTATCACTAGAATTGTTTCAACTACAAAAAAACCAACAACAAATAAATGTTATATAATTATTATTATATTATAAGTTGTTCCCAATAATATGATAGGATCTCATTCACTCTATAACACTTTCGTCGCTATCAGAGTGTCACCAATCACATTACTAGCATCTTCTAAGTGTTCCCCCTATTCCCGACTTCGTAAGAGATATGCGTTTGTGTCTTGCATATCCAATGTACCACAAGATGGACGCGATGTGAGAGCATACTCCAACAACTCGTGTCCCTACTCGACACTTGCAGTACTATGCGGTAACAATACGTCCTGGGAGACTCTGTAATCAAACGCGCATCAAATGAACATCTCTTGATAGACACATATCTCATAATTTCTGCATCTAACTCGAACTGAGTTTGAGCTGGTAAATCCCACATGCAATGTCACGCAACTCAGTCTCGTCGAGATGTGGAAAGTTAGATCTTGATAACAAGTCATGTCTTTTTTCTCAATATAAAACAAATGTTTAACCAGAACACGCCAAAGGTATATGACTTATATCTCCTCGCGATTTCACTGGTTCTGATTTGACTAGCTCTTTCCTTAGTTTTGCCATCACAATTTCGCGCACATATGCGTTACATATGTCACAACAATGTCCATACCATATCCGTTAGTTATTCATCACACTATTCCTCCTATACATATTAGTTATGCTACCTATACAATCAGTGCCTAACACCACTAAAGTTCTAATCCCGTTCATGGCGAGGTGAACTAGATACAACATTATGTGATAAAGTTCGTCAGTGACTTGCTGCATGTCGGTGGGTTTTTCCGGGTGATCCAGTTTCCTTCACCAATAAAACTGATCGCCACGATATAACTGAAATATTGTTGAAAGTAGCATTAAACAGAATAAACCTAAAATCATATTAGTTATGTCACCACAATGTATCCACCATACTAAATAACAATATTAGTTATTCTAGTTCACCCTGATTTCTTGTGGTGTTCGTGTTGCTCAAATGTGTAGTTCTTTATAATGTTTTGTAGACCATTGCTCGTCCCGTTGTTCTTTTTTCTCTTGGCCATTGTACTGTTAGTCCTTCTTCTATTTACGGTTTCTGATTACCCTTTTGGTATCTTTGAACTTTTCTTACCTGTTATAACTATTAGTTATGTCATCACAATTTACCTGTTATATCTCTAAGCTTCACCACAGACCATTTATTGTTAATGTATTCTGAATTATATTGATAATACAATAAATATATTTGCAAATATTGAGAAAGACAAAAAATGTTTTCATAGAGTTTATCGTGTTTAATGAGGCTCCAAAGTCATCCATTTAAGTTGGGAAACAGCTTTAGATAATCTAAGAAGTCATATCAGGTCACATGTCACGTATTGTGACCTAAATCGATTTTGGCTATCCTGTTTAGGTCCTTAGGTTTTATTGTTCCCAAAACCTTTACAATATTCGGCTTTCTAATCTTTCGATTTTGAGCATACCTGATGAAGGTTATTCGGACTAAGCTTTCTAAATCCAACAGAAGTTGAGGATTGTTTTTCTGAAGATCTTATGGCATTGACCCCCGCAAAATGACCATAATATAACCGAACAATTGCTAATTGCATTAATAATTGTTAAGTTTTTTAAACTTTAAAATTGGTATTTGTTGCTTCGCTATAAGCATGCAGCAGAAAGGAGTCTCTTGTACAAATCATAATTCATTTCATACCTGGGCCATGATAAAACTGAACAATTGCTAATTATATTGATTAAATCTTTAAATTTTAAACTTTTAAAATTGGTATTTATTGCTGTTACGCTATAAGCAGGATCCATCTCATACATGTATTATCATATACAACTTGTTAATTTTGTTTGCCATGATATACATCGTAGCTTAATATTAATTATAGTAATTAAAACCGCCCCTTTTTTACATTTTCTCATCCGCCCCAATGTATACATTTTCACCGCCCCATTGTATTGTTTTTTGTCGCCCCATTTTATACAAATCCGCCACAACGTTGAACGCCACCAGAAACACGTCGTGCGCACTAATTTTGATATCTACGCTTTTATTATAAACAAACTTGAGGCAGAAGTTGCACTTACCATGACACCATAACATGTTGTATAAGAAAAATAATTTGGAAAAAATTGTAATATTTATCTCTACCTATTTCTGACAGCACGTTATTCTGAATCATTTAACATATTATGTGTTAAAATCCTTATCTTTAGCGTGACCTTACGATATATTTAATCTATGTAATGTAGATATTTAGAACGAGACCGGCACCAGACCTCTAGCCTGATTTGTTTGACTGGCCAGCATAACGATGTTTTCCTTTGTTATTGTGTTTCTTGCTTTATTTCATGGTTAGTTTATTTATTTATTTATTATTTATACATTGTATATCAATCAAATATACTTTAATATCTAATTATTTAAATAACTACGAAAAACTTGTAACCAAAGCGGTGATCAGAGACTGTAGGCCACAAACGGATAGACAATAGAATAGCCAAAACAAAAAGGACAAACAACGATCTACAAAACACTACACAGAAAACGAAAGATTGAATAACACAAGCCCCACTAAGAACCAGGGGAGAACTCTGTTGCTCCGGAAGGGTAAGCAATTCCTGCTCCAGTATTCGCACCAGTCTTGCTAAACTATGGGAATCAGCACTGTCCTATAATAGCATAATTTGCAATACTGGCTTTGACCCCTTATTGGTGCTGCTTAGTGGAATTGTAGTAAATAACCATTGTATAGCCTTTGCTTTGATCCGACCGATGCTCGAACCTTACATCTACCACACTCTAGATGGACGCGCTATCCATAACACCACCGATGCGGTTTTAGTCATAATTGTTTAATGATTATATTCATATAAATTCATACAAGACTTGTCATAATTTCTAATTAGACAAAAGCACATAAGATAAAATATAAGAATGAATGGTAATTTAATCTGTATCGTTAATAATTACAGGTGCGCTTAGCGTATTGCCTGAAGTTACAGAAGAAGAATTACGGTATGTTTTGCTCATTGAGCGAGTGAATGCTTGTTGTCTTACACCAAATGAGCATTTGCTTAGCTATAGCAGAGCGAGACCACGTTACATTCAATAATAGGATGATGAGTGAGTGTGTGATTGTTGCTTAGCGCCAACTCAGTAATTTTTCAGCTATATCATGGCGGAAAATTTAATTTTCAATGAGATGATGATGAAGTCCGTTTTGTACTAGACAAACATTCTTAGTTGGATCTTTATAGTGCTAGGTCATTGAAACAACAGTTCACGGGTAGATATGTCACTCCACTCAGACATATTATTCTGATTCCGTGGAAACCCCTATGAGCGTTTACTTCTTAAAGCTGCGTGCTTAGCGGTGAAGTGCAAGAACCAATGTTATAGTCTTTGGTTTGACCCGATCGGGGGTATTGCGGTAAACATTGCACCACGAATCCGGTTTTATTGGTTAGATACGGTTATATATAGTCTTGCTACTTTATATTTATCAGCACTTTTCCTGCTATATAGTGACCACCAGAATAAATCTGTGCTGCATGTCCGGATGTCTCGAAACCTATCGAGCGAGAAAAACTCATGGCTGACATTTGATGTTATTATTTATGCATATTAAATTGTCAATCGTAATATTTCTTTTGAAATGACTTTCTGATTTCGTAACTTATTGTCTTATATATTGCCACATCATTTTTTGAACTCGATAAATAGTTTACATTTATTTTCTTACTACACTTTGAAAAAGCTTTAATGTATCCATGAACCCCCACCCCCGAAATTTTCAAGATATTTACATTGAAATAAGGGCATAGCTGGTTCCTCTTCCCATAAGCGGTTAGTAGACTCCTGTTGGAATAAGATGCCATATGGTACATCTTAAAGGGAGGATATATGATATAACGAGGTAACCTCTTAAAATAAGTAACTGGTGGTTTTCTTTTGATAGAGACAAGGTTTATAGGTTCCTTTTAATGAAAAAGGGTTAATGGGTTCCTCTTGATAAAAATAGTGTATTGGTTCCTCCTGATAAAAATGGGGTTTTAGGTTCCAATTGATAAAAAGAGGTTTATGGGTTCCTATTGCAATAATTGGCTAGTGGGTTTATCTTGATCTTCTGTTGTAATATCTGTTTTGTAAATCGATTTATCATGATTTTAATTTGCGAGAAATTAAGCGATAACGACAGAACACAGAAGCGAGATTTAGCTATGTAATATTATGTGGTTGTGGCTACGACAAAGCTCCATATCGACAGACCGACAAGGCAATATTTAGCTCTCTTTAAACATATTTTATTTTTCAAAAAGGTTTTATTTTCAATTATGATCATTCGAATACCACGTTAACATTTATTTATCTAAATGGTGTACCAGTGAGGGAATTTACCTCGTTGTATTCGTTACAATTATACTGAAAAACGACCAGTATCGTTAATATATCTTTGAATAATTAAAAATATTTCACAATTTGTTTCATCTGATACAAAATCATTTCCATATAACAAAGTATCAACATTTATTTCTACCTCATTCATACTCAGTAATGCCAATGATGATAACATTTTATTTCTATATATAACATAGCGATTACAAAATAGCAACAAATGTTCTGCATTTTCTTTTGTGTATCCACATATACAATTTGGATTTTAAATTAAATTGGCACTATATAAAGTCTTCTTTCAATGCATTACATTTGTTTCGTATCCTCGTGTGTAATACACTAAGATATCTATTACCACATGAAAAGTGTGTGTATTATTTCACATTTTGAAAATAGATTTGGCGGATTTTTGATTTAAAATGAGGGAAGATAGTGATTTGTCGAATATTAAGATCCAAAGTATTCCACAACTTAATAGTTGAAGAAAAAAAAGATTGTTGGAGAAGTGCAAGTCTATTTGCTTGTTGACTTATATTTTGACTGTTACGTAAATAATAATTTGAAGTTTCAGAAGCTGTTGGTGTTATTAAATCTGATAAATATTCCGGTGACAGATTGTATAAAATTTGGTAAAATAATGTGAACTTTTTAACTTCCCTTCTTACTTTTACTTTATCCCATCTCGTTTCTTTATAAATAGATGCTATACTAGCGTAACAAGGAAACCCACAAACAATATGAGCGGCTTCAATTTGCCCTTTTTTTTTTAAAAGATTTGAGTTGAATTGGCCACAATTAAACCAAACTTCAGACGCACATTCTAAAATTGGCCTAATAAATGTTAAATATTTTTTTTCAAGATAGTTTCGCTTAAGTTTAAATTTAAGTTGTCTTAGTACATTTAATTGTTTATAAGACTTTTCTATAAGTTTATCAATATATTTGGTCCACTTACAGTCATTGCTAAATATAACACCTAAATGTTTATGTAATTCAACATCTGTTAATGAAGTACCATCAAAGTCAAAATTGAAATAACTATAATTTCACTTTTATTTTGATTGAATTTGACCAACCAATGTTTTGACCAATCATTTAAGTAAGCTAAATCTAAATTTACCAAGTCTTGTAAAGAATCCTTATCATTTGCAATATGCCCAATTCATGTATCATCTGCAAATAATCTACCTAAACCAGTCATACCATCTGCAATGTCATTGATAAATACTAAAAATAGCAAAGAGCCTAAAACCGAACCTTGAGGCACCACTGCTTTAAGCTGACCAATGTTTAATAGAGCATCTTTTATGACAACTCTTTGTGTGCGGTTCGATAAGTAACTATTAAACCAGATAAGTAAATTGTCCCCTATGCCATAATTGTTCCAGTTTGAGTAAATGCCCTTTTATCCACAGAGTATCGAAAGCTTTGCTTATATCAGCAAACGTTACACTTGTAAATTGCTTACTGTCTAAAGCTAGTAAAATTCTATGATACAATTCTACAAGTTGGTGGGTAGTAGAACAACCTGACAGAAAGCCTGATTGAAATTTACACAATAATTGATTTTCATGTAAATGGTAAAAGACATATTTAAAAACAATTTTTTCTAAAATTTTACTAACACAAGAAAGCAAGGAGACTGGTTGATAATTAGAAGGGAATGATTTGTCTCCTGCTTTGAATAAAGAAATGACATGGGCTAATTTCCAATCTGTTGGGAAAATATTTTGATGGATTATTTATTTATTTATTAATCAACATGCATACTGGTTTTGAAATTTGAACTTTTACTGCAATGAGCATCTTATTACTTATTGTATCCGGTCCAACATATTTATTAGCATCTGAAGTGGAAATCATATCCAAAATATCTTGCTCACTCACTTCTATATGCGAGAGAATATTTTTACACCTAACTGCAAAAGGGGGTAGGTCTTTATTTTTGTCATTTAGATCAGAAACAGAGCAACAATGTCTATTCAATATATTAGCTTTTTCGAAATAATCGTAAGATAAATTAAAATTATCATCCCGATCTCTAAGAGGTGGCATAATATTCGCAGAACACTCGTTTTTTATTAACATATGTATCGTTTTCCAATACATCTTGCTATCAGTCGTCTAGATTTTCGTTAATATTTGCATAAAATAATTCTTTTGCCCGCTTTTTCAAGTTATTAACTCTATTTCGTTGTTTTTTGTAATGTTTTTCGGCAGAAACTGGGTCGATGTCACTGCTGGTGGACAATTTGTCCCCAAGGACATCATCCGCCCAGTAGCAGTTAAATGCATGAATTTACGAAGATCAGCTAGGATACTGGCTCGGACGTCACCCAGTATAAAAAGGTCCGAACAAGACGGCACCATGGACACGGTGTCGTCGGGAACGGCAGGTGTCCCTTTTTCCCAAGACACGAAAAACGACTCGGTTATTCGTAATTCAGATCAAACACTAATGAAAAAATTTCAAATTTACGTATGCGTCCTTGTTCTGTTCAGTTACATGATATTTTGAATCTTAATGACACTGAACAACATTGGCTCATTTCTAAATGTAGAAACAAAACCTGCAAGACCTGCAATATTTTGTTTACAGAAACTCATTTCACCAGCAACTTAACTAATACAAATTGTTTTACAAGGAGTTACATGTACGATGATCTGAATTGTAATTCAGCTAATGTGGTCCACGGATTAGAATGTAACCTTTACGGATTGGTATATGTTGGTGAAACGAAAGGTAAACTACACATACGGATATGCGGTCATCGATCCGATATCATTAACAATGTTAATGATATTGTTTACCAGCATTTTAATCAACCTGGTCATTCGATCCTTTCAATGCGAGTTCGTATCATCGAAAAAATATACCATAGGACTAACAATCCAAACCTAGCAACACCTCTCCGTAGACAAAACGAAGACTATTGGATACGAGAATTAGGGACTGTATCACGCTATGGTTGTAATGACAAAATTGATGGCATAGGCATCCTATCTAGCCCTACCTGTAGATCGGTGAATGTGATGGATATTTTCAACTCCACTCCTCGGCGTAAACGAAGCCATGGTCATCGTCATTATACATCCCCTATATTTCATGATGTTTCACTAAATTACCTACCATTTTACGGCATTTATGCAGAAACCGTTGGGTATGCATCACATTCGCTCGAAACTATTTTCACTACCACTTTCAAAACTACATGCCTTGTACAACTCATGTTTGGTAAACAATGTTACAAATCAGAATTCAAATGAATACAAACTTACAGCAATCGTCTTGGATATTGCCGGTCACACACCTGTTGGTATTAAGAAAGATGAAAGAGACAAACATTCCTTTCTGAAACTGTCGTTTGCCAACAAAGCCAAAGGTCTTGATAGCATTAACTGAGGCAATGTCCTTCATCACACATCCGCCAAATCTAAAATTCCACCCATATGTTAAGTATCAGTCTGTGCCTATAATTTCGTATGTTTATACCAGACCAATAGCGTAAAAGTAAAAAAAAATTAATTACAAACATGTGTTGCGTGATCTCAATATTGACGATTTCAAATCTAAGCCTCCTGATTGCACCTGTGCAAGTTCCCCATTCATATATAATCCGACTGGCCACGTTATAACTGGTGACCTTAAAATTATCAACAACACCTCTCAACGAGAGGTGTTTGCCAAAAGGGCCTAAATATCGTGAGCCTAAATCCATAAACTGGAAACACAGCTTTAAAATACTGATGGATTCCGTCGAGGATTATGCCACACAATGGGCAAAACGTGAAAAGGAGGACTTAGATACTCTTTCCGAATGGGTGAGGAGTGTGAGGTCGCTAATACAGATTAGAATTAAAAAACTAAGTGGGTCTATGAGCACTCGCTCTGCATCAATCTTTAAAGACCCAAATGTTTTTTTTTAATTTTTTTTATTTTTTTTTTTTTTATTAGTTTTTTTTTTGTAATTTGTTTATTTTTCCAAGAACAGATTTATACATACATGATTCTATAAACACAATGTTTCAATGCACAAAAGTTACAATGTAAAAACAAGTTGATCTTCATAACATACTGTTTTGTAATAACTTTTGAGATTCAAAGTTAGCAATGCATTTTAAGTTATACAAGGTAACATATATTTTAGTATAATAGATATATATTAATATTAACCACTCAATACCGCCTCCAGATCTAACCATTTTCTTTTAGCATGTTCCTTTTGTACTGGGGACAGATATATCGTTGATGCCTTTTCAATATTTATAGCATATTTCAGGAATTCAAGACCACCTTCTAAATCAGGGTCCCTACATTTGCATCTGCAGACATATATATAATATTTCAAAATAATTAAAACATTGTTGATTGTGCCCTGGGCTGAACTGTGTTCAGTCAAGCCAAGAATGATGTCCTTTGCATTAGAGGGTAAGCTAAGACCACATATTTTCAGGAAATTGCCAATTGATAACCAAAAGTTCCGAACATAATTACATTCCCAAAAGATGTGAACCAGACTTTCTTTTGTTTCTGTACAAAATGTACATAGCTCAGTTTCTTTTAGCCCACATTTATATAGAAAGGAATTTGTAATTACGATTCTGTGTACAAGTTTATATTGAAAGTCCTGTAATTTAGTATCTTTTGTAACAGAGAAAGGTATACAGTAAATAAAACTCCAATTATAATCATCCCAAATGTTGCTAAAGGTCTCTTCTTCATTACAAATATGTTATTGTCTCCGCCGACAAGGCGCCTAACAATATTGTTTGTGTGTGTAAATCACATTACGTAGACTGCTTGATAAAGAAATTAGGTATTGACAATTCACATTTACCCCGACGACACTTACACGAAAGAGGCAATCCTGGACAATCATAGGTCTATTTTATGTTCCTTTGGAATTTCAACCAAAGATGAAGAACTGGATCTACCATCACTCTACCGGATTCCTAAATTACACAAGTCTTTCAAACAGCGTTATATTGCTGGGTCTGTCAAATGCTCCACGAAACCTCTTTCCAAAATATTAACATGTATTCTATTGGCGGTCAAAACCGGGCTTCAGAGCTACTGTGACACTAGCTACTTGGGAGGTGGTGTGAATCAGATGTGGATTCTGAAGAACTCGAAAGATCTGTTAGAGAACTTACAATCTAGGTCCCTCTCCTCCTAGCATTATAAGATTTGACTTCTCTACCCTTTATACGACTATTCCTCACTGTAAGCTGAAGGACAAATTAAAGGAGTTGGTCCAACTGTGTTTCATAAGAAAAGAATGGCCAACGTCGATACAAATACCTTGTGCTAGGAAGAGACAGATCTTATTTTGTAAAACACCACTCTGATTCTACCAAAAAGTTCTCTGAAACCGATATCTTCAACATGCTCGAGTTTTTGATTGACAACATATTTGCTATGTTTGGTGGGCGTGTTTTTCAACAGACAGTCGGCATACCTATGGGTACAAACTGTGTTCTTCTCGCCGACTTATTCCTTTATTCGTATGAGGCAGACTTCATACAGGGGCTAGCCCGATCCTTTGATTTCACGTTCCGCTATGTAGATGATGTCCTTTCACTAAATAATTCTAGGCTTGGCGATTTTGTTGATTGCATCTATCCCATTGAGCTTGAAATAAAGGATATCACAGATACAGATAGGTCTGTTTCATACCTTGACCTACACCTCGAAATCGACAGTGAGGGTCGGTTAAGAACGAAACTTTACGACAAAAGAGATGATTTCAATTTTCAATTTTCCCATTGTGAACTTTCCATTTATATGTAGCAACATTCCAGCAGCACCTGCATATGGAATATATATCTCTCAGATGATACGATATTCCAGAGCTTGTGGTTCCTATCAGGATATCCTTGATAGAGGGTTGCTGCTAACAAGGAAGCTACTGAACCAAGGGTTTCTTTTGGTAAAGTTGAAGTCATCACCATGACTTGGGTGACCGTTATGGAATATCTGTGTCACAAATGACCACGGATATGTTCCACTTGTCGTAAACACTTCCCGGTCCTTTCCTCATTCACGACTTAACACCGGGTTTGTAACCAGATTAACACGACGGGTGCCACCAGTGGAGCAGGAACTACAGACCCTTCCGGAGCACCTGAGGTCACCTCCGATTTTAGTGGGGTTCGTGTTACTCGATCTTTAGTTTTATATGTATGTTTTGTAGATCGTAGTTTGTCCTTTTGTACTTTTTCTTTTGGCCATTGTGTTGTCTGTTCTTCGATATACGGATTCTGATTACCCCTTTGGTATCTTCAAACTCTTCTTAGTTCCCAAAAACGTTTTTCGAAGCCTATCTCGTCTACGAGATTTGCGACGCAAATTTGAATCAAACCATATGTTGTCATCTGTGCGGATAGTTACTTCCCTTGTTGGTATACATTCTTTGGTTATAGTTAGAAAGACATTAGTAAAATTTGAGCAAGCATTATTAAAATCTAGTTCATCATTTATCAAAGTTTCCCAATTTGTATCGATAATTCTTTGTCTCATTAAAGTATAATCTCCCATTTTGTCATCCCAAATCGTATGTTGAAATGTTTTCTGATTAGAAAACCCACACTTAGAGGTGACATAATTGTTATTGTATCTGAATCGATAACCTGTATTGAATCAGTAATCAAAATAGGATCTGATAATAATGAAATATTACCTGTATGTTTATCAAAATGTGTTGCTTTGTCAATGATATTAACAAGACCCTTTACCACGACACTATCATTTACTGTTGTTGGTAGATTCATCATAAAAGTTTTATTTAATATGGTTATTCTCATCAAGTGCTTGTTTTAACATTCAATCAAAAAAGTGCCAATAAAAATTATGTGATTGTAACTCTAACCTATGATTAATATTAATCAATATATGGTGAACGTTAGTTTTTAATTCAAACCACATGCTCTCTACATGTTCATGTTCTAAGTCAATTCGCCGCAGTATATTTATATTACTCTTATGATACATAATTATTCCACCTCCGTGTGAATTTCTGTCCTTTCTAACAGGTATATCAAAACCACTGAGAGCAACATCATCATCGGTTATTTGATTATTTAAATGCGTCTCTGTAAAACACACTATGTTAAACTCTTCAATTAAATTCGATATAGAGTTAACTTTATATCTTAGACTTCTAATATTACTATGATATATTGACAAAACATTTTCGATCAAATCAGGTGTGCCTCTAGGTCCCGGGTTCAATTCAATGTCTCCAGCTAACAAAAGCAGATGGATGACAAGTAAGGTAATCACAACAACATCATAATTAATTAAAGACATGGCACGTACACATTTAAACATTTTACAAACAAAATTCGCAAAATTACAGAAAACATCCCTGAAACAAAAAGTGGCAAAAACACATTTTTTAAGACTGATTCCATTATTTTACAATAATAGATTTAGCTTGAATAACGTTTTTCCGCTATGACACAGGGACTGAACAACAATTAAGAGCAACAAAACGAGAATTGATAATTCCATGTTCTTGTTCTGTCAACCTTAAATGTTGTTCTGTCGTTTTGTCATTATGGCACAGCGACAGGACTAAACGATATTTAAGGAAATTTTACGTCTTCGCTTGGGGTCGTCTTCGGGAAGTACATATGAATTTGTCTCCTTCTAGCAATAACACATGACACACCACAACGGCCCCTTAGCAATGATTGCAATTATAAACCAGTATTATTTACAATAATGAAATATACGGTTTGTTCATAGGTTGTTACCGGCAGAATTCAGAACGAACATCAAACCTAGACTACATGCCAGTCCACCACGCGTGACCAACACAAGGGTAGGATTAAAACATTTATATGTGGACAACCATGGAAGTATACATTCTAGTCCACAATCATCACACACGATAAAGATTTCTGCAACAAATAGCGTTGGGACAACTGCATTTCGTAAGGTATATATGCC
This sequence comes from Bathymodiolus brooksi, assembly GCA_963680875.1. NCBI lineage: Eukaryota > Metazoa > Mollusca > Bivalvia > Mytilida > Modiolidae > Bathymodiolus > Bathymodiolus brooksi. The sequence continues at coordinate 31,968,785 of OY804584.1, forward strand.
TAGATATATAAGCTTATTTTTACCTTTTTCAAAATCCATTAAAAACGATGAATTCGATCTCCCGCAGACGTTTTTTCTAGAATGACCTGTCTTAAACTTTCCAAAAGTTCCGAATGAAAGCGGAAGCAAAGATAATGGAATCAGAAATGTTCCATAAAAAAACCGCGGGATAATACAGTCAGGTCTTGTACTAATTCAAGAAAAGTTTAAAGTGGACGATAAAATTGTTAGATCCCAAATGTTTCCAATGTACAATGAGGGGATTTCAATGCCTAGGTCTACAATGAGGAACGCACGACGGATACCATCAATGGCACAGGATATGTTTCTGAACATATAGTCTAACTTCCGTTTGTGTGCGAGTTCGCATTGTTCAAACTTTTATTTTTTGAAGCAACACATACAAATTTTATATAGTCTTTGTTTTGACCCGATCGAGGTTCGAACCCACGATTTACCACACTCGAGGCGAGCACACTAACCATTTAATAATAATACTTAAGAATTTATATTTAGTCTATAAATAATTAATCATGAAAAAACTTTATTTGTTTGCTTTTGCCACAAAATATAATATCAAAGCATCTGCATATTGACTTTTAACAAAATATTTTGAAAGCTAAGCAAACTGGTACCTTTATTTTTTTTATCTGAAGCTGTGAGTGATTATTATTTAACGCCAAATGAGCAATTTTACAACTATATCAAGGCGAGAATAAGTTGCATTTCTATTGTCCCTTTACACTATATCAACACGCTTAGTTGAATGGTATAGTGCTAGCTCACTGAAACAACATTCCGCGGGTAGACATGTCGCTCCACTCAGACACATTATCCTGATTCCGAGCCAACCAGTCTTAGCTCTTACTCCTTAATTAATGCTGCGTGTTTTGCGGAGAGGCAACGAATACCCATTTTATTGTCTTCGGTGGGAACCGACCGGGGTTCGAACCCACCATCTGCCGCACTCAAGACGAGCATGCCTGACCATTACACCACCGGTGTGGCCTTTCATTTTAGCTGAAACCAGTAAAAGTAATACTTAGTTTTCTTCCTCATCACCGTATGATCACTTTCAAAGAAAACAGAATTTCAAAACTACATGTCTTTAAGCAATACTTTTCATTCTAAAAATGTTGCTAATCGACAGAGAGGGGCCGTCGTGGACCTGATCGTATGGTAGTTGAATTTACAACTACTTATGCTATCAGTATCTATCACCACTAACGTTATGTGATAAAGTTTGTGAGTGACTTGCAGCAGGTCGGTGACTTTCTTCGTGTACTCCGGTTTCCTCTACCAATAAAATTGACCACCATGATACAACTGAAATATTGCTGAAAGTAGAGATAAGCACCATAACGCTAACCCTAGAGATATACTAATGGGATAATCGATGCAACGTTCGTATGGTAGTTTGATTTGAATATATGCAATCAGTGTGAAGTAGATAGGTGTACTCGATCAATATCTTTATTTGAAATAAAGTTAACCTTGTTTTGTATGTTAATATAGGCAGCCACGATAATAGCGCTGATGACACGTCATATGCCATCTACTGTATTTAATAATGTGGCAAATAGAGGCCATGGAGTGGGTATCTTTACAGATCCAGAGAAGATAACAGTATTCCCCGAATTTGCCTATCTTAAATCTCCACCAGAATGTAGTGGTAAGGTCATAATTTCATGGTATCACCTGTTAATCCAGAAAAGATAACAGTATTCCCCGAATTTTTCTATCTTAAATCTCCACCAGAATGTAGTGGTAAGGCCATACTTTCATAGTATCACCTGTTAATCCAGAAAAGATAACAGTATTCCACGAATACTATAAATCTCCAGTTGAATGTAGTGGTAAGGTCATAATTTCATGGAATCACCTGTTAATCCAGAAAAGATATAAAGGATCTAACACCGGTAAGAGGGCAAGACGGAACAATCTCAGACACCCAAGGGAAAGATTTCTGGTCTTCAACGAGGCTCCGCCGAGATGGAGACCAATAGAAATCTTTCCCACGGGTGCAATATGAAAAGCGAAATGTGCAATATCGTTAAATCGTTAGAAAGCAGAATAGTATACATAGATTAATAAAAAAATACTTATGTGGTAGAATTGTGGTTTTATTGATGAGAATAAAGAGGGAACCGTGGTGAAGAGCTATTTTGCGAAACGTAACATTTTTACGGGAACAGTAGCGTGAAATTCTTATTTCACCCACGGGTTGAGACAAGGATATCTCATACGGCTAAAAATATGAACTGTGCTGTCTCATTAGTGCGAAAACAGTATTCCACGAATACTATAAATCTCCAGCTGAATGTAGTGGCAAGGTCATAATTTCATGGAATCACCTGTTAATCCAGAAAAGATAACAGTATTACACGAATACTATTATAAATGTCCAGCTGAATGTAGTGGTAAGGCCATAGTTTCATGACATCACCTGTTGTGGAATCCATCGCTATATGGTTTCCAATTTTTCAGTTCTCACTAGATACCACTACACCCGGTTCGTCCAAATGTAGCCTGCCATGATTTAGGTATGTTATCCCTCTTTTTAAGCATATCCGAATATAAACATTTAATCGAAAGTGGCTGCATTTCTTAAAATAGAAATTGTTTTAAAAATTGATACTATTTTTATACACTGGGGGTTTCCATGCGGCTATCTTCCTGTATACATGTAGCTTACACGTGTAAACATGTAAATGAATATTTACAGGTCATAAATGCTCCGGATCTGTTTGTTCAAGAACTTGTTACAGTGACGGTAGAAAGTATGAAGATATGCACGGACTTACAAACAGCATATCAGCTGTGGTTGATGACAATGTATTATGTAATGCGCATGATCCTCATCATCATATGGAGAATATACTAGTACATGAGTTCGGACATCAAATTTACAATTATATGCCATCTGAATATAGAAATAAGGTAATGTCACGTAAAATATTTATAATACGATCTGATCTCAGCATAGTAAAGTTAAACATAAATTACCGTTACTGGGTCGATACCTCTGCGGGTGTACTAATAGTGCCCCAGGGTATCATCCGCCCAGTAGTATTGAAATTTACAGTTCCTAAATATATATTTTTTTATCAAAGCTAAGGTTCTCCACCCTCATGCATAGGTGACCGTAGCCGATTTTGGCTATCCTGTTTAGGCCCTTTGGTTTTATTGCTCCCAAACACTTTTTTTTAGCTTTCCGCTCTTTCGATATTGTTCGTACCTGATGAAGGTTATTGTTCGTACCTGATGAAGGTTATTATTCGTACCTGATGAAGGTTATTGTTCGTACCTGATGAAGGTTATTCGAGAAACGCGTCGTGTGCACTAAATTTTACATCTACTTTTTTTTGACTGCAAATAAGTCAAATATTCGAGTTATCTGTGATGTATATTAACTAGATAACTGTGATTGATATCGTATTAATTCCCATCAAATATATTCACACATTTCGCACGCACCTGCATTTGGTTAATATTTGTCATTTATAAACACACGGACAAAGTTCCTATAAAAATCAAAGACAAACCGGATTTCACCTGAAACGTATCTTTAGTGATTATGCACGGGAATAAATCGAGTGAGTGAGTGGTTGTTGTTTAACGTCAACGCATCAATATCATTGAGAAAACAAGTTAATTTTCATTCTAATATGACGTACTTCCTTCGCTTTGCAAACAAACGAGCGATTAATCAGATGGCAAAATTTCATTAGCACATGTGTGGTGCACACATCTAAGCTAGGTGATAAAACCACCAAAAAAATTATTTACACGGTTGTTAACGTTTTAAATATCTATATTCACTGAAAATAATCAACATATCCAAAATTAATAATATGCGACGTGCAATTAAAACATAGAAACACAATATTATTGTTGCGGATGCTCCATCAATACGACTGACGTTCCCGTCGTAAAAATACATGTGACTGACTTCACCGTCGTAAAAGTACATGTTGATGAGTTATCGTCTGCTCGAATTTGGCCGCATAAATTCTGTGCGACATTGTCCGCAAACGTAAATATAAATTACCGTCTTCCAATCAAAGTATTGTAACCTTTTTCTCTGGTTACCCCTGAAGTGACTTTTGTACAATGTTAACAATGACGCTTGGAACAGCACCTCCAACTCAGACCTCAGACTATAAAATGGTTCAATTGGAACACTCGACTAAACTGTGTCACACAAGACACACAAACACTCTTTTTTCTTGGGGAAGAGTGTTAGCCTTCGGGTCCTATGCTCCTCCAGATACCCTCAGCACCGTAGTGTTAAGTCGATCGAGACGATATAATTCAAGGTTATGAGGTTAATAAGGCAGCATTGATCAATGCATATAAAGTTAATTATTTAATATGGCAGGAATTCAGTAATGCAAATATTATCAAGCAATATTGACAATAAAATTAGATAACAATTTAGTAAGTTTCTATCACCAAAAGCATAGTCAATAAATACAATTTCCTTCACCAAACATGCAATTAATAAAATTAGTGAATAAGTAAGCAAGCAAGTGGAGATAACTCTGGCCAAGTTAGTGTCATAATGTTGCAAATAACAATTATTACTCAATAAATAAATCTTACTCCCTAATATAATGTGTAACTTTAATGTGAAAAATGTGTCTACTAAATGTTTACTGTCACTTAATAAAACGTGTAAAGTATCTGAGTATATCTCAACTATTATTGAATACCAATATTACACAAGTCTCTATAAAAACAACTACAGTATACTTTCCATGCTTAGTTTCCTAACTAAAATTCTTGTAGGTATTAAATCTTATTAAAAGAAATATGTAAATAAAATAGCAAGGTTTCAGTTCACAAAAATACAGCAGTATAAAATGATTAAAAACTATTTAATTATTTTATATCAATTTATAATGTAAATCAGTATATTCCTTAAACGACTGTATATGACTGATACAACCCTATTAAAGAGACTGTAATATCAATGAATGAAAAGACTCGAAATAAGTCTAATTACTTGTAATGGAACTATTCCTTAAACCAAAATAGTAAAGATGAGTGGAAGACTCGACTCATTTAATGCATATTTGTATTAACCTTTATCTATTTACATATCGTCGTATGAAGAGTTCAAACTCTGTATAACTATATATATGGATCCGTTTCTGCTAGCAAAAGAAGTCAACAATAGACTTTTGTTGGTTTTTGGCTAAAGTTACCTTGTACCAAGTGAGTCAGATCAAGACTGAAGAATTAATAGGAATCGTCTCTTATATAGTGTTAAAGACTTAAAAGACTATAATATGACGTAACATATGACTCAAAAGACTTAAATATGACGTATAGTACGCTGAACAACAAGGATTAGAACAATTTACGGCACATATATTTTACCGAAAAAAATGGCCGATTTGAAGCGACAAAATGAGTCGTTAAATATTTGACTAGGTTTGCAAAACCACTTAGAATAAGAAAATATGTGAATAATTATGAAATCTACAATAACAGACAATTCATTTCATATATATTATAACCTTGGAATATATTGTGTTCTGTGCAAATTGTAAGTAAACAGTGACTCGTTTCGACACATTATTGCAACACTTTTCACTTGCCGATAAACTTTTACATAAACTACTTTATCATTACTAAACTTCCAATTACCGTGGTAAATGAGATAAAAATATTAATAAATAACAACAAAAATTTATATTGAACTTTGTCTTGCATAAAAAATTGTGAAATTACAACAGAACAGTAACTTTTAGAAAAAATGGTTATGCCGAAAAGGGGGGCATAGTTCCGTTTACAATAGGCAGGTAGCAAATCCGCTACAGTATACTACCGCATTTGTACTGTTAGACATAACAAAATCGAAATAATTCATGGAAGCCAGAATGTGTTTTGAGTTTTTACATGGGTTGGCAGGATATTAGTAAATTTTATCTGCCAACCCATGTTAAAACTCAAAACACATTCTGGCTTCCATGAATTATTTCTTAAATGAAGCTCACTGAAACAACAGTCCGCGAACAGACATACCATTCCATTTTTCTGATTCCGAGCCAACCAGTCTTTGCTCTTTCTACTCAATGCGGGTGTTTAGCGGAGATTCAACAAACACAAATTTTATAGTATTTGGCTTGATTGTCATTATGCAATCATGCATCTATTTACACATGAAAAGCCGTCATAGTGTTTTCTGGTGAGGTATAGTTCCCTCGCCGTTGGCTCGGGAACTATAACCAGACGACGCTATAGGAGAATAGTTCCCTCATGAAAAGACAATAATACAATAAAATCATTCATTTTGACCACGATTATATCGATAGCGCTAAGCAGGTTCGCGAAATCTTGTATTGAATTATATACATGTATTTAAATTGATGTTTTATTTTTTTTAAAACATTTAAAGAGAATTTCCATACTTGGCCTAGTGTTACTGTCAATATAATATAAATAAGTCGTGTGGAATATTTCACCATCTTGTACGACAATTTTTTTATATTTCAGTTAAATTACATTTTCAACCATGACAAACAGCACCACACATGGCAGGACAAAACTTATGCCACTTCTAATAGTCATGAGTTTTGGGCAGAAGCCACTGCTGCTTTCTTTCGTGCATCTGTACGTCCACATGTCACCAGTGCCACGGGTGGCATGAATATGTAAGTTAATCAGCATCAAACACGACAAGGGGTCGTCGTGGTCGCAGCCGCAATTGATAAAATTGACCAGTTGCTTGCCCAGGGTCGGTAGTTTTCTCCGGGTACTCCGGCTTCCTCCACCACTAAAACTGGTTGCCATGATATAGCTGAAATATTGCTGAAAATGGCGTTGAACACCAAATTCAAATTCAAATTCCAAAGCGATGCGTGCTGTATCGCATGTTCAGTTCACCAAATATTTGGTTTTCTGCACTTACATCCAGCCATACATTTTGTCTTAATTACTATATAGGTACATATAATCACCGCTTAATCAACCAATTATATTTTTGTACATAAACATTAGAGAAAACAGAAAGGGCAATCAAGAATGGACAATCCAGAGAAACTGGCAACAGTGGGTACACAAGACGAAGACAAAATAAAATGTGTTGGACACCACTATACGCAAGCAAACACAACTAACATAAATAAGACATGCGCCCTCCTACAAACAACTGGAGGTAAAGACGAACAGAACATCTTTTACATGCGGAAATCGTAACGGACATCACAACACGAAACTAAGAACGTAAAGACACATAATAGGACAACACAAAAACTAAAAAGACGTAGTATTTTTTGTATCTAATAGTCATACCATGTTCTTGTAATCTGGATATATATATTGTCAAATAATTATTTATCGTTGGGCTCTAATTTTCATGGATATCGTGGTTCACTTAAACCATGAAAATCAAAATCTAACGAAATACACATTTCCCATTGAGTGTTGCCTGTAATGTTTGAAACCACGAAAATTGGTGCCAATGAATAAATATACTTTCACAGCAGATCATTTCATCTGATTAGGTCGAACAAATGAAAGTTGTCACACGATATGAATCTAATCATAGTATTAAAAAAAAGTATAATGCTATTATATAGAGGCAAATGTTAGGGTTACGATAAGGGTTATTGTGTATAACGCATTTCAGTTATATCATGGCGGTCAGTTTTATTGGTGGAGGAAACCGGAGTACCCAGAGAAAACCACTGACCTACCGCAAGTCACTGACAAAGTTTATCGGATATCGTGTACACCTCGCCATGAACGGGATTCGAACTCACAACGTTAGTGCTGATAGGCACTGATTCTACTGGTACATGTAGTTATTAATCCAACTACCACACGACCACCACGGCCAAGAGCCAAATGTTTAAGGATGACTAAGAAAGACGACATTTGTCATACAGCAGTTAGATATTTGGCTGCATTCAGGTCATTTTTACAAGCACTCTTATTACACACCACAGAGGAGAAGCTAGGCCTTGTATGTATATCTCGTCGTTGGAAGGTGTGGATGGAGATGGCGAAATTTATGTTACTGGGTTTAATAATTAATAGACGAGGTCTCCAGCGGGCCCATGCCATCGACCGGTGGGGAATCTCATCTAAGCTCCCGCAGGTTAGACTGTACAATAGAGGAAGTAAATGGCCATAAAGAAAATGGTATTATCAGATTTAACAACATTTATGCGGGCGACGAATGCGTCCCCGTCTGAATCCACACCTGATTGGTTGAAACTTACAAATAAGAACTAATACACCAGTACACCGGAGGCAAAATATTAGAAAACGTATGTGATTTTGCATTGATTCGCTAAATGGTTTTTTTCAGATGTAACTTTCAACATGTATGCAATAACGAAGCAGAGAATAGGGAATGGTTAAAAAAGCATGATGCACCTCTATACAACTTATTAGCGAAAGTATACACAAATAACCATCCAACAATACCTAGTGGATTAAAAGTATGCCAGTGATTGACATTATGTGTAAATAAAGATGGCGTTGACGAAATGTTCTCCATGTTGGTTCTTTCAAATGTAAATTAATTGAAAATTGTTTCTAACAATCTACAGTATGAAAACGACAATGGCAAAATACAAAACAACATTGGAAAACACACCACCAAAACACGGTAAAACATACACTGCCCAGAACAACATAAATAAATGATGCCATGACATAAAAGTTACATTGTATGATTGTAATGACATAAAATAAATTTGTTGGCATAACATAATACATGGTTATGGTGTTTAACGCCATTTTCAACAATAGTTCAATGCAGCGGAACAAAGGGAAACAATTATGAAAATATTGGACCAACCCATGATAAAATCGCAATTGAACCACCAGACGACACACGTTATTTTGATTCAAATTGGAAACACATACGTCGTGGTCGTCATCGTATGGTAGTTGGATTTACAACTACCTGTGCAATCAGTGCCTATCACCACTAAGATTTGAGTTCGAACCCAGTTCATGGTGTGGTGTACTCGATACAACAATGTGTGATAAAGTTTGTCAGTGGCTTGCGACAGGTCGGTGGTGTTCTCCGGGTACTGGTTTCTTCCACCAATAAAACTGACCACCACAATATAACTGAAATATTGTTGAAAGTGGCGTTAAACACCTTAAATCTAAACTTATACAAAAAAAATCTGAAACCCAGTTACAAATGGTAAACGCCATTGATTGACAATGTTATGAGGATTTCTTAGCACAGTGCCTATTGTGACATGCTAATTTGTGTTTGTCATGGTTCATTGAGTATTCGTAACATGGAACATACCACAAAGCGAATACAGAGGGCGTCACTTCACTCCGAGAATTACAATGCCGTAATAAAGTACTCGCAATGTGAAACTGCCCCAACAATATTTTATTGTTCTACAATCCTGGTTTATACCCTAATTCCTGATACAAATAATTACATTCTCTATCAATGATCTGTATATTTTCATTGGTCAAGCGTTCTTTCCATCCGTAAGCAACACGAGTCGAGTTCGGCTGAACTGTCTTGTAATTCCCATTATGTTTTGATCCTAATGACGTAGCAAGTTTGATCCACTGTTCAATACTTGACGTAAACGTCAAGCTAAGAAAGGAGTAAATGTCTCTAGACATTTCTAAAGGATTCGTTGCTATATTTTCATACGCTACCATTTTAATTCTATCTGGATATAATTGCATCAAAGTTTTTGCTGTATCTAAATCCCTTTTATACCGCGAACAAATTTCACGTGCTAATACATATAATTCTTCCCCTTTTCCAAATCCTAATCTCAACCTCGATTCCAACATACCACGTGGATCCCTAATTAGATGTATAACCTTTAAACCCGGAAATGTTTTAAAGAGAGGCTCGAGTGAATCCATTTGTAACCGAATGGTCTTTATCGTAGGAATGGACTGTATACATCTAGCTTCCTCTTCCAAAAGGCAACTGTTGTTATAGATTTTATTGAGTTTACAATGACTCAGTCTTTCAACTGTTGCTCCCTCATTTAATCCCGTGATTGTAAACAAATGAGTTATATTAGAGAAATGTTTACATGTGATTATCTCCCCTATATTTCTCCGCGCCCAAGTTAGTTGCGCTCTATTACGTGTAGATTTCCTTAAAAAATACGTCATGACAAATGAATATTGTTATAATTAGAAAAAAAATATGTATTGATTGACGGGCACCACATGTGATGCAGGAACTTCTTACACTTCCGGAGCACCTGAGGTCGCCCCAGGTTTCTTTTTATTGGGGTTCGTGTTGCTCGATCTTTAGTTTTATGCGTAATGTTTTGTAGATCGTTGTGTGGACTTTTGTCCTTTTTCTTTTGGCCATTGTATTGTCTGTCCTTCGATTTACGACTTCTGATTACCTGTTTTGTATGGTGAAACTTTTCTTATATAAGGCATAGATACTAATTAATATTTAGGAAAATAACAAAACACGAATTAAAACCCGATAGCAAAATTTAACGTCTTTGACAGTGAGGGATCGTAGAGTTCATGTCATCACGTTTTTGGTTCAGTGTTATGATGTCAGCTGCGATTTCCGTGTGAAAAAAGATGTTCGGTTCATCATCATTCCCATTTTAATTTATTTAACACCTAGTGGTGTCCAACACAAATTAAATACAAATGTATCACATGATGTTCATGTCCTTGAACAGTATCATGACAGGTGCCACTAGTGGAGTTAGAAACTGCATAACCTTCCGGAGCACCTGAGTTCTCCCCGGGGTTACTTGTGGGGTTGCATTGCTTAATAGAATTTTCAATGTGTTTCGTCGATCATTATTTTTCTTTCTGTTCTTTTTTATTGGTCATTGTATTATCTGGCCTTTTTAGATTTACGGCTTTTAATTACCACATCATTATCTTCAAGCTTTTCTGCAAACATTCATATTGGTTTCTTGCAAACAAACCTGTTTGCCGACGGTCTCTTGCTGGCTAGCGAGAAGTTTGATGCAAATATTTGTGTTTCATAAGGCCAAATGCTAAAATTACTTACGAACAGTTTCCATTTAGAAAACGACAAACACCATTATTTGTGTAATATTGTTGACCTATCGTTGAATAAAATGGTTCATACAAATAATAAATGTCCGGATGTTGTTGGATGACGTCAGCGGTGAAGGTGGAACCACTTCTCAGGTATGCTAGAATAATCACACACTTCCGGTCATTAATAGTGTTTCTATTTTGAAATCGATCAGTTTTCCTCGCTGAATCTGAAGTAATAAATTTCATCTACATGTAATCTAGTATTAGCATTCAATTTAATGCCGTCGTAATCATAATCGTATGGTGATTGGATTTACAACTACATATGCAATCAGTGCCTATCGCCACTAACGTTGTGAGTTCTAATCCCGCTCATGGTGATGTGTACTCAATACAACATTATGTGATAAAGTTTATCAGTGACTTGCGACAGGTCGATGGTTTTCTCCGGGTATTCTAGTTTCCTCCACGATATAACTGTCCACCACGATATAACTGTCCTCCACGATATAACTGTCCTCCACGATATAACTGTCTTCCACGATATAACTGTCCTCCACGATATAACTGTCCTCCACGATATAACTGTCATCCACGATATAACTGCCCTCCACGATATAACTGCCCTCCACGATATAACTGTCCTCCACGATATAACTGTCCTCCACGATATAACTGTCCTCCACGATATAACTGCCCTCCACGATATAACTGCCCTCCACGATAAAACTGTCCACCACGATATAACTGCCCTCCACGATATAACTGCCCTCCACGATAAAACTGTCCACCACGACAAAACTGTCCACCACGATAAAACTGTCCACCACGATAAAACTGTCCACCACGATATAACTGTCCACCACGATAAAACTGTCCACCACGATAAAACTGCCCTCCACGATATAACTGCCCTCCACGATATAACTGCCCTCCACGATATAACTGCCCTCCACGATAAAACTGTCCACCACGATAAAACTGTCCACCACGATATAACTGCCATCCACGATAAAACTGCCCTCCACGATATAACTGCCCTCCACGATAAAACTGCCCTCCACGATATAACTGCCCTCCACGATATAACTGCCCTCCACGATAAAACTGTCCACCACGATAAAACTGTCCACCACGATATAACTGCCCTCCACGATAAAACTGTCCACCACGATATAACTGCCCTCCACGATAAAACTGTCCACCACGATATAACTGCCCTCCACGATAAAACTGACTTCCACGATATAACTGCCCTCCACGATAAAACTGACTTCCACGATATAACTGATATATTGTTAAACACTACAACTCCATTAACCCCTCAATCTTACTCCTCAATCTTACTCCTCAATCTTACTCTTCAATCTTACTCCTCAATCTTACTCCTCAATCTTACTCCTCAATCTTACCTCTCAATCTTACTGCTCAATCTTACTCCTCAATCTTACTCCTCAATCTTACCCTTAATCTTACTCCTCAATCTTACCCCTCAATCTTACTCCTCAATCTTACCCCTCAATCTTACCCCTCAATCTTACTCCTCAATCTTACTCCTCAATCTTACCCCTCAATCTTACTCCTCAATCTTACTCCTCAATCTTACTCCTCAATCTTACTCTTCAATCTTACTCCACAATCTTACTCCTCAATCTTACTCCTCAATCTTACCCCTCAATCTTACTCCTCAATCTTACTCCTCAATCTTACTCCTCAATCTTACTCCTCAATCTTACCCCTCAATCTTACCCCTCAATCTTACTCCTCAATCTTACCCCTCAATCTTACTCCTCAATCTTACTCCTCAATCTTACCCCTCAATCTTACTCCTCAATCTTACCCCTCAATCTTACTCCTCAATCTTACTCCTCAATCTTACTCCTCAATCTTACTCCTCAATCTTACTCCTCAATCTTACTCTTCAATCTTACTCCACAATCTTACTCCTCAATCTTACTCCTCAATCTTACCCCTCAATCTTACTCCTCAATCTTACTCCTCAATCTTACTCCTCAATCTTACTCCTCAATCTTACTCCTCAATCTTACTCCTCAATCTTACTCCTCAATCTTACCCCTCAATCTTACCCCTCAATCTTACTCCTCAATCTTACCCCTCAATCTTACTCCTCAATCTTACTCCTCAATCTTACTCCTAATTCTTACTCCTCAATCTTACTCCTTAATCTTACTCCTCAATCTTACCCCTCAATCTTACTCCTCAATCTCACCCCTCAATCTTACTCCTCAATCTTACCCCTAAATCTTACCCCTCAATCTTACTCCTCAATCTTACTCCTCAATCTTACTCCTCAATCTTACTCCTCAATCTTACTCCTCAATCTTACTCCTCAATCTTACCCCTCAATCTTACTCTTCAATCTTACTCCACAATCTTACTCCTCAATCTTACTCCTCAATCTTACCCCTCAATCTTACTCCTCAATCTTACTCCTCAATCTTACTCCTCAATCTTACTCCTCAATCTTATCCCTCAATCGTACCCCTCAATCTTACTCCTCAATCTTACCCCTCAATCTTACTCCTCAATCTTACTCCTCAATCTTACCCCTCAATCTTACTCCTCAATCTTACCCCTCAATCTTACTCCTCAATCTTACTCCTCAATCTTACTCCTCAATCTTACTCCTTAATCTTACTCCTCAATCTTACCCCTCAATATTACTCCTCAATCTTACCCCTCAATCTTACTCCTCAATCTTACCCCTCAATCTTACCCCTCAATCTTACTCCTCAATCTTACTCCTCAATCTTACTCCTCAATCTTACTCCTCAATCTTACTCCTCAATCTTACTCTTCAATCTTACTCCACAATCTTACTCCTCAATCTTACTCCTCAATCTTACCCCTCAATCTTACTCCTCAATCTTACTCCTCAATCTTACTCCTCAATCTTACTCCTCAATCTTACTCCTCAATCTTACTCCTCAATCTTACTCCTCAATCTTACCCCTCAATCTTACCCCTCAATCTTACTCCTCAATCTTACCCCTCAATCTTACTCCTCAATCTTACTCCTCAATCTTACCCCTCAATCTTACTCCTCAATCTTACCCCTCAATCTTACTCCTCAATCTTACTCCTCAATCTTACTCCTCAATCTTACTCCTCAATCTTACTCCTCAATCTTACTCCTCAATCTTACTCCTCAATCTTACTCCTCAATCTTACCCCTCAATCTTACCCCTCAATCTTACTCCTCAATCTTACCCCTCAATCTTACTCCTCAATCTTACTCCTCAATCTTACCCCTCAATCTTACTCCTCAATCTTACCCCTCAATCTTACTCCTCAATCTTACTCCTCAATCTTACTCCTCAATCTTACTCCTCAATCTTACCCCTCAATCTTACCCCTCAATCTTACTCCTCAATCTTACCCCTCAATCTTACTCCTCAATCTTACTCCTCAATCTTACCCCTCAATCTTACTCCTCAATCTTACCCCTCAATCTTACTCCTCAATCTTACTCCTCAATCTTACTTGGTTGTATTACTTATTTTGTTTTCTCCTATTTCTTATGTATGTTTTCAAATTTTCGTAATATATTTAATCACTACATTGGAGAGTATGTTTTCGAAATACATTTTCCGGTAATATAAAAGAAATATAAAAATAAAAGCCATGTATTAAGTCAATAGTGCTTCTTTGCTGAACAATTTTCAGATTTCGTGGAAACAAAGGTTTATTGTTAAATGTATCTAATTTCAAGACACAGGCGTCATCGCCAATTTCATTTGATTATCTCGCTTGGAGCTAAACTTAGTCGTCCCGAAAGAGTCGCACAATTATCGACTTACGCATCATAGATATGAATAAATTTAAGTAGCTTTTTGTAATTATTAGTTGTTTATCACAGAAATCACTTGAATTTCACATGATAATATACGCGTTCACATAACGTGCGCCTGGTATGTCAAAGTGAATACAACGAGAGGTTCGATTTTTTTAGCGTGAAAGAAGTATATTTCAACTATATTAATAACCCGTAAAGGTTGCTATTTGAAAATAAATCGGCATCAAGATAAAATAAAGCGATAGTAGGATAGGATGTGCACACCAAATCGGACAAAAACTCTCCGGAACAAATATGTGTGAATGCAGTCTTATTGTTCTTTAAGTTAAAATGACAAGAACTGATTCTCAAATACTCTTGCCCCATTATTGGTAGTATTATTGTTCTAAAAGTTAATTATCTTACTCATTGTTAGTATAGCGATGTGTAGTATTACAGAAACCATTATAGTTACTGCTAACATCACAACAGCCAACCAGAGAACAAGTCGTCTTAAACAAATCTGGTTAAATCCCATTTTGACTGTAATATGACAGTTGTCTCCCTTAGTCTTCAAATTTATTATATAGACGTGTAGCTACTGTACCAATCTGTAAAAAAGGAATAATCATGACGTATTTATCACCGAAGTTGCAACAACAGTAGCACGACGGCTGCCACTAGTGGACCAGGAACTGCTTACACTTCCAGAGCACATGAGTTCAACCCTGGTTCTAAGTGGGTGTTTGTCAATCTTTAGTCTTCTGTTCTTCATTGTCCTTTCGTCCTTTCCATTTCACCATGGTCTTGTATATCCTTCACCATGGTCTTGAATATCCTTCACCATTGTCTTGTATATCCTTCACCATGGTCTTGTATATCCTTCACCATGGTCTTGTATATCCTTCACCATGGTCTTGTATATCCTTCACCATGGTCTTGTATATCCTTCACCATTGTCTTGTATATCCTTCACCATGGTCTTGTATATCCTTCACCATGGTCTTGTATATCCTTCACCATTGTCTTGTATATCCTTCACCATGGTCTTGTATATCCTTCACCATTGTCTTGTATATCCTTCACCATGGTCTTGTATTTCCTTCACCATTGTCTTGTATATCCTTCACCATGGTCTTGTATATCCTTCACCATGGTCTTGTATATCCTTCACCATGGTCTTGTCTATCCTTCACCATGGTCTTGTATATCCTTCACCATGGTCTTGTATTTCCTTCACCATTGTTTTGTATATCCTTCACCATGGTCTTGTATATCCTTCACCATGGTCTTGTATATCCTTCACCATGGTCTTGTATATCCTTCACCATGGTCTTGTATATCCTTCACCATGGTCTTGTATATCCTTCACCATGGTCTTGTATATCCTTCACCATTGTCTTGTATATCCTTCACCATTGTCTTGTATATCCTTCACCATGGTCTTGTATATCCTTCACCATTGTCTTGTATATCCTTCACCATGGTCTTGTATATCCTTCACCATGGTCTTGTATATCCTTCACCATGGTCTTGTATATCCTTCACCATGGTCTTGTATATCCTTCACCATGGTCTTGTATATCCTTCACCATTGTCTTGTATATCCTTCACCATGGTCTTGTATATCCTTCACCATGGTCTTGTATATCCTTCACCATGGTCTTGTATATCCTTCACCATGGTCTTGTATATCATTCGCCATTGTCTTGTATATCCTTCACCATGGTCTTGTATATCCTTCACCATGGTCTTGTATATCCTTCACCATGGTCTTGTATATCCTTCACCATTGTCTTGTATATCCTTCACCATCGTCTTGTATATCCTTCACCATGGTCTTGTATATCCTTCACCATGGTCTTGTATATCCTTCACCATTGTCTTGTATATCCTTCACCATGGTCTTGTATATCCTTCACCATGGTCTTGTATATCCTTCACCATGGTCTTGTATTTCCTGTACCATGGTCTTGTATATCCTTCACCATGGTCTTGTATTTCCTTCACCATCTTGTATATCCTTCACCATGGTCTTGTCTATCCTTCACCATGGTCTTGTATATCCTTCACCATGGTCTTGTATATCCTTCACCATGGTCTTGTATATCCTTCACCATGGTCTTGTATATCCTTCACCATGGTCTTGTATATCCTTCACCATGGTCTTGTATATCCTTCACCATGGTCTTGTATATCCTTCACCATTGTCTTTTATATCCTTCACCATGGTCTTGTATATCCTTCACCATGGTCTTGTATATCCTTCACCATGGTCTTGTATTTCCTTCACCATGGTCTTGTATATCCTTCACCATGGTCGTGTATATCCTTCACCATGGTCTTGTATATCCTTCACCATGGTCTTGTATTTCCTGCACCATGGTCTTGTATATCCTTCACCATGGTCTTGTATTTCCTGCACCATGGTCTTGTATATCCTTCACCATGGTCTTGTATTTCCTTCACCATCTTGTATATCCTTCACCAAGGTCTTGTCTATCCTTCACCATGGTCTTGTATATCCTTCACCATGGTCTTGTATATCCTTCACCATGGTCTTGTATATCCTTCACCATTGTCTTGTATATCCTTCACCATGGTCTTGTATATCCTTCACCATGGTCTTGTATATCCTTCACCATGGTCTTATATATCCTTCACCATTGTCTTGTATATCCTTCACCATGGTCTTGTATATCCTTCACCATGGTCTTGTATATCCTTCACCATGGTCTTGTATATCCTTCACCATGGTCTTGTATATCCTTCACCATGGTCTTGTATTTCCTTCACCATTGTCTTGTATATCCTTCACCATGGTCTTGTATATCCTTCACCATGGTCTTGTATATCCTTCACCATGGTCTTGTATTTCCTGCACCATGGTCTTGTATATCCTTCACCATGGTCTTGTATTTCCTTCACCATCTTGTATATCCTTCACCATGGTCTTGTATATCCTTCACCATGGTCTTGTATATCCTTCACCATGGTCTTGTATATCCTTCACCATGGTCTTGTATATCCTTCACCATGGTCTTGTATATCCTTCACCATGGTCTTGTATATCCTTCACCATGATCTTGTATATCCTTCACCATGGTCTTGTATTTCCTTCACCATTGTCTTGTATATCCTTCACCATGGTCTTGTATATCCTTCACCATTGTCTTGTATATCCTTCACCATGGTCTTGTATTTCCTGCACCATGGTCTTGTATATCCTTCACCATGGTCTTGTATTTCCTTCACCATCTTGTATATCCTTCACCATGGTCTTGTATATCCTTCACCATTGTCTTGTATATCCTTCACCATGGTCTTGTATATCCTTCACCATTGTCTTGTATATCCTTCACCATGGTCTTGTATTTCCTTCACCATGGTCTTGTATATCCTTCACCATGGTCTTGTATATCCTTCACCATGGTCTTGTATATCCTTCACCATGGTATTGTATATCCTTCACCATGGTCTTGTATATCCTTCACCATGGTCTTGTATTTCCTTCACCATTGTCTTGTATATCCTTCACCATGGTCTTGTATATCCTTCACCATGGTCTTGTATTTCCTTCACCATTGTCGTGTATATCCTTCACCATGGTCTTGTATATCCTTCACCATGGTCTTGTATATCCTTCACCATGGTCTTGTATTTCCTGCACCATGGTCTTGTATATCCTTCACCATGGTCTTGTATTTCCTTCACCATCTTGTATATCCTTCACCATGGTCTTGTATTTCCTGCACCATGGTCTTGTATATCCTTCACCATGGTCTTGTATTTCCCTCACCATCTTGTATATCCTTCACCATGGTCTTGTCTATCCTTCACCATGGTCTTGTATATCCTTCACCATGGTCTTGTATATCCTTCACCATGGTCTTGTATATCCTTCACCATGGTCTTGTATATCCTTCACCATGGTCTTGTATATCCTTCACCATGGTCTTGTATATCCTTCACCATGGTCTTGTATATCCTTCACCATGGTCTTGTATATCCTTCACCATGGTCTTGGATATCCTTCACCATGGTCTTGTATATCCTTCACCATGGTCTTGTATATCCTTCACCATGGTCTTGTATATCCTTCACCATGGTCTTGTATATCCTTCCCCATTGTCTTGTATATCCTTCCCCATTGTCTTGTATATCCTTCACCATGGTCTTGTATATCCTTCCCCATTGTCTTGTATATCCTTCACCATGGTCTTGTATATCCTTCACCATGGTCTTGTATATCCTTCACCATGGTCTTGTATATCCTTCACCATGGTCTTGTATTTCCTTCACCATTGTCTTGTATTTACTTCACCATCTTGTATATCCTTCACCATGGTCTTGTATATCCTTCACCATGGTCTTGTATATCCTTCACCATGGTCTTGTATATCCTTCACCATCTTGTATATCCTTCACCATGGTCTTGTATATCATTCGCCATTGTCTTGTATATCCTTCACCATGGTCTTGTCTATCCTTCACCATGGTCTTGTATATCCTTCACCATGGTCTTGTCTATCCTTCACCATGGTCTTGTATATCCTTCACCATGGTCTTGTATATCCTTCACCATGGTCTTGTATATCCTTCACCATGGTCTTGTATATCCTTCACCATGGTCTTGTATATCCTTCACCATGGTCTTGTATATCCTTCACCATGGTCTTGTATATCCTTCAACATGGTCTTGTATATCCTTCACCATGGTCTTGTATATCCTTCACCATTGTCTTGTATATCCTTCACCATGGTCTTGTATATCCTTCACCATGGTCTTGTATATCCTTCACCATGGTCTTGTCTATCCTTCACCATGGTCTTGTATATCCTTCACCATGGTCTTGTATATCCTTCACCATGGTCTTGTATATCCTTCACCATGGTCTTGTATATCCTTCACCATGGTCTTGTATATCCTTCACCATGGTCTTGTATATCCTTCACCATGGTCTTGTATATCCTTCACCATGGTCTTGTATATCCTTCACCATGGTCTTGTATATCCTTCACCATGATCTTGTATATCCTTCACCATGGTCTTGTATATCCTTCACCATGGTGCTGTATATCCTTCACCATGGTCTTGTATATCCTTCACCATTGTCTTGTATATCCTTCACCATGGTCTTGTATATCCTTCACCATGGTCTTGTATATCCTTCACCATGGTCTTGTATATCCTTCACCATGGTCTTGTATTTCCTTCACCATTGTCTTGTATATTCTTCACCATGGTCTTGTATATCCTTCACCATGGTCTTGTATATCCTTCACCATTGTCTTGTATATCCTTCACCATTGTCTTGTATATCCTTCACCATTGTCTTGTATATCCTTCACCATGGTCTTGTATATCCTTCACCATGGTCTTGTATATCCTTCACCATGGTCTTGTATATCCTTCACCATGGTCTTGTATATCCTTCACCATGGTCTTGTATTTCCTTCACCATTGTCTTGTATATCCTTCACCATGGTCTTTATATCCTTCACCATGGTCTTGTATATCCTTCACCATGGTCTTGTATTTCCTGCACCATGGTCTTGTATATCCTTCACCATGGTCTTGTATTTCCTTCACCATCTTGTATATCCTTCACCATGGTCTTGTATATCCTTCACCATGGTCTTGTATATCCTTCACCATGGTCTTGTATATCCTTCACCATCTTGTATATCCTTCACCATGGTCTTGTATATCATTCGCCATTGTCTTGTATATCCTTCACCATGGTCTTGTCTATCCTTCACCATGGTCTTGTATATCCTTCACCATGGTCTTGTATTTCCTTCACCATGGTCTTGTATATCCTTCACCATGGTCTTGTATATCCTTCACCATGGTCTTGTCTATCCTTCACCATGGTCTTGTATATCCTTCACCATGGTCTTGTCTATCCTTCACCATGGTCTTGTCTATCCTTCACCATGGTCTTGTATATCCTTCACCATGGTCTTGTATATCCTTCACCATGGTCTTGTATATCCTTCACCATGGTCTTGTATATCCTTCACCATGGTCTTGTATATCCTTCACCATGGTCTTGTATATCCTTCACCATGGTCTTGTCTATCCTTCACCATGGTCTTGTATATCCTTCACCATGGTCTTGTATATCCTTCACCATTGTCTTGTATATCCTTCACCATGGTCTTGTATATCCTTCACCATGGTCTTGTATATCCTTCACCATGGTCTTGTATATCCTTCACCATGGTCTTGTATATCCTTCACCATGGTCTTGTATATCCTTCACCATGGTCTTGTATATCCTTCACCATGGTCTTGTATATCCTTCACCATGGTCTTGTATATCCTTCACCATTGTCTTGTATATCCTTCACCATGGTCTTGTATATCCTTCACCATGGTCTTGTATATCCTTCACCATGGTCTTGTATATCCTTCACCATGGTCTTGTCTATCCTTCACCATGGTCTTGTATATCCTTCACCATGGTCTTGTATATCCTTCACCATTTTCTTGTATATCCTTCACCATGGTCTTGTATATCCTTCACCATGGTCTTGTATATCCTTCACCATGGTCTTGTATATCCTTCACCATGGTCTTGTATATCCTTCACCATGGTCTTGTATATCCTTCACCATGGTCTTGTATATCCTTCACCATGGTCTTGTATATCCTTCACCATGGTCTTGTATATCCTTCACCATTGTCTTGTATATCCTTCACCATGGTCTTGTATATCCTTCACCATGGTCTTGTATATCCTTCACCATGGTCTTGTATATCCTTCACCATGGTCTTGTATATCCTTCACCATGGTCTTGTATATCCTTCACCATGGTCTTGTATATCCTTCACCATTGTCTTGTATATCCTTCACCATGGTCTTGTATATCCTTCACCATGGTCTTGTATATCCTTCACCATGGTCTTGTATATCCTTCACCATGGTCTTGTATATCCTTCACCATGGTCTTGTATATCCTTCACCATTGTCTTGTATATCCTTCACCATGGTCTTGTATATCCTTCACCATGGTCTTGTATTTCCTTCACCATGGTCTTGTATATCCTTCACCATTGTCTTGTATATCCTTCACCATGGTCTTGTATATCCTTCACCATGGTCTTGTATATCCTTCACCATTGTCTTGTATTTCCTTCACCATGGTCTTGTATATCCTTCACCATGGTCTTGTATATCCTTCACCATGGTGTTGTATATCCTTCACCATGGTCTTGTATATCCTTCACCATTGTCTTGTATATCCTTCACCATGGTCTTGTATATCCTTCACCATGGTCTTGTATATCCTTCACCATGGTCTTGTATATCCTTCACCATGGTCTTGTATTTCCTTCACCATTGTCTTGTATATTCTTCACCATGGTCTTGTATATCCTTCACCATTGTCTTGTATATCCTTCACCATTGTCTTGTATATCCTTCACCATTGTCTTGTATATCCTTCACCATGGTCTTGTATATCCTTCACCATGGTCTTGTATATCCTTCACCATGGTCTTGTATATCCTTCACCATGGTCTTGTATATCCTTCACCATGGTCTTGTATTTCCTTCACCATTGTCTTGTATATCCTTCACCATGGTCTTGTATATCCTTCACCATGGTCTTGTATATCCTTCACCATGGTCTTGTATTTCCTGCACCATGGTCTTGTATATCCTTCACCATGGTCTTGTATTTCCTTCACCATCTTGTATATCCTTCACCATGGTCTTGTATATCCTTCACCATGGTCTTGTATATCCTTCGCCATGGTCTTGTATATCCTTCACCATCTTGTATATCCTTCACCATGGTCTTGTATATCATTCGCCATTGTCTTGTATATCCTTCACCATGGTCTTGTCTATCCTTCACCATGGTCTTGTATATCCTTCACCATGGTCTTGTATTTCCTTCACCATGGTCTTGTATATCCTTCACCATGGTCTTGTATATCCTTCACCATGGTCTTGTCTATCCTTCACCATGGTCTTGTATATCCTTCACCATGGTCTTGTATATCCTTCACCATGGTCTTGTCTATCCTTCACCATGGTCTTGTATATCCTTCACCATGGTCTTGTATCCTTCACCATGGTCTTGTATATCCTTCACCATGGTCTTGTATATCCTTCACCATGGTCTTGTATATCCTTCACCATGGTCTTGTATATCCTTCACCATGGTCTTGTATATCCTTCACCATGGTCTTGTATATCCTTCACCATGGTCTTGTATATCCTTCACCATGGTCTTGTCTATCCTTCACCATGGTCTTGTATATCCTTCACCATGGTCTTGTATATCCTTCACCATTGTCTTGTATACCTTCACCATGGTCTTGTATATCCTTCACCATGGTCTTGTATATCCTTCACCATGGTCTTGTATATCCTTCACCATGGTCTTGTATATCCTTCACCATGGTCTTGTATATCCTTCACCATGGTCTTGTATATCCTTCACCATGGTCTTGTATATCCTTCACCATGGTCTTGTATATCCTTCACCATTGTCTTGTATATCCTTCACCATGGTCTTTTATATCCTTCACCATGGTCTTGTATATCCTTCACCATGGTCTTGTCTATCCTTCACCATGGTCTTGTATATCCTTCACCATGGTCTTGTATATCCTTCACCATTGTCTTGTATATCCTTCACCATGGTCTTGTATATCCTTCACCATGGTCTTGTATATCCTTCACCATGGTCTTGTATATCCTTCACCATGGTCTTGTATATCCCTTCACCATGGTCTTGTATATCCTTCACCATGGTCTTGTATATCCTTCACCATTGTCTTGTATATCCTTCACCATGGTCTTGTATATCCTTCACCATGGTCTTGTATATCCTTCACCATGGTCTTGTATATCCTTCACCATGGTCTTGTATATCCTTCACCATTGTCTTGTATATCCTTCACCATGGTCTTGTATATCCTTCACCATGGTCTTGTATATCCTTCACCATGGTCTTGTATATCCTTCACCATGGTCTTGTATATCCTTCACCATGGTCTTGTATATCCTTCACCATTGTCTTGTATATCCTTCACCATGGTCTTGTATATCCTTCACCATGGTCTTGTATTTCCTTCACCATGGTCTTGTATATCCTTCACCATGGTCTTGTCTATCCTTCACCATTGTCTTGTATATCCTTCACCATGGTCTTGTATATCCTTCACCATGGTCTTGTATATCCTTCACCATTGTCTTGTATTTCTTTCACCATGGTCTTGTATATCCTTCACCATGGTCTTGTATATTCTTCACCATGGTCTTGTATATCCATCACTATGGTCTTGTATATCCTTCACCATGATCTTGTATATCCTTCACCATGGTCTTGTATATCCTTCACCATTGTCTTGTCTATCCTTCACCATGGTCTTGTATATCCTTCACCATTGTCTTGTATATCCTTCACCATTGTCTTGTATATCCTTCACCATGGTCTTGTATATCCTTCACCATGGTCTTGTATATCCTTCACCATGGTCTTGTATTTCCTTCACTATTGTCTTGTATATCCTTCACCATGGTCTTGTATATCCTTCACCATGGTCTTGTATATCCTTCACCATGGTCTTGTATATCCTTCACCATGGTCTTGTATATCCTTCACCATGATCTTGTATATCCTTCACCATGGTCTTGTATATCCTTCACCATGGTCTTGTATATCCTTCACCATGGTCTTTTATATCCTTCACCATGATCTTGTATATCCTTTGATTTACGGCTACTCAGTATCCCTTTGGTATCTTCCAATTTATCTGACAAATTCACGTTCTTTCAAGTGAGCGAGTGATTATTCCTTAACACCAAGTGAATACAGGACTGGGCCTATATCTCTTTCTCTTATAAGTCTTGATTTCACTTTGACAATAGTGACTGTCTTGCTAGGGTTCATCGTTGCGCAAGGCATACCTGTTACTCAGAGTCTAACATTAGATTAAATTAAAATGTATTATTTGTTTTATATATTGTTTCGTATACTACATATTGTGATGCATATTGTTTTCACTAGTATATTTATTTATTTATTTATTTATGGCTAAGTGTACTCGATAAAACATTATGTGATAAAGTTTGTCAGTGACTTGCGACAGGTCGGTGATTTTCTCTGGGTACTCCCGTTTCCTCCACTAATAAAACTGATCGCCACGATATAACTGTAATATTGTTGAAAGTGGTGTTACACACCATAAACCTAAACCTTATATAATTCTTTACTTATTTAACCCGGGTTGCCGAAAGCTAATGGCTACGAGCGGCTTTCCTCAACATACAGAACAGGTACATACATGAATACATAATCTGAGTTAATAAAATGGTTATAGCAAATATTGAAATGACAACACAATATATTACAACACACGTCAAATTATTTTTAACAAAGATGTGACTGATGTGGTAATGATGTATTTGAAGGCCACAAAAGATTTAATGAACCGACAAATGCATATTTCCTTTTATATGAAATCATAACAGCTTGCATAGCTGTTAATTTCATATTTTTCTTTATCAATATTAACTATTCTGTAGATTTTTTTTCAAACATTACGTAAGCTGTCATAATCAATAAAAATAAAGCAATTTAGCACATGTCGTTTTTATCGTAGGCAAACCATCAGAGCTTTTTTATATATATTTTTTGTGCTTGGTAGTTATTTTCTTAAATCTGCAGTTGAGAAATCAAATCGTCTGCTATGTTTACTAATTCTCATTTTACCCCATCACTACTGTATTAAGTAATAAATTTACTTGACTAAATGCGGGAGCACAGTAGTCATGATCGCATTGGCGCTGCCTTGTGATGGAATGGATAGCTCTAGAATGTGGTTCGAATCCCATCCGTCCTTTTGTTTGTTTGTCTACATTGTTAATCTTAGCTTCAGAACGGCATTTTTGGCTGTAAGATTATGAGACTGTAAATGCATTTATTGCAAAATAACCTATTTGTCGTCAGTACTTAGACAGTATCCGAAATCATGGATGGCGGTCGAGAAGTGCATATGTCTAAAAATACATCTTTAATATGACAAATAAGTTTCAATGGACAGAGATGCGATCTCCAAATACACCATTGTTTTTTAAACGATAGACCGATTGCTTGTTCTTGATATATTAAAAACAGAAAAAAAGCCGCGTTCGTGATCGTTTTATTTCCTATTCAAAATATTCCAGACGAGGGACATTATTCATTCAGAAAAAGTGAGATCTGCTCTGACGGAAAGCGAAAATTGGGATTTGCTTGTTGACTGTACAAGTCGAGATGGTCGGCAAATGTTAGATGCAGGTGTTCACTTATTTGATAAGCGCACATTGCCAATGAAGACGCACATACCGTTTCAAACACAGTACAAAATATTCTACCAAATCCGCTTCTGCTTTTACAAATGGTGAAGAAACAACAGATTCTATTATTTCTAAAATGCTTTCAAATTTATCTTGCCTTGTCTTCGACCGCTCGAGTGTAAAATCAAATACGCTTTTTAATGAAAGGAGAGAATTTTTTTTTTTTTTTTTAAATATTTCCGCTTTCAGTGTACAAGGAAAATCGGCAGTATTTCCGTTTTGCAGAAAAATCTGGTGACAATCATCCAAAACATTTCAGAAAGTTAATTATATAGCATGTTCAGTGGTATGAAAATACAAACTTGGAGTTATATGTACAAAAATGTTACAAATCCAGAGAAAAATATGTTTTAAAGTAAATAACTTTTTTTTCTAGAAGTTTAATAAAAAGAAAATTATATACACGACGTATATAATTTTCTTTATAAAAGTTAAAGACTCTTATGAACTGTCTATAGCAGCTCATTTTTTCATTGTCATCTGACCGGCTTTTTAAAAGATAGGTTTCTACATCTTTGTCGGAGCGTAAGCTCATTCTTGATATCACTGATTTTTTCATTACATTTCCGTAGAAACTGTACCAGTTCAGTCTTTTTTTTTTAAAGTTAGGAAGTCTTCAAGTGTTGCCTTGGAATCTACGTCAATTAATTTCATATTTTTTGGCACTTAATATTTATTCAATCAATTTATTAAAAACCGCCAGGAAAACGTTTGCAATCGGAAATGCTATATACCCACTGCCAATGACGATCATTCAAATTACGAACGATAACTCCATTTTCCGCAAAGAGGGAATATATATGACGTTTTGCACGATATTGCGTCGTGCAGCGTAACAAGTTAACTTGCTGACGTTATGCAAATGGCAATGATATAAAAAAAAGTGTGACGTTTGCGCCATATTGGACATTTTGGCTAGACATGGAAAAGTCGGGCAAAAAAACTAATGAACAAGCAAACCTTGCACATTCTACATGTATATTTTAGCCAGGTATGGGAACTTTCTTCCATAATATATAGTTTGTTATTTCTCTTTTGTATTTTATTTATAGTGTCTACTCAAATAGCGGCATCTCGTCGAAAAAAATCTGAAAAGCGACGTTTGGACATTGTGGCTAGACATAGCAATTTGGTCACTGTCGCAAAAAGGAAAACTCGATTTTAGCATTTTACCTATAGATGTTATGTTTTATGGGTATTTTCTTGAAGTAAAAAAGAAATCATATTTATATGTGTCTGTTTTTGTTTAAATACTTGCACAATGAGTGTTGTCTTACCTGTTTATGAGTTCGGACAGATGTCGAGACTGGATTTGTCTTGTCCGATTTCATCAAAATTTCAACCGACAACCAAACGGATATGACGTAACAATAAACACATTACATATAGTTGGTATGTCAAATTGCGCGCATTTCGGAGTCGAGTTTACCGAGAAACCAACGAAAAACCAATTTTCTGAACTTCAAACTGTTACGTCGGGACAGCAAAATATTAGCGTAAGAGTACAACTTTGAACACTGAAATAATTAGAATAAATTATCAGGAACTTAGGAATAATAGCCAGACAGAAGCGCGTTGTTTTAGGCTTTATTTAGATATACGCATATTTGAATTTTGCTTTACAACACTGAAATCCTGGACTTTTTTATGAAGACATTGACACCATTTTTCACTGGACGCAATATCGTGCGAAACGTCATATACTCTCAAACAAATTTTACGTTGAATATAGAAATCGTCAACATTCATGACTTATCACCGGATTTGTAACTAGATTAACGTGACGGGTGCCACTAGTGGAGGAGGAACTGCTTATCCTTCCAGGAGCACCTGCGTCAGTGCCGTCATAGCGCTTGGGCAAGCTGGGAAGTTGCCCGGGGGCCACACGAGCATAGCGGCCCCATGCTAATATATGTATGTTGTGTACGGCATGTTTGTCAATGTTAAAACACTGATTTTGTTGGAAGTACCAATACAATAAATATATGTCTAATTTTATCGATATTTTACAGTTTTATTCCTGTGAGTGGTTATGTAGGTATGGGCCGCAGTGCACTACTTTTTCCGGGGGCCAATAATGCTGTTAAGACGGCCCTGACGTGATCATGAGTTCATCCCCGTTTTAGTGGGGTTCGTGTTACTCGATCTTTAGTTTTATGTGTAATGTTTTGTAGATCGTTGTTTGTCCTTTTGTCCTTTTTCGTTTGGTCATTGTGTTATCTGTTCTTTTTCGATTTACGGCTTCTGATTACCCCTTTGGTATCTTCAAAGTCTTCTTATCTGTCTTTCATTGAGAAAACATCGTTATAAAATATAACAAAACAGTTCTTGGAAAATAGATGTCTTGTTTGACCCGAAGACTGAACTATTTCACGAAGCCAAATAACAACAGTTCAGTGTTCGGGAAAAACAAACAGCAGTGGTCCTCCATCCCGGTCAATCACATCATTGAACACAAACAAACATAACATATGGGGTCCTGGCATGGGATAGGCACACATATGTTGCGGGTTAAACCAGTTAAAGGGACCCCCCCTGATAAATAGATTAATAGAAATATAGATATAAAAACAATAAAAAAAAACCACTTTTTTATTTTATTTTGGAGAGGATACACAATTTTCTCAAAGAAGTGAAAAATACATATAATATAGAGTGTAACCTGTCTAACTCGTACCCTGAATAAACCGAAATTCTGTATATACCGAGCTTTAAATAAAGCCCCTATGCAGGAATATTTTGTTAATTGAACCTGTATAAACCTAACATATGTCTATTCCAAAACTAAAAGTTGGTCCCAATTAAGGAGATTCGGTTTAGGTAGTTTTTTATTGTAATATGATATTGTTATTATCGTAGTGGGGCCGTCGTGACCGTGATTGTATGGTAGTTGGATATACAACTACCTATGCAAACAGTGCCTATCACCACTGATGTTGTGAGTTCAAGTCTCGATCAAGGCGAGATGGACAACAGTATATAAGGGTAATAACAAAATTACCGAACTCTGAACAATCTTACAAAATGAAAGTCAAAGCTCATAAGTATATACAGAGACAAAATCAGTCAACAACCGGAAAACTGTGAAAACCGTAATGACCCTGACTTGGCACAGGCATTTCTAAAGAAATGGTGGGATGAATCAGATTTTAAAGCGCCAAACCTCCCGCTTTCATTACGGCTCAAAGGTTCCGGCTGTCACTATAACAGTATTTATAACAATACTGGAACAAAATAGGTAAAATAGTTGTCAAAGCAGTACCAAAGCTAGTAAAGCAAATATCAAAAACAATCTTACGTCACACATTGATAAAAAAATATTTTTGACATTTTTGTTGACTTCCTTATCTTTATCATACATTTTCACTATATGAAAATGCATCGTTTATCATCGTCTCTGCAGAGACGGAATATATTTCGAGAAGATCTTGGTATCGGAATATAAATGTTCAAGAGATCGAATAAGGCGAATCTTTTAATAGCCCTGGTACTGAAGTTTGTCACTGACTTGCGACAGGTCGGTCGTTTTCTCCGGTTTCCACCACCAGTAAAACTGACCGCCCCGATATATTGTTGAAAATGGCGTTAAATTCCATCAAACCAAACTAACTGGATTTATAACAAGATTAACACGATGGTGGGTTACTAGTGGAGCAAGATTTGCCTGTCTTGCCGGAGTACCTGAATTCACACCCGGATATTTGTGGTATTTGTGCTGCTCAATCTACATGTATTTTTCAGTGGAGTGATTTGTGGACCATTTGACTTTATATCTTTTTTTTTCTTTCTTGGCCATTGCTATGATCAAAATATTCATCCTTCCATCAACGTATCTAGCAAGCTAGATCTAGTTAAACAGATACTACTGCAACATTTTTGTCAGTCAAAACAAACAAAAAATAACAAAATATTCGATGTACACAGTCAGCGTACCTTTAGTATAACCTTCATCGGTTACTCTCATAGTATGGATTAGGCACAGCCGACAGGCGAGCATCGCATCTACGCATAGACATGTACATGTACAAATAGTAGTTTTGAGTTCTTTTCTTCATTATTCTTGATTATTTTTCTTTATTCTTCAATTCGACTTACCCAGTTAATTATATTGCATAGGAGATTTTTTGGGCCGAGATATATCGGGGACGACTTTTGTTTAGGGCCGAGATATATCGGGGACAACTTTTTTTTTAGGGCCGATCGTTCTTTAGGGGCGAAACAAGAAGGTCTAACGATTGTCCATTTTTTTAAAAAAATAATCGTTTCATTTAAAGAAGCTGTTCGGTTTCCTTTCTAATTTTTTTTGGGTTATTTTTAAACTAGATAGTTATTTTTTATTTAAAAGGCTATTTCTTGTACTTCACTCCGATTGTCCATTCTATGCAGAAACTTAGAATCAATTTTCGGTTGGTATTGATCATATATTGATTCATCTCCTTACACACATGTTGCTGTTTAGCTCGCTATTAAAATAATTGGAAAGCTCAATGATATAAAAGTCTTTGGAAGCAAGTAAACAACAGGGCCTAACCATGATAACTAAATTCATCTAAGGTCGTATGTACTTTTGGGAGGAGAACCTTAGTTTTAATAATACTTACATTGTGAAGGAATTGTAAATTTCAGTAGTAAATTATATCTGTAGTTGGTTTGTTGTGGTTGATGGTGTTTAACTCCAATTTCAACAATATTTCAGTTATATCGTGGCGGTCAGTTTTATTTGTGGCGAAAATTGGAGTGTCCGGAGAAACCCACTGACAAACTGTATCACATAATGTTATACTTCGTCTGAGTGGGGATCGACCTTACAACGTTAGTGGTGATAGGCACTGATTGCATAGGTAGTCATCAATCCATCTACCATGCGATCATGACAACCCCTGTAAATATATCCAATAAACCATAAATAAATCTATTTAAATACGGAAACCCGCTATTTCCTTTATTTAAATTCAAGAAAATTTCCATTAATCGACATGAGGGCAATCATAACTCTTTAAATGTGACGACTTAATAGAATCATGGCGTAAACAATGGAAAAATATGAAGGGGGTTATGGTGTTTAACTCCACTTTCAACAATATTTCAATTATAACGTGGCAGTAAGTTTTAGTTTTGGAGTAGACCGGAGTACCCGGTGAAAACCACAGACCAGCCGCTACTGACAGACAAACTTTATCACATAATGTTGTATCAAAGTACATCTCGCCATGAGCGGGATTCGAACTCACAACGTTAGCGGGCGTGGTGATAGGCACAGATTCCACAGGTAGTTGTAAATCCAATTACTATGCGATCACGACCACGAAAAACTCCTTGAAAAATATGAAACAAATTATGTTGAAAACAATATAAAGAATTTTCACGTTCGGAAATTTCCAAATTAGAAAAATCAGAATTAAAACAATAGATACAACCTGAAAATAAAAATAAAAAGAACTTACACGTTAGATAATGTCCAAATTATTAAAATCAGAATGGCTACCGGTAAAGATTTATGGTTATATTGTACTACTGGATACACATCAACAGAACTTACGACACCAATATCAATAAGCTAGTTATGAACATTTCAAGTACAATCGTAAACCTTTATTGTCCTGCAATCAAACAATAAATAATATTACCGGGTTTAATTTTGTAGTAAAGGTTGCAATGTTGTGAATTAACTATATGATATTTCTTACAGAATGTTGACACATATGGAATGCAAACGTAGACATCTAATTTAGTGCGCACGACACGTTTCTGGAATAACTTTCATCAGGTACATGTACGCTCAAAATCGAAAGATTGGAAAGCCAAATAAATTAAAGTTTTGGGAGCAATAAAACAGGATAGCCTAAATGAGCTAAGGTCACCTGAGGGAGGAGAACCTTAGTTTTATTATTGACTAAGGTCACATATGCCTGAGGGAGGAGAACCTTAATAATAACCTTAATTAATAATTACTTTATTTAGGAACTGTAAATTTCAGTAATAAATATATCTACAATGTAATAAACGATATCAGTACCGAAGCACTGACTACTGGGTAGATGATACCCTCGTAGACTAATAGTTCACCAGCGGAGGTATCGGTCCAGTGATAGTGGAAGATATGTGTAGATAAACCCTATTGTGCGCATGTAGCCTAATGAGATGTAAAACGAACTAGTGTTTAATGCAAAGGTCATTGTTTGTCCAATTTTGATGGTTGAAACAGATGTCACATCTTCTGGTTGAAAAAAAATAATTAAAAATATTTATACTGCTACTTTTAACTCCTAGTATCAATTATTACTGTTATTTATTAAATTAATGACACTAATATCTGATATTATACCAGAAATCGCTACGATATAGCTGAAATACTGCTAAAGTTGGCGTTAAACACCAATCAATCGATCAATATACCAGTAATTATATTATTTGATAGCAGTAGTATATATGTGATAACAAATTAGTATTTGCGGTGGATCTACCGGAAGTCACGTGACCGGCCCTGACCGGAAGTGACATTAGTCACGTGACCGGAAGAGGACCTCCCGGAACCGGAAGTGATCGCGTGTGCATGCGCGACCGGTACATTTTGTACTACTAGAGTAGTAGTACACCGAAAGGGACCGAAGGTAATGTGTTCCCTTGGATGTGCGCATGCGCAACCGGAAGTTTCGTAATATCCGTCCTAGTGGGGGCTTTTGACCGGAAGTGACGTTATGAAGCGTCACCCGTAGTGACCAAAGGTCCCGTGACCCCTTCGGGATTCCCTTGGGTGCGCGCATGCGTGATCGGAAGTGCCCTTGGGCTGTTTTCTAGGACGTCCGCGTCTATCATTGTCTACCGGAACTAGCCCTTTCACTGGTTATCTGCCCCTTTGCCGCCATTTTATTTTCATGGGGAGCGCTTTCAATAGAAGGTCACTCTGCATTTATCCAGGCTTCAACACGCTTCGTTGGATTTTTGTAGTGCTAGCTCACTGAAATAACATCCACTGGTAGACGTGTCGTGTTGCATTACCCTGATTCCAAACCAACCAGTCTTTGCTCTTTCTCCCTAATGCAACACATACCAATAATCTTTGGTTTGACCCACAACCGGGGCTCGAACCCACGATCTACCGAACTCGAGGCGAATACGCTATTCATTAGACCAATCATGCGGTTTTCAATTCATTAAAAGATATCGGATTGGGAAAACATATATGATAAAATAAAAAAAATAATGATAATAACAATATCCGTGTATTATTTGTAGCTTTCAATAAATAGGGTTTCAATTTGTACATTTTCTATTTGAATTTCATGATCTATTTCCGTGTGTACAGAGTTTT
Organism: Bathymodiolus brooksi; assembly: GCA_963680875.1. Lineage (NCBI taxonomy): Eukaryota > Metazoa > Mollusca > Bivalvia > Mytilida > Modiolidae > Bathymodiolus > Bathymodiolus brooksi. The sequence continues at coordinate 32,002,257 of OY804584.1, forward strand.
AAATGTTAGTGTGTCTTAAATGTATGTCAATATATCAATTTTTATTGTTGCGATAACGACAGTAGTAGTTAATCCTCTTGACATCGATATATTAACACTAGAAGCTACAAGCTGTCTTTAACGAGCAAGGAACTCTCTCCAAACATGCGTACCTCTCTATTTAGAGATGTAAATCGCAAATGAGTGAAAGGGCCCGGGTGGCTCAGTGAGTTGGGTAGTTGGATTACCTAACAAATCATACAAGCCTATCACCAATACGGCGTGGGTTCGGACCCGGCTTTGCAAATTACAAAAAGGGTGCACTCGACTGGCAGCCTCAAGTGATAAAGTTACTAGTTGTTTGCCCATGGTCTGTGGTTCTCTCCGGGTATTCCGGCTTCTTTCATCCCTAAAACTGATCGCCATGATATTGCTGAAAGGGGCGTTAAGCACAATAAATAAATAAATCAATAAATCAATCAAATGAGTGAATCACTGATCATTAAGTGTAGCAGTAAAGGTGTGCGACCCTATAGTTAAATTTCAATTTCAAAATCATAAATTTTCCAAATATGTGCAGCAATATACGAGCTTCTCCAGCATATGGTGTTTACATCTCGCAATTGATTCGTTATGCAAGGGCCAGTAGCAATTATTCTGATTTCCTGAAACGTCATCTTTATCTGAGAAACAGGCTACTGAACCAGGGCTATGAAAAGATTCGCCTTATTCGATCTCTTAAAAAGTTTATATTCCGATACCAAGATCTTGTTGAAATATATTCCGTATTTGAAACCATTGCCAAGTAACTGGGAAACTATTTCATCAACATATGGCCTTGATCAATTAGTATATGATTCAACTCGAGTTACCAGTAAGAGCGTAACTTTAATAGATTACATTTATACAAGTCGACCGGAAGAAGTCATGCAAGTACGTGTTTCTACTTACTGTCCAGGTGACCATTATCCTGTCAGTTGTTCAGTAAAATATGGTAAAAGCAACAAGAGCAAACCACGTGTTAATAAGCATACTGTAATTAGATACAGAAATTTTAAAAATTTCGATGAAGAATTATTTCTTCGGGACTTGAAAAATCAGAATTTCAATTTAGTATTACAGATCACCAACCCAGATCTAGCTCTTGATTCGTGGTATGACAAGTTCATTTATACCCTTAATAAGCATGCCCCTTTAATTTCTAAAAGAGTGAGGAAAAATAAACAGCCCAAATGGCACAAAAAAGAATTTGCCGACCTACGTCAGCAAAGGGATCATTATCATGGTATAAAAGATACCGAGAATTTCAATAAATATAGAGACAAATTGACATCATCCATTAGAACCAGTAAAGCTAATTATTTTTTTGAGGCTATTAAATCTGGTAATAATGTAGGTGAATTATGGAAACGCTTAAAGGACATAAACTCAGTATCAAAATGTCATATAAAATGTATAAATATTAATGGCAAAAAATGTGATAATATTGAAGATATTTGTAATCATTTTAATAACCATTTTTCGTCAGTGGCTAAACGCATCATCAAAAATTCCAACTTGAATGCGTCCACTGAAAAATTAGGTAATTGGGTTAGTTCCAAGCTTTGGCTCGAAAATACATGTTCATATACTTGTATACTACCAGAAGAAGTACTTACCGAACTTTTGAAGTTGAATATTCACAAATCCAGTGGTTTGGATGGTATAAGTTCTAATATTTTGAAAATGTCAGCTACTGTTATTTACGAGTCGTTAACCTACATTTTCAACTTAAGTCTTTGTACTGGAAACTTTCCTTCAAAACTTAAGCTGGCTAGAGTAACTCTACTTTATAAATCAGGAGATATTGCAGATATGAACAATTATAGACCTCCTAGCTTATCTAAGTTATTTGAAAAAATAGTTTATGCACAGATTTATTAATATTTAATTAAATACAAACTGTTTCATCCAAATCAATATGATTTCAGATCTAAGCATACTTGTGTGACAGCTTTAACTAAAATTGTTGGATCATATTCTAAAAGAAATGGACGAAGGGAATTACACAGGGGTTTTATTTCTTGTAATTTTGTTATTACCCTTACCCTATAGTTAAAATTAGAGCAAAATATAAAAAAATATGTTAGACCGTTTGACATCTTCATCAGCAAGATTCTTTATCACCTCTTAGGAGACACAATGAATCTGATAGGATGTCAGAGTGTCATTTATTTTGTCTTTGTATTACCGTCTTCTTCACAGAAGCAATTGTTCTGGAATCTCGCTGATAGTGATCGATGTCAAACAACATGCACAATACAATGGACGGACGAATAGTCAGTCCATTAATTTATTGAATAATCATCATAAAACTCGCTTTTCGTCAACTAAAATAAACAATAGCTGGTCTTATGAGTGCCTAGCGGGAAATCAGTTACCAAAGGGGCAATCAGAATCCGTATATCTCATAAGAACAGTGAAATCGCGAGGAGATATGTCATATACCTTTGGCGTGTGTTGGTTTAAAATGTGTTTTATATTGAGAAGAAAGACATCACTTGTTATCAACATCTGTATCATAGGTAACATCCTGTCTATGATGTTCTGAGTCAGAGGACTGGATGACAAGCCTCCTATGTGATGAAGGCTGTTTTGAACAATACAACGAAAGTATGATGATTCTTGCCTTGCTTGTGTTTCCTCTTGCGAGAAAAATAACGCACTGTTGTTATCTATCAGTACAGACACACACGTCATGGCATGTTGTAATTTGATACACTGATGGTCATGCATACTTTCCTTTTCCAGTTTCGTGGTATTTGCAGTTTTAGAACCAGACATGAGGTATGCATTACATTGAATCAATTCCTCTCTAGGGAGGTTCTACATGTTTATTGCAGAATGTGTAATATAAGCGCCAGTAGCAAAGTATATTCCAGTATACTTTGGAAGTAAACGTTAGAGAATACCGAAGGGGCAATACAAACTTGACAATCCAGAGAACCAGGCAACATAGGGTACACAATACGAAGAAAAACACAGCACAAAATCAGCAACATATGTGCTGGACACCACTATTCGCAAATAAACACAAATAACGTAAATAAGACATGAGCCCTCCTACAAACAACCGAAGGTTACGACAAACTGAACATCGTTTTTTTGCGGAAATCGTCAAGGACATCACAACACGGAACTCAGAACGTAAATACACATAATAGGACAAGCAACGAAATAATGAACAGATTGTGTAAGAACGGTTAGCTGTCGTGATATTTAGTGAAGATAACCAGCCGTGTTCCGTTAGTTTATTTTTTCTGTTTACTTCTATGTCACGAAGATTAGATAGATAGAGCTTTGAACACCGATATTGTGTGTGTGATTTTTGTTCATTGTATTATTTGTACCTTGAACGGACAATACTAATATTTCAATATGATGTTCCTGTTTTGTGTGTGGTAGTGTACAGAACAATCACTCACTCAAAACCTGGTACATTGTTGTTGCAAAATATGATTGATACTGAATATGTTTGTGTTTATAGGGTTCTTCATATACATTTCCAGTTTCATTATAATCTCTTTAAAGTAATAAAGAGTTTATCAGAAAACAACAATCTCCTAGTTTTCCATTAAAATTACAAAAATGACGTCATCTTAATAAAAGTGATAGCCGGAACCTTTGAGCCGTAATGAGAGCGGGAGGTTTAGCGCTTTAAAATCTGATTCAACCCTCCATTTCTTTAGAAATGCCTGTACCAATTCAGGGTCATTGCAGTTTTCACAGTTTTCCGGTTGTTGACTTATTTTGTCTGTTTATATACTTATGAGTTTTGACTTTCCCTTTGTAAGATTGTTCGGAGTTCGGTAATTTTGTTATTACCCTTATTCAAAAGTGTAATTTGGATCTATTTATATAATGCGCTTTCCTTGATACTAAGTTAAGAACGAAACTTTATTACAAGAGATGATTTCAATTTTCCAATGGTGAACTTTCCTTTTATATATAGCAATATTCCAGCAGCACCTGCATATGGAATAGATATTTTACCAGAGCTTATGGTTCATATCATGATTTCCTTGATAGAGGATTTTTGCAATCAAGGAAGCTACTGAACCAATGGCGCCTAGTGGTTAAGTCACCAAGTGTTACGATCACCACTATGATTTCGTTGACCTTTACGGAATGTCTGTGTCGCAAATGATTATAGATATGTTCTGTTTGTCATAATCACAATCTGATATTTTCTTCATTCCTGAATTACATTTTTTTTTGTATCACCAAATGTGTAATAAGAGTAGAACGACCAGTGCCACAGAAACTAAAATGTTGTCTATAATGCTTTTTTTATCATAGTAAAATCAATGTTCTAAAATTATTTCAATTGGTGATATTAAATATTTCATCATAATAAAATGAAAAATAAAAAAATACCATACTTTGTTCGAAAATTCAATAACAAAATGAAGAAATGTAGTAACATGTTCGTGAGCACGTGCCTTTGATGTCCGTGTTGCTCATCTTTTTTTTAGTTTTCCGCATTGTTGGTGTTGTTGTAGGCTTTTTGTATTATGTCCAATATTTCCTGTATCTGTGGATTATCCATTCTTGTTTGCCCCTTCGGTTTACAGCAACCAATAAATAAATAAGTAATGGATATCTATTAAGAAAAAAAAATAACAGTATTACAATGTATTACAAAATATACCTTTTATACATTACAAATTTGATTCTAAAATTATACATTTTCATATATTAATTCTATATCATTATTGTCTGGTATGAGGGTAATAGCAAGTTTATTGTTCCCCCGAGACATTAACTATTGCCCATAGCTTCGAATATCCAATCAATAAGGGTTTTATTATACCGATACGCCATATTTGTTGTTGTCATCTCCGAGTTTCGGCATTTTAGTTTAGCATAGGAACATTTTTTAGAAAAATATTTAAAAAATTTAACAATTGATCAAACATAACAAATGATCAGCACCTGATTATATTATAGTTTTAGAGAGACACATACATTTGTAGCATAAATAAAATACATGCATAAAAGCACAAAGGCAAGCACAGTACATATAAGAATAATACTTTTAAATAAGTATCTAAAAAATAGCACATTTAAAGCAATAAAAGTGACTTCATATTTTAAAAACAGAAATAACAAAGAAGAAAAAGGTTAAAGATACTTAATTAAATAGCACAAAGCAGCATATTTATAGTTCTGCATATACATACACAAATCATAAAAGACGGTCTCATAGCATAAATAAATGCACAAAGACAAGCGCATCGCATAAATAAATAGCACATTTAAAGCAAAAGGCGAACAGGAGGCATCAAAAGCTTAGTTCTGAAACAGCAAAACAGGTCACTGTTTACATGAACTACAAGTACAATTTTCAGAGAAATACCACTTTAGAGATAAAAATTTGAACTGTCAAAAAGTGGAAAGAATCCTTGCATGGTTTGGTTAGGAGTTCCACAGTGTTGCTGCCTCATAACTAAAACTCTTTTTACCATACCTTGTTGTTTTTGGTCTAGGTACATTAACTGTGTTTTGGTTTCTAAAATTATAAGAATTTATAATAATATTTTGAATAAATTCAGGGCTGGAAAGTCTCTAATGCCATGGTTCTCATATGTCTGATCAGTGTCTGAACTCTGGGAACTGCAACCAGTTAAATATGAAACATAAATAACAAAGATAAGAGAATAAAACTTGAAAAAACTATGAGAGCCACTCAAACAGAATGTTATGACATAAGACATATTACAATTTTATTTTATTCTTCTGTTACATTTTGTAGATTAACACCAATATTAACATGGAACTGTCTGTGGCAATCTACAGTACAGAAGTGTTTGTTACATTTAACACAACCTGAAAGTGTTTCCTTTCTGCGTTTTTCACCATACTTAGGACAAAATTTACAAATTGATCTCTTACGATTTAGCCTTGTGTAAGCATGCAACAAGGGATCACCATTTGCCATTGGATAAATGGTCATTAATGGCTTAACCTTTTTGCTTGTAGAGGAATAGCCATCAACCAACTGCATTACTAAATTTACTCTGAAATCTAACTGAGTGTACCGTTTTCTCTAACGATTTACAGGATGCAATTGGCTATTTTCAGTATAAAGAATATATCCATTAATTATACAAATGTTTATCAAAAAGTTCATCAAATACTTCCACCACTTTTTTGAATTCCTCCCAACTGGATATTTAGAGCGCAACTGATCACAAATGTCTACACCCCGAAAATATTTTTGGTAATTGCTCAATATTTTGGGTCTTGTAACTTGCCTTACTGTGCCATCTTTCTGTCTCCTTTCTACGAGGTATATCTACAATATAAAAAGTTTATACTATCTAAATAATTGACCGACGTTACAACTTACTTACACATTTTTTATATTCAAAATTGTAAAAATAAATATATACTCAGCAAAAAAAGTTAAGGACCATATTTTTTCAGAAGTATTAAAAGGTTCTAGTTTATATTTGAAAGTTGTTTTGTTGCAAATCTGGTCCTCCATACATCAATAATCAATATTATCGAGTACACCTTTTTTGTGTTTATATTGCGTACCTGACACTGAGTCTGCACTGCATTGATATTGATGTTCTGCTGTTTCCAAAGTGGTCTATAGACAGTGATTTGTTCCAAACAGCTGTAGAAAAATGATTTCTTGGTAAATTCGTGTAAGTTTGTCACTTTTGAACATTTAAACATTTAAAGATGCCGATTTGACAGTAGAGGAAGCCTCGAGAGCCATAGGTTTTCTACAAACTGGTCTTTCGCAACGCCAAGTGGGTGCACAGTTTAACGTTAGCCATACAGTAATCGGACGGTTATGGACACGTTACCAACAGACTAATAGTGTACAGCGGAGACCAAAAAGTGGCCGACCTAAAAGTACGACAGCCCATCAAGACCGTCGAATAGCCTTGCTAGCGAAGCGAAATCGGATGTCATCAGCCGTTACGTTGAATAGAGAGTTTCGTGCAGCATCAGGAGTTCGGATTTCTACACAGACGGTTAGAAACCAACTTCATGCATCTGGTTTGCATGCTAGAAAACCTGCTGTACGACCTCCATTAACTGCACGCCACCGTAATTGCCGTCTTCAGTTCGCCAGGCGTCATGCCAACTGGGGTGTACGTCGTATTCGACCTGTACTTTTTACAGATGAATCTAGGTTCTGTTTAGATTTTCATGATGGTCGAAGACGAGTTTGGAGGCAGAAGAATGAACGATTTAAGAACTGTTGTGTGGTTGAACATGATCGATTCGGTGGGGGCTCCGTTATGGTTTGGGGTGGCATTAGCTATGATGGTTCTACAGATCTCTATGTCATCAGAAACGGATCTTTGACCGGTATAAGATAACGTGATGAAATCCTTGCTCCTATTGTTAGACTTTACGCTGGTGCAAATGGCGATGATTTCATACTGATGGATGACAATGCTACACCTCATCGCGCTAGAATCGTCAATGAGTATATCCAGCAGGAAACAATCGAGCGTATGGACTGGCCAGCAAAGTCTCCGGACCTAAATCCGATAGAACATGCTTGGGACATCCTGCAACGTCGGATTTCAAATCGACAAAACCAGCCAAACTCCCTGCAAAAGCTAGCAGATGCACTCGTTGATGAATGGTCAAGGATTCCTCAGGTTGAATTTCAAAGACTAATTCGCAGCTTCCAAAATCGTTGTAGAGAGGTTATTCGTGCGCGAGGTGGACATAATCGATATTAATGTTTAAACTGATGACATTTTGTGACATTTCAATTGCTTCGTAACTTTTTTGATAATCATAGAATCTTTTCAAAAATTCGAAAATTTAGTGTTATCTTTTTTGACCGTTGATGTGTTCCATATGCAATAGTAGAATCGTTTGAAATTAATTTTTTATTTACCACAGTGTTAAAAAATTTCAAAATATTTAGCTATGTTATTTATATTATTTATTGTTATTTAATAAATTTATTTTTTCAAAATGGTTCTTAACTTTTTTTGTTGAGTATATATCTATATACAATGCTCTATGATGAAAATATTTATATTTGGCTGCTTCTAAAATAACCGAAAACACTGTCTATATCAAGTATGTACCGGTAGTCTTAAATATGACAAAATACAGGACTATATGAATATTCATCAACTGATCAGGAAAAAAACCTTAAGGTACTGTAAATATTAAAATGTAAACAAAAACCCAGATATGAAATAAATGCTTACGAGACAACAACCCACCAAAACAGATAATATTCATAATCTAAAACATTTGTTTTACCTGTTCTAAAGATTCATTGGTGGACAATGCAGAGACATGTCTGTTATCCATCCATACAACTGCAGTAAAATTCTTTGACTGTTTTGCTACATATTGTCCTGGTTGAATTCTAACTGGTAAGTTCTTTAAATCTTCAGGGAAATATTTCCTGTTTTGTCTAATAGTGCCATACATATATATTCCAGATCTGAGCAAGTCTAGGGCAAGTGGCGTGGAGGTGAAATAACTATCAAAATATAGATGGTGGTATTTTCCTCTAAGTCCCTGACTTAAATTCATCACTACATGATACGGCAGTCCCTTTCCATCTGTTGGGTTATGACCTTTACCTAAGTAGACATCAAATTGATGACAGAAGCCTGTAAAAGTACAAATACAATGATATATGTGATAATTGTATAATATTTGATTATTTCCAATAATATATGCATGGAAAATGAAATGGTTAATAGATATAAGCATGCACCCAATCCAAAGATGTATTTTTGTTTGTTAATATGCCTCATAGTGATTTCAAGATGAAAAACAACAATAAAGTTGTTGTTCCTTTGCTATTTTTTACTGTGTATAAATTGTGTTATTGTGTCATGCACACTCTCTTCATAACCCCTTTTTTCATGTCAGCCAATTGCTGTCACATTGACATGTTCTCTACATCTCCTGTTATTCCTTTATGTATTTTGACAGTTACTACATTTCACTCTGGTACATGTTTTTCATTAATAATGAATAATGCTATATTCCTGAGGTGCTGTCACAACGCATCCAAACTTTAATGCCCCATTTTACTGGCTTGGATGGTATGTACTGTTTTGCAGAGAATCTTCCTTTGTAAGCAATCATACCCTCATCTATACTTTGGTTCTTCTTAGGTTGATATACTGTCAGGCATCGATCGGAAACAGAATCAAGAAGAAATCTGACCTTAAACAACTTATCCTGTGGATTTTCACGCCCTGAACCATTTGCATGCAGATACTGGTTAAATTTCTCATACCGTCTGACTGGCATGATTTCCGTTACACCTGCATTTCCAAGATACTTGTTACTACTCCACAAAAATGTGTAGTCTGGAACTTATACAATTCCCATAAGGATAAGGATACCTATAAAATAATGAGGAAAGACTCCAAATTAGTATTTTTATTGGGTTTTTTCCTCAGTTATTCATGATGAATGTAACATATTTATAAATATTTAAAATTGTGGCAGTGTATTAAAACATAAATAAAAACAAATGATGGATAAACATCAATGTGACAGCAATCAAAAACAAGACATCTGATTTATCTTAAAGCAGTAGAAAGTTATGTTTAGCCTACACCAAATCTATTTTAGGCAACTCCTACTATAAATTTGGAAGATGGAATTTTTTATAGTTAAAACTGCTAATATCAATTTAACAAATATCACATTATGTCAACATTCAAATATTTAAAAAATGTTTGTCCACTTAAAAGATATTTAAAAGAAAACAATATGTATGTCACATCATAATTTCACATTCACATAGAAAGATTAAAAAAGCATAAAAAAACATATCTGGAAAATTTAAAATTAAATCAATGTGGCACAATATGAATTATATGATGAATACAGTGTTCAAAATTATTATCTTGTGGGGACGGACGACACAAAAGTTTACTGAATCATCTTATGTTAGTCTCAATACATTTGGTGGTATTTACTGACCAAATAAGATACAGTCATCTGTCAAAAGTATTCGGAAATGTAAAAAAATCCCTATATAATCAACCAAAACCATATTTTTTCAAAAAAAATATTGTGAATTCTAATATGACGTCCTTCAAACGCTTCGAGTCCAAACCTGTGGTAAAATTAATATTAATCTATGACCGATTAAATTTATGACGTCATCGACAATTTATAACGATATTTTACCAATTTTTACATATTAGAATCGAAATAATTCATGGAAGCCATATGTATATATTGGTTTTACCACAGGTAGGCCTTTATGTCAGCTTTTTACCCCTCGCTAACGCTCAGGGTAAAACTTCGTGACATAAAGGCCTACCCGTGGTAAAAACAATATATACATATGGCTTCCATGAATTATTCCTTAAGTAATTTCTGGATAAATTTTAACATATTTTACACCAAGACATTCGGAATTGTCTATATTTTGTTTGTTTATTTGCTCATTATGTTTATATGAGTGGTTTTTATTTGTACATAATTGTTCCATGATTTTTAATTTGTAGGATTTTTTTTTAGTTGAAATATATAGGAAAATCAAAGTCAATTTTTATTTGTTGTGTTTAAATTATGTACAAATAAAAATCACTCATAACAACATAATGAGTAAATAAACAATCAAAATATTGACAATTCCGAATGTTTTGGTGTAACATTTGTTAAAATCTATCCAGAAATGACTTCATGATAATATTTTGAAAAATATGGTTTTGGGATTTTTTACATTTCCGAATACTTTTGACAGATGACTGTACCTGCTTTTAGCCTAATTAAAACTAAAATTAATCTTTGTTTTATATTGATCTTTTCATATGCCTTTTTTACAATAGATTGTTGACCTAAATATTTCACTCGTAAATTAACTAACCTAGATATGCAGACATCTCCTCAAGAGTAATGTTTTTCCACATGGGATCTCGTCTACTAATTTTTGGATCAATTGATTAGAAAAACAATCCTTAAAATAATCAATTTCTTTGGCGTCCATTGGCAACATAACTTGGGGTCCCGTCCGCTCTCTAAATTCTTCGACGTTCAAATTCTGCTCAACTTCTGACCAGATAACAGTATCGGCATCTTCGATTTGGTCGTCATCTTCGGCTACAGTGAGATCATTGTCATCGACTTCATCGTCACTTACAACTGATACTTCAATGTTTTCAGCATCACTTTCATCATCTGCATTATCCTCGGACAAACTTTCTTCTCCATTTGAATCCACAGATTCTGTGTTGTTGGCAAAATTTGTTAATTGATGCCAAACGTCCCAGACGTTTGACCTGGACGTCGCCATGTTTATTTACATCGTCTGCACATTGACACACCCACATGAATATTCATAGGTATTATACGCTATTTATATCACACTCAAATTTCCTATTTTGAAAATAGAAAGTTTGGACTCTGTAATTTCGTTAACTGGTACAACTTTTGCAACATAGCGACTTAATTCCTCGGTATTTATGTAACAAAATGCGTAGAATGCGTAGGTGAGGGGGAAAGGGGTATGCGTTAAAAGCGCAGGTGAGGGGGAAAGGGATATGCGTAAAAAGCGTAGAAGAGTGGAAAGGTATTAATCAGGTCCTCAATATGATTAATGCGGAACGTTTTCATATACTTTATTAATTACATCAGAATAAAGGCAATAACAGATCTTATAATTGCTGACGATGGCCTAGATGTTTCATTTAGTTCAACTTGTTCCGCATTGACAATATAATAAAATTACATTGATTATATAACCAAATATCAAGATTAAACTGGTCAGAACTAGAGAAAAATACTATTCATATAGTCAGTATGACCAGTGGACAAAAATTAGTAGAAATTAGTTATTGAGATGCATACTGACGATACCACTTCGAGGCTTGCGTCAGGATACTGAAAAGCACATCTGTTATGGGAAATAATTGTTGTTTTTAGGTGTATATTTTAGAAGTATATAATATAGTATTTTATCGTGAACGGTATTGTTTGTCGACCCAAACACCAACGTAATCATCGACTGCTGTTTAGACGTGTGTATGCATAGATTCACCCACAGGCGCTTGTGTCGATTCAAAAATATGCTCGCTATGTACCTAAATTACCACAAGGCCGGACTCACTCCTACTACCCCTGTCACTTCAATCGCTATTTCCCCTGTCAAAATGTCGATAGGACGCAAATCGCTTACTAATTTGCGTAGTGGAATGATTTTTCTTCAAGGAAAACCCGTTTTTAATATCTTCCTACCATCTACACCCCCATACTGACAGATAATCCTCAGATTTGTTGACCATGGACACCTAAGTGGCAGAAAGCGAAAGTAGGTCACGTGCGACATATTTCCGCCTTCCTGTCGTTCTCGGGTTTTATCATATATAATTACTAAACACTAGAAACATTACAAGGCGCCAAAATATGACTGACAAAATGAATGAAAACTTTAGTGCTTCTTGGTATGCAAATAATACTAAAAATAAGGCATAGGAAATAATTGTATTTAAAAAACATTATAATCATACAGTAACAATACTGATATATAATTACGTTTCCCGAACTTTTCTTTCTGAACTTCTCAGGTATGTTTTGTAAGGCAATGATAAAACCCGAGAACGACCGAAAGGCGGAAATATGTCGCACGTGACCTACTTTCGCTTTCTGTCACTTAGGTGTCCATTGTCAACAAAATCTGAGGATTATCTGTCAGTATGGGGGTGTAGATGGTAGGAAGATATAAAAAAACGGGTTTTCCTTGAAGAAAAATCATTCCACTACGCAAATTAGTAAGCGATTTGCGTCCTATCGACATTTTGACAGGGGAAATAGCGATTGAAGTGACAGGGGTAGTAGGAGTGAGTCCGGCCTTGTGGTATTTTAGGTACATAGCGAGCATATTTTTGACTCTACACAAGCGCCTGTGATTCACCTTAGTTGAATTTTTTTTATCTCGGGTGGGGAAATATCTTAATTCACTTGTAACAGAAGGAGGATCTGTTTTTCCTATGACCAAAAACGTCAAAAATATTTTAAGATATTAATTTCCGTCGATAGGAATTATCAGTGGTATAATGGTTAGCGTGCTCGCCACTAATACGGTAGATCGTGGGTTCGAACGAGCTTCGGTCGAGTAAAACCAAAGATTAAAAAATTTGTATGTGTTGCTTCTCCGCTAAGTACATAGAATTAAGGAGAACAACCAAAAACTGATTAGCTCGGAATCAAGATAATGTGTCAGGGTGGAGCAACATGACTACCTGCGGAATGTTGTTTAAGTGAGCTAGCTCTAGAAAATTCCAACTCGGCGTGTTGGTCTAGTACAATATGTACGTCACCATGTTATCAAATTTAATTTGTTTCCGCCTTGATGTAGTTGACAAATTGCTCATTTGGCGTTAAACAGCAATCACTCACCCACGTTCAGCAACCACTATCTAATATTGATAAATCTAGCATAGCAGCAGTTTTGATGGCCGAGATATACATTATAACTTGTATTGTAGCGAGTCCTACTAGGGCGAGCTGTGATACTAGTGATAATGTATGTCGAGACTCTTAAAACGGACGTTATTGATTTTATCGGTATAAAATGTCATACTATTACCTCACACTGACCGACATTTTCCAGAATCACAGTCACTAAATTGATACTGACAATAATGAACGGTAACATATCGAATTTACCGATAATAATTATATTTCATTTAAGACAACAGCATAAAAGGCGCGCAAAGTTCCCCGGATTAGTAATGTCCGGGTTATCACTTTTTTATGAAGTGTTGTTAGCCAAACACAATCCGACAATTTTGCTAACCTGGGCATAATAAATGTACTCTTTTTGAGTAGTTCTATCATTACAACACTACAACAATGTACAGGTACTAGTACTATTGTGTCGTCACTGCAGATTTAAATTGTTTATTAAATTGATGCAATGTATCCTGTAGGTTTGGTTTGGTTTGGTTTTATGGTGCTTAGCGCCACTTTCAACAATATTTCAGTTTTATTGGTGGAGGAAACCGGAGGACCCAGAGAAAACCACCGACCTGTCGCAAGTCACCGACAAACTTTATCACATAATGTTTTACACATCGCCCTGATCGAGATTCACACTCACAACATCAGTAGTGATAGACACTGATTGCATAGGAAGTTATAAATCTAACTACAATGCGATCACGGCCACGACGGCCCATATTTATCCGGTAGGTATATTCCTCTAAGAAGGCAATTCATCTAGAGGACAAGGTTGAAATAATTTGTCATACACACATTTAATAAAACAACAGAAATACGCCTCATTGCAGGCCATGATTAACTGTCTTCAAGGGTGTTAGTACCGTGTCACCCGCGTTCAATCGTAGCTTTTTACTTGTCCTTGTCCTCCACTCTAATTAAAATCAGTTAAGCAAGACTACACTAAAAGCAAATATTCTTTCTATGCCTGTTATTCGTAAGACAAATGTGAAAGAGAACTAAGGAATGATCAGAAGCCGAAGGAGATAAAATACAACCTAAGGAATGATCAGAAGCCGAAGGAGATAAAATACAACCTAAGGAATGATCAGAAGCCGAAGGAGATAAAATACAACCTAAGGAATGATCAGAAGCCGAAGGAGATAAAATACAACCCAAGGAATGATCAGAAGCCGAAGGAGATAAAATACAACCTAAGGAATGATCAGAAGCCGAAGGAGATAAAATACAACCTAAGGAATGACCAGAAGCCGAAGGAGATAAAATACAACCTAAGGAATGATCAGAAGCCGAAGGAGATAAAATACAACCTAAGGAATGATCAGAAGCCGAAGGAGATAAAATACAACCTAAGGAATGATCAGAAGCCGAAGGAGATAAAATACAACCTAAGGAATGATCAGAAGCCGAAGGAGATAAAATACAACCTAAGGAATGATCAGAAGCCGAAGGAGATAAAATACAACCTAAGGAATGACCAGAGGCCGAAGGAGATAAAATACAACCTAAGGAATGATCAGAAGCCGAAGGAGATAAAATACAACAACCAAAAGAAAAAGGACAAACAGACAAACAATTATCTACAAAATACTACACAGAAAACAAAAGACCGAGCAACACGAACCCCACTAAAAACCGGGGGCGACATCTTGTGCTCCAGAAGGATATGCAGCTCCTGCTCCATTAGTAATACCCGTCGTGTTGACTAATTAATTTGCAGGATAAAAATATTCCACATGAAACATAAAACAAAAAACACAAAGTAACACAAACCAATAAATTAATCACCGAAAACCAGGGATGAATCATTGTGTTCCGAATGGTCAAATGCTTGTCATTTGTACGGAACAAAATTGCTAAGCATCTATTATACAATTTTATTAACACCACCCGCACTCGTTGTGATAATATTCCTAAACTTGTGCTATTCTAAGTAAATATTTTGACTGCATATAAGAATATAAATTGTTGAAGAATGTACCTAGATTTACAATTGCTTTAATTGTTTACACACCATTGACTGGCGGGGAAATGTATCCAGTTCATGTAATGTTTAGTTAAAATTACAAATATTTTTTTTAACATTTAGACGTTGCAACAACTTGTGAATGTATAAATACAGATTAATACATGGGCATTTCCATCCGTCGAGGGTCAATATGGGTCGAGGGATGATAACCAGGCCAATATGGAAACGTCTCGGGCCAATATGGGTCGAGGGATGATAACCAGGCCAATATGGAAATGCCCATGTATTAAACTATTTATTACATACTTCCGACATCTAGAAAAGAGACACCCATATTGGCCTGAGACGAAGTCGAGGCCCATATTGGCCCGGGCCAATATGGGCCTCGATATGGAAATGATCTTGCAGTAATCCAATAACCGGTTATTTTCCTGGGGGGGTTATGATATGGACAGTTTACTTCCGGTCATATTGGTCATACAAAAATGCCTTTATTTGAACTAAGTATGTAATAAATTACTATAAAATTGTCCTCTGATAATTTACAAGGTTCAAATATCTAGAAATTCGTTGTCCTGTCCGCTTTACTTGCATGGGACGGAAACCATATCTTCATCTGTAAGGGAAATAACTCATATATAATAATTGTTCAATTAAATTGGGAATGTCACGGCAGTGCCTGAAATGGACAATCGCCCAGTGCGACCACTATCGTGTCAGGGCGACCAGAAGTTGTCAAAAGACAAGTTGTCACTGGTCCAAAAAAATACTTCTGGGCGACTGACCTACGATCCTTTAAAATGTTTATGTAATATCATTTTTTTAAATTTCCGATCGATACTATTTTTCGGAAACAAATGGAAAGTTTTTAGCAGGGGTATATTATAGTATGGGGAGAGAAACGTTATACAAAAGATCAATAACACGAGATCTCCGATTCGGGTTTGTAACGATCGCAGCGATTGTTCAAAATGAACAAATGTGATCAATGATAACGAAGCTAACATAATATTGGGACGACCACAATGGCGGGATTGAAGGAAGGTTGGGCCTTCCTAAAAAGAAGTGGGGTTGAGGAGAAGAAACCATCAAATTACGCCAAGTAAGTCGTTCATTTTTTTTCTTGATTCAAATAGTTTCTGCGTAATTTTAAAGACAATCAATCAGTGAACTTTTACTTACTACAGGATGTTATTGACAAGTCAAATGTTATTAAATATTTGTACTTATCCATTATTTATAATTTTCATTATAGATATGAACAAAATAGGGGTAAGAGGCGTTTTATAGAAAGCTGGAAAACTGGACGACCTTGGCTTAACATTTCAGAAGATTCAATGTCCTGTACCTGGTGTATTGATGTCCACAGCGAAAGCCAAAAGGATTATAGCTGGACCTCAGCTACAGTAGAAACATTAAAGCTGCACGAGTAAACTAAAGCACACTTAAAAGGTGTTGCTACCATAAAAGGAAGGACACATATTGCTAAAGTGGAGCTAACGGAAGCACATAAAACAGTTGAAAGTCTGAATAAAGCTGTCATTAATAAACTGACAATTTTATTCAAGTCCGTTCATGCTTTGTGCTTGGCAGGACACCCCTTTTCTGATTTTGTTTGGATGTCTAAATTGGATCAGGCAAAAGGCCTTGACATTAGATGGCAAACTTACCTTAATACTAACAGTGGCAAGGAATTTGCAAAACATATTGCACTGACAGAACTCAAGAAAATTGGAGATTCAATTAAAGCCTCAAAATTTGTCTCGATTCTATCCGATGGCAGCACAGATTGTAGTGTGATGGAAGTTGAGATTGTATATGCAAGAATTTGCGTTGGGGGAGAAATCAAGGTAAGAAATATTAAAATCAGTTCCAAGTTATGTTTTCATATATATGCATTTTTATTCAAACAAACATTATTTGATATACAAATGAATGCATTCACAGTTCCAATTTAAAAACAAATGAATAATATTGAAAATGGTGTATGCCCAATTCAAATTGTAATTTGTTTTCAATTAACAAATTGTTGCTGATGCAAAAATTCCAGAAATGACAATTTTTCCTTGGTAACACATGCATGTATATGTATATGGTTGGTACACATTTCATTTGAATCATCAGTGACATTTGCAATCAAAAATCAACAAATAATGACCAGCAGTTTCAACCAAAGCAGTAGAGCTAAATTTAGCAAAGTACTTTGAAAGTGTTTTTGTGAAGCTGAATATTTCTACATGTTTGTTAGATTATTTTTCAGGTTTTTTCCTTAATCCTGCATTTGTTGATAAGGGTGATGCTGACGGAATTCTATCTGAAATGAGGAGATCAGTAGAGAAGGTCGGGGTACCTTGGCATGAATTTTTAGAGAAGCTTGTAGGCATGGGCAGCGATGGGGTCTCTGTCATGCTTGGCAAAAATAATGGTGTAGCAGCAAAGCTTCGTTCATTACAACCTGCCATGGTAGCTGTGCACTGTTATGCCCACAAACTTGAGCTGGCGTTCAAAGATGCCATAAAACATGTTTCATTGGATACGAAAGTAACAACTTGTCTTCTTCAAGGCCTTTACTACTTATATCACAACAATGCCCTTAATAGGTAAAGAAATCACTTTCATATTTATTGTATTATCACAACAGGGTATGGAAATATACAATGTATGCCTGCAAAAAGATATATGACATTTAATCATTAATGGAAATACTAAGTAATCTTTCTAAAAAAAAATTAAATGTATGAATACAAATGTTGCAAATACATTTTTATATTATACAAATTTTACCAAAATGAAATCAGTTACTAGAAAACCTGTTTGATTGAATTATAAACAGTACTGGTGTTATTGGTGCTTTTATTGGTTACATATTGATTAACAAAGTACAAGATTATTAATGTTTACTAATTAACTAATTTTGAGCATTTATATTTTAGGGCCAACTTGAAAGGTTCTTTCAAATCTTTAGAAGAAAAGGTACACCTTCCAACCAGAATCGGAGGAACAAGATGGGTAGGGCATCTCTTGCGTGCACTTGAATTTTTTTATCAGGCTATCAAGCAACATCATGAACAGGTAATTAAATTCCTATTATATTAATTTAGAATTTTTATAATATAGATTCCATAAATTAACATATGTCATAAGTTTCTACAGAAAAAATACTTATCTTTGTGTGAATCTGTAAAATTGGAATATCAATCATGACATTATTATGAAAACTTACACTAATTTGTAACTTGTACCAAATCACAATTCACTCATCACTACACACAGTTGTTTTTAATTGAATAAAAGGTTGCTTCTTTATTTTTTAAATAATCAACTATTTTTTATAACATTACTTCTTTAAGACATTTTGAGATCAGCTTGTACTGTTTATGTTTCCCATTATTAATAAATAGTTTTTGGTATTTTGTTGAATGTTTTATATGTTCTTCTTCATTGTATAACAGAATGATTTTTATTTCAACGTAGATTTGCTCTCCTGATGCTGTAGAGAGGTCATCAGCTAGCACCAGTGGAAAGGTCAAAGGTCTGTTGAAGCTTCTGAATTCCAGCCATGTGATGGTATACTGCTACTTTCCAGCAGATATAGCAACAATCTTCATGAGGCTATCAAAAGTTTTTCAACGAAGAGACTGTTGTGCATCAGACCTTTATGGGATGGTTGAAGAAACAATCAACCTGATAGATCTGTACAGTACTAAGTAAGTTATTCCTAATTTTTTTTACTTTACATAATCATTTGCTAGAAATATAATTTTTTATTCATTACTACATATCATATGGAACCTGAACTGTACAGCAATGGTTTTTCTAGGTATGGACCCTTTCTTTCTAAAGGGAAATAGTCCTTGGGATTGATCTCTAATGATGACTTAGGACTAAGGAGAGGTGATTCATTTCCATCAGCACGAAAAACACTGATTGACGAACTAAAAAAGTCTTCAGAGTAGATTTGAGTGTGAAGGTGTGATCCAGGCAATGTCCATTTGTAACTTTAGGTCTTGGCCTGGACCAAGTGAAGACAATAAAACAGAGATAGCAGGTTTAAAGCATGTGATATTCCAGAGTTGAATTGCTCGTTCTGTTCTGTTTTGTTTAGTTTTATTTCAGAGAGGTTAGACTTGTATTAAAATATTTTGTGCTTGTCATTTCTCCCTTTGAACAAATTTATTACAATAATTTTGTCTTTTCTGTTTATTTGTGCTAAGAAATTTCTGACACAACCTAGTGGTTTGATTGGTGAATAATTTTGTGTTTAGGTAAGGAACACAATTTTAACTATAGCCAATCTTACTTTCAAGTCATTACACTAGAATGATCTTGAAGCATAAAGTTATGTAAATTGACACCTTTACTTTTGGGTAGTGAAGCAGACAAATAAAAAATGTTTTGATACAAGACTTAGTTGTTTTTTATTTAATCATTTGTTTTATATTTATTTGTTTTTAGAGATTGAAAATTCTTGTGCAATTATTCAAACAATAAACTATTTATTTATTCAAATTAATTTTGATAATTTTAAAAACTGGTATATCTTGAATTTCAATTTTGTTTGCAGTTACCTTAACAGATGGAATACCCTTACATATTTGTGTAAGCAATATGAGAAAACATACAGTTACTTACTTGTTCTATATTTTTTTCAGAATTTGGTAATGATAAATTTGCAGTTTTAATTGACCACTTCCGCCCCTGCCTTGAACTTGTTAATACAGTTGAGGCAGTGTTTGAATGAACAGCCATGAAAGCTGTATTATATTCCAGGTAATGATAAGTGGCATTTAATTGATTAAAAAAAAGATTGCAACACAATCAAATTAACATCCATTTAATATTATTGGCATTTTCTATCAAATAATCACCCACTTGAAATTGTATATTCAAACAAAAATTGATGCATTATATACTGTTTAAAAAGTGTATTGTAATTTGAGAAATCTAACTGAAACATTGTTGAATCTGAATTGTCTTTTACAGTGATCTGGATATCAAGACCCTTACTTGGCAGAAGGTTAATGGACTACATCAAGATAAATATGGCAATATATTGGCTATCATGGACCTCATCATGACCATACCTGGTAAGTTTACTAAAAGCATTATATTTCTTTTTAGGTTTGAAAAAAATCCTTTCTAAATTTTAATTATTTTATATCACTTCTGAACAAAAGTATCTAAATGATAAGTGCAGTTGATTCATGGAAATTTCAATTTTCTCTCATGACATATCAATTTAACCTAGCAAATTTTACTTTGAAGCCAATATGGCAGTAACAACATGCATGTTATAATAATGAAAATATTTATCTTTTTGTTATTCTAGGTTCATCTGCAGAATGTGAAAGGGGTTTTAGACAAATGAAATCGGTCAAGACCACTTTCCGTTCAGCCTTGACTGAGGAATCTCTGGCCAGTCAAATGACCATTAGGCTCCATTCACCACCCATTGAAAAGTAAGATGCTTATAAATGAGTTAATTCAATTGTAATTAACCTTAGTTATTATGCTTTCTTTATAGTTTTCACTATAAATTTGTTTATTGTTTTGTTATAGATAACATGAAATTAATATGATTGCTTAATCAACAGGTTTAACCCAAGGCAAGCAATACATATGTGGAACAGTGGTGTGGTAAGAAGACCAAATTTCAGAGATGTGCCTCAGCAGGAGAGAGAGGCAAGATTAAAATTGGCAAAGGAAACAACAGCAACAATTATTGATGCCACTGTAGCTGCTGTTGAGGTGGTTGAAGCATCGTCTAATTCTGGTGTTGATGCTACTACTACTAATGAACTTTCACAAGAGTTTCAACACATAGTGCTTGGAGAGTCAAACTGTCAGGATTTTGATTTCTCTGATGATGAAGAATACAGTACAGAAGCGGGTGTATACAGGGCTATGTGCCGTGAAGGCCTTATAGAAGAATAAATAGTTTGCTCATAATGTCTTTTGTTTCGTAGTTTTTAACCCCCAAAATATTGTCAAAAATATTCTGACCACTAATATTTCATTTGGGCCAGTAACCTTAAAATTTTACTAGCCCAACAATTTTTTTTCGGGGCAGCCTATGGCTGGCCCTCATTTCAGGCACTTCAGATTATGTGGAAATAGTCTATTGAATCCATCGTTTGTCCAAATTTAATTTAATACCTCTAAACTAAGATTAATATTCTTTAGAGACCTTGCATACAATCAATTCACGAGGTGTTCTTAAGCAATAAATCATCTGACATTCTACCATGTTTTGAATTTTATTCAATTGAAATGCAGAGTAAAAGTATTGTAATATATACATCAACATTGTATTACTGCAGTGATGTCGCTATATAAAAACAATAAAAATATGAAACCTTTGCTGTTCAGTTACCTCTTTAATACATTAAGGTTTTTTAGATTGTGTTCTAGAAAAATGACATGGGAGAATCATTCGACCTTGATGATGTGAATGTCCCCCAAACATATGGAATTGGTGACCTTTTCTGGTTAAACACATGGATATCTTAGATAGAGATTGATATTTAATGCCAAAAGAGCAATTCTTAAGCTATATCATGGTTTATCATCGGGTTTTTAACTAGATTAACACGACAAGTGCCACTAGTGGAGCAGAAACTGCTTACCTTTCCGGAGCACCCGAGTTCATCCCCGGTTTTTAGTGGAGTTACTCGATCTGTAGCTTTATGTGTATGCTTTGTATGTTCTTCGATTTATGGATTCTGATTACCCCTTTGGTGTCATCAAACTCTTCTTACATTCAATGAAATTATGATGATGTCCGTTTTTGTACCAGGCCAACAGGCTTGATTGAATATTTAGAGTGCTAGCTCACTGCAACAACAGTCCACGGTTAGAAATGACAGATTCACTCGAACACATTATCCATACTCTTTGGTCTTTCTCCTTAGGGCTGCGTGCTTAGCAGAGAAGCAGCGATGCCAATTGCTTAGACTTAGGTTTGAACAGACCGTGACCAACCTTCCAGATGAGCACGCTAAACATTACACAACAGATGCTGTTCTGTCGAATGATACTAGCACCTTGTTCTCACTTAATTGGATTTGATTTGTTGTGTTTAACGCCACTTTCAGCAATATTTCAGCTATATCATGGCGACCAGTTTTAGTGGTGGAAGAAGCCAGAGTACCCGGACAGAACCACCGACCATGGGCAAGCAACTGGTAAACTTTATCACTTGCAGCTGTGAGTCGAGTGCACCCTTTTTGTAATTTACAAAGCCGGGCGCGAACTCATGCCGTACTGGTGATAGCTTGTATGAGTTGTTAGGTAATCCAACTACCTAGCTCATTGAGCCACCCGGGTCCCTAAATTTAAGGTTTTAAAGTGTGTCAAATGTTGCCCGAATTTATTTATGTTTTTATTTATTTTTATTTTGTGGGTTTATTTCTTTCTTTGGCCTTGTCAATTCGGAGTAGGTCCTATGGTTACATTTTGGCTTTGCAATCTTTTGGCTTTTGGCGCACCTGATGAATGTTATTCCATCGACGCGCCGTGCGCACTGAATTTGTAATCTATGGTTTTATTATTGCAAAAAGAAACGGAATAACCTACCTTTATAACTACCAAACGTATTATATTTTACAACCTTACAGGTATAATGTCGTTGAGATTGGTTATTTTTTTTAAGTCTTTTTTTTGCGTTGAAAGATAATATTTACCTTCAAACCATGAGTATAACACGTGTATTTTCGCCTGTTTTTTTGTGTACAGCTGATCTCACAGCATCATTAATTATGTATGCCCAATTTCCGAACTACATGCACAATGGCACTGACGTTTACACTTCAGCATGAAATTGAACTCTCAACGCTAACCTCAATACCATCCAACGGTCATGTTGGTGGCCTATGCTAATTCTCGTTTTATTATAATTCGCAAAAGCTTTTTCTAGCAGAATTAGTTAAAATTCTCATACGACCGTCTGCAGATTTTCCATCGTCAGATATTTTTGTCGTACAGACAGACATTTATGTTGGAGATGTTCTTTCATGAAAATAAAGAGAATGGATGGAATTTTTACTTTAAAAAATTCGATAATTAGTGTTAATTTATGTTTTTAATGTACTCCTTGTAAAATAATATGTGAAAAAAATCATCCAGCTCAAACACATACCAATGAAGATTATTTTAACCACGAAAATTTGCATCCACGAAAAAAATGTGCTTTCACTCTTTATCATGGCGAGAAGAAGTTACACTGGATGACATGATAATGAGTTCCTCTTTGCAGTAGACCAACGCACTTATTGTTTTTTTTATTTTTGCATTACTAATATGCCCTCTTTAAATAAGACATTATCAAAACACATGATTTAATGCACATACCATCCTTATCTAAGTGCTCTACGTACAAAGAACGTTGATATTTAATGTTCTAAAATGTGACTAGTTTTCAATAGTATCATTGGTAAATAGTAAGACAGAAATGTTCTTTTTTTAATTTATTATTGCTTAACTGCGTATTTTATTTTTCTATCAACTAAATATTAATTTTCAAGAAAATAAAAGACCAGGAAAACATTGAATTTAGTACACCTGTTTTTGCTATGATTTCTTATTAAAGAATTTAATAACACATACAGTTATTAACGAGAATTTAGCCATACAAAAGATACCACAATGTCGGAACAGTTCCAAAATCCAATAGAAAATTGATAGAAAGAGGCACAATCGATACCATTAAGCTACAAATACATGACCGCTCACATTCCAGGGCTGGTACAGTAAGTGTTGAACTAGTTTGATGGGACCAAACCCCTCATTCTAGTGATACAACCTTTCAGTTACAAAATCTTGTTTCATATAGTACAGTAAAACCTGCCTAAGCCGAAGCCTGAATAAATCGAAATCTTGCATAAACCGAACTTTAAATAAAGTTCTAATGTAGGAAATATTTGTTAATTTAACCTGTATAAATCGAACACCTGTCAAAAGCTGGTTCCAAGAATGTTCGGTTTATGTAAGTCACTGCGGAATAATCTGTTGGTTAACGACGATTACTCTTAGGACCAAAAAATCATAACTGTAGCCACTAACAAATTTAATATCATTCAGACATAAACATTGCTAGTTGATCCTACTAGTTGTACCAGCAGTTTGTCTATGAACCTCTCGCATGGTGAGGTGTATTCGATACATCATTATGTGATCAAGTTTGTCAGTGACTTGCGACATGTCGGTGTTTTTATCCGGGTTCTCTGGTTTCCTCCACCAATAAAAATGACCACCACGATATAACTGAAATATTGCTGAAAGTGGCTTTAAACAACAAAAACCAAGCAAAAGTTATAGTTTCAGTCAAGAAACCTTTCTCAAGCAATCAACTATAGTTTCTAAGTAATATTTTGCAAGGTTTGTACAAGTTTAGCTGTGTCAGGTTTGAGTGGTTTTTCATCTTTGTTAATAACATGGATGGGAAATACCCTTTTTGATCAGATCTTTCTGTATTTGTATACAAGATCGTTGTTTGTACTTTTGTCCTTCTTTCTCTCTTCGCCATTGTGTTGTCTGTTCTTCTTCGATTTACGGATTCTGATTACCCTTTAGTATCTTCAAACTCTTCTTATAGCGGTAATACAATTGTGTGAAAGTTTTCAATAATTTCTGAAAATGGTAGCCTTGATATAAAAGTTTCTTTAGATTTCACGAGATTACGATCATTGAAATCAGAAACCTTATTGCAAATACGTGGAAAACGAACCAACTGAAAAATGTAAGCTTCGTCATATGATGGAATGAAAGGAATGTCAACATCCACAAAAGGAAACTTGACGATAGGAAAAAGCAATCGTCTCTTTTATCGCAAACCCGTATGTTAGACATTCCTTGAAAAAGATGTTTCTCATTCCAAAGGTCGGCTGAAATGTGTGCCTTATTCAACGTAAGGGACAAACGTAGGAAACTAAGGCTTGTCTACAGTAAAGATATTATATAAGTATCTACAGTTAATTGTTTTGTTTGGTTTTTATGGCGCCTAACGCCACATTCAACAATATTTAAGTAATATCACGGCGGTCAGTTTTATTGGTGGAGGAAACCCGAGAAAACTACCGAACTGTCGCAAGTCATTGACAGACTTTATCACATGATGTTGTACACCTCGTCATGGAAAGGTTTCGAACTCACAACATCAGTGATGATTGGCACTGATTGCATAGGTAGTATTAAATCCAACTACCATATGACAACGGCCATCTACAGTTAATATTTGATAAACTAATTAATGAGTGCTCAGAAAGATCCTATTAGAGTTTATCCATAAATGGAAATCCATATTAGTATGGAAACAAATCAGCAATGTAAGGAGCACAATTCGCTACAATAATGTGCGCATACATAAAAATAATACGTCAATAACTGTAACTAAAAAATATAAAAAACGTGATATAAAATTTAGTGCGCATGACATGGTTCTGGAATAACCTACAGCAGGTACACTCAGTAAAAAGATTGCAAAAATAAATACTTTAAGCGTCGTGGAAGCGATCAAAGCAAATTGCCTAAATAGGATCGCCAAAATCTGCCAAGGTTACCTTTGTCTGAGGGGATCCTTAGTTTTGATAATTATTCCATTATTTAGGAGCTGTAAATTTCAATATTACATATATCTAATAATCCAGTTCTGTGTCGAAATATTGAAAACTGGGCGGATGAATCCCTCTGACACGAATAGTCTATCAGTTTAGGTATAATTGGGTCAGTGATAGTAATAAAAATGTAGATATCAAATTTAGTGCGCAGAACGAGGTTCTGAAATAACCTTCATAATCCAGTTCTGTGCCGAAATATTGAAAATTGGGCGGATGAAACCCTCTGATACGAATAGTCTACCAGTATAGGTATAGACCCAGTGATGGTAATAAAAACATAGATATCAAATTTAGTGCGCAGAACGATGTTCTGGAATAACCTTCATTAGACACGCTCTTGAATAAACTGAGTAAGAATACGATACCATACTTTAGGAAAAAGTCCAAAGTTCAATAGAAAAATCGTAGAAAGAGGCAAAATGGATACCATTAACACACAAGTACATGACCTCTAACACACAAGTACATGACCTCTAACACACAAGTACATGACCTCTAACACACAAGTACATGACCTCTAACACACAAGTACATGACCTCTAACACACAAATACATGACCTCTAACACACAAGTACATGACCTCTAACACACAAATACATGACCTCTAACACACAAATACATGACCTCTAACACACAAGTACATGACCTCTAACACACAAATACATGACCTCTAACACACAAATACATGACCTCTAACACACAAGTACATGACCTCTAACACACAAATACATGACCTCTAACACACAAGTACATGACCTCTAACACACAAGTACATGACCTCTAACACACAAGTACATGACCTCTAACACACAAGTACATGACCTCTAACACACAAGTACATGACCTCTAACACACAAGTACATGACCTCTAACACACAAGTACATGACCTCTAACACACAAGTACATGACCTCTAACACACAAGTACATGACCTCTAACACACAAGTACATGACCTCTAACACACAAGTACATAACCTCTAACACACAAGTACATGACCTCTAACACACAAGTACATGACCTCTAACACACAAGTACATGACCTCTAACACACAAGTACATGACCTCTCACCTTTTAATAAAAAGTAGCGTGGTTCAGTTAATTTTATTAGCCCTAACTTCAAAAATACTAGCATCGCTTACTTGTTTACTTCGGGATTAATTTTCGAATTATTTAAAAAAAATAATATGTACAAAAACTCGGGATATACAAAATGTACATTAAATTTACTTTGTATATATCATAAATATCTTGCATGAAGGGAAAAAGAGATTGCATAATTTAGTTTTCAAATAATAAAAAACAAGTGTATGCACATACATTCTGTTATAATCTGTTCCACTAGCGTTGCTTGTTATATTATTGCTATGAGATTAATTTTCGCATCATTTAACAAGATTTATGTACAAAAAAGCGGAATATACATTGAATTTACTTTGTATATTTCATAAATATATTAGATGATGAAAAAAAAGAGATTGTATATTTTAGTTTTCAAATAATAAAGAAAAATGTGTATACCTATACACCATGTTAAAATCTGTTTAATAGCATTCATATGTAAAATATTCTTGTTAGCAGGCAGCAGGGACTAGAGCGAGAACTATAATTATATATTTTTGTAATTTCGTCTCGTCATTGGATCCTACATGTATGTCATGTAGACTTAGATATAATAGTAAACAGTTAAGCCGTTTATTTCATATTTCGTTGCAAACTATTACAGTTGTGTGTAGGGTAGATAGTTACTGCTTTTTTTTATATTTCGGAATTAATGTTGAGTTTTATAAATTTGTGTGTGTAAATAGTTAATGCTTTAAAACTTTTTTTTTAATATTTTGGAATTAATATTCATTTAAGAAAAAAAAATAAAAAAAATTAATTGTTTATCTGGAGTAATACTTTTACTTACAAATATGGCGGGTAGTATAAACGAACACAGAGAATCCCGTTTCGCTAGATTTTTCGCAAAGGAAAGAATGGATGTATTTTCACTCGATCTTTATCGTGCTTGTGCAGCGGAGTTCTTAGGGGTGTTATTGCTTACATTTTGTGCTGTTGGAACTGCTGTTTCTAACCCAGGCGATGCCTTTGGTATCTTCAAACTTCTTACACTACCATTCATCATGAATATATTACAAATCCATTTAAAATAAATCATGAACAGCACATTTTACTTTAGAAATGGTGAGCAGCCTTAACAATGTATGGCTTTGGGTCACGAGTTAACTTAATCTATCAAGCACGATATTAAAGACAAAAGGTGCTACACAAAAGTCATCATTATGTTGGATTTCCTGATCAATATCATATTTGTCGAGTTAGGATTGCACATTTTTCAACGAATCGTCGGCATCCCCATGCTAACACACTGTGCCCCTCTTCTCGTCGAACTTTCCATTTACTCTTATGAGGGAGGATATATGCAAAAACTTACATAGACAACCTTCGCATATGTTGGTTATCCTGTTAACGTCCTTTGGTTTTCTTGCTCTTATACACTTTTAGATGGATACATTGGAATCATAGTTAGATGCAAAAATATCTATATATAATTCTATAGTATCCTGTTCTAGAATTCCGAAATTGCACCCGGCAAGATTTGAATAATTGTCGGAGAGACTTGATCTTTTTTTTTTAGCACATTGTATTTGCATAATCGGTTTTTTATATGCTATGTCTACGTGAGAAGATCTTCTTCATAAAAGAAGCGCAGATATCAAGATCAGGGCGCATGACTCGTTTCTGGAATAACCTTCATCATGTACGCTCAAACTCGAAAGATTGGAAAGCAAAATAGATAAAAGTATTGGGAGAAATAAAACCAAAGGGGCTAAAATCGACTAAGGTCGCGACATCTGCTGGTCATTTCAAATATTGACGATACGGTAAATCGCGAGAGTTCCGGATAAAATTAAATTTAGCGCCAAAAAATTCCCGAACTTTTTACATCAAGGTCATTGTTTCTATGTAGACTACGTTTGAAATCGCATGACGACGGTTGGTCAGTTTGATATCATATATTGATATAGCGATGTTAAGATTGCATTATAGCTTATATGTTTTATAAAAAGCATAAATCCGTGCACGGTAATTTGTTTTATAAATCAAAATATGGAGATGAACCCTCTTTTTTTCAGTTTAATCTGTCTGGAGGATGCATGAACCCTGCTAGAAATTTCGGTCCAGCAATAGTAGCAGGAAGATATGAGAAAATGTGGGTATGTAACTACAATGTACAATGTAATACAAGCATTCCAGATAATGTAAAAGAAGAAAATTATTATGAAAAGAAAGTTCAAACAGTGGTGCTCAACAATGCCATTAATATCAACAAAAAGTCAAATCAACCCTAACATCAACTCATTAAGCATAAAAATACCACGACATATGAACTTGAGAAACCTGCTCGGTGCAGGCACACCAGGTGGTGGGGTTAAATCGGTTAATTGAATTTATCCCCTTCTCCCCTATTCTCTCTCTCTCTCTCTTGATTGGATCTCCAACGACAATACTTATATGAACAAACGATAAAACAACGGGAAATAACTGTAACATATGTCGTATGAATTTCTGGGTGTAATGTAATCTAGACTCTTCTAGCACTACTTTCTTCTCCCTCATGCGTGCGGTGGATCGTGAGTTCAAGACTGGTTGGGGTCAAACCAAAGACTTTATAATTGGTTTTTGATTGAGGCGGACTGTTGTTTCAGTGAGCTAGGGCTATGGAAGTCCAACTAAGCATGTTGGTCTAGTATAAAGCGGACATGATCATCATCTCATCGAATTTAACATGTTCCCCCCGTGATATAGCTGGAAAGTTGCTCATTTTGCGATAAAAACAACCACTCACTCACTTTGATGCTATGTTCATTTATTACCTTATCAATGTTAAAAATCAACAAATATTGTGTGCTTACTTTGGTAATATCTGTTATATGTTGTAGATTTACTGGGTTGGAGACATGTTAGGGGCAACGGTTGGTGCTTTGTTGTATGATAAGGTATTCTCCACAAAGGTGTGTCTCCATTGGTTGAAAACAGATTGTCGAACATGTCAAGAAGAAGACGGTGCTTTGTCAAATGACAAGAAAGTATATGTTAAAAACCATGCTACAGAGAGTGACCATGAAATGTTATAAAACAAATAATCATGTGATGAGCAAAAATAATGTATATGTCTTGAAATGAGTATTATAATATATAACAGATCTTTAATAATTGATTCAGAACTGCTTACGTTTATTCACCAGTTGTATTCGTTGTCTGTCTAGCATAATTATATTTCTATATTTAATATATAAAAAAATATTCATTTATTTGGTTGAATTAATTTAAAATATTTTATTTGCGCCAAAAATATCAAATAAAAAGTAGCATATATCTACCCCAATTGCCAAATGAGGTTAGTATAAGTTATCTAAATATAAATGATATTTTTTTCATATTAACAAAACAATACTTAAAATGATTTTACCTCACATAATAAAGAATCAATTATATTGGTTAAAAGATATTCACATGACATAAAATCATCTGGATATTTTTGCTTCTAATCGCCGCCAACGGTGAATAACCTCAAGAATTACACACGTCCATTGAATAACCCTATTATTCAACGGTGAATAACCCCCGAAAATTACAACGTCCAGTGAATAACCCTAATGAAATAATACTTTAACAATTCAAATATTAAACAGTATATTTCAACTGTTTGTTCGGTATAATAAAACAGTTACGGCCCTCTGAATCGGTGAATATCCATAATTGTCAACCCCACTAGGGTTATTTCCCCGAGGGCTTTAGCCCGAGTTTTGCTCGAGGGTAATAACCCTAGTGGGGTTGACAATATTGGATATTCACCTCTTCCGAGGACCGTAATTCTATATAATAATAGAACATAATGGCGATTACTATGCAATTGCCATTACAGTGTTTTAACTGAAAGGAGAAAAACAACACAAAAGAATATTTCAAATTCATAATAGCTCTCGTAATTACACATCTTATAGACGAACTGTATTAGTCGACTGTGCCTAAAGTTATTATAACTGCGAACTAGTATCGGCTTAAACAATATTTTTACACACCAGTGAGGTAAGTAGTGAGTGAGTGATTCTAACTTAATGCCGAATGAGCAATTGTTCAGCCATATCATGACGAGAACAAGTTACATTTCGATGAGATGATCATAATGTTGATTCCTCTTTGTACTATAACAACACGCTCAGTTTGATTGCTATAGTGCTAGCACACTGAAACAACAGTCCGCGGATAGACATGTTGCTCCACTCTGACACATTATCCTAAATGCGATCAAATAAGTCTTTGGCTTTACTCCTTAAAGCTGGAGAAGCAGCCAATACAAATTTGATAGTCTTTTGTTTGAAACTATGGAACCCGAGCACACGATCTTCCGCACTCGAGGCGAGCACGCTAACCTTTACACCAACGAATCTGTTCTATGCAATTAGCTGCCTTTGTCTAAAACTAACTAGTTTCGGGTTATGAAATATTTTCTCATATCAATGAGATAAATATTTTTTAAATCTTTAGTTTTCTGCGTAATGTTTTATAGATCATTGTTCGTTTTCTTGTTCTCTTTCTGCTTGTCTTTCTTCAATTTACACTTTCTGAATATCTTTTGACGTCATCAAGCTTTTCTTATTTGTAGTCTCAGATAGGCCTTAATTCAACAACCACAAGCAATAATTGTACAAAGAACAGTTGGACGATACCAAAGGGGATAATCAGAAATCGTAAATCGAAGAATGACAGACACTAAAATAGTCTCAAACAAAAAGAACAAACAACGATCTACAAAACACCACATATAAAACTAAAGATGGAACAACACGAACCCCATGGTCCGTCGTTGCCATGTTCGTATGGTAGTTGGAATGATAACTACCTATACAATTAGTGTGAGGTCGAATTCCGCCCATGACGAGGTGTACTCGATAAAACATTATGTGATAAAGTTTGTCAGTGACTTGCGACAGGTCAGTGGTACTACGTTTCCTCCAACAATAAAACTGACCTCCACGATAGATCTGAAATATTGTTGTAAGTGGCGTTTAACACCATAAGCCAAACCCACTAAGAACAGATACGGCTATGAAAGTAAAGCTCTCATTTGAGGACAAGAAAGTAAAGTGATGTGTTACCACCAACAACAACTTGTCATGTTGGTTGTTTTTTAAAATATAAATCACAAATTGATCATATTACAGTTATAAAGAGAAATCACTCGACCATTGAAACTAAGTAATATAGATGTGGACTTAAATGATGGTCTTAACTAACATATTTATTAAATAAAATTCAAACTTTTATATAAATGATCAGAAGGGGAAATCAAGAATTGACAATTTAGAGACGCATACAACAATGGGAACAGGACACGTATCAACGACAAACAAACACAAAATGCAACACAGAAAATTAAAAAGATGATCAACATGGACCCACCAAAATAAGTGAATGAACTCATGTGCTCAAAAAGGGTACACAGTTCTTTTTTTTATAGTCAAGTCCAAGAAAATTCTTGTCGATGAAAGGGGAAAGAAAATTCTACGCGAAAGGAAAAATTTGAAGACTCCAAAGAGGTAATCAGAAGCCCTAAATTGAAGGACAAACAACACAATTGCTAAGTACAATAGACGAAACTACAGACAATGGTCACACAAAACAATGCACAGAAAAATAAAGAATGAGTACCACGAACACCACTAATAATCGTTGCTGAACACAGGTGCTACCGAAGAATGTCTAGGAACAATTCACTTAAAAACGGAAATTCCGGTAACCAACGAATGGTAATTTGATGCAATAAAACTAGTACATTATCATTAAGATTTATTTTACAGCTGATTATGATCTATAATAATATCTTATAGGCATATATTGGCTTGAGGAAAACCGCATCGGTGGTGTAATGGTTAGCGTGCTCACATCGAGTACGGTAGATCGTGGGTTCGAACCCCGATCGGATCAAACCAAAGACAATAATATTGGTTTTTGTTGCTTCTCCGATAAGCACGCAGCACTAAGGAGGGAGAACAAATAATGATTGGCTCGGAATCAGGATAATGTGTCCGAGTGAAGCGACATGTGTATCAATGGACTGTTCTTTCAGCTAAGCGTGTTGGTCTAGCACAAAGCAGACTTCATCATCATTTCATTGAAAATTAACCTGTTCTCGCCATGATATAGCTGAAAAATTGCTGAGTTGGTGTTGATCACTCACTCACTCTCTTGCCTTGAGAAATTATCTCACTTGGTTATTTTAGATTGTATACCAGTGTTTGTTTACTGACTGATCATCTTCTATTTATAGCTTCTGATTACCTCTGTGGCATCTTCCGTTTTGTTCTTATAGACTTTGATTCAAATTGTTTTTCGAAACCATTATTGTCCGCACTCTGAGGCATCTAGAACTCAAAGTCTAGGTGGTAAGACTCGACACAAAATAAACAATACAAACAGACAAAAATAGATTGAATGACGACTGGAACATAGTCTTTTAAATGGAAATCTCTCTAATTGGTTGATGGATTAGGGATTGATTTACGTCAGCAGAGCCGAATATTAGCGACAGTAAAACCATGCTTAGGTTGTTTATGCTTATGGTGTTTAACACCACTTTCAACAATAATGTCGCAAGTCAGTGACAAACTTTATCACATAATGTTGCATTGAGTACACCTCGCCACCAACGGGGTTCAAACTCACATCTTTAGTTGCACTGGTTGCACAGGTAGTTGAAGATCCAAGTACCATACGATCACGACCACGACGGTCCGAAATACAATGCTAAGAAACAATAATTCATGTAGGCATAAGTAACAAAAAAAATAGCCTAGGAACGAGTCTTTAACGACCACTTATAACATGTTATTGCTCTCGATATTCAGATGGATTATTGGTCCGCCGCGCACATCCAGCGAACGGTTCTTTCGGAGACGCACCCCGCAAGGGAGAAACTAGGCTATATTGTTGGACTCCGTGGTTTTTACGAGGATTGAGACTAACAAATTCATAACAAATGGCAAGAAATGCATTCCTTAGTTGGCAAGACTCTGTTCTTACGGTACAATTCGCAAAGAACTGGTAGCCTTGACCAGGTGTATTGATCATGGGAGATTTCCAAATGGATATTTATCAAATAATGAGGAACGACCGGAATATATTCCGTGTTATTCCAAATATTTCCCGAAACATGTTTTAATCGACTGTTTAGATGTAGCTGATATTCGAGAGATTCTAAAACGTCAACACTTTTTTCTGATTTGTTTATAAAGGGGTTGAGGTTATGGTGTTTATCGCCATTTTCAACAATATTTCAGTTTTATTGGTGAAAGAAACCGGAGTATGCGGAGAAAATTACCGTCCTGCTGCAAGTATCTGACAAACTTTATCACAATATGTTGTATCGAGTACACATTCATGACATTTGTCATCAAATCAAAAGTGAAAACAAATGACAAAATTTGTATATTTGCGATATAATAAACTCAAGTTTTGCAATGTTTTCTTTTCCTTTACAGAATCCCAAAATTAACTTCTAAATTTATGATAGTGGGTTTTTTAATACAATAATGTTTTAAAAGAAAAATAACTCTCGTTTGACTAATGTAAATTTGAATGCGTTTGACTGTTTATTTGGGGTGAATGACAAAATCCTTCCTGAGCACCTGAGTTCATCCCCAGTTTTCAGTTGAGTTCGTGTTACTCGATCTTTAGTTTTATATGTAGTGTTTTGTAGATCGTTGTTTGTCCTTTTGGCCATTGTGTTGTCTGACCTTCTTCGAGTTACAGATTCTGATTACCGCTTTGGTATTTTCAAGCTCTTCTTATACATATGACAAATTCTCTCTGTCACATAAATTAAATGATGTTCAAGATTATACGCTTGACATTAATTTTACGCACATGTAGAAAACACTTATATGACCGCATCATTTCATTAAGAGGGGGTCCCATAAAACTATCTTATCCTCGCCAATTGTTATTAAAGTGCCTGTTTCAAGCCAGGAAAGTGAGCAGTCATGTATTTGTATGTTACGGGAATCAATTTTACCTCTTTCTACTATTTTTCTATAGGATTTTGAAGCTGTTCCGACAATGTGTTATTTTTATTTTTTTCATTCTTTTGTCTTAAAATAAAAAAACAAATGTAGGACACTGAGTATCATATGCAGTCAACACTGTTTGGATTCATGTCCACAATATAAATTTAGTCATTCCTTATTCTATATCGAAACTGCTCAGAGGATAAAAAAGGGATGTCTTATCTGACATAAAACAGTGATGCATATCCCGAATCTAAAATTGTATGTATTTCGTATCTGTTGTCAGATCCCACTGGGACAGAATTGAGATCTTCCATGGCAACTGAAACCAGCATATATTTGCTGCCAGTGCAACTAGCTCTATTCGATGACCATTTTGGAGACTTATCCACAGCATGGTTCTTTTGAAAACCCATAGCTAAGACAATATTTTGATGATTAGGAGTAAAACCAGTCCTCTAACGTGCTAACGTCAAATTACTATTAGTTTTTAAGTAAATAAATAACAAATATCACACTCACATCCAATCAGGAAATGATAGAAACAGAAGCAAATATCTATACCTGTAACACATATATGTATTTCAAAATATCTTCCAGTTTATACCTTATGACTCATCAATGAGGCTGTAAACCTATCACCACTAACGTTGTGTACTCGATACAACATTATGTGATAAAGTGTGTCAGTTACTTACGACATATCGATGGTTTGCTGCGTGTACTCCCGTTTCCTCCACCAATAAAGCTGACTGCAACGATATAACCCAAATATTGTAGAAAGTGGCGTTAAGCACTACTCCCCCCCTTTGTATGGTTGAATGACTTTTTTATATTGAATTCGTACTTTCCATATGGCATAGTTATGTCCGGTATCAGAGAAACTAGGCCGCTGTTTTAGATTTCAGTGTTTGGTTTTTCAAAATTTTGACTATAAGCTGATGAAGGTCATTATGTTTAACATATATTTACTGTTTATGTTTATATAGATCAGTTTTATTCTATGTCTTTGATATCAAAATGACGTTATTGATAAAAAAAATGTATAATTAAAAATAAGTTATTGCTTGTCAGTTTATATTGGTTTCTTTCTTTCTTTCTTTCTTTCTTTCTTTCTTTCTTTCTTTCTTTCTTTCTTTCTTTCTTTCTTTCTTTCTTTCTTTCTTTCTTTCTTTCTTTCTTTCTTTCTTTCTTTCTTTCTTTCTTTCTTCAAATTAATGAAACCGCATCGTTGGTGTAATGGTTAGGCGTGCACGCCTCGAGTGTGGTAGATCGTGGGTGCGAACCCCGATCGGGACAAACCAAAGACTATGCAATTGGTATTTGTTTCTTCTCCGCTAAGCATGCAGCATTAAGGAGAATTAAAGAGCAAAGACTAGTTGGCTACGAATCAGGATAATGCGTCCGAGTGGAGCGATATGTCTATCTGCGGACTTTTATTTCCCTGATTTACCACTATAAAAATCCAACTAAGCATGTTGGTCTAGTACAAAGCGTACCTCATTGTCATCTCGTCATGATATGGCTGAAACATTGCCGCGTTTGTGTAAAACAACAACCACTCACACACTCACAAACCTCACTCACTATATTGGTTTGCTTCTTTTATCAAATTAATGAACTATGTCAAAAACATTTGGCTAAATATTTCTTATGACGTAACGCCCGATAATGCGTCTTATACGGTAACGCCAAATTCGATGTTTTATCACCACTAAAATTTGGGTATCAAAAGCAACGACAATAAATATATTTTATTCGCTTTGGATATATATATCAATTTTCCTGCATGTTTCTATTTGTGTCCCTGTTGCTATCTATTATTTTGGTTTTCCGGTTTTTATTGACTCTTTTTATTACCTTTTCTATTATGCGAATTTATATCGTCATATTTCAAAATTAAATTGCGGTGAAATTTGTAAATCAAAATTCTTATGATACTTTGTCGGGTTTTCTATGTGCATTTTAGTTTTCAGTGTTATAAGTCTTTTAAGACTTCCTGATTGAAATAACTATCTTTACAAAAAAATACTATTTGAAGAATTAATTTTGTTCATAGAATGTAGACATAGATTCAAATATATACCCCACCCCTCCACCAACATTACAGACATCCACTAGAAAAACTGAAACCATGGTGCACAACTACAATGCGTTTCACATCTGTTGTATAGAAGAGTTTGGAGATACCATCGGGGTAATTAGAATCCGTATATCGGAGAAGAACAGACAACACAATGGCCAAAAGAAAAAGTACAAAAGGACAAACAACGATCTACAAAGCATACACATAAAACTAATGATCGAGTAACACGAACCCCACCAAAAACCGGGGGCGAACTCATGTGCTCCGGAAGGGTAAGCAGTTCCTGCTCCACTAGTGGCATCCTTCGAGTTAATATAGTTACAAACCCGGTGATAAGTCATGAATGAGGAAAGGACCGGGAAGTGTTTACGACAAATGGAACATAGGCGTGGTAATTTGTGACACAGATATTCCATAACGGTCAACCAAGTTATGGTTGCGACCGTAAAACTTTCAAAGGGATGACTTCAACTTAACAAAGAGGAACCCTTGGTTCAGTAGCTTCCTTGTTAGCAGCAACTCTAGCCTCTATCACGGAAATCCTGATAGGAACCACAAACTCTGTCATATCGTATCAACTGAGAGATATATACTTCACATGCAGGTGCTGCTGGAATATTGCTACATATAAATGGAAAGTTCACTTCAAGTAATTGAGTGGTTACAGGAGCTGCGGATTGCAGAAATCTTACGAACGAAGGGACGAACGAACCAACGGACGGACGGATAGACATTGTTAATACTGCATACCCCTCGCTTAGCGAGAGGGTGGCATAATGATATTTAAGGTGGAGCTTTTATGCAAGCATTTCATTTATTTATTTAATACATGTATCTTAAGATATTGCAAAATGTCAAGATGTAACTAGTTCCGGAACAGTATTTATATCTCCGTCTAATTCAGCACGGATGAAACGGAACGAGGCAGAATAGCAACCTGCAGTTTCCCGGGGAATCAATTTGAATAAATATGGCTGGTTTTGTACCCTGTCGTAATATAATCCTCTTACAATTTGTCATGGTTTGGTTTGGTTTTATGGTGCTTAACGCCACTTTCAACGATATTTCCCTTAAATCGTGGAGATCAGTTTTATTGGTGCAGGAAACCGGAAGATCCGGAGAAAACCACCTACCGCAAGTCACTGGCACACTTTATCACATAATATTGTATTGAGTAAATCTCGCCATGAACGGGGTTCGAACTCACAACTTGATAGGCACTGATTATACAGGTAGTTGTTAATCCAACTACCATACGATCATGGCCACGACGGCCCCAAATTTTGAACCACGATCCAACTATCAGAAAATCTCTGTTCAGCTATTTCTGGACCTGGTGTCAGTTTTAGTAGTATCAGTTTTAATAGTATCACGATCAGAATCTATACGTTCGTCTTTTTTTTTTCACATGCAGTTTCCACCATTTTGATTCTCCAATGGTCACCAAACAAGTCTACTGTTTCGCAGATTTGAATTTTGCCAATATAGCAATCGTCACAGTTGCAATATGAAAAGTCTCTGACCAAAATATCGTCTGAATTTGGGGAAATTATTTGGTGAGTTTTTCTATTTTGACTGACAATTTCGGATAATTATGACAAATGTCTATCAATTCGTAGGCGGCGTAAATTCATACAAGGTTAAAATACAAAAAATGCATGTTTTCTGTCAACATAATTACATATATAGATATTTAATATTCAGAGAAATATATAAGATTGCTCATCATTGATGCAATATCGTGCGTAACGCCCATACAAATTTA
This sequence comes from Bathymodiolus brooksi, assembly GCA_963680875.1. NCBI lineage: Eukaryota > Metazoa > Mollusca > Bivalvia > Mytilida > Modiolidae > Bathymodiolus > Bathymodiolus brooksi. The sequence goes on from OY804584.1 coordinate 32,041,214, forward strand.
GAATAGTTGAATGAACTTATTAAGTACATCCGTAAAAGCATTCAAATCCACTCAAAATATAAAATATTATCATATGAATATGATTGACATTAACTTAAAACCTTATAATTTTTTAATATACACATGAATCCATTAGCAATAATATTGTTGTGAAAACAGTGGTAACAATCCATTATGTTATTGTATACTGTATACTGGCAACACATATAATAAGGAATGTTCTACTGAAACTATTACTGAATTATTCAACGTCATTATAAGGATGTTACATGTAAATAAACACATCAATCAGATCTTATCTTAGCTGGAGTTATGTGTACCTATATACGCCAAGATATAGCTGAAATACTGCTAAAGTTGGCGTTAAACTCCAAAACATCAATCGATCAACCTATGCAAATTCATGTCATTTATATCACCACTCAATATGAAAACTGATTAAAAAAAAAGTACGTCCCTTATAATAACATTCTCTCCAAAAAGGGTTTGGGTTAGGTTTTTGGAGTTTACCTCCACTTTCAGTAGTATTTCAGTTATATTGTGACGGTCAGTTTTATTGGTGGAGGAAACCGGAGAAAACCACCAACCTGCCGCAAGTCATTGACAAATTTTATAACATAATGTTGCATCGAATACACCAACGCCATGAGCGGGATTCGAACTCACAACGTTATTGGTGATCGGCACTGATTGCATAAGTAGATCCAAATATCGCACTATCACGACCACGACGACCCCCTATCCAAAGAGAGAATGGAATCGACGGTATAATGCTTACCCTTCTCTCCTCGAGTGTGATATATCGTACATCTCTAACACGAAATCGTAATATGAAGTCGGATACACTCATGTGTAACGAAGGGTGTCGGCCACACACACGTTTGATAACAACGGCTCAAGGATTTGTTTGTTTTATGGTGTTTAACGCCACTTTCAACAATATTTCAGTTATATCGTGGCGGTCAGTTTTATTGGCGGAGGTAACCGGAGGACCCGCATATTATCCCGATTCCGATTATTTCTCCTTAATGCTGCATGCATGGCGGAGAAGCAACACATACCAATTGTATAGTCTTTGGTTTGACCAGATCGGGACTCGAACCTACGATCGATCTTCCGCATTCCATTCGAGGGGAGCACGCTAGCTATTACACCACCGAAGTGGTTGGATTAAAATTGGTATTAAACATTCAGTTTACATACAAGTAAAATTATTTGCTTGTTAATATCTATTAAAACTCGTCTATGACAATTTTCACTTAAGCAAAAAAAAGGGTAATAACAAAATTACCGAACTCCGAACAATCTTACAAAGGGAAAGTCAAAACGCATAATTATATAAACAGACAAAATCAGTCAACAACCGGAAAACTGAAAAATGTCTTCATGGTCAGTAACCTACGACTGATCACGTTTCCATACTTTCCACTCGTCACACTCGGGTCAATTCGTATGATAACCAGCGTTTCGTTTTTGAAACTAATATGTATTTTAGTAGCTTCCACTATAACATTACATCACTATAAGCCGGATTGAATATATATTATTAAAGATACGATCTTACTTGTGTTCCGTATAACCCATGGGTAATTTCGATCCGTTCCTCTCCTTTCATTTTAATTTATAAGGAAATGCTTTCCTTTAAAATGTGATTTGATTAGCTGTAAATCGGCGAGTCCGAACCAATCATTTTGAATATTTGAAATGACCTGACTGGTTAAATCTAACTTCATATAATTAAATGTTTGTTGTATTTGTGTTCTTTCTTTTGTGATACACCCGACCAAAAAAACCCAAAAAAAACCCAACAAATACCACAAACATAAGTTTGATTAAATCATGACTACAACAATTTTTGTTTCAGTTGACTTGTGTAACGAGTGGTAGAATAACGGAGTGTGATAAGCCGTTGATTACCGACGATGAGATGTTTTTAACTCGGCAATTATTAGACAGTTTTACAAGTTATAATTTTATTTCTCTTGTTTTCCAAATGTGCAAAGAAATCAAAATCATGTATTTAATATTGTTCTCCAAATGTAATTTAGCATATCATTGTAACTGCCTTATTGTATTTCTTTAAAATTAGAGGGTATCATATGTCTCAAAGTAGTTGAGTCCTGGTGTAGAATTGATATGGGGTAATTATTCATTTATTTCCTCTACATAAAATAATCAAACGATATTTCAACTGCTTTAAAATCGCCTGCTATTTAAGCTATTCAAGCTATAGAGCCGTTTTATCTATAAGGTGTGGTGCGAATTTTTAAGACATTTTATGACAGTTGGATTTGTAATTAATTTTCGAACACTGGGTACTATGTTTCTCTCGTCTATATATATATGACAGAAGGAGAAATGGGTTCTTTTTAGTGAAAGTGCCTCCGATATCCTACGTTATTTTCATCTGTTGCTGAAGTGTTTGAGAGTTTGACAACATGCTTTTGAACGATGATGGACACATCGTTGTTTAGCGGATATTTAGGGGCATTTGACGCACTATCACATTTAATATTATCCTTACAATAACTAATGCTACAGGTAAAAAATTACCTTCAAGCGACAAAAATGGCTTCCAAATTTCGGGTTCGACATCCTACATTCTCCCCCCTGTATTTATCACTGGAAGAACTAGCTTTTATTTAATTTGAATTTAAAGAGTTTAAATTGTACTTCGCGGAAACATCTTTTTTCCAGAATGTACTGCAAGTATTTGCTATTCTATTTATTATTATTATTTTTTGTTGTTGTCAAAAACAGAATTCTTCGAAAATGTACGTGGTTTGATGACAAAGTGCACACTTCAGTTCACATTATTATAAAAGGAGACATATAGGACTGCATTCTAAGGATTTAAGATAAGAATTTCGATTCTTTATTTTTTTCGATTTTTTTTCATTTTATTTTAATTAATTTTTTTTATCATGTTTATTTATTTATTTATTTTTATTTTTTTTTATTTTTTTTGCAAACTTGTTTCAGTATACATTTTATATTACAGTTTACTATTTAAATTTTTTATCAATAAATACGAAAATGTTTAAATTTCAATATTTCACAATTTTTATTTAAAATTTAGGTGTACATCTAGCTGTGGAACTGTAGCTAAGTTTTCTAACATAGTACTCTTTTATAAGTTGTGTAATTCTTTTTATTCCAATTATCTCACAACTACATTATATGATAAGGGTAATAACAAAATTACCGAACTCCGAACAATCTTACAAAGGGAAAGTCAAAACTCATAAGTATATAAACAGACAAAATCAGTCAGCAACCGGAAAACTGTGAAAACCGTAATGACCCTGACTTGGTACAGACATTTCTAAAGAAATGGTGGGTTAAATCAGATTTTAAAGCGCCAAACCTCCCGCTTTCATTACGGCTCAAAGGTTTCGGCTGTAACTATATTATATGATAAGGTTTTTATAAAGTGTATGTATTCTTCTTTGTAATTGAAAAATGCAGTGTTGTACCTTTAACAGATCCCCATTTTGAGAAAATGTCGACATTATTGTCCGTCTGCTTTATCCTGGTAACTGGTTTTTACCAGTTCATTGATGGTAATCCAGTTCAGTTGAAGGCTAAAGTACCAATTTCCGTGTATGCTGACTTGAGTGAGACGAATTTGGAAGAATATATCAACGGAAAAATTGACGAAGAGATTGAAAAACAACTTTAAAATGTTGATACAAATACAATGTAGTGAGTTATATTTATAATAATAATGATAATAATAATAATAATATTTGTCTATTTTTGTTTACATTAAATCGACAACCAATATATATTTTTGACATTTTACTTTAAGTTAGGTAAGTTAGCCAGATCAGCTATACACGTGCTTTTTTCGTAAATTTTCTGTCAGTTTCATATAATTATAAATATTTCAAATACGTCAGTGAAATGGGGAGATTTAGAATTGAAAGAAAAAAGCGTTAAACAACAATCACACACTCGCTCAAAAATTAGAGACAGTATGCACATATTTTTGCAATAGGTAGATGGAAGTGGAATTACCCTACTTTCACGGAAGCGAAGCCACCCCCCTCCCCCTTTTCTCGTCTTGAGGAATATTGTAGTCTTTATGTTGCAATTTTCTTATTGTAATAACATTGTAAACAACGGAAGAAAATGTCGAATGAAGACGGGATGTTTAAGAAAGGGATTGTGGGTATGAGAAAATAGTACCCCTCCTGTTCACCCTTTCAAACCGCATCGGTGGCGTAATGGTTACCGTGCTGGTTTCGAGTGCAGTAGATCGTGGGTTTGATCCCCGGTCGGGTCAAAACAAAGACTATAACATTTGTATTTGTTGCTTCTCCGCTAAGCATGCAGCATTAAAGAGAAAGATCAAAGACGGGTTGACTCGGAATCAGGATAATGCGTCTGAGTGGGGCGACATGTCTATCCGTGGACTGTTGTTTCAGTGACTAGCACTATAAAAATATCGGTCAGTTTCAGGGCCGGACTTAGGAGATGCGGGGACCAATGCTGTTCTCTGTCAAACCTGCAGTGTATTGTTGTGTGTACTTGAACAGCCGAGAGTAGATATCTCCATCACGGGGCCCCTTAAGAGCGGTACCTAATTGGGAGCAATTGATCCAATTGGCATAAGGCCGATCCTGATAAGTTTTATCGGTGGAAGAAATCGGAGAATCGGGAGAAAACCACCGACCTGCCGAAAATCACTTACAAACTTTATCACATAATGTTGTATCAAGCACACTTCGCCGTGATATGGATTTGATCTCACAACGTTAGTGGTGATAGGCACTGATTACATATGTAGTTGCAAATTAACTTATTATACGATCACGACGGCCCCTCATACGAATAAGTCCTAAAACATAATATATAATTTTCCTGTAGTACACCAACGAGTGCTTCTGTAGAAACAACCTTGATGCTAACACTTACCCAAAGAGACCAGAAGCAGAATGCAACATGCAATATAGTGGACAAAGTGACAGAATGTGCGGAGGATTTTCGAGGATGTCTATTTATTCTGGTAACACATTTTGACTTTTATTTTTATTTATCTTAAGAAGAGTTTGAAGATACCAAAGGGGTAATCAAAAACCGTATATCGAGGAAGAACAGACAACACAATGGACAAAAGAAAAAGTACAAAAGGACAAACAATGATCTACAAAACATACACATAAAACTAAAGATCGAGTAGCACGAACCCTCTAAAAACCGGGAGTGAACTCAGGTGCTCCAGAAGGGTAAGCAGTTCATGCTCCACTAATGCAACCCGTCGTGTTAATCTAGTTACAAACCCAGTGATAAGTCATGGATGAGGAAAGGACCGAGAAGTGCTTACGACAAATTATCGATTCATTAATTGTTGTTTAATCATAGTGGTTAATACTTTATAAACACTTCGAATGAGATATGTCGAACCTTTCTTCAGAAATCTGAGACTGGATTTTGTTTTAATTATTCTTATTCTGCAGAAATTAAACCAATATAAGAGACTGGCATAATGTTGAGGGTTAGGGTTAAGGTTATGGTATTTAATGCCACTTTCAACAATAATTCAGTTATATCGTGGCGGTCAGTTTTATTTGTGGAGGAAACCGGAGTAACCGGAGAAAATCACCGATCTGCCACAAGTCACTGACAAACTTATCACATAATGTTGTGTCGAGTACATCTCGCCTGAGCGGGATTCAAACTCACAACGTCAGTGGTGATAGGCACTTATTGCACAAGTAATTGTAAATCCAACTACCATACTATCACGACCACGATGACCCCGACATGTGGTTGATATTGAATATCAATTCAAATCATTTCCACAAAAAGTAGTTTAGTCTAAATATATTTTATTTCCTCAAATACACAAAAAGTATTTGAAATGCATTCATCACTGATCGCCGAGTTTGTAACAAGAGCAACACTACGGTGCCACGAGTGGAGTTCACCCGCGAGTTTTGTGGGCTTCGTGTTGCTTGGTCTGTAGTTTTCTGTTGATTGTTTTGTAGATCATTGTTTGTCTTGTTGTCCTTTTTCGTTTGGCCATTGTATCATTGTCCGTACTTCGATTTACCCCTTCTGATTACTCCTTTGGTATCTTCAACAAATTCATCAAGTCTTCTCCTATGTACAATAAGTTGTAATAATATATGATAAAACATACATATGTATGGATATTTTCTACATGATAATATGATAATTGAATAAGAAAAGAGGGATTACAAAAATACAAATAAATGTTGGTGAAGTAGTATTTAAATCGAAGAAACAACGGTACACAAAACTCTACATAGAAAACTAAAGATTGGAAAACACGAACCCAACTAAAAACCGGGATGAGACCCAGGGGGGAAAGCGCTTCATGCTTCACATATGGCATCCGCCGTGTTACTCTGTCATGTATAATATAATGAGTTGTATTTATTATACTTCAATCAGATTCCTTCCTTTTGTATAAGTTTCATTAAGACTTACAACATATTATATAAACCTCTTTAAACCGCATCGGTGGTGTAATAGTTGGCGTGCTCACCTCGAGTGTGGTAGATCGTGAGTTCGAGCCCCGGTCGGGTCAAACCAAACTCTATGAAATTGGTATTTGGTGCTTCTCCGCTAAGCATGCAATATTAAGGAGAAAGCGCAAAGACTGGTTGGCTTAGAATCAGGATAATGTGTCCGAGTGGGACGACATGTCTCTCCGCGGACTGTTGTTTCAGTGAGCTAGCACTATGCAAATCCAACTAAGTGTGTTGGTCTAGTACAAAGCGGACATCATCATCATCTCATTGAAAATTAACTGGTTCTCGCCATGCTATAGCTGAAAAATTACTGAATTGGGGTTAAAAAGCAATCACTCACTCACTTTTTTATTGCTTTTGTTAATGTTTTATCGCCTTCTACTTATCCACCATGTCTCCTTGTTTGATTTCGGGACCGTCATGGTCGTAATCGGATTTATAACTACCTATCACCACTAATTCAACTATAATCTTAATCTTTGTTTCAGTGTGAGAAGAGGCCAGAACCGCAGCAAGGAAAAGAGATGCATCAGCTATAATAATACATATATACATTTATCAAGAACAATATCTTATATTTATAAGTAATATATTTTTTTATAATATATAGTTTAAGTTACTTATAACATGTATTCTCCATATTGTAATGTTTAATGTTTATTTCTCCATATTGTAATGTCTAATGTTTATTTCTCCATATTGTAATGTCTAATGTTTATTTCTCCATATTGTAATGTCTAATGTCTATTTCTCCATATTGCAATGTTTATTTCTCCATATTGTAATGTTTAATGTTTATTTCTCCATATTGTAATGTCTAATGTTTATTTCTCCATATTGTAATGTCTAATGTTTATTTCTCCATATTGTAATGTCTAATGTCTATTTCTCCATATTGCAATGTTTATTTCTCCATATTGTAATGTCTAATATCTATTTCTCCATATTGTAATGTCTAATGTTTATTTCTCCATATTGTAATGTCTAATGTTTATTTCTCCATATTGTAATGTCTAATGTTTATTTCTCCATATTGTAATGTCTAATGTCTATTTCTCCATATTGCAATGTTTATTTCTCCATATTGTAATGTCTAATATCTATTTCTCCATATTGTAATGTCTAATATGTGTTTCTCCATTTTGTAATGTCTAATGTTTATTTCTCCATATTGTAATGTCTAATGTTTATTTCTCCATATTGTAATGTCTAATGTCTATTTCTCCATATTGCAATGTTTATTTCTCCATATTGTAATGTCTAATATCTATTTCTCCATATTGTAATGTCTAATATGTGTTTCTCCATATTGTAATGTCTATTTCTCCATATTGTAATATCCAATGTCTTTTTCGCCATATTGCAATGTGTATTTCTCCATATTGTAATATTTATTTCTCCATATTGTAATGTCTATTTCTCCATATTGTAATGTCCAATGTCTTTTTCGCCATATTGCAATATCTAATGTCTATTTCTCTATATTGTAATGTCTAATGTCTATTTCTCTATATTGTAATGTCTAATGTCTATTTCTCCATATTGTAATGTTTATTTCTCCATATTGTAATGTCTCTTTCTTGTAATGTCTAATGTTTATTTCTCCATATTGTAATATCTAATGTCTATTTCTCTATATTGTAATGTATAGTGTGTATTTCTCCATATTGTAATGTCTAATATCTATTTCTCCATATTGTAATGTTTATTTCTCCATATTGTAATGTCTATTTCTCCATATTGTAATGTCTAATGTTTATTTCTCCATATTGTAATGTCTAATGTCTATTACTCCATATTGTAATGTCTAATGTCTATCTTTCCATATTGTAATGTATAATGTCTATTTATCCATAGTGTAATGTCTATTCGGAATTCTATTAATATTTCTACTTGCAATAGTATTACTCACCATTAAAAAGTAATTATTGAGATCAAAAGTTCACCCTTCTTTGTTTGTGGAGTCCGTGTTGCTCGATCTTTAGTTTTCTGTGTGGTACTCTGTATATCATTGCTTGTTCTTTTTCTTTTGGCTATTTTATTGTCTGTCTTTTGATTTACGAATTCTTGCATCTTCAAACTTTTTTTTATATTTACCTGGCACGGAATAATTTCATTCCAAAGCAAAGATAGCTGTGTGGATAACCAACAATATTAAAATCAAAAATACCACATTGTCGAAAGAGTTCCAAACTCCAATAGAAAAATCGTAGAAAGAGACAAGATATCCGTATCGATATCCCTAACACACAACTCGTCGCCGCTCACTTTCCTGGCACAGACACTTCAACAACAAGTGGCTGGGTTAAACAAATGATAAAAACACTTTTTTTATGACACATCGAACAAATATATTGTGAGTTCGAATCACGATGATGGCGAGGTGTAATCGATCCATCATTATGTGATAAAGTTTGTCAGTGACTTACGGCAGGTGGGTGTTTTTTTCCGGGTACTCCGGTTTCCTCCACCAAGAAAACTGACCGCCACGATATAACTGAAATATTGTTGAAAGTGGCGTTAAACACAATAACCCTATCTGTTATTTAAGTTCCAAATCATTGTATGGATATGTAGGGTGTTAATTTGTTCCTGATTATTATTGTTCATATCCAAATATTATAACACTATCTTCAGTATTACAAGCAAAATCAAAAGTGCTTAAAAAAATGTGTTCTTTTTAAATTCAGTATGGAAAATTAGATAAGATATTATTAATTAATATACAACTCGAGAATGAGCTTTCTTGTCTGTCATTTTGTCATTATATGTATATACTCTATTGCTTGTTGCTATGCATTGCACTTGCTTATGAAAATAAAGTTATTTAATAGTGTTATATGAATACATATTTAGAAACAGACGTGGTCGTATCCCCGTATGGTAGTTGGATGTATATCTACATATATGCAGTCAGTGCCTATCACCATTAAATTAGTGAGTTCCAATCCCGCTCATTATGAGGTGTAGTGACTTACGGCAGGTCTATGGTTTTCTCCGGTTTCATCCACCAATAAAACTGACCGCCACGATATAGCTGAAATAATGATGAAGTGGCGTTAAACACCATAACCCCTATTCCTGAATACATATTTCTGTGAAAATGTTTACTGTGGTTTTTTGTCTGTTTCATTAATTATTATATTTGGTTATAATTTTTTTGTGTATCGCCAAAATAAAAATAATAAGGAAATCAACAAATATCTAATTTTGATTACATTGGGAAATATGCATACACATATTTAGTGTTGTCATTCTGAACAGTGATTGCCAGCAATGCATGAAGTATCTGTCACCTCAAATCATTGAACTCAATAAGACTGATAGAAATCAAGTTCCTGTCTTGAGACAGTCAACCTATGGCGGCGTTAAACTAGTTAATGGAATCCATACCACCCCAATTGTTGGATGTCTAATACAGATATAATGAGGACAAAAATGATAAACTACCAATCAAAACGACCATTCTTCATAAATATTCTATTTACTGGTATAGTGTGCAGGTTTTGCATCATCCAATTCGTCAGTGTGGAAGGACAATTTTGAATCACCACAACAAGCCCAAGTACGATTAAGACCCGAGGCTTTCGGTGATGTTTCATCTCTTAAAGTTACGCACACATATCATTTATGTGCACAAATACTTTTGCAAAGGCTGGGTTGCCCACAACTCCATGTATTTCGGTCTTTCTGTTTCACGGACATAACAATAATGTGCATAGCTTTCAAATAATCGTTGTGACATTTTCAAATCCGGATATTAGGCTTTAAAGTGAAAAAAAAAAAAACTTCCGTCTGGGTTTCTTTTGAGAAAAGTATTTGATGTAATATATATTCTTTAGGACCAATTCTTGTACGCTTCACGTTGTTCTTATTTGCACTTGTTCGAGAAGCAGCGGGGGATACCAAAAAAGCATACGCAAGTGTCTTAACTTCGTCCGATCAGACGATCAGTCATGTCAGATCTTTTCTTCCTTTTCGTAAATTCAAAACAAGATTTGTCCGACTGAAGAACGAACTCTTTGACTATTTGAGAGCCGTTGCGGCTGTTATCCTAATTTTTGTACTGTGTTGCTTTTATTACCGTTGGAAATTTTCTCACTACTGACAGACGCTGATGCATAACATTGCGAGCATCATTACTCCTTTTTTGCTTTGTCTGAGTTATACAATGTCTCATGTCTTCTAGTACTTGATCGGACAAAGACGGATTTCGTTGTTCTACAGACTGCTGCTGTTAGGGACCTAAGTAATGCTAACGTAATTGCTATTTTCTGGCTTGATGTTGATGGAAGTGCCTCATTTGGCGTTTTCAAACCTTTGCATTTAGCCATTTTACTTCTAAAAGGTTGATTTTGATGGTCACTATGACACTCAAGTGAAAAGTGTCTCCTAGATAGTATTGCCTTGTGTCTGGAGCCACGTTTGTATTGTCTTTGTCTTTCTCTCTTTTGCTCTATTTTCTGTCTTTGATTTCTATTATACATTACCCCTTTGGCCACTTCACGCTTAGGGCTGCGTTTCCTACGATCGTTGTATTTATCTGAATTATTTCTGTAGCTCTTCTGTCTTCTCCTTGACATATTGCAACCTATCACACCCGCTTTCAATCTGTTTCATATCGTCTGTAATTAACATTTATTAATTTATGCTTTATAGTCATCATTTACTCTGTTGTCAGTGATTTATTTGATATTTTTTTTTTATCGAAGTTTATAGTTCCTAAATAATATAATTGTTATTAAGACTAATGTTCTCCTCCCTCAGGCATAGGTGACCTTAGACGATTTTGACTAGTTTGTTTACATGTAGATCCTATGGTTTGGTATACGTAGCTCCCAAAGACTTTTGAATAATTGGGACTTTCCACTATTTGTACTTTAGACTTTAAGCGTACCTGATGAGGTGTTGTCCAGAAAGAAGTGGTGCGCATTAAATCAGATATCTACGTTTTATTACGTTTGGGTCAGGTCTATGGATGTTTAACGCCACTTTCAACAATATTTCAGGTATATCGTGGCGGTCAGTTTTATTAACTTTGAGCCGTAATGAAAGCGGGGGGTTTGGCGCTTTAAAATCTGATTCAACCCACCATTTCTTTAGAAATGCCTGTACCAAGTCAGGGTCATTACGGTTTTCACAGTTTTCTGGTTGTTGACTGATTTTGTCTGTTTATATACTTATGAGTTTTGACTTTCCCTTTGTAAGATTGTTCGGAGTTCGGTAATTTTGTTATTACCCTTATTTTATTGTTGGAGGAAACCGGAGTACCCAGAGAAAACCACTGACCTGTACGTAGCAAGTCACTGATAATTTTATTACGTAATTTTATTTACTCTATCCCCCCTAATTTGTCAGAGTTCAGAATTATATAAGTAATATTAACCGTAGGCACATCATTAGAATACCATTAACATTGAAAATATGACGCACTCTACCGTAACTGACTTGTTAAACTTAAATAGATTATAAATATGAATACGAATGAGCTTGACCTGGTCAGGCATTCATCATTTTAAATTATAAGACGATTATTTACACTACCTTTTCGACCATTGTAGAAAAACACAATACAAACATGTTCCTTCGTTTGTATATGTATATAGGTTGAGATAGTACCTTTCATTCCCTTGTATATGTATAATATGTAAACAAATTGAGAACTACCAGCTTATTGACGATAAAAATAATTAGTTTAAGAACATACTGCGGTGAAGAGTTTTTGAAAAGGACCTTTTACAATAAAAGGCGTTTTTGAGGAGGACCTTTTACAATAAAAGGCGTTTTTGAGGAGGACTTTTAACAATAAAAGACGTTTTTGAGGGGGACCTTTAATAAGAAAAGACATTTTTGAGGAGGACTTTTTTACAAGGAAAGACCTTTTTGAGGAGGATATTTTACAAAAAAGACTTTTTTAGCGGGACCGTTTACAGGAAAAGACGTTTTTGAGGAGGAACTTTTACAAGAAAAGTTTTTTTTTTAAGTAGACCCGTTACAAGAAAGTATGTGTCACATTAACTTCAATATGATACAACTGTTTTGAAGAACGTGAGTACACATTTTGTCAACTTTTATTTTTATTTCATATGGTCTTTTAATAAGAAATATCTCATGTACGAATGTCTTAAATTCTTCTTTTATTATAGATAATGCAAATATTATTTATTTAAATACTTCCTTGTTGTTTGTTTTGATTTGTTTTTGTTTATTTGTTTTTTGCTTTGCTTTGCTTGTTTGTTTATTTGTTAGTTTGTTTGTTTTTTGCTTTGCTTTGCTTGTTTGTTTATTTGTTAGTTTGTTTGTTTTTTGCTTTGCTTTGCTTGTTTGTTTATTTGTTAGTTTGTTTGTTTTTTGCTTTGCTTTGCTTTGCTTGTTTGTTTATTTGTTAGTTTGTTTGTTTTTTGCTTTGCTTTGCTTGTTTGTTTATTTGTTAGTTTGTTTGTTTTTTGCTTTGCTTTGCTTGTTTGTTTATTTGTTAGTTTGTTTGTTTTTTGCTTTGCTTTGCTTGTTTGTTTATTTGTTAGTTTGTTTGTTTTTTGCTTTGCTTTGCTTGTTTGTTTATTTGTTAGTTTGTTTGTTTTTTGCTTTGCTTTGCTTGTTTGTTTATTTGTTAGTTTGTTTGTTTTTTGCTTTGCTTTGCTTGTTTGTTTATTTGTTAGTTTGTTTGTTTATTGCTTTGCTTTGCTTGTTTGTTTATTTGTTAGTTTGTTTGTTTTTTGCTTTGCTTTGCTTGTTTGTTTATTTGTTAGTTTGTTTGTTTTTTGCTTTGCTTTGCTTGTTTGTTTATTTGTTAGTTTGTTTGTTTTTTGCTTTGCTTTGCTTGTTTGTTTATTTGTTAGTTTGTTTGTTTTTTGCTTTGCTTTGCTTTGCTTGTTTGTTTATTTGTTAGTTTGTTTGTTTTTTGCTTTGCTTTGCTTGTTTGTTTATTTGTTAGTTTGTTTGTTTTTTGCTTTGCTTTGCTTGTTTGTTTATTTGTTAGTTTGTTTGTTTTTTGCTTTGCTTTGCTTGTTTGTTTATTTGTTAGTTTGTTTGTTTTTTGCTTTGCTTTGCTTGTTTGTTTATTTGTTAGTTTGTTTGTTTTTTGCTTTGCTTTGCTTGTTTGTTTATTTGTTAGTTTGTTTGTTTTTTGCTTTGCTTTGCTTGTTTGTTTATTTGTTAGTTTGTTTGTTTTTTGCTTTGCTTTGCTTGTTTGTTTATTTGTTAGTTTGTTTGTTTTTTGCTTTGCTTTGCTTGTTTGTTTATTTGTTAGTTTGTTTGTTTTTTGCTTTGCTTTGCTTGTTTGTTTATTTGTTAGTTTGTTTGTTTTTTGCTTTGCTTTGCTTGTTTGTTTATTTGTTAGTTTGTTTGTTTTTTGCTTTGCTTTGCTTGTTTGTTTATTTGTTAGTTTGTTTGTTTTTTGCTTTGCTTTGCTTGTTTGTTTATTTGTTAGTTTGTTTGTTTTTTGCTTTGCTTTGCTTGTTTGTTTATTTGTTAGTTTGTTTGTTTTTTGCTTTGCTTTGCTTGTTTGTTTATTTGTTAGTTTGTTTGTTTTTTGCTTTGCTTTGCTTGTTTGTTTATTTGTTAGTTTGTTTGTTTTTTGCTTTGCTTTGCTTGTTTGTTTATTTGTTAGTTTGTTTGTTTTTTGCTTTGTTTTGCTTGTTTGTTTATTTGTTAGTTTGTTTGTTTTTTGCTTTGCTTTGCTTGTTTGTTTATTTGTTAGTTTGTTTGTTTTTTGCTTTGCTTTGCTTTGCTTGTTTGTTTATTTGTTAGTTTGTTTGTTTTTTGCTTTGCTTTGCTTGTTTGTTTATTTGTTAGTTTGTTTGTTTTTTGCTTTGCTTTGCTTGTTTGTTTATTTGTTAGTTTGTTTGTTTTTTGCTTTGCTTTGCTTGTTTGTTTATTTGTTAGTTTGTTTGTTTTTTGCTTTGCTTTGCTTTGCTTGTTTGTTTATTTGTTAGTTTGTTTGTTTTTTGCTTTGCTTTGCTTGTTTGTTTATTTGTTAGTTTGTTTGTTTTTTGCTTTGCTTTGCTTGTTTGTTTATTTGTTAGTTTGTTTGTTTTTTGCTTTGCTTTGCTTGTTTGTTTATTTGTTAGTTTGTTTGTTTTTTGCTTTGCTTTGCTTGTTTGTTTATTTGTTAGTTTGTTTGTTTTTTGCTTTGCTTTGCTTGTTTGTTTATTTGTTAGTTTGTTTGTTTTTTGCTTTGCTTTGCTTGTTTGTTTATTTGTTAGTTTGTTTGTTTTTTGCTTTGCTTTGCTTGTTTGTTTATTTGTTAGTTTGTTTGTTTTTTGCTTTGCTTTGCTTGTTTGTTTATTTGTTAGTTTGTTTGTTTTTTGCTTTGCTTTGCTTGTTTGTTTATTTGTTAGTTTGTTTGTTTTTTGCTTTGCTTTGCTTGTTTGTTTATTTGTTAGTTTGTTTGTTTTTTGCTTTGCTTTGCTTGTTTGTTTATTTGTTAGTTTGTTTGTTTTTTGCTTTGCTTTGCTTGTTTGTTTATTTGTTAGTTTGTTTGTTTTTTGCTTTGCTTTGCTTTGCTTGTTTGTTTATTTGTTAGTTTGTTTGTTTTTTGCTTTGCTTTGCTTGTTTGTTTATTTGTTAGTTTGTTTGTTTTTTGCTTTGCTTTGCTTGTTTGTTTATTTGTTAGTTTGTTTGTTTTTTGCTTTGCTTTGCTTGTTTGTTTATTTGTTAGTTTGTTTGTTTTTTGCTTTGCTTTGCTTGTTTGTTTATTTGTTAGTTTGTTTGTTTTTTGCTTTGCTTTGCTTTGCTTGTTTGTTTATTTGTTAGTTTGTTTGTTTTTTGCTTTGCTTTGCTTGTTTGTTTATTTGTTAGTTTGTTTGTTTTTTGCTTTGCTTTGCTTGTTTGTTTATTTGTTAGTTTGTTTGTTTTTTGCTTTGCTTTGCTTGTTTGTTTATTTGTTAGTTTGTTTGTTTTTTGCTTTGCTTTGCTTGTTTGTTTATTTGTTAGTTTGTTTGTTTTTTGCTTTGCTTTGCTTGTTTGTTTATTTGTTAGTTTGTTTGTTTTTTGCTTTGCTTTGCTTGTTTGTTTATTTGTTAGTTTGTTTGTTTTTTGCTTTGCTTTGCTTGTTTGTTTATTTGTTAGTTTGTTTGTTTTTTGCTTTGCTTTGCTTGTTTGTTTATTTGTTAGTTTGTTTGTTTTTTGCTTTGCTTTGCTTGTTTGTTTATTTGTTAGTTTGTTTGTTTTTTGCTTTGCTTTGCTTGTTTGTTTATTTGTTAGTTTGTTTGTTTTTTGCTTTGCTTTGCTTGTTTGTTTATTTGTTAGTTTGTTTGTTTTTTGCTTTGCTTTGCTTGTTTGTTTATTTGTTAGTTTGTTTGTTTTTTGCTTTGCTTTGCTTGTTTGTTTATTTGTTAGTTTGTTTGTTTTTTGCTTTGCTTTGCTTGTTTGTTTATTTGTTAGTTTGTTTGTTTTTTGCTTTGCTTTGCTTGTTTGTTTATTTGTTAGTTTGTTTGTTTTTTGCTTTGCTTTGCTTGTTTGTTTATTTGTTAGTTTGTTTGTTTTTTGCTTTGCTTTGCTTGTTTGTTTATTTGTTAGTTTGTTTGTTTTTTGCTTTGCTTTGCTTGTTTGTTTATTTGTTAGTTTGTTTGTTTTTTGCTTTGCTTTGCTTGTTTGTTTATTTGTTAGTTTGTTTGTTCTTTGTGTGTTTGGTTTTTCTGTTTTGATTGTTGTTGTTTTTTTTACCGGTGGTAAGCAGTTCCAGCTTCTTATAATACACACGCCATGTTATTAATATAGTTTAGACGTGTTAGATACCACTGTACACAAACAGACACAAGTAACATAAATAAGACACGGGTCCTCCAACAAAATTAAAATACATAATACTGTAATACTATATTCGAGTTCAGTATATACTAAAATAAAGTTTGTTTATAAAGAAGTCAAATTTTATATACAGAAATAAACTAGTATACTAAAATATACCGATTTGATCCTAAAATTGTACGTTTTATTTCTTTTTGATATGAGTTATTTCCCTTACGACGGACAAAATGGTACCTGCTCTAGCAAGAGTAATGGACAACGAATTTGAGTAAAATTGTCCCATAATTTATAGATATTTGACAAAAAACTTAGATATCGAAATTAGTGTTCATGGCGAGTTTCTGACATAACCTCCATAATCAAAAGATTGGAAAACAAAATAAATTAAAAGTCTTTGGAACCATGTAAACCAAAGGATCTAAACATGATAGACATGTGCCTTAGCCTGAACTTTGTAAGAATAAGAGGCTAATGTCATAGCAAATAGAACATTCACAAGTTGTTACAACATTAAAATGTACAACACTCAATTGGAAAGAATAAATGTTATTTCCATTGAACTTTGCGTGAAAGAGGACATATTGTCCCTCCTTAAAGGGAAATAACTCATGTAAAAGGTATAATTTTAGAATCAATGTCGGAAATGTGCAAATGGTCTCATATCTAAGTGTATGCAAACTGATTTTATGTAATAGTAACTTAGTTTCCCATACTTAATGACAGCAAAGGTCCGTGGTCGTCGATGGTCTGTAATTGAAAAAGAAATGAAAGAATACCTTAATTACGAGTGAGTAAGTGATTGTTGTTTAATGCTAAATGAGGCAACATTTCAGCAATATCATAGCGTGGTTAAGTTACATTCGCTAAGATGATAATTATGTCCGTTTTGTACTAAACCAACAAGCTTATTTGGATCTTGACAGTGCAGGCTCACGGAAACAACAGTCTGACACAGTATCATGATTCCTGATTAAGTTGTCGCAGGCTCACGGAAACAACAGTCTGACACAGTATCATGATTCCTGACTAAGTTGTCGCAGGCTCACGGAAACAACAGTCTGACACAGTATCATGATTCCTGACTAAGTTGTCTTTGCTCTAACTCCTTAATGCTATGTTCTTGGCGGAGAAACAGCAGATGACAATTTTATAGTTTTTAGATTTATTCGACCGGAGCGCGAATCCACGATCCATCGCACTCGTGAAGAGCATGTTAACAATTACATCGGCGATGCGGTTTTTCCATATTATTGAGGTCTTTAGTTGAACCAATACATGTGTATTTTATTTGCAAATGATCTGATAGTACATACTATACATGCATAATCTAATTATGTTGTAAGCGTTCTATACGATTTTTGTATCTGTACTCAAATATTGTCCAATCAGAACAAACTATATAACTGATCCATTTATCCGTTTTTCCCCGAGTACGAGTACAAATTCGTGATGGAAAGTTTTATGATTCATGTTTAGGTCTATAGTGGTTAACGCCACTTTCAACAATATTTCAGTTATATCGTGGCGGTCAGTTTTATTGGTGGAGGAAACCGGAGTACCCGGAGAAGACCATCGATCTGTCGTAAGTCACTGACAAACTTTATCACATAATGTTGTATCGACTACACCTCGCCATGAACGGGGTTCAAACTTACATCTTTAGTGGTGATAATCAATGATTGCAAATCCAACTACCATACGATCACGACCACAACGGCTCCTGCTGAACACAAGGCCTACCTACCGAAAACGCTTCATGTAACATTAAGCCAACAGTGATTTAGATCCGTCTCTTATGATTATTGGATATCAATTTTGTGTATCAGGTAATTTAATCAGCAATTACATGGTACATTTATCACGGTAGTAATGGGTTTTCGTGGCCGATAATGGTGACATCTTTTTCCATCACAAAACAGAATATTGTCACGTGACAGATGTTGTTGTATTCAGTATTTCAAGGCAAAATTACCAAATTAAGAGGGAAGATTTTGACCCATAAAACTCGTTTAACCCCGCCACCTTTTATTGAAATGCCTGTACCAAGCCAGTGAAGTGAGCGGTCGTGTATATATGTGATTTGTCCTCTTAATACGATTTTTCTATTTATTATTAGAGTTGTTCCGAATGTGTGGTATGTTTTGCTTTTCATTTTGTTTCCCAAAATTTTATCTCCATTTCCATGTAAAATTAATTGAAAAATACATGTTTAAATCACAATTTCCGACATCAAAAAATACTTTCAAGTTTTATAGAATGAATTATTCCCCAGAATGGAATGAAATGAAAACAACAAAATACCACACCGTGATAACAGTTCCAAAATCCAATCAAAAATCGTGGAAAAAAACCAGACAAAAATTGATACACCTAGCACACATACATATGACCACTCTCTCTTCTATCTTGAAGTTGATGCAGATAATTTTATCAAACGTTTGATGGATCAAAGCCTTCCCATTTAGTGTAATGAAGCGGTCATGTATACGGGGCAAGTATTTGGGGGTATAAAATGTATCTTGTATTAACGCTATACAAATAGAGCCTGTCGATTTTTCTTGGAGGTTGGCAGATATACACCAAACGCCGCAGTCACCAGAGATATGGGATGGCTACCATTTTTTCATATACAATGGAAATGCATTATACGTCTATGGTGTCGATTTAATAATATGGCTTCTGATAAGACTAAATAGAGGGGTTTTCATATGGTCAAATTGCATGAGCCTGAGGCGAGTACGCTAACAAGTACACCACATTTGCTATGCTTACATATTAAGAAAAACGTTTATTTCCTAAGACTATTCTAGTAATACATAATATAGAGACTCTGAATACAATATACATTGAAGCAAAGATACAAAGACAATTATCAAACCTGCGATCTACCACACTCGAGGGAAGCATGGTAACCATTACACCACCAATGCGGTCCAATAAATACATTATCGACCAGCTTTCGTTATGCTTCGATGTGTCCAATTCAAACATCAAGGGCAATAGCACTATATAATGGACTGTCCTTAAATTGGAATATTGTCGTTTACATAAGTACATATTGTATGTATATATTTACCTTTTGAGTTCTATAAAATAATCATATTAAATGTATGTAAAAATAGCATGTTATTATTGTATTTGACTTGAGATTAAAGTTATTTTTATTTAATTTTTTACTTAGCGTACATGTATGTTTACCGACACGGTGGTCAGTAAATTAATGGCTTAAATGGAAAAGCAGCACAGTGAACGAAGATGTCTGACAGGGAAGCGGGACGATTTAAATGCCATGATACAATACAATCATAAAATGAAAAATTAGTTTATTTCATATCTAGATTTGTTATGAAAAAGATGGAGAAAGGCAGAGCGGGAAATTTTTGTCGGGATTATATTAAAAGAGAAATCAGTGACATTACATCTCTATCATTATATCGAGCATGTGTTGCCGAATTTCTGGGAGTATTTATGCTGGCGTTCTATGGAGTGAGTTGCAACATGCTGAATGGGAACCAGGAACCAGTTTCAAGCGTTCACGTCGCTCTTGAAACAGGGTTCTACATAGCCGTGGCCATAACAGTGTTTGGGACGGTAAGCGGTGGACAC
This sequence comes from Bathymodiolus brooksi, assembly GCA_963680875.1. NCBI lineage: Eukaryota > Metazoa > Mollusca > Bivalvia > Mytilida > Modiolidae > Bathymodiolus > Bathymodiolus brooksi. The sequence continues at coordinate 32,061,073 of OY804584.1, forward strand.
GTCAACCCTTCAATAACTATAGGCTTTTTCGCAACTGGACAGATATCTGCAGTGCGGTTTGTTCTATACGTAATTTGTCAAACTTTAGGTGCCATCGCGGGAGCAGGAATAGTTCATATGATTACCCCCGGGTATATTAGAGGGGGATTTGGTGTCATTCTTCCTGGACCTCAAGTCAGCAATGAGCAAGCTCTTGTGTGCGAGATGATAATTACTTTCATGCTACTCTTCGGAACCTTAGCAATGGTTGATGAGGGTAGGAATGACGTACACGGATTTGCACCTTTGATGATCGGTCTTCTTGTTTCTATTAATGTGCTTAGTGGGGTATGTATCAAAACATGTAGAATTAGTATTTATAAGTGTCGATATTTTAATCTTAGTCCGTGTTCGTCGCGGTCGTGATGATATGGTGGGTAGATTTACAACTACCTATGCAATCATTGTGAGTTCGAATCCCGCTCAGGCGAGGTAAGCTCGGTACATTATAATGTGGTAAAGTTTTTCAGTGACTTCCGGCAGGTCAATGGTTTTCTCCGGGTACTCCGGTTTCCTTCATCAATAAAACTAACGGCCACGATATAACTGAAATATTGTTGAAAGTGGCGTTAAACACCATAACACTTACCCCTAATCTTAGTTAAAAATTATTATTATTATTATTATCAAAGTATTATAAGTCATGTAAATGTATTAAAATTCAGAAATCTTATGACTTAAGAAAACAAAGCTGAACTCATCAAATTATGCAAATTTATAAAGATAAGAAAAAATGCTTTTTGCGATCGAGGCTGAAACACACCAACCATTATTTATTTAGAGTATTTGTAAATATTGTTAATACTACTTAATACGTACATCTCTACACCTATGAATATGATCTATATATATATATATACATGCATATATACCTCTTAAGACAAGAAAAGTATGAAGATACAAAAGACGTAATCAATCCGATGCCGTAAATCGAAGGCAGATGGTATAGTGGCTTATCGGACGGAAAAGGACAAACAACGATCTACTAACACAACACAAAACTAAAGATTGAGAAACACGAACCCCACTAAAACCCGGTGATAAAGTCAGACGCTCCGTACGGGTAAGCAGTTCCTGTTGTACTAGTGACATACGTATGTCGTGTTACTCTTGTTATAAACCCGGTAATAAGTCACGAACGAGGAAATGGTTGATTTGATTTGATTTCATTTATTATGTTTAATGCCACTTTCAGGAATATTTCAGCTATATCATGGCGACCAGTTTTAGTGGTGGAAGAAGCCGGAGTACCCGGAGAGAACCACCGACCATGGGCAAGCAACTGATAAACTTTATCACTTGCGGCTGCGAGTCGAGTGCACTCTTTTTGTAATTTACAAAGTCGGGCGTGAACTCACGCCGTATTGATGATAGGTTTGTATGAGTTTCTAGGTAATCCAACTACCTAACTCATTGAGCCACCCGGGCCCTTACGGGGAAATGGTGGGATTGTGATTACGACAAACGGAACCTATATGTGATCATGTATGTCACAAACATACAAATTTCCTAAGAGTATAACAGAAGTATACGTGTAGACTCCAAGTAGCAAAGATTCAAATGCAATTGTCAAATACAACTCTGAACCCATGCCCCAACAAAAACAATACAATCATGTTTTTCATACCCTATAATTATATGAAATATCACCAAAAGGTAAGATGAGAATTTGTTAATTCGTTGTATCCCAAAAAAGATGCTAATAAATATACTGCAACATATCATTATTTCATTAACATCCAGCTAGTTTCAATAATGTTTTCCCTGTTTTAGAGTAGCCCGACGGGTGCCACTACTCGAGCGGGAACTGCCTACCCTTCCGGGAGCACCTGAGTTCACCCCCGATTTTTAGTGGGGTTCGTGTTACTTTATCTTTAGCAATCTATGTAATCTTTGTAAATCGTTCTTTATTCTTTTGTCTTTTTTCTCTTTACCATTGTGCTGTCTGTCCTTCGATTTATACGGTTTCTACTTCGAGTAGTAATTATTATTGCCACAGAAAAACAATGATTGCTTTGCCACTGGCGGAAAACGATCAATCCCCACAAGCTATTGCTCATTAGGAGCTGGAAGTGAAAGCAGGGGCGGATCCTGGCGCGCGCCCCCCTAAAATTGGAAAGAAAATTAATTTTTGGCGTAAAATCGTGATTTTTCACACGAAATACCCCAATAATTTTCGCGCCTCCCTCTAAGTGCGCCCCCCCCCCTAACTTGAAATCCTGGATCCGCCCCTGGAAAGGAGTTATTATGTAAAACAATAGTGAATAAGACATTAATACAATTTTTTTCTTCTTCATCTAATAATTTCGTTTGATGGTATTTAAAACGTAGATATCAAAATTAGTACACACGACACGTTTTTGAAATAACCTTCATCGGATACGTTCGTGGTCAAAAGATTGGAAAGCCAAATAATTCTAGCAATTTTGGGACCAAGGAAACCTGATTTGATTTTGATTTTGGTGTTTAATGTCACTTTCAGCAATATTTCAGCTATATCATGGCGACCAGTTTTAGTGGTGGAAGAAGCCGCAGTGCAAGGAAACCTAACGACCTAAACAGGATAAACAAACTTATCTAAGGTCACCTATGCCTGAGGGAGGAGAATATTAATTAGGTTTAATAATATTTACATTATTTAAGAACTGTAAATTTCAATCATAAATATAGATATGAACGTTGATTTAAATGTCTGAGGTGATCATATGAATGATAATACACATTTACGTCCTTCTTTCGCTTTGTAAGTAAACGAGAGATTAATTTAGATGACAAAATCTCATTTCCACATTCGCGGGGCACACATTTACAAGCGTGCTGATAAAATCACAAAATAAAGTTATTTACATTATTATACCTCAGTATATATTTTCTATATAAAATTAAATGCAGATAAAATTACTATTTTGCACATTAAAATCCAATTGCTGATTTTGTTTAAATAGTTTTGATGACTGATCATGACTATTATCCCTAGAGAAATAGTCTCGATGACTATTTCTCTAGGGAAATAGTTTCTAGGAAAATAGTTTAGTTCAAACAGCATACGTTTTCCCGCGCTTTTATGGTTCGGATCTTTCGTCTTTTAACGTGCATGCACCTACATGCCCGAGAGATACGATTATTTATTTACCAGACGATAAAATGGCATCTACTGAAACTGTAAGCTGGTTAGAATTGTTGTTTATTGTTGATATTTTTCCTTAATATTTCTATTAAGAACTTCTATTTGTGTCTTTTTAATAGCCATATTTTCTCAGATTTCCTAGATTGCCTTTGGTATATTAAAACACTTATTTACTGGCTATTCGGACAATAGCAAGTTTATTGTCCCCCGAGACACCAACTATTTCCCGACGCTAAGCAGCGTCGGGAAATAGTTGGTGTCTGGCAGCGTCGGGAAATAGTTGGTGTCTCGGGGGACAATAAACTTGCTATTGTCCGAATAGCCAGTAAATAGGTATATACTGTTGTCAACGTTTTAAACATGTATATACACTGAAAATAATCAACATACCCAAAAAATTAATAAGTATGCAATCTGCAATTAAAAAGTGCAAACACAATATTATTGTTGCTCATCTTTTTTTTAAGCTTTTGTGTGTTGTCCTATTATGTGTCTTTACGTTCTGAGTTCCGTCTTGTGATTTACGCTACATTTCCGCATAAAAACGATGTTCTGTTCGTCTTTACCTTCGGTTGTTTGTAGGAGTGATTATATCTTGTTTACGTTATTTGTGTTTGGTGTCCATGACATATTATATTGTGTTTTGTTTTGTGTTCCCTATGTTGCCAGTTTCTCTGGATTATTCTTCCTTTTTTTTATTGTCCCTTCGGTATTCTCTAACGTTTATTTATTGTTACGGCTGTTCCATCAATAAGACGTTCATGTCGTAAAAACACAAATTGATGAGTTATCGTCTGTTCGAAGTTATCTTTTTTTGTGTGTGATTGATTGATTGATTTTTGGTGTTTAGCGCCACTTTCACCAACATTTCAGTTTTTTGTGTGTCTCAGAGGCATTTCCAGTTGGTGTGCTAATTGGAATTGACGTATTTGGGGTCTTATAGAGGATTGGTTCGAGTTACAGTGGTTGCATATAATGTCGTTCATTAATGAAAAAAAAACTTGTCAGTTTTAGAAACTTAAGCGGCGTTAATTATTTTTGACTTTTCAGCTTTCTCCTAATTGTATTAACATAGAGCTTTCTCGTACCTTAAAAAAAAGACTTCTCGTACCTGTATACACATATAGTTTTCTCGTACCTGTATAAAAAATAGTTTTTTGTATCGGTCTCTCGGGATGATAACAGTCCTGATATGGAAAAAGGCATGCATTAATCTATAAATCTCCCATCCAGGTCAGGATTTACCTATATGCACGATAGGCTGAAGCCTAGAGCCTCAACATTTAGGAGGCCTCCGACCAAGGTGCATAATATTTTTAACACTGTTATTGGATTTTCACACTTCTGCTGTCATAACGTACTATACTTTCTAAACAACCCTTCAGCAATTTTCATTACACAGTTGCATCCCATTTCAGAATATTGCAGAATTTAAAGAAAAAAACCTCGTCATCTTCGCCTTTATTCAAACTGATAAAACACATCTTCCTTCAGTCGTGAAGGTGGGGAATTGGGAGGGGCCCCACAAGTGCCTATGACCTCTCTTTATCTAAATCCGGCACTGCTCCCACTTGTATAAAAATATATATTTTTCGTACTTTTAGAAAAATGTAGAATCAGTATGAACAATTAAGTTTCTCCAAGTCATATTTTATATAAAATATATATTTATCTTTCTGTGTATATGAAAGAGTATTAGAATCTTGCACGACTTATGTTCATTTATTGTCGACTTTTTAGTTTTTGTGTTACTGAAAGCTGGCTTCCACTACATGTCCCTGTATAAACATACATATTTACTCAAGCGATCATAGAGGACCTGGGTGGCTTTATGAGTTAGGTAGTTGGATTACCTAACAACTCATACAAGCCTATCACCAATATGGCGTGGGTTCGCGCCCGGCTTTGTAAATTACAAAAAGGGTGCATTCGACTCGCAGCCGCAAGTGATAAAGTTTACGAGTTGCTTGCTCATGGTCGGTGGTTCTCTCCGGGTACTCCGGTTTCTTCCAAGACTAAAACTGGTCGCCATGATAAAGCTGAAATATTGCTGAAAGTGGCGTTAAGCACAATAAATCAATCAATCAATCAAACGATCATACATATGTAGTATAAAGAATTAAGCTCTCCTAAGTCATAATTTATATAAAATACTAGTATCTATTTATCTTACATAATTAAAAAAATATGTATATATATTTAAAAGGTATCTGCTAGGACTCAAAAATTATATGACAATAACTTTCTTTACTTAATAAAAACATCAATTTAAAAATGCATTAAATTTGACATTTTTTATTTATTGATAAAAATCAAAATAAAAGCTATCAAAATATGTAGTAGTACTGGATGTCTGGTACATGTTATTTATTTAAATCCTGATGTTGTTAAATCATTTATCTGTAAAGATCAAATTTTCTGTCAGAGACATCACGTATCAACGCTCTCAACAAGGGGAGATAATTACACTCCAATGTTATGTTCTATGATGACTAGTATTTAATGATGTGATTCACTTAAGCCGTGAGAGATCAATCTTTGAAGGCCTTTGTAATTTATTCAGTGACCGCGTCCGCACTTTGAAATAAATATTATTACAGTCTATTCAACTTATAATGAATTTGTTATCCCCATCGGTGGTGTAATGGATAATGTACTCGGCTTTGAATGTGGTAGATCGAGTGTTCGAATCCCATTCGGGTCAATATAAAGACTATTAAATTGATATTTTCTGCTTCTACGCTAATCACATAAGAAAGAAGAACAAAGACTGGATGGCTCAGAATCAGGATGATGTGTTCGAGTAGAGCGAAATGTGTACACGCCAACTGTTTTTCGTCAGCACAAAGCTGACATTATCATCATCTCATCGAATGTAACTGGTTATCGCGATGATATAACTGAAAAAAACAATGATCATTTTGCGTTATACAGCAAATCACTCACTCATCATTTCAGTAAGAGGAGAGCTTAAAGCCCATAAAACTAGCTTAAGTGGGTACCATACACTACAGGGAGATAACTCTTTAAAATCAGTTGAACGTTTTGATCATATGATGTTTGTATGCAGATTTTACGCATCTCGGTGATCAAAACCACAGAGAGAAAAGTTGTTATATGGCTAGTGAAATTATAACTCTGAATCTGTTGGTTGGAATTTGTTAAAATTTTGATATTTATTACAGTGGATATATTCAAACATACTGCCAAAACAAAATAAGAAAATTAAACGAGCAGATCAAATTTTACCTGAAGTGTATTGTACCACCTTAAACCCGACACTTTTTGAAGTGTTTATACCAATCCAGGAAAGTGAGCAGCCATATATTTGCACAATGCGAGTATCGATTTGACCTCTTTCTACGACATTGATACATGTACAATGTATTTTATTTTACAATTGTTCAGACATGTGGTAGTTTTTGTTTTTCATTTGATCATTCCCTGTAGTGATTTTTTCTAATTCTTATTATACTCGAACAACCTCGTTCAGACTGCGACTCTTTTATCTTTTGACATGCACTTATGATATTTGGTATGTAGGTGTATTATTATAAGATGGCGTGTCATGTATCATCACGACCTTCATGTGACCTAGACCTTAGATCTCAAGGTCAAGTATTGATTTTAGGGGCATTTTCGTATCCAGACTAACTTTTCTATATTTTGAGATAGAATTATACTATTTGGTATGTTTGTGTATTATCATAAGATGGTGTGTCATGTCTCATCGTGATCTTCATATGACCTTGACCTTGCATATCAAGGTCAAATAATTAATAGTTCATTACTGATGATCTATACAAGTAATAAAATAAAATCATTTCATATATCTATAATTTTATGTTCTACATTATATATATATCAGACTAAATGCCATCATATTCAATATACATTTCACAAAAGCATGTCAAACAAAAACAAATAATACATACAATAACTATATAAGAAGAAATCGTGATGTAACCCAACCATGTTTTAATTGTTCAAAATAATCAAAACATTGAATCAAGGTACACACCTGTGAAATCACTGTTGCAAAAGATATGTTCATATTATCATGCAAAATATACACCCAACAATAAAGAACAATTATCTATACAAGAGTTAGTGACAAGACGGAATGACAGATAGGGACAATGCAGTATATTTCTGGTAAATCGGAGCAAAAATATATAGATTTTTCATCATTACTGTGGAACGAAATCTGTACATGGTTAAAGGTAATACCTTTCCAACATCTACAATATATTCTTAAAATAAAAGAATTAAACACACATATCTAATGCAAGAGTAATACAAAAATATGCTGTGCTCACTGCAGTAGTGCAGAATTCGGTGATGGATTTACCTGATAATAGCTGATTCAACTGATACTGTTCTAGGTTTTTGTGTATACATTCCTTTCTGGACAGGTGCCTGTCAAGGGAAAAAAATATCGAAACGCTTAACTTCCGGAAGTCAAAAATGAGGCACACCATGGGAAACTATCAATCGCACGCTGAGATTTTGAATTGATAATATTCTGGCTTCTATTGTCCTACATACAGAAATATATTTTAAGTCACTGCATTAATATTGTGTTTATTCTGCAGAAAACAATCACATTAGTCCATTGTCGTTTATATCTTGATTTAAGAAATACAATTATACAATTATCCCTTGATTGCCCCTTTTCATAGATTTACAACTAGTTTCCCAATGTTCAAAATGTATAGCGTGATTGCGTGATTGTTGTTTAACGCCAATTCAGCAATTTCTAGACCAACACGCTAAGGTGGATTTTTATAGTGCTAGCTCATTGAAACAACAGTCCACGGACACATTATTCTGATTCCGAGCCAACCAGTCTTTTCTCTTTCTCCTTAATGCTGCGTGCTTAACGGAGAAGCAACAAATACCAATTTTATAATCTTTGGTTTGACCCGACTGGGGCTCGAAACCACGATCTACCACACTCGAGGCGAGCACGCTAACCATTACACCATCGATGAGGTTTCAAAATGTATATGTGACATAGGATGCCAGAAAATCTATATTTCAGTCAGTGACAGTATATTGCAAAACTTTATACAGTCATACAAGCCTGGTGATTCCGTCTAATGATATAATAAGAATATTCAAAGTGAAATATATTTATTATACTTATATAGTTTACTGATTTATAAATTAAATTTAGAGTCACATGTCATTTTATACGTGTTTTGATTGGTTTAAAAAGTTGAGGTTATTTTCCAATGTACGGAATCTGAAAATAGACGTCGTTCTCAAGGAGTCGTGTACCGCTGTCATCAGGTGATTTTCTTTAAATGAGACACCTTTGAGGTTATTTAAATTTATTTCCGGTTAATTTCCTTATTTTGAAAAAAATATATATATATTTTTCAATATCATAGCAAAAAAAGTTTGAATTAATTTATAAGGATTGATCGAAATATTTTGTTCGGTTCATTCGAAATAACCTCAATCAGGTTGTACACACCCTTGCGGGTAAAAATTGCGATCAATCCTGAAGTGGTTTTTAGTGAGGTAGGGCAAATTGACGTAACGATTATGTATACAATGTATATATTTATTATAGTTACTTAGTACATATATCACTCGTATTATCGCGATTTGTATCTTAGAAAACGGATTTTGAAATGAAGTGGACCAAAAAATATTTGAAAATCTTATATAAATCTTAATATAAACGTCTGACAAAATTGAAGGAGTAATAAGTAATGGATAATACCGAGACAAAGGCAGCATTGGATACACGACACTGATAAAAGACAAACAAAATAAAATACATAGCATAGAAAACTAAGACGATGAACAACGCGAACCGCCTCCAAAACAACAAATGGTAAACAGTTCCTTTTTCTTACAAGACAAAGATTGTTCATCGTCTTAGTTTCCTGTACTATGTATTTTATTTTGTTTGTCTTCGTTCAGTGTCGTGTACCCCATGTTGCCCGAGTCTCTGTATTGTCCATTACTTATTACTCCTTCAATTTTGTCAGACGTTTACAGACGTTTACAGACTTACTCATAAAATGAAGTCCGGTAAAAGTCTTGACGGTGATAGAGGAAAGAAACAAATCTACGTAAAATGGAAGGGATTTATTGATATTTGAGAAATTGAAATTGATAACGATCAACCAGTTCCTGATGACTGTAGTATAATTTTTGTATCGGTGACTTCAACCTATAGTCAACGCAGCCTTGTTTGAGTAGATACTAATAAACGTGTCTGTACCTGAGCGTTTTATTTGCCTTCTGGCAGACGTTATTTACATGTCATTTCCATTTTAAATTTTCGCTAATTATTAGACCAATATATTTGGCTTTGTAATTCCTTATTTAACGAAATTACTATATTTAATGACATTCCTAATTTAATGAAATTCCCGATTAAATGACATTCTTGATTTCAAGAAATTGTTTGCTATACTAGTATAACAAATGCCTTACCGACCATAATACCCCCTCCGCCTTTTTCTGCAATAGGAAATACATACATATTATTCAAGTGTGATTTTATTATACCCTATTCAAAACATGTTTGTAACTAGATGAACACGACGGGTGTCACTAGTGGAGTAGGAACTGCTGACCCTTCCGGAGCACCTGAGTTCACCGCCGATTTTTAGTGGGTTTCGTGTTACTCGATTTGTAGTTTTATGTGTATGCTTTGTAGATCGTTGTTTGTCCTTTTGCACTTTTTCCTTTGTGTTGTCTGTTCTTCTTCGATATATGGATTCTTATCTTCAAACTATTCTTATATGATATTTGAATCGCGATTATTTTTAATGGAATGACATGTTTATTATGTTCATAAATCTAGGGTATATTATACTAATAATACCGGAAGTCGAAAATACCTGCTCACAAGAACGATAATTCGTGTACGTAGAACAACGTTATGAAAATCCAGAATATTATACTAACACATCTATTGCATTTTCAGTGGAATATATCTGGAGGATGCATGAATCCAGCTCGAAATTTGGGACCAGCAATAATGACAGGAAAATTAGACAAAATGTGGGTGAGTATTCTGACTTACAAATTACTGATTTGTCGTCATAACTAACACTTTATATATTGTTTATTGTTGAAGGATGCTTCGTCCAATGGAATAATACCATGATTATTCGCAGTTGTAATATTTGTTCTTAACGGTGAAGATCATTTTTCAGCAAAATAATACAGAATAGAGTAATCAGATTGGTTGGTTGGTTTATGGTGCTTAACGTCACGTTCAACAATTTGTCAGTTATATTGTGGAGGTCAATTCTATTGGTACAGGAAACCGGAGTACCCGAAACAAATCACCTACCTGCCGCAAATCACTGACAAACTTCATCACATAATGTTGTACTGAGTACACCTCGTCATGAACGGGGTTCGAACTCAGACTCTGATAAAATTGGATAGTAATATAGTGAGCGGGTGCTTGTTGTTTAACGCCAAATGAGCTATTTTTTCTGCTGTATCATGGCGAAAACACGTTAATTTTCTATGAGATGATGATGTCCGCTTTGTACTAGAACAATACGATCAATTGGAGTTATAGTAGCTACCTCACTGTAACAACAGTCCGTGGTTACATGTCGCTCCACTGAGACACATTTTCCTGATTCTGAGCGTAGAAGCAACAAATATAAATCTATAGTCTTTGGTTTGACCCGACCGGCACTCGAACACAACATCTACCGCACTCCAGTCGGTGAGAGAGTGATTGTTGCTTAACGCCAACTCAGTCGTTTTTTTTAGCCATATCATGGCGAGAACAGGTTATCGTTCGATGAGATGATGAGGTCCGCTTTGTACCAGAACAAAAGGCTCAATTGGAGTTATATTGCTAGCTCACTGAAATAACAGTTCGTGGGTAGACATGTCGCTCCACTGAGACACATTATCCTGATTCTAAACCAACCAGTCATGGCTCTTTCTCCTTAATATTGTGTTTCTAGCGTAGAAACAACAAATATCAATTCTATAATCTATGGTTTGTCCCGACCGGGACTCGAAACCGAAGATCTACGGCACTGGAGGCGAGCATGCTAGCCATTGCATTAGCGATGCCGTCGAACACCATTATATGTCCATTAAGCCGATATAACTAAGAATGTGTCACACGTGTATTGATCTTACATTTCTTTTAAATTGTATTTCATGTTTCCAGTTATATTGGGTAGGAGACTTCATAGGGGCTGTTGTCGGTGCTGTATTATATGACAGGATATTCTCGACGAAAGTCTGTCATGGTTGGCTCTCAACAGGTTGTTCTAGTGGATCACAGAATGAGGACAGTAAGAAGGAGAACTGTCATGTAACGGACACAGATTGTAAAGACAATGTCTGTTTCAGTAATGATGAAAGTTCAACACCACAAGAGCAAAGCAATGAAATCGAAAATGAGATGTCTCAATTGTAATTTATTTATGGAAGCCGAATACGGCCATTTCGACTTTCCTTGTTTTAGAGTTTTCGTCTTGGAACACTAAAGAGGGCGAACTAGTGACAAGACAACCCGAGTGTCGAAATTATTACACAGCAAAGCGAAATAAGCACACGTAAAGTCGAAATTTTTATTCCGGTCTTTGCGTTAATATTTGGTATTTTCGTACTTTTCGCTTTTTCGGGTTTTCATGTCAATATTTCACTTTTTTGCTCTAATTGGCATGCAAGAAAAACAGTTGAAATGGTGCATCTGGCTTCCATATTTAATCCTATTATTCATGGTTACCAAATGAACGTTTCGTTAAGTGTTTAAATCATTCAAATAAGACACGTTAAAAGGACAGACGTCTAATGCTGTAATACGGTGATGATTATTCAAGGTTGTCTATGGGTACAACAGGTACATGTAGCCTGCTTACATATGCTCAGACTATGTTTGTTAAATAAGTCAATATTTGTCATAAGCTTTGTATGGAAGACTATTTTTGCTAAAAATAATAAATTATTCAATGTGGCTTCAAAATACAAAACAAAATAGTTTGAAGATACCATATGATTAATCAGTCATAATATAAGCCATAAATCGAAGGACAGACAAAACAATAACCAAAGAGACAAAAAGACAAATTATTTGTCTTTTTTTTTCCGCATAAGATACCGATTGAAAAATATTTTTGCTAAGCAATTACTGTAAAGGTATGCAAGATGGGCAGCATATATTTAACCCTGTAGTAAATCGCATACAAATGTACTTTTCGATGTTTTCTGTCAACAGGAAGTAAACTGATTTACAACTAATTTCCCACAGCTATACAGGTAAAACATGAAAGGGTACTCGATATGTTATATTTCGGTCAGTGACTGCATAGAACTTAACAATATCTAATCAGTGCAGTTTTACTGCTCAAATAATTCAGGAAAAAATGCTTTCTTGATTTATTAAGAAGAACAATAATTAAATGTGCTCCTCTTCTGTTCTCACCGATTTGTTCTTTTATTCGTATTCCATGCAGGGGGTTCTGAAGAAATTCGAGAATTTTAATTTAATTCATGTAATTTCAAGGTCTGCCATAAAGATGATATAATTTCATTAAATATTTTCACGTTTGTTGCTTGTTGATCGCATACAAATGTATATCCTATTGAATTTAAAATAAAGGATACCATAGAAAAATCAAACAAATTTATTTCTAAATATTTAGACATTTTTTATGATCAAATGTTCAGTGCAGTATGACAAGCAAACAACATTTGCTCGTTACATTACTCAATATTATTATATCATAGTGTTATGGTGTTTAACGCCACTTTCACCAATATTTCAGTTATATCGTGGCGGTCAGTTTTATTGGTGGAGGAAACCTGAGTATCCGGAGAAAACAATCGACCTATCACAAGTCACTGACAAACTTTATCACATAATGTTGTATCAAGTAAACCTCGTTTGAGCGGGATTCGAACTCACAACGTTAGTGGTGACAGGCACTGCTTGCAAATGTAGTTGTAAATCCATCTACCATACGATCACGATCACGACGGCACCTACAACTTTAAGAGTATTCGCTATTTGCACTATTTTATTATATACCATTTTATTTTAATCAATGTACATGTTATAAAAACCAATTGTATAATTATATATCAATGTAATTATATTGTCTGCAAGCCTTTATGTATTTTTAACCGATAGACCTTTTGCAGATCCCCGATTTGATTCTAAAATTTAACGTTTTTATACCTTTTTCATATGAGTTATTTCCATTACGGCCGGCAAAGGGGCATCCTGTCACGCAAGAAAAATGGAACTTTGTAAAACAAAAATCTGAGGGTAATTTTATAGCAAATATAGGAAATTCACAAGTTTTTACAACTTTGAATTTTTGAACAGATTACTGGGAAAAAATATATGTTATTTTCATTGAACTGTGCATGAAAGGGGACATTTTGTCGGCTTTAAAGGGAAATAACTCCTATAAAAAGTATCATTTTGGAATCAAAGTCGGAAATGTGGAAATGGTCTATTAAATATCCATGAAGTTATATTTTATACAAACATTTATGTATATTTAAACCAATTATGTTTATAGATAATATTTACTTCACAGCTGTTGATATATTTACTTATATTCTTTGAACAAAAGATTTTAAAATTAATGATTACATGTATAGTATACATTTAATTATATTTATCATATTTACTTCGATCTATAAATACACGAATAAAAAAAAAGCAAAAAATAAAGCAAAAACTAACGTAAAATAGAACAAACTGAGGCAACATTGTATACCTCTAACACACTTATTTTCATAACATTCTCATGAAGTCATTCCTTAGCCGATTTTCATGAAATTTTCACCTTTAATAGTAGAATTATTAGAGTTTATTTTAATATCTTCATGTAATTTTTTCGAACTTTTATTTACAAGCATTTATGATTTAAACACAAATGTAAATTCTTGACGTCACAATGTTATATGATTATATGGTAAGATTTGGTGAAACAAATTGTTTTTAAATCAATTCTTAAGAGAAAGTAGAAATAAAATTATTTGAAAATTATACGGAGAAGAAACTATATCTATTTCAGCATTTAATACTGAAAATTTCATGAAAATCAGATAAGGAATGACTTCATGAGAATGTTATGAAAATAAGTGGTTTTATATGAAATATATAGGGAAATATCTTAGTGAGGAAATACTGTTAACCCGTGAGTGAATATGACGACTCACTCTCCTGGTCCATTCGATAACATTCCTTATTTTAGGGCCCTATAACATTAAGTTTATTCTGTTTAATCTAGAAGTCCAAACTGAGAAACGATGTAATTTTGAAATACAGTCAAACATGTCCATGCTGTCACCTTTATTAAACAGTCACCTGTATTAAAAGGTTACTTTTTTCTTGTCCTGTCATATAAATTTCATATGAATTGAACCTCTTTTAATAGGTCACCTGTCTTATAAGGTCACATTTTCTTTGTCCCACAGATGACCTCTTAATACAGGTTTGACTATTTATTCCCATAATTTTTAATCAAAATTTAACGTCAAACTACCTGAATACAGAAGTGTGATTTTCGTTTTTCATACGATTAGATTTTGAAACTCTTCCTATAATGCAGTAATGCAGTATATTTGTTTCATTCTATTAAACAGTAGAACACATGATTACATAGCGTTAGGATACTTAATAAAATAGACAACCGTAACAACCAATCAGTTTGTTTACTTTCGGCTGGAATCGGTATAGACGAGTAAAGGTCACCATGACGTGACCTCTAATATGATGTTGTTAGATTTGCCACACAGCGAAAAGAAAAGAAGTAAGGAGCTATAATAGTCAAACCTGTATTAAGAGGCCTCCTTTGGGACAAAGAAAAATGGTATGATAAAACAGATGACCTCGTAAAAGAGGTTCGATTCATATAAAGTTTTTTCTTATGACAGTACAAGAAAAATGTGACCTTTTATCACAGGTGATTTAAAAGAAGTGACCACGTGGGCAGTTTTGGTCGTAGACTGAATTTATGAAACGGGTAGCAAGAGGAACCTTTGGTTAGTTTTTATGGCAAGTGTAAAATATTTATTTTATTATTATCCAGGAATATCAAAAACAACAGCCAAATTATATTGAAAACAACAGAATTTACCGTTTTCCCTATCGTTTCATATAGTGTTCTATGTCTCTTACGGTTTATACTGGTACCGTTTACTCTACATGAATCAGATACCAGGAGACCGTTATTTGTATACCAGACGAATAAAGAAGCACATTATTCGAATACCTTTATTGTACAGTAAATGTAATGATTACAGCTTGCAATGTAATCATGGGTAGCTTACACTTGTTACTATTTACATATTTACATATTAATATTGTATATTGTTATATTAAATAAATTATATGATTATAGGACTGGTCATATCTTATTGTACATGATACTATACTTCCATGTGAAGAATGATTGCGGTAGATCGTGGATCGAGTCAAACCAGACTATGAAATTGGTATTTACTAGTAAATTATGACCTAGTTTCTCTGATGAGAGGCATGACCCCTCGGAAAAGAGCATAATACAGTCGTAAAGTCGAATCAGATATTCAACTCGCTCATAGGACAGAAGGTAAATGAATATACCTACTTAACAAGAGAGAATTGAAATTCCATAATCGATTTAATCATGCCACAAGTAGGTCATGATCTAGATTTCGTATGTCGTGTATTTTTTCTTGTGCCCAATGATTTGTGATAAAAGGTGGTTGTCCGTTTTGTTGATATTTGTGGAATTGTTGACTATCACTATCTTTTCTTATCTTGTGTATGGGTAATGTCCATACATATTGAACGTAATAGTGAAATTGCAGTAGCTGCAGTTAAGCAAAACACTTCCCGGTCCTTTCTTCGTTCATGACTTATCACCGGATTTGTAACTAGATTAACACAACCGGTATCACTAGTGGAGCAGGAACTGCCTACCCTTCCGGAGTACCTGAGTTCATCCCCGGTTTTTACTGGGGTTCGTGTTACTCGATCTGTAGCTTTATATGTATGTTTTGTTGATCGTTGTTTGTCCTTTTGTACTTTTTCTTTTGGCCATTGTGTTGTCTGTTCTTCTTCGATATACGGATTCTGATAACCCCTTTGGTATCTTCAAACTCTTCTTAGCTAGTCGTCGGTGGACCACTGCATGGCAAACAATATCCGATCCTATCCATGTTATTATCGCTTTTCTTGTGGCAATCTAAACTCTAGTGTGCAGAAAAATCAAATGCACAACTCTCCCTTAGAATGCAAAACATAAATAAACGTTAGAGAATATCGAAGGGGCAATCAAAAAGAACAAGCAAGATAAATTGGCAACATAGGGTACACAAGACGAAGAAAAACAAACAAAAACACAACACAATATGTGTTAGACACCACTAAACACAAGACAAAGAAAAACAATCAAAAACACAACACAATATGTGTTAGACACCACTAAACACAAGACGAAGAAAAACAAACAAAAACACAACACAATATGTGTTAGACACCGCTAAACACAAGACGAAGAAAAACAAACAAAAACACAACACAATATGTGTTAGACACCGCTAAACACAAGACGAAGAAAAACAAACAAAAACACAACACAATATGTGTTAGACACCACTAAACACAAGACAAAGAAAAACAAACAAAAACACAACACAATATGTGCTAGACACCGCTAAACACAAGACGATGAAAAACAAACAAAAGCACAACACAATATGTGTTAGACACCGCTAAGCACAAGACGAAGAAAAACAAACAAACAAAAACACAACACAATATGTGTTAGACACCGCTAAACACAAGACGAAGAAAAACAAACAAAAACACAACACAATATGTGTTAGACACCACTAAACACAAGACGAAAAAAACCATACAAAAACACAACACAATATGTGTTAGACACCACGAAACACAAGACGAAGAAAAACAAACAAAAACAACACAATATGTGTTAGACACCGCTAAACACAAGACAAAGAAAAACAAACAAAAACACAACACAATATGTGTTAGACACCGCTAAACACAAGACAAAGAAAAACAAACAAAAACACAACACAATATGTGTTAGACACCGATAAACACAAGACAAAGAAAAACAAACAAAAACACAACACAATATGTGTTAGATACCGCTAAACACAAGACGAAGAAAAACAAACAAAAACACAACACAATATGTGTTAGACACCACTAAACACAAGACGAAGAAAAACAAACAAAAACACAACACAATATGTGTTAGACACCGATAAACACAAGACAAAGAAAAACAAACAAAAACACAACACAATATGTGTTAGACACCACTAAACACAAGATGAAGAAAAACAAACAAAAACACAACACAATATGTGTTAGACACCACTAAACACAAGACAAAGAAAAACAAACAAAAACACAACACAATATGTGTTAGACACCACTAACCACAAGACGAAGAAAAACAAACAAAAACACAACACAATATGTGTTAGACACCGCTAAACACAAGACAAAGAAAAACAAACAAAAACACAACACAATATGTGTTAGACACCACTAAACACAAGACGAAGAAAAACAAACAAAAACACAACACAATATGTGTTAGACACCGCTAAACACAAGACAAAGAAAAACAAACAAAAACACAACACAATATGTGTTAGACACCACTAAACACAAGACGAAGAAAAACAAACAAAAACACAACACAATATGTGTTAGACACCACTAAACACAAGACGAAGAAAAACAAACAAAAACACAACACAATATGTGTTAGACACCACTAAACACAAGACGAAGAAAAACAAACAAAAACACAACACAATATGTGTTAGACACCGCTAAACACAAGACAAAGAAAAACAATCAAAAACACAACACAATATGTGTTAGATACCGCTAAACACAAGACAAAGAAAAACAAACAAACAAAAACACAACACAATATGTGTTAGACACCACTAAACACAAGACGAAGAAAAACAAACACAAACACAACACAATATGTGTTAGACACCACTAAACACAAGACGAAGAAAAACAAACAAAAACACAACACAATATGTGTTAGACACCGCTAAACACAAGACAAAGAAAAACAAACAAAAACACAACACAATATGTGTTAGCCACCACTAAACACAAGACGAAGAAAAACAAACAAAAACACAACACAATATGTGTTAGACACCACTAAACACAAGACGAAGAAAAACAAACAAAAACACAACACAATATGTGCTACACACCACTAAACACAAGACAAAGAAAAACAAACAAAAACACAACACAATATGTGTTAGACACCACTAAACACAAGACAAAGAAAAACAAACAAAAACACAACACAATATGTGTTAGACACCGCTAAACACAAGACAAAGAAAAACAAACAAAAACACAACACAATATGTGTTAGACACCGCTAAACACATGACAAAGAAAAACAAACAAAAACACAACACAATATGTGTTAGACACCGCTAAACACAAGACAAAGAAAAACAAACAAAAACACAACACAATATGTGTTAGATACCACTAACCACAAGACAAAGAAAAACAAACAAAAACACAACACAATATGTGTTAGATACCACTAAACACAAGACAAAGAAAAACAAACAAAAACACAACACAATATGTGTTAGACACCACTAAACACAAGATGAAGAAAAACAAACAAAAACACAACACAATATGTGTTAGACACCACTAAACACAAGATGAAGAAAAACAAGCAAAAACACAACACAATATGTGTTAGACACCACTAAACACAAGATGAAGAAAAACACAACACAATATGTGTTAGACACCACTAACCACAAGACGAAGAAAAACAAACAAAAACACAACACAATATGTGTTAGACACCACTAAACACAAGACAAAGAAAAACAAACAAAAACACAACACAATATGTGTTAGACACCACTAACCACAAGACGAAGAAAAACAAACAAAAACACAACACAATATGTGTTAGATACCGCTAAACACAAGACGAAGAAAAACAAACAAAAACACAACACAATATGTGTTAGACACCGCTAAACACAAGACAAACAAAAACAAACAAAAACACAACACAATATGTGTTAGATACCGCTAAACACAAGACGAAGAAAAACAAACAAAAACACAACACAATATGTGTTAGACACCACTAACCACAAGACAAAGAAAAACAAACAAAAACACAACACAATATGTGTTAGACACCGCTAAACACAAGACAAAGAAAAACAAACAAAAACACAACACAATATGTGTTAGACACCGCTAAACACAAGATGAAAAAAAACACAACACAATATGTGTTAGACACCACTAACCACAAGACGAAGAAAAACAAACAAAAACACAAGACAATATGTGTTAGACACCGCTAAACACAAGACGAAGAAAAACACAACACAATATGTGTTAGACACCGCTAAACACAAGACGAAGAAAAACAAACAAAAACACAACACAATATGTGTTAGACACCGCTAAACACAAGACAAAGAAAAACAAACAAAAACACAACACAATATGTGTTAGACACCGCTAAACACAAGACAAAGAAAAACAAACAAAAACACAACACAATATGTGTTAGACACCGCTAAACACAAGACGAAGAAAAACAAACAAAAACACAACACAATATGTGTTAGACACCGCTAAACACAAGACAAAGAAAAACAAACAAAAACACAACACAATATGTATTAGACACCGCTAAACACAAGACAAAGTAAAACAAACAAAAACACAACACAATATGTGTTAGACACCACTAAACACAAGACGAAGAAAAACAAACAAAAACACAACACAATATGTGTTAGACACCGCTAAACACAAGACAAAGAAAAACAAACAAAAACACAACACAATATGTGTTAGATACCGCTAAACACAAGACGAAGAAAAACAAACAAAAACACAACACAATATGTGTTAGACACCACTAAACACAAGATGAAGAAAAACACAACACAATATGTGTTAGACACCACTAACCACAAGACGAAGAAAAACAAACAAAAACACAACACAATATGTGTTAGATACCGCTAAACACAAGACAAAGAAAAACAAACAAAAACACAACACAATATGTGTTAGACACCGCTAAACACAAGACAAAGAAAAACAAACACAAACACAACACAATATGTGTTAGACACCGCTAAACACAAGACGAAGAAAAACACAACACAATATGTGTTAGACACCGCTAAACACAAGACGAAGAAAAACAAACAAAAACACAACACAATATGTGTTAGACACCGCTAAACACAAGACAAAGAAAAACAAACAAAAACACAACACAATATGTGTTAGACACCGCTAAACACAAGACAAAGAAAAACAAACAAAAACACAACACAATATGTGTTAGACACCGCTAAACACAAGACAAAGAAAAACAAACAAAAACACAACACAATATGTGTTAGACACCGCTAAACACAAGACAAAGAAAAACAAACAAAAAAACAACACAATATGTGTTAGACACCGCTAAACACTAGATGAAGAAAAACACAACACAATATGTGTTAGACACCACTAACCACAAGACGAAGAAAAACAAACAAAAACACAACACAATATGTGTTAGACACCGCTAAACACAAGACGAAGAAAAACAAACAAAAACACAACACAATATGTGTTAGACACCACTAAACACAAGACAAAGAAAAACAAACAAAAACACAACACAATATGTGTTAGACACCACTAAACACAAGACGAAGAAAAACACAACACAATATGTGTTAGACACCGCTAAACACAAGACGAAGAAAAACAAACAAAAACACAACACAATATGTGTTAGACACCACTAACCACAAGACGAAGAAAAACAAACAAAAACACAACACAATATGTGTTAGACACCGCTAAACACAAGACAAAGAAAAACAAACAAAAACACAACACAATATGTGTTAGACACCGCTAAACACAAGACGAAGAAAAACAAACAAAAACACAACACAATATGTGTTAGACACCGCTAACCACAAGACGAAGAAAAACAAACAAAAACACAACACAATATGTGTTAGACACCACTAAACACAAGACAAAGAAAAACAAACAAAAACACAACACAATATGTGTTAGACACCGCTAAACACAAGACGAAGAAAAACAAACAAAAACGCAACACAATATGTGTTAGACACCGCTAAACACAAGATGAAGAAAAACAAACAAAAACACAACACAATATGTGTTAGACACCGCTAAACACAAGATGAAGAAAAACACAACACAATATGTGTTAGACACCGCTAAACACAAGACGAAGAAAAACAAACAAAAACACAACACAATATGTGTTAGACACCACTAAACACAAGACGAAGAAAAACACAACACAATATGTGTTAGACACCACTAAACACAAGACGAAGAAAAACAAACAAAAACACAACACAATATGTGTTAGACACCGCTAAACACAAGACAAAGAAAAACAAACAAAAACACAACACAATATGTGTTAGACACCGCTAAACACAAGACAAAGAAAAACAAACAAAAACACAACACAATATGTGTTAGACACCGCTAAACACAAGACAAAGAAAAACAAACAAAAACACAACACAATATGTGTTAGACACCGCTAAACACAAGACAAAGAAAAACAAACAAAAAAACAACACAATATGTGTTAGACACCGCTAAACACTAGATGAAGAAAAACACAACACAATATGTGTTAGACACCACTAACCACAAGACGAAGAAAAACAAACAAAAACACAACACAATATGTGTTAGACACCGCTAAACACAAGACGAAGAAAAACAAACAAAAACACAACACAATATGTGTTAGACACCACTAAACACAAGACAAAGAAAAACAAACAAAAACACAACACAATATGTGTTAGACACCACTAAACACAAGACGAAGAAAAACACAACACAATATGTGTTAGACACCGCTAAACACAAGACGAAGAAAAACAAACAAAAACACAACACAATATGTGTTAGACACCACTAACCACAAGACGAAGAAAAACAAACAAAAACACAACACAATATGTGTTAGACACCGCTAAACACAAGATGAAAAAAAACAAACAAAAACACAACACAATATGTGTTAGACACCGCTAAACACATGACAAAGAAAAACAAACAAAAACACAACACAATATGTGTTAGACACCGCTAAACACAAGACAAAGAAAAACAAACAAAAACACAACACAATATGTGTTAGATACCACTAACCACAAGACAAAGAAAAACAAACAAAAACACAACACAATATGTGTTAGATACCACTAAACACAAGACAAAGAAAAACAAACAAAAACACAACACAATATGTGTTAGACACCACTAAACACAAGATGAAGAAAAACAAACAAAAACACAACACAATATGTGTTAGACACCACTAAACACAAGATGAAGAAAAACAAGCAAAAACACAACACAATATGTGTTAGACACCACTAAACACAAGATGAAGAAAAACACAACACAATATGTGTTAGACACCACTAACCACAAGACGAAGAAAAACAAACAAAAACACAACACAATATGTGTTAGACACCACTAAACACAAGACAAAGAAAAACAAACAAAAACACAACACAATATGTGTTAGACACCACTAACCACAAGACGAAGAAAAACAAACAAAAACACAACACAATATGTGTTAGATACCGCTAAACACAAGACGAAGAAAAACAAACAAAAACACAACACAATATGTGTTAGACACCGCTAAACACAAGACAAACAAAAACAAACAAAAACACAACACAATATGTGTTAGATACCGCTAAACACAAGACGAAGAAAAACAAACAAAAACACAACACAATATGTGTTAGACACCACTAACCACAAGACAAAGAAAAACAAACAAAAACACAACACAATATGTGTTAGACACCGCTAAACACAAGACAAAGAAAAACAAACAAAAACACAACACAATATGTGTTAGACACCGCTAAACACAAGATGAAAAAAAACACAACACAATATGTGTTAGACACCACTAACCACAAGACGAAGAAAAACAAACAAAAACACAAGACAATATGTGTTAGACACCGCTAAACACAAGACGAAGAAAAACACAACACAATATGTGTTAGACACCGCTAAACACAAGACGAAGAAAAACAAACAAAAACACAACACAATATGTGTTAGACACCGCTAAACACAAGACAAAGAAAAACAAACAAAAACACAACACAATATGTGTTAGACACCGCTAAACACAAGACAAAGAAAAACAAACAAAAACACAACACAATATGTGTTAGACACCGCTAAACACAAGACGAAGAAAAACAAACAAAAACACAACACAATATGTGTTAGACACCGCTAAACACAAGACAAAGAAAAACAAACAAAAACACAACACAATATGTATTAGACACCGCTAAACACAAGACAAAGTAAAACAAACAAAAACACAACACAATATGTGTTAGACACCACTAAACACAAGACGAAGAAAAACAAACAAAAACACAACACAATATGTGTTAGACACCGCTAAACACAAGACAAAGAAAAACAAACAAAAACACAACACAATATGTGTTAGATACCGCTAAACACAAGACGAAGAAAAACAAACAAAAACACAACACAATATGTGTTAGACACCACTAAACACAAGATGAAGAAAAACACAACACAATATGTGTTAGACACCACTAACCACAAGACGAAGAAAAACAAACAAAAACACAACACAATATGTGTTAGATACCGCTAAACACAAGACAAAGAAAAACAAACAAAAACACAACACAATATGTGTTAGACACCGCTAAACACAAGACAAAGAAAAACAAACACAAACACAACACAATATGTGTTAGACACCGCTAAACACAAGACGAAGAAAAACACAACACAATATGTGTTAGACACCGCTAAACACAAGACGAAGAAAAACAAACAAAAACACAACACAATATGTGTTAGACACCGCTAAACACAAGACAAAGAAAAACAAACAAAAACACAACACAATATGTGTTAGACACCGCTAAACACAAGACAAAGAAAAACAAACAAAAACACAACACAATATGTGTTAGACACCGCTAAACACAAGACAAAGAAAAACAAACAAAAACACAACACAATATGTGTTAGACACCGCTAAACACAAGACAAAGAAAAACAAACAAAAAAACAACACAATATGTGTTAGACACCGCTAAACACTAGATGAAGAAAAACACAACACAATATGTGTTAGACACCACTAACCACAAGACGAAGAAAAACAAACAAAAACACAACACAATATGTGTTAGACACCGCTAAACACAAGACGAAGAAAAACAAACAAAAACACAACACAATATGTGTTAGACACCACTAAACACAAGACAAAGAAAAACAAACAAAAACACAACACAATATGTGTTAGACACCACTAAACACAAGACGAAGAAAAACACAACACAATATGTGTTAGACACCGCTAAACACAAGACGAAGAAAAACAAACAAAAACACAACACAATATGTGTTAGACACCACTAACCACAAGACGAAGAAAAACAAACAAAAACACAACACAATATGTGTTAGACACCGCTAAACACAAGACAAAGAAAAACAAACAAAAACACAACACAATAAGTGTTAGACACCGCTAAACACAAGACGAAGAAAAACAAACAAAAACACAACACAATATGTGTTAGACACCGCTAACCACAAGACGAAGAAAAACAAACAAAAACACAACACAATATGTGTTAGACACCACTAAACACAAGACAAAGAAAAACAAACAAAAACACAACACAATATGTGTTAGACACCGCTAAACACAAGACGAAGAAAAACAAACAAAAACGCAACACAATATGTGTTAGACACCGCTAAACACAAGATGAAGAAAAACAAACAAAAACACAACACAATATGTGTTAGACACCGCTAAACACAAGATGAAGAAAAACACAACACAATATGTGTTAGACACCGCTAAACACAAGACGAAGAAAAACAAACAAAAACACAACACAATATGTGTTAGACACCACTAAACACAAGACGAAGAAAAACACAACACAATATGTGTTAGACACCACTAAACACAAGACGAAGAAAAACAAACAAAAACACAACACAATATGTGTTAGACACCGCTAAACACAAGACAAAGAAAAACAAACAAAAACACAACACAATATGTGTTAGACACCGCTAAACACAAGACAAAGAAAAACAAACAAAAACACAACACAATATGTGTTAGACACCGCTAAACACAAGACAAAGAAAAACAAACAAAAACACAACACAATATGTGTTAGACACCGCTAAACACAAGACAAAGAAAAACAAACAAAAAAACAACACAATATGTGTTAGACACCGCTAAACACTAGATGAAGAAAAACACAACACAATATGTGTTAGACACCACTAACCACAAGACGAAGAAAAACAAACAAAAACACAACACAATATGTGTTAGACACCGCTAAACACAAGACGAAGAAAAACAAACAAAAACACAACACAATATGTGTTAGACACCACTAAACACAAGACAAAGAAAAACAAACAAAAACACAACACAATATGTGTTAGACACCACTAAACACAAGACGAAGAAAAACACAACACAATATGTGTTAGACACCGCTAAACACAAGACGAAGAAAAACAAACAAAAACACAACACAATATGTGTTAGACACCACTAACCACAAGACGAAGAAAAACAAACAAAAACACAACACAATATGTGTTAGACACCGCTAAACACAAGACAAAGAAAAACAAACAAAAACACAACACAATATGTGTTAGACACCGCTAAACACAAGACGAAGAAAAACAAACAAAAACACAACACAATATGTGTTAGACACCGCTAACCACAAGACGAAGAAAAACAAACAAAAACACAACACAATATGTGTTAGACACCACTAAACACAAGACAAAGAAAAACAAACAAAAACACAACACAATATGTGTTAGACACCGCTAAACACAAGACGAAGAAAAACAAACAAAAACGCAACACAATATGTGTTAGACACCGCTAAACACAAGATGAAGAAAAACAAACAAAAACACAACACAATATGTGTTAGACACCGCTAAACACAAGATGAAGAAAAACACAACACAATATGTGTTAGACACCGCTAAACACAAGACGAAGAAAAACAAACAAAAACACAACACAATATGTGTTAGACACCACTAAACACAAGACGAAGAAAAACACAACACAATATGTGTTAGACACCACTAAACACAAGACGAAGAAAAACAAACAAAAACACAACACAATATGTGTTAGACACCGCTAAACACAAGACAAAGAAAAACAAACACAAACACAACACAATATGTGTTCGACACCGCTAAACACAAGACAAAGAAAAACAAACAAAAACACAACACAATATGTGTTAGACACCACTAAACACAAGATGAAGAAAAACACAACACAATATGTGTTAGACACCACTAAACACAAGACGAAGAAAAACAAACAAAAACACAACACAATATGTGTTAGACACCACTAAACACAAGATGAAGAAAAACAAACAAAAACACAACACAATATGTGTTAGACACCGCTAAACACAAGATGAAGAAAAACACAACACAATATGTGTTAGACACCACTAAACACAAGACGAAGAAAAAC
Organism: Bathymodiolus brooksi; assembly: GCA_963680875.1. NCBI lineage: Eukaryota > Metazoa > Mollusca > Bivalvia > Mytilida > Modiolidae > Bathymodiolus > Bathymodiolus brooksi. The sequence continues at coordinate 32,087,941 of OY804584.1, forward strand.
AAACAAAAACACAACACAATATGTGTTAGACACCGCTAAACACAAGACAAAGAAAAACAAACAAAAACACAACACAATATGTGTTAGACACCACTAAACACAAGACAAAGAAAAACAAACAAAAACACAACACAATATGTGTTAGACACCACTAACCACAAGACGAAGAAAAACAAACAAAAACACAACACAATATGTGTTAGATACCGCTAAACACAAGACAAACAAAAACAAACAAAAACACAACACAATATGTGTTAGACACCACTAAACACAAGATGAAGAAAAACACAACACAATATGTGTTAGACACCACTAACCACAAGACGAAGAAAAACAAACAAAAACACAACACAATATGTGTTAGACACCACTAAACACAAGACAAAGAAAAACAAACAAAAACACAACACAATATGTGTTAGACACCACTAACCACAAGACGAAGAAAAACAAACAAAAACACAACACAATATGTGTTAGACACCGCTAAACACAAGACAAACAAAAACAAACAAAAACACAACACAATATGTGTTAGATACCGCTAAACACAAGACGAAGAAAAACAAACAAAAACACAACACAATATGTGTTAGACACCACTAACCACAAGACAAAGAAAAACAAACAAAAACACAACACAATATGTGTTAGACACCGCTAAACACAAGACAAAGAAAAACAAACAAAAACACAACACAATATGTGTTAGACACCGCTAAACACAAGATGAAAAAAAACACAACACAATATGTGTTAGACACCACTAACCACAAGACGAAGAAAAACAAACAAAAACACAAGACAATATGTGTTAGACACCGCTAAACACAAGACGAAGAAAAACACAACACAATATGTGTTAGACACCGCTAAACACAAGACGAAGAAAAACAAACAAAAACACAACACAATATGTGTTAGACACCGCTAAACACAAGACAAAGAAAAACAAACAAAAACACAACACAATATGTGTTAGACACCGCTAAACACAAGACAAAGAAAAACAAACAAAAACACAACACAATATGTGTTAGACACCGCTAAACACAAGACGAAGAAAAACAAACAAAAACACAACACAATATGTGTTAGACACCGCTAAACACAAGACAAAGAAAAACAAACAAAAACACAACACAATATGTATTAGACACCGCTAAACACAAGACAAAGTAAAACAAACAAAAACACAACACAATATGTGTTAGACACCGCTAAACACAAGACGAAGAAAAACAAACAAAAACACAACACAATATGTGTTAGACACCGCTAAACACAAGACAAAGAAAAACAAACAAAAACACAACACAATATGTGTTAGACACCACTAAACACAAGACGAAGAAAAACAAACAAAAACACAACACAATATGTGTTAGACACCGCTAAACACAAGACGAAGAAACACAAACAAAAACACAACACAATATGTGTTAGACACCGCTAAACACAAGACAAAGAAAAACAAACAAAAACACAACACAATATGTGTTAGACACCGCTAAACACAAGACAAAGAAAAACAAACAAAAACACAACACAATATGTGTTAGACACCGCTAAACACAAGACAAAGAAAAACAAACAAAAACACAACACAATATGTGTTAGACACCACTAAACACAAGACGAAGAAAAACAAACAAAAACACAACACAATATGTGTTAGACACCACTAAACACAAGATGAAGAAAAACACAACACAATATGTGTTAGACACCACTAACCACAAGACGAAGAAAAACAAACAAAAACACAACACAATATGTGTTAGATACCGCTAAACACAAGACAAAGAAAAACAAACAAAAACACAACACAATATGTGTTAGACACCGCTAAACACAAGACAAAGAAAAACAAACACAAACACAGCACAATATGTGTTAGACACCGCTAAGCACAAGACGAAGAAAAACACAACACAATATGTGTTAGACACCGCTAAACACAAGACGAAGAAAAACAAACAAAAACACAACACAATATGTGTTAGACACCGCTAAACACAAGACAAAGAAAAACAAACAAAAACACAACACAATATGTGTTAGACACCGCTAAACACAAGACAAAGAAAAACAAACAAAAACACAACACAATATGTGTTAGACACCGCTAAACACAAGACAAAGAAAAACAAACAAAACACAACACAATATGTGTTAGACACCGCTAAACACAAGACAAAGAAAAACAAACAAAAAAACAACACAATATGTGTTAGACACCGCTAAACACTAGATGAAGAAAAACACAACACAATATGTGTTAGACACCACTAACCACAAGACGAAGAAAAACAAACAAAAACACAACACAATATGTGTTAGACACCGCTAAACACAAGACGAAGAAAAACAAACAAAAACACAACACAATATGTGTTAGACACCACTAAACACAAGACAAAGAAAAACAAACAAAAACACAACACAATATGTGTTAGACACCACTAAACACAAGACGAAGAAAAACACAACACAATATGTGTTAGACACCGCTAAACACAAGACGAAGAAAAACAAACAAAAACACAACACAATATGTGTTAGACACCACTAACCACAAGACGAAGAAAAACAAACAAAAACACAACACAATATGTGTTAGACATCGCTAACCACAAGACGAAGAAAAACAAACAAAAACACAACACAATATGTGTTAGACACCACTAAACACAAGACAAAGTAAAACAAACAAAAACACAACACAATATGTGTTAGACACCGCTAAACACAAGACGAAGAAAAACAAACAAAAACGCAACACAATATGTGTTAGACACCGCTAAGCACAAGATGAAGAAAAACAAACAAAAACACAACACAATATGTGTTAGACACCGCTAAACACAAGATGAAGAAAAACACAACACAATATGTGTTAGACACCGCTAAACACAAGACGAAGAAAAACAAACAAAAACACAACACAATATGTGTTAGACACCACTAAACACAAGACGAAGAAAAACACAACACAATATGTGTTAGACACCACTAAACACAAGACGAAGAAAAACAAACAAAAACACAACACAATATGTGTTAGACACCGCTAAACACAAGACAAAGAAAAACAAACAAAAACACAACACAATATGTGTTAGACACCGCTAAACACAAGACAAAGAAAAACAAACAAAAACACAACACAATATGTGTTAGACACCACTAAACACAAGACGAAGAAAAACAAACAAAAACACAACACAATATGTGTTAGACACCACTAAACACAAGATGAAGAAAAACACAACACAATATGTGTTAGATACCACTAAACACAAGACGAAGAAAAACAAACAAAAACACAACACAATATGTGTTAGACACCACTAAACACAAGATGAAGAAAAACAAACAAAAACACAACACAATATGTGTTAGACACCGCTAAACACAAGATGAAGAAAAACACAACACAATATGTGTTAGACACCACTAAACACAAGACGAAGAAAAACAAACAAAAACACAACACAATATGTGTTAGACACCGCTAAACACAAGACAAAGAAAAACAAACAAAAACACAACACAATATGTGTTAGACACCGCTAAACACAAGATGAAGAAAAACACAACACAATATGTGTTAGACACCACTAAACACAAGACGAAGAAAAACAAACAAAAACACAACACAATATGTGTTAGACACCGCTAAACACAAGACAAAGAAAAACAAACAAAAACACAACACAATATGTGTTAGACACCGCTAAACACAAGACAAAGAAAAACAAACAAAAACACAACACAATATGTGTTAGACACCGCTAAACACAAGATGAAGAAAAACAAACAAAAACACAACACAATATGTGTTAGACACCGCTAAACACAAGACGAAGAAAAACAAACAAAAACACAACACAATATGTGTTAGACACCGCTAAACACAAGACAAAGAAAAACAAACAAAAACACAACACAATATGTGTTAGACACCGCTAAACACAAGACAAAGAAAAACAAACAAAAACAAAACACAATATGTGTTAGACACCGCTAAACACAAGACAAAGAAAAACAAACAAAAAAACAACACAATATGTGTTAGACACCGCTAAACACTAGATGAAGAAAAACACAACACAATATGTGTTAGACACCACTAACCACAAGACGAAGAAAAACAAACAAAAACACAACACAATATGTGTTAGACACCACTAAACACAAGACAAAGAAAAACAAACAAAAACACAACACAATATGTGTTAGACACCGCTAAACACAAGACAAAGAAAAACAAACAAAAACACAACACAATATGTGTTAGACACCGCTAAACACAAGACAAAGAAAAACAAACAAAAACACAACACAATATGTGTTAGACACCGCTAAACACAAGACAAAGAAAAACAAACAAAAACAAAACACAATATGTGTTAGACACCGCTAAACACAAGACGAAGAAAAACAAACAAAAACACAACACAATATGTGTTAGACACCGCTAAACACAAGACAAAGAAAAACAAACAAAAACACAACACAATATGTGTTAGACACCGCTAAACACAAGACAAAGAAAAACAAACAAAAACACAACACAATATGTGTTAGACACCGCTAAACACAAGACAAAGAAAAACAAACAAAAAAACAACACAATATGTGTTAGACACCGCTAAACACTAGATGAAGAAAAACACAACACAATATGTGTTAGACACCACTAACCACAAGACGAAGAAAAACAAACAAAAACACAACACAATATGTGTTAGACACCACTAAGCACAAGATAAAGAAAAACAAACAAAAACACAACACAATATGTGTTAGACACCGCTAAACACAAGACAAAGAAAAACAAACAAAAACACAACACAATATGTGTTAGACACCGCTAAACACAAGACAAAGAAAAACAAACAAAAACACAACACAATATGTGTTAGACACCGCTAAACACAAGACAAAGAAAAACAAACAAAAACACAACACAATATGTGTTAGACACCGCTAAACACAAGACGAAGAAAAACAAACAAAAACACAACACAATATGTGTTAGACACCGCTAAACACAAGACAAAGAAAAACAAACAAAAACACAACACAATATGTGTTAGACACCGCTAAACACAAGACAAAGAAAAACAAACAAAAACACAACACAATATGTGTTAGACACCGCTAAACACAAGACGAAGAAAAACAAACAAAAACACAACACAATATGTGTTAGACACCGCTAAACACAAGACAAAGAAAAACAAACAAAAACACAACACAATATGTGTTAGACACCACTAACCACAAGACGAAGAAAAACAAACAAAAACACAACACAATATGTGTTAGACACCGCTAAACACAAGACGAAGAAAAACAAACAAAAACACAACACAATATGTGTTAGACACCGCTAAACACAAGACAAAGAAAAACAAACAAAAACACAACACAATATGTGTTAGACACCGCTAAACACAAGACAAAGAAAAACAAACAAAAACACAACACAATATGTGTTAGATACCGCTAAACACAAGACGAAGAAAAACACAACACAATATGTGTTAGACACCACTAAACACAAGACAAAGAAAAACAAACAAAAACACAACACAATATGTGTTAGACACCACTAAACACAAGACGAAGAAAAACAAACAAAAACACAACACAATATGTGTTAGACACCGCTAAACACAAGACAAAGAAAAACAAACAAAAACACAACACAATATGTGTTAGACACCGCTAAACACAAGACAAAGAAAAACAAACAAAAACACAACACAATATGTGTTAGACACCGCTAAACACAAGATGAAGAAAAACAAACAAAAACACAACACAATATGTGTTAGACACCGCTAAACACAAGATGAAGAAAAACACAACACAATATGTGTTAGACACCACTAAACACAAGACGAAGAAAAACAAACAAAAACACAACACAATATGTGTTAGACACCGCTAAACACAAGACAAAGAAAAACAAACAAAAACACAACACAATATGTGTTAGACACCGCTAAACACAAGATGAAGAAAAACACAACACAATATGTGTTAGACACCACTAAACACAAGACGAAGAAAAACAAACAAAAACACAACACAATATGTGTTAGACACCGCTAAACACAAGACAAAGAAAAACAAACAAAAACACAACACAATATGTGTTAGACACCGCTAAACACAAGACAAAGAAAAACAAACAAAAACACAACACAATATGTGTTAGACACCACTAACCACAAGATGAAGAAAAACAAACAAAAACACAACACAATATGTGTTAGACACCGCTAAACACAAGATGAAGAAAAACAAACAAAAACACAACACAATATGTGTTAGACACCGCTAAACACAAGACGAAGAAAAACAAGCAAAAACACAACACAATATGTGTTAGACACCGCTAAACACAAGACAAAGAAAAACAAACAAAAACACAACACAATATGTGTTAGACACCGCTAAACACAAGATGAAGAAAAACACAACACAATATGTGTTGACACCACTAAACACAAGACGAAGAAAAACAAACAAAAACACAACTCAATATGTGTTAGACACCGCTAAACACAAGACAAAGAAAAACAAAAAAAACACAACACAATATGTGTTAGACACCGCTAAACACAAGACAAAGAAAAACAAACAAAAACACAACACAATATGTGTTAGACACCGCTAAACACAAGATGAAGAAAAACAAACAAAAACACAACACAATATGTGTTAGACACCGCTAAACACAAGACGAAGAAAAACAAACAAAAACACAACACAATATGTGTTAGACACCACTAAACACAAGACGAAGAAAAACAAACAAAAACACAACACAATATGTGTTAGACACCACTAAACACAAGACGAAGAAAAACAAGCAAAAACACAACACAATATGTGTTAGACACCGCTAAACACAAGAAAAAGAAAAACAAACAAAAACACAACACAATATGTGTTAGACACCGCTAAACACAAGACAAAGAAAAACAAACAAAAACACAACACAATATGTGTTAGACACCGCTAAACACAAGACAAAGAAAAACAAACAAAAACACAACACAATATGTGTTAGACACCGCTAAACACAAGATGAAGAAAAACAAACAAAAACACAACACAATATGTGTTAGACACCGCTAAACACAAGACGAAGAAAAACAAACAAAAACACAACACAATATGTGTTAGACACCGCTAAACACAAGACAAAGAAAAACAAACAAAAACACAACACAATATGTGTTAGACACCGCTAAACACAAGACAAAGAAAAACAAACAAAAACACAACACAATATGTGTTAGACACCGCTAAACACAAGACAAAGAAAAACAAACAAAAACACAACACAATATGTGTTAGACACCGCTAAACACAAGACAAAGAAAAACAAACAAAAACACAACACAATATGTGTTAGACACCGCTAAACACAAGATGAAGAAAAACACAACACAATATGTGTTAGACACCACTAACCACAAGACGAAAAAAAACAAACAAAAACACAACACAATATGTGTTAGACACCGCTAAACACAAGACAAAGAAAAACAAACAAAAACACAACACAATATGTGTTAGACACCGCTAAACACAAGACGAAGAAAAACAAACAAAAACACAACACAATATGTGTTAGACACCGCTAAACACAAGACGAAGAAAAACAAACAAAAACACAACACAATATGTGTTAGACACCGCTAAACACAAGACAAAGAAAAACAAACAAAAACACAACACAATATGTGTTAGACACCACTAAACACAAGATGAAGAAAAACAAACAAAAACACAACACAATATGTGTTAGACACCACTAAACACAAGACGAAGAAAAACAAACAAAAACACAACACAATATGTGTTAGACACCACTAACCACAAGACGAAGAAAAACAAACAAAAACACAACACAATATGTGTTAGACACCGCTAAACACAAGACGAAGAAAAACAAACAAAAACACAACACAATATGTGTTAGACACCACTAAACACAAGACGAAGAAAAACAAACAAAAACACAACACAATATGTGTTAGACACCGCTAAACACAAGACAAAGAAAAACAAACAAAAACACAACACAATATGTGTTAGACACCGCTAAACACAAGACGAAGAAAAACAAACAAAAACACAACACAATATGTGTTAGACACCACTAAACACAAGATGAAGAAAAACACAACACAATATGTGTTAGACACCACTAACCACAAGACGAAGAAAAACAAACAAAAACACAACACAATATGTGTTAGATACCGCTAAACACAAGACAAACAAAAACAAACAAAAACACAACACAATATGTGTTAGACACCACTAAACACAAGATGAAGAAAAACACAACACAATATGTGTTAGACACCACTAACCACAAGACGAAGAAAAACAAACAATAACACAACACAATATGTGTTAGATACCGCTAAACACAAGACAAAGAAAAACAAACAAAAACACAACACAATATGTGTTAGACACCGCTAAACACAAGACAAAGAAAAACAAACAAAAACACAACACAATATGTGTTAGACACCACTAAACACAAGACAAAGAAAAACAAACAAAAACACAACACAATATGTGTTAGACACCACTAAACACAAGATGAAGAAAAACAAACAAAAACACAACACAATATGTGTTTGACACCGCTAAACACAAGACGAAGAAAAACAAACAAAAACACAACACAATATGTGTTAGACACCACTAAACACAAGATGAAGAAAAACACAACACAATATGTGTTAGACACAACTAACCACAAGACGAAGAAAACAAACAAAAAAAACAACACAATATGTGTTAGATACCGCTAAACACAAGACAAAGAAAAACAAACAAAAACACAACACAATATGTGTTAGACACCACTAAACACAAGATGAAGAAAAACAAAACACAATATGTGTTAGACACCACTAACCACAAGACGAAGAAAAACAAACAAAAACACAACACAATATGTGTTAGATACCGCTAAACACAAGACAAAGAAAAACAAACAAAAACACAACACAATATGTGTTAGATACCGCTAAGCACAAGGCGAAGAAAAACACAACACAATATGTGTTAGACACCACTAAACACAAGACAAAGAAAAACAAACAAAAACACAACACAATATGTGTTAGACACCACTAAACACAAGACGAAGAAAAACAAACAAAAACACAACACAATATGTGTTAGACACCGCTAAACACAAGACAAAGAAAAACAAACAAAAACACAACACAATATATGTTAGACACCGCTAAACACAAGACAAAGAAAAACAAACAAAAACACAACACAATATGTGTTAGACACCGCTAAACACAAGATGAAGAAAAACAAACAAAAACACAACACAATATGTGTTAGACACCGCTAAACACAAGATGAACAAAAACACAACACAATATGTGTTAGACACCACTAAACACAAGACGAAGAAAAACAAACAAAAACACAACACAATATGTGTTAGACACCGCTAAACACAAGACAAAGAAAAACAAACAAAAACACAACACAATATGTGTTAGACACCGCTAAACACAAGATGAAGAAAAACACAACACAATATGTGTTAGACACCACTAAACACAAGACGAAGAAAAACAAACAAAAACACAACACAATATGTGTTAGACACCGCTAAACACAAGACAAAGAAAAACAAACAAAAACACAACACAATATGTGTTAGACACCGCTAAACACAAGACAAAGAAAAACAAACAAAAACACAACACAATATGTGTTAGACACCGCTAAACACAAGATGAAGAAAAACAAACAAAAACACAACACAATATGTGTTAGACACCGCTAAACACAAGACGAAGAAAAACAAGCAAAAACACAACACAATATGTGTTAGACACCGCTAAACACAAGACAAAGAAAAACAAACAAAAACACAACACAATATGTGTTAGACACCGCTAAACACAAGATGAAGAAAAACACAACACAATATGTGTTAGACACCACTAAACACAAGACGAAGAAAAACAAACAAAAACACAACACAATATGTGTTAGACACCGCTAAACACAAGACAAAGAAAAACAAACAAAAACACAACACAATATGTGTTAGACACCGCTAAACACAAGATGAAGAAAAACACAACACAATATGTGTTAGACACCACTAAACACAAGACGAAGAAAAACAAACAAAAACACAACACAATATGTGTTAGACACCGCTAAACACAAGACAAAGAAAAACAAACAAAAACACAACACAATATGTGTTAGACACCGCTAAACACAAGACAAAGAAAAACAAACAAAAACACAACACAATATGTGTTAGACACCGCTAAACACAAGATGAAGAAAAACAAACAAAAACACAACACAATATGTGTTAGACACCGCTAAACACAAGACGAAGAAAAACAAACAAAAACACAACACAATATGTGTTAGACACCGCTAAACACAAGACAAAGAAAAACAAACAAAAACACAACACAATATGTGTTAGACACCGCTAAACACAAGACAAAGAAAAACAAACAAAAACACAACACAATATGTGTTAGACACCGCTAAACACAAGACAAAGAAAAACAAACAAAAAAACAACACAATATGTGTTAGACACCGCTAAACACTAGATGAAGAAAAACACAACACAATATGTGTTAGACACCACTAACCACAAGACGAAGAAAAACAAACAAAAACACAACACAATATGTGTTAGACACCACTAAACACAAGACAAAGAAAAACAAACAAAAACACAACACAATATGTGTTAGACACCGCTAAACACAAGACAAAGAAAAACAAACAAAAACACAACACAATATGTGTTAGACACCGCTAAACACAAGACAAAGAAAAACAAACAAAAACACAACACAATATGTGTTAGACACCGCTAAACACAAGACAAAGAAAAACAAACAAAAACACAACACAATATGTGTTAGACACCGCTAAACACAAGACGAAGAAAAACAAACAAAAACACAACACAATATGTGTTAGACACCGCTAAACACAAGACAAAGAAAAACAAACAAAAACACAACACAATATGTGTTAGACACCGCTAAACACAAGACAAAGAAAAACAAACAAAAACACAACACAATATGTGTTAGACACCGCTAAACACAAGACAAAGAAAAACAAACAAAAAAACAACACAATATGTGTTAGACACCGCTAAACACTAGATGAAGAAAAACACAACACAATATGTGTTAGACACCACTAACCACAAGACGAAGAAAAACAAACAAAAACACAACACAATATGTGTTAGACACCACTAAGCACAAGATAAAGAAAAACAAACAAAAACACAACACAATATGTGTTAGACACCGCTAAACACAAGACAAAGAAAAACAAACAAAAACACAACACAATATGTGTTAGACACCGCTAAACACAAGACAAAGAAAAACAAACAAAAACACAACACAATATGTGTTAGACACCGCTAAACACAAGACAAAGAAAAACAAACAAAAACACAACACAATATGTGTTAGACACCGCTAAACACAAGACGAAGAAAAACAAACAAAAACACAACACAATATGTGTTAGACACCGCTAAACACAAGACAAAGAAAAACAAACAAAAACACAACACAATATGTGTTAGACACCGCTAAACACAAGACAAAGAAAAACAAACAAAAACACAACACAATATGTGTTAGACACCGCTAAACACAAGACGAAGAAAAACAAACAAAAACACAACACAATATGTGTTAGACACCGCTAAACACAAGACAAAGAAAAACAAACAAAAACACAACACAATATGTGTTAGACACCACTAACCACAAGACGAAGAAAAACAAACAAAAACACAACACAATATGTGTTAGACACCGCTAAACACAAGACGAAGAAAAACAAACAAAAACACAACACAATATGTGTTAGACACCGCTAAACACAAGACAAAGAAAAACAAACAAAAACACAACACAATATGTGTTAGACACCGCTAAACACAAGACAAAGAAAAACAAACAAAAACACAACACAATATGTGTTAGATACCGCTAAACACAAGACGAAGAAAAACACAACACAATATGTGTTAGACACCACTAAACACAAGACAAAGAAAAACAAACAAAAACACAACACAATATGTGTTAGACACCACTAAACACAAGACAAAGAAAAACAAACAAAAACACAACACAATATGTGTTAGACACCGCTAAACACAAGACAAAGAAAAACAAACAAAAACACAACACAATATGTGTTAGACACCGCTAAACACAAGATGAAGAAAAACAAACAAAAACACAACACAATATGTGTTAGACACCGCTAAACACAAGACAAAGAAAAACAAACAAAAACACAACACAATATGTGTTAGACACCGCTAAACACAAGACAAAGAAAAACAAACAAAAACACAACACAATATGTGTTAGACACCGCTAAACACAAGATGAAGAAAAACAAACAAAAACACAACACAATATGTGTTAGACACCGCTAAACACAAGATGAAGAAAAACACAACACAATATGTGTTAGACACCACTAAACACAAGACGAAGAAAAACAAACAAAAACACAACACAATATGTGTTAGACACCGCTAAACACAAGACAAAGAAAAACAAACAAAAACACAACACAATATGTGTTAGACACCGCTAAACACAAGATGAAGAAAAACACAACACAATATGTGTTAGACACCACTAAACACAAGACGAAGAAAAACAAACAAAAACACAACACAATATGTGTTAGACACCGCTAAACACAAGACAAAGAAAAACAAACAAAAACACAACACAATATGTGTTAGACACCGCTAAACACAAGACAAAGAAAAACAAACAAAAACACAACACAATATGTGTTAGACACCACTAACCACAAGATGAAGAAAAACAAACAAAAACACAACACAATATGTGTTAGACACCGCTAAACACAAGATGAAGAAAAACAAACAAAAACACAACACAATATGTGTTAGACACCGCTAAACACAAGACGAAGAAAAACAAACAAAAACACAACACAATATGTGTTAGACACCGCTAAACACAAGACGAAGAAAAACAAACAAAAACACAACACAATATGTGTTAGACACCGCTAAACACAAGACGAAGAAAAACAAACAAAAACACAACACAATATGTGTTAGACACCGCTAAACACAAGACAAAGAAAAACAAACAAAAACACAACACAATATGTGTTAGACACCACTAAACACAAGATGAAGAAAAACAAACAAAAACACAACACAATATGTGTTAGACACCACTAAACACAAGACGAAGAAAAACAAACAAAAACACAACACAATATGTGTTAGACACCACTAACCACAAGACGAAGAAAAACAAACAAAAACACAACACAATATGTGTTAGACACCGCTAAACACAAGACGAAGAAAAACAAACAAAAACACAACACAATATGTGTTAGACACCACTAAACACAAGACGAAGAAAAACAAACAAAAACACAACACAATATGTGTTAGACACCGCTAAACACAAGACAAAGAAAAACAAACAAAAACACAACACAATATGTGTTAGACACCGCTAAACACAAGACGAAGAAAAACAAACAAAAACACAACACAATATGTGTTAGACACCACTAAACACAAGATGAAGAAAAACACAACACAATATGTGTTAGACACCACTAACCACAAGACGAAGAAAAACAAACAAAAACACAACACAATATGTGTTAGATACCGCTAAACACAAGACAAACAAAAACAAACAAAAACACAACACAATATGTGTTAGACACCACTAAACACAAGATGAAGAAAAACACAACACAATATGTGTTAGACACCACTAACCACAAGACGAAGAAAAACAAACAATAACACAACACAATATGTGTTAGATACCGCTAAACACAAGACAAAGAAAAACAAACAAAAACACAACACAATATGTGTTAGACACCACTAAACACAAGATGAAGAAAAACAAACAAAAACACAACACAATATGTGTTTGACACCGCTAAACACAAGACGAAGAAAAACAAACAAAAACACAACACAATATGTGTTAGACACCACTAAACACAAGATGAAGAAAAACACAACACAATATGTGTTAGACACAACTAACCACAAGACGAAGAAAACAAACAAAAAAAACAACACAATATGTGTTAGATACCGCTAAACACAAGACAAAGAAAAACAAACAAAAACACAACACAATATGTGTTAGACACCACTAAACACAAGATGAAGAAAAACAAAACACAATATGTGTTAGACACCACTAACCACAAGACGAAGAAAAACAAACAAAAACACAACACAATATGTGTTAGATACCGCTAAACACAAGACAAAGAAAAACAAACAAAAACACAACACAATATGTGTTAGATACCGCTAAGCACAAGACGAAGAAAAACACAACACAATATGTGTTAGACACCACTAAACACAAGACAAAGAAAAACAAACAAAAACACAACACAATATGTGTTAGACACCACTAAACACAAGACGAAGAAAAACAAACAAAAACACAACACAATATGTGTTAGACACCGCTAAACACAAGACAAAGAAAAACAAACAAAAACACAACACAATATGTGTTAGACACCGCTAAACACAAGACAAAGAAAAACAAACAAAAACACAACACAATATGTGTTAGACACCGCTAAACACAAGACAAAGAAAAACAAACAAAAACACAACACAATATGTGTTAGACACCGCTAAACACAAGATGAAGAAAAACACAACACAATATGTGTTAGACACCACTAACCACAAGACGAAAAAAAACAAACAAAAACACAACACAATATGTGTTAGACACCGCTAAACACAAGACAAAGAAAAACAAACAAAAACACAACACAATATGTGTTAGACACCGCTAAACACAAGACAAAGAAAAACAAACAAAAACACAACACAATATGTGTTAGACACCGCTAAACACAAGACGAAGAAAAACAAACAAAAACACAACACAATATGTGTTAGACACCGCTAAACACAAGACAAAGAAAAACAAACAAAAACACAACACAATATGTGTTAGACACCACTAACCACAAGACGAAGAAAAACAAACAAAAACACAACACAATATGTGTTAGACACCGCTAAACACAAGACGAAGAAAAACAAACAAAAACACAACACAATATGTGTTAGACACCGCTAAACACAAGACAAAGAAAAACAAACAAAAACACAACACAATATGTGTTAGACACCGCTAAACACAAGACAAAGAAAAACAAACAAAAACACAACACAATATGTGTTAGATACCGCTAAACACAAGACGAAGAAAAACACAACACAATATGTGTTAGACACCACTAAACACAAGACAAAGAAAAACAAACAAAAACACAACACAATATGTGTTAGACACCACTAAACACAAGACAAAGAAAAACAAACAAAAACACAACACAATATGTGTTAGACACCGCTAAACACAAGACAAAGAAAAACAAACAAAAACACAACACAATATGTGTTAGACACCGCTAAACACAAGACAAAGAAAAACAAACAAAAACACAACACAATATGTGTTAGACACCGCTAAACACAAGATGAAGAAAAACAAACAAAAACACAACACAATATGTGTTAGACACCGCTAAACACAAGATGAAGAAAAACACAACACAATATGTGTTAGACACCACTAAACACAAGACGAAGAAAAACAAACAAAAACACAACACAATATGTGTTAGACACCGCTAAACACAAGACAAAGAAAAACAAACAAAAACACAACACAATATGTGTTAGACACCGCTAAACACAAGATGAAGAAAAACACAACACAATATGTGTTAGACACCACTAAACACAAGACGAAGAAAAACAAACAAAAACACAACACAATATGTGTTAGACACCGCTAAACACAAGACAAAGAAAAACAAACAAAAACACAACACAATATGTGTTAGACACCGCTAAACACAAGACAAAGAAAAACAAACAAAAACACAACACAATATGTGTTAGACACCACTAACCACAAGATGAAGAAAAACAAACAAAAACACAACACAATATGTGTTAGACACCGCTAAACACAAGATGAAGAAAAACAAACAAAAACACAACACAATATGTGTTAGACACCGCTAAACACAAGACGAAGAAAAACAAGCAAAAACACAACACAATATGTGTTAGACACCGCTAAACACAAGACAAAGAAAAACAAACAAAAACACAACACAATATGTGTTAGACACCGCTAAACACAAGATGAAGAAAAACACAACACAATATGTGTTGACACCACTAAACACAAGACGAAGAAAAACAAACAAAAACACAACTCAATATGTGTTAGACACCGCTAAACACAAGACAAAGAAAAACAAAAAAAACACAACACAATATGTGTTAGACACCGCTAAACACAAGACAAAGAAAAACAAACAAAAACACAACACAATATGTGTTAGACACCGCTAAACACAAGATGAAGAAAAACAAACAAAAACACAACACAATATGTGTTAGACACCGCTAAACACAAGACGAAGAAAAACAAACAAAAACACAACACAATATGTGTTAGACACCGCTAAACACAAGAAAAAGAAAAACAAACAAAAACACAACACAATATGTGTTAGACACCGCTAAACACAAGACAAAGAAAAACAAACAAAAACACAACACAATATGTGTTAGACACCGCTAAACACAAGACAAAGAAAAACAAACAAAAACACAACACAATATGTGTTAGACACCGCTAAACACAAGATGAAGAAAAACAAACAAAAACACAACACAATATGTGTTAGACACCGCTAAACACAAGACGAAGAAAAACAAACAAAAACACAACACAATATGTGTTAGACACCGCTAAACACAAGACAAAGAAAAACAAACAAAAACACAACACAATATGTGTTAGACACCGCTAAACACAAGACAAAGAAAAACAAACAAAAACACAACACAATATGTGTTAGACACCGCTAAACACAAGACAAAGAAAAACAAACAAAAACACAACACAATATGTGTTAGACACCGCTAAACACAAGATGAAGAAAAACACAACACAATATGTGTTAGACACCACTAACCACAAGACGAAAAAAAACAAACAAAAACACAACACAATATGTGTTAGACACCGCTAAACACAAGACAAAGAAAAACAAACAAAAACACAACACAATATGTGTTAGACACCGCTAAACACAAGACGAAGAAAAACAAACAAAAACACAACACAATATGTGTTAGACACCGCTAAACACAAGACGAAGAAAAACAAACAAAAACACAACACAATATGTGTTAGACACCGCTAAACACAAGACAAAGAAAAACAAACAAAAACACAACACAATATGTGTTAGACACCACTAAACACAAGATGAAGAAAAACAAACAAAAACACAACACAATATGTGTTAGACACCACTAAACACAAGACGAAGAAAAACAAACAAAAACACAACACAATATGTGTTAGACACCACTAACCACAAGACGAAGAAAAACAAACAAAAACACAACACAATATGTGTTAGACACCGCTAAACACAAGACGAAGAAAAACAAACAAAAACACAACACAATATGTGTTAGACACCACTAAACACAAGACGAAGAAAAACAAACAAAAACACAACACAATATGTGTTAGACACCGCTAAACACAAGACAAAGAAAAACAAACAAAAACACAACACAATATGTGTTAGACACCGCTAAACACAAGACGAAGAAAAACAAACAAAAACACAACACAATATGTGTTAGACACCACTAAACACAAGATGAAGAAAAACACAACACAATATGTGTTAGACACCACTAACCACAAGACGAAGAAAAACAAACAAAAACACAACACAATATGTGTTAGATACCGCTAAACACAAGACAAACAAAAACAAACAAAAACACAACACAATATGTGTTAGACACCACTAAACACAAGATGAAGAAAAACACAACACAATATGTGTTAGACACCACTAACCACAAGACGAAGAAAAACAAACAATAACACAACACAATATGTGTTAGATACCGCTAAACACAAGACAAAGAAAAACAAACAAAAACACAACACAATATGTGTTAGACACCACTAAACACAAGATGAAGAAAAACAAACAAAAACACAACACAATATGTGTTTGACACCGCTAAACACAAGACAAAGAAAAACAAACAAAAACACAACACAATATGTGTTAGACACCACTAAACACAAGATGAAGAAAAACACAACACAATATGTGTTAGACACAACTAACCACAAGACGAAGAAAACAAACAAAAAAAACAACACAATATGTGTTAGATACCGCTAAACACAAGACAAAGAAAAACAAACAAAAACACAACACAATATGTGTTAGACACCACTAAACACAAGATGAAGAAAAACAAAACACAATATGTGTTAGACACCACTAACCACAAGACGAAGAAAAACAAACAAAAACACAACACAATATGTGTTAGATACCGCTAAACACAAGACAAAGAAAAACAAACAAAAACACAACACAATATGTGTTAGATACCGCTAAGCACAAGACGAAGAAAAACACAACACAATATGTGTTAGACACCACTAAACACAAGACAAAGAAAAACAAACAAAAACACAACACAATATGTGTTAGACACCACTAAACACAAGACGAAGAAAAACAAACAAAAACACAACACAATATGTGTTAGACACCGCTAAACACAAGACAAAGAAAAACAAACAAAAACACAACACAATATATGTTAGACACCGCTAAACACAAGACAAAGAAAAACAAACAAAAACACAACACAATATGTGTTAGACACCGCTAAACACAAGATGAAGAAAAACAAACAAAAACACAACACAATATGTGTTAGACACCGCTAAACACAAGATGAACAAAAACACAACACAATATGTGTTAGACACCACTAAACACAAGACGAAGAAAAACAAACAAAAACACAACACAATATGTGTTAGACACCGCTAAACACAAGACAAAGAAAAACAAACAAAAACACAACACAATATGTGTTAGACACCGCTAAACACAAGATGAAGAAAAACACAACACAATATGTGTTAGACACCACTAAACACAAGACGAAGAAAAACAAACAAAAACACAACACAATATGTGTTAGACACCGCTAAACACAAGACAAAGAAAAACAAACAAAAACACAACACAATATGTGTTAGACACCGCTAAACACAAGACAAAGAAAAACAAACAAAAACACAACACAATATGTGTTAGACACCGCTAAACACAAGATGAAGAAAAACAAACAAAAACACAACACAATATGTGTTAGACACCGCTAAACACAAGACGAAGAAAAACAAGCAAAAACACAACACAATATGTGTTAGACACCGCTAAACACAAGACAAAGAAAAACAAACAAAAACACAACACAATATGTGTTAGACACCGCTAAACACAAGATGAAGAAAAACACAACACAATATGTGTTGACACCACTAAACACAAGACGAAGAAAAACAAACAAAAACACAACACAATATGTGTTAGACACCGCTAAACACAAGACAAAGAAAAACAAAAAAAACACAACACAATATGTGTTAGACACCGCTAAACACAAGACAAAGAAAAACAAACAAAAACACAACACAATATGTGTTAGACACCGCTAAACACAAGATGAAGAAAAACAAACAAAAACACAACACAATATGTGTTAGACACCGCTAAACACAAGACGAAGAAAAACAAACAAAAACACAACACAATATGTGTTAGACACCGCTAAACACAAGACAAAGAAAAACAAACAAAAACACAACACAATATGTGTTAGACACCGCTAAACACAAGACAAAGAAAAACAAACAAAAACACAACACAATATGTGTTAGACACCGCTAAACACAAGATGAAGAAAAACAAACAAAAACACAACACAATATGTGTTAGACACCGCTAAACACAAGATGAAGAAAAACACAACACAATATGTGTTAGACACCACTAAACACAAGACGAAGAAAAACAAACAAAAACACAACACAATATGTGTTAGACACCGCTAAACACAAGACAAAGAAAAACAAACAAAAACACAACACAATATGTGTTAGACACCGCTAAACACAAGATGAAGAAAAACACAACACAATATGTGTTAGACACCACTAAACACAAGACGAAGAAAAACAAACAAAAACACAACACAATATGTGTTAGACACCGCTAAACACAAGACAAAGAAAAACAAACAAAAACACAACACAATATGTGTTAGACACCGCTAAACACAAGACAAAGAAAAACAAACAAAAACACAACACAATATGTGTTAGACACCGCTAAACAGAAGACGAAGAAAAACAAGCAAAAACACAACACAATATGTGTTAGACACCGCTAAACACAAGACAAAGAAAAACAAACAAAAACACAACACAATATGTGTTAGACACCGCTAAACACAAGATGAAGAAAAACACAACACAATATGTGTTGACACCACTAAACACAAGACGAAGAAAAACAAACAAAAACACAACACAATATGTGTTAGACACCGCTAAACACAAGACAAAGAAAAACAAAAAAAACACAACACAATATGTGTTAGACACCGCTAAACACAAGACAAAGAAAAACAAACAAAAACACAACACAATATGTGTTAGACACCGCTAAACACAAGATGAAGAAAAACAAACAAAAACACAACACAATATGTGTTAGACACCGCTAAACACAAGACGAAGAAAAACAAACAAAAACACAACACAATATGTGTTAGACACCGCTAAACACAAGATGAACAAAAACACAACACAATATGTGTTAGACACCACTAAACACAAGACGAAGAAAAACAAACAAAAACACAACACAATATGTGTTAGACACCGCTAAACACAAGACAAAGAAAAACAAACAAAAACACAACACAATATGTGTTAGACACCGCTAAACACAAGACAAAGAAAAACAAACAAAAACACAACACAATATGTGTTAGACACCGCTAAACACAAGATGAAGAAAAACAAACAAAAACACAACACAATATGTGTTAGACACCGCTAAACACAAGACGAAGAAAAACAAACAAAAACACAACACAATATGTGTTTGACACCGCTAAACACAAGACAAAGAAAAACAAACAAAAACACAACACAATATGTGTTAGACACCGCTAAACACAAGACAAAGAAAAACAAACAAAAACACAACACAATATGTGTTAGACACCGCTAAACACAAGACGAAGAAAAACAAACAAAAACACAACACAATATGTGTTAGACACCGCTAAACACAAGACAAAGAAAAACAAACAAAAACACAACACAATATGTGTTAGACACCGCTAAACACAAGACAAAGAAAAACAAACAAAAACACAACACAATATGTGTTAGACACCGCTAAACACAAGACAAAGAAAAACAAACAAAAACACAACACAATATGTGTTAGACACCGCTAAACACAAGATGAAGAAAAACACAACACAATATGTGTTAGACACCACTAACCACAAGACGAAAAAAAACAAACAAAAACACAACACAATATGTGTTAGACACGCTAAACACAAGACAAAGAAAAACAAACAAAAACACAACACAATATGTGTTAGACACCGCTAAACACAAGACGAAGAAAAACAAACAAAAACACAACACAATATGTGTTAGACACCGCTAAACACAAGACGAAGAAAAACAAACAAAAACACAACACAATATGTGTTAGACACCGCTAAACACAAGACAAAGAAAAACAAACAAAAACACAACACAATATGTGTTAGACACCACTAAACACAAGATGAAGAAAAACAAACAAAAACACAACACAATATGTGTTAGACACCGCTAAACACAAGACGAAGAAAAACAAACAAAAACACAACACAATATGTGTTAGACACCACTAAACACAAGACGAAGAAAAACAAACAAAAACACAACACAATATGTGTTAGACACCGCTAAACACAAGACAAAGAAAAACAAACAAAAACACAACACAATATGTGTTAGACACCGCTAAACACAAGACGAAGAAAAACAAACAAAAACACAACACAATATGTGTTAGACACCACTAAACACAAGATGAAGAAAAACACAACACAATATGTGTTAGACACCACTAACCACAAGACGAAGAAAAACAAACAAAAACACAACACAATATGTGTTAGATACCGCTAAACACAAGACAAACAAAAACAAACAAAAACACAACACAATATGTGTTAGACACCACTAAACACAAGATGAAGAAAAACACAACACAATATGTGTTAGACACCACTAACCACAAGACGAAGAAAAACAAACAATAACACAACACAATATGTGTTAGATACCGCTAAACACAAGACAAAGAAAAACAAACAAAAACACAACACAATATGTGTTAGACACCACTAAACACAAGATGAAGAAAAACAAACAAAAACACAACACAATATGTGTTTGACACCGCTAAACACAAGACGAAGAAAAACAAACAAAAACACAACACAATATGTGTTAGACACCACTAAACACAAGATGAAGAAAAACACAACACAATATGTGTTAGACACAACTAACCACAAGACGAAGAAAACAAACAAAAAAAAACAACACAATATGTGTTAGATACCGCTAAACACAAGACAAAGAAAAACAAACAAAAACACAACACAATATGTGTTAGACACCACTAAACACAAGATGAAGAAAAACAAAACACAATATGTGTTAGACACCACTAACCACAAGACGAAGAAAAACAAACAAAAACACAACACAATATGTGTTAGATACCGCTAAACACAAGACAAAGAAAAACAAACAAAAACACAACACAATATGTGTTAGATACCGCTAAGCACAAGACGAAGAAAAACACAACACAATATGTGTTAGACACCACTAAACACAAGACAAAGAAAAACAAACAAAAACACAACACAATATGTGTTAGACACCACTAAACACAAGACGAAGAAAAACAAACAAAAACACAACACAATATGTGTTAGACACCGCTAAACACAAGACAAAGAAAAACAAACAAAAACACAACACAATATATGTTAGACACCGCTAAACACAAGACAAAGAAAAACAAACAAAAACACAACACAATATGTGTTAGACACCGCTAAACACAAGATGAAGAAAAACAAACAAAAACACAACACAATATGTGTTAGACACCGCTAAACACAAGATGAAGAAAAACACAACACAATATGTGTTAGACACCACTAAACACAAGACGAAGAAAAACAAACAAAAACACAACACAATATGTGTTAGACACCGCTAAACACAAGACAAAGAAAAACAAACAAAAACACAACACAATATGTGTTAGACACCGCTAAACACAAGATGAAGAAAAACACAACACAATATGTGTTAGACACCACTAAACACAAGACGAAGAAAAACAAACAAAAACACAACACAATATGTGTTAGACACCGCTAAACACAAGACAAAGAAAAACAAACAAAAACACAACACAATATGTGTTAGACACCGCTAAACACAAGACAAAGAAAAACAAACAAAAACACAACACAATATGTGTTAGACACCGCTAAACACAAGATGAAGAAAAACAAACAAAAACACAACACAATATGTGTTAGACACCGCTAAACACAAGACGAAGAAAAACAAGCAAAAACACAACACAATATGTGTTAGACACCGCTAAACACAAGACAAAGAAAAACAAACAAAAACACAACACAATATGTGTTAGACACCGCTAAACACAAGATGAAGAAAAACACAACACAATATGTGTTGACACCACTAAACACAAGACGAAGAAAAACAAACAAAAACACAACACAATATGTGTTAGACACCGCTAAACACAAGACAAAGAAAAACAAAAAAAACACAACACAATATGTGTTAGACACCGCTAAACACAAGACAAAGAAAAACAAACAAAAACACAACACAATATGTGTTAGACACCGCTAAACACAAGATGAAGAAAAACAAACAAAAACACAACACAATATGTGTTAGACACCGCTAAACACAAGACGAAGAAAAACAAACAAAAACACAACACAATATGTGTTAGATACCGCTAAACACAAGACGAAGAAAAACAAACAAAAACACAACACAATATGTGTTAGACACCGCTAAGCACAAGACAAAGAAAAACAAACAAAAACACAACACAATATGTGTTAGACACCGCTAAACACAAGATGAAGAAAAACAAACAAAAACACAACACAATATGTGTTAGACACCGCTAAGCACAAGACAAAGAAAAACAAACAAAAACACAACACAATATGTGTTAGACACCGCTAAACACAAGATGAAGAAAAACACAACACAATATGTGTTAGACACCACTAACCACAAGACGAAAAAAAACAAACAAAAACACAACACAATATGTGTTAGACACGCTAAACACAAGACAAAGAAAAACAAACAAAAACACAACACAATATGTGTTAGACACCGCTAAACACAAGACGAAGAAAAACAAACAAAAACACAACACAATATGTGTTAGACACCGCTAAACACAAGACGAAGAAAAACAAACAAAAACACAACACAATATGTGTTAGACACTGCTAAACACAAGACAAAGAAAAACAAACAAAAACACAACACAATATGTGTTGACACCACTAAACACAAGATGAAGAAAAACAAACAAAAACACAACACAATATGTGTTAGACACCGCTAAACACAAGACGAAGAAAAACAAACAAAAACACAACACAATATGTGTTAGACACCGCTAAACACAAGACAAAGAAAAACAAACAAAAACACAACACAATATGTGTTAGATACCGCTAAACACAAGACGACGAAAAACAAACAAAAACACAACACAATATGTGTTAGACACCACTAAACACAAGATGAAGAAAAACACAACACAATATGTGTTAGACACCACTAACCACAAGACGAAGAAAAACAAACAAAAACACAACACAATATGTGTTAGATACCGCTAAACACAAGACAAACAAAAACAAACAAAAACACAACACAATATGTGTTAGACACCACTAAACACAAGATGAAGAAAAACACAACACAATATGTGTTAGACACCACTAACCACAAGACGAAGAAAAACAAACAATAACACAACACAATATGTGTTAGATACCGCTAAACACAAGACAAAGAAAAACAAACAAAAACACAACACAATATGTGTTAGACACCACTAAACACAAGATGAAGAAAAACAAACAAAAACACAACACAATATGTGTTAGACACCGCTAAACACAAGACGAAGAAAAACAAACAAAAACACAACACAATATGTGTTAGACACCACTAAGCACAAGATGAAGAAAAACACAACACAATATGTGTTAGACACAACTAACCACAAGACGAAGAAAAACAAACAAAAAAAACAACACAATATGTGTTAGATACCGCTAAACACAAGACAAAGAAAAACAAACAAAAACACAACACAATATGTGTTAGACACCGCTAAACACAAGACGAAGAAAAACAAACAAAAACACAACACAATATGTGTTAGACACCGCTAAACACAAGACGAAGAAAAACAAACAAAAACACAACACAATATGTGTTAGACACCACTAACAACAAGACGAAGAAAAACAAACAAAAACACAACACAATATGTGTTAGATACCGCTAAACACAAGACAAAGAAAAACAAACAAAAACACAACACAATATGTGTTAGACACCGCTAAACACAAGATGAAGAAAAACAAACAAAAACACAACACAATATGTGTTAGACACCACTAAACACAAGACAAAGAAAAACAAACAAAAACACAACACAATATGTGTTAGACACCACTAAACACAAGACGAAGAAAAACAAACAAAAACACAACACAATATGTGTTAGACACCGCTAAACACAAGACAAAGAAAAACAAACAAAAACACAACACAATATGTGTTAGACACCGCTAAACACAAGACAAAGAAAAACAAACAAAAACACAACACAATATGTGTTAGACACCGCTAAACACAAGATGAAGAAAAACAAACAAAAACACAACACAATATGTGTTAGACACCGCTAAACACAAGACGAAGAAAAACAAGCAAAAACACAACACAATATGTGTTAGACACCGCTAAACACAAGACAAAGAAAAACAAACAAAAACACAACACAATATGTGTTAGACACCGCTAAACACAAGACGAAGAAAAACAAACAAAAACACAACACAATATGTGTTAGACACCGCTAAACACAAGATGAAGAAAAACACAACACAATATGTGTTAGACACCACTAACCACAAGACGAAAAAAAACAAACAAAAACACAACACAATATGTGTTAGACACGCTAAACACAAGACAAAGAAAAACAAACAAAAACACAACACAATATGTGTTAGACACCGCTAAACACAAGACGAAGAAAAACAAACAAAAACACAACACAATATGTGTTAGACACCGCTAAACACAAGACGAAGAAAAACAAACAAAAACACAACACAATATGTGTTAGACACTGCTAAACACAAGACAAAGAAAAACAAACAAAAACACAACACAATATGTGTTAGACACCACTAAACACAAGATGAAGAAAAACAAACAAAAACACAACACAATATGTGTTAGACACCGCTAAACACAAGACGAAGAAAAACAAACAAAAACACAACACAATATGTGTTAGACACCACTAAACACAAGACGAAGAAAAACAAACAAAAACACAACACAATATGTGTTAGACACCGCTAAACACAAGACAAAGAAAAACAAACAAAAACACAACACAATATGTGTTAGATACCGCTAAACACAAGACGACGAAAAACAAACAAAAACACAACACAATATGTGTTAGACACCACTAAACACAAGATGAAGAAAAACACAACACAATATGTGTTAGACACCACTAACCACAAGACGAAGAAAAACAAACAAAAACACAACACAATATGTGTTAGATACCGCTAAACACAAGACAAACAAAAACAAACAAAAACACAACACAATATGTGTTAGACACCACTAAACACAAGATGAAGAAAAAAACAACACAATATGTGTTAGACACCACTAACCACAAGACGAAGAAAAACAAACAATAACACAACACAATATGTGTTAGATACCGCTAAACACAAGACAAAGAAAAACAAACAAAAACACAACACAATATGTGTTAGACACCACTAAACACAAGATGAAGAAAAACAAACAAAAACACAACACAATATGTGTTAGACACCGCTAAACACAAGACGAAGAAAAACAAACAAAAACACAACACAATATGTGTTAGACACCACTAAGCACAAGATGAAGAAAAACACAACACAATATGTGTTAGACACAACTAACCACAAGACGAAGAAAAACAAACAAAAAAAACAACACAATATGTGTTAGATACCGCTAAACACAAGACAAAGAAAAACAAACAAAAACACAACACAATATGTGTTAGACACCACTAAACACAAGATGAAGAAAAACAAAACACAATATGTGTTAGACACCACTAACCACAAGACGAAGAAAAACAAACAAAAACACAACACAATATGTGTTAGATACCGCTAAACACAAGACAAAGAAAAACAAACAAAAACACAACACAATATGTGTTAGACACCGCTAAACACAAGATGAAGAAAAACAAACAAAAACACAACACAATATGTGTTAGACACCACTAAACACAAGACAAAGAAAAACAAACAAAAACACAACACAATATGTGTTAGACACCACTAAACACAAGATGAAGAAAAACAAACAAAAACACAACACAATATGTGTTAGACACCGCTAAACACAAGACAACGAAAAACAAACAAAAACACAACACAATATGTGTTAGATACCGCTAAACACAAGACAAAGAAAAACAAACAAAAACACAATACAATATGTGTTAGACACCGCTAAACACAAGACGAAGAAAAACAAACAAAAACACAACACAATATGTGTTAGTCACCACTAAACACAAGACGAAGAAAAACAAACAAAAACACAACACAATATGTGTTAGACACCGCTAAACACAAGACGAAGAAAAACACAACACAATATGTGTTAGACACCGCTAAACACAAGATGAAGAAAAACACAACACAATATGTGTTAGACACCACTAACCACAAGACGAAGAAAAACAAACAAAAACACAACACAATATGTGTTAGACACCGCTAAACACAAGATGAAGAAAAACAAACAAAAACACAAAACAATATGTGTTAGACACCACTAACCACAAGACGAAGAAAAACAAACAAAAACACAACACAATATGTGTTAGACACCGCTAAACACAAGACAAAGAAAAACAAACAAAAACACAACACAATATGTGTTAGACACCGCTAAGCACAAGATGAAGAAAAACAAACAAAAACACAACACAATATGTGTTAGACACCGCTAAACACAAGACAAAGAAAAACAAACACAAACACAACACAATATGTGTTAGACACCGCTAAACACAAGACGAAGAAAAACAAACAAAAACACAACACAATATGTGTTAGACACCACTAAACACAAGACAAAGAAAAACAAACAAAAACACAACACAATATGTGTTAGACACCACTAAACACAAGACGAGGAAAAACAAACAAAAACACAACACAATATGTGTTAGACACCGCTAAACACAAGACAAAGAAAAACAAACAAAAACACAACACAATATGTGTTAGATACCGCTAAACACAAGACTAAGAAAAACAAACAAAAACACAACACAATATGTGTTAGACACCGCTAAACACAAGACTAAGAAAAACAAACAAAAACACAACACAATATGTGTTAGACACCACTAAACACAAGACGAAGAAAAACAAACAAAAACACAACACAATATGTGTTAGATACCGCTAAACACAAGACAACGAAAAACAAACAAAAACACAACACAATATGTGTTAGATACCGCTAAACACAAGACTAAGAAAAACAAACAAAAACACAACACAATATGTGTTAGACACCACTAAACACAAGACGAAGAAAAACAAACAAAAACACAACACAATATGTGTTAGACACCGCTAAACACAAGACGAAGAAAAACAAACAAAAACACAACACAATATGTGTTAGACACCGCTAAACACAAGACAAAGAAAAACAAACAAAAACACAACACAATATGTGTTAGACACCGCTAAACACAAGACAAAGAAAAACAAACAAAAACACAACACAATATGTGTTAGACACCGCTAAACACAAGACAAAGAAAAACAAACAAAAACACAACACAATATGTGTTAGACACCGCTAAACACAAGACAAAGAAAAACAAACAAAAACACAACACAATATGTGTTAGACACCGCTAAACACAAGATGAAGAAAAACACAACACAATATGTGTTAGACACCACTAACCACAAGACGAAGAAAAACAAACAAAAACACAACACAATATGTGTTAGACACCGCTAAACACAAGACAAAGAAAAACAAACAAAAACACAACACAATATGTGTTAGACACCGCTAAGCACAAGACGAAGAAAAACAAACAAAAACACAACACAATATGTGTTAGACACCACTAAACACAAGACGAAGAAAAACAAACAAAAACACAACACAATATGTGTTAGACACCGCTAAACACAAGATGAAGAAAAACAAACAAAAACACAACACAATATGTGTTAGACACCACTAACCACAAGACGAAGAAAAGCAAACAAAAACACAACACAATATGTGTTAGACACCGCTAAACACAAGACGAAGAAAAACAAACAAAAACACAACACAATATGTGTTAGACACCACTAACCACAAGACGAAGAAAAGCAAACAAATACACAACACAATATGTGTTAGACACCGCTAAACACAAGACAAAGAAAAACAAACAAAAACACAACACAATATGTGTTAGACACCGCTAAACACAAGACAAAGAAAAACAAAAAAAACACAACACAATATGTGTTAGACACCGCTAAACACAAGACAAAGAAAAACAAACAAAAACACAACACAATATGTGTTAGACACCGATAAACACAAGACGAAGAAAAACAAACAAAAACACAACACAATATGTGTTAGACACCGCCAAACACAAGACAAAGAAAAACAAACAAAAACACAACACAATATGTGTTAGACACCGCTAAACACAAGACAAAGAAAAACAAACAAAAGCACAACACAATATGTGTTAGACACCGATAAACACAAGACGAAGAAAAACAAACAAAAACACAACACAATATGTGTTAGACACCGCTAAGCACAAGACAAAGAAAAACAAACAAAAACACAACACAATATGTGTTAGACACCGCTAAACACAAGACAAAGAAAAACAAACAAAAACACAACACAATATGTGTTAGACACCGCTAAACACAAGACGAAGAAAAACAAACAAAAACACAACACAATATGTGTTAGACACCACTAACCACAAGACAAAGAAAAACAAACAAAAACACAACACAATATGTGTTAGACACCGCTAAACACAAGACGAAGAAAAACAAACAAAAACACAACACAATATGTGTTAGACACCACTAACCACAAGACGAAGAAAAGCAAACAAAAACACAACACAATATGTGTTAGACACCGCTAAACACAAGACGAAGAAAAACAAACAAAAACACAACACAATATGTGTTAGACACCACTAACCACAAGACGAAGAAAAGCAAACAAAAACACAACACAATATGTGTTAGACACCGCTAAACACAAGACGAAGAAAAACAAACAAAAACACAACACAATATGTGTTAGACACCGCTAAACACAAGATGAAGAAAAACACAACACAATATGTGTTAGACACCGCTAAACACAAGATGAAGAAAAACACAACACAATATGTGTTAGACACCACTAAACACAAGACGAAGAAAAACAAACAAAAACACAACACAATATGTGTTAGACACCGCTAAACACAAGACAAAGAAAAACAAACAAAAACACAACACAATATGTGTTAGACACCACTAACCACAAGACGAAGAAAAGCAAACAAAAACACAACACAATATGTGTTAGACACCGCTAAACACAAGACAAAGAAAAACAAACAAAAACACAACACAATATGTGTTAGACACCGCTAAACACAAGACAAAGAAAAACAAACAAAAACACAACACAATATGTGTTAGACACCGCTAAACACAAGACAAAGAAAAACAAAAAAAACACAACACAATATGTGTTAGACACCGCTAAACACAAGACAAAGAAAAACAAACAAAAACACAACACAATATGTGTTAGACACCGATAAACACAAGACGAAGAAAAACAAACAAAAACACAACACAATATGTGTTAGACACCGCCAAACACAAGACAAAGAAAAACAAACAAAAACACAACACAATATGTGTTAGACACCGCTAAACACAAGACAAAGAAAAACAAACAAAAGCACAACACAATATGTGTTAGACACCGATAAACACAAGACGAAGAAAAACAAACAAAAACACAACACAATATGTGTTAGACACCGCTAAACACAAGACAAAGAAAAACAAACAAAAACACAACACAATATGTGTTAGACACCGCTAAACACAAGACAAAGAAAAACAAACAAAAACACAACACAATATGTGTTAGACACCGATAAACACAAGACGAAGAAAAACAAACAAAAACACAACACAATATGTGTTAGACACCGCTAAACACAAGACAAAGAAAAACAAACAAAAACACAACACAATATGTGTTAGACACCGATAAACACAAGACGAAGAAAAACAAACAAAAACACAACACAATATGTGTTAGACACCGCTAAACACAAGACAAAGAAAAACAAACAAAAACACAACACAATATGTGTTAGACACCGCTAAACACAAGACAAAGAAAAACAAACAAAAACACAACACAATATGTGTTAGACACCGATAAACACAAGACGAAGAAAAACAAACAAAAACACAACACAATATGTGTTAGACACCGCTAAACACAAGACAAAGAAAAACAAACAAAAACACAACACAATATGTGTTAGACACCGCTAAACACAAGACAAAGAAAAACAAACAAAAACACAACACAATATGTGTTAGACACCACTAACCACAAGACGAAGAAAAACAAACAAAAACACAACACAATATGTGTTAGACACCGCTAAACACAAGACAAAGAAAAACAAACAAAAACACAACACAATATATGTTAGACACCGCTAAACACAAGACAAAGAAAAACAAACAAAAACACAACACAATATGTGTTAGACACCGCTAAACACAAGACAAAGAAAAACAAACAAAAACACAACACAATATGTGTTAGACACCGCTAAACACAAGACGAAGAAAAACAAACAAAAACACAACACAATATGTGTTAGACACCGCTAAACACAAGACAAAGAAAAACAAACAAAAACACAACACAATATGTGTTAGACACCGCTAAACACAAGACAAAGAAAAACAAACAAAAACACAACACAATATGTGTTAGATACCGCTAAACACAAGACGAAGAAAAACACAACACAATATGTGTTAGACACCACTAAACACAAGACGAAGAAAAACAAACAAAAACACAACACAATATGTGTTAGACACCGCTAAACACAAGACGAAGAAAAACAAACAAAAACACAACACAATATGTGTTAGACACCGCTAAACACAAGACAAAGAAAAACAAACAAAAACACAACACAATATGTGTTAGACACCGCTAAACACAAGACAAAGAAAAACAAACAAAAACACAACACAATATGTGTTAGACACCGCTAAACACAAGACGAAGAAAAACAAACAAAAACACAACACAATATGTGTTAGATACCGCTAAACACAAGACGAAGAAAAACAAACAAAAACACAACACAATATGTGTTAGACACCGCTAAACACAAGACAAAGAAAAACAAACAAAAACACAACACAATATGTGTTAGACACCACTAAACACAAGACAAAGAAAAACAAACAAAAACACAACACAATATGTGTTAGACACCGCTAAACACAAGACAAAGAAAAACAAACAAAAACACAACACAATATGTGTTAGACACCGATAAACACAAGACGAAGAAAAACAAACAAAAACACAACACAATATGTGTTAGACACCGCTAAACACAAGATGAAGAAAAACAAACAAAAACACAACACAATATGTGTTAGACACCGCTAAACACAAGATGAAGAAAAACACAACACAATATGTGTTAGACACCACTAAACACAAGACGAAGAAAAACAAACAAAAACACAACACAATATGTGTTAGACACCGCTAAACACAAGACAAAGAAAAACAAACAAAAACACAACACAATATGTGTTAGACACCGCTAAACACAAGATGAAGAAAACCACAACACAATATGTGTTAGACACCACTAAACACAAGACGAAGAAAAACAAACAAAAACACAACACAATATGTGTTAGACACCACTAAACACAAGACAAAGAAAAACAAACAAAAACACAACACAATATGTGTTAGACACCGCTAAACACAAGACAAAGAAAAACAAACAAAAACACAACACAATATGTGTTAGACACCGCTAAACACAAGACAAAGAAAAACAAACAAAAACACAACACAATATGTGTTAGATACCACTAAACACAAGACGAAGAAAAACACAACACAATATGTGTTAGACACCACTAACCACAAGACGAAGAAAAACAAACAAAAACACAACACAATATGTGTTAGATACCGCTAAACACAAGACAAAGAAAAACAAACAAAAACACAACACAATATGTGTTAGACACCGCTAAACACAAGACAAAGAAAAACAAACAAAAACACAACACAATATGTGTTAGACACCGCTAAACACAAGACAAAGAAAAACAAACAAAAACACAACACAATATGTGTTAGATACCGCTAAACACAAGACGAAGAAAAACACAACACAATATGTGTTAGACACCACTAAACACAAGACAAAGAAAAACAAACAAAAACACAACACAATATGTGTTAGACACCACTAAACACAAGACGAAGAAAAACACAACACAATATGTGTTAGACACCACTAAACACAAGACGAAGAAAAACAAACAAAAACACAACACAATATGTGTTAGACACCGCTAAACACAAGACGAAGAAAAACACAACACAATATGTGTTAGACACCGCTAAACACAAGACAAAGAAAAACAAACAAAAACACAACACAATATGTGTTAGATACCGCTAAACACAAGACGAAGAAAAACAAACAAAAACACAACACAATATGTGTTAGACACCGCTAAACACAAGACAAAGAAAAACAAACAAAAACACAACACAATATGTGTTAGATACCGCTAAACACAAGACGAAGAAAAACAAACAAAAACACAACACAATATGTGTTAGACACCGCTAAACACAAGACAAAGAAAAACAAACAAAAACACAACACAATATGTGTTAGATACCGCTAAACACAAGATGAAGAAAAACAAACAAAAACACAACACAATATGTGTTAGACACCGCTAAACACAAGATGAAGAAAAACACAACACAATATGTGTTAGACACCACTAAACACAAGACGAAGAAAAACAAACAAAAACACAACACAATATGTGTTAGACACCACTAAACACAAGACGAAGAAAAACAAACAAAAACACAACACAATATGTGTTAGACACCGCTAAACACAAGACAAAGAAAAACAAACAAAAACACAACACAATATGTGTTAGATACCGCTAAACACAAGACTAAGAAAAACAAACAAAAACACAACACAATATGTGTTAGACACCACTAAACACAAGACGAAGAAAAACAAACAAAAACACAACACAATATGTGTTAGATACCGCTAAACACAAGACAACGAAAAACAAACAAAAACACAACACAATATGTGTTAGATACCGCTAAACACAAGACTAAGAAAAACAAACAAAAACACAACACAATATGTGTTAGACACCACTAAACACAAGACGAAGAAAAACAAACAAAAACACAACACAATATGTGTTAGACACCGCTAAACACAAGACGAAGAAAAACAAACAAAAACACAACACAATATGTGTTAGACACCGCTAAACACAAGACAAAGAAAAACAAACAAAAACACAACACAATATGTGTTAGACACCGCTAAACACAAGACAAAGAAAAACAAACAAAAACACAACACAATATGTGTTAGACACCGCTAAACACAAGACAAAGAAAAACAAACAAAAACACAACACAATATGTGTTAGACACCGCTAAACACAAGACAAAGAAAAACAAACAAAAACACAACACAATATGTGTTAGACACCGCTAAACACAAGATGAAGAAAAACACAACACAATATGTGTTAGACACCACTAACCACAAGACGAAGAAAAACAAACAAAAACACAACACAATATGTGTTAGACACCGCTAAACACAAGACAAAGAAAAACAAACAAAAACACAACACAATATGTGTTAGACACCGCTAAGCACAAGACGAAGAAAAACAAACAAAAACACAACACAATATGTGTTAGACACCACTAAACACAAGACGAAGAAAAACAAACAAAAACACAACACAATATGTGTTAGACACCGCTAAACACAAGACGAAGAAAAACAAACAAAAACACAACACAATATGTGTTAGACACCGCTAAACACAAGACGAAGAAAAACAAACAAAAACACAACACAATATGTGTTAGACACCACTAACCACAAGACGAAGAAAAGCAAACAAAAACACAACACAATATGTGTTAGACACCGCTAAACACAAGACGAAGAAAAACAAACAAAAACACAACACAATATGTGTTAGACACCGCTAAACACAAGACGAAGAAAAACAAACAAAAACACAACACAATATGTGTTAGACACCACTAACCACAAGACGAAGAAAAGCAAACAAATACACAACACAATATGTGTTAGACACCGCTAAACACAAGACAAAGAAAAACAAACAAAAACACAACACAATATGTGTTAGACACCGCTAAACACAAGACAAAGAAAAACAAAAAAAACACAACACAATATGTGTTAGACACCGCTAAACACAAGACAAAGAAAAACAAACAAAAGCACAACACAATATGTGTTAGACACCGATAAACACAAGACGAAGAAAAACAAACAAAAACACAACACAATATGTGTTAGACACCGCTAAGCACAAGACAAAGAAAAACAAACAAAAACACAACACAATATGTGTTAGACACCGCTAAACACAAGACAAAGAAAAACAAACAAAAACACAACACAATATGTGTTAGACACCGATAAACACAAGACGAAGAAAAACAAACAAAAACACAACACAATATGTGTTAGACACCGCTAAACACAAGACAAAGAAAAACAAACAAAAACACAACACAATATGTGTTAGACACCGCTAAACACAAGACGAAGAAAAACAAACAAAAACACAACACAATATGTGTTAGACACCACTAAGCACAAGACGAAGAAAAACAAACAAAAACACAACACAATATGTGTTAGACACCGATAAACACAAGACGAAGAAAAACAAACAAAAACACAACACAATATGTGTTAGACACCGCTAAACACAAGACAAAGAAAAACAAACAAAAACACAACACAATATGTGTTAGACACCGCTAAACACAAGACGAAGAAAAACAAACAAAAACACAACACAATATGTGTTAGACACCGCTAAACACAAGACAAAGAAAAACAAACAAAAACACAACACAATATGTGTTAGACACCGCTAAACACAAGACGAAGAAAAACAAACAAAAACACAACACAATATGTGTTAGACACCGCTAAACACAAGACAAAGAAAAACAAACAAAAACACAACACAATATGTGTTAGACACCGCTAAACACAAGACGAAGAAAAACAAACAAAAACACAACACAATATGTGTTAGACACCACTAACCACAAGACGAAGAAAAACAAACAAAAACACAACACAATATGTGTTAGACACCGCTAAACACAAGACAAAGAAAAACAAACAAAAACACAACACAATATGTGTTAGACACCGCTAAACACAAGACGAAGAAAAACAAACAAAAACACAACACAATATGTGTTAGACACCACTAAACACAAGACAAAGAAAAACAAACAAAAACACAACACAATATGTGTTAGACACCGCTAAACACAAGACGAAGAAAAACAAACAAAAACACAACACAATATGTGTTAGACACCGCTAAACACAAGATGAAGAAAAACACAACACAATATGTGTTAGACACCGCTAAACACAAGATGAAGAAAAACACAACACAATATGTGTTAGACACCACTAAACACAAGACGAAGAAAAACAAACAAAAACACAACACAATATGTGTTAGACACCACTAAACACAAGACGAAGAAAAGCAAACAAAAACACAACACAATATGTGTTAGACACCGCTAAACACAAGACAAAGAAAAACAAACAAAAACACAACACAATATGTGTTAGACACCACTAAACACAAGACGAAGAAAAACAAACAAAAACACAACACAATATGTGTTAGACACCACTAACCACAAGACGAAGAAAAGCAAACAAAAACACAACACAATATGTGTTAGACACCGCTAAACACAAGACAAAGAAAAACAAACAAAAACACAACACAATATGTGTTAGACACCGCTAAACACAAGACAAAGAAAAACAAACAAAAACACAACACAATATGTGTTAGACACCGCTAAACACAAGACAAAGAAAAACAAAAAAAACACAACACAATATGTGTTAGACACCGCTAAACACAAGACAAAGAAAAACAAACAAAAACACAACACAATATGTGTTAGACACCGATAAACACAAGACGAAGAAAAACAAACAAAAACACAACACAATATGTGTTAGACACCGCCAAACACAAGACAAAGAAAAACAAACAAAAACACAACACAATATGTGTTAGACACCGCTAAACACAAGACAAAGAAAAACAAACAAAAGCACAACACAATATGTGTTAGACACCGATAAACACAAGACGAAGAAAAACAAACAAAAACACAACACAATATGTGTTAGACACCGCTAAACACAAGACAAAGAAAAACAAACAAAAACACAACACAATATGTGTTAGACACCGCTAAACACAAGACAAAGAAAAACAAACAAAAACACAACACAATATGTGTTAGACACCGATAAACACAAGACGAAGAAAAACAAACAAAAACACAACACAATATGTGTTAGACACCGCTAAACACAAGACAAAGAAAAACAAACAAAAACACAACACAATATGTGTTAGACACCGATAAACACAAGACGAAGAAAAACAAACAAAAACACAACACAATATGTGTTAGACACCGCTAAACACAAGACAAAGAAAAACAAACAAAAACACAACACAATATGTGTTAGACACCGCTAAACACAAGACAAAGAAAAACAAACAAAAACACAACACAATATGTGTTAGACACCGATAAACACAAGACGAAGAAAAACAAACAAAAACACAACACAATATGTGTTAGACACCGCTAAACACAAGACAAAGAAAAACAAACAAAAACACAACACAATATGTGTTAGACACCGCTAAACACAAGACAAAGAAAAACAAACAAAAACACAACACAATATGTGTTAGACACCACTAACCACAAGACGAAGAAAAACAAACAAAAACACAACACAATATGTGTTAGACACCGCTAAACACAAGACAAAGAAAAACAAACAAAAACACAACACAATATGTGTTAGACACCGCTAAACACAAGACGAAGAAAAACAAACAAAAACACAACACAATATGTGTTAGACACCGCTAAACACAAGACAAAGAAAAACAAACAAAAACACAACACAATATGTGTTAGACACCGCTAAACACAAGACAAAGAAAAACAAACAAAAACACAACACAATATGTGTTAGATACCGCTAAACACAAGACGAAGAAAAACACAACACAATATGTGTTAGACACCACTAAACACAAGACGAAGAAAAACAAACAAAAACACAACACAATATGTGTTAGACACCGCTAAACACAAGACGAAGAAAAACAAACAAAAACACAACACAATATGTGTTAGACACCGCTAAACACAAGACGAAGAAAAACAAACAAAAACACAACACAATATGTGTTAGATACCGCTAAACACAAGACGAAGAAAAACAAACAAAAACACAACACAATATGTGTTAGACACCGCTAAACACAAGACAAAGAAAAACAAACAAAAACACAACACAATATGTGTTAGACACCACTAAACACAAGACAAAGAAAAACAAACAAAAACACAACACAATATGTGTTAGACACCGCTAAACACAAGACAAAGAAAAACAAACAAAAACACAACACAATATGTGTTAGACACCGATAAACACAAGACGAAGAAAAACAAACAAAAACACAACACAATATGTGTTAGACACCGCTAAACACAAGATGAAGAAAAACAAACAAAAACACAACACAATATGTGTTAGACACCGCTAAACACAAGATGAAGAAAAACACAACACAATATGTGTTAGACACCACTAAACACAAGACGAAGAAAAACAAACAAAAACACAACACAATATGTGTTAGACACCGCTAAACACAAGACAAAGAAAAACAAACAAAAACACAACACAATATGTGTTAGACACCGCTAAACACAAGATGAAGAAAACCACAACACAATATGTGTTAGACACCACTAAACACAAGACGAAGAAAAACAAACAAAAACACAACACAATATGTGTTAGACACCACTAAACACAAGACAAAGAAAAACAAACAAAAACACAACACAATATGTGTTAGACACCGCTAAACACAAGACAAAGAAAAACAAACAAAAACACAACACAATATGTGTTAGACACCGCTAAACACAAGACAAAGAAAAACAAACAAAAACACAACACAATATGTGTTAGATACCACTAAACACAAGACGAAGAAAAACACAACACAATATGTGTTAGACACCACTAACCACAAGACGAAGAAAAACAAACAAAAACACAACACAATATGTGTTAGATACCGCTAAACACAAGACAAAGAAAAACAAACAAAAACACAACACAATATGTGTTAGACACCGCTAAACACAAGACAAAGAAAAACAAACAAAAACACAACACAATATGTGTTAGACACCGCTAAACACAAGACAAAGAAAAACAAACAAAAACACAACACAATATGTGTTAGATACCGCTAAACACAAGACGAAGAAAAACACAACACAATATGTGTTAGACACCACTAAACACAAGACAAAGAAAAACAAACAAAAACACAACACAATATGTGTTAGACACCACTAAACACAAGACGAAGAAAAACACAACACAATATGTGTTAGACACCACTAAACACAAGACGAAGAAAAACAAACAAAAACACAACACAATATGTGTTAGACACCGCTAAACACAAGACAAAGAAAAACAAACAAAAACACAACACAATATGTGTTAGATACCGCTAAACACAAGACGAAGAAAAACAAACAAAAACACAACACAATATGTGTTAGACACCGCTAAACACAAGACAAAGAAAAACAAACAAAAACACAACACAATATGTGTTAGATACCGCTAAACACAAGACGAAGAAAAACAAACAAAAACACAACACAATATGTGTTAGACACCGCTAAACACAAGACAAAGAAAAACAAACAAAAACACAACACAATATGTGTTAGATACCGCTAAACACAAGATGAAGAAAAACAAACAAAAACACAACACAATATGTGTTAGACACCGCTAAACACAAGATGAAGAAAAACACAACACAATATGTGTTAGACACCACTAAACACAAGACGAAGAAAAACAAACAAAAACACAACACAATATGTGTTAGACACCGCTAAGCACAAGACAAAGGAAAACAAACAAAAACACAACACAATATGTGTTAGACACCGCTAAACACAAGATGAAGAAAACCACAACACAATATGTGTTAGACACCACTAAACACAAGACGAAGAAAAACAAACAAAAACACAACACAATATGTGTTAGATACCGCTAAACACAAGACAAAGAAAAACAAACAAAAACACAACACAATATGTGTTAGACACCACTAAACACAAGACAAAGAAAAACAAACAAAAACACAACACAATATGTGTTAGACACCGCTAAGCACACGACAAAGAAAAACAAACAAAAACACAACACAATATGTGTTAGACACCGCTAAACACAAGACAAACAAAAACAAACAAAAACACAACACAATATGTGTTAGATACCACTAAACACAAGACGAAGAAAAACACAACACAATATGTGTTAGACACCACTAACCACAAGACGAAGAAAAACAAACAAAAACACAACACAATATGTGTTAGATACCGCTAAACACAAGACAAAGAAAAACAAACAAAAACACAACACAATATGTGTTAGACACCGCTAAACACAAGACAAAGAAAAACAAACAAAAACACAACACAATATGTGTTAGACACCGCTAAACACAAGACAAAGAAAAACAAACAAAAACACAACACAATATGTGTTAGACACCGCTAAACACAAGACAAAGAAAAACAAACAAAAACACAACACAATATGTGTTAGACACCGCTAAACACAAGACGAAGAAAAACAAACAAAAACACAACACAATATGTGTTAGACACCACTAAACACAAGACGAAGAAAAACAAACAAAAACACAACACAATATGTGTTAGACACCGCTAAACACAAGACAAAGAAAAACAAACAAAAACACAACACAATATGTGTTAGACACCGCTAAACACAAGATGAAGAAAAACACAACACAATATGTGTTGACACCACTAAACACAAGACGAAGAAAAACAAACAAAAACACAACACAATATGTGTTAGACACCGCTAAACACAAGACAAAGAAAAACAAAAAAAAACACAACACAATATGTGTTAGACACCGCTAAACACAAGACAAAGAAAAACAAACAAAAACACAACACAATATGTGTTAGACACCGTTAAACACAAGACAAAGAAAAACAAACAAAAACACAACACAATATGTGTTAGACACCGCTAAACACAAGATGAAGAAAAACAAAAAAAAACACAACACAATATGTGTTAGACACCGCTAAACACAAGACAAAGAAAAACAAAAAAAAACACAACACAATATGTGTTAGACACCGCTAAACACAAGACAAAGAAAAACAAACAAAAACACAACACAATATGTGTTAGACACCGCTAAACACAAGACAAAGAAAAACAAACAAAAACACAACACAATATGTGTTAGACACCGCTAAACACAAGACAAAGAAAAACAAACAAAAACACAACACAATATGTGTTAGACACCGCTAAACACAAGATGAAGAAAAACACAACACAATATGTGTTGACACCACTAAACACAAGACGAAGAAAAACAAACAAAAACACAACACAATATGTGTTAGACACCGCTAAACACAAGACAAAGAAAAACAAAAAAAAACACAACACAATATGTGTTAGACACCGCTAAACACAAGACAAAGAAAAACAAACAAAAACACAACACAATATGTGTTAGACACCGCTAAACACAAGACAAAGAAAAACAAACAAAAACACAACACAATATGTGTTAGACACCGCTAAACACAAGATGAAGAAAAACAAACAAAAACACAACACAATATGTGTTAGACACCGCTAAGCACAAGACGAAGGAAAACAAACAAAAACACAACACAATATGTGTTAGACACCACTAAACACAAGACGAAGAAAAACAAACAAAAACACAACACAATATGTGTTAGACACCGCTAAACACAAGACAAAGAAAAACAAACAAAAACACAACACAATATGTGTTAGACACCGCTAAACACAAGACAAAGAAAAACAAACAAAAACACAACACAATATGTGTTAGACACCGCTAAACACAAGATGAAGAAAAACACAACACAATATGTGTTGACACCACTAAACACAAGACGAAGAAAAACAAACAAAAACACAACACAATATGTGTTAGACACCGCTAAACACAAGACAAAGAAAAACAAAAAAAAAACAACACAATATGTGTTAGACACCGCTAAACACAAGACGAAGAAAAACAAACAAAAACACAACACAATATGTGTTAGACACCGCTAAACACAAGACAAAGAAAAACAAACAAAAACACAACACAATATGTGTTAGACACCGCTAAACACAAGACAAAGAAAAACAAACAAAAACACAACACAATATGTGTTAGATACCGCTAAACACAAGACGAAGAAAAACACAACACAATATGTGTTAGACACCACTAAACACAAGACAAAGAAAAACAAACAAAAACACAACACAATATGTGTTAGACACCACTAAACACAAGACGAAGAAAAACACAACACAATATGTGTTAGACACCACTAACCACAAGACGAAGAAAAACAAACAAAAACACAACACAATATGTGTTAGACACCACTAACCACAAGACGAAGAAAAACAAACAAAAACACAACACAATATGTGTTAGATACCGCTAAACACAAGACAAAGAAAAACAAACAAAAACACAACACAATATGTGTTAGACACCGCTAAACACAAGACAAAGAAAAACAAACAAAAACACAACACAATATGTGTTAGACACCGCTAAACACAAGACAAAGAAAAACAAACAAAAACACAACACAATATGTGTTAGACACCGCTAAACACAAGATGAAGAAAAACAAACAAAAACACAACACAATATGTGTTAGACACCGCTAAACACAAGACGAAGAAAAA
Organism: Bathymodiolus brooksi; assembly: GCA_963680875.1. Lineage (NCBI taxonomy): Eukaryota > Metazoa > Mollusca > Bivalvia > Mytilida > Modiolidae > Bathymodiolus > Bathymodiolus brooksi. Next base: position 32,131,888 of record OY804584.1, read on the forward strand.
CAAACAAAAACACAACACAATATGTGTTAGACACCACTAAACACAAGACGAAGAAAAACAAACAAAAACACAACACAATATGTGTTAGACACCGCTAAACACAAGACAAAGAAAAACAAACAAAAACAAAACACAATATGTGTTAGACACCGCTAAACACAAGACAAAGAAAAACAAACAAAAACACAACACAATATGTGTTAGACACCGCTAAACACAAGATGAAGAAAAACACAACACAATATGTGTTGACACCACTAAACACAAGACGAAGAAAAACAAACAAAAACACAACACAATATGTGTTAGACACCGCTAAACACAAGACAAAGAAAAATAAAAAAAAACACAACACAATATGTGTTAGACACCGCTAAACACAAGACAAAGAAAAACAAACAAAAACACAACACAATATGTGTTAGACACCGCTAAACACAAGACAAAGAAAAACAAACAAAAACACAACACAATATGTGTTAGACACCGCTAAACACAAGATGAAGAAAAACACAACACAATATGTGTTGACACCACTAAACACAAGACGAAGAAAAACAAACAAAAACACAACACAATATGTGTTAGACACCGCTAAACACAAGACAAAGAAAAACAAAAAAAAACACAACACAATATGTGTTAGACACCGCTAAACACAAGACAAAGAAAAACAAACAAAAACACAACACAATATGTGTTAGACACCGCTAAACACAAGACAAAGAAAAACAAACAAAAACACAACACAATATGTGTTAGACACCGCTAAACACAAGATGAAGAAAAACAAACAAAAACACAACACAATATGTGTTAGACACCGCTAAACACAAGACGAAGAAAAACAAACAAAAACACAACACAATATGTGTTAGACACCACTAAACACAAGACAAAGAAAAACAAACAAAAACACAACACAATATGTGTTAGACACCGCTAAACACAAGACAAAGAAAAACAAACAAAAACACAACACAATATGTGTTAGACACCGCTAAACACAAGATAAAGAAAAACAAACAAAAACACAACACAATATGTGTTAGACACCGCTAAACACAAGACAAAGAAAAACAAACAAAAACACAACACAATATGTGTTAGACACCGCTAAACACAAGACAAAGAAAAACAAACAAAAACACAACACAATATGTGTTAGACACCGCTAAACACAAGACAAAGAAAAACAAACAAAAACACAACACAATATGTGTTAGACACCGCTAAACACAAGATAAAGAAAAACAAACAAAAACACAACACAATATGTGTTAGACACCGCTAAACACAAGATGAAGAAAAACACAACACAATATGTGTTGACACCACTAAACACAAGACGAAGAAAAACAAACAAAAACACAACACAATATGTGTTAGACACCGCTAAACACAAGACAAAGAAAAACAAAAAAAACACAACACAATATGTGTTAGACACCCTAAACACAAGACGAAGAAAAACAAACAAAAACACAACACAATATGTGTTAGACACCGCTAAACACAAGACAAAGAAAAACAAACAAAAACACAACACAATATGTGTTAGACACCGCTAAACACAAGACAAAGAAAAACAAACAAAAACACAACACAATATGTGTTAGATACCGCTAAACACAAGACGAAGAAAAACACAACACAATATGTGTTAGACACCACTAAACACAAGACAAAGAAAAACAAACAAAAACACAACACAATATGTGTTAGACACCACTAAACACAAGACGAAGAAAAACACAACACAATATGTGTTAGACACCACTAACCACAAGACGAAGAAAAACAAACAAAAACACAACACAATATGTGTTAGACACCACTAAGCACAAGACGAAGAAAAACAAACAAAAACACAACACAATATGTGTTAGACACCACTAACCACAAGACGAAGAAAAACAAACAAAAACACAACACAATATGTGTTAGACACCACTAAACACAAGACAAAGAAAAACAAACAAAAACACAACACAATATGTGTTAGACACCACTAAACACAAGACGAAGAAAAACACAACACAATATGTGTTAGACACCACTAACCACAAGACGAAGAAAAACAAACAAAAACACAACACAATATGTGTTAGACACCGCTAAACACAAGATGAAGAAAAACAAACAAAAACACAACACAATATGTGTTAGACACCGCTAAACACAAGACGAAGAAAAACAAACAAAAACACAACACAATATGTGTTAGACACCGCTAAACACAAGACAAAGAAAAACAAACAAAAACACAACACAATATGTGTTAGACACCGCTAAACACAAGACAAAGAAAAACAAACAAAAACACAACACAATATGTGTTAGACACCGCTAAACACAAGACAAAGAAAAACAAACAAAAAAACAACACAATATGTGTTAGACACCGCTAAACACTAGATGAAGAAAAACACAACACAATATGTGTTAGACACCACTAACCACAAGACGAAGAAAAACAAACAAAAACACAACACAATATGTGTTAGACACCACTAAACACAAGACAAAGAAAAACAAACAAAAACACAACACAATATGTGTTAGACACCGCTAAACACAAGACAAAGAAAAACAAACAAAAACACAACACAATATGTGTTAGACACCGCTAAACACAAGACAAAGAAAAACAAACAAAAACACAACACAATATGTGTTAGACACCGCTAAACACAAGACAAAGAAAAACAAACAAAAACACAACACAATATGTGTTAGACACCGCTAAACACAAGACGAAGAAAAACAAACAAAAACACAACACAATATGTGTTAGACACCGCTAAACACAAGACAAAGAAAAACAAACAAAAACACAACACAATATGTGTTAGACACCGCTAAACACAAGACAAAGAAAAACAAACAAAAACACAACACAATATGTGTTAGACACCGCTAAACACAAGACAAAGAAAAACAAACAAAAAAACAACACAATATGTGTTAGACACCGCTAAACACTAGATGAATAAAAACACAACACAATATGTGTTAGACACCACTAACCACAAGACGAAGAAAAACAAACAAAAACACAACACAATATGTGTTAGACACCACTAAGCACAAGATAAAGAAAAACAAACAAAAACACAGCACAATATGTGTTAGACACCGCTAAACACAAGACAAAGAAAAACAAACAAAAACACAACACAATATGTGTTAGACACCGCTAAACACAAGACAAAGAAAAACAAACAAAAACACAACACAATATGTGTTAGACACCGCTAAACACAAGACAAAGAAAAACAAACAAAAACACAACACAATATGTGTTAGACACCGCTAAACACAAGACGAAGAAAAACAAACAAAAACACAACACAATATGTGTTAGACACCGCTAAACACAAGACAAAGAAAAACAAACAAAAACACAACACAATATGTGTTAGACACCACTAACCACAAGACGAAGAAAAACAAACAAAAACACAACACAATATGTGTTAGACACCGCTAAACACAAGACGAAGAAAAACAAACAAAAACACAACACAATATGTGTTAGACACCGCTAAACACAAGACAAAGAAAAACAAACAAAAACACAACACAATATGTGTTAGACACCGCTAAACACAAGACAAAGAAAAACAAACAAAAACACAACACAATATGTGTTAGATACCGCTAAACACAAGACGAAGAAAAACACAACACAATATGTGTTAGACACCACTAAACACAAGACAAAGAAAAACAAACAAAAACACAACACAATATGTGTTAGACACCACTAAACACAAGACGAAGAAAAACAAAAAAAAACACAACACAATATGTGTTAGACACCGCTAAACACAAGACAAAGAAAAACAAACAAAAACACAACACAATATGTGTTAGACACCGCTAAACACAAGACAAAGAAAAACAAACAAAAACACAACACAATATGTGTTAGACACCGCTAAACACAAGATGAAGAAAAACAAACAAAAACACAACACAATATGTGTTAGACACCGCTAAACACAAGATGAAGAAAAACACAACACAATATGTGTTAGACACCACTAAACACAAGACGAAGAAAAACAAACAAAAACACAACACAATATGTGTTAGACACCGCTAAACACAAGACAAAGAAAAACAAACAAAAACACAACACAATATGTGTTAGACACCGCTAAACACAAGATGAAGAAAAACACAACACAATATGTGTTAGACACCACTAAACACAAGACGAAGAAAAACAAACAAAAACACAACACAATATGTGTTAGACACCACTAAACACAAGACGAAGAAAAACAAACAAAAACACAACACAATATGTGTTAGACACCGCTAAACACAAGACAAAGAAAAACAAACAAAAACACAACACAATATGTGTTAGACACCGATAAACACAAGACGAAGAAAAACAAACAAAAACACAACACAATATGTGTTAGACACCACTAAACACAAGACAAAGAAAAACAAACAAAAACACAACACAATATGTGTTAGACACCGCTAAACACAAGACAAAGAAAAACAAACAAAAACACAACACAATATGTGTTAGACACCGCTAAACACAAGATGAAGAAAAACAAACAAAAACACAACACAATATGTGTTAGACACCGCTAAACACAAGACAAAGAAAAACAAACAAAAACACAACACAATATGTGTTAGACACCGCTAAACACAAGACAAAGAAAAACAAACAAAAACACAACACAATATGTGTTAGACACCGCTAAACACAAGACAAAGAAAAACAAACAAAAACACAACACAATATGTGTTAGACACCGCTAAACACAAGACGAAGAAAAACAAACAAAAACACAACACAATATGTGTTAGACACCGCTAAACACAAGACAAAGAAAAACAAACAAAAACACAACACAATATGTGTTAGACACCACTAACCACAAGACGAAGAAAAACAAACAAAAACACAACACAATATGTGTTAGACACCGCTAAACACAAGACGAAGAAAAACAAACAAAAACACAACACAATATGTGTTAGACACCGCTAAACACAAGACAAAGAAAAACAAACAAAAACACAACACAATATGTGTTAGACACCGCTAAACACAAGACAAAGAAAAACAAACAAAAACACAACACAATATGTGTTAGATACCGCTAAACACAAGACGAAGAAAAACACAACACAATATGTGTTAGACACCACTAAACACAAGACAAAGAAAAACAAACAAAAACACAACACAATATGTGTTAGACACCACTAAACACAAGACGAAGAAAAACAAAAAAAAACACAACACAATATGTGTTAGACACCGCTAAACACAAGACAAAGAAAAACAAACAAAAACACAACACAATATGTGTTAGACACCGCTAAACACAAGACAAAGAAAAACAAACAAAAACACAACACAATATGTGTTAGACACCGCTAAACACAAGATGAAGAAAAACAAACAAAAACACAACACAATATGTGTTAGACACCGCTAAACACAAGATGAAGAAAAACACAACACAATATGTGTTAGACACCACTAAACACAAGACGAAGAAAAACAAACAAAAACACAACACAATATGTGTTAGACACCGCTAAACACAAGACAAAGAAAAACAAACAAAAACACAACACAATATGTGTTAGACACCGCTAAACACAAGATGAAGAAAAACACAACACAATATGTGTTAGACACCACTAAACACAAGACGAAGAAAAACAAACAAAAACACAACACAATATGTGTTAGACACCACTAAACACAAGACGAAGAAAAACAAACAAAAACACAACACAATATGTGTTAGACACCGCTAAACACAAGACAAAGAAAAACAAACAAAAACACAACACAATATGTGTTAGACACCGATAAACACAAGACGAAGAAAAACAAACAAAAACACAACACAATATGTGTTAGACACCACTAAACACAAGACAAAGAAAAACAAACAAAAACACAACACAATATGTGTTAGACACCGCTAAACACAAGACAAAGAAAAACAAACAAAAACACAACACAATATGTGTTAGACACCGCTAAACACAAGATGAAGAAAAACAAACAAAAACACAACACAATATGTGTTAGACACCGCTAAACACAAGACGAAGAAAAACAAGCAAAAACACAACACAATATGTGTTAGACACCGCTAAACACAAGACAAAGAAAAACAAACAAAAACACAACACAATATGTGTTAGACACCGCTAAACACAAGATGAAGAAAAACACAACACAATATGTGTTGACACCACTAAACACAAGACGAAGAAAAACAAACAAAAACACAACACAATATGTGTTAGACACCGCTAAACACAAGACAAAGAAAAACAAAAAAAACACAACACAATATGTGTTAGACACCGCTAAACACAAGACAAAGAAAAACAAACAAAAACACAACACAATATGTGTTAGACACCGCTAAACACAAGACAAAGAAAAACAAACAAAAACACAACACAATATGTGTTAGACACCGCTAAACACAAGACGAAGAAAAACAAACAAAAACACAACACAATATGTGTTAGACACCACTAAACACAAGACGAAGAAAAACAAACAAAAACACAACACAATATGTGTTAGACACCGCTAAACACAAGATGAAGAAAAACAAACAAAAACACAACACAATATGTGTTAGACACCGCTAAACACAAGACGAAGAAAAACAAACAAAAACACAACACAATATGTGTTAGACACCGCTAAACACAAGAAAAAGAAAAACAAACAAAAACACAACACAATATGTGTTAGACACCGCTAAACACAAGACAAAGAAAAACAAACAAAAACACAACACAATATGTGTTAGACACCGCTAAACACAAGACAAAGAAAAACAAACAAAAACACAACACAATATGTGTTAGACACCGCTAAACACAAGATGAAGAAAAACAAACAAAAACACAACACAATATGTGTTAGACACCGCTAAACACAAGACGAAGAAAAACAAACAAAAACACAACACAATATGTGTTAGACACCGCTAAACACAAGACAAAGAAAAACAAACAAAAACACAACACAATATGTGTTAGACACCGCTAAACACAAGACAAAGAAAAACAAACAAAAACACAACACAATATGTGTTAGACACCGCTAAACACAAGACAAAGAAAAACAAACAAAAACACAACACAATATGTGTTAGACACCGCTAAACACAAGATGAAGAAAAACACAACACAATATGTGTTAAACACCACTAACCACAAGACGAAAAAAAACAAACAAAAACACAACACAATATGTGTTAGACACCGCTAAACACAAGACAAAGAAAAACAAACAAAAACACAACACAATATGTGTTAGACACCGCTAAACACAAGACGAAGAAAAACAAACAAAAACACAACACAATATGTGTTAGACACCGCTAAACACAAGACGAAGAAAAACAAACAAAAACACAACACAATATGTGTTAGACACCGCTAAACACAAGACAAAGAAAAACAAACAAAAACACAACACAATATGTGTTAGACACCACTAAACACAAGATGAAGAAAAACAAACAAAAACACAACACAATATGTGTTAGACACCGCTAAACACAAGACGAAGAAAAACAAACAAAACCACAACACAATATGTGTTAGACACCACTAAACACAAGACGAAGAAAAACAAACAAAAACACAACACAATATGTGTTAGACACCGCTAAACACAAGACAAAGAAAAACAAACAAAAACACAACACAATATGTGTTAGACACCGCTAAACACAAGACGAAGAAAAACAAACAAAAACACAACACAATATGTGTTAGACACCACTAAACACAAGATGAAGAAAAACACAACACAATATGTGTTAGACACCACTAACCACAAGACGAAGAAAAACAAACAAAAACACAACACAATATGTGTTAGATACCGCTAAACACAAGACAAACAAAAACAAACAAAAACACAACACAATATGTGTTAGACACCACTAAACACAAGATGAAGAAAAACACAACACAATATGTGTTAGACACCACTAACCACAAGACGAAGAAAAACAAACAATAACACAACACAATATGTGTTAGATACCGCTAAACACAAGACAAAGAAAAACAAACAAAAACACAACACAATATGTGTTAGACACCACTAAACACAAGATGAAGAAAAACAAACAAAAACACAACACAATATGTGTTTGACACCGCTAAACACAAGACGAAGAAAAACAAACAAAAACACAACACAATATGTGTTAGACACCACTAAACACAAGATGAAGAAAAACACAACACAATATGTGTTAGACACAACTAACCACAAGACGAAGAAAACAAACAAAAAAAACAACACAATATGTGTTAGATACCGCTAAACACAAGACAAAGAAAAACAAACAAAAACACAACACAATATGTGTTAGACACCACTAAACACAAGATGAAGAAAAACAAAACACAATATGTGTTAGACACCACTAACCACAAGACGAAGAAAAACAAACAAAAACACAACACAATATGTGTTAGATACCGCTAAACACAAGACAAAGAAAAACAAACAAAAACACAACACAATATGTGTTAGATACCGCTAAGCACAAGACGAAGAAAAACACAACACAATATGTGTTAGACACCACTAAACACAAGACAAAGAAAAACAAACAAAAACACAACACAATATGTGTTAGACACCACTAAACACAAGACGAAGAAAAACAAACAAAAACACAACACAATATGTGTTAGACACCGCTAAACACAAGACAAAGAAAAACAAACAAAAACACAACACAATATATGTTAGACACCGCTAAACACAAGACAAAGAAAAACAAACAAAAACACAACACAATATGTGTTAGACACCGCTAAACACAAGATGAAGAAAAACAAACAAAAACACAACACAATATGTGTTAGACACCGCTAAACACAAGATGAACAAAAACACAACACAATATGTGTTAGACACCACTAAACACAAGACGAAGAAAAACAAACAAAAACACAACACAATATGTGTTAGACACCGCTAAACACAAGACAAAGAAAAACAAACAAAAACACAACACAATATGTGTTAGACACCGCTAAACACAAGATGAAGAAAAACACAACACAATATGTGTTAGACACCACTAAACACAAGACGAAGAAAAACAAACAAAAACACAACACAATATGTGTTAGACACCGCTAAACACAAGACAAAGAAAAACAAACAAAAACACAACACAATATGTGTTAGACACCGCTAAACACAAGACAAAGAAAAACAAACAAAAACACAACACAATATGTGTTAGACACCGCTAAACACAAGATGAAGAAAAACAAACAAAAACACAACACAATATGTGTTAGACACCGCTAAACACAAGACGAAGAAAAACAAGCAAAAACACAACACAATATGTGTTAGACACCGCTAAACACAAGACAAAGAAAAACAAACAAAAACACAACACAATATGTGTTAGACACCGCTAAACACAAGATGAAGAAAAACACAACACAATATGTGTTGACACCACTAAACACAAGACGAAGAAAAACAAACAAAAACACAACACAATATGTGTTAGACACCGCTAAACACAAGACAAAGAAAAACAAAAAAAACACAACACAATATGTGTTAGACACCGCTAAACACAAGACAAAGAAAAACAAACAAAAACACAACACAATATGTGTTAGACACCGCTAAACACAAGATGAAGAAAAACAAACAAAAACACAACACAATATGTGTTAGACACCGCTAAACACAAGACGAAGAAAAACAAACAAAAACACAACACAATATGTGTTAGACACCGCTAAACACAAGACAAAGAAAAACAAACAAAAACACAACACAATATGTGTTAGACACCGCTAAACACAAGACAAAGAAAAACAAACAAAAACACAACACAATATGTGTTAGACACCGCTAAACACAAGATGAAGAAAAACAAACAAAAACACAACACAATATGTGTTAGACACCGCTAAACACAAGATGAAGAAAAACACAACACAATATGTGTTAGACACCACTAAACACAAGACGAAGAAAAACAAACAAAAACACAACACAATATGTGTTACACACCGCTAAACACAAGACAAAGAAAAACAAACAAAAACACAACACAATATGTGTTAGACACCGCTAAACACAAGATGAAGAAAAACACAACACAATATGTGTTAGACACCACTAAACACAAGACGAAGAAAAACAAACAAAAACACAACACAATATGTGTTAGACACCGCTAAACACAAGACAAAGAAAAACAAACAAAAACACAACACAATATGTGTTAGACACCGCTAAACACAAGACAAAGAAAAACAAACAAAAACACAACACAATATGTGTTAGACACCGCTAAACACAAGATGAAGAAAAACAAACAAAAACACAACACAATATGTGTTAGACACCGCTAAACAGAAGACGAAGAAAAACAAGCAAAAACACAACACAATATGTGTTAGACACCGCTAAACACAAGACAAAGAAAAACAAACAAAAACACAACACAATATGTGTTAGACACCGCTAAACACAAGATGAAGAAAAACACAACACAATATGTGTTGACACCACTAAACACAAGACGAAGAAAAACAAACAAAAACACAACACAATATGTGTTAGACACCGCTAAACACAAGACAAAGAAAAACAAAAAAAACACAACACAATATGTGTTAGACACCGCTAAACACAAGACAAAGAAAAACAAACAAAAACACAACACAATATGTGTTAGACACCGCTAAACACAAGATGAAGAAAAACAAACAAAAACACAACACAATATGTGTTAGACACCGCTAAACACAAGACGAAGAAAAACAAACAAAAACACAACACAATATGTGTTAGACACCGCTAAACACAAGATGAACAAAAACACAACACAATATGTGTTAGACACCACTAAACACAAGACGAAGAAAAACAAACAAAAACACAACACAATATGTGTTAGACACCGCTAAACACAAGACAAAGAAAAACAAACAAAAACACAACACAATATGTGTTAGACACCGCTAAACACAAGACAAAGAAAAACAAACAAAAACACAACACAATATGTGTTAGACACCGCTAAACACAAGATGAAGAAAAACAAACAAAAACACAACACAATATGTGTTAGACACCGCTAAACACAAGACGAAGAAAAACAAACAAAAACACAACACAATATGTGTTTGACACCGCTAAACACAAGACAAAGAAAAACAAACAAAAACACAACACAATATGTGTTAGACACCGCTAAACACAAGACAAAGAAAAACAAACAAAAACACAACACAATATGTGTTAGACACCGCTAAACACAAGACGAAGAAAAACAAACAAAAACACAACACAATATGTGTTAGACACCGCTAAACACAAGACAAACAAAAACAAACAAAAACACAACACAATATGTGTTAGACACCGCTAAACACAAGACAAAGAAAAACAAACAAAAACACAACACAATATGTGTTAGACACCGCTAAACACAAGACAAAGAAAAACAAACAAAAACACAACACAATATGTGTTAGACACCGCTAAACACAAGATGAAGAAAAACACAACACAATATGTGCTAGACACCACTAACCACAAGACGAAAAAAAATAAACAAAAAAACAACACAATATGTGTTAGACACGCTAAACACAAGACAAAGAAAAACAAACAAAAACACAACACAATATGTGTTAGACACCGCTAAACACAAGACGAAGAAAAACAAACAAAAACACAACACAATATGTGTTAGACACCGCTAAACACAAGACGAAGAAAAACAAACAAAAACACAACACAATATGTGTTAGACACCGCTAAACACAAGACAAAGAAAAACAAACAAAAACACAACACAATATGTGTTAGACACCACTAAACACAAGATGAAGAAAAACAAACAAAAACACAACACAATATGTGTTAGACACCGCTAAACACAAGACGAAGAAAAACAAACAAAAACACAACACAATATGTGTTAGACACCACTAAACACAAGACGAAGAAAAACAAACAAAAACACAACACAATATGTGTTAGACACCGCTAAACACAAGACAAAGAAAAACAAACAAAAACACAACACAATATGTGTTAGACACCGCTAAACACAAGACGAAGAAAAACAAACAAAAACACAACACAATATGTGTTAGACACCACTAAACACAAGATGAAGAAAAACACAACACAATATGTGTTAGACACCACTAACCACAAGACGAAGAAAAACAAACAAAAACACAACACAATATGTGTTAGATACCGCTAAACACAAGACAAACAAAAACAAACAAAAACACAACACAATATGTGTTAGACACCACTAAACACAAGATGAAGAAAAACACAACACAATATGTGTTAGACACCACTAACCACAAGACGAAGAAAAACAAACAATAACACAACACAATATGTGTTAGATACCGCTAAACACAAGACAAAGAAAAACAAACAAAAACACAACACAATATGTGTTAGACACCACTAAACACAAGATGAAGAAAAACAAACAAAAACACAACACAATATGTGTTTGACACCGCTAAACACAAGACGAAGAAAAACAAACAAAAACACAACACAATATGTGTTAGACACCACTAAACACAAGATGAAGAAAAACACAACACAATATGTGTTAGACACAACTAACCACAAGACGAAGAAAACAAACAAAAAAAAACAACACAATATGTGTTAGATACCGCTAAACACAAGACAAAGAAAAACAAACAAAAACACAACACAATATGTGTTAGACACCACTAAACACAAGATGAAGAAAAACAAAACACAATATGTGTTAGACACCACTAACCACAAGACGAAGAAAAACAAACAAAAACACAACACAATATGTGTTAGATACCGCTAAACACAAGACAAAGAAAAACAAACAAAAACACAACACAATATGTGTTAGATACCGCTAAGCACAAGACGAAGAAAAACACAACACAATATGTGTTAGACACCACTAAACACAAGACAAAGAAAAACAAACAAAAACACAACACAATATGTGTTAGACACCACTAAACACAAGACGAAGAAAAACAAACAAAAACACAACACAATATGTGTTAGACACCGCTAAACACAAGACAAAGAAAAACAAACAAAAACACAACACAATATATGTTAGACACCGCTAAACACAAGACAAAGAAAAACAAACAAAAACACAACACAATATGTGTTAGACACCGCTAAACACAAGATGAAGAAAAACAAACAAAAACACAACACAATATGTGTTAGACACCGCTAAACACAAGATGAAGAAAAACACAACACAATATGTGTTAGACACCACTAAACACAAGACGAAGAAAAACAAACAAAAACACAACACAATATGTGTTAGACACCGCTAAACACAAGACAAAGAAAAACAAACAAAAACACAACACAATATGTGTTAGACACCGCTAAACACAAGATGAAGAAAAACACAACACAATATGTGTTAGACACCACTAAACACAAGATGAAGAAAAACAAACAAAAACACAACACAATATGTGTTAGACACCGCTAAACACAAGACGAAGAAAAACAAGCAAAAACACAACACAATATGTGTTAGACACCGCTAAACACAAGACAAAGAAAAACAAACAAAAACACAACACAATATGTGTTAGACACCGCTAAACACAAGATGAAGAAAAACACAACACAATATGTGTTGACACCACTAAACACAAGACGAAGAAAAACAAACAAAAACACAACACAATATGTGTTAGACACCGCTAAACACAAGACAAAGAAAAACAAAAAAAACACAACACAATATGTGTTAGACACCGCTAAACACAAGACAAAGAAAAACAAACAAAAACACAACACAATATGTGTTAGACACCGCTAAACACAAGATGAAGAAAAACAAACAAAAACACAACACAATATGTGTTAGACACCGCTAAACACAAGACGAAGAAAAACAAACAAAAACACAACACAATATGTGTTAGACACCGCTAAACACAAGACAAAGAAAAACAAACAAAAACACAACACAATATGTGTTAGACACCGCTAAACACAAGACAAAGAAAAACAAACAAAAACACAACACAATATGTGTTAGACACCACTAAACACAAGACAAAGAAAAACAAACAAAAACACAACACAATATGTGTTAGACACCGCTAAACACAAGACAAAGAAAAACAAACAAAAACACAACACAATATGTGTTAGACACCACTAAACACAAGACAAAGAAAAACAAACAAAAACACAACACAATATGTGTTAGACACCGCTAAGCACAAGACAAAGAAAAACAAACAAAAACACAACACAATATGTGTTAGACACCGCTAAACACAAGATGAAGAAAAACACAACACAATATGTGTTAGACACCACTAACCACAAGACGAAAAAAAACAAACAAAAACACAACACAATATGTGTTAGACACGCTAAACACAAGACAAAGAAAAACAAACAAAAACACAACACAATATGTGTTAGACACCGCTAAACACAAGACGAAGAAAAACAAACAAAAACACAACACAATATGTGTTAGACACCGCTAAACACAAGACGAAGAAAAACACAACACAATATGTGTTAGACACCACTAAACACAAGATGAAGAAAAACAAACAAAAACACAACACAATATGTGTTAGACACCGCTAAACACAAGACGAAGAAAAACAAACAAAAACACAACACAATATGTGTTAGACACCACTAAACACAAGACGAAGAAAAACAAACAAAAACACAACACAATATGTGTTAGACACCGCTAAACACAAGACAAAGAAAAACAAACAAAAACACAACACAATATGTGTTAGATACCGCTAAACACAAGACGACGAAAAACAAACAAAAACACAACACAATATGTGTTAGACACCACTAAACACAAGATGAAGAAAAACACAACACAATATGTGTTAGACACCACTAACCACAAGACGAAGAAAAACAAACAAAAACACAACACAATATGTGTTAGATACCGCTAAACACAAGACAAACAAAAACAAACAAAAACACAACACAATATGTGTTAGACACCACTAAACACAAGATGAAGAAAAACACAACACAATATGTGTTAGACACCACTAACCACAAGACGAAGAAAAACAAACAATAACACAACACAATATGTGTTAGATACCGCTAAACACAAGACAAAGAAAAACAAACAAAAACACAACACAATATGTGTTAGACACCACTAAACACAAGATGAAGAAAAACAAACAAAAACACAACACAATATGTGTTAGACACCGCTAAACACAAGACGAAGAAAAACAAACAAAAACACAACACAATATGTGTTAGACACCACTAAGCACAAGATGAAGAAAAACACAACACAATATGTGTTAGACACAACTAACCACAAGACGAAGAAAAACAAACAAAAAAAACAACACAATATGTGTTAGATACCGCTAAACACAAGACAAAGAAAAACAAACAAAAACACAACACAATATGTGTTAGACACCACTAAACACAAGATGAAGAAAAACAAAACACAATATGTGTTAGACACCACTAACCACAAGACGAAGAAAAACAAACAAAAACACAACACAATATGTGTTAGATACCGCTAAACACAAGACAAAGAAAAACAAACAAAAACACAACACAATATGTGTTAGACACCGCTAAACACAAGATGAAGAAAAACAAACAAAAACACAACACAATATGTGTTAGACACCACTAAACACAAGACAAAGAAAAACAAACAAAAACACAACACAATATGTGTTAGACACCACTAAACACAAGACGAAGAAAAACAAACAAAAACACAACACAATATGTGTTAGACACCGCTAAACACAAGACAAAGAAAAACAAACAAAAACACAACACAATATGTGTTAGACACCGCTAAACACAAGACAAAGAAAAACAAACAAAAACACAACACAATATGTGTTAGACACCGCTAAACACAAGATGAAGAAAAACAAACAAAAACACAACACAATATGTGTTAGACACCGCTAAACACAAGACGAAGAAAAACAAGCAAAAACACAACACAATATGTGTTAGACACCGCTAAACACAAGACAAAGAAAAACAAACAAAAACACAACACAATATGTGTTAGACACCGCTAAACACAAGATGAAGAAAAACACAACACAATATGTGTTGACACCACTAAACACAAGACGAAGAAAAACAAACAAAAACACAACACAATATGTGTTAGACACCGCTAAACACAAGACAAAGAAAAACAAAAAAAACACAACACAATATGTGTTAGACACCGCTAAACACAAGACAAAGAAAAACAAACAAAAACACAACACAATATGTGTTAGACACCGCTAAACACAAGATGAAGAAAAACAAACAAAAACACAACACAATATGTGTTAGACACCGCTAAACACAAGACGAAGAAAAACAAACAAAAACACAACACAATATGTGTTAGACACCGCTAAACACAAGACGAAGAAAAACAAACAAAAACACAACACAATATGTGTTAGACACCGCTAAACACAATACGAAGAAAAACACAACACAATATGTGTTAGACACCGCTAAACACAAGACGAAGAAAAACAAACACAAACACAACACAATATGAGTTAGACACCGCTAAACACAAGACAAAGAAAAACAAACAAAAACACAACACAATATGTGTTAGACACCGCTAAACACAAGACAAAGAAAAACAAACAAAAACACAACACAATATGTGTTAGACACCGCTAAACACAAGACAAAGAAAAACAAACAAAAACACAACACAATATGTGTTAGACACCGCTAAACACAAGACGAAGAAAAACAAACAAAAACACAACACAATATGTGTTAGACACCGCTAAACACAAGATGAAGAAAAACACAACACAATATGTGTTAGACACCACTAACCACAAGACGAAAAAAAACAAACAAAAACACAACACAATATGTGTTAGACACGCTAAACACAAGACAAAGAAAAACAAACAAAAACACAACACAATATGTGTTAGACACCGCTAAACACAAGACGAAGAAAAACAAACAAAAACACAACACAATATGTGTTAGACACCGATAAACACAAGATGAAGAAAAACACAACACAATATGTGTTGACACCACTAAACACAAGACGAAGAAAAACAAACAAAAACACAACACAATATGTGTTAGACACCGCTAAACACAAGACAAAGAAAAACAAAAAAAACACAACACAATATGTGTTAGACACCGCTAAACACAAGACAAAGAAAAACAAACAAAAACACAACACAATATGTGTTAGACACCGCTAAACACAAGATGAAGAAAAACAAACAAAAACACAACACAATATGTGTTAGACACCGCTAAACACAAGACGAAGAAAAACAAACAAAAACACAACACAATATGTGTTAGACACCGCTAAACACAAGACGAAGAAAAACAAACAAAAACACAACACAATATGTGTTAGACACCACTAAGCACAAGACGAAGAAAAACAAACAAAAACACAACACAATATGTGTTAGACACCACTAAGCACAAGACGAAGAAAAACAAACAAATACACAACACAATATGTGTTAGACACTGCTAAACACAAGACAAAGAAAAACAAACAAAAACACAACACAATATGTGTTAGACACCACTAAACACAAGATGAAGAAAAACAAACAAAAACACAACACAATATGTGTTAGACACCGCTAAACACAAGACGAAGAAAAACAAACAAAAACACAACACAATATGTGTTAGACACCACTAAACACAAGACGAAGAAAAACAAACAAAAACACAACACAATATGTGTTAGACACCGCTAAACACAAGACAAAGAAAAACAAACAAAAACACAACACAATATGTGTTAGATACCGCTAAACACAAGACGACGAAAAACAAACAAAAACACAACACAATATGTGTTAGACACCACTAAACACAAGATGAAGAAAAACACAACACAATATGTGTTAGACACCACTAACCACAAGACGAAGAAAAACAAACAAAAACACAACACAATATGTGTTAGATACCGCTAAACACAAGACAAACAAAAACAAACAAAAACACAACACAATATGTGTTAGACACCACTAAACACAAGATGAAGAAAAACACAACACAATATGTGTTAGACACCACTAACCACAAGACGAAGAAAAACAAACAATAACACAACACAATATGTGTTAGATACCGCTAAACACAAGACAAAGAAAAACAAACAAAAACACAACACAATATGTGTTAGACACCACTAAACACAAGATGAAGAAAAACAAACAAAAACACAACACAATATGTGTTAGACACCGCTAAACACAAGACGAAGAAAAACAAACAAAAACACAACACAATATGTGTTAGACACCACTAAGCACAAGATGAAGAAAAACACAACACAATATGTGTTAGACACAACTAACCACAAGACGAAGAAAAACAAACAAAAAAAACAACACAATATGTGTTAGATACCGCTAAACACAAGACAAAGAAAAACAAACAAAAACACAACACAATATGTGTTAGACACCACTAAACACAAGATGAAGAAAAACAAAACACAATATGTGTTAGACACCACTAACCACAAGACGAAGAAAAACAAACAAAAACACAACACAATATGTGTTAGATACCGCTAAACACAAGACAAAGAAAAACAAACAAAAACACAACACAATATGTGTTAGACACCGCTAAACACAAGATGAAGAAAAACAAACAAAAACACAACACAATATGTGTTAGACACCGCTAAACACAAGACGAAGAAAAACAAACAAAAACACAACACAATATGTGTTAGACACCGCTAAACACATGACAAAGAAAAACACAACACAATATGTGTTAGACACCACTAAACACAAGACAAAGAAAAACAAACAAAAACACAACACAATATGTGTTAGACACCACTAAACACAAGATGAAGAAAAACAAACAAAAACACAACACAATATGTGTTAGACACCGCTAAACACAAGACAACGAAAAACAAACAAAAACACAACACAATATGTGTTAGATACCGCTAAACACAAGACAAAGAAAAACAAACAAAAACACAATACAATATGTGTTAGA
The DNA here is from genome assembly GCA_963680875.1 of Bathymodiolus brooksi. Taxonomy (NCBI): domain Eukaryota; kingdom Metazoa; phylum Mollusca; class Bivalvia; order Mytilida; family Modiolidae; genus Bathymodiolus; species Bathymodiolus brooksi. Next base: position 32,151,044 of record OY804584.1, read on the forward strand.
CACAACTAACCACAAGACGAAGAAAAACAAACAAAAAAAACAACACAATATGTGTTAGATACCGCTAAACACAAGACAAAGAAAAACAAACAAAAACACAACACAATATGTGTTAGACACCACTAAACACAAGATGAAGAAAAACAAAACACAATATGTGTTAGACACCACTAACCACAAGACGAAGAAAAACAAACAAAAACACAACACAATATGTGTTAGATACCGCTAAACACAAGACAAAGAAAAACAAACAAAAACACAACACAATATGTGTTAGACACCGCTAAACACAAGATGAAGAAAAACAAACAAAAACACAACACAATATGTGTTAGACACCACTAAACACAAGACAAAGAAAAACAAACAAAAACACAACACAATATGTGTTAGACACCACTAAACACAAGACGAAGAAAAACAAACAAAAACACAACACAATATGTGTTAGACACCGCTAAACACAAGACAAAGAAAAACAAACAAAAACACAACACAATATGTGTTAGACACCGCTAAACACAAGACAAAGAAAAACAAACAAAAACACAACACAATATGTGTTAGACACCGCTAAACACAAGATGAAGAAAAACAAACAAAAACACAACACAATATGTGTTAGACACCGCTAAACACAAGACGAAGAAAAACAAGCAAAAACACAACACAATATGTGTTAGACACCGCTAAACACAAGACAAAGAAAAACAAACAAAAACACAACACAATATGTGTTAGACACCGCTAAACACAAGATGAAGAAAAACACAACACAATATGTGTTGACACCACTAAACACAAGACGAAGAAAAACAAACAAAAACACAACACAATATGTGTTAGACACCGCTAAACACAAGACAAAGAAAAACAAAAAAAACACAACACAATATGTGTTAGACACCGCTAAACACAAGACAAAGAAAAACAAACAAAAACACAACACAATATGTGTTAGACACCGCTAAACACAAGATGAAGAAAAACAAACAAAAACACAACACAATATGTGTTAGACACCGCTAAACACAAGACGAAGAAAAACAAACAAAAACACAACACAATATGTGTTAGACACCGCTAAACACAAGACGAAGAAAAACAAACAAAAACACAACACAATATGTGTTAGACACCGCTAAACACAATACGAAGAAAAACACAACACAATATGTGTTAGACACCGCTAAACACAAGACGAAGAAAAACAAACACAAACACAACACAATATGAGTTAGACACCGCTAAACACAAGACAAAGAAAAACAAACAAAAACACAACACAATATGTGTTAGACACCGCTAAACACAAGACAAAGAAAAACAAACAAAAACACAACACAATATGTGTTAGACACCGCTAAACACAAGACAAAGAAAAACAAACAAAAACACAACACAATATGTGTTAGACACCGCTAAACACAAGACGAAGAAAAACAAACAAAAACACAACACAATATGTGTTAGACACCGCTAAACACAAGATGAAGAAAAACACAACACAATATGTGTTAGACACCACTAACCACAAGACGAAAAAGAACAAACAAAAACACAACACAATATGTGTTAGACACGCTAAACACAAGACAAAGAAAAACAAACAAAAACACAACACAATATGTGTTAGACACCGCTAAACACAAGACGAAGAAAAACAAACAAAAACACAACACAATATGTGTTAGACACCGCTAAACACAAGATGAAGAAAAACAAACAAAAACACAACACAATATGTGTTAGATACCGCTAAACACAAGACGAAGAAAAACAAACAAAAACACAACACAATATGTGTTAGACACTGCTAAACACAAGACAAAGAAAAACAAACAAAAACACAACACAATATGTGTTAGACACCACTAAACACAAGATGAAGAAAAACAAACAAAAACACAACACAATATGTGTTAGACACCGCTAAACACAAGACGAAGAAAAACAAACAAAAACACAACACAATATGTGTTAGACACCACTAAACACAAGACGAAGAAAAACAAACAAAAACACAACACAATATGTGTTAGACACCGCTAAACACAAGACAAAGAAAAACAAACAAAAACACAACACAATATGTGTTAGATACCGCTAAACACAAGACGACGAAAAACAAACAAAAACACAACACAATATGTGTTAGACACCACTAAACACAAGATGAAGAAAAACACAACACAATATGTGTTAGACACCACTAACCACAAGACGAAGAAAAACAAACAAAAACACAACACAATATGTGTTAGATACCGCTAAACACAAGACAAACAAAAACAAACAAAAACACAACACAATATGTGTTAGACACCACTAAACACAAGATGAAGAAAAACACAACACAATATGTGTTAGACACCACTAACCACAAGACGAAGAAAAACAAACAATAACACAACACAATATGTGTTAGATACCGCTAAACACAAGACAAAGAAAAACAAACAAAAACACAACACAATATGTGTTAGACACCACTAAACACAAGATGAAGAAAAACAAACAAAAACACAACACAATATGTGTTAGACACCGCTAAACACAAGACGAAGAAAAACAAACAAAAACACAACACAATATGTGTTAGACACCACTAAGCACAAGATGAAGAAAAACACAACACAATATGTGTTAGACACAACTAACCACAAGACGAAGAAAAACAAACAAAAAAAACAACACAATATGTGTTAGATACCGCTAAACACAAGACAAAGAAAAACAAACAAAAACACAACACAATATGTGTTAGACACCACTAAACACAAGATGAAGAAAAACAAAACACAATATGTGTTAGACACCACTAACCACAAGACGAAGAAAAACAAACAAAAACACAACACAATATGTGTTAGATACCGCTAAACACAAGACAAAGAAAAACAAACAAAAACACAACACAATATGTGTTAGACACCGCTAAACACAAGATGAAGAAAAACAAACAAAAACACAACACAATATGTGTTAGACACCACTAAACACAAGACAAAGAAAAACAAACAAAAACACAACACAATATGTGTTAGACACCACTAACCACAAGATGAAGAAAAACAAACAAAAACACAACACAATATGTGTTAGACACCGCTAAACACAAGACAACGAAAAACAAACAAAAACACAACACAATATGTGTTAGATACCGCTAAACACAAGACAAAGAAAAACAAACAAAAACACAATACAATATGTGTTAGACACCGCTAAACACAAGACGAAGAAAAACAAACAAAAACACAACACAATATGTGTTAGTCACCACTAAACACAAGACGAAGAAAAACAAACAAAAACACAACACAATATGTGTTAGACACCGCTAAACACAAGACGAAGAAAAACACAACACAATATGTGTTAGACACCGCTAAACACAAGATGAAGAAAAACACAACACAATATGTGTTAGACACCACTAACCACAAGACGAAGAAAAACAAACAAAAACACAACACAATATGTGTTAGACACCGCTAAACACAAGATGAAGAAAAACAAACAAAAACACAAAACAATATGTGTTAGACACCACTAACCACAAGACGAAGAAAAACAAACAAAAACACAACACAATATGTGTTAGACACCGCTAAGCACAAGATGAAGAAAAACAAACAAAAACACAACACAATATGTGTTAGACACCGCTAAACACAAGACAAAGAAAAACAAACACAAACACAACACAATATGTGTTAGACACCGCTAAACACAAGACGAAGAAAAACAAACAAAAACACAACACAATATGTGTTAGACACCGCTAAACACAAGACAAAGAAAAACAAACAAAAACACAACACAATATGTGTTAGATACCGCTAAACACAAGACGAAGAAAAACACAACACAATATGTGTTAGACACCACTAAACACAAGACGAAGAAAAACAAACACAAACACAACACAATATGTGTTAGACACCGCTAAACACAAGACGAAGAAAAACACAACACAATATGTGTTAGACACCACTAAACACAAGACGAAGAAAAACAAACAAAAACACAACACAATATGTGTTAGATACCGCTAAACACAAGACGAAGAAAAACAAACAAAAACACAACACAATATGTGTTAGACACCGCTAAACACAAGACGAAGAAAAACAAACAAAAACACAACACAATATGTGTTAGATACCGCTAAACACAAGACGAAGAAAAACAAACAAAAACACAACACAATATGTGTTAGATACCGCTAAACACAAGACTAAGAAAAACAAACAAAAACACAACACAATATGTGTTAGACACCACTAAACACAAGACGAAGAAAAACAAACAAAAACACAACACAATATGTGTTAGATACCGCTAAACACAAGACAACGAAAAACAAACAAAAACACAACACAATATGTGTTAGATACCGCTAAACACAAGACAAAGAAAAACAAACAAAAACACAACACAATATGTGTTAGACACCACTAAACACAAGACTAAGAAAAACAAACAAAAACACAACACAATATGTGTTAGACACCACTAAACACAAGACGAAGAAAAACAAACAAAAACACAACACAATATGTGTTAGACACCGCTAAACACAAGACGAAGAAAAACAAACAAAAACACAACACAATATGTGTTAGACACCGCTAAACACAAGACAAAGAAAAACAAACAAAAACACAACACAATATGTGTTAGACACCGCTAAACACAAGACAAAGAAAAACAAACAAAAACACAACACAATATGTGTTAGACACCGCTAAACACAAGACAAAGAAAAACAAACAAAAACACAACACAATATGTGTTAGACACCGCTAAACACAAGACAAAGAAAAACAAACAAAAACACAACACAATATGTGTTAGACACCGCTAAACACAAGATGAAGAAAAACACAACACAATATGTGTTAGACACCACTAACCACAAGACGAAGAAAAACAAACAAAAACACAACACAATATGTGTTAGACACCGCTAAACACAAGACAAAGAAAAACAAACAAAAACACAACACAATATGTGTTAGACACCGCTAAGCACAAGACGAAGAAAAACAAACAAAAACACAACACAATATGTGTTAGACACCACTAAACACAAGACGAAGAAAAACAAACAAAAACACAACACAATATGTGTTAGACACCGCTAAACACAAGACGAAGAAAAACAAACAAAAACACAACACAATATGTGTTAGACACCACTAAACACAAGACAAAGAAAAACAAACAAAAACACAACACAATATGTGTTAGACACCGCTAAACACAAGACAAAGAAAAACAAAAAAAAACACAACACAATATGTGTTAGACACCGCTAAACACAAGACAAAGAAAAACAAAAAAAACACAACACAATATGTGTTAGACACCGCTAAACACAAGACAAAGAAAAACAAACAAAAACACAACACAATATGTGTTAGACACCGATAAACACAAGACGAAGAAAAACAAACAAAAACACAACACAATATGTGTTAGACACCGCCAAACACAAGACAAAGAAAAACAAACAAAAACACAACACAATATGTGTTAGACACCGCTAAACACAAGACAAAGAAAAACAAACAAAAGCACAACACAATATGTGTTAGACACCGATAAACACAAGACGAAGAAAAACAAACAAAAACACAACACAATATGTGTTAGACACCGCTAAGCACAAGACAAAGAAAAACAAACAAAAACACAACACAATATGTGTTAGACACCGCTAAACACAAGACAAAGAAAAACAAACAAAAACACAACACAATATGTGTTAGACACCGCTAAACACAAGACGAAGAAAAACAAACAAAAACACAACACAATATGTGTTAGACACCGCTAAACACAAGATGAAGAAAAACACAACACAATATGTGTTAGACACCGCTAAGCACAAGATGAAGAAAAACACAACACAATATGTGTTAGACACCACTAAACACAAGACGAAGAAAAACAAACAAAAACACAACACAATATGTGTTAGACACCACTAACCACAAGACGAAGAAAAGCAAACAAAAACACAACACAATATGTGTTAGACACCGCTAAACACAAGACAAAGAAAAACAAACAAAAACACAACACAATATGTGTTAGACACCGCTAAACACAAGACAAAGAAAAACAAACAAAAACACAACACAATATGTGTTAGACACCGCTAAACACAAGACAAAGAAAAACAAAAAAAACACAACACAATATGTGTTAGACACCGCTAAACACAAGACAAAGAAAAACAAACAAAAACACAACACAATATGTGTTAGACACCGATAAACACAAGACGAAGAAAAACAAACAAAAACACAACACAATATGTGTTAGACACCGCCAAACACAAGACAAAGAAAAACAAACAAAAACACAACACAATATGTGTTAGACACCGCTAAACACAAGACGAAGAAAAACAAACAAAAGCACAACACAATATGTGTTAGACACCGATAAACACAAGACGAAGAAAAACAAACAAAAACACAACACAATATGTGTTAGACACCGCTAAACACAAGACAAAGAAAAACAAACAAAAACACAACACAATATGTGTTAGACACCGCTAAACACAAGACAAAGAAAAACAAACAAAAACACAACACAATATGTGTTAGACACCGATAAACACAAGACGAAGAAAAACAAACAAAAACACAACACAATATGTGTTAGACACCGCTAAACACAAGACAAAGAAAAACAAACAAAAACACAACACAATATGTGTTAGACACCGATAAACACAAGACGAAGAAAAACAAACAAAAACACAACACAATATGTGTTAGACACCGCTAAACACAAGACAAAGAAAAACAAACAAAAACACAACACAATATGTGTTAGACACCGCTAAACACAAGACAAAGAAAAACAAACAAAAACACAACACAATATGTGTTAGACACCGATAAACACAAGACGAAGAAAAACAAACAAAAACACAACACAATATGTGTTAGACACCGCTAAACACAAGACAAAGAAAAACAAACAAAAACACAACACAATATGTGTTAGACACCGCTAAACACAAGACAAAGAAAAACAAACAAAAACACAACACAATATGTGTTAGACACCACTAACCACAAGACGAAGAAAAACAAACAAAAACACAACACAATATGTGTTGACACCGCTAAACACAAGACGAAGAAAAACAAACAAAAACACAACACAATATGTGTTAGACACCGCTAAACACAAGACAAAGAAAAACAAACAAAAACACAACACAATATGTGTTAGACACCGCTAAACACAAGACAAAGAAAAACAAACAAAAACACAACACAATATGTGTTAGATACCGCTAAACACAAGACGAAGAAAAACACAACACAATATGTGTTAGACACCACTAAACACAAGACGAAGAAAAACAAACAAAAACACAACACAATATGTGTTAGACACCGCTAAACACAAGACGAAGAAAAACAAACAAAAACACAACACAATATGTGTTAGACACCGCTAAACACAAGACAAAGAAAAACAAACAAAAACACAACACAATATGTGTTAGACACCGCTAAACACAAGACAAAGAAAAACAAACAAAAACACAACACAATATGTGTTAGACACCGCTAAACACAAGACGAAGAAAAACAAACAAAAACACAACACAATATGTGTTAGATACCGCTAAACACAAGACGAAGAAAAACAAACAAAAACACAACACAATATGTGTTAGACACCGCTAAACACAAGACAAAGAAAAACAAACAAAAACACAACACAATATGTGTTAGACACCGATAAACACAAGACGAAGAAAAACAAACAAAAACACAACACAATATGTGTTAGACACCGCTAAACACAAGATGAAGAAAAACAAACAAAAACACAACACAATATGTGTTAGACACCGCTAAACACAAGATGAAGAAAAACACAACACAATATGTGTTAGACACCACTAAACACAAGACGAAGAAAAACAAACAAAAACACAACACAATATGTGTTAGACACCGCTAAACACAAGACAAAGTAAAACAAACAAAAACACAACACAATATGTGTTAGACACCGCTAAACACAAGACAAAGAAAAACAAACAAAAACACAACACAATATGTGTTAGACACCGCTAAACACAAGATGAAGAAAACCACAACACAATATGTGTTAGACACCACTAAACACAAGACGAAGAAAAACAAACAAAAACACAACACAATATGTGTTAGACACCGCTAAACACAAGACAAAGAAAAACAAACAAAAACACAACACAATATGTGTTAGACACCGCTAAACACAAGACAAAGAAAAACAAACAAAAACACAACACAATATGTGTTAGATACCACTAAACACAAGACGAAGAAAAACACAACACAATATGTGTTAGACACCACTAACCACAAGACGAAGAAAAACAAACAAAAACACAACACAATATGTGTTAGATACCGCTAAACACAAGACAAAGAAAAACAAACAAAAACACAACACAATATGTGTTAGACACCGCTAAACACAAGACAAAGAAAAACAAACAAAAACACAACACAATATGTGTTAGACACCGCTAAACACAAGATGAAGAAAAACAAACAAAAACACAACACAATATGTGTTAGATACCGCTAAACACAAGACGAAGAAAAACAAACAAAAACACAACACAATATGTGTTAGATACCGCTAAACACAAGACGAAGAAAAACACAACACAATATGTGTTAGACACCACTAAACACAAGACAAAGAAAAACAAACAAAAACACAACACAATATGTGTTAGACACCACTAAACACAAGACGAAGAAAAACACAACACAATATGTGTTAGACACCACTAAACACAAGACGAAGAAAAACAAACAAAAACACAACACAATATGTGTTAGACACCGCTAAACACAAGACAAAGAAAAACAAACAAAAACACAACACAATATGTGTTAGATACCGCTAAACACATGACGAAGAAAAACAAACAAAAACACAACACAATATGTGTTAGACACCGCTAAACACAAGACAAAGAAAAACAAACAAAAACACAACACAATATGTGTTAGATACCGCTAAACACAAGACGAAGAAAAACAAACAAAAACACAACACAATATGTGTTAGACACCGCTAAACACAAGACGAAGAAAAACAAACAAAAACACAACACAATATGTGTTAGACACCGCTAAACACAAGACAAAGAAAAACAAACAAAAACACAACACAATATGTGTTAGATACCGCTAAACACAAGATGAAGAAAAACAAACAAAAACACAACACAATATGTGTTAGACACCGCTAAACACAAGATGAAGAAAAACACAACACAATATGTGTTAGACACCACTAAACACAAGACGAAGAAAAACAAACAAAAACACAACACAATATGTGTTAGACACCGCTAAGCACAAGACAAAGGAAAACAAACAAAAACACAACACAATATGTGTTAGACACCGCTAAACACAAGATGAAGAAAACCACAACACAATATGTGTTAGACACCACTAAACACAAGACGAAGAAAAACAAACAAAAACACAACACAATATGTGTTAGATACCGCTAAACACAAGACAAAGAAAAACAAACAAAAACACAACACAATATGTGTTAGACACCACTAAACACAAGACAAAGAAAAACAAACAAAAACACAACACAATATGTGTTAGATACCGCTAAGCACAAGACAAAGAAAAACAAACAAAAACACAACACAATATGTGTTAGACACCGCTAAACACAAGACAAACAAAAACAAACAAAAACACAACACAATATGTGTTAGATACCACTAAACACAAGACGAAGAAAAACACAACACAATATGTGTTAGACACCACTAACCACAAGACGAAGAAAAACAAACAAAAACACAACACAATATGTGTTAGATACCGCTAAACACAAGACAAAGAAAAACAAACAAAAACACAACACAATATGTGTTAGACACCGCTAAACACAAGACAAAGAAAAACAAACAAAAACACAACACAATATGTGTTAGACACCGCTAAACACAAGACAAAGAAAAACAAACAAAAACACAACACAATATGTGTTAGACACCGCTAAACACAAGACAAAGAAAAACAAACAAAAACACAACACAATATGTGTTAGACACCGCTAAACACAAGACGAAGAAAAACAAACAAAAACACAACACAATATGTGTTAGACACCACTAAACACAAGACGAAGAAAAACAAACAAAAACACAACACAATATGTGTTAGACACCGCTAAACACAAGACAAAGAAAAACAAACAAAAACACAACACAATATGTGTTAGACACCGCTAAACACAAGATGAAGAAAAACACAACACAATATGTGTTGACACCACTAAACACAAGACGAAGAAAAACAAACAAAAACACAACACAATATGTGTTAGACACCGCTAAACACAAGACAAAGAAAAAAAAAAAAAACACAACACAATATGTGTTAGACACCGCTAAACACAAGACAAAGAAAAACAAACAAAAACACAACACAATATGTGTTAGACACCGTTAAACACAAGACAAAGAAAAACAAACAAAAACACAACACAATATGTGTTAGACACCGCTAAACACAAGATGAAGAAAAACAAAAAAAAACACAACACAATATGTGTTAGACACCGCTAAACACAAGACAAAGAAAAACAAAAAAAAACACAACACAATATGTGTTAGACACCGCTAAACACAAGACAAAGAAAAACAAACAAAAACACAACACAATATGTGTTAGACACCGCTAAACACAAGACAAAGAAAAACAAACAAAAACACAACACAATATGTGTTAGACACCGCTAAACACAAGACAAAGAAAAACAAACAAAAACACAACACAATATGTGTTAGACACCGCTAAACACAAGATGAAGAAAAACACAACACAATATGTGTTGACACCACTAAACACAAGACGAAGAAAAACAAACAAAAACACAACACAATATGTGTTAGACACCGCTAAACACAAGACAAAGAAAAACAAAAAAAAATACAACACAATATGTGTTAGACACCGCTAAACACAAGACAAAGAAAAACAAACAAAAACACAACACAATATGTGTTAGACACCGCTTAACACAAGACAAAGAAAAACAAACAAAAACACAACACAATATGTGTTAGACACCGCTAAACACAAGATGAAGAAAAACAAACAAAAACACAACACAATATGTGTTAGACACCGCTAAACACAAGACGAAGGAAAACAAACAAAAACACAACACAATATGTGTTAGACACCACTAAACACAAGACGAAGAAAAACAAACAAAAACACAACACAATATGTGTTAGACACCGCTAAACACAAGACAAAGAAAAACAAACAAAAACACAACACAATATGTGTTAGACACCGCTAAACACAAGACAAAGAAAAACAAACAAAAACACAACACAATATGTGTTAGACACCGCTAAACACAAGATGAAGAAAAACACAACACAATATGTGTTGACACCACTAAACACAAGACGAAGAAAAACAAACAAAAACACAACACAATATGTGTTAGACACCGCTAAACACAAGACAAAGAAAAACAAAACAAAAACAACACAATATGTGTTAGACACCGCTAAACACAAGACGAAGAAAAACAAACAAAAACACAACACAATATGTGTTAGACACCGCTAAACACAAGACAAAGAAAAACAAACAAAAACACAACACAATATGTGTTAGACACCGCTAAACACAAGACAAAGAAAAACAAACAAAAACACAACACAATATGTGTTAGATACCGCTAAACACAAGACGAAGAAAAACACAACACAATATGTGTTAGACACCACTAAACACAAGACAAAGAAAAACAAACAAAAACACAACACAATATGTGTTAGACACCACTAAACACAAGACGAAGAAAAACACAACACAATATGTGTTAGACACCACTAACCACAAGACGAAGAAAAACAAACAAAAACACAACACAATATGTGTTAGACACCACTAACCACAAGACGAAGAAAAACAAACAAAAACACAACACAATATGTGTTAGATACCGCTAAACACAAGACAAAGAAAAACAAACAAAAACACAACACAATATGTGTTAGACACCGCTAAACACAAGACAAAGAAAAACAAACAAAAACACAACACAATATGTGTTAGACACCACTAAACACAAGACAAAGAAAAACAAACAAAAACACAACACAATATGTGTTAGACACCGCTAAACACAAGACAAAGAAAAACAAACAAAAACACAACACAATATGTGTTAGACACCGCTAAACACAAGATGAAGAAAAACAAACAAAAACACAACACAATATGTGTTAGACACCGCTAAACACAAGACAAAGAAAAACAAACAAAAACACAACACAATATGTGTTAGACACCGCTAAACACAAGACAAAGAAAAACAAACAAAAACACAACACAATATGTGTTAGACACCACTAAACACAAGACAAAGAAAAACAAACAAAAACACAACACAATATGTGTTAGACACCGCTAAACACAAGACAAAGAAAAACAAACAAAAACACAACACAATATGTGTTAGACACCGCTAAACACAAGATGAAGAAAAACAAACAAAAACACAACACAATATGTGTTAGACACCGCTAAACACAAGACGAAGAAAAACAAACAAAAACACAACACAATATGTGTTAGACACCACTAAACACAAGACGAAGAAAAACAAACAAAAACACAACACAATATGTGTTAGACACCGCTAAACACAAGACAAAGAAAAACAAACAAAAACACAACACAATATGTGTTAGACACCGCTAAACACAAGACAAAGAAAAACAAACAAAAACACAACACAATATGTGTTAGACACCGCTAAACACAAGATGAAGAAAAACACAACACAATATGTGTTGACACCACTAAACACAAGACGAAGAAAAACAAACAAAAACACAACACAATATGTGTTAGACACCGCTAAACACAAGACAAAGAAAAATAAAAAAAAACACAACACAATATGTGTTAGACACCGCTAAACACAAGACAAAGAAAAACAAACAAAAACACAACCCAATATGTGTTAGACACCGCTAAACACAAGACAAAGAAAAACAAACAAAAACACAACACAATATGTGTTAGACACCGCTAAACACAAGATGAAGAAAAACACAACACAATATGTGTTGACACCACTAAACACAAGACGAAGAAAAACAAACAAAAACACAACACAATATGTGTTAGACACCGCTAAACACAAGACAAAGAAAAACAAAAAAAACACAACACAATATGTGTTAGACACCCTAAACACAAGACGAAGAAAAACAAACAAAAACACAACACAATATGTGTTAGACACCGCTAAACACAAGACAAAGAAAAACAAACAAAAACACAACACAATATGTGTTAGACACCACTAAACACAAGACGAAGAAAAACACAACACAATATGTGTTAGACACCACTAACCACAAGACGAAGAAAAACAAACAAAAACACAACACAATATGTGTTAGACACCGCTAAACACAAGACAAAGAAAAACAAACAAAAACACAACACAATATGTGTTAGACACCACTAAACACAAGACGAAGAAAAACACAACACAATATGTGTTAGACACCACTAACCACAAGACGAAGAAAAACAAACAAAAACACAACACAATATGTGTTAGACACCACTAAGCACAAGACGAAGAAAAACAAACAAAAACACAACACAATATGTGTTAGACACCACTAACCACAAGACGAAGAAAAACAAACAAAAACACAACACAATATGTGTTAGACACCACTAAACACAAGACAAAGAAAAACAAACAAAAACACAACACAATATGTGTTAGACACCACTAAACACAAGACGAAGAAAAACACAACACAATATGTGTTAGACACCACTAACCACAAGACGAAGAAAAACAAACAAAAACACAACACAATATGTGTTAGACACCGCTAAACACAAGATGAAGAAAAACAAACAAAAACACAACACAATATGTGTTAGACACCGCTAAACACAAGATGAAGAAAAACACAACACAATATGTGTTAGACACCACTAAACACAAGACAAAGAAAAAAAAACAAAAACACAACACAATATGTGTTAGACACCGCTAAACACAAGACAAAGAAAAACACAACACAATATGTGTTAGACACCGCTAAACACAAGACAAAGAAAAACAAACAAAAACACAACACAATATGTGTTAGACACCGCTAAACACAAGATGAAGAAAAACACAACACAATATGCGTTAGACACCGCTAAACACAAGACGAAGAAAAACAAACAAAAACACAACACAATATGTGTTAGACACCGCTAAACACAAGACAAAGAAAAACAAACAAAAACACAACACAATATGTGTTAGACACCGCTAAACACAAGACAAAGAAAAACAAACAAAAACACAACACAATATGTGTTAGACACCGCTAAACACAAGACAAAGAAAAACAAACAAAAACACAACACAATATGTGTTAGACACCACTAAACACAAGACAAAGAAAAACAAACAAAAACACAACACAATATGTGTTAGACACCGCTAAACACAAGACAAAGAAAAACAAACAAAAACACAACACAATATGTGTTAGACACCGCTAAACACAAGACAAAGAAAAACAAACAAAAACACAACACAATATGTGTTAGACACCGCTAAACACAAGATGAAGAAAAACAAACAAAAACACAACACAATATGTGTTAGACACCGCTAAACACAAGACGAAGAAAAACAAACAAAAACACAACACAATATGTGTTAGACACCGCTAAACACAAGACAAAGAAAAACAAACAAAAACACAACACAATATGTGTTAGACACCGCTAAACACAAGACAAAGAAAAACAAACAAAAACACAACACAATATGTGTTAGACACCGCTAAACACAAGACAAAGAAAAACAAACAAAAACACAACACAATATGTGTTAGACACCGCTAAACACAAGACAAAGAAAAACAAACAAAAACACAACACAATATGTGTTAGACACCGCTAAGCACAAGACAAAGAAAAACAAACAAAAACACAACACAATATGTGTTAGACACCGCTAAACACAAGATGAAGAAAAACAAACAAAAACACAACACAATATGTGTTAGACACCGCTAAACACAAGACGAAGAAAAACATACAAAAACACAACACAATATGTGTTAGACACCGCTAAACACAAGACAAAGAAAAACAAAGAAAAACACAACACAATATGTGTTAGACACCGCTAAACACAAGATGAAGAAAAACACAACACAATATGTGTTGACACCACTAAACACAAGACGAAGAAAAACAAACAAAAACACAACACAATATGTGTTAGACACCGCTAAACACAAGACAAAGAAAAACAAAAAAAACACAACACAATATGTGTTAGACACCGCTAAACACAAGACGAAGAAAAACAAACAAAAACACAACACAATATGTGTTAGACACCGCTAAACACAAGACAAAGAAAAACAAACAAAAACACAACACAATATGTGTTAGACACCGCTAAACACAAGACAAAGAAAAACAAACAAAAACACAACACAATATGTGTTAGATACCGCTAAACACAAGACGAAGAAAAACACAACACAATATGTGTTAGACACCACTAAACACAAGACAAAGAAAAACAAACAAAAACACAACACAATATGTGTTAGACACCACTAAACACAAGACGAAGAAAAACACAACACAATATGTGTTAGACACCACTAACCACAAGACGAAGAAAAACAAACAAAAACACAACACAATATGTGTTAGACACCGCTAAACACAAGACAAAGAAAAACAAACAAAAACACAACACAATATGTGTTAGACACCGCTAAACACAAGACAAAGAAAAACAAACAAAAACACAACACAATATGTGTTAGACACGCTAAACACAAGACGAAGAAAAACAAACAAAAACACAACACAATATGTGTTAGATACCGCTAAACACAAGACGAAGAAAAACAAACAAAAACACAACACAATATGAGTTAGACACCACTAAACACAAGACGAAGAAAAACAAACAAAAACACAACACAATATGTGTTAGACACCGCTAAACACAAGACAAAGAAAAACAAACAAAAACACAACACAATATGTGTTAGACACCACTAAACACAAGACGAAGAAAAACAAACAAAAACACAACACAATATGTGTTAGACACCGCTAAACACAAGACGAAGAAAAACAAACAAAAACACAACACAATATGTGTTAGACACCACTAAACACAAGATGAAGAAAAACAAACAAAAACACAACACAATATGTGTTAGACACCGCTAAACACAAGATGAAGAAAAACAAACAAAAACACAACACAATATGTGTTAGACACCGCTAAACACAAGATGAAGAAAAACACAACACAATATGTGTTAGACACCACTAAACACAAGACGAAGAAAAACAAACAAAAACACAACACAATATGTGTTAGACACCGCTAAACACAAGACAAAGAAAAACACAACACAATATGTGTTAGACACCGCTAAACACAAGACAAAGAAAAACAAACAAAAACACAACACAATATGTGTTAGACACCGCTAAACACAAGATGAAGAAAAACACAACACAATATGTGTTAGACACCACTAAACACAAGACGAAGAAAAACAAACAAAAACACAACACAATATGTGTTAGACACCGCTAAACACAAGACGAAGAAAAACAAACAAAAACACAACACAATATGTGTTAGACACCACTAAACACAAGACAAAGAAAAACAAACAAAAACACAACACAATATGTGTTAGACATCGCTAAACACAAGACAAAGAAAAACAAACAAAAACACAACACAATATGTGTTAGACACCGCTAAGCACAAGACAAAGAAAAACAAACAAAAACACAACACAATATGTGTTAGACACCGCTAAACACAAGACAAAGAAAAACAAACAAAAACACAACACAATATGTGTTAGACACCGCTAAACACAAGACAAAGAAAAACAAACAAAAACACAACACAATATGTGTTAGTCACCACTAAACACAAGACAAAGAAAAACAAACAAAAACACAACACAATATGTGTTAGTCACCACTAAACACAAGACAAAGAAAAACAAACAAAAACACAACACAATATGTGTTAGACATCGCTAAACACAAGACAAAGAAAAACAAACAAAAACACAACACAATATGTGTTAGACACCGCTAAGCACAAGACAAAGAAAAACAAACAAAAACACAACACAATATGTGTTAGACACCGCTAAACACAAGACAAAGAAAAACAAACAAAAACACAACACAATATGTGTTAGACACCGCTAAACACAAGACAAAGAAAAACAAACAAAAACACAACACAATATGTGTTAGACACCGCTAAACACAAGATGAAGAAAAACAAACAAAAACACAACACAATATGTGTTAGACACCACTAAACACAAGACGAAGAAAAACAAACAAAAACACAACACAATATGTGTTAGACACCGCTAAACACAAGACGAAGAAAAACAAACAAAAACACAACACAATATGTGTTAGACACCGCTAAACACAAGACAAAGAAAAACAAACAAAAACACAACACAATATGTGTTAGACACCGCTAAACACAAGACGAAGAAAAACAAACAAAAACACAACACAATATGTGTTAGACACCGCTAAACACAAGACAAAGAAAAACAAACAAAAACACAACACAATATGTGTTAGACACCGCTAAACACAAGATGAAGAAAAACACAACACAATATGTGTTGACACCACTAAACACAAGACGAAGAAAAACAAACAAAAACACAACACAATATGTGTTAGACACCGCTAAACACAAGACAAAGAAAAAAAAAAAAAACACAACACAATATGTGTTAGACACCGCTAAACACAAGACGAAGAAAAACAAACAAAAACACAACACAATATGTGTTAGACACCGCTAAACACAAGACGAAGAAAAACAAACAAAAACACAACACAATATGTGTTAGACACCACTAACCACAAGACGAAGAAAAACAAACAAAAACACAACACAATATGTGTTAGACACCGCTAAACACAAGACAAAGAAAAACAAACAAAAACACAACACAATATGTGTTAGACACCGCTAAACACAAGATGAAGAAAAACACAACACAATATGTGTTGACACCACTAAACACAAGACGAAGAAAAACAAACAAAAACACAACACAATATGTGTTAGACACCGCTAAACACAAGACAAAGAAAAACAAAAAAAACACAACACAATATGTGTTAGACACCGCTAAACACAAGACGAAGAAAAACAAACAAAAACACAACACAATATGTGTTAGACACCACTAAACACAAGACAAAGAAAAACAAACAAAAACACAACACAATATGTGTTAGACACCGCTAAACACAAGACGAAGAAAAACACAACACAATATGTGTTAGACACCACTAAACACAAGACAAAGAAAAACAAACAAAAACACAACACAATATGTGTTAGACACCGCTAAACACAAGACGAAGAAAAACAAACAAAAACACAACACAATATGTGTTAGACACCGTTAAACACAAGACAAAGAAAAACAAACAAAAACACAACACAATATGTGTTAGACACCACTAAACACAAGACAAAGAAAAACAAACAAAAACACAACACAATATGTGTTAGACACCGCTAAACACAAGACAAAGAAAAACAAACAAAAACACAACACAATATGTGTTAGACACCGCTAAACACAAGACAAAGAAAAACAAACAAAAACACAACACAATATGTGTTAGACACCACTAACCACAAGACAAAGAAAAACAAACAAAAACACAACACAATATGTGTTAGACACCGCTAAACACAAGACAAAGAAAAACAAACAAAAACACAACACAATATGTGTTAGACACCGCTAAACACAAGACGAAGAAAAACAAACAAAAACACAACACAATATGTGTTAGACACCGCTAAACACAAGATGAAGAAAAACACAACACAATATGTGTTAGACACCACTAAACACAAGACAAAGAAAAACAAACACAAACACAACACAATATGTGTTAGACACCACTAAACACAAGACAAAGAAAAACAAACAAAAACACAACACAATATGTGTTAGACACCACTAAACACAAGACGAAGAAAAACAAACAAAAACACAACACAATATGTGTTAGACACCACTAAACACAAGACAAAGAAAAACAAACAAAAACACAACACAATATGTGTTAGACACCACTAAACACAAGACGAAGAAAAACAAACAAAAACACAACACAATATGTGTTAGACACCGCTAAACACAAGACAAAGAAAAACAAACAAAAACACAACACAATATGTGTTAGACACCGCTAAACACAAGACGAAGAAAAACAAACAAAAACACAACACAATATGTGTTAGACACCGCTAAACACAAGACGAAGAAAAACAAACAAAAACACAACACAATATGTGTTAGACACCACTAACCACAAGACGAAGAAAAACAAACAAAAACACAACACAATATGTGTTAGACACCGCTAAACACAAGACAAAGAAAAACAAACAAAAACACAACACAATATGTGTTAGACACCGCTAAACACAAGATGAAGAAAAACACAACACAATATGTGTTGACACCACTAAACACAAGACGAAGAAAAACAAACAAAAACACAACACAATATGTGTTAGACACCGCTAAACACAAGACAAAGAAAAACAAAAAAAACACAACACAATATGTGTTAGACACCGCTAAACACAAGACGAAGAAAAACAAACAAAAACACAACACAATATGTGTTAGACACCACTAAACACAAGACAAAGAAAAACAAACAAAAACACAACACAATATGTGTTAGACACCGCTAAACACAAGACGAAGAAAAACACAACACAATATGTGTTAGACACCACTAAACACAAGACAAAGAAAAACAAACAAAAACACAACACAATATGTGTTAGACACCACTAAACACAAGATGAAGAAAAACACAACACAATATGTGTTAGACACCACTAAACACAAGACAAAGAAAAACAAACAAAAACACAACACAATATGTGTTAGACACCACTAAACACAAGACGAAGAAAAACAAACAAAAACACAACACAATATGTGTTAGATACCGCTAAACACAAGACGAAGAAAAACAAACAAAAACACAACACAATATGTGTTAGACACCGCTAAACACAAGACAAAGAAAAACAAACAAAAACACAACACAATATGTGTTAGACACCGCTAAACACAAGACAAAGAAAAACAAACAAAAACACAACACAATATGTGTTAGACACCACTAAACACAAGACGAAGAAAAACAAACAAAAACACAACACAATATGTGTTAGACACCGCTAAACACAAGACGAAGAAAAACACAACACAATATGTGTTAGACACCACTAAACACAAGACAAAGAAAAACAAACAAAAACACAACACAATATGTGTTAGACACCGCTAAACACAAGACGAACAAAAACACAACACAATATGTGTTAGACACCACTAAACACAAGACAAAGAAAAACAAACAAAAACACAACACAATATGTGTTAGACACCACTAAACACAAGACGAAGAAAAACAAACAAAAACACAACACAATATGTGTTAGATACCGCTAAACACAAGACGAAGAAAAACAAACAAAAACACAACACAATATGTGTTAGACACCGCTAAACACAAGACAAAGAAAAACAAACAAAAACACAACACAATATGTGTTAGACACCGCTAAACACAAGACAAAGAAAAACAAACAAAAACACAACACAATATGTGTTAGACACCACTAAACACAAGACGAAGAAAAACAAACAAAAACACAACACAATATGTGTTAGACACCGCTAAACACAAGACAAAGAAAAACAAACAAAAACACAACACAATATGTGTTAGACACCGCTAAACACAAGACGAAGAAAAACAAACAAAAACACAACACAATATGTGTTAGACACCGCTAAGCACAAGACAAAGAAAAACAAACAAAAACACAACACAATATGTGTTAGACACCGCTAAACACAAGACAAAGAAAAACAAACAAAAACACAACACAATATGTGTTAGACACCACTAAACACAAGACGAAGAAAAACAAACAAAAACACAACACAATATGTGTTAGACACCGCTAAACACAAGACGAAGAAAAACACAACACAATATGTGTTAGACACCACTAAACACAAGACAAAGAAAAACAAACAAAAACACAACACAATATGTGTTAGACACCACTAAACACAAGATGAAGAAAAACACAACACAATATGTGTTAGACACCACTAAACACAAGACAAAGAAAAACAAACAAAAACACAACACAATATGTGTTAGACACCACTAAACACAAGACGAAGAAAAACAAACAAAAACACAACACAATATGTGTTAGACACCGCTAAACACAAGACGAAGAAAAACAAACAAAAACACAACACAATATGTGTTAGATACCGCTAAACACAAGACGAAGAAAAACAAACAAAAACACAACACAATATGTGTTAGACACCGCTAAACACAAGACAAAGAAAAACAAACAAAAACACAACACAATATGTGTTAGACACCACTAAACACAAGACGAAGAAAAACAAACAAAAACACAACACAATATGTGTTAGACACCGCTAAACACAAGACAAAGAAAAACAAACAAAAACACAACACAATATGTGTTAGATACCGCTAAGCACAAGACAAAGAAAAACAAACAAAAACACAACACAATATGTGTTAGACACCGCTAAACACAAGACAAAGAAAAACAAACAAAAACACAACACAATATGTGTTAGACACCACTAAACACAAGACGAAGAAAAACAAACAAAAACACAACACAATATGTGTTAGACACCGCTAAACACAAGACAAAGAAAAACAAACAAAAACACAACACAATATGTGTTAGACACCGCTAAACACAAGACAAAGAAAAACAAACAAAAACACAACACAATATGTGTTAGATACCGCTAAGCACAAGACAAAGAAAAACAAACAAAAACACAACACAATATGTGTTAGACACCGCTAAACACAAGACAAAGAAAAACAAACAAAAACACAACACAATATGTGTTAGACACCGCTAAACACAAGACGAAGAAAAACAAACAAAAACACAACACAATATGTGTTAGACACCGCTAAACACAAGATGAAGAAAAACAAACAAAAACACAACACAATATGTGTTAGACACCACTAAACACAAGACGAAGAAAAACAAACAAAAACACAACACAATATGTGTTAGACACCACTAAACACAAGATGAAGAAAAACAAACAAAAACACAACACAATATGTGTTAGACACCGATAAACACAAGACGAAGAAAAACAAACAAAAACACAACACAATATGTGTTAGACACCGCTAAACACAAGACAAAGAAAAACAAACAAAAACACAACACAATATGTGTTAGACACCACTAAACACAAGACGAAGAAAAACAAACAAAAACACAACACAATATGTGTTAGACACCGCTAAACACAAGACAAAGAAAAACAAACAAAAACACAACACAATATGTGTTAGACACCGCTAAACACAAGACGAAGAAAAACAAACAAAAACACAACACAATATGTGTTAGACACCGCTAAACACAAGACGAAGAAAAACACAACACAATATGTGTTAGACACCACTAAACACAAGACGAAGAAAAACAAACAAAAACACAACACAATATGTGTTAGACACCGCTAAACACAAGACGAAGAAAAACAAACAAAAACACAACACAATATGTGTTAGATACCGCTAAACACAAGATGAAGAAAAACAAACAAAAACACAACACAATATGTGTTAGACACCACTAAACACAAGACAAAGAAAAACAAACAAAAACACAACACAATATGTGTTAGACACCACTAATCACAAGATGAAGAAAAACAAACAAAAACACAACACAATATGTGTTAGATACCGCTAAACACAAGACGAAGAAAAACAAGCAAAAACACAACACAATATGTGTTAGACACCGATAAACACAAGACGAAGAAAAACAAACAAAAACACAACACAATATGTGTTAGACACCACTAAACACAAGACAAAGAAAAACAAACAAAAACACAACACAATATGTGTTAGACACCGATAAACACAAGACGAAGAAAAACAAACAAAAACACAACACAATATGTGTTAGACACCGCTAAACACAAGACGAAGAAAAACAAACAAAAACACAACACAATATGTGTTAGACACCGCTAAACACAAGACAAAGAAAAACACAACACAATATGTGTTAGACACCGCTAAACACAAGACAAAGAAAAACAAACAAAAACACAACACAATATGTGTTAGACACCGCTAAACACAAGACAAAGAAAAACAAACAAAAACACAACACAATATGTGTTAGACACCGCTAAACACAAGACAAAGAAAAACAAACAAAAACACAACACAATATGTGTTAGACACCGCTAAACACAAGACGAAGAAAAACAAACAAAAACACAACACAATATGTGTTAGACACCGCTAAACACAAGATGAAGAAAAACACAACACAATATGTGTTAGACACCACTAAACACAAGACAAAGAAAAACAAACAAAAACACAACACAATATGTGTTAGACACCGCTAAACACAAGACAAAGAAAAACAAACAAAAACACAACACAATATGTGTTAGACACCGCTATGCACAAACAAACACAAATAAAGTATAGTAGTTTCTGTTTATTTATAACAGAGTGGATAATAAAGATAATTCGTGCAATATGACAAGCTGTATTATAAATCGAAAGTTCAAAATTGGTTTCCTTCTTGACATAAGCCTAACCAGAAAACCCTGTATCAGCTAGTCATGTACACATTTATGCAACTGTTTTATGATTGATAGATTGATGTTTAACGACACTTCTGTAGTATCTTAACTATATGCATGCCTAGAACAAGTGAACAAACAATAATAGGTAGAAATTTGGCACATGTATGGGAATATTGCTGGAAATGCATAGAAAAGGGGATATGACGGTTAGGGTCGGATAGTATTGCTAATTGGAAGCTGCTACGACTTACAAGGAGCTTATTAACATACGTCCGAACAGCAAGTTCTCTATTTGATGTTGTTTGTTTGTTCGATGGTGTTTAACGCCACTTTTAACAACATTTCAGTTATATCGTGGCGGTCAGTTTTATTGGTGGAGAAAACCAGAGAACCCGGAGAAAACCACCGACCCGTCACAAGTCACTGAAAAACTTTATCACATAATGTTGTACACCTCACCCTGATCGAAATTCTAACTCGCAAAATCAGTGGTGATAGGCACTGGTTGCATAGGTAGTTGTAAATCCAACCACCATACGATCACGGCCACGATTTGACACGTCCCGGAAGAGACCATATATGTAATGATGTGAACAATGATGTGGGGTGACATGAAGGCCGAAATTAATACTTCATCGTGGATTGTATTATGTACCATGACAAAAAAATCACTGGTCAATATTAAAGTTAAATGGTATGTAAATATAAAATCATTCCGAATTAATGGGTATATTTCACAAGAGAGGAAGGAGGTTCTTAATGGGTTTCGTGTTGCTCAATCTTTAGCTTTCTGTGTAGTGTTTTGTAGGTCTTTTTATTTTGGAAATTGCATTGTTTGTCCTTCGAGTTACGGCTTCCAATTACCCCTTTGGTATCTGCAAACCCTTTTTGAACAACAAGATGATTATGTATGTAAAACACAACTGAATAACAACCACTAGCAACGTTAATGAATTTCAATGTACATATACAGTGTGTACCATTTTGAGGGAAACGAATTTATAAATGATTATAATTGTTTCCGGATACTACGGCCATTGTAATGTCTATATGAAATATATACATTATTTTTAGAATTTGTGTCCTTCAAAATGGTGTTTACTTGATACTTTAGTACTTTGAAATGACTGAGTAAATATATCAAATGACGGTTAAGCGCTCAGGGTGGAACATTTCGTACTACATATCACCCAGGAATACAGACATAAGTCGACATGCCAATAGATCTAACTGTTTACCATTCCGGAGCACCTGAGTTCACCCCTGGGGTTCGTGATACTCGATCTTTAGTTTAAATGTATGTTTTGTTGATCGTTGTTTGTCCATTTGTATTTTTTCTTTTGGCCATTGTGTTGACTGTTCTTCTGCGATATACGGATTCTGATTGCGCCTTTTGGTATCTTCAAACTCTTCTAGTAACTGATTTCCCGTTAGGCACCCATAAGACCAGCCATTGTTTATTTTAGCTGACGAAAAGCGAGTCTTATGATGATTATTCAATACATTTAATGGACTGACTATTCGTCCGCCATTGTATTGTGCATGTTGCTTGACATCGATCACTATCAGCGAGATTCCAGAACAATTGCTTCTGTGAAGAAGACGGTAATAAAAAGACAAAATAAATGACACTCTGACATCCTATCAGATTCATTGTGTCTCCCTAACAGGTGATAAAGAATCTTGCTGATGAAGTTGTCAAACGGTCTGACATATTTTTTATATTTTGTTCTAATTTTAACTATAGGGTGGCAGCTCCCTCCCTACGTCGCACACCTTTAATGCTACACTTAGTGATCAGTGATTCACTCATTTGATTGATTGATTCATTTATTGTGCTTAACGCCACTTTCAGCAATATTTCAGCTATACCATGTCGACCAGTTTTAGTGGTGGAAGAAGCCGGAGTACCCGGAGAGAACCACCGACCCTGGGCAAGCAACTGGTAACTTTATCACTTGCGGCTGCGAGTCGAGTGCACCCTTTTTGTAATTTACAAAGCCGGGCCCGAACCCACGCCGTATTGGTGATAGGCTTGAATGAATTCTTAGGTAATCCAACTACCTAACTCATTGAGCCACCCGGGTCCTTTCACTCATTTGCGATTGACATCTCTAAATAGAGAGGTACGCATGTTTGGAGAGAGTTCCTTGCTCGTTAAAGACAGCTTGTAGCTTCTAGTGTTAATATATCGATTTTAAGAGG
This sequence comes from Bathymodiolus brooksi, assembly GCA_963680875.1. Classification (NCBI taxonomy): domain Eukaryota; kingdom Metazoa; phylum Mollusca; class Bivalvia; order Mytilida; family Modiolidae; genus Bathymodiolus; species Bathymodiolus brooksi. The sequence goes on from OY804584.1 coordinate 32,177,154, forward strand.
AATAACTACTACTGTCGTTATCGCAACAATAAAAATTGATATATTGACATACATTTAAGACACACTAAAATTTAAAACTCTGTACACACGGAAATAGATCATGAAATTGAAATAGAAAATTTACAAATTGAAACCCTATTTATTGAAAGTTACAAATAATACACGGATATTGTTATTATCATTATTTTTTTTATTTTATTATATTTTTTTTCCCAATCCGATATTTTTTTAATGATTTGAAAACCGCATCATTTGTCTAATGAATAGCGTGTTCACCTTGAGTGCGGTAAATCGTGGGTTCGAGCCTCGGTTGTAGGTCAAACCAAAGACTATGAAATTGGTATTTGTTGCATTAGGGAGAAAGAACAAAGACTGGTTGGTTTGGAATCATGGTAATGTACCACGACACGTCTACCAGTGGATGTTGATTCAGTGAGCTAGCACTACAAAAATCCAACGAAGAGTGTTGATCTTGTGCAAAGCGGACCTCATCATTATCGTCTCATCGGATGTAACTTGTTGTCGCCATAATATAGCTGAAAAGAAATGTTCTTTTGGCGTTAAACAACAAACACTCACTAATGAGTTGACCGTAGTTCATTCCACGCTGATATTTTGAATACATTCATGTGTCAAGTCTTTCTGCACTCATATATTTCCCTATGTATTTCATATAAAACAATTTAGTTTCCCCCATCAATAAAACTGACCGCCACGATATAACTGAAATATTGTTGAAAGTGGCGTTAAACACCATAACCCTAACCTCTACAAAACATATTTTTCACCTGTATGTGTAATACCTGCACAGAAAATGTATATAATCCATTAACAGTTTTCAAACGATATCGATCTTTGACGGATGATTTAGTATTACAGGGCAATCAAGTATGTTTTACTTCACAGTACTTAAATTTGAACTGAAGTACTCACACACGATTGTGAATTTTTATTGTGTTGTTAAACACGTAGAATTTGTGAGTGTTTGATCAATTTATGCGATTAAATTTTGCGATTTTTGTATAAAATAAATATTGAAGGCAATTCTTAAATGTAGAAGAACGTTTGTTATGATTTTGTCTGTTTTTTTTATAATTTTTTTATTTAAGAGTTTGAAGATACCAGGTGCTCCGGAATGGTATTCAGTTCCTGCTCCACTAGTGGCACCTGTCGTGTTAATCTAATTACAAGCCCGGTGATAAGTCATGATTGAGGAAAGGTCCTGGAAATGTTTACATATCCGTCGGCACAAACACACACACCTTTACCTCTTTAATTAGTTTTCACAGTTTAGTGAGTTCTGTTCTATTCTTGATAGATATTATGGTTTTTTTTTTAATATTCTAACATGACGTCCTTCATTGGTTATAGCAATTATACAGTGATAAAACTATCGACATATTTTAATTCGCACATGCATATTGTCGAAAAAATAAATAACCTCATTCCCAAGTGACTTCATGTATTCATTCGTAAGCTCTCAACAACATTCTTGCATTCTTTGATAACTTCAAGCAGGTCGAATTCGTTACATTTGAGGCAGGTTGAAAGATGAACGGTTGTATGTAAAATATGCTCCGATACTACCATTCTAACGCATGTGTCATGGCTGGAACTGATGTCTGGAATGTATACAAGACGTCTTCTCGACTAGTCCATCGCGTTTCACAAAGGGTCCGTAATTTTGTCCGTTTTTCAATGTGTTTTTTTGGTAGTTGCAACGGAATCCAGTTTATGGAAGAACTCTTGTATTTTTTGCAGAGTAGTCATACGAGAAAGCAACTTCTTGAATCTTTAGCATAACATTTCGAACAGACTTATCATTACTATAGCTAAAATTAAACAATGAGATTTGCAGTGAACGTACATTTCCCCTCGAACAGTCTGAAGTAATCTTGCCTGAACGCCGTCATATTTTCCAGACATATTGGCAGCCCCATCGTAGACTTGGGTCCTCATATTCGCAATATTGACACCCGCACCTTCAAGAGGTTGAATCAATAGTTCAGTCAAATGCTATCAAATAATATAATTACTGATATATTGATCGATTGATTGGTGTTTAATGCCAACATTAGCAGTATTTCAGCTATATCGTGGCGATTTCTGGTATAATATCAGATATTAGTGTCATTAATTTAATAAATAACAGAAATAATTGATACTAGGAGTTAAAAGTAGCAGTATAAATATTTTTAATCTTTTTTTTTCAACCTGAAGATGTGACATCTGTTTCAACCATCAAAATTGGACAAACAATGACCTTTGCATTAAACACTAGGTCGTTTTACATCTCATTAGGTTACAGGCGCACTATAGGGTTTATCTACACATATCTTCCACTATCACTGGACCGATACCTCCGCTGGTGAACTATTAGTCCCCGAGGGTATCATCCACCCAGTAGTCAGTGCTTCGGTACTGATATCGTTTATTACATTGTAGATATATTTATTACTGAAATTTACAGTTCCTAAATAAAGTAATTATTAATTAAGGTAATCATTCTCCTCCCTCAGGCATAGGTGACCTTAGTCAATAATAAAACTAAGGTTCTCCTCCCTCAGGCATAGGTGATCTTAGTCAATAATAAAACTAAGGTTCTCCTCCCTCAGGCATAGGTGACCTTAGTCAATAATAAAACTAAGGTTCTCCTCCCTCAGGCATAGGTGACCTTAGCTGATTTAGGCTATCCTGTTTTATTGCTCCCAAAACTTTAATTTATTTGGCTTTCCAATCTTTCGATTTTGAGCGTACCTGACGAAAGTTATTCCAGAAACGCGTCGTGCGCACTAAATTTGATATCTACGTTTGCATTCCATATGTGTCAACATTCTGTAAGAAATGTCATATAGTTAATTCACAACATTTCAACCTTTACTACAAAATTAAACCCGGTAATATTATTTATTGTTTGATTGCAGGACAATAAAGGTTTACGATTGTACTTGAAATGTTCATAACTAGCTTATTGGTATTGGTGTCCTAAGTTCTGTTGATGTGTATCCAGTAGTACAATATAACCATAAATCTTTACCGGTAGCCATTCTGATTTTAATAATTTGGACATCATCTAACGTGTAAGTTATTTTTATTTTTATTTTCAGGTTGTATCTATTGTTTTAATTCTAATTTGGAAATTTCGAACGTGAAAGTTCTTTATATTGTTTTCAACATGATTTTTTTCATATTTTTCAAGGAATCGTTGCGATCGCATATTATTTGGGTTTACAACTACCTGTGGAATCCGCGCCTATCATCACGTGCGCCAACGTTGTGAGTTCGAATCCCGCTCATGGCGAGATGTACTCGATACAACATTATGTGATAAAGTTTGTCAGTGAGTAGCGGCTGGTCTGTGGTTTTCACCGGGTACTCCGGTCTACTCCAAAACTAAAACTAACTGCCACGTTATAACTGAAATATTGTTGAAAGTGGCGTTAAACACCATAACCCCCTCCATATTTTTCCATTGTTTACGCCATGATTCTGTTAAGTCGTCACATTTAAAGAGTTATGATTGCCCTCATGTCGATTAATGGAAACTTTCTTGAATTTAAATAAAGGAAATAGCTGGTTTCTGTATCTAAATAGATTTATTTATGGTTTATTAGATATATGTACAGGGGTTGCCGTGGTCGTGATAGCATGGTAGTTGGATTTATGACTACCTATGCAATCGGTGTCTATCACAACTAACGTTGTAAGTTCGAACACCGCTCAGGCGAAGTACAACATTATGTGATAAAGTGTGTCAGTGGGTTTCTCTGTGGTCCTCAAAATTACGACCTGTTATGGAAAACACGGTGTCGCGTGCAAACTAGGAATAGCAGAGTGCAAATGGACGGCATAAATATGTTTGACATCGCGGAAACAAATACACGAAATGTTGTATTTTAAAATAAAACAACATATGTAGATGTTTAGAGTGTTTTTATCGATGGACAAAGTTCAATTTTTTTATTTATTTTGATTTAAATTGTGTGTCAATTATAGAACGCATTATTACAACTTGCCGTAATTTCTTTTATTAAAAGTTTTTAGCCACAAATTGTACATATTTTGAATGCCTGTTAAAGACCTTTTTCAAAATGATACATTTAAAAATACGAGACGGAAGATGAAATTTTATATTTTTAACCAAATACTGTCGCTATATTCTTTTAACTAGCGTTACGGAACATTGCTAATCCAATACAAAAATGACTGCATTAAATTCTGTTGTAAAAGATGTGCAAGTTTAATAGTACGATGTTAGTTGAAAACATGAAATAAAATTTTAATGCGTCTAGAAAGTTATATTGGAGAAAAATAGTCAAATGATATTTTTAATGATGTCGCCGTTAAGAATTTAGCATCCGTGACACCTATTTCAGATATTTATTCATTTGATACAAAAAATTGGTGGCTAACATATAGGTGGTAGACAGATTTCAAGTCAAAGAATATCTAATTTAACAATACATTCAATGAAATGTATCATTTAGCTTAACCAGACGAATGAAAAAGTTAACAACCGATACCCGAAAGACGGAACGTTAGGTTTTACCCGATGCGGTTTGGTGTGCTATTTTCGACGTTCGATTGTGACGTCAACAATCAACATTGGTAAACACGTTGATACAATGTGAAAGCAATGACGGTGCACTGAATATAATCTAAAATCAAGGTTTGTATGATCGATGTTTAATTTTTACATGGCTTCACTTGCTAAACTTGACAAAAAGGTTACTTCAAAGAAGATCGTTGTATTTACTTTGCTTAATTTCTCATTTTAATCAGAGACTTACAAATTTATGTTGAGAAATCAAATGAAATGAATGAATCATCAATTTCTTACCGGAATAACGGATGTTAAAGCGGTAACGGATATTAATTTTGTCTTCAACCATATGATTTCACACATTTTCATTACTTCCTATGGTAGAATTGTGGCCATTTATTTTGGGTTTTGGTCTTGTTTATAAATGTATTTATTTACATATGCATTTATGTGTAAATTCAAAAAAGTACAGCTCTCAAAACTTTGTATATTGAAGTACGATCTCAGAAGGACTACCGACAATAAATGTCGCGTGCATGTAGGTCTAAATCATCTACTCCTTAAAATTACCTGTTTACAAATGCACCAGAAAAAAAATCAAGCTCTAATTCCTGTTTTTACAATAATGCATCTGTCCTAAAGGTATTAAGACATGTTAAACTTGGTAATGGATGTTAAAACCCGAGAGACCAATTACATGCATAATTATTTCGACTTGCACATCAATATTTAAACTAGTTTACTCATTATACCCCCCACGAACGAAGTTCAGGGGGGTATATAGGAATCACTTTGTCTGTCCTTCCTTCCGTCCGTCCGTCTGTCTGCAAATCGTGTCCGGTCCATAACTTTTGAATGCCTTGATGGATATTGATGATACTTGGAAATATTGTTGTCCATCATGAGAAGGTGTGTCTCAAATAAGAACGGAATGCACAGGTGCAAGTTCAAGGTCACAAACTTAGTTAAGCTTTTATCAGTGCCAGGAACTATGAAAGTACATGCAGTTTCCCCTGTTTGCTCCGAATTTATAATGATTAGAAATATGTCTGGTTACTGTCAAGGTTGCAATAACAACTTATCAGATAGAGCATGCGATGGTTGGTCAAAGTGTAGGATTAGCAAGCAAAGTACAGAACTTGAAACAAATAAGAACCGTAGAGATATTCAATTGGAACCCCAAGTCCATGCCGAAATAGAAAATAAAGGAAACGAAAACGATTCTTCGAACGCGGAAAACAGATGGCAAACGGTTAACATTGATGAATTAGATTTTGTCGCTGCCGTTTACGATGGCAAATAGGATCTAGGTAAAGTTATAACAATCGACGACGAGGACGATGAGGCGAAGATCAACTTCATGGAACAATGTCCTGGAAAAATTGTAGGAATTTATAGATGGCCGAATCCACCAGATGAACTTTGGGTTTCTTTGTCGGACATACCTAAAAGGATACCTGAACCGTTGCCAAATGGAAGAAGTAAACGAATGTTTAATATACCAGAAACAGAAAGTGTCGCAATTGAATCCAAATTCGGTGATTGGAAGACTTTTCAAAATTAACATCCGTTACGATTCTTAAAATTGAGCAAACCTTAAGCATTCCTGTTGCCTTGATTGTCCAAGTTGTTTTGTTCTTTTGCTTTATTAAGATGTTTATTACGGTAATCAATACTACCTTGGCTCTTTTTCATTTCCGAATTTTAATCAGCTATTAATGTTAGTTTAGGTGAATCTTACTGCAAAAATGATAGATGTATCGTAATGACATTGATAAAATACGTTGTACATGAAAATGGACGAGTATATTTCTTATACCCACTTGGTATTAAGCTATAAATAAACCTTGTTAATCAGAAATTAGCATGCAAGTCCTTGAAATAATTAGAAACAAAGTGTCATATACACTATTAACTTCCGTTACAAAACTCAGCATGTCTTATATAGATTGATATTTGAATAGAAAGATCCAGATTATTTGACTTGCATGTATTTCCAATTTTGAAGGTTTCAAATATTCAAAAAATAAATGAAATATAGCAAATAGTCTGGTGATTTGTTTGAAATTTAAATTGGAAACTTTGAACTTTTTCATGTATTCAACACATGTTTTTTTTCGCATTTATTCACATTGACGTTCCGTGAAAACAGTGTTAAAAATTCTGCAATCGATCATTTATTTGCATACTTATACCAGCATGTAAGAGTAAATACTATAAGACTTTAAAACAATTGAGTTCTTTTGTTCAATTTTGATACGTTTGTATGTCGGGTATTTGTTTAACGTCCGTTATCAAGAGTTTTGGAAGTATATTTGAAATGTTCATGAAAAATAAAATCGAAGACCAATTTGTGGAGGAAATTTCAGAAAATGATCCAGCATACCAGTTCTTGCAAATTACAACATCAGTAAGTCTATATCTTAAGGTTTATTTTTTGGCAATTTCTGTTGTGAAAGTGGTCCGTAATTTTGAGAATGACTGTTCTCCGGGCACTCCGATTTTCTCGACAAATAAAACTGACCGCCACGATATAACTGAAATATTGTTGATATTGGAGTTAAACACCATCAACCACAACAAACCAACCACAGATATAATTTACTACTGAAATTTACAATTCCTACACAATGTAAGTATTATTAAAACTAAGGTTCTCCTCCCAAAAGTACATACGACCTTAGATGACTTTGGTTATCATGGTTAGGCCCTGTTGTTTACTTGCTTCCAAAGACTTTTATTTCATTGAGCTTTCCACTTATTTTAAAATGAGAGTACTCGATGAAGGTTATACCAATAACACGTCGTGCGCACTAAAGGTACGCTGACTGTGTACATCGAATGTCAAAAGTATTTTTTCTTTGTTTTGATTCACAGGCGTTCGTGGCACGGATTTACCCCCCCCCCCCCTTTTTTTCTAACTTTCTGCTTACAAATTTATTTTCAACAAAATTTCTTTATTTCTTTATTATTTCATCTCTTTTTCCTTATTTTAACTTGTTCGTGTCAATATTCATACAATCTTATGTTAACATCAAATTGCATGTGTCGACCCTATATAGATACTAATAATCCACAAGGCATGCAACTCGGCAGGTTTAAAAATCGTACCCCTGCTCGCTTCGAGTACATTTATTGCACCTTATTTCCATTATGTCATTCAAACTAGGACATGTATCCATTCCTAAAAGACGCATCTTTTTGCCCCTGTTTTTGTTTTGTGCATACGATAGCTCAGTTCTCCAGAATTGTGTGAAAATCTTAAAATTCTGGAGAACTGAGCTATCGTATGCACAAAACATCGTGTTAATCTTGTTATAAATCCAGTTAGTTTGGTTTGATGGAATTTAACGCCATTTTCAACAATATTTCAGTTGTATCGGGGCGGTCAGTTTTATTGGTGGTGGAAACCGGGGAAAACGACCGACCTGTTGCAAGGCAGTGACAAACTTTATCACATACTGTTGTCCATCTCACCCTGATCGAGACTTGAACTCACAACATCAGTGGTGATAGGCACTGATTGCATAGGTAGTTGTAAATCCAACTACCATACGATGACGGCCACGACGGCCCCACTACGATAATAAAAATATCATATTGCAGTAAAACCTGCTTAACCGAACCTCCTTAATTGGGACCAACTTTTAGTTTTGGAATAGACATATGTTAGGTTTATACAGGTTCAATTAACAAAAAATGTCCTGCATTGGGGCTTTATTTAAAGCTCGGTATATGCAGGATTTCGGTTTATCCAGGGTACGAGTTAGACAGGTTACACTCTATATTTTATCCTGCAATGACATCATTTACCGACCAATATAGCCTGCCCAATATTTTTTTTGATATTGATCAGTTATAAATAGAACATACAAATTTAAAACGGGGCACATCGAGGGATATTGTTTTCAAATACATACACAGAATTATTTCAAATACTTTTATCATCGTCCAGTAAACGTATATTTACGATTTAAAATTGCAGGATAAATACAATACATGTGCACTGTCGAAGCATATAGGTAAATATGTGTATTCGGCGCGAAACGCGGGAAAAGGATCGGCGAAGCCTCGCATTTCCCCCCGTTTCTAAGCCTCATACACATATTACCTATATGCTTCGACAGTGCACAAGTATTGTATATATATTTTTCACTTCTTTGAGAACATTTTGTATTCTCCAAAATAAAATAAAAAAGTTTTTTTTTTTTTATTGTTTTAATATCTATATTTCTATTAATCTATTTATCAGGGGGATCCCTTTAACTGGTTTAACCCGCAACATATGTGTGCCTATCCCATGCCAGGGCCCCATATGTCATGGTTTTTTTTGTGTTCAATGATGTGATTGACCGGGATCGAGGACCACTGCTGTTTGTTTTTCCCGAACACTGAACTGTTGTTTTTTGGCTTCGTGAATTATATAAGGTTTAGGTTTATGGTGTGTAACGCCACTTTCAACAATATTTGAGTTATATCGTGGCAGTCAGTTTTATTGGTGGAGGAAACCGGAGTACCCAGAGAAAATCACCGACCTGTCGCAAGTCACTGACAAACTTGATCACATAATGTTTTATCTAGTAACACCTGGCCATAAATAAATAAATAAATAATTATACTAGTGAAAACAATATTCATCACAATATGTAGCATATATAAAACAAAAAATACATTTTAATTTAATCTAATGTTAGACGCTGAATAACAGATTGGTCTTACGCGACGATGAACACTAGCAAGACAAGAGATATAGGCCCAATCCTGTATTAACTTAGTGTTAAGCAACAATCACTCGCTCACTTGAAAGAACATGAATTTGTCAGAAAAATTGGAAGATACTAAAGGGATACTCAGTACCCGTAAATCGAAGGATATACAAGACCATGGTGAAATGGAAAAGACGAAAGGACAATGAAGAACAGAAGACTAAAGATTGACCAACATCCATTTAGAACTAGGGTTGAACTCATGTACTCTGGAAGTGTAAGCAGTTCCTGCTCCACTAGTGGTAACCGTCGTGTTACTGTTGTTGTAACTTCGGTGATAAATACGTCATGATTATTCCTTTTTTACAGATTGGTACAGTATATATACATCTATATAATAATGGACATCCGCACACAAACAATACAAACAACGTTGAGTGTAGCCGTGCAGAAAGAGCAATATAAAATGTGAGGAGAAATTTGAAGACTAAGGGAGACAACTGTCATATTACAGTCAAAATGGGATTTAACCAGATTTGTTTAAGACGACTTGTTCTCTGGTTGGCTGTTGTGATGATAGCAGTAACTATAATGGTTTCTGTAATACAACAAAGCGCTATACTAACAATGAGTAAGATAACTAACCTTTAGAACAATAATACTACTAATAATGGGGCAAGAGTGTTTGCAGTGTTTGAGAATCAGTTCTTGTCATTTTAACTTAAAGAACAATAAGACTGCATTCACACATATTTGTTCCGGAGAGTTTTTGTCCGATTTGGTGTGCACATCCTATCCTACTATTGCTTTATTTTATCTTGATGCCGATTTATTTTCAAATAACAACCTTTACGGGTTATTAATATAGTTGAAATATACTTCTTTCACGTTAAAAAATCGAACCTCTCGTTGTTTTCACTTTGACATACCAGGCGCACGTTATGTGAACGCGTATATTATCATGTGAAATTCAAGTGATTTCTGTGATAAACAACTAATAATTACAAAAAAATACTTAAATTTATTCATATATATGATGCGTAAGTCGATAATTGTGCGACTCTTTCGGGACGACTAAGTTTAGCTCCAAGCGAGATAATCAAATGAAATTGGCGATGACGCCTGTGTCTTGAAATTAAATACCTTTAAACAATAAACGTTTGTTTCCACGAAATCTGAAAATTGTTCAGCAAAGAAGCACTATTGACTTAATACACGCCTCTTATTTTTATATTTCTTTTATATTACCGGAAAATGTATTTCGAAAATATACTCTCCAATGTAGTGATTAAATATATTACGAAAATTTGAAAACATACATAAGAAATAGGAGAAAACAAAATAAGTAATACAACCAAGGAGTAAGATTGAGGAGTAAGATTGAGGAGTAAGATTGAGGAGTAAGATTGAGGAGTAAGATTGAGGAGTAAGATTGAGGGGTAAGATTGAGGAGTAAGATTGAGGAGTAAGATTGAGGGGTAAGATTGAGGGGTAAGATTGAGGAGTAAGATTGAAGAGTAAGATTGAGGAGTAAGATAGAGAAGTAAGATTGAGGAGTAAGATTGAGGAGTAAGATTGAGAAGTAAGATTGAGGAGTAAGATTGAGGAGTAAGATTGAGGAGTAAGATTGAGGAGTAAGATTGAGGAGTAAGATTGAGGAGTAAGATTGAGGAGTAAGATTGAGGAGTAAGATTGAGGAGTAAGATTGAGGGGTAAGATTGAGGAGTAAGATTGAGGAGTAAGATTGAGGAGTAAGATTGAGAAGTAAGATTGAGGAGTAAGATTGAGGAGTAAGATTGAGAAGTAAGATTGAGGAGTAAGATTGAGGAGTAAGATTGAGGAGTAAGATTGAGGAGTAAGATTGAGGAGTAAGATTGAGGAGTAAGATTAAGGAGTAAGATTGAGAAGCAAGATTGAGGAGTAAGATTGAGGAGTAAGATTGAGGAGTAAGATTGAGGGGTTAATGGAGTTGTAGTGTTTAACAATATGTCAGTTATATCGTGGTGGGCAGTTATATCGTGGAGGGCAGTTATATCGTGGTGGGCAGTTTTATCGTGGAGGGCAGTTATATCGTGGTGGGCAGTTTTATCGTGGAGGGCAGTTTTATCGTGGAGGGCAGTTTTATCTTGGAAGTCAGTTTTATTGGTGGAAGAAGCTAGAATACCCGGAGAAAACCATCGACCTGTCGCAAGTCACTGATAAACTTTATCACATAATGTTGTATTGAGTACACATAACCATGAGCGGGATTCGAACTCACAACATTAGTGGTGATAGGCACTGATTCCATATGTAGTTGTAAATCCATTCACCATACAATTATGATTACGACGGCATTAAATTGAATGCTAATACTAGAATACAGACATTTACATGTAGATGAAATTTATTACTTCAGATTCAGCGAGGAAAACTGATCGATTTCAAAATAGAAACACTATTAATGACCGGAAATGTGTGATTATTCTAGCATACCTGAGAAGTGGTTCTACCTTCACCGCTGACGTCATCCAACAACATCCGGACATTTATTATTTGTATGAACCGTTTTATTCAACGATAGGCCAACAATATTACACAAATAATGGTGTTTGTCGTTTTCTAGATGGAAACTGTTCGTAAGTAATGTTAGCATTTGGCCTTATGAAACACAAATATTTGCATCAAACTTCTCGCTAGCCAGCAGCAGACCGGTGGCAAACAGATTTGTTTGCAAGAAACCAATATGAATGTTTGCAGAAAAGCTTGAAGATAAGGATGTGGTAATTAAAAGCCGTAAATCTAAAAAGGCCAGATAATAGAATGACCAATAAAAAAGAACAGAAAGAAAAATAATGATCGACGAAACACATTGAAAATTCTATTAAGCAATGCAACCCCACAAGTAACCCCGGGGAGAACTCAGGTGCTCCGGAAGGTTATGCAGTTTCTAACTCCACTAGTGGCACCTGTCGTGATACTGTTCAACGACATGAACATCATGTGATACATTTGTATTTAATTTGTGTTGGACATCACTAGGTGTCAAATAAATACAAATGGGAATGATGATGAACCGAACATCTTTTTTTCACACGGAAATCGCAGCTGACATCATAACACTGAACTAAACACGTGATGACATGAACTCTGCGAACCTCACTGTCAAAGACTATAAATTTTGCTATCGGGTTTTAATTCGTGTCTTGTTATTTTCCTAAATATTAATTAGTATCTATGCCTTATACAAGAAAAGTTTCATCAGAAGTCTTAAATCGAAGGACAGACAATACAATGGCCAAAAAAAAAAGGACAAAAGGCCACACAACGATCTACAAAACATTACGCAGAAAACTAAAGATCGAGCAACACGAAACCCAATAAAAACAATCGAGAGCGACCTCAGGTGCTCCGGAAGGGTAGGGAGTTCCTGCACCACATGTGGTACACGTCAATCAATACATCTTTTTTTCTAATTATAACAATATTCATGTGTCATGACGTATTTTTGTTAAGGAAATCTACACGTGATAGAGAGCAACTAACTTGGGTGCGGAGGAATATAGGGGAGATAATCACATGTAAACATTTCTCTAATATAACTCATTTGTTTACATTCACGGGAGTAAATGAGGGAGCAACATTTGAAAGACTGAGTCATTGTAAACTCAATAAAATCTATAACAACAGTTGCCTTTTGGAAGAGGAAGCAAGATGTATACAGTCCATTCCTACGATAAAGACCATTCGGTTACAAATGGATTCACTCGAGCCTCTCTTTAAAACATTTCCGGGTTTAAAGGTTATACATCTAATTAGGGATCCACGTGGTATGTTGGAATCGAGGTTGAGATTAGGATTTGGAAAAGGGAAAGAATTATATGTATTAGCACGTGAAATTTGTTCGCGGTATAAAAGGGATTTAGATACAGCAAAAACTTTGATGCAATTATATCCAGATAGAATTAAAATGGTAGCGTATGAAAATATAGCAACGAATCCTTTAGAAATGTCTAGAGACATTTACTCCTTTCTTAGCTTGACGTTTACGTTAAGTATTGAACAGTGGATCAAACATGCTACGTCATTAGGATCAAAACATAATGGGAATTTCAAGACAGTTCGGCCGAACTCGACTCATGTTGCTTACGGATGGAAAGAACGCTTGACCATTGAAAATATACAGACCATTGATAGAGAATGTAATTATTTGTATCAGGAATTAGGGTATACACCAGGATTGTAGGACAATAAAATATTGTTGAGGCAGATTCACATTGCGAGTACTTTATTACGGCATTGTAATTCTCGGAGTGAAGTGACGCCCTCTGTATTCGCTTTGTGGTATGTTCCATGTTAAAAATACTCATTCAACCATGACAAACACCAATTAACATGTCACAATAGGCACAATTTACAAATTTCATCGTAATTTAATTTTGAAATATGACGATATAAATTCGCATAATAGAAAAGGTAATAAAAAGAGTCGAGGAAAAACCAAAGTGTCAATAAAAACCGGAAAACCAAAATAATAGATAGCAACAGGGACACAAATAGAAACATGCAGGAAAATTGATATATATATCCAAAGCGAATAAAATATATTTAGTGTCGTTGCTTTTGATACCCAAATTTTAGTGATAAAACGTCGAATTTGGCGTTACCGTATAAGACGCGTTATCATGCGTTACGTCATAAGAAATATTTAGCCAAATGTTTTTTGACATAATTCATTAATTTGATAAAAGAAACAAACCAATATAGTGAGTGAGTTTTGTGAGTGATTGTTGTTTTACAAAAACGCGGCAATGTTTCAGCTATATCATGACGAGATGACAATGAGGTACGCTTTGTACTAGACCAACATGCTTAGTTGGATTTTTGTAGTGGTAGATTAGGAAAACAAAAGTCAGCAGATAGACATATCGCTCCACTCCGACGCATTATCCTGATTCGTAGCCAACTAGTCTTTGCTCTTTAATTCTCCTTAATGCTGCATGCTTAGCGGAGAAGCAACAAATACCAATTGCAGTCTTTGGTTTGTCCCGATCGGGGTTCGAACCCACGATCTACCGCACTCGAGGCGAGCACACCTAACCATTACACCAACGATGCGGTTTCATTAATTTGAAGAAAGAAAGAAAGAAAGAAAGAAAGAAAGAAAGAAAGAAAGAAAGAAAGAAAGAAAGAAAGAAAGAAACCAATATAAACTGATAAGCAATAAACATTTTTTTTATTAATAACGTCATTTTGATATCAAAGGCATAGAATAAAACTTATCTATCTAAAAATAACCAGTAAATATATGTTAAACATAATAACCTTCATCAGGTACGCTTCCGGTCAAAACTTTGAAAAACCAAACACTGAAATCTAGAAAAGGGGCTTAGTCTCTCCGATACCGGATATAACTATGTCATATGGAAAGTACGAATTCAATATAAAAAAGCCATTCAACCATACAGGGGGGGAGTAGTGCTTAACGCCACTTTCAACAATATTTGGGTTATATCGTTGCAGTGAGCTTTATTGGTGGAGGAAACGGGAGTACACGCAGCAAACCATCGATATGTCGTAAGTAACTGACACACTTTATCACATAATGTTGTATCGAGTACACAAGGTTAGTGGTGATAGGTTTACAGCCTCATTGATGAGTCATAAGGTATAAACTGGAAGATATTTTGAAATACATATATGTGTTACAGGTATAGATATTTGCTTCTGTTTCTATCATTTCCTGATTGGATGTGAGTGTGATATTTGTTATTTATATACTTAAAAACTAATACTAATTTGACGTTAGCACGTTAGAGGACTGGTTTTACTCCTAATCATCAAAATATTGTCTTAGCTATGGGTTTTCAAAAGAACCATGCTGTGGATAAGACTCCAAAATGGTCATCGAATAGAGTTAGCTGCATTGGCAGCAAATATATGCTGGTTTCAGTTGCCATGGAAGATCAAAATTCTTGTCCCAGTGGGATCTGACAACAGATACGAAATACATACAATTTTAGATTCGGGATATGCATCACTGTTTTATGTCAGATAAGACATCCCTTTTTTATCCTCTGAGCAGTTTCGATATAGAATAAGGAATGACTAAATTTATATTGTGGACATGAATCCAAACATTGTTGACTGCATATAATACTCAGTGTCCTACATTTTGTTTTTTTATTTTAAGACAAAAGAATGAAAAAAATTAAAATAACACATTGTCGGAACAGCTTCAAAATCCTATAGAAAAATAGTAGAAAGAGGTAAAATTGATTCCCCTAACACACAAATACAAGACTTCTCACTTTCCTGGCTTGAAACAGACACTTTAATACCAATTGTCGGAGATAAGATAGTTTTATGGGACCCCCCTCTTAATGAAATGATGCGGTCATATAAGTGTTTTCTACATGTGCGTAAAATTAAGTCAAGGGGGGAGGGGGGTATAATCTTGAACATTATACATAATACATTTAATCATCGTGACAGAGAAGAAGAGCTTGAAAATACCAAAGGGGTAATCAGAATCCGTAACTCGAAGGTCAGACAATACAATGGCCAAAAGAAAAAGTACAAAAGGACAAACAACGATCTACAAAACACTACACATAAAACTAAAGATCGAGTACAACGAACACAACTGAAAACAATGGGTGAACTCAGGAAGGATTTTGTCATTCACCCCAAATAAACAGTCAAACGCATTCAAATTTACATTAGTCAAGCGAGAGTTATTTTTCTTTTAAAACATTATTGTATTAAAAAACCCACTATCATAAATTTAGAAGTTAATTTTGGGATTCTTTAAAGGAAAAGAAAGCATTGCAAAACTTGAGTTTATTATATCGCAAATATACAAATTTTGTCATTTGTTTTCACTTTTGATTTGATGACAAATGTCATGAATGTGTACTCGATACAACATATTGTGATAAAGTTTGTCAGATACTTGCGGCAGATCGGTAATTTTCTCCGCATACTCCGGTTTCTTTCACCAATAAAACTGAAATATTGTTGAAAGTGCCGTTAAACACCATACTCCCAACCCCTTTATAAACAAATCAGAAAAAAGTGTTGACGTTTTAGAATCTCTCGAATATCAACTAAATCTACACAGTCGATTAAAACATGTTTCGGGAAATATTTGGAATAACACGGAATACATTCCGGTCGTTCATTATTATTTGATAAATATCCATTTGGAAATCTCCCATGACCAATAGACCTGATTAAGGCTACCAGTTCTTTCTGAATTTGACCGTAAGAACAGAGAGTCTTGCCAACTAAGGAATGCATTTCGTGCCATTTGTTATGAATTTGCTAGCCTCAATCCTCGTAAGAACCACGGAGTGGAAAGAAATAGCCTAGTTTCTCCCTTGCGGGGTGCGTCTCCGAAAGAACCGTTCGCTGGATGTGCGCGGCGGACCAATAATCCATCTGAAGATCTAGAGCAATAACATGTTATAAGTGGTCGTTAAAGACTCGTTACTAGGCTATTTTTTTGTTACTTATGCCTACATGAATTATTGTTTCTTAGCATTGTATTTCGGACCGTCGTGGTCGTGATCGTATGGTACTTGGATCTTCAACTACCTGTGCAACCAGTGTAAATAACAACTAAAGATGTGAGTTTGAACCCCGTTCGAGGCGAGGTGTACTCGATACAGCAGTATGTGATAAAGTTTGTCACTGACTTGCGACATTATTGTTGAAAGTGGTGTTATAAACAACATAATCATAAAAATCCTAAGCATGGTTTTACTGTCGCTAATATTCGGCTCTGCTGACGTAAAACTAAACCCTAATCCATCAACCAATTAGAGAGATTTCCATGTCAAAGTCTATGCTCCAGTCGTCATTCAATCTATTTTTGTCTGTTTGTATTGTTTATTTTGTGTAGAGTCTTACCACCTAGACTTTGAGTTCTAGATGCCTCAGAGTGCGGACAATAATGGTTTCGAAAAACAATTTGAATCAAAGTCTATAAGAAAAAAAATGAAGATGCCACAGAGGTAATCAGAAACTATAAATAGAAGATGATCAGTCAGTAACCAAACACTGGTATACAATCTTACATAACCAAGTGAGATAATTTCTCAAGGCAAGAGAGTGAGTGAGTGATTAACACCAACTCAGAAATTTTTCAGCTCTATCATGGCGAGAAAAAGTTAATTTTCAATGAAATGATGATGAAGTCCGCTTTGTACTAGACCAACACGCTTAGCTGAAACAACAGTCCACGGATAAACATGTCGCTCCACTCGGACACATTATCCTGATTCCGAGTCAACCATTATTTGTTCTCTCTCCTTAATATTGCGTGCTTACTGGAGAAGCAACAAATACCAAAATTATAGTCTTTGGTTTGACCCGATCGGGGTTCGAACCAACGATCTACCGCACTCGATGTGAGCACGCTAACCATTACACCACCGATGCGGTTTTCCTCAAGCCAATGTATGCCTATAAGATATTATTATAGATCATAATCAGCTGTAAAATAAATGTTAATGATAATGTACTAGTTTTATTGCATCAAATTACCATTCGTTGGTTACCGGAATTTCCGTTTTTAAGTGAATTGTTCCTAGACATTCTTCGATAGCACCTGTGTTCAGCAACGATTATTAGTGGTGTTCGTGGTACTCATTCTTTATTTTTCTGTGTAGTGTTTTGTGTGACTATTGTCTGTAGTTTCGTCTATTGTACTTAGCAATTGTGTTGTTTGTTCTTCAATTTAGGGCTTCTGATTACCTTTTTGGTGTCTTCAAATTTGTCCTTTCACGTAGAATTTTCTTTCTCCTTTCATCGACAAGACCTTTCTTGGCCTTGACTATAAAGAAAGGAACTGTGTACCCTTCTTGAGCACATGAGTTCATTCACTTATTTTGGTGGGTCCATGTTGTTCATCTTTTTATTTTTCTGTGTTGCATTTTTTGTTTGTTTGTCGTTGATACGTGTCCTGTTCCCATTTTTGCATGCGTCTCTAGATTGTCAATTCTTGATTTCCCCTTCTTATTTGATATTTTTGGCGCAAATAAAATATTTTAAATTAATTCAACCAAATAAATGAATATTGTTTTATTTATTAAATATAGAAATATAATTATGCTAGACAGACAACGAATACAACTGGTGAATAAACGTAAGCAGTTCTGAATCAATTATTAAAGATCAGTTATATATTATAATACTCATTTCAAGACATATACATTATTTTTGCTCATCACATGATTATTTGTTTTATAACATTTCATGGTCACTCTCTGTAGTATGGTTTTTAACATATACTTTCTTGTCATTTGACAAAGCACCGTCTTCTTCTTGACATTTTCGACAATCTGTTTTCAACCAATGGCGACACACCCTTGTGGAGAATATTTTATCATACAACAAAGCACCAACCGTTGCCCCTAACATGTCTCCAACCCAGTAAATCTACAACATATAACTGATATTACCAATGTAAGCACACTATATTTGTTGATTTTTAACATTGATAAGGTAATAAATGAACATAGCATCAAAGTGATTGAGTGAGTGGTTGTTTTTATCGCCAAATGAGCAACTTTCCAGCAATATCATGGCGGGGACATGTTACATTCGATGAGATGATGATCATGTCCGCTTTATACTAGACCAACATGCTTAGTTGGATTTTCATAGTCCTAGCTCACTGAAACAACAGTCCGCCTCACTCAAAAAACAATTCTAAAGTCTTTGGTTTGACCCCAACCAGTGCTGAACTCACGATCCACCGCACGCCTGAAGGTGAAGAAAGTAGTGCTGAAATGAATCCTCTGCCCTCTTACTTGATGATGGTTATTCGTGCGAACTAAAGTTGATATCTACGTTTTGAGTATTAAGATGTTGCTAGAAGAGTCTAGATTACATTACACCCAGAAATTCATACGACATATGTTACAGTTATTTCCGGTTGTTTTATCGTTTGTTTATATAAGTATTGCCGTTGGAGATCCAATCAAGAGAGAGAGAATAGGGGAGAAGGGGATAAATTCAATTAACCGTTTAACCCCACCACAGTTTGTGCCTGCACCGAGCCAAGACCTGGATTCTCAAGTTCATATGTCGTGGTATTTGTATGCTTAATGAGTTGATGTCAAAGTTGATTTTACTTTTTGTTGATATTAATGGCATTGTTGAGCACCACTGTTTGAACTTTCTTTTCATAATAATTTTCTTCTTTTACATTATGGTATGCTTGTATTACATTGTACATTGTAGTTACATACCCACATTTTCTCATATTTTCCTGCTACTATTGCTGGACCGAAATTTCTAGCAGGGTTCATGCATCCTCCAGACAGATTAAACTGAAAAGAAGAGAGAGGGTTCATCTCCATATTTTGATTTATACAACAAATTACCGTGCACGGATTTATGCTTTTTTTTAACATATAAGCTATAATGCAATCTTAACATAGCTATATCAATATATGATATCAAATTGACCGACCGTCGTCATGCGATTTCAAACGTGGTCTACATAGAAACAATGACCTTGATGTCATAATACACAAACGGTACATATAATAGGAACTCTTTGGGATCCTGACGTCGCCGACGTTATATCTGCCATAATGCAAATTTTGATAGTTTCACTTAACTTTCTCAAAGAGAGATGTTGGCTTCTAATTAAAAACAAAAGAATAAAAACTAGATCATGTTAAAGTTTAGAATCATGAGATAATTTAAACATCATGTTTCATGAATAAAAATAAAAAAAATAAACAAACAATGGGGTAAAAATACGCGGTAGTCGGTGGCGACGTACGGAAAACGGCACAGTATTTAAGCAAATCATAGTTGTATTTCGGACTTTTTCGCTATTTTCCTAGGAGCAGACAGATGTAAATAATGGCCTAGCCATGTAAAATGGACTCATCTCTAGAAGTTTAGGTAGGTATAAAGTTTTAGAAATTGCTTTCAAAGGTAGAAAAACAGATTTATTTCGGAAAATAGCAAAATGCCTCTTCGAAGAAAATGTTTCATGACTTTATACCCACATCATTGCATTCTACAGAAAATTTCACGCAATAGTCAATCTTTGATTTTTGATCAAGTTCAATAAACAAATAGCACCTTTCTTTTAAATATAGACACAGAACGCTAAATTTGTCGTGTTTCAATTTGTTTACGTCGGAAATTTTTAACGTAACGTCAACAACAGTTTGTAAAAACGAAAGCAGATATTGCGTTGATATTTTGCGACGAATACGCTCCAAAACGTGAATATTTTACAGTTTTGGGATTCATATTTTAATAAATTGATAACCTGAGATCAATTTGGTTAAATTTAGAAAATATAATCCCTTTATTAACTATTGAAGTGACATAGATAAACAAAGACACTGGAAAAACAAACATTCAGAGAATATATAAACAGCGCGAATCCTCGTGTTTGCTAGGGATATATTTTGATTCCAGATCCATATCACTAATGGCTTCAATTTCATGCACCGGAAATGATACACCGGAAACCAATGCATGGTCTGCAGAAAATCGGATGCGCAGTAATCTGGAACTACTTCCGTTTATTAATGTTAAAAGTCGTCCCCGATATATCTCGGCCCTAAAATAAAGTCGTCCCCGATATATCTCGGCCTAAAAAATCTCGACACTATTTTGATGCACTGAATGAGCGTGAAAATTGGCAGATAATTTTCAGATTCGCGAGCATTCATGTCCGTGCCTGTTTCAATAGATGGAAAGAGCATCCTTACATTGTACTACAGTACACTCCAAAAAGTACACAGAAGTAAGTAAAATTTCTATGATTTCAATCATTCCAAGGATTTACATGATTTAAATATTAGATCACAGTCGTATGAATTTTAGTCATAAATAGAGAAAAATAGTGAAAATTTAGATGTTGGGGTAATATAATATATATATAAGAGTCTCTTATATATATATTATATTACCCCAACACGGGGTAATATAATATATATATAAGAGACTCTTATATATATATTATACGGGGTAATATAATATATATATAAGAGACTCTTATATATATATTATATTACCCCAACATAAGAGACTCTTATATATATATTATATTACCCCAACATCTAAATTTTCACTATTTTTCCGAGCTCTATTTATGACTAAAATGACGAGAGCTTAAGTGTAAATATATTTTATTAATTTTTTTCGTTTCAGACCTGGTGCAAAGACTGGAAGAGTAAAGTCCTATTGATGAACTTATATACAATAACTATTTGACTATGGTTCTCTTGTTCTGTGTAACAAGTGTGTAGAGTTTTTAACATGACTTTTGTTCATTAAAGACGTAACTTTTTAAGAATCAAAATTTAGAAATCTAATTTTATGTGTTTGATGTTGTGTTTATATATTCACGCAGGAGTTCTCATCTATGTCATTGTGCTTATGTTTACCATTATCACCTGTTGTTTAACAGTAACTCCCAGCCCACTTTACTATAAATAATGACATTTCAATGCG
Organism: Bathymodiolus brooksi; assembly: GCA_963680875.1. Taxonomy (NCBI): domain Eukaryota; kingdom Metazoa; phylum Mollusca; class Bivalvia; order Mytilida; family Modiolidae; genus Bathymodiolus; species Bathymodiolus brooksi. The sequence continues at coordinate 32,198,877 of OY804584.1, forward strand.
CAAGTCTCCCGATCAGGCTGATCGGATGTTACGTCTTTAAGTAATATGTTTTCTATAAAATATCTCCTTTCCAAAATATTTTAAATCAGGAAAGCAAAGATTTATGGTTTAAAATGTTGAATATACATTGTTGGTCTTTTGCATATATTTAGTAGAGACCAGTCAGACCAAACACCCTCCAGAAGAGCGACAGTAAAAAAAAAGGTCACCTTATGGTCATCAATAATGACAATTTAGTTTATTGATTTTTTTTTATTATTTTCTGTGTTTTAATGCCACTTTCAGCAATATTTCAGCTATATCATGGCAACCAGTTTTAGTGGTGGAAGAAGCTGAATTTCGAAGTACCTGATTATTGAAAGAAAAAAAATATATATATCGACAAACATCACTCCATATTAATTAATGAAATTTAAGTACGGCGATGCACAAGCTACTGGTCATATTTCTCCTGAATTATGACAGTCTTCTTTAAGTGCATATTTAAATATAATTTAAAACTATTGAACAGTTAATTTTAAGAGGTTTTTGGACCATTCCCCTGCTCATAAAGCACATTTTTATGCTTGATACATTAGTGCAAGGAAATTAGTATGAAAACTTAAAATCTGGCAGAATGAGTTTTTGTATGATTTCCTTAACAAACACACCAGAATAAAGTAATTTAGCCCAACACAAATTATCTGTGACACAATTTTTGAAATCCCACAGAGTACCTACATATAAGTAGCAGGAGTTAAATACTCGAATGTCTGTTCTTCTGGAATTAAAAATGACCGATTGTTTGTATTATGTATGCTTTAAACTTATAAATGTATGCCTGTTTTATTGGTTCCACGACGGATGATGTATAATAGGGGTTAGGGGTTATGGTGTTTAACGCTACTTTCAACAATATTTCAGTTATATCGTGGTGGTCAGTTTTATTGGTGGAGGAAACCGGAGAAAACCTTGACTGAACGGCTTTCAACTCACATCTTCCGTGGTGATTGGCACTGTTTGCATATGTAGTTCTCAATCCAACTACCATACGATCACGAGGACCTTTGATGATGTATATAGGATAGTATTTCGAAGCTCCTATTCTCAGATCCGATTCATGTAGAAGCTCATTTTGTCTTTGCTTAGTTTTCTCGTACGTTTATACTGGTATTGTTTCTGTCTCCATATCTACCATCTAATAGAAGAAACGTTTGGCGGTTTCCACCATGACTTGTGAGTTTTGACTTTCCCTTTGTAAGATTGCTCGGAGTTCGGTAATTTTGTTATTACCCTTATTGGTTAATCGTTACGGAATATCTGTGTCACAAATAATCACTGGTATATTTCGTTTGTCGTAATTAAAATCATGTTCGCTCCTTATTCATGATTTATCACCAGGTTTATAACAAGAATAACGCGACTGGTGCCACTAATTGAGCAGCGACTGCTTAGCCTCTGGAGCACTTACGTTCATCTCCGGTTTTTAGTTGTGTTTGTGTTGCTCAATATTTAGTATTCTGTGTAGTGTTTTGTAGATCATTGTTTGTCCTTTTGGCCATTGTATTGTCTTTTGTTTTAATTTACGACTTCGACTTCTGATTATCCCTTTTGTATCTTTAAGCTTTTCTTGAAGATACCAAAGGGTATAATCAGAAGCCATCAGGGAGAAAACTAATATTTCTTCTGACTAGCATTCTACGTCGTCTTTCATCATAATAAATATTTTACACGTGTGTGTGTGTTGTCCTGTCTAATACCTGGCTCAGAGAATGTCAATAAGAAGCTGGATATGTGACATTATATACCCTGTCTAAAACCTGAACAATTTATTTATTAAAGGTCCCATCTGTTTTAACACAGTTAAAACTGGAATAGCCTTCTAATCAGCAATGTGATGAGTGACTCTGACAAGTCGTCCAAAATAGCTGTCTCAAAATACATATACACACTCAATAGTCACTATATATTGTGTATCATGTGTAATCTTAATCTGAAGATTACAATTAAATTGATTTGTATAATGTTTATTAAAAAAAGCTAAGCTTGCAAATAAAAGTAAAAGAATACCGAAGGGGCAATCAAAAATGGATAATTCAGAGAAACTGGCAACATAGGGGTACACAAGAAGTAGACAAACAAATCAAAAACACAACACAATATGAGTTGGACACCACTATTCACAAACAAACACAAATAACGTTAATAAGACACTGACCCTCCTACAAACAACTGGAGGTAAAGACGAACTGAACATCGTTTTATGCCGACATCGTAAGTGACCTCACAACACGGAACTTAGAACGTAAAGAAACATAATAGGACAACACGGACACCACCAAAAAACCTGGGGTGAACGCAAGTGCTCGCGAAGGATAAGCAATGTCTGCTTCTTATAAGACACCGGCCGTGTTACTCATAATATATACAGTCAAGTCGGGTAAAAGTCTTGGCTGTGAAAGAGGAAAGTCTATTTCTATATTTTTAAATTCTAAACCTTGTTTTGTAAGAAAAGATTGAAGATACCAAAGAGGCGACGAAAAGAGAGAAAGAACAGACAATGCAATGGTCAAAGAAAAGGAACCAAGGGACAAATTCGTCAATATTGTTCCCATCAGTACACCTGACATTCTCTCCGTAGGTATAAGATGGAAGGTTTAATTTTGTATATAACTTTTTATTTAAAAACAGAAAACAAACAATGAAAGAAAATGAAAAAAATATATATGAATTGACATATAATACGAGGCACATTAATCATCACACAACATTATCACATAATCAAAAACCTGAATAACATATACAATTTCAAATAACACTGGTATGCATTACACATGAATATACTGAATATTCAATAACATTTAAGTGAATGAAAACTTTGTCAATATCTAATTAATCATATATACCCTAGCATTCACCTATTGTGTATATTTTGTAGATCGTTGTTTGTCCATTTGTACTTTTTCTTTTGACCATTGTGTTTTCTGTCTTTCTTCGATTTATGAATTCAGATTACCCCTTTGGTATCTTCAAACTATTCTTACATTATCTTAGCCGATTGTGGCTACCCTATTTAGGCTCTTTTGGTTTTATTGCACCCAAAACTTTATATTTTTTGGCTTTCCAATCTTTCGATTTTGAGAGTCACCTGATGATCGAATGTTATTCCAGAATTACGTCGTGCGCACTATATTTGATTACTGCGGGGTTTTGTTATGAAGAAGACCTCACGTAGACATAACTTATTAAAAAAAAACTATTTTGCATGTCTAATGTGTTCGAAACAGAAAACAGCTCACGTCTCTCCGACAGTTTGTCTGATTCAAGAAGAGGTTGAAGATCCCAAAGGAGTGATAAGAATCCTTAAATAGAAGAAGGACAGAAAACACAATGGCCAAAAGAAAAAGGATAAAAGGTTAAACAACGGTCTACAAAACATACACATAAAACTGAAGATCGAGTAACACGAACCTCACTAAAAACCAGGGGTGAACTCAGGTGCTCATATATATATATATTACGGATTTAGTTTGTTACACATATTTTCATTGGTTCTTCAACCCTGAATGTCAGCATATATTACGAATTTAGTTTGTTACACATATTTTCATTGGTTCTTCAGCCCTGAATGTCAGCATATATTCGGAAAACAGACGGGGTATATATTTCAGTCCCCAAAAACGATTGAAACATGGACGACAAAACATTACGCTTCACTGAATCAATGGTATAATACGGAATAATAAATGTATTTTTACCAAATTAAATGCTGTTTTTTATACTCAAAACGGCTCCATGAACAAAAAAATATTGCAACGGTTAATTCCGTCACAAATACCTGATCGATTCAGCAAACTCATATCTTCCACGGCTGTACCATAACAAATAAACAAAACGTTGAGCCTTGAAAACTTTCGACGTCATGGGGCCACACCAAGGTTTTATTTACATGTAGTTAACATTTAAATTATTGAAACTGTTTCGCAAACCCGTTGTTTTGTTATGTGATATATTAATGTTATATTTATAAAGTTTATAAAATTTACTACATATGAAACTGTATCGATTTAACAATTTAGTACAGTATTTTCCTTCATGATACACCCCAAACATGAAATATGGCGTGACACATATTTTGACGTCATTGAAGAATGACGTCAAAGGTACGTAATCGGACATCTAGAGATACGGAAAATGAAAATAAAAGACGCAAATTTATTAAATACAGTTGGATGTTGTATTTAAAAAAAACCAATGGTTATATCCGTAATATATTTGTTATACTATACCTTAGCACTCCTTCTATTGTTTACATGACCTTAGCCAATTTTAGCTATCCTATGTATACCCTTTGGTTTTATTGCACCCCACATTTTATACTATTTGACTTTCCAATCTTTCGATTTTGACGTACCTGATGAAGGTTATTCCGAACACGAGTCATGCGCCCTGATTTTGATATCTGCGTTTCTTTTTTTTAAGAAGATCTTCTCACGTAGACATAACGTAAAAAAAAAAACGATTATGCAAGTATAATGTGTTCAAAAACAAAAAAAAAAAGCTCACGTTTTTCCGACAATTAATCAAATCTTGCCGGGTGCAATTTCGGAATTCTAGAACAGGATACTATAGAATTATATATAGATATTTTTGCATCTAATTATGATTCCAATGTATCCATCTAAAAGTGTATAAGAGCAAGAAAACCAAAGGACGTGAACAGGATAACCAACATATGCGAAGGTTGTCTATGTAAGTTTTTGCATATATCCTCCCTCATAAGAGTAAATGGAAAGATCGACAAGGAGAGGGGCACAGTGTGTTAGCATGGGGATGCCGACGATTCGTTGAAAAATATGCAATCCTAACTCGACAAATATGATATTGATCAGGAAATCCAACATAATGATGACATTTTGTGTAGCACCTTTTGTCTTTAATTTCGTGCTTGATAGATTAAGTTAACTCGTGACCCAAAGCCATACATTGTTAAGGTTGCTCACCATTTCTAAAGTAAAATGTGTTGTTCATGATTTATTTTAAACGGATTTGTAATATATTCATGATGAATGGTAGTGTAAGAAGTTTGAAGATACCAAAGGGGTAATCAGAATCCGTAAATCAAAGAAGGACAGACAACTCAATTGCCAAAAGAATAAGAACATAAACGATCTACAAAACATTACATAGAAAGCTAAAGATCGGGCAACAGGAACCCCAGTAAAAATCGAGAGGGAACTCAGGAGCTCCGGAAGGGTGATCAGGTACAGTAGCACCCAACATTGTCTGTGTCTCTGGATTGTCCATTCCAGATTATCCCATCGGCGTTCTCTAATATTTATTGAAATGTTAAGTTTATGAACTATTTAAATGTCCTTATTATTCATTTCTCTGATGAATATCAAATATTACATGGCAATGATATAATAAATATTTTAAAGGAGCTTGACCAGCTGTCATATTGGTCATGGTGGTAGAATTACATGTAGTTATTTATTAACTAACGAGTAACGACAGGAATGTATTGTAATTGTAATCTTTCACCAAAACATATTTTAATCGGACTGAGGAGATGCTGCTGAAATAAAAACGTAGATATCAAATTGAATGCGCACTACGCGTTTTTAGAATAGTCTTCATCAGGTACGCTCGAAAAATTAGAAAGCCAAATAATTTAAAGGTTTCGGAGCAATAAAACAGGCTAGTCAAAATCGGGTGAGGTCACCTATGCCTGAGGGAGGAGAACCTTAGTTTTATTAATAATTACATTATTTAGGAACTGAAAAAAGATAATGGTCAAACATTTAACTCTTTAACCGTTAAGCTTACAAATGTCGTAAGCTACATTGATTGATTGATTAATTGATAGGTGTTTAACGCAGTATTTCTGCTATATCGTGGCATGAACAAAATGTTTTATTCTTTTCGTCCCCTTCTACAAAATAATATAAATTTGATATTTTCTACAGAGGGAGTATCACTATTTAACATACTAGTATACGTACTGCTGCATATATATTTATAACGACGAGTAGTCCAATCTGGAAAGGAGCGAAGCCATTGATATCATTTCTGTGCGGGTCAATCATTGCAAATGTTCCGAACAGAAGAAAGAATGTGATGATCATTTCACAAACTAAAGCCTGAGAGTCATTCACCCCAGGGGCGGGATATATTATACCCAAAGTCTCCATCTGTGTGGTATTTGCCGGAACTAGAGTCTTCAACAAAGCCATACCGGAAGCTGATCCAAGCGTCTGCATGACGCAGTAAAATATGAAACGTATAACTGTAATCTGTCCCAGAACCACAAAACCAACACTAATTGCCGGATTGACATGACCGCCACTGACTGTGGATAGAATACGGATTGCACATCCGATAAAGAATCCGGTTTCTAAAGATGCTGCGGTAGCATCGCCTGGGTTAGAAACAGCAGTTCCAACACCAAAAAATGTAAGCAATAACACCCCTAAGAACTCCGCTGCACAAGCACGATAAAGATCGAGTGAAAATACATCCATTCTTTCTTTTGCGAAAAATCTAGCGAAACGGGATGCTCTGTGTTCGTGTATACTACCCGCCATATTTGTAAATAAAAGTATTACTCCAGATAAACAATTAAATTTTTTACTTTTTTTTTCTTAAATGAATATTAAAATATTCAAAAAAAAGTTTTAAAGCATTAACTATTTACACACACAACTGTAATAGTTGGAAATTTATAAAAATCAATATTAATTTCGAAATATAAAAAAAAAGTTTTAAAGCAGTAACTATCTACCCTACACAAACAACTGTAATAGTTGGCAACGAAATATGAAATAAACGGCCTAACTGTTTACTATACTGTGAAAAGAAATTTATCACAAAAGATATTATATACTCTTAGTAAGAAGAGCTATCGTTTACTAATTGTTATTATGATATATAAGGCTATGTTTGATACTCATACAAAAAGTCCTCCTGATTTCGTTTTAATAGATATCACATGACATACATGTAGGATCCAATGACGAGACGAAATTACAAAAATATATAATAATATAGTTCTCACTCTAGTCCCTGCTGCCTGCTGACAAGAATATTTTACATATGAATACTATTAAACAGATTTTAACATGGTGTATAGGTATACACATTTTTCTTTATTATTTGAAAACTAAAATATACAATCTCTTTTTTTTTCATCATCTAATATATTTATGAAATATACAAAGTAAATTTAATGTATATCCCGGTTTTTTGTACATAAATCTTGTTAAATAATGCGAAAATTAATCTGATAACAAGACTATAACAAACAACACTAGTAGAACAGATTATAACAGCACGTACAATTTTTTTTATTATTTGAAAACTAAATTATGCAATCTCTCTTTCCCTTCATGCAAGATATTTATGATATATACAAAGTAAATTTAATGTACATTTTGTATATCCCGAGTTTTTGTACATATTATTTTTTTTAAATAATTCGAAAATTAATCCCGAAGTAAACAAGTAAGCGATGCTAGTATTTTTGAAGTTAGGGCTAATAAAATTAACTGAACCACGCTACTTTTTAATAAAAGGTGAGAGGTCATGTATTTGTGTGTTAGAGGTCATGTACTTGTGTGTTAGAGGTCATGTACTTGTGTGTTAGAGGTCATGTACTTGTGTGTTAGAGGTCATGTACTTGTGTGTTAGAGGTCACGTATTTGTGTGTTAGAGGTCATGTACTTGTGTGTTAGAGGTCATGTACTTGTGTGTTAGAGGTCATGTATTTGTGTGTTAGAGGTCATGTACTTGTGTGTTAGAGGTCATGTACTTGTGTGTTAGAGGTCATGTACTTGTGTGTTAGAGGTCATGTACTTGTGTGTTAGAGGTCACGTATTTGTGTGTTAGAGGTCATGTACTTGTGTGTTAGAGGTCATGTACTTGTGTGTTAGAGGTCACGTATTTGTGTGTTAGAGGTCATGTACTTGTGTGTTAGAGGTCATGTACTTGTGTGTTAGAGGTCATGTACTTGTGTGTTAGAGGTCATGTACTTGTGTGTTAGAGGTCATGTACTTGTGTGTTAGAGGTCATGTACTTGTGTGTTAGAGGTCATGTACTTGTGTGTTAGAGGTCATGTACTTGTGTGTTAGAGGTCATGTACTTGTGTGTTAGAGGTCATGTACTTGTGTGTTAGAGGTCATGTATTTGTGTGTTAGAGGTCATGTACTTGTGTGTTAGAGGTCACGTAATTGTGTGTTAGAGGTCATGTACTTGTGTGTTAGAGGTCATGTACTTGTGTGTTAGAGTTCACGTATTTGTGTGTTAGAGGTCATGTACTTGTGTGTTAGAGGTCACGTATTTGTGTGTTAGAGGTCATGTACTTGTGTGTTAATGGTATCCATTTTGCCTCTTTCTACGATTTTTCTAATGAATTGTGGACTTTTTCCTAAAGTATGGTATCGTATTCTTACTCAGTTTATTCAAGAGCGTGTCTAATGAAGGTTATTCCAGAACATCGATCTGCGCACTAAATTTGATATCTATGTTTTTATTACTATCACTGGGTCTATTCTTATACTGGTAGACTATTCGTATCAGAGGGTTTCATCCGCTCAATTTTCAATATTTCGGCACAGAACTGGATTATGAAGGTTATTTCAGAACCTCGTTCTGCGCACTAAATTTGATATCTACATTTTTATTACTATCACTGACCCAATTATACCTAAACTGATAGACTATTCGTGTCAGAGGGATTCATCCGCCCAATTTTCAATATTTCGGCACAGAACTGGATTATTAGATATATGTAATAAATTATTGAAATTTACAGCTCCTAAATAATGGAATAATAATTAAAACTAAGGACCCCCCTCAGACATAGGTAACCTTGGGATATTTTGACTATCCTATTTGGGCAATTTTCTTTGCTCGCTTCTAAGACGCTTAAAGTATTTATTTTTGCAATCTTTTTACTGAGTGTACCTGCTGTAGGTTAATCCGGAACCATGTCATGCGCACTAAATTTTATATCACGTTTTTTATATTTTTTAGTTACAGTTATTGACGTAGTATTTCTATGTATGCACACATTATTGTAGTGAATTGTGCTCCTTACATTGCTGATTTGTTTCCATACTGATATGGGTTTCCATTTATGGATAAACTCTAATAGGATCTTTCTGAGCACTCATTAATTAGTTTATTAAACATTAACTGTAGATGGCCGTGGCCATATGGTAGTTGGATTTAATACTATCTATGCAATCAGTGCCTATCATCACTGATGTTGTGAGTTCGAAACCTTTCCATGGCGAGGTGTACAACATCATGTGATAAAGTCTGTCAATGACTTGCGACAGTTCGGTAGTTTTCTCCGAGTCCTCCGGTTTCCTCCACCAATAAAACTGACCGCCACGATATTACTGAAATATTGCTGAATGTGGCGTTAAGCGCCATAAAAACCAAACCAAACCATTAACTGTAGATACTTATACGATATCTTTACTGTAGACAAGCCTTAGTTTCCTACGTTTGTCCTTTACGTTGAATAAGGCACACATTTCAGCCGACCTTTGGAATGAGAAACATATCTTTTTCAAGGAATGTCTCTAACACACGGGTTTGCGATAAAAGAGACGATTGTTTTTTCCTATCGTCAAGTTTCCTTTTGTGGATGTTGACATTCCTTTCGTTCCATCATATAACGAAGCTTACATTTTTCAGTTGGTTCGTTTTCCACGTATTTGTAATAAGGTTTCTGATTTCAATGATCGTAATCTCGTGAAAACTAAAGAAACTTTTATATCAAGGATACCATTTTCAGAAATTATTGAAAACTTTCACACAATTGTATTACCGCTATAAGAAGAGTTTGAAGATACTAAAGGGTAACCATAATCCATAAATCGAAAGACAGACAACACAATGGCCAAGAGAGAAAAAAGAACAAAAGGACAAACAACGATCTTGTATACAAATACAGAGAGATCTGATCAAAAAGGGTATTTCCCATCCATGTTATTAACAAAGATAAAAATACAACTCAAACTTGACACAGCTAAACTTGTACAATCCTTGCAAAATATTACTTAGAAACTATAGTTAATTGCTTGAGAAAGGTGTCTTGACTGAAACTATAGCTTTTGCTTGGTTTATGGTGTTTAAAGCCACTTTCAGCAATATTTCAGTTATATCGTGGTGGTCAGTTTTATTGATGGAGGAAACCAGAGAACCCGGATAAAAACACCGACCTGTCGCAAGTCACTGACAAACTTTATCACATAATGATGTATCGAGTACACCTCACCATGAAAGGGATTCATAGACAAACTGCTGGTACAACTAGTAGGTTCAATTAGCAATGTTTATGTCTGAATGATATTAAATTTGTTAGTGGATACAGTTATGATTTTTTGGTCCTAAGAGTAATGGTCGTTAACCAACAGAATATACCTCAGTGATTGCATCAACCGAACATTCTTGGAACCAGCTTTTATGTTCGGAATTGACAGGTGTTCGGTTTATACAGGTTAAATTAACAAATATTTCCTACATTAGAACTTTATTTAAAGTTCGGTTTATGCAAGATTTCGATTTATTCAGGCTTCGGCTTAGGCAGGTTTCACTGTACTATATGAAACAAGGTTTTGTAACTGAAAGGTTGTATCACTAGAATGGGAGGTTTTGTCCCATAAAACTAGTTTAACCCTTACTGTACCAGCCCTGGAATGTGAGCGGTCATGTATTTGTATGTTAATGGTATTATATAGCATATTATTTTGCGCTGACCAGCAAGATAGGCATTGCAATCTCCGTTCAAAGAGGTCAAATCATATCAATTTTCTATTGGATTTTGAAACACTTCCGACATTGTGGTATTTTTTGTTTGGCTAAATTCTCTTTAATAACTGTATGTATTATTAAATTCTTTAATAAGAAATCATAGCGAAAATAGATGTACTAAATTCAATGGTTTTTGGGGTATTTTATTTTGTTGAAAATTAATATTTAGTTGATAAAAAAATACGCAGTTAAGCAATAATAAATTAAAAAAAGAACATTTCTGTCTTACTATTTACCAATGATACTATTGAAAACTAGTCACATTTTAGAACATTAAATATCAACGTTCTTTGTACGTATAGCACTTAGATAAGGATGGTATATGCATTAAATCATGTGTTTTGATAATGTCTTATTTAAAGGGGGCATATTAGTATCCAAATAATTTAAAAAAAAAATTATGACATAAAAATAAGCACATTTGATAATTTGCATTGTAGTTATCTATTCAAGCTCTCTATGTTGCACTTAACTATCTTATAGCTGCAATAAATAAAAAACAACAAATAAGTGTGTTGATCTAGTGCAGAGGAACTCATTATCATGTCATCGGGTGTAACTTGTTCTCGCCATGATAAACAGTGAAAGCACATTTTTTTTTCGGGGATGCAAATTTTCGTGGTTAAAATAATCTTCATTGGTATGTGTTTGAGCTTTGTGATTTTTTTCACATATTTTTTTACAAGGAGTACATTAAAAACATGAATTAACACTAATTATCGAATTTTTTAAAGTAAAAATTCCATCCATTCTCTTTATTTTCATGAAAGAACATATCGAACATAAATGCCTGTTTGTACGACAAAAGTGTCTGACGATGGAACATCGGCAGACGGTCGTATGAGAATTTTAACTAATTCTGCTAGAAAAAGTGCTGAAGTGTAAACATCAGTGCCATTGTGCATGTAGGTCGGAAATTGGGCATACATAATTAATGATGCTGTGTGATCAGCTGTACACAAAAAACAGGCGAAAATACACGTGTTATACTCATGGTTTGAAGGTAAATATTAACTTTCAACGCAAAAAAAAAACTTTAAAAAAAATAATCAATCTCAACGACATTATACCTGTAAGGTTGTAAAATATAATACGTTTAATAGTTATAAAGGTCGGTTATTCCGTTTCTTTTTGCGATAATAAAACCATAGATTACAAATTCAGTGCGCACGGCGCGTCGATGGAATACCATTCATCAGGTGCGCCAAAAGCCAAAAGATTGCAAAAGCAAATATGTAAGCATGGGACCTATTCCGAATTGACCAGGCCAAAGAAAGAAATAAACCCACAAAATAAAAATAAATAAAAAATATAAATAAATTCGGGCAACATTTGACACACTTTAAAACAATAAGTTTAAGGGCCCGGGTGGCTCAATGAGTTAGGTAGTTGGATTACCTAACAACTCATACAAGCTATCACCAGTACGGCATGAGTTCGCGCCCGGCTTTGTAAATTACAAAAAGGGTGCACTCGACTCACAGCTGCAAGTGATAAAGTATACCAGTTGCTTGCCCATGGTCGGTGGTTCTCTCCGGGTACTTCGGCTTCTTCCACCACTAAAACTGGTCGCCTTGATATAGCTGAAATATTGCTGAAAGTGGCGTTAAACACAACAAGTCAAATCAAATTAAGTGAGAACAAGGTGCTAGTAACATTCGACAGAACCGCATCTGTTGTGTAATGGTTAGCGTGCTCGCCTGGAAGGTTGGCCACGGTCTGTTCAAACCAAAGTCTAAACAATTGGCATCGCTGCTTCTCTGCTAAGCACGCATCCCTAAGGAGAAAGAGCAAAGAGTACGGATAATGTGTTCGAGTGAATCTGTCATTTCTAACAGTGGACTGTTGTCGCAGTGAGCTAGCACTCTAAATATTCAATTAAGCCTGTTGGCCTGGTACAAAAGCGGACATCATCATAATTTCATTGAATGTAAGAAGAGTTTGATGACACCAAAGGGGTAATCAGAATCCATAAATCGAAGAAGAACAGGCAAAACATACACATAAAGCTATAGATCGAGTAACACGAACCCCACAAAAAAACGCTCTGTTGGCATTAAATAGCAATCTCTATCTAAGATATCCATGTTTTTAACCAGAAAAGGTCACCAGTTCCATATGTTTGGGGGACATTCACATCATCAAGGTCGAATGATTCTCCCATGTCATTTTTCTAGAACACAATCTGAAAAACCTGAATGTATTAAAGAGGTAACTAAAGAGCAAAGGTTTCATATTTTTATTGTTTTTAAATAGCCGACATCACTGTAGTAATACAATGTTGATGTATATATTACAATACTTGACTCTGCATTTCAATTGAATAAAATTCAAAACATGGTAGAATGTCAGATGATTTATTGCTTAAGAACACCTCATGAATTGATTGTATGCAAGGTCTCAAAAGAATATTAATCTTAGTTTAGAGGTATTAAATTAAATTTGAACAAACGATGGATTCAATAGACCATTTCCACATTCCCAATTTAATTAAAAAAATATTATATATGAGTTATTTCTCTTACAGATGAAGATATGGTTTCCGTCCCATGCAAGAAAAGCGGACAGGACAACGAATTTCTAGATATTTGAACCTTGTAAATTATCAGAGGACAATTTTATAGTAATTTATACATTCACAAGTTGTTGCAACGTTTAAATGTTAATAAAATATTTGTAATTTTAGCTAAACATTACATGAACTGGATACGTTTCACCGCCAGTCAATGGTGTGTAAGCAATTAAATCAATTGTAAATCTAGGTACATCCTTCAACAATTTATATTCTTATATGCAATCAAAATATTTACTTAAAATAACACAATTTAGGACTATTATCACAACGAGTGCGGGTGGTGCTTATAAAATTGTATAATAGATGCTTAGCAATTTTGTTCCGTACAAATGACAAGCATTTGACCATTCGGAACACAATGATTCATCCCTGGTTTTCGGTGATTAGTTTATTGGTTTGTGTTACTTTGTCTTTTTTGTTTTATGTTTCATGTGGAATATTTTTATCCTGCAAATTAATTAGTCAACACGACGGGTATTACTAATGGAGCAGGAGCTGCATATCCTTCTGGAGCACAAGATGTCACCCCCGGTTTTTAGTGGGGTTCGTGTTGCTCGGTCTTTTGTTTTCTGTGTAGTATTTTGTGGATAATTGTTTGTCTGTTTGTCCTTTTTCTTTGGTCGTTGTATTTTATCTCCTTCGGCTTCTGGTCATTCCTTAGGTTGTATTTTATCTCCTTCGGCTTCTGATCATTCCTTAGGTTGTATTTTATCTCCTTCGGCTTCTGGTCATTCCTTAGGTTGTATTTTATCTCCTTCGGCTTCTGATCATTCCTTAGGTTGTATTTTATCTCCTTCGGCTTCTGGTCATTCCTTAGGTTGTATTTTATCTCCTTCGGCTTCTGATCATTCCTTAGGTTGTATTTTATCTCCTTCGGTTTCTGGTCATTCCTTAGGTTGTATTTTATCTCCTTCGGCTTCTGGTCATTCCTTAGGTTGTATTTTATCTCCTTCGGCTTCTGATCATTCCTTATGTTGTATTTTATCTCCTTCGGCTTCTGGTCATTCCTTAGGTTGTATTTTATCTCCTTCGGCTTCTGATCATTCCTTAGGTTGTATTTTATCTCCTTCGGCTTCTGGTCATTCCTTAGGTTGTATTTTATCTCCTTCGGCTTCTGATCATTCCTTAGGTTGTATTTTATCTCCTTCGGCTTCTGATCATTCCTTAGGTTGTATTTTATCTCCTTCGGCTTCTGGTCATTCCTTAGGTTGTATTTTATCTCCTTCGGCTTCTGATCATTCCTTAGGTTGTATTTTATCTCCTTCGGCTTCTGATCATTCCTTAGGTTGTATTTTATCTCCTTCGGCTTCTGATCATTCCTTATGTTGTATTTTATCTCCTTCGGCTTCTGATCATTCCTTAGGTTGTATTTTATCTCCTTCGGCTTCTGGTCATTCCTTAGGTTGTATTTTATCTCCTTCGGCTTCTGATCATTCCTTAGGTTGTATTTTATCTCCTTCGAATTCTGATCATTCCTTAGGTTGTATTTTATCTCCTTCGGCTTCTGGTCATTCCTTAGGTTGTATTTTATCTCCTTCGGCTTCTGATCATTCCTTAGGTTGTATTTTATCTCCTTCGGCTTCTGGTCATTCCTTAGGTTGTATTTGATATCCTTCGGCTTCTGATCATTCCTTAGGTTGTATTTTATCTCCTTCGGCTTCTGATCATTCCTTAGGTTGTATTTTATCTCCTTCGGCTTCTGATCATTCCTTAGGTTGTATTTTATCTCCTTCGGCTTCTGATCATTCCTTAGGTTGTATTTTATCTCCTTCGGCTTCTGATCATTCCTTATGTTGTATTTTATCTCCTTCGGCTTCTGATCATTCCTTATGTTGTATTTTATCTCCTTCGGCTTCTGATCATTCCTTATGTTGTATTTTATCTCCTTCGGCTTCTGATCATTCCTTATGTTGTATTTTATCTCCTTCGGCTTCTGATCATTCCTTAGGTTGTATTTTATCTCCTTCGGCTTCTGATCATTCCTTAGGTTGTATTTTATCTCCTTCGGCTTCTGATCATTCCTTATGTTGTATTTTATCTCCTTCGGCTTCTGATCATTCCTTAGGTTGTATTTTATCTCCTTCGGCTTCTGATCATTCCTTAGGTTGTATTTTATCTCCTTCGGCTTCTGATCATTCCTTAGGTAGTATTTTATCTCCTTCGGCTTCTGGTCATTCCTTAGGTTGTATTTTATCTCCTTCGGCTTCTGATCATTCCTTAGGTTGTATTTTATCTCCTTCGGCTTCTGATCATTCCTTAGGTTGTATTTTATCTCCTTCGGCTTCTGATCATTCCTTAGGTTGTATTTTATCTCCTTAGGCTTCTGGTCATTCCTTAGGTTGTATTTTATCTCCTTCGGCTTCTGATCATTCCTTAGGTTGTATTTTATCTCCTTCGGCTTCTGATCATTCCTTAGGTTGTATTTTATCTCCTTCGGCTTCTGATCATTCCTTAGGTTGTATTTTATCTCCCTCGGCTTCTGATCATTCCTTATGTTGTATTTTATCTCCTTCGGCTTCTGATCATTCCTTATGTTGTATTTTATCTCCTTCGGCTTCTGATCATTCCTTATGTTGTATTTTATCTCCTTCGGCTTCTGATCATTCCTTAGGTTGTATTTTATCTCCTTCGGCTTCTGATCATTCCTTAGGTTGTATTTTATCTCCTTCGGCTTCTGATCATTCCTTAGGTTGTATTTTATCTCCTTCGGCTTCTGATCATTCCTTAGGTTGTATTTTATCTCCTTCGGCTTCTGATCATTCCTTAGGATGTATTTTATCTCCTTCGGCTTCTGATCATTCCTTAGGTTGTATTTTATCTCCTTCGGCTTCTGATCATTCCTTAGGTTGTATTTTATCTCCTTCGGCTTCTGATCATTCCTTAGGTTGTATTTTATCTCCTTAGGCTTCTGATCATTCCTTAGGTTGTATTTTATCTCCTTCGGCTTCTGATCATTCCTTAGGTTGTATTTTATCTCCTTCGGCTTCTGATCATTCCTTAGGTTGTATTTTATCTCCTTCGGCTTCTGATCATTCCTTAGGTTGTATTTTATCTCCTTCGGCTTCTGGTCATTCCCTAGGTTGTATTTTATCTCCTTCGGCTTCTGGTCATTACTTAGGTTGTATTTTATCTCCTTCGGCTTCTGATCATTCCTTAGGTTGTATTTTATCTCCTTCGGCTTCTGGTCATTCCTTAGGTTGTATTTTATCTCCTTCGGCTTCTGATCATTCCTTAGGTTGTATTTTATCTCCTTCGGCTTCTGGTCATTCCTTAGGTTGTATTTTATCTCCTTCGGCTTCTGATCATTCCTTAGGTTGTATTTTATCTCCTTCGGCTTCTGATCATTCCTTAGGTTGTATTTTATCTCCTTCGGCTTCTGATCATTCCTTAGGTTGTATTTTATTTCCTTCGGCTTCTGGTCATTCCTTAGGTTGTATTTTATCTCCTTCGGCTTCTGATCATTCCTTAGGTTGTATTTTATCTCCTTCGGCTTCTGATCATTCCTTAGGTTGTATTTTATCTCCTTCGGCTTCTGATCATTCCTTAGGTTGTATTTTATCTCCTTCGGCTTCTGATCATTCCTTAGGTTGTATTTTATCTCCTTCGGCTTCTGATCATTCCTTATGTTGTATTTTATCTCCTTCGGCTTCTGATCATTCCTTATGTTGTATTTTATCTCCTTCGGCTTCTGATCATTCCTTATGTTGTATTTTATCTCCTTCGGCTTCTGATCATTCCTTATGTTGTATTTTATCTCCTTCGGCTTCTGATCATTCCTTAGGTTGTATTTTATCTCCTTCGGCTTCTGATCATTCCTTAGGTTGTATTTTATCTCCTTCGGCTTCTGATCATTCCTTAGGTTGTATTTTATCTCCTTCGGCTTCTGATCATTCCTTAGGTTGTATTGTATCTCCTTCGGCTTCTGATCATTCCTTAGGTTGTATTTTATCTCCTTCGGCTTCTGGTCATTCCTTAGGTTGTATTTTATCTCCTTCGGCTTCTGATCATTCCTTAGGTTGTATTTTATCTCCTTCGGCTTCTGATCATTCCTTAGGTTGTATTTTATCTCCTTCGGCTTCTGATCATTCCTTAGGTTGTATTTTATCTCCTTCGGCTTCTGATCATTCCTTAGGTTGTATTTTATCTCCTTCGGCTTCTGATCATTCCTTATGTTGTATTTTATCTCCTTCGGCTTCTGATCATTCCTTATGTTGTATTTTATCTCCTTCGGCTTCTGATCATTCCGTATGTTGTATTTTATCTCCTTCGGCTTCTGATCATTCCTTATGTTGTATTTTATCTCCTTCGGCTTCTGATCATTCCTTAGGTTGTATTTTATCTCCTTCGGCTTCTGATCATTCCTTAGGTTGTATTTTATCTCCTTCGGCTTCTGATCATTCCTTAGGTTGTATTTTATCTCCTTCGGCTTCTGATCATTCCTTAGGATGTATTTTATCTCATTCGGCTTCTGATCATTCCTTAGGTTGTATTTTATCTCCTTCGGCTTCTGATCATTACTTAGGTTGTATTTTATCTCCTTCGGCTTCTGATCATTCCTTAGGTTGTATTTTATCTCCTTAGGCTTCTGATCATTCCTTAGGTTGTATTTTATCTCCTTCGGCTTCTGATCATTCCTTAGGTTGTATTTTATCTCCTTCGGCTTCTGATCATTCCTTAGGTTGTATTTTATCTCCTTCGGCTTCTGGTCATTCCTTAGGTTGTATTTTATCTCCTTCGGCTTCTGGTCATTACTTAGGTTGTATTTTATCTCCTTCGGCTTCTGATCATTCCTAAGGTTGTATTTTATCTCCTTCGGCTTCTGGTCATTCCTTAGGTTGTATTTTATCTCCTTCGGCTTCTGATCATTCCTTAGGTTGTATTTTATCTCCTTCGGCTTCTGGTCATTCCTTAGGTTGTATTTTATCTCCTTCGGCTTCTGATCATTCCTTAGGTTGTATTTTATCTCCTTCGGCTTCTGATCATTCCTTAGGTTGTATTTTATCTCCTTCGGCTTCTGATCATTCCTTAGGTTGTATTTTATCTCCTTCGGCTTCTGGTCATTCCTTAGGTTGTATTTTATCTCCTTCGGCTTCTGATCATTCCTTAGGTTGTATTTTATCTCCTTCGGCTTCTGATCATTCCTTAGGTTGTATTTTATCTCCTTCGGCTTCTGATCATTCCTTAGGTTGTATTTTATCTCCTTCGGCTTCTGATCATTCCTTAGGTTGTATTTTATCTCCTTAGGCTTCTGATCATTCCTTAGGTTGTATTTTATCTCCTTCGGCTTCTGATCATTCCTTAGGTTGTATTTTATCTCCTTCGGCTTCTGATCATTCCTTAGGTTGTATTTTATCTCCTTCGGCTTCTGGTCATTCCTTAGGTTGTATTTTATCTCCTTCGGCTTCTGATCATTCCTTAGGTTGTATTTTATCTCCTTCGGCTTCTGATCATTCCTTAGGTTGTATTTTATCTCCTTCGGCTTCTGATCATTCCTTAGGTTGTATTTTATCTCCTTCGGCTTCTGATCATTCCTTAGGTCTCATTTACATTTGTCTTACGAATAACAGGCATAGAAAGAATATTTGCTTTTAGTGTAGTCTTGCTTAACTGATTTTAATTAGAGTGGAGGACAAGGACAAGCAAAAAGCTACGATTGAACGCGGGTGACACAGTACTAACACCCTTGAAGACAGTTAAGCATGGCCTGCAATGAGGAGTATATCTGTTGTTTTATTAAATGTGTGTATGACAAATTATTTCAACCTTGTCCTCTAGATGAATTGCATTCTTAGACGAATATACCTACCGGATAAATATGGGCCATCGTGGCTGTGATCGCATTGTAGTTAGATTTATAACTTCCTATGCAATCAGTGTCTATCACTACTGATGTTGTGAGTGTGAATCTCGATCAGGGCGATGTGTAAAACATTATGTGATAAAGTTTGTCGGTGACTTGCGACAGGTCGTTGGTTTTCTCTGGGTTCTCCGGTTTCCTCCACCAATAAAACTGAAATATTGTTGAAAGTGGCGCTAAACACCATAAAACCAAACCAAACCAAACCTACAGGATACATTGCATCAATTTAATAAACAATTTAAATCTGCAGTGACGACACAATAGTACTAGTACCTGTACATTGTTGTAGTGTTGTAATGATCGAAGAACTCAAAAAGAGTAAATTTATTATGCCCAGGTTAGCAAAATTGTCGGATTGTGTTTGGCTAACAACACTTCATAAAAAAGTGATAACCCGGACATTACTAATCCGGGGAACTTTGCGCGCCTTTTATGCTGTTGTCTTAAATGAAATATAATTATTATCGGTAAATTCGATATGTTACCGTTCATTATTGTCAGTATCAATTTAGTGACCGTGATTCTGGAAAATGTCGGTCAGTGTGAGGTAATAATATGACATTTTATACCGATAAAATCAATAAAGTCCGTTTTAAGAGTCTCGACATACATTATCACTAGTATCACAGCTCGCCCTAGTAGGACTCGCTACAATACAAGTTATAATCAAAACTGCTGTTATGCTAAATTTATCAATATTAGATAGTCGTTGTTGAAGGTGGGTGAGTGATTGTTGTTTAACGCCAAATGAGCAATTTGTCAACTACATCAAGGCGGAAACAAGTTAAATTTGATAACATGGTGATGTACATATTGTACTAGACCAACACGCCGAGTTGGAATTTTCTAGAGCTAGCTCATTTAAACAACATTCCGCAGGTAGTCATGTTGCTGTACCCTGGCACATTATCTTGATTCCGAGCTAACCAGTTTTTGCTTTTTCTCCTTGATTCTATGTACTTAGCAGAGAAGCAACAAATAATTTGTTTTTTAATCTTTGGTTTTACTCGACCGAAGCTCGTTCGAACCCACGATCTACCGTATTAGTGGCGAGCACGCTAACCATTATACCACTGATGGTTGCTTGCTGAACGTAACGTTTCAAACCCATGACTCTAAACCGCACTAGGAACATATAATTAGATTCATGCTCGTGTACTTAAGTAATGGGTAATTAAAAATAACATGTATTCATATAAAGTAATCATTAAATTTGATTTTCTCTACAAACCGGGATATTATTACAAAATAAATAAAATACAGTAATTACTCATAATTGTCGTCAGGTCCGAATTTTCCCTATGTATTTCTAGTAAAACCTCATCTTTTCTTGACAAATTTTGCTGCAATATTTGCTCACAAACGCAAAATTCATTGAAGATTTTCGTCATAATCTTCATACAATTTTTTATTTTAATTTATCAACTTGAATTCTTGAAGTTCAAAAATACTATAATTATATAGTAGTTTACCACTTTCAAATTAAGAGTAGTGTTCAAATCGTGATTTTCTTAAAAATGTTAAATCAAAAAAATTATATGAATTTAAAACTTATTCGCTTTTGTGAACGTAAATTTCAGCAAACTTTATCAAAACATTACCTCTGTATATCTTTTAAGGGTTAGGGTTATGGTGCTTAAAGCCACTTTCACCAATATTTCAGCTACATCGTGGCGGTCAGTTTTGTTGGTGCAGGAAACCGGAGTACCCAGAGAAAATCACCAACCTCTCACAAGTCACTGACAAACGTTATCACATCATATTGTATCGGATACACCTCGCCTGAGAGGGATTCAAGCTCACAACGTTGATGGTGATATGAACGGATTGCATAGATACTTGTAAATTCAACTACCATACGATCACGATCACGATATATATTTTGAAAACATTGTGGTTTTATTTGAAATAGACAGGAAAAACCCCGAGGTGACAAGCAATTATGTCCACTTACTGTACATGAAATCAAATTGCTAATCGGAATGTAAAATTTAAATTAATAATTGGATATTCGGGTGTGACGGTCAGTCATCAAATGTAATGTAAGGACGCCATTGTTAGATATCACGTGACAGCCTCATAATGGTTCAGCCCACAGAAGATTGCAATTGGAAACATAACTTTCATGTTTTTTCACAGATGAACTTTTTTGTGTCCAAACAGTTCTCATCTCTGAAATGTAGTCCTATACTGGAAAAATGAAGAGTTGCACAATTATGTAACGTATTTGAATCTGGTTTTCCCGTAAAGAAATATGAATAATTCATCCCCTCTCCTGTTTCCCACTTCCATACTTCTTCAGTGTCAATGTCTGACCCACCAATCCAATATTCATCAACTGCAAAACAAAACAAAAATTGAAGATTACTGCCCAATAATAATTTGTCGAATTTTAACTAGATTAACACGACGGGTGTCAATAGTGGAGATGGAACTGCTTACCCTTCCGGAGAACCGAGTTCACCCGCGGTTATTAGTGGGGTTCGTGTTACTCGATCTTTATTTTTATATGCATGTTTTGTAGATTGTTGTTTGTCCTTTTGTGCTTTTTCTTTTGGCCATTGTGTTGTCTGTTCTTCTTCGATATACGGATTCTGATTACCCCTTTGGTATCTTCAAACTCTTCTTAACATTGATATATGTTGAAATATTGTTATAAATGGCGTTAAAAACCTTAACCACAACCCCCTTTTAAGATGTTTCACTTAGTACACAAAAATACTACTAGAACTATTTGCTCAAGTAAATTAATTTAAAAATCAATATACATTTGTATGTCTTTATCACTGTTATGTCTTACGATGGCCTTGTATACTATTTAATATTTAGGTAATGGTTGAAGTCAACGGCTCTCTTTAACAGCATTTTTTTTATTTAGCTATAATTAAACTGAAATTTGGATACCTTAAAAACAAAATTGCACCTTCAAAATGTGCATATGTTGCCATGGACGACGAATTATGATGACCCTTTTGGCACCTACAGATAACGAGGTGTACTACATTCTAGAAACAACATTATGCGTTCAAGTTTTCTAGTTTTCACCATTGATTCTCTGTCAATAACATGGAGGCAACATAAAACTGGTCTATTGTTGATGGTTTGTTTTATGGTGTGCAACAATTATATCGTGGCGGTCAGTTAAATTGGTAGAGGAAACCGGTGTACCCGGAGAAAAAGCCACCGACCTGTCGCAAGTCACTGACAAACTTTATCACATAATGGTGTATCGAGTTCACCTCAGTCCGGTCACGACTGTTGATCTACTGTTGAAATTGGAGCCACAGACACATAGCTTAATCTGCCTAAAGTGAGTATGGCACAGGGGACTGACTGATTGATTACCGCCCAGCGAACAGTATCTGATTTAAATAAGATAAAAAAAAATATATATTAATCTATATAGAAACAAAGGTTTCCAGGGCACATGCCGACAGTGTTACTTAACTGGTCTCCAGGTTCCAGACAATGATACTCTCTCGAGTGAAGGGAGGGGGTTGTTATGTTATAATATGGATAACTCAACCATGGACCATAGTGGAAAATGTGATTACAGAGTGCCATGCACGCTAAAGACCTCTTTTGTAGATTTCCAAAAAGAGTAGGCGCTTCAAAAGACTAAATATGTCATGCATACCCAACTCTCGAAACTTTTCCAGTGGCAGTGGAAAATCGTTACACTGGTTGGCCCTTCCTTATTCCTATATAGTTTGTTTTTAGTTCGCCATGAATATAACTGAAATACTTTCCGCTGGATGTTAAGCAATTATAAAATCAATCATTCAACCAACCAAATGCAATTCCTCACAATGAAAAGAATAATAATAAAAACGTAGATATCAAATTTACTGGTGTGCACGACGCGCTTCTGGATAAACATTCCATCAGGTACATTCATAGTCAAGAGATAAGAAAGCCAAATGATTTAAAGGTATGTGGTTATAAGTAAAGCAAAGGGCATACACAAGGATAACCAAAATCAGCTAAGATAACCTAAGCATGTTTTAATAGTCATCTTTAGGTTTGATTTAGATTTTTGGATTTTAACGTCTTTTCCAACAATATTTCAGCTATATCGTGGCTGTTAGTTTTATTGGTGGTGGAAGAAAATCACCGACCTGTCGTAAGTCACTGATAAACTGTATCACTTAATGTTGTATCGAGTATACCTCGCCATGAACTAGTCATCTTTCAGAAAAGCACAAATGTAAATAAACTTTATCAACTTACTGATATTTTTCTCGCAAAGCATCTTTAATAAGTCAGAAAACTCTCTTCTTTCTCGCCATATACAATTTTCTGTTGGCACTATGGCTAAGACGTCCATTCCGTTCTGAGAGCCTTCGGTTGCGAAATCAAACATGAAGTCATATATATTTAGGTCACTTTCGTCATAGTTCTTCCACACACCTTCATTAACTAAATCATTCACTCCTGTCCACACATCTTCGGTGCTGTGAAGTAACAAATGTTAAAAGAAGAGTTTAAAGATGCCAAAGGGCTAATCAGAATCCGTATATCGAAGAAGGACAGACAACACAATGACCAATAGAAAAAGTACAATAGGACAAACAACGATCTACAAAACATACACATAAAAATAAAGATCGGGTAATACGAACTCCACTAAAAACCGTGGGTGAATTCAGAATAATTTCTTATTCTTTTATTCTATTACGAACCTCTCTTATGTTTTTATGTTGTTCTATTACGAACTTCTCTTATGTTTCTGTTCTATTACGAACCTTTCTTATTCTTTTATTCTATTACGAACCTCTCTTATGTTTTTATGTTGTTCTATTACGAACTTCTCTTATGTTTCTGTTCTATTACGAACCTTTCTTATTCTTTTATTCTATTACGAACCTCTCTTATGTTTTTATGTTGTTCTATTACGAACTTCTCTTATGTTTCTGTTCTATTACGAACCTTTCTTATTCTTTTATTCTATTACGAACCTCTCTTATGTTTTTTATGTTGTTCTATTGCGAACCTCTCTTTTATATTTTGTGTTATTACGAGCTTTTTTAATTGTTTTTTTTTATATTACGAACCTCTCTTATGTTTTTATGTTTTTCTATTACGAACTTCTCTTATGTTTCTGTTCTATTACGAACCTTTCTTATGCTTTGTTCTATTACGAACTTCTCTGATGTTTTTATGTTGTTCTATTATGAGCCTCTCTGATATATTTTGTTGTATTACGAACCTCTCTAATATATTTTGTTGTATTACGAACTTCCCTTATGTTTTTGTTCTATTATGAGCCTCTCTTATGTTTTTGTTCTATTATGAGCCTCTCTTAGGTTTTTGTTCTATTATGAGCCTCTCTTATGTTTTTGTTCTATTATGAGCCTCTCTTATGTTTTTGTTCTATTATGAGCCTCTCTTATGTTTTTGTTCTATTATGAGCCTCTCTTATGTTTTTGTTCTATTACGATCCTCTCTTATGTTTTTGTTCTATTACGATCCTCTCTTATGTTTTTTATGTTGTTTTATTATAAACCTCTCTTATATCTTTTGCTCTAATGCGAACCTCTCTTATGTCTTTTGCTCTAATGCGAACCTCTCTTATGTATTTTATTATATTGCGAACCTCTCTTATTTTGTTATGTTCTATTGCGAATCCCTCTTATGTATTTTCTTCTATTACGAAGCTCTTTGTATGTTATGTTCTGTTCTATTACAAGCCTCTCCTATGTCTTTTTTTCTAAAATTGGCGGGAATATTCTCACATAGAAATCTAACCACCGTCGCTATATTGAATATCACAAAACTTTAACAAACTGGTTTATGGTTCTAAGAATAGGAGGAATGGAGTTATTAAATCGTTTGAGTAATTGAGCGATTGTTCTTTGGCGCCAAATGTACATATGTAATATACCCAAAACAAGCTACTTTTTTATGAGATGGTTTTAGTACATGTATCTCATTTGCATATACCAACTGATGCCACATGTAAACTTGTTGATGGTGACTTTGACATTACTAGACTTTATAGAGTTTGGTTTATGGTGTTTAACGCCACATTCAACAATATTTCAGTTATATCGTGGCAGTCAGTTTTATTGGTGGAAGAAACCGGAGTACCCAGAGAAAATCACCGACCTGTCGCAAGTCACTGACAAACTTGATCACATAATGTTTTATCTAGTAACACCTGGCCATAAATAAATAAATAAATAATTATACTAGTGAAAACAATATTCATCACAATATGTAGCATATATAAAACAAAAAATACATTTTAATTTAATCTAATGTTAGACGCTGAATAACAGATTGGTCTTACGCGACGATGAACACTAGCAAGACAAGAGATATAGGCCCAATCCTGTATTAACTTAGTGTTAAGCAACAATCACTCGCTCACTTGAAAGAACTTGAATTTGTCAGAAAAATTGGAAGATACCAAAGGAATACTCAGTACCCGTAAATCGAAGGATATACAAGACCATGGTGAAATGGAAAAGACGAAAGGACAATGAAGAACAGAAGACTAAAGATTGACCAACATCCATTTAGAACTAGGGTTGAACTCATGTGCTCTGGAGGTGTAAGCAGTTCCTGCTCCACTAGTGGCAACCGTCGCGTTACTGTTGTTGTAACTTCGGTGATAAATACGTCATGATTATTCCTTTTTTACAGATTGGTACAGTATATATACATCTATATAATAATGGACATCCGCACTCAAACAATACAAACAACGTTGAGTGTAGCCGTGCAGAAAGAGCAATGTAAAATGTGAGGAGAAATTTGAAGACTAAGGGAGACAACTGTCATATTACAGTCAAAATGGGATTTAACCAGATTTGTTTAAGACGACTTGTTCTCTGGTTGGCTGTTGTGATGATAGCAGTAACTATAATGGTTTCTGTAATACAACAAACCGCTATTCTAACAATGAGTAAGATAACTAACTTTTAGAACAATAATACTACTAATAATGGGGCAAGAGTGTTTGCAGTGTTTGAGAATCAGTTCTTGTCATTTTAACTTAAAGAACAATAAGACTGCATACACACATATTTGTTCCGGAGAGTTTTTGTCCGATTTGGTGTGCATATCCTATCCTACTATTGCTTTATTTTATCTTGATGCCGATTTATTTTCAAATAACAACCTTTACGGGTTATTAATATAGTTGAAATATACTTCTTTCACGTTAAAAAATCGAACCTCTCGTTGTTTTCATTTTGACATACCAGGCGCACGTTATGTGAACGCGTATATTATCATGTGAAATTCAAGTGATTTCTGTGATAAACAACTAATAATTACAAAAAAATACTTAAATTTATTCATATATATGATGCGTAAGTCGATAATTGTGCGACTCTTTCGGGACGACTAAGTTTAGCTCCAAGCGAGATAATCAAATGAAATTGGCGATGACGCCTGTGTCTTGAAATTAAATACCTTTAAACAATAAACGTTTGTTTCCACGAAATCTGAAAATTGTTCAGCAAAGAAGCACTATTGACTTAATACACGCCTCTTATTTTTATATTTCTTTTATATTACCGGAAAATGTATTTCGAAAATATACTCTCCCGAAAACATAGATAAGAAATAGGAGAAAACAAAATAAGTAATACAACCAAGGAGTAAGATTGAGGAGTAAGATTGAGGAGTAAGATTGAGGAGTAAGATTGAGGAGTAAGATTGAGGAGTAAGATTGAGGAGTAAGAATGAGGAGTAAGATTGAGGAGTAAGATTGAGGAGTAAGATTGAGGGGTAAGATTGAGGGGTAAGATTGAGGAGTAAGATTGAGGGGTAAGATTGAGGAGTAAGATTGAGGAGTAAGATTGAGGAGTAAGATTGAGGGGTAAGATTGAGGAGTAAGATTGAGGAGTAAGATTGAGGAGTAAGATTGAGGAGTAAGATTGAGGAATAAGAATGAGGCGTAAGATTGAGGGGTAAGATTGAGGAGTAAGATTGAGGAGTAAGATTGAGGAGTAAGATTGAGGAGTAAGATTGAGGAGTAAGAATGAGGAGTAAGATTGAGGAGTAAGATTGAGGAGTAAGATTGAGGAGTAAGATTCAGGAGTAAGATAGAGGGGTAAGATTGAGGAGTAAGATTGAGGGGTAAGATTGAGGAGTAAGATTGAGGAGTAAGATTGAGGAGTAAGATTGAGGAGTAAGATTGAGGAGTAAGATTGAGGAATAAGATTGAGGGGTAAGATTGAGGGGTAAGATTGAGGAGTAAGATTGAGGAGTAAGATTGAGGAGTAAGATTGAGGAGTAAGATTAAGGAGTAAGATTGAGGAGTAAGAATGAGGAGTAAGATTGAGGAGTAAGATTGAGGAGTAAGATTGAGGAGTAAGATTGAGGGGTAAGATTGAGGAGTAAGATTGAGGAGTAAGATTGAGGAGTAAGATTGAGGAGTAAGATTGAGGGGTAAGATTGAGGGGTAAGATTGAGGAGTAAGATTGAGGAGTAAGATTGAGGAGTAAGATTGAGGAGTAAGATTGAGGAGTAAGATTGAGGAGTAAGATTGAGGAGTAAGAATGAGGAGTAAGATTGAGGAGTAAGATTGAGGAGTAAGATTCAGGAGTAAGATTGAGGGGTAAGATTGAAGAGTAAGATTGAGGGGTAAGATTGAGGAGTAAGATTCAGGAGTAAGATTGAGGAGTAAGATTGAGGGGTAAGATTGAGGAGTAAGATTGAGGAGTAAGATTGAGGAGTAAGATTGAGGAGTAAGATTGAGGGGTAAGATTGAGGGGTAAGATTGAGGGGTAAGATTGAGGAGTAAGATTGAGGAGTAAGATTGAGGAGTAAGATTGAGGAGTAAGAATGAGGAGTAAGATTGAGGAGTAAGATTGAGGAGTAAGATTGAGGAGTAAGATTGAGGGGTAAGATTGAGGAGTAAGATTGAGGGGTAAGATTGAGGAGTAAGATTGAGGAGTAAGATTGAGGAGTAAGATTGAGGAGTAAGATTGAGGGGTAAGATTGAGGGGTAAGATTGAGGAGTAAGATTGAGGAGTAAGATTGAGGAGTAAGATTGAGGAGTAAGATTGAGGAGTAAGATTGAGAAGTAAGATTGAGGAGTAAGATTGAGGAGTAAGATTGAGGAGTAAGATTGAGGAGTAAGATTGAGGAGTAAGGTTGAGGAGTAAGATTGAGGAGTAAGATTGAGGAGTAAGATTGAGGGGTAAGATTGAGGGGTAAGATTGAGGAGTAAGATTGAGGAGTAAGATTGAGAAGTAAGATTGAGGAGTAAGATTGAGGAGTAAGATTGAGGAGTAAGATTGAGGAGTAAGATTGAGGAGTAAGATTGAGAAGTAAGATTGAGGAGTAAGATTGAGGAGTAAGATTGAGGAGTAAGATTGAGGAGTAAGATTGAGGGGTTAATGGAGTTGTAGTGTTTAACAATATGTCAGTTATATCGTGGTGGGCAGTTATATCGTGGAGGGCAGTTATATCGTGGTGGGCAGTTTTATCGTGGAGGGCAGTTATATCGTGGTGGGCAGTTTTATCGTGGAGGGCAGTTTTATCGTGGAAGTCAGTTTTATTGGTGGAAGAAGCTAGAATACCCGGAGAAAACCATCGACCTGTCGCAAGTCACTGATAAACTTTATCACATAATGTTGTATTGAGTACACATAACCATGAGCGGGATTCGAACTCACAACATTAGTGGTGATAGGCACTGATTCCATATGTAGTTGTAAATCCATTCACCATACAATTATGATTACGACGGCATTAAATTGAATGCTAATACTAGAATACAGACATTTACATGTAGATGAAATTTATTACTTCAGATTCAGCGAGGAAAACTGATCGATTTCAAAATAGAAACACTATTAATGACCGGAAATGTGTGATTATTCTAGCATACCTGAGAAGTGGTTCTACCTTCACCGCTGACGTCATCCAACAACATCCGGACATTTATTATTTGTATGAACCGTTTTATTCAACGATAGGCCAACAATATTACACAAATAATGGTGTTTGTCGTTTTCTAGATGGAAACTGTTCGTAAGTAATGTTAGCATTTGGCCTTATGAAACACAAATATTTGCATCAAACTTCTCGCTAGCCAGCAGCAGACCGGTGGCAAACAGATTTGTTTGCAAGAAACCAATATGAATGTTTGCAGAAAAGCTTGAAGATAAGGATGTGGTAATTAAAAGCCGTAAATCTAAAAAGGCCAGATAATACAATGACCAATAAAAAAGAACAGAAAGAAAAATAATGATCGACGAAACACATTGAAAATTCTATTAAGCAATGCAACCCCACAAGTAACCCCGGGGAGAACTCGGGTGCTCCGGAAGGTTATGCAGTTTCTAACTCCACTAGTGGCACCTGTCGTGATAGTGTTCAACGACATGAACATCATGTGATACATTTGTATTTAATTTGTGTTGGACATCACTAGGTGTCAAATAAATACAAATGGGAATGATGATGAACCGAACATCTTTTTTTCACACGGAAATCGCAGCTGACATCATAACACTGAACTAAACACGTGATGACATGAACTCTGCGAACCCTCACTGTCAACGACGTTAAATTTTGCTATCGGGTTTTAATTCGTGTCTTGTTATTTTCCTAAATATTAATTAGTATCTATGCCTTATACAAGAAAAGTTTCATCAGAAGTCTTAAATCGAAGGACAGACAATACAATGGCCAAAAGAAAAAGGACAAAAGGCCACACAACGATCTACAAAACATTACGCAGAAAACTAAAGATCGAGCAACACGAACCCCAATAAAAACAATCGAGGGCGACCTCAGGTGCTCCGGAAGGGTAGGGAGTTCCTGCACCACATGTGGTACACGTCAATCAATACATCTTTTTTTCTAATTATAACAATATTCATTTGTCATGACGTATGTTTTTAAGGAAATCTACACGTGATAGAGAGCAACTAACTTGGGTGCGGAGGAATATAGGGGAGATAATCACATGTAAACATTTCTCTAATATAACTCATTTGTTTACATTCACGGGAGTAAATGAGGGAGCAACATTTGAAAGACTGAGTCATTGTAAACTCAATAAAATCTATAACAACAGTTGCCTTTTGGAAGAGGAAGCAAGATGTATACAGTCCATTCCTACGATAAAGACCATTCGGTTACAAATGGATTCACTCGAGCCTCTCTTTAAAACGTTTCCGGGTTTAAAGGTTATACATCTAATTAGGGATCCACGTGGTATGTTGGAATCGAGGTTGAGATTAGGATTTGGAAAAGGGAAAGAATTATATGTATTAGCACGTGAAATTTGTTCGCGGTATAAAAGGGATTTAGATGCAGCAAAAACTTTGATGCAATTATACCCAAATAGAAGTAAAATGGTAGCGTATGAAAATATAGCAACGAATCCTTTAGAAATGTCTAGAGACATTTACTCCTTTCTTAGCTTGACGTTTACGTCAAGTATTGAACAGTGGATCAAACATGCTACGTCATTAGGATCAAAACATAATGGGAATTTCAAGACAGTTCGGCCGAACTCGACTCGTGTTGCTTACGGATGGAAAGAACGCTTGACCATTGAAAATATACAGATCATTGATAGAGAATGTAATTATTTGTATCAGGAATTAGGGTACAAACCAGGATTGTAGGACAATAAAATATTGTTGAGGCAGATTCACATTGCGAGTACTTTATTACGGCATTGTAATTCTCGGAGTGAAGTGATGCCCTCTGTATTCGCTTTGTGGTATGTTCCATGTTAACAATACTCATTCAACCATGACAAACACCAATTAACATGTCACAATAGGCACAATTTACAAATTTCATCGCAATTTAATTTTGAAATATGACGATATAAATTCGCATAATAGAAAAGGTAATAAAAAGAGTCGAGGAAAAACCAAAGTGTCAATAAAAACCGGAAAACCAAAATAATAGATAGCAACAGGGACACAAATAGAAACATGCAGGAAAATTGATATATATATCCAAAGCGAATAAAATATATTTAGTGTCGTTGCTTTTGATACCCAAATTTTAGTGATAAAACGTCGAATTTGGCGTTACCGTATAAGACGCGTTATCATGCGTTACGTCATAAGAAATATTTAGCCAAATGTTTTTTGACATAATTCATTAATTTGATAAAAGAAACAAACCAATATAGTGAGTGAGGTTTGTGAGTGTGTGAGCGGTTGTTGTTTTACACAAACGCGGCAATGTTTCAGCCATATCATGACGAGATGACAATGAGGTACGCTTTGTACTAGACCAACATGCTTAGTTGGATTTTTGTAGTGGTAGATTAGGAAAACAAAAGTCAGCAGATAGACATATCGCTCCACTCCGACGCATTATCCTGATTCGTAGCCAACTAGTCTTTGCTCTTTAATTCTCCTTAATGCTGCATGCTTAGCGGAGAAGCAACAAATACCAATTGCAGTCTTTGATTTGTACCGATCGGGGCTCAAACCCACGATCTACCGCACTCGAGGCGAGCACGCCTAACCATTACACCAACGATGCGGTTTCATTAATTTGAAGAAAGAAAGAAACCAAGAAAAACTGATAAGCAATAAACATTTTTTTTTATTAATAACGTCATTTTGATATCAAAGGCATAGAATAAAACTTATCTAACTAAAAATAACCAGTAAATATATGTTAAACATAATAACTTTCATCAGGTACGCTTCCGGTCAAAACTTTGAAAAACCAAACACTGAAATCTAGAAAAGGGGCTTAGTTTCTCCGATACCGGATATAACTATGTCATATGGAAAGTACGAATTCAATATAAAAAAGCCATTCAACCTTACAGGGGGGGGAGTAGTGCTTAACGCCACTTTCAACAATATTTGGGTTATATCGTTGCAGTCAGCTTTATTGGTGGAGGAAACGGGAGTACACGCAGCAAACCATCGATATGTCGTAAGTAACTGACACACTTTATCACATAATGTTGTATAGAGTACACAACGTTAGTGGTGATAGGTTTACAGCGTTATCGATGGGTCATTACAATGTATAAACTGGAAGATATTTTGAAATACAAATATGTGTTACAGGTATGGATATCTGCTTCTGTTTCTATCATTTCCTGATTGGATGTGAGTGTGATATTTGTTATTTATACATTTAAAAACTAATACTAATTTGACGTTAGCACGTTAGAGGACTGGTTTTACTCCTAATCATCCAAATATTGTCTTAGCTATGGGTTTTCAAAAGAACCATGCTGTGGATAAGACTCCAAAATGGTCATCGAATAGAGTTAGTTGCATTGGCAGCAAATATATGCTGGTTTCAGTTGCCATGGAATATCTAAATTCTGTCCCAGTGGGATCTGACAACAGATACGAAATACATACAATTTTAGATTCGGGATATGCATCACTGTTTTATGTCAGATAAGACATCCCTTTTTTATCCTCTGAGCAAATTCGATATAGAATAAGGAATGACTAAATTTATATTGTGGACATGAATCCAAACAGTGTTGACTGCATATAATACTCAGTGTCCTACATTTTGTTTTTTTATTTTAAGACAAAAGAATGAAAAAAATTAAAATAACACATTGTCGGAAAAGCTTCAAAATCCTATAGAAAAATAGTAGAAAGAGGTAAAATTGATTCCCCTAACACACAAATACAAGACTGCTCACTTTCCTGGCTTGAAACAAACACTTTAATAGCAATTGTCGGAGATAAGATAGTTTTATGGGACCCCCTCTTAATGAAATGATGCGGTCATATAAGTGTTTTCTACATGTGCGTAAAATTAAGTCAAGGGGGGAGGGGGGTATAATCTTGAACATTATACATAATACATTTAATCATCGTGACAGAGAAGAAGAGCTTGAAAATACCAAAGGGGTAATCAGAATCCGTAACTCGAAGGCCAGACAACACAATGGCCAAAAGAAAAAGTACAAAAGGACAAACAACGATCTACAAAACACTACACATAAAACTAAAGATCGAGTACAACGAACACAACTGAAAACAATGGGTGAACTCAGGAAGGATTTTGTCATTCACCCCAAATAAACAGTCAAACGCATTCAAATTTACATTAGTCAAGCGAGAGTTATTTTTCTTTTAAAACATAATTGTATTAAAAAACCCACTATCATAAATTTAGAAGTTAATTTTGGGATTCTTTAAAGGAAAAGAAAGCATTGCAAAACTTGAGTTTATTATATCGCAAATATACAAATTTTGTCATTTGTTTTCACTTTTGATTTGATGACAAATGTCATGAATGTGTACTCGATACAACATTATGTGATAAAGTTTGTCAGATACTTGCAGCAGGACGGTAATTTTCTCCGCATACTCCGGTTTCTTTCACCAATAAAACTGAAATATTGTTGAAAGTGCCGTTAAACACCATACTCCCAACCCCTTTATAAACAAATCAGAAAAAAGTGTTGACGTTTTAGAATCTCTCGAATATCAACTAAATCTACACAGTCGATTAAAACATGTTTCGGGAAATATTTGGAATAACACGGAATACATTCCGGTCGTTCATTATTATTTGATAAATATCCATTTGGAAATCTCCCATGACCAATAGACCTGATTAAGGCTACCAGTTCTTTCTGAATTTGACCGTAAGAACAGAGAGTCTTGCCAACTAAGGAATGCATTTCGTGCCATTTGTTATGAATTTGCTAGCCTCAATCCTCGTAAGAACCACGGAGTGGAAAAAAATAGCCTAGTTTCTCCCTTGCGGGGTGCGTCTCCGAAAGAACCGTTCGCTGGATGTGCGCGGCGGACCAATAATCCATCTGAATATCGAGAGCAATAACATGTTATAATTGGTCGTTAAAGACTCGTTCCTAGGCTATTTTTTTGTTACTTATGCCTACATGAATTATTGTTTCTTAGCATTGTATTTCGGACCGTCGTGGTCGTGATCGTATGGTACTTGGATCTTCAACTACCTGTGCAACCAGTGTAAATAACAACTAAAGATGTGAGTTTGAACCCCGTTCGAGGCGAGGTGTACTCGATACAGCAGTATGTGATAAAGTTTGTCACTGACTTGCGACATTATTGTTGAAAGTGGTGTTATAAACAACATAATCATAAAAATCCTAAGCATGGTTTTACTGTCGCTAATATTCGGCTCTGCTGACGTAAAACTAAACCCTAATCCATCAACCAATTAGAGAGATTTCCATGTCAAAGTCTATGCTCCAGTCGTCATTCAATCTATTTTTGTCTGTTTGTATTGTTTATTTTGTGTAGAGTCTTACCACCTAGACTTTGAGTTCTAGATGCCTCAGAGTGCGGACAATAATGGTTTCGAAAAACAATTTGAATCAAAGTCTATAAGAAAAAAAATGAAGATGCCACAGAGGTAATCAGAAGCTATAAATAGAAGATGATCAGTCAGTAACCAAACACTGGTATACAATCTTACATAACCAAGTGAGATAATTTCTCAAGGCAAGAGAGTGAGTGAGTGATTAACACCAACTCAGAAATTTTTCAGCTCTATCATGGCGAGAAAAAGTTAATTTTCAATGAAATGATGATGAAGTCCGCTTTGTACTAGACCAACACGCTTAGCTGAAACAACAGTCCACGGATAAACATGTCGCTCCACTCGGACACATTATCCTGATTCCGAGTCAACCATTATTTGTTCTCTCTCCTTAATATTGCGTGCTTACTGGAGAAGCAACAAATACCGAAATTATAGTCTTTGGTTTGACCCGATCGGGGTTCGAACCAACGATCTACCGCACTCGATGTGAGCACGCTAACCATTACACCACCGATGCGGTTTTCCTCAAGCCAATGTATGCCTATAAGATATTATTATAGATCATAATCAGCTGTAAAATAAATCTTAATGATAATGTACTAGTTTTATTGCATCAAATTACCATTCGTTGGTTACCGGAATTTCCGTTTTTAAGTGAATTGTTCCTAGACATTCTTCGATAGCACCTGTGTTCAGCAACGATTATTAGTGGTGTTCGTGGTACTCATTCTTTATTTTTCTGTGTAGTGTTTTGTGTGACTATTGTCTGTAGTTTCGTCTATTGTACTTAGCAATTGTGTTGTTTGTCCTTCAATTTAGGGCTTCTGATTACCTTTTTGGTGTCTTCAAATTTGTCCTTTCGCGTAGAATTTTCTTTCTCCTTTCATCGACAAGACCTTTCTTGGCCTTGACTATAAAGAAAGGAAATGTGTACCCTTCTTGAGCACATGAGTTCATTCACTTATTTTGGTGGGTCCATGTTGTTCATCTTTTTATTTTTCTGTGTTGCATTTTTTGTTTGTTTGTCGTTGATACGTGTCCTGTTCCCATTTTTGCATGCGTCTCTAGATTGTCAATTCTTGATTTCCCCTTCTTATTTGATATTTTTGGCGCAAATAAAATATTTTAAATTAATTCAACCAAATAAATGAATATTGTTTTATTTATTAAATATAGAAATATAATTATGCTAGACAGACAACGAATACAACTGGTGAATAAACGTAAGCAGTTCTGAATCAATTATTAAAGATCAGTTATATATTATAATACTCATTTCAAGACATATACATTATTTTTGCTCATCACATGATTATTTGTTTTATAACATTTCATGGTCACTCTCTGTAGCATGGTTTTTAATATATACTTTCTTGTCATTTGACGAAGCACCGTCTTCTTCTTGACATTTTCGACAATCTGTTTTCAACCAATGGCGACACACCCTTGTGGAGAATATCTTATCATACAACAAAGCACCAACCATTGCCCCTAACATGTCTCCAACCCAGTAAATCTACAACATATAACAGATATTACCAAAGTAAGCACACAATATTTGTTGATTTTTAACATTGATAAGGTAATAAATGAACATAGCATCAAAGTGATTGAGTGAGTGGTTGTTTTTATCGCCAAATGAGCAACTTTCCAGCAATATTATGGCGGGAACATGTTACATTCGATGAGATGATGATCATGTCCGCTTTATACTAGACCAACATGCTTAGTTGGATTTTCATAGTCCTAGCTCACTGAAACAACAGTCCGCCTCACTCAAAAACCAATTCTAAAGTCTTTGGTTTGACCCCAACCAGTCTTGAACTCACGATCCACCGCACGCATGAGGGAGAAGAAAGTAGTGCTGAAATGATTCCTCTACCCTCTTACTTGATGATGGTTATTCGTGCGAACTAAAGTTGATATCTACGTTTTGAGTATTAAGATGTTGCTAGAAGAGTCTAGATAACATTACACCCAGAAATTCATACGACATATGTTACAGTTTTTTCCGGTTGTTTTATCGTTTGTTCATATAAGTATTGCCGTTGGAGATCCAATCAAGAGAGAGAATAGGGGAGAAGGGGATAAATTCAATTAACCGGTTTAACCCCACCACAGTTTGTGCCTGCACCGAGCCAAGACCTGGATTCTCAAGTTCATATGTCGTGGTATTTTTATGCTTAATGAGTTGATGTTAAAGTTGATTTTACTTTTTGTTGATATTAATGGCATTGTTGAGCACCACTGTTTGAACTTTCTTTTCATAATAATTTTCTTCTTTTACATTATCTGGTATGCTTGTATTACATTGTACATTGTAGTTACATACCCACATTTTCTCATATCTTCCTGCTACTATTGCTGGACCGAAATTTCTAGCAGGGTTCATGCATCCTCCAGACAGATTAAACTGAAAAGAAGAGAGAGGGTTCATCTCCATATTTTGATTTATACAACAAATTACCGTGCACGGATTTGTGTTTTTTTTTAACATATAAGCTATAATGCAATCTTAACATAGCTATATCAATATATGATATCAAATTGACCGACCGTCGTCATGCGATTTCAAACGTGGTCTACATAGAAACAATGACCTTGATGTCATAATACACAAACGGTACATATAAGTAGCAGGAGTTAAATACTCGAATGTCTGTTCTTCTGGAATTAAATATGACCGATTGTTTGTATTATGTATGCTTTAAACTTATAAATGTATGCCTGTTTTATTGGTTCCACGACGGATGATGTATAATAGGGGTTAGGGTTATGGTGTTTAACGCTACTTTCAACAATATTTCAGTTATATCGTGGTGGTCAGTTTTATTGGTGGAGGAAACCGGAGAAAACCTTGACTGAACGACTTTCAACTCACATCTTCCGTGGTGATTGGCACTGTTTGCATATGTAGTTCTAAATCCAACTACCATACGATCACGAGGACCTTTGATGATGTACATAGGATAGTATTTCGAAGCTCCTATTCTCAGATCCGATTCATGTAGAAGCTCATTTTGTCTTTGCTTAGTTTTCTCGTACGTTTATACTGGTATTGTTTCTGTCTCCATATCTACCATCTAATAGAAGAAACGTTTGGCGGTTTCCACCATGACTTGTGAGTTTTGACTTTCCCTTTGTAAGATTGCTCGGAGTTCGGTAATTTTGTTATTACCCTTATTGGTTAATCGTTACGGAATATCTGTGTCACAAATAATCACTGGTATATTTCGTTTGTCGTAATTAAGATCATGTTCGCTCCTTATTCATGATTTACCACCAGGTTTATAACAAGAATAACACGACTGGTGCCACTAATTGAGCAGCGACTACTTAGCCTCTGGAGCACTTGCGTTCATCTCCGGTTTTTAGTTGTGTTTGTGTTGCTCAATATTTAGTATTCTGTGTAGTGTTTTGTAGATCATTGTTTGTCCTTTTGGCCAGTGTATTGTCTTTTTTTTTAATTTACGACTTCGACTTCTGATTATCCCTTTTGTATCTTTAAGCTTTTCTTGAAGATACCAAAGGGTATAATCAGAAGCCATCAGGGAGAAAACTAATATTTCTTCTGACTTTAGCATTCTACGTCGTCTTTCATCATAATATTTTACACGTGTGTGTGTGTTGTCCTGTCTAATACCTGGCTCAGAGAATGTCAATAGGAAGCTGGATATGTGACATTATATACCCTGTCTAAAACCTGAACAATTTATTTATTAAAGGTCCCATCTGTTTTAACACAGTTAAAACTGGAATAGCCTTCTAATAAGCAATGTGATGAGTGATTCTGACAAGTCGTCCAAAATAGCTGTCTCCAAATACATATACACACTCAATAGTCACTATATATTGTTTATCATGTGTAATCTTAATCTGAAGATTATAATTAAATTGATTTGTATAATGTTTATAAAAAAAAGCTAAGCTTGTAAATAAAAGTAAAAGAATACCGAAGGGGCAATCAAAAATGGATAATTCAGAGAAACTGGCAACATAGGGGTACACAAGAAGTAGACAAACAAAGCAAAAACACAACACAATATGTGTTGGACACCACTATTTACAAACAAACACAAATAACGTTAATAAGACACTGACCCTCCTACAAACAACTGGAGGTAAAGACGAACTGAACATCGTTTTATGCCGACATCGTAAGTGACATCACAACACGGAACTTAGAACGTAAAGAAACATAATAGGACAACACGGACACCACCAAAAAACCTGGGGTGAACGCAAGTGCTCGCGAAGGATAAGCAATGTCTGCTTCTTATAAGACACCGGCCGTGTTACTCATAATATATACAGTCAAGTCGGGTAAAAGTCTTGGCTGTGAAAGAGGAAAGTCTATATCTATATTTTTAAATTCAAAACCTTGTTTTGTAAGAAAAGATTGAAGATACCAAAGAGGCGACGAAAAGAGAGAAAGAACAGACAATGCAATGGTCAAAGAAAAGGAACCAAGGGACAAATTCGTCAATATTGTTCCCATCAGTACACCTGACATTCTCTCCGTAGGTATAAGATGGAAGGTTTAATTTTGTATATAACTTTTTATTTAAAAACAGAAAACAAACAATGAAAGAAAAGGAAAAAAATATATATGAATTGACATATAATACGAGGCACATTAATCATCACACAACATTATCACATAATCAAAAACCTGAATAACATATACAATTTCAAATAACACTGGTATGCATTACACATGAATATACTGAATATTCAATAACATTTAAGTGAATGAAAACTTTGTCAATATCTAATTAATCATATATACCCTAGCATTCACCTATTGTGTATATTTTGTAGATCGTTGTTTGTCCATTTGTACATTTTCTTTTGACCATTGTGTTTTCTGTCTTTCTTCGATTTATGAATTCAGATTACCCCTTTGGTATCTTCAAACTATTCTTACATTATCTTAGCCGATTGTGGCTACCCTATTTAGGCTCTTTTGGTTTTATTGCACCCAAAACTTTATATTTTTTGGCTTTCCAATCTTTCGATTTTGAGATTCACCTGATGATCGAATGTTATTCCAGAATTACGTCGTGCGCACTATATTTGATTACTGCGGGGTTTTGTTATGAAGAAGACCTCACGTAGACATAACTTATTAAAAAAAAACTATTTTGCATGTCTAATGTGTTCGAAACAGAAAACAGCTCACGTCTCTCCGACAGTTTGTCTGATTCAAGAAGAGGTTGAAGATCCCAAAGGAGTGATAAGAATCCTTAAATAGAAGAAGGACAGAAAACACAATGGCCAAAAGAAAAAGGATAAAAGGTTAAACAACGGTCTACAAAACATACACATAAAACTGAAGATCGAGTAACACGAACCTCACTAAAAACCAGGGGTGAACTCAGGTGCTCATATATATATATATTACGGATTTAGTTTGTTACACATATTTTCATTGGTTCTTCAACCCTGAATGTCAGCATATATTACGAATTTAGTTTGTTACACATATTTTCATTGGTTCTTCAGCCCAGAATGTCAGCATATATTCGGAAAACAGACGGGGTCTATATTTCAGTCCCCAAAAAAGATTAAAACATGGACGACAAAACATTACGCTTCACTGAATCAATGGTATAATACGGAATAATAAATGTATTTTTACCAAATTAAATGCTGTTTTTATACTCAAAACGGCTCCATGAACAAAAAAATATTACAACGGTTAATTCCGTCACAAATACCTGATCGATTCAGCATACTCCTATCTTCCACGGCTGTACCATAACAAATAAACAAAACGTTGAGCCTTGAAAACTTTCGACGTCATGGGGCCACACCAAGGTTTTATTTACATGTAGTTAACATTTAAATTATTGAAACTGTTTCGCAAACCCGTTGTTTTGGTATGTGATATATTAATGTTATATTTATAAAGTTTATAAAATTTACTACATATGAAACTGTATTGATTTAGAAATTTAGTACAGTATTTTCCTTCATGAGACACCCTATGCATCAAATATGACGTGACACCTATTTTGACGTCATTGAAGAATGACGTCAAAGGTACGGAAACGGACATCTAGAGATACGAAAAATGAAAATAAAAGAGGCAAATTTATTTAATACAGTTGGATGTTGTATTTAAAAAAAAAGGTTAAATCCGTAATATATCTGTTATTCAGCTATCAGACAGGGTATATAATGTGACATTCCCGGCTTATGATGTAAATTCCCTTCGGCTGCGCCTCAGGGAATATAGATCCTAAGCCGGGAATGTCACATTATATACCCTGTATGATAGCTGAATAACATATAATATTCGGAAAACAGACGGGGTATATATTTCAGTCCCCAAAAACGATTGAAACATGAACGACAAAACATTACGCTTCACTGAATCAATGGTATAATACGGAATAATAAATGTATTTTTACCAAATTAAATGCTGTTTTTTATACTCAAAACGGCTCCATGAACAAAAAAATATTGCAACGGTTAATTCCGTCACAAATACCTGATCGATTCAGCAAACTCATATCTTCCACGGCTGTACCATAACAAATAAACAAAACGTTGAGCCTTGAAAACTTTCGACGTCATGGGGCCACACCAAGGTTTTATTTACATGTAGTTAACATTTAAATTATTGAAACTGTTTCGCAAACCCGTTGTTTTGTTATGTGATATATTAATGTTATATTTATAAAGTTTATAAAATTTACTACATATGAAACTGTATCGATTTAACAATTTAGTACAGTATTTTCCTTCATGATACACCCCAAACATGAAATATGGCGTGACACATATTTTGACGTCATTGAAGAATGACGTCAAAGGTACGTAATCGGACATCTAGAGATACGGAAAATGAAAATAAAAGACGCAAATTTATTAAATACAGTTGGATGTTGTATTTAAAAAAAACCAATGGTTATATCCGTAATATATTTGTTATACTATACCTTAGCACTCCTTCTATTGTTTACATGACCTTAGCCAATTTTAGCTATCCTATGTATACCCTTTGGTTTTATTGCACCCCACATTTTATACTATTTGACTTTCCAATCTTTCGATTTTGACGTACCTGATGAAGGTTATTCCGAACACGAGTCATGCGCCCTGATTTTGATATCTGCGTTTCTTTTTTTTAAGAAGATCTTCTCACGTAGACATAACGTAAAAAAAAAAACGATTATGCAAGTATAATGTGTTCAAAAACAAAAAAAAAAGCTCACGTTTTTCCGACAATTAATCAAATCTTGCCGGGTGCAATTTCGGAATTCTAGAACAGGATACTATAGAATTATATATAGATATTTTTGCATCTAATTATGATTCCAATGTATCCATCTAAAAGTGTATAAGAGCAAGAAAACCAAAGGACGTGAACAGGATAACCAACATATGCGAAGGTTGTCTATGTAAGTTTTTGCATATATCCTCCCTCATAAGAGTAAATGGAAAGATCGACAAGGAGAGGGGCACAGTGTGTTAGCATGGGGATGCCGACGATTCGTTGAAAAATATGCAATCCTAACTCGACAAATATGATATTGATCAGGAAATCCAACATAATGATGACATTTTGTGTAGCACCTTTTGTCTTTAATTTCGTGCTTGATAGATTAAGTTAACTCGTGACCCAAAGCCATACATTGTTAAGGTTGCTCACCATTTCTAAAGTAAAATGTGTTGTTCATGATTTATTTTAAACGGATTTGTAATATATTCATGATGAATGGTAGTGTAAGAAGTTTGAAGATACCAAAGGGGTAATCAGAATCCGTAAATCAAAGAAGGACAGACAACTCAATTGCCAAAAGAATAAGAACATAAACGATCTACAAAACATTACATAGAAAGCTAAAGATCGGGCAACAGGAACCCCAGTAAAAATCGAGAGGGAACTCAGGAGCTCCGGAAGGGTGATCAGGTACAGTACCACCCAACATTGTCTGTGTCTCTGGATTGTCCATTCCAGATTATCCCATCGGCGTTCTCTAATATTTATTGAAATGTTAAGTTTATGAACTATTTAAATGTCCTTATTATTCATTTCTCTGATGAATATCAAATATTACATGGCAATGATATAATAAATATTTTAAAGGAGCTTGACCAGCTGTCATATTGGTCATGGTGGTAGAATTACATGTAGTTATTTATTAACTAACGAGTAACGACAGGAATGTATTGTAATTGTAATCTTTCACCAAAACATATTTTAATCGGACTGAGGAGATGCTGCTGAAATAAAAACGTAGATATCAAATTGAATGCGCACTACGCGTTTTTAGAATAGTCTTCATCAGGTACGCTCGAAAAATTAGAAAGCCAAATAATTTAAAGGTTTCGGAGCAATAAAACAGGCTAGTCAAAATCGGGTGAGGTCACCTATGCCTGAGGGAGGAGAACCTTAGTTTTATTAATAATTACATTATTTAGGAACTGAAAAAAGATAATGGTCAAACATTTAACTCTTTAACCGTTAAACTTACAAATGTCGTAAGCTACATTGATTGATTGATTAATTGATAGGTGTTTAACGCAGTATTTCTGCTATATCGTGGCATGAACAAAATGTTTTATTCTTTTCGTCCCCTTCTACAAAATAATATAAATTTGATATTTTCTACAGAGGGAGTATCACTATTTAACATACTAGTATACGTACTGCTGCATATATATTTATAACGACGAGTAGTCCAATCTGGAAAGGAGCGAAGCCATTGATATCATTTCTGTGCGGGTCAATCATTGCAAATGTTCCGAACAGAAGAAAGAATGTGATGATCATTTCACAAACTAAAGCCTGAGAGTCATTCACCCCAGGGGCGGGATATATTATACCCAAAGTCTCCATCTGTGTGGTATTTGCCGGAACTAGAGTCTTCAACAAAGCCATACCGGAAGCTGATCCAAGCGTCTGCATGACGCAGTAAAATATGAAACGTATAACTGTAATCTGTCCCAGAACCACAAAACCAACACTAATTGCCGGATTGACATGACCGCCACTGACTGTGGATAGAATACGGATTGCACATCCGATAAAGAATCCGGTTTCTAAAGATGCTGCGGTAGCATCGCCTGGGTTAGAAACAGCAGTTCCAACACCAAAAAATGTAAGCAATAACACCCCTAAGAACTCCGC
Organism: Bathymodiolus brooksi; assembly: GCA_963680875.1. Classification (NCBI taxonomy): domain Eukaryota; kingdom Metazoa; phylum Mollusca; class Bivalvia; order Mytilida; family Modiolidae; genus Bathymodiolus; species Bathymodiolus brooksi. The sequence goes on from OY804584.1 coordinate 32,242,495, forward strand.
TGCACAAGCACGATAAAGATCGAGTGAAAATACATCCATTCTTTCTTTTGCGAAAAATCTAGCGAAACGGGATGCTCTGTGTTCGTGTATACTACCCGCCATATTTGTAAATAAAAGTATTACTCCAGATAAACAATTAAATTTTTTACTTTTTTTTTCTTAAATGAATATTAAAATATTCAAAAAAAAGTTGTAAAGCATTAACTATTTACACACACAACTGTAATAGTTGGAAATTTATAAAAATCAATATTAATTTCGAAATATAAAAAAAAAGTTTTAAAGCAGTAACTATCTACCCTACACAAACAACTGTAATAGTTGGCAACGAAATATGAAATAAACGGCCTAACTGTTTACTATACTGTGAAAAGAAATTTATCACAAAAGATATTATATACTCTTAGTAAGAAGAGCTATCGTTTACTAATTGTTATTATGATATATAAGGCTATGTTTGATACTCATACAAAAAGTCCTCCTGATTTCGTTTTAATAGATATCACATGACATACATGTAGGATCCAATGACGAGACGAAATTACAAAAATATATAATAATATAGTTCTCACTCTAGTCCCTGCTGCCTGCTGACAAGAATATTTTACATATGAATGCTATTAAACAGATTTTAACATGGTGTATAGGTATACACATTTTTCTTTATTATTTGAAAACTAAAATATACAATCTCTTTTTTTTTCATCATCTAATATATTTATGAAATATACAAAGTAAATTTAATGTATATCCCGGTTTTTTGTACATAAATCTTGTTAAATAATGCGAAAATTAATCTGATAACAAGACTATAACAAACAACACTAGTAGAACAGATTATAACAGCACGTACAATTTTTTTTATTATTTGAAAACTAAAGTATGCAATCTCTCTTTCCCTTCATGCAAGATATTTATGATATATACAAAGTAAATTTAATGTACATTTTGTATATCCCGAGTTTTTGTACATATTATTTTTTTTAAATAATTCGAAAATTAATCCCGAAGTAAACAAGTAAGCGATGCTAGTATTTTTGAAGTTAGGGCTAATAAAATTAACTGAACCACGCTACTTTTTATTAAAAGGTGAGAGGTCATGTACTTGTGTGTTAGAGGTCATGTACTTGTGTGTTAGAGGTCATGTACTTGTGTGTTAGAGGTCATGTACTTGTGTGTTAGAGGTCATGTACTTGTGTGTTAGAGGTCATGTACTTGTGTGTTAGAGGTCATGTACTTGTGTGTTAGAGGTCATGTACTTGTGTGTTAGAGGTCATGTACTTGTGTGTTAGAGGTCATGTACTTGTGTGTTAGAGGTCATGTACTTGTGTGTTAGAGGTCATGTACTTGTGTGTTAGAGGTCATGTACTTGTGTGTTAGAGGTCATGTACTTGTGTGTTAGAGGTCATGTACTTGTGTGTTAGAGGTCATGTACTTGTGTGTTAGAGGTCATGTACTTGTGTGTTAGAGGTCATGTACTTGTGTGTTAGAGGTCATGTACTTGTGTGTTAGAGGTCATGTACTTGTGTGTTAGAGGTCATGTACTTGTGTGTTAGAGGTCATGTACTTGTGTGTTAGAGGTCATGTATTTGTGTGTTAGTGGTCATGTATGTGTGTGTTAGAGGTCATGTACTTGTGTGTTAGAGGTCATGTACTTGTGTGTTAGAGGTCATGTACTTGTGTGTTAGAGGTCATGTATTTGTGTGTTAGTGGTCATGTATGTGTGTGTTAGAGGTCATGTACTTGTGTGTTAGAGGTCATGTACTTGTGTGTTAGAGGTCATGTACTTGTGTGTTAGAGGTCATGTACTTGTGTGTTAGAGGTCATGTACTTGTGTGTTAGAGGTCATGTACTTGTGTGTTAGAGGTCATGTATTTGTGTGTTAGTGGTCATGTATGTGTGTGTTAGAGGTCATGTACTTGTGTGTTAGAGGTCATGTACTTGTGTGTTAGAGGTCATGTACTTGTGTGTTAGAGGTCATGTATTTGTGTGTTAGTGGTCATGTATGTGTGTGTTAGAGGTCATGTACTTGTGTGTTAGAGGTCATGTACTTGTGTGTTAGAGGTCATGTACTTGTGTGTTAGAGGTCATGTACTTGTGTGTTAGAGGTCATGTACTTGTGTGTTAGAGGTCATGTACTTGTGTGTTAGAGGTCATGTATTTGTGTGTTAGTGGTCATGTATGTGTGTGTTAGTGGTCATGTACTTGTGTGTTAGAGGTCATGTACTTGTGTGTTAGAGGTCATGTACTTGTGTGTTAGAGGTCATGTACTTGTGTGTTAGAGGTCATGTATTTGTGTGTTAGTGGTCATGTATGTGTGTGTTAGAGGTCATGTACTTGTGTGTTAGAGGTCATGTACTTGTGTGTTAGAGGTCATGTACTTGTGTGTTAGAGGTCATGTACTTGTGTGTTAGAGGTCATGTACTTGTGTGTTAGAGGTCATGTACTTGTGTGTTAGAGGTCATGTACTTGTGTGTTAGAGGTCATGTACTTGTGTGTTAGAAGTCATGTACTTGTGTGTTAGAGGTCATGTACTTGTGTGTTAGAGGTCATGTACTTGTGTGTTAGAGGTCATGTACTTGTGTGTTAGAGGTCATGTACTTGTGTGTTAGAGGTCATGTACTTGTGTGTTAGAGGTCATGTACTTGTGTGTTAGAGGTCATGTACTTGTGTGTTAGAGGTCATGTACTTGTGTGTTAGAGGTCATGTACTTGTGTGTTAATGGTATCCATTTTGCCTCTTTCTACGATTTTTCTATTGAATTGTGGACTTTTTCCTAAAGTATGGTATCGTATTCTTACTCAGTTTATTCAAGAGCGTGTCTAATGAAGGTTATTCCAGAACATCGTTCTGCGCGCTAAATTTGATATCTATGTTTTTATTACTATCACTGGGTCTATACCTATACTGGTAGACTATTCGTATCAGAGGGTTTCATCCGCTCAATTTTCAATATTTCGGCACAGAACTGGATTATGAAGGTTATTTCAGAACCTCGTTCTGCGCACTAAATTTGATATCTACATTTGTATTACTATCACTGACCCAATTATACCTAAACTGATAGATTATTCGTGTCAGAGGGATTCATCCGCCCAATTTTCAGTATTTCGGCACAGAACTGGATTATTAGATATATGTAATAAATTATTGAAATTTACAGCTCCTAAATAATGGAATAATAATTAAAACTAAGGACCCCCCTCAGACATAGGTAACCTTGGGATATTTTGACTATCCTATTTGGGCAATTTTCTTTGCTCGCTTCTAAGACGCTTAAAGTATTTATTTTTGCAATCTTTTTACTGAGTGTACCTGCTGTAGGTTAATCCGGAACCATGTCATGCGCACTAAATTTTATATCACGTTTTTTATATTTTTTAGTTACAGTTATTGACGTAGTATTTCTATGTATGCACACATTATTGTAGTGAATTGTGCTCCTCACATTGCTGATTTGTTTCCATACTGATATGGGTTTCCATTTATGGATAAACTCTAATAGGATCTTTCTGAGCACTCATTAATTAGTTTATTAAACATTAACTGTAGATGGCCGTGGCCATATGGTAGTTGGATTTAATACTATCTATGCAATCAGTGCCTATCATCACTGATGTTGTGAGTTCGAAACCTTTCCATGGCGAGGTGTACAACATCATGTGATAAAGTCTGTCAATGACTTGCGACAGTTCGGTAGTTTTCTCCGAGTCCTCCGGTTTCCTCCACCAATAAAACTGACCGCCACGATATTACTGAAATATTGCTGAATGTGGCGTTAAGCGCCATAAAAACCAAACCAAACCATTAACTGTAGATACTTATACGATATCTTTATTGATGGAGGAAACCAGAGAACCCGGATAAAAACACCGACCTGTCGCAAGTCACTGACAAACTTTATCACATAATGATGTATCGAGTACACCTCACCATGAAAGGGATTCATAGACAAACTGCTGGTACAACTAGTAGGTTCAATTAGCAATGTTTATGTCTGAATGATATTAAATTTGTTAGTGGATACAGTTATGATTTTTTGGTCCTAAGAGTAATGGTCGTTAACCAACAGAATATACCACAGTGATTGCATCAACCGAACATTCTTGGAACCAGCTTTTATGTTCGGAATTGACAGGTGTTCGGTTTATACAGGTTAAATTAACAAATATTTCCTACATTAGAACTTTATTTAAAGTTCGGTTTATGCAAGATTTCGATTTATTCAGGCTTCGGCTTAGGCAGGTTTCACTGCTATATGAAACAAGGTTTTGTAACTGAAAGGTTGTATCACTAGAATGGGAGGTTTTGTCCCATAAAACTAGTTTAACCCTTACTGTACCAGCCCTGGAATGTGAGCGGTCATGTATTTGTATGTTAATGGTATTATATAGCATATTATTTTGCGCTGACCAGCAAGATAGGCATTGCAATCTCCGTTCAAAGAGGTCAAATCATATCAATTTTCTATTGGATTTTGGAACACTTCCGACATTGTGGTATTTTTTTTTGGCTAAATTCTCTTTAATAACTGTATGTATTATTAAATTCTTTAATAAGAAATCATAGCGAAAATACGTGTACTAAATTCAATGGTTTTTGGGGTATTTTATTTTGTTGAAAATTAATATTTAGTTGATAAAAAAATACGCAGTTAAGCAATAATAAATTAAAAAAAGAACATTTCTGTCTTACTATTTACCAATGATACTATTGAAAACTAGTCACATTTTAGAACATTAAATATCAACGTTCTTTGTACGTATAGCACTTAGATAAGGATGGTATATGCATTAAATCATGTGTTTTGATAATGTCTTATTTAAAGGGGGCATATTAGTATCCAAATAATTTAAAAAATAAATTATGACATAAAAATAAGCACATTTGATAATTTGCATTGTAGTTATCTATTCAAGCTCTCTATGTTGCACTTAACTATCTTATAGCTGCAATAAATAAAAAACAACAAATAAGTGTGTTGATCTAGTGCAGAGGAACTCATTATCATGTCATCGAGTGTAACTTGTTCTCGCCATGATAAACAGTGAAAGCACATTTTTTTTTCGGGGATGCAAATTTTCGTGGTTAAAATAATCTTCATTGGTATGTGTTTGAGCTTAGTGATTTTTTTCACATATTTTTTTACAAGGAGTACATTAAAAACATGAATTAACACTAATTATCGAATTTTTTAAAGTAAAAATTCCATCCATTCTCTTTATTTTCATGAAAGAACATCTCGAACATAAATGCCTGTTTGTACGACAAAAGTGTCTGACGATGGAACATCTGCAGACGGTCGTATGAGAATTTTAACTAATTCTGCTAGAAAAAGTGCTGAAGTGTAAACATCAGTGCCATTGTGCATGTAGGTCGGAAATTGGGCATACATGATTAATGATGCTGTGAGATCAGCTGTACACAAAAAACAGGCGAAAATACACGTGTTATACTCATGGTTTGAAGGTAAATATTAACTTTCAACGCAAAAAAAAAACTTTAAAAAAAATAACCAATCTCAACGACATTATACCTGTAAGATTGTAAACTATAATACGTTTGGTAGTTATAAAGGTCGGTTATTTCGTTTCTTTTTGCGATAATAAAACCATAGATTACAAATTCAGTGCGCACGGCGCGTCGATGGAATACCATGCATCAGGTGCGCCAAAAGCCAAAAGATTGCAAAACCAAATATGTAAGCATGGGACCTATTCCGAATTGACCAGGCCAAAGAAAGAAATAAACCCACAAAATAAAAATAAATTAAAAAAAAAAAAAAATTCGGGCAACATTTGACACACTTTAAAACCTTAAGTTTAAGGGCCCGGGTGGCTCAATGAGTTAGGTAGTTGGATTATCTAACAACTCATACAAGCTATCACCAGTACGGTATGAGTTCGCGCCCGACTCTGTAAATTACAAAAAGGGTGCACTCGACTCACAGCTACAAGTGATAAAGTATACCAGTTGCTTGCCCATGGTCGGTGGTTCTCTCCGGGTACTTCGGCTTCTTCCACCACTAAAACTGGTCGCCTTGATATAGCTGAAATATTGCTGAAAGTGGCGTTAAACACAACAAGTCAAATCAAATTAAGTGAGAACAAGGTGCTAGTAACATTCGACAGAACCGCATCTGTTGTGTAATGGTTAGCGTGCTCGCCTGGAAGGTTGGCCACGGTCTGTTCAAACCAAAGTCTAAACAATTGGCATCGCTGCTTCTCTGCTAAGCACGCATCCCTAAGGAGAAAGAGCAAAGAGTACGGATAATGTGTTCGAGTGAATCTGTCATTTCTAACAGTGGACTGTTGTCGCAGTGAGCTAGCACTCTAAATATTCAATTAAGCCTGTTGGCCTGGTACAAGAGCGGACATCTTCATAATTTCAATGAATGTAAGAAGAGTTTGATGACACCAAAGGGGTAATCAGAATCCATAAATCGAAGAAGAACAGGCAAAACATACACATAAAGCTATAGATCGAGTAACACGAACCCCACAAAAAAACGCTCTGCTGGCATTAAATAGCAATCTCTATCTAAGATATCCATGTTATTAACCAGAAAAGGTCACCAGTTCCATATGTTTGGGGGACATTCACATCATCAAGGGAGAATCTCCCATGTCATTTATCTAGAACACAATCTGAAAAACCTGAATGTATTAAAGAGGTAACTGAACAGCAAAGGTTTCATATTTTTATTGTTTTTATATAGCCGACATCACTGCAGTAATACAATGTTGATGTATATATTACAATACTTGACTCTGCATTTCAATTGAATAAAATTCAAAACATGGTAGAATGTCAGATGATTTATTGCTTAAGAACACCTCATGAATTGATTGTATGCAAGGTCTCAAAAGAATATTAATCTTAGTTTAGAGGTATTAAATTAAAGTTGAACAAACGATGGATTCAATAGACCATTTCCACATTCCCAATTTAATTTAAAAAATATTATATATGAGTTATTTCCCTTACAGATGAAGATATGGTTTCCGTCCCATGCAAGAAAAGCGGACAGGACAACGAATTTCTAGATATTTGAACCTTGTAAATTATCAGAGGACAATTTTATAGTAATTTATACATTCACAAGTTGTTGCAACGTTTAAATGTTAATAAAATATTTGTAATTTTAGCTAAACATTACATGAACTGGATACGTTTCCCCGCCAGTCAATGGCGTGTAAGCAATTAAATCAATTGTAAATCTAGGTACATCCTTCAACAATTTATATTCTTATATGCAATCAAAATATTTACTTAAAATAACACAATTTAGGACTGTTATCACAACGAGTGCGGGTGGTGCTTATAAAATTGTATAATAGATGCTTAGCAATTTTGTTCCGTACAAATGACAAGCATTTGACCATTCGGAACACAATGATTCATCCCTGGTTTTCGGTGATTAGTTTATTGGTTTGTGTTACTTTGTCTTTTTTGTTTTATGTTTCATGTGGAATATTTTTATCCTGCAAATTAATTAGTCAACACGACGGGTATTACTAATGGAGCAGGAGCTGCATATCCTTCTGGAGCACAAGATGTCACCCCCGGTTTTTAGTGGGTCTTTTGTTTTCTGTGTAGTATTTTGTGGATAATTGTTTGTCTGTTTGTCCTTTTTCTTTGGTCGTTGTATTTTATCTCCTTCGGCTTCTGATCATTCCTTTGGTTGTATTTTATCTCCTTCGGCTTCTGATCATTCCTTAGGTTGTATTTTATCTCCTTCGCTTCTGATCATTCCTTAGGTTGTATTTTATCTCCTTCGGCTTCTGATCATTCCTTAGGTTGTATTTTATCTCCTTCGGCTTCTGATCATTCCTTAGGTTGTATTTTATCTCCTTCGGCTTCTGATCATTCCTTAGGTTGTATTTTATCTCCTTCGGCTTCTGATCATTCCTTAGGTTGTATTTTATCTCCTTCGGCTTCTGATCATTCCTTAGGTTGTATTTTATCTCCTTCGGCTTCTGATCATTCCTTAGGTTGTATTTTATCTCCTTCGGCTTCTGATCATTCCTTAGGTTGTATTTTATCTCCTTCGGCTTCTGATCATTCCTTAGGTTGTATTTTATCTCCTTCGGCTTCTGATCATTCCTTAGGTTGTATTTTATCTCCTTCGGCTTCTGATCATTCCTTAGGTTGTATTTTATCTCCTTCGGCTTCTGATCATTCCTTAGGTTGTATTTTATTTCCTTCGGCTTCTGATCATTCCTTAGGTTGTATTTTATCTCCTTCGGCTTCTGATCATTCCTTAGGTTGTATTTTATCTCCTTCGGCTTCTGATCATTCCTTAGGTTGTATTTTATCTCCTTCGGCTTCTGATCATTCCTTAGGTTGTATTTTATCTCCTTCGGCTTCTGATCATTCCTTAGGTTGTATTTTATCTCCTTCGGCTTCTGATCATTCCTTAGGTTGTATTTTATCTCCTTCGGCTTCTGATCATTCCTTAGGTTGTATTTTATCTCCTTCGGCTTCTGGTCATTCCTTAGGTTGTATTTTATCTCCTTCGGCTTCTGGTCATTCCTTAGGTTGTATTTTATCTCCTTCGGCTTCTGGTCATTCCTTAGGTTGTATTTTATCTCCTTCGGCTTCTGGTCATTCCTTAGGTTGTATTTTATCTCCTTCGGCTTCTGATCATTCCTTAGGTTGTATTTTATCTCCTTCGGCTTCTGGTCATTCCTTAGGTTGTATTTTATCTCCTTCGGCTTCTGATCATTCCTTAGGTTGTATTTTATCTCCTTCGGCTTCTGATCATTCCTTAGGTTGTATTTTATCTCCTTCGGCTTCTGATCATTCCTTAGGTCTCATTTACATTTGTCTTACGAATAACAGGCATAGAAAGAATATTTGCTTTTAGTGTAGTCTTGCTTAACTGATTTTAATTAGAGTGGAGGACAAGGACAAGTAAAATGCTACGATTGAACGCGGGTGACACGGTACTAACACCCTTGAAGACAGTTAAGCATGGCCTGCAATGAGGAGTATATCTGTTGTTTTATTAAATGTGTGTATGACAAATTATTTCAACCTTGTCCTCTAGATGAATTGCATTCTTAGACGAATATACCTACCGGATAAATATGGGCCATCGTGGCCGTGATCGCATTGTAGTTAGATTTATAATTTCCTATGCAATCAGTGTCTATCACTACTGATGTTGTGAGTGTGAATCTCGATCAGGGCGATGTGTAAAACATTATGTGATAAAGTTTGTCGGTGACTTGCGACAGGTCGTTGGTTTTCTCTGGGTTCTCCGGTTTCCTCCACCAATAAAACTGAAATAGTGTTGAAAGTGGCGCTAAACACCATAAAACCAAACCAAACCAAACCTACAGGATACATTGCATCAATTTAATAAACAATTTAAATCTGCAGTGACGACACAATAGTACTAGTACCTGTACATTGTTGTAGTGTTGTAATGATCGAAGAACTCAAAAAGAGTAAATTTATTATGCCCAGGTTAGCAAAATTGTCGGATTGTGTTTGGCTAACAACACTTCATAAAAAAGTGATAACCCGGACATTACTAATCCGGGGAACTTTGCGCGCCTTTTATGCTGTTGTCTTAAATGAAATATAATTATTATCGGTAAATTCGATATGTTACCGTTCATTATTGTCAGTATCAATTTAGTGACCGTGATTCTGGAAAATGTCGGTCAGTGTGAGGTAATAATATGACATTTTATACCGATAAAATCAATAAAGTCCGTTTTAAGAGTCTCGACATACATTATCACTAGTATCACAGCTCGCCCTAGTAGGACTCGCTACAATACAAGTTATAATGTATATCTCGGCCCATCAAAACTGTTGTTATGCTAAATTTATCAATATTAGATAGTCGTTGTTGAAGGTGGGTGAGTGATTGTTGTTTAACGCCAAATGAGCAATTTGTCAACTACATCAAGGCGGAAACAAGTTAAATTTGATAACATGGTGATGTACATATTGTACTAGACCAACACGCCGAGTTGGAATTTTCTAGAGCTAGCTCATTTAAACAACATTCCGCAGGTAGTCATGTTGCTGCACCCTGGCACATTATCTTGATTCCGAGCTAACCCGTTTTTGCTTTTTCTCCTTAATTCTATGTACTTAGCAGAGAAGCAACAAATAAATTTTTTTTTAAATCTTTGGTTTTACTCGACCGAAGCTCGTTCGAACCCACGATCTACCGTATTAGTGGCGAGCACGCTAACCATTATTCCACTGATGGTTGCTTGCTGAACGTAACGTTTCAAACCCATGACTCTAAACCGCACTAGGAACATATAATTAGATTCATGCTCGTGTACTTAAGTAATGGGTAATTAAAAATAACATGTATTCATATAAAGTAATCATTAAATTTGATTTTCTCTACAAACCGGGATATTATTACAAAATAAATAAAATACAGTAATTACTCATAATTGTCGTCAGGTCCGAATTTTCCCTATGTATTTCTAGTAAAACCTCATTTTTTCTTGACAAATTTTGCTGCAATATTTGCTCACAAACGCAAAATTCATTGAAGATTTTCGTCATAATCTTCATACAATTTTTTATTTTAATTTATCAATTTGAATTCTTGAAGTTCAAAAATACTATAATTATATAGTAGTTTACCACTTTCAAATTAAGAGTAGTGTTCAAATCGTGATTTTCTTAAAAATGTTAAATCACAAAAATTATATGAATTTAAAACTTATTCGCTTTTGTGAACGTAAATTTCAGCAAACGTCGTCAAAACATTACCTCTGTATATCTTTTAAGGGTTAGGGTTATGGTGCTTAAAGCCACTTTCACCAATATTTCAGCTACATCGTGGCGGTCAGTTTTGTTGGTGCAGGAAACCGGAGTACCCAGAGAAAATCACCAACCTCTCACAAGTCACTGACAAACGTTATCACATCATATTGTATCGGATACACCTCGCCTGAGAGGGATTCAAACTCACAACGTTGATGGTGATAGGCACGGATTGCATAGATACTTGTAAATTCAACTACCATACGATCACGATCACGATATATATTTTGAAAACATTGTGGTTTTATTTGAAATAGACAGGAAAAACCCCGAGGTGACAAGCAATTATGTCCACTTACTGTACATGAAATCAAATTGCTAATCGGAATGTAAAATTTAAATTAATAATTGGATATTCGGGTGTGACGGTCAATCATCAAATGTAATGTAAGGACGCCATTGTTAGATATCACGTGACAGCCTCATTATGGTTCAGCCCACAGAAGATTGCAATTGGAAACATAACTTTCATGTTTTTTCACAGATGAACTTTTTTGTGTCCAAACAGTTTTCATCTCTGAAATGTAGTCCTATACTAGAAAAATGAAGAGTTGCACAATTATGTAACGTATTTGAATCTGGTTTTCCCGTAAAGAAATATGAATAATTCATCCCCTCTCCTGTTTCCCACTTCCATACTTCTTCAGTGTCAATGTCTGACCCACCAATCCAATATTCATCAACTGCAAAACAAAACAAAAATTGAAGATTACTGCCCAATAATAATTTGTCGAATTTTAACTAGATTAACACGACGGGTGTCAATAGTGGAGATGGAACTGCTTACCCTTCCGGAGAACCGAGTTCACCCGCGGTTATTAGTGGGGTTCATGTTACTCGATCTTTATTTTTATATGCATGTTTTGTAGATTGTTGTTTGTCCTTTTGTGCTTTTTCTTTTGGCCATTGTGTTGTCTGTTCTTCTTCGATATACGAATTCTGATTACCCCTTTGGTATCTTCAAACTCTTCTTAACATTGATATATGTTGAAATATTGTTATAAATGGCGTTAAAAACCTTAACCACAACCCCCTTTTAAGATGTTTCACTTAGTACACAAAAATACTACTAGAACTATTTGCTCAAGTAAATTAATTTAAAAATCTATATACATTTGTATGTCTTTATCACTGTTATGTCTTACGATGGCCTTGTATACTATTTAATATTTAGGTAATGGTTGAAGTCAACGGCTCTCTTTAACAGCATTTTTTTTATTTAGCTATAATTAAACTGAAATGTGGATACCTTAAAAACAAAATTGCACCTTCAAAATGTGCATATGTTGCCATGGACGACGAATTATGATGACCCTTTTGGCACCTACAGATAACGAAGTGTACTACATTCTAGAAACAACATTATGCGTTCAAGTTTTCTAGTTTTCACCATTGATTCTCTGTCAATAACATGGAGGCAACATAAAACTGGTCTATTGTTGATGGTTTGTTTTATGGTGTGCAACAATTGTATCGTGGCGGTCGGTTAAATTGGTAGAGGAAACCGGTGTACCCGGAGAAAAAGCCACCGACCTGTCGCAAGTCACTGACAAACTTTATCACATAATGGTGTATCGAGTTCACCTCAGTCCGGTCACGACTGTTGATCTACTGTTGAAATTGGAGCCACAGACACATAGCTTAATCTGCCTAAAGTGAGTATGGCACAGGGGACTGACTGATTGATTACCACCCAGCGAACAGTATCTGATTTAAATAAGATAAAAAAAATATATATTAATCTATATAGAAACAAAGGTTTCCAGGGCACATGCCGACAGTGTTACTTAACTGGTCTCCAGGTTCCAGACAATGATACTCTCTCGAGTGAAGGGAGGGGGTTGTTATGTTATAATATGGACAACTCAACCATGGACCATAGTGGAAAATGTGATTACAGAGTGCCATGCACGTTAAAGACCTCTTTTGTAGATTTCCAAAAAGAGTAGGCGCTTCAAAAGACTAAATATGTCATACATACCCAACTCTCGAAACTTTTCCAGTGGCAGTGGAAAATCGTTACACCGGTTGGCCCTTCCTTATTCCTATATAGTTTGTTTTTAGTTCGCCATGAATATAACTGAAATACTTTCTGCTGGATGTTAAGCAATTATAAAATCAATCATTCAACCAACCAAATGCAATTCCTCACAATGAAAAGAATAATAATAAAAACGTAGATATCAAATTTACTGGTGTGCACGACGCGCTTCTTGATAAACATTCCATCAGGTACATTCATAGTCAAGAGATAAGAAAGCCAAATGATTTAAAGGTATGTGGTTATAAGTAAAGCAAAGGGCATACACAAGGATAACCAAAATCAGCTAAGATAACCTAAGCATGTTTTAATAGTCATCTTTAGGTTTGATTTAGATTTTTGGATTTTAACGTCTTTTCCAACAATATTTCAGCTATATCGTGGCTGTTAGTTTTATTGGTGGTGGAAGAAAATCACCGACCTGTCGTAAGTCACTGATAAACTGTATCACTTAATGTTGTATCGAGTATACCTCGCCATGAACTAGTCATCTTTCAGAAAAGCACAAATGTAAATAAACTTTATCAACTTACTGATATTTTTCTCGCAAAGCATCTTTAATAAGTCAGAAAACTCTCTTCTTTCTCGCCATATACAATTTTCTGTTGGCACTATGGCTAAAACGTCCATTCCGTTCTGAGAGCCTTCGGTTGCGAAATCAAACATGAAGTCATATATATTTAGGTCACTTTCGTCATAGTTCTTCCACACACCTTCATTAACTAAATCATTCACTCCTGTCCACACATCTTCGGTGCTGTGAAGCAACAAATGTTAAAAGAAGAGTTTAAAGATGCCAAAGGGCTAATCAGAATCCGTATATCGAAGAAGGACAGACAACACAATGACCAATAGAAAAAGTACAATAGGACAAACAACGATCTACAAAACATACACATAAAAATAAAGATCGGGTAATACGAACTCCACTAAAAACCGTGGGTGAATTCAGAATAATTTCTTATTCTTTTATTCTATTACGAACCTCTCTTATGTTTTTATGTTGTTCTATTACGAACTTCTCTTATGTTTCTGTTCTATTACGAACCTTTCTTATTCTTTTATTCTATTACGAACCTCTCTTATGTTTTTATGTTGTTCTATTACGAACTTCTCTTATGTTTCTGTTCTATTACGAACCTTTCTTATTCTTTTATTCTATTACGAACCTCTCTTATGTTTTTATGTTGTTCTATTACGAACTTCTCTTATGTTTCTGTTCTATTACGAACCTTTCTTATTCTTTTATTCTATTACGAACCTCTCTTATGTTTTTATGTTGTTCTATTACGAACTTCTCTTATGTTTCTGTTCTATTACGAACCTTTCTTATTCTTTTATTCTATTACGAACCTCTCTTATGTTTTTTATGTTGTTCTATTGCGAACCTCTCTTTTATATTTTGTGTTATTACGAGCTTTTTTAATTGTTTTTTTTTATATTACGAACCTCTCTTATGTTTTTATGTTTTTCTATTACGAACTTCTCTTATGTTTCTGTTCTATTACGAACCTTTCTTATGCTTTGTTCTATTACGAACTTCTCTGATGTTTTTATGTTGTTCTATTATGAGCCTCTCTGATATATTTTGTTGTATTACGAACCTCTCTAATATATTTTGTTGTATTACGAACTTCCCTTATGTTTTTGTTCTATTATGAGCCTCTCTTATGTTTTTGTTCTATTATGAGCCTCTCTTAGGTTTTTGTTCTATTATGAGCCTCTCTTATGTTTTTGTTCTATTATGAGCCTCTCTTATGTTTTTGTTCTATTATGAGCCTCTCTTATGTTTTTGTTCTATTATGAGCCTCTCTTATGTTTTTGTTCTATTACGATCCTCTCTTATGTTTTTTATGTTGTTTTATTATAAACCTCTCTTATATCTTTTGCTCTAATGCGAACCTCTCTTATGTCTTTTGCTCTAATGCGAACCTCTCTTATGTATTTTATTATATTGCGAACCTCTCTTATTTTGTTATGTTCTATTGCGAATCCCTCTTATGTATTTTCTTCTATTACGAAGCTCTTTGTATGTTATGTTCTGTTCTATTACAAGCCTCTCCTATGTCTTTTTTTCTAAAATTGGCGGGAATATTCTCACATAGAAATCTAACCACCGTCGCTATATTGAATATCACGAAACTTTAACAAACTGGTTTATGGTTCTAAGAATAGGAGGAATGGAGTTATTAAATCGTTTGAGTAATTGAGCGATTGTTCTTTGGCGCCAAATGTACATATGTAATATACCCAAAACAAGCTACTTTTTTATGAGATGGTTTTAGTACATGTATCTCATTTGCATATACCAACTGATGCCACATGTAAACTTGTTGATGGTGACTTTGACATTACTAGACTTTATAGAGTTTGGTTTATGGTGTTTAACGCCACATTCAACAATATTTCAGTTATATCGTGGCAGTCAGTTTTATTGGTGGAAGAAACCGGAGTACCCAGAGAAAATCACCGACCTGTCGCAAGTCACTGACAAACTTGATCACATAATGTTTTATCTAGTAACACCTGGCCATAAATAAATAAATAAATAATTATACTAGTGAAAACAATATTCATCACAATATGTAGCATATATAAAACAAAAAATACATTTTAATTTAATCTAATGTTAGACGCTGAATAACAGATTGGTCTTACGCGACGATGAACACTAGCAAGACAAGAGATATAGGCCCAATCCTGTATTAACTTAGTGTTAAGCAACAATCACTCGCTCACTTGAAAGAACTTGAATTTGTCAGAAAAATTGGAAGATACCAAAGGAATACTCAGTACCCGTAAATCGAAGGATATACAAGACCATGGTGAAATGGAAAAGACGAAAGGACAATGAAGAACAGAAGACTAAAGATTGACCAACATCCATTTAGAACTAGGGTTGAACTCATGTGCTCTGGAGGTGTAAGCAGTTCCTGCTCCACTAGTGGCAACCGTCGCGTTACTGTTGTTGTAACTTCGGTGATAAATACGTCATGATTATTCCTTTTTTACAGATTGGTACAGTATATATACATCTATATAATAATGGACATCCGCACTCAAACAATACAAACAACGTTGAGTGTAGCCGTGCAGAAAGAGCAATGTAAAATGTGAGGAGAAATTTGAAGACTAAGGGAGACAACTGTCATATTACAGTCAAAATGGGATTTAACCAGATTTGTTTAAGACGACTTGTTCTCTGGTTGGCTGTTGTGATGATAGCAGTAACTATAATGGTTTCTGTAATACAACAAACCGCTATACTAACAATGAGTAAGATAACTAACTTTTAGAACAATAATACTACTAATAATGGGGCAAGAGTGTTTGCAGTGTTTGAGAATCAGTTCTTGTCATATTAACTTAAAGAACAATAAGACTGCATACACACATATTTGTTCCGGAGAGTTTTTGTCCGATTTGGTGTGCATATCCTATCCTACTATTGCTTTATTTTATCTTGATGCCGATTTATTTTCAAATAACAACCTTTACGGGTTATTAATATAGTTGAAATATACTTCTTTCACGTTAAAAAATCGAACCTCTCGTTGTTTTCATTTTGACATACCAGGCGCACGTTATGTGAACGCGTATATTATCATGTGAAATTCAAGTGATTTCTGTGATAAACAACTAATAATTACAAAAAAATACTTAAATTTATTCATATATATGATGCGTAAGTCGATAATTGTGCGACTCTTTCGGGACGACTAAGTTTAGCTCCAAGCGAGATAATCAAATGAAATTGGCGATGACGCCTGTGTCTTGAAATTAAATACCTTTAAACAATAAACGTTTGTTTCCACGAAATCTGAAAATTGTTCAGCAAAGAAGCACTATTGACTTAATACACGCCTCTTATTTTTATATTTCTTTTATATTACCGGAAAATGTATTTCGAAAATATACTCTCCCGAAAACATAGATAAGAAATAGGAGAAAACAAAATAAGTAATACAACCAAGGAGTAAGATTGAGGAGTAAGATTGAGGAGTAAGATTGAGGAGTAAGATTGAGGAGTAAGATTGAGGAGTAAGATTGAGGAGTAAGAATGAGGAGTAAGATTGAGGAGTAAGATTGAGGAGTAAGATTCAGGAGTAAGATTGAGGGGTAAGATTGAGGAGTAAGATTGAGGGGTAAGATTGAGGAGTAAGATTGAGGAGTAAGATTGAGGAGTAAGATTGAGGGGTAAGATTGAGGAGTAAGATTGAGGAGTAAGATTGAGGAGTAAGATTGAGGAGTAAGATTGAGGAATAAGATTGAGGCGTAAGATTGAGGGGTAAGATTGAGGAGTAAGATTGAGGAGTAAGATTGAGGAGTAAGATTGAGGAGTAAGATTGAGGAGTAAGAATGAGGAGTAAGATTGAGGAGTAAGATTGAGGAGTAAGATTGAGGAGTAAGATTCAGGAGTAAGATAGAGGGGTAAGATTGAGGAGTAAGATTGAGGGGTAAGATTGAGGAGTAAGATTGAGGAGTAAGATTGAGGAGTAAGATTGAGGAGTAAGATTGAGGAGTAAGATTGAGGAATAAGATTGAGGGGTAAGATTGAGGGGTAAGATTGAGGAGTAAGATTGAGGAGTAAGATTGAGGAGTAAGATTGAGGAGTAAGATTAAGGAGTAAGATTGAGGAGTAAGAATGAGGAGTAAGATTGAGGAGTAAGATTGAGGAGTAAGATTGAGGAGTAAGATTGAGGGGTAAGATTGAGGAGTAAGATTGAGGAGTAAGATTGAGGAGTAAGATTGAGGAGTAAGATTGAGGGGTAAGATTGAGGGGTAAGATTGAGGAGTAAGATTGAGGAGTAAGATTGAGGAGTAAGATTGAGGAGTAAGATTGAGGAGTAAGATTGAGGAGTAAGAATGAGGAGTAAGATTGAGGAGTAAGATTGAGGAGTAAGATTCAGGAGTAAGATTGAGGGGTAAGATTGAAGAGTAAGATTGAGTGGTAAGATTGAGGAGTAAGATTCAGGAGTAAGATTGAGGAGTAAGATTGAGGGGTAAGATTGAGGAGTAAGATTGAGGAGTAAGATTGAGGAGTAAGATTGAGGAGTAAGATTGAGGGGTAAGATTGAGGGGTAAGATTGAGGGGTAAGATTGAGGAGTAAGATTGAGGAGTAAGATTGAGGAGTAAGATTGAGGAGTAAGAATGAGGAGTAAGATTGAGGAGTAAGATTGAGGAGTAAGATTGAGGAGTAAGATTGAGGAGTAAGATTGAGGGGTAAGATTGAGGAGTAAGATTGAGGGGTAAGATTGAGGAGTAAGATTGAGGAGTAAGATTGAGGAGTAAGATTGAGGGGTAAGATTGAGGAGTAAGATTGAGGAGTAAGATTGAGGAGTAAGATTGAGGAGTAAGATTGAGGGGTAAGATTGAGGGGTAAGATTGAGGAGTAAGATTGAGGAGTAAGATTGAGGAGTAAGATTGAGGAGTAAGATTGAGGAGTAAGATTGAGAAGTAAGATTGAGGAGTAAGATTGAGGAGTAAGATTGAGGAGTAAGATTGAGGAGTAAGATTGAGGAGTAAGATTGAGGAGTAAGGTTGAGGAGTAAGATTGAGGAGTAAGATTGAGGAGTAAGATTGAGGAGTAAGATTGAGGGGTAAGATTGAGGGGTAAGATTGAGGAGTAAGATTGAGGAGTAAGATTGAGAAGTAAGATTGAGGAGTAAGATTGAGGAGTAAGATTGAGGAGTAAGATTGAGGAGTAAGATTGAGGAGTAAGATTGAGAAGTAAGATTGAGGAGTAAGATTGAGGAGTAAGATTGAGGAGTAAGATTGAGGAGTAAGATTGAGGGGTTAATGGAGTTGTAGTGTTTAACAATATGTCAGTTATATCGTGGAGGGCAGTTATATCGTGGTGGGCAGTTTTATCGTGGAGGGCAGTTATATCGTGGTGGGCAGTTTTATCGTGGAGGGCAGTTTTATCGTGGAAGTCAGTTTTATTGGTGGAAGAAGCTAGAATACCCGGAGAAAACCATCGACCTGTCGCAAGTCACTGATAAACTTTATCACATAATGTTGTATTGAGTACACATAACCATGAGCGGGATTCGAACTCACAACATTAGTGGTGATAGGCACTGATTCCATATGTAGTTGTAAATCCATTCACCATACAATTATGATTACGACGGCATTAAATTGAATGCTAATACTAGAATACACACATTTACATGTAGATGAAATTTATTACTTCAGATTCAGCGAGGAAAACTGATCGATTTCAAAATAGAAACACTATTAATGACCGGAAATGTGTGATTATTCTAGCATACCTGAGAAGTGGTTCTACCTTCACCGCTGACGTCATCCAACAACATCCGGACATTTATTATTTGTATGAACCGTTTTATTCAACGATAGGCCAACAATATTACACAAATAATGGTGTTTGTCGTTTTCTAGATGGAAACTGTTCGTAAGTAATGTTAGCATTTGGCCTTATGAAACACAAATATTTGCATCAAACTTCTCGCTAGCCAGCAGCAGACCGGTGGCAAACAGATTTGTTTGCAAGAAACCAATATGAATGTTTGCAGAAAAGCTTGAAGATAAGGATGTGGTAATTAAAAGCCGTAAATCTAAAAAGGCCAGATAATACAATGACCAATAAAAAAGAACAGAAAGAAAAATAATGATCGACGAAACACATTGAAAATTCTATTAAGCAATGCAACC
Organism: Bathymodiolus brooksi; assembly: GCA_963680875.1. Taxonomy (NCBI): domain Eukaryota; kingdom Metazoa; phylum Mollusca; class Bivalvia; order Mytilida; family Modiolidae; genus Bathymodiolus; species Bathymodiolus brooksi. Next base: position 32,262,024 of record OY804584.1, read on the forward strand.
CCACAAGTAACCCCGGGGAGAACTCGGGTGCTCCGGAAGGTTATGCAGTTTCTAACTCCACTAGTGGCACCTGTCGTGATAGTGTTCAACGACATGAACATCATGTGATACATTTGTATTTAATTTGTGTTGGACATCACTAGGTGTCAAATAAATACAAATGGGAATGATGATGAACCGAACATCTTTTTTTCACACGGAAATCGCAGCTGACATCATAACACTGAACTAAACACGTGATGACATGAACTCTGCGAACCCTCACTGTCAACGACGTTAAATTTTGCTATCGGGTTTTAATTCGTGTCTTGTTATTTTCCTAAATATTAATTAGTATCTATGCCTTATACAAGAAAAGTTTCATCAGAAGTCTTAAATCGAAGGACAGACAATACAATGGCCAAAAGAAAAAGGACAAAAGGCCACACAACGAGGCCACACAACGATCTACAAAACATTACGCAGAAAACTAAAGATCGAGCAACACGAACCCCAATAAAAACAATCGAGGGCGACCTCAGGTGCTCCGGAAGGGTAGGGAGTTCCTGCACCACATGTGGTACACGTCAATCAATACATCTTTTTTTCTAATTATAACAATATTCATTTGTCATGACGTATGTTTTTAAGGAAATCTACACGTGATAGAGAGCAACTAACTTGGGTGCGGAGGAATATAGGGGAGATAATCACATGTAAACATTTCTCTAATATAACTCATTTGTTTACATTCACGGGAGTAAATGAGGGAGCAACATTTGAAAGACTGAGTCATTGTAAGCTCAATAAAATCTATAACAACAGTTGCCTTTTGGAAGAGGAAGCAAGATGTATACAGTCCATTCCTACGATAAAGACCATTCGGTTACAAATGGATTCACTCGAGCCTCTCTTTAAAACATTTCCGGGTTTAAAGGTTATACATCTAATTAGGGATCCACGTGGTATGTTGGAATCGAGGTTGAGATTAGGATTTGGAAAAGGGAAAGAATTATATGTATTAGCACGTGAAATTTGTTCGCGGTATAAAAGGGATTTAGATGCAGCAAAAACTTTGATGCAATTATACCCAAATAGAAGTAAAATGGTAGCGTATGAAAATATAGCAACGAATCCTTTAGAAATGTCTAGAGACATTTACTCCTTTCTTAGCTTGACGTTTACGTCAAGTATTGAACAGTGGATCAAACATGCTACGTCATTAGGATCAAAACATAATGGGAATTTCAAGACAGTTCGGCCGAACTCGACTCGTGTTGCTTACGGATGGAAAGAACGCTTGACCATTGAAAATATACAGATCATTGATAGAGAATGTAATTATTTGTATCAGGAATTAGGGTACAAACCAGGATTGTAGGACAATAAAATATTGTTGAGGCAGATTCACATTGCGAGTACTTTATTACGGCATTGTAATTCTCGGAGTGAAGTGACGCCCTCTGTATTCGCTTTGTGGTATGTTCCATGTTAACAATACTCATTCAACCATGACAAACACCAATTAACATGTCACAATAGGCACAATTTACAAATTTCATCGCAATTTAATTTTGAAATATGACGATATAAATTCGCATAATAGAAAAGGTAATAAAAAGAGTCGAGGAAAAACCAAAGTGTCAATAAAAACCGGAAAACCAAAATAATAGATAGCAACAGGGACACAAATAGAAACATGCAGGAAAATTGATATATATATCCAAAGCGAATAAAATATATTTAGTGTCGTTGCTTTTGATACCCAAATTTTAGTGATAAAACGTCGAATTTGGCGTTACCGTATAAGACGCGTTATCATGCGTTACGTCATAAGAAATATTTAGCCAAATGTTTTTTGACATAATTCATTAATTTGATAAAAGAAACAAACCAATATAGTGAGTGAGGTTTGTGAGTGTGTGAGCGGTTGTTGTTTTACACAAACGCGGCAATGTTTCAGCCATATCATGACGAGATGACAATGAGGTACGCTTTGTACTAGACCAACATGCTTAGTTGGATTTTTGTAGTGGTAGATTAGGAAAACAAAAGTCAGCAGATAGACATATCGCTCCACTCCGACGCATTATCCTGATTCGTAGCCAACTAGTCTTTGCTCTTTAATTCTCCTTAATGCTGCATGCTTAGCGGAGAAGCAACAAATACCAATTGCAGTCTTTGATTTGTACCGATCGGGGCTCAAACCCACGATCTACCGCACTCGAGGCGAGCACGCCTAACCATTACACCAACGATGCGGTTTCATTAATTTGAAGAAAGAAAGAAACCAAGAAAAACTGATAAGCAATAAACATTTTTTTTTATTAATAACGTCATTTTGATATCAAAGGCATAGAATAAAACTTATCTAACTAAAAATAACCAGTAAATATATGTTAAACATAATAACTTTCATCAGGTACGCTTCCGGTCAAAACTTTGAAAAACCAAACACTGAAATCTAGAAAAGGGGCTTAGTTTCTCCGATACCGGATATAACTATGTCATATGGAAAGTACGAATTCAATATAAAAAAGCCATTCAACCATACAGGGGGGGGGGAGTAGTGCTTAACGCCACTTTCAACAATATTTGGGTTATATCGTTGCAGTCAGCTTTATTGGTGGAGGAAACGGGAGTACACGCAGCAAACCATCGATATGTCGTAAGTAACTGACACACTTTATCACATAATGTTGTATAGAGTACACAACGTTAGTGGTGATAGGTTTACAGCGTTATCGATGGGTCATTACAATGTATAAACTGGAAGATATTTTGAAATACAAATATGTGTTACAGGTATGGATATCTGCTTCTGTTTCTATCATTTCCTGATTGGATGTGAGTGTGATATTTGTTATTTATACATTTAAAAACTAATACTAATTTGACGTTAGAACGTTAGAGGACTGGTTTTACTCCTAATCATCCAAATATTGTCTTAGCTATGGGTTTTCAAAAGAACCATGCTGTGGATAAGACTCCAAAATGGTCATCGAATAGAGTTAGTTGCATTGGCAGCAAATATATGCTGGTTTCAGTTGCCATGGAATATCTAAATTCTGTCCCAGTGGGATCTGACAACAGATACGAAATACATACAATTTTAGATTCGGGATATGCATCACTGTTTTATGTCAGATAAGACATCCCTTTTTTATCCTCTGAGCAAATTCGATATAGAATAAGGAATGACTAAATTTATATTGTGGACATGAATCCAAACAGTGTTGACTGCATATAATACTCAGTGTCCTACATTTTGTTTTTTTATTTTAAGACAAAAGAATGAAAAAAATTAAAATAACACATTGTCGGAAAAGCTTCAAAATCCTATAGAAAAATAGTAGAAAGAGGTAAAATTGATTCCCCTAACACACAAATACAAGACTGCTCACTTTCCTGGCTTGAAACAAACACTTTAATAGCAATTGTCGGAGATAAGATAGTTTTATGGGACCCCCTCTTAATGAAATGATGCGGTCATATAAGTGTTTTCTACATGTGCGTAAAATTAAGTCAAGGGGGGAGGGGGGTATAATCTTGAACATTATACATAATACATTTAATCATCGTGACAGAGAAGAAGAGCTTGAAAATACCAAAGGGGTAATCAGAATCCGTAACTCGAAGGCCAGACAACACAATGGCCAAAAGAAAAAGTACAAAAGGACAAACAACGATCTACAAAACACTACACATAAAACTAAAGATCGAGTACAACGAACACAACTGAAAACAATGGGTGAACTCAGGAAGGATTTTGTCATTCACCCCAAATAAACAGTCAAACGCATTCAAATTTACATTAGTCAAGCGAGAGTTATTTTTCTTTTAAAACATAATTGTATTAAAAAACCCACTATCATAAATTTAGAAGTTAATTTTGGGATTCTTTAAAGGAAAAGAAAGCATTGCAAAACTTGAGTTTATTATATCGCAAATATACAAATTTTGTCATTTGTTTTCACTTTTGATTTGATGACAAATGTCATGAATGTGTACTCGATACAACATTATGTGATAAAGTTTGTCAGATACTTGCAGCAGGACGGTAATTTTCTCCGCATACTCCGGTTTCTTTCACCAATAAAACTGAAATATTGTTGAAAGTGCCGTTAAACACCATACTCCCAACCCCTTTATAAACAAATCAGAAAAAAGTGTTGACGTTTTAGAATCTCTCGAATATCAACTAAATCTACACAGTCGATTAAAACATGTTTCGGGAAATATTTGGAATAACACGGAATACATTCCGGTCGTTCATTATTATTTGATAAATATCCATTTGGAAATCTCCCATGACCAATAGACCTGATTAAGGCTACCAGTTCTTTCTGAATTTGACCGTAAGAACAGAGAGTCTTGCCAACTAAGGAATGCATTTCGTGCCATTTGCTATGAATTTGCTAGCCTCAATCCTCGTAAGAACCACGGAGTGGAAAAAAATAGCCTAGTTTCTCCCTTGCGGGGTGCGTCTCCGAAAGTACCGTTCGCTGGATGTGCGCGGCGGACCAATAATCCATCTGAATATCGAGAGCAATAACATGTTATAATTGGTCGTTAAAGACTCGTTCCTAGGCTATTTTTTTGTTACTTATGCCTACATGAATTATTGTTTCTTAGCATTGTATTTCGGACCGTCGTGGTCGTGATTGTATGGTACTTGGATCTTCAACTACATGTGCAACCAGTGTATATAACAACTAAAGATGTGAGTTTGAACCCCGTTCGAGGCGAGGTGTACTCGATACAGCAGTATGTGATAAAGTTTGTCACTGACTTGCGACATTATTGTTGAAAGTGGTGTTATAAACAACATAATCATAAAAATCCTAAGCATGGTTTTACTGTCGCTAATATTCGGCTCTGCTGACGTAAAACTAAACCCTAATCCATCAACCAATTAGAGAGATTTCCATGTCAAAGTCTATGCTCCAGTCGTCATTCAATCTATTTTTGTCTGTTTGTATTGTTTATTTTGTGTAGTCTTACCACCTAGACTTTGAGTTCTAGATGCCTCAGAGTGCGGACAATAATGGTTTCGAAAAACAATTTGAATCAAAGTCTATAAGAAAAAAAATGAAGATGCCACAGAGGTAATCAGAAGCTATAAATAGAAGATGATCAGTCAGTAACCAAACACTGGTATACAATCTTACATAACCAAGTGAGATAATTTCTCAAGGCAAGAGAGTGAGTGAGTGATTAACACCAACTCAGAAATTTTTCAGCTCTATCATGGCGAGAAAAAGTTAATTTTCAATGAAATGATGATGAAGTCCGCTTTGTACTAGACCAACACGCTTAGCTGAAACAACAGTCCACGGATAAACATGTCGCTCCACTCGGACACATTATCCTGATTCCGAGTCAACCATTATTTGTTCTCTCTCCTTAATATTGCGTGCTTACTGGAGAAGCAACAAATACCGAAATTATAGTCTTTGGTTTGACCCGATCGGGGTTCGAACCAACGATCTACCGCACTCGATGTGAGCACGCTAACCATTACACCACCGATGCGGTTTTCCTCAAGCCAATGTATGCCTATAAGATATTATTATAGATCATAATCAGCTGTAAAATAAATCTTAATGATAATGTACTAGTTTTATTGCATCAAATTACCATTCGTTGGTTACCGGAATTTCCGTTTTTAAGTGAATTGTTCCTAGACATTCTTCGATAGCACCTGTGTTCAGCAACGATTATTAGTGGTGTTCGTGGTACTCATTCTTTATTTTTCTGTGTAGTGTTTTGTGTGACTATTGTCTGTAGTTTCGTCTATTGTACTTAGCAATTGTGTTGTTTGTCCTTCAATTTAGGGCTTCTGATTACCTTTTTGGTGTCTTCAAATTTGTCCTTTCGCGTAGAATTTTCTTTCTCCTTTCATCGACAAGACCTTTCTTGGCCTTGACTATAAAGAAAGGAACTGTGTACCCTTCTTGAGCACATGAGTTCATTCACTTATTTTGGTGGGTCCATGTTGTTCATCTTTTTATTTTTCTGTGTTGCATTTTTTGTTTGTTTGTCGTTGATACGTGTCCTGTTCCCATTTTTGCATGCGTCTCTAGATTGTCAATTCTTGATTTCCCCTTCTTATTTGATATTTTTGGCGCAAATAAAATATTTTAAATTAATTCAACCAAATAAATGAATATTGTTTTATTTATTAAATATAGAAATATAATTATGCTAGACAGACAACGAATACAACTGGTGAATAAACGTAAGCAGTTCTGAATCAATTATTAAAGATCAGTTATATATTATAATACTCATTTCAAGACATATACATTATTTTTGCTCATCACATGATTATTTGTTTTATAACATTTCATGGTCACTCTCTGTAGCATGGTTTTTAATATATACTTTCTTGTCATTTGACGAAGCACCGTCTTCTTCTTGACATTTTCGACAATCTGTTTTCAACCAATGGCGACACACCCTTGTGGAGAATATCTTATCATACAACAAAGCACCAACCATTGCCCCTAACATGTCTCCAACCCAGTAAATCTACAACATATAACAGATATTACCAAAGTAAGCACACAATATTTGTTGATTTTTAACATTGATAAGGTAATAAATGAACATAGCATCAAAGTGATTGAGTGAGTGGTTGTTTTTATCGCCAAATGAGCAACTTTCCAGCAATATTATGGCGGGAACATATTACATTCGATGAGATGATGATCATGTCCGCTTTATACTAGACCAACATGCTTAGTTGGATTTTCATAGTCCTAGCTCACTGAAACAACAGTCCGCCTCACTCAAAAACCAATTCTAAAGTCTTTGGTTTGACCCCAACCAGTCTTGAACTCACGATCCACCGCACGCATGAGGGAGAAGAAAGTAGTGCTGAAATGATTCCTCTACCCTCTTACTTGATGATGGTTATTCGTGCGAACTAAAGTTGATATCTACGTTTTGAGTATTAAGATGTTGCTAGAAGAGTCTAGATAACATTACACCCAGAAATTCATACGACATATGTTACAGTTTTTTCCGGTTGTTTTATCGTTTGTTCATATAAGTATTGCCGTTGGAGATCCAATCAAGAGAGAGAATAGGGGAGAAGGGGATAAATTCAATTAACCGGTTTAACCCCACCACAGTTTGTGCCTGCACCGAGCCAAGACCTGGATTCTCAAGTTCATATGTCGTGGTATTTGTATGCTTAATGAGTTGATGTTAAAGTTGATTTTACTTTTTGTTGATATTAATGGCATTGTTGAGCACCACTGTTTGAACTTTCTTTTCATAATAATTTTCTTCTTTTACATTATCTGGTATGCTTGTATTACATTGTACATTGTAGTTACATACCCACATTTTCTCATATCTTCCTGCTACTATTGCTGGACCGAAATTTCTAGCAGGGTTCATGCATCCTCCAGACAGATTAAACTGAAAAGAAGAGAGAGGGTTCATCTCCATATTTTGATTTATACAACAAATTACCGTGCACGGATTTGTGTTTTTTTTTAACATATAAGCTATAATGCAATCTTAACATAGCTATATCAATATATGATATCAAATTGACCGACCGTCGTCATACGATTTCAAACGTGGTCTACATAGAAACAATGACCTTGATGTCATAATACACAAACGGTACATATAAGTAGCAGGAGTTAAATACTCGAATGTCTGTTCTTCTGGAATTAAAAATGACCGATTGTTTGTATTATGTATGCTTTAAACTTATAAATGTATGCCTGTTTTATTGGTTCCACGACGGATGATGTATAATAGGGGTTAGGGTTATGGTGTTTAACGCTACTTTCAACAATATTTCAGTTATATCGTGGTGGTCAGTTTTATTGGTGGAGGAAACCGGAGAAAACCTTGACTGAACGACTTTCAACTCACATCTTCCGTGGTGATTGGCACTGTTTGCATATGTAGTTCTAAATCCAACTACCATACGATCACGAGGACCTTTGATGATGTACATAGGATAGTATTTCGAAGCTCCTATTCTCAGATCCGATTCATGTAGAAGCTCATTTTGTCTTTGCTTAGTTTTCTCGTACGTTTATACTGGTATTGTTTCTGTCTCCATATCTACCATCTAATAGAAGAAACGTTTGGCGGTTTCCACCATGACTTGTGAGTTTTGACTTTCCCTTTGTAAGATTGCTCGGAGTTCGGTAATTTTGTTATTACCCTTATTGGTTAATCGTTACGGAATATCTGTGTCACAAATAATCACTGGTATATTTCGTTTGTCGTAATTAAGATCAGGTTCGCTCCTTATTCATGATTTACCACCAGGTTTATAACAAGAATAACACGACTGGTGCCACTAATTGAGCAGCGACTACTTAGCCTCTGGAGCACTTGCGTTCATCTCCGGTTTTTAGTTGTGTTTGTGTTGCTCAATATTTAGTATTCTGTGTAGTGTTTTGTAGATCATTGTTTGTCCTTTTGGCCAGTGTATTGTCTTTTTTTTTTAATTTACGACTTCGACTTCTGATTATCCCTTTTGTATCTTTAAGCTTTTCTTGAAGATACCAAAGGGTATAATCAGAAGCCATCAGGGAGAAAACTAATATTTCTTCTGACTTTAGCATTCTACGTCGTCTTTCATCATAATATTTTACACGTGTGTGTGTGTTGTCCTGTCTAATACCTGGCTCAGAGAATGTCAATAGGAAGCTGGATATGTGACATTATATACCCTGTCTAAAACCTGAACAATTTATTTATTAAAGGTCCCATCTGTTTTAACACAGTTAAAACTGGAATAGCCTTCTAATAAGCAATGTGATGAGTGATTCTGACAAGTCGTCCAAAATAGCTGTCTCCAAATACATATACACACTCAATAGTCACTATATATTGTTTATCATGTGTAATCTTAATCTGAAGATTATAATTAAATTGATTTGTATAATGTTTATAAAAAAAAGTTAAGCTTGTAAATAAAAGTAAAAGAATACCGAAGGGGCAATCAAAAATGGATAATTCAGAGAAACTGGCAACATAGGGGTACACAAGAAGTAGACAAACAAAGCAAAAACACAACACAATATGTGTTGGACACCACTATTTACAAACAAACACAAATAACGTTAATAAGACACTGACCCTCCTACAAACAACTGGAGGTAAAGACGAACTGAACATCGTTTTATGCCGACATCGTAAGTGACATCACAACACGGAACTTAGAACGTAAAGAAACATAATAGGACAACACGGACACCACCAAAAAACCTGGGGTGAACGCAAGTGCTCATATATATATATATTACGGATTTAGTTTGTTACACATATTTTCATTGGTTCTTCAACCCTGAATGTCAGCATATATTACGAATTTAGTTTGTTACACATATTTTCATTGGTTCTTCAGCCCTGAATGTCAGCATATATTCGGAAAACAGACGGGGTCTATATTTCAGTCCCCAAAAAAGATTAAAACATGGACGACAAAACATTACGCTTCACTGAATCAATGGTATAATACGGAATAATAAATGTATTTTTACCAAATTAAATGCTGTTTTTATACTCAAAACGGCTCCATGAACAAAAAAATATTACAACGGTTAATTCCGTCACAAATACCTGATCGATTCAGCATACTCCTATCTTCCACGGCTGTACCATAACAAATAAACAAAACGTTGAGCCTTGAAAACTTTCGACGTCATGGGGCCACACCAAGGTTTTATTTACATGTAGTTAACATTTAAATTATTGAAACTGTTTCGCAAACCCGTTGTTTTGTTATGTGATATATTAATGTTATATTTATAAAGTTTATAAAATTTACTACATATGAAACTGTATTGATTTAGAAATTTAGTACAGTATTTTCCTTCATGAGACACCCTATGCATGAAATATGACGTGACACCTATTTTGACGTCATTGAAGAATGACGTCAAAGGTACGGAAACGGACATCTAGAGATACGAAAAATGAAAATAAAAGAGGCAAATTTATTTAATACAGTTGGATGTTGTATTTAAAAAAAAAGGTTAAATCCGTAATATATCTGTTATTCAGCTATCAGACAGGGCATATAATGTGACATTCCCGGCTTATGATGTAAATTCCCTTCGGCTGCGCCTCAGGGAATATAGATCCTAAGCCGGGAATGTCACATTATATACCCTGTATGATAGCTGAATAACATATAATATTCGGAAAACAGACGGGGTATATATTTCAGTCCCCAAAAACGATTGAAACATGGACGACAAAACATTACGCTTCACTGAATCAATGGTATAATACGGAATAATAAATGTATTTTTACCAAATTAAATGCTGTTTTTTATACTCAAAACGGCTCCATGAACAAAAAAATATTGCAACGGTTAATTCCGTCACAAATACCTGATCGATTCAGCAAACTCATATCTTCCACGGCTGTACCATAACAAATAAACAAAACGTTGAGCCTTGAAAACTTTCGACGTCATGGGGCCACACCAAGGTTTTATTTACATGTAGTTAACATTTAAATTATTGAAACTGTTTCGCAAACCCGTTGTTTTGTTATGTGATATATTAATGTTATATTTATAAAGTTTATAAAATTTACTACATATGAAACTGTATCGATTTAACAATTTAGTACAGTATTTTCCTTCATGATACACCCCAAACATGAAATATGGCGTGACACATATTTTGACGTCATTGAAGAATGACGTCAAAGGTACGTAATCGGACATCTAGAGATACGGAAAATGAAAATAAAAGACGCAAATTTATTAAATACAGTTGGATGTTGTATTTAAAAAAAACCAATGGTTATATCCGTAATATATTTGTTATACTATACCTTAGCACTCCTTCTATTGTTTACATGACCTTAGCCAATTTTAGCTATCCTATGTATACCCTTTGGTTTTATTGCACCCCACATTTTATACTATTTGACTTTCCAATCTTTCGATTTTGACGTACCTGATGAAGGTTATTCCGAACACGAGTCATGCGCCCTGATTTTGATATCTGCGTTTCTTTTTTTAAGAAGATCTTCTCACGTAGACATAACGTATAAACAAAAACGATTATGCAAGTATAATGTGTTCAAAAACAAAAACAAAAAGCTCACGTTTTTCCGACAATTAATCAAATCTTGCCGGGTGCAATTTCGGAATTCTAGAACAGGATACTATAGAATTATATATAGATATTTTTGCATCTAATTATGATTCCAATGTATCCATCTAAAAGTGTATAAGAGCAAGAAAACCAAAGGACGTGAACAGGATAACCAACATATGCGAAGGTTGTCTATGTAAGTTTTTGCATATATCCTCCCTCATAAGAGTAAATGGAAAGATCGACAAGGAGAGGGGCACAGTGTGTTAGCATGGGGATGCCGACGATTCGTTGAAAAATATGCAATCCTAACTCGACAAATATGATATTGATCAGGAAATCCAACATAATGATGACATTTTGTGTAGCACCTTTTGTCTTTAATTTCGTGCTTGATAGATTAAGTTAACTCGTGACCCAAAGCCATACATTGTTAAGGTTGCTCACCATTTCTAAAGTAAAATGTGTTGTTCATGATTTATTTTAAACGGATTTGTAATATATTCATGATGAATGGTAGTGTAAGAAGTTTGAAGATACCAAAGGGGTAATCAGAATCCGTAAATCAAAGAAGGACAGACAACTCAATTGCCAAAAGAATAAGAACATAAACGATCTACAAAACATTACATAGAAAGCTAAAGATCGGGCAACAGGAACCCCAGTAAAAATCGAGAGGGAACTCAGGAGCTCCGGAAGGGTGATCAGGTACAGTAGCACCCAACATTGTCTGTGTCTCTGGATTGTCCATTCCAGATTATCCCTTCGGCGTTCTCTAATATTTATTGAAATGTTAAGTTTATGAACTATTTAAATGTCCTTATTATTCATTTCTCTGATGAATATCAAATATTACATGGCAATGATATAATAAATATTTTAAAGGAGCTTGACCAGCTGTCATATTGGTCATGGTGGTAGAATTACATGTAGTTATTTATTAACTAACGAGTAACGACAGGAATGTATTGTAATTGTAATCTTTCACCAAAACATATTTTAATCGGACTGAGGAGATGCTGCTGAAATAAAAACGTAGATATCAATTTGAATGCGCACTACGCGTTTTTAGAATAGTCTTCATCAGGTACGCTCGAAAAATTAGAAAGCCAAATAATTTAAAGGTTTCGGAGCAATAAAACAGGCTAGTCAAAATCGGGTGAGGTCACCTATGCCTGAGGGAGGAGAACCTTAGTTTTATTAATAATTACATTATTTAGGAACTGAAAAAAGATAATGGTCAAACATTTAACTCTTTAACCGTTAAACTTACAAATGTCGTAAGCTACATTGATTGATTGATTAATTGATAGGTGTTTAACGCAGTATTTCTGCTATATCGTGGCATGAACAAAATGTTTTATTCTTTTCGTCCCCTTCTACAAAATAATATAAATTTGATATTTTCTACAGAGGGAGTATCACTATTTAACATACTAGTATACGTACTGCTGCATATATATTTATAACGACGAGTAGTCCAATCTGGAAAGGAGAGAAGCCATTGATATCATTTCTGTGCGGGTCAATCATTGCAAATGTTCCGAACAGAAGAAAGAATGTGATGATCATTTCACAAACTAAAGCCTGAGAGTCATTCACCCCAGGGGCGGGATATATTATACCCAAAGTCTCCATCTGTGTGGTATTTGCCGGAACTAGAGTCTTCAACAAAGCCATACCGGAAGCTGATCCAAGCGTCTGCATGACGCAGTAAAATATGAAACGTATAACTGTAATCTGTCCCAGAACCACAAAACCAACACTAATTGCCGGATTGACATGACCGCCACTGACTGTGGATAGAATACGGATTGCACATCCGATAAAGAATCCGGTTTCTAAAGATGCTGCGGTAGCATCGCCTGGGTTAGAAACAGCAGTTCCAACACCAAAAAATGTAAGCAATAACACCCCTAAGAACTCCGCTGCACAAGCACGATAAAGATCGAGTGAAAATACATCCATTCTTTCTTTTGCGAAAAATCTAGCGAAACGGGATGCTCTGTGTTCGTGTATACTACCCGCCATATTTGTAAATAAAAGTATTACTCCAGATAAACAATTAATTTTTTTACTTTTTTTTTCTTAAATGAATATTAAAATATTCAAAAAAAAGTTTTAAAGCATTAACTATTTACACACACAACTGTAATAGTTGGAAATTTATAAAAATCAATATTAATTTCGAAATATAAAAAAAAAGTTTTAAAGCAGTAACTATCTACCCTACACAAACAACTGTAATAGTTGGCAACGAAATATGAAATAAACGGCCTAACTGTTTACTATACTGTGAAAAGAAATTTATCACAAAAGATATTATATACTCTTAGTAAGAAGAGCTATCGTTTACTAATTGTTATTATGATATATAAGGCTATGTTTGATACTCATACAAAAAGTCCTCCTGATTTCGTTTTAATAGATATCACATGACATACATGTAGGATCCAATGACGAGACGAAATTACAAAAATATATAATAATATAGTTCTCACTCTAGTCCCTGCTGCCTGCTGACAAGAATATTTTACATATGAATGCTATTAAACAGATTTTAACATGGTGTATAGGTATACACATTTTTCTTTATTATTTGAAAACTAAAATATACAATCTCTTTTTTTTTCATCATCTAATATATTTATGAAATATACAAAGTAAATTTAATGTATATCCCGGTTTTTTGTACATAAATCTTGTTAAATAATGCGAAAATTAATCTGATAACAAGACTATAACAAACAACACTAGTAGAATAGATTATAACAGCACGTACAATTTTTTTTATTATTTGAAAACTAAATTATGCAATCTCTCTTTCCCTTCATGCAAGATATTTATGATATATACAAAGTAAATTTAATGTACATTTTGTATATCCCGAGTTTTTGTACATATTATTTTTTTTAAATAATTCGAAAATTAATCCCGAAGTAAACAAGTAAGCGATGCTAGTATTTTTGAAGTTAGGGCTAATAAAATTAACTGAACCACGCTACTTTTTATTAAAAGGTTAGAGGTCATGTACTTGTGTGTTAGAGGTCATGTACTTGTGTGTTAGAGGTCATGTACTTGTGTGTTAGAGGGCATGTACTTGTGTGTTAGAGGTCATGTACTTGTGTGTTAGAGGTCATGTACTTGTGTGTTAGAGGTCATGTACTTGTGTGTTAGAGGTCATGTACTTGTGTGTTAGAGGTCATGTACTTGTGTGTTAGAGGTCATGTACTTGTGTGTTAGAGGTCATGTACTTGTGTGTTAGAGGTCATGTACTTGTGTGTTAGAGGTCATGTATTTGTGTGTTAGAGGTCATGTACTTGTGTGTTAGAGGTCATGTACTTGTGTGTTAGAGGTCATGTACTTGTGTGTTAGAGGTCATGTACTTGTGTGTTAGAGGTCATGTACTTGTGTGTTAGAGGTCATGTACTTGTGTGTTAATGGTATCCATTTTGCCTCTTTCTACGATTTTTCTGTTGAATTTTGGACTTTTTCCTAAAGTATGGTATCGTATTCTTACTCAGTTTATTCAAGAGCGTGTCTAATGAAGGTTATTCCAGAACATCGTTCTGCGCACTAAATTTGATATCTATGTTTTTATTACCATCACTGGGTCTATACCTATACTGGTAGACTATTCGTATCAGAGGGTTTCATCCGCTCAATTTTCAATATTTCGGCACAGAACTGGATTATGAAGGTTATTTCAGAACCTCGTTCTGCGCACTAAATTTGATATCTACATTTTTATTACTATCACTGACCCAATTATACCTATGCTGATAGATTATTCGTGTCAGAGGGATTCATCCGCCCAATTTTCAATATTTCGGCACAGAACTGGATTATTAGATATATGTAATAAATTATTGAAATTTACAGCTCCTAAATAATGGAATAATGATTAAAATTAAGGACCCCCCTCAGACATAGGTAACCTTGGGATATTTTGACTATCCTATTTGGGCAATTTTCTTTGCTCGCTTCTAAGACGCTTAAAGTATTTATTTTTGCAATCTTTTTACTGAGTGTACCTGCTGTAGGTTAATCCGGAACCATGTCATGCGCACTAAATTTTATATCACGTTTTTTATATTTTTTAGTTACAGTTATTGACGTAGTATTTCTATGTATGCACACATTATTGTAGTGAATTGTGCTCCTTACATTGCTGATTTGTTTCCATACTGATATGGGTTTCCATTTATGGATAAACTCTAATAGGATCTTTCTGAGCACTCATTAATTAGTTTATTAAACATTAACTGTAGATGGCCGTGGCCATATGGTAGTTGGATTTAATACTATCTATGCAATCAGTGCCTATCATCACTGATGTTGTGAGTTCGAAACCTTTCCATGGCGAGGTGTACAACATCATGTGATAAAGTCTGTCAATGACTTGCGACAGTTCGGTAGTTTTCTCCGAGTCCTCCGGTTTCCTCCACCAATAAAACTGACCGCCACGATATTACTGAAATATTGCTGAATGTGGCGTTAAGCGCCATAAAAACCAAACCAAACCATTAACTGTAGATACTTATACGATATCTTTACTGTAGACAAGCCTTAGTTTCCTACGTTTGTCCCTTACGTTGAATAAGGCACACATTTCAGCCGACCTTTGGAATGAGAAACATATCTTTTTCAAGGAATGTCTCTAACACACGGGTTTGCGATAAAAGAGACGATTGTTTTTTCCTATCGTCAAGTTTCCTTTTGTGGATGTTGACATTCCTTTCATTCCATCATATGACGAAGCTTACATTTTTCAGTTGGTTCGTTTTCCACGTATTTGTAATAAGGTTTCTGATTTCAATGATCGTAATCTTGTGAAAACTAAAGAAACTTTTATATCAAGGATACCATTTTCAGAAATTATTGAAAACTTTCACACAATTGTATTACCGCTATAAGAAGAGTTTGAAGATACTAAAGGGTAACCATAATCCGTAAATCGAAAGACAGACAACACAATGGCGAAGAGAGAAAGAAGAAAAAAAGGACAAACAACGATCTTGTATACAAATACAGAGAGATCTGATCAAAAAGGGTATTTCCCATCCATGTTATTAACAAAGATAAAAATACAACTCAAACTTGACACAGCTAAACTTGTACAATCCTTGCAAAATATTACTTAGAAACTATAGTTAATTGCTTGAGAAAGGTGTCTTGACTGAAACTATAGCTTTTGCTTGGTTTATGGTGTTTAAAGCCACTTTCAGCAATATTTCAGTTATATCGTGGTGGTCAGTTTTATTGATGGAGGAAACCAGAGAACCCGGATAAAAACACCGACATGTCGCAAGTCACTGACAAACTTTATCACATAATGATGTATCGAGTACACCTCACCATGAAAGGGATTCATAGACAAACTGCTGGTACAACTAGTAGGTTCAATTAGCAATGTTTATGTCTGAATGATATTAAATGTGTTAGTGGATACAGTTATGATTTTTTGGTCCTAAGAGTAATGGTCGTTAACCAACAGAATATACCTCAGTGATTTGCATCAACCGAACATTCTTGGAACCAGCTTTTATGTTCGGAATTGACAGGTGTTCGGTTTATACAGGTTAAATTAACAAATATTTCCTACATTAGAACTTTATTTAAAGTTCGGTTTATGCAAGATTTCGATTTATTCAGGCTTCGGCTTAGGCAGGTTTCACTGTACTATATGAAACAAGGTTTTGTAACTGAAAGGTTGTATCACTAGAATGGGAGGTTTTGTCCCATAAAACTAGTTTAACCCTTACTGTACCAGCCCTGGAATGTGAGCGGTCATGTATTTGTATGTTAATGGTATTATATAGCATATTATTTTGCGCTGACCAGCAAGATAGGCATTGCAATCTCCGTTCAAAGAGGTCGAATCATATCAATTTTCTATTGGATTTTGGAACACTTCCGACATTGTGGTATTTTTTGTTTGGCTAAATTCTCTTTAATAACTGTATGTATTATTAAATTCTTTAATAAGAAATCATAGCGAAAACAGGTGTACTAAATTCAATGGTTTTTGGGGTATTTTATTTTGTTGAAAATTAATATTTAGTTGATAAAAAAATACGCAGTTAAGCAATAATAAATTAAAAAAAGAACATTTCTGTCTTACTATTTACCAATGATACTATTGAAAACTAGTCACATTTTAGAACATTAAATATCAACGTTCTTTGTACGTAGAGCACTTAGATAAGGATGGAATGTGCATTAAATCATGTGTTTTGATAATGTCTTATTTAAAGGGGGCATATTAGTATCCAAATAATTTAAAAAATAAATTATGACATAAAAATAAGCACATTTGATAATTTGCATTGTAGTTATCTATTCAAGCTCTCTTTGTTGCACTTAACTATCTTATAGCTGCAATAAATAAAAAACAACAAATAAATGTGTTGATCTAGTGCAGAGGAACTCATTATCATGTCATCGGGTGTAACTTGTTCTCGCCATGATAAACAGTGAAAGCACATTTTTTTTTCGGGGATGCAAATTTTCGTGGTTAAAATAATCTTCATTGGTATGTGTTTGAGCTTAGTGATTTTTTTCACATATTTTTTTACAAAGAGTACATTAAAAACATGAATTAACACTAATTATGGAATTTTTTAAAGTAAAAATTCCATCCATTCTCTTTATTTTCATGAAAGAACATCTCGAACATAAATGCCTGTTTGTACGACAAAAGTGTCTGACGATGGAACATCTGCAGACGGTCGTATGAGAATTTTAACTAATTCTGCTAGAAAAAGTGCTGAAGTGTAAACATCAGTGCCATTGTGCATGTAGGTCGGAAATTGGGCATACATAATTAATGATGCTCTGAGATCAGCTGTACACAAAAAACAGGCGAAAATACACGTGTTATACTCATGGTTTGAAGGTAAATATTAACTTTCAACGCAAAAAAAAAACTTTAAAAAAAATAACCAATCTCAACGACATTATACCTGTAAGGTTGTAAACTATAATACGTTTAGTAGTTATAAAGGTCGGTTATTCCGTTTCTTTTTGCGATAATAAAACCATAGATTACAAATTCAGTGCGCACGGCGCGTCGATGGAATACCATGCATCAGGTGCGCCAAAAGCCAAAAGATTGCAAAACCAAATATGTAAGCATGGGACCTATTCCGAATTGACCAGGCCAAAGAAAGAAATAAACCCACAAAATAAAAATAAATAAAAAAAATAAATAAATTCGGGCAACATTTGACACACTTTAAAACCTTAAGTTTAAGGGCCCGGGTGGCTCAATGAGTTAGGTAGTTGGATTATCTAACAACTCATACAAGCTATCACCAGTACGGCATGAGTTCGCGCCCGGCTTTGTAAATTACAAAAAGGGTGCACTCGACTCACAGCTACAAGTGATAAAGTATACCAGTTGCTTGCCCATGGTCGGTGGTTCTCTCCGGGTACTTCGGCTTCTTCCACCACTAAAACTGGTCGCCTTGATATAGCTGAAATATTGCTGAAAGTGGCGTTAAACACAACAAATCAAATCAAATTAAGTGAGAACAAGGTGCTAGTAACATTCGACAGAACCGCATCTGTTGTGTAATGGTTAGCGTGCTCGCCTGGAAGGTTGGCCACGGTCTGTTCAAACCAAAGTCTAAACAATTGGCATCGCTGCTTCTCTGCTAAGCACGCATCCCTAAGGAGAAAGAGCAAAGAGTACGGATAATGTGTTCGAGTGAATCTGTCATTTCTAACAGTGGACTGTTGTCGCAGTGAGCTAGCACTCTAAATATTCAATTAAGCCTGTTGGCCTGGTACAAAAGCGAACATCATCATAATTTCATTGAATGTAAGAAGAGTGTGATGACACCAAAGGGGTAATCAGAATCCATAAATCGAAGAAGAACAGGCAAAACATACACATAAAGCTATAGATCGAGTAACACGAACCCCACAAAAAAACGCTCTGTTGGCATTAAATAGCAATCTCTATCTAAGATATCCATGTTTTTAACCAGAAAAGGTCACCAGTTCCATATGTTTGGGGGACATTCACATCATCAAGGGAGAATCTCCCATGTCATTTATCTAGAACACAATCTAAAAAACCTTAATGTATTAAAGAGGTAACTAAAGAGCAAAGGTTTCATATTTGTATTGTTTTTATATAGCGACATCACTGCAGTAATACAATGTTGATGTATATATTATAATACTTGACTCTGCATTTCAATTGAATAAAATTCAAAACATGGTAGAATGTCAGATGATTTATTGCTTAAGAACACCTCATGAATTGATTGTATGCAAGGTCTCAAAAGAATATTAATCTTAGTTTAGAGGTATTAAATTAAATTTGAACAAACGATGGATTCAATAGACCATTTCCACATTCCCAATTTAATTAAAAAAATATTATATATGAGTTATTTCCCTTACAGATGAAGATATGGTTTCCGTCCCATGCAAGAAAAGCGGACAGGACAACGAATTTCTAGATATTTGAACCTTGTAAATTATCAGAGGACAATTTTATAGTAATTTATGCATTCACAAGTTGTTGCAACGTTTAAATGTTAATAAAATATTTGTAATTTTAGCTAAACATTACATGAACTGGATACGTTTCCCCGCCAGTCAATGGTGTGTAAGCAATTAAATCAATTGTAAATCTAGGTACATCCTTCAACAATTTATATTCTTATATGCAATCAAAATATTTACTTAAAATAACACAATTTAGGACTATTATCACAACGAGTGCGGGTGGTGCTTATAAAATTGTATAATAGATGCTTAGCAATTTTGTTCCGTACAAATGACAAGCATTTGACCATTCGGAACACAATGATTCATCCCTGGTTTTCGGTGATTAGTTTATTGGTTTGTGTTACTTTGTCTTTTTTGTTTTATGTTTCATGTGGAATATTTTTATCCTGAAATTAATTAGTCAACACGACGGGTATTACTAATGGAGCAGGAGCTGCATATCCTTCTGGAGCACAAGATGTCACCCCCGGTTTTTAGTGGGGTTCGTGTTGCTCGGTCTTTTGTTTTCTGTGTAGTATTTTGTGGATAATTGTTTGTCTGTTTGTCCTTTTTCTTTGGTCGTTGTATTTTATCTCCTTCGGCTTCTGATCATTCCTTAGGTTGTATTTTATCTCCTTCGGCTTCTGATCATTCCTTAGGTTGTATTTTATCTCCTTCGGCTTCTGATCATTCCTTAGGTTGTATTTTATCTCCTTCGGCTTCTGATCATTCCTTAGATTGTATTTTATCTCCTTCGGCTTCTGATCATTCCTTAGGTTGTATTTTATCTCCTTCGGCTTCTGATCATTCCTTAGGTTGTATTTTATCTCCTTCGGCTTCTGATCATTCCTTAGGTTGTATTTTATCTCCTTCGCCTTCTGATCATTCCTTAGGTTGTATTTTATCTCCTTCGGCTTCTGATCATTCCTTAGGTTGTATTTTATCTCCTTCGGCTTCTGATCATTCCTTAGGTTGTATTTTATCTCCTTCGGCTTCTGGTCATTCCTTAGGTTGTATTTTATCTCCTTCGGCTTCTGGTCATTCCTTAGGTTGTATTTTATCTCCTTCGGCTTCTGATCATTCCTTAGGTTGTATTTTATCTCCTTCGGCTTCTGATCATTCCTTAGGTTGTATTTTATCTCCTTCGGCTTCTGATCATTCCTTAGGTTGTATTTTATCTCCTTCGGCTTCTGATCATTCCTTAGGTTGTATTTTATCTCCTTCGGCTTCTGATCATTCCTTAGGTTGTATTTTATCTCCTTCGGCTTCTGATCATTCCTTAGGTTGTATTTTATCTCCTTCGGCTTCTGATCATTCCTTAGGTTGTATTTTATCTCCTTCGGCTTCTGATCATTCCTTAGGTTGTATTTTATCTCCTTCGGCTTCTGGTCATTCCTTAGGTTGTATTTTATCTCCTTCGGCTTCTGGTCATTCCTTAGGTTGTATTTAATCTCCTTCGGCTTCTGATCATTCCTTAGGTTGTATTTTATCTCCTTCGGCTTCTGATCATTCCTTAGGTTGTATTTTATCTCCTTCGGCTTCTGATCATTCCTTAGGTTGTATTTTATCTCCTTCGGCTTCTGATCATTCCTTAGGTTGTATTTTATCTCCTTCGGCTTCTGATCATTCCTTAGGTTGTATTTTATCTCCTTCGGCTTCTGATCATTCCTTAGGTTGTATTTTATCTCCTTCGGCTTCTGATCATTCCTTAGGTTGTATTTTATCTCCTTCGGCTTCTGATCATTCCGTAGGTTGTATTTTATCTCCTTCGGCTTCTGATCATTCCTTAGATTGTATTTTATCTCCTTCGGCTTCTGATCATTCCTTAGGTTGTATTTTATCTCCTTCGGCTTATGATCATTCCTTAGGTTGTATTTTATCTCCTTCGGCTTCTGATCATTCCTTAGGTTGTATTTTATCTCCTTCGGCTTCTGATCATTCCTTAGGTTGTATTTTATCTCCTTCGGCTTCTGATCATTACGTAGGTTGTATTTTATCTCCTTCGGCTTCTGATCATTCCTTAGGTTGTATTTTATCTCCTTCGGCTTCTGGTCATTCCTTAGGTTGTATTTTATCTCCTTCGGCTTCTGGTCATTCCTTAGGTTGTATTTTATCTCCGTCGGCTTCTGATCATTCCTTAGGTTGTATTTTATCTCCTTCGGCTTCTGATCATTCCTTAGGTTGTATTTTATCTCCTTCGGCTTCTGATCATTCCTTAGGTTGTATTTTATCTCCTTCGGCTTCTGATCATTCCTTAGGTTGTATTTTATCTCCTTCGGCTTCTGATCATTCCTTAGGTTGTATTTTATCTCCTTCGGCTTCTGATCATTCCTTAGGTTGTATTTTATCTCCTTCGGCTTCTGATCATTCCTTAGGTTGTATTTTATCTCCTTCGGCTTCTGATCATTCCTTAGGTTGTATTTTATCTCCTTCGGCTTCTGATCATTCCTTAGGTTGTATTTTATCTCCTTCGGCTTCTGATCATTCCTTAGGTTGTATTTTATCTCCTTCGGCTTCTGATCATTCCTTAGGTTGTATTTTATCTCCTTCGGCTTATGATTATTCCTTAGGTTGTATTTTATCTCCTTCGGCTTCTGATCATTCCTTAGGTTGTATTTTATCTCCTTCGGCTTCTGATCATTCCTTAGGTTGTATTTTATCTCCTTCGGCTTCTGATCATTCCTTAGGTTGTATTTTATCTCCTTCGGCTTCTGGTCATTCCTTAGGTTGTATTTTATCTCCTTCGGCTTCTGGTCATTCCTTAGGTTGTATTTTATCTCCTTCGGCTTCTGATCATTCCTTAGGTTGTATTTTATCTCCTTCAGCTTCTGGTCATTCCTTAGGTTGTATTTTATCTCCTTCGGCTTCTGATCATTCCTTAGGTTGTATTTTATCTCCTTCGGCTTCTGATCATTCCTTAGGTTGTATTTTATCTCCTTCGGCTTCTGATCATTCCTTAGGTTGTATTTTATCTCCTTCGGCTTCTGATCATTCCATAGGTTGTATTTTATCTCCTTCGGCTTCTGATCATTCCTTAGGTTGTATTTTATCTCCTTCGGCTTCTGATCATTCCTTAGGTTGTATTTTATCTCCTTCGGCTTCTGATCATTCCTTTGGTTGTATTTTATCTCCTTCGGCTTCTGGTCATTACCTTAGGTTGTAATTTATCTCCTTCGGCTTCTGATCATTCCTTAGGTTGTATTTTATCTCCTTCGGCTTCTGATCATTCCTTAGGTTGTATTTTATCTCCTTCGGCTTCTGATCATTCCTTAGGTTGTATTTTATCTCCTTCGGCTTCTGATCATTCCTTAGGTTGTATTTTATCTCCTTCGGCTTCTGATCATTCCTTAGGTTGTATTTTATCTCCTTCGGCTTCTGATCATTCCTTAGGTTGTATTTTATCTCCTTCGGCTTCTGATCATTCCTTAGGTTGTATTTTATCTCCTTCGGCTTCTGATCATTCCTTAGGTTGTATTTTATCTCCTTCGGCTTCTGATCATTCCTTAGGTTGTATTTTATCTCCTTCGGCTTCTGATCATTCCTTAGGTTGTATTTTATCTCCTTCGGCTTCTGATCATTCCTTAGATTGTATTTTATCTCCTTCGGCTTCTGATCATTCCTTAGGTTGCATTTTATCTCCTTCGGCTTCTGATCATTCCTTAGGTTGTATTTTATCTCCTTCGGCTTCTGATCATTCCTTAGGTTGTATTTTATCTCCTTCGGCTTCTGATCATTCCTTAGGTTGTATTTTATCTCCTTCGGCTTCTGATCATTCCTTAGGTTGTATTTTATCTCCTTCGGCTTCTGATCATTCCTTAGGTTGTATTTTATCTCCTTCGGCTTCTGGTCATTACCTTAGGTTGTAATTTATCTCCTTCGGCTTCTGATCATTCCTTAGGTTGTATTTTATCTCCTTCGGCTTCTGATCATTCCTTAGGTTGTATTTTATCTCCTTCGGCTTCTGATCATTCCTTAGGTTGTATTTTATCTCCTTCGGCTTCTGATCATTCCTTAGGTTGTATTTTATCTCCTTCGGCTTCTGATCATTCCTTAGGTTGTATTTTATCTCCTTCGGCTTCTGATCATTCCTTAGGTTGTATTTTATCTCCTTCGGCTTCTGATCATTCCTTAGGTTGTATTTTATCTCCTTCGGCTTCTGATCATTCCTTAGGTTGTATTTTATCTCCTTCGGCTTCTGATCATTCCTTAGGTTGTATTTTATCTCCTTCGGCTTCTGATCATTCCTTAGGTTGTATTTTATCTCCTTCGGCTTCTGATCATTCCTTAGATTGTATTTTATCTCCTTCGGCTTCTGATCATTCCTTAGGTTGCATTTTATCTCCTTCGGCTTCTGATCATTCCTTAGGTTGTATTTTATCTCCTTCGGCTTCTGATCATTCCTTAGGTTGTATTTTATCTCCTTCGGCTTCTGATCATTCCTTAGGTTGTATTTTATCTCCTTCGGCTTCTGATCATTCCTTAGGTTGTATTTTATCTCCTTCGGCTTCTGATCATTCCTTAGGTTGTATTTTATCTCCGTCGGCTTCTGGTCATTCCTTAGGTTGTATTTTATCTCCTTCGGCTTCTGGTCATTCCTTAGGTTGTATTTTATCTCCTTCGGCTTCTGATCATTCCTTAGGTTGTATTTTATCTCCTTCGGCTTCTGATCATTCCTTAGGTTGTATTTTATCTCCTTCGGCTTCTGATCATTCCTTAGGTTGTATTTTATCTCCTTCGGCTTCTGATCATTCCTTAGGTTGTATTGTATCTCCTTCGGCTTCTGATCATTCCTTAGGTTGTATTTTATCTCCTTCGGCTTCTGATCATTCCTTAGGTTGTATTTTATCTCCTTCGGCTTCTGATCATTCCTTAGGTTGTATTTTATCTCCTTCGGCTTCTGATCATTCCTTAGGTTGTATTTTATCTCCTTCGGCTTCTGATCATTCCTTAGGTCTCATTTACATTTGTCTTACGAATAACAGGCATAGAAAGAATATTTGCTTTTAGTGTAGTCTTGCTTAACTGATTTTAATTAGAGTGGAGGACAAGGACAAGTAAAAAGCTACGATTGAACGCGGGTGACACGGTACTAACACCCTTGAAGACAGTTAAGCATGGCCTGCAATGAGGAGTATATCTGTTGTTTTATTAAATGTGTGTATGACAAATTATTTCAACCTTGTCCTCTAGATGAATTGCATTCTTAGACGAATATACCTACCGGATAAATATGGGTCTTCGTGGCCGTGATCGTATTGTAGTTAGATTTATAACTTCCTATGCAATCAGTGTCTATCACTACTGATGTTGTGAGTGTGAATCTCGATCAGGGCGATGTGTAAAACATTATGTGATAAAGTTTGTTGGTGACTTGCGACAGGTCGTTGGTTTTCTCTGGGTTCTCCGGTTTCCTCCACCAATAAAACTGAAATATTGTTGAAAGTGGCGCTAAACACCATAAAACCAAACCAAACCAAACCTACAGGATACATTGCATCAATTTAATAAACAATTTAAATCTGCAGTGACGACACAATAGTACTAGTACCTGTACATTGTTGTAGTGTTGTAATGATCGAAGAACTCAAAAAGAGTAAATTTATTATGCCCAGGTTAGCAAAATTGTCGGATTGTGTTTGGCTAACAACACTTCATAAAAAAGTGATAAACCGAACATTACTAATCCGGGGAACTTTGCGCGCCTTTTATGCTGTTGTCTTAAATGAAATATAATTATTATCGGTAAATTCGATATGTTACCGTTCATTATTGTCAGTATCAATTTAGTGACCGTGATTCTGGAAAATGTCGGTCAGTGTGAGGTAATAATATGACATTTTATACCGATAAAATCAATAAAGTCCGTTTTAAGAGTCTCGACATACATTATCACTAGTATCACAGCTCGCCCTAGTAGGACTCGCTACAATACAAGTTATAATGTATATCTCGGCCATCAAAACTGCTGTTATGCTAAATTTATCATTATTAGATAGTCGTTGTTGAAGGTGGGTGAGTGATTGTTGTTTAACGCCAAATGAGCAATTTGTCAACTACATCAAGGCGGAAACAAGTTAAATTTGATAACATGGTGATGTACATATTGTACTAGACCAACACGCCGAGTTGGAATTTTCTAGAGCTAGCTCATTTAAACAACATTCCGCAGGTAGTCATGTTGCTGCACCCTGGCACATTATCTTGATTCCGAGCTAACCTGTTTTTGCTTTTTCTCCTTGATTCTATGTACTTAGCAGAGAAGCAACAAATAATTTGTTTTTTAATCTTTGGTTTTACTCGACCGAAGCTCGTTCGAACCCACGATCTACCGTATTAGTGGCGAGCACGCTAACCATTATACCACTGATGGTTGCTTGCTGAACGTAACGTTTCAAACCCATGACTCTAAACCGCACTAGGAACATATAATTAGATTCATGCTCGTGTACTTAAGTAATGGGTAATTAAAAATAACATGTATTCATATAAAGTAATCATTAAATTTGATTTTCTCTACAAACCGGGATATTATTACAAAATAAATAAAATACAGTAATTACTCATAATTGTCGTCAGGTCCGAATTTTCCCTATGTATTTCTAGTAAAACCTCATTTTTTCTTGACAAATTTTGCTGCAATATTTGCTCACAAACGCAAAATTCATTGAAGATTTTCATCATAATCTTCATACAATTTTTTGTTTTAATTTATCAACTTGAATTCTTGAAGTTCAAAAATACTATAATTATATAGTAGTTTACCACTTTCAAATTAAGAGTAGTGTTCAAATCGTGATTTTCTTAAAAATGTTAAATCACAAAAATTATATGAATTTAAAACTTATTCGCTTTTGTGAACGTAAATTTCAGCAAACTTCGTCAAAACATTACCTCTGTATATCTTTTAAGGGTTAGGGTTATGGTGCTTAAAGCCACTTTCACCAATATTTCAGCTACATCGTGGCGGTCAGTTTTGTTGGTGCAGGAAACCGGAGTACCCAGAGAAAATCACCAACCTCTCACAAGTCACTGACAAACGTTATCACATCATATTGTATCGGATACACCTCGCCTGAGAGGGATTCAAACTCACAACGTTGATGGTGATAGGCACGGATTGTATAGATACTTGTAAATTCAACTACCATACGATCACGATCACGATATATATTTTGAAAACATTGTGGTTTTATTTGAAATAGACAGGAAAAACCCCGAGGTGACAAGCAATTATGTCCACTTACTGTACATGAAATCAAATTGCTAATCGGAATGTAAAATTTAAATTAATAATTGGATATTCGGGTGTGACGGTCAGTCATCAAATGTAATGTAAGGACGCCATTGTTAGATATCACGTGACAGCCTCATTATGGTTCAGCCCACAGAAGATTGCAATTGGAAACATAACTTTCATGTTTTTTCACAGATGAACTTTTTTGTGTCCAAACAGTTCTCATCTCTGAAATGTAGTCCTATACTAGAAAAATGAAGAGTTGCACAATTATGTAACGTATTTGAATCTGGTTTTCCCGTAAAGAAATATGAATAATTCATCCCCTCTCCTGTTTCCCACTTCCATACTTCTTCAGTGTCAATGTCTGACCCACCAATCCAATATTCATCAACTGCAAAACAAAACAAAAATTGAAGATTACTGCCCAATAATAATTTGTCGAATTTTAACTAGATTAACACGACGGGTGTCAATAGTGGAGCTGGAACTGCTTACCCTTCCGGAGAACCGAGTTCACCCGCGGTTATTAGTGGGGTTCGTGTTACTCGATCTTTATTTTTATATGCATGTTTTGTAGATCGTTGTTTGTCCTTTTGTGCTATTTCTTTTGGCAATTGTGTTGTCTGTTCTTCTTCGATATACGGATTCTGATTACCCCTATGGTATCTTCAAACTCTTCTTAACATTGATATATGTTGAAATATTGTTATAAATGGCGTTAAAAACCTTAACCACAACCCCTTTTTAAGATGTTTCACTTAGTACACAAAAATACTACTAGAACTATTTGCTCAAGTAAATTAATTTAAAAATCTATATACATTTGTATGTCTTTATCACTGTTATGTCTTACGATGGCCTTGTATACTATTTAATATTTAGGTAATGGTTGAAGTCAACGGCTCTCTTTAACAGCATTTTTTTTATTTAGCTATAATTAAACTGAAATTTGGATACCTTAAAAACAAAATTGCACCTTCAAAATGTGCATATGTTGCCATGGACGACGAATTATGATGACCCTTTTGGCACCTACAGATAACGAGGTGTACTACATTCTAGAAACAACATTATGCGTTCAGGTTTTCTAGTTTTCACCATTGATTCTCTGTCAATAACATGGAGGCAACATAAAACTGGTATATTGTTGATGGTTTGTTTTATGGTGTGCAACAATTATATCGTGGCGGTCAGTTAAATTGGTAGAGGAAACCGGTGTACCCGGAGAAAAAGCCACCGACCTGTCGCAAGTCACTGACAAACTTTATCACATAATGGTGTATCGAGTTCACCTCAGTCCGGTCACGACTGTTGATCTACTGTTGAAATTGGAGCCACAGACACATAGCTTAATCTGCCTATAGTGAGTATGGCACAGGGGATTGACTGATTGATTATGTTATTAATGACTACCGCCCAGCGAACAGTATCTGATTTAAATAAGATAAAAAATATATATATTAATCTATATAGAAACAAAGGTTTCCAGGGCACATGCCGACAGTGTTACTTAACTGGTCTCCAGGTTCCAGACAATGATACTCTCTCGAGTGAAGGGAGGGGGTTGCTATGTTATAATATAGACAACTCAACCGTGGACCATAGTGGATAATGTGATTACAGAGTGCCATGCACGTTAAAGACCTCTTTTGTAGATTTCCAAAAAGAGTAGGCGCTTCAAAAGACTAAATATGTCATATATACCCAACTCTCGAAACTTTTCCAGTGGCAGTGGAAAATCGTTACACCGGTTGGCCCTTCCTTATTCCTATATAGTTTGTTTTTAGTTCGCCATAAATATAACTGAAATACTGTCCGCTGGATGTTAAGCAATTATAAAATCAATCATTCAACCAACCAAATGCAATTCCTCACAATGAAAAGAATAATAATAAAAACGTAGATATCAAATGTACTGGTGTGCACGACGCGCTTCTGGATAAACATTCCATCAGGTACATTCATAGTCAAGAGATAAGAAAGCCAAATGATTTAAAGGTATGTGGTTATAAGTAAAGCAAAGGGCATACACAAGGATAACCAAAATCAGCTAAGATAACCTAAGCATGTTTTAATAGTCATCTTTAGGTTTGATTTAGATTTTTGGATTTTAACGTCTTTTCCAACAATATTTCAGCTATATCGTGGCTGTTAGTTTTATTGGTGGTGGAAGAAAATCACCGACCTGTCGTAAGTCACTGATAAACTGTATCACTTAATGTTGTATCGAGTATACCTCGCCATGAACTAGTCATCTTTCAGAAAAGCACAAATGTAAATAAACTTTATCAACTTACTGATATTTTTCTCGCAAAGCATCTTTAATAAGTCAGAAAACTCTCTTCTTTCTCGCCATATACAATTTTCTGTTGGCACTATGGCTAAAACGTCCATTCCGTTCTGAGAGCCTTCGGTTGCGAAATCAAACATGAAGTCATATATATTTAGGTCACTTTCGTCATAGTTCTTCCACACACCTTCATTAACTAAATCATTCACTCCTGTCCACACATCTTCGGTGCTGTGAAGTAACAAATGTTAAAAGAAGAGTTTAAAGATGCCAAAGGGCTAATCAGAATCCGTATATCGAAGAAGGACAGACAACACAATGACCAATAGAAAAAGTACAATAGGACAAACAACGATCTACAAAACATACACATAAAAATAAAGATCGGGTAATACGAACTCCACTAAAAACCGTGGGTGAATTCAGAATAATTTCTTATTCTTTTATTCTATTACGAACCTCTCTTATGTTTTTATGTTGTTCTATTACGAACTTCTCTTATGTTTCTGTTCTATTACGAACCTTTCTTATTCTTTTATTCTATTACGAACCTCTCTTATGTTTTTATGTTGTTCTATTACGAACTTCTCTTATGTTTCTGTTCTATTACGAACCTTTCTTATTCTTTTATTCTATTACGAACCTCTCTTATGTTTTTATGTTGTTCTATTACGAACTTCTCTTATGTTTCTGTTCTATTACGAACCTTTCTTATTCTTTTATTCTATTACGAACCTCTCTTATGTTTTTTATGTTGTTCTATTGCGAACCTCTCTTTTATATTTTGTGTTATTACGAGCTTTTTTAATTGTTTTTTTTTATATTACGAACCTCTCTTATGTTTTTATGTTTTTCTATTACGAACTTCTCTTATGTTTCTGTTCTATTACCAACCTTTCTTATGCTTTGTTCTATTACGAACTTCTCTGATGTTTTTATGTTGTTCTATTATGAGCCTCTCTGATATATTTTGTTGTATTACGAACCTCTCTAATATATTTTGTTGTATTACGAACTTCTCTTATGTTTTTGTTCTATTATGAGCCTCTCTTATGTTTTTGTTCTATTATGAGCCTCTCTTAGGTTTTTGTTCTATTATGAGCCTCTCTTATGTTTTTGTTCTATTATGAGCCTCTCTTATGTTTTTGTTCTATTATGAGCCTCTCTTATGTTTTTGTTCTATTATGAGCCTCTCTTATGTTTTTGTTCTATTACGATCCTCTCTTATGTTTTTTATGTTGTTTTATTATAAACCTCTCTTATATCTTTTGCACTAATGCGAACCTCTCTTATGTCTTTTGCTCTAATGCGAACCTCTCTTATGTATTTTATTATATTGCGAACCTCTCTTATTTTGTTATGTTCTATTGCGAATCCCTCTTATGTATTTTCTTCTATTACGAAGCTCTTTGTATGTTATGTTCTGTTCTATTACAAGCCTCTCCTATGTCTTTTTTTCTAAGATTGGCGGGAATATTCTCACATAGAAATCTAACCACCGTCGCTATATTGAATATCACGAAACTTTAACAAACTGGTTTATGGTTCTAAGAATAGGAGGAATGGAGTTATTAAATCGTTTGAGTAATTGAGCGATTGTTCTTTGGCGCCAAATGTACATATGTAATATACCCAAAACAAGCTACTTTTTTATGAGATGGTTTTAGTACATGTATCTCATTTGCATATACCAACTGATGCCACATGTAAACTTGTTGATGGTGACTTTGACATTACTAGACTTTATAGAGTTTGGTTTATGGTGTTTAACGCCACATTCAACAATATTTCAGTTATATCGTGGCAGTCAGTTTTATTGGTGGAAGAAACCGGAGTACCCAGAGAAAATCACCGACCTGTCGCAAGTCACTGACAAACTTGATCACATAATGTTTTATCTAGTAACACCTGGCCATAAATAAATAAATAAATAATTATACTAGTGAAAACAATATTCATCACAATATGTAGCATATATAAAACAAAAAATACATTTTAATTTAATCTAATGTTAGACGCTGAATAACAGATTGGTCTTACGCGACGATGAACACTAGCAAGACAAGAGATATAGGCCCAATCCTGTATTAACTTAGTGTTAAGCAACAATCACTCGCTCACTTGAAAGAACTTGAATTTGTCAGAAAAATTGGAAGATACCAAAGGAATACTCAGTACCCGTAAATCGAAGGATATACAAGACCATGGTGAAATGGAAAAGACGAAAGGACAATGAAGAACAGAAGACTAAAGATTGACCAACATCCATTTAGAACTAGGGTTGAACTCATGTGCTCTGGAGGTGTAAGCAGTTCCTGCTCCACTAGTGGCAACCGTCGCGTTACTGTTGTTGTAACTTCGGTGATAAATACGTCATGATTATTCCTTTTTTACAGATTGGTACAGTATATATACATCTATATAATAATGGACATCCGCACTCAAACAATACAAACAACGTTGAGTGTAGCCGTGCAGAAAGAGCAATGTAAAATGTGAGGAGAAATTTGAAGACTAAGGGAGACAACTGTCATATTACAGTCAAAATGGGATTTAACCAGATTTGTTTAAGACGACTTGTTCTCTGGTTGGCTGTTGTGATGATAGCAGTAACAATAATGGTTTCTGTAATACAACAAACCGCTATACTAACAATGAGTAAGATAACTAACTTTTAGAACAATAATACTACTAATAATGGGGCAAGAGTGTTTGCAGTGTTTGAGAATCAGTTCTTGTCATATTAACTTAAAGAACAATAAGACTGCATACACACATATTTGTTCCGGAGAGTTTTTGTCCGATTTGGTGTGCATATCCTATCCTACTATTGCTTTATTTTATCTTGATGCCGATTTATTTTCAAATAACAACCTTTACGGGTTATTAATATAGTTGAAATATACTTCTTTCACGTTAAAAAATCGAACCTCTCGTTGTTTTCATTTTGACATACCAGGCGCACGTTATGTGAACGCGTATATTATCATGTGAAATTCAAGTGATTTCTGTGATAAACAACTAATAATTACAAAAAAATACTTAAATTTATTCATATATATGATGCGTAAGTCGATAATTGTGCGACTCTTTCGGGACGACTAAGCTTAGCTCCAAGCGAGATAATCAAATGAAATTGGCGATGACGCCTGTGTCTTGAAATTAAATACCTTTAAACAATAAACGTTTGTTTCCACGAAATCTGAAAATTGTTCAGCAAAGAAGCACTATTGACTTAATACACGCCTCTTATTTTTATATTTCTTTTATATTACCGGAAAATGTATTTCGAAAATATACTCTCCCGAAAACATAGATAAGAAATAGGAGAAAACAAAATAAGTAATACAACCAAGGAGTAAGATTGAGGGGTAAGATTGAGGAATAAGATTGAGGGGTAAGATTGAGGAGTAAGATTGAGGAGTAAGATTGAGGAGTAAGATTGAGGGGTAAGATTGAGGAGTAAGATTGAGGAGTAAGATTGAGGAGTAAGATTGAGGAGTAAGATTGAGGAATAAGATTGAGGGGTAAGATTGAGGGGTAAGATTGAGGAGTAAGATTGAGGAGTAAGATTGAGGAGTAAGATTGAGGAGTAAGATTGAGGAGTAAGATTCAGGAGTAAGATTGAGGGGTAAGATTGAGGAGTAAGATTGAGGGGTAAGATTGAGGAGTAAGATTGAGGAGTAAGATTGAGGAGTAAGATTGAGGAGTAAGATTGAGGAGTAAGATTGAGGAGTAAGATTGAGGAATAAGATTGAGGGGTAAGATTGAGGGGTAAGATTGAGGAGTAAGATTGAGGAGTAAGATTGAGGAGTACGATTGAGGAGTAAGATTAAGGAGTAAGATTGAGGAGTAAGAATGAGGAGTAAGATTGAGGAGTAAGATTGAGGAGTAAGATTCAGGAGTAAGATTGAGGGGTAAGATTGAGGAGTAAGATTGAGGGGTAAGATTGAGGAGTAAGATTGAGGAGTAAGATTGAGGAGTAAGATTGAGGGGTAAGATTGAGGAGTAAGATTGAGGAGTAAGATTGAGGAGTAAGATTGAGGAGTAAGATTGAGGGGTAAGATTGAGGGGTAAGATTGAGGAGTAAGATTGAGGAGTAAGATTGAGGAGTAAGATTGAGGAGTAAGATTGAGGAGTAAGATTGAGGAGTAAGAATGAGGAGTAAGATTGAGGAGTAAGATTGAGGAGTAAGATTCAGGAGTAAGATTGAGGGGTAAGATTGAGGAGTAAGATTGAGGAGTAAGATTCAGGAGTAAGATTGAGGGGTAAGATTGAGGAGTAAGATTGAGGAGTAAGATTGAGGAGTAAGATTGAGGAGTAAGATTGAGGGGTAAGATTGAGGGGTAAGATTGAGGGGTAAGATTGAGGAGTAAGATTGAGGAGTAAGATTGAGGAGTAAGATTGAGGAGTAAGAATGAGGAGTAAGATTGAGGAGTAAGATTGAGGAGTAAGATTGAGGAGTAAGATTGAGGAGTAAGATTGAGGGGTAAGATTGAGGAGTAAGATTGAGGGGTAAGATTGAGGAGTAAGATTGAGGAGTAAGATTGAGGAGTAAGATTGAGGAGTAAGATTGAGGGGTAAGATTGAGGAGTAAGATTGAGGAGTAAGATTGAGGAGTAAGATTGAGGAGTAAGATTGAGGGGTAAGATTGAGGGGTAAGATTGAGGAGTAGGATTGAGGAGTAAGATTGAGGAGTAAGATTGAGGAGTAAGATTGAGGAATAAGATTGAGAAGTAAGATTGAGGAGTAAGATTGAGGAGTAAGATTGAGGAGTAAGATTGAGGAGTAAGATTGAGGAGTAAGATTGAGGAGTAAGGTTGAGGAGTAAGATTGAGGAGTAAGATTGAGGAGTAAGATTGAGGAGTAAGATTGAGGGGTAAGATTGAGGGGTAAGATTGAGGAGTAAGATTGAGGAGTAAGATTGAGAAGTAAGATTGAGGAGTAAGATTGAGGAGTAAGATTGAGGAGTAAGATTGAGGAGTAAGATTGAGGAGTAAGATTGAGGAGTAAGATTGAGGAGTAAGATTGTGGGGTAAGATTGAGGAGTAAGATTGAGGAGTAAGATTGAGGAGTAAGATTGAGAAGTAAGATTGAGGAGTAAGATTGAGGAGTAAGATTGAGGAGTAAGATTGAGGAGTAAGATTGAGGGGTTAATGGAGTTGTAGTGTTTAACAATATGTCAGTTATATCGTGGTGGGCAGTTATATCGTGGAGGGCAGTTATATCGTGGTGGGCAGTTTTATCGTGGAGGGCAGTTATATCGTGGTGGGCAGTTTTATCGTGGAGGGCAGTTTTATCGTGGAAGTCAGTTTTATTGGTGGAAGAAGCTAGAATACCCGGAGAAAACCATCGACCTGTCGCAAGTCACATAATGTTGTATTGAGTACACATAACCATGAGCGGGATTCGAACTCACAACATTAGTGGTGATAGGCACTGATTCCATATGTAGTTGTAAATCCATTCACCATACAATTATGATTACGACGGCATTAAATTGAATGCTAATACTAGAATACAGACATTTACATGTAGATGAAATTTATTACTTCAGATTCAGCGAGGAAAACTGATCGATTTCAAAATAGAAACACTATTAATGACCGGAAATGTGTGATTATTCTAGCATACCTGAGAAATGGTTCTACCTTCACCGCTGACGTCATCCAACAACATCCGGACATTTATTATTTGTATGAACCGTTTTATTCAACGATAGGCCAACAATATTACACAAATAATGGTGTTTGTCGTTTTCTAGATGGAAACTGTTCGTAAGTAATGTTAGCATTTGGCCTTATGAAACACAAATATTTGCATCAAACTTCTCGCTAGCCAGCAGCAGACCGGTGGCAAACAGATGTGTTTGCAAGAAACCAATATGAATGTTTGCAGAAAAGCTTGAAGATAAGGATGTGGTAATTAAAAGCCGTTAATCTAAAAAGGCCAGATAATAGAATGACCAATAAAAAAGAACAGAAAGAAAAATAATGATCGACGAAACACATTGAAAATTCTATTAAGCAATGCAACCCCACAAGTAACCCCGGGGAGAACTCAGGTGCTCCGGAAGGTTATGCAGTTTCTAACTCCACTAGTGGCACCTGTCGTGATACTGTTCAACGACATGAACATCATGTGATACATTTGTATTTAATTTGTGTTGGACATCACTAGGTGTCAAATAAATACAAATGGGAATGATGATGAACCGAACATCTTTTTTTCACACGGAAATCGCAGCTGACATCATAACACTGAACTAAACACGTGATGACATGAACTCTGCGAACCTCACTGTCAAAGACTATAAATTTTGCTATCGGGTTTTAATTCGTGTCTTGTTATTTTCCTAAATATTAATTAGTATCTATGCCTTATACAAGAAAAGTTTCATCAGAAGTCTTAAATCGAAGGACAGACAATACAATGGCCAAAAAAAAAAGGACAAAAGGCCACACAACGATCTACAAAACATTACGCAGAAAACTAAAGATCGAGCAACACGAAACCCAATAAAAACAATCGAGAGCGACCTCAGGTGCTCCGGAAGGGTAGGGAGTTCCTGCACCACATGTGGTACACGTCAATCAATACATCTTTTTTTCTAATTATAACAATATTCATGTGTCATGACGTATTTTTGTTAAGGAAATCTACACGTGATAGAGAGCAACTAACTTGGGTGCGGAGGAATATAGGGGAGATAATCACATGTAAACATTTCTCTAATATAACTCATTTGTTTACATTCACGGGAGTAAATGAGGGAGCAACATTTGAAAGACTGAGTCATTGTAAACTCAATAAAATCTATAACAACAGTTGCCTTTTGGAAGAGGAAGCAAGATGTATACAGTCCATTCCTACGATAAAGACCATTCGGTTACAAATGGATTCACTCGAGCCTCTCTTTAAAACATTTCCGGGTTTAAAGGTTATACATCTAATTAGGGATCCACGTGGTATGTTGGAATCGAGGTTGAGATTAGGATTTGGAAAAGGGAAAGAATTATATGTATTAGCACGTGAAATTTGTTCGCGGTATAAAAGGGATTTAGATACAGCAAAAACTTTGATGCAATTATATCCAGATAGAATTAAAATGGTAGCGTATGAAAATATAGCAACGAATCCTTTAGAAATGTCTAGAGACATTTACTCCTTTCTTAGCTTGACGTTTACGTTAAGTATTGAACAGTGGATCAAACATGCTACGTCATTAGGATCAAAACATAATGGGAATTTCAAGACAGTTCGGCCGAACTCGACTCATGTTGCTTACGGATGGAAAGAACGCTTGACCATTGAAAATATACAGACCATTGATAGAGAATGTAATTATTTGTATCAGGAATTAGGGTATACACCAGGATTGTAGGACAATAAAATATTGTTGAGGCAGATTCACATTGCGAGTACTTTATTACGGCATTGTAATTCTCGGAGTGAAGTGACGCCCTCTGTATTCGCTTTGTGGTATGTTCCATGTTAAAAATACTCATTCAACCATGACAAACACCAATTAACATGTCACAATAGGCACAATTTACAAATTTCATCGTAATTTAATTTTGAAATATGACGATATAAATTCGCATAATAGAAAAGGTAATAAAAAGAGTCGAGGAAAAACCAAAGTGTCAATAAAAACCGGAAAACCAAAATAATAGATAGCAACAGGGACACAAATAGAAACATGCAGGAAAATTGATATATATATCCAAAGCGAATAAAATATATTTAGTGTCGTTGCTTTTGATACCCAAATTTTAGTGATAAAACGTCGAATTTGGCGTTACCGTATAAGACGCGTTATCATGCGTTACGTCATAAGAAATATTTAGCCAAATGTTTTTTGACATAATTCATTAATTTGATAAAAGAAACAAACCAATATAGTGAGTGAGTTTTGTGAGTGATTGTTGTTTTACACAAACGCGGCAATGTTTCAGCCATATCATGACGAGATGACAATGAGGTGCGCTTTGTACTAGACCAACATGCTTAGTTGGATTTTTGTAGTGGTAGATTAGGAAAACAAAAGTCAGCAGATAGACATATCGCTCCACTCCGACGCATTATCCTGATTCGTAGCCAACTAGTCTTTGCTCTTTAATTCTCCTTAATGCTGCATGCTTAGCGGAGAAGCAACAAATACCAATTGCAGTCTTTGATTTGTACCGATCGGGGCTCAAACCCACGATCTACCGCACTCGAGGCGAGCACGCCTAACCATTACACCAACGATGTGGTTTCATTAATTTTAAGAAAGAAAGAAACCAAGAAAAACTGATAAGCAATAAACATTTTTTTTTATTAATAACGTCATTTTGATATCAAAGGCATAGAATAAAACTTATCTAACTAAAAATAACCAGTAAATATATGTTAAACATAATAACTTTCATCAGGTACGCTTCCGGTCAAAACTTTGAAAAACCAAACACTGAAATCTAGAAAAGGGGCTTAGTTTCTCCGATACCGGATATAACTATGTCATATGGAAAGTACGAATTCAATATAAAAAAGCCATTCAACCATACAGGGGGGGGGGAGAGTAGTGCTTAACGCCACTTTCAACAATATTTGGGTTATATCGTTGCCGTCAGCTTTATTGGTGGAGGAAACGGGAGTACACGCAGCAAACCATCGATATGTCGTAAGTAACTGACACACTTTATCACATAATGTTGTATAGAGTACACAACGTTAGTGGTGATAGGTTTACAGCGTTATCGATGGGTCATTACAATGTATAAACTTGAAGATATTTTGAAATACAAATATGTGTTACAGGTATGGATATCTGCTTCTGTTTCTATCATTTCCTGATTGGATGTGAGTGTGATATTTGTTATTTATTTACTTAAAAACTAATACTAATTTGACGTTAGCACGTTAGAGGACTGGTTTTACTCCTAATCATCCAAATATTGTCTTAGCTATGGGTTTTCAAAAGAACCATGCTGTGGATAAGACTCCAAAATGGTCATCGAATAGAGTTAGTTGCATTGGCAGCAAATATATGCTGGTTTCAGTTGCCATGGAATATCTAAATTCTGTCCCAGTGGGATCTGACAACAGATACGAAATACATACAATTTTAGATTCGGGATATGCATCACTGTTTTATGTCAGATAAGACATCCCTTTTTTATCCTCTGAGCAAATTCGATATAGAATAAGGAATGACTAAATTTATATTGTGGACATGAATCCAAACAGTGTTGACTGCATATAATACTCAGTGTCCTACATTTTGTTTTTTTATTTTAAGACAAAAGAATGAAAAAAATTAAAATAACACATTGTCGGAAAAGCTTCAAAATCCTATAGAAAAATAGTAGAAAGAGGTAAAATTGATTCCCCTAACACACAAATACAAGACTGCTCACTTTCCTGGCTTGAAACAAACACTTTAATAGCAATTGTCGGAGATAAGATAGTTTTATGGGACCCCCTCTTAATGAAATGATGCGGTCATATAAGTGTTTTCTACATGTGCGTAAAATTAAGTCAAGGGGGGAGGGGGGTATAATCTTGAACATTATACATAATACATTTAATCATCGTGACAGAGAAGAAGAGCTTGAAAATACCAAAGGGGTAATCAGAATCCGTAACTCGAAGGCCAGACAACACAATGGCCAAAAGAAAAAGTACAAAAGGACAAACAACGATCTACAAAACACTACACATAAAACTAAAGATCGAGTAAGACGAACACAACTGAAAACAATGGGTGAACTCAGGAAGGATTTTGTCATTCACCCCAAATAAACAGTCAAACGCATTCAAATTTACATTAGTCAAGCGAGAGTTATTTTTCGTTTAAAACATAATTGTATTAAAAAACCCACTATCATAAATTTAGAAGTTAATTTTGGGATTCTTTAAAGGAAAAGAAAGCATTGCAAAACTTGAGTTTATTATATCGCAAATATACAAATTTTGTCATTTGTTTTCACTTTTGATTTGATGACAAATGTCATGAATGTGTACTCGATACAACATTATGTGATAAAGTTTGTCAGATACTTGCAGCAGGACGGTAATTTTCTCCGCATACTCCGGTTTCTTTCACCAATAAAACTGAAATATTGTTGAAAGTGCCGTTAAACACCATACTCCCAACCCCTTTATAAACAAATCAGAAAAAAGTGTTGACGTTTTAGAATCTCTCGAATATCAACTAAATCTACACAGTCGATTAAAACATGTTTCGGGAAATATTTGGAATAACACGGAATACATTCCGGTCGTTCATTATTATTTGATAAATATCCATTTGGAAATCTCCCATGACCAATAGACCTGATTAAGGCTACCAGTTCTTTCTGAATTTGACCGTAAGAACAGAGAGTCTTGCCAACTAAGGAATGCATTTCGTGCCATTTGTTATGAATTTGCTAGCCTCAATCCTCGTAAGAACCACGGAGTGGACAAAAATAGCCTAGTTTCTCCCTTGCGGGGTGCGTCTCCGAAAGAACCGTTCGCTGGATGTGCGCGGCGGACCAATAATCCATCTGAATATCGAGAGCAATAACATGTTATAATTGGTCGTTAAAGACTCGTTCCTAGGCTATTTTTTTGTTACTTATGCCTACATGAATTATTGTTTCTTAGCATTGTATTTCGGACCGTCGTGGTCGTGATTGTAT
Organism: Bathymodiolus brooksi; assembly: GCA_963680875.1. Classification (NCBI taxonomy): domain Eukaryota; kingdom Metazoa; phylum Mollusca; class Bivalvia; order Mytilida; family Modiolidae; genus Bathymodiolus; species Bathymodiolus brooksi. The sequence goes on from OY804584.1 coordinate 32,301,799, forward strand.
GGTACTTGGATCTTCAACTACCTGTGCAACCAGTGTATATAACAACTAAAGATGTGAGTTTGAACCCCGTTCGAGGCGAGGTGTACTCGATACAGCAGTATGTGATAAAGTTTGTCACTGACTTGCGACATTATTGTTGAAAGTGGTGTTATAAACAACATAATCATAAAAATCCTAAGCATGGTTTTACTGTCGCTAATATTCGGCTCTGCTGACGTAAAACTAAACCCTAATCCATCAACCAATTAGAGAGATTTCCATGTCAAAGTCTATGCTCCAGTCGTCATTCAATCTATTTTTGTCTGTTTGTATTGTTTATTTTGTGTAGAGTCTTACCACCTAGACTTTGAGTTCTAGATGCCTCAGAGTGCGGACAATAATGGTTTCGAAAAACAATTTGAATCAAAGTCTATAAGAAAAAAAATGAAGATGCCACAGAGGTAATCAGAAGCTATAAATAGAAGATGATCAGTCAGTAACCAAACACTGGTATACAATCTTACATAACCAAGTGAGATAATTTCTCAAGGCAAGAGAGTGAGTGAGTGATTAACACCAACTCAGAAATTTTTCAGCTCTATCATGGCGAGAAAAAGTTAATTTTCAATGAAATGATGATGAAGTCCGCTTTGTACTAGACCAACACGCTTAGCTGAAACAACAGTCCACGGATAAACATGTCGCTCCACTCGGACACATTATCCTGATTCCGAGTCAACCATTATTTGTTCTCTCTCCTTAATATTGCGTGCTTACTGGAGAAGCAACAAATACCAAAATTATAGTCTTTGGTTTGACCCGATCGGGGTTCGAACCAACGATCTACCGCACTCGATGTGAGCACGCTAACCATTACACCACCGATGCGGTTTTCCTCAAGCCAATGTATGCCTATAAGATATTATTATAGATCATAATCAGCTGTAAAATAAATCTTAATGATAATGTACTAGTTTTATTGCATCAAATTACCATTCGTTGGTTACCGGAATTTCCGTTTTTAAGTGAATTGTTCCTAGACATTCTTCGATAGCACCTGTGTTCAGCAACGATTATTAGTGGTGTTCGTGGTACTCATTCTTTATTTTTCTGTGTAGTGTTTTGTGTGACTATTGTCTGTAGTTTCGTCTATTGTACTTAGCAATTGTGTTGTTTGTCCTTCAATTTAGGGCTTCTGATTACCTTTTTGGTGTCTTCAAATTTGTCCTTTCGCGTAGAATTTTCTTTCTCCTTTCATCGACAAGACCTTTCTTGGCCTTGACTATAAAGAAAGGAACTGTGTACCCTTCTTGAGCACATGAGTTCATTCACTTATTTTGGTGGGTCCATGTTGTTCATCTTTTTATTTTTCTGTGTTGCATTTTTTGTTTGTTTGTCGTTGATACGTGTCCTGTTCCCATTTTTGCATGCGTCTCTAGATTGTCAATTCTTGATTTCCCCTTCTTATTTGATATTTTTGGTGCAAATAAAATATTTTAAATTAATTCAACCAAATAAATGAATATTGTTTTATTTATTAAATATAGAAATATAATTATGCTAGACAGACAACGAATACAACTGGTGAATAAACGTAAGCAGTTCTGAATCAATTATTAAAGATCAGTTATATATTATAATACTCATTTCAAGACATATACATTATTTTTGCTCATCACATGATTATTTGTTTTATAACATTTCATGGTCACTCTCTGTAGCATGGTTTTTAACATATACTTTCTTGTCATTTGACGAAGCACCGTCTTCTTCTTGACATTTTCGACAATTTGTTTTCAACCAATGGCGACACACCCTTGTGGAGAATATCTTATCATACAACAAAGCACCAACCGTTGCCCCTAACATGTCTCCAACCCAGTAAATCTACAACATATAACAGATATTACCAAAGTAAGCACACAATATTTGTTGATTTTTAACATTGATAAGGTAATAAATGAACATAGCATCAAAGTGATTGAGTGAGTGGTTGTTTTTATCGCCAAATGAGCAACTTTCCAGCAATATTATGGCGGGAACATGTTACATTCGATGAGATGATGATCATGTCCGCTTTATACTAGACCAACATGCTTAGTTGGATTTTCATAGTCCTAGCTCACTGAAACAACAGTCCGCCTCACTCAAAAACCAATTCTAAAGTCTTTGGTTTGACCCCAACCAGTCTTGAACTCACGATCCACCGCACGCATGAGGGAGAAGAAAGTAGTGCTGAAATGAATCATCTACCCTCTTACTTGATGATGGTTATTCGTGCGAACTAAAGTTGATATCTACGTTTTGAGTATTAAGATGTTGCTAGAAGAGTCTAGATAACATTACACCCAGAAATTCATACGACATATGTTACAGTTTTTTCCGGTTGTTTTATCGTTTGTTCATATAAGTATTGCCGTTGGAGATCCAATCAAGAGAGAGAATAGGGGAGAAGGGGATAAATTCAATTAACCGGTTTAACCCCACCACAGTTTGTGCCTGCACCGAGCCAAGACCTGGATTCTCAAGTTCATATGTCGTGGTATTTTTATGCTTAATGAGTTGATGTTAAAGTTGATTTTACTTTTTGTTGATATTAATGGCATTGTTGAGCACCACTGTTTGAACTTTCTTTTCATAATAATTTTCTTCTTTTACATTATCTGGTATGCTTGTATTACATTGTACATTGTAGTTACATACCCACATTTTCTCATATCTTCCTGCTACTATTGCTGGACCGAAATTTCTAGCAGGGTTCATGCATCCTCCAGACAGATTAAACTGAAAAGAAGAGAGAGGGTTCATCTCCATATTTTGATTTATACACCAAATTACCGTGCACGGATTTATGTTTTTTTTTAACATATAAGCTATAATGCAATCTTAACATAGCTATATCAATATATGATATCAAATTGACCGACCGTCGTCATGCGATTTCAAACGTGGTCTACATAGAAACAATGACCTTGATGTCATAATACACAAACGGTACATATAAGTAGCAGGAGTTAAATACTCGAATGTCTGTTCTTCTGGAATTAAAAATGACCGATTGTTTGTATTATGTATGCTTTAAACTTATAAATTTATTGGTTCCACGACGGATGATGTATAATAGGGTTATGGTTATGGTGTTTAACGCCACTTTCAACAATATTTCAGTTATATCGTGGCGGTCAGTTTTATTGGTGGAGGAAACCGGAGAAAACCTTGACTGAACGGTTTCAACTCACATCTTCCGTGGTGATTGGCACTGTTTGCATATGTAGTTCTAAATCCAACTACCATACGATCACGAGGACCTTTGATGATGTATATAGGATAGTATTTCGAAGCTCCTATTCTCAGATCCGATGCATGTAGAAGCTCATTTTGTCTTTGATTAGTTTTCTCGTACGTTTATACTGGTATTGTTTCTGTCTCCATATCTACCATCTAATAGAAGAAACGTTTGGCGGTTTCCACCATGACTTGTGAGTTTTGACTTTCCCTTTGTAAGATTGCTCGGAGTTCGGTAATTTTGTTATTACCCTTATTGGTTAATCGTTACGGAATATCTGTGTCACAAATAATCACTGGTATATTTCGTTTGTCGTAATTAAGATCAGGTTCGCTCCTTATTCATGATTTATCACCGGGTTTATAACAAGAATAACACGACTGGTGCCACTAATTGAGCAGCGACTACTTAGCCTCTGGAGCATTTGCGTTCATCTCCGGTTTTTAGTTGTGTTTGTGTTGCTCAATATTTAGTATTCTGTGTAGTGTTTTGTAGATCATTGTTTGTCCTTTTGGCCAGTGTATTGTCTTTTTTTTTTAATTTACGACTTCGACTTCTGATTATCCCTTTTGTATCTTTAAGCTTTTCTTGAAGATACCAAAGGGTATAATCAGAAGCCATCAGGGAGAAAACTAATATTTCTTCTGACTTTAGCATTCTACGTCGTCTTTCATCATAATATTTTACACGTGTGTGTGTGTTGTCCTGTCTAATACCTGGCTCAGAGAATGTCAATAGGAAGCTGGATATGTGACATTATATACCCTGTCTAAAACCTGAACAATTTATTTATTAAAGGTCCCATCTGTTTTAACACAGTTAAAACTGGAATAGCCTTCTAATCAGCAATGTGATGAGTGATTCTGACAAGTCGTCCAAAATAGCTGTCTCCAAATACATATACACACTCAATAGTCACTATATATTGTTTATCATGTGTAATCTTAATCTGAAGATTATAATTAAATTGATTTGTATAATGTTTATAAAAAAAAGCTAAGCTTGTAAATAAAAGTAAAAGAATACCGAAGGGGCAATCAAAAATGGATAATTCAGAGAAACTGGCAACATAGGGGTACACAAGAAGTAGACAAACAAAGCAAAAACACAACACAATATGTGTTGGACACCACTATTTACAAACAAACACAAATAACGTTAATAAGACACTGACCCTCCTACAAACAACTGGAGGTAAAGACGAACTGAACATCGTTTTATGCCGACATCGTAAGTGACATCACAACACGGAACTTAGAACGTAAAGAAACATAATAGGACAACACGGACACCACCAAAAAACCTGGGGTGAACGCAAGTGCTCGCGAAGGATAAGCAATGTCTGCTTCTTATAAGACACCGGCCGTGTTACTCATAATATATACAGTCAAGTGGGGTAAAAGTCTTGGCTGTGAAAGAGGAAAGTCTATATCTATATTTTTAAATTCAAAACCTTGTTTTGTAAGAAAAGATTGAAGATACCAAAGAGGCGACGAAAAGAGAGAAAGAACAGACAATGCAATGGTCAAAGAAAAGGAACCAAGGGACAAATTCGTCAATATTGTTCCCATCAGTACACCTGACATTCTCTCCGTAGGTATAAGATGGAAGGTTTAATTTTGTATATAACTTTTTATTTAAAAACAGAAAACAAACAATGAAAGAAAAGGAAAAAAATATATATGAATTGACATATAATACGAAGCACATTAATCATCACACAACACTATCACATAATCAAAAACCTGAATAACATATACAATTTCAAATAACACTGGTATGCATTACACATGAATATACTGAATATTCAATAACATTTAAGTGAATGAAAACTTTGTCAATATCTAATTAATCATATATACCCTAGCATTCACCTATTGTGTATATTTTGTAGATCGTTGTTTGTCCATTTGTACTTTTTCTTTTGACCATTGTGTTTTCTGTCTTTCTTCGATTTATGAATTCAGATTACCCCTTTGGTATCTTCAAACTATTCTTACATTATCTTAGCCGATTGTGGCTACCCTATTTAGGCTCTTTTGGTTTTATTGCACCCAAAACTTTATATTTTTTGGCTTTCCAATCTTTCGATTTTGAGAGTCACCTGATGATCGAATGTTATTCCAGAATTACGTCGTGCGCACTATATTTGATTACTGCGGGGTTTTGTTATGAAGGAGACCTCACGTAGACATAACTTATTAAAAAAAAACTATTTTGCATGTCTAATGTGTTCGAAACAGAAAACAGCTCACGTCTCTCCGACAGTTTGTCTGATTCAAGAAGAGGTTGAAGATCCCAAAGGAGTGATAAGAATCCTTAAATAGAAGAAGGACAGAAAACACAATGGCCAAAAGAAAAAGGATAAAAGGTTAAACAACGGTCTACAAAACATACACATAAAACTGAAGATCGAGTAACACGAACCTCACTAAAAACCAGGGGTGAACTCAGGTGCTCATATATATATATATTACGGATTTAGTTTGTTACACATATTTTCATTGGTTCTTCAACCCTGAATGTCAGCATATATTACGAATTTAGTTTGTTACACATATTTTCATTGGTTCTTCAGCCCTGAATGTCAGCATATATTCGGAAAACAGACGGGGTCTATATTTCAGTCCCCAAAAAAGATTAAAACATGGACGACAAAACATTACGCTTCACTGAATCAATGGTATAATACGGAATAATAAATGTATTTTTACCAAATTAAATGCTGTTTTTTATACTCAAAACGGCTCCATGAACAAAAAAATATTGCAACGGTTAATTCCGTCACAAATACCTGATCGATTCAGCAAACTCATATCTTCCACGGCTGTACCATAACAAATAAACAAAACGTTGAGCCTTGAAAACTTTCGACGTCATGGGGCCTCACCAAGGTTTTATTTACATGTAGTTAACATTTAAATTATTGAAACTGTTTCGCAAACCCGTTGTTTTGTTATGTGATATATTAATGTTATATTTATAAAGTTTATAAAATTTACTACATATGAAACTGTATCGATTTAACAATTTAGTACAGTATTTTCCTTCATGATACACCCCAAACATGAAATATGGCGTGACACATATTTTGACGTCATTGAAGAATGACGTCAAAGGTACGTAATCGGACATCTAGAGATACGGAAAATGGAAATAAAAGACGCAAATTTATTAAATACAGTTGGATGTTGTATTTAAAAAAAACCAATGGTTATATCCGTAATATATTTGTTATACTATACCTTAGCACTCCTTCTATTGTTTACATGACCTTAGCCAATTTTAGCTATCCTATGTATACCCTTTGGTTTTATTGCACCCCACATTTTATACTATTTGACTTTCCAATCTTTCGATTTTGACGTACCTGATGAAGGTTATTCCGAACACGAGTCATGCGCCCTGATTTTGATATCTGCGTTTCTTTTTTTAAGAAGATCTTCTCACGTAGACATAACGTATAAAAAAAAACGATTATGCAAGTATAATGTGTTCAAAAACAAAAAAAAAAAGCTCACGTTTTTCCGACAATTAATCAAATCTTGCCGGGTGCAATTTCGGAATTCTAAAACAGGATACTATAGAATCATATATAGATATTTTTGCATCTAATTATGATTCCAATGTATCCATCTAAAAGTGTATAAGAGCAAGAAAACCAAAGGACGTGAACAGGATAACCAACATATGCGAAGGTTGTCTATGTAAGTTTTTGCATATATCCTCCCTCATAAGAGTAAATGGAAAGATCGACAAGGAGAGGGGCACAGTGTGTTAGCATGGGGATGCCGACGATTCGTTGAAAAATATGCAATCCTAACTCGACAAATATGATATTGATCAGGAAATCCAACATAATGATGACATTTTGTGTAGCACCTTTTGTCTTTAATTTCGTGCTTGATAGATTAAGTTAACTCGTGACCCAAAGCCATACATTGTTAAGGTTGCTCACCATTTCTAAAGTAAAATGTGTTGTTCATGATTTATTTTAAACGGATTTGTAATATATTTATGATGAATGGTAGTGTAAGAAGTTTGAAGATACCAAAGGGGTAATCAGAATCCGTAAATCAAAGAAGGACAGACAACTCAATTGCCAAAAGAATAAGAACATAAACGATCTACAAAACATTACATAGAAAGCTAAAGATCGGGCAACAGGAACCCCAGTAAAAATCGAGAGGGAACTCAGGAGCTCCGGAAGGGTGATCAGGTACAGTAGCACCCAACATTGTCTGTGTCTCTGGATTGTCCATTCCAGATTATCCCTTCGGCGTTCTCTAATATTTTGAAATGTTAAGTTTATGAACTATTTAAATGTCCTTATTATTCATTTCTCTGATGAATATCAAATATTACATGGCAATGATATAATAAATATTTTAAAGGAGCTTGACCAGCTGTCATATTGGTCATGGTGGTAGAATTACATGTAGTTATTTATTAACTAACGAGTAACGACAGGAATGTATTGTAATTGTAATCTTTCACCAAAACATATTTTAATCGGACTGAGGAGATGCTGCTGAAATAAAAACGTAGATATCAAATTGAATGCGCACTACGCGTTTTTAGAATAGTCTTCATCAGGTACGCTCGAAAAATTAGAAAGCCAAATAATTTAAAGGTTTCGGAGCAATAAAACAGGCTAGTCAAAATCGGGTGAGGTCACCAATGCCTGAGGGAGGAGAACCTTAGTTTTATTAATAATTACATTATTTAGGAACTGAAAAAAGATAATGGTCAAACATTTAACTCTTTAACCGTTAAACTTACAAATGTCGTAAGCTACATTGATTGATTGATTAATTGATAGGTGTTTAACGCAGTATTTCTGCTATATCGTGGCATGAACAAAATGTTTTATTCTTTTCGTCCCCTTCTACAAAATAATATAAATTTGATATTTTCTACAGAGGGAGTATCACTATTTAACATACTAGTATACGTACTGCTGCATATATATTTATAACGACGAGTAGTCCAATCTGGAAAGGAGCGAAGCCATTGATATCATTTCTGTGCGGGTCAATCATTGCAAATGTTCCGAACAGAAGAAAGAATGTGATGATCATTTCACAAACTAAAGCCTGAGAGTCATTCACTCCAGGGGCGGGATATATTATACCCAAAGTCTCCATCTGTGTGGTATTTGCCGGAACTAGAGTCTTCAACAAAGCCATACCGGAAGCTGATCCAAGCGTCTGCATGACGCAGTAAAATATGAAACGTATAACTGTAATCTGTCCCAGAACCACAAAACCAACACTAATTGCCGGATTGACATGACCGCCACTGACTGTGGATAGAATACGGATTGCACATCCGATAAAGAATCCGGTTTCTAAAGATGCTGCGGTAGCATCGCCTGGGTTAGAAACAGCAGTTCCAACACCAAAAAATGTAAGCAATAACACCCCTAAGAACTCCGCTGCACAAGCACGATAAAGATCGAGTGAAAATACATCCATTCTTTCTTTTGCGAAAAATCTAGCGAAACGGGATGCTCTGTGTTCGTGTATACTACCCGCCATATTTGTAAATAAAAGTATTACTCCAGATAAACAATTAAATTTTTTACTTTTTTTTTCTTAAATGAATATTAAAATATTAAAAAAAAAGTTTTAAAGCATTAACTATTTACACACACAACTGTAATAGTTGGAAATTTATAAAAATCAATATTAATTTCGAAATATAAAAAAAAAGTTTTAAAGCAGTAACTATCTACCCTACACAAACAACTGTAATAGTTGGCAACGAAATATGAAATAAACGGCCTAACTGTTTACTATACTGTGAAAAGAAATTTATCACAAAAGATATTATATACTCTTAGTAAGAAGAGCTATCGTTTACTAATTGTTATTATGATATATAAGGCTATGTTTGATACTCATACAAAAAGTCCTCCTGATTTCGTTTTAATAGATATCACATGACATACATGTAGGATCCAATGACGAGACGAAATTACAAAAATATATAATAATATAGTTCTCACTCTAGTCCCTGCTGCCTGCTGACAAGAATATTTTACATATGAATGCTATTAAACAGATTTTAACATGGTGTATAGGTATGCACATTTTTCTTTATTATTTGAAAACTAAAATATACAATCTCTTTTTTTTTCATCATCTAATATATTTATGAAATATACAAAGTAAATTTAATGTATATCCCGGTTTTTTGTACATAAATCTTGTTAAATAATGCGAAAATTAATCTGATAACAAGACTATAACAAACAACACTAGTAGAACAGATTATAACAGCACGTACAATTTTTTTTATTATTTGAAAACTAAAGTATGCAATCTCTCTTTCCCTTCATGCAAGATATTTATGATATATACAAAGTAAATTTAATGTACATTTTGTATATCCCGAGTTTTTGTACATATTATTTTTTTTAAATAATTCGAAAATTAATCCCGAAGTAAACAAGTAAGCGATGCTAGTATTTTTGAAGTTAGGGCTAATAAAATTAACTGAACCACGCTACTTTTTATTAAAAGGTGAGAGGTCATGTACTTTTTATTAAAAGGTGAGAGGTCATGTACTTGTGTGTTAATGGTATCCATTTTGTCTCTTTCTACGATTTTTCTATTGAATGTTGGACTTTTTCCTACAGTATCGTATTCTTACTCAGTTTATTCAAGAGCGTGTCTAATGAAGGTTATTCCAGAACATCGTTCTGCGCACTAAATTTGATATCTATGTTTTTATTACTATCACTGGGTCTATACCTATACTGGTAGACTATTCGTATCAGAGGGTTTCATCCGCTCAATTTTCAATATTTCGGCACAGAACTGGATTATGAAGGTTATTTCAGAACCTCGTTCTGCGCACTAAATTTGATATCTACATTTTTATTACTATCACTGACCCAATTATACCTAAACTGATAGATTATTCGTGTCAGAGGGATTCATCCGCCCAATTTTCAGTATTTCGGCACAGAACTGGATTATTAGATATATGTAATAAATTATTGAAATTTACAGCTCCTTAATAATGGAATAATAATTAAAACTAAGGACCCCCTCAGACATAGGTAACCTTGGGATATTTTGACTATCCTATTTGGGCAATTTTCTTTGCTCGCTTCTAAGACGCTTAAAGTATTTATTTTTGCAATCTTTTTACTGAGTGTACCTGCTGTAGGTTAATCCGGAACCATGTCATGCGCACTAAATTTTATATCACGTTTTTTATATTTTTTAGTTACAGTTATTGACGTAGTATTTCTATGTATGAACACATTATTGTAGTGAATTGTGCTCCTCACATTGCTGATTTGTTTCCATACTGATATGGGTTTCCATTTATGGATAAACTCTAATAGGATCTTTCTGAGCACTCATTAATTAGTTTATTAAACATTAACTGTAGATGGCCGTGGCCATATGGTAGTTGGATTTAATACTATCTATGCAATCAGTGCCTATCATCACTGATGTTGTGAGTTCGAAACCTTTCCATGGCGAGGTGTACAACATCATGTGATAAAGTCTGTCAATGACTTGCGACAGTTCGGTAGTTTTCTCCGAGTCCTCCGGTTTCCTCCACCAATAAAACTGACCGCCACGATATTACTGAAATATTGCTGAATGTGGCGTTAAGCGCCATAAAAACCAAACCAAACCATTAACTGTAGATACTTATACGATATCTTTACTGTAGACAAGCCTTAGTTTCCTACGTTTGTCCCTTACGTTGAATAAGGCACACATTTCAGCCGACCTTTGGAATGAGAAACATATCTTTTTCAAGGAATGTCTCTAACACACGGGTTTGCGATAAAAGAGACGATTGTTTTTTCCTATCGTCAAGTTTCCTTTTGTGGATGTTGACATTCCTTTCATTCCATCATATGACGAAGCTTACATTTTTCAGTTGGTTCGTTTTCCACGTATTTGTAATAAGGTTTCTGATTTCAATGATCGTAATCTTGTGAAAACTAAAGAAACTTTTATATCAAGGATACCATTTTCAGAAATTATTGAAAACTTTCACACAATTGTATTACCGCTATAAGAAGAGTTTGAAGATACTAAAGGGTAACCATAATCCATAAATCGAAAGACAGACAACACAATGGCCAAGAGAGAAAAAAGAACAAAAGGACAAACAACGATCTTGTATACAAATACAGAGAGATCTGATCAAAAAGGGTATTTCCCATCCATGTTATTAACAAAGATAAAAATACAACTCAAACTTGACACAGCTAAACTTGTACAATCCTTGCAAAATATTACTTAGAAACTATAGTTAATTGCTTGAGAAAGGTGTCTTGACTGAAACTATAGCTTTTGCTTGGTTTATGGTGTTTAAAGCCACTTTCAGCAATATTTCAGTTATATCGTGGTGGTCAGTTTTATTGATGGAGGAAACCAGAGAACCCGGATAAAAACACCGACCTGTCGCAAGTCACTGACAAACTTTATCACATAATGATGTATCGAGTACACCTCACCATTAAAGGGATTCATAGACAAACTGCTGGTACAACTAGTAGGTTCAATTAGCAATGTTTATGTCTGAATGATATTAAATTTGTTAGTGGAATACAGTTATGATTTTTTGGTCCTAAGAGTAATGGTCGTTAACCAACAGAATATACCTCAGTTTTTGCATCAACCGAACATTCTTGGAACCAGCTTTTATGTTCGGAATTGACAGGTGTTCGGTTTATACAGGTTAAATTAACAAATATTTCCTACATTAGAACTTTATTTAAAGTTCGGTTTATGCAAGATTTCGATTTATTCAGGCTTCGGCTTAGGCAGGTTTCACTGTACTATATGAAACAAGGTTTTGTAACTGAAAGGTTGTATCACTAGAATGGGAGGTTTTGTCCCATAAAACTAGTTTAACCCTTACTGTACCAGCCCTGGAATGTGAGCGGTCATGTATTTGTATGTTAATGGTATTATATAGCATATTATTTTGCACTGACCAGCAAGATAGGCATTGCAATCTCCGTTCAAAGAGGTCAAATCATATCAATTTTCTATTGGATTTTGGAACACTTCCGACATTGTGATATTTTTTGTTTGGCTAAATTCTCTTTAATAACTGTATGTATTATTAAATTCTTTAATAAGAAATCATAGCGAAAATAGGTGTACTAAATTCAATGGTTTTTGGGGTATTTTATTTTGTTGAAATTTAATATTTAGTTGATTAAAAAATACGCATTTAAGCAATAATAAATTAAAAAAAGAACATTTCTGTCTTACTATTTACCAATGATACTATTGAAAACTAGTCACATTTTAGAACATTAAATATCAACGTTCTTTGTACGTATAGCACTTAGATAAGGATGGTATATGCATTAAATCATGTGTTTTGATAATGTCTTATTTAAAGGGGGCATATTAGTATCCAAATAATTTAAAAAATAAATTATGACATAAAAATAAGCACATTTGATAATTTGCATTGTAGTTATCTATTCAAGCTCTCTATGTTGCACTTAACTATCTTATAGCTGCAATAAATAAAAAAACAACAAATAAGTGTGTTGATCTAGTGCAGAGGAACTCATTATCATGTCATCGAGTGTAACTTGTTCTCGCCATGATAAACAGTGAAAGCACATTTTTTTTTCGGGGATACAAATTTTCGTGGTTAAAATAATCTTCATTGGTATGTGTTTGAGCTTAGTGATTTTTTTCACATATTTTTTTACAAGGAGTACATTAAAAACATGAATTAACACTAAATATCGAATTTTTTAAAGTAAAAATTCCATCCATTCTCTTTATTTTCATGAAAGAACATCTCGAACATAAATGCCTGTTTGCACGACAAAAGTGTCTGACGATGGAACATCTGCAGACGGTCGTATGAGAATTTTAACTAATTCTGCTAGAAAAAGTGCTGAAGTGTAAACATCAGTGCCATTGTGCATGTAGGTCGGAAATTGGGCATACATAATTAATGATGCTGTGAGATCAGCTGTACACAAAAAACAGGCGAAAATACACGTGTTATACTCATGGTTTGAAGGTAAATATTAACTTTCAACGCAAAAAAAAAAACTTTAAAAAAAATAACCAATCTCAACGACATTATACCTGTAAGGTTGTAAACTATAATACGTTTAGTAGTTATAAAGGTCGGTTATTCCGTTTCTTTTTGCGATAATAAAACCATAGATTAAAAATTCAGTGCGCACGGCGCGTCGATGGAATACCATTCATCAGGTGCGCCAAAAGCCAAAAGATTGCAAAACCAAATATGTAAGCATGGGACCTATTCCGAATTGACCAGGCCAAAGAAAGAAATAAACCCACAAAATAAAAATAAATAAAAAATATAAATAAATTCGGGCAACATTTGACACACTTTAAAACCTTAAGTTTAAGGGCCCGGGTGGCTCAATGAGTTAGGTAGTTGGATTACCTAACAACTCATACAAGCTATCACCAGTACGGCATGAGTTCGCGCCCGGCTTTGTAAATTACAAAAAGGGTGCACTCGACTCACAGCTGCAAGTGATAAAGTATACCAGTTGCTTGCCCATGGTCGGTGGTTCTCTCCGGGTACTTCGGCTTCTTCCACCACTAAAACTGGTCGCCTTGATATAGCTGAAATATTGCTGAAAGTGGCGTTAATCACAACAAGTCAAATCAAATTAAGTGAGAACAAGGTGCTAGTAACATTCGACAGAACCGCATCTGTTGTGTAATGGTTAGCGTGCTCGCCTGGAAGGTTGGCCACGGTCTGTTCAAACCAAAGTCTAAACAATTGGCATCGCTGCTTCTCTGCTAAGCACGCATCCCTAAGGAGAAAGAGCAAAGAGTACGAATAATGTGTTCGAGTGAATCTGTCATTTCTAACAGTGGACTGTTGTCGCAGTGAGCTAGCACTCTAAATATTCAATTAAGCCTGTTGGCCTGGTACAAGAGCGGACATCATCATAATTTCATTGAATGTAAGAAGAGTTTGATGACACCAAAGGGGTAATCAGAATCCATAAATCGAAGAAGAACAGGCAAAACATACACATAAAGCTATAGATCGAGTAACACGAACCCCACAAAAAAACCGCTCTGTTGGCATTAAATAGCAATCTCTATCTAAGATATCCATGTTATTAACCAGAAAAGGTCACCAGTTCCATATGTTTGGGGGACATTCACATCATCAAGGGAGAATCTCCCATGTCATTTATCTAGAACACAATCCAAAAAACCTGAATGTATTAAAGAGGTAACTAAAGAGCAAAGGTTTCATATTTTTATTGTTTTTATATAGCGACATCACTGCAGTAATACAATGTTGATGTATATATTACAATACTTGACTCTGCATTTCAATTGAATAAAATTCAAAACATGGTAGAATGTCAGATGATTTATTGCTTAAGAACACCTCATGAATTGATTGTATGCAAGGTCTCAAAAGAATATTAATCTTAGTTTAGAGGTATTAAATTAAATTTGAACAAACGATGGATTCAATAGACCATTTCCACATTCCCAATTTAATTAAAAAAATATTATATATGAGTTATTTCCCTTACAGATGAAGATATGGTTTCCGTCCCATGCAAGAAAAGCGGACAGGACAACGAATTTCTAGATATTTGAACCTTGTAAATTATCAGAGGACAATTTTATAGTAATTTATACATTCACAAGTTGTTGCAACGTTTAAATGTCAATAAAATATTTGTAATTTTAGCTAAACATTACATGAACTGGATACGTTTCCCCGCCAGTCAATGGTGTGTAAGCAATTAAATCAATTGTAAATCTAGGTACATCCTTCAACAATTTATATTCTTATATGCAATCAAAATATTTACTTAAAATAACACAATTTAGGACTATTATCACAACGAGTGCGGGTGGTGCTTATAAAATTGTATAATAGATGCTTAGCAATTTTGTTCCGTACAAATGACAAGCATTTGACCATTCGGAACACAATGATTCATCCCTGGTTTTCGGTGATTAGTTTATTGGTTTGTGTTACTTTGTCTTTTTTGTTTTATGTTTCATGTGGAATATTTTTATCCTGAAATTAATTAGTCAACACGACGGGTATTACTAATGGAGCAGGAGCTGCATATCCTTCTGGAGCACAAGATGTCACCCCCGGTTTTTAGTGGGGTTCGTGTTGCTCGGTCTTTTGTTTTCTGTGTAGTATTTTGTGGATAATTGTTTGTCTGTTTGTCCTTTTTCTTTGGTCGTTGTATTTTATCTCCTTCGGCTTCTGATCATTCCTTAGGTTGTATTTTATCTCCTTCGGCTTCTGATCATTCCTTAGGTTGTATTTTATCTCCTTCGGCTTCTGATCATTCCTTAGGTTGTATTTTATCTCCTTCGGCTTCTGATCATTCCTTAGATTGTATTTTATCTCCTTCGGCTTCTGATCATTCCTTAGGTTGTATTTTATCTCCTTCGGCTTCTGATCATTCCTTAGGTTGTATTTTATCTCCTTCGGCTTCTGATCATTCCTTAGGTTGTATTTTATCTCCTTCGGCTTCTGATCATTCCTTAGGTTGTATTTTATCTCCTTCGGCTTCTGATCATTCCTTAGGTTGTATTTTATCTCCTTCGGCTTCTGATCATTCCTTAGGTTGTATTTTATCTCCTTCGGCTTCTGGTCATTCCTTAGGTTGTATTTTATCTCCTTCGGCTTCTGGTCATTCCTTAGGTTGTATTTTATCTCCTTCGGCTTCTGATCATTCCTTAGGTTGTATTTTATCTCCTTCGGCTTCTGATCATTCCTTAGGTTGTATTTTATCTCCTTCGGCTTCTGATCATTCCTTAGGTTGTATTTTATCTCCTTCGGCTTCTGATCATTCCTTAGGTTGTATTTTATCTCCTTCGGCTTCTGATCATTCCTTAGGTTGTATTTTATCTCCTTCGGCTTCTGATCATTCCTTAGGTTGTATTTTATCTCCTTCGGCTTCTGATCATTCCTTAGGTTGTATTTTATCTCCTTCGGCTTCTGATCATTCCTTAGGTTGTATTTTATCTCCTTCGGCTTCTGGTCATTCCTTAGGTTGTATTTTATCTCCTTCGGCTTCTGGTCATTCCTTAGGTTGTATTTAATCTCCTTCGGCTTCTGATCATTCCTTAGGTTGTATTTTATCTCCTTCGGCTTCTGATCATTCCTTAGGTTGTATTTTATCTCCTTCGGCTTCTGATCATTCCTTAGGTTGTATTTTATCTCCTTCGGCTTCTGATCATTCCTTAGGTTGTATTTTATCTCCTTCGGCTTCTGATCATTCCTTAGGTTGTATTTTATCTCCTTCGGCTTCTGATCATTCCTTAGGTTGTATTTTATCTCCTTCGGCTTCTGGTCATTCCTTAGGTTGTATTTAATCTCCTTCGGCTTCTGATCATTCCTTAGGTTGTATTTTATCTCCTTCGGCTTCTGATCATTCCTTAGGTTGTATTTTATCTCCTTCGGCTTCTGATCATTCCTTAGGTTGTATTTTATCTCCTTCGGCTTCTGATCATTCCTTATGTTGTATTTTATCTCCTTCGGCTTCTGATCATTCCTTAGATTGTATTTTATCTCCTTCGGCTTCTGATCATTCCTTAGGTTGTATTTTATCTCCTTCGGCTTCTGGTCATTCCTTAGGTTGTATTTTATCTCCTTCGGCTTCTGATCATTCCTTAGGTTGTATTTTATCTCCTTCGGCTTCTGATCATTCCTTAGGTTGTATTTTATCTCCTTCGGCTTCTGATCATTCCTTAGGTTGTATTTTATCTCCTTCGGCTTCTGATCATTCCTTAGGTTGTATTTTATCTCCTTCGGCTTCTGATCATTCCTTAGGTTGTATTTTATCTCCTTCGGCTTCTGATCATTCCTTAGGTTGTATTTTATCTCCTTCGGCTTCTGATCATTCCTTAGGTTGTATTTTATCTCCTTCGGCTTCTGATCATTCCTTAGGTTGTATTTTATCTCCTTCGGCTTCTGGTCATTCCTTAGGTTGTATTTTATCTCCTTCGGCTTCTGGTCATTCCTTAGGTTGTATTTAATCTCCTTCGGCTTCTGATCATTCCTTAGGTTGTATTTTATCTCCTTCGGCTTCTGATCATTCCTTAGGTTGTATTTTATCTCCTTCGGCTTCTGATCATTCCTTAGGTTGTATTTTATCTCCTTCGGCTTCTGATCATTCCTTAGGTTGTATTTTATCTCCTTCGGCTTCTGGTCATTCCTTAGGTTGTATTTTATCTCCTTCGGCTTCTGGTCATTCCTTAGGTTGTATTTTATCTCCTTCGGCTTCTGATCATTCCTTAGGTTGTATTTTATCTCCTTCGGCTTCTGATCATTCCTTAGGTTGTATTTTATCTCCTTCGGCTTCTGATCATTCCTTAGGTTGTATTTTATCTCCTTCGGCTTCTGATCATTCCTTAGGTTGTATTTTATCTCCTTCGGCTTCTGATCATTCCTTAGGTTGTATTTTATCTCCTTCGGCTTCTGATCATTCCTTAGGTTGTATTTTATCTCCTTCGGCTTCTGATCATTCCTTAGGTTGTATTTTATCTCCTTCGGCTTCTGATCATTCCTTAGGTTGTATTTTATCTCCTTCGGCTTCTGGTCATTCCTTAGGTTGTATTTTATCTCCTTCGGCTTCTGGTCATTCCTTAGGTTGTATTTAATCTCCTTCGGCTTCTGATCATTCCTTAGGTTGTATTTTATCTCCTTCGGCTTCTGATCATTCCTTAGGTTGTATTTTATCTCCTTCGGCTTCTGATCATTCCTTAGGTTGTATTTTATCTCCTTCGGCTTCTGATCATTCCTTAGGTTGTATTTTATCTCCTTCGGCTTCTGATCATTCCTTAGGTTGTATTTTATCTCCTTCGGCTTCTGATCATTCCTTAGGTTGTATTTTATCTCCTTCGGCTTCTGATCATTCCTTAGGTTGTATTTTATCTCCTTCGGCTTCTGATCATTCCGTAGGTTGTATTTTATCTCCTTCGGCTTCTGATCATTCCTTAGATTGTATTTTATCTCCTTCGGCTTCTGATCATTCCTTAGGTTGTATTTTATCTCCTTCGGCTTCTGATCATTCCTTATGTTGTATTTTATCTCCTTCGGCTTCTGATCATTCCTTAGATTGTATTTTATCTCCTTCGGCTTCTGATCATTCCTTAGGTTGTATTTTATCTCCTTCGGCTTCTGGTCATTCCTTAGGTTGTATTTTATCTCCTTCGGCTTCTGATCATTCCTTAGGTTGTATTTTATCTCCTTCGGCTTCTGATCATTCCTTAGGTTGTATTTTATCTCCTTCGGCTTCTGATCATTCCTTAGGTTGTATTTTATCTCCTTCGGCTTCTGATCATTCCTTAGGTTGTATTTTATCTCCTTCGGCTTCTGATCATTCCTTAGGTTGTATTTTATCTCCTTCGGCTTCTGATCATTCCTTAGGTTGTATTTTATCTCCTTCGGCTTCTGATCATTCCTTAGGTTGTATTTTATCTCCTTCGGCTTCTGATCATTCCTTAGGTTGTATTTTATCTCCTTCGGCTTCTGGTCATTCCTTAGGTTGTATTTTATCTCCTTCGGCTTCTGGTCATTCCTTAGGTTGTATTTAATCTCCTTCGGCTTCTGATCATTCCTTAGGTTGTATTTTATCTCCTTCGGCTTCTGATCATTCCTTAGGTTGTATTTTATCTCCTTCGGCTTCTGATCATTCCTTAGGTTGTATTTTATCTCCTTCGGCTTCTGATCATTCCTTAGGTTGTATTTTATCTCCTTCGGCTTCTGATCATTCCTTAGGTTGTATTTTATCTCCTTCGGCTTCTGATCATTCCTTAGGTTGTATTTTATCTCCTTCGGCTTCTGATCATTCCTTAGGTTGTATTTTATCTCCTTCGGCTTCTGATCATTCCTTAGGTTGTATTTTATCTCCTTCGGCTTCTGATCATTCCTTAGGTTGTATTTTATCTCCTTCGGCTTCTGATCATTCCTTAGGTTGTATTTTATCTCCTTCGGCTTCTGATCATTCCTTAGGTTGTATTTTATCTCCTTCGGCTTCTGATCATTCCTTAGGTTGTATTTTATCTCCTTCGGCTTCTGATCATTCCTTAGGTTGTATTTTATCTCCTTCGGCTTCTGGTCATTCCTTTGGTTGTATTTTATCTCCTTCGGCTTCTGGTCATTCCTTAGGTTGTATTTCATCTCCTTCGGCTTCTGATCATTCCTTAGGTTGTATTTGATCTCCTTCGGCTTCTGATCATTCCTTAGGTTGTATTTTATCTCCTTCGGCTTCTGATCATTCCTTAGGTTGTATTTTATCTCCTTCGGCTTCTGATCATTCCTTAGGTTGTATTTTATCTCCTTCGGCTTCTGATCATTCCTTAGGTTGTATTTTATCTCCTTCGGCTTCTGATCATTCCTTAGGTTGTATTTTATCTCCTTCGGCTTCTGATCATTCCTTAGGTTGTATTTTATCTCCTTCGGCTTCTGATCATTCCTTAGGTTGTATTTTATCTCCTTCGGCTTCTGATCATTCCTTAGGTTGTATTTTATCTCCTTCGGCTTCTGATCATTCCTTAGGTTGTATTTTATCTCCTTCGGCTTCTGATCATTCCTTAGATTGTATTTTATCTCCTTCGGCTTCTGATCATTCCTTAGGTTGCATTTTATCTCCTTCGGCTTCTGATCATTCCTTAGGTTGTATTTTATCTCCTTCGGCTTCTGATCATTCCTTAGGTTGTATTTTATCTCCTTCGGCTTCTGATCATTCCTTAGGTTGTATTTTATCTCCTTCGGCTTCTGATCATTCCTTAGGTTGTATTTTATCTCCTTCGGCTTCTGATCATTCCTTAGGTTGTATTTTATCTCCTTCGGCTTCTGATCATTCCTTAGGTTGTATTTTATCTCCTTCGGATTCTGATCATTCCTTAGGTTGTATTTTATCTCCTTCGGCTTCTGATCATTCCTTAGGTTGTATTTTATCTCCTTCGGCTTCTGATCATTCCTTTGGTTGTATTTGATCTCCTTCGGCTTCTGATCATTCCTTAGGTTGTATTTTATCTCCTTCGGCTTCTGGTCATTCCTTAGGTTGTATTTTATCTCCTTCTGCTTCTGGTCATTCCTTAGGTTGTATTTTATCTCCTTCGGCTTCTGATCATTCCTTAGGTTGTATTTTATCTCCTTCGGCTTCTGATCATTCCTTAGGTTGTATTTTATCTCCTTCGGCTTCTGATCATTCCTTAGGTTGTATTTTATCTCCTTCGGCTTCTGATCATTCCTTAGGTTGTATTTTATCTCCTTTGGCTTCTGATCATTCCTTAGGTTGTATTTTATCTCCTTCGGCTTCTGATCATTCCTTAGGTTGACACGGTACTAACACCCTTGACACGGTACTAACACCCTTGAAGACAGTTAAGCATGGCCAGCAATGAGGAGTATATCTGTTATTTTATTAAATGTGTGTATGACAAATTATTTCAACCTTGTCCTCTAGATGAATTGCATTCTTAGACGAATATACCTATCGGATAAATATGGGTCTTCGTGGCCGTGATCGTATTGTAGTTAGATTTATAACTTCCTATGCAATCAGTGTCTATCACTACTGATGTTGTGAGTGTGAATCTCGATCAGGGCGATGTGTAAAACATTATGTGATAAAGTTTGTTGGTGACTTGCGACAGATCGTTGGTTTTCTCTGGGTTCTCCGGTTTCCTCCACCAATAAAACTGAAATATTGTTGAAAGTGGCGCTAAACACCATAAAACCAAACCAAACCAAACCTACAGGATACATTGCATCAATTTAATAAACAATTTAAATCTGCAGTGACGACACAATAGTACTAGTACCTGTACATTGTTGTAGTGTTGTAATGATCGAAGAACTCAAAAAGAGTAAATTTATTATGCCCAGGTTAGCAAAATTGTCGGATTGTGTTTGGCTAACAACACTTCATAAAAAAGCGATAAACCGAACATTACTAATCCGGGGAACTTTGCGCGCCTTTTATGCTGTTGTCTTAAATGAAATATAATTATTATCGGTAAATTCGATATGTTACCGTTCATTATTGTCAGTATCAATTTAGTGACCGTGATTCTGGAAAATGTCGGTCAGTGTGAGGTAATAATATGACATTTTATACCGATAAAATCAATAAAGTCCGTTTTAAGAGTCTCGACATACATTATCACTAGTATCACAGCTCGCCCTAGTAGGACTCGCTACAATACAAGTTATAATGTATATCTCGGCCATCAAAACTGCTGTTATGCTAAATTTATCATTATTAGATAGTCGTTGTTGAAGGTGGGTGAGTGATTGTTGTTTAACGCCAAATGAGCAATTTGTCAACTACATCAAGGCGGAAACAAGTTAAATTTGATAACATGGTGATGTACATATTGTACTAGACCAACACGCCGAGTTGGAATTTTCTAGAGCTAGCTCATTTAAACAACATTCCGCAGGTAGTCATGTTGCTGCACCCTGGCACATTATCTTGATTCCGAGCTAACCTGTTTTTGCTTTTTCTCCTTGATTCTATGTACTTAGCAGAGAAGCAACAAATAAATTTTTTTTTAATCTTTGGTTTTACTCGACCGAAGCTCGTTCGAACCCACGATCTACCGTATTAGTGGCGAGCACGCTAACCATTATACCACTGATGGTTGCTTGCTGAACGTAGCGTTTCAAACCCATGACTCTAAACCGCACTAGGAACATATAATTAGATTCATGCTCGTGTACTTAAGTAATGGGTAATTAAAAATAACATGTATTCATATAAAGTAATCATTAAATTTGATTTTCTCTACAAACCGGGATATTATTACAAAATAAATAAAATACAGTAATTACTCATAATTGTCGTCAGGTCCGAATTTTCCCTATGTATTTCTAGTAAAACCTCATTTTTTCTTGACAAATTTTGCTGCAATATTTGCTCACAAACGCAAAATTCATTGAAGATTTTCATCATAATCTTCATACAATTTTTTGTTTTAATTTATCAACTTGAATTCTTGAAGTTCAAAAATACTATAATTATATAGTAGTTTACCACTTTCAAATTAAGAGTAGTGTTCAAATCGTGATTTTCTTAAAAATGTTAAATCACAAAAATTATATGAATTTAAAACTTATTCGCTTTTGTGAACGTAAATTTCAGCAAACTTCGTCAAAACATTACCTCTGTATATCTTTTAAGGGTTAGGGTTATGGTGCTTAAAGCCACTTTCACCAATATTTCAGCTACATCGTGGCGGTCAGTTTTGTTGGTGCAGGAAACCGGAGTACCCAGAGAAAATCACCAACCTCTCACAAGTCACTGACAAACGTTATCACATCATATTGTATCGGATACACCTCGCCTGAGAGGGATTCAAACTCACAACGTTGATGGTGATAGGCACGGATTGTATAGATACTTGTAAATTCAACTACCATACGATCACGATCACGATATATATTTTGAAAACATTGTGGTTTTATTTGAAATAGACAGGAAAAACCCCGAGGTGACAAGCAATTATGTCCACTTACTGTACATGAAATCAAATTGCTAATCGGAATGTAAAATTTAAATTAATAATTGGATATTCGGGTGTGACGGTCAGTCATCAAATGTAATGTAAGGACGCCATTGTTAGATATCACGTGACAGCCTCATTATGGTTCAGCCCACAGAAGATTTCAATTGGAAACATAACTTTCATGTTTTTTCACAGATGAACATTTTTGTGTCCAAACAGTTCTCATCTCTGAAATGTAGTCCTATACTAGAAAAATGAAGAGTTGCACAATTATGTAACGTATTTGAATCTGGTTTTCCCGTAAAGAAATATGAATAATTCATCCCCTCTCCTGTTTCCCACTTCCATACTTCTTCAGTGTCAATGTCTGACCCACCAATCCAATATTCATCAACTGCAAAACAAAACAAAAATTGAAGATTACTGCCCAATAATAATTTGTCGAATTTTAACTAGATTAACACGACGGGTGTCAATAGTGGAGCTGGAACTGCTTACCCTTCCGGAGAACCGAGTTCACCCGCGGTTATTAGTGGGGTTCGTGTTACTCGATCTTTATTTTTATATGCATGTTTTGTAGATTGTTGTTTGTCCTTTTGTGCTTTTTCTTTTGGCCTCTGTGTTGTCTGTTCTTCTTCGATATACGGATTCTGATTACCCCTATGGTATCTTCAAACTCTTCTTAACATTGATATATGTTGAAATATTGTTATAAATGGCGTTAAAAACCTTAACCACAACCCCCTTTTAAGATGTTTCACTTAGTACACAAAAATACTACTAGAACTATTTGCTCAAGTAAATTAATTTAAAAATCTATATACATTTGTATGTCTTTATCACTGTTATGTCTTACGATGGCCTTGTATACTATTTAATATTTAGGTAATGGTTGAAGTCAACGGCTCTCTTTAACAGCATTTTTTTTATTTAGCTATAATTAAACTGAAATTTGGATACCTTAAAAACAAAATTGCACCTTCAAAATGTGCATATGTTGCCATGGACGACGAATTATGATGACCCTTTTGGCACCTACAGATAACGAGGTGTACTACATTCTAGAAACAACATTATGCGTTCAAGTTTTCTAGTTTTCACCATTGATTCTCTGTCAATAACATGGAGGCAACATAAAACTGGTCTATTGTTGATGGTTTGTTTTATGGTGTGCAACAATTATATCGTGGCGGTCAGTTAAATTGGTAGAGGAAACCGGTGTACCCGGAGAAAAAGCCACCGACCTGTCGCAAGTCACTGACAAACTTTATCACATAATGGTGTATCGAGTTCACCTCAGTCCGGTCACGACTGTTGATCTACTGTTGAAATTGGAGCCACAGACACATAGCTTAATCTGCCTAAAGTGAGTATGGCACAGGGGACTGACTGATTGATTACCGCCCAGCGAACAGTATCTGATTTAAATAAGATAAAAAAAATATATATTAATCTATATAGAAACAAAGGTTTCCAGGGCACATGCCGACAGTGTTACTTAACTGGTCTCCAGGTTCCAGACAATGATACTCTCTCGAGTGAAGGGAGGGGGTTGTTATGTTATAATATGGACAACTCAACCATGGACCATAGTGGAAAATGTGATTACAGAGTGCCATGCACGTTAAAGACCTCTTTTGTAGATTTCCAAAAAGAGTAGGCGCTTCAAAAGACTAAATATGTCATACATACCCAACTCTCGAAACTTTTCCAGTGGCAGTGGAAAATCGTTACCCCGGTTGGCCCTTCCTTATTCCTATATAGTTTGTTTTTAGTTCGCCATGAATATAACTGAAATACTTTTCGCTGGATGTTAAGCAATTATAAAATCAATCATTCAACCAACCAAATGCAATTCCTCACAATGAAAAGAATAATAATAAAAACGTAGATATCAAATTTACTGGTGTGCACGACACGCTTCTGGATAAACATTCCATCAGGTACATTCATAGTCAAGAGATAAGAAAGCCAAATGATTTAAAGGTATGTGGTTATAAGTAAAGCAAAGGGCATACACAAGGATAACCAAAATCAGCTAAGATAACCTAAGCATGTTTTAATAGTCATCTTTAGGTTTGATTTAGATTTTTGGATTTTAACGTCTTTTCCAACAATATTTCAGCTATATCGTGGCTGTTAGTTTTATTGGTGGTGGAAGAAAATCACCTACCTGTCGTAAGTCACTGATAAACTGTATCACTTAATGTTGTATCGAGTATACCTCGCCATGAACTAGTCATCTTTCAGAAAAGCACAAATGTAAATAAACTTTATCAACTTACTGATATTTTTCTCGCAAAGCATCTTTAATAAGTCAGAAATCTCTCTTCTTTCTCGCCATATACAATTTTCTGTTGGCACTATGGCTAAAACGTCCATTCCGTTCTGAGAGCCTTCGGTTGCGAAATCAAACATGAAGTCATATATATTTAGGTCACTTTCGTCATAGTTCTTCCACACACCTTCAACAACTAAATCATTCACTCCTGTCCACACATCTTCGGTGCTGTGAAGTAACAAATGTTAAAAGAAGAGTTTAAAGATGCCAAAGGGCTAATCAGAATCCGTATATCGAAGAAGGACAGACAACACAATGACCAAAAGAAAAAGTACAATAGGACAAACAACGATCTACAAAACATACATAGAAAAATAAAGATCGAGTAATACGAACTCCACTAAAAACCGGGGGTGAACTCATGTGCTCCGGAAGGGTAGGCAGTTCCTGCAATTTCTTATTCTTTTGTTCTATTACGAACCTCTCTTATGTTTTTTATGTTGTTCTATTGCGAACCTCTCTTTTATATTTTGTGTTATTACGAGCTTTTCTAATTGTTTTTTTTTATATTACGAACCTCTCTTATGTTTTTATGTTTTTCTATTACGAACTTCTCTTATGTTTCTGTTCTATTACCAACCTTTCTTATGCTTTGTTCTATTACGAACTTCTCTGATGTTTTTATGTTGTTCTATTATGAGCCTCTCTGATATATTTTGTTGTATTACGAACTTCCCTTATGTTTTTGTTCTATTATGAGCCTCTCTTAGGTTTTTGTTCTATTATGAGCCTCTCTTATGTTTTTGTTCTATTATGAGCCTCTCTTATGTTTTTGTTCTATTATGAGCCTCTCTTATGTTTTTGTTCTATTATGAGCCTCTCTTATGTTTTTGTTCTATTACGATCCTCTCTTATGTTTTTTATGTTATTTTATTATAAACCTCTCTTATATCTTTTGCTCTAATGCGAACCTCTCTTATGTCTTTTGCTCTAATGCGAACCTCTCTTATGTATTTTATTATATTGCGAACCTCTCTTATTTTGTTATGTTCTATTGCGAATCCCTCTTATGTATTTTCTTCTATTACGAAGCTCTTTGTATGTTATGTTCTGTTCTATTACAAGCCTCTCCTATGTCTTTTTTTCTAAAATTGACGGGAATATTCTCACATAGAAATCTAACCACCGTCGCTATATTGAATATCACGAAACTTTAACAAACTGGTTTATGGTTCTAAGAATAGGAGGAATGGAGTTATTAAATCGTTTGAGTAATTGAGCGATTGTTCTTTGGCGCCAAATGTACATATGTAATATACCCAAAACAAGCTACTTTTTTATGAGATGGTTTTAGTACATGTATCTCATTTGCATACACCAACTGATGCCTCATGTAAACTTGTTGATGGTGACTTTGACATTACTAGACTTTATAGAGTTTGGTTTATGGTGTTTAACGCCACATTCAACAATATTTCAGCTATATCGTGGCAGTCAGTTTTATTGGTGGAAGAAACACGAGTACCAAGAGAAAATCACCGACCTGTAGCAAGTCACTGTTGTATCGACTGCACCTCGACATGGTGGGAATTCGAAGCCACAACTTCAGTGGTGATAGGCATTTATTGTTCTAAATCAAACTACCATACGATCACGACAGAGTCCTAGACTTTAGGTGTCAAACCACTAATTCACCAATCAGAGCTTGGAACATATACGAAAGTAGTCCCTTTTCAAGAAAAAAGTTCCTTTCACTTTGTAGTATTGTGAAAACTACTGAATGGAATGGACTAATTAAAATTGATAATTGATGGATTTAGTTGTATTTTAATACCTCTATGGAGGATTTGATGCATGACCTATAAATACTGAATTTCTTGGGGATGACCGAGCTATTTTTAGAGTAGGTGCTTTCCGTAGCATGGCATTTCACTGCAAGATTTTAAACATGCCCTGATATTTTGACAGAACGTAGAGGAATCATGTACGTTTCAGAAAATATATGGTCTTGGAAAGGTTAAACTTAAGATAAAATGACCAGGTAGGCTCGAAAAAACACAAATTTAGTAGAAAACCTTAAAGAAATTAATTGGTGGTTTGACACCTTTATAAGATCGGTGCCTACTAGAGTTATAATCGACCAGAAGAAACAAATGAATATGTATCAGTTTCAGTCTATTGCGGGTCATCTCAAAATGTATTTTAGTAGAAACCTCAAAATAAACATTAAGAGTACAAAAGACGTAATCGACTATGGGTCATCTCAAAATGTATTATACCAGAAATCTCGATCTAATCGCTAAAAACACAGAATACATTATCATGTCAAATAAAAGGGGTGCTATGAGGGTTGTATATCAAAATGGGTTTTACTAAATTACGTGTCATCCTATTAGTAAAATGTATCTCTGTTGGAACCATAACATATGCTTAATTCGTACACGGTCCATTATAATGTGCAGTCAAAGGCAGAAACCGAAACAAATAAACACAATGGCCAAAAGAAAAAGTACAAAAGGACAAACAACGATCTACAAAACATACACATAAAACTAAAGATCGAGTAACAAGAAGCCCACTAAAACCCGGGAGTGAACTCAGGTGCTCCGGAAGGGTAGGCAGTTCCTGCACCACTAGTGGCACCAGTCGTGTTAATCTAGTTACAAACCCGGTGATAAGTCATGAATGAGGAAAGGACCGGGAAGTTCTGACGACAGGTTATTAAATTAAAGGGTGTTGTTTAATGCAAGTGAGCACATTGGGTATAAGATCATTGATGAGATGACGTTGCTTGCTTTGTGTGTACACGCCAAGATGGATTGTTATAGCTCACTGTAACATTGCGTGGAATAGACAATACAATGGTCGAAAGAAGCGTAAGGGTTATGGTATTTTACGTCACTTTCAGCAATGCTTCAGTTATATCGTGGCGATCAGTGTTTTGTTGGAGGAAACCGGAAGACCCGGAGAAAACCACCGACAAACTTTATCACATAATGTTGCAGCGATGACACCTCGCCATGATCGGGATTCGAACTCACAACATTACAATGGTCAAAAGAATAAGAACAAAAGGATTATAGGAGTTATTCGTAATTGAAGGCAGTCTCACCGAACATCGTTTTTATGCGGAAATCGCAATGGACATCACAACATGGAACTCAGAACGAAAGGACAAACAATAGGATAAAAAAAAAAAAAACTAATATGATAAGCAACACGGACCCCACCAAAAAACCCGGGGGTGAAAAAACAACGCGTTTAATTTTATTCTACATTCTACATGTATTCATAGCACATCTACAAATTAACATATGTACCTGCCATTTATACCGGTGCCATTAACTACGAGGATATAAGCGGCAGCATCTGGAAACGAGGCTGGTGCTGCATCATCACCAAGGCACTTGGTCTTGCCAGACGCCCAATTACCAGAAATGTTTGTAAGCCAGTAACATTTGTTATGGAATGGAACAAATGTCCCTGTACATGTTGAACCTGTTGAAATAAATATAATCATGACAGAATATTTATTATTGAGTGTTTATTTAGCTCTGATATACTTTTCGAACAATATGATTTAAATCACATCTACAACTATTTCCAGTTTACTGATATGTCTCGTTATGGGAGATCTGAAGGAACCCCGGCTCATTATTATTACTAACATCCAATGAAAATAGTACTTCGGAGACTATGACAATGCTATTATGTAATACTAGAGTGCTTTGTTTGCTACGAGCAATCCGATTGGTAGAAAAATATTATAGACCGTATTTATAATATCATTGAAAGAAGAGTTCGAAGAAATCAGAATTCGAAAATCGAAGAAGAACAGACAATACAATTGCCAAAAGAAAAGGCACAAAAGGACAAACAACGATCTACAAAACACACACATAAAACTAAAGATCGAGTAACACGAACCTCACTAAAACTGGGGGTAAACTCAGGTGCCCGGAAGGGTAGGCAGTTCCAGCTCCAATAGTAGCACCCGTCGTGTTAATCTAGAAATTCATGGCATATGGCCAATTATGTGATCCGTAATGGTAGCTGTTCATACCACTCACACAGCTACACAACTATCAGTAAAAGGGATCAAATGAGAGATGTGATTTTTCAAAGAGATACTCGCTGACGAATAATAAGATGGCTACACTCGCTTGCTGAATTTTAAATATAAATATAATATAAGGAAATACGTATTGTCTAAGTGATAATTATAATTAATATATTATTACATCATGTTCACTGAATCTTAAATTTCAAGGACAGATAGAGGATAAGAACATTGGCGAAGAATCTTAGCACTTTCAACAATATTTCAGTTATATCATGGCGATCAGTTTTATTGATGAAGGAAATCAGAATACCCGTGGAAAAACCCCGACCTGTCGCAAATCACTGACAAACTTTATCACATAATGTTGTATCGAGTACACCTCCCACGGGGTTCGAGCTCACAACTTTAGTAGTGATAGGACCTGATTGCACAGGTAGTTGTAAATCCAATTACCGTACGATTACGACCACGGTGAACCCTAAATGGATCTTTAAATTTCAAGAACAGATAGAGGATATAAAGAACATTGGCGGAGATTCTTAGCTGGTATTATTTTGAAAAGTTATAACATACAATACGCCACCAATATGATTAACGAACCAATATTTTGCAAAACTCAGGACAAGAATAAAATTTGAAAAAAAATACCACACTTTCGGAACCTTTCTAAAATCCAATAGAAAATCGTAGAAAGAGGCAAATACATGACCGGTCACTTTCCTGGCTTGGTACAGGTACTGCGATAAAAAGTGGCGGACTTACACTACTTTTATGAGACCAAAGATCCAAAGACAGGGAAAAGTTTTTATTGTGGAAATAATTTTATTTAGTTGAGACACTAAAAGAAAATCGGGGTGTGGTGCGTCGTGAAAGTGGTTGTTTATAAGTTAAATGCAGCAATTTTTACCGCAAATCTCGATTCCCATCCGTAACGAGGTCTATTCGATACAACTTGCATGAAAACGTTGTTAGCGACTTCCCGTAAATCGATGGTTTCTTCCCGTTATTCCGGTGTTAAAAACCACTCGTCCTCTCTTTGTATTATTTACATTAATTAAAACGTAGATATCAAACTTAGTGCGCACGACTCGTTTCTGGAATAACCTTCATCAGG
Organism: Bathymodiolus brooksi; assembly: GCA_963680875.1. Lineage (NCBI taxonomy): Eukaryota > Metazoa > Mollusca > Bivalvia > Mytilida > Modiolidae > Bathymodiolus > Bathymodiolus brooksi. The sequence continues at coordinate 32,332,033 of OY804584.1, forward strand.
TACTCTCAAAATGAAAGAGTGGAAAACCAAATTATTTAAATGTTTGGGAACAATAAAACCAAATGGCCTAAAAACGATAGCAAAAATCGACTAAGGTCACATATCCCTGAGGGAGGAGAACATTAATTTAATTTAAAAGTTTGAAAACACCAGAGTGGTAACCAGAAATTGTAAATCGAAGAAGAACAGACAATACAATGGCCAAATGAAAAAAAAAGACAATGATCGATCTACTCAACACTACACAGGAAACTAAAGATTGAGCTACACGAACCAACTTTAAACAATATTTCAGTTATATCGTGGCGGTCAGTTTTATTGATGGAGGAAAACGGGGTACCCAGAGAAAACCATCAAATTGTCGCAAGTCACTGATAAACTTTATCAGATATCATAAGGAATTTTGCTTTTCGCTGATTGGCCTAAACAGCATTTTCTCAACTCTACCTCAGAGTGAGTACACCTCGCGTGCAGTGAGTACACCTCGCGTGAGGTATATTCGAGTTTGTGTCTATTTTTGTCTATTTTCTATTCGGTGTTTCAGCGATGTCCAACCAGAGACGAGATTTCATTTCCAGTCGGCCAATCAAATTGCAAAAATGGTCAAAATTGATCAAAAATTTCAAAATTTCAAAATTATAAAATTATTTTTTTTTTTTTTTTTTAAAGTTCAAAATTTTCAAAAAAATTCAAAATTTCAAAAAATTTCAAAATGTAATTTGTTTTAAAAAAAGATCAAAATTTTAAAACTCAAAAATTTCATAAGATTTCAAAATTTTCATCATATTTAAAAATAATCTTGAAAAATGATAAAACAATTGTAGCCTATTTTGTTGAATATACTGTTGAAAAGTTTGAAAAATTCCTTATTAAAAATGTATTTAATAAAGCAGTTATTGACTTTTAATTTCAGTCTACTCATGAGTAGTCCTCATTAAAAGTCAATAATTGTATAATGTTGTATTGAGTACACATCGCCTGAACAGGATTATAAATCGCAACTTTAGTGGTGATAGGTACTGATTGCATATGTAGTTGTAAATCCAAATACTATAAGATCACGACCACTACGGCCCCTCAATATTTGATTGGTACACTCAGACACATGAAAACGTTCAATATGAGGACATATTACATATAAAAATATAAAGAAAAAATCCTTCTTCGATTTACAGCTTCTGATTTACCCTTTTCTTATTTTTTGAAGGTTGTTTGGACTTGCAATAACACACTTTTTTCTAATGAAGTGGGACAAATTCGTATATCATTATACCATAAGCACAATTGCATAATTGTAAATTATTCAAAAAAGAATTCAACAATGATTAATGCCATTCATAAACCAAAAAAATATACCCTTATATATTCTTTGTATAATACAAATAATTTATTATATATTTATGGTACTTTTGAGGATATAATATATAGCATATCTAATTACCAAACATGTCGTATTCAAAAGTAACGTGAAATGTTCCATAATAAAATGTATTGAAAAAGATAATAGAACTTAACATTGAAAACTGATCCTCGATAAAATAAAATTATAAATATATTAAAAGTGAGATATTACTACTGTGTGAAGGTGTTTTATGGTAATTAACGCCACTTTCAATAATATTTCAGTCATATCGTGGAAGTCAGTTTTGTATTGGTGGAGGAACCGGAGTACTCGGTGAAACCCACCTACGTGCCGTAAGTCACTGACAAACTTTATCGCATGATGTTGTATAGCACTGTGAAGGACAATAATGACGATTATATATTTAATGTAGACTATTTTTCATCTTACAATTGAACCGCATCGATTGTGTAATTGCTAGAGTGCTCGCCTTGAGTGTGGTAGACCGTGGGTCGAGACCACCATCGGATCAAAAGAAAGGCTAAAAATTGGAATTTGTTGCTTCTCCGCTAAAGAGGTAGTATTAAGGAGTTATATTAAGCTTAGGCTTAGGTTTATGGTGTTTAACGCCACTTTCAACAATATTTCACTTATATCGTGGCGGTCGGTTTTATTGCTGGAGGAAAAACCACCGATATGCCACAAGTCACTGACACACTTTATCACATAATGTTGTATCAAGTACACCTCGCCATGAATGGGATTCGAACTCACAGCAATAGTGGAGATAGGCACTGATTGCATAGGTAGCTGTAAAATCAATTATCATACGATCATGACCACGATGGTTCCACACATCGATGGTGTATATTGCTAGAGTATTATCCTTGAGTGTGGTAGATATTGAGTTCGATACCACGGTCGGATCAAACAAAAGACTATAACATTGGTGTTTGTTGCTACTCCACTAAGGACACATAATTAAGAAGCTTAGAACAAATGTTGGTTGACTCAGAATCGATATAATGTGTCCAAGTTGAGTGACATGTCTATCCGCGGACTGTTGTTTCAGTGAGTTAGCACTATAAAATACAACTAAGCGTGGAGGTCTAATAAGTAGTGGACGTACTTATTAGTTTATCTAACCTTGTCTCGCCATGATATACGTGTAGCTGAAATGTCGTTCATGTGACGTTAAACAGCAATCACGTACTCACTCATCTCACATTTGCTTACTCCTTTAATAAAACAATATTTTAATCATTTTACGTAAAATGTAGCATAGCTCTTTAGTTTTTATGATCAATTCAGCAATTTTTCTACTGTATCGTGACTAATGATTTATTAGGGAACGACAGCACGGGCTGATGAAACAAACAGACAGCGGAACCCTCGGACCATAGGAAGGTATCTGGAAACTCTCACACTTTACGTGGGTAAGTAGATATGAACTCAACGACCTTAGCCAAAAACAAAAGTTATAAGATACAAAATGGTATTCCGAAGCCGTAAATCAAAAAAAAAGTGACAATACAATGATAAGAAAAAAGAAGAAAAGGACAAATAATTATCTACAAAGCATAACACGGGAAACTTAAAATCGAGCAATACATGCCCCGCTAAACACCAGAGTGAACTCATGTGCTCCAGATGGTAGGCAATTCCTGCTCCACTAGTGGCAACCGTTGTAGCGAACGGACAGGTGGACCCCGGGTCATGGGTGGGTATCTTGAAATCCTAACACTCGAGACACGAACTCACGCGTCAGTGGTACATCTATAGTATATTTATATGGTTTGTGGTCAGACCCTAATAACCTTAGTCAATTAGTCTCCTAGATTTTACATATCATAAAGCAAATTGATCAGCATGAAAAATGTTTAATAGAGATTTAGGTACACTTATATTCTACTTCAGTGCTGGCATGACGCTGTTTGAAATACACACCACTCAATTTCACGTTGATGAAGTATCTAATCCATTTCAAATTTAAAGCTTAGATTATTGTTATACGGAAGAAGACTTTTGTGTTATAATGGTCTTTTTCTGGTTCATATATAAACTTACTAGAGCATGACGGTTATTACACGCATTATTAAGGTTATGGGTTATAGTTTCAACAATAGTTTAGCTATACTGTGGCGGTCAGTTTTATTGTTGGAGGCCCCTCGTGTAGTATTATGACAATAACAGTGCACACAAGACAACAATTAGTTCTAGGTACAGTAGTATTAACATAAAACACACAGAATAAAAGTTAAAATAAAACAAAACAGGAACCAAATCTGAGTTTCTGAAAACAAATACACAGTCATCTGTCAAAAGTATTCGGAAATGTTAAACAATCTCTATATAATCAACCAAAACCATATTTTTTCATAAAATTATTGTGAAGTTATTCTGGATAAATTTTAACATATTTTACACCAAAACATTCAGAATTGTCTATATTTTGTTTGTTTATTTTCTCATTATGTTTATTTGAGTGGTTTTTATTTGTACATAATCTTTCCATGATTTTTAATTTTTAGGATTTATTTTTAGTTGAAATATATAGGAAAATCAAAGTCAATTTTTATTTGTTGTGTTTAAATTATGTACAAATAAAAATCACGCATAACAACATAATGAGTAAATAAACAATCAAAATATTGACAATTTCGAATGTTTTGGTGTAACATTTGTTAAAATCTATCCAGAAATGACTTCATAATATTTTTTGAAAAAATATGGGTTTGGTTGATTATATAGGGATTTTTTACATTTCCGAATACTTTTGACAGATGACTGTACATAAGTCAAAACCCGGACTCGAGTGGTAGTTCCCGATAAATCAGATCACTTTGATGTGTCACTGCAGGGTGGTGGTTGAGTAATTTTGCGAATTTTTTAGTCAAACTTTTGGGTGATGATGGTAAATTCTGGGAAAACTAAAAAGGAAAATATTTTGTTGTTGCCATTTTGGCGTTATCTAAAGTAATACAAATAAAGTTAATTAGAGTTTTTCCTTATTTAAATTTTTATTCTAAAAGTAAACTGGGAAATATGAATAATTGATAACTGTTGATTTCACTGAGCTTTACAAAATAGTTTCCCCTCTATTCCGTGATTCTTGTAATAAACATTGACAGCCCGTGCCAACAACGATATTTATTTCCTGTTGTCAGTTTCTTTACTACCAGATTAAATGTAATTTTATATAGTTTATTAAATAATTAAACAATTATCATTCACTGACTGATAATTAATACAAATTTACATTATGTAACATTATGTATATACTATTACTCTCTAATTCATTTCCCGTTCTAGGTCAAGGTGTTCAAATGTACTGAACTGGTAGATTAAATGTAATTTTATACATTTGGATTAAATTATTTATTAAATAATTAAACAATTAGTATTCACTGACAGGTAACAATTCAGCATTGTAATAACATTAGGTATACATGTATATACTGTTACTCTGTTATCAATTTCTGTCATACTTTTTAGAGTAACGGATTTCTCATTCACAAGAACAGTCCTGCGCAATTTGTCCATATCTATATTCATCAGGTTGTCAAGACATCAAGCTCTTAATCAAACAGGCGACGTTTCTGTATATGGAACATGTAATATGGTATTATACCTCTATCCATGAGATACGATTTTAAGTCTGGAACCAACATTCTTACAATATCTCCCACACAAGTAACTACTTCATATTGTTTGTGGTTTGACGAATACCGGAAGTACGTTTGCTGAACATTCGTTATCTCTCCTATACTTATTTCGCCTCCGTACAGGAGAGGCACTATAACCCGAAACTCCGCTATTCGTCTCCCGTTCTAAGGGCCTTCGTGGTGGTGATGGTATGGTAGTTATATTTACATTTAGTTGGGCGCAAAAAACTAATTCAATCCCGTTATTTTATACTGAAGTGCTCGTACCAAGCCAGGACAGTGAGCGGAACATATTTGTGTGTTGGGGGTGCTGACTTTGCCTCCCTTTACGAGTTTTCTACTGAAGCTTGGAAATATTAATCTTTTTTTTTTTATTTTGAAAATAAACAAATTGAACTAGATAATTCTGTAGATAATTATTTATAGGGGCAATATTTACTGATATAGCATGTGACAAGAACTTTAATAACAATACGTCATGGCCGTAACTAGACTCTTTTCTTAATAAGGCAAAAACACTTAATCGCCGAGCGGAGGGAGGCAAAAATGTTGGGCGAGAGGTCTACGGGCCGTTTAAGAACGCATCTCCAAGACTTTCATCGACCAGGTTTTCTTTTGTAGATAGAACACCAAAATTGTCTACAAAAAAATCGAAAGGACACCGCATTTGATTTGAAAATAAAAATCACACAAATACCACATTTTTTTTCTATATGTAAATTATAAACTATAGATATTTCCCCTAAGCTGCACATAGATGAATATGTATATTTTGAAATCTTCCATATAGCGAATATGTTATATAATCCATTTATTTAGTTATATGAAATAATTCAGAAGAACTTCAGGGGAGGATCCAGGGGTAGTGGCAGGAGGTCCGTTCCTCTTTAGGAACAACAAACCTTTTTTGCTTGTCATCTTGCAAAATATACGGAGAATAAAAAAAATTCGAGGCAGGGCCCCCCTTTTTGAAAATTCTGGGTCCGCCACTGTACGCCATCGAAATTTTGGACTAAATTCCTGTAGAAAATATGGGTCAAGCTGAATTTCAGTCAAAGATATTTCTACGGACCAAACAACATAAGACACCGATATTCCACTAAAGTTTTGTAACTTTAAAATTATGCTAACCATCTCCTGACTTTCTTGTCAACGAACCCGTCTTCAGCCAGTTGTTTTAGAGACATGACTGACTTGAGTGTCATCGTGACGCTAAATGACAATATACATTGCATTGATAAGGTAAGAACCGGGCTAAGATTGAATCGTGTGATAAGGATGCTGTATGCTTTAAATCTTCAGGTGTTCAATGTTAGATGGCTGATGTCTTTGAAGTCAGTTATGTCTTTCATCGCAACGATGTCAGTTTACTTCAAACGGTAACCGTAGACATTAAACGAATTCATTCAGTGGATGTCGTTTCTATCGGAATAGAGATTTAGATTATATATTTTTTAAATAAGAACTTTGTATAAAAAAATAATAAAAAGACGTCAATTTCGGTATGAGGCATTTGTCTCATTTGCCTCAATGTGGTTACAGCCATGTAAGGTAATTGAAGTCAAAACCTCAGAAGCAAATACTTATGTCCACTGCAATGGAACAGGGCATTAATTTTTATATTACGGAGAAAATATTGAAGATTCCAACGGGATAACCAGAAGCCGTAGATCAGAGGACAGAAAATACAATGCAATGACCAAAAAGTAAAAGAACAACAAAAGAATAAACAATGATCTACAAAACACTACACTATAAAAGGATTGCGCAGCACAAACCCAACTAAAGACGAGGGAGAACCCATGTCCTCGGGAAGTGTACGTAAATCCTGCTCCACTAGTGGCACCCGTAGACATGCTCAAATTCAAACTCAACAGATTTACACAGAATCTAAGCTATGGTGGTTGAGACAAAATTATGTAAAATAAATCTAAAAAAAAAACAAATAAACAACACCTAATGGCACCAGAACGACAGAATTGCCCAGGTGTAGCGTTTAACAACAGAAGTACTTTAGTATCGCTCAACTTCAGGATTCACTTAAGGGTATGAGTAATGCTCATTATTGAAGATCCTACTGTCAAATGCAGACCAGTAATAACACACACTCTCACTTTTCCTTAAATTGTATCTTAAGCGTAACGTTGAAAGATGTCGTATGTTCATTTACATCCATACCCTTTCTGACTACCACATCAACTAAAGATCAGATAAAAACTATTAAGAAGAGTTTGAAGATACCAAAGGGGCAATCAGAATCCGTATATCGAAGAAGAACAGACAACACAATGGCCAAAAGAAAAAGGACAAAAGGACAAACAACGATATACAAAACATACATATAAAATTAAAGATCGAGTAACACGAACCCCACTAAAAACCGGGGGGTGAACTCAGATGTTCCGGAAGGGTAAGCTGTTTCTGCTCCACTAGTGGCACCCGTCGTGTTAATCTAGTTACAAACCCGGTAATAAGTCGTGAATGAAGAGAGGACTGGGAAGTGTTTACGACAAGTAGAACATATCCGTGGTCATTTGTGACACAGATATTCCATAACGGTCAACCAAGTCATGGTGGGGACCGTAAAATTTTCGAAGTAATGACTTCAACTTTACCAAAAGGAACCCTTGTTTCAGAAGCTTCCTTGTTAGTAGCAACCCTCTATCAAGGAAATCCTGATAGGAACCACAAGCTTTGGAATATCGTATCCACTGAGAGATATATACTCCATATGCAGGTGGTGCTGGAATGTTGCTACATATAAATGGAAAGTTCACAATGGGAAAATTGAAATCATCTCTTTTGTCGTAAAGTTTCGTTCTTAACCGACCCTCACTGTCGAATTCGAGGTGTATGTCAAGGTATGAAGCAGACCTATCTGTATCTATGGTATCCTTTATTTCAAGCTCAATGGGATAGATGCGATCAACAAAATCACCAAACCTAGAATTATTTAGTGAAAGGACATCATCTATATAGTGGAACGTGAAATTAAAGGATCGGGCTAGCTTCTTTTCGTTTTTCTTGAGAAGCCCCTGTATCAAGTCTGCCTCATACGAATAAAGGAACAAGTCGGCAAGAAGAGGAGCACAGGTTGTACACATAGGTATGCCGACTGTCTGTTGAAAAACACGTCCACCAAACATAACAACTATGTTGTCAATCAAAAACTCGAGCATGTGCAATAACAAATGTTCGAAAAGGCAGATTTTATTCTTCTTCTGTCATAACACCCGTCGTGAAGTACGTTCCGCTAAGACGATGTGATATCCTAAATCGGGATCGGGACGACGGATGCCACATGTGGGAAGCAGGAACTGTTTACCCTTCTGGGTGACCTGAGTTCACCCCCGGTGTTTAGTGGGGTTCGTGTTGTTCAATCTTTTTTTCCTGTGTAATGTTTTGTAGATCGCTGTTTGTCCTTTTTATTGGCCATTGTGATGTCTGTCCTTCTTCGATTTACAGTTTCTGATTGCTCCTTTGGTATTTTCAACTTTCCTTCTTTAAATTTATAACATTGGACACAAAATATAGCATACTACTTACTGGGTACATTCTTGTAAGCATTCAGTTTCTTGCCAGTGTCAATAATTGCTAGATGAGCGCCTTCGTCTTTACATATCTGTTTTGCGTCTGTCCATGTCCGTGTTTCATTTACTACTTTGAAGCATACCATTGTATCTGAATTCAATGTATAGTCCCCATCACAATGCACTGAAATTGAAATATCAGAAATTACATTCGAACATCTGCTTTTAAAAAAGGTTGTTCTTCCCCTAAAATTCACGACTGATCTCAAAATTTAACCGAAATGAATGTGGATAAACGCATTTAGTTTCTATTTGTATTGATAATCAATCGCAAGAAAGGTTTAAAGCTACCAAAGGGGTAATAACAAGCCGCACTTCGAAGAAGGAAAAGGGAGCCTAATAAAACCGGTGGTTGTGGTGCTTCATAAGGATACGCAGTGTCTGTTTCACCTGGTGCTTCAACAGCGTCTGTTTCATTACTGACACTCGTCGTATATCATTGGCAAGCCGTACTTTTCACATCCAATTTCACACTGGGGTGCTTCCTGTATAGAGCGTGTTCCTCAACTCGTATACTCACACGAGACTCAATCATCTCCATGATCGGTGGAATAGCACTCCATTTATTTATTGTGCCGATGTATCTTGTGACATTACTTATAATATAATCGCCACGATAATACTGAAATATTGCTGAAAGTGACGCTAAACACCATGACAATAACACTAGTTTTACGATGAGATTAATGTGCCATTTTTTTATTTTCATTTTACTAAGACCAAAAGACAATGAAGGGTCTGAACTTTCTGTCTAATACACTGCACCAGTCATGAAAATGGTGGTTAAAAAAATCAAAGAAATGGTGGTCTCATCAACCGGTCTTGCTAGACCGGGTACCAATTTTACCCACAATAAGGGAAATAACTCGTAAGTAAAGGTATATAATCGTATAACTTTAAAATAAAATAAGGAATGCGCAAAATGTCTACTCCATTATATACATAAAATATGTCCTTTTTGTCTAAATTTGAGTATTCGTTATAAGATGGAGTTAATTACCTGTCCGTCTGTAAAATTCCAAACCACCTGCAATCGTGATGTCTGGAGAGCTAGGCGCCAACAGATTATAACCACTGCATACGTTTTCACCATAGAAGAATGACATACATTTAATGTCATTCTGACACGATATCGCACAAGAATGAATAGTGTTCACCGATTGGTCCCATAATGTTCCGGAAATGACGTATTTGTCTTTATGCTCAATCAACTGCTCAAAATGTTGACTGCGATATGCAGACTCAACTGAAAAAACTAAGAAAAGGATAAACATAAACATCGAAATCACATTTTGTAGGGAATCAGCAATTTAACGTTATAAATCAGCATGTAAATGATACCAATTCAAGCTGATTCACGAGAATAACCGTTATCCAAACAAGCAAGACAATATTGTTTTAATGTAGTTCCTAAATAATGTAATTATTAATAAAACTAGGGTTCCCTCCCTCAGGCATAGGTGACCTTAGCCGAGTTTGGCTATCCTGTTTAGACCCTTTGATTGTATTGCTCCAGAAAGTATTTGGCTTTTCAATCTTTCGATTTTGAGCGTACCGGATGAAGGTTATTTCAGAAGCGCGACGTGCGCACTAAATTAGATATCTACGTTTCTATTATAGTACATTGTATATAGCTTTTACATGTGCAAGATGCGTAACATATTTATAACAGGAATAGTTTAGTTTGACAAATCAAAAGTTTTACGATCACCACCGTGACTTGGTTAACAGTTACGCAATATCTGTGTCACAAATGACCACGGATATGTTCAGTTTGTTGGTTGGTCCTTTCCTCATTCATGATTGTTCACCGGGTGTGTAACAAGAATAGCTAGACGGGTGCCACATGTGATGAGGGAACTGCTTTACCCTTCCGGAGCAACTGAATTCACCCCGGTTTTAGGTTGGGTTTCGTGTTATTTCTTTGACAATCTCGAATATTATTACATAACGATCACAGCCATGGCATTTTGCAAAAATGGACTTTTTAGCATAAACATTGTCCAAAGGCATTGCACATGTAATATGTAACTCATAAATATCTTAAACAAGAGAAATCAAAAAATGTATTTCATTTCTGACTACAAGATGAAGCAAATGATATGATTCTGATAAGATGGACAAAGTTGATTTCGACGGGTTATTTAATGCCAAAATATACAAGATTTTTAGTTTATATTTATCTCTGAAAAACTATGTAATGCATATATTATATATACATGTTTTTGTATTCTAATATTGGTATTTTGAAACAATTTATAAGTATATGCAAATAAACGTTAGAGAAAACCGAAGCGACAATCAATAATGGAAAATCAAGAGACATAGACAAGAAGACGAAGAATATCAGAAAACAAAAACAACGAGCAACACCTCTCTTTAAACCAAGGGTGAACCCAGGTGCTCATGAATTATGATATAGGGTTATTACATGAATACTGCGGAATATTGTACTGGGTATTATATCATAAAGCACAAGCACACGAGTTCAGAATGATATCATTCGAGGGACAATATACCTCCGTATTACTACAATAATACTTTTGTATAATATATCATTCGAGGGACAATATACCTCCGTATTACTACAATAATACTTTTGTATAATATATCATTCGAGGGACAATATACCTCCGTATTACTACAATAATACTTCTGTATAATATATCATTCGAGGGACAATATACCTCCGTATTACTACAATAATACTTCTGTATAATATATCATTCGAGGGACAATATACCTCCGCATTACTACAATATACCTCCGTATTACTACAATAATACTTCTGTATAATATATCATTCGAGGGACAATATACCTCCGTATTACTACAATATACCTCCGTATTACTACAATAATACTTCTGTATAATATATCATTCGAGGGACAATATACCTCCGTATTACTACAATATACCTCCGTATTACTACAATATACCTCCGTATTACTACAATATCTTATGAAGGTTATTCCAGAAACACATCATGCGCACTAAATTTAATATCTACATTTTTATTATCAATAAATGTTTTATAATTTTTTTTTTTTTTTTATCAAAATGATAAAATATTGTTGAAGATGCAGTATTAATCACACTTCAAATAATTTGTTTTTGTCTTTCAAACATTGCATAGATACTAATAGCTACAAACAATGTATTTAACATACCTTTCACGAGCACGAGAGAGAAAAATCTCCATCTGTACCAAAACGTCATTTTTAAAATCTATGGTAACTATTTAATCATCCTTCCTTCCTGGTTTCAAGCAATCATTCGATTCAAGTTTTTGTTCAAAAAGCACCCGTGGAGAAAACAAGCTTGACACACTTATTCCGAAATTCCAATCTGGATATAGACGCGTTATATAACAAGCTTACACTGACGCATGTTTCCGACCTAAATCTTCTCGGGTTTTGTCTCAATGAAACTTTGCATTACATGTTAAAGTCGTAATAATAAAATGTGTCGTCTGCTGTGCGTTCCAATGGGTTCCTTCCAAGAACGCATGTGAATATGTCCGATATGCTTTAAGTTGCTGACAGAGTGATGTATTGCCGAGGCTGTTGTTAGAAGTTGATATTTCATATGTATTCACAGTGTCAATACAAAATTCAATACATTGCGAAGCTACCTTAAAGTATATTGTAATTAAAGATATTGTATGCAATTAGCCCATTTCACGTACACTGCGTTATATTATAAAAAAAAATATGCTTTTTTTATTGCACGCAATCAATCCGATTTGATGTTCACTGTCCTAGCAGATTTTGGGCAACTCCCACTTGTTGTATTATCAGATTTTGTGCAATCATCTCCACTTGACTTTTGTTGTATTAAAAGATTTTGTGCAATCGCCTCCACTTGACTTCTGTGGTACATTTTGTTGTATAAAAATATTTTGTGCAATAGTTTCCACTGGACGCTCGTTGTATCAGAAGATTTTGTGCAATCGTCTCCACTAGACTTTTGCTATATCAGACGATTTTGTGCAATCAACCCTACTAGACCTTTGTTGTATCAGAATATTTTTTTGCAATCGCTTTCACTAGACTTTCGTTGTATCAGAAGATTCTGTACAATCGTCTCCACTAGACTTTCGTTGTATCAGAAGATCTTGTGCAATCGTCTCCACTAGACGTTCGTTGTATCAGAAGATCTTGTGCAATGGTCTCCACTAGACGTTCGTTGTATCAGAAGATCTTGTGCAATCATCTCCACTAGACTTTCGTTGTATCAGAAGATTCTGTACAATCGTCTCCACTAGACTTTCGTTGTATCAGAAGATCTTGTGCAATCGTCTCCACTAGACGTTCGTTGTATCAGAAGATCTTGTGCAATGGTCTCCACTAGACGTTCGTTGTATCAGAAGATCTTGTGCAATCGTCTCCACTAGACGTTTCTTGTATCAGAAGATTTTGTGCAATCGTCTCCACTAGACGTTCGTTGTATCAGAAGATTCTGTACAATCGTCTCCACTAGACGTTCGTTGTATGAGAAGATCTTGTGCAATCGTCTCCACTAGACTTTCGTTGTATCAGAAGATTCTGTACAATCGTCTCCACTAGACGTTTGTTGTATCAGAAAATGTTGTGCAATCGTCTCCACTAGACTTTCGTTGTATCAGAATATTTTGTACAATCGTCTCCACTAGACGTTCGTTGTATCAGAAGATTCTGTACAATCGTCTCCACTAGAGGTTTGTTGTATCAGAAAATGTTGTGCAATCGTCTCCACTAGACTTTCGTTGTATCAGAAGATTTTGTGCAATCGTCTCCACTAGACGTTCGTTGTATCAGAATATTTTGTACAATCATCTCCACTAGACTTTCGTTGTATCAGAATATTTTGTACAATCGTCTCCACTAGATTTTCGTTGTATCAGAAGATTCTGTACAATCGTCTCCACTAGACTTTCGTTGTATCAGAAGATTTTGTGCAATCGTCTCCACTAGACGTTCGTTGTATCAGAATATTTTGTACAATCGTCTCCACTAGACTTTCGTTGTATCAGAATATTTTGTACAATCGTCTCCACTAGACTTTCGTTGTATCAGAAGATTCTGTACAATCGTCTCCACTAGACTTTCGTTGTATCAGAAGATTTTGTGCAATCGTCTCCACTAGACGTTCGTTGTATCAGAATATTTTGTACAATCGTCTCCACTAGACTTTCGTTGTATCAGAAGATTCTGTACAATCGTCTCCACTAGACATTCGTTGTATCAGAAGATTTTGTGCAATCGTCTCCACTAGACATTCGTTGTATCAGAAGATTCTGTACAATCGTCTCCACTAGACGTTTGTTGTATCAGAAAATTTTGTGCAATCGTCTCCACTAGACTTTCGTTGTATCAGAATATTTTGTACAATCGTCTCCACTAGACTTTCGTTGTATCAGAAGATTCTGTACAATCGTCTCCACTAGACGTTCGTTGTATCAGAAGATTTTGTGCAATCGTCTCCACTAGACGTTCGTTGTATCAGAATATTTTGTACAACGTCTCCACTAGACGTTCGTTGTATCAGAAGATTCTGTACAATCGTCTCCACTAGACTTTCGTTGTATCAGAAGATTTTGTGCAATCGTCTCCACTAGACGTTCGTTGTATCAGAATATTTTGTACAATCGTCTCCACTAGACTTTCGTTGTATCAGAAGATTCTGTACAATCGTCTCCACTAGACTTTCGTTGTATCAGAAGATTTTGTGCAATCGTCTCCACTAGACGTTCGTTGTATCAGAAGATTCTGTACAATCGTCTCCACTAGACGTTTGTTGTATCAGAAGATCTTGTGCAATCGTCTCCACTAGACGTTCGTTGTATCAGAAGATCTTGTGCAATGGTCTCCACTAGACGTTCGTTGTATCAGAAGATCTTGTGCAATCATCTCCACTAGACTTTCCTTGTATCAGAAGATTCTGTACAATCGTCTCCACTAGACCTTTGTTGTATCAGAAGATCTTGTGCAATCGTCTCCACTAGACGTTTCTTGTATCAGAAGATTTTGTGCAATCGTCTCCACTAGACGTTCGTTGTATCAGAAGATTCTGTACAATCGTCTCCACTAGACTTTCGTTGTATCAGAAGATCTTGTGCAATCGTCTCCACTAGACTTTCGTTGTATCAGAAGATTCTGTACAATCGTCTCCACTAGACGTTTGTTGTATCAGAAAATGTTGTGCAATCGTCTCCACTAGACTTTCGTTGTATCAGAAGATTTTGTGCAATCGTCTCCACTAGACGTTCGTTGTATCAGAATATTTTGTACAATCATCTCCACTAGACTTTCGTTGTATCAGAATATTTTGTACAATCGTCTCCACTAGATTTTCGTTGTATCAGAAGATTCTGTACAATCGTCTCCACTAGACTTTAGTTGTATCAGAAGATTTTGTGCAATCGTCTCCACTAGACGTTAGTTGCATCAGAATATTTTGTACAATCGTCTCCACTAGACTTTCGTTGTATCAGAATATTTTGTACAATCGTCTCCACTAGACTTTCGTTGTATCAGAAGATTCTGTACAATCGTCTCCACTAGACTTTTGTTGTATCAGAAGATTTTGTGCAATCGTCTCCACTAGACGTTCGTTGTATCAGAATATTTTGTACAATCGTCTCCACTAGACTTTCGTTGTATCAGAAGATTCTGTACAATCGTCTCCACTAGACTTTCGTTGTATCAGAAGATTTTGTGCAATCGTCTCCACTAGACGTTCGTTGTATCAGAATATTTTGTACAATCGTCTCCACTAGACTTTCGTTGTATCAGAAGATTCTGTACAATCGTCTCCACTAGACTTTCGTTGTATCAGAAGATTTTGTGCAATCGTCTCCACTAGACGTTCGTTGTATCAGAAGATTCTGTACAATCGTCTCCACTAGACGTTTGTTGTATCAGAAAATTTTGTGCAAACGTCTCCACTAGACTTTCGTTGTATCAGAATATTTTGTGCAATCGTCTCCACTAGACGTTCGTTGTATCAGAAGATTCTGTACAATCGTCTCCACTAGACGTTTGTTGTATCAGAAGATTTTGTGCAATCGTCTCCACTAAAGGTTTGTTGTATCAGAAAATCTTGTGCAATCGTCTCCACTAGACGTTTGTTGTATCAGAAGATTTTGTGCAATCGTCTCCACTAGACGTTCGTTATATCAGACGATTCTGTACAATCGTCTCCACTAGACGTTTGTTGTATCAGAAAATTTTGTGCAATCGTCTCCACTAGACGTTTGTTGTATCAGAAGATTTTGTACAATCGTCTCCACTAGACGTTTGTTGTATCAGACGATTCTGTACAATCGTCTCCACTAGACTTTCGTTGTATCGGAATATGTTGTGCAATCGTCTCCACTAGACTTTCGTTGTATCAGAAGATTTTGTGCAATCGTCTCCACTAGAGGTTTGCTGTATCAGAATATGTTGTGCAATCGTCTCCACTAGACTTTCGTTGTATCAGAAGATTTTGTGCAATCGTCTCCACTAGAGGTTTGCTGTATCAGAATAGTTTGTGCAATCGTCTCCACTAGACTTTCGTTGTATCAGAAGATTCTGTACAATCGTCTCCACTAGACGTTTGTTGTATCAGAAGATCTTGTGCAATCGTCTCCACTAGACCTTTGTTGTATCAGAAGATCTTGTGCAATCGTCTCCACTAGACTTTCGTTGTATCAGAAGATTTTGTGCAATCGTCTCCACTAGACGTTCGTTGTATCAGAAGAGTTTGTCAATTCAACCCCACTAGACGTTTGTTGTATCAAAATATGTTGTGCAATCAACCCCACTAGATTTTTGTTGTATCAGAATTTTTTTTTGCAATCGCTTCCACTAGATTTTCGTTGTATCAGAATATTTGTTTGCAATCGTTTCCACTAGACGTTCGCTGTATCAGAAGATTTGTGCAATCATCTCCTCTTGACTTTTGTTTTATTAGACGATTTTGCATGCTGTCCACTCGACTTCTCTTTGATTGTATTAGTAGATATGCTATGGAGGAAAACTCGACTTGTCTTTGATTGCATTATAAATTATGATTTGAGAACACTCGATATGACTGTGAGTTCGAACCGCGTTCATGACGAGGTGTACTTGATACAACATTATGTAATACAGTTTGTCAGTGACTTGCGACAGGTCCGTGGTTTTCACCGGACACTCCGGTTTCCTCCACCTATAAAACTGACCGCCACGATATAGCTGAAATATTTTTGAAAGTGGCGTTAAACACCATAGCACCAACCAATCAGTAGAAGAGATCGCATGTAGCAACCCGATATATAGAGTTGACTCGACTCTGAGTCCATTGTTTTCATTACTATTATCGGAATGGCTATTCGTCGGGCATGGCGGAAGAAGAGATACCACACTAATCGTTAAATAATAATCACTCACTAACATGAGTGGCCGTCTTGGTCTTGATAACATGGTAGTTGGATTTACAACTACCTATGCAATCAGTGTTTAACGCCACTTTCAACAATATTTCAGTTATATCGTGGCGGTCAGTTTTCTTGGTGGAGGAAACAGGAGTAGCCGGAAAAAACCGCCGACATGTCGCAAGACACTGACCAACTTTATAACATAATGTTGTTTCGCGTACACATCGCCATGAGCGGGATTCGAACTCACGATTTAAGTGGTGATAGGAACTGATTGCACATGTAGTTCTAGATCCTACTACCATACGATCATGACCACGACGGCCCCCAATTTGTATATGGGGCGGGGTAGAGTTAGAGTTAGGATTATGGTGTTTAACGCCACAAATTGTATTTGGGAAATTGGGAATGGTGTGTGAAAATGTATAGTGAATGGTTTGTGGGTAAAAGGAATCGGTAATGATTCATTGTAACATTAATGAATATGATTGGTTGAAATTTAATAAATGCTGATTTGATTAAATTCCCAAATCATCATACCTTAAAGTTGTAAACTATAATTAACTTGACCTTTCCGACATCAAATTGAAAAGATTCAACCAAATTAACAAGAATTGCAGTGACAAAAAAAAAAAAAAAATGACAGCATCATCAATTTAAACCTAAACAAATAATTCCAAACATGATTTCAAGAAAATTTAATAAATGTATTCTTTTTGTAAACCATGCAAGTATCTAACGTTGTATTTTTCTTTGCAAAATTTAGTTCTTTTCAATCTCAATCTTTGTAATTCTATGTAACTAACCCAGTACCAAACCAAAATTAAAATTGACTCAAAAACGAAATATGAAAAACGTGTAAATCATCACGGAAGCATTCTAATTATTTCCGAAATTAAAAAAACAATCATTAATGACACATTTTAAGTACAATTTACAATAGAAATAGGCTTACTGGAAAATATTTACATGTACATGTATTATGTACTGAGACAATTGGCATTCCCTTAAAATAAAGTTAGTTTCTTAATAAAAGGGAAAAAAACACGTGTTCGTGTACATTTTTTATGTCATGTATATATTTAAATGGGACCATCGTGGCCGTGATCTAATGGTAGTTGGGATTACAACTACGTGTGCAATCAGTGCCTATCACCACTAAGTTTGTGAGTTCGATTCCTCTTATGGCGAGGTGTACTAAATACAACATAATGTGATACAGTTTGTCAGTGCTTTGCGGGAGGTCCTTGGTTTTCCCCGGTTTGCTCCACCAATAAAACTAACGATATAAATCAAATATTGATTAGAGTGGCGTTAAAGTCAGTGAGTGATAAAGACTATAAAATTGGCATGTTTTTGTTCTCCGCTAAGCACACACCATTAACTAGTAAGATCAAAGACTAGTTGGTTCGGAATCACGATAATGCGTCCGTATGGGACGACATATCTAATCGTGGACTGTTGTTTCAGTGAGCTAGCACTATAAACATCCTACTACGCGTGTTGGTCAAGTACAAAACGGACTTCATCATCATCATTATCATCTCATCAAATGCAACTTGTTATAGTCATGATATTGCTGACAAAATGCTAATTTGGCACTAAACAACACTCACTCACTCACTCACTCACTCGACAAATGTACATAATCACGGTGGGTAAAATTTGCAATGAGGAACTTGAAGTAGTCTCTCCTGTCATGGAGTCTAGTAGAATGTAGTAGAACATGTTAAATACAACAATTGGAGAATAAATCATAAACTTTCATACGATTACATTCAGAAGAAGTGTTTGAACATGCTAAAGTGGTAAACAGAATTGGTAAATCGAAGAAGAACAGACAACACAATGGCCAAAAAAAAAAGACAAACAATTTTCTACAAAACACCACACAGAAAACTCAAGACCGAACAACAACGAAACCCATTTAAAACCGGTGTGTACTCAGGTGCTACGGAAGGGTAGGCAATTTCTGCTCCATATGTGGCGCCCATCATGCTATTCTTGTTCAGTCATGAATGAGGAAAGGACCGAATTGCGATTACGACAAACGGGACATACCCGTGGTCATTTATGATACATATATTCTGTAACGGTTAAGCAGATCATGTATTAGAACTCAATTAAGAATACAGAAATATAACAGCCTGATTAATCAATAATAATTCTCTTCCATCACACCTCGACGTTTAAAATTATCTAGATACTAGTAGTGAAGACATTGATATTTTAGACAGCTATTAAAAAATACATTCCAGAAATCTTTTTCCTTGTGATGTAAAATATTATTCAATTAAGCATATTGTTTAATGACAAATCCATTGTAAGGATTTCACAGTTAACAATGTTTATTGTTATGTTTGATTAAGAATATTGATTTTCCTCCAAAGATAAAAAGCGACTATAATGTATAACAAAGCTACAGGGGTTTAAAGCAATAATCATAAAGCTACAGGGGTTTAAAGCAATAATCTTTAAATGGCGTGACAACCATTACCATTGTGTATCATATTTTTTATTTGTAATAATTAATATCTTTTTATTTATTACAATGCATGTATTAATGTGTATTGCATCATTCATGATATGAATGCAACCCCGTCACATTTTTGTGCCTGACCCAATCCTGGATTTCCAGCGTCATATGTAGTGACCTTTTATTCAGGTTGACCACTGACGTGATCCCTAAAGGAGCATGTTGGATCTCCCACGTGGCGACTAGTATACAACCGATAGAAAATAGGGAACAAGTGCGGGATTCAATTTTAATTAGATTGGGTGAACCCAATGACATATTTTGAACATTGATATTGTTTTGGCTAAAGGACTCGTGCAACCAGAGATGAAGTTGATCATCCTAATAATCTGAAAGAATGGTAAAATCCGAAGCCAAAAAGTGGAACGAATAGAAATGGAAAAGCTTAAAAGTGCAGACAATACAATGACCTAAAGAAAAAGGATAAAAGACAATTATATACAAAACAGAGTAGTTATGAGAACTCAAGGGAAAAGAGACAACTGAACTGAACTGGATTAAATAAAAGATTGTCTAACATTTAAAATTCATACATAACACCCTACACAGATTAGTCTATTTACAAACACAAATAGTACTTGGAAATATCATCCTACTTACACACCGCAGGAAAATATCTTACATATGACATACCCAATAATATTCTCCTTACACACCACAAGAAAATATCTTATATACGATATGCCTAATAATAATATCCCACTTACACACCATAGGTATATATCATTTAACGACGTACTTGATATTAAGATATACTTAATCATTCATTCATTAGATCTAACACAGTTGAAACATTGATTGATACCCCTAATTTGATTACTTAAACACGATAGGACGAACACACACCATGTACTTCAGTACCCTATGGTACGTATTGTTGTGTATAAGGGAAATATACGTCTCAAAATGTAACCCAACAAAATTAGAAAATTTGAGATTTTTTCAGCTGACAAATATTTGTTTCTCCCTCGACGGTATTTGAACTCACACTTATTGATACACTGCAGCACCAATCGCCCTAGACCACTCGGTCACAAAAATATAGCTTCAATAGTCGAAGGGTTACCTTGTCTAATGCGAAGCTAGGGGTAGACGATATATATATTTATATACATATATATATATTAAAAAAATTGATAGCAATCTAATTGAGTAATTTTATTATATTGCTTAGGATCACGAATATATACAATAGACGTACATTTTCAGAAAATATAAACTTATTTGTACAAGATTTAGGAACAAGTAGAGAGGCAAACATTTGGCAGCCTTATTTGCCGCTTTCTCAGGCAATGTAAATTCAATTTAATTTTACCGACGAAGTACGTATATTGTATTTATACTGCAGTGTCAAAAAGTCAAAAACACCTGCCAAATTGTCTAAAAGGACAGAAAAAAACGTTGTTCTAATCGTTTTCAATGGTGTCCACTATCACGTCCGCGACTATACTGTTACCGTCGCTTTACATGAATCCAGTACCAAAAAAGCTTTCTTACTAATTAGGTCCATGACTAAATACCAATGAAGTCTATCAAACTCCTTTATTGGTACTAAGAATCTTTTCGGGAGATGCTATAATATTATGTATGCAATCATATAAAAAATAATTAAAAAAATGCTTATTTGATCTTTCACCACCGAACACATACACATAATAACGTAAATACAATTATTGAATAGAACAAAAAGGAAATACGTGCATATTTTTGATCAATGTAAATTGTAATTAGAGAATTATCGACAATCAATTAGCTTTATGTGCAGTTTCCGTAGTATTGTCATGAACGTGACGAGATGTTCGAACTCAGTATGTATCCTTACAAGAAATTATTTCATGGTTATAAGAAAACGAAAATAACCCTGTAAGTCACGAAATATCCATATCTCAAATGACAATGCATCTTTTCCTTTTACTTAGTTTTTGTCTTTTATATATCACCGACAAGACTTTTATATATCACCGACAAGACTTTTATATATCACCGACAAGACTTTATTACCGACAAGACTTTTATATATCACCGACAAGATTTTTATCGGACTTGACTATATATATGAGTAACACGGCGGATGTCTTCTATGAAGAAATAACTGCTTACCCTTTGCGAGCCTCTGTGTTCATCCCCCGTTTTTGGTGGAGTCCAGGGGGGGGGATACATGGGGGGGGGCGCCCCCCTAAAATTGGAAAAAAAATCTGATTTTTTGGCGTAAAATCGTGATTTTTTCACACGAAATACCCCAAAAATATTCGCCCCTCCCTCCGCTCGGCGCTATTTTTTTAAGTGCGCCCCCTAATTTGTAATCCTGGATCCGCCCCTGGAGTCGGTGTAGCTCATCATTTCACTTTTCTGTGTTGTGCTGTGTTTGTGTGTTTGTTTGTCTTCATCCTATGTTTTGCATCTCAAATGTTGCCAATGTCTCTGAATTGTCCATTGCAAATTGCCCCTTCGAGTTTCTCTAGCGTTTATTTGTGTAAACAACGTTACAATTATTAATACTAACGCTTCTTAACAGTAATTTCTAGAAGACGAATCTTCAGTCTAAAGCAAGCTGAGATATCTAAATAACCACAATGGGAGTAAAATGGTTAGCTTGCTCATGTCGAGTGTGGTAGATCGCAGGTTTGTGACCTTGTCGGGTCAAACCAAAGACTATGAATCTAGTATTTGTTGCTTCTCCAATCAGCATTAAGGGGAAGGTGGGGCGACATTCTACCCGCTAACTGTTGTTCCATGAGCACTATGAAAATTCGACAAACCTGACATCTTGTGTCCATCAATCAAGTTTAACCCCACATTTTTTATTGAGGTGCTCAAGCTAAGAAAGGTATATTTCTGTTAGGGGTAACTGCATCTGTTTCTATGAAATCTAGAACTTATTTGATGGTGGTTTATTTTTTGTATTTAGTTTTTAATTTTATCTTTTATATGCAAAACCGCAATACATTTTCGTCATTATCAGATTCTGAAAGAAACCCGTGGTATTCAATAGAGCATGTTTTTTTTCTGCTGGGAGGCAACACACCTCATCCCAGAGGCGTCCATTAGTTGTATGAGTCAAACACAAAATTCACCAGAAGAAGAGGTCTTAAGTAAATGATTTTTTTTGTAGAATGTCACGCTACTTTAATGCAGTCCTTTCTTCATTCATCACTGATCAACAGATTTCAAACAAGAGTAACACGGCGGATGCCACTGTAGAAAAGGGAATTCTGCTAACCCTTCTGGAGCACATAATTTCGCCCTCGCTTTAAGTTGGATCGTGGGATAATATGAAGCAGCCGGCCGCGATACTGGTACTACAATACTGGTACACAATACTGGTAATACCAGTATTTTACCAGTATCTTCCAGTATCTGCAATACTGGTACAGATACTGGGTAAATACTAGTATCCCAGTATCTTCCAGAATTTTCCAGTATCTGCAATACTAGAAGATACTGGTCATTGCCAAAATATGAATATTGTAGATACCGGAAGATTCTGGGAAATACTGGTAATACCAGTATTGCAGATACTGGAAGATTCTGGAAAATACTGGTAATACCAGTATTGCAGATACTGGAAGATTCTGGAAAATACTGGTAATACCAGTATTGCAGATACTGGAAGATTCTGGAAAATACTGGTTATACCAGTATTGCAGATATTGGAAGATTAGGTAGAATTCCGGTTGACCAGAGTTTTTATGTCTACATTATACTAAAAGAATTGAATATAATTCATACGCATACGTCATTTCTGCTGTACATAGCATAAGAGGCAAAAGCCCTGTAATGTCAAAATATTTTGTATGGTCCCTTAGAGTTTGATATATATTGGTAACGTAATTTGACATGACTGGGCGGAGCCTAATACCAACGGTAAATACAATGAGCTGTGATTTACAGTTAGAATTAGACTCTGCCCACTCGTGTCAAATTGTCAGATACTAGAGTTTCCAGTATTGTGTGTTTTACAATACTAGTATTACCAGTATTGTTGGATGAAGAATACTAGAGTTTCCAGTATTGTGTGCTTTACAATACTAGTATTACCAGTATTGTTGGATGAAGAATACTGGAGCTTCCAGTATCGTGTGTTTTACAATACTAGTATTACCAGTATTGTTGGATGAAGAATACTGGAGCTTCCGGTATTGTGCATAGATCAACGATTCTGGTATTCCAGTATTGTAAATGCACGATACTGGTACATCCAGTATTGTATTTGTACGATACTGGTATTACCAGTATTGTAACATTACTATACTGGTATTTCTAGTATTGTACAGTGTTACAATACTGGTATTACCAGTATTGTAATATTTACAATACTGGTATTTCCAGTATTGTGAATATTATAATACTGGTAATACCAGTATTGTAAATATTACAATACTGGTAATACCAGTATCGCGGCCGGCTGCTTCATATTATCCGGATCGTGTTCCTCAGTTTTCTGCGTAGTATTTGGTCGACCAATGTGTGACTTGTTGTCCTTTTTCGCTTAATCATTGACCCGCATCGGTGGCGTAATGGTCAGCGTGCTCACCTCGAGTGCGGTAGATCGTGAGTTCGAGCCCCGGACGGGTCAAACCAGAGACTATGAAATTGGTATTTGTGGCTTCTCCGCTAAGCACGCAGCATTAAGGAGAAAGAGCAAAGACTAATGTGTCCGCGTGGAGCGACATGTCTACCCGCGGACTGTTGTTTCAGTGATCTAGCACTTTAAAATCCAACTCAGCGTGTTGTACTAGTACAAAGCGGACCTCATCATCATCTCATTGAAAATTAACTTGTTCTCGCCCTGATATAGCTGAAAACTTGCTGATTTAGTGTCAAGCAACAATCACTCACTCACTCACTTACTCGCTTGGTCATTGCATTGTCTCTCCTTTTTCGATTTACGGCTTCTGATTACCCCTTTGGTATCTTCAATCTTTTCTTGTATGCTAAAGACAGCTTGCATCACAGTGCTACTTGTTTTCTCCAAGTGCCAATTCATTGCTTTGCCGCTGGTAATGCATATTGTTGAAACACTGCTCATTTAATGTTATACAACAATGTGATTTCAATAATTGGATGATTTATTTTTTAAGAAATTACTTAAAAGGGTTATTAATAAGAAAGTGATTTGTAACGAGTTCAACTGAAGATGTTCAAATCACATGCACTATTAATTAAACGGAGAATATGAAACTGCCCTTGGTTGACAGGGTTTTGTTATATACATGTGCCTTATAAGGGAGGTTCAGCTGTAATTGCCTTAATATAGATCTAATATCTTTTGCAGTGATATTATCAAAATAGCATGCTTACCAATGGTGTGTCAACACAATTCCGATAATTAAAAAAGAATAAACGCAATAACATTGTATGGAGTCTGATTAAAACACGAAACAGTGTTAATTGTTTACGTTTAACATACCATACTAGTGACTAGCAAAAAGGAGGGTTATTATAATGAATAGTAATTAGTATATTAATTAGCAAACATTGGAGTTACGAAAACCAATTAATGTTACAGCCTTTATATACATGGCGGCAACCGTGATTAAATTTTGATTAAATTGAACTCCAGTTTAATTCAATTTTGAAATTATCACGCACACTTCGAAACTACCCATACATACATTGTGTTAACAAAGGAGTTTACAAAGTTGATATGCGTTAATTACTTTCCATTTTTTTCTTATTTGTCCAATTCAACCAAATATGTAATCATGCACGTTTATAAAGTGTGAAGATGTCAAAGATGTAATCAGAAGCCAATGGACCGACAATGCAATGGCCAACAGATAAAGATGTCAAAGAGGTAATCAGAAGCCAATGGACAGACAATGCAATGGCCAACAGATAAAGATGTCAAAGAGGTAATCAGAAGCCAATGGACAGACAATGCAATGTCCAACAGATAAAGATGTCAAAGATGTAATCAGAAGCCAATGGACAGACAATGCAATGGCCAACAGATAAAGATGTCAAAGATGTAATCAGAAGCCAATGGACAGACAATGCAATGGCCAACAGATAAAGATGTCAAAGATGTAATCAGAAGCCAATGGACAGACAATGCAATGGCCAACAGAAAAAGATGTCAAAGATGTAATCAGAAACCAATGGACAGACAATGCAATGGCCAACAGATAAAGATGTCTAAGATGTAATCAGAAGCCAATGGACAGACAATGCAATGGCCAACAGAAAAAGATGTCAAAGAGGTAATCAGAAGCCAATGGACAGACAATGCAATGGCCAACAGATAAAGATGTCAAAGATGTAATCAGAAGCCAATGGACAGACAATGCAATGGCCAACAGATAAAGATGTCAAAGAGGTAATCAGAAGCCAATGGACAGACAATGCAATGGCCAACAGATAAAGATGTCAAAGATGTAATCAGAAGCCAATGGACAGACAATGCAATGGCCAACAGAAAAAGATGTCAAAGATGTAATCAGAAGCCAATGGACAGACAATGCAATGGCCAACAGATAAAGATGTCAAAGATGTAATCAGAAGCCAATGGACAGACAATGCAATGGCCAACAGAAAAAGATGTCAAAGATGTAATCAGAAACCAATGGACAGACAATGCAATGGCCAACAGATAAAGATGTCTAAGATGTAATCAGAAGCCAATGGACAGACAATGCAATGGCCAACAGAAAAAGATGTCAAAGAGGTAATCAGAAGCCAATGGACAGACAATGCAATGGCCAACAGATAACGATGTCAAAGATGTAATCAGAAGCCAATGGACAGACAATGCAATGGCCAACAGATAAAGATGTCAAAGAGGTAATCAGAAGCCAATGGACAGACAATGCAATGGCCAACAGATAAAGATGTCAAAGATGTAATCAGAAGCCAATGGACAGACAATGCAATGGCCAACAGATAAAGATGTCTAAGATGTAATCAGAAGCCAATGGACAGACAATGCAATGGCCAACAGATAAAGATGTCAAAGATGTAATCAGAAACCAATGGACAGACAATGCAATGGCCAACAGAAAAAGATGTCAAAGATGTAATCAGAACCCAATGGACAGACAATGCAATGGCCAACAGATAAAGATGTCAAAGAGGTAATTAGAAACCAATGGACAGACAATGCAATGGCCAACAGATAAAGATGTCAAAGATGTAATCAGAAACCAATGGACAGACAATGCAATGGCCAACAGATAAAGATGTCAAAGATGTAATCAGAAGCCAATGGACAGACAATGCAATGGCCAACAGATAAAGATGTATAAGATGTAATCAGAAGCCAATGGACAGACAATGCAATGGCCAACAGATAAAGATGTCTAAGATGTAATCAGAAGCCAATGGACAGACAATGCAATGGCCAACAGATAAAGATGTCAAAGATGTAATCAGAAGCCAATGGACAGACAATGCAATGGCCAACAGATAAAGATGTCAAAGATGTAATCAGAAGCCAATGGACAGACAATGCAATGGCCAACAGATAAAGATGTCAAAGATGTAATCAGAAACCAATGGACAGACAATGCAATGGCCAACAGAAAAAGATGTCAAAGATGTAATCAGAACCCAATGGACAGACAATGCAATGGCCAACAGATAAAGATGTCAAAGAGGTAATTAGAAACCAATGGACAGACAATGCAATGGCCAACAGATAAAGATGTCAAAGATGTAATCAGAAGCCAATGGATAGAAAATGCAATGGCCAACAGAAAAAGATGTCAAAGATGTAATCAGAAGCCAATGGACAGACAATGCAATGGCCAACAGCAAAAGATGTCAAAGATGTAATCAGAAACCAATGGACAGACAATGCAATGGCCAACAGAAAAAGATGTCAAAGATGTAATCAGAAGCCAATGGACAGACAATGCAATGGCCAACAGATAAAGATGTCAAAGAGGTAATCAGAAGCCAATGGACAGACAATGCAATGGCCAACAGATAAAGATGTCAAAGATGTAATCAGAAGCCAATGGACAGACAATGCAATGGCCAACAGAAAAAGATGTCAAAGATGTAATCAGAAGCCAATGGACAGACAATGCAATGGCCAACAGATAAAGATGTCAAAGATGTAATCAGAAGCCAATGGACAGACAATGCAATGGCCAACAGAAAAAGATGTCAAAGATGTAATCAGAAACCAATGGACAGACAATGCAATGGCCAACAGATAAAGATGTCTAAGATGTAATCAGAAGCCAATGGACAGACAATGCAATGGCCAACAGAAAAAGATGTCAAAGAGGTAATCAGAAGCCAATGGACAGACAATGCAATGGCCAACAGATAACGATGTCAAAGATGTAATCAGAAGCCAATGGACAGACAATGCAATGGCCAACAGATAAAGATGTCAAAGAGGTAATCAGAAGCCAATGGACAGACAATGCAATGGCCAACAGATAAAGATGTCAAAGATGTAATCAGAAGCCAATGGACAGACAATGCAATGGCCAACAGATAAAGATGTCTAAGATGTAATCAGAAGCCAATGGACAGACAATGCAATGGCCAACAGATAAAGATGTCAAAGATGTAATCAGAAACCAATGGACAGACAATGCAATGGCCAACAGAAAAAGATGTCAAAGATGTAATCAGAACCCAATGGACAGACAATGCAATGGCCAACAGATAAAGATGTCAAAGAGGTAATTAGAAACCAATGGACAGACAATGCAATGGCCAACAGATAAAGATGTCAAAGATGTAATCAGAAACCAATGGACAGACAATGCAATGGCCAACAGATAAAGATGTCAAAGATGTAATCAGAAGCCAATGGACAGACAATGCAATGGCCAACAGATAAAGATGTATAAGATGTAATCAGAAGCCAATGGACAGACAATGCAATGGCCAACAGATAAAGATGTCTAAGATGTAATCAGAAGCCAATGGACAGACAATGCAATGGCCAACAGATAAAGATGTCAAAGATGTAATCAGAAGCCAATGGACAGACAATGCAATGGCCAACAGATAAAGATGTCAAAGATGTAATCAGAAGCCAATGGACAGACAATGCAATGGCCAACAGATAAAGATGTCAAAGATGTAATCAGAAACCAATGGACAGACAATGCAATGGCCAACAGAAAAAGATGTCAAAGATGTAATCAGAACCCAATGGACAGACAATGCAATGGCCAACAGATAAAGATGTCAAAGAGGTAATTAGAAACCAATGGACAGACAATGCAATGGCCAACAGATAAAGATGTCAAAGATGTAATCAGAAGCCAATGGATAGAAAATGCAATGGCCAACAGAAAAAGATGTCAAAGATGTAATCAGAAGCCAATGGACAGACAATGCAATGGCCAACAGCAAAAGATGTCAAAGATGTAATCAGAAACCAATGGACAGACAATGCAATGGCCAACAGAAAAAGATGTCAAAGATGTAATCAGAAGCCAATGGACAGACAATGCAATGGCCAACAGATAAAGATGTCAAAGATGTAATCAGAAGCCAATGGACAGACAATGCAATGGCCAACAGATAAAGATGTCAAAGATGTAATCAGAAGCCAATGGACAGACAATGCAATGGCTAACAGAAAAAGATGTCAAAGATGTAATCAGAAACCAATGGACAGACAATGCAATGGCCAACAGATAAAGATGTCAAAGATGTAATCAGAAACCAATGGACAGACAATGCAATGGCCAACAGCAAAAGATGTCAAAGATGTAATCAGAAGCCAATGCACAGACAATGCAATGGCCAACAGAAAAAGATGTCAAAGAGGTAATCAGAAACCAATGCACAGACAATGCAATGGCCAACAGATAAAGATGTCAGAGGTAATCAGAAGCCAATGGACAGACAATGCAATGGCCAACAGATAAAGATGTAAAAGAGGTAATCAGAAACCAATGGACAGACAATGCAATGGCCAACAGATAAAGATGTCAAAGGGGTAATCAAAAACCAATGGACAGACAATGCAATGGCCAACAGATAAAGATGTCAGGGGTAATCAGAAGCCAATGGACAGACAATGCAATGGCCAACAGATAAAGATGTCAGAGGTAATCAGAAGCCAATGGACAGACAATGCAATGGCCAACAGATAAAGATGTAAAAGAGGTAATCAGAAACCAATGGACAGACAATGCAATGGCCAACAGAAAAAGATGTCAAAGAGGTAATCAGAAACCAATGCACAGACAATGCAATGGCCAACAGATAAAGATGTCAGAGGTAATCAGAAGCCAATGGACAGACAATGCAATGGCCAACAGATAAAGATGTCAGAGGTAATCAGAAGCCAATGGACAGACAATGCAATGGCCAACAGACATAGATGTCAAAGATGTAATCAGAAGCCAATGGACAGACAATGCAATGGCCAACAGATAAAGATGTCAAAGAGGTAATCAGAAACCAATGGACAGACAATACAATGGCCAACAGATAAAGATGTCAAAGAGGTAATCAGAAGCCAATGGACAGACAATGCAATGGCCAACAGATAAAGATGTCAAAGAGGTAATCAGAAGCCAATGGACAGACAATGCAATGGCCAACAGAAAAAGATGTCTAAGATGTAATCAGAAGCCAATGGACAGACAATGCAATGGCCAACAGAAAAAGATGTCAAAGATGTAATCAGAAACCAATGGACAGACAATGCAATGGCCAACAGAAAAAGGACAAAAGACAGTCATCGACAAAATACTACATAGAAAACTAAAGATTGGGCAATATGAACTCCACAAAACCGGGGTGAAGTCATGTGCTCCGGAAGGGTAACCAATTCCTTCTACTCTAGTGACACCCACTGTGTTATTCTTGTTACAAACCCGATGGTAAGTCATGAATCAGGAAAGGAAGGGGTTGTGATTACGACAAACGGAACATATCCGTGGTCTTTTGTGACTGATAATCCGCGATGGTTAACCAAGTCATGATGTCGACCGTAAAACTTTCAAAGCTACGATTTCAAGTTCAATATATCCTTTTGCATCAACACGTTGTTTTTCTCTCTCAAATATTTCAGAAAGACCTAAAGCAATCGCTATATGAAAACATCATATTTCGTTTTATTACATTAACATGCATACACAAGGATAAATAATTAAACGTTGTCCTCTCTTTTCAGTTAAATAAATGTTTGTTTTATATATCATGTCCAGTTCGCGTTACACAATTAAAACTTGTTTTAATACTTATTCATGTAATAACAAAGAACAAATATTAGTATCTGAAAAATATCTAGAGTGTGACATTACATCTTAACGATCGACAACGAAAAACAGTATTCAAATAATTCAATCACGTGCTGTTAGTGTTTTTTTCCAATTCAGATGTCACAGTGGTGATGTTATTTTATAATTTTAAAAAGACCAATAACTCGCCACATGATTTTAATTGGTGTAGAATCTATACCACTCCTTGTCAATACAGTCAATGTACGAGAAAATTTAAGCATTTATGTCTTAATTATTGAATAACATACAACCATGTCGATATTTATTTAGTTCATACTGAGAAAAAAAGTGAATTCCGTAATTTTCTTAAATAAGAAATTTATCTCATCGATATTCGTTCTTTTATCCTGCACTCGTTCTATTTGAGCAGTCCTATTAAATTGACTGGATACATTTTTGCTATATTAGGTTATTGACCGAAATATAGATTTTCTGGTACCCCTTTTAGGTGTTCTCCGTTGAGCTTTAGGAAACTAGCTATAAATCAGTGGGAGTCGGTTAGGAGCGAAACTTTATGACTAAAGAGATGATTTCAATTTTCCCACTGTGAACTTTCCATTTATATGTAGCAGCATTCCAGCAGCACCTGCATATGGAGTATATATATATATATATATATCTCAGTTGATACGATATTCCAGAGCTTGTGAATCCTATCGTGGCTTTCTTACTCGATAAGTATCTACTCTCTAACCTCGCATCCATCCAACACAACCTTTTTATTAACTCGTTAATTGTTTACAATATATTTCTATATGTATTATATGCATGCTCAAAATGATCATTATACTATGTTAATTTATTGTATTAATGGGATAAGACTTCATAAGTTGGCAAAACTTGAGTCCTATCTCTTTTGTTAATTTAACAAATAAAATCATCATAAACTAAATGGCTTTCATGATAGAAGGTTTTTGCTAACAAAGAGGTTACAGAACCAAGGGTTCCTATTGGTAAGGTTGAATTCATCACTTCAAAAGTTTTACGGTCGCCACCATGGCTTGGTTAACCGTTACGGAATATCTATGTCACAAAT
The DNA here is from genome assembly GCA_963680875.1 of Bathymodiolus brooksi. Classification (NCBI taxonomy): domain Eukaryota; kingdom Metazoa; phylum Mollusca; class Bivalvia; order Mytilida; family Modiolidae; genus Bathymodiolus; species Bathymodiolus brooksi. The sequence goes on from OY804584.1 coordinate 32,363,792, forward strand.
GACCACGGATATGTTCTGTATGTCATAAGCAGTTATCCTCTATTTTCCTCGTTCATGACATATCACCGAGTTTGGAACAAGAATAAAGCGACTGGTGCCACTAGTGCAGCAGGGACTGTATAACCTTCCGGAGTACTTGAGTTCGCTCAAATTATTTGTCTTAATGTGGTTCCTTTTGTTCATGTTGTCAAAAAAATTACATTTATTCACGTTTTTAATTCCATGTTGTACTTATTTACACATACTGGTGTTCAACACGATTTCCATATCAGATGATTTTCGTGTCGTTTAGCAGCTAAATGACGGGTGCCACTAGTGAAGCAGGAACTGCTGCTAACCATTCATGAGCGCCTGAGTTCACCCACCACATGTGGCTCAATCTTTAGCTTTTAAATTATTTGCCTTTGCAAACTTTTACCTTGAGCAAGTACTGTTGAATGTTATTCTAGAAACGGGTCGTGTGTATAAAGTCAAATATCTACGTTTTTATTAAGTGAACATTCGTCGTTACATTTGCAAACCTTTGGCCTTGACCTTATACTGTTAACTATGTTATTCCAGAAACTCGTCGTGCGTAAACAGTTAGAGATCTACGTTTTATTATTAAATGAACATTCGTTGTGTTATTTATTTATAATTAAGACGAGCACACATTTTGTCGTCAAATCAATTTCCTTTTTTAAATATAGCCATATTTAATATTCATCACTTAAGGGGCAATACACCTGGGAAATAAGACTCGTACTTGAAAGAAATTGATTGTTGTCGCAATCTGCATGAATCATTTAATGGTCAACATTTTAACAGCCATTAAATATATTTTTTATTAAGTATCAATTTACCAATTTCAAGCCACCATTACTTTTCAATGTAAATTAATTTATTCAATAATAAATCGAAGTATGTGTAACGTAGTAGTCATATAATTTCATATTTAGTCAACAATTACCCAAAATGTCGACTTGGGGATTTGTGATATTAACTCGTTAATTGAAGGTTTAATTTAGTTCACTTTCGTTAATTGTTTACTTGGTTGAAAAGTTTTTGATATTGGTGTTCAATTTAAATATTAATTAAAATCAAGAACCAACAAATTTCAAAATAACAAAAAAAAACTGTGCAACAATAACAAATACTTCATCATCCTCATCAAACTAGAAAAAACCCACCACTTTTATTGAAGGCACCAAGCTATGATAGTAAGAGGTCACGTATATAATATTAGGGGTATTGATACCAAGCTATGATAGTTAGAGGTCACGTATATAATATTAGGGGTATTGATACCAAGCTATGATAGTTAGAGGTCACGTATATAATATTAGGGGTATTGACACCAAGCTATGATAGTAAGAGGTCACGTATATAATATTAGGGGTATTGATACCAAGCTATGATAGTTAGAGGTCACGTATATAATATTAGGGGTATTGATACCAAGCTATGATAGTTAGAGGTCACGTATATAATATTAGGGGCATTGACACCAAGCTATGATAGTAAGAGGTCACGTATATAATATTAGGGGTATTGATACCAAGCTATGATAGTTAGAGGTCACGTATATAATATTAGGGGTATTGATACCAAGCTATGATAGTTAGAGGTCACGTATATAATATTAGGGGTATTGACACCAAGCTATGATAGTAAGAGGTCACGTATATAATATTAGGGGTATTGATACCAAGTAATGATAGTTAGAGGTCACGTATATAATATTAGGGGTATTGATACCAAGCTATGATAGTTAGAGGTCACGTATATAATATTAGGGGTATTGACACCAAGCTATGATAGTAAGAGGTCACGTATATAATATTAGGGGTATTGATACCAAGCTATGATAGTAACAGGTCACGTATATAATATTAGGGGTATTGATACCAAGCTATGATAGTAAGAGGTCACGTATATAATATTAGGGGTATTAACACCAAGCTATGATAGTAAGAGGTCACGTATATAATATTAGGGGTATTGATTCCAAGCTATGATAGTAACAGGTCACGTATATAATATTAGGGGTATTGATACCAAGCTATGATAGTAAGAGGTCACGTATATAATATTAGGGGTATTAACACCAAGCTATGATAGTAAGAGGTCACGTATATAATATTAGGGGTATTGATTCCAAGCTATGATAGTAACAGGTCACGTATATAATATTAGGGGTATTGATACCAAGCTATGATAGTAAGAGGTCACGTATATAATATTAGGGGTATTGATACCAAGCTATGATAGTAAGAGGTCACGTATATAATATTAGGGGTATTAACACCAAGCTATGATAGTAAGAGGTCACGTATATAATATTAGGGGTATTGATTCCAAGCTATGATAGTAACAGGTCACGTATATAATATTAGGGGTATTGATACCAAGCTATGATAGTAAGAGGTCACGTATATAATATTAGGGGTATTAACACCAAGCTATGATAGTAAGAGGTCACGTATATAATATTAGGGGTATTGATTCCAAGCTATGATAGTAACAGGTCACGTATATAATATTAGGGGTATTGATACCAAGCTATGATAGTAAGAGGTCACGTATATAATATTAGGGGTATTGATACCAAGCTATGATAGTAAGAGGTCACGTATATAATATTAGGGGTATTAACACCAAGCTATGATAGTAAGAGGTCACGTATATAATATTAGGGGTATTGATACCAAGCTATGATAGTAAGAGGTCACGTATATAATATTAGGGGTATTAACACCAAGCTATGATAGTAAGAGGTCACGTATATAATATTAGGGGTATTGATACCAAGCTATGATAGTAAGAGGTCACGTATATAATATTAGGGGTATTAACACCAAGCTATGATAGTAAGAGGTCACGTATATAATATTAGGGGTATTGATACCAAGCTATGATAGTAAGAGGTCACGTATATAATATTAGGGGTATTAACACCAAGCTATGATAGTAAGAGGTCACGTATATAATATTAGGGGTATTGATTCCAAGCTATGATAGTAACAGGTCACGTATATAATATTAGGGGTATTGATACCAAGCTATGATAGTAAGAGGTCACGTATATAATATTAGGGGTATTGATACCAAGCTATGATAGTAAGAGGTCACGTATATAATATTAGGGGTATTAACACCAAGCTATGATAGTAAGAGGTCACGTATATAATATTAGGGGTATTGATACCAAGCTATGATAGTAAGAGGTCACGTATATAATATTAGGGGTATTAACACCAAGCTATGATAGTAAGAGGTCACGTATATAATATTAGGGGTATTGATACCAAGCTATGATAGTAAGAGGTCACGTATATAATATTAGGGGTATTAACACCAAGCTATGATAGTAAGAGGTCACGTATATAATATTAGGGGTATTGATACCAAGCTATGATAGTAAGAAGTCACGTATATAATATTAGGGGTATTAACACCAAGCTATGATAGTTAGAGGTCACGTATATAATATTAGGGGTATTGATTCCAAGCTATGATAGTAAGAGGTCACGTATATAATATTAGGGGTATTGATACCAAGCTATGATAGTTAGAGGTCACGTATATAATATTAGGGGTATTGACACAAAGCTATGATAGTAAGAGGTCACGTATATAATATTAGGGGTATTGATACCAAGCTATGATAGTAACAGGTCACGTATATAATATTAGGGGTATTGATACCAAGCTATGATAGTAAGAGGTCACGTATATAATATTAGGGGTATTAACACCAAGCTATGATAGTAAGAGGTCACGTATATAATATTAGGGGTATTGATTCCAAGCTATGATAGTAACAGGTCACGTATATAATATTAGGGGTATTGATACCAAGCTATGATAGTAAGAGGTCACGTATATAATATTAGGGGTATTAACACCAAGCTATGATAGTAAGAGGTCACGTATATAATATTAGGGGTATTGATTCCAAGCTATGATAGTAACAGGTCACGTATATAATATTAGGGGTATTGATACCAAGCTATGATAGTAAGAGGTCACGTATATAATATTAGGGGTATTGATACCAAGCTATGATAGTAAGAGGTCACGTATATAATATTAGGGGTATTAACACCAAGCTATGATAGTAAGAGGTCACGTATATAATATTAGGGGTATTGATTCCAAGCTATGATAGTAACAGGTCACGTATATAATATTAGGGGTATTGATACCAAGCTATGATAGTAAGAGGTCACGTATATAATATTAGGGGTATTAACACCAAGCTATGATAGTAAGAGGTCACGTATATAATATTAGGGGTATTGATTCCAAGCTATGATAGTAACAGGTCACGTATATAATATTAGGGGTATTGATACCAAGCTATGATAGTAAGAGGTCACGTATATAATATTAGGGGTATTGATACCAAGCTATGATAGTAAGAGGTCACGTATATAATATTAGGGGTATTAACACCAAGCTATGATAGTAAGAGGTCACGTATATAATATTAGGGGTATTGATTCCAAGCTATGATAGTAACAGGTCACGTATATAATATTAGGGGTATTGATACCAAGCTATGATAGTAAGAGGTCACGTATATAATATTAGGGGTATTGATACCAAGCTATGATAGTAAGAGGTCACGTATATAATATTAGGGGTATTAACACCAAGCTATGATAGTAAGAGGTCACGTATATAATATTAGGGGTATTGATACCAAGCTATGATAGTAAGAGGTCACGTATATAATATTAGGGGTATTAACACCAAGCTATGATAGTAAGAGGTCACGTATATAATATTAGGGGTATTGATACCAAGCTATGATAGTAAGAGGTCATGTATATAATATTAGGGGTATTAACACCAAGCTATGATAGTAAGAGGTCACGTATATAATATTAGGGGTATTGATACCAAGCTATGATAGTAAGAGGTCACGTATATAATATTAGGGGTATTAACACCAAGCTATGATAGTAAGAGGTCACGTATATAATATTAGGGGTATTGATTCCAAGCTATGATAGTAACAGGTCACGTATATAATATTAGGGGTATTGATACCAAGCTATGATAGTAAGAGGTCACGTATATAATATTAGGGGTATTGATACCAAGCTATGATAGTAAGAGGTCACGTATATAATATTAGGGGTATTAACACCAAGCTATGATAGTAAGAGGTCACGTATATAATATTAGGGGTATTGATACCAAGCTATGATAGTAAGAGGTCACGTATATAATATTAGGGGTATTAACACCAAGCTATGATAGTAAGAGGTCACGTATATAATATTAGGGGTATTGATACCAAGCTATGATAGTAAGAGGTCACGTATATAATATTAGGGGTATTAACACCAAGCTATGATAGTTAGAGGTCACGTATATAATATTAGGGGTATTGATTCCAAGCTATGATAGTAAGAGGTCACGTATATAATATTAGGGGTATTGATGCCAAGCTATGATAGTTAGAGGTCACGTATATAATATTAGGGGTATTGACACCAAGCTATGATAGTAAGAGGTCACGTATATAATATTAGGGGTATTGATACCAAGCTATGATAGTTAGAGGTCACGTATATAATATTAGGGGTATTGACACCAAGCTATGATAGTAAGAGGTCACGTATATAATATTAGGGGTATTGATACCAAGCTATGATAGTAACAGGTCACGTATATAATATTAGGGGTATTGATACCAAGCTATGATAGTAAGAGGTCACGTATATAATATTAGGGGTATTAACACCAAGCTATGATAGTAAGAGGTCACGTATATAATATTAGGGGTATTGATTCCAAGCTATGATAGTAACAGGTCACGTATATAATATTAGGGGTATTGATACCAAGCTATGATAGTAAGAGGTCACGTATATAATATTAGGGGTATTAACACCAAGCTATGATAGTAAGAGGTCACGTATATAATATTAGGGGTATTGATTCCAAGCTATGATAGTAACAGGTCACGTATATAATATTAGGGGTATTGATACCAAGCTATGATAGTAAGAGGTCACGTATATAATATTAGGGGTATTGATACCAAGCTATGATAGTAAGAGGTCACGTATATAATATTAGGGGTATTAACACCAAGCTATGATAGTAAGAGGTCACGTATATAATATTAGGGGTATTGATTCCAAGCTATGATAGTAACAGGTCACGTATATAATATTAGGGGTATTGATACCAAGCTATGATAGTAAGAGGTCACGTATATAATATTAGGGGTATTAACACCAAGCTATGATAGTAAGAGGTCACGTATATAATATTAGGGGTATTGATTCCAAGCTATGATAGTAACAGGTCACGTATATAATATTAGGGGTATTGATACCAAGCTATGATAGTAATAGGTCACGTATATAATATTAGGGGTATTGATACCAAGCTATGATAGTAAGAGGTCACGTATATAATATTAGGGGTATTAACACCAAGCTATGATAGTAAGAGGTCACGTATATAATATTAGGGGTATTGATTCCAAGCTATGATAGTAACAGGTCACGTATATAATATTAGGGGTATTGATACCAAGCTATGATAGTAAGAGGTCACGTATATAATATTAGGGGTATTGATACCAAGCTATGATAGTAAGAGGTCACGTATATAATATTAGGGGTATTAACACCAAGCTATGATAGTAAGAGGTCACGTATATAATATTAGGGGTATTGATACCAAGCTATGATAGTAAGAGGTCACGTATATAATATTAGGGGTATTAACACCAAGCTATGATAGTAAGAGGTCACGTATATAATATTAGGGGTATTGATACCAAGCTATGATAGTAAGAGGTCATGTATATAATATTAGGGGTATTAACACCAAGCTATGATAGTAAGAGGTCACGTATATAATATTAGGGGTATTGATACCAAGCTATGATAGTAAGAGGTCACGTATATAATATTAGGGGTATTAACACCAAGCTATGATAGTAAGAGGTCACGTATATAATATTAGGGGTATTGATTCCAAGCTATGATAGTAACAGGTCACGTATATAATATTAGGGGTATTGATACCAAGCTATGATAGTAAGAGGTCACGTATATAATATTAGGGGTATTGATACCAAGCTATGATAGTAAGAGGTCACGTATATAATATTAGGGGTATTAACACCAAGCTATGATAGTAAGAGGTCACGTATATAATATTAGGGGTATTGATACCAAGCTATGATAGTAAGAGGTCACGTATATAATATTAGGGGTATTAACACCAAGCTATGATAGTAAGAGGTCACGTATATAATATTAGGGGTATTGATACCAAGCTATGATAGTAAGAGGTCACGTATATAATATTAGGGGTATTAACACCAAGCTATGATAGTAAGAGGTCACGTATATAATATTAGGGGTATTGATACCAAGCTATGATAGTAAGAGGTCACGTATATAATATTAGGGGTATTAACACCAAGCTATGATAGTTAGAGGTCACGTATATAATATTAGGGGTATTGATTCCAAGCTATGATAGTAAGAGGTCACGTATATAATATTAGGGGTATTGATACCAAGCTATGATAGTTAGAGGTCACGTATATAATATTAGGGGTATTGACACCAAGCTATGATAGTAAGAGGTCACGTATATAATATTAGGGGTATTGATACCAAGCTATGATAGTAACAGGTCACGTATATAATATTAGGGGTATTGATACCAAGCTATGATAGTAAGAGGTCACGTATATAATATTAGGGGTATTAACACCAAGCTATGATAGTAAGAGGTCACGTATATAATATTAGGGGTATTGATTCCAAGCTATGATAGTAACAGGTCACGTATATAATATTAGGGGTATTGATACCAAGCTATGATAGTAAGAGGTCACGTATATAATATTAGGGGTATTAACACCAAGCTATGATAGTAAGAGGTCACGTATATAATATTAGGGGTATTGATTCCAAGCTATGATAGTAACAGGTCACGTATATAATATTAGGGGTATTGATACCAAGCTATGATAGTAAGAGGTCACGTATATAATATTAGGGGTATTGATACCAAGCTATGATAGTAAGAGGTCACGTATATAATATTAGGGGTATTAACACCAAGCTATGATAGTAAGAGGTCACGTATATAATATTAGGGGTATTGATTCCAAGCTATGATAGTAACAGGTCACGTATATAATATTAGGGGTATTGATACCAAGCTATGATAGTAAGAGGTCACGTATATAATATTAGGGGTATTAACACCAAGCTATGATAGTAAGAGGTCACGTATATAATATTAGGGGTATTGATTCCAAGCTATGATAGTAACAGGTCACGTATATAATATTAGGGGTATTGATACCAAGCTATGATAGTAAGAGGTCACGTATATAATATTAGGGGTATTGATACCAAGCTATGATAGTAAGAGGTCACGTATATAATATTAGGGGTATTAACACCAAGCTATGATAGTAAGAGGTCACGTATATAATATTAGGGGTATTGATACCAAGCTATGATAGTAAGAGGTCACGTATATAATATTAGGGGTATTAACACCAAGCTATGATAGTAAGAGGTCACGTATATAATATTAGGGGTATTGATACCAAGCTATGATAGTAAGAGGTCACGTATATAATATTAGGGGTATTAACACCAAGCTATGATAGTAAGAGGTCACGTATATAATATTAGGGGTATTGATACCAAGCTATGATAGTAAGAGGTCACGTATATAATATTAGGGGTATTAACACCAAGCTATGATAGTAAGAGGTCACGTATATAATATTAGGGGTATTGATTCCAAGCTATGATAGTAACAGGTCACGTATATAATATTAGGGGTATTGATACCAAGCTATGATAGTAAGAGGTCACGTATATAATATTAGGGGTATTGATACCAAGCTATGATAGTAAGAGGTCACGTATATAATATTAGGGGTATTAACACCAAGCTATGATAGTAAGAGGTCACGTATATAATATTAGGGGTATTGATACCAAGCTATGATAGTAAGAGGTCACGTATATAATATTAGGAGTATTAACACCAAGCTATGATAGTAAGAGGTCACGTATATAATATTAGGGGTATTGATACCAAGCTATGATAGTAAGAGGTCACGTATATAATATTAGGGGTATTAACACCAAGCTATGATAGTAAGAGGTCACGTATATAATATTAGGGGTATTGATACCAAGCTATGATAGTAAGAGGTCACGTATATAATATTAGGGGTATTAACACCAAGCTATGATAGTTAGAGGTCACGTATATAATATTAGGGGTATTGATTCCAAGCTATGATAGTAAGAGGTCACGTATATAATATTAGGGGTATTGATACCAAGCTATGATAGTAAGAGGTCACGTATATAATATTAGGGGTATTAACACCAAGCTATGATAGTAAGAGGTCACGTATATAATATTAGGGGTATTGCTTCCAAGCTATGATAGTAACAGGTCACGTATATAATATTAGGGGTATTGATACCAAGCTATGATAGTAAGAGGTCGCGTATATAATATTAGGGGTATTGATTCCAAGCTATGATAGTAACAGGTCACGTATATAATATTAGGGGTATTGATACCAAGCTATGATAGTAAGAGGTCACGTATATAATATTAGGGGTATTGATTCCAAGCTATGATAGTTAGAGGTCACGTATATAATATTAGGGGTATTGATTCCAAGCTATGATAGTAAGAGGTCACGTATATAATATTAGGGGTATTGATTCCAAGCTATGATAGTTAGAGGTCACGTATATAATATTAGGGGTATTGATTCCAAGCTATGATAGTTAGAGGTCACGTATATAATATTAGGGGTATTGATTCCAAGCTATGATAGTTAGAGGTCACGTATATAATATTAGGGGTATTGATTCCAAGCTATGATAGTTAGAGGTCACGTATATAATATTAGGGGTATTGATTCCAAGCTATGATAGTTAGAGGTCACGTATATAATATTAGGGGTATTGATACCAAGCTATGATAGTTAGAGGTCACGTATATAATATTAGGGGTATTGATTCCAAGCTATGATAGTTAGAGGTCACGTATATAATATTAGGGGTATTGATTCCAAGCTATGATAGTTAGAGGTCACGTATATAATATTAGGGGTATTGATACCAAGCTATGATAGTTAGAGGTCACGTATATAATATTAGGGGTATTGATTCCAAGCTATGATAGTAAGAGGTCACGTATATAATATTAGGGGTATTGATTCCAAGCTATGATAGTAAGAGGTCACGTATATAATATTAGGGGTATTGATTCCAAGCTATGATAGTAAGAGGTCACGTATATAATATTAGGGGTATTGATTCCAAGCTATGATAGTAAGAGGTCACGTATATAATATTAGGGGTATTGATACCAAGCTATGATAGTAAGAGGTCACGTATATAATATTAGGGGTATTGATTCCAAGCTATGATAGTAAGAGGTCACGTATATAATATTAGGGGTATTGATTCCAAGCTATGATAGTAAGAGGTCACGTATGTAATATTAGGGGTATTGATACCAAGCTATGATAGTTAGAGGTCACGTATATAATATTAGGGGTATTGATACCAAGCTATGATAGTTAGAGGTCACGTATATAATATTAGGGGTATTGATACCAAGCTATGATAGTTAGAGGTCACGTATATAATATTAGGGGTATTGATACCAAGCTATGATAGTAACAGGTCACGTATATAATATTAGGGGTATTGATTCCAAGCTATGATAGTAAGAGGTCACGTATATAATATTAGGGGTATTGATACCAAGCTATGATAGTAAGAGGTCACGTATATAATATTAGGGGTATTGATTCCAAGCTATGATAGTAAGAGGTCACGTATATAATATTAGGGGTATTAACACCAAGCTATGATAGTAAGAGGTCACGTATATAATATTAGGGGTATTGATACCAAGCTATGATAGTTAGAGGTCACGTATATAATATTAGGGGTATTAACACCAAGCTATGATAGTAAGAGGTCACGTATATAATATTAGGGGTATTGATACCAAGTTATGATAGTTAGAGGTCACGTATATAATATTAGGGGTATTGATACCAAGCTATGATAGTTAGAGGTCACGTATATAATATTAGGGGTATTAACACCAAGCTATGATAGTAAGAGGTCACGTATATAATATTAGGGGTATTGATACCAAGTTATGATAGTTAGAGGTCACGTATATAATATTAGGGGTATTGATACCAAGCTATGATAGTTAGAGGTCACGTATATAATATTAGGGGTATTGATACCAAGTTATGATAGTTAGAGGTCACGTATATAATATTAGGGGTATTGATACCAAGTTATGATAGTTAGAGGTCACGTATATAATATTAGGGGTATTGATACCAAGCTATGATAGTTAGAGGTCACGTATATAATATTAGGGGTATTGATACCAAGTTATGATAGTTAGAGGTCACGTATATAATATTAGGGGTATTGATACCAAGTTATGATAGTTAGAGGTCACGTATATAATATTAGGGGTATTGATACCAAGTTATGATAGTTAGAGGTCACGTATATAATATTAGGGGTATTGATACCAAGTTATGATAGTTAGAGGTCACGTATATAATATTAGGGGTATTGATACCAAGCTATGATAGTTAGAGGTCACGTATATACTATTAGGGGTATTGATACCAAGTTATGATAGTTAGAGGTCACGTATATAATATTAGGGGTATTGATACCAAGCTATGATAGTTAGAGGTCACGTATATAATATTAGGGGTATTGATACCAAGTTATGATAGTTAGAGGTCACGTATATAATATTAGGGGTATTGATACCAAGTTATGATAGTTAGAGGTCACGTATATAATATTAGGGGTATTGATACCAAGTTATGATAGTTAGAGGTCACGTATATAATATTAGGGGTATTGACACCAAGCTATGATAGTTAGAGGTCACGTATATGATATTAGGGGTATTAACACCAAGCTATGATAGTTAGAGGTCACGTATATAATATTAGGGGTATTAACACCAAGCTATGATAGTTAGAGGTCACGTATATAATATTAGGGGTATTGATACCAAGCTATGATAGTTAGAGGTCACGTATATAATATTAGGGGTATTGACACCAAGCTATGATAGTTAGAGGTCACGTATATAATATTAGGGGTATTAACACCAAGCTATGATAGTTAGAGGTCACGTACATTATGTTTAGAGGTCACGTACATTATATCTGTGATATTGATATTGACTTATTTTACGATTTTTCTATTAGATTTTGGAACTGTTCCAACAATGTGGCATTTTTCGTTTTTTCATATAATACTACATTGTGTACAGGATGTCAATTCAATATCTGAACTCTCCAATCAACTTAAAAATCTTTGGGAGCAAGTAAACAGGGTAGGCAGAATCAGCTAAATATACGGGTAGGCAGAATCAGCTAAATATACGGGTAGGCAGAATAAGCTAAATATACGGGTAGGCAGAATCAGCTAAATATACGGGTAGGCAGAATCAGCTAAATATACGGGTAGGCAGAATCAGCTAAATATACGGGTAGGCAGAATAAGCTAAATATACGGGTAGGCAGAATCAGCTAAATATACGGGTAGGCAGAATCAGCTAAATATACGGGTAGGCAGAATCAGCTAAATATACGGGTAGGCAGAATCAGCTAAATATACGGGTAGGTAGAATCAGCTAAATATACGGGTAGGCAGAATCAGCTAAATATACGGGTAGGCAGAATCAGCTAAATATACGGGTAGGCAGAATCAGCTAAATATACGGGTAGGCAGAATCAGCTAAATATACGGGTAGGCAGAATCAGCTAAATATACGAGTAGGCAGAATCAGCTAAATATACGGGTAGGCAGAATCAGCTAAATATACGGGTAGGCAGAATCAGCTAAATATACGGGTAGGCAGAATCAGCTAAATATACGGGTAGGCAGAATCAGCTAAATATACGGGTAGGTAGAATCAGCTAAATATACGGGTAGGCAGAATCAGCTAAATATACGGGTAGGTAGAATCAGCTAAATATACCTATTTCTGAAAACAATTGGCCTTAGTTTTAATAAGATAAATGGATTTATGGTTGACAGCAGTAGTACTAGAAGTAGAATTGACAAATAAAATATGATCAATATTTATGTTATAATTATATATCTTTATTTCTCAACAGACCATATGCATAAGCATAGAGTGCTACAAATAAGTCATATAGGTATAGAGTGTTACAAATAAGGCATATAGGTATAGAGTGTTACAAATAAGGAATATAGTTATAGAGTGTTACAAATAAGGCATATAGGTATAGAGTGTTACAAATAAGGCATATAGGTATAGAGTGTTACAAATAAGGAATATAGTTATAGAGTGTTACAAATAAGTCATATAGGTATAGAGTGTTACAAATAAGGAATATAGTTATAGAGTGTTACAAATAAGGCATATAGGTATAGAGTGTTACAAATAAGGAATATAGTTATAGAGTGTTACAAATAAGTCATATAGCTATAGAGTGTTACAAATAAGGCATATAGGTATAGAGTGTTACAAATAAGGCATATAGGTATAGAGTGTTACAAATAAGGAATATAGTTATAGAGTGTTACAAATAAGGCATATAGTTATTGAGTGTTACAAATAAGACATATAGTTATAGAGTGTTACAAATAAGGCATATAGGTAGAGAGTGTCACAAATAAGGCTGATAGGTATAGAGTGTTACAAATAAGGCTGATAGGTATAGAGTGTTACAAATAAGACATATAGGTATAGAGTGTTACAAATAAGGCATATAGGTAGAGAGTGTCACAAATAAGGCTGATAGGTATAGAGTGTTACAAATAAGGCTGATAGGTATAGAGTGTTACAAATAAGACATATAGGTATAGAGTGTTACAAATAAGACATATAGGTATAAAGTGTTACAAATAAGACATATAGGTATAAAGTGTTACAAATAAGGCATATAGGTATAGAGTGTTACAAATAAGGCATATAGGTATAGAGTGTTACAAATAAGGCATATAGGTATAGAGTGTTACAAATAAGGCATATAGGTATAGAGTGTTACAAATAAGGCATATAGGTATAGAGTGTTACAAATAATACATATAGGTATAGAGTGTTACAAATAAGACATATAGGTATAGAGTGTTACAAATAAGGCATATAGGTATAGAGTGTTACAAATAAGACATATAGGTATAGAGTGTTACAAATAAGGCATATAGGTATAAAGTGTTACAAATAAGACATATAGGTATAGAGTGTTACAAATAAGACATATAGGTATAGAGTGTTACAAATAAGACATATAGGTATAAAGTGTTACAAATAAGTCATATAGCTATAGAGTGTTACAAATAAGGCATATAGGTATAGAGTGTTACAAATAAGGCATATAGGTATAGAGTGTTACAAATAAGGAATATAGTTATAGAGTGTTACAAATAAGGCATATAGTTATTGAGTGTTACAAATAAGACATATAGTTATAGAGTGTTACAAATAAGGCATATAGGTAGAGAGTGTCACAAATAAGGCTGATAGGTATAGAGTGTTACAAATAAGGCTGATAGGTATAGAGTGTTACAAATAAGACATATAGGTATAGAGTGTTACAAATAAGACATATAGGTATAAAGTGTTACAAATAAGACATATAGGTATAAAGTGTTACAAATAAGGCATATAGGTATAGAGTGTTACAAATAAGGCATATAGGTATAGAGTGTTACAAATAAGGCATATAGGTATAGAGTGTTACAAATAAGGCATATAGGTATAGAGTGTTACAAATAAGGCATATAGGTATAGAGTGTTACAAATAATACATATAGGTATAGAGTGTTACAAATAAGACATATAGGTATAGAGTGTTACAAATAAGGCATATAGGTATAGAGTGTTACAAATAAGACATATAGGTATAGAGTGTTACAAATAAGGCATATAGGTATAAAGTGTTACAAATAAGACATATAGGTATAGAGTGTTACAAATAAGGCATATAGGTATAAAGTGTTACAAATAAGACATATAGGTATAGAGTGTTACAAATAAGGCTGATAGGTATAGAGTGTTACAAATAAGGCATATAGTTATAGAGTGTTACACGTAAGGCATATAAGCATAGAGTGTTACAAATAAGGCATATAGGTATAGAGTGTTACAAATAAGGCATATAGTTATAGAGTGTTACAAATAAGACATATAGGTATAGAGTGTTACAAATAAGGCATATAGGTATAGAGTGTTACAAATAAGACATATAGGTATAGAGTGTTACAAATAAGGCATATAGGTATAAAGTGTTACAAATAAGACATATAGGTATAGAGTGTTACAAATAAGGCATATAGGTATAAAGTGTTACAAATAAGACATATAGGTATAGAGTGTTACAAATAAGGCTGATAGGTATAGAGTGTTACAAATAAGGCATATAGTTATAGAGTGTTACACGTAAGGCATATAGGCATAGAGTGTTACAAATAAGGCATATAGGTATAGAGTGTTACAAATAAGGCATATAGGTATAGAGTGTTACAAATAAGGCATATAGGTATAGAGTGTTACAAATAAGACATATAGGTATATAGTGTTACAAATAAGGCATATAGGTATAGAGTGTTACAAATAAGGCATATAGGTATTGAGTGCTACAAATAAGGCATATAGGTATAGAGTGTTACAAATAAGGCTGATAGGTATAGAGTGTTACAAATAAGGCATATGGGTATAGAGTGTTACAAATAAGGCATATAGGTATAGAGTGTTACAAATAAGGCATATAGGTATAGAGTGTTACAAATAAGGCTGATAGGTATAGAGTGTTACAAATAAGGCATATAGGTATAGAGTGTTACAAATAAGGAATATAGTTATAGAGTGTTACAAATAAGGCATATAGGTATAGAGTGTTACAAATAAGGCATATAGGTATAGAGTGTTACAAATAAGGCATATAGGCATAGAGTGTCACAAATAAGGAATATAGTTATAGAGTGTTACAAATAAGGCATATAGGTATAGAGTGTTACAAATAAGGCATATAGTTATAGAGTGTTACAAATAAGGCATATAGGTATAGAGTGTTACAAATAAGGCATATAGTTATAGAGTGTTAAAAATAAGGCATATAGTTATAGAGTGTTACAAATAAGGCATATAGGTATAGAGTGTTACAAATAAGGCATATAGGTATAAAGTGTTACAAATAAGGCATATAGGTATAGAGTGTTACAAATAAGGCATATAGTTATAGAGTGTTACAAATAAGGCATATAGTTATAGAGTGTTACAAATAAGGCATATAGGTATAACGTTTCACAAATAAGGCATATAGGTATAGAGTGTTACAAATAGGGCATATAGGTATAGAGTGTTACAAATAAGGCAGATAGTTATAGAGTGTTACAAATAAGGCTGTTAGGTATAGAGTGTTACAAATAAGGCATATAGTTATAGAGTGTTACAAATAAGGCATATAGGTATAGAGTGTTACAAATAAGGCATATAGGTATAGAGTGTTACAAATAAGGCATATAGTTATAGAGTGTTACAAATAAGGCATATAGGTATAGAGTGTTACAAATAAGGCATATATGTATAGAGTGCTACGAATAAGGCTGATAGGTATAGAGTGTTACAAATAAGGCATATAGGTATAGAGTGTTACAAATAAGGAATATAGTTATAGAGTGTTACAAATAAGGCATATAGGTATAGAGTGTTACAAATAAGACATATAGGTATAGAGTGTTACAAGTAGGGCATATAGGTATAGAGTGTCACAAATAAGGCTGATAGGTATAGAGTGTTACAAATAAGGCACATAGGTATAGAGTGTCACAAATAAGGCTGATAGGTATAGAGTGTTACAAATAAGACATATAAGTATAGAGTGTTACAAATAAGGCATATAGGTATAGAGTGTTACAAATAAGGCATATAGGTATAGAGTGTTACAAATAAGGCACATAGGTATAGAGTGTTACAAATAAGGCATATAGGTATAAAGTGTTACAAATAAGACATATAGGTATAGAGTGTTACAAATAAGGCATATAGGTATAGAGTGTTACAAATAAGGCATATAGGTATAGAGTGTTACAAATAAGGCATATAGGTATAGAGTGTTACAAATAAAGCTGATAGGTATAGAGTGATACAAATAAGGCATATAGGTATAGAGTGTTACAAATAAGGCATATAGGTATAGAGTGTTACAAATAAGGCATATAGGTATAGAGTGTTACAAATAAGGCATATAGGTATAGAGTGTTACAAATAAGGCATATAGGTATAGAGTGTTACAAATAAGGCTGATAGGTATAGAGTGTTACAAATAAGGCATATAGGTATATAGTGTTACAAATAAGGAATATAGTTATAGAGTTTTACAAATAAGGCATATAGGTATAAAGTGTCACAAATAAGGCATATAGGTATATAGTGTTACAAATAAGGCATATAGGTATAGAGTGTCACAAATAAGGAATATAGTTATAGAGTGTTACAAATAAGGCATATAGGTATAGAGTGTTACAAATAAGGAATATAGTTATAGAGTTCTACAAATAAGGCATATAGGTATAGAGTGTTACAAATAAGGAATATAGGTATAGAGTGTTACAAATAAGACATATAGGTATAAAGTGTTACAAATAAAGCTGATAGGTATAGAGTGTTACAAATAAGGCATATAGGTATAGAGTGTTACAAATAAGGCATATAGGTATAGAGTGTTACAAATAAGGCATATAGGTATAGAGTGTTACAAATAAGACATATAGGTATAGAGTGTTACAAATAAGGCATATAGGTATAGAGTGTTACAAATAAGACATATAGGTATAAAGTGTTACAAATAAAGCTGATAGGTATAGAGTGTTACAAATAAGGCATATAGGTATAGAGTGTTACAAATAAGGCATATAGGTATAGAGTGTTACAAATAAGACATATAGGTATAGAGTGTTACAAATAAGGCATATAGGTATAGAGTGTTACAAATAAGACATATAGGTATAGAGTGTTACAAATAAGGCATATAGGTATAGAGTGTTACAAATAAAGCTGATAGGTATAGAGTGTTACAAATAAGGCATATAGGTATAGAGTGTTACAAATAAGGCACATAGGTATAGAGTGTTACAAATAAGGCATATAGGTATAGAGTGTTACAAATAAGGCATATAGGTATAGAGTGTTACAAATAAGGCATATAGGTATAGAGTGTTACAAATAAGGCATATAGGTATAGAGTGTTACAAATAAGGCTGATAGGTATAGAGTGTCACAAATAAGGAATATAGTTATAGAGTTTTACAAATAAGGCATATAGGTATAAAGTGTCACAAATAAGGCATATAGGTATAAAGTGTCACAAATAAGGCATATAGGTATATAGTGTTACAAATAAGGCATATAGGTATAGAGTTTTACAAATAAGGCATATAGGTATAAAGTGTCACAAATAAGGCATATAGGTATAAAGTGTCACAAATAAGGCATATAGGTATAGAGTGTCACAAATAAGGCATATAGGTATAGAGTGCTACAAATAAGGAATATAGGTATAGAGTGTTACAAATAAAGATGATAGGTATAGAGTGTTACAAATAAAGATGATAGGTATAGAGTGTTACAAATAAGGCATATAGGTATAGAGTGTTACAAATAAGGCATATAGGTATAGAGTGTTACAAATAAGACATATAGTTATAGAGTGTTACAAATAAGGCATATAGGTATAGAGTGCTACAAATAAGGCATATAGGTATAGAGTGTCACAAATAAGGCTGATAGGTATAGAGTGTTACAAATAAGACATATAGGTATAGAGTGTTACAAATAAGGCATATAAGTATAGAGTGTTACAAATAAGGCATATAGGTATAGAGTGTTACAAATAAGACATATAGGTATAGAGTGTCACAAATAAGACATATAGGTATAGAGTGTTACAAATAAGGCATATAGGTATAGAGTGTTACAAATAAGGCATATAGGTATAGAGTGTTACAAATAAGACATATAGGTATAGAGTGTTACAAATAAGACATATAGGTATAGAGTGTTACAAATAAGGCTGATAGGTATAGAGTGTTACAAATAAGACATATAGGTATAGAGTGTTACAAATAAGGCATATAAGTATAGAGTGTTACAAATAAGGCATATAGGTATAGAGTGTTACAAATAAGACATATAGGTATAGAGTGTTACAAATAAGGCATATAGGTATAGAGTGTTACAAATAAGACATATAGGTATAGAGTGTTACAAATAAGGCATATAGGTATAGAGTGTTACAAATAAGGCATATAGGTATAGAGTGTTACAAATAAGGCATATAGGTATAGAGTGTTACAAATAAAGCTGATAGGTATAGAGTGTCACAAATAAAGCATATAGGTATAGAGTGTTACAAATAAGGCATATAGGTATAGAGTGTTACAAATAAGGCATATAGGTATAGAGTGTTACAAATAAGACATATAGGTATAGAGTGTTACAAATAAGGCATATAGGTATAGAGTGTTACAAATAAGACATATAGGTATAGAGTGTTACAAATAAGACATATAGGTATAGAGTGTTACAAATAAGGCATATAGGTATAGAGTGTTACAAATAAGACATATAGGTATAGAGTGTTACAAATAAGACATATAGGTATAGAGTGTTACAAATAAGGCATATAGGTATAGAGTGTTACAAATAAGGCATATAGGTATAGAGTGTTACAAATAAGACATATAGGTATAGAGTGTTACAAATAAGGCATATAGGTATAGAGTGTTACAAATAAGGCATATAGTTATAGAGTGTCACAAATAAGGCATATAGGTATAGAGTGTCACAAATAAGGCATATAGGTATAGAGTGCTACAAATAAAGCTGATAGGTATAGAGTGTTACAAATAAGGCATATAGGTATAGAGTGTTACAAATAAGGCATATAGGTATAGAGTGCTACAAATAAGGCATATAGGTATAGAGTGCTACAAATAAGGCATATAGGTATAGAGTGTTACAAATAAGGCATATAGGTATAGAGTGTTACAAATAAGGCATATAGGTATAGAGTGTTACAAATAAGGCATATAGGTATAGAGTGCTACAAATAAGGCATATAGGTATAGAGTGTTACAAATAAAGCTGATAGGTATAGAGTGTTACAAATAAGGCATATAGGTATAGAGTGTTACAAATAAGGCATATAGGTATAGAGTGCTACAAATAAGACATATAGGTATAGAGTGCTACAAATAAGGCATATAGGTATAGAGTGTTACAAATAAGACATATAGGTATAGAGTGTTACAAATAAGACATATAGGTATAGAGTGTTACAAATAAGGCATATAGGTATAGAGTGTTACAAATAAGGCATATAGGTATAGAGTGTTACAAATAAGACATATAGGTATAGAGTGTTACAAATAAGGCATATAGGTATAGAGTGTCACAAATAAGGCATATAGGTATAGAGTGTTACAAATAAGGCATATAGGTATAGAGTGTTACAAATAAGGCATATAGGTATAGAGTGTTACAAATAAGGCATATAGGTATAGAGTGTTACAAATAAGACATATAGGTATAGAGTGTTACAAATAAGGCATATAGGTATAGAGTGTTACAAATAAGGCATATAGTTATAGAGTGTCACAAATAAGGCATATAGGTATAGAGTGTCACAAATAAGGCATATAGGTATAGAGTGTTACAAATAAGGCACATAGGTATAGAGTGTTACAAATAAGACATATAGGTATAGAGTGTTACAAATAAGGCACATAGGTATAGAGTGTTACAAATAAGACATATAGGTATAGAGTGTTACAAATAAGGCATATAGGTATAGAGTGCTACAAATAAGGCATATAGGTATAGAGTGTTACAAATAAGGCATATAGGTATAGAGTGTTACAAATGAGGAATATATTGCTTCTATGCAGGTTCTAGAATTGGTCAAATACTACATACTAGAATTCGAACTGAGAGTAGTGCGCTTAAGGATCATCTTTATAAGAAAAATATCGAAGCTAATCCCTACTGTAGTTGTAAACTGGTAGAAACGTCCGAGCATTTTTTACTAAAATGTTCTCTGTATGAAAGGTTAAGAAATGATTTATTTGTTTACCTGTCTTCTCATTTGAATATTAATAATCTACTCTGTGGTGATTCTAACCTCCCAGATTGTGAAATGAAAGTAATTTCCTTGTAATTCAAGATGTTATAATAAAATCTAAACGTTTTACACCTAGAATATAAATGTATCATTCTTTTACTTGTTGCAAAATATTAGATCTGTCATGTTATTGTTCATTGTAAACATTGTCACCCTTTCACTTCATATGCTTATTTAAACAAATGTGTGTATTATTAATGTGCATGTCCTAATCCATCTTACATGTATTTTTCTTTTCTTTTCTTTTTTGGTATCTGGGAGAAGAATTTATATAAGTGCTGCGTCACTTGTTTTCTGATCCCTATGTATGTACTATTGTTATAACTCATGCAATTTATTCAATAAATATTGTTTACACTAAGGCATATAGGTATAGAGTGTTACAAATAAGGCATATAGATATAGAATGTGACAAATAAGGCATATTTTCCTATAAAGTGGTGTATTACACAATATAAAATGTATATATCTTATGTAATGCGCACAGGGAACAAGTAAACCAAAGGGCATAAACAGGGTAGGCATAACCAGGTAAATATACCTATTTCTGAGAACGATTGACTTTAGTTTTAATAAGCTAAATAATTGACCTTAATTAGAAAATTTAAATTTCAATATTAATATATCTAATAAACCATGTGAGTACCGAAGCATTTGCTACTGGTCTTATGATACCCACGGGACTAATAGCCAACCAGTTGAGTTATCGACACAGTGATTATTTTAAAAACGTAGATATCTATGAAAACGTAGATTTCTATAAAAACGTAGATATCAAATTTAGTGCTCACGACGCGTTTCTGGAATTACGCTCAAAATCGAAAGATTGGAAAGCCAAATAATTTAAAGTTTTGGAAGCATTAAAAGCAAAGGGTCTAGAAAGGATAACCAAAATCGGATATGGTCACCCATGCGTGTTTTAGGAGAACCTTAATTTTATTAATAATTACATTATTAACGAACTGGAAATTATATTTGTTAGCTCGGGCAACGGGTTTCTTGAAAAGTTTTTTTGATGTGGTGTGTTTTATTCAGTCATATTGCAATAATTAGACAAGTTTGATTTCAAGAATTCAATATGGCGGCACATTTAAATTTAAACCATTAATTACAACATGTCAATTGTTGATATGACGGTAAGCCGTGGCCAATCAAAATGGTGTTATACGTGAAAGTTGCATTATAACATAATATTTTTTTGATTGTCACGTTTCCCAGGGAATCGTTTTGCTTTATTACATAATCGTGCACCGCATAATATCAGTGTTCATTCATCTATTTTGTCATGGCTTCTTTCATATAAAGCATTTATTTCTGAACGTCCTAAAGCGCTTGCATGTTTTATTTTATTTCCAATCGCGATAAATACACTGACAATTATTACTAACTCTATAATGCAATGTTATAGATATTCATGTGTTACAGATTTATTCTATTTCACTGTAATCTGAACTTTATTTGGAGTTCACTGAAGCATATATAACATTTGATAATACCAGTTACAAGGAAATCTATTAATATTAGAGCAGTAACTATTATCTTGTGTCGATGTTAATCAATTATATGATATTTGATATTGCTGTAAAATGCAAATCTCTTAATGTTATAAGCTGACTACGTTTATCAGCTACTGCTGAGAATTGAGTTCTTCGTCAATGCAACAAGACTAAAATATATCGGATACTAAATCCAGACAAAACATTCTTTGATAGATATTTTGTGCGCATCGATTGCACAAAGATTTAAATAAAGTTGGATACTAAATCCAGACAAAACATTGTATCTTTTTACAGATATTTTGTGCGCATCAATTGCACAAAAATTTAAATAAAAGGAATATATTCCTTGAAAAAAATATAAAATAACCGCAGCCTTGAATGTCGAGACGGACGTCGTCGCTAGTATCACGCGAGTCCGATAGGAACCACTGTGTTAAAACATTCTATCTTTGTATAGATACTTTTATCGTATCGATTGCACCACGATTTTATCCCCTGAAAAAAATATAGAATAACCGCAGCTTTGAATGTCGAGACGGACGTCATCGCTAGTATCGCAGCGAGTCCGAGAGGAACAACTGTGATACTAGTGATAGTGAATGTCGAGACCTTTAAAGCTGACGTTATTGTGTTTATCAGTAACTTCATAATGGGTTTGACGTCACACTGACCAATCATTTTCACTAACAGAGCCAGTTCGTTGATACTATGAATATCACTCTATAATTCTTATATGATTTACATAATTAGAAATCCTATACTCTGATTGGGTATAAGCGCTTATGAAGGCGGGGTTTTTGTCAGTTTATTTTTCGATAGACGATGTCCACCGGACTACTTTTTTCGTAATGTAAACAAAATGGCGGCTTGGATTCCCGATAATAAAAAAAGATAAAAGAAACAATGTTTATTGTTAATAATCGACAATTATTGTTAGATATGAAATAAAAAAAAAATGCCAATGAAAAAAAAAAGCTTGTATTGTTGACATAAAAATAAAATTCCGGAAAAAATACTTAAGACAACCATCTATCGACTTTGACTTTTGTAATATATCGTCATCCTGTGACGTTGTTTACAAGGGACGCTGATTGACACAAGCTGGTTTCTGATTTATTTTACGATTTTGTGAGCATTTTACTTGTTTGAGTAGCTAAATGCAAAATGCCATCAAATTGGAAAATATCAGTAACTTAATTACATCACCGTCTAGTTATCAATGTAAGAAAACAAGGTTAGTGCATTTTGTTATTCATGGCCGACACACATCAATGGAATGTAGCATTGTGTGCGTACTGGGGATCCCCAAAGGTAAATTTTCAAAACAAATGAAAAAAAATACTTAGTTACAGAATTATAAGGATTAAACGCATTTTTTTCGGAGTTTATTTATGTATAACCTGGACCAAGTCACTCACAAACTTACATAAAAGTCCTTCGGACTTGTATTTGTTTGTGAGTGAATTGATCCAGGTTATACATAAATAAACTCCGGAAAAAAATGCG
Source organism: Bathymodiolus brooksi (assembly GCA_963680875.1). Classification (NCBI taxonomy): domain Eukaryota; kingdom Metazoa; phylum Mollusca; class Bivalvia; order Mytilida; family Modiolidae; genus Bathymodiolus; species Bathymodiolus brooksi. Next base: position 32,388,029 of record OY804584.1, read on the forward strand.
TTTAATCCTATAGTGAGAATAAGGCAAAATGTCCAAATTACCAATAATTATACAGAAATATCCATTGTCTGTAAATACGACGTTATGATTATTTATTTTACATTACGAAGTATTCAATCTATGGAATGATGTCTTACGGGTTTCATCCTCATATCATTTTCTTCCAATAACATCTGTTTTCGTATCCACTTTTTAACAGTTTGAATAAATTATGGTATGCATTTTGCAAGGCCTCCGTGACCAAGATTATGAAGGAAAGTTTAAATAGTTATGGTCATCAATTCCACCAATATCAACGAAACGGTTTCCTCCACCAACAAAAGTGACCGCCACGATATAACTGAAATGTTGTTGAAAGTGGCGTTATGATATTCATATTACAAGGTTAATGCTCTTTCTTCTTTCAGAAAGGTGGCAAAAAAGCAAAAACAAAAACAACAACAAAAAAACAAAACAAATCAGGGATTGACGAGGTCGGACATATAGAAATAAATCGTTATTATATGTTGAATTATTTATATGCAAATTTTCATTGTTTGTATACTAGTAAACTATGAAATTATTTTAATATATCTGGGTAAGTAAGGACGCATGTATTATATACAAGGGTTATTGTAATATCTTGTCACGAACGAGTAACAAAGGAAGCCTTGCATTTCCAAGATATACAAGATTGTATGGAATAACGCACAAACACATAAGTGGAACATAATAACATTACAATAAATACAATAAGGTGGACGAAATGAAAAGGTTCGTGACAATAGTGTTTACATGAAATATATCACTATAAACCATTCACTTTTTTTGATAAAAAAAAACATAGCTATAACATGAATGCATTCTTTTCCTTTGATCTTTTTATGGTTTCTATACCAGAATGTTGACAACATCTAAGAACAATGAAATAAAACACGCACATACGAGATGCTTCACACCTTAAATCTGGGATGTAGTTGTCTTACTCTTAGAGATCAATGCGATAATCAACGATCTAGATGTGATATTACATAGCTTCATGTTACAAATCATTTATATCACGGTTTTCCAAGTTAAACGGTTAAAGTAACCTCACGCTTCGCGTTCGATTGTTTAACTGTTTAACTCGTAAAACCGTGATATAAATATGGCTAAGACGTATATATAGTGGAACATTACAAAAAGATAACAATTCTACCCTTTTTACCAAATTTGGATAGTGCACATAATAATTTGACCAAAATGTATTACTAAAATTAATCAATGAATCATTATTGCACACACAAAATATATAAAAATCTTCGCCAATAGTTCCGTTACAAAATGTTCAAATTCTTTCTTTTCTTAGGGATATTAGCCATACGTCCTGTTTGAATATAGGAATATGTAAGTTGCATGTGTTCGCGAAGAGTAACCAGTTCCTGCTTCTAATAAGACACCAGCCGAGTTACTCATATATACAGTCAAGTCCGGTGAAAGTCTTGGCAGTGATAGAGGAAAGAAAAGGAATCTACGTACAAAGTAAAAGATTCATTGTCATTTGAGATATAGTTAGTTCGTAACGGTCAACCAGAAAGTGATGACGACTGTAGCATTTTTGTAGCGATGACTTCAACTTAGGAGCAACGTATCCTTGTTTGAGTCTCTTTGGCGTCAGCAGCTGAACTCTGTCCAGAAAATCACTGAACACAAGCTCTAGAATAACGTATGGGCTATGAAATGTAAACTCCATACGCTGATGATGTTGAAATATTGCTATTGATAAAAGTGAAGTCATCACGTTTGTCGTAGAATTTTGTTTTTAATCTTCCTCTGTTGTCGATTTCAAGGTGAAGGTCAAGGTAAGAAGCAGATTTTTTAGTATCCTTAATATCCTTAGCTTCAAGCTCATTTGGATAAATGCGATGTAGATAATCACCGAATCGAGAATTGTTCAGTAACAGAACATCATCTACATAGCGGAAGCTGGAATTAAAGGTTTGTGCCAATTTTCTTTCTTTATTCTTGAGAAGCCATTGAAAAACGTTTTCCTCATAAGGATGCAGAAACCTGATTTTCCCGTGCTTTTTCTCTTCTTAAATTTCTTGCCCATTAAATCTCTTCTAAATCCTCACAAAGTATGAAATTACATGTTCACATCAAAAAACAGTTCATCAACAAACATTAAATACAGGTATACAACCAGGGGCGGATCCAGGCGCCCCCCCCCCCCCCTAAAATTGGAAAAAATATGATTTTTTGGTGTAAAATCGTGATTTTTCACACGAAATACTCCAAAAATTTTCGCGCCTCCCTCCGCAATTGGAAAAAATATGATTTTTTGGCGTAAAATCGTGATTTTTCACACGAAATACCCAAAAAAAATTCGCGCCTCCCTCCGCTCGGCGCAATTTTTTAAGTGCGCCCCCCACCCCCTAACTTGAAATCCTGGATCCGCCCCTGACAACGTCACTCAGGTATAATAACAATTAATTTTAAAGAGCTGATATTAAAATGTCCACCTGCAAAGTAACCATTCTGCCAGTTTTTTCTGTTTCCTTCAATCTTTGTTCAAACTTGGTATATGTCGGAAAGATGATCGAAAAATACAAAGATCAAATTGTTCTTTCAAAATTAATTGCTGAAGTAAATAATTAAAATAATTCACTCAGATTTAATTAAATAGCCAATATTATATGCAATTAAGTTTTAGCTTTCATTAATCTAAAAGGAAATCATACAACTCAAATCTAATAAAATTATTAAAACAAAGGGGAAATAGCAATTAGAGTTGAAATGCAAAAAAAAAAAAATCGTAGATGTCTGATTTAGTGCACATTATGCATTTCTGGAATAACCTTCATCAGACAGACTCATAGACCAAATATTGGAAAGCTTAATAACTTAAACAGTCTTTGGGAGCAAGTAAACCAAGGGTCCTAAGCAAAATAGTCAAAATCGGTGAAGGTCATAGTGAGAGATAAAAATGACCGTTACGGTTAAGGCTATGGTGTTTGACACCACTTTCAACAATATTTCAGCTATATCGTGGCGGTAAGTTTTCATGTTTTACAGTAATCATAAAAAGTATAAATTTACATGTAGCTGAAGGTCTTCCGCATACTCAGAAAATAACATTGTATCATCAGCATAATATAATAAAGCATATCGTTTCAAAGAAATGGGCAATGCGTTTTCTATTTCATTTGTTATATTTCTCAATACATTTACATCTTTGAGGGCCTGGATGGCTCAATGAGTTAGGTAGTTGGATTGCCTAGCCACTCATACAAGCCTATCACCAATACGGCGTGGGTTCGCGCCCGGCTTTGTAAATTACAAAAAAGGTGCAATCGACTCGCAGCGCAAGTGATAAACTTTACCAGTTGCTTGTCCATGGTCGGTGGTTCTCCCCGGGTACCCCGGCTTCTTCCACCACTAAAACTGGTCGCCATGATATAGCTGAAAGTGGCGTTAAAACACCCCAAAAAAGTCATTTACATCTTTATGTCAAAAGTGGCATTAATCACTCTTACTCATTGAATATAATAGTGCCACTCCATCATTCATTATAAATTTTCCAACTGATCAAACATGTAGTCTTTTGTAAGGGAAAAATTAAACCTTCCACAACGTAATATGTACTGCAAAAAAAAGTAATAATTGGTCAGTTTCAGTAAATCTTGACTGTGTTACATATATGATGAAAGGAAAGTTTATAGATTAATGATCATCAATTCCACCAATATTAACAAAGGAACAATCACCTCTCATCTTGACTTAGCTCCGGAACCGTAGCTCTTATGGTATTCTTTGCTACCATAAGGCTACGGATTTCACCCGTTTGTAAACTGAGGTCGTGCCTTTCAGATACTATCAACTAATTTGTGGAGTTCGCCGAATGAGTACATTATTGATACCGTTCGGTTAAATACATAATTTTCCTACAATCTTCCGTAGTTAATTAACTTTGAATATTTATATTTACATCCTTAAATGGTAAAAAACACAAGAACTACGGTTTCGCAGCTACTCTTAACTAAATTAACTGCAAACGTAGAGGAAACGACATATCACGTTGGAAATACAGATTTTGGGTTGGGACAGGCACAAATATGCGGCGGGATTAAAATGTTTTTTATTGATGTAGCGTCGAGTTCTTGTGATAATTTATTTTCCATGTTGGACGTGAATAAAACGTTTAAATTCTATCACAGGTCGATTGGTAGAGAAGGCGTAAGAACATCTTGGATAATCATTACCAGAGATGGTTCCATTTAAATTATCCTTTATTGTGATGGGTGGCCGTGATCGTATGGTAGTTGGATTTACAACTACCTAGTATGCGATCAGTGCTTATCACCACTGACGTTGTGAATTCGAATCCCGCTCAGGCGAGATGTACTCGATACAACATTATGTGATGAAGTTTGTCGCTGACATACGGCAGGTAGGAGGTTTTCTCCGGGAACTCCGGTTTCCTCCATCAATAAAACTGATCGCCACAATATAACTGAAACGTTGTTAAATACCATAACCCTAACCTCTTTAATTGTACTTAGCTTGATTAAGGGTACGTAGGTTTAACTGTAAATATAATACACATGTGAATAGAATGCAGGATATTACAGTCTTAATTTCCTTTATACTTTCTGAATGGTAATGGTGCAAAAACAATGTGGATCCTATCATAGTTCCTATGTAAATATGTATTGATTTTGTATACTAGTACACCATGAAATTATTCTAATATTGTTGGGTAAGTAAGGACACATGTCTTATATACACGGATGAATGTCTTGGATATACAATGTGTGTTGCTTAATCTTGTCAAGAAGGAGAAACAAAGGAAGATATAAATTTCCGTCTATCTTTGTTCAAACCTTGAAATATATCGGAAAATACAAAGATCAAATTGTTCTTTTTGACATTAATAGCTGAAGTAAATAATTAATTCTGCAGATTTAATTATAAAACCAATATCCTCTGTAATTAAGTCTTAGTTTTCGTTATTCTGAAAGGAAATCATGTATGTCAAATGGAATGAAATTAATCAAATTATTTGGTAAGTATAAATTTAAAAGGTAAAATAGCAATTAGAGTGAAAAATGCAAAAGAAAAATACAACAAAACAAAGAAACGACCAAAGCAAAGAATAATAAATAAAATGATTAAGAAAAATAAAACAATCCCGTAGATAGCCAAATGAGTGCGCGTGAGGCATGTCTGGAATAACCTTCATCATGTACGTTCAGCATGAGGCATGTCTCGAATAACCTTCATCATGTACATTCAACATGAGGCATGTCTGGAATAACCATTATCATGTACGTTCAGCATGAGGCATGTCTGGAATAACCTTCATCATGTACGTTCAGCATGAGGCATGTCTGGAATAAACATCATCATGTACATTCAGCATGAGGCATGTCTGGAATAAACTTCATCATGTACATTCAGCATGAGGCATGTCTGGAATAACCTTCATCATGTACGTTCAGCATCAGGCATGTCTGGAATAACCTTCATCATGTACGTTCAGCATGAGGCATGTCTCGAATAACCTTCATCATGTACATTCAGCATGAGGCATGTCTGGAATAACCTTCATCATGTACGTTCAGCATGAGGCATGTCTGGAATAACCTTCATCATGTACGTTCAGCATGAGGCATTTCTGGAATAAACTTCATCATGTACATTCAGCATGAGGCATGTCTGGAATAACCTTCATCATGTACGTTCAACATGAGGCATGTCTGGAATAACCTTTATCGTGTACGTTCAGCATGAGGCATGTCTGGAATAACCTTCATCATGTACTTTCAGCATGAGGCATGTCTCGAATAACCTTCATCATGTACGTTCAGCATGAGGCATGTCTGGAATAACCTTCATCATGTACGTTCAGCATGAGGCATGTCTCGAATAACCTTCATCATGTACATTCAGCATGAGGCATGTCTGGAATAACCTTTATCATGTACGTTCAGCATGAGGCATGTCTGGAATAACCTTCATCATGTACGTTCAGCATGAGGCATGTCTGGAATAAACTTCATCATGTACATTCAGCATGAGGCATGTCTGGAATAACCTTCATCATGTACGTTCAACATGAGGCATGTCTGGAATAACCTTCGTCATGTACGTTCAGCATGAGGCATGTCTGGAATAACCTTCATCATGTACGTTCAGCATGAGGCATGTCTGGAATAACCTTCATCATGTACGTTCAGCATGAGGCATGTCTGGAAAAAAATTCATCATGTACGTTCAGCATGAGGCATGTCTGGAATAACCTTCATCATGTACGTTCAGCATGAGGCATGTCTGGAATAACCTTCATCATGTACGTTCAGCATGAGGCATGTCTGGAATAACCTTCATCATGTACGTTCAGTATGAGGTATGTCTGGAATAACCTTCATCATGTACGATCTGCATGAGTCATGTCTGGAATAGCTTTCATCATGTACGTTCTGCATGAGGCATGTCTGGAATAACCTTCATCATGTACGTTCAGCATGAGGCATGTCTGGAATAACCTTCATCATGTACGTTCAGCATGAGGCATGTCTGGAATAACCTTCATCATGTACGTTCAGCATGAGGCATATCTGGAATAACCTTCATAATGTACGTTCAGCATGGGGCATGTCTGGAATAACCTTCATCATGTACGTTCAGCATGAGGCATGTCTGAAATAACCTTCATCATGTACGTTCAGCATGTGGCATGTCTTGAATAACCTTCATCATGGACGTTCAACATGAGGCATGTCTGGAATAACCTTCATCATGTACGATCAGCATGAGGCATGTCTGGAATAACCTTCATCATGTACGTTCAACATGAGACATAGCTGTAATAACCTTCATCGTGTACGTTCAGCATGAGGCATGTCTGAAATAACCTTCATCATGTACGTTCAGCATGAAGCATGTCTGGAATAAACTTCATCATGTACGTTCAGCATGAGGCATTTCTGGAATAACCTTCATCATGTACGTTCAACATGAGGCATGTCTGGAATAACCTTCATCATGTACGTTCAGCATGAGGCATGTCTGGAATAACCTTCATCATGTACGTTCAGCATGAGGCATGTCTGGAATAACCTTCATCATGTACATTCAGCATGAGGCATGTCTGGAATAACCTTCATCATGTACGTTCAGCATGAGGCATGTCTAGAATAATCTTCATCATGTACGTTCAGCATGAGGCATGTCTGGAATAACCTTCATCATGTACATTCAGCATGAGGCATGTCTGGAATAACCTTCATCATGTACGTTCAGCATGAGGCATGTCTGGAATAACCTTCATCATGTACATTCAGCATGAGGCATGTCTGGAATAACCTTCATGATGTACGTTCAGCATGAGGCATGCCTGGAATAACCTTCATCATGTACGTTCAGCATGAGGCATGTCTGGAATAACCTTCATCATGTACATTCAGCATGAGGCATGTCTGGAATAACCTTCATCATGTACGTTCAGCATGAGGCATGTCTAGAATAATCTTCATCATGTACGTTCAGCATGAGGCATGTCTGGAATAACCTTCAACATGTACGTTCAACATGACGCATGTCTGGACTAACCTTCATCATGTACGTTCAGCATGAGGCATGTCTGGACTAACCTTCATCATGTACGTTCAGCATGAGGCATGTCTGGAATAACCTTCATCATGTACGTTCAGCATGAGGCATGTCTGGAATAACCTTCATCATGTACGTTCAGCATGAGGCATGTCTTGAATAACCTTCATCATGTACGTTAAGCATGAGGCATGTCTGGAATAACCTTCATCATGTACGTTCAGCATGAAACATGTCTTGAATAACCTTCATCATGTACGTTCAGCATGAGGCATGTCTGGACTAACCTTCGTCATGTACGTTCAGCATGAGGCATGTCTGGAATAACCCTCATCATGTACGTTCAGCATGAGGCATGTCTGGAATAACCTTCATCATGTACGTTCAGCATGAGGCATGTCTGGAATAACCTTCATCATGTACGTTCAGCATGAGGCATGTCTGGAATAACCTTCATCATGTACGTTAAGCATGAGGCATGTCTGGAATAACCTTCATCATGTACGTTCAGCATGAAACATGTCTTGAATAACCTTCACCATGTACGTTAAACATGAGGCATGTCTGGAATAACCTTCATCATGTACGTTCAACATGAGGCATGTCTGGAATAACCTTCATCATGTACGTTCAACATGAGGCATGTCTGGAATAACCTTCATCATGTACGTTAAGCATGAGGCATGTCTGGAATAACCTTCATCATGTACGTTCAACATGAGGCATGTCTGGAATAACCTTCATCATGTACGTTCAACATAAGGCATGTCTGGAATAACTTTCATCATGTACGTTAAGCATGAGGCATGTCTGGAATAACCCTCATCATGTACGTTCAACATGAGGCATGTCTGGAATAACCTTCATCATGTACGTTCAACATGAGGCATGTCTGGAATAACCTTCATCGTGTACGTTCAACATGAGGCATGTCTGGAATAACCTTCATCATGTACGTTCAGCATGAGGCATGTCTGGACTAACCTTCATCATGTACGCTCAGAATGAAGCATGTCTGGAATAACCTTCAACATGTACGTTCAACATGACGCATGTCTGGAATATCCTTCATCATGTACGTTCAGCATGAGGCATGTCTGGAATAACCTTCATCATGTACGTTCAGCAGGAGGCATGTCTGGAATAGTCTTCATCATGTACGTTCAGCATGAGGCATGTCTTGAATAACCTTCATCATGTACGTTCAACATGAAGCATGTCTGGAATAATCTTCATCAAATACATTCAGCATGAGGCATGTTTGGAATAACCTTCATCATGTACGTTCAACATGAGGCATGTCTGGAATAACCTTCATCATGTACGTTCAGCATGAGGCATGTCTGGAATAACCTTCATCATGTACGTTCTGCATGAGGCATGTCTGGAATAACCTTCATCATGTACATTCAGCATGAGGCATGTCTGGAATAACCTTCATCATGTACGTTCAGCATGAGGCATGTCTGGAATAACCTTCATGATCTACGTTCAGCATGAGGCATGTCTGGAATAACCTTCATCATGTACGTTCAGCATGAGGCATGTCTGGAATAACCTTCATCATGTACGTTCAACATGAGGCATGTCTGGAATAACCTTCATCATGTACGATCAGCATGAGGCATGTCTGGAATAACCTTCATCATGTACGTTCAGCATGAAGCATGTCTGGAATAACCTTCATCATGTACGTTCAGCAGAAGGCATGTCTGGAATAGTCTTCATCATGTACGTTCAGCATGAGGCATGTCTGGAATAACCTTCATCATGTACGTTCAACATGAGGCATGTCTGGAATAACCTTCATCATGTACGTTCAGCATGAGGCATGTCTGGAATAACCTTCATCATGTACGTTCAACATGAGGCATGTCTGGAATAACCTTCATCATGTACGTTCAGCATGAGGCATGTCTGGAATAACCTTCCTCATGTACGTTCTGCATGAGGCATGTCTGGAATAACCTTCATCATGTACGTGCAACATGAGGCATGTCTGGAATAACCTTCATCATGTATGTTCAACATGAGGCATGTCTGGAATAACCTTCATGATGTACGTTCAACATGAGGCATGTCTGGAATAACCTTCATCATGTACGTTCAACATGAGGCATGTCTGGAATAACCTTCATCGTGTACGTTCAGCATGAGGCATGTCTGGAATAACCTTCAACATGTACGTTCAGCATGAGGCATGTCTGAAATTACCTTCATCATGTACGTTCAGCATGAGGCATGTCTGGAATAACCTTCATCATGTACGTTCATAGTTAAAAGATTACAAACGCTAATAGTTTAAAAGTGTTTGGAAGCAAGTGACCCAAAGTCGGTCAAAGACATAAACAGGACACCAAAACTCGGCAAAGGTCATAGTGACAATAGATATAGTACATCATCGAAAACCGTGCTAACTCATGTTCAGCTCAAGATATCACAGTTAAAAATTGATAATGTTTATTCAACCTAATATCCGGTAACTTGTCGGGTCTTAAATCTGCTTTTTTGAAAATTAGATTATTGCAGTAAATGTCACCTAGTACTATAGTCTATATAAAATAGACCGCATTATCTGGTAACCAACAATACTAGTGTTAATTATATGATTAAAAACGAAATAATTAACAAACGATCGAATAATACTGGTCTCTGACAAATTAAAGAGAGAAAAAAAGAAAGGAAAATGACGCCATTTGCATTGAATAAAACGTATATGAATATGTGGTATGTGTTTCACAGTTTTTAGGTTTATGGTGTTTAACGTCACTTTCAACACTATTACAGTTATATCGTGGCGGTCAGTTTTATTGGTGGAGAAACTGGAGTACCCGGAAAAAACTACCGACCTGTCGCAAGTCACTGACAAACTTTATTACATAATGTTGTATCGAGTACACCTAGCCATGAACGGGGTTCGAACTCACAACTTTGGTGGTGATAGGCACTGATTGCACAGGTAGTTATACATCCAACTACCATACGATCACGACCACAACTTCCCCCTCGAATAAACCGTATTATGTATATGTGGTACGTGTTTCACACGAGCGTCAAATGCGACAATGAGGCATATGGACATATTCTAAAGACGTAATATGAGAAAGTGCGGTATTCAAAGAGGACATGTCTACACGGGGACTGTTGTTTCAGTGAGCTAGCACTATAAAAATCTCACTCAGCATGTTGGTCTAGTAAAAAGCGGACCTCATCATCATCTCATTGAAAATTAACTTGTTCTCGCCATGATATAGCTGAAAAATTGCTGACGTGGCGCTAAACAACAATCACTTACTCACTCACTCTATTCTTTTTTCTTCTTGGCCAAGTATAACATATATAATATCCTGTAAATTTTTGGTTGGATACGCATTTCAAATAATAAACACACATATTCAAACTAGTCATGACAAAGGTTTAATTTTAAACATATGTCTGATATTAATAAACTAGAATAAAATCTGTTCACAAAGTAAACACAAAACGAGAAACAAAACAATTATTATGATTGGTCTAAAGACACAACAAATACAGTCAAACCTGTCCTATGTGACCTTCCAAGGGAACATTGAAAACGGGAACATATAAGACAGGTGGTCGCTTAATACAGGTTAAGTTAATATGAAATGCACTGTGAAGGGAAATTAACATTAAGGTCAGATAATGCAAGTTATTGCATAATAGAGGTGGTCACTAAAGCAGGTTTGAATCTATGTAATAAATCTAGTATAAAGCTTAGTCTAAATAGGTAATATGAGAAAGCGCGGCCTTTAAAGAGGACGAAACTCACATGTACAAAGTTAGTGATAATACCCACTGGTTGCACCGGCAGTTGTAAATCCAACTACCATATGATCAAGATCACGACGTCAACTGATTCCTAAAATGGATGGTACATAAACAGAACATCTCGCAACAAAAATTTTGTTTAATGCACAAAATATATATCTAAATGTGTAATGAGTTCAATGACTCATTAATTAGATATATTTAATAAATTAAAGGAACACCTACTAAACAATTTAGGCATCGGATTTTCTTATTACTATAAATATGATAAATTAATGTTTGTTAACAGTCATCTAATCTTGATAAATAGAAGACATGTCATTACTATTTTTATGATAAAACCGTTTCGTTTTCTTCATATAAATTAACCTTACAAAACAAACGTATATTTATCATACATCATTCTTTTGTCCATTTAAGATAATTGAACGTACAGTTGTATGTAGCCAGTCCGTCTTTATAGACACATTTTGTAGTATAAACGTATAACTTGATATTTGTAATAGATAGCATTTTGCGACATATATCTATGGCTTTGTGAAATATTACTATACATTTTGATTGGTTTCAAACTACATCTATTCTCTGAGACTATCATCTGGTCAGTAGCCAGTGTTTCGGCACTGACATGGTTTATTATTCTGCACTGACATGGTTTATTATTCGGCACTGACATAGTTTATTATTCTGCACTGACATGGTTTATTATTCTGCACTGACATGGTTTATTATTCTGCACTGACATGGTTTATTATTCTGCACTGACATGGTTTATTATTCTGCACTGACATGGTTTATTATTCTGCACTGACATGGTTTATTATTCGGCACTGACATGGTTTATTAGATATATCTATTATTGAATATTACAGGCCATATGTATACCAATGTTTTTCGAGTTAAAGCGTTAAACAATCGAACGCGAAGGCTAATGTCTTATTGATGTTATTTGTATTTATTTACAAATAGTGGTATCTAACATGACTTTATTACATGAATAAGACTGTGGATATAATATAAAAACCAGTAATCCTTACCATTGCGAACAACTTTGTTGATCCCTGAGTTTTCGGTGTTCATCCTTTAGTTTTCTGTGTTGTGTTTTTAATGTTGTTTGTCTTCGTTCTGTGTCGTGAGCCCAATGTTGCCTGTGTCTCTGAATTGTTCATACATGATTGCACCGTCAGCTTTCTCTAATTTAAATTTACCCAGTAAATAAATAAATATTTTATCTCATTATCTCACAGTTTTTCATCTAGGATATATGTCACATATTATCCTTGATACATAAATCCCTCTCTAAACATGGCAATTACTATGATCTACGATAAGGCTTTCTGCATTATCATCTGACAGTCCCCAGTCGAGAGAGCATTCATGGCCGCCATCTTAGGACGTGCTTGCCATGCGCAATTCTGTTAGTTGAGATCCGGGGACCTTCTTCTTCAATATCAAATATACAATGTTATTAAACAACACCAGTTAAACACAGCATCACACAGAACAAAGAACTAGAGATCAAATCATATAAAAAGGGTAAACTGTCGAGTTATGTCCCCTGAGTCATACGAGTGAGTGAGTGAGTGAGTGAGTGAGTGAGTGAGTGAGTGAGTGAGTGAGGGAGTGAGGGAGTGAGTGAGTGAGTGAGTGAGTGAGTGAGTGAGTGAGTGAGTCAGTCAGTCAGTGAGTGAGTGAGTGAGTGAGTCAGTGAGTCAGTGAGTGAGTCAGTCAGTCAGTCAGTCAGTCAGTCAGTCAGTCAGTCAGTCAGTCAGTGAGTGAGTGAGTGAGTGAGTGAGTGAGTGAGTGAGTGAGTGAGTGAGTGAGTGAGTGAGTGAGTGAGTGAGTGAGTGAGTGAGTGAGTGAGTGAGTGAGTGAGTGAGTGAGTGAGTGAGTGAGTGAGTGAGTGCGTGCGTGCGTGCGTGCGTGCGTGCGTGCGTGAGTGAGTGAGTGAGTGAGTGAGTGAGTGAGTGAGTGAGTGAGTGAGTGAGTGAGTGAGTGAGTGAGTGAGTGAGTGAGTGAGTGAGTGAGTGAGTGAGTGAGTGAGTGAGTGAGTGAGTGAGTGAGTGAGTGATCATATTATATTTAATGTGGGAACTCCGAGTTTAGAAGCTAGAAATATAAGGTTAGTTAATATAATTACATATATTATTGAGGAATCTAAATTAATTTCAGAAAATATGTCGCCAAATGTCATTCATTGTTAAATTTTGTGTCACACGCCACCAGTTTCATGTATTTCAGACATTTTTACATAGACTCTTAAGGCCAAAAAAGGGTTCGTCGCCTCGGATTTTCATTTAGTCCAGGAACCTCGAATATTTAATTGTTTTCATTAATTTTTATTTCATTTAATTCAGCTTGATTCAAGGTATCATTTTCAAGTTCAGAAAATGACACACATGCAACTATGAATGATATCGTCTATATAGATCATATGAAAATTACAGACGTCCCGGCGTCGCCATCTTAGATATGCAAATGAGCAAAGTACCCATCATTTCTGGCTATGGTGAAAAGACTTCTTTTGATTTCCCTTTTTTTTTAAGATAGTCAGACAACAAAATATACGAGATTTAGATTAATTTTCTTCAAGTTAATCGATAAGTACCCGCCAGGATGATATATTTTATTTATTCCTGCAGGTCTAGGATGTTTTGTAAACAGTACTATTTGCGAGGTTGTGTCACAATATCCTTGGAATTTGGAACTACTATACAGCTGAATATTCACACAATCTCTCATTATTTTCAAGATCTACAGGATACATGTAGTCATACATTATTTTCATAATCAACAAATTCACGAAAACTTCCTTACGACCGTGACGATATGTGCATAACTGCTACGATGAATAAACTGCGTCACCGTGTTTACAAATGCAATGACGTCTTGTTTACGTATTCTTTTATTCCGATTGACCTTTGAACCACAATGGCGTCTGTAACGTGAAATTGGTCTATTTCGTATATTTATACCAGACCAATAGCGTCAAAGATTTTTAATTACAAATTTTGACGCTATTGGTCTGGAATTTTAGATTTGACGGATTTGTGACTTGATTAATTATTTTTGTCTATAGATAAAACAGAACACCTTTTTACATTGCAATTTAGTTGGCAAACGCCACTCCATTTTAAAAGAGAATTTAGATATTCCTGGAGAAAAAACAGTCGTTTAGGTTTGTGACGTCAGACAACAGACGTGTTTATGATATTTAAACAGTTTAGCATCATCTGCAAACAGGGCCAACTTAGATCTATTTAATAAATTTTCTAAAAGGTTATTTACATATAAAAGGAAAATTTACCATGTCTCAGTATCACAAATCCGGTGCGCAGAAGAGGAAGGAGAGAAAGCAACGTGAAGAAAATGAAAACTAGAGGCTCAGTGGGCTGAGTCTGTGTCGCTCACCTTTCATTCTGCTTTGAGGAATCTTAATACAGAACCTTCCATAGGTGCTTCCCACCAAATTTCTGTTCATTTTGGCATAGCAGTTTCAGAGAAGAAGATTTTTAGAAATTGTCCAATCTAAGACAAGAATTGCCTGTGGCAGCCATGTTTGCTAATGGATCAAAACGAAATGAGCAATCTTTATAGAGGACCTTCCATAGTTGCTTCTTATCAAGTTTCATATCATTTGGCCAAGTGGCTTCAGAGGAAAAGCTGTTTTAGAAATCGACCAATAAGAAACAAGAATTGCCTATGATGGCCATGTCTGTTAACGGATCAATACTGAATGAGCAATTCCCATAGAGGACCTTCCATAGATGTTTCTTACCATGTTTCAGTCCATTTGGCAAAGCTGCTTCATAGTAGAAGATGTTTAGAAATTGACCAATCAGGAACAATAATTGCCTGTGGAGGCCATGTTTGTTAATGATCGGGACAAAATGAGCAGACATTATAGAGAACCTTCCATAGATGCTTCCTACCAAGTTTCTGTTCATTTGGCAAAGCGGTTTCAGAGGAGAAGATTTTTAGAAATCGACCAATTAGAAACAAGAATTGCCTGTGGCAGCCATATTTGTTAATGGATCGGGACGAAATGAGCAATCTTTATAGAGGACCTCCCATAGATGCATCCTACCAAGTTTCGGTTCATTTGGCAAAGCGGTTTCAGAGGAGAAGATTTTTTTATAAATCATCCCATCAGAAACAAGAATTGTCTATGGTGGCCATATTTGTTAACGGATCGGGACGAAATGAGCAATCACAACAGAGGCTTTCCATAGATGCTTCCTACCAAGTTTCGTTTCATTTGGCCAAACGGTTTCAGAGGAGAAGAATCAAATTTGTTCAATAGTTTTCTATTTTTTACTGATTTTTTTCACTAATTTTCAAGTTTGAGAAGCGGCAACGGCCATGTTTGATGGCAGTCGGGGTCATCAGTCATGGTCTGAAAGAGAATTATATATGCATTGTTCATTTATAGTTTGGTAGCAACATTGGTTCTTTACAATATTTAAAGAATTTAAAAAAATATATATATATTTTTAGTAACGATAGCAGCCATTTTTCATAAGCGACCAGGGTTAGCAACCGTAAGTCTGAAAGTGGATCATATTTGCATCATTTCCATAACGTTTGGTGGCAACTGGCTTTTTAACGGATTTTAAAATATGTTTTTTGACAATAATTTTCTATTTTTTGTAACAGTGACGACCACGTTGGATGACAGCCGGAGGTCTTCAATCAAAATTTTGAAAGAAGACCACATATGCATTCTTACCATATGGTTTGATTGCATTTGACTCTTTACAGGATTTAAATAATAATAATAATGAATTTTTTCACTAATTTTCTATTTATTGTAACGATGGTGGCCATGTTTGATGGGGGATGGGGTCCTCAACCGTAATTCTGAAAGAATATTACATATGTATCAAATTTAATTGCAATATACTCTAAAGGATTTTTCTGGATTTTTTTTTCATTGATATTTTTGCTGATTTTACCCCTATGTTCTATTTATAGACATGGCGGCCATGATGGTTGGTCGGCAGGATCATCGGACATAGCTTTTAAAGGGAACGCCCTATGGATGAATCAGGCCAAGCTTGGTTTAAATTGGCCTAGTGGTTTCAGAGGAGAAAATTTTTGAAAAAGTTTACAGACGGACGACGGACGCACAAGTGATGGCAATAACTCACACAGGTGAGCTAAAAATTGTAGTGTCGGGAGATCTTGACAGGCTGAACATATTTGCAGTTTAAACTTAACATCTACATGTATCTCTTATAGTTTTTGAAATAAAGGACGAAAAGTATTAAAATTTTGAAATTTTGATGAAAAAAGGGCAATAACTCCAAAATGGGTAATAGGATTTACTTAAAAATTGCAGGGTAGGTAGATCTTGACATGTTGCACATTTTTGCAATTTAAACTTAACATCTATCTCTTATAGTTTTTGAAATATAAGACGAAAAGTATTAAATATTTTAAAATTTGATGAAAAAAGGGCAATAACTCCAAGATGGGTAATAAGAGATTATTTACATGACATTTTCCATATCGGCCCTGGTATTAGCCCGAGACTCCCATATCAAGCCCGACAGCGAAGCTGGAGGGCTCATATGGGTCGAGGGTTGATACCAGGGACCATATGGAAAATTTCATGTCATAATCTTTTTATCATATATTTTACATTGACCTTTTCCAAGCATTGACTTTTATATTGCAAAAAAGATCTATGAACAGACAAATTGCGAAAATAAATTCTTAATAGAGTTGCCTTTGTTCAACTTGCAAATATTTTTGTTTCGAATATGGTTTCAAAAATATACCAAACAATGTCGATCTGTACAATGACGTTAGAAACTGTTTGTAAAATCTACCCAAGACGTTGACATTTGAATGGAAATTCCTATTCACCACGACGTGTATGTTTGAGCTAATTATTCCGTTTCAAGTTATTTAAAATTTATTCCAATATGTTGAAATGTGTTAATTTGATTGAAATACGATTTTATGCATATCTTTATGCATCATCTTTCCTTGTACGTTGACATATAATCTTTGAGACCACTGCGCAGATACCGGAAGTTGAATACGGGGCAAATACGGATATATGAGGGCAAATAACCAACACTGACTTAGCCATTATTGGACATGCAAAAATCAACATATTGCAACAAAATATGTGATAATCAGATTTATTTCAAAATTGCAGGGTAGGTAGATCTTGCTGTGCTGATCATTTTCACTCCATGTCAGATTTCTGTTTTAATTAACGGTTTTTTGAGTTATTGCCCAAAAACCTGCAATTTTACCATATGTTCTATTTATAGACATGGCGGCCATGATGGTTGGTCGGCAGGGTCATCGGACATATCTTTTAAAGGGAACCCCCTAAGGATGATTCAGGCCAAGTTTTGTTTAAATTGGCCCAGTGGTTTCAGAGGAGAAGATTTTTGAAAAAGCTTACAGACGGATGACGGACGACGGACGCCAAGTGATGGCAATAGCTAACACAGGTGAGCTAAAAAAGGACTACAAACCCTGTTTCAAGTAGGTGTGAACAGGGCCGTCTTAACAGCATCATAGGCCCAGGGCAAAGCAGTGTACTGGGGCCCCTATCTTCACAACCACTCACATGAATAAAAATGTAAATGGTCGATAAAATTAAACATATATCTAATATTGTATTGGTACTTCCAACAAAATTAGTGTTTAAACATTGAAAACATGCCATACACAACATACACAGATTAACATCGGGCCCCTATGCTCGTTGTCCCCCCGGGCAAGTTTTTCTTACAGACACAATGCATTCTGCTAAAGATAAACATTTTCGAAGCTTTCCTATTAGAACAGGAGTGCCATCGTTTGCTGACTCGGAGGTAGAATCATCCAGCAGCCAACACATGAAAGTTTTCAAAGAGGAAGGAAGCTTAGCATCATAATTTGATATTGAGACTTCTTCAGGTGCAGGGTATTCGTCATCCTAAATGGTAATGTCGCTGATTTGCCTTCTCAAAATGCCGGCGGCAGCACGTCAAATTTGACTTTCATCACATATATGGGCTACATTGCTCAAATCATGAACAATTGCCGAATGCATGTCTGCTTTTATGCGTGCTGCAGCACCAATAGCTTCAGGAGTTGAGATGGCACTGCTATGAATAAGGTTTGACATACCATGACCTTGCTGTGGTTGTATTGTTATCAAATCACCAAAATGTCTTTCTAATTTCTGTTGTAGTCTGTGTGATGTGTAACTTTCCTTTCAATCAGAGGGCAGAAATTCAGAAAAAAGTTCTAGCAGTTGGGTTAAAGTGAATATCTTTTTGCGAGTTAGCAAGTCATCTTTGATAATTGAAATGAAGGATTGAAATAAGTTATCATGTTCAGATGTTAAATAATCTTCACTGTCGTCCTTAATTCTTGTGAGTAAGTAACTTGTTATACAAGTAGCATGCTATACTACATTCTCTGCAAACCCATCATTAGTAATTAATATATACCATTTCGCCATCATCGGTCAGTGTTGCTATTTTCAAAAGTTTTTTTCTTCTCTCATCGGATGTAATCTTGTGTAATTTTTTGTCTCGTTTACATGTCTTGCATTGACAGAACATGCATACAGACCAGCCTATATCAGAAGATCTACTACATCTACATCAACATCTACTAGGTACAGAACTCTGTCTTTGCAGACCGTTACGTTCCGGAAAAACTAAATTGCGCTGCGGTGACGGAAAAGAGTTAAATTATTTTTCTGCAACTAAGCAACTAAAAAGAGTCGCAAAAAGAAAGAAGTACCAGTTCAAACAAAACTTTATAAATAAACTTTTGGAAAGTAAAGGTGATAACCCACAAGAAATGTGGAAGTTACTGAGAAAAGCTAGTGAATATAGTAGTAACAATCAAATTGATGCAAAATTTGATCCCAATGATTTAATGAAACATTTCCAAACTCAAGGAGATAGGAAAGAAAATACTGATCCGCAACATGAGGCGGAAATATGTGATTTCTTATCTAATGAAGAGAAATATTCTATAAATGATACTACTGATAAACCATTCACAATTTCAGAAGTTAAAAAAGTAATAAAATCTTTAAAAACAGGAAAGTCCAGTGGACCAGATCTTATGTTGAATGAAATTTTCAAAGGCAGCTGTCCACTCATTGTCAAATCAATAATTAAACTCTTAAATATGATATTTTCATCAGGGGTATACCCTACATCCTGGTTATCATCTTAGGGAACGACCATTTAACTTGAAAGGGGGGGTATGTTTTTTTTTTTTTTTTTAAATATTCTGATTCCCAATGTTGCTGAAAAAATATTCTGATTTTGGTGGAGGAAAAAAAATAATCTGATTCCGAGTTTTTGTCATATAACCTAATGTTATTAATTCTGGAAAAAAAATTAAACGGAATATCTAAAATATTTAGTGCAATATTAAATAATAGAATCATGTTACACATGGAGGATAAATTTAGTAATGTTCAATTTGTATGAGAACTGCTGATAGTTTATTCATTTTCAAAACTTTAATCAAAAAATATTTTAACCTTTTAAAGAAAAGGACTGAAGGTATAGCTGATTATTTTACTATCAATAATAATAATAATAATAATAATAAACTTTATTTCAAGAGGGTAACTCAATTAGTTTTCACTAATCTAACTTGAGGCCCTCACAAAAATATGATACATTTTGTTTACAACATAATTATGACACACAGCATGCACAATATTACAAATTCATACTAAACGTATATTATACAATGTTTCATACATAAAATGAAGTAGCATATTTATCATTATTTTCTTAATGTCTTAATTTGAAATGTCTTTAAGATATGTAAAGCATTTTGATTTAAATATACTTAAACTTGCAGATAATTTGATATTACACGGTAATTTATTCCAAAGAATGGCAGAACTATACGCAAATGATTTTTTCATAATATTTGTGTTTGGACGAATAACTGCCAAGTTGTTACTAGATACAGATCTTAGATTTCTAGTATGAACTTCGCTACTTTGAATACAAAGTTTTTTTAGGTAGTTTGGTGTCTTATCATGCAAAATTTTATAAACCAAAACAAGTTTATTATATGAGATTCTATCACAAAAGCTGAGCCAGTTTAGATTTTCAAAAAGTTCCCTAGTGGGTGTGAGAAATGGAGCATCAAGAATAATTCTTGCGGCTCTTTTTTGTAATGTTGTGATCCTTTGAATTCCTTCATCATTTAAGTTTCCCCACACATTACTGCATTCAACAGAGGAATGCGTCAGGGACTCTTTGAGTCCTACACTTTTCAAAATTTATATTAATGATTTGACAGAACTTTTTATAAATTCAAAATGTGATCCACTATCTCTAGAAAATTCATGTATTGGCAGTCTAATGTTTGCTGATGATCTACTTGTTCTTTCAGAGTCTAAAGAAGGTCTCTAAGGAATGGCAACTAACAGTAAATTGCAATAAAACTAAGACTATGATTTTTGGTAAAAATTTAAAGAACATAAAGAATACTAATGTTAGCTATAGAAACACTTATTTAGAAAACGTCAGTGAATTTAAATTTCTTGGAAATGTTATAACACAGAATGGAAATTTGGTTTCTTGTGCTGAAGCTCTGTCAAAAAAGGCACTTAAGGTCATGTATTCTATAAAAAGCTATACGAGCAGTCTAAATGAATTGCCTGTAAATGTTTCTACACATCTCTTTGATTCTCTTGTACGTCCTATTCTAACTGTGAAATATGGAATATGTATGGATGTTTATAAGGGGTCGCCCCGATAGTCCGACATCCCATTAGTCCGACACTCCGATAGTACAACATTAATAGATAATGACCTTTGAACTGTTACTGGTACCAACTTTTTTACGTACGTATTTGTTTGACAAAAATGCTTTTAATTCTATTTTTATCTCTTTAATATTTAGATATTTTGGTACTTTCATCGGTCATTTCGATACTTTAATAGACGTTGGTCCTATGTTGAAGACTGTTCGATGTTCTCTGTGTGAAGTCATGTATTTTGCTGTTTTGTTGGGTTGCTGACATTTATTCCACATCTCTGTTTATTTATGACAGATTTCGGTAATTTGATATACCCCCTTTTCGGCCTCCCAACAGTTTAAAAAACTCCAAGCTATTAACCAGAAATTCATGAGAAGGGGTGCGAAAAAGTAATGCCTTTTCAGAGTCACAGCCAAAATCTCGTCTTCAACGCATTTATTGAACACCCAGTGATTACGAGTACAATTTAAGCACTCGGAAAACATTAGTTCCCTTGTCTCTGATAAAAGATCCTTATAAAAGTATCTCACATATACCTCATTTAATTTTATGCTTTATTTATTGAAAGAGGATTGTCAACAGCCCGAATGGTTACGTGTACCGATGTATGGGTCCCTTAAAGTATGCATTATAATACTGTTTATAAATTCTAAATTTACGCGGTAGACGATCGGCAAATGTCCCCTCGATCCGCCCTTTTGGTACCTCTTTTTTCTAAGCTTGCATTTAGATCTTGACCAATAACAGTTTGAGTAAGGGTAACTAAATCTTTGAGGGATATCAGCATATTTTGTTTATAGATTACTACACATATCCTGACATAATGACGTCACTATCTAACGTCCAATCGACCCCTTAAAAGAATTCTTATGTGGAATCAACCTTAAAACACCAGAACCAAGTTATGTATAGTGCACATTTCAGTTTGTCGCAAGCATGCCGTCTTTAGTACGAGGCAATCGAGGAAATTTGCGGAACATTTTTGCATAGAATTGTATATGGAAATTCCAATTTTCTCAAAAACCTTGAAAAAATGAATAGTGACTCCAAGTTTTATTGTTAGAATATAAAAGGATGTCAGATAAGTGTTAAGTTCACACTCTTATAAAAAATTATATCTGCCAGTTTTAATGATGGGAAGATATTGAATTTTCTCTCTATATATAATCGGCATACAATTTACCAATACTAATACCCAATTATCTCAAAAATACAGCTGAGCGACCATTTTATATTGATTTAGATTTTTCGATGGAGCAAAGATTTTGTCTTACTGTATTATATGAATATACAATAAAAACAACTTGCATTTTGTTTCAAACACAGCTTTTAATCGACGTTGGAACACAGATGTCGGAAGACGCCACCCTAGCATCTGGTTCTTTTTAAACAAGCTACGTAAAGCAGAAGTTAAATGCACATTGTCTGTTAATCACGCAGACAATGGCCAGAACCCACCTCTTAGGAAACGCAAATACAGAGATCTGGAGAGGAGAATTAGGAGACTAAAGATAAGCTACAGAAGAGGGCAACGTAGTCTAACCCAGTATTGGGACGCCATGACTCATGTTGTGGCAACCTTTCATTAACTGATGCCATGTATACTATACATTTCGACAGTTCTGTTTTGTCTGTTGTTTCTAATGACAATTAACATTATCAATTTTAGTTTCACTTCTTCAAGAATGCATAAAAATGGATTTGTTTTGCCTTAAATGCTAAAACACAAGTACATTAAAACATTTCATTGTTGTATTCCCGTTGTATTATATCATATTTGAATGCCCAACTCGTCATGTCCTGTGTGTTGTATTCTCGTTGTATTGTATCATATTTGAATGCCCAACTCGCCATGTCCTGTGTACTCAATTTTCTTCATTCTTATTTCGCGGGTTTGAAAGAAAACGTTTTTGAGTTAAGTTATTGAGAGCAATCAACAGGTCAATAGCAATTGGAAACTTGTCACAATGTTATTAAATATTATTGTATGATTTTTGCTGATTTTGTTCCTAGCACTCTCTGTTGATTGAACATCAAACTATCCGTCTTTCATGCTTACATAATGCCCATTTACAAAATAACGAATTGAGTAAATTAAACGAACTGGTAACGATATAAAAAATTCTGAATATCACATGTCAGTCGACGAAATGATGTCATGGACGTGCATATATGAAACAAATTTATAACGCTAGAAGAACGAACATGCAACGTAATATGAACCCACTTTCTATCCGAAAAACAAACATATCATTGCTCAGTCACTGATCGTAGCAACTTCTGTACTAGACTCCATCTTGCTTATTATTGCATCACAATTAAGGCTGTCTACAACCCTTTTAATGCTTAAAATAGCCATTTATAAAATGTCGGACTATCGCGGTGTTGGACAATTGGGGTGTCAGACTATCGGGATGTCGGACTATTGGGGTGTCGGACTATCGGGGCTGCCCCGTTTATAAACCATACGTCAACGCTACTGAAAGGGCTAAGAAGAACAACTTTAATGTTGATCAAATGCAATTTATAGAAAATAAGTTCTGTAAATTTATTCTTGGAATCAAAAAGTGTTCAAGCAATTTTTCAGCCAGATATGAGTTGGGAAGATACCCAATAGATAATTTCATAAAGTCTCAATCTTTACTTTATGAAGATCGATTACTTACAGTTGATACACCTGAAATTTTAAAAGAATCTTTTTCTCTTTCTGAGTCTCTCCATGAGAAAGGATATTTTTCTTGATACTCATATATTAACTATGTAAGAACTAAACATAAAATGGACCTTGGAAATCAAGATATGAAAAAGAATTCTTGTAAAAAATATTACAAAAATATACTAAATAAAGACTATGAAGAAATATTTGATAATAAGTTAAAATCGATAGATAATAACAGTAAACTCTTTCTATTCATTTGAAGCATTGAAGTCTAAAAATAAGTCGGAATTTTACTTGAAATATCCAGATTTTGAAATAAGAAGATTAATTTGTAAATTTAGACTACTTTCAGTGAAACGGGACGATATAAGAAAATACCTCGGCATTTACGAACGTGCAATAAATGTGAAACTCTTGATGACGAAAACCATTTCTTTTTAAATTGTAAGCTAAATGAACATTTAAGAAAAGCTTTTCTCAGTGACTTTGACAATATTAATAATACAAATCTACTTGAAATTACTTTAAATCCAACTAACATCAAGCAGGTGAAATCTTTAGGCTCCTTTATTTAAATAGTCATTGGAACTGAGGACAGGGGGCACATGATTCCATTTGTTCAATTGTGTTTTGAATTTGTTTATATGTTGTACATTGTATGTTTATGTATTGTTGACTATTCAATGTAGCCATTGACCCTGATTAGGGTGGAAATTGTGCTTAATAAAGTTATATAATATATAAAGCCTTAAGTTTACTTAGTCTTTTGTTTAACTGTGCTAATTTGTGGGACTGAAATACACCCCTAAAATACACCCCCTTCAAAATCTACACCTACGTCCCAGTAATGACGACATGGGCTGTAGGTGTTCTCAGAGTAAAAAGCCAAACATATAATTTCTTAGATTTTCAGGTTCTATTTCAGTTTTTGCGTTGTTATAATCGACAAAAAAGGGAGATAACTTGTCTTGATTGAAAACGGTGATTAAAAAAAATCTATTTTGGTCACGTGACTGATGAGTAAGGGGAAATAATCGCTTTGAAATGCAGTTAGAATGACTATGGCGCTTTGGAAAGACATACTAGCGTTATATTTTGTGTTCCATTTAACATTAGCACAATATAGTGAAAGAGATAGTAAGTTTGAGTATTCAAATTAATATCGGTCGAGTAATTATTGCAAATTAAAAAACATTTTACCTTTAGACAGGTGAAAATTACAGGTATGGGGTACTATGACCTAATTCAACATGGCGGTAGTTTATATTGTTTATATTGAAATAAATCGCGGAAGTGACTTTATTCCACAGTATTATATAACCTTCATGAAACAATTAAAAACGCAAAAATAAATTTGCTGACAGTCCATGGCATCGGACGTGATTGACGCGGAATTAATTTAAAATAAATTATCCCAGGTTTAAACCCATTTAAAAACAATGCATGGTTCTCCCTATCTGATTTGACTCTTGAAGTTATTTTTTTAAACTATTTTCGTCAGAAGGGAGATACATCGTTCATTCTCTGATAAAGTGACCAGTTAGAATGTGACAAAGTACAAAGATAAAGTCTTTAGTTGGAACATTTTAATGATTGAAAATTGAAAACTAATATTTGAACTTTCAAAAATATATCCTGTGGTAGTCTGAGATTCCTCTGCCGTCCGACGGCTTTTTGTTCGACTTGCTGGAGCCGTAGGACGTCAGAGCGCTCTCCATAAGGAAAACAGTGGATTTGCCGCTCCAACTCTGGGTCAGCACATTTCCACGTTTCGTGGCTATCAGATTTTATTTTCTATCTGAAACCCTTATATAAATCGCTTCACCAATCATTTTTATATTCATTCACAACCATCTTACCCTCAAAAAGTGGTGTTACACTCGATTACAGCACGATTTTGCCTTAGATCCTATCATTTCACCATTTGACTTTCATTTTCGAACCTACAAGCGTGATCTCACAATACTAACTGAATGATGACAGCAACGCATTGCATGATGGGAGCTACTTAATGCAGCGTGCCAAATTATTTGCGTACGTAAACAACAACATACAAATCACATGGATGATCAGGGGTTTCAAAGTGGGACGGTACCCGGTACTTTTACCTGCCTGAGATCGTGTATAGTACCGGCAGAAATTACTGAACCCCCCAAAATTAGCGGTGGTCAAAACCACAAGTACGATGGTCGATAGGCTTGTGGAATATTTTTCATAAAAAATTAATGATCATGTCAATTGCTGAATTTTCGCATTCAAATCGAACAACTGCGTCACGACCAAGTTGATGGGATATTCCCTGTTTTAAAAATAAGTTTACCTTAGAATCGTAAATAGCAGTTTGCGCATGCGGTAAATAGATATGTTTTCGCCCCAATATCTTTTCATCCTTGTGTAAAACTCGGACCGGAACAAAGCTGACATCATTTCAAAATAAAAAAATGACTGATTACAAATTATGTTCAAACACAATTTAGTGTAATCTCCAGTAATATAAGTATGATCAATATGTATTATGAATATATGACTACACAATATTTTGTGTGATTTTTTTTAACCATTTAAAACCCAGTGTCGAATCATTCTGGGGCGTACTGTCTTGTTGCTTAGCTCCGTCCATATTGTTTAACTTCCGGTATAAAAAAATAAAAACCTATGGCTAATTTATTTACATATTTTGACGGGGCCCTACCGCGGTTGTTCACAGAAATGAAAGTGCTGAAAAACATTTTTAAAGGGGGGTACGAGGAGATAAGGGATAGAAAATTACTAGAAATCTTGAAAAAGGACCGGACATGGCTCAAATACGAATTACATTGTAATGTCAAAACGCCGGCCCACCTTTTTTTCCAAAATAATTTAACTTTTGTGATTCAAATGTTAATAAATGTCTTCCCGCGAATCGTTTTTGTACGAACATTTTTTTTGCACATAAGTCGTGAAAGTAACAATATATATTGTTTTTGTTTAATTATATTTGTATTGATCTATTAAAATTATAAATTTTATTAAAGATTGATGATTGCAAATTAAATTTATATGTTTCATCAAGGACATATTCTATATACGTCCTTGGTTTCATTAATTATGACACTTATATGTCTTGATCCGTGCCAATGGTCTTTGATGAGTTTAATTACTGGTAATAAAGTAAAAAAAACACACAAGCCAAGGTATTGTGAAAAAGAAAAGGACAAAGCCAACAAAAGAATTTTGAGAAGTTTAAGCTTTGATAACAATGGCTTGGTCAAGCCTAGCTGTGGAACCATAGCTCTTTATGGTGCTTTTGGGTTTTTTTAAGATATGGCAGACTATCTATGAATAATCTTGGCTGAAGTCTGTAAACTGAAATATTCAATAAAGAAATTGGGGGGGAAAATCCAGGCATTATGCATGGTCTTCACTCTTGGTGAAATCTGAACTCTAAAGTTAATGGGATTTTTCTTTCAAAAACACTTAATGTTTTGCAGTCTCTGAAGTACATTTTTTGGTCCACAAAATGCTAGATTTCAGGAGCTTCTGCCCCCTGGACCCCTTACAGCCCTCAGCCTAATTTTTTAGGTCCCTCCTAAAATTTTAAGAAGTACCTCCTATTATAAAAAACTTTGAAACCCCTGGATGATATAAAGCGTATTCTGCAGGATAAACAGTTCCATCTACAGCTCAAATCAGAGCAGAAGAAAATAATACAAAATGTGTTGGAAAGAAAAGATTCAATGGCAGTGTTACCCACAGGCTTCAGAAAGAGCATGTGTTACGTTCTCTCCCCCCCCCCCCCCCCCCCCCCCTCTCATTTTGGACAAGGTAAGATCATATATGCAAATCATCTCCCATGATACATTGCGGTAATCGTAGTTTTCTCGAAGTCACGTGACAAATGTTCGAAAATGAAAGTCAAATGGCGAAATGATAGGGTCTAAGGCAAAATTGTTTATCAGTGCCATGTATCATGTCGATCGTTTTCTCTGGGTTTCCCCCACCAATAAAACTGACTGTCACGATATAGCCGAAATATTATTAAGAGTGGCATTAAACCCCATAAACCAAACCACCTTAACTGAAATCACTTGGCACAAAAAAAACACCAAATGATGTTGGAAATCCAGGTCCTGGCTTGGGACAAAATAAGGACTTATAATACATGTACCAGAATTTCTTTTCTGAAATCATTGAACCATTTCAAAAGAGACTTGTCTCAAAGATCTATTGGGGTGTCCTCTACATATGAGTGTGTGGTTTTTTTTGCGTCAATTAGAAATCGATGTTAATAGGTGAGGTGAAAAAAGAAAAAGTATTATGTTTTATATATGATAGACTCAGATCAGAGTCCAGACTCAAATCGGTATTCCACTAACATCATTATATCAAATTCTCAGATCTATGCCCGATTTATTGGTTAGGGCATATGTCATTGGATGTCGATTTGAGAAAGTGAGAAATGGCCATAGATTTGAGAATTTGAAATAAGAACATGGATCTGAGGTACAGATGTCTGTGATGTAGAAATCGGACATGGATTAGACGTTGATCAGAGGCTGGACGTCGATCTGAGTCTTACATATATAAAAAAGATGTCTGTCACCACAACAATCTGGGTACTCCAGATTGCTCCACCAATAAAACTAAGTGCTACGATATAACTGAAATATTGTTGAAAGTTGCATAAAACAACCACAACAAAGTTTTAACATTGAAGTTATATTTTAATATTTTAATTTGATATTGCAGTCTATTATTAATTATGCTTGTTTATAATTTTCAGGATCTAGATACCAAGATAGCGATTGTTTACATGGATCAGCTGTCGGGGTCAGTGCCAGGGGAGGTAGTAGAATCCCCAATGCAAATTTTTGGGCCTCCTCCTCCGCCAGTGATGTAAGACGCCCGTGGAAAGCTAGACTAGAAGATGCTACAGGTAGATACAGTTAAAACCTTGTCCCCTCTTCAGGGGGGGGGGGGGGGGGGGGGGGTGAGATCGTCACCACGATCGTATGGTTAGTTGGTGAATTTATGTTACTTAGGGGTCTGCCATTTAACCTTTAGTTGGCTGTATTTTCTCCCAAGCCTGAAAATTTTATAAACACGAAACAGAAATAAGAGAAATTCAAGGTGATTTGACTTCAAATTTTATAAAAAAAAAAAATTATTGTTGAAGCATTCAGATTAATTATTTTTTTCATTTTTCAGGTTAAGATATTTTTTTCTATAAAATTTGAGGGCAGAATTGCGAAAATTTAAGAAAAAAAACATAGCTTCCCTCTAAAAGTAAAATTTTTGTTTCTTTATGGAATAAGTGACTTGCTGCCAGTCAATGGATATCTTTGAATCTTGGGTTTTCTCCACCAATAATACAGATTGTCATGATATTGTTGAAAATGGTGTTAAGCAACCTTTATTTACTATATACTATTCTCTTTGGTAACTTGAAGTTCAATTATTTCCCCTTTTTAACCACCACTGCCGCTAGATGATTGGGGTATGAAGTTTCCCGCAAGTCTATAAAAGTGACACTAATTGTAATTATTTAGCTTGAGTGTATGTGTTTAAATAATAATTGCGTAAGGGTACTTTGAAATTATGAAGAGGGACAGAGGAACAATGGGCTTTGAAGGCATGGTACTGTGCTTCTTCGTTTCCCTCCAGCTAAGACATTAGTAGTTTTAGTGGATATGCCCTTTGTGTATTTTAAGAGAAAATTATCATTGGGGGAACTGCATCGGTGGTGTAATGGAACGCATGCTCACCTCGAGTGCGTTAGATTGTGGATTCTAGCCCAGATCGGGTCAAGCCAAAGACTATAAAATTTGTATCATTAAGGAGAAAGAGCAAAGACTGGATGGCTTGAAATCAGGATAATGTGTTCGAGTGGAGCGACATGTCTACCCGCTGACCGTTTTTTCAGTGAGCTAGCACTATAGTCTATAAAAATCCAACTAAGCATGTTGGTCTAGTACAAAGCGGACCTCATCATCATCTCATTGATAAATTAACTTGTTGTCTCCATCATATAGCTGAAAAAATGCTGAGTTGGGGTTAAACAACAATCACTCACTCGTCGCTATCGCCACTCGTAATATTAGTTCACACAACAGACTTGGCCTGATACAAAGTAATGTACCTACAAACTATTTATGTTATGGGTATATAAGATGATATTTTAACATGTTTTGCAATTATTTCATTTAGCCATCAACTACCGTCTAATATCATCTTGCATCAGGTCATGCTAATTAACCACCTGAGTTGGCATTAAACAACAATCACTCACTAATATATTGACAGTAAATCAACTGAATGTTTTTCAGGTGCATGGACCGCAAGTATATTGGATACCAACCAATACTTGGGAATTGATTTGGGCCAGGAGTATCTTCTTACAGATCTATGGACCCAAGGACGACAAGGCTCTGGAGAGTATGTTACAGAGTTTTTTATTGCTTTCTCCAGTGATAAAGTAACGTGGAGAACGTATACAAATGAGTATGGAATCAGACAGGTTAGCATTTCTCATAGATACATGTAGATCTGTTTATAATAGACAAGGTATAAATGTAACTATTATTTCACACATTTCTGATAGATAGGTCTGTTCATAATAGTCAGAAAATAACACTGTATCATCGGCATAATATAATAAAACATATCTTTTCAGAGAAATGGGCAATGCGTTTTCTATTTCATTTGTTATATTTCTCAATACATTTACATCTTCGAGGGCCCGGATGGCTCAATGAATTGCCTAACAACTCATACAAGCCTATCACCAATACGGTGTGGGTTCGCACCCGGCTTTGTAAATTACAAAAAAGAGTGCACTCGACTCGCAGTCGCAAGTGATAAAGTTTACCAGTTGCTTGCCCATGGTTGGTGGTTCTCTCCAGGTACTCTGGCTTCTTCCACCACTAAAACTGGTCGCCATGATATAGCTGCAATATTGTTGAAAGTGGCATTAAACACCAAAAATCAAAATCAAATCATAATAGTCAGGGTTTGAATGTAACTATTATATCACCCGTAATTTGTTTTCTTGTTGATAACTCGTGTCTTGGACATAAGATTCTATACACCAAATAAAGATGCCCAGATGTAGTATTTATCGGTAGCACTAAAGAGTATCGCTCAACTTCAGGCTAGGTACCATTTCACATTTTTTGGTAAAAGCCATGTTCATTGTTGATTGATTTATTGGTGTTTACAGGGCTCACTAAATCAGGTGAAGTTGGGAATTTTTTCATCCTGGTTTAAAATAAAAATCAAGTGCTCTATTTCCGCTATAAGGTGAAGCTATATAAGTCACCCTTGTCAGTCTTTGGTAGTAAGTATTTTTTCACCAATAAGCATACTTTTTCTTCAATATTATATTTTTTGATATTTTATTCCCAACTTGTTGATTGCATCTTTTTTAGCTCACCTGGCCGGAAGTTCTCATATTTAATATGTTCATATATATGAAGGTTGGCCATTGAAACTCATTTGCGTATAAGTGTAATGTTGGATAGTCTATCATTTACATACATATCCTTTTCCCACTTTTGAGATAGACCAGTTCCTATTTTTAGCAATGTGAGATTTTCTTATCTTGCACTAGTGCAAGACAAAAAAATCATGTGTGTTTTACTGGCAAATGCATGCTGTACAGTTTATGTCAACTGCCTCCCCAATTCTCCATCCTTTTCCTTTTTAAAATAAACAGTTCACTATATATAAGTTTTCATTCTTTTATAAACACGCAAATCCTAACAATCAGCCATATTATTACATAATAACCTTCACAGTCTTTGAAATAAGGCGGTAGTCCGAAGCCCGTAGTGTATAAAATGAATAATTCCACAAGTCCAACGGGCCTGTGAAAAAAAAGTCATATAGTTTCAAAAGTTGATTTCATAAGATATTGTGTGTAGATATTTAGTTTATTGTTCTCCGTTTTCAGTTGCTGCCGAGTCAATGCAAAAAATGGGTAGGCAAACAAGTCCTTTTAAGAATTTCCAATATTCGAAATAGATTTAGGTGTGTCTGTTTTTTGCAATTTGATTGGTTGATATTTTTAGGAAATTACTATCATGTAGGTTTTAAAAAAGGACCAGAAGCAGGGCTCATGTTAGAGGGCGAAGTAGTTGCCTTGTCAAGGTTGACTTTGATTTCTCGTTGGTCAAAAGCGAAGTTTAAGTAGCCTTGTAATTTTGAAGAGTCGCCCTATGTTGCCCGCATATTTTTGCCACGTGCCATTTATGAAAATATCGCCATCGTGTTTATTGAATTCTATGTTATTCATTAAGTATTTTGAAAGTGACTTTCTTGAAAAGTAATCCATTTCGGTTTAAAGAAACTTTAATTTCGTTCAATATCAAATAAAAATGGCACCACGAGAAAGGGGGCGCAATCAGACACTGTGCTACGGGAAATGTTGATCGAAGCTACTTTTAACCAAACAAACTTTTGATTAATTTTGTTCTCAATCCTGTGACATAAAGTTTGAGTTCTCATATATAATATGTTCATATTTGAGAAGGTTGATCATTCAAAATAGGTTGAAATGCACGGAGACACTTCAGATTTTTTTCAATCCGCTTCCAAATCCGATCGGTTTTTGTTTTTTTATTAATTGCGATCTATTTATAGAACTGTTGCTGACAGACCTGTGTCTACGTTAAGTGTTAATACCTCTGCAGTTAGAAAATAGACTTTGAACTACAGTAGTTTTGTTCCATTGTTGCACTCTGATTTGAGGTCTGACAAATAATAATTACAATCTTTACTTTAAGTTGCTTCAGTTTATGACTGTCAGTGTCAATATACGTTCGTGCTATATTTGCATTTCCTAGCTTTCTATATATAGTTGGACCGTTGAGCAAATTGGCATATACTGTACATATTTCTTCTGCTGAAGGCTACACAAATACGACTTTTTGCATTTTGTGTGGTATTAATTCAAAGCATAGTGATATTTAAAAAAAAAAGAAGGGGGGTACATATTAAAAATTATCACCAAATTATATGTCTCACGCAATGATGACACCACAAGTTTTTGTTATAAGAGTCTTATAACAATATTGGTTGTGATGATGATGATAAGGAGGAGGTGGACAGTGATGATATGGAATATACTGAGGATGCTATTGACAATATGATTTTAGAATTTTCAGGAGATTAATATAAACATGAATCCAAAATAAAGTGTCTTTTTGTGTTTTTTACTTGCATTCTGGTCTTACCTAATGCATAATTGACATGTCCACATAATATTTGGTACATCATCATGTTTTGAGTTTTGGTGGTTTTAATTAATGGTCATTAATGTAGTTTTCAAATTTGGGCCTGTAGAATTGATGGTGGGCCTGTAAATATTTGAACTTACAGGCCCGGTGGGCTTGTAAGGTAAAAAGTTAAGCGTGAAGACTGCCTTCACGCAATACACAAAAATACGGAACTACTATTTTGATTGACATGAAGGGGAAATAACTCACATTGTTTACATGATGCACTGTTTACAAACAAACACGAAACTAAAAACAGCTGATAAAAGTGAGAAATAAAATCAAACACCGGCAAAAAGTGCAAGACGGGGAAATCTCTGACACCCTCGGGTAAGATTTCCCTGTCTTGCATTTTTGCCAGTGTTAGATTCTATATTTCTTTCTAAATGTATAACATTTTGATATTTTTATTTCAGATGTTTGGGGGAAATACAAACTCAGACATGATATCAAAGAACTATTTAAAATACCCAGTGGTGGCGAGATATGTCATGCTTCATCCACAAAGATGGGTCGGTGTTATTTCTATGAGATTGGAGATCTTTGGTTGTCTCTACAGTAAGTTATAGTAATTACTCAGCATGCCCATTTACCCTCTGCAGAGGGTTTTTTACCCCCAAAATAGGCCCTGTACCCCCAAAATTGTAGGGACTTTCTATATGCAGGGGTACAAAGTTAAGGAAAAAACAGCAATTGTACCCCATTGTATCCCCAGTTTCAAAACTCAGTGGGCACCCTGATTACTGTTACAACACTCGTTATGTCATTTTTAAGAAAACAAAATAATTTGCCAACTTGCTAACCTAGGATGACCAATATGGAATAACATCTATTTTAAAGGTTGCGACAGACATTATCACTAGTTTCACATTGAGTCCGGTAGGACAAGCTGTGATACTAGCAATAATCTATATGTATGTTGAGACTTTCAAAACAGATGTTATTGTTTTTTCCGGTAACGTCATAATGTATTTGACGTGACACTGACAAATAATTTTTGAGTTGGGGACGTCATGATCGTATGATAGTTGGATTTTCGACTACCTCTGCTATCAGTGCCTATCACCACTAACGTTGTGAGTTTGAATCCCGTTCAGGCAAGGTTTACTCGATATAACATTATGTGATCAAGTTTGTCAGTGACTTGCGTCGGTGGTTTTCTCTTGATACTCCGGTTTCCTCAATCAATAAAACTGACCGCCACGATATAGCTGAAATATTGTTGAAAGTGGCGTTAGACACAATAACCCTAACTCCTGTGTTTAGGGAATCCATTATGCCTTTGTTTCTACAGTTTTTCTATTAGATCTTGGAACTGTTCCTACAATGTGGTATTTTTTTGTTTATTGTATTTCATCCTTGTTTTTAGCTCACCTGGCCATAGGCCATGTGAGATTTTGTCATGGGTAAGTGTCCGTCCGTCCGTCCGTTAGCTTTTCACATTTAAATCTTCTTCTCTGAAACCGCTGAACAGAAATCAGCCAAACTTGCCAGAAATGTTCATTGGATGGTCATATACAAGAATTTTGTTTTTGGCACTGGTCGGAAATCCAACATGGCTGCCAGGGCCCATAATGTGTTCTGATTGGTTGAAATTTTAAAAATCTTCTTGTTAGAAACCACTAAGCCAATTGAATTGTGACTTTGCAGGAATGATCATTGGGTGGTCCTGTACTAAACTTGTGAATCGTTTGCCGATCGGAAATTCAAGATGGCCGCCATGACTCGACTTAGTTTAACATAGGACCCTATGGGAATTTCACATTTTCATCTTTTATTCTGAAACCACAAAACAGATTTGAACCAAACTTGGCAGAAATGTTCATTGGATGGTCATATACAAGATTTTTGTTTTTGGCGCTGATCGGAAATCCAACATGGTTGCCAGGGCCCATAATGTGTTCTGATTGGTCGAAATTTAAAAAATCTTCTTGTTAGAAACCACTAAGCCAATTGAATTGTGACTTTGCAGGAATGATCATTGATTGGATGGTCCTGTACTAAACTTGTGAATCGTTTGCCGATCGGAAATTCAAGATGACCACCATGACTCGACTTAGTTTAACATTGGACCCTATGGGAATTTCACATTTTCATCTTTTTTTCTGAAACCACAAAACAGATTTGAATCAAACTTGGCTGAAATGTTCATTGGATGGTCATATACAAGATTTTTGTTTTTGGCACTGATCGGAAATCCAACATGGCTGCCAGGGCCCATAATGTGTTCTGATTGGTTGAAATTTTAAAAATCTTCTTGTTAGAAACCACTAAGCCAATTGAATTGTGACTTTGCAGGAATGATCATTGGGTGGTCCTGTACTAAACTTGTGAATCGTTTGCCGATTGGAAATTCAAGATGGCCGCCATGACTCAACTTAGTTTAACATTGGACCCTATGGGAATTTCACATTTTCATCTTTTTTTCTGAAACCACAAAACAGATTTGAATCAAACTTGGCAGAAATGTTCATTGGATGGTCATATACAAGATTTGTGTTTTTGGTGCTGATCGGAAATCCAACATGGCTGCCAGGGCCTATAATGTGTTCTGATTGGTCGAAATTTTAAAAATCTTCTTGTTAGAAACCACTAAGCCAATTGAATTGTGGCTTTGCAGGAATGATCATTGGGTGGTCCTGTACTAAACTTGTGAATCGTTTGCTGATCGGAAATTCAAGATGGCCGCCATGACTCGATTTAATTTTAACATAGGACCCTATGGAAAAAATGTTTAAAAGTCTTCTCCTCTGAAACCAGTAAGTCAGTTTAAAGCAAACATGGGATGAATGGTCCTTAGGTGGTCAACTTTCAAAATTATGTCCTGTGACCCCGACCTCCATCCAAGATGGCAACCATCAGCGAACATAGTGTTAGCATAGGACCCTATGGGAAATATATTTAAAAATCTTCTTCTCTGAAACCATTAAGCCAATTTAAAGCAAACATGGCATGGATGGTCCTTAAGTGGTCAATTTTCAAAATTGTGTCCATTGACCCTGACCTCCATCCAAGATGGCCACCTTCAGCAGACATACTGTAGTTTTAACATAGGACCCTATGGGAAAAAATGTTTTAAAATCTTCTCCTCTGAAACTAGTAAGCCAATATAGCAAACATGTCATCGATGGTCCTTAGGTGGTCAACTTCCAAAATTGTGTTCAGTGATCCCGATCTCGGTTCAAAATGGCCGCAGTCAGCAGACATAGTTTTAACATAGGACCCTATGGGAAAATTGTTTAAAAGTCTTCTCTTCTGAAACCAGTCAGCCAATTTAAAGCAAACATGGCATGGATGATCCTTGGGTAGTATACTTTCAAAATTGTGTCCGGTGACCACGACCTCCATTCAAGATGGCTGCCATGAGCAGACATAGTTTTAACATAGAACCCTATGGCAGTATGGGATTTGAATAGTAACTTAGATGTATTCAGCATGCAGACATTCTTAAGAGGACTTATTTATGTCAGGTGAGCGATACAGGCTCACCTGAGCCTCTAGTTTACATTTATTTTTTAGGTGTCTTTAAGTTGATATAAAATTTGTTCACACCACGATATAGCTGAAATACTGCTAAAGTTGACATTAAACATCAATCTTTTTATTTTTCAGCATCAGAAGTTGCTACATTTGACGGTAAATCAAGTATCAGTTACGATTTATCTATTATTGGTAGTGGTAATTCCATGCCGACCAATAATATCAAGCTACGATTTAAGACTAAGGAACAGAATGGTATCCTGTTTTATGCTTCTGGGAACCAGAGAGATTACCTATCTGTAGAACTTATACAAGGCAAACTTGTAATGCATATTGATCTTGGTAAGTATTTTCATGGTACAGTAGGTGCCGTTGTGGTTGTGATCATATGGTCATTGGATTTATGACTCCCACTGCCTATCACCTCTAAAGTTGTGAGTTCGAACCCTGTTCATGGCAAGATGTACTCGATATAATATTATGTGATAAAGTTTGTCTGTTACCTTCGACAGGTCGGTGGTTTTCTTCGGTACTCCGGTTTCCTCCACCAATAAAACTGATCGCCATGACATATTGTTGAAAGTGGCGTTAAGCACCATAAACTAACCAACCAATCAATGTACAGTACTAGAAACAAAAATCATTACAACTGGTCCTGGGAGATTTGTATTTGCAGAATGGTTATGGTACATATTTTCATAGTAGAAAAACCGCATTGATGATGTAATAGTCGGCATGCTCGCATCAAATGTGGTAGATCGTGGGCTCAAGCCCCGGTCGGGTCATAAAAGATTATAAAATTTGTATTTGTTGCATCTCCGCTAAGCACACAGTATTAAGGAGAAAAAACAAAGACTGGTTGGCTCGGAATCAGGATAATGATTGTGTCTGAGTGGGGCGACATTTGTCTATCCGTGGACTATTGTTTCAGTGAGCTAACACTATAAAAATCCAACTAAGCATGTTGGTCTAGAACAAAGCGGACCTCATCATCATCTCATGGAAAATTAACTTGTTCTTGCTATGATATAGCTGAAAAATTGCTGAGTAGGCATTAAACAACAATCAAATTTTAAAGTTACTCAGGTAACTCTATCGTAAAATAGCCTGGAGCCCCCCTTTTTTACTAAGAGCCTACCCCACATCTAGTATGGAAGTCATTTTCTATACCCCAACTCATATGCTATATAATTTTACATACACTACAGTGTGAAATGAACCATGAATATTCAGAATACTTCAATTATTTTTTTTGTTAAAATGTTTCTTTTGTTTTGTTTTAAACATAGGTTCAACAGCCACGAACAGTGGTGCCACTTCACAGACTGGTGGAAATCTCCTTGACGACAGCCAATGGCATGATGTTATCATTTGGAGAAATCGAACTGATGTGCGACTGGTTGTAGATCGACTGGAAACATATTTTAAAACTAATGGTCTATTCTATAGACTTAACTTAGACAGAACAGTAAGTTAACTTGAGTAACTGTATTATTGTCAGGGGGGCCATCATGACCGTGATCGTATGGTATTTGGATTTACAACTACCTGTGCAATCAGTGCCTATCACCACTAATGTTGTGAGTTCGAATCCCGCTCAGACGAGGTGTGCTCGATACAACATTATGTGATAAAGTTTGTCAGTTACTTACGGCAGGTTGTTGTTTTTTTCCGGGTCCTCCGGTTTCCTCCACCGATAAAACTGACCTCTACGATATAGCTGAAATATTGTTGAAAGTGGTGTTAACCACCATAAACCAGAACAGTAAGTTAACTTTGGTAACTGTATTATTGTCAGGGACCGCATTGGTGGTATCATGGTAAGTATGCTTGCCTCAAGTGTGGTAGATTGTGGGTTCAAGCCTCGGCTGGATCAAACCAATTGGTATTTGTTGCTTCTCCGCTACATGCAGCATTATGGAAACAGAACAGAGACTGATTGGCTCGGAATCAGGATAATGTGCCAGAGTGAAGCAGACTGTTGTTTCAGTGAGCTACCACTATAAAAATCCAATTAAGTGTGTTGGTCTAGTGCAATGCTGACATCATTATCATCTCATCAAATAAGTGTGTTGGTCTAGTTCAATGCTGACATTATTATCATCTCGTCGATTGTATCTGGTTCTCACCGTGATCTAGCTGAAAAATTGCTCATTTTGTTTTAAGCAACAATCACTCAATGATCAATCACTATTATTGGCAGGTTGTCATGGTATTAATATTTTTAGTTCACCTAGACCAAAGGTCCATGTGAACTATTGCCATCACTTGGCGTCCGTCGTCTGTCGTCTGTAAACTTTTCACATTTCAAGCTTCTTCTCCGAAACCACTTGGCCGATTGGAACCAAACTTAGCAGGAATGTTCCTTGGATGGTCCTCTACACATTTTCCTGTTTTTCGTTCCAGTCGGATATTCAATATGGCTGCCAGGGCCAATAATATGCTCTGATTGGCTGAAATTTCAAAGATCTTCTTCTCTGAAACTAATGAACTGACTGAACCCAAACTGTAAATGAATGATCATTGGAATGTCCTTTACCAAGTTTCTTTTTTTATGCCGATCGGAAATCCAAGATGGCCGCCATCGCAGAACATAGATTAACATTGGAGCCTATGGGAAAATGTTCAAATGCCTTCTTTTCAGAAACTACAAATATGATTAAAGCCAAACTGTACATGAATGTTCATTGGACGGTCTTCTACAATCTCAAGGTTTTTTGTTCCGATATGAAATTCAAAATGGCGGCTACGGCAGGACTTAGTTTAACATTGGACCCTATGGGAAAAATGTTTCAAAATGCTTCTTCTCTGAAACCACTTGGACAGTTGAAACCAAACTGCCCAGGAATGATCATTGGAAGGTCCTCTACAAAGTTTCTGTTTTTTATGCCGATCGGAAATCCAAGATGGCCGCCATCGAAGGACATAGATTAACATTGGACCCTATGGGAAAATGTTCAAATGCCTTCTTCTCAGAAACTACAAATATTATTAAAGCCAAACTGTACATGAATGTTCATTGGACGGTCTTCTACAATCTCAAGGTGTTTTGTTCCGATATGAAATTCAAAATGGCGGCTACGGCAGGTCTTAGTTTAACATTGGACCCTATGGGAAAAATGTTTCAAAATGCTTCTTCTCTGAAACCACTTGGACAATTGAAACCAAACTGCCCAGGAATGATCATTGGAAGGTCCTCTACAAATTTTATGTTTTTTATGCCGATTGGAAATCCAAGATGGCTGCCACCGCAGGACATAGATTAACATTGGACCCTATGGGAAAATATTCAAATGCCTTCTTCTCAGAAACTACAAATATGATTAAAGCCAAACTGTACATGAATGTTCATTAGATGGTCCTCTACAAACTTTACGTTTTTTGTTCCGGTATGAAATTCAAAATGGCGGCTACGGCAGGACTTAGTTTAACATTGGACCCTATGGGGAAAATGTTTCAAAACGCTTCTTCTCTGAAACCACTTGGACAGTTGAAACCAAACTGCCCAGGAATAGTCATTGGAAGGTTCTCTACAAATTTTATGTTTTTTATGCCGATCGGAAATCCAAGATGGCCGCCACCGTAATACATAGATTAACATTGGACCCTATGGGAAAATATTCAAATGCCTTCTTCTCAGAAACTACAAATATTATTAAAGCCAAACTGTACATGAATGTTCATTGGATGGTCCTCTACAAACTTTACGTTTTTTGTTCCGATATGAAATTCAAAATGGCGGCTACGGCAGAACTTAGTTTAACATTGGACCCTATGTGAAAATGTTTCAAAACGCTTCTTCTCTGAATTCACTAGGACAGTTGAAACCAAACTGCCCAGGAATGATCATTGGAAGGTTCTCTACAAATTTTATGTTTTTTATGCCGATCGGAAATCCAAGATGGCCGCCACCGCAATACATAGATTAACATTGGACCCTATGGGAAAATGTTCAAATGCCTTCTTCTCAGAAACTACAAATATTATTAAAGCCAAACTGTACATGAATGTTCATTGGATGGTCCTCTACAAACTTTACGTTTTTGTTCCGGTATGAAATTCAAAATGGCGGCTACGGCAGGACTTAGTTTAACATTGGACCCTATGGGAAAAATGTTTCAAAACGCTTCTTCTCTGAAACCACTTGGACAATTGAAACCAAACTGCCCAGGAATGATCATTGGAAGGTCCTCTACAAAGTTTTTTTTTTTATGCCGATCGGAAATCCAAGATGGCCGCCACCGCAGGACATAGATTAACATTGGACCCTATGGGAAAATGTTCAAATGCCTTCTTCTCAGAAACTACAAATATTATTAAAGCCAAACTGTACATGAATGTTCATTGGATCGTCCTCTACAAACTTTACGTTTTTTGTTCCGGTATGAAATTCAAAATGGCGGCTATGGCAGGACTTAGTTTAACATTGGACCCTATGGGAAAAATGTTTCAAAACGCTTCTTCTCTGAAACCACTTGGACAATTTAAACCAAACTGCCCAGGAATGATCATTGGAAGGTCCTCTACAAAATTTATGTTTTTTAGGTCGATCGGAAATCCAAGATGGCCGCCACCGCAATACATAGATTAACATTGGACCCTATGGGAAAATGTTCAAATGCCTTCTTCTCAGAAACTACAAATATGATTAAAGCCAAACTGTACACGAATGTTCATTGGATGGTCCTCTACAAACTTTACGTTTTTTGTTCCGATATGAAATTCAAAATGGCGGCTACGGCAGGACTTAGTTTAACATTGGACCCTATGGAAAAATGTTTCAAAACGCTTCTTCTCTGAAACCACTTGGATAATTGAAACCAAACTGCCCAGGAATGATCATTGGAAGGTCCTCTACAAGGTGTGTGTTTTTTATGCCGATCGGATATCCAAGATGGCCACCACCGCAGGACATAGATTAGCATTGGACCCTATGGGAAAATGTTCAAATGCCTTCTTCTCAGAAACTACAAATATGATTAAAGCAAAACTGTACATGAATGTTCATTGGATGGTCCTCTACAAACTTTACGTTTTTTGTTCCGATATGAAATTCAAAATGGCGGCTACGGCAGGACTTAGTTTAACATTGGACCCTATGGAAAAATGTTTCAAAACGCTTCTTCTCTGAAACCACTTGGATAATTGAAACCAAACTGCCCAGGAATGATCATTGGAAGGTCCTCTACAAGGTGTGTGTTTTTTATGCCGATCGGATATCCAAGATGGCCACCACCGCAGGACATAGATTAGCATTGGACCCTATGGGAAAATGTTCAAATGCCTTCTTCTCAGAAACTACAAATATGATTAAAGCAAAACTGTACATGAATGTTCATTGGATGGTCCTCTACAAACTTTACGTTTTTTGTTCTGATATGAAATTCAAAATGGCGGCTACGGCAGGACTTGTTTAACATTGGACCCGATGGGAAAAATGTTTCAAAACGCTTCTTCTCTGAAACCAAACTGCCCAGGAATGATCATTGGAAGGTCCTCTGTTTTTTATGCCGATCGGAAATCCAAGATGGCTGCCACCACAGGTCATAGTATTAACACAGGACCATATCGGGGAAAATACAGAAATATCTTCTTCTCTGAAGCTATTGCACTGATTGAACCTAAACTATGCATCAATCATTGGAAGGTCCTTTACAAACTTTGTGTTTTTTATGTTGATCGTAATTCCAAGATGACTACCACTGCAGGACATAGTTTTTACATAGCACCAATTGGTTTTTTTTATAACCAGGTGAACGATACAGGCTCTTGAGAGCCTCTGGTTGTAGAATCCTAAAACAATACTGTCTTTGTTTGAAGTAAAGCAGCTTGGATAACCAGAGCTGGTTACAAGGGATTCTAAAAAAAATATGCTATTGAAATAGTTTTTCCTCATTTTAAGTGGAAAAAAAAGAGACTTTTAAATATTCTTACCTGTAGTCTGATATAATGTACAGTGAAGCGTGTCTAAACTGAACCTTTTTGTGACCAACTTTTGTGTGTGTGTGAATAGACAGGTTAAATTTACAAAGATTTCCTATATTGGAACTTTTTTTTGAAGTTTGGTTTATACAGAATTATGGTTTATTCATGGTTCGGTTTAGAAAAGTTCATTGTTTTAAAATATTAATGAAATATAGCATCATTTCAATTGCAAACTAAAATGTCTGTGGATGCAATTAATAAACAATGTGAAAGCGTGAATTTCTAAGAGTCTGGTAGATATGGAAATTTATTTGTATAATTAGTTCAAGCCACGATATAGCTGAAATACTGCTAAAGTTGGTGTTAATTTAAACACTGATCAATCAGTTTAAAGCTCAAACTAAATGACGGAAGGTCAGAAACCTATTACCTGCATAAATTTGAACCCCTGCCCCCTGCTTGATAAAAGTTAAGCAGTCTGTTTTGTTTTTTCCAGATATTCCTTGGAGGAGTTCCTACGTTTAATATGGATGGTATAACAGTCCGTCATAATTTTACTGGTTGTTTGGAGAATGTAGTTTATGAAGGTAGTAAGATGATTACTGATTCAAAGAACAGGATACCAGGTTATACTGTTGGGAACAGTCAAATACAAACTATGTTCTCTTGTAAGGTAAGGATTAAGGTTTATTAATAACCGTGGTCGTCGTGGTCGTGATCATACAGTAGTTGGGTTTTCAACTACCTATGCAATCAGAGATTTTTTGGGCCAAATTACAATAGTTTTAATCACATTTACATTAATGTGGTACAATTTAAAAAAGTTGATTTTGACATTTAAATCTTATATTAAGTATGTGAAAAATTTAAACCACATCACTTGTGTAATAGTTGGTATGCTCGCAGGGAGTGTGGTAGATCGTGGGTTCGAGCCTTGATCGGTTAAAACCAAAAGAATATTAAATTGATACTTATTGTTTCTCCATTGAGCACACAGCTTTAAGGAAAGAGAGCAAAGACTGGTTGGCGTGGAATCAGGATAATAAGTCACAGTGGAGTGACAAGTCTACAGTATACTGTTGATTCAATGAGCTAGCACTATAAAAATTCAACTAAGCATGTTGGTTTAGTACAAAGTGGACATAATAAGTCACAGTGGAGTGACAAGTCTACAGCATACTGTTGATTCAATGAACTAGCACTATAAAAATTCAACTAAGCATGTTAGTTTAGTACAAAGAGGACATCATCTCATTGAATGTAACTTGTTGTGGCCTTGATTTAGCTGAAAAATTGACCATTTGCAGGCCTTTCAATAAGGCACGGTACCAGGTACTTTTAGCCGCCTAAAATGATCTTTGGTACCTCCTGATTTGAAAGATTGTTGTATAAAATAATCATGCAATTGTTTAAATTTTAATAAAAAAAAAAGAACCGCCTGCAAATAGTGAAATACTGGTACACTTGAAAAATGTTGAAAGCCCTGCATTTGGCGTTTAACAACAATTACTCACTTTTTTCTAATGAAAGTTGATTTTGATTTCAGATTGATGCACCATTGCCAGCTACTTTTCCGACTATAGGATCTTTTATAAACTTCACCTTAAGTGCTTCTAAGTCTGTCAAAGTCGAGTTTGACTTCCGAACACATGACCCTGACGGGATATTGTTATACCATATACTTCCATCAGGAGGATTCATAAGGGTAAGATACATTTTATTTGGAACTTCTCTGGATTCATCTGTATAGTTAATGATAAAAAAGTTAAATTTAGCAACGTAGTACAATTTAAAGTTTCAAACTAGGAAATGCAAATTATTTCTTGGAAAAAACGCCAAAAGACCATCAAATTCAAAATATAACAGTAACATTATTACTTTTACTTCTATAAACAATACTTTGTTTTTCACATTTCCCTTATGACAAATCTGATGTTGGACGGGAAATACCAGTGGTGGGAATTCCCAGTGGTAATTACCGGAAAATACCGTCCTTGGAAATACTCTAAATTTTAGTTCAAGTGGAAAATATGATTTTTAGATGTGATTAATTTTTTCAAAGCAGACAAATG
This sequence comes from Bathymodiolus brooksi, assembly GCA_963680875.1. Lineage (NCBI taxonomy): Eukaryota > Metazoa > Mollusca > Bivalvia > Mytilida > Modiolidae > Bathymodiolus > Bathymodiolus brooksi. The sequence continues at coordinate 32,432,540 of OY804584.1, forward strand.
GTAATGTCGAGTTCTAAATTTCCCAAGAGCAAATCATTTAAAATTTATACAGCAAGTCAGGGACCACAAAAGGCAAGCCAAGTTCTATTTATGGACATAGCAAGTTTTCCATTCTAGAGTTATGCCCCTTTTTGCTGTCTTTCATTACTGAGCTATGTCATGTTCATACCGTGATCACTGCAAGGTGTATACAGGTTGCACTTCATGTGTAAAAGTTAACAGGTCTTATGGTCATAAAACTTTTGACTAAGATTTTCATACTCATACTCCAAAATTGTCCAATCAGAATAAAGCATTTATTTGATACAGTTTTATGACTGACTGGTTTTTTCGAGTACAAGTACAAATTCATGCTCAAAAGTTTAATGACCATAAGTCAGATCCGAAGTTACTTAACCATTACTTGTTATTGATTTTTATAGGAAAAATTTTGTTCCTTCTAGACAGGTAAATTTTGTACAGGATCAGATGCTAATTAACCATTATTTGTTATTGATTTTTATAGGTAAATTTTGTACAGGATCAGACGTTAATTAACCATTTTTAGCTCACCTGACCCAAAGGATCATGTGAGGTATTGCCATCACTTGGTGTCCGTCATCCGTCCGTTAACTTTTTCATATTTTAATCTTCTCTGAAACAACTGGGCCAAATGAAACCAAACTTGGCAGAAAGCATCTATGTAAGGTTCTCTATAAAGTTTCTCCATTTCATTCCGTTCCACCAACAAATATGGCCACCAAGGGCAATTCTTGTTTCTGATTGGCTACTGTTTAAAAAAATCTTCTCCTCTGAAACTGCTTGGCAAAATGGAGCCAAATTTGGCAGGAAGCATTTATGTAAGATCCTCTATGAAGCTTTTTCATTTGGTTCCATTTGGCCAACAAACATGTCCACCAAGATTAATTCTTTTTTCTGATTGGCTAATGTTAAAAAAATCTTCTCCTCTGAAACAGCTTGGCCAAATGAAGCCAAGCTTGGCAGGAAGCATCTATGTAAGGTCCAAACCTGGCATAGATGGTCCCTGGGTGTGTCCCTTTCAAAATTGTGTCCGACAGCTCCACCCTCTATTCAAGATGGCTTCTGTTTTTTAAGGTAATGATTATATCCCTTTGAATTTGCTTCAGTATCATTCTATTGCCAGGTGAGCGATACAGGCTCAGTGGGCTGAGCCTCTAGGGTGTAATTGATATTTACAGGTAAACTTTGCATCAGACCAGACAGGTTTTATACAATACTATCTACAGACATCAAATTTCGATACTGCTGAAAAAATAGAAGACCTTGTCCGAAATAGTATGTATTACAAATTACAATATAGCACACTTATACATGTTATAGAAATGATGGTTTTCTGCGGGCACTAAGGTTTCCTCTACTAATAAAACTGACCACCACAATATAGCTGAAATATTGTTAAAAGTGGCGTTAAACACCATAAACCTAAACCAGGTCAGAGTGGAATATTGCTGACAAAGTCGCTTCAGAATTATACAAGTTTTAGAATTGAGGTCAGGGGGCAATAATATAATGCTAACAACAGGGGCTGACATGGTCGTGATTGTATGGTAGTTGGATTTACAACTACCTGTGCAATCAGTACCTATCACCACTAAAGTTGTGAGTTGAATCTGACAAATGGCGAGGTGTACTTGATACAACATGATGTGATAAAGTTTATCAGTGACTTGCGGCAGGTCAGTGGTTTTCTCCAGGTACTACAGTTTCCTCCACCAATAAAATTGACCACCACGATATAACTGAAATATTGTTGAAAGTGGCGTTAAACATCCTAACCCTAATAAAGCTAACAAAATCTCTTCAGCATTATAGCAGAATTATACAAATTAAAGAAATGATGTTGGAGTGGAATAAGGCTTACAAAATAGTTTCGGCATGTAAAATTTTATTCAAAATTTGGTCTCTCATCAATTGTTTTTTTTAGAATTTGCCACTTTTTTGCCCACTTCCGGTTATTTCAGAACCTGTAAGATATATAAAATACATCATCATATAAAAAGAAATGAAAAAGGTAGTCAAACCTGTCTTATGTGACCTTCCAAGGGAAAGTGAAATATGGTCACATAAGACAGGTGGTCGCTAAATAAGTTTTAATTCATATGTGATGCACTATGAAGGGAAATAAAATTTAAGGTCACATAATACAAGTTATTGCTTAATAAAGGTGGTCACTAAAGCAGGTTTGACTGTAACTTAATAGAGGTGGTCACTAAAGCAGGTTTGACTGTAACTAATAGAGGTGGTCACTAAAGCAGGTTTGACTGTAGCTTAATAGAGGTGGTCAATAAAGCAGGTTTGACTAACTTAATAGAGGTGGTCACTAAAACAGGTTTGACTGTAACTTAATAGAGGTGGTCACTAAAGCAGGTTTGACTGTAACTTAATAGAGGTGGTCACTAAAGCAGGTTTGACTGTATATTCTTTTAAGTCTGTCATGCCCACAAAGCACTTCCATTTGACACTATCACTATCTTTACGTCTGTCATGCCCACAAAGCACTGTTCCATTTGACACTCACTATCTTTAAGTCTGTCATGCCCACAAAGCACTGTTCCATTTGACACTATCACTATCTTTAAGCCTGTCATGCCCACAAAGCACTGTTCCATTTCACAATATCACTATCTTTAAGTCTGTCATGCCCACAAAGCACTGTTCCATTTGACACTCACTATCTTTAAGTCTGTCATGCCCACAAAGCACTGTTCCATTTGACACTATCACTATCTTTAAGCCTGTCATGCCCACAAAGCACTGTTCCATTTCACAATATCACTATCTTTAAGTCTGTCATGCCCACAAAGCACTGTTCCATTTGACACTATCACTATCTTTAAGCCTGTCATGCCCACAAAGCACTGTTCCATTTGACACTATCTTTAAGTCTGTCATGCCCACAAAGCACTGTTCCATTTGACACTATCACTATCTTTAAGTCTGTCATGCCCACAAAGCACTGTTCCATTTGACACTATCACTATCTTTATGTCTGTCATGCCCACAAAGCACTGTTCCATTTGACACTATCTTTATGTCTGTCATGCCCACAAAGCACTGTTTCATTTGACACTATCATTATCTTTACGTCTGTCATGCCCACAAAGCACTGTTCCATTTGACACTATCACTATCTTTAAGTCTGTCATGCCCACAAAGCACTGTTCCATTTGACACTATCACTATCTTTACGTCTGTCATGCCCACAAAGCACTGTTCCATTTGACACTATCACTATCTTTACGTCTGTCATGCCCACAAAGCACTGTTCCATTTGACACTATCACTATCTTTATGTCTGTCATGCCCACAAAGCACTGTTCCATTTGACACTATCACTATCTTTACGTCTGTCATGCCCACAAAGCACTGTTCCATTTGACACTATCACTATCTTTACGTCTGTCATGCCCACAAAGCACTGTTCCATTTGACACTATTACTATCTTTACGTCTGTCATGCCCACAAAGCACTGTTCCATTTGACACTATCTTTAAGTCTGTCATGCCCACAAAGCACTGTTCCATTTGACACTATCACTATCTTTACGTCTGTCATGCCCACAAAGCACTGTTCCATTTGACACTATCACTATCTTTACGTCTGTCATGCCCACAAAGCACTGTTCCATTTGACACTATTACTATCTTTACGTCTGTCATGCCCACAAAGCACTGTTCCATTTGACACTATCACTATCTTTAAGTCTGTCATGCCCACAAAGCACTGTTCCATTTGACACTATCACTATCTTTACGCCTGTCATGCCCACAAAGCACTGTTCCATTTGACACTATCACTATCTTTATGCCTGTCATGCCCACAAAGCACTGTTCCATTTGACACTATCACTATCTTTATGCAGATCGTTTGTGTTTGGAATAGACAAGTGTCTTAGTTTATGCAGATCAAATTAACAAAGATTGACTACATTAGAACTTTATTACTGTTTATTCAGGATTCTGTTATATGTTTGGTTTACACATGTTTGATTGAACCACATTAGTGGTGTAATTGTAAGTGTGCTGGCTTCGAGTGTGGTGTAGATCGTAGGTTCGAAAAGACTTTAGAATCGGTATTTGTTGCTTCTCCGCTAAGCACACAGCATTAAGGAGAAAGAGCAGAGACTGGTTGGCTCGGAATCAAGATAATGTGTCTGAGTGGGGCAACATATCTACCCGCGCACTTCGTTTTCTTCCACCAATAAAACTGAACACCACAATATAACTGAAATATTGTTGAACACCATAAAACCAAACCAAACCAATAATTTTAATTTTATATTACAGCTGCAGGTGACATAACCAGTGGATTTGCTGATGGTTTGTGGCACAAATTCAGTTTATTACTCAATGATGAGAAATTTGAAATCACAATTGATAAAAACACCAAATCTTCTGTCAGAACCATGGTCATAAACTCAGGAACAAGATACTTTTTAGGTAAACAATAATAGTGAATTGTCAATTTCCCATTTGAAATAAACTTATTATTATTTCTTTGGATGAAATTAGATTTTACATAATTTTTAATTGATTTCTTTAAAACCGAATACAACTTTTTAATCGAGAAAAATAAATGTTTTGATATTGTACAAGTAGCTAGAAGTCTACGAAAATTGGTATGCCACTAATAATAATTAATTCCTAATAGTATTTTTGTTAGATACATGTATTATAGATTATATATATTACGAATTTAGTTTGTTACACATATTTTCATTGGTTCTTCAGCCCTGAATGTCAGCATATATTCAGAAAACAGACGGGGTATATATTTCAGTCCCCAACAACGATTAAAACATGGACGACAAAACATTACGCTTCACTGAATCAATGGTATAATACGGAATAATAAATGTATTTTTACCAAATTAAATGCTGTTTTTATACTCAAAACGGCTGCATGAACAAAACAAATATTACAACGGTTAATTCCGTCACAACTACCTGATCGATTCAGCAAACTCCTATGTTCCACGGCTGTACCATAACAAATAAACAAAACGTTGAGCTTTGAAAACTTTCGACGTCATGGGGCCACACCAAAGGTTTTATTTACATGTAGTTGACATTTAAATTATTGAAACTGTTTCGCAAACCCGTTGTTTTGTTATGTGATATATTAATGTTATATTTATAAAGTTTATAAAATTTACTACATATGAAACTGTATTGATTTAGAAATTTAATACAGTATTTTCCTTCATGAGACACTCTATACATGAAATATGACGTGACATATTTTGACGTCATTGAAAAATGACGTCAAAGGTACGGAAACGGACATCTAGAGATACGAAAAATGAAAATAAAAGAGGCAAATTTATTTAATACAGTTGGATGTTGTATTAAAAAAAAAGGTTAAATCCGTAATATATCTGTTATTCAGCTATCAGACAGGGTATATAATGTGACATTCCCAGCTTACGATGTATATTCCCTTCAGCTGCTCCTCAGGGAATATAGATCCTAAGCCGGGAATGTCACATTATATACCCTGTCTGATAGCTGAATAACATATAATATATTTATATATTGTCATCCATATTAGACAGAACAGATAATGAAATTTTTATTTTTAGGAGGTAATCGTCGTAGCGGTAGATTATATTGTGGGATGATGTTGATTTCAAAAGTATTTTTAGAACCATTCATTTTTATCGTCTCGCCTGCAACAAAATTATTTATTGTGATTTTTTTTTTTTTACACATTGTGCATTTGTATGCAAGGTTGGTTTTCATCAAAGAGTTTTGATGATGTTGACTGTCAACTTCGATCAATATCACCATGCAGTGATGTCGTTAAAAGCCGGCAGCCGGCGATTTTTGTCGGTTATTGTCCTTTCCCTGCCGGCTATTTTTTAATGAGTAAAAAAATAATGTGACAGAAAAATCCATATTCCAATATTATATAAATTATTACATCGTATAATTAATTAATTAATTATGGATTTTGACGGCGGATTAATCAACGTTCTAATAGATTAAATTCAATTTGGAAATCGCCTTAAGTATATATTTAGTCGCTATTTATAAAATTGTGTGCACGCACCTAACATTTAGTGAAACATCCGCTATGGACCACGGCATACACAACTTTTATAGGATGTAGATCGCAAAGAGAACACCTCTGTAAAGATCCAAAAGGATAAGAAGAGAGTGTATATGATCTTCAGATACCATCTTTCATTCAAGCTTCTGATCAATACTGTCGTGGTGATCTTTTTTGTAAAATGCGAGACCGTGTCCTTAATAGATGATTAAACACTGTTTTGTAAACTTTTATATTTTACGTTACGATTTTGACCTTTTTTTAGCTCACCTGGCCTTTAGGCCAGGTGAGCTATTGTCATCACTTTTCGTCCGTCGTCTGTCGTCCGTCGTCCGTCCGTCAACATTTCACATTTTAATCTTCTCCTCAGAAACCACTGGACCAATTGCAACCAAACTTTGGTGGAATGGTCCTTGGATGGCCCCCTTTCAAAATTGTGTCCGGTGATCCCGACTTTCAACCAAGATGGCCGCCAAGCTAAAAATAGAAAAAAGGGGGGATGAAATTTTAATTGTCCATTGATGCTTTAGTGTAAGTCAAAATGAGCTCAAATTTTAACTGCAGCTACATGGCAAGGAGTAGTTTAACATATATTCCGGGTTTTTCTGTGAAATTTTTCTTTCAGCCGATATATACCGATTATGCAAATTAGGCATATTTTGATAAAAGATCACATTTAAATCTTCTCCTCTGAAACCGCTGAACCAAATTAAACCAAACCTGGCAGGGATGGTCCCTGGGTGGGTCCCTTTCAAAATTGTTTCCGACAGCCCCGCCCTCCATTCAAGATGGCCGCTGTTACTAAAAATAGAAATTTCTTCAAATGGCCAAAACTGCTCTATTTTAAGCCAGAATGTGCCCAAATTTGAACTGTGTAAGCATAATGATGAGCTTTTTAGCATATATTACAGGATTTTTTATGAACATTGAACTTTTGTCGATTTTGACCGATTATGCAAATTAGAAAAAAGGGGGGATGAAATTTTTAAAAAATCTTCTCCTCGGAAACTACTGAGCCAATATCAACCAAACTTTGCTGAAATGATTCTTGGATGGCCCCCTTCCAAAATTGTGTCCGTTGATCCCGACTTCCAACCAAGATGGCCGCCAAGCTAAAAATAGAAAAAAGGGGGGATGAAATTTTAATTGTCCATTGCTGCTTTAGTGTAAGTCAAAATGAGCTGAAATTTTAACTGCAGCTACATGGCAAGAAGTAGTTTAGCATATATTCCTGGTTTTTCTGTGAAATTTTTCTTTCAGCCGAGATATACCGATTATGCAAATTAGGCATATTTTTATAAAAGATCACATTTAAATCTTCTCCTCTGAAACCGCTGAACCAAATTAAACCAAACCTGGCAGGGATGGTCCCTGGGTGGGTCCCTTTCAAAGATGTGTCCGACAGCCCCGCCCTCCATTCAAGATGGCCGCTGTTACTAAAAATAGAAATTTCTTCAAATGGCCAAAACTGCTCTATTTTAAGCCAGAATGTGCCCAAATTTGAACTGTATAAGCATAATGATGAGCTTTTTAGCATGTATGACAGGATTTTTTATGAACTTTGAACTTTTGCCGATTTTGACCGATTATGCAAATTAGAAAAAAGGGGGGATGAAATTTTAAAAAAATCTTCTCCTCGGAAACTACTGAGCCAATCTCAACCAAACTTTGCTGAGATGATTCTTGGATGGCCCCCTCCCAAAATTGTGTCCGTTGATCCCAACTTCAAACCAAGATGGCCGCCAAGCTCAAAATAGAAAAAAGGGGGGATGAAATTTTAATTGTCCATTGCTGCTTTAGTGTAAGTCAAAATGAGCTGAAATTTTAACTGCAGCTACATGGCAAGAAGTAGTTTAGCATATATTCCTGGTTTTTCTGTGAAATTTTTCTTTCAGCCGAGATATACCGATTATGCAAATAAGGCATATTTTTATAAAAGATCACATTTAAATCTTCTCCTCTGAAACCGCTGAACCAAATTAAACCAAACCTGGCAGGGATGGTCCCTGGGTGGGTCCCTTTCAAAATTGTGTCCGACAGCCCCGCCCTCCATTCAAGATGGCCACTGTTAATAAAAATAGAAATTTCTTCAAATGGCCAAAACTGCTCTATTTTAAGCCAGAATGTGCCCAAATTTGAACTGTGTAAGCATAATGATGAGCTTTTTAGCATATATTACAGGATTTTTTATGAACATTGAACTTTTGTCGATTTTGACCGATTATGCAAATTAGAAAAAAGGGGGGATGAAATTTAAAAAAAATCTTCTCCTCGGAAACTACTGAGCCAATATCAACCAAACTTTGCTGAAATGATTCTTGGATGGCCCCCTTCCAAAATTGTGTCCGTTGATCCCAACTTCAAACCAAGATGGCCGCCAAGCTCAAAATAGAAAAAAGGGGGGATGAAATTTTAATTGTCCATTGCTGCTTTAGTGTAAGTCAAAATGAGCTGAAATTTTAACTGCAGCTACATGGCAAGAAGTAGTTTAGCATATATTCCTGGTTTTTCTGTGAAATTTTTCTTTCAGCCGAGATATACCGATTATGCAAATAAGGCATATTTTTATAAAAGATCACATTTAAATCTTCTCCTCTGAAACCGCTGAACTAAATTAAACCAAACCTGGCAGGGATGGTCCCTGGGTGGGTCCCTTTCAAAATTGTGTCCGACAGCCCCGCCCTCCATTCAAGATGGCCACTGTTAATAAAAATAGAAATTTCTTCAAATGGCCAAAACTGCTCTATTTTAAGCCAGAATGTGCCCAAATTTGAACTGTGTAAGCATAATGATGAGCTTTTTAGCATATATTACAGGATTTTTTATGAACTTTGAACTTTTGCCAATTTTGACCGATTATGCAAATTAGAAAAAGGGGGGATGAAATTTTAAAAAAATCTTCTCCTCGGAAACTACTGAGACAATATCAACCAAACTTTGCTGAAATGATTCTTGGATGACCCCCTTCCAAAATTGTGTCCGTTGATCCCGACTTCCAACCAAGATGGTCGCCAAGCTAAAAATAGAAAAAAGGGGGGATGAAATTTTAATTGTCCATTGCTGCTTTAGTGTAAGTCAAAATGAGCTGAAATTTTAACTGCAGCTACATGGCAAGAAGTAGTTTAGCATATATTCCTGGTTTTTCTGTGAAATTTTTCTTTCAGCCGAGATATACCGATTATGCAAATAAGGCATATTTTTATAAAAGATCACATTTAAACCAAATTAAACCAAACCTGGCAGGGATGGTCCCTGGGTAGGTCCCTTTCAAAAATGTGTCCGACAGCCCCGCCCTCCATTCAAGATGGCCACTGTTACTAAAAATAGAAATTTCTTCAAATGGCCAAAACTGCTCTATTTTAAGCCAGAATGTGCCCAAATTTGAACTTTATAAGCATAATGATGAGCTTTTTAGCATATATGACAGGATTTTTTATGAACTTTGAACTTTTGCCGATTTTGACTGATTATGCAAATTAGAAAAAAAGGGGGGATGAAATTTAAAAAAAATCTTCTCCTCGGAAACTACTGAGCCAATCTCAACCAAACTTTGCTGAAATGATTCTTGGATGGCCCCCTCCCAAAATTGTGTCCGTTGATCCCAACTTCCAACCAAGATGGCCACCAAGCTCAAAATAGAAAAAAGGGGGGATGAAATTTTAATTGTCCATTGCTGATTTAGTGTAAGTCAAAATGAGCTGAAATTTTAACTGCAGCTACATGGCAAGAAGTAGTTTAGCATATATTCCTGGTTTTTCTGTGAAATTTTTCTTTCAGCCGAGATATACCGATTATGCAAATTAGGCATATTTTTATAAAAGATCACATTTAAATCTTCTCCTCTGAAACCGCTGAACCAAATTAAACCAAACCTGGCAGGGATGGTCCCTGGGTGGGTCCCTTTCAAAAATGTGTCCGACAGCCCCGCCCTCCATTCAAGATGGCCGCTGTTACTAAAAATAGAAATTTCTTCAAATGGCCAAAACTGCTCTATTTTAAGCCAGAATGTGCCCAAATTTGAACTTTATAAGCATAATGATGAGCTTTTTAGCATGTATGACAGGATTTTTTATGAACTTTGAACTTTTGCCGATTTTGACTGATTATGCAAATTAGAAAAAAAGGGGGGATGAAATTTTTAAAAAATCTTCTCCTCGGAAACTACTGAGCCAATCTCAACCAAACTTTGCTGAAATGATTCTTGGATGGCCCCCTCCCAAAATTGTGTCCGTTGATCCCAACTTCAAACCAAGATGGCCGCCAAGCTCAAAATAGAAAAAAGGGGGGATGAAATTTTAATTGTCCATTGCTGCTTTAGTGTAAGTCAAAATGAGCTGAAATTTTAACTGCAGCTACATGGCAAGAAGTAGTTTAGCATATATTCCTGGTTTTTCTGTGAAATTTTTCTTTCAGCCGAGATATACCGATTATGCAAATAAGGCATATTTTTATTAAAGATCACATTTAAATCTTCTCCTCTGAAACCGCTGAACCAAATTAAACCAAACCTGGCAGGGATGGTCCCTGGGTGGGTCCCTTTCAAAAATGTGTCCGACAGCCCCGCCCTCCATTCAAGATGGCCGCTGTTACTAAAAATAGAAATTTCTTCAAATGGCCAAAACTGCTCTATTTTAAGCCAGAATGTGCCCAAATTTGAACTGTGTAAGCATAATGATGAGCTTTTTAGCATATATTACAGGATTTTTTATGAACTTTGAACTTTTGCCGATTTTGACCGATTATGCAAATTAGAAAAAAGGGGGGATGAAATTTAAAAAAAATCTTCTCCTCGGAAACTACTGAGCCAATATCAACCAAACTTTGCTGGAATGATTCTTGGATGGCCCCCTTCCAAAAATATGTCCGTTGATCCCGACTTCCAACCAAGATGGTCGCCAAGCTAAAAATAGAAAAAAGGGGGGATGAAATTTTAATTGTCCATTGCTGCTTTAGTGTAAGTCAAAATGAGCTGAAATTTTAACTGCAGCTACATGGCAAGAAGTAGTTTAGCATATATTCCGGGTTTTTCTGTGAAATTTTTCTTTCAGCCGAGATATACCGATTATGCAAATAAGGCATATTTATATAAAAGATCACATTTAAATCTTCTCCTCTGAAACCGCTGAACCAAATTAAACCAAACCTGGCAGGGATGGTCCCTGGGTGGGTCCCTTTCTAAAATGTGTCCGACAGCCCCGCCCTCCATTCAAGATGGCCGCTGTTACTAAAAATAGAAATTTCTTCAAATGGCCAAAACTGCTCTATTTTAAGCCAGAATGTGCCCAAATTTGAACTTTATAAGCATAATGATGAGCTTTTTAGCATGTATGACAGGATTTTTTATGAACTTTGAACTTTTGCCGATTTTGACCGATTATGCAAATTAGAAAAAAAGGGGGATGAAATTTAAAAAAAAATCTTCTCCTCGGAAACTACTGAGCCAATCTCAACCAAACTTTGCTGAAATGATTCTTGGATGTCCCCCTCCCAAAATTGTGTCCGTTGATCCCGACTTCCAACCAAGATGGCCACCAAGCTCAAAATAGAAAAAAGGGGGGATGAAATTTTAATTGTCCATTGCTGCTTTAGTGTAAGTCAAAATGAGCTGATATTTTAACTGCAGCTACATGGCAAGAAGTAGTTTAGCATATGTTCCGGGTTTTTCTGTGAAATTTTTCTTTCAGCCGAGATATACCGATTATGCAAATTAGGCATATTTTGATAAAAGATCACATTTAAATCTTCTCCTCTGAAACCGCTGAACCAAATTAAACCAAACCTGGCAGGGATGGTCCCTGGGTAGGTCCCTTTCAAAAATGTGTCCGACAGCCCCGCCCTCCATTCAAGATGGCCGCTGTTACTAAAAATAGAAATTTCTTCAAATGGCCAAAACTGCTCCATTTTAAGCCAGAATGTGCCCAAATTTGAACTTTATAAGCATAATGATGAGCTTTTTAGCATGTATGACAGGATTTTTTATGAACTTTGAACTTTTGCCGATTTGACTGATTATGCAAATTAGAAAAAAGGGGGGATGAAATTTAAAAAAAATCTTCTCCTCGGAAACTACTGAGCCAATCTCAACCAAACTTTGCTGAAATGATTCTTGGATGGCCCCCTCCCAAAATTGTGTCCGTTGATCCCAACTTCCAACCAAGATGGCCACCAAGCTCAAAATAGAAAAAAGGGGGGATGAAATTTTAATTGTCCATTGCTGCTTTAGTGTAAGTCAAAATGAGCTGAAATTTTAACTGCAGCTACATGGCAAGAAGTAGTTTAACATATATTCCTGGTTTTTCTGTGAAATTTTTCTTTCAGCCGAGATATACCGATTATGCAAATAAGGCATATTTATATAAAAGATCACATTTAAATCTTCTCCTCTGAAACCGCTGAACCAAATTAAACCAAACCTGGCAGGGTGGGTCCCTTTCAAAAATGTGTCCGACAGCCCCGCCCTCCATTCAAGATGGCCGCTGTTACTAAAAATAGAAATGTCTTCAAATGGCCAAAACTGCTCTATTTTAAGCCAGAATGTGCCCAAATTTGAACTGTGTAAGCATAATGATGAACTTTTCAGCATGTATGACAGGATTTTTTATGAACTTTGAACTTTTGCCGATTTTGACCGATTATGCAAATTAGAAAAAAAGGGGGATGAAATTTAAAAAAAAATCTTCTCCTCGGAAACTACTGAGCCAATCTCAACCAAACTTTGCTGAAATGATTCTTGGATGTCCCCCTCCCAAAATTGTGTCCGGTGATCCCGACTTCCAACCAAGATGGCCACCAAGCTCAAAATAGAAAAAAGGGGGGATGAAATTTTAATTGTCCATTGCTGCTTTAGTGTAAGTCAAAATGAGCTGATATTTTAACTGCAGCTACATGGCAAGAAGTGGTTTAGCATATGTTCCTGGTTTTTCTGTGAAATTTTTCTTTCAGCCGAGATATACCGATTATGCAAATTAGGCATATTTTGATAAAAGATCACATTTAAATCTTCTCCTCTGAAACAGCTGAACCAAATTAAACCAAACCTGGCAGGGATGTTCCCTGGGTGGGTCCCTTTCAAAATTGTGTCCGACAGCCCCGCCCTCCATTCAAGATGGCCACTGTTACTAAATATAGAAATTTCTTCAAATGGCCAAAACTGCTCTATTTTAAGCCAGAATGTGCCCAAATTTGAACTGTATAAGCATAATGATGAGCTTTTTAACATGTATTACAGGATTTTTTATGCACTTTGAACTTTTCTCAATCTCAATGGACATTAGCAACAATAATTGAAGATTATGCAGTAAAAAACAGGACAAGAAATAAAGTAATTTTAGTCCCAGGAAATGCCCAGAATGCAGGAATTTATACCATTTAAGCATAAGAGGTCCTAGGCGGCCCCCAAACACCCGCCTGATTTTTCTGCCGTCTATTCTGAAAATTTTGCCACCTATTGAAAATTCTACTGACAACACTGCCATGGCATCAAATTTCAAGTGTTTTGATGATGTTGACTGTCAACTGCGATCAATATCACCATGGCATCAAATTTCAAGAGTTTTGATGATGTTGACTGTCAACTGTGATCAATATCACCATGCCAACAAATTTGATGAGCATTAATACTTGATCACCAAATGATGTTTTTTTTCCACCTTTTCTAATAACTGACACAGATCAGAGACACTTTCAAAATGTCTAGGTGAATCCTGAATGCATCACTTTTATTTGGGACTCCCCATTCTGTACAAAGAATGCTTTTGTGGGACTAGTGACCTTTTGCTTGGGACTCCTCAAGATTGTATCCTACAAAGATCTCTTGACAGATAATATCAGTATCAGACCCAAGTGATACAGAGGGTCATCGTTGTCATGATCGTATGGTAATTTGTTTTAAATCTATCTGTGCAATCAGTACCAATCTTGTGAGTTTGAATCTAGCTCATGGCAAGATGTACTCAATACAACTTTATGCGATAAAGGTTGTCAGTGACTTGTGGTAGATCGGTGGTTTTCTCTGAGTTCCCCCCTCCCTACCAATAAAACTGACTGCCTGAATTTAACTGAAATATTGTTGAAAGTGGCGTTAAACACTCCTAACTCTAACGTTACATATAGGGCATTCAACACCCCAAGCGAGATATTTTAGGCATCTTGTTTAGTGCTTGAGTACTCCCCAAATAAACCACCTCATTTATCAATCTAATTAAATATAGATGTTTGTTGTATTTTTGTATTTTTTTGGACATTGCACTAACATCTAACTACATTCTGTATGTGGTCACATCAGGGGTCATATTTTCCACTGACCAATCGGCAATAAGCCTATAAAATTTTGAGATAATAGCATCCTGCACGTGAGGTGTTGTCCGATTTGTCAATATATTAATTTTCTTGCATATGATTGGAAGGTCAAAGATGAATTAAAGGTTATCCAACATGACCTTGTAAAGGATTTTTTTAAATGTTAGTGTATTGCAAGAAAAAAAACCCAGATAATTATATACAAAAAGATATAACAAACATCTAATTTTCATTATTTGTTCTTTTATCTGATTCCTTGGAAACCAGTTGGTTTATTTCCCATAATTCCTCTTTTCTTTTTATTTTGTTATGTTGTACATATCTGGTTATTTATTGTCTCTTTAGAAGATGTTTATTTTCATGCTGGATTTGAAATCTCCTGAATTCTGTACACCAAAATGATAAGATATTGTTAAAAGAATTATAAAAGATTACACATTCTTCAACAAATTGTTTGACTTCAATGCAAAATTGGGGGCTGTTGTGGTCGTGATCATATGGTAGTTGGATTTACAACTACCTGTGCAATCAGTGTCTATCTAATGTTGTGAGTTTGAATCCCGTTCATGGCGAGGTGAACTCAACATCATGTGATATAGTTTGTCAGTGACTTTGTGACGGGTCGATGGTTTTCTCCAGGTACTCCAGTTTCCTCCACCAATAAAACTGGCCGCCATGATATGCCTGAAATATTGTTGAAAGTGGTGTTATGCATCACAAACCAGGCCAAACCAAACCAAACCTACAGAAAATAAGATTATGCTTATACAGTCTTTGGTATAATTGTTGCTCAAACAAAGATAGCTCGTTGTTATTGGGTTTTTTTATATTTTAGTGTACAAAAATTCAGAATATTCAATTCACTTTACCCAAATCTAGCATGCATTTGTTAGGTATTTATTTTTGGAGTATGATTGTTTGTTTTGTGATGTAATGTGTTGCCATAACAACTTTAAATAAAAAATAATAATAATTTCAATGCCAAGTTATTCAATTTTGAAATTAGAGAGTTAAGTTTAAAATAAAAAAAAACATTCTACAAATTAAAAATATTTGAATGGATTCATTTTAATGTTGAAATTGCATTTTTGCTTGATTTTTTTTAATTCAATTTCAAAATACTGGTAAAAAATGTGATGTTAAATTATTGCGATTTAAAAAAAATATAGGGGAAATAATCCTTAAAATGAAAAAAAGAAAAATTTTATTACTCTTTTCGTGTGATTTTCGTCGTATTTTTTTTTAATGCAAATAGGAGTTGACATATTCGTAAAATATACATTGTGTTTTTAAAATTTTTATGTATATATTTCAATGCATTTTAAGGGCTTTGATTGATTGCATAATAATATATTTTTCTATTTATAGGTGGTCATACATTCGGGAATAGTTTTCGTGGGTGTATGAGAAGTGCAATGATCTCGTCACAGCCTGTCGACTTTAATTCTCTGTCTGATTCAAATAAACATTCTGTTATTATTGGGAGCTGTGGGTTAATTGACAGGTTTGTATATAGGATTTGCTTGTTTAATTCTCTGGAAATCAGAGCCCCTTGGTGGTGTAATGGTCAGCGTGCTCGCCTCGTGTGCGGTAGATCTACTAAGCACGCAGCATTAAGGAGAAAGAGCAAAGACTGGTTGGCTCGGAATCAGTGTCTGAGTGAGGCAACATGTCTATCAGGATAATGTCTGAGTGAGGCAACATGTCTATCAGGATAATGTCTGAGTGAGGCAACATGTCTATCAGGATAATGTCTGAGTGAGGCAACATGTCTATCAGGATAATGTCTGAGTGAGGCAACATGTCTTATCAGGATAATGTCTGAGTGAGGCAACATGTCTATCAGGATAATGTCTGAGTGAGGCAACATGTCTATCAGGATAATGTCTGAGTGAGGCAACATGTCTATCAGGATAATGTCTGAGTGAGGCAACATGTCTATCAGGATAATGTCTGAGTGAGGCAACATGTCTATCAGGATAATGTCTGAGTGAGGCAACATGTCTATCAGGATAATGTCTTGAGTGAGGCAACATGTCTATCAGGATAATGTCTGAGTGAGGCAACATGTCTATCAGGATAATGTCTGAGTGAGACAACATGTCTATCAGGATAATGTCTGAGTGAGGCAACATGTCTATCAGGATAATGTGTCTGAGTGAGGCAACATGTATATCAGGATAGTGTCTGAGTGAGGCAACATATCTATCAGGATAATGTCTGAGTGAGGCAACATGTCTATCAGGATAATGTGTCTGAGTGAGACAACATGTCTATCAGGATAATGTCTGAGTGAGGCAACATGTCTATCAGGATAATGTCTGAGTGAGGCAACATGTCTATCAGGATAATGTCTTGAGTGAGGCAACATGTCTATCAGGATAATGTCTGAGTGAGACAACATGTCTATCAGGATAATGTCTGAGTGAGGCAACATGTCTATCAGGATAATGTCTGAGTGAGGCAACATGTCTATCAGGATAATGTCTTGAGTGAGGCAACATGTCTATCAGGATAATGTCTGAGTGAGGCAACATGTCTATCAGGATAATGTCTGAGTGAGACAACATGTCTATCAGGATAATGTCTGAGTGAGGCAACATGTCTATCAGGATAATGTGTCTGAGTGAGGCAACATGTCTATCAGGATAATGTCTGAGTGAGGCAACATGTCTATCAGGATAATGTCTGAGTGAGGCAACATGTCTATCAGGATAATGTCTGAGTGAGGCAACATGTCTATCAGGATAATGTGTCTGAGTGAGGCAACATGTCTATCAGGATAATGTCTGAGTGAGGCAACATGTCTATCAGGATAGTGTCTGAGTGAGACAACATGTCTATCAGGATAATGTGTCTGAGTGAGACAACATGTCTATCAGGATAATGTGTCTGAGTGAGGCAACATGTCTATCAGGATAATGTCTGAGTGAGACAACATGTCTATCAGGATAATGTGTCTGAGTGAGACAACATGTCTATCAGGATAATGTCTGAGTGAGGCAACATGTCTATCAGGATAATGTCTGAGTGAGGCAACATGTCTATCGGGATAATGTCTTGAGTGAGGCAACATGTCTATCAGGATAATGTCTGAGTGAGGCAACATGTCTATCAGGATAGTGTCTGAGTGAGACAACATGTCTATCAGGATAATGTCTGAGTGAGGCAACATGTCTATCAGGATAATGTGTCTGAGTGAGGCAACATGTCTATCAGGATAATGTCTGAGTGAGGCAACATGTCTATCAGGATAATGTCTGAGTGAGGCAACATGTCTATCAGGATAATGTCTGAGTGAGGCAACATGTCTATCAGGATAATGTGTCTGAGTGAGGCAACATGTCTATCAGGATAATGTCTGAGTGAGGCAACATGTCTATCAGGATAGTGTCTGAGTAAGACAACATGTCTATCAGGATAATGTGTCTGAGTGAGACAACATGTCTATCAGGATAATGTGTCTGAGTGAGGCAACATGTCTATCAGGATAATGTCTGAGTGAGGCAACATGTCTATCAGGATAATGTCTGAGTGAGACAACATGTCTATCAGGATAATGTGTCTGAGTGAGGCAACATGTCTATCAGGATAATGTCTGAGTGAGGCAACATGTCTATCAGGATAATGTCTGAGTGAGGCAACATGTCTATCAGGATAATGTCTGAGTGAGGCAACATGTCTATCAGGATAATGTCTGAGTGAGGCAACATGTCTGTCAGGATAATGTCAGAGTGAGGCAACATGTCTATCAGGATAATGTCTGAGTGAGACAACATGTCTATCAGGATAATGTGTCTGAGTGAGGCAACATGTCTATCAGGATAATGTCTGAGTGAGGCAACATGTCTATCAGGATAGTGTCTGAGTAAGACAACATGTCTATCAGGATAATGTGTCTGAGTGAGACAACATGTCTATCAGGATAATGTGTCTGAGTGAGGCAACATGTCTATCAGGATAATGTCTGAGTGAGGCAACATGTCTATCAGGATAATGTCTGAGTGAGACAACATGTCTATCAGGATAATGTGTCTGAGTGAGGCAACATGTCTATCAGGATAATGTCTGAGTGAGGCAACATGTCTATCAGGATAATGTCTGAGTGAGGCAACATGTCTATCAGGATAATGTCTGAGTGAGGCAACATGTCTATCAGGATAATGTCTGAGTGAGGCAACATGTCTATCAGGATAATGTCAGAGTGAGGCAACATGTCTATCAGGATAATGTGTCTGAGTGAGGCAACATGTCTATCAGGATAATGTCTGAGTGAGGCAACATGTCTATCAGGATAATGTCTGAGTGAGAAAACATGTCTATCAGGATAATGTGTCTGAGTGAGGCAACATGTCTATCAGGATAATGTCTGAGTGAGGCAACATGTCTATCAGGATAATGTCTGAGTGAGGCAACATGTCTATCAGGATAATGTCTGAGTGAGGCAACATGTCTATCAGGATAATGTCTGAGTGAGGAAACATGTCTATCAGGATAATGTCAGAGTGAGGCAACATGTCTATCAGGATAATGTCTGAGTGAGACAACATGTCTATCAGGATAATGTCTGAGTGAGGCAACATGTCTATCAGGATAATGTCTGAGTGAGGCAACATGTCTATCAGGATAATGTCTGAGTGAGGCAACATGTCTATCAGGATAATGTCTGAGTGAGGCAACATGTCTATCAGGATAATGTCTGAGTGAGGCAACATGTCTATCAGGATAATGTCTGAGTGAGGCAACATGTCCATCAGGATAATGTCTGAGTGAGGCAACATGTCTATCAGGATAATGTCTGAGTGAGACAACATGTCTATCAGGATAATGTCTGAGTGAGGCAACATGTCTATCAGGATAATGTCTGAGTGAGGCAACATGTCTATCAGGATAATGTCTGAGTGAGGCAACATGTCTATCAGGATAATGTTTGAGGGAGGCAACATGTCTATCAGGATAATGTCTGAGTGAGGCAACATGTCTATCAGGATAATGTCTGAGTGAGGCAACATGTCTATCAGGATAATGTCTGAGTGAGGCAACATGTCTATCAGGATAATGTCTGAGTGAGACAACATGTCTATCAGGATAATGTCTGAGTGAGGCAACATGTCTATCAGGATAATGTGTCTGAGTGAGGCAACATGTCTATCAGGATAGTGTCTGAGTGAGGCAACATGTCTATCAGGATAATGTCTGAGTGAGGCAACATGTCTATCAGGATAATGTGTCTGAGTGAGGCAACATGTCTATCAGGATAATGTCTGAGTGAGGCAACATGTCTATCAGGATAATGTCTGAGTGAGGCAACATGTCTATCAGGATAATGTGTCTGAGTGAGGCAACATGTCTATCAGGATAATGTCTGAGTGAGGCAACATGTCTATCAGGATAGTGTCTGAGTGAGACAACATGTCTATCAGGATAATGTGTCTGAGTGAGACAACATGTCTATCAGGATAATGTCTGAGTGAGACAACATGTCTATCAGGATAATGTGTCTGAGTGAGGCAACATGTCTATCAGGATAATGTCTGAGTGAGACAACATGTCTATCAGGATAATGTGTCTGAGTGAGGCAACATGTCTATCAGGATAATGTCTGAGTGAGGCAACATGTCTATCAGGATAATGTCTGAGTGAGTCAACATGTCTATCAGGATAATGTCTGAGTGAGGCAACATGTCTATCAGGATAATGTCTGAGTGAGGCAACATGTCTATCAGGATAATGTCAGAGTGAGGCAACATGTCTATCAGGATAATGTCTGAGTGAGACAACATGTCTATCAGGATAATGTCTGAGTGAGGCAACATGTCTATCAGGATAATGTCTGAGTGAGGCAACATGTCTATCAGGATAATGTCTGAGTGAGGCAACATGTCTATCAGGATAATGTCTGAGTGAGGCAACATGTCTATCAGGATAATGTCTGAGTGAGACAACATGTCTATCAGGATAATGTCTGAGTGAGGCAACATGTCTATCAGGATAATGTCTGAGTGAGGCAACATGTCTATCAGGATAATGTCTGAGTGAGGCAACATGTCTATCAGGATAATGTCTGAGTGAGGCAACATGTCTATCAGGATAATGTCTGAGGGAGGCAACATGTCTATCAGGATAATGTCTGAGTGAGGCAACATGTCTATCAGGATAATGTCTGAGTGAGGCAACATGTCTCATCAGGATAATGTCTGAGTGAGACAACATGTCTATCAGGATAATGTCTGAGTGAGGCAACATGTCTATCAGGATAATGTGTCTGAGTGAGGCAACATGTCTATCAGGATAGTGTCTGAGTGAGGCAACATGTCTATCAGGATAATGTCTGAGTGAGGCAACATGTCTATCAGGATAGTGTCTGAGTGAGGCAACATGTCTATCAGGATACTGTCTGAGTGAGGCAACATGTCTATCAGGATAGTGTCTGAGTGAGGCAACATGTCTATCAGGATAGTGTCTGAGTGAGGCAACATGTCTATCAGGATAGTGTCTGAGTGAGGCAACATGTCTATCAGGATAATGTCTGAGTGAGGCAACATGTCTATCAGGATAATGTCTGAGTGAGGCAACATGTCTATCAGGATAATGTCTGAGTGAGGCAACATGTCTATCAGGATAATGTCTGAGTGAGGCAACATTTCTATCAGGATAATGTCTTGAGTGAGGCAACATGTCTATCAGGATAATGTGTCTGGGTGAGGCAACATGTCTATCAGGATAATGTCTGAGTGAGGCAACATGTCTATCAGGATAATGTCTGAGTGAGGCAACATGTCTATCAGGATAATGTGTCTGAGTGAGGCAACATGTCTATCAGGATAATGTCTGAGTGAGGCAACATGTCTATCAGGATAATGTCTGAGTGAGGCAACATGTCTATCAGGATAATGTCTGAGTGAGGCAACATGTCTATCAGGATAATGTGTCTGAGTGAGACAACATGTCTATCAGGATAATGTCTGAGTGAGGCAACATGTCTATCAGGATAATGTCTTGAGTGAGGCAACATGTCTATCAGGATAATGTGTCTGAGTGAGGCAACATGTCTATCAGGATAATGTCTGAGTGAGGCAACATGTCTATCAGGATAATGTCTGAGTGAGGCAACATGTCTATCAGGATAATGTCTGAGTGAGGCAACATGTCTATCAGGATAATGTCTGAGTGAGGCAACATGTCTATCAGGATAATGTGTCTCAGTGAGGCAACATGTCTATCAGGATAATGTGTCTGAGTGAGACAACATGTCTATCAGGATAATGTCTGAGTGAGACAACATGTCTATCAGGATAATATCTGAGTGAGGCAACATGTCTATCAGGATAATGTGTCTGAGTGAGACAACATGTCTATCAGGATAATGTCTGAGTGAGGCAACATGTCTATCAGGATAATGTCTGAGTGAGGCAACATGTCTATCAGTGGACTGTTGTTTCAGTTGGTCATCAACTCATTGAAAATTAACTTGTTCTCTTTCACAGAAGATGAAATTATATGACAAATTATAAGTACAGACAAAGCTGTATTAAGAGCCCACTTTTGGGACAAAGAAAAAGTGGCATTTTAAGACAGGTGACCTCTTAAAAGAGGTTCAATTCACGGGAAGTTTTCAATGACAAGACAAGATAATGGCGACCTTTTAATACAGGTGACTGCTTAATAGAGGTGACCACATGAGTAGGTTTGAATGTACATATGTACGTTTTTAGTGTGGAGATGTATATATTACATGCATGTTTATTTTAAGACAAACTACATCTTCAAGAATTGCCATGGTAACAGGAAATCAATTAAATGTGCATCACACATTTGCATACTAAAATATTTCTGCAGAATTTGACCATGGTTTCATGGTGCAAAAAAGAGGGTTAGGGTTAAGGCTATGGAGATTTAATGCCACTTTCAACAATATTTCGGTCAGTTTTATTGGTGGTGGTAACCGGAGAAAACAACCGACCTGCCGTAAATCACAGACAAACTTTATCACATAATTTTGTATCGAGTACACCTTGCCTGAGCAGGGTTTAATCTCACATTAGTTGTGATAGGCTCTGATTGCATAGGTAGTTATAAATCCAACAACCATACAATCACGACCACAACGACCCCTATGCAAAAAAGAAGATCATACTTTAAATACTAACCTGTTCACACATACATGCATATGTAGATCATATGATCTAATTATGTTCTATTTATAGATGTACACCTAATCCGTGTGAGCACGAGGGAGTATGTACTCAGACATGGAGTAATTTTGTATGTGATTGTAGCAACACAGGATATAAAGGGGAAATCTGTCATGCTTGTAAGTTTATTCATAAAACTCCTTCTCTTTTGTGATCATGAGTAAATTTATAATAAATGACAGCTGGTATGTCATATTGAAAGAGAAAAGTTTGAAGATATCAAAGGTATAATCAGAAGCTGTAATGCAAAGGACAGATAATATAATGGTCAAAAGAAAAAAGGAAAAAAGACAAAATAACAAACTTGACAATTGTCTTGATCCAATATCATAAATGTTCTTGACCCAATATTGATAATTGTTTTGATTCAGTATTAAGAATTGTCTTGATCCAATATTGAGAATTGTCTTGGTCCAATATTGAGAATTGTCTTGGTCCATATTGAGAATTGTCTTAATCCAATATTGAGAGTCGTCTTGATCCAATATTGAGAATTATCTTGATCCATTATTGAGAATTGTCTTGATCTAATATTGAGAACTGCCTTGACCCAATATTGAGAATTGTTATGATCCAATATTGAGAATTGTTATGATCCAATATTGAGAACTGTCTTGATCCAATATTGAGAACTGTCTTGATTCAATATTGAGAACGGCATTGACCCAATATTGAGAATTGTCTTGACCCAATATTGAGAACTGTCTTGATCCAATATTGAGAATTGTCTTGATCCAATATTGAGAACTGTCTTGATCCAATATTGAGAATTGTCTTGATCTAATATTGAGAACTGCCTTGACCCAATATTGAGAATTGTCTTGATCTAATATTGAGAACTGCCTTAACCCAATATTGAGAATTGCTATGATCAATAATATTGAGAACTGTCTTGATCTAATATTGAGAATTGTTATGATCCAATATTGAGAATTGTTATGATCTAATATTGAGAACTGCCTTGACCCAATATTGAGAATTGCTATGATCTATAATATTGAAAACTGCCATGACCCAATATTGAGAATTGTTATGATCCAATATTGAGAATTGTTATGATCTAATATTGAGAACTGCCTTGACCCAATATTGAAAATTGTTATGATCCAATATTGAAAACTGTCTTGATCCAATACTGAGAATTGTCTTGACCCACTATTGATATAATGCCTTCTATAAATTGTTATAGTTATGGTGTTTAACACCACTTTCAACAATATTTCAGTTATATCATGGTGGTCAGTTTTGTTGGTGGAGGAAACTGGAGTACTTGGCGAAAACCACAGACCTGCCATAAGTCACTGACACACTTTATCACATAATGTTGTATCAAATACACCTCACCGTGAATGCAATTCGAACTCACAAATTTAGTTGTGATAGGCACTGATTGCATAGGTAGTTCAGTGTAAATCCAACTACCATACGATCACGACAAAGACGGCCCCTATAAATTGTATATTGCATTACATTTCAGCGGCATACTACCTTTCCTGTGAGATGTTTAAGATGTACAGTAACGATGATGGCTTAGTGATGACTCAGATAGATCCTGATGGTTCTGGTCCACTGCCTCCATTCCCCGTGGGATGTGACGGCAAAAGTAAGTATAATTCTGATGGTTCTGGTCCACTGCCTCCATTCCCCATGGGATGTGACGGCAAAAGTAAGTATAATTCTGATGGTTCTGGTCCACTGCCTCCATTCCCCGTGGGATGTGATGGCAAAAGTAAGTATAATTCTGATGGTTCTGGTCCACTGCCTCCATTCCCCATGGGATGTGATGGCAAAAGTAAGTATAATTCTGATGGTTCTGGTCCACTGCCTCCATTCCCCGTGGGATGTGACGGCAAAAGTAAGTATAATTCTGATGGTTCTGGTCCACTGCCTCCATTCCCCGTGGGATGTGACGGCAAAAGTAAGTATAATTCTGATGGTTCTGGTCCACTGCCTCCATTCCCCATGGGATGTGACGGCAAAAGTAAGTATAATTCTGATGGTTCTGGTCCACTGCCTCCATTCCCCATGGGATGTGACGGCAAAAGTAAGTATAATTCTGATGGTTCTGGTCCACTGCCTCCATTCCCCGTGGGATGTGACGGCAAAAGTAAGTATAATTCTGATGGTTCTGGTCCACTGCCTCCATTCCCCGTGGGATGTGACGGCAAAAGTAAGTATAATTCTGATGGTTCTGGTCCACTGCCTCCATTCCCCATGGGATGTGACGGCAAAAGTAAGTATAATTCTGATGGTTCTGGTCCACTGCCTCCATTCCCCGTGGGATGTGACGGCAAAAGTAAGTATAATTCTGATGGTTCTGGTCCACTGCCTCCATTCCCCGTGGGATGTGACGGCAAAAGTAAGTATAATTCTGATGGTTCTGGTCCACTGCCTCCATTCCCCATGGGATGTGACGGCAAAAGTAAGTATAATCCTGATGGTCTGATGTCTCCATTGTCCAGTGGGATGTGGTGGCAACAACCCTCTATTTATACGAGTAGTATTGTATTGAAACCTGTTAACAAAATGGTCAAACATTATTTTAAGCTCCAAAAACCTGTTTCCTTGGACAACTATAAGAATATTTGGTTCCATAATAAATTAGTAAGAAAGGATATAAATGAACATGAGAGACTATCCAACTTTACACTTTGACACACTTTAAAGTAAAGCAACAGCTTGAAGTAAGAAAGGATATAAATGAACATGAGAGACTATCCAACTTTACACTTCAGGTACAGCAATTGCTGTTTTACCTTTCACAGTCAGAGTATGGTCTTCAACATTGAGCATAGCTTATGCCCTAAAATGGTTTCAGATACATGTGCCGACAAAAAAAACAATCGCAATGCTTCTATCAGGCAACTAATTAGAAAACTAGACAGTTTTGTTTATCCTCGTTAATTCAAATTCTCCAATATTTCCTGTTTTTCTTTCCTTGTTCATGACATGTTTTTCTAATTTAAGCACATTTTTTTGTCTAATTAAACTGGTTCAGTTAGATATTAACATTAACAACCCCATCATATAGACAAGGGGCGAGGAGGTGGGGGGGGGGGGAGAAAATTTTATGACAAATAGTAAAATATAGCGAATCATGATTATATCTACTTTCACTAAAAGTAATAACAAAGCAGAGAATGTCAACCACCCCCACTCGCCCAAATAAAAAAACATACAAAAAAAACCTCAACTCAACAGAATGGCAGCGGTGGCGTAATAGTTAGCATGCTCACCTTGAGTGCGGTAAATCGTGGGTTTGAGCCTCGGTTGGATCAAACCAAAGACTTTAAAATTGGTATTTGTTGCTTCTCCGCTAGGCACGCAGCATTAAGGAGAAAGAGCAAAGACTGGTTGGATCGAAATCAGAATAATGTGTCAGAGTGGAGCGACATGTCTACCCGTGTACTGTTGTTTCAGTGAGCTAGCACTATAAAAATCCAACTCAGCGTGTTGGGCTAGAACTAAGCGGACCTCATCATCATTTCATTGAAAATTAACTTGTTCGCACCATGATATAATTGAAAAATTGCTGCGTTATCATTAAACAACAATCACTCACTCAACTGTAGAGGCAACTGTTTATCAAATGAGATTGCTGACTCCTTGGGGCCTCTGGTTTTATTTGTACTCATTGATTTTTGTTTTCTTCAGGTGAAAAAGGAAAAATTGTAAAGACAATTGTTTTCCACGATGCTTTAAATTACCTCACAGTGGATGGATTCCAGGCACCTAACTTCTACCGGAAAAAATTACGGTACAGTGGGGATATAGAGTCTCTGACAAACATCATTGAACGTTCAGCTTCATGTCGACAGAATCTGGAATATCAGTGTAATAATTCTAAGCTTCTGGCTCAGCCAGGTACGTTAACATAGAACGTTATAATTCATGATTACAGTCTTCTTCTTCCAAGTACTGGAATAGACTCTAAGGATAGAGTGTGTAACGTCCTAGCACTTTAGAATTGTAATGTAAAGATTCTAAATGTTTGGTTTGACAAAGTAATTTGACAAAAAAAAATTGTATTCTTGTTTAAAAACAGGAAATATGAATACTTCATGAGGCACTGACATGGTTTATTAGATATATTTATGTCTTCGTCACTGACATGGTTTATTAGATATATTTATGCTTTGAAATTAGCAGTTCCTAAATAATGCTAATTTATTAAACTAAGTCAATCTCCCTATGGCATAGGTGAACTCGCTATGAGCGTGATTCCAACTCACAACTTTAGTTGTGTTTGAAAACGAATACCAACGAAAATAATTTAGATCACAGTATTACAAAATAAATTTTGCTTTGTAGTTGAAACAAGCGATTATCAACATTATGGTTGGTGGGTTGGCAGAACCAACCAACCGATGTATTACTGGGGTGGTGCGGCACCAGGGTCCAACAAGTGTTTCTGTGGTCTACAAGAGAAAGGATGTCACAAAAAAGACGAGGCGTGCAACTGTGATGCTAATATTGTTAATGGATTCGATGGTGGAAATATTGTACATAAAGATTATCTGCCAATTATGGAACTCTATTTTGGCGACACTGGGACAGTTAATGACAACAAGATTGGCAAATATAAAGTTGGCGAGCTGGAATGTGAGGGAGACTGTAAGTATTTAATTGTTGACATTTAAGTAACTTAATCTTTTTCACAGGGTGGGGTTGTTAGCCCTACACCAAACCTACACACTGTTGGATCAGGTTTTCTTTCTGGGTTGCCCTTCCCATAGATAATTCCATTCACCCTGCTCACAAGTTTCATCTACCTGGATTCTCTTTCAGGGTTATCTCCCTTAGTCTTTCACTTTTCCAAGTTATCCACAAGGCAGTGGAGCTATTTAACCCATAGCTGGGATTGGGTGAAGATTGTAAGAAGAAACGTGAGTACCATTTAGAGGATGATTACATTTACAAGTGATGGTCTAAAAAGGCCAGCAAATAAAAGTTTATAAGAGTACACCAACAGGGTTGATTGTAAGTGCAAATGTGAGGCCCATTAAGGGGGTGCTTGTACAGTTGTGTGTATATACACAAGTGTTGCTCTATAAACATGGGTGAAAGTTTTCCATATTTTGACTGATTTCCACATTTTTGACAATGGTCCAGACAGTTCTTGAGATTCGTGTAAATTCGATGAGATTATTTTAGGGGGTGAGGTACACATTTTTTGACAAAGAAATGACATTTTTGAGAGGATCTTGATCTGTTTAAGCTGTGTTTCGTAATTTTAAGCAGATTTTTTATCAATGAAACTTTTTAATAAATAAAAAAAAAAATCAGTACACTGTTCGTCCGTTTCTTTGTGTAATGTTTCAGGACAATTTTGTAATCAACGGGAGGTAACTCTTAATTTGTTTTGAAACATGCCGTAAATCAGTCTTCCATAAACATGCAGGTTTTAACTGAAGGCAGTGACACAAAAAGCCGTAAACTTGATATTACTGGCATCTGTTATTGTATTGTTTGTGGGAAAAGATCTGATATGCAAGTAATAGGAAAAAAGCTTGCACCTACATTGTGAGACCTGATACTATTTTTCTGTTTGTTTTCAGCCATGTTAGATAATATTTTGCCCTCTTTGCCTAGTTTGTTGAGTGCTGATACTAATTTCTATTTGTTTTCAGCCATGCTGGATAGTATTTTGTCCATTTCGTCTGGTTTGGTGAGCCCTGATACTACTTTTCTGTTTGTTTTCAGTCATGTTAGATAGTATTTCGCCTGTTTTGGTGAGCCGTGATGCTAGTTTTCTTTCTGTTTTCAGCCATGTTAGACAGTATTGTGACATTCCGTAAGGCAGATGCCACAATCAAGATTGACACATTTGAAGCAGATCCAGCTGGTGATATCTGGTTCCAGTTTAAAACTACAGCTACTGATGGAGTAATGCTACATAATATTGGGGATCCAGATTATATTAAAGTTACATTATTTAGTGAGTATCTAAATAGAAATACAGTTGAATCTCATCATGTCAAAATTTGTTTTACTCAAAATTTTGTTTTAGTCGCAATTTTCTGAAGTTCCGTTTTAAATTTAATGTATTCCATTTTTCTGATATGTTAAATCTCCTGAAAGTTTTCATAGTTAATTATCACAAAAAAATTCAAAAAAATTTGAATGAAATTCCGTGTTCAACGAAGTTATTAAAAAAAAAGATCTCAGTTTTACAGTTTCTTTTTTTATTTGTAAGAATTTATATGGAGAATCACACTACACAGAAATAAAATATTTGTAGTTGGAGGGATGATTATTTTTAGTTATTTAACTGATTCAGCTATTTTCTTCTGAAAAAATAAATTTCGAATGTTGCAGGACACACAGGGGCTAGGTGCGTCCGAAAAAAAAAAATACTATATAATACTACAAGGGGGCGAATTCACTTGCTCCCATTTTTTTAAGTCGTCGTGTTAAATTGATAGTAACTTCGGAACGCCTTAATATTTTCAAAAAATGTTTCCACCAGTCAAAAGTCAAGTAATTTTCCTTTCCAAAGAGACCCCAATTGTTAGTGTAGGCCTCCGAACTGCTGAGGTATCATACACGAACCAAAACAAAACGGCGTGAAAATCCGAAGTCGTACAAACGCTGGGATGACCACTTCCCATCTGTGTACAGACTTTCCCATGCGTAAACGAGTCATTTTGACTAGCTAAATACTTTCATCCATTCAAATTATGATAAAATTTCTTACCTTACGCCAATTTATATGTCCTTTAAATTGAGAGAGTTCTAACGGGCTTTTTGATTGGCTGAATATCTGTTTCAACCAATCAAAAAGCCATTAGAACTCTCTCAATTTTCACGTCTATGGCGTTTGTCAAGGATGCAAATGGGATTTCTTTCAAAAACAGACTTAAAGGACATATAAATTGGCGTAAGGTTTCATCTATTTTTCATTGATTTTCAGTTATTCTATTTACTTGCCCGAATCATCCCTGTAGTTTGTCAAATAGTCTGTTAGATGAGGAAATCTTGACCGTTACAAACATTTATTCAACTGCATCAGTGTCGTAATGGATAGTGTGGTTTCCTCAAGTGTGGTAGATCGTTGGTTGGAGTCCTGGACATTTCAAATCAAAGACTAGGTATTTGTTGCTTCTCCGCTAAGCACACAGTACTAAGACCAAAGACTAGCTATATATATAGTTGGCTCAGAATCAGAATATTGTGTCCAAGTGGAGTGACATGTCTACCCATAGCCTGTTGTTTCAGTGAGCTGGCACTATAGAAATCGAACTCTGTGCGTTGGTCTGGTACAAAACGGACATCGTCATCTTATCCAAACGTAACTTGCTCTTGCCATGATATGCAATCAGTGCCTATCACTACTGATGTTGTGAGTTCGAATCTCGATCAGGCGAGGTGTACAACATTATGTGATAACGTTTGTCAATGACTTGCGACAGGTCAGTGGTTTTCTCCGGGTCCTCCGGTTTCCTCCACCAATAAAACTGACTGCCATGATATAACTGAAATATTGTTTAAAGTGGCATTAAACACCATCAAACAAACAAAACAAAAACAAACGAAGCATGAATCTTGTCTTCCTTTACAGTATTTAATATTTAAAATATCTTTGATAATTATAGATGGCGACACAATACAGTTCAGCTACGATACAGGAAACGGTGGACGAGTTGTGGACTTCAAAACATCAAACGCTCTGAACGACAATCAATGGCACACGGTTCATGTGGAGAAGAATAGGAAACAAGCCTGGCTAAGAGTCGACAACTTCCCGGAAAAATACATCACCGAATCAGCTGACGAAATGTCAAGGACGTTGGATCTTAAAGAGGGACTAGTTATTGGTATGTTCTGTATTATTATTTATTCTGTGGTCAGGTAGAATTATATGAAATAAAGTCTCCCTATAAATTGTAAAATTTCCAGATTTAAGTTTAACATTAATATGATGGACATTTTTTTTTTAAAGTTTGTAAGTACTTCAATTTTCAACTACCTATGCAATCAATGCCTATCACCACTAAAGTTAAGAGTTGGAATCCTGCTCATGGGGAGGTGTATTCGATACAACGTTATGTGATAGATAAAGTTTGTTAGTGACCTGCCGCAGGTCGGTGGTTTTCTCCGGGTACTCTGGTTTCCTCCACCAATAAAACTTACCGCCATGATATAACTGAAATATTTTTGAAAGTTCCGTTAAACACCATAACCCTAATCCTTTAAAGTTTGTGGCAACAGATTTTTCTTGCTAATTTATGAATCTCATTGAAGGTGATTACTTTGAGAAATCCATTCTATAGTTGATTTGTTTTGTGAAAATGAATCTCTCAAAGTAATCGCCTTCGAAGTGAGATATGATGAGAAGTCTGTTATGAGAAAAACTTATCAACGATACATGTAGTATGTTTATCGAGGATTTGTCAAAGCGGCATCAGTGTTGTCAATATAACGTTAAATAATAATACCTAGAAATCAATGATAATTAATGTTTGTATCACCACTTGTTGATTAATATTGTGTGTAAAGGTTGGTTTATGGTGTTTCATGCCACTTTCAACAATATTTCAGTTATATCGTGGCGGTCAGTTTTTATTGGTGGAGGAAATATGAGTACCCGGAGAAAACCACTGACCTGCCGCAAGTCACTGACAAACTTGATCACATAATGTTGTATCAAGTACACCTCGCCATGAATGGGGTTCGAACTCACAATTTTAATGGAGATAGGCACTGATTACACAGGTAGTTGTAAATCCAACTACCATATGATCACGACCACGAAGGTCTCTAATATTGTGTGTAAAGATCAAAGGGTAAATTTATATATCATCAACAAAACACTATATTTATTTATATGTAAATTATCTGATTTCAGGTGCTACAGTGGAATACAAAAGTGGATTTGTCGGGTGCATGAGGGGTCTAAGAGTTAATGGTGTTTTGGTGGATCTAAGGGGCCTCATCCAGCGTGGTCAGTTCCAGTATGGTCTGGCTGAGGGATGTGTGGGGAAATGTTCTAGCAATCCATGTTTTCATGGAGGTACCTGTATTGAGGGTTACTCAGGATACACATGTGACTGTTCTTATACTCCGTGGAGAGGCTGGATGTGTGGTAGAGGTAAGGCACGAGAGGTCACTTCTTTTCTTTTCTTTTTTTTTTTGTAATTTGTTTATTTTTAAAGAGGTAGATACAAATACAGAAAAAAAACCATATGACATGCATATACAATTTTACCCCTGAGACAAAAGACATTTAATCTATAAAACCAACATTTTGTAACACTATACTGAAATTTCAAACACCAAGTTTCAAATGCCAACCACTTTTTACATATATATTCTTTTTGTGTAGAGGATAAGAAATTTATGGTTGTCTTTTCTATTTTTATACAATATTTCAGATATTATATACCTCCATTTATACTGGGTTTATCACCCAAACATCTACATTTATATAAATAATACTTGATTATTAGTGTTATCTGGATCTAAAGGATTCTTTATACCCAAAACACTTCTTTTTAATTAGTTAGAAAGGATAATGAATGTAAATGAACATGAGAGACTGTCAAATATTACACTTAAATTAAAGTAAATGAACAGAACGCAAATTAAAGAAAAGGAACAGAATGCAAATTAAAGAAAAGGAACAGCATTTTTATGGCTGTTCTACATATGGTGAAACAGAATTGGAATCTCTGCAAATGTAACCTGTCGAACCTGAACACCTGTCTATTCAGAACAAATGAAATGGTTCAAAGAGTGTTCAGGCTACACAGGTTTCGATGTGATTTGAAAAATACCAAAGACTTTTGATCAGTTTTATAAATAAAGAATAAATTGATTTGGGAGCTTTTGTTCGATGAAAAAGAAAAAATTGTCGGAGCCAATATATTCAGAATTTAAAACACACTTATTTGTATTTTGATGCTAGAATAAATTGTAATCAACACTGAACAAAGACTAACATTGCGAGTTCGAATTCCGCTCATGGCAAGGTGTATTGGATATGGATACAACATTATATAATAAAGTTTGTCAGTGACTTGATGCAGGTCGGTGGTTTTCTCTGGGTACTCCGGTTTCCTCCACGATATAGCTGATATATTGTTGAAAGTGGCATTAAATACCATAACCCAAACCTTATTACAAGCGGTGACATTTGATCCCCTTTGCAAAATTCTAGATACAATATTGCATTTCGTCAACACATCAAACCATTACATTTACCTTTCCAGACTTACATTTGTATATATATTTTTTTTATTATAATACTGGAGGGCCCAGGTGGCTCAGTGAGTTAGGTAGTTGGATTACCTAACAACTCATACAAGCCTGTCACCAATACGCCGTGGGTTTGCACCCGGCTTTGTAAATTTCAAGAAAGGGTGCACTCGACTCGCAGCCGCAAGTGATAAAGTTTACCAGTTGCTTGCCCATGGTCAGTGGTTCTGTCCGGTAACTCCGGCTTCTTCCACCACTAAAACTGGTCGCCATGATATAGCTGAAATATTGCTGAAAGTGGCATTAAACATCAAATCATCTTTCAAATCATTACATTTTCTTTTCCAGACTTACATTTGTATATTTTTTTTATCATAATACTGCTATATTGTATAGATTTGTGGCAATTTCTTTTCAACAGAGGTTGGTGTAAACCTACAGAAACATTTCATGATCACATACGAGTTTGACAAGAACCAAGGCTTATCTACAACTGACTTCAAAGATGTCAGAGTAGGATTCACAACGAAGACAAAACAAGGAATTCTAATGCAGATCCAGTCACCTAATGGAGAATACATCTCTTTAGAGATCAACAATGCTGGTTAGTAGACAAGTTCTCAGTGTTGTACCCACATCAAACCCGCCCATGCAGTCACCTGTATTAAGAGGTCACCTTTTTATTGTCCTGTCATAGATAATTTCATATGAATTGAACCTCTTTTAAGACAAGTTTGACTGTACACAGAGCTGTTTACAACTACGGTTTCTCCCTCTTTTAAGACAGGTTTGACTGTACACAGAGCTGTTTACAACTATGGTTTCTCCCTCTTTTAAGACAGGTTTGAATGTACACAGAGCTGTTTACAACTACGGTTTCTCCCTCTTTTAAGACAGGTTTGACTGTACACAGAGCTGTTTACAACTACGGTTTCTCCCTCTTTTAAGACAGGTTTGACTGTACACAGAGCTGTTTACAACTACGGTTTCTCCCTCTTTTAAGACAGGTTTGACTGTACACAGAGCTGTTTACAACTACGGTTTCTCCCTCTTTTAAGACAGGTTTGACTGTACACAGAGCTGTTTACAACTACGGTTTCTCCCTCTTTTAAGACAGGTTTGACTGTACACAGAGCTGTTTACAACTACGGTTTCTCCCTCTTTTAAGACAGGTTTGACTGTACACAGAGCTGTTTACAACTACGGTTTCTCCCTCTTTTAAGACAGGTTTGAATGTACACAGAGCTGTTTACAACTACGCTTTCTCCCTCTTTTAAGACAGGTTTGATTGTACACAGCTGTTTACAACTACGGTTTCTCCCTCTTTTAAGACAGGTTTGACTGTACATAGAGCTGTTTACAACTATGCTTTCTCCCTCTTTTAAGACAGGTTTGACTGTACACAGAGCTGTTTACAACTACAGTTTCTCCCTCTTTTAAGACAGGTTTAACTGTACAAAGAGCTGTTTACAACTACGGTTTCTCCCTCTTTTAAGACAGGTTTGACTGTACACAGAGCTGTTTACAACTACGGTTTCTCCCTCTTTTAAGACAGGTTTGACTGTACACAGAGCTGTTTACAACTACGCTTTCTCCCTTTTTTAAGACAGGTTTGACTGTACACAGAGCTGTTTACAACTACGCTTTCTCCCTCTTTTAAGACAGGTTTGACTGTACACAGAGCTGTTTACAACTACGGTTTCTCCCTCTTTTAAGACAGGTTTAACTGTACACAGAGCTGTTTACAACTACGGTTTCTCCCTCTTTTAAGACGGGTTTGACTGTACACAGAGCTGTTTACAACTACGGTTTCTCCCTCTTTTAAGACAGGTTTAACTGTACACAGAGCTGTTTACAACTACAGTTTCTCCCTCTTTTAAGACAGGTTTAACTGTACATAGAGCTGTTTACAACTACGGTTTCTCCCTCTTAAGACAGATTTGACTATACATAGAGCTGTTTACAACTACGGTTTCTCCCTCTTTTAAGACAGGTTTGACTATACACAGAGCTGTTTACAACTACGGTTTCTCCCTCTTTAAGACAGGTTTGACTGTACACAGAGCTGTTTACAACTACAGTTTCTCCCTCTTTTAAGACAGGTTTGATTGTACACAGAGCTGTTTACAACTACGGTTTCTTCTCTTTTAAGACAGGTTTGACTGTACACAGAGCTGTTTACAACTACGCTTTCTCCCTCTTTTAAGACAGGTTTGACTGTACACAGAGCTGTTTACAACTACGGTTTCTCCCTCTTTTAAGACAAGTTTGACTGTACACAGAGCTGTTTACA
This sequence comes from Bathymodiolus brooksi, assembly GCA_963680875.1. Lineage (NCBI taxonomy): Eukaryota > Metazoa > Mollusca > Bivalvia > Mytilida > Modiolidae > Bathymodiolus > Bathymodiolus brooksi. Next base: position 32,467,596 of record OY804584.1, read on the forward strand.
ACTACGGTTTCTCCCTCTTTTAAGACAGGTTTGACTGTACACAGAGCTGTTTACAACTACGGTTTCTCCCTCTTTTAAGACAGGTTTAACTGTACACAGAGCTGTTTACAACTACGGTTTCTCCCTCTTTTAAGACAGGTTTGATTGTACACAGAGCTGTTTACAACTACTGTTTCTCCCTCTTTTAAGACAGGTTTAACTGTACACAGAGCTGTTTACAACTACTGTTTCTCCCTCTTTTAAGACAGGTTTAACTGTACACAGAGCTGTTTACAACTACAGTTTCTCCCTCTTTTAAGACAGGTTTAACTGTACATAGAGCTGTTTACAACTACGGTTTCTCCCTCTTAAGACAGGTTTGACTGTACATAGAGCTGTTTACAACTACGGTTTCTCCCTCTTTTAAGACAGGTTTGACTGTACACAGAGCTGTTTACAACTACGGTTTCTCCCTCTTTAAGACAGGTTTGACTGTACACAGAGCTGTTTACAACTACAGTTTCTCCCTCTTTTAAGACAGGTTTGATTGTACACAGAGCTGTTTACAACTACGGTTTCTCCCTCTTTTAAGACAGGTTTGAATGTACACAGAGCTGTTTACAACTACGCTTTCTCCCTCTTTTAAGACAGGTTTGATTGTACACAGCTGTTTACAACTACGGTTTCTCCCTCTTTTAAGACAGGTTTGACTGTACATAAAGCTGTTTACAACTACGCTTTCTCCCTCTTTTAAGACAGGTTTGATTGTACACAGAGCTGTTTACAACTACGCTTTCTCCCTCTTTTAAGACAGGTTTGACTGTACACAGAGCTGTTTACAACTACTGTTTCTCCATATTTTCTAAGATTTTTTTACCATAAAATATGGACTACAATTCTGGAAAAAAAAGTTAAGTCTGTATGAATCCTGTAATTATCAACGCTGTTTTTATTTTGCCTTATGTGGTGTAAAATTTGTCGTGAACGTCCGTGAAATTAAAAGTCTGTATGTACCCTGTAGTAATCTATGCTGTTTTTATTTTGTCTTAGGTGGTGTAAAATGTGTCGTGCAAGTCCGTGAAATTAAAAGTCTGTATGTACCCTGTAGTAATCTATGCTATTTATTCCCTCGCCAATGAAGTTGCGAAGGGATATAGTAACGCTACCGTCCGTCCGTCCTTACGTAACATCCTTGTGAACACTCTAGAATCAACATCCTTCAATGGATTTTGACCAAACTTGGTACATACTTAGTCCTTAGGAGAATTTGAAACACTATTGATTTTCAAGGTCAAAGGTCAATGTCACTGGGTCAAATTTTTTACCACGTAACATCCTTGTGAACACTAGAATCAACATCCTTCAATGGATTTTGACCAAACTTAGTACATACTTAGTCCTCAGGTGAGTCTGAAACTCTATTGATTTTCAAGGTCAAAGGTCAAGGTCACAGGGTCTAATTTTTACCCTGTAACATCCTTCAATGGATTTTGACCAAACTTGGTACATACTTAGTCCTTAAGAGAATCTGGGACCCTATTGATTTTCAAGGTCAAAGGTCAAATTTTTAGGCGAGGGGATATGCCATGCTTTGCGTTGCCCTTGTTTTATTTTGTCTTAAGGTGGTGTAAAATTTGTCGTGAATGTTTGTAAAGTTAAAAGTCTGTATGTACCCTGTAATTATCAATTCTGTTTTTTATTTTGCCTTAGGTGGTGTAAAATTTGTCGTGAACGTCGGTGAAGCTCAGAGATTTGAAATGAACACACTGAACAATGGTATTGATTATACAAATAATCAGCAGCACGAAGCACATTTATGGAGAACTGGAAAAGACAGCGAAACACTCCACCTACAGGTATGAATATTTTTTTTTATATTTCCACTGCTTATTAATGTGGTGTAATAGTTAGGCGTGCTTGACTTGAGTGTGGTAGAATTCCTAATGTGGTCAAACCATAGACTATAAAACTGATATTAGCTGCTTGTCCATTAATCAAGCAGTACATATGGAATAATGAACGGCAGTTGTGAATGTCGAGATAGACATTATCCCTAGAATCACAGAGAGTCCCAATAGGACAAGTATCGCAGCAAGTCCAATAGGACAAACTGGGATACTAGTGATAATGTATGTCATGACCATCACAACTGGCGTTATTGTTTTTAACGGTAACATCATAATGTGTTTGACGTTACACTGGCTGTTAATTTTTAGTATCAGTCAGTTTGTTAATACTGTCATTATCACACTGGCTGTTAATTTTCAGTATCAGTCAGTTTGTTAAAACTGTCATTATCACACTTTGAGATCAAAAGAAGAAAAGTCCAACTTACTGATAAAAAGCAGATATTAATCTGACATTGAAAGGTCTCATTTCACAAATTATTTTCAAAATATTAATACTTGAGAAAATTGTACATGCAATGGCATGTCCATGTATTACAAATACATACGGTTCAATATATTTACTTCATTGGGCACAACCAAATGATTCTTGTTGTACTACACTGAAAACTTGAAGCTCAAACTATGATACATGTAGCTACATTTTCCACTCGGCATGTGGTATTAAATGAGCAAATGTGTCCGAGTGGATCTATATATATACCTGCAAACTGTTGTTTCAGCGATCTAGCACTATAAAATTCCAACTAAGCGTGTTACTCTAGTACAAAACAGATATCATCATCATCTCAATGAATTGTGCCTTAATTTTTTTCACCTACTTGCCCGAAAGCCAAATTTAGAAACATTTGTCCGAATGCAGTTTTACTTATCCCGGACCTAGGGCAAGTGAGTTAGCTCGAAGACTGATGTAAATTGTTCTTGTCATTTCAGTCAAACCTGCTTTAGTGACCACCTCTATTAAGCAATCACTTGTATTTCATATAAATTAAACCTGTATTAAGCGACCACATGTCTTGTGACCCTATTTCACTGTTCCCTTGGAAGGTCACACAAGACAGGTTTGACTGTATATAAGTGAAAAATTGCTCACTTTTTGAGTTAATTACTCATTTGCTCTTTTTTTTTCAGGTTGATAACTACCCTATATCAACAGATCATCTTGGAAGTATTGGAGATCAGATCCTTGATGCTCCTAAATATTTATTTATTGGAAATAACAGTAAGTTATAATTTTATGTTGTCATGGCAACCAATGAGATCACCTAAATATTTTTTTTATTGTTGTAATTTTATGTTGCCATGGCAACCAATGAGATCAGATCCTTGATGATCCTAATTATTTATTTATTGGAAATAACAGTAAATTATAATTTTATGTTGTCATGACAACTGAAGAGATCAGATCCTTGATGATCCTAAATATTTATTTATTACTAAAGCTATTTTTAGATATGGGTGTCATTTTAGAGAAATGTGAAGGTCACATATTTTTAATGCAACCTTTTATATTCTACCAGTAGAATATTAAACTAACTGTTGATAAGCTCATGTATCTTTTAAGTTTGTTTAGTCTAACTTGGATAATACTATACAATTATCACACTACATTGAGTGCGGTATGATGTGTTATGGAGTGCTCGCAACAGGCAGAAATGACATTGTCGAAATGTTTGAGAGTTTTTGAACAATGGACACACTGTTGTTTAGCGCACATTTAGGGGCATTTGACACACTATCACATTTAATGTTATCCTTACAATAACTAATACTATAAATAACAACTTACCTTCAAGCGGCACAAAATGGCTTCCATTTTTCCTACATTATGACGTATATTCACCCCCCTGAAGCTTAGATGCGAAAGTTTTTTCATGTTTCATTGTTTGTGAATAATTTCCTTTTGGGTTTTTTACAGATACTAATAATACAGAGAGAGGTTTTGAAGGTTGTATCTATAGAATGCAGATTGACAATATTTACCCCCTAAAGAGGGCCTTCCAGGATCCAAGACCAGACTATATGACACTTCATCCTAAAAGTGAGTAGCTCTTATTGATCCTCGTCAGCCTAAAATAATAATGCAGTAATCCCCTCATATGAGGCCCCTCCCACCCAAGACCACTTTGAGGGCAGATTTCAAATTCACTGAGATAGTAAATTATTACTGAATTGTCCCCCTCAAGAGAGGCCACATTTTGACAAACTAGTCCAAACAGCATTTTAGAATATTTTTTTTTATATGGTTAAGCATCTTGGATGGCAAAAAGGCAAGTTGATTTGTACAGATAAATGATCGAAGGTTAAAAGTTAAAATATAGATGGGATTTAATACCTTCTCCGTATAAATATATAAATCGAAGATGGATTTTTTTTATTGATTCTGGTTAATTTTTTTTAGATAAAATTAGGGAAGACATGTGTGGATTTGAAGAGATAACAATAGCGCCTGATCCTATAGAGATCCGCCCAGGAAGTGGAGGAACACTAGTCAACATAACATATCCATGGATACCAGATACATCAGGCAGGGATAAAGCTATAACAGGAGGTGAGTTATCTTATCCTGGCATTTGGTCATAGAAGGGACGCTACAATATAGCTGAAATATTACTAATGTTGGCGTTAAACACCATTCAATAAATCAAATGGTAAAAGAAGGTGGTGAAACATGCAGGTATTCTCTGGATTTTACCTCTATTCCAATGGAAATTTGATCAATATTTTTTTTATAATTTAAAATAAACCTGGCATACATAATTTGAAGAAATTCAAAATAGAGATCGGATTTAGTATTAGCAATGATCAGAAGTGAATTTAATTCCTATTTTTAACTGCTGTGGATAGATATTAAATGTATACAAGTATTAAGCATTGAAGTCTATGAGGAATCCCATGGATCATGCCAAGAGACAACTACTGTTTTTTTCTTAATTTTTTTTTATTATTGAGATTGAGATGGGAGACAACTACTGTTTTTTTCTTAATTGATTTTTAATTGAGATTGAGATGGGAGACAACTCATGTTTTTTTCTTAATTTATTAGTTCACCTGGAGCAAAGGTCCAGGTGAACTATCGCCATCACTTGGCGTCCGTCGTCTGTAAACTTTTCACATTTCAAGCTTCTTCTCCGAAACCACTGGGCCGATTGGAACCAAACTTAGCAGGAATGTTCCTTGGATGGTCCTCTACAAAGTTACTGTTTTTCGTTCCAGTCAGATAGTCAATATGGCTGCCAGGGCCAATAATATGCTCTGATTGGCTGAAATTTCAAAGATCTTCTTCTCTGAAACTAATGAACTGACTGAACCCAAACTGTAAATGAATGATCATTGGAATGTCCTTTACCAAGTTACTGTTTTTTATGCTGATCGGAAATCCAAGATGGCCACCATCGCAGGACATAGATTAACATTGGACCCTATGGGAAAATGTTCAAATGCCTTCTTCTCAGAAACTACAAATATGATTAAAGCCAAACTGTACATGAATGTTCATTGGATGGTCCTTTACAATCTTAAGGTTTTTTGTTCCGATATGAAATTCAAAATGGCGGCTACGGCAGGACTTAGTTTAACATTGGACCCCTATGGGAAAAATGTTTCAAATTGCTTCTTCTCTGAAACCACTTGGACAGTTGAAACCAAACTGCCCAGGAATGATCATAGGAAGGTCCTCTACAAAGTTTCTGTTTTTTATGCCGATCGGAAATCCAAGATGGCCACCACCGCAGGACATAGATTAACATTGGACCCTAATGGAAAATATTCAAATGCCTTCTTCTTTGGAAGGTCCTCTACAGAATGTCTGTTTTATATGCCGATCGGAAATCCAAGATGGCCACCACCGCAATACATAAATTAACATTGAACCCTATGGGAAAATGTTCAAATGCCTTCTTCTCAGAAACTACAAATATGATTAAAGCCAAACTGTACATGAATGTTCATTGGATGGTCCTCTACATACTTTACGTCTTTTGTTCCGATATGAAATTCAAAATGGCGGCTACGGCAGAACTTAGTTTAACATTGGACCCTATGGGAAAAATGTTTCAAAACGCTTCTTCTCTGAAACCACTTGGACAATGGAGACCAAACTTCCCAGGAATGATCATTGGAAGGTCCTCTACAAAGTTTTTGTTTTTTATGTCGATCGGAAATCCAAGATGGCCACCACCGCAATACATAGATTAACATTGGACCCTATGGGAAAATGTTCAAATGCCTTCTTCTCAGAAACTACAAATATGATTAAAGCCAAACTGTACATGAATGTTCATTGGATGGTCCTCTACAAACTTTACGTTTTTTGTTCCGATATGAAATTCAAAATGGCGGCTACGGCAGGACTTAGTTTAACATTGGACCCTATGGGGAAAATGTTTCAAAACGCTTCTTCTCTGAAACCACTAGGACAGTTGAAACCAAACTGCCCAGGAATGATCATTGGAAGGTCCTCTACAAAGTTTCTGTTTTTTTATGCCGATCGAAAATTCAAGATGGCCGCCACCGCAGGACATAGATTAACATTGGACCCTATGGGAAAATGTTCAAATGCCTTCTTCTCAGAAACTACAAATATGATTAAAGCAAAACTGTACATGAATGTTCATTGGATGGTCCTCTACAAACTGTACGTTTTTTGTTCCGATATGAAATTCAAAATGGCGGCTACGGCAGGACTTAGTTTAACATTGGACCCTATGGGAAAAATGTTTCAAAACGCTTCCTCTCTGAAACCACTTGGATAATTGAAACCAAACTGCTCAGGAATGATCATTGGAAGGTCCTCTACAAGGTGTGTGCTTTTTATGCCGATCGGAAATCCAAGATGGCCACCACCGCAGGACATAGATTAACATTGGACCCTATGGGAAAATGTTCAAATGCCTTCTTCTCAGAAACTACAAATATGATTAAAGCCAAACTGTACATGAATGTTCATTGGATGGTCCTCTACAAACTTTACGTTTTTTGTTCCGATATGAAATTCAAAATGGCGGCTACGGCAGGACTTAGTTTAACATTGGACCCTATAGTAAAAATGTTTCAAAACGCTTCTTCTCGGAAACCACTTGGACAGTTGAAACCAAACTGGCCAGGAATGATCATTGGAAGGTCCTCTGTTTTTTATGCCGATCGGAAATCCAAGATGGCTGCCACCACAGGTCATAGTATTAACACAGGACCATATGGGGAAAATACAGAAATATATTCTTCTCTGAAGCTATTGCACTGATTGAACCTAAACTGTGCATCAATCATTGGAAGGTCCTTTACAAACTTTGTGTTTTTTATGTTGATCGTAATTCCAAGATGACTACCACTGCAGGACATAGTTTTTACATAGGACCAATTGTTTTTTTTTTATAACCAGGTGAACGATACAGGCTCTTGAGAGCCTCTGGTTTTTTATTGAGATTCATATGGGAGACAAGTCCTATTATTATTCTTAATTTATTTTTTATTGAGATTGAGATTGGAGTCAACTACTGTTTTTTTCCTAATTTATTTTTATTTAGATTGAGATGCGAGACAACTCGTGTTTTCTTCTTTATCTATTTTTAATGAGATTGAGATGGGAGACAACTACTGTTTTTTTCTTAATTTATTTTTATTGAGATTGAGATGTGGGACAACTACTGTTATCTTCTTAGTTTATTTTTATTTGAGATGGGAGACAACTCATGTTTTTTTCTTAATTAATTTGTTTATTGAGATTGAGATGGGAGGCAACTCCTGTTTTCTTCTTAGTTTATTTTTATTGAGATTGAGATGGGAGACAACTCCTGTTATCTTCATAATTTATTAAGTCTCCCAAACGTTGTTTAGAGACTTATTGTTTTTGCTCCGTTTCTTATTATTATTATTAAGTCTCCCAAACGTTGTTTGGAAACTTATTGTTTTTGCTCCGTTTCTTATTACGTCACCCCAAACGCAGTCGGGTGACGTATTGCTATTCTACGTTTCTTTTTCACTATTATTATTATTATTCTTCCACACATTTTTGTCCGCTCTATTTCTCGGAGATGCCTTGATCAAACTTTATGAAACCTTGTAGGAATATCATATGCCATGTGAAGTTGTGCTGTATAGGGTTGATTTTTAGCTCGCCTGGCCATAGGCCATGTGAGCTTTTGTCATTGGTAAGCGTCCGTCGTCCGTCCGTCCGTTAGCTTTTCACATTTAAATCTTCTTCTCTGAAACCGCTGAACAGAAATCAGCCAAACTTGCCAGAAATGTTCACTGGATGGTCATATACAAGATTTTAGTTTTTGGTGCTGATTTGAAATCCAACATGGCTGCCAGGGTCCATAATGTGTTCTCATTGGCTGAAATTTTAAAAATCTTCTTGTCAGAAACCACTAAGTCAATTGAATTGTGACTTTGCAGGGATGATCATTGGGTGGTCCTGTACTAAAATTGTGAATCGTTTGCCGATCGGAAATTCAAGATGGCCGCCATGACTCGACTTAGTTTAACATTGGACCCTATGGGAATTTCACATTTTCATCTTTTTTTCTGAAACCACGAAACAGATTTGAACCAAACTTGGCAGAAATGTTCATTGGATGGTCATATACAAGATTTTTGTTTTTGGCGCTGATCGGAAATCCAACATGGCTGCCAGGGCCCATAATGTGTTCTGATTGGTTGAAATTTAAAAAATTTAGGTGGTCAACTTCCAAAATTGTGTTCAGTGATCCCGATCTCGGTTCAAAATGGCCACCGTCAGCAGACATAGTTTTAACATAGGACCCTATGGGAAAATTGTTTAAAAGTCTTCTCTTCTGAAACCAGTCAGCCAATTTAAAGCAAACATGGCATGGATGGTCCTTGGGTAGTATACTTTCAAAATTGTGTCCGGTGACCACGACCTCCATCCAAGATGGCTGCCATGAGCAGACATAGTTTTAACATAGAACCCTGTGGCAGTATGGGATTTGAAGAGTAACTTAGATGTATTCAGCATGCAGACATTCTTAAGAGGACTTATTTATGTCAGGTGAGCGATACAGGCTCACCTGAGCCTCTAGTTTCAAAATTGCTGCCGTTGCCATGGAAATGGCCAAAATGCTAAGAAATTGAAAAACACAAAAATGATCATAGCAGGTTACTCGCCGAACAGAAATTGATGAAACTTGATAGAAACAACATCCATAGCTAGTGGAACGAGATAAGCCAAAAGAATCGGAATCGGTTGGACAAACTTTGCCGCAGTTGCCATGGAAACAAAAAAGGGGGGATTTAAAATAATTTTGGATTCCTTTCATCAAACTTCATGAAACTTTGTAGGAATATCCACTGTAGTGTGTGGCAGCTGTTGGGGGGTTGAAAAAATTCAAAATGGCAGCCGTTGCCATAGTAACCAAGGTGCAAAAAATGTTAAATTCACTTCCAACTTCACAAAGTTTTGCAGTAATGTTTCCTGTCACATCCACATCTAGTTGAATGAGATAAGCCAAAAAAATCGCAATCGGTTGGACAAACTTTGCTGCAGTTGCCATGGAAATAAAAAATGGGGGGATTTAAAAAAAAATAGATTTTTCATCAAACTTCATGAAACATCGTAGGAATATTCACCGTAGTGTGTGGAAGCTTTTGGTGTGTTGATAAAATTCAAAAAGACGTTGCCATGGAAACCGAGGTACCAAAATAATGGGGTGGGGTGATGTCCGCTATTGCTTTGCAATGCAATTCTAGTTATTATTATTATTCTCCTTTCTTCCTTTGCGACATGAACGTGTCCACGGCAGATCTCAGGAACTACTGGACAGAATTTCATGAAACTTGGTGGATATATGTTTCTAGTTGGTCCTAAAATTTTCAGCTTTGTGGTAAATGGGGTTAAAGTCATATTTTGAGGGGTTCAAAAGGGGTGGGGTTTACTATAGAATCCTATGGGAAAGTTGAAATTTCGTACATTAATGTTGATAACTTGTAAGGGCTTTTCCAGAAAAAAATACCTGGGAGGGGGGTCGGAACTCCGTCAATAATTTGGAGTACTACCACCAAAATGACCCCCACCTAGAAAATAGAAATTAAATTTGAAACAGACTGATCAAATCTGTATACCGCCGAAAGCAGACGATTCCTTTCCTGTGATACCTAGTTTGACAAACATATTCCCCCAGGCCTACGACTGTTAACCAGTGGCAAATTTGTTCATTATCCCAGTCCATTTTGGCATTTGACCACGTTTTGTTTTTGACTGGTATCTCAGAACCCAGGAACGAAAATAAAAGAACCAGGTACCAGTTCATCATTCGTATTTCTCCATCTTTTACAAAGCATATCATTCGGAAAATTTCGGAAGATAAAGGGAGACAATTTGGCTTAAAAATCTTGCAAAAGAAGCGAAATCGCGGAACAAACAACCGAATATCATACACCGTTTAACGAACAACACAGTGACACGACTTGCCAGCAAGTAGGGCTATTTTAATATACCGAAATGGTAAAAATACTGACGACCGTGATTAATTAAATAGAAATTTGACAACAACCCCCAGAAAAGAAATACATTTTATGCCCCCCACCTAGATAAAAAAAAATCAATGGCGTTCCGACCCTACCAGGTATTTTTTCCTGGAAAAGCCCTAAATGGATAATGATTGAGACGTAAAATTTGACATAGTGATAGGTCACCATTAGAGGAGCAAATATGCGTCTTCAAAAAACACGGGGGGAAAACGGCGACATTTGGGAGACTTTCGGTAGCAGCATCATGTTACTGTCCTATCTTGTTAGTTCACCTGGACCAAAGGTCCATGTGAACTATTGCCATCACTTGGCGTCCGTCGTCTGTCGTCTGTCGTCTGTCGTCTGTAAACTTTTCACATTTCAAGCTTCTTCTCCGAAACCACTTGGCCGATTGGAACCGAACTTAGCAGGAATGTTCCTTGGATGGTCCTCTACAAAGTTACTGTTTTTCGTTCCAGTCGGATATTCAATATGGCTGCCAGGGCCAATAATATGCTCTGATTGGCCGAAATTTCAAAGATCTTCTTCTCCGAAACTAATGAACTGACTGAACCCAAACTGTAAAGGAATGATCATTGGAATGTCCTTTACCAAGTTACTGTTTTTTATGCCGATCGGAAATCCAAGATGGCCGCCATCGCAGGACATAGATTAACATTGGACCCTATGGGAAAATGTTCAAATGCCTTCTTCTCAGAAACTACAAATATGATTAAAGCCAAACTGTACATGAATGTTCATTGGATGGTCCTCTACAATCTTAAGGTTTTTTGTTCCGATATGAAATTCAAAATGGCGGCTACGGCAGGACTTAGTTTAACATTGGACCCTATGGGAAAAATGTTTCAAAATGCTTCTTCTCTGAAACCACTTGGACAGTTGAAACCAAACTGCCCAGGAATGATCATTGGAAGGTCCTCTACAAATTTTGTGATTTTTATGCCGGTCGAAAATCCAAGATGGCCGCCACCGCAGGACATAGATTAACATTGGACCCTATGGGAAAATGTTCAAATGCCTTCTTCTCAGAAACTACAAATATTATTAAAGCCAAACTGTACATGAATGTTGATTGGATGGTCCTCTACAATCTTAAGGTTTTTTGTTCCGATATGAAATTCAAAATGGCGGCTACGACAGGACTTAGTTTAACATTGGACCCTATGGGAAAAATGTTTCAAAATGCTTCTTCTCTGAAACCACTTGGACAGTTGAAACCAAACTGCCCAGGAATGATCATTGGAAGGTCCTCTACAAATTTTCTGTTTTTTATGCTGGTCGGAAATCCAAGATGGCCGCCACCGCAGGACATAGATTAACATTGGACCCTATGGGAAAATGTTCAAATGCCTTCTTCTCAGAAACTACAAATATTATTAAAGCCAAACTGTACATGAATGTTGATTGGATGGTCCTCTACAATCTTAAGGTTTTTTGTTCCGATATGAAATTCAAAATGGCGGCTACGGCAGGACTTAGTTTAACATTGGACCCTATGGGAAAAATGTTTCAAAATGCTTCTTCTCTGAAACCACTAGGACAGTTGAAACCAAACTGCCCAGGAATGATCATTGGAAGGTCCTCTACAAATGATCTGTTTTTTATGCCGGTCGGAAATCCAAGATGGCCGCCACCGCAGGACATAGATTAACATTGGACCCTATGGGAAAATATTCAAATGCCTTCTACTCAGAAACTACAAATATGATTAAAGCCAAACTGTACATGAATGTTCATTAGATGGTCCTCTACAAACTTTACGTTTTTTGTTCCGGTATGAAATTCAAAATGGCGGCTACGGCAGGACTTAGTTTAACATTGAACCCTATGGGAAAAATGTTTCAAAACGCCTCTTCTCTGAAACCACTTGGATAATTGAAACCAAACTGCCTAGGAATGATCATTGGAAGGTCCTCTAGAAATTTTATGTTTTTTATGCCGATCGGAAATCCAAGATGGCCGCCACCGCAATACATAGATTAACATTGGACCCTATGGGAAAATGTTCAAATGCCTTCTTCTCAGAAACTACAAATATGATTAAAGCCAAACTGTACATGAATGTTCATTGGATGGTCCTCTACAATCTTAAGGTTTTTTGTTCCGATATGAAATTCAAAATGGCGGCTACGGCAGAACTTAGTTTAACATTGGACCCTATGGGAAAAATGTTTCAAAATGCTTCTTCTCTGAAACCACTTGGACAGTTGAAACCAAACTGCCCAGGAATGATCATTGGAAGGTCCTCTACAAATTTTCCGTTTTTTATGCCGGTCGGAAATCCAAGATGGCCGCCACCGCAGGACATAGATTAACATTGGACCCTATGGGAAAATATTCAAATGCCTTCTACTCAGAAACTACAAATATGATTAAAGCCAAACTGTACATGAATGTTCATTAGATGGTCCTCTACAAACTTTACGTTTTTTGTTCTGGTATGAAATTCAAAATGGCGGCTACGGCAGGACTTAGTTTAACATTGGACCCTATGGGAAAAATGTTTCAAAATGCTTCTTCTCTGAAACCACTTGGACAGTTGAAACCAAACTGCCCAGGAATGATCATTGGAAGGTCCTCTACAAATTTTCCGTTTTTTATGCCGGTCGGAAATCCAAGATGGCCGCCACCGCAGGACATAGATTAACATTGGACCCTATGGGAAAATATTCAAATGCCTTCTACTCAGAAACTACAAATATGATTAAAGCCAAACTGTACATGAATGTTCATTAGATGGTCCTCTACAAACTTTACGTTTTTTGTTCTGGTATGAAATTCAAAATGGCGGCTACGGCAGGACTTAGTTTAACATTGCACCCTATGGGAAAAATGTTTCAAAATGCTTCTTCTCTGAAACCACTTGGACAGTTGAAACCAAACTGCCCAGGAATGATCATTGGAAGGTCCTCTACAAATTTTCCGTTTTTTATGCCGGTCGGAAATCCAAGATGGCCGCCACTGCAGGACATAGATTAACATTGGACCCTATGGGAAAATATTCAAATGCCTTCTACTCAGAAACTACAAATATGATTAAAGCCAAACTGTACATGAATGTTCATTAGATGGTCCTCTACAAACTTTACGTTTTTTGTTCTGGTATGAAATTCAAAATGGCGGCTATGGCAGGACTTAGTTTAACATTGGACCCTATGGGAAAAATGTTTCAAAACGCTTCTTCTCTGAAACCACTTGGATAATTGAAACCAAACTGCCTAGGAATGATCATTGGAAGGTCCTCTACAAATTTTATGTTTTTTATGCCAATCGGAAATCCAAGATGGCCACCACCGCAATACATAGATTAACATTGGACCCTATGGGAAAATGTTCAAATGCCTTCTTCTCAGAAACTACAAATATGATTAAAGCCAAACTGTACATGAATGTTCATTGGATGGTCCTCTACAATCTTAAGGTTTTTTGTTCCGATATGAAATTCAAAATGGCGGCTACGGCAGGACTTAGTTTAACATTGGACCCTATGGGAAAAATGTTTCAAAATGCTTCTTCTCTGAAACCACTTGGACAGTTGAAACCAAACTGCCCAGGAATGATCATTGGAAGGTCCTCTACAAATTTTTTGTTTTTTATGCCGGTCGAAAATCCAAGATGGCCGCCACCGCAGGACATAGATTAACATTGGACCCTATGGGAAAATGTTCAAATGCCTTCTTCTCAGAAACTACAAATATTATTAAAGCCAAACTGTACATGAATGTTCATTGGATGGTCCTCTACAATCTTAAGGTTTTTTGTTCCGATATGAAATTCAAAATGGCGGCTACGACAGGACTTAGTTTAACATTGGACCCTATGGGAAAAATGTTTCAAAATGCTTCTTCTCTGAAACCACTTGGACAGTTGAAACCAAACTGCCCAGGAATGATCATTGGAAGGTCCTCTACAAATTTTCTGTTTTTTATGCTGGTCGGAAATCCAAGATGGCCGCCACCGCAGGACATAGATTAACATTGGACCCTATGGGAAAATGTTCAAATGCCTTCTTCTCAGAAACTACAAATATTATTAAAGCCAAACTGTACATGAATGTTGATTGGATGGTCCTCTACAATCTTAAGGTTTTTTGTTCCGATATGAAATTCAAAATGGCGGCTACGGCAGGACTTCGTTTAACATTGGACCCTATGGGAAAAATGTTTCAAAATGCTTCTTCTCTGAAACCACTAGGACAGTTGAAACCAAACTGCCCAGGAATGATCATTGGAAGGTCCTCTACAAATGATCTGTTTTTTATGCCGGTCGGAAATCCAAGATGGCCGCCACCGCAGGACATAGATTAACATTGGACCCTATGGGAAAATATTCAAATGCCTTCTACTCAGAAACTACAAATATGATTAAAGCCAAACTGTACATGAATGTTCATTAGATGGTCCTCTACAAACTTTACGTTTTTTGTTCTGGTATGAAATTCAAAATGGCGGCTATGGCAGGACTTAGTTTAACATTGGACCCTATGGGAAAAATGTTTCAAAACGCTTCTTCTCTGAAACCACTTGGATAATTGAAACCAAACTGCCTAGGAATGATCATTGGAAGGTCCTCTACAAATTTTATGTTTTTTATGCCAATCGGAAATCCAAGATGGCCACCACCGCAATACATAGATTAACATTGGACCCTATGGGAAAATGTTCAAATGCCTTCTTCTCAGAAACTACAAATATGATTAAAGCCAAACTGTACATGAATGTTCATTGGATGGTCCTCTACAATCTTAAGGTTTTTTGTTCCGATATGAAATTCAAAATGGCGGCTACGGCAGGACTTAGTTTAACATTGGACCCTATGGGAAAAATGTTTCAAAATGCTTCTTCTCTGAAACCACTTGGACAGTTGAAACCAAACTGCCCAGGAATGATCATTGGAAGGTCCTCTACAAATTTTTTGTTTTTTATGCCGGTCGAAAATCCAAGATGGCCGCCACCGCAGGACATAGATTAACATTGGACTCTATGGGAAAATGTTCAAATGCCTTCTTCTCAGAAACTACAAATATTATTAAAGCCAAACTGTACATGAATGTTCATTGGATGGTCCTCTACAATCTTAAGGTTTTTTGTTCCGATATGAAATTCAAAATGGCGGCTACGACAGGACTTAGTTTAACATTGGACCCTATGGGAAAAATGTTTCAAAATGCTTCTTCTCTGAAACCACTTGGACAGTTGAAACCAAACTGCCCAGGAATGATCATTGGAAGGTCCTCTACAAATTTTCTGTTTTTTATGCTGGTCGGAAATCCAAGATGGCCGCCACCGCAGGACATAGATTAACATTGGACCCTATGGGAAAATGTTCAAATGCCTTCTTCTCAGAAACTACAAATATTATTAAAGCCAAACTGTACATGAATGTTGATTGGATGGTCCTCTACAATCTTAAGGTTTTTTGTTCCGATATGAAATTCAAAATGGCGGCTACGGCAGGACTTAGTTTAACATTGGACCCTATGGGAAAAATGTTTCAAAATGCTTCTTCTCTGAAACCACTAGGACAGTTGAAACCAAACTGCCCAGGAATGATCATTGGAAGGTCCTCTACAAATGATCTGTTTTTTATGCCGGTCGGAAATCCAAGATGGCCGCCACCGCAGGACATAGATTAACATTGGACCCTATGGGAAAATATTCAAATGCCTTCTACTCAGAAACTACAAATATGATTAAAGCCAAACTGTACATGAATGTTCATTAGATGGTCCTCTACAAACTTTACGTTTTTTGTTCCGGTATGAAATTCAAAATGGCGGCTACGGCAGGACTTAGTTTAACATTGAACCCTATGGGAAAAATGTTTCAAAACGCTTCTTCTCTGAAACCACTTGGATAATTGAAACCAAACTGCCTAGGAATGATCATTGGAAGGTCCTCTACAAATTTTATGTTTTTTATGCCGATCGGAAATCCAAGATGGCCGCCACCGCAATACATAGATTAACATTGGATCCTATGGGAAAATGTTCAAATGCCTTCTTCTCAGAAACTACAAATATGATTAAAGCCAAACTGTACATGAATGTTCATTGGATGGTCCTCTACAATCTTAAGGTTTTTTGTTCCGATATGAAATTCAAAATGGCGGCTACGGCAGGACTTAGTTTAACATTGGACCCTATGGGAAAAATGTTTCAAAATGCTTCTTCTCTGAAACCACTTGGACAGTTGAAACCAAACTGCCCAGGAATGATCATTGGAAGGTCCTCTACAAATTTTCGTTTTTTATGCCGGTCGGAAATCCAAGATGGCCGCCACCGCAGGACAGATTAACATTGGACCCTATGGGAAAATATTCAAATGCCTTCTACTCAGAAACTACAAATATGATTAAAGCCAAACTGTACATGAATGTTCATTAGATGGTCCTCTACAAACTTTACGTTTTTTGTTCCGGTATGAAATTCAAAATGGCGGCTACGGCAGGACTTAGTTTAACATTGAACCCTATGGGAAAAATGTTTCAAAACGCTTCTTCTCTGAAACCACTTGGATAATTGAAACCAAACTGCCTAGGAATGATCATTGGAAGGTCCTCTACAAATTTTATGTTTTTTATGCCGATCGGAAATCCAAGATGGCCGCCACCGCAATACATAGATTAACATTGGATCCTATGGGAAAATGTTCCAATGCCTTCTTCTCAGAAACTACAAATATGATTAAAGCCAAACTGTACATGAATGTTCATTGGATGGTCCTCTACAATCTTAAGGTTTTTTGTTCCGATATGAAATTCAAAATGGCGGCTACGGCAGGACTTAGTTTAACATTGGACCCTATGGGAAAAATGTTTCAAAATGCTTCTTCTCTGAAACCACTTGGACAGTTGAAACCAAACTGCCCAGGAATGATCATTGGAAGGTCCTCTACAAATTTTCCGTTTTTTATGCCGGTCGGAAATCCAAGATGGCCGCCACCGCAGGACAGATTAACATTGGACCCTATGGGAAAATATTCAAATGCCTTCTACTCAGAAACTACAAATATGATTAAAGCCAAACTGTACATGAATGTTCATTGGATGGTCCTCTACAAACTTTACGTTTTTTGTTCTGGTATGAAATTCAAAATGGCGGCTACGGCAGGACTTAGTTTAACATTGGACCCTATGGGAAAAATGTTTCAAAACGCTTCTTCTCTGAAACCACTTGGATAATTGAAACCAAACTGCCTAGGAATGATCATTGGATGGTCCTCTACAAATTTTATGTTTTTTATGCCAATCGGAAATCCAAGATGGCCACCACCGCAATACATAGATTAACATTGGACCCTATGGGAAAATGTTCAAATGCCTTCTACTCAGAAACTACAAATATGATTAAAGCCAAACTGTACATGAATGTTCATTAGATGGTCCTCTACAAACTTTACGTTTTTTGTTCCGGTATGAAATTCAAAATGGCGGCTACGGCAGGACTTAGTTTAACATTGGACCCTATGGGAAAAATGTTTCAAAATGCTTCTTCTCTGAAACCACTTGGACAGTTGAAACTAAACTGCCCAGGAATGATCATTGGAAGGTCCTCTACAAATTTTCTGTTTTTTATGCCGGTCGGAAATCCAAGATGGCCGCCACCGCAGGACATAGATTAACATTGGACCCTATGGGAAAATATTCAAATGCCTTCTACTCAGAAACTACAAATATGATTAAAGCCAAACTGTACATGAATGTTCATTAGATGGTCCTCTACAAACTTTACGTTTTTTGTTCTGGTATGAAATTCAAAATGGCGGCTACGGCAGGACTTAGTTTAACATTGGACCCTATGGGAAAAATGTTTCAAAACGCTTCTTCTCTGAAACCACTTGGATAATTGAAACCAAACTGCCCAGGAATGATCATTGGAAGGTCCTCTACAAGGTGTGTGTTTTTTATGCCGATCGGAAATCCAAGATGGCCACCACCGCAGGACATAGATTAACATTGGACCCTATGGGAAAATGTTCAAATGCCTTCTTCTCAGAAACTACAAATATGATTAAAGCCAAACTGTGCATGAATGTTCATTGAATGGTCCTCTACAAAATATACGTTTTTTATTCTGATATGAAATTCAAAATGGCGGCTACGGCAGGACTTAGTTTAACATTGGACCCTATGGGAAAAATGTTTCAAAATGCTTCTTCTCTGAAACCACTTGGACAGTTGAAACCAAACTGCCCAGGAATGATCATTGGAAGGTCCTGTTTTTTATGCCGATCGGAAATCCAAGATGGCTGCCACCACAGGTCATAGTATTAACACAGGACCATATGGGGAAAATACAGAAATATATTCTTCTCTGAAGCTATTGCACTGATTGAACCTAAACTGTGCATCAATCATTGGAAGGTCCTTTACAAACTTTGTGTTTTTTATGTTGATCGTAATTCCAAGATGACGCAGGACATAGTTTTTACATAGGACCAATTGTTTTTTTTTATTACCAGGTGAACGATACAGGCTCTTGAGAGCCTCTGGTTTTTATTGAGATGGGAGACAACTCCTGTTATCTTTATAATTTATTTTTATTGAGATTGAGATGGGAGACAACTCCTGTTTTCTTCTTTATTTATTATGTCTCCCCTTCGAACGAAGGGAGACATATTGTTTTAGTCTGATGTTTTCTTTTGCTTCCGCTTCTTCTGCTTCTTCTCAGCGAAGCTTGTCCGGACCATAACTTTTTTGTCTTTCCAGATAGGTCAATTATATTTGGTATGTGGGTGCATGACCATAAGGTGGTGTGTCGCATACCGTAATGACCTTCATGAGACCTTGACCTTTGACCTCAGTCAAATAATTGTTTTTTAAATAGTATTTTCATTAAGGCGAGACATAAGTTTTAGGTATCTAAAACTTCTTCCTAGTTTTTATTGAGATCGAGATGGGAGACAACTCCTGTTATCTTTATAATTTATTTTGATTGAGATGGGAGACAACCCATGATCTCTTTATTATTATTCTTAATTTATTTTTTAATTGAGATGGAGAAGGGAGACAACTCTTATTATTATTCTTAATTTATATTTCAGGTGTACTTTCGGTGGTATTTTTAATTATAATAGTTTGTATCGTAATAGCTGTGATGTACTTTAGAGAAAAGGGAGATTACTCCACTAAAGAAGCTACGGGACAAGATTTTGTAGATAATCCGGATGCAGCTCTCGTTATAAACTCTACGGGTGTACCAGACATTGGTAAAAGACAAGAGTGGTTTATGTAGCCAATTTTTAACATTGTAAAAAACATTTCATAGTATGTACGCACAAGTTCCATTGTTTTTAGTTTTTTTATCCAGTTTATTTTTCGTCAAAAATACAAAAAGTATCTGGTTAGTATTTTTTTTTTTTTTTAACTAAATTTAGTTATAAATATTAATTTTGCCTGAACTATGTCGTTTTATTTTAAAACTAAATTTCGTTATAAATATTAATTTTGCCAGAAATATTTCGATAATTTTTAAAATGCATAATTATAAGTACAAAAACGTTTTTTATAGCGTTACACTCCAGCACTTTGTATATATAATTCTTGTAAATAACTTCTTTAAAAAATGATCTGTGTCATTCCATGTCCTAGTTTTTTGTTTTTTTCAAATCGGGTCAGGCCAAGAAAAAAAATACTTGTGTTTCTGCACAGGGGGAACATTCTGACTTTAATAGTGCTTGTTAAAAAATGGCCAAAAAAACTTTAGGGTAGGGACAAAAAAATGAAGGTCGGTAGGGTTAGCGGAAACACATGTAATTTTTTTAACTAGATCTGTGATCATAAAATGTACCTGTATGTAATTTTCACTGTTCAACTACATATCTTAGCATTTTTATAAGTTTCATTTTGTAATTAATTGTTCAAATTCCATGTATTTGTAATTACTCTTATAGAACAAGAAAAAAAAGTTTACAGATTTTTGCCAGCATTGTGTAAATATTCATTATGTAAATATATTTAGTATGTATATTTCCCTTTTGTAAATTACAAGTCAAAAGTATGTATATTCCATTTCTGAGACTTGGCATTTAATCTTTTTTTTCCACAGAAATTTAAGATTTATAAGTTTTTGAGTTTTTTTTTAATTCCAGTATGATTTTTAAGATTTTTCAATAACATGTGCAGTCCTCGAAATGAAAATTTAAATGGTCTGAATCAAATTCTTCAATTTATTTTTATATACATGTAGTTCTAAATAAAACCTGAAAATTTTACAGATTTGATCAAAGTTTTACTGGTCTTGGGCCGGAGGACCGGTCCTCATCGTGGGGCGAGTACTGCATGGGTAGTATTGTCAGTGACTTGCCACAGGTCTGTGGTTTTCTCCGGGTACTCTGTTATCTTTCACTACTAAAACTGACCGCCACTATATAGCTGAAATATTGTTGAAAGTGGCATTAAAAACCATAGCCCCCAACCCCTTATATTATTGACTTGTAATTTACAAAATATATTAAATACCCAAATATGTGCCATCCACTCTCGTGAATGTATTAAATCTTTACTCTTATTTTTTTTTTAGCATTTCTTAATACTTGTCTTTTGTCCAATTTATGGAAAGATGGCTACGTGTTACACGTGTATTACATAATTTTTTTTATACCAGGCTTAAAATAGATCCGGTGCTTCCAGTATATTATGTTGTCTGATACACAGAGAATACAAATTAAAATTTGATCCTGTGACAATGAATCATATTTATTGTGTTTATTACGAAATACTTTTAAAATACTGTATGAAAGGAATAAAAATATATTTAAATGAAAAAAAAAACAGGACGATGATCTTCATCTAGTAATACTATACCACTGTCATAGAGTGTGCACAAGTGATATAATGTGTAAAGGGGCAACCAAGGTATAATTATTTAATTAGTTTTTATTATTTAATTTAAAATATAAACATTGATGGATTAATGGTCTTAAAATATAAAGTTTATGTTTATTCGGCACAAAACTGGGGAAAATTTCAGTTTTTAAGCCCTGTACACATAGACGTTATTTTTAAGACATTACTTTAATATTGTCTATATATAGATCATTGTTGATTTCTTTTGCAAGAATGTATTTCTCAGTTCAATATCACATCAAAAGCTAACCATGAGTTGTGAGATACTACAAGAAGTCTATTTCGAGCAAACCAAATCAACGATAATATGTTTGTATCACGCTTGCTTCATGGTAATGGATATTGCCGTGTGCAAACATCGAAAGGAAAATTTCCGAATCTTTGATAAAATATTTGTATTGCTGTTTCAACAAATTCTTTCAATAAGATAAATTTTGAATGTCATTTCGGAAGAGATGATTGGTCAGTTGTATTTAATTTTAACCAATATTTTTTATTATTTATGGTACAATATTTAGAGGTTGTAGTTTATCTTACATATCATATGAATTATTGTACATATCATTTTTATACACAATTGGACTGTACCATTTCTTGGATTATTCCATTCAGATGATTTTAAAATTTAATCGGATCATTCCATTTTTATATTGAATTATATTTTACAAAAATAAAATATTTTATATTATTATTTTATTTAATTTGTGTTGAACTGATACCCTTTTAGAGGAAAGAGGAAAGGATGAATTCTAAAGCATAGTCAAGTTTTATGCCCTTGACATTAATATTTTTTCTTATTAATTCGTGTTGAATAAAAACGTTTAGTGTGCAGGAATTGTTTTGGGAATAACCTGCCTCAGGTACACTCAAAGTCAAAAGATTAGGAAGCCGAATAATTTTAAAATCTTCAGAAGCAAGAAACGCAAACCTCACATAAACAGCTGAAATTAAAAGAGCCAAACATGCCAAAGCCCCAATGGAAGTTGGATCGTCCTCGCCATTTTATAAGGATTCATAACAATCAAACTTGGAAGAGCAGCGATGTTCCTAACTACCTACACTACCTATGTATATAGCACACAATAGGTCTCCAGACGTAGCACAGCAGGAATCATTGAGCAGTACATATAAAATATGACTAAACATAAAAATAGTCATTTAATTGCATTCCAAACACTATAAATGTCATTTGTTTTGGTTAGATTTAGCATTTTTAAACCAAGCTTCATTTTTGGCTTGTCCAAGCTTTTGCTGTTGCTTGCGTATGAGGTCATAGTTCTTCCATTGTTGTAAACTTTTCCAAAAATCTCTGAAACCACTGTGCCAATTTGATGGTTTGGTTTATGGTGTTTAAGGCCACTTTCAACAATATTATATCATGGTGGTTAGTTTTACTGGTGGAGAAAACCACCGACCTGCGGTAAGTCACTGACAAACTCTATCACATAATGTTGTATCAAATACACCTCTCCTGAGTGGGATTGGAACTCACAACGTTAGTGGTGATTGATACTGATTGCATAGGTGAATCAAATTTTGGGCTCTCAGAATTGTGTTCAATGATCCCGACAATCATCCAACATGGCTGCAGTTACTATAAATAGAACATAAGGGTAAAGCACACATACAGAGCTAATAAAGCCGCATTTTCATATTAAATAGTTTGAAATTTGAACAGTAGTTACATT
Source organism: Bathymodiolus brooksi (assembly GCA_963680875.1). Classification (NCBI taxonomy): domain Eukaryota; kingdom Metazoa; phylum Mollusca; class Bivalvia; order Mytilida; family Modiolidae; genus Bathymodiolus; species Bathymodiolus brooksi. The sequence continues at coordinate 32,490,505 of OY804584.1, forward strand.
TATGTGAGAGGTTTCACATATGTTGCGGGATTTTGCTGAAACATAATTTGTTTTGTGGGTTTGGACGAAAATATGCAAATTAAACTGATTTTCACAAAGTAAATTATTTTAATATTTTCTCCTCAGAAACTACTGAGTCATATTAAAGCAAATCTTGCTGAGATGATTCTTTGGTAGTCCTCTTTTTAAATTATGTTATATAGCCAAGCCCCTCTATCCATGCAAGGAACCGCATTTGTAGTGTAATTGTTAGCGTGCTCACCTCGAGTGCAGTATATCGTATGTTTGAACCCTGATCGGGTCAAATCAAAGACTTGAATTGGTATTTGTTGCTTCTCTGCTAAGCAGAGCTTTAAGGAGAAAGAGCAAACACTGGTTGGCTTGGAATCGGGATAATGTGTCTGAGTGGGGAGACATATCAATCTGTGGACTGTTGTTTTAGTGAACTAGCATTATAAAAATCCAACTAAGGTGTTGGTCTAGTACAAAACGGATCTCATCATCTCATATTTATAGCAGTTATCAGTGTCCAGTAAACTTCGGAAAAGACAGCCGACTTATAATTAGGTGTGTTAATGGCGATTTCACCAACAAACATTCAAATTCTTTTCACTAATTACGACATTATAACCTATTTTTTTAAACCTGGCTTCTTGTTCAGAACATTTTATTAGTATAAAACATCGAATATTGGCAACTTTTAATATAAACAAAAAAAATCAATCTGAGCGACTGTATGCCTTCAAGGTGAATAGAAATGCAGTAATTAGGACCATAATACTCGATAAAATCTTTAGAAAAAAATTTACATGAATAGGATACATACATACCTTTGAATTTCTCTATTTTTTAATTTGATAAATATTGCTATTAAGATCATGATGCAACGATTAAATAAATCAAATAAGAAATTTGTTTGAAAAGTCTCAAATTAAATAAGTGTAAATATGTAAATGTGTTTAAATGGCATTAACGCCATGTACAACCGTATGTATATTACAACTGATAGCTATTGCATGACAAACAATTTTAATCAGTATCATAAAATATTTTTTTTTAAATCTTTATTTTAAATGAAATTAAAAACTCATTATAAGAGTGAATTCAATTCAAGCTTTTATTTACTTTCTAACTTTGAAATAAAAATCAATATGTTTTAACATTCAAAAAATAGTAATTATTCATTTAAGTTTTATTTCATGTTTGGTTGTATTTATCCTTATATGTGTATTGCATACAGCATTACATCATCTGATCGCTCCATTGGACATTATTTACAAACACTATAGCTCCTCCTATTTTATGTCATAATACCCATAAAAGTCATAGCGATTTACTATTTCTGGTTTGACGGATTTTTTCAATGAATGCATCCAGGCGTTAATGTAGCGATCAGCGGGAGCGTAATATAACGACTGGATTATTCGGGTCACAGTGGCGGATTCAGGGGGGGGGGGGGGGGGGGGGACTTTGGGGGCTTCAGCCTCCCCGTCGAATAAGTCAAGCACATATATTAACATACGCTTTTCACGGTTAGTTAACGTCACGATATGGCTTTTAATCGAATGGTTTCGATCTGTGTGATGAAAGTAAAAGAAAATACAAATTAATTTCTTTGTATTGAATTAATCTCTCAAAGAGGTAATTATAAGTAATTATGCTAAATCAAATTTTCAAGTTTATTTGAAGTTTTTATGAATGCATTGTCAAAATACCAAACATGTCTAGTGTCACAATTTCATATAGGTATAACCACCAACACCTGTAAATTGAGGCTCTTTCAAGGAAATTCTTTTTTAAATATCATTTATTTTTACAAAAAAAATAAGGCAAATGTTGCTGTATTACAAAAACATATATGAATACAGCATATTTTAAACTCTAAATGAAAATATAAATACATATAAAATAATTAAAATTAATTAGAAATAAAATAGACTTAAATTAGATTTTTTTCCCCTGCTATTGCTCAGACCCTTGAGCACTTTGCAAATCTGCCAAAACACACATACACTAGACCAGAAGAAGCTGATGTAACTTCTTTGTTGAATTCCATTTGCAACTTTGATTTTGTCGTAAGGGACGGACCATTTAACTTCCAGGGGGGGGTATGTTTTTTTTCTAAAAACATATTCTGATTCCCAATGTTGCTGAAAAAAATATTCTGATTTTGGTGGAGGAAAAAAAAAAATCTGATTCAGAGTTTTTGTCATATAACCTAATGTTAAATTCTGGGGGGAAAAATATTCTAACTCTCGTGTTGTCCGAAAAAAAAAATTCGGAACGAAACAAAAAACCATAACCCCCCCCCCCCCCCCCCCAGTTAAATGGTCGGTCCCTAACCATTGTTATTGTTCAAAGGTGCCTGGCTTTGAAGAAAGGGCTCAGCAGATCCCTAGATTTAGATTAAATTGTTAACTATATAACATTTGGATCGGACACAAGTTATTCCAACTTACAAAGGTCCTCTACAAGATCACTACAAGAGAGATCACTTGACATAGGCAGAGCCTTAAAAAGCGTAAATTTAATTCAGAGCTCACTAGATTGCAGAGCAAATGTTGAACAATTCAACCACCAGTGTTTTGAGAGGAGTGCTAAAATATGTGAACCGCTAGACATGGAGGTTAAAAAACCTAGAATATGCGGGAGACAAATAATGAGAGATAATGTTGAAGCAGAGGGTCCGGAAGAATACTTTAGGAAGTCAATAACTATATCTTTTCTCTACTGTACGCTAAATGAAATGAAAACAAGGTTTACCGACCAACAGGCCAGATCCGCTTTGGGACTACAGTTGGTTCCATCAATTATTGAAAATATTGCTCCATAACTGAGCCCCCCCCCCCCCCCCCCCCCCGTCAACAGAGTCTCTGGATCCGCCCCGGGTTACAGATTTAACCATGTATTGGTTTCCGGTGCATGAAATTTAAGTGATATGGATCTAGAATCAAAATATTGCTATTTCTACCTTAGTTGGGACATCGTCCCATAATATTTGAGAAGCTTCTTTGTTTATTTTCAAACGAAGATAAGGGATTATTTGTTATACAGTGATCAGTCATACAACGCTGTTCTGGTTCCTTGTTGTAATAGCTTCTATAGTTGCTGAACATTACACTGGTAATATTTTATAACCAGAGGCTCTCAAGAGCCTGTATCGTTCACCTGGTTATAAAAAGAATCAATTGGTCCCATGTAAAAACTATGTCCTGCAGTGGTAGTCATCTTGGAATTACGATCAACATAAAAAACACAAAGTTTGTAAAGGACCTTCCAATGATTGATGCACAGTTTAAGTTCAATCAGTGCAATAGCTTCAGAGAAGAATATATTTCTGTATTTTCCCCATATGGTCCTGTGTTAATACTATGACCTGTGGTGGCAGCCATCTTGGATTTCCGATCGGCATAAAAAACAGAGGACCTTCCAATGATCATTCCTGGGCAGTTTGGTTTCAATTATCCAAGTGGTTTCAGAGAAGAAACGTTTTGAAACATTTTTCCCATAGGGTCCAATGTTAAACTAAGTCCTGCCGTAGCCGCCATTTTGAATTTCATATCAGAACAAAAAACGTGAAGTTGGTAGAGGACCATCCAATGAACATTCATGTACAGTTTGGCTTTAATCATATTTGTAGTTTCTGATCGAGAAGAAGGCATTTGAACATTTTCCCATAGGGTCCAATGTTAATCTATGTCCTGCGGTGGTGGCCATCTGCGATTTCCGATCGGCATAAAAAACACACACTTTGTAGAGGACCTTCCAATGATCATTCCTGGGCAGTTTGGTTTCAATTATCCAAGTGGTTTCAGAGAAGAAGCATTTTGAAACATTTTTCCCATAGGGTCCAATGTTAAACTAAGTCCTGCCGTAGCCACCATTTTGAATTTCATATCGGAACAAAAAACGTAAAGTTTGTAGAGGACCATCCAATGAACATTCATGTACAGTTTGGCTTTAATCATATTTGTAGTTTCTGAGAAGAAGGCATTTGAACATTTTCCCATAGGGTCCAATGTTAATCTATGTATTGCGGTGGTGGCCATCTTGGATTTCCGATCGGCATAAAAAACATAAATTTTGTAGAGGACCTTCCAATGATCATTCCTGGGCAGTTTGGTTTCAACTGTTCAAGTGGTTTCAGAGAAGAAGCGTTTTGAAACATTTTTCCCATAGGGTCCAATGTTAAACTAAGTCCTGCCCAGACTTGGGGTCAATTACTTGCAAATGTAATCGATTACATTACAATTACTTTGCAATTTTCATGATTACATTACATTACGATTACATCAATTTTCAAATGTAATCGATTACATTACAATTACTTTGTAAATGTAATCGATTACATTACAATTACTTTGTAAATGTAATCGATTACATTACAATTACTTTGTAAATGTAATCGATTACATTACTGATTACATTTGATGTCATGACAACCAATGTATATTCAAGTTTGCTATGTTACTTCTTTTTGTTTCAAATTTCTGTTTCTTTGTATGCTTGTTGGTATGTGTACAGTGATATATATAATTGGTGCTTTGATTTCTTTTGGTTTCATTGCCTTGATATAGCTAAAAAATTGCTCATTTTGGTGTTTTAAACCAATAATCACTCACTTTATATATTGATATAATTTCCTTTTTTTCTTATATACGTTCCTCCGTTATAACTGAAATATTATTGAAAGTGGACTAAACCCAAAAACCTCATATCTTGTTGCGACTAAAGCTTAAATCATTAAAAATTTAACAAATATCAGTGGTTTTGTAAATGAGATTTATTTTAAATAGAAAATCTGAATTTATTATTAATTTAATGATACAGTTTTATATCCCTTGGGAGGGGGAGGGGGGCTATGATAAAAATTTGAAATAAAGATACAGGACCAGACTTTAAACAAAAATAAAAATCCAGGATTGGTTTTTTATTAAAAAAAATCCAGGATTGGTTTTTTATTCAAAAAAATCCAGGATCCCTGTGTCCATGAATTTTTTTTTTAAAGTTAATAATATGAAATAATGACATCCACACTTGCCTTTTGGACAGCACATTTCTATGTCCACACTTGTAGATATTATAACAGACATATAATTTCAATATAATCCTGTCAAAAGTTTATTGTGGATAATAAGCTATCAGTTAACATGTGCCACAGATAAAACTTGAAATGTTTGATTTATATCGACTCTAAACATTGCATTGCATTGAATAAATCCTTAAAAAGACGACTTATTTCAATTTCAGAATTTAATTGATCACTGTTTAATTAAATTATTGAGAAATAACAGAGGCGAGCTTGGGCGATGTTATTGATGATCATCATGTTTGTTGCAGGATTAACAATCTTTTCATCAATAAATAAGGTTTAAGGAACAAATTATCAGGTATTTTGGTAAAAAAACCACCTAATCAATGTTAAATAAACAATACTACAGGTAAGATAATAAAAGTTGGATAACTGGGAAGACACCTTATTTATGACACCAAATTATGTAACAATCACCATTGCTAAATCTCACACCATTTCAATATGTGTCATAGATATATAATTCAGAAGATAAAAAAAAAAAAAAAAAAAAAGTCATTCTGATTCTAAAAACTTGCTTAAAAATACATGTACCGTTGTGTATGCATAATTTCTCAGTCTAAATATGAAAACAAAATCCTAGGTTTAATAGAATATCCATTACAAGTTGCATAGTAACCCACAAATAATAAAAAAAAAAAAAACATTTATTATATAATCCAATATTAAAAGGAAACTCAGGACCAAAATTAAAAGCAGAAATATCCTTTATCTCTGAATATCAGATGCAAGCCCCACTGGAATTTTATTTTTCTTTTAATCTAAAATTTTACAAATATTACAACTGGTTATTTATCAGTTAATTTGTAATATGTATGATTGAAAATATTTTGTTATTTAACCACAAATAATAAATGTTTCTGAAAATTATAAATCATTATTAACACATTGCTTTTTATATAATTTCTTTATTGATATTCATATCTCTCTTTAAACTTGTATAAAAAATCTTCATGAGATATCTATGTTTTGGTTTATATAAAATATTTCTTAATCTTATGGGAATCAGAATGACTTTCATCAACAGAAACAAAATATATAATTATGACCTACAGTGTACCTTCATGTGAGTGACAAAGTCGGATGTGGTCTTTACTGAACCAGATATCAATGCTGTACAATGCTTACAGGAAGCTTTTACATTTCCACAAGAATCAAGAGGTATGATGAAATAAGATAACACTGAGGACATAGTGATAGTCTTCAGAAGTCTTTCAAAGAAGTAATGTCATAAATGAAATCTTGAAAGTTGTGTCAGATAATTTAAAAATGTTAGAGCTTGTTGTATTTTACTCAAGCCGACAAACTGTTTTCACTGAAATATTGAAACCCTAAAGAAATTGAAATTGAGATATTATTTGTTTTGATATCAACTCTTTAAAGCCATAATTAATGCTTAATATATTTTTTTGTAGCTGTGATAGTTTTGATTGCAATTTAATAGACTAATATCGTTTGATCATGTTGTGATTGCCAACTTATTTAATAGATATTTTTGTGGAGTTTTTAACAATTGAATTTCATAACATATGTTTTTATTTAGATGTCAATAAACTTTATATTTTTTCTAGTAAACCATTCTACATTATTTGTTTAATAAATTTCATGAAGAAAATTCATTTACATAAAACATATATTAAATATCTAAGGAGATACATGCTTCAGTTAAGGCAAAATGATGAAAAGTAATCTAAATGTAATCAGAAAGTAATCATGATTACAGGGTCAAAATGAATAATCGATTACATTACGATTACATGTAGTAAAAAAAAAGTCCGATTACAGATTACATCCAATTATATGAAAAAATGTAATCGATTACAACTGATTACGATTACCCTATGCCTGGTCCTGCCATAGCCGCCATTTTGAATTTCATATCGGAACAAAAAACGTAAAGTTTGTAGAGGACCATCCAATGAACATTCTTGTACAGTTTGGCTTTAATCATATTTGTAGTTTCTGAGAAGAAGGCATTTGAATATTTTCCCATAGGGTCCAATGCTAATCTATGTATTGCGGTGGCGGCCATCTTGAATTTTCGATCGGCATAAAAAACAGACTTTTGTAGAGGACCTTCCAATGATCATTCCTGGTCAGTTTGGTTTCAATTTTCCAAGTGGTTTCAGAGAAGAAGCATTTTGAAACATGTTTCCCATAGGGTCCAATGTTAAACTAAGTCCTGCCGTAGCCGCCATTTTGAATTTCATATCGGAACAAAAAACCTTAAGATTGTAGAGGACCATCCAATGAACATTCATGTGCAGTTTGGCTTTAATCATATTTGTAGTTTCTGAGAAGAAGGCATTTGAACATTTTCCCATAGGGTCCAATGTTAATCTATGTCCTGCGGTGGCGGCCATCTTGGATTTCCGATCGGCATAAAAAACACACACTTTGTAGAGGACCTTCCAATGATCATTCCTGGGCAGTTTGGTTTCAATTGTCCAAGTGGTTTCAGAGAAGAAGCATTTTGAAACATTTTTCCAATAGGGTCCAATGTTAAACTAAGTCCTGCCGTAGCCGCCATTTTGAATTTCATACCGGAACAAAAAACGTAAAGTTTGTAGAGGACCATCCAATGAACATTCATGTACAGTTTGGCTTTAATCATATTTGTAGTTTCTGAGGAGAAGGCATTTGAACATTTTCCCATAGGGTCCAATGTTAATCTATGTCCTGCGGTGGCGGCCATCTTGGATTTCCGATCGGCATAAAAAACGGAAACTTGGTAAAGGACATTCCAATGATCATTCATTTACAGTTTGGGTTCAGTCAGTTCATTAGTTTCAGAGAAGAAGATCTTTGAAATTTCAGCCAATCAGAGCATATTATTGGCCCTGGCAGCCATGTTGAATATCCGACTGGAACGAAAAACAATAACTTTGTAGAGGACCATCCAAGGAACATTCCTGCTAAGTTTGGTTCCAATTGGCCCAGTGGTTTCGGAGAAGAAGCTTGAAATGTGAAAAGTTTACAGACGACAGACAACAAGACGACAAGTGATGGCAATAGTTCACCTGGACCTTTGGTCCAGGTGAACTAAAAAGGAAACCAGTTTAATACAAAGGTAGACCACATTTTAGGCGTTGACAGAGATTGGAGAGTGTACGGATCGACAACTCTGGGTAAAGATTGCAAGGGAGTTTGAAACTAGTGGAGAGTAGTATACGAATCGGAGCTGGAACGAGAAGGGAGTTTGAGGTGACCTTAGCCGATTTTGGAGACACTAATTAGGCCATTCCTTCTAATCAAAGACTTTTGAATTATTTTTTTTCCCAATCTTTTGAGTTTGAGCGTACCTAATACAGGTTATTGTACTGAGAAACATGTGGTATATACGTCTTACACACCTACGTCTTACACACCTACGTCTTCATTGCCTCATCATTCGGATTAAAACGTCATTAAAAGGGAAAAACCTACTTTTAACACAATCGATACTACTGCTGGTAGAACTGTCGGATATGTACATATATTAAACCTGAGATATTTTATTAATAAAATTTATAAGTAATACATATCATTTATATACATTTGTATTTGTTTATTTTCAACTGATCAATGTCTGGATGAATCCCGATAAGTCTCGAGTGAGGCATAGATCGTGGGTTCGAGCCCAGGTCGGGTCAATCCAAAAACAATGAAATAAAATTTGCTTATTTTCCAGTTAGCAGGTAACATTAAGGAGTGAGAATAAAGATTGACTTTTGGGAATTGGGATAATGTTTCCGAGTATCTACATTCACTGGATTGTTGTCTCAGTGTGCTAGCACTATGCATACCTAACTCGGCGTTTTTGTTTAGTACAATGCGGACAACCTCACAATTACGTAAAATAGTTCCTTGGCTTTCCAGTATTTCGATATTGAGTGTACTCGATGAATACTATTCCGGAAACGTGTCGTGCGTACTAATTTTGCACTCGTCGCAACTTCGGCTGATTCCGTACCTTCATCATACTTCATCCGTATTACGATAGCTCCCCAATCGGCAAACCTCGGGCGAGTCCGCTTCGCTTCCTCAATACCTCGGCTGTAATACGATATTTGATATGCGTCTACGCGTCACATTTCTTCGCCGGAAGACTGTATCACTTCAATCAATCATTGCGCACCGCGAATAAGTTCTAAAATGGCGACAATATATGAGTGTATAGAGTTTGCTTTGAAAAATATTGGTCTTTGATGAAGGTACGGAATCGGCTGACATTGCGACGAATGAAAATATATTATTATTGGACGAATATTCGAAAGTGAAATTATTTTAATACCTCCTTCATTGAAGATTTCCGAAAGTAGTTCCAATGGGAGTTATCGTAATACGGACGAGGTTTGATGAAGGTACGGAATCAGCCGAAGTTGCGACGAGTGGATAGCTCCCATTGGAACTACTTTCGGCAGCAGATCGGACAACACACCACGTGTGTGTATATATAAACACATGTATGTGATATATATATTTATCCTGCAATCAGTACATTTGCTGTACAAATATACCACGAATAAATTTTTGCTTTATTCGTAGCCTACGAATAAACTTTTGAAGCCTACGAATAAACTTTTAAACCTACGAATAAACTTTTAAGCCCACCCATAGATTCCGGAACTACTTTTTTGTGTTTTTGCTCTCCTGTGAAGGAGTTAAAATATTAACCGTAACCAATGTCAATAATCGACGTCGTCTTTTTCTAATAACTGTTTTCGTTCTCACTATTTGTAAATTTACAAACCGACAAAATGAAACTAATAATTCTAAAATTTCATATTTTTTATACATATTTTACGATAAAAAAAATCCTAGAAGTCAATAAAAAACGAAACAAAAATCTTAAACAAATCCGAATCATTTATAACTTGACAGGGAAGCTTTGAAAACAAAACAAAAGCAACTAAAACTACAGGACAAAGGGAATAAACCAAAGAGGGCATGCCCTCCAACAGATGAGGAAATTAACATCCTTTATAACAGAAACGTTCTGGGCAGTCACACACCACAATCTTTACTAAACACACTTATATGGTTAAATAACTCAGTACAGTTTGAACATCAAACTCTAAGATTACTACATATATTTTATTATAAAATTTCTTCATATTAAATGTTCAATTAATTCACATCAATTACTTCAACATATCAGATAGTAGATTTCTTCAAGGTGAAAATAACACATATTCCTGCTATTGCATCAAGTCACTTTAAAATTATAGATATTTTTTTATATTCTGAATTCTTTATGACACCACAAAATATCTATATAATTTGTTTTAACCATTTGGAATAATTGTATTCAGTCACTTCCTCCAATCATTTTGCATCTTTTTTTAAAACATTTTTTTCTTTTGCAAAATTCCAACAAAGTTGTATGATTTGTCAGTTGAAACTAGTGTTTTATCTGCTGGAATTCTACTCACTGTTGATCAGGATTACAGTACATTTTTTATTTTGTGCAATTCCATTTGAAACTGATTCACATACCCCTGGCCTGTATGCAACAACTGAGTGATAGTTCTTGAAAAATGTCCTTTGTTTAATCAGATCTTTATAAAACGTTCATAGGTTTTTATGCAATTATTTCTTTCATATATAGTCTTTGCACTTATTTCAAACATCACATGTACATTGTACACTGTTAAACCATTAATCCAGCCATTCATCTGAAAGACATTAATATAGCATTGATTATAATTAAAATACATGTTATTATATATTTACTAATAAAATAACAAGAAAAAAGGAACAAAATGCAGACTAAATTAGCAATGTTTGAATATTTGAAACTTCAAGCTTTCATAATGCATTTTTGTATGATCCGACTCAGAAAATATATTCGCACATTAGTCATTACTCGCAACAACCAACATTATCATGTAAATATTGTTCATTCCAGAAAAATATATCCTTCACTCTAATATTTTTCTGGTCACAACACCTATGTCCATAATATTCTTGGTTCCTTAGTGACATCGCATTATGTAATTTACCAATCAATGGATTATGGTTTAATAATAACAAATTTGATATGAAGAAAATAGTTGGTGGGGATTCTACATACATGTAGACTTCAATGCATATTAATTCATTTGATTATGATATACAAACAGAAGTTAAATATAGTAATTAAAATCATATCTGGTGCTTGTTGACACTAAATCAGATCTCTATTTTGATTTTCTTCAATTTACCATGTATATATGAAAGTTTTATTTTATTCTATAAAAATAAATTCCAATTTTCCATTGAAACCTATGTAAAGTCCAGAAGATTGGTATTAGCTTCTCCTCCTTTATATACTTGCATTGTCGCAAAATACATAATTTATTTGTACGAGCTTTAGAAACAGGTAGAAAAGTGCATGAAAGAAAACTTTCCAGTCTCATGAAAAAAATGAAGGATAGTTGCAAATTAGACATTATTAATCAGTGCCAGAAAATATCTTATCCCGTCCAGAAGTTAAGAGAAAACAATGTGGAGGGGATAGATATTATGCAAATATCAGGGCATAACAATGTGGCATTTATTAATAATTACTCAACATTGAGTGAGGAAAGACACAAGAAAATATCAAACATCCTCAGCAACACTGAAACTGCTTGGTGTGTTTTAGTTTTGTTTTATTTTTTGCAGAATCTACGCGGGTGGTCTAAATATTTACTCGGATCAATCAAAACTTTGATTAATACAACACTGGCGTAGTGAAAGGACTTTATGTTAACATGGACTATCAGGTTAAGGACAACAACTGTTCATTTTTTTATCACTGTGAATGACTCTTAAGACAACACGAATCTGGTCATTTTTTGACGTATGGACATTTCATGTCACGCCCAACTGCATTTCACTGTCGAACTCCAGATTTATATTGACATTTCTTTACTGTATATATGACTTACCAGTTTAAAAGAAATCCAAACACAATTCCTGTCTCCAAGATTATTTGTACATGTACCACAATATTCCTAAAGTTCTACAATAAACATGAAATGCGTAAATAAAAACGAATCTGGCCACCATTCATCGTCATGTTAATATTTTTTTTATCACGTCATATTTTACGTTGCAACAAGTAAAGGTCAGCATTGAAATCGTATTTGGGTCACAACTGACACGCAAAGATGACAATGTCATCAATATTTTTAATACGCATCTATAGTACACGTACAATAACTAGGAGGAGATCACAGACACAGGGACCTGCTCCCGGCCTTTCGTTATCAATAATTTTAACCCTACTATCAATGTGCGGTACTAAAATATCACAAGGGATGACATCCGTTCATATTTATACTTAATTCCTACCTTTCGTACGGTTTAGTTGTGTTGAATAATGGTAATTTCAAATAAATATCACAAAAATCCTAAAGTATACTAAAAATCCAGCTTTTTAAAATTTTGCCAAAGGTAGGGAGGACAAACGTAGTCGTCGATAGCGTTATTATTTTCTGTCGGAGTAGAAAAACCCGAATTTTCACCTTTTTCATTTCATTAGAAAAACACCTAAAATTTATTATTTCGTGATAAAAAATATATCAGATAAAACTTGAAAACTAGATCTTTATTAATTTGGTAGTTATAAGCATTAAAAATATGATTGGGTACTACTACTGAACGTCCAAAGTGAAGTCGTTTCGAGAAAATCGGACGCCATCTTGATTTATGTGTCAACGAACAGCCCATTTTCAAAAATAATTCCGGGAGCTATCCCTGGACCAATATTCTTCATGCATGGCTTAAAATTTGCAGAGTCTTCAATTTTACCAATCCGACCGCCAAAAATTAAAAACAATCGAAATCGTAACGTAAAATATAAAAGTTTACAAAACAGTGTTTTTAAACTCGCTTACCACACTTCCGAAAAATATTGGGGGTCAAATATCAATAAACTGGACCTTCCTCTAAAGATATGTCGCCAAGGTTTCAATGGATAAGCAGTAATAGCTCCCGGAAATCATTGGATGTTCGGTCCATATTTTCTGACTTTGCAATCAGAGTTGAGCGGGAAGAGTTATCGGACGTTGTGTGGCGCATGACCGGGATGTATGTCTTCCGCCATTTTGGCCAGGACAATTTCAGAGTTGTACCAAAGAAAAATAGAATTTACCGACGTATTGTTCTACCAATTGATACAATAATTATCTAGCATTGATGTATTCAGACCACGGAGGTCAATCATGCACGGTAAGTAACAAAACTTCTTCTAAAATATAGTTTTATTCTCAAAAGAAATATCGTTTTCAACCGGATCAAATGGGGGTTAATTTTGAAAACAAAAGATGCACAAAAATCGCACAGAAACTTTACACGAACTGAATAAATATATATCTTTGTTTCGATAAATGAAAAAGAGATGGGATTTAATTCACGATTTTATTATTTTACTCGCAAAATGGCGAAAACGGCAAGCATCAATATAAAGTTGTCAAATTCTCCCAATCTATAAATAACTTTATCCAAGCAGACCTTTGGTGACGTAATCATGGCTGTTCGGAATTTATCGGGATTTATTAATACATCTATATAAAGGAATTGTTCCGGTATTCTTTGATACTTTTGTGAAATGTTCAAGATTTTTTATATTTTTTGGTTTTAAATGAAATTTGTCTACATGAAAACTTTTTATGCATTTCTCATTAAGTTCCTAGTGTATATTGTAGCAATACATAGGACAATTGTTTTTAAATAGTAACATGAATTTCCATGCAACATTTTTGAAACAATTTATTTAAATTGTTATAAAACATAATTATTATGTTTCAGTGCTATTAGGGAAGCTTTATGAAATATATGCTTAATGCATACATTACAGTATGTGAATGTATTAACATTCTGGCTATATACATTGTAATCAGTGGCAGTGCATGTGATATGCTAAGTTTAATTAATTACATTTTTTTCATTACACCATTACTGTGTGCAAACTTGTTTGATATGACAGAACATTTATGATGCATGCAGCAAACATTTCTGGAATAATGCTATTTTTCATATAGAATCTATTTGCCACCAAGCATATATGCATAAAGATAATTTTTAGTCGAAGAGTGCATTGTATTAAAGCTTTTTTCATTTGTACATGTATGATAAACTATTTCTGGAAAAGATCAATTATTTTTAGTTCTTTATTTTTATTCTGTATAACATATTTTAAATGTTTATTTTTATTTTTATTTTACAGGTGTGATCGTGACATCTCAGTAGATCATTAAGAGTTTTAAATCATTAAAATGACACTTCTGAAAGTTGATGCTATTGATTATGATTCAGTTAATCAAATATGCATAGGATATGCATAGGATCACAAAACACACAATTTAAAGAATTCACAAAGATTTCATTTGGAATAAGTTGGTCATGAACTGGGACACAGCACTATTTGTGGTCGTCAAATGTAAAATTATAGTATATAAAGGAAAAGAGAGTGACATTGAAGACTGTTATGAATTAAGATTATAAATAATAGTAGAAGATAACAGTTTATTGATTTGTGACAATAAAAATGATAACTTTGAAAATTTGGGACTTTCTAATCGCATGAACTGTTCGCTTAAATCAGCTAAAATTGTCAAATTTGAGGTTTTTCCCAGACAAAAAAATGAAAATCATGTATAAAATGTGCTAATTAAATGTTTAAAAGATAACATAACTTCAAGGCTGGCTTATAAATTGTACAGAGAACATATCTGATAATCCAAATAAGACTTTTCATGGAATACGGGGCCATAATTGAAATATTATTTTTACTAAATTTCCAGGTAGAGGGCTAATGAACCAGGACATAGTTCATACCAGTGTCAGAATTGGGGTTGCTGATAGTTTTCTCCTTGTAGTATACAGTTATAGGATCAAAATAATACCAAACACTTGAACATTTAATATTATAATATTCGACAATTATTGAAATTGTATCAATTTCGGGAATTATCTGAAATTTTGATTGAACAAAGAAAATTGACCTTTTCAATGGAAAAAATGGCAGTTTTTACACAAACTGTAATAATAACTTCATTGATGTATGGATATTGAGGTTGTTTACCATAAAATATCAATTTGAACATAAAAAATATAATTAATTCCCTGAAATAACTTATTTTTACACTTTACAGAGCTCAAAATAATAAGCTGCGGAGTTTATGATTCTGGCGCTACAGACTTTGAGAATTTTTTTGGCTGATAAATATAGGTGTTCCCTGTTAGAGGGTTCTTTTCCTTACCAAAATCAGTATTCAGAAAAATTCTAGTACTTTTTTCAGATTTTTTATGACCAAAAACTTGATTTTTCGAATAAAATTTGATGTTAAAATTATGGAGCCCTGCGCAAAGGAAATAATATTAATAAAATATATATATTAATTGAATAAATGATATTCTTGATATTTTTACCTAGAGACTGGGCACTTTGTGGACAGTGCTGCAAGTTTCAGGGGGAGAGAGAGGGCATGTGCCCCTTGCCACCGGCTCATATGTCTCTGATAAGAAAAGATAGTGGTGAACATTAACATTTTTCATTTAATACAATTTTTGCATTTATTATTTCTTTGGCTAAGTAACAAACATTTTCTAACCATGATGTGCTTGCAAGGAACAAGGAACGCATGACTTTTTCCTTATTTCTGTTAGTGTTAATTATTTCTATCAGTACCCATTTGTTTATTCATCTTAAATTTTCCGTCAGTCTGATCACAGGGCCTTGTCACTATCCAGGTAAATATACTATCAATGTATAAACATATACAAGGGCGGACATCTTTTTTTACCCCCGCTCGCTTCAAGTCGTGTTTGTTTTTTAAATTCCTTCTAATATATTCAAAACCCTGTTTGGTTCAACTCCCAAGACCTTATTCTTTTAAAAAAATATCATGACCTCCCCTCGACTACCTCTTGTGAAGGCGCAGCGGTCGTTTTTGTCAGGAATTCGCCCGAGTATGGTTTTTTATTTCGTTCAGAATTTTTTTTCGGACAACACGAGAATTAGAATATTTTTTTTTTCAGCAACATTGGGAAAAAAACCATAACCTCCCCCTGGAAGTTAAATGGTCCGTCCCTTAATTGAAACAGAATTAAAAATAGAAGAAAATAACACCAGATGCTCGCTTTTACTTCCTGCTTCTAAAGTGCGTACAAATAAATTTTACATTAACCGATATAACACATCTACGTGTTAATAATCAATATACAGACAACATGCCTGTGTACATGTACGAAATGTAGAAACAAATAGAAAGGCGTTTTCAATGGTGACCTCTGTGAAGTCCGCGATTTTGCTGTTGGTATAAACATATTTATTCATGATAAACCGGTGTAATGTTACAATACACACATTTTGTTTTGACATGACAGGATTCGGAAACAAGCTAAGCTTATACTAATCCGTCTCCTATGAATTATAATTGACCAATATAGCAAACAAGTTATAGAGCATGCTACATGACAAATCAAAAAACAAAAAATCATAAACAGTGGAATAACAAAACAGAAAGATATAAAATTAGTAATACAGATGAAATGCAACTTAGAATTATGATGTAAATCTTTTGCTTTTAAGAATAAAATTCTGTACCTTGATAAAAATGTCTATATTTTGATCTACACTTAAGGTGTCTGACCCCTTTAGCACGGCTAGTAATCGGCACAAGCAGAACAGTTGGTTCTGCAAAGAAATTCGTGAGGATAACTTCCGGTTTTGGTGGAGGAGAGTTCACGAAGACGCTTCGCAAGGTATGTACATGTCAAAAATTGAAATTTTCTTTTTTACTGCTCGAATATTGCAAAATCAGAGAATGCTATGCTGTGGCGAATGCTTTCACGATTAGAAACATGTATAGTTTATTCTTGTATATGAAGTGTAACTCTCGCAAAATCAATCGTCCCACGAAAAACATGACGAAAATTGTGACACTCTTACATTTCTAAGTTGTTCTTGACAAAGATGCAAGTTAAATTTTCAATATTTTTTCATCATGGGAGTCTAAATGTAATCGGGGATAAATTCCGATTCGTCAGAAGTAAATTGAAGTCTAGATTAATCTACAAACTGTCAATTTTCACGTTTTCCTGCTTGAGGAGATCGGTTCTGATAGAGCACATTGCGAATGCATGAGGAGATTTGATAGTTTTGTTAATTGTTTTCTGCAAAATTGATAAATTGACACTTTTAAACACAAAACTGATAAATACTCTAATCAAAATAAACTATTCTCTGTCCACTTTCAGGAGATGCCAGGATTCAAGGGAAAGAGGAAAAGGGGACTGACATTGACTCTTTACAAAAAACCATTTCGATATAGATTGCCTGCATCACCGCCAAGGAAACGAACAAAAATAAGTAGCAGTACACCAAATTTAAAATTCCCATTAATCAGGCACATCAAGTTTATTAAAAAAGTCTCTTTCAATTTCAAAATATTTATATCCTTTCAAACGCGTTTACACATCTATTCGGCGCAACCTTTTTACTAAAGATGACGGAAACTTCACCGCAGATCTACACAAGTTATAATATTACATGATTTCAGCACATACATAGGTCTAACGTAAATAAACATTCACTTAGTGCTAGTAGTCATGAATAAATTAAACACAAGATGTCAATTAAACTGGACATATCCTTAAAATCTGTAAAGCGCTTTACATCTTGTAACCACTACTAACAGAGATCTTTTTTATTTACAAGTGTGTACACATAACACACTACATAATAGAAAAACAAACCACAAATTTAAGGTATATCTATTTCATCAAAATTCGATGGAGCACCATTTAATTTTTTTAAAAATTGTAAGAGATTTTCAATAGATATATTTGGTTGTTTTTTGTGTCTACCACTATTGAGTATTTTCCAATATTCTTTCGGATTATTTGTGCGTAAATTTCTCAACTGTTTTGTTATTTTGTTTCTATATAATTTCTGATTCTTATCTAGTGTTCTTTTATAATATTTTTCGAAGTTATTTAATTCTTCTTTGTTTTTTTCAGTTCGATTTTTCTTATATTTTCTCCTTAATTTTCTATAATTTTGTCGGGCTAATTTGCATTCTACGTTAAACCAGGGCTTATCTTCTGATTTTTTCTGACGTGGTCGACTTTTCGTTGAACAAAAAGTACCAAAAGTAATTTTAGCACTTTCTACAAATATTTCACCGATATTTTCAACAATTGAGTTAACACTGCCGGGGGTCATGTCGTCTCCTGGGCGTGATAATTCAATTATCAGGTTGTTAATTCTTTCTTGATTAATATTTTTTTGAAAATCTAATAATTTTTCACTATCCCAATTTTTTACCTTTTCAACATTCTCTTGAACGTGTTCGGATGTGTTTTGGCAAGAATCATAAATACATACATATGAAATAAGACAAAGACACAACAAGAACATTAACATTGGAGAAAAAAACATAGTGAATAGAAGTGATCACTCTAATATCTAATGTACATGAATAATTTATTGATTCCTTTAAAAAATAATGCTACACTTTTCAATAATTGAGAATTACACAAAGAGAAGATACCAGCCATTGTAGCTACACTATATATGCATATGGAGATCATGTTATCAAGAGGAGAGGGTTGGGCCGCATCAACCGGTTTAACGCCACCGAATGTTTGTGCCTGTCCCTAGCCCCTTTTTTTTTCTAGCGTCCTGTGTTGCTCTCTTTAATTTTGTGTTCAGTGAGTGAATGTGATTGTTCTTCTTTTTTTGTTAATATATGGGTGGATTTATTGAACAGCACTGTTTAAACTTCCTTTTCATAATATATATATTTTAAATATATATTTATGGAAAATGCTTATACAGTCATGCACTGCTACAAGTAAAATAAAAACTTAGTTCGGAATAATGTTACATATGAATGGACTTTTTAGACACAAAAACTACATTAATTATTGGCCAAACAAAAAAAAAATGAAACAAAGGTCCAAATATGTTTTTAATTACCAAACATTATGAGCTACGCATTGGATATTTTCATTTCTTTATAGTACCCGTACATGTTTTCCTTTTAAACGTTATTCGTTTAATTTCCATATTTGTCTTGTCTCATTGAATAGAGGCCAAGTCTGATTCCCCAATCAGTGCCCCTTTCTTCCCTTTAAAAGCAATTTTTATATCTTGATTGAAATATCATATTGTACTGTATTAAACTTAAAGTGTGCAACAGATTTCGACATCGTTAAGACTTCAACATCCTGGTTATATCAGAGCTATCCTATATAAAACCTCGACATCTGCGCAGAACATTACCGAGACAGAACATTACCGAGACAGAACATTACCGAGACTGGGGCAATGTATTTACACGGATTTCTGATAGTCGTGGTTTTCGTTATTATTCCACGAGAGGAAGGTAATTTATTTGTAAATATTGTTGATTAATTTTTCGAATC
This sequence comes from Bathymodiolus brooksi, assembly GCA_963680875.1. NCBI lineage: Eukaryota > Metazoa > Mollusca > Bivalvia > Mytilida > Modiolidae > Bathymodiolus > Bathymodiolus brooksi. The sequence goes on from OY804584.1 coordinate 32,509,979, forward strand.
TTTCTTACACGTTTTTGAAAATAATAAAGAGGCCGTTGTGGTCGTGATCGTATGGTAATTGGATTTACAACTCTCTGTGTAATCAGTGCTTATCACCACTAACGTTGTCAGTTTGAATCCCGCTCCTGGCGAGGTGCAATCGATACAGCATTATGTGATAAAGTTTGTCAGTGACCTGCGACACGTCGGTGGTTTTCTCCACCAATAAAACTGACCGCCACGATATAGCTGAAATATTGTTGAAAATGGTGTTATTTACACCATAAACCAACCAATCTTAATAAATAAGTGTAACTTTATCCTAATAATATTTGATAATTTAACTTACTAATAATTGATAATTAATATGAAACGGGCACGGCCATGAATGCTCGCGAATCTGAAAATTATCTGGCAATTTTACGCTCATCCAGTGCATCAAAAAGTGTCGAGATTTTTCGGGCCGAGATATATCGGGGACGACATTTTTTTAGGACCGAATCTAGTCTCATTCAATCGAACTGTCGTTCCTTACGAAATCTCAAAAGTCTCTGCGTAAAAACAAAAATTCTTGTCAGTATGTCAGAAGAGATTTAATCAATTAAAAAATATCAATATAAGTAAAACAAGCTAACAAAATGACTTTTATTACACACGGGGACCGGGTTTCAGTGGTATCGGACGTACGAGAGAGGGTACGAGACTTCAGGATCACCTTTGCGCTTTATGTTAAGAAGATCTTCATTAGTTGAGTGTGTTTATGTGCTACACGGAACGTATTTACAATGCGTCAAATTTTTTTTTAGTCATCAGTATGCACAGCCATGTTTGTCAAAAAATCCTAAGTACACATTTTATACCATAAAGAGCTCGCTGTGACGCTCGCATAATATGAAACAGGCACGGCCATGAATACTCACGAATCTGAAAATTATCTGACAATTTCACGCTCATCCAGTGCATCAAAAAGTGTCGAGATATTTTGGGCCGAGATATATCGGGGACGACTTTTTTTTATTGCCAAATCTAGTGTCATTCAATCGAACTGTTGTTCCTTACGAAATCTCAAAAGTCTCCGCGTAAAAACAAAAATTCTTGTCAGTATGTCAGAAGAGATGTAATAAATTAAAAAATATCAATATAAGTAAAACAAGCTAACAAAATGACTTTTATTACACACGGGGACCGGGTTTCAGTGGTATCGGACGTACGAGAGAGGGTACTAGACTTCAGGATTACCTTTGCGCTTTATGTTAAGAAGATCTTCATTAGTTGAGTGTGTTTATGTGCTACACGGAACGTGTTTACAATGCGTCAAATTTTTTTTTAGTCATCAGTATGCACAGCCATGTTTGTCAAAAAATCCTAAGTACACATTTTATACCATAAAGAGCTCGATGTGACGCTTGCATAATATGAAACAGGCACGGCCATGAATACTCACGAATCTGAAAATTATCTGACAATTTCACGCTCATCCAGTGCATCAAAAAGTGTCGAGATTTTTTGGGCCGAGATATATCGGGGACGACTTTTTTTAGGGCCAAATCTAGGTGTCATTCAATCGAACTCTTGTTCCTTACGAAATCTCAAAAGTCTCCGCGTAAAAACAAAAATTCTTGTCAGTATGTCAGAAGAGATTTAATAAATTAAAAAATATCAATATAAGTAAAACAAGCTAACAAAATGACTTATTACACACGGGTTCCGGGTTTCAGTGGTATCGGACGTACGAGAGAGGGTACGAGACTTAGGATCACCTTTGCGCTTTATGTTAAGAAGATCTTCATTAGTTGAGTGTGTTTATGTGCTACACGGAACGTGTTTACAATGCGTCAAATTTTTTTTTAGTCATCAGTATGCACAGCCATGTTTGTCAAAAAATCCTAACATATCCAGAAATTGATGGTACTTTCCTCATAAATATTCATCATATTTAAATTAGATTTTGATCACGTGACTGCAGTTTCAAGCTTGATGGATCGTTTATTAGATTTGTCAAAAAATAGCCTTCAGTACGGAAATTCAATGTGTCCGTCAATGATTCGAAAATTAAAAGTTATTGTTTATTTCCGCAAAGTTTTTCTTCTGTCAAAATTCAAATATGTTTGTTTTGTAACGATGTTAGACATGTCTTTGATATCGCGATCATGCAAAAATGATCATATTATATTTAATGTGGGAACCCCGAGTTTAGAAGCTAGAAATATAAGGTTAGTCAATATAATTACATATATTATTGAGGAATCTAAATTAATTTCAGAAAATGTGTCGCCAAATGTCATTCATTGTTAAATTTTGTGTCACACGCCACCAGTTTCATGTATTTCAAACATTTTTACATAGACTCTTAAGGCCAAAAAAGGGTTCGTCGCCTCGGATTTTCATTTAGTCCAGGAACCTCGAATATTTAATTGTTTTCATTAATTTTTATTTCATTTAATTCAGCTTGATTCAATGTATCATTTTCAAGTTCAGAAAATGACACACCTGCAATTATGAATAATATCGTCTATATAGATCATATGAAAATTGCTGACGTCCCGGCGTCGCCATCTTAGATATGCAAATGAGCAAAGTACCCATCATTTCTGGCTATGAGTACACATTTTATACCATAAAGAGCTCGCTGTGACGCTCGCATAATATGAAACAGGCACGGCGATGAATACTCACGAATCTGAAAATTATCTGACAATTTCACACTCATCCAGTGCATCAAAAAGTGTCGAGATTTTTTGGGCCGAGATATATCGGGGACGACTTTTTTTAGGGCCAAATCTAGTGTCATTCAATCGAACTGTTGTTCCTTATGAAATCTCAAAAAGTCTCCGCGTAAAAAAAAAATTCTTGTCAGTATGTCAGAAGAGATTTAATAAATTTAAAAAATATCAATATAAGTAAAACAAGCTAACAAAATGACTTATTACACACGGGTTCCGGGTTTCAGTGGTATCGGACGTACGAGAGAGGGTACGAGACTTAGGATCACCTTTGCACTTTATGTTAAGAAGATCTTCATTAGTTGAGTGTGTTTATGTGCTACACGGAACGTGTTTACAATGCGTCAAATTTTTTTTTAGTCATCAGTATGCACAGCCATGTTTGTCAAAAAATCCTAACATATCCAGAAATTGATGGTACTTTCCTCATAAATATTCATCATATTTAAATTAGATTTTGATCACGTGACTGCAGTTTCAAGCTTGATGGATCGTTTATTAGATTTGTCAAAAAATAGCCTTCAGTACGGAAATTCAATGTGTCCGTCAATGATTCGAAAATTAAAAGTTATTGTTTATTTCCGCAAAGTTTTTCTTCTGTCAAAATTCAAATATGTTTGTTTTGTAACGATGTTAGACATGTCTTTGATATCGCGATCATGCAAAAATGATCATATTATATTTAATGTGGGAACCCCGAGTTTAGAAGCTAGAAATATAAGGTTAGTCAATATAATTACATATATTATTGAGGAATCTAAATTAATTTCAGAAAATGTGTCGCCAAATGTCATTCATTGTTAAATTTTGTGTCACACGCCACCAGTTTCATGTATTTCAAACATTTTTACATAGACTCTTAAGGCCAAAAAAGGGTTCGTCGCCTCGGATTTTCATTTAGTCCAGGAACCTCGAATATTTAATTGTTTTCATTAATTTTTATTTCATTTAATTCAGCTTGATTCAATGTATCATTTTCAAGTTCAGAAAATGACACACCTGCAATTATGAATAATATCGTCTATATAGATCATATGAAAATTGCTGACGTCCCGGCGTCGCCATCTTAGATATGCAAATGAGCAAAGTACCCATCATTTCTGGCTATGAGTACACATTTTATACCATAAAGAGCTCGCTGTGACGCTCGCATAATATGAAACAGGCACGGCGATGAATACTCACGAATCTGAAAATTATCTGACAATTTCACACTCATCCAGTGCATCAAAAAGTGTCGAGATTTTTTGGGCCGAGATATATCGGGGACGACTTTTTTTAGGGCCAAATCTAGTGTCATTCAATCGAACTGTTGTTCCTTATGAAATCTCAAAAAGTCTCCGCGTAAAAAAAAAATTCTTGTCAGTATGTCAGAAGAGATTTAATAAATTTAAAAAATATCAATATAAGTAAAACAAGCTAACAAAATGACTTATTACACACGGGTTCCGGGTTTCAGTGGTATCGGACGTACGAGAGAGGGTACGAGACTTAGGATCACCTTTGCGCTTTATGTTAAGAAGATCTTCATTAGTTGAGTGTGTTAGTATGTTACACGGAACGTGTTTACAAAGTGCAGAATTTTTTTTATTCGTCAGTATGTGTAGCCATGTTTGTCAAAAAATCCTAAGTACACATTTTATACCATAAAGAGCTCACTGACGCTCGCATATTAAGTTTACTGATAATTGTTAAACAAGCTTACTGACAATTGTTAATGAATCTTACTGATAATTGTTAATGAATCTTACTGATATTTGTAAATCAAGCTCACTTATAACTATTAATTAAGCTTACTGCTAATTGTTAATTAAGGTTACTGCTAATTATTAATTAAGCTCACTGACAATTATTAATTAAGCTTACTGCTAATTGTTAATTCAGTTTACTGATAATTGTGAATTAAACTTACTGACAATTGTTATTTAAGGTTACTGCTAATTGTTTATTCAGCTAACTGATAATTGTTGATTAGACTTACTGACAATTATTAATTAAGCTTACTGATAATTGTTAATGAATCTTACTGATAATTGTCAATTAAGGTTACTGCTAATTGTTAATTAAGCTTACTGACAATTGTTAATTATGCTTACTGACAATTGTTGATGAATCTTACTGATAATTGTTAATTAAGCTTACTGACAATTGTTAATTATGCTTACTGACAATTGTTGATGAATCTTACTGATAATTGTTAATTAATTGACTGATAATTGTTAATTAAGCTTACTGATAATTGTTAATTAAGCTTGCTGATAATTGTTAATTAAGTTTTCTGACAATTGTTAATTGCGCTTACTGATAACTGTTAGTTAAACTTACAGCTAATTGTGAATTAAGCTTACTGATAATTGTTGATTAAGCTTACTGACAATTGTTAATTAATATTGTTTTTTTTAGCTTACTGATAATTGCTAAGCATATCGATAATTGATATATCACCATACCGATAATTGCATTAAACTTACTAAAAATTTATAATAAAGCTTACTAATAAATGATAATTGTAATTACTGATAATTGATAATATATATATTTATTTAAAAAGCTACCCTTTTAAAATGGGGGCAACCTCTATCAGGGTAGTAGAAGTTGCGTCTAGAAGTGCACATTTAATATGAAACAATGTCATATTTACATAACAAGATTAAGAAACAATAAATATATAAAATAGATAAATACTATATTGACTAGTCATAAAAGAGCTTTTATCAATAAAATATGATAACCATAAACATGTTTTATTCTTAAGTTAATCGATCAGTTGCATCTTCCGTAAAATAATATCAATATAAATACATTTAAAATACCACAGTATAAAAGAAACTATCAACATAATTATACAGTCAATCACTAATGGAGTTAATTTTTAAGAGATAATTAAAATGACTAATAATTGATAATTAAGCTTACTGATAATTGTTAATAGGGTTTAGTTACCAGTTTCATATGTTGTAGTAACTTACATTAATTTGCCTTAGTAACTTGTCTTAATGTGAGTAAGATTCATATTTTTGTAATTTGGCATTGTAACCTTGTTTAAGTGACATGTTTTGATTTTCCGTTGGAACATATTTTAATTTGCCTAAGTGACTTGTTTTAATTTGGCTTATTAACTTGTTTTAAGAAAAGCTTGAAGATACCAAAGGAGTAATCAGAAATCAGAAGTCGTAAATTGAAGGAGGACAAACAACACAATGGCCGAAAGAAAAGGGACAAAATGTAAAACAATCTACAAAACATTACACAAAAAACTAAAGATCGAGTAACATGAACCCCACTAAAAAGGGGGTGAACTCAAGTGTTCCGCAAGGGTAATGAAACTATTGTATGATTTAAAGGTATAACCATTAACATTACATACAAAATGTAAAACAATGATCTACAAAACATTACACAAAAAACTAAAGATTGAGTAACACGAACCCCACGTAACTTGATTTAATGTGACTTAGTAACTTGATTTAATGTGACTTGGTAACTTGCTTTAATGTGACTTAGTAACTTGATTTAATGTGACTTAGTGACTTGTTTTAATGTGACTTTGTAACTTGTTTAAATGCGCTTTAATAACTTATTTTAAGTTTGGTTAGTAACATGCTTTAATGTGACTTAGTAACTTGCTTTAATGTGACTTAGTAGCATGCTTTAATGTGACTTGGTAACTTGCTTTAATGTGACTTAGTAACATGCTTTAATGTGACTTAGTAACTTGCTTTAATGTGACTTAGTACCTTGATTTAATGTGACTTAGTAACTTGTTTTAATGTGACTTAGTAACTTGTTTTAATGTGACTTAGTAACTTGATTTAATGTGACTTAGTAACTGTCTTTAATATGACTTTGTAACTTGTTTAAATGTGCTTTAATAACTTATGTTAAGTTGGGTTAGTAACATGCTTTATTGTGACTTAGTAACTTGATTTAATGTGACGTAGTAACATGCTTTAATGTGACTTAGTAACTTGCTTTAATGTGACTTAGTAACTTGATTTAATGTGACTTAGTAACTTGTTTTAATGTGACTTTGTAACTTGTTTAAGTGCGCTTTAATAACTTATGTTAAGTTTGGTTAGTGACATGCGTTAATGTGAATTAGTAACTTGATTTAATGTGACTTAGTAACATGCTTTAATGTGACTTAGTGACTTGTTTTAATGTGACTTTGTAACTTGTTTAAATGCACTTTAATAACTAATGTTAAGTTTGGTTAGTAACATGCTTTAATGTGACTTAGTAACTTGATTTAATGTAACTTAGTAACTTGATTTAATGTGACTTAGTAACATGCTTTAATGTGACTTAGTAACTTGATTTAATGTGACTTAGTAACTTGAATTAATGTGACTTAGTAACTTGTTTTAATGTGACTTTGTAACTTGTTCAAATGCGCTTTAGTAGCTTATGTTAACTTTGGTTAGGAACATGCTTTAATGTGACTTAGTAACTGTCTTTAATATGACTTTGTAACTTGTTTAAATGTGCTTTAATAACTTATGTTAAGTTTGGTTAGTAACATGCTTTAATGTGACTTAGTAACTTGATTTAATGTGACTTAGTAACTTTATTTAATGTGACTTGGTAACTTGCTTTAATGTGACTTAGAAACTTGATTTAATGTGACTTAGTGACTTGTTTTAATGTGACTTTGTAACTTGTTTAAATGCACTTTAGTAATTTATGTTAAGTTTGGTTGGCAACATGCTTTAATGTGACTTAGTAACTTGCTTTAATGTGACTTAGTAACATGCTTTAATGTGACTTAGTAACTTGATTTAATGTGACTTAGTAACATGCTTTAATGTGACTTAGTAACTTGCTTTAATGTGACTTAGTACCTTGATTTAATGTGACTTGGTAACTTGTTTTAATGTGACTTAATAACTTGATTTAATGTGACTTAGTAACTGTCTTTAATATGACTTTGTAACTTGTTTAAATGCGCTTTAATAACTTATGTTAAGTTGGGTTAGTAACATGCTTTAATGTGACTTAGTAACTTGATTTAATGTGACGTAGTAACATGCTTTAATGTGACTTAGTAACTTGCTTTAATGTGACTTAGTAACTTGATTTAATGTGACTTAGTAACTTGTTTTAATGTGACTTTTTAACTTGTTTAAGTGCACTTTAATAACTTATGTTAAGTTTGGTTAGTGACATGCTTTAATGTGACTTAGTAACTTGATTGAATGTGACTTTGTAACAAGCTTTAATATGACTTAGTGACTTGTTTTAATGTGACTTTGTAACTTGTTTAAATGCGCTTTAATAACTTATGTTAAGTTTGGTTAGTAACATGCTTTAATGTGACTTAGTAACTTGATTTAATATAACTTAGTAACTTGATGTAATGTGACTTAGAAACTTGCTTTAATGTGACTTAGTAACTTGATTTAATGTGATTTAGTAACTTGTTTTAATGTGACTTTGTAACTTGTTTAAATGCACTTTAGTAACTTATCTTAAGCTTGGTTAGCAACATGCTTTAATGTGACTTAGTAGCTGTTTTTAATGTGACTTTGTAACTTGTTTAAATGCACTTTAATAACTTAAGTTAAGTTGGGTTAGTAACATGTTTTAATAGGACTTAGTAACTTGATTTAATGTGACTTAGTAACTTGCTTTAATGTGACTTAGTAACTTGCTTTAATGTGACTTAGTAACTTGCTTTAATGTGACATAGTAACTTGATTTAATGTGACTTAGTAACTTGTTTTAATGTGACTTGTTTTAATGTGACTTTGTAACTTGTTTAAATACGCTTTAGTAACTTATGTTAAGTTGGGTTAGTAACTTGTTTTAATGTGACTTAGTAACTTGATTTAATGTGACTTAGTAACTTGTTTTAATGTGACCTTGTAACTTGTTTAAATGCGCTTTAGTAACTTATGTTAAGTTTGGTTAGCAACATGCTTTAATGTGACTTAGTAATTGTCTTTAATATAACTTTGTAACTTGTTTAAATGCGCTTTAATAACTTATGTTAAGTTGGGTTAGTAACATGCTTTAATGTGACTTTGTAACTTGATTTAATGTGACTTAGTAATTTGATTTAATGTGACTTAGTAACTTGCTTTAATGTGACTTAGTAACTTGCTTTAATGTGACTTAGTAACTTGATTTAATGTGACTTAGTAACTTGTTTTAATTGGTTTCTGTAACTTGTCTAAATGCGCTTTAGTAACTTATGTTAAGTTTGGTTAGCAACTTGCTTTAATGTGACTTAGTAACTGTCTTTAATATGACTTTGTAACTTGTTTAAATGCGCTTTAATAACTTATGTTAAGTTGGGTTAGTAACATGCTTTAATGTGACTTAGTAACTTGCTTAAATGATCGTCAGTTACTTATGTTATGTTAAATTAGCAGGGGATATTCAGAAGCGGTAGCTAGAACAATCCAATCCAATACAATGCCCAAACGACAAAGAACAAAAAGAGAAATACTGGGCAATAAAACACTATATTAAATATTAAGCAACACGAGTCCAACTAAAAACTTGTGGTGAACTTGGCTGCTCCGGATGGATAAGCATTTCCTGCTCCACATCATGACATTCCGACTACGACAAACGGTAACTTATTCTAATTTACGCTACTAACGTGTTTAAATTTGACTTAGTAATTTAATTTAATTAAACATAGTAACTTGTATTATCCTTGGGCCCTTTGGTTTTCTTGCTCCCATAAACTTACATTTTTAGACTTTCATATCTTTTGAAAGATGTCCTTTAATTATTATATTATTTGGCTTTCCAAGCTTATTCTAGTAACTAGTCATGTGTACGTACCTTTTGAAGGTTATTCTAGTAGCTTGTCATGCGAACGTACCTTTTGAAGGTTATTCTAGTAACTTTTCATGCATACATACCTTTTGAAGGTTATTCTACTAACTTGTCATGTGTACGTACCTTTTGAAGGTTATTCTAGTAACTTGTCATGCGTACGTACCTTTTGAAGGTTATTCTAGAAACTTGTCATGCGTACGTACCTTTTGAAGGTTATTCTAGTAGCTTGTCATGCGAACGTACCTTTTGAAGGTTATTCTAGTAGCTTGTCATGCGAACGTACCTTTTGAAGGTTATTCTAGTAACTTCTCATGCGTACGTACCTTTTGAAGGTTATTCTACTAACTTGTCATGTGTACGTACCTTTTGAAGGTTATTCTAGTAACTTGTCATGCGTACGTACCTTTTGAAGGTTATTCTAGAAACTTGTCATGCATACGTACCTTTTGAATGTTATTCTAGTAACTTGTCATGCGTACGTACCTTTTGAAGGTTATTCTAGTAACTTGTCATGCGTACGTACCTTTTGAAGGTTATTCTATTAACTTGTCATGCGTACATATCTTTTGAAGGTTATTCTAGTAACTTGTCATGCATGCATACCTTTTGAAGGTTATTCTAGTAACATGTCATGCGTACGTACCTTTTGAAGGTTATTCTACTAACTTGTCATGCGTACGTACCTTTTAAAGGTTATTCTAGTAATTTTCATGCGTACGTATCTTTTGAAGGTTATTCTAGTAACTTGTCATGCATGCATACCTTTTGAAGGTTATGCTAGTAACATGTCATGCGTACGTACCCTTTGAAGGTTATTATAGTAACTTGTCATGCGTACGTACCTTTTGAAGGTTATTCTACTAACTTGTCATGCGTACGTATCTTTTGAAGGTTATTCTAGTAACTTGTCATGCGTACGCATCTTTTGAAGATTATTCTAGTAACTTGCTATGCGTACGTACCTTTTGAAGGTTTCTCTACTAATTTGTCATGCGTACGTGCCTTTTGAAGGTAATTCTACTAACTTGTCATGCGTACGTACCGTTTGAAGGTTATTCTACTAACTTGCCATGCGTACGTACCTTTTGAAGGTTATTCTAGTAACTTGTCATGCGTACGTACCTTTTGAAGGTTATTCTAGTAACTTGTCATGCGTATGTACCTTTTGAAGGTTATTATAGTAGCTTGTCATGCGTACATACCTTTTGAAGGTTATTCTACTAACTTGTCATGCATACGTACCTTTTGAAGGTTATTCTAGTAACATGTCATGCGTACGTACCTTTTGAAGGTTATTCTAGTAACTTGTCATGTGTAGGTACCATTTGAAGGTTATTCCAGTAACTTGTCATGCGTACGTATCCGTTGAAGGTTATTCTACTAACTTGTCATTCGTACGTACCTTTTGAAGGTTATTATAGTAACTTGTCTTGTGTACATACCTTTTGAAGGTTATTCTAGTAACTTGTCATGCATACGCATCTTTTGAAGGTTATTCTAGTAACTTGTCATGCGTACGTACCTTTTGAAGGTTTCTCTACTAACTTGGCATGCGTACGTGCCTTTTGAAGGTAATTCTACTAACTTGTCATGCGTACGTACCGTTTGAAGGTTATTCTACTAACTTGCCATGCGTACGTACCTTTTGAAGGTTATTCTAGTAACTTGTCATGCGTACATACCTTTTGAAGGTTATTCTAGTAACTTGTCATGCGTATGTACCTTTTGAAGGTTATTCTAGTAGCTTGTCATGCGTACGTACCTTTTGAAGGTTATTCTAGTAACTTTTCATGCGTACGTACCTTTTGAAGGTTATTCTAGTAACTTGTCATGCGTACTAGATTTAATATGCACGTTTTTATTAATTTACCTGTTATAACTCTTTAAATTTAACCCAGAAAACTATTTCAACGTAATGTGAAAAACGATTTATTCGTGGAGAACGAATTTGCGTGGATTTCGTAGGTTAATAAACGACGAATTTATGAATCCAATGAAGCATATTTTTATTTTCAATATCCACAACAACACTAATGATGCAATGATTTTGTTATATCTTGATATCATTTTATGGGAAATTTGATATCCACGAATTTAAGAACCCACGATATTTAGATGATGTCTTTACTGAACAAACCACAAAAATTGGGAAGCACGAATTGAAGTAATTTCACAGTACCCTAGTATTGGATAAATCTTCCAAATGATGAAAAGAAAGTATGGACAGTGATGCTCAACAATTAAACCAATATCAACAATACGAACACTCACCTCTCACCTCAAATCATTGACCATAAAAAAAGATGAAACATATGACGTTGGATATTAAGGTCTTGGCTTATGACAGCTTGTGTTGATTAATTTAATATACCTTAGTAACTTGTTTTAATTTGCCTTTGTAACTCGTCTTATCATACTTTAGTAACTTGTTTTAATATGCATTTGTAACTCGTCTTACCATACCTTAGTAACTTGTTTTAATTTGCCTTTGTAACTCGTCTTACCATACCTTAGTAACTTGTTTTAATATGCATTTGTAACTCGTCTTACCATACCTTAGTAACTTGTTTTAATTTGCATTTGTAACTCGTCTTACCATACCTTAGTAACTTGTTTTAATTTGCATTTGTAGCTCGTCTTACCATACCTTAGTAACTTTTTTAATTTGCCTTTGTAATTCATCTTACCATACCTTAGTAACTTGTTTTAATTTGTCTTTGTAGCTCGTCTTACAATACCTTATTAACTTGTTTTAATTTGCATTTGTAGCTCGTCTTACCATACCTTAGTAACTTGTTTTAATTTACCTTTGTAACTCGTCTTACCATACCTTAGTAACTTGTTTTAATTTACCTTTGTAACTCGTCTTACCATACCTTAGTAACTTGTTTTAATTGGTCTTTGTATCTTGTTTAAATGCGCTTTAGTAACTTATGTTAAGTTTGGTTAGCAACATGCTTTAATGTGACGTAGTAACTATCTTTAATGTGACTTTGTAACTTGTTTAAATGCGCTTTAATAACTTATGTTAAGTTGGGTTAGTAACATGCTTTAATGTGACTTAGTAACTTGCTTAAATGTTCACCAGTTACTTATGTTAGGTTAAATTAGCAGGGGATATTCAGAAGCGGTAGCTAGAACAATCCAATCCAATATAATGACCAAATAACAAAGAACAAAAAGACAAATACTGGGCAATAAAACACTATATTGAATATTAAGCAACACGAGTCCAACTAAAATCTTGTGGTGAACTTGGCTGCTCCGGATGGATAAGCATTTCCTGCTCCACTTCATGACATTCTGACTACGACAAACGGTAACTTATTCTAATTTACGTTACTAACGTGTTTAAATTTGACTTAGTAATTTAATTTAATTAAACATAGTAACTTGTATTATCCTTGGGCCCTTTGGTTTTCTTGCTCCCATAAACTTACATTTTTAGACTTTCATATCTTTTGAAAGATGTCCTTTGAGTTTCTTACTCCTAAAAAATTATTATATTATTTGGCTTTTCAAGGTTATTCTAGTAACTAGTCATGCGTACGTACCTTTTGAAAGTTATTCTAGTAGCTTGTCATGCGTACGTAACTTTTGAAGGTTATTCTAGTAACTTGTCATGTGTAGGTACCATTTGAAGGTTATTCCAGTAACTTGTCATGCGTACGTACCTTTTGAAGGTTATTCTAGTAACTTGTCATGCGTACGTACCGTTTGAAGGTTATTCTACTAACTTGTCATGCGTACGTACCGTTTGAAGGTTATTCTACTAACTTGTCATGCGTACGTACCTTTTGAAGGTTATTCCAGTAACTTGTCATGCGTACGTACCTTTTGAAGGTTATTCTAGTAACTTGTCATGCGTAGGTACCATTTGAAGGTTATTCCAGTAACTTGTCATGCGTACGTACCTTTTGAAGGTTATTCTAGTAACTTGTCATGTGTAGGTACCATTTGAAGGTTATTCCAGTAACTTGTCATGCGTACGTATCCGTTGAAGGTTATTCTACTAACTTGTCATTCGTACGTACCTTTTGAAGGTTATTATAGTAACTTGTCTTGTGTACATACCTTTTGAAGGTTATTCTAGTAACTTGTCATGCGTACGCATCTTTTGAAGGTTATTCTAGTAACTTGTCATGCGTACGTACCTTTTGAAGGTTTCTCTACTAACTTGGCATGCGTACGTGCCTTTTGAAGGTAATTCTACTAACTTGTCATGCGTACGTACCGTTTGAAGGTTATTCTACTAACTTGCCATGCGTACGTACCTTTTGAAGGTTATTATAGTAACTTGTCATGCGTACATACCTTTTGAAGGTTATTCTAGTAACTTGTCATGCGTATGTACCTTTTGAAGGTTATTCTAGTAGCTTGTCATGCGTACGTACCTTTTGAAGGTTATTCTAGTAACTTTTCATGCGTACGTACCTTTTGAAGGTTATTCTAGTAACTTGTCATGCGTACTAGATTTAATATGCACGTTTTTATTAATTTACCTGTTATAACTCTTTAAATTTAACCCAGAAAACTATTTCAACGTAATGTGAAAAACGATTTATTCGTGGAGAACGAATTTGCGTGGATTTCGTAGGTTAATAAACGACGAATTTATGAATCCAATGAAGCATATTTTTATTTTCAATATCCACAACAACACTAATGATGCAATGATTTTGTTATATCTTGATATCATTTTATGGGAAATTTGATATCCACGAATTTAAGAACCCACGATATTTAGATGATGTCTTTACTGAACAAACCACAAAAATTGGGAAGCACGAATTGAAGTAATTTCACAGTACCCTAGTATTGGATAAATCTTCCAAATGATGAAAAGAAAGTATGGACAGTGATGCTCAACAATTAAACCAATATCAACAATACGAACACTCACCTCTCACCTCAAATCATTGACCATAAAAAAAGATGAAACATATGACGTTGGATATTAAGGTCTTGGCTTATGACAGCTTGTGTTGATTAATTTAATATACATTAGTAACTTGTTTTAATTTGCCTTTGTAACTCGTCTTACCATACCTTAGTAACTTGTTTTAATTTGCATTTGTAACTCGTCTTACCATACCTTAGTAACTTGTTTTAATTTGCATTTGTAACTCGTCTTACCATACCTTAGTAACTTGTTTTAATTTGCATTTGTAGCTCGTCTTACCATACCTTAGTAACTTTTTTAATTTGTCTTTGTAATTCATCTTACCATACCTTAGTAACTTGTTTTAATTTGTCTTTGTAGCTCGTCTTACAATACCTTATTAACTTGTTTTAATTTGCATTTGTAGCTCGTCTTACCATACCTTAGTAACTTGTTTTAATTTACCTTTGTAACTCGTCTTACCATACCTTAGTAACTTGTTTTAATTTACCTTTGTAACTCGTCTTACCATACCTTAGTAACTTGTTTTAATTGGTCTTTGTATCTTGTTTAAATGCGCTTTAGTAACTTATGTTAAGTTTGGTTAGCAACATGCTTTAATGTGACGTAGTAACTATCTTTAATGTGACTTTGTAACTTGTTTAAATGCGCTTTAATAACTTATGTTAAGTTGGGTTAGTAACATGTTTTAATGTGACTTAGTAACTTGCTTAAATGTTCACCAGTTACTTATGTTAGGTTAAATTAGCAGGGGATATTCAGAAGCGGTAGCTAGAACAATCCAATCCAATATAATGACCAAATAACAAAGAACAAAAAGACAAATACTGGGCAATAAAACACTATATTGAATATTAAGCAACACGAGTCCAACTAAAATCTTGTGGTGAACTTGGCTGCTCCGGATGGATAAGCATTTCCTGCTCCACTTCATGACATTCTGACTACGACAAACGGTAACTTATTCTAATTTACGTTACTAACGTGTTTAAATTTGACTTAGTAATTTAATTTAATTAAACATAGTAACTTGTATTATCCTTGGGCCCTTTGGTTTTCTTGCTCCCATAAACTTACATTTTTAGACTTTCATATCTTTTGAAAGATGTCCTTTGAGTTTCTTACTCCTAAAAAATTATTATATTATTTGGCTTTTCAAGGTTATTCTAGTAACTAGTCATGCGTACGTACCTTTTGAAAGTTATTCTAGTAGCTTGTCATGCGTACGTAACTTTTGAAGGTTATTCTAGTAACTTGTCATGTGTAGGTACCATTTGAAGGTTATTCCAGTAACTTGTCATGCGTACGTACCGTTTGAAGGTTATTCTAGTAACTTGTCACGCGTACGTACCGTTTGAAGGTTATTCTACTAACTTGTCATGCGTACGTACCGTTTGAAGGTTATTCTACTAACTTGTCATGCGTACGTACCTTTTGAAGGTTATTCCAGTAACTTGTCATGCGTACGTACCTTTTGAAGGTTATTCTAGTAACTTGTCATGCGTAGGTACCATTTGAAGGTTATTCCAGTAACTTGTCATGCGTACGTACCTTTTGAAGGTTATTCTAGTAACTTGTCATGTGTAGGTACCATTTGAAGGTTATTCCAGTAACTTGTCATGCGTACGTATCCGTTGAAGGTTATTCTACTAACTTGTCATTCGTACGTACCTTTTGAAGGTTATTATAGTAACTTGTCTTGTGTACATACCTTTTGAAGGTTATTCTAGTAACTTGTCATGCGTACGCATCTTTTGAAGGTTATTCTAGTAACTTGTCATGCGTACGTACCTTTTGAAGGTTTCTCTACTAACTTGGCATGCGTACGTGCCTTTTGAAGGTAATTCTACTAACTTGTCATGCGTACGTACCGTTTGAAGGTTATTCTACTAACTTGCCATGC
Organism: Bathymodiolus brooksi; assembly: GCA_963680875.1. Classification (NCBI taxonomy): domain Eukaryota; kingdom Metazoa; phylum Mollusca; class Bivalvia; order Mytilida; family Modiolidae; genus Bathymodiolus; species Bathymodiolus brooksi. The sequence continues at coordinate 32,526,279 of OY804584.1, forward strand.
GTACGTACCTTTTGAAGGTTATTCTAGTAACTTGTCATGCGTACATACCTTTTGAAGGTTATTCTAGTAACTTGTCATGCGTATGTACCTTTTGAAGGTTATTCTAGTAGCTTGTCATGCGTACGTACCTTTTGAAGGTTATTCTAGTAACTTTTCATGCGTACGTACCTTTTGAAGGTTATTCTAGTAACTTGTCATGCGTACTAGATTTAATATGCACGTTTTTATTAATTTACCTGTTATAACTCTTTAAATTTAACCCAGAAAACTATTTCAACGTAATGTGAAAAACGATTTATTCGTGGAGAACGAATTTGCGTGGATTTCGTAGGTTAATAAACGACGAATTTATGAATCCAATGAAGCATATTTTTATTTTCAATATCCACAACAACACTAATGATGCAATGATTTTGTTATATCTTGATATCATTTTATGGGAAATTTGATATCCACGAATTTAAGAACCCACGATATTTAGATGATGTCTTTACTGAACAAACCACAAAAATTGGGAAGCACGAATTGAAGTAATTTCACAGTACCCTAGTATTGGATAAATCTTCCAAATGATGAAAAGAAAGTATGGACAGTGATGCTCAACAGTTAAACCAATATCAACAATACGAACACTCACCTCTCACCTCAAATCATTGACCATAAAAAAAGATGAAACATATGACGTTGGATATTAAGGTCTTGGCTTATGACAGCTTGTGTTGATTAATTTAATATACATTAGTAACTTGTTTTAATTTGCCTTTGTAACTCGTCTTACCATACCTTAGTAACTTGTTTTAATTTGCATTTGTAACTCGTCTTACCATACCTTAGTAACTTGTTTTAATTTGCATTTGTAACTCGTCTTACCATACCTTAGTAACTTGTTTTAATTTGCATTTGTAGCTCGTCTTACCATACCTTAGTAACTTTTTTAATTTGTCTTTGTAATTCATCTTACCATACCTTAGTAATTTGTTTTAATTTGCCTTTGTAACTCGTCTTATCATACTTTAGTAACTTGTTTTAATTTGCCTTTGTAATTCGTCTTACCATTCCTTAGTAACCTGTTTTAATTTGCCTTTGTAGCTCGTTTTACCATACCTTAGTAACTTGTTTTAATTTGCCTTTGTAGCTCGTCTTACCATACCTTAGTAACTTGTTTTAATTTGTCTTTGTAGCTCGTCTTACCATACCATAGTAACTTGTTTTAATTTGCATTTGTAGCTCGTCTTACCATACCTTAGTAACTTTTTTAGTTTGCCTTTGTAATTCATCTTACCATATCTTAGTAACTTGTTTTAATTTGTCTTTGTAGCTCGTCTTACAATACCTTATTAACTTGTTTTAATTTGCATTTGTAGCTCGTCTTACCATACCTTAGTAACTTTTTTAATTTGCCTTTGTAATTCATCTTACCATACCTTAGTAACTTGTTTTAATTTGCCTTTGTAGCTCGTCTTACCATACCTTAGTAACATGTTTTAATTTACCTTTGTAACTCGTCTTACCATACCTTAGTAACTTGTTTTAATTGGTCTGTGTATCTTGTTTAAATGCGCTTTAGTAACTTATGTTAAGTTTGGTTAGCAACATGCTTTAATGTGACTTAGTAACTGTCTTTAATGTGACTTTGTAACTTGTTTAAATGCGCTTTAATAACTTATGTTAAGTTGGGTTAGTAACATGCTTTAATGTGACTTAGTAACTTGCTTAAATGTTCACCAGTTACTTATGTTAGGTTAAATTAGCAGGGGATATTCAGAAGCGGTAGCTAGAACAATCCAATCCAATATAATGACCAAATGACAAAGAACAAAAAGACAAATAATGGGCAATAAAACACTATATTGAATATTAAGCAACACGAATCCAACTAAAAACTTGTGGTGAACTTGGCTGCTCCGGATGGATAAGCATTTCCTGCTCCACTTCATGACATTCTGACTACGACAAACGGTAATTTATTCTAATTTACGTTACTAACGTGTTTAAATTTGACTTAGTAATTTAATTTAATTAAACATAGTAACTTGTATTATCCTTGGGCCCTTTGGTTTTCTTGCTCCCATAAACTTACATTTTTAGACTTTCATATCTTTTGAAAGATGTCCTTTGAGTTTCTTACTCCTTAAAAGTTATTATATTATTTGGCTTTCCAAGGTTATTCTAGTAACTAGTCATGCGTACGTACCTTTTGAAAGTTATTCTAGTAGCTTGTCATGCGTACGTACCTTTTGAAGGTTATTCTAGTAACTTGTCATGCGTACGTACCTTTTGAAGGTTATTATAGTAACTTGTCATGCGTACGTATCTTTTGAAGGTTATTCTAGTATCTTGGCATACGTACGTATCTTTTGAAGGTTATTCTAGTATCTTGTCATGCGTACGTTCCTTTTGAAGGTTATTCTAGTAACTTGTCATGCGTACATACCTTTTGAAGGTTATTCTAGTAACTTGTCATGCGTACGTACCTTTTGAAGGATATTCTAGTAACTTGTCATGCGTACGTACCCTTTGAAGGTTATTCTAGTAACTTGTCATGTGTACGTACCTTTTGAAGGTTATTCTAGTAACTTGTCATGCATATGCATCTTTTGAAGGTCATTGTAGTAACTTGTCATGCGTACGTACCATTTGAAGGTTATTCTAGTAACTTGTCATGCGGACGTACTTTTGAAGGTTATTCTAGTAGCTTGTCATGCGTACGTACCTTTTGAAGGTTATTCTAGAAACTTGTCATGCGTACGTACCTTTTGAAGGTTATTCTAGTAACTTGTCATGCGTACGTACCTTTTGAAGGTTATTCTAGTAACTTGTCATGCGTACGTACCCTTTGAAGGTTATTATAGTAACTTGTCATGCGTATGTACCTTTTGAAGGTTATTCTAGTAATTTGTCATGCGTACGTACCTTTTGAATGTTATTCTAGTAACTTGTCATGCGTACGTACCTTCTAAAGGTTATTCTAGTAACTTGTTATGCGTATTAGATTTAATATGGACGTTTCTATTAATTTACCTGTTATAACTCTTTTAATTTGACCCAGAATACTATTTCAACGTAATGTGAAAAACGTTTTATTCGTGGAGAACCAATTTGCGTGGATTTCGTAGGTTAAATAAACGACGAATTTATGAATCCAATGAAGCATATTTTTATTTTCAATATCCACAACAACACTAATGATGCAATGATTTTTTTATATCTTGATATCATTTTATGGGAAATTTGATATCCACGAATTTAAGAACCCACGATAATTAGATGATGTCTTTACTGAACAAACCACAAAAATTGGGAAGCACGAATTGAAGTTATTTCACAGTACCCTAGTATTGGATAAATCTTCCAAATGATGAAAAGTAAGTATGAACAGTGATGCACAACAATTAAACCAATATCAACAATACGAAAAATCACCTCTCACCTCAAATCATTGACCATAAAAAAAGATGAAACATATGACGTTGGATATCAAGATCTTGGCTTGTAACAGCTTGTTTTGATTGTTTTAATATACATTAGTAACTTGTTTTAATTTACCTTTGTAACCCGTCTTACCATACCTTAGTAACTAGTTTTAATTTACCTTTGTAATTCGTCTTACCATACCTTAGTAACTTGTTTTAATTTGCATTTGTAACTCGTCTTACCATACATTAGTAACGTGTTTTAATTTGCCTTTGTAGCTCGTCTTACCATTCCTTAGTAACCTGTTTTAATTTACCTTTGTAACTCGTCTTACCATACCTTAGTAACCTGTTTTAATTTACCTTTGTAACTCGTCTTACCATACATTATTAACGTGTTTTAATTTGCCTTTGTAGCTCGTCTTACCATTCCTTAGTAACGTGTTTTAATTTACATTTGTACCTCGTCTTACCATACCTTAGTAACCTGTTTTAACTTGTCTTTGTAGCTCGTCTCACCATACCGTAGTAACTTGTTTTAATTTACCTTTGTAGCTCGTCTTACCATTCCTTAGTAACGTGTTTTAATTTACATTTGTACCTCGTCTTACCATACCTTAGTAACCTGTTTTAATTTGTCTTTGTAGCTCGTCTCACCATACCTTAGTAATGTGTTTTAATTTGCCTTTGTAGCTCGTCTAACAATACCTTAGTATCGTGTTTTAATTTACCTTTGTAATTTGTCTTACCATACCTTAGTAACTTGTTTTAATTTGCCTTTGTAGCTCGTCTTACCATACCTTAGTAACCTGTTTTAATTTGCCTTTGTAGCTCGTCTTACCATATCTTAGTAACCTGTTTTAATTTACCTTTGTAGCTCGTCTTACCATACCTTAGTAGCTTGTTTTAATTTGCATTTGTAGCTCGTCTTACCATACCTTAGTAACCTGTTTGAATTTACCTTTGTAGCTGGTCTTACCATACCTTAGTAACCTGTTTTAATTTACCTTTATAGCTAGTCTTGCCATACCTTAGTAACTTATTTCAGTTTATCTTTGTAGCTCGTCTTACCATACATTAGTAACATGTTTTAATCTACCTTTGTAACTCGTCTTACCATACCTTAGTAACCTGTTTTAATTTACCTTTGTAACTCGTCTTACCATACCTTAGTAACCTGTTTTAATTTACCTTTGTAGCTCGTCTTACCATTCCTTAGTAACCTGTTTTAATTTACCTTTGTAACTCGTCTTACCATACCTTAGTAACCTGTTTTAATTTACCTTTGTAACTCGTCTCACCATACCTTAGTAATGTGTTTTAATTTGCCTTTGTAGCTCGTCTAACAATACCTTAGTATCGTGTTTTAATTTACCTTTGTAATTTGTCTTACCATACCTTAGTAACTTGTTTTAATTTGCCTTTGTAGCTCGTCTTACCATACCTTAGTAACCTGTTTTAATTTGCCTTTGTAGCTCGTCTTACCATACCTTAGTAACCTGTTTTAATTTGCCTTTGTAGCTCGTCTTACCATACCTTAGTAACCTGTTTTAATTTACCTTTGTAGCTCGTCTTACCATACCTTAGTAGCTTGTTTTAATTTGCATTTGTAGCTCGTCTTACCATACCTTAGTAACGTGTTTTAATTTACATTTGTACCTCGTCTTACCATATCTTAGTAACCTGTTTTAATTTGTCTTTGTAGCTCGTCTCACCATACCTTAGTAACTTGTTTTAATTTACCTTTGTAGCTCGTCTTACCATTCCTTAGTAACGTGTTTTAATTTACATTTGTACCTCGTCTTACCATACCTTAGTAACCTGTTTTAATTTGTCTTTGTAGCTCGTCTCACCATACCTTAGTAATGTGTTTTAATTTGCCTTTGTAGCTCGTCTTACAATACCTTAGTATCGTGTTTTAATTTACCTTTGTAATTCGTCTTGCCATACCTTAGTAACTTGTTTTAATTTGCCTTTGCAGCTCGTCTTATCATACCTTAGTAACCTGTTTTAATTTGCCTTTGTAGCTCGTCTTACCATACCTTAGTAACCTGTTTTAATTTGCCTTTGTAGCTCGTCTTACCATACCTTAACAACCTGTTTTAATTTACCTTTATAGCTAGTCTTGCCATACCTTAGTAACTTGTTTTAGTTTACCTTTGTAGCTCGTCTTACCATACATTAGTAACTTGTTTTAATTTACCTTTGTAGCTCCTCTTACCATACATTAGTAACCTGTTTTAATCTACCTGTGTAACTCGTCTTACCATACCTTATTAACTTCTTTTAATCTACCTTTGTAACTCGTATTACCATTCCTTAGTAACGTGTTTTAATATACCTTAGTAACCTGTTTTAATCTACCTGTGTAACTCGACTTTCCATACCTTGGTAACGTGTTTTAACGTGTTCTTGCAACTTGTTTTAATTGATTTTCATTAGTAATTATATTTATTTGCTTTTAGTAATTTTTTTTAATTGGCTTTTGCTACTTGCCTTATTTTCCCTTGGTTAATTGTTAGAGTTTGGCAGAGTAGCAGGATTAGCATCCATTAGTAGATTATCTTAATCCAGGGAAGCAGATTAGGGGAGTTTAACTGATAAGATGGCGACGTTCCATTATCTCCCTGGCTCTCAAATAATGTGTTATCGAGTACACCTCGCCTGAGCGGGATTCGAACTCAGAACATTAGTTGGAATAGGCACTCATTGCATAGGAGGTTGTAAATCTAACTACAATGTACCATACTATAACGACCAGGACGGCCCCATAAAAAAGCGAAATATGAAAAACTGAGATCATGTATATGTGTGTTAGGGTATCGATGTTTGTACGATTGTTAGGTTGACTTGTGGAACTGTTCTGACAATGTGGTACTTGATTTTTTTTTGTCATTTTATGTCTATAATTTCATACTTTCTCAGTGATAAAAACAATAAATAAGAATAAATAAATAATAAATAAAATAAATTAATTAATTAAATAACGCCACTTTCAACAATATTCCAGTTATATCGTGGTGGAGGAAACTGGAGGACCAGGAGAAAATCACCGACCTACCACAAGTCACTGACAAACTATATCACATAATGTTGTACACCTCACCCTGAGCGGGAGTCGAACCCACCACATCAGTAGTGATAGGCACTGATGGTATGGTAGTTGTAAATCCAACTACCATACGATCACGACCACCCTTTGCTGTCAGGAGGAAGACGCATGCAATGAATAAGTAACACAATGAACAATAATTATATTGTTTTTCAGTTTCAGCCCAATGTACGCTACCTACTGAATTACAGAATTCTAACTGGCTACATCAGTCAACAGCCGTGATATCATTTGGAACATCAACTTTTCATGGGTTTAGTTTTAATGGAAAAGGAATGATTCTTAATGATTATAACTGCATTTCTAACACAGGAAATGTATATGTCTTCAAGTAAGTAATAAAACTATCATTTATGATATATAGTTATTGACAGGTGCGTAGTCATAGGAGACGGATCCGGAGAACGTCCCCACCCCCATATAGTTATTGACAGGCACGGATTCATAGATTCATTCGTACACCCCAACCCCTATGATGATGAATCAAATCAATAAAATAAAAATTCAAGAAAGCAAAAAATAAAAACAAAACAAAGCAAAGCAGAACAAAAACTAAAGAGGTAGATTTCGACGACCCGCAAATAGCGTGTGTAAAACACAGAACACAAAGATAAAGAGTACGACATGAACACATAGAATGAAAATATTAAATGGAAAAAGGCAAGTTTTTGGTGTCACAAAGGATAAGTTCAAATTCTGAGAACGTAGGATTTTACACCTTTTCCACCCAGACTGCACCTGTTTTTATTTTCTAAAATGATTGATTGATTGATTGATTGATTGGTGTTTAACGTCCAGCGAGCAATTTTCCAGCTATATTCAGGACGAGAACATTTAAAAATTTAAACGCCACGGGACTTGAAACAACGAAAGGTGATGGGTAGGGACGGATAATTTAGCCAGTGCAACATGTCTCCTATGGACCACTCATCATGAGCATAATGCTCATAATGAGCTGTTACACTGGGTTCTTTAACGTGCGAAGATGGTGGCAGTTCCCAACACGGGACCTCGGTTTTATTTACGTCTCATCCGAAGGACGGATTGGTTGTGAATTTATACATCCCGCACAACCGACGGACGCCCCTTCAAGCAGAAGAAGCTATCGGTCCCATTTCTATACCCCGGGGTTCCCGCAGGGTTGACTCCTTTTAGAGGACTAGTGCCTCTAGGGCGGAGAAACCTGGTGCCTATTCTACCGCCGGCACACCCTCTGGGAGGGGGGTTGTACAAATAAAAGAAACATTAAAAAGATAAAAACCATACATCTAGAACATATGTTATATAACTATATTTTTGTACATAAATCAATTTCTTTTAAAAATTGCAAAATTGTGTCGCCTGCGATATTTGTAAATAAATTAGATAAACTGTTGGCATTGTAGAATGTCTGCCGAATATCGGCAACATCCACACAATCAATCAAGACATGCTTTAATGAATAATTAGAATTACACGGAATACATTCCGGTCGTTCCTCATTATTTAACAAATAATTATGAGTAAGTCTACTATGACCTATACGACATCTGGTCAAGACCACCTGTTCCTTCCGATTTTGACCGTAGGAACAAGGAGACTTGCTAACTAGGGAATGCATTTCGTGTAACTTGTTATGAATTTGCTGGTCCCAGCTATCTTGCCAACGTTTTAAAATATATTTCACTATACAAGGTTTAATATCTGTATAAGGAATAGAACAATTGGATACAGGATCATCCCATGCGTTCTTGGCTTCCCCGTCAACGACTGTGTTCCCATGGATACCTATATGACTAGGGATCCATGTGAACATTACATATTTACCAATAGCAACAAGGCTTTTATAAATTTCCACACCAGTCAAATTGCTGGACGTGACATATTGGTTTATGTCACGTAAAGCAATTTCACTGGTATACCGTGGCTGCTGCTAAGCATAGTGAAGGAAAAGAAAATTTACTTGATGGAACCCCGTCCTTTAGTAGAGGCCGGGAAGCCTTAACCCTTCAATCAGGCATAGAAACGCGAAGATTTGTGAAAAAGGTTATTTAAGAAATAATTCGTAGAAGCTAGACTGTGTTGGGAGCTTTAACATGGATTGGCGGATATTAGTATTTTATCCCGAGCTAGCAGCGAGGGATAAAATTTACTAATATCCGCCAATCCATGTTAAAACTCAAAACACATTCTGGCTTCCATGATTTATTTCGATTCTGATATGTTTAAGAGTACAAATACGGTAGTATACTTTGATTGGAAGACGGTAATTTATATTAACGCTTGCAGAAAATGTCGCACACATTTTATGCTGTCAATGGAAAAGTCAGTCACATTCACAGGCGAATGTGCTAATGAGATTATACCGAATGAATAACTCGCTCGTTTGTTAACAAACCGAAAGAAGGAGGTTATGTTAGAATTTGTTCCTAAGACAAAAACAGGGTCGTCGTGATCCCATAGGTAGTTGAATGCCTATCACCGCTAAAGTTGTGAATTCGAAACCCGCTCAGGCCAGGTGTACTCGATACAACATTATGCGTTTTAGTTTGTCAGTGACTTGCGACAGGCCGGTGGTTTTCTCCGGGTATACTCCGGTTTCCTCCAACAAAACTGACCTCCACGCTATAACTGAAATATTGTTGAAAGTGGCGTTAATCGCCATAACCGTAACCCTAACTCATATTGTAGTAACAAAACGGATGTCACTAGTGGAGCAAAAACGGATGACCCTTCCAGAGTACCTGATTTCACCCCTGGGTTTTAGTGGGGTTCGTGTTGATTGGCTTATTGTGTGGTGTTTTGTAGATCATTGTTTGTCGTTTTCTCCTTCTTCGTTTGGCCATTACAATGTCTACCCTTCCTCGATTTACGGCTTCTGATTACCTGTTTGATATCTCCAAACCTGTCTTAAGTAAAAACCTAGATATCAAATGTAGTGCCAACGACTCGTTTCTGGAATAACCGTTATCAGGTACGCTTAAAATCGAAAGATTGGAAAGCCAAATAATAAATTTTTTTGGGAGAAACAACACCAAAAGGCATACACAAGATAGCCAAAATAGACTAAGGTCACCTATGTCTGAGGTAGGAGAACCTTAGTTTTATTAAAAATAACATTATTTAGGAAAGTTTGTAAATTTCAGTAATAAATAAGGGTAATAACAAAATTACCGAACTATCTTCCAAAGGGAAAGTCAAAACTAATAAGTATATAAACAGACAAAATCAGTCAACAACCGGAAAACTGGGAAAACCGTAATGACCCTGACTTCGTACAGACATTTCCAAAGAAATGGTGGGTTGAATCAGATTTTACGGCGCCAAACCTCCCGCTTTCAAACCATGCATGTCAATGTTTAAGCAGACTACTGGGCGATTGATACCCTCGGGGACTAATAGTTCACCATTAGAGGTATCAACCCAGTGATATCAATAAAAACGTAGATATCAAATTTATTGTTTGTGAACTTGTCATCGTTATAAGTATAAGTGCATTACTATTAACAAATATAACTAATAAACCATTCAATACTACAAAAGTGACGTATAACAACAAGCATTAATCAATCATCGTTATACGTATAAGTGCAATACTACAAAAGTGATGTCAAACAACAATCATTAATCAATCAATTAAAACTTCAACGAGGTCATTGTATTATGTATTTCAGAAGCGACTCTTTCACGAATAGAGGAAACTTCCTCAATATGTATATGTGTTGGAAACTGACCAAGGTGTCTAATAATTTGTTTTATTTTTACCAATTGGCAGGTGAGTAGACCTTTACACACACACCCACACACACACACCCACACCCACCCACACACACGGAAGCATTGCGGTCGCCACCAAGATTTTATTATCCGTTATAGAATATCTGTGTAGCAAATAAACCACGGATGTGTTTCGTTTATCGTAATCATAATCCGGTCTAGTCCTTATTTATGACTGATCACCTACTTGGTAACGAGAGTAAAACGACGGGTGATACTAATGAAGTAGGAAATGCTTACCTGTTCGGAGCACATGAGTTCATCCCCTGTTATTAGTGAGGTTCGTGTTGCTCAATCGTTAGCTTTCTGTGTAGTATTTTGTAAATTGTTTGTCCTTTAGGCCATTGTGACGCCTGCCCGTCTTCGATTTATGACTTCTGATTACCCTTTTGGTATCTTCAAACTTTTTTGTTTACATTTTGTGGAATTTTCATTTTATTCCATTCATAAAACATTTTCACGGCTAAACCGAAATACGTCCTGGGTGAAACTAGTAGTTCTTTAATAGTGTAATTTGCTAAAACTAAGACCCATATCTCCAGAACGCCTTTGGTTATTGTCTATCCGATTGAGGCCCTTTGGACTTACTTTCTTCTAAAGTCTATTAAATTATATGGGCTTTCTATCTTTTAACTTTGAGAGTAACGGATGAAGGTTATTCCAGAAACACTTCATGCGCATTAAATTATATATCTAAGCTTCTAAAGTCTATTAAATTATATGGGCTTTCTATCTTTTAACTTTGAGCGTAACGGATGAAGGTTATTCCAGAAACACTTCATGCGCATTAAATTATATATCTACGGTTTTACTACATATGAAAATTATATAATCATTAATCTAAACGGTTATATTTAGAAAGCAATATAATTGTAATTTAATGGATGTCGATACAAAAAAAAAATCGAACCAAAGCAAACGAGGTATGAATCACGTATTAAAATTCTTTACAAAAACCAATTTATCATAAATTTGATCACACGACCATTCACTAAAACCATATTACTAAAAGCTCATTTACATGTTACAAGGAATCATTTGCCGTAGAATAAGTAACATGATCACTTATCTAAGACATGGTACAAACACTCCTTTATAGTAGAACAAGTCACATGATCACTTATCTAAGACATGGTACAAACACTCCTTTACAGTAGAACAAGTCACATAATCACTTATCTAAAACATGTTACAAAAACTCCTTTACAGTAGAACAAGTCATATGATTTTATGGAAAACCCTTGTATGACCGCATCATTTCACTAATAGGGGAGCCTAACCTGCTAACGACCTAAATGAGTGGTAATGCATTTGTGTGTTTAGGGGTATCAATTTTGCATTTTTCTACATTTTCATATTGGAATATTTGGAACTGTGCCGACATTGTGGTAGTGTTTGTTTTTTTATTTTATTTGTAGAGGACCATTAAATATTTCATTAATTGATCATAATTTTGTCTTTTTTAACATTTTAATAGATCCGTACACTGGTTTATTGGTAACCCCTACTGGTGACAGAATCTACGTCCCTGCTACTGTGCCAAGCGATTCGGATCCAACGTGCACCTTTTGTCAATACACCACAGATCCACCAGATAGCGACGTACGCATTCTACAACGAGAAAGTATGTGTAATATTACACAATTATTGACCTTTGTTGAGGTTAATATAAGGATCTATCGTTCCAAGATATATGATATTTACCTAGGCCGAAGCCGAGGTAGATATCATATATCTTTGAACGATAGATCCTTATATTAATCGAAATGAAATTCAGACAAACACAGACAATGGATCAGACACAAGTTATAAACTTACAAGGTCTTCTCCGTTACATATAAATCATAGTATTGCAAGATATATTGTGATTGATATTGAGTCGTTACCGTCAGATGAGTAGAAGTACGTAAACATTAGACAAATCTTTTAGTGTCTAGTATGTATCTGTGAACAGCTGTTAAAGGTGAGCAGTTAACATCATATGCAAAATATGAATTACAATACAATATATTGTTAATGGATATATCTAACCCAAGATCTCTAATAATGTTCAACATAGCATTTCTCTGATTAACAAATAATTTACAGTGCAAGAAGTAGTGGTCATTGTTACATGTCCTATATCATTTAATTATTATTAAAACTAATAGTCCAATAGTCCGTGGGCTAGCATAACCTCCCGTGCAGCTTTCATGTTAACATATTTTATTAAGTCCTCCTATATATCCTCTTGAAGACAAATCATGTTAACATTGAAAATTTTGGGACCTTGCCGTTTGAGGCCAATATTTACACCCTGTCGCAGCTTTTTGATGATTTTTTGATTTTTTTGAATTTTCGTATTTGCGAGCATTAAATGTATACTAAACAGTCTTGAAAGTATATCAATATGGTATCAAATGAAAGCTTATAGTATTACCTTTCAATTGAATATAAGATATATACACTTTGTTGCTATCAAATTTTGTTAGACGTGAAAAACCTACCCCTCCCCCTTCCTGAAATGAAAAAAACCCAACATTTTTTCCCTTAACAGTTTAGATAAAAAATATTTCGTACTAAACTGCGATCTTTTTTATACTAAACCAAACAAATATATCACATTTAATAAATCAAGCACTAGTAATCCTTTATGAAGTGATTTGTGTGGTCAAAATACTTGAAAAATGGGATATTTTCAATTTTGCAGATTTTCGCAGGATTCTGCCTATATCTTAATTTTACTAATAAAATAAAGGATATTGCATCATAATGACGGTTGATTGTTGTATCTGGGTACTAAAACAATGGAAAAAGGGAATAATTATGTTCCTTCTACCTACTGATTAACAATAAATAGCAAAATATTAGCCCTACCCCTCTAAAAAAACACGTAAAATTTGATGAAACTCGGTTTATTTCCTTAGAAACATAGTCGGGCAGGGTGAAATTTTTATTTGCCCTGTAAGATCTTTTAATTCTTTATTTAAACAAATCATATGAACATCATCTAAGAGGGTTTAGATTCTACCAATTTCAGAAAACATGAAAAATGCCTAATTTCTGATTTTCAGAATTTCTACAGAGTATTCCTTATTGGCCAGGTTAAGCTGCTTTATGGGAAGTTTTGTCCAATCAATATAGTTTTATCTGAATGCTGAATGTATTAGCATTTATTTTAAAAACCATTAACCCTCATATATGCATATTATGATGCCCATTTTAGCCAAATTCTACCCCTTCCTTTACTTGAAAACTGGAAGAAATATACATGATATACTCAATATTTCCATATTTCAGTTTCATTCTTCAACAAATGACCTGAACAATGAGTATTGCAAACGGCCAAACAGTATTGAAAATTGGCGAAACAGTTCTCACTAGTCTTCCTTTTCACCATCAATCAACGAGTATAAAACATCGTCGAATTCATCATCACTTTCATCACTTTCTGTCAAACCTGCAATATTTTCCTCGACTAACACGTCGGCGAGTTGTTGTGGAATGAAATCACCAGACACCCATTTTGGTTCAATCATCCCATCAATACACTGCCAACCATTGTCATGAGTAGGCACCGGATATAATGGTTTTGCAATATGGGCTCTTTTCAAAATTCCTAGCTGATAGTTAACTCTTTTCAGATGTTCTCTCAGACAGTTTCTGCATGGAGGCAATACATCTAGATCAATATTTTTTGAGGCATCAAACGTTTAACACGTTGAACAGCACTTTCCTCTGATCTTATTATAGCGCAAATCATTCACACAGGAGACCTCTTTACCGACATACAACAAGCAGGTAAAAGCCTCCATCTGCAGAAACAAATCCTCTGAAATTTGCCAGGAATCTCCAATTTGTGCAAGAGCACTTTGGAATTGGGGTGACTTTTGTAATGTCTTAATTGGCTTGACTTTTTCAATCCCCTTAAATGCGCTCGTTGTATCACAGCGTGTGAACGCATGCAGGCCTAAAAGTGCTGTACACAATTCCTGCTGGTACTGCTGTGCTAATTTGCGATATCTATCAAACCTTTTCTTGTTTCCAGTTCCAGTATCAAAGAGAATTGTCACTCCTTGTAATTCCAACGCGTAGTGAAGGAGGATAAAGAATATATCGGCATCCGGAATACGAATTCTAATATTTCTGTATCCTTGTTGTTTTCCATAGAAACAATAAAGAACAACTCGTGAATCAGTTTCTTCCTGTGTCGATTCAATTGATTTAATTTCTGTGCGATATACGCTGGTACCATCATAACTTGTAATATGAAAGGCATGCCCATCAAAAACGGTTATTACATTCTTGCCCAACAGCTTAAGGGCGAAATTAATATTATCCGTGCTCCAAACACGACAGACAAAGAAGTTCAATGAGCTGCTTTTTGTTTTCTTCATTGGCAAGGAAGGTCTTCAATCTGGTGGCTTTTTCGTATTTTCACCAGTAACAATCAGTTTTTCACTGCAACCTCTGTGCTTTCGTTCCATCGACTTTATGGAGTTTTCTAGATACATGTCTGTGCTAAAGATAATATCCGACTTTCTGACTACCATATCAAACAGTTTGGCACAGATGTCTCTGAAATTGGGTGGCAAATCTTTCAGATAGTAAAAGCCGCATTGCTATCCTCTATTACTAGCGTCTCATCATCTGGAGGAGGTAGAACATCCTCCACATCTTTAGTCAAAAAGTGATAGCCCTTGGATTTATCTGTCTTGTTCAGAAAACCATCGGAAGTTGCAATACTATATGGAACTGGAGTGAGGGGATATGCTAGAAGTTCCTTCAAATTAATCCTGAGATCATCACATTGTGAACGAACAAGAAGCTGAAATGCAATGTTACTTTGTTGGCGATATTCGATAATTTTGTTTTGAGATGACTTAATTGTCGTTTTCTTTGCCAGCTGAGACAACGTTTTCAAATTTAATTGTTTTATCGGATCAAAGAACTTCTCGTGCTTCTCCAAGCTTTCTGAAATGAAATCAACTTTAGCGTCAGCACAGAATGCTTCTGCAAAAATAACGTCGCGTTCAATTTCTGAGGTAGCAGACGCCCCATATGAAATACAGTACAACTTGTCTTTTTGTTCCATTTCGAATGGATTGATGAAACCAACAATTGCTTCAGCAACTTTTACGACATTTAGTATAAACATATTTTATTAATTAATTCAATATTACACATTATGATAATACACATATAAATTATATATACATTTAAATTAATCAATAGGATTCGGAAACAAGTGGTTATACTTATATTAATCCGTATCTCTGTTGTTATCTGGTTTCAAGGTTTAATTAGTATCGAAAGGTAGAAGTGTATTGAGAATTAATCAAGTGTTAATCAGACGTTGTCAATGTTATTTGGTGTGCTTTAGTAAGAAAAAAAAAGAAAAAGAAACAAACAAATGAAGTGCAAAGGTACAAGTGCTTTTTTTTTTAACACGTTTAAGTTGTGTGAATACGACATTTGCCTGACTGCTTTCTATCTCGGCTCTGCGCAGATCACGATGTTTCTTTGTGTCAGAATCGTCCGCCAATATATCAACCATAGCTAAAGCTCCCTTCATAAACTGTACTCTTTCATGGGCTGCTCGCACCCATCTTTGATATGCGTCATAATTACTAAGCAAACCAGACAAACCTGCACTGCCACCTCCAGCACCTCCATGTGATTTAGAGTGCTTCATAAAAGTTTCCTCGATAGTTTTATCTACTGGACTTCTATTTCCTGGAACGGAGATATTGCCACGCTGGTGGAGCTTCTTTTTAATAAATCTGTTGCACCAGGATGGGATATTTCTAAGTTTGCTAAAAACACTGAGAAAAACGTCAGATATCGAGCATAATTTTGCCTTCCAAAACTAAAAAAGAGATCACACATCAGCAAAAGACACCTGGCATAAAGAAGGAAGTTGTTAGTTTTTACAGCTTTAGTCAGTTGTAAAACGAGCCAGATGTGATCTATGTATGACACCCAAAGCTGTGCCGTTTTTCCAAGATGTCCTGTGCGCGCGTCATGTCGAAACTTGGCATATGCATCAATATAGTATGAGATGTTTTTATTGTTCAATGCCGAGTCAAATGAAGTGTTATCCGGTTCATCGACAAGAGTCTTTAGTAATTCGAAAGAATCATCTGGAAGACCCATCATTGGCCTTTCTTCGCCTAAAGAAAAACAAAACTCCTCAAAAAGAAGTCTTTCTAAAGCCTCTAGTAGTATTTTGTGACAGTGCATTGCTCTGCTATAATGTTTTACCGTATCAGAACCTGATTCAATCAAGCCTGCTTCTAGCAAAATATCTGATAATCCAGTTCCTTCCATTTTCTTCCCGATCATCTTGAAGTACGCGCACACAACATGGAATGTTCCAATCATAATGATATGATCCTCAAACTTTTTAGATTGATTCCAAATGATTGGGTATGCTTTCATGCATACACCTAGATCAAAAGTTGTTACCACATACTTTTGTCCTATCTTCCTTGCTCCTTGTTCTGAATACCGAAGACATTCCTGGACTGCCTTGTTATCTGTAATGGGTTGGTATATAACTGGATAGTAATCTATTATCGTCAATCTTGGTGGTTCATTTCCTAGTACTGACCAAAATCCAGCCAGTCCAGGTATCTCCTGCTCTAAATAGGAACTAAGATACCTTGCCATAACCCACAAAAGATCCTTCTTACATTTAAGCTCAAACAAACCTTCCGTTCCAGACATTTCCGTCTTCTCGACTTCATAACTAGGACTCCTAATATGGGTCAAATAACAGTCAGGAAGAACTTCCTGTGTTTCAAGCTTCAATGATCTAATACCACTCTTGTGAACAACTGGAATGCTAGGCATATCACCCTCTACCTCCTGATATGCATGACAAGAAAAATCTTGAAACATAATTCCATGTGAGGTGTGTACAGAAGCCATCCCGCGAAGATCATTTAACAACTGATCAAGGTTATCAAAGTCTGAATGGAATATGAATGGAACATTTGGATTTCTAACAATTTGGGGTGACAATAAAGTGGATGTTGTTTCAACTGCTATGGCAATAGAAGTCTGAAGTTCCAGGGAAAATGAGTACATTTCTGAGTGACCGAGCCTATTTAGAAGTGTTGTGATCTCAGCACTTCGATACCAGTGACGAAGAGCCATGCACAATAGAATGTGCTTGGGCAATTTCCAGCTTCCATGCGTTACTGCTCTACATATATCCTGCCCAATGAAATTAACTAAACGGGCAACTTATGGAGTTGTAACCTGGGTTTTTTTCCAGTAAAAAGAGAAGTAAGAAATTGATCTAGCTTTTCAGCAAAGAAAAATTCAGATCATTCAGGTACTTTGCTGTCGGGGGCCATGACAAACTGCTTCCTTCACTCTCGAACATATCGTTAATTTCCTGTCTGAGAAGAGAAGCAGTATCACCATTTTTGTCCGCACTACCAAGATCATAGGCACATCTAATGGCTGGAAGACTCTAAATCAATATCAGAACTGGCTACCAGGTAAGATTCAAATTTCCCGTGGGTCTCCATCTTTATAAACATTATCTTTTTTCCATAAGTTTTTTCCAAATTAACCTTGAGATTTTCGCTTCTATTATTCGGATTTGAAAACTCCGTTTCTGCTAATTTAGAGACATATATTTCCCCGAGTTCATTCAATTTAACAACTGATTTGCCTAAAATAACGAATCGTTCAATGAACGATTTCACTATATCGAGAACTTTCTCAGTGTGACTTTGTCGCTCCTTGGAATCTTCATCTTTACTTCTCCATTTTTCAGGATTTTGGCAGTACTTATTTCTGCAAGATGGATGGTACTGTGCTTCACAGGCAAACAGGTCAACACCTCTTATTCTAGTGAGCAGATGCTCGTCATGTTTTTCCTGTGCAATTCTTTGGAGTCACACCACCATCATATTCAAACCGAACGGTTCCTTCTGTCGTCCAACTACCCTTCACTTTAACTTTCTTTTTCCCTTCCTTTTCACAAAATATACAGTCTGGTTTGAATATTATTTTGTCAGGATCAAGAGACCTACGGCGTCTACTTTCAAAATCACTACTGCCTGCAATGGATTGTGGCGGTGCTGGCAAAAGCGACTCAGGTTCATTGTGAACTTCTGGTAGCAATCCCTGTGATAACCCAATCCCTCAGAAAAAGTAGACGGGATTTGGACATAGACATCCGCCATCCTAAAAGCTTATGTTGTGCTTTCAAGACGTCACCGCTTTATGTCTAACAATTTTTCAAAACAATCAACCGAACATGATACCAAATTTTCAATGTTCGATTTTGCGCTGAGTATTATACAGACTGCACAATCCTCCTGTTGTGCTTTTCTCTTTTTTCTTGAAATAATTTAATTTTAATATCAAACTAATTTGGTATTAAACACTCGAAAACTTGAGTCAAAGACTTCTGTGCAAGTATCTGAAACCAGAACTTCTTGGATAACGTCGGTGACGAAGAACGTCAAAACTATTTTTTTGTTCTTTATAATCTTGATCTGCGTAAATTTATTAAATACAGTTAACTGGACTATAAAATGAGGCATTATTGCGAAATTATGCTAATTAATTTATTGTTTCTTCCGTGTTGTTTAAGAGGATACAGTACCCTGTTTAAGAACATTAATCTAGGTTAATAACAGACAAAACTGTAAATTTGTCCTTATCTATACCGATGAGAAAATATTATGCGAGTTTCGGCAGGGTAAGGCCAGACATTTTAAAATAAAAAAAATTCTAGATTCTAGTACCACCCTGTATAGGGCTTCTAACGGCAAAATATTACCCCTTAAGATTGTAAGGGGTAATATTTTGCCGCTAGAAGCCCTATGCAGGGTGGTACTAGAATCTAGAATTTTTTTTATTTTAAAATGTCTACATAACATAACTTCATACGACAGATGTATAATTTGGTTGTCAATTTATATTATGAAAAAGATATTACGTGCTTTGGGCTGAATAGAGCTAAAATCGGCAAAAATCATAATATTCCATTTTTCTGCAATCAACACTACAAGACATGTTTTTTGATGATGTAATGGGTTTAATTTTCCGTAAATGCAACAGTTTTTTTTTAATAAATTCAATATAAAAATATCATCAAAGTTGTGTAATATTTTGTCTATTCAAAACAATAGGCGAAAAATCTCGGTTTTGCCTCCTACGATTACTGATCTTCATAAAATATTAATAACTTGTATTCATTTGAACGATAATATAAGCAGCTATCCACAAAACCCCAGTTGTTATATGTTAATAGTTGTTCATAAGCTACAAGACCTCAGCAACAGTGAAGAATGAAAAAAATCTGAAAATCCGGCAAAATTGTCGAAAGGATGTAAAAAAGGTGCTCTAAAATGTAAGTTCGTCCCTAAATATTCAATGTTAACATGTTTTTTTTCAAAAGGACATATCAAAGGACAAATAAAAGTTAGTGGGGTAGGGGGGGAGGGGGTGCACGGTAGTCTATCTCAGCCCACGGCCTATAAGGCTCTCCTCCCTCAGGAATAGGTGATCTTAGTGGGGTTCGGGGGGGGGGGGGGGTGCACGGTAGTCTATCTCAGCCCACGGCCTATAAGGCTCTCCTCCCTCAGGAATAGGTGATCTTAGTGGGGTTCGGGGGTGGGGTAGGGGGGTACACGGTAGTCTATCTCAGCCCACGGCCTATAAGGTTCTCCTCCCTCAGGAATAGGTGATCTTAGTGGGGTAGGGGGGTACACGGTAATATATCTCAGCCCACGGCCTATAAGGCTCTCCTCCTTCAGGAATAGGTGATCTTAGTGGGGTTCGGGGGTGGGGTAGGGGGGTGCACGGTAGTCTATCTCAGCCCACGGCCTATAATGCTCTCCTCCCTCAGGAATAGGTGATCTTAGTGGGGTTCAGGGGTGGGGTAGGGGGGGTACACGGTAATCTATCTCAGCCCACGGCCTATAAGGCTCTCCTCCCTCAGGAATAGGTGATCTTAGTGGGGTTCGGGGGTGGGGTAGGGGGGGTACACGGTAATCTATCTCAGCCCACGGCCTATAAGGCTCTCCTCCCTCAGGAATAGGTGATCTTAGTGGGGTTCGGGGGGGGGGGGGTACACGGTAATCTATCTCAGCCCACGGCCTATAAGGCTCTCCTCCCTCAGGAATAGGTGATCTTAGTGGGGTTCGGGGGTGGGGTAAATAAAAGTTAGTGGGGTAGGGGGGTGCACGGTATGCTATCTCAGCCCACGGCCTATAAGGCTCTCCTCCCTCAGGAATAGGTGATCTTAGCCGATTTCAGCTATCCTTTGGTTTTCTTGCTCTCAAAAAATGCTAAATTATTCGCTTCCAAATATGTTGTCTTTGAGATTACTCGTTGAAGGTTATTCCGGAAACGCGTCGTACGCATGCGCACTAAACTTGATATTTACGTTTTTATTATGTTTTTAAAATGTATCGCATAGAAAAAAATATGAAAATTACTGCAGGAAACCAAGCCTAAGTTCATGAGTTGTCTCTTATTTTAGCCCAAGTTAATTAGATTAGATATGATTTAAATTCAGAGGAACACAGTGAGGGAGAATTCAAAATTTAATATAGACCTCTCGCTATATCACTGTAACCAAAACATTTTTATTTACCTCAAAACAAGTGTATAACATAATAAAACAATGATTTCATTAGGAATTAAATAAACAACACAATTAACAATACATATTATCAGACCATCATAGTTTTAAAAAGATATAATTACTTAGTTGAACCGAAACATCAGTAACAGTCAAGGCAAATAATAGAATCGCCTAACAGCAATAACCTATTTAAAGTTTTATTTATGACACCGTTTTAAGTTTTTTCTTCTGCTTTTAAGCCTGTAATAATTTTCTTTCCTTTTCCTGCATTGCTTTCCTTTTGATTTCATAACATTCATCTGATGTTAAGACAAAGAAACTTTGGTTTTGGTTTTTGGTGCTTCTTTTAGCGGTTGTTTTAAATTTTGGAAGGGCAAATAGGTCATCTGTACCTTCATCAGATGTTGACTCTGTTGCTAGCGATATTGTGGTGTTCCGTGGAGTAGCAGACAGTTCAGCTTGACTTAGATCTTTGTAATATTTCCAGGATTTGTACAGAGGGTTCTTCTTTTCTGGCAGATCACGCCCATCAGTATATGCCTTATTATATCTGGAAACTGTAGCAGAATACAATGTCGACTCAACTACATTAAGTGCTGTGGTAGAATGCAAGTTTCTGAACCTTCTACATTCTTGGGAGTTGGAGTGACGGACTCAAGCTGAAACAATTCGAGCGGTAGATCTACAACAGGTACATCAGAAGGAATAGTGATATCCATTAATACATTAGTGTCAGCTGCGATAGATTCTGTTGCAGTTTCATCAGAAATCTGAAGTGACGGCTGCTGACTTTCACCACTGCATACCTCAGCAATTTGCTCGCTGTCGGTAGGAACCGATACTGTAACAGAAATATCTGTACTGTTGACCTGCAATGATCCTTCCAAAGTAGGTACATCAGTAGAGGTGGAGGTTTCATACAGGGTACTTGGAGCATATGCATCTTCAGGAATAGCGGCTGGATTAAATGGAAAAATTCCTGTTGCTCTGAAACCACGTTTTATGTTTTCTACGGTTATATAATTTTTCCAAGCCTTTGTTAACATGCGAAAAAACTGACCATGTCCAATAGTTACGCCAGTTAAATTTAAAAAGTCTTGGCATGCAGTATTGCAACTTCTTTTAAAAGGACCAAAAACCGATTTACAATAACAAAAAGCCTACAGTAATCATTTTGTAGAAATCTGTATTGTAAGAAAAAAGGATTGGTCCTTTTGAAAATTGGTGAGACTGTTTCTAAAGATTTCATCATCACTTATTATTCTTTTTTGAAATCATGTACTATTTCTCTAGGTCATATCTACAGGAGTGGGTTCATTTCTCAGTCATTCACTCATACTGCAGTTGTACATTTACGTTATATAAGGTACTTAATCTTATACATGGAGGATATCAATATGAAGATCATCTCAAATCCTTAATCTAATATTAATTTATTTGTATTTCACTTGATGGATGGATATTTTAACGCTACAAACAAACAAGTTCAACAATCTTGTCCTCGATCGGGAGACGTACTCTACTGAATGAAAAGCTCTTAACTAACTGCTGCCCAACTGAGATTGTGTCTCATATGTGTACTCATTTAGATATTACTCTAACCTGTCCAAAGGCTGAAGCCAGTGAGATGTGTGAGATGGATTTCTACTAATACGATGCTATTATTCCCGCCTTCCTCAATCATTTCCACATAGTTATGAGAATCATGTCCGTCCATTATTAACATCTGGGGTCGCTGATCCCCAATATTTGGCAAAAATGTATGGGTAAACCATAACTTTGCAAGTCCCTTAAAAAAGATTTATTCAACAGTTAAGAATTTTAAATAAAAGTCACGAAATCACCCTTATACATACAAGGAAGAAGTAAGC
The DNA here is from genome assembly GCA_963680875.1 of Bathymodiolus brooksi. NCBI lineage: Eukaryota > Metazoa > Mollusca > Bivalvia > Mytilida > Modiolidae > Bathymodiolus > Bathymodiolus brooksi. Next base: position 32,549,028 of record OY804584.1, read on the forward strand.
AGTAATCAGATTAAATCCGTTTGACATGCTGAACATTGATCAAAATTAACAGAAAACCAGAAGCAAAGACATCAATGAATATATATATATATATATCTTAGTAACTTTGAGATCCAGTGGGACAGATATATTGTATGGTTGTCACTTGCTTCTAGACGTTTGTATAATATACTTTATTTCCTGTGACTGTATAATGAATTCTTCATTATCCCATACAATATATTAAAAATTGCTGAGTTAGATTGCTGTCAAATTATAATATTAAGTATATATGTACCATCTACACACGCTTATTCACATGTCTTACGTCTATCCCTAGATTTGCCTTACGAGAAAAGGTAACACTACGATTATTGAAGCTCCTTTAAATAGGGAGTGGATGTGGTCGAGTGGTCTAGGGCGCTGGACGTAAGGCTAAGCGAATGGTGCTGCAGTGTATCAATGGTGTGGGTTCAAATCCCGTCGAGGGAAGAACAAAAATTTGACAGCTCTAAAACCTAATTCTAACACTGTTTGGTTTAATTTTCAGACGTATATATATATATATATATATATATCAATTTACAGAAAGTGCGACCCGTTGAAGTGAAATGGTGTATGCGAACCGATTAAACGGTTGACCGGTGTTCTTTGCGAACCGATAAAACGGTTGATTGGTGTCCTTACCTGGAAAACCAGTCAACCGTTTTATCGGTTTGCATACACCAATCAACCATTTATCGGTTCGGACTTTCCATGCATTGTATATGGTACATTGTAGTTCGATTTTAAAAGATTTAAGGCGACGAACTACTACAATTATCATATCCCATCAAAACCTTCCCCGTTCTCTAATATATGAAAAAGAACGGAAATGGGGTAAATGTCAAGGAGACAACATCCCATCGCCAAATTAAAACGATCTAAAACATCTAGAGGTCGCCCTAAGGCCTTCAACATAGTGAGAAGCCTCACACCATATACCAAGCTCTAAATGGCCCCGAAAAGTCAAAAAGTGAATAAATGAGTGTAAACAATCCATATCCAATAACCTGGATTATATCAAGAAACTAAAATGATATAAAAAGACAAGGACAAACCAAGTAGTTTTTAGAAAAAAAAATGCTGAAAGACGACACACCGAAACCAACCTGATAATAATGCAGCAATATCTCGCATGGAATTTAAGTTCTGTTCTCATGAAATGCTGAAAATCTCCAGCTATATAATACATGAATTGCCACTACTTTTCAGATAATCTGTATCATTTTAGATGTGCATTTCGTTTGGTCATTCAGCAAAGCCACAATCTTTGTGGCATTTAACTATTTGTTTTATTGTTTTTATGGATGTGTTTTTATTAAAGACGTTGCCTGGTCATATACTAGGCAAACCAACCTGCTTTGTCCAGCCTGAATCTGACACGCTTATCATGGAATTTGGTTGCGCATTTTCAGTGTCGTAACCTTTAACAATATTTTTGCTTTTGCCTTTTATTATGATATGTGGTGGTAATCTCTTTCCAGATGTACTGACACATGCAATGACCGTTGTTATTTCCCTACATAGCGATCTCCTTGCATGAACTTTCTTTGAACCCTTCCTAAAAGTATAATAAAGGAATGCTTATTTTCAGAAAAAGGTTAAGCAAATCTCCATGCACTAACAGATTTCGAGTGTTATGGAAAGTAGATTATCGGCCATGAAATCGGCTATAGCAATCATCTTCATGCAAAGTCGTTTTGATGATAAAAACTAAAATAACAAATCTTGTATTAATGATAGTTTTTCGTGCTGTTTTCTACATGCGAACTTTATTTATAAAAAGTTTTGCTGGGACCATGAACTTATAGCTTCAAGTCTTCTCCATGCAAAACCTTTACTATCCAATGCTGTGACTTAACTCTCCATGTTGCCATATGTACCAAAAGTGAAGAAATTTTGTTCAAATACGCTTCCAATTTAAACTTGTCCACAAGGAGGGAAGCATGGATAAATGTTAATTATTTTTTAATAGGGTCATGCTAGCAGTATTTCAGCTATATCATGGCGCGATGTGTTCAGTCAGTGTCACTTTGTATTAAACAATCATGCTGTGGTGGATTTTCATAGTGCTCACTGAGGTAGCAATCCACAGGAAGACATGTCATTCAGACACAGCATAGGCTTATTCCAAGTAAACCAGTTTTTGCTTTTACTCTTATACCGTATGCTCTGCGGAGAAACAGAAAATACAAATGTTTAAGTCCATGTCAAGATTAATAATTTATTTTATTTACATATACCTTCCAAGAATTTTTCCAGAACGATGTACCAATTGCAATCCAGTCTCGTCCATGTTCCAAATGTAGGAACTTTCTTTAATTCCAGTTTTTTGCAAGGTATCATGGAGAGCAGTGAAAAAACTGATAACCCTCGCCTTACTCATGCCCTTGTGTCGTAAGCCAGTTGTACCCTCTGGACTTCTTAGACTGATTTTCTCGTTGTTTGTTCTTTTTGTTATTAACCTCCACCACTTATCAGACGGACTTTTGTTTTTGAAAGGTTATTTTCTTTTTGTTGCTAGGTCGCCAGCAAATCCTAGGAAATTTTGTTTGCTGAAACCTATTCCTAACTTTGCCCTTTCAATTGCATGATTAATAAGTTTATCCTCATCATCATGTGACTGCTTTTGGGGTCGTCCTGGTTTGGAGCCCATTTTGTACTTCCCAGCTACCCTATCAGACAATGTTGATTTAGGGATTTGATAGTGCTTTGCTGCTTTCCGCAGCCCCATATTTCCTAATCTTATCTGCAACATGGCCTCTTACATGGCTTTTTCGTCACATTTTTGCCGGGAAGGCATTATGAACTATATAAAAACCAAACCAAAAATATAGAATTAAAAATTTAATAGTACAATATTTCAAGAATCATACAAATAGTTCACAAGATTTTGAAAGATAACCCAGTGTCTTTCAACACTGCTTGAAAGTTAGTAATGTTTTCTTCAGAACATCTGAAACCCAAATTGCACATCTGTATCGGTCCCACCCATTTATTTTTGAATTTCGCTTGCTACTTTGGTTTGACGTAAAATCCAGTATTTGTCGCAAGTCCTGCTGACATTATTGGGGATATCTTGTCGGCATATTTTCTTTGAAGGCAACCGACTTTTCTGTCAGAGTCCCTATCATGTACAGACACTGCATTTGCATGGTATTTGTTCTCGGGTTCCCGCTTTAGGTTGTAGCCTACTCCAACATGCAATTATTTGCGACCATGCTGGTGCATGCCCTAAGCATATACTTGAATTACAATTGTCATTACAGCCATTGTAATTTACAAATGAAACGGAATTTCTCGGATTATGCAGGAAAAAGTAGCAAAATTTTTTTTTTCAAACTGAACATTAGTTCATAGACCTGGTTTTTTTCAAGTGTCGTTCGTACCTTCGATATATCTGTTCAATTAATTTTATGTTCATAGGCCTGTTTGTCATATTCTTGTTGTTTGATTGTTTCCTTTCCCTGTACGAATATTTGGCTTTGAATAAAACGTCAGAGTACCCAAATCGTGCACATTTTGACGGTTAATTGTACTTTCAGTCTACACGACCAAAACTGTACTATAAAGACTTCTATGCCCGGATAATCAATTTTCTTCGTTCCCTTTTTGTATTTTCGCTATCTCGATTTACGTCACATGGTTTACCCTGGAAACTCATATAGAGAAGATACCAAGTCGGGCACATGTTCAGGTTCGAAGGGATATACGCATTGACTTTCCGGATTTGATTCTAAATATTACAAATTTAGAAATGTAATCTTGAGTTTATTCTTAGGATTACATTTTTCTTTCAACCAAATACCGGACAATCAAAATAGCTGTCCGGTAATTTGGTCACAAAGGACATTTTTTATTTTGACGTTTCTTCTACAATATTACATTTTTTTCGAGCTATTTTAAAAGATAAAACAATAAAATAGTATTTCCAATACAAGTTATTTGGAACCTCATACCCGTATCTTTCGGGATTTAGCGATATCATGAATGGAAACTCAGTCTAAATGTAGAAAATAGGAAAAACCTCTCCTTCCGAGGTCAAGCTTCCCACTTTTGACATTGGCGGGCTAACGTCATTCAGAATAAGAGAAAGAATACACAATGCAAATTCTTTATTTAAGATGCAAAAAACGCGTTTTTGCAAAAAAAATACCGTTTTTATTGGTTTTATCGCGTTTTTATGCAACCCGAAATTGTCCGGCATTTGGTCACTTTAACCTATACCCAGTCACACATACATAATATGTTATATAGAATCCATAATACCTTTTATTGAATATGCGGTAGCGATCTTGATACCAAAAATTTTACAATGCTACAGTATGCATTTTTTTCATTTTTATATTTGTGTCAATTGTTAGCACACATTGGTTGTAAACACTAACATTTATTGAAGGGGGTGGGGGGGGGGGGGGGGGGGTATTCCTGGTAGTGATCGTATGGTAGTTGGATTAACACCTCCCTGTGCAATCATTGCCTACCGCCACTAACGTTGTGAGTTCGAACCATGCCCATGGCGACGTGTACTCGACACAACTTTATGCGATAAAGTTTGTTAGTGACTGGCGGCAGGTCAGTGGTTTTCTCCGTGGACTCTGGTTTCCTCCTTCTATAAAACTGACCACCACGCCATAGCTGACATATTGTATAAAAGTGGCGTTAAAGAACATAAACCAAAACCCTCACTCAGAAAATAACGTGCGTATGTTCTTTCTGTGTAGGATGGTCGCATTATTGCACACTGGTTGCATTTCTATGTTAACAATTTTACATTTATTTACTAGACACCAGTGAGACCCTGCCAACTGGTATAACAGCATGCCTTCCATGTGAAGCAACATGTGATACAGGTATGTTTTTACATTTAGCTCCTTACAAAGTAAAACAAAATGTAATACAGGTATGTTTTTACATTTAGCTCCTTACAAAGTAAAACAAAATGTAATACAGGTATGTTTTTACATTTAGCTCCTTACAAAGTAAAACAAAATGTAATACAGGTATGTTTTTACATTTAGCTCCTTACAAAATAAAACAAAATGTAATACAGGTATGTTTTTACATTTAGCTCCTTACAAAGTAAAACAAAATGTAATACAGGTATGTTTTTACATTTAGCTCCTTACAAAGTAAAACAAAATGTAATACAGGTATGTTTTTACATTTAGCTCCTTACAAAATAAAAAGCATGTGATACAGGTATGTTTTTACATTTAGCTCATTACAAAGTAAAACAACATGTGATACAGGTATGTTTTTACATTTAGCTCCTTGCAAAATAAAAAGCATGTGATACAGGTATGTTTTTACATTTAGCTCCTTACAAAGTAAAGCAAAATGTAATACAGGTATGTTTTTACATTTAGCTCCTTGCAAAATAAAAAGCATGTGATACAGGTATGTTTTTACATTTAGCTCATTACAAAGTAAAACAACATGTGATACAGGTATGTTTTTACATTTAGCTCCTTACAAAGTAAAACAAAATGTAATACAGGTATGTTTTTACATTTAGCTCCTTACAAAATAAAAAGCATGTGATACAGGTATGTTTTTACATTTAGCTCCTTACAAAGTAAAACAAAATGTAATACAGGTATGTTTTTACATTTAGCTCCTTGCAAAATAAAAAGCATGTGATACAGGTATGTTTTTACATTTAGCTCATTACAAAGTAAAACAACATGTGATACATATATGTTTTACATGTAACTCATTACAAAGTAAAACAACATGTGATACAGATATGCCTTTACATTTAGCTCATTACAAAGTAAATCAACATGTGATACAGGTATGTTTTTACATTTAGCTCATTACAAGGTAAATCAACATGTGATACAGGTATGTTTTTACATTTAGCTCATTACAAAGTAAAACAGAATGTAATACAGGTATGTTTTTACATTTAACTGATTACAAAGTAAAACAGAATGTAATACAGGTATGTTTTTACACTTAGCTCATTACAAAGTAAAACAACATGTCATACAGGTATGTTTTTTACATTTACCTCCTTGCAAAGTAAAACAGCATGTGATACAGGTATGTTTTTACATTTAACTCATTACAAAGTAAAACAACATGTGATACAGGTATGTTTTTGCCTTTTGCTCACTACAAAGTAAAACAGCATGTGATACAGGTATTTTTTACATTTAACTCATTACAAAGTAAAACAGCATGTAATACATGTATGTTTTTTCATTTAGCTCATTACAAAGTAAAACAGCATGTGATACATGTATGCTTTACATTTAACTCATTACAGAGTAAACCAGCATGTGATACAGATATGTTTTTACATTTAACTCATTACAGAGTAAAACAGCATGTGATACAGGTATGCTTTACATTTAACTCATTACAGAGTAAAACAGCATGTGATACATGTATGTTTTTTCATTTAGCTCATTACAAAGTAAAACAGCATGTGATACACGTATGCTTTACATTTAGCTCATTACAAAGTAAACCAGCATGTGATACAGGTATGTTTTTTCATTTAGCTCATTACAAAGTAAAACAGCATGTGATACACGTATGCTTTACATTTAGCTCATTACAAAGTAAAACAGCATGTGATACAGGTATGCTTTACATTTAACTCATTACAGAGTAAAACAGCATGTGATACATGTATGTTTTTACATTTAGCTTATCTATTGATAAAATATAAATTGAAAAAAGCTCACACTTTCGGAACAGTACCAAAATCCAAGATAAAATTGTCGAATAAGTTTGAAGATATCGAAGGTGTGACCAGAAGCCGTAAATCGATGGACAGACAATGCAATACTAGCCAAAAGGAAAAGGATAAAAGTAAAAACAATCATCTACAAAACACTGTGCAGAAAGAAAAAGATTGAGTAACACGAACCCAGCTAAAAACTGAGGGTGAACTCAGACGCGCCGGAAGGGTAACAGTTCTTGCTCCACGAGTGTCACCCGTCGATTACCATCTCATTTAAACTAGTTGTCGAGGTTAAAATTATTCTCATATGTTATAATTTCATATATAGATCCACCATCTGATAGTTGTGCAGATGCAAATGGAAGATGCCAAAGAAGTACTCACCCCTGTGGGACAGTAATCCCAGGCAAAAAATGTCATTGTCATCAAGTTTGCTGTCTAGTAAGTGATTTTATCTATGATGTTTTACATTTTCCCTTTGGTCTTTACATCCAATGATATCTATATATATTTTCAAGCAACTATTGTGATATAAATATAATATCGCTGTATTATAAATTATCGAAAAACCATACAATCGTTGATATGTTTTGCTCGATATTGACTTTACGTCGCATCTCACATTTGAGGATTCTCCTTCGATGCGATGGGCCGTCGTGGTCGTGGTCGGATTTACAACTACCTATGCAATCCGTACATATCTCCACTAACGTTGTGAGTTCGAAATTTTCTCAGGCGAGGTGTACTTGATACAACAATATGTGATACAAAATTTCAATGACTTGCGGCAGGCCGGTTTCCTCCAACAATAAAGCTGACCGCCACGCTATAGCTGAAATATTGTTGAAAGTGACGTTACACACCATAAACCAACCAACTTTCGAAGCAAGATTGCTCTGTGAAGCCCATTCTTGCAAGACAAATCAACAATAGTATATATGTCTAGCTTAATACTGATGCATATGCATTAGATAATTTCCCATGTGATCAATAAACGAAGAAAAAAAAATGTCTAACCACACAAACCTCTATGCGATTATGTGCATAACACGAACAAGCTACACATCAAATAATAATGTATCTTGTGAAAATCTGCAAAGCAAGCCAGGATCATATTAAAGCGAAGTCATTAGAAAAATCATTGCAGCTACAAGAATCAAGTCTCTGAGTAGACATGTCGCTCCACTAAGACATATTATTTTGATTCTCATCCAAACAGTCTTTAATATTCCTTAGTGCTGCGTGCTTTACGGAGAAACAGCCAATATCAAGTTTATAGTTTTTGGTTAGACCCGACCGGGTTCGAACCCACGATCTACTGCACTCCAGACGAGCACACTAGCCATTACACAACCGATGCAGTCCAATACTGATGTAGATGTTTGCTTTCAATCAAATAACTCCATTTGGGAAAGGGACAGAGTCTATTAATAAGGGATATATACGTATTGATATATAGTTCACATTTCGTTATCTCGAAGTTCACGGTACCGTTGCAAAATTTCGAGTTGCAAGAGGAGTACGTTAAGTTGAAAAGCACTAAGTTTAAAACGGGACTTCAGAAAAATTTCGACTTAACCGCAATTTGGAGTAAACCGAGTTTGGCATAACGAGATTCAACTGTATGTTGTCTTGATATGAATATTCATGTATATCAATTCTATTTATTTATTCATAGGTAGCATCAGGCAGGAAATAAAGACAAACAACAGAAGATGGAACTTATGTACAATTTATTATTTAAAATATATAAAGTCATTGGTTGTACATCAAAGCGATCGTATATCTCATCTATTTATCCTGTTCAAAATTTGTTCATTTATATTTTCTATCTCTTTAAATCAATAGCTTGCAATGTGGGAATATTTACATTTTATTTTTGTATAAGGGGAGTGATTTTTTTTTTGGTGTTCTGTTTCCTCTAACTGCAGTAAATCATATATAGTTTAACCCCGCCACTTTTTATTGAAGTGCCTGTACCAATTTATGAAAGTGAGCGGTCATGTATTTGTGTGTTAAGGGTATTGAATTTACCCCTTTTTAAGATTTGTTTTATTGGGTATTGGAACTGTTTCTATCACCACTAAGTTGTGAGTTCGAATCTCGCTCATGGCGAAGTGAACTCGAGATAATGTAATGTGATAAAGTTTGTCAGTGACCTGCGACAGGTCGGTGGTTTTCTCCTGGGACTCCGGTTTCCTCCACCAATAATACTGACAGTCATGATATAACTGAAGTAGTGTTGAAAGCGGCGTTAAACACCATAACCAAAATCACTAAATCCCCCAAAAGTGGAGCAATCATGATTATCGCCAATAGATACTTCGATCCCACGATGCATGAATCCTGGAAAAAGATCGCATGGTATATGTATTATGGGGATGGGAATAGGGTATCATGTTAAACGAGTCAGAGTAATTTTTGCTTAAACTAAGGTTAGCGTACGGTGTTTAACGCCTGTTTCAACAATATTTCAGTTATATCGTGGCGGTCAGTTTTATTGATGGAGGAAACCGGAGTACCGGAGAAAACCACCAACCTGCCGCAAGTCACTGACGAACTTTATCACATACTGTTGTCTCGAGTACACATTGCCTAAACTCACAATGCTAATGGTGATAGGCATTGATTGTGTAGGTAGTTGTAAATCCAACTACCATACGATCACGACCACGACGACCCCCTTAAAACAAGGTTAATGCATAAATTATTATTTCTTTAGATTTTTGGATAACGGTAGGTCTATGAAATTTGGATTGACAAACGTAATTTTCAAACAAATATAAATTATTTTAATACAACAGAGAAATTAATGTTTTTAAAGAAACACGAAACTAAAATTAGTGCAGAAATCGAGTACACCCTTTAAATTAAATTGAGTTTTATTGGGTTTGATTAAATGACTGTGTTAATATTAGATTATTTATATTCCATAAATGATAGTGTACCCATGACCGTGACAGGTTGGTTTATTACTATCAAGGTGTAAAGAACATTTATAATGGTAAAACTGAAGCCGTCTCTTTTATCATTGGAGTTTTGTTTTGTTTTGAAGCTTACCATTATTTTCAATTTTGAGGTAAATGTGAAAAAAATGAGGTAGAGGAAGTTGTTTCAGTTGTTTCTTTAACTTCAAGTTCTTTGAGAAATATGGTATAAGACATGTACAGTAAAACGTGCTGGGCACTTCTATGTAACAAATTACTGTCTATAAAGGGCCGCTTAATTTTCCCCTTTAAATAGTGCATATATTTTAACCTGCATACAAAAGACAACTGAATATCAAGGGCACATTTCAGGTTCCCTTGAGTGCCCTTTTTATACAGGTTTGACTGTATATTAATGGTAAAATGTCGGTGTATTATTTAATCTCATATTATATATGACAATATACATTTATTGCATGCTGGTGAGGGAAATATGAAAATTCAATCACCTAAGAGTATCATATTCCCCGAGGGCAACGCCCAAGGGGAATATGATACTCGTGGGTGAATAAATTTTCATATTTCCTGAACCCGCATGCTATGAATGTTTTATTACACCGAATGAAACCAAGAAAACACATACATGTAAAATACTGCTGGCAAACATATTTCAAGTCCATTGGAACGTTGTCTCAGACATTTAGAAACCACATCCACAACAACATTGTAATGGTCGCTTGCAAGTGATGCGTTCCGAGTGCCTCTGACGTTTTCATGTCAAAGAATGATATCTCTGGCGGGAAAACCCCCGAGGCTTCTGTGGGGGTGGAATATGATTTTTGTCCTGTGTGATCACGTGTTCTGATTGTTACCCATTGTCCAATCAAATTAATCTACTGATGGTAATTAATATATGAAGTATAATAATATAGTTTATCCTATTCATGCTTGGATTATAATTGCATAATATAATTATTGTACTCATTGAAAAAAAATCTTTCTGTTTTTGACACATACATACATCTGTATAAGACGGAATTAATGCTAAAAAATAAAATTAATGATCATCGATTTTCGACTTCTTGTTTATTAGGTTATGATGCTTAACGTCACATTCAACAATATTTCAGTTATATCGTGGCGGTCAGTTTTATTGGTGGAGGAAACCGGAGTACCGGGAGAAAGCCACCGACCTGTCACAAGTCACTGACAAGCTTTATCACATAATGTTGTATCGAGTACACCCCGCCTACACAATTTAGTGGTGATAGGCACTGATTGCATAGGTAGTTATAAATCCAACTGCCATACGATCACTACCATGACGTCCCCTAAAAATGGGATACGTCAATGTAACGAAAATGGTTGTTTGTTTGTGTAACAAAACGTGTGGTTTGTACATGATGGGGGAAACAGATTAAGGACGAAATCAAAGCAAATTTTGGTAAAGGCAAGTAAAGTTTGAAGATACCAAAGGGGGGTAATTAGAAGTCGTAAATGGAAGAAGGACAGACAAAACAATGTCCAAGCGAAAAAAAACAAAGACAAAAGGACAAACCAAACAATAATCTACAAAACACAACACAGAAAACTGCAAATTGAGCAACACGAACCCCACTTATCTCAGGTGCTCCGGAAGGGTTAGAAGTTCATGTTCGACATATGACACCCATCGTGTAACTGTGCAACGACACGACAATCATTGATAGGGAAATTGTGCTAAGAAATGTCTGCAACCACGATGATGATGGAACGTTCATTTGCATTGTTCAATATTCACAGGTACAATATTCTAGGTATATGTAAAACACAGCACAAACCGTAACACTGTCTGTGCTTGCTCTTTAGTCAACCGGCATCAAACGAGGTCTTGCTGTAAGCTGTTGGCCAAGTAACGAGGCAATACAAATTTAAATGCGAAAGTTATATGTCAAGTGAAATTAAAGAAATACTTCGTGTTACGCACACATTGCATGGTGACGAGAAAAATGCTATTTCCAAAACATTCAATTGTACATCATTATACTCATGAAACTCACAATTAGCCTGCTTATCTTGGTATCTAATGTAACACCCATTGTCTTAAAGAACATGGCGAGGCCGTGTACTCGATACAACATTATGTGATAAAGTTTGTCAGTGACTTGCGACAGGTCGATGGTTTTCTCCGGGTACTGCGGTTTCTCCCATCAATAAAACTGATCGCCACGATATAACTGAAATATTGTTGAAAGTGGTGTTAAACACCATAAACCAATCAAATCATCTTAAAACAAGGACAGACAAAGATGGAATTGTTAGTTTTCTATGTGCACCATTCCATGTACGCATTATCATTTGAGCATACCCACCTACTGCGAAGTAATGTGTGTGCGACATAATAAATACAGTCTTTGGTAACAGTCTTTTCTTAAATTAATTAATCATATTTTAGTTCATTTTGGAGAAATTCAACCATAGTTTTACCCAAATCATTACCTGCTATGCGAATGACAATACTATGTGTTGAGTCTTCATAAGACACCATTGTTTTGATATTATACCATACTTTAGTCCTATGTTATTGTGTCTTGGGGCCGTCGTGTGCGTGATCGTATGGTAAATGGATATACACATACCTGTGCAATCAGTGCCTTTCATCACCAATGTTGTGAGTTCAAATGCCACTCAGGCGATACAATATTATGCGATAAAGTTTGTCAATGACATACGACAGGTCGGTGGTTTTCTCCGGGTACTCCGGTTTCCTCCACCAATAAAACTGAACGCCACGATATAACTGAAATATTCTCGAAATTGGCGTTAAACACTATAAACCAAAAAAATAAAACATATACATTAGTCCAATATCATTGTACATTGTGGTATATGATAGTACTATGATTAGTACCTGCATTCTAGGAGCAGAAAACATCAGGTTATGTAGCAAACCCCGGACAGTTTTCGTATCCGCTTCCGAAAATGATTTTCCCGCTGCAAGTGGAGAGTAGTGTGTGTATCGGAGCTGGAACGATAAGGGAGCTTGGTTCTGTAGATGTAGTTGATAACTGTATAACACAGGAACTGGAAATGTATCCTGTTGTCATGGTAATACAGTTGACTGGATGTATTCCTTGTAATTGATGATTTCCACGCTGATGCTTACTATATCACATAGTCAGTGAGCTTGTGCTTCCTTTTTGGTCTTGAATTTCAAATATAGATATTTACATATGTTACACTTTACGTTTTTTTCCCCCCTATTTGTCTTTGTTAGCGCAGCCGGTCACTATTTTGTTATATGGACCGCAAGTATATGGACCGGCCAGGTACCTGCATTATTTTAGATAAAAAGTATATTATAGCAAATAGTTCATGTCACTTCGGGTCATATGGCAGTGTATGGACCGGTCCGTCACCAAAAAAATATTATATGGACCTCAGAAGCTTGCTGAGGTCCATATAATGTTTGTTTGGTGGCGGACCGGTCCATATACTGCCATGTGACCCGAAGTGACATGAACTATTTGCTATGTATATAAAATTGAAATAAGAAATCATTTGTAGCTTTTAAGAGGGGAGGTTTGGGTCTATACAATTAGTGTGTGTGTGCGTGGGTGCATGCGTTTGTGCTTGCGTGCGTGCGCCTTCTTGTATATGTATACATGCGCCTCGCAAGTGTGTGTATATGTGTGTGTGTGCGTGTGCGTGCGTATATATATGTGTGTGTTATCACATCTTCAAATAAATGTTATAGAAAACTGTTAGAGTGCAACCAAGAATGGACACCATTCCAGAGACACTCGTAACAACGAACACAAGACACAGAACCACAAACAAAACAACGAACACAAGACACAGAACCACAAACAAAACAACGAACATAAGATACAGAACTACAAAGTAAACAAAGAACACAAGACACAGAACTACAAAGAAAACAACGAACACAAGACACAGAACTACAAACAAAACAACGAACACAAGACACAGAACCACAAACAAAACAACGAACACAAGACACAGAACCACAAACAAAACAACGAACACAAGACACAGAACTACAAACAAAACAACGAACACAAGACACAGAACCACAAACAAAACAACGAACACAAGACACAGAACTACAAAGTAAACAAAGAACACAAGACACAGAACTACAAAGAAAACAACGAACACAAGACACAGAACTACAAAGAAAACAACGAACACAAGACACAGAACCACAAACAAAACAACGAACACAAGACACAGAACCACAAACAAAACAACGAACACAAGACACAGAACTACAAACAAAACAACGAACATAAGATACAGAACTACAAAGTAAACAAAGAACACAAGACACAGAACTACAAAGAAAACAACGAACACAAGACAAAGAACTACAAACAAAACAACGAACACAAGACACAGAACCACAAACAAAACAACGAACACAAGACACAGAACCACAAACAAAACAACGAACACAAGACACAGAACTACAAACAAAACAACGAACATAAGATACAGAACTACAAAGTAAACAAAGAACACAAGACACAGAACTACAAAGAAAACAACGAACACAAGACACAGAACCACAAACAAAACAACGAACACAAGACACAGAACCACAAACAAAACAACGAACATAAGATACAGAACTACAAGGAAAACAACGAACACAAGACACAGAACCACAAACAAAACAACGAACACAAGACACAGAACTACAAACAAAACAACGAACATAAGATACAGAACTACAAAGTAAACAAAGAACACAAGACACAGAACTACAAAGAAAACAACGAACACAAGACACAGAACTACAAACAAAACAACGAACACAAGACACAGAACCACAAACAAAACAACGAACACAAGACACAGAACCACAAACAAAACAACGAACACAAGACACAGAACTACAAACAAGACAACGAACATAAGATACAGAACTACAAAGTAAACAAAGAACACAAGACACAGAACTACAAAGAAAACAACGAACACAAGACACAGAACCACAAACAAAACAACGAACACAAGACACAGAACCACAAACAAAACAACGAACATAAGATACAGAACTACAAAGAAAACAACGAACACAAGACACAGAACTACAAAGAAAACAACGAACACAAGACACAGAACCACAAACAAAACAACGAACATAAGATACAGAACTACAAACAAAACAACGAACACAAGACACAGAACCACAAACAAAACAACGAACACAAGACACAGAACCACAAACAAAACAACGAACACAAGACACAGAACTACAAAGAAAACAACGAACACAAGACACAGAACTACAAACAAAACAACGAACACAAGACACAGAACCACAAACAAAACAACGAACACAAGACACAGAACCACAAACAAAACAACGAACATAAGATACAAAACTACAAAGTAAACAAAGAACACAAGACACAGAACTACAAACAAAACAACGAACACAAGACACAGAACTACAAACAAAACAACGAACACAAGACACAGAACCACAAACAAAACAACGAACACAAGACACAGAACCACAAACAAAACAACGAACACAAGACACAGAACTACAAACAAAACAACGAACACAAGACACAGAACCACAAACAAAACAACGAACACAAGACACAGAACTACAAAGTAAACAAAGAACACAAGACACAGAACTACAAAGAAAACAACGAACACAAGACACAGAACTACAAAGAAAACAACGAACACAAGACACAGAACCACAAACAAAACAACGAACACAAGACACAGAACCACAAACAAAACAACGAACACAAGACACAGAACTACAAACAAAACAACGAACATAAGATACAGAACTACAAAGTAAACAAAGAACACAAGACACAGAACTACAAACAAAACAACGAACACAAGACACAGAACTACAAACAAAACAACGAACACAAGACACAGAACCACAAACAAAACAACGAACACAAGACACAGAACCACAAACAAAACAACGAACACAAGACACAGAACTACAAACAAAACAACGAACATAAGATACAGAACTACAAAGTAAACAAAGAACACAAGACACAGAACTACAAAGAAAACAACGAACACAAGACACAGAACCACAAACAAAACAACGAACACAAGACACAGAACCACAAACAAAACAACGAACATAAGATACAGAACTACAAAGAAAACAACGAACACAAGACACAGAACTACAAAGAAAACAACGAACACAAGACACAGAACCACAAACAAAACAACGAACATAAGATACAGAACCACAAACAAAACAACGAACACAAGACACAGAACCACAAACAAAACAACGAACACAAGACACAGAACTACAAAGAAAACAACGAACACAAGACACAGAACTACAAACAAAACAACGAACACAAGACACAGAACCACAAACAAAACAACGAACACAAGACACAGAACCACAAACAAAACAACGAACACAAGACACAGAACTACAAAGTAAACAAAGAACACAAGACACAGAACTACAAAGAAAACAACGAACACAAGACACAGAACCACAAACAAAACAACGAACACAAGACACAGAACCACAAACAAAACAACGAACACAAGACACAGAACTACAAACAAAACAACGAACACAAGACA
Source organism: Bathymodiolus brooksi (assembly GCA_963680875.1). Taxonomy (NCBI): domain Eukaryota; kingdom Metazoa; phylum Mollusca; class Bivalvia; order Mytilida; family Modiolidae; genus Bathymodiolus; species Bathymodiolus brooksi. The sequence continues at coordinate 32,565,282 of OY804584.1, forward strand.
CAGAACTACAAACAAAACAACGAACACAAGACACAGAACTACAAACAAAACAACGAACACAAGACACAGAACCACAAACAAAACAACGAACACAAGACACAGAACCACAAACAAAACAACGAACACAAGACACAGAACTACAAAGTAAACAAAGAACACAAGACACAGAACTACAAAGAAAACAACGAACACAAGACACAGAACCACAAACAAAACAACGAACACAAGACACAGAACCACAAACAAAACAACGAACACAAGACACAGAACTACAAACAAAACAACGAACACAAGACACAGAACTACAAACAAAACAACGAACACAAGACACAGAACTACAAACAAAACAACGAACACAAGACACAGAACCACAAACAAAACAACGAACACAAGACACAGAACCACAAACAAAACAACGAACACAAGACACAGAACTACAAACAAAACAACGAACATAAGATACAGAACTACAAAGTAAACAAAGAACACAAGACACAGAACTACAAACAAAACAACGAACACAAGACACAGAACTACAAACAAAACAACGAACACAAGACACAGAACCACAAACAAAACAACGAACACAAGACACAGAACCACAAACAAAACAACGAACACAAGACACAGAACTACAAACAAAACAACGAACATAAGATACAGAACTACAAAGTAAACAAAGAACACAAGACACAGAACTACAAAGAAAACAACGAACACAAGACACAGAACCACAAACAAAACAACGAACACAAGACACAGAACCACAAACAAAACAACGAACATAAGATACAGAACTACAAAGAAAACAACGAACACAAGACACAGAACTACAAAGAAAACAACGAACACAAGACACAGAACCACAAACAAAACAACGAACATAAGATACAGAACCACAAACAAAACAACGAACACAAGACACAGAACCACAAACAAAACAACGAACACAAGACACAGAACTACAAAGAAAACAACGAACACAAGACACAGAACTACAAACAAAACAACGAACACAAGACACAGAACCACAAACAAAACAACGAACACAAGACACAGAACTACAAACAAAACAACGAACACAAGACACAGAACTACAAAGTAAACAAAGAACACAAGACACAGAACTACAAAGAAAACAACGAACACAAGACACAGAACCACAAACAAAACAACGAACACAAGACACAGAACCACAAACAAAACAACGAACACAAGACACAGAACTACAAACAAAACAACGAACACAAGACACAGAACTACAAACAAAACAACGAACACAAGACACAGAACTACAAACAAAACAACGAACACAAGACACAGAACCACAAACAAAACAACGAACACAAGACACAGAACCACAAACAAAACAACGAACACAAGACACAGAACCACAAACAAAACAACGAACACAAGACACAGAACCACAAACAAAACAAAAACCATAACACAGAAAACAGAAAAAGATAAGCAACACGGACATCGCAAAAAAAAAAACCGGGATGAACACATATGTGCGCCAAGGTTAACAACTGAAACTTAAAAAACTACTGTGAAAGCATTTTTATTCGTTGGCACCAATTTTCGTGGTTTCCACAAAATGCATTGATCCATAGGTTCTTGAATACGTGGTTTCCAACAGTCAATGGGAATATTGTATTTCGTTGGATTTTAGTTTTCGTGGTTTAAGTGAACCACGGAATCCGGGAAAATTAGAACCCCACGATTAATAATGATTTAACAGTAACTATTTCCAAAAATGACAAAAGCTGTGGTCGATGTGTTATAGCACTCTTAAAATAAACGTGAGGGAAAACCGTACGGGCATACAAACAAGAATGGGTAATCTAGACACACTGGCCACATTGGGTACACAAAACACAGAACGAAGACAAAGTTGACAAAACACAAAAACACATCACAGCACAGAAAACTAAAAAGGGCCAATCCATACACACTGGCCACCTTTGGTATACAAGACACAGGGCGAAGACAAAAAATCCCCCAAAAAAATAAAATAAATAAACCCAGAAAACAACAACACAACACAACACACAAACACCATGAGCAACCGTTTTATTTTGCTCATGAACAGCAAGGAAGTCCTGTTTCATACCTTCCAGGTTACTCATTAGGTGATAAAAACACAACAATCTATTTTATATTACACAGTGATCAATTTACTTTCATATTGTACTCAACAATAGATGTGCGTACTTCATGTTACATGCATTTAAGCCTTCTGCCTCAAAATTGGGTGTGATTATTATTTAGCGCCAAATAAGCAATGTGTCAGCTATATCATGGCGAGAACAAAAAGAGTTTGAAGATACCAAAGGGGTAATCAGATTCCGTAAATCGAAGAAGGTCAGACAACCCAATGGCCAAAAGAAAAATGTTACATTATGATGAGATAATGGTTGATGATATCCGCTAGACCAACACGGTCAGTTTTATGTTTATAGTGCTAGCTCACTGAAACAACAGTCCGCGGATGGACATGTCGGTCCACTCAGACACATTATCCTGATTCTTAGTTAACCAATATACTGCTCAATGATATCTGACTAGCGAAGAAGTAACAAATAGCAATTGTATATTCTTTAGTTTGACCCAGATACGGCTCGAACCCACGATCTACCACACTCGAAGTGAGAACGCTAACATTTACACCATCAACTGTCGCTAAAAAGGGAGATAGGTCTCAAAAAGCAAAACGTGTTATGAAAATTCACATGACACGAAAACGGTTTCAAAACTCAAAACTGAAGTTTAATAGAGTGAGTGAGTGAGTGATTGTTGTTTTATATCATGGCGAGGAAAAGTTACATTCGAGGAGATGATGTCCGCTTTGTATTAGACCACCACATGGAGTGGGTAGCTCACTGAGACTTCAATCCGCGGTAGACAGATCGTCCAACTCGGAGATATTGTCCCCATTTCCAGTCTACCAAAGGTAAAATGGAGTCAATATAACTTTTAATCAACACAAAATCTGTAATTATGTCCCCCAAACGAAGTTTGGAAGACATATTGTTTGCTCCGTTTCTTATTATTATTATTATTATTATTATTATTATTATTCTTTCTTTCTTTCTTTCTTTCTTTCTTTCTTTCTTCCGCCAAAAGTTTATCCGACACATTTCTCGGCGACTACTGAACGGAAATCATTGAAACTTCACAGGAATGTGAAGCACTATGAGTAGATGTGCAGATTACTTTTGGAATTTTCAAAATGGCCACCGTTGCCATGGAAACGGCCAAAATGCTAAAAAAAAAAAAAAAAAAAAAAAAAAAAATCATAGCAGGTTACTCGCCGAACAGAAATTGATGAAACTTGATAGGAACAACATCCACATATAGTGGAACGAGATAAGCCAAATAAAATCGGAATCGGTTGGACAAACTTTGCCGCAGCTGCCATGGAAACAAAAAAGGGGGGATTTAAAAATAAATTTGATTCCTTTCATCAAACTTCATGAAAATTTGTAGGAATATCCACCTTAGTGTGTGGCAGCTTGGGGGGGGGGGGTGTTGAAACAAATTCAAAATGGCGGTCGTTGCCATGGTAACCAAGGTGCAAAATGGTCACCAAATACAAAAATCCTCCGATTTGGGCAAAATTTGGTTTCCAAGTAGATTATGATGTTGCGAATTGATATCCATCGTTGGTTTGCTATGGCGGCCATTTTGAATCCAAAATGGCCGCCAAAATACAAAAATCCTCCGATTTGGGCGAAAGGTTTCCAAGTAGATTTTGATGTTGGGAATTGATATCCATGGTGTGGGAGCCATATTATGATCCACTTTGTAGGAATATCCATCGTAGTATGTGGCAGCTTTTGGGGGGTTGAAAAATTCAAAATGGTGGCCATTGCCATGGTAACCAAGGTATAAAATGGCCACCAAATACAAACATCTTCTGATTTGGTTTGGGCGAAATTTGGTTTCCAAGTAGATTATGATGTTGCGAATTGATATTCATCGTTGGTTTGCTATGGTGCTCGGAATTGGATGAAACTTTCCAGAAATTTTGTCTGACATGTGTACACATAATTTTGAGGCTTAGAAATTTCAGAATGGCCGCCTTTGCCACAAAAAACGTGAAAAATTTAAAGTGCTCGGAATTGGATGAAACTTAATAGAAATGTTGCATGTGTATAAATGGTTTTGAGGCTTGGAAATTTCAATATGCCTGCCGTTGCCATGGAAACCGCAAAAACACTCAATTTAACACAAAGGTGAATAACAACCATATCTTTTCAGACTTAGTATGCAAATAGCTATCTAATATTTGCTTATTAATATAATAGTGTATGACAAACATCTTTTACATTTGATTTTATGCTAATAATATAGTCTTCTTACATCTCCATTACTGGTGTTGTAGATGATGGCAGACAATTGAAGCCATTTTTTCTTGCTTTGCTTACTAGTTTATTGTAACACATTGTAGAGTAACATAACAAAGAAGCCCTACTTATAGACATGATAAAGTCAAAAACTGGGCTCTAATTATTTCTTGATATGTTCTCACACTATTCTTCATTCATACCACTAGTACTTGTATTGTTCGTTTGTGGGACATTTGTAACACTCTGCGTTACAGTAACCAATATTTTGTTTTTGGGTTTTTTGAAATTTTATTAAATATCTCAGTCGCAGATAACTGCGAAACAGGAGACAAAATACATACAATCAAATACAAACAAATAGCTAAACAGGGATTAGACCACTGTCGTCAAAGAGCTCCGGTCTGAAATGCTCTGTCATCTTCCGGTACAAGTCAATTAGGCATTTTTGACATACAGGCGACGACAAAAAGTAAGTATTATGATCATATAGTATTATTATATCTTGAATCCAGAAGATGTCGTTATCGGTCGATTATTTTTGCTTGTTTTTACCTATATATTACTGTAGTTATCTCCATCGATTACTCAGATATAGATACAATGATGGACATAAACAATGAAAAATGCTAATAATGAGATTGAAATCATCAAATAAAGCTATACAAAGTAGTGTATATGTGTAATTAAAGTACACAAACCCTTTGTAATGCTTATATACATGATAGTTTGCACTGGCGTGCCACCATGAATAGTTTTAGACTTATTACAGTGACAAACACAATGCTTATTTACGTACATTCGTTCCGGCTCTGTCAGCCACTACTTTCCGGTTGGGTCGCCAAAATTGTGTTTCAGTAGAACCGGTTTTGTCTATGTAAACAATTTAAAGAATAGCGAAAACAGCTCAATATCACAATTATGTTTCCTTTCTGTAATTTATTTAAGGTTCATTATAACACTTGTCAAGGGTATGTTCGACTTGCATATTGATAAAAAAAAATTGATTCAATGAATAAAAGTTGTGAAAAAAAACCCAACAGCACATAGTCAAAATATGTTACATGTGGATGTTTTGTATACCATTAAAAGGAAGAAATACACAACGGTTTGTGCAGAATTGGCATTCACCAAGTCACCTTCGACAGAATGGTCATGATTTTGTATAGAACTTATAATTCTTTTTCTTTATTTGCTAGACAGTTGGATTATTGCATATTCAAAGAGTGTTTGATTAAAAGTAGGAACTCTCACTGTTTATATAGATATCAAGTAACTCTTATTGTTTTGGATTAATTTTTGTTTTCAAATAATATATTGAAGGACAATAAGAAATTTTGATTAAAAAAATAAATAAAAATTAAATAAAAATGGGGAACCGCATCGGTAGCGTAATGGCTAGCGTGCTCGCCTCGAGTGCGATAGATTGTGGGTACGAGCCGCGGTCTTGTCAATCAAAAGAATATAAAATTGGTATTTGTTGCTTCTCCGCTAAGAACGCAGCATTACGGAGAAAGAGCAAAGACTGGTTGGCTCGGAATCAGAATAATGTGTCCGAGTGGAGCGACATATCTACCCGATGACTGTTGTTAGCTCACCTTGCCAAAGGCAACGTGGGCTTTTACCATCACTTGACGTCTGTCGTCCATTAACTATTCACATTTTAATCTTCTCCTCTGAAACGCCTCAACCAAATGAAGTGAAACTTAGTAGGAAGCATCTATGGAAGGTCCTCTGTAACGATTACTCATTTCGTCCCGATCCGTTAACAAACATGGTCGCCACAAACGATTCTTGTTTCTAATTGGCCGATTTTATTAAATCTTCTCCTCTCAAACTGCTAAGTCAAATGATTATGGGTAATAACAAAATTACCGAACTCCGAACAATCTTCCAAAGGGAAAGTCAAAACTCATAAGTATATAAACAGACAAAATCTGTACACATTATTTCACTAAAGCTAGATACAATAAAAACCGAAACTTGGTAGGAATCAACTATGGAAGGTCTTCTATAAATATTGCTCATTTCATCCCGATCCGTTGACAAACATGGTCGCCACGGACAATTCTTGTTTCTGATTGGCCGATTTCTAACAATCGTCTCCTCCTCCTCCTCCTCACTCACTCACTCACAGCTACTTAAAGTGAGTGTAGCGTATTGAGCACCAACCGTGATGCCAGTGCCACAAAAAGCATAAAAAAATCAAGTGTTCGCGACAGTAGCAATTCAACATAGAAATAACGATTTTTTTATTGTACAAAGTAGCTGAAATTAGCAGCCATGGCGAATATTCATACTATGGATCAGTATTTATCGCCTTTGAGATATTTCCTAATCATAACTATTGTTAAATTGCAATATAATGCTCAATAACAATAAGATCAGTGGTACACGTATTTACATACTGACAAACCCGTTTTTTATAAATGACACAACCGGTTTCTATACATGTTTACATTTTGACCAAACCGGATTTCAAAAACATCTGTTGACATCATGTGTTAGGGTATAATTAGTTACTAATTGACTTTTCATCAACAAAATAATATTTTTAAGTAAAATCAATCATTCATCAATATTTTTTTCTTTTTGGGCAACATTTAATTCATTCGTAAATGCAAGATATAGCGATATTTCAGTTGATTGTAATGATTTTGAAGCCGGATTCCTTATAACTTACAAAAAAAATCTAATTTTACACAGCAAAAATAAATGATATTTGGATAAAAAATGAAATTAATAATAATAACAATCATAAAGTATCATAATTCAAAACATTATATACACAGTATATTTATAAATACTTACGATAATTATCTGTGTCTGCTTTAAAAATACCGCTTTAAAATATCCCGGGTGTTGACCAAGCATTTTCGATCGGAGCTCTTTGACGACAGTGTAGACAGCAATCTTAATTATTCAATTGACGACACTCACTACCTTTAAACATATATATAGATTCAACTGGCCTAATAATTCCTCTCGACCAGCACGTGCTAATTTTGTAAATCTTTCACGTGGTCATTACTAATTGACCCCTTACATTGATGTTACAGACATATTTCAAAACAGTGATGTTTTTCTAACATAAAGAGATAATCTATTCATAAGTGGAATATTATTACAGTGTGACAATAAACCGTACATTGTATGATTAGTGGGTACATCAATGAAGTTTTGATCGCATTTGTACTACCAGTGGGGAAGCCACGCACAGATTCCGTACCTCCAACAATGCAAAGTCAAATCCCGAAATCAAGGGACGTAACTCTATTTTTTTTAGACATGACGTTTTACAAGTGAGCGGCCATGCATTGTTTACGTCGACACCCCATGTGTTTTTACTGAATATCTTCATAAATAAAACTGAAAGACGTATTCATTTTTATTGAATCCATTTTTTAAATAAAATTGTAACGTGACTGACGCGTGAATACGTGTATTTATGATATCGTTTGCTTGAAATCAACGTTGGAACTCGGGATACCGCTGCTGATGAAATGTTTAAAAAAATAATGGCGCTAAAAATAGACTCTTTAACTAAGTGGAACAATTGCATCCCATTGGCTGTTTATTAATAAATTTGGTAAAAATAGCTAGAATCACGTATTAGAGTATGGATTATTTGCATATTTCCCCATCATTCGTCACTAGAATTCCATATTTGGATGTAAACAAGAAGCACTATATTTCGAGATTCTAACCAAATATTTCTGTTTTTTTTCATAGATTGATCGATCTATTAGGATGAAAATGTGACTGTTTCTGTTTAAACACGAAAGAACCACTTGACCAATCATAGTCACACATATATAGAGTCATTTTATTCCATTTTTAACAACAAATCTTTCATTTTCGTTGACTCCTTCCATGGCATTTATGGACATGTCAAAATATTGACATAATTAATAAATACATTTTAGAAATAAAAAGGTCTAGCATTATAATGTATGATCTTGTCATGCAGAGAATGGTGAAAGATTATTCTAAATTCACTCTAGATTAACATGGCATAGCATAAGGCTACATATTTAGTACATGTCAAGCATTTACACCCCCCCTTTTTTTTCATTTTCAGGCTGTTTTCCTGAAATACTTATTGATGTGTGTACATGCTACTTTTCAGTGCCAATGGTATTGACAACCTCCAGTTTTAGTTAGTTTTAGATCATTGTAGGTATATATATGTATATACAGACTGGACATGGGATGTTTATTTTTTTTTAACAAGAGTCTGAAGATACCAAAGGGGCAAAGTTACAGATTCTATTAAATAAAATGGATGTTTATTTTCTGTTAGTTTCAGATTCTATGAGTATAAATGCAAAGTTTCCTGTGATGTTTATTGGTTGAATATTTGAATAAATAAAAATAAGAATATATGATAAGTCTTATATATATATTCATACAGGTTTGAAAATCAATATATAAATATATATATATGGTTTTTTTTCTTCTAAACTAAAATATCCATGAAGTAAAAAAAATGGACCAGCTTTCCAATTATTTTTAAAGTACATCATCAAACAAATGCCATGAGTTTTCAAGACACCTTGTGTCATAAATTATAAGAAAGTCATTCAGAAAAGAACTTTTTGATTGTGTAATTTGTGTAATTTGTGAAACTTCATCTGAAAGTCAAAAGGTTTATTTCAATTTCAATTGAAAACCAGGACTTGTCTTAAACATTTCAAGAATGAATTAAATTTCTGTAAAGAATTTGGCTCAGAAGATAACTTATATTGTGGTACATATTGTTATAACAGTTGTAACACATTTTCTAGGTCAGAAAGTGGAGCTGAAACAAGATCTCAAACTTTTCAATTTCTTATAGATATATTGAACCAGAACCAAGTTGTTGAACAAGTTTCTACAGACATTTAGACCTGTATACACTCCAACATGTTGTTGAATTTGTTATTCATGCTTTTTTTTAGATGAAAAGGTACTTATGTTGCCTGTTGTTTATGAGAAATATAATTATCTTTTATCTATGAATATTAATGCCGAAATTTATAAATTTTCTTTTACAGAAAAGAATTTTTCAAAATGTGCCCATTTATTAACTTTTTTTCCAGTCATTGGAACAAATAAAATAATTTTTTTAACTTCAATTTTAAACAATATTAACCAATACTTGGTTATTTTGCCAACAGAAAACATATTCATTCTATTCTAGTCTTTTAATTTACTTAGTGAAATTTGGAATTCTGGTTTGTCCTTTCATGTGAATGCAAGTATTTTGTATGTGTCTTAAAATTATGTGAATGGTAGTCATTCAATATGCTCTTTTATGTGAATGCTAGTTATTCTGTATGTGTCTTTTATGTGAATGCTAGTCATTTTGTGTCTGTCTTTTATGTGAATGCTATAGTCATTCTGTTTGTGAATGTCATGGTGGAAAAATTATTGCAATCTAAGTATCCATATTTGTAAATGCTGGTAATTTTGTGAATGTCCTGGAGAAAGAATTATTGCAAACTAAGTACCCATATTTGTAAATGCTGGTCATTTTGTGAATGTCCTGGAGAAAGAATTATTGCAACCTAAGTACTCATATTTGTAAATGCTGGTCATTTTGTGAATGTCAAGGGGAAAGAATTGTTACAACTTGACCAGCCATATATGTTATAAAAGCTAGTTTGTAGTTGTGTCAAACACATGAATATTCCAAATACATTGATATTTACATTGTGAGATAAACATGAAACTTGGTAGCTTTCATTCAGACAATAAAATTTCCTAATTTCAAGAAAAATATTTGCTTACACTGATCTTTTTTTAATTTGCCTTGATATAATAGGAAGGGTTAAGATATCTGAATACAATTCTGTATGCCCCTTTCTGTCTCAAGGTTACACTTTTTTTTAGATTTTTTTTACATCTTTTTTTTTTATAATATTTTCATATTTTTTCAATTCGCTTAATTTTTGTTTACATGCCTTTATTTTTTCCACACATTTATTTCTTTCTATTTATCTTGTACCTGTTGTATTGAAATTAAAATAAATTGAAATTATTAATTGTTGTACATTCCCTGTGCAAGTCTAGTATCATAGATGATTTTTTTTTAAATTTAAAGTGATAATAAATAGTAATTCCCCAGTCTAAATTACAAAATGCACAATGTCTAAAACAATATTGCAATACAAATAATTCAATTAAACTGAAAAATACCGTATTAATACAAGAAAATTAAAAAAAAACATAGACACCCCTTTCCCAAATGAAATAATACTCTTTCGGATGTATGCTTAGGTGTCGTTTATTGTTGATGTTAAGAAACACCACCGATGTGTTCCGAAAGACAATGAATTTCGATGTTTGGCAAATGGTCGATCCGATCAAGGTGGGTGTAGGGCTAAGTGGAACAATTGCATCCCACAAGACATTGACACTAGTTGTTGGTATGACAATGATCCTAGATGATTTCCTCAGGCAATGTATGTTACAGAAAGCCATCATATTGTTTTAATTAAATTTTCTCTTTTAAATAGAACCACCTTGACATTTGTTTTGAAATTGAGTCCACTTCAAGTAGCAAAATTCGATGTTTGTACACAATATAAATAAAAACTGAAGTGATACAATAAATTTCTATTTATCCATAGACATCTTCCGTATATTTTAATTGATTTCAAGCATACATATTTATTGTAAACCGACGTATTTTAAGCGAAGGGTTGAACGTCATTTTTTTATCAAAAATGAAGTGAAAGGCACGTGACTGGGACTTGACTTTGGAGCTCTCTGTCACGCTGGCTGTCCTACTGTACTAGTGTCGGATTTTTACAAACGAATAGTGAAATTCATTACCAACCAATAAAGTGCAATATCTCTCATCTGATGGTATATTCCGCCATCTTCCGGTTTCGGTGGGGAGTTTTAAGTTACAGGTACGTAAATTTTGGTCGGTCCAATATTCACTGAATCCAGTTTCATCTAGAATGCATTTTACCATATTCAACCATTTAAATTGTACATTTTCATGTTCGGATAATCTAAGCATCAATTTATACAGTGTGGTTGATAGTTTATTTTCGCACTGCACGAGTCTATTCCAAAACATAACCATATTCAACTTAACCTGACAATCTAATGGTACTCTTCCTAATTCACCATATATCATATAACATGGAGTGCTAGTTCTAACTTTTAGTACATTTCTACAAAATTGTAGATGTAATTTTTCAACAATACCATTTTTTTTTCAAAATCCCATATTGCAGAGCCATTCAACATTATCGGCGCTATCAGTGCATCAAATAATTTAATTTGCAGATCTACTGGAATAGAAATATTTCGAAGTTTTCTATAAATACCATGTAATGCTTTATTTGCTTAGTCCATTAGTTTTTTCTTTGCTTGAGTAAAGTTACCAGTATAATTAAAAACTATTCCTAAATAAGTGTATAAATCTTGGATTTCAATAACTGAGTTGAATATCTTAATTTCTCTACAATAATTCAACTTATACCTTCACGAAAAGGGGGGGGGGGGGGGGGGGGGGGCATGTACCTTGTAAGCGCAACTCCTACAAAACTGCTTATTGAATTTTTATGAAACTTTACACAGTTGTAGTACACAACCTGAAGATGTGCATGAAGGAATACCGTTGATGTCTAAATTTTAGAAGGGGAGATAATTAACTTGCTAATATATTTGAACAACATAGTATAGCAAGCAGGGGGGGGGGGGGGGGGGGGGGGGGGGGGCTTATCACTCAGTGAGGTTACTCACAGTTCAAGTTCACATTAACTTCTAGCTTCCATAGCTTACAATATGTTTCAATTGAGTCTAGTGCCATTTGTAGTTCATCTAGTGTCTCAGAAAAGATAACAGTATCATCAGCATAAAATAAGATACGGTATTCAAATGCTCTAATTCCAAATTATATAGTTTTTCCAATTTCTTAATATTGCTTGTCTCTAGGTATTCCTCAAAATCGTTCAAATATAAGACAAATAAGAAAGGATAAAGGTTACGGACCCTATTCCACATGGAAAAAAAATTGAAGTTTTACCAGAATGACTTATACATGACTTTATGTCTTTGTATAAGTTATAAATCACTTTAAAAATCTTCCCAGATATGTTACTTTTTATAAATTTTTGTCATAATCCCAATCTCCAAACAGTGTCAAAAACTTTCTTAAAATCAATAAATGTGCAATGCAATTTTTTTACCAGATGATAAGTAAATAGAAATAAGTGAATGCAATATAAAAATATTATCTAATGTAGAATACCATTTTCTAAAACCGGCTTTCACCTTAGTAATAAGTTCAATGTTGTCAGCATATTTGTTCAATCTTTTATTCAATAGGGATGTGAATAATTTGCCAAGATTTGATACAATTGTAATTGCTTTATAGTTGTCAGGATCAGCAGGACTATCCTTTCCTTTTTATAAATTGGTCTAATGACACCAATAGTCCATGCAGTAGGTATATTTCCTGAATCTAAAGCTACATTAAACAATTTAACATATAAAGGCATCATTTGAGATACATTACTCTTTAAATATTCATTAATAATTTCACCAATGCCATTAGTTTTATCATTTTTTAAATCTTTGATGGCAATTCTGATCTCATCCTCAGTTATTGCAACTATTAAGGATATGGTCAGCATTACCATCAATTGAACTGTTTATAAAATCATTATCATATGTAATGTCAAACTCTGATTCATCATCTATATCATTATAATTGTTTAGGTCCTTGAAGTATTCATATAAATTATCAATAGCAATTTCCTTCTTTTCACTAGACCTGTCTATTCGATTGAGAATACTCTAAAACTTTTTAGGATCTGTTGTTGATGTATTTCTCAAACCATTTTCAAATCTAGTTTGAAAATTTTGAAATTTCTTAGTCAATTCATTTTTATATTCTTCACTGGCGGTTTTCATCAGTTTTCGATTTTCTTTATTCTTTACGAAGTATATCTACTTCTAGCTTTGTGATTTTTTTCTCTCTTAATTTTACATTCCTTATTGTACCATGGTTTATCGTTATTATGACGTCTTTTGTTATTTATATATAAATTAATTTGATGCGTTTAAGAGATTTTGATTGCAAAAAAAAATGATGTTATTTTCCATAGACAAAATTTTAAACCGGAAGTCACATGTTGGGGTATCAATTGGGAAATTTTTTAATTTTAATTCTTTTTATGCAATTATTATCCGACAAAACATTTTTAGGACAAAATAAAATTAATTAGGAATTAATTTATAAGGATTGATCACAATTTGTTGTTCGGTTCATTCGAAATAAACTCAAAAATGTGGTACACACTCTTGCGTAACCCGCTTGTTACACAGGCGCTCGTGGCACGGACCAGGGTCGACACATGTAATTTGATGTTAACATAAGATTGTATGAATATTGACACGAACAAGTTAAAATAAGGAAAAAGAGATGAAATAATAAAGAAATAAAGAAATTTTATTGAAAATAAATTTGTAGACAGAGTTAGAAAAAAGGGGGGGGGGGGGGGGGGGGGGTCCGTGCCACGAGCGCCTGTGGCTTGTTATACAGTGTGTACCATATTTTTGAGTTTATTTCTTCATGAACCGAAAAAAAAATTGAGATCAATCCTGAAATATTTTTCCAAAAGTATCTAATGCACTTTTTGAAAAAATATCGCCAATCGTATTGACGACTCTTGACATTATCACCATATCTAGGTGAATCATTAGCGTTATTTACGTATAGGAAAATGTCCGAGTAACTCTCCATTCCTTAAAAATAATGGAGCCGAGGCCCCGAAGGGGCCGAGGCCCATTGGTTTTAAGGAATGGAGAGATACGAGGACATTCTTCAACTTAAAATTCACCCATTGTACTTTAATAATTTTATTAATTATTAATCTTGTAACAAAAAAATTTAAATAAATTGTTTGTTATTCCCTTTTGCAATTTTAAACAGGTTGAGGTTTTTGACCTTTAAACTCTAGCTCCGCCCCTGTACATATTGTTCACAACTCTCCATTCCTTAAAAATAATGGAGAGTTTAGACAATAGATTTACATCACAGGTGGATTTTAAATCAAATAATTGACTAAGTTCAAGGTAACATTCTTCTAATTTTGTAACCACAGACTCGACAAGCCGGTTTTGTTCAGTAGCATTCCAGTGTACTCTACTGCGTGTAATGGGCGGAGTTGTAGTATCTGTGGTTACTCTACCGTGAAAAGTTACCATGAATACCACAATGAATGTCTGAGAATAGCGGATTGAAATCGGCTATTTCGAATTCTTTGATAGAAGAAAATAAAGTTGGTGATAATAATAAATAATCAACAACAGCTGTGTATTTACTAGTTACGGCTCTAATACTACGATCTTTACCACATCTAGAATTGGCAATGAATAAAGAATTACCCCTATCAAAATTAAGTAGCTTGTGTCCAAAATCGTTTGGATTAGCGATATCCAAACTGATTCTCTGCAAAGGTACGTTTTGATTTTCAAGAGTTTCAAAATCACACATGTAGTTTTGAAGCTCCTGATCGTCAAAAACATCTAGTAATTGTAAAAGATTATCATCAGGTTTGACATAGTCATCTTTGTTTTTGGTTCGTGAATTAAAATCGCCAATTAATGCTATAGTACAATCATTAGTCAATACATCACGCAATTCAGTTTCAATCTCATTGAAACATTCATCAGATGAATACAAAGAATTTTCAGGTGGAATATAAATACACCCTAGATGTAGGGTTTTATCAATGCTTAAAAGCTGATTCGAAATGGAAATCCACTGAACAAACTCAGATTCAGTATGGGGGTACTCAATGAATTTTGTTAATCGTTTTCTGTATATAATCACAATAGCACCGGACTTACGCTTAAATTTAGTCCGATGTTTTGCAAAATAATCGTAATCATTGGGAATGTTCAAAATATCGAGCTTATCAGTTTTAGACTCTAGAAAAACTAGAATATCATAGTTTTCAATGAGATTTGAAAAATCTGGAGATAATAGCTTGCTTTTAATACCACATACATTCAAAGAAAATATTTTTAGTGAGTTAATGCTAACAGTTGCAGATTGTTCTTTGACAATCTCCTGATGTCGTGCCCCTAACGGTAAACGTCTTGTACAGGTGGTATATTGGGGCCGGTGTTAAGTGGTGGCGGTGGACGGTTGTTAAAGTTGTGATGAAAAGGGGGACATGTTCACGGTCCACAAAAAGTTGGTCGTTAACAAGTTTTACATGCCGCCCTTCGGCTCTCAATGCACGCATTTTTGGGAAAAGTTCCTTGCGTCTGTCGGCAATTTCCATTGGATATTGCTGGTTTATGGAGAACTGTGGCTTAACCTTCAGTTTCTTCACGTTCTCATGATCCTTGTTACAAACAAATTTAGCAATGATATTTCTAGGTTTGCGATCACGTCTTGCCATTAACCTGTGCACGTTGTGGAATTTTATTTCAGAGGTGTCAATTTCAAGTTGAGTTACAATGAAATTTGTAAGCAGTGGCGGATTTAGATGGGGGCGTGCGGGGCGTGGCCCCTCCCCCCCTAAAATTCGCAAAGCATATGTTATGCAACGTTAATTAAGCAGTTCAATAAATAACTTTTCATGAATGGTTAACTCGTGACCTGTAGTAAAATATTCTTACACATTGTAAATACACGTTGGATGTGTTCGCCGTCAGTAGTTCAGAGATTATTCCATTCTGATTGGTTCCGAGGTACCAGACATCAACTATTTTCTCACGCTAATTAAACATTATTTCTGCTGTCAATTTTACAACTACATGTACACGTGCTATTTAGAAATTATAAAATGGACGAAAATTCTAGGCCAAGAAAACAAGCAAGATTGGATACATTTCTTATTCCTCGACGAGACGAGAAAAGTCAAAGGTAAAATAAAAAGTAAATTCAATCAATACTTCGAATAATTAATTTAACAATTGATCTCATTTATAAAACATACAACGAAAACCTATAACGAGAGAATCAGATGATGAAACTGAGACAGTGTGTAAAAACTTTAGTGTCCCAAGAAAATGGTCACTTCTCTTTAAATAATGGTTCAAATAGTTCTTGAATTCGAAATTCTGCAATTTCATATGAAAAAGAAATATAAGTTTGATTTGTATACAAATACCCGAAAATGTTGCCTTTTACTTTTCAAGTAAAGATCAGTAAAAATACGCGTTGGTATATTGTACATTAAAATACAAAAGTAACATATTAATAAAAAAAAAAATCCTTTGTCCGGGTACGTTTATATTATTTATATCTACCAATGGTTGGATGTACAATTTTTTTTACACATTTTTAACAAAAAAATCTGACTACAATTTATTTGTAATAAATTAATATCTACAACTGCACATGAAAGTGTGAAAATAATCTCGACAAAATGGTTTATGCATATCTCACACCTGATTTCCGTAAACTTATTTCTCGAGAACTTTGATACATTTTTGTTGTTTGATCTTTTAGTGTAATGAGGTTTTTACGCCCGTTGCTCAAACACTTGATGTCCGTCTGTAAGATTTCTGCAATCCGCAACTCCCCTGACTAACCACGCAATTGATTGACTTAAACTATATAATGTACTTGAAATACATTGTAGTTGTGCACAATGGTTTTTAGATTTTTCATTGAAGGCCCGGTGGAGGGGGTAGGAGGAGGATTCTGCAACCCGCAACTCCTAAATAACCACTCAATGGATTGAAGTGAAACTTAAACTACAAATTTGACATACAATGTAGTTTGCTCACCACGGTTTTATTTTTAGAATTGGAGGTTAGGGGTAGGAGGGAGATTCTGTAATCTGCTTTTTTTGGCGTAAAATCGTGAATTTTCACACGAAATACCCCAATAATTTTCGCGCCTCCTTCCGCTCGGCGCATTTTTTTAAGTGCGCCCCCCCCCCCTAACTTGAACTCCTGGATCCTCCCCTGGTAAGGACTTCTTCAGTGTTCTCATTGTCTCTATTCTCAGGAATTCCGCCAAATATTAGGTTATATTTCATACCATATGATTTCATTTCAAGGCGCTGTTCTTTAAGTTCATTGTTTTCCCATCTTAGTAAATCCACCTCACTTTCAGTTTTTCAACTCTTGTTCCCATTATATTACAATGAAATTCTTCTGCTGTGATTCTTTCAGATTGTTGCTTGAGATCATGTTTAACATCTGTCAGCTCATTTGTCAGCATATCAAATGTTCTCTCAAATTCATTGAACTTTTTTTGATCAAGCAGTGACATTTTTTCTAATTTTCGATTTATGGTCTGAAAGTTAGCAAAAATCATTCCAAAAGTCATTTGTTGTGTTGTACTGATATCTTGGTGGAGTTGTTGAGGTGGAGGCATCATGCCCTGAGGTGAGAAAGCCATTAATGGTGGTGGAGGAGGTTGCACTTGTTGTGACTGGACTGTTTGAATAATGGGTGTACTCGATATGTTTTGTTGTGGAGGAGATAAAAACATGAAATGATTATTCGACTGGCTATTGTTCAGTAGATAGTTATGGTTATTTAAACAATCATTTGCACCAGTTGGCATTTGTGAGAATGTTGGACTTTGGTTCATGGAGGTCGCCATGTTTGTTATTCGAGGTCATTGTTCCTTTGTCCTTAGAAACTTTTCGTTTTCTTTTCCTATTCTTTTGGCCCATCAATAATTATGACATGTAATGCATTCTTACAAAATAGGAGACAGTTCTTAGCCATAGTATAACACAATTTTGAACATAAAACACTACATATGCAATGATTTGTAGCGCTCGTCTTCGTGACGCCTAACCTCTGTCAGCCATTTTTTTAAATTTTAGTATTATTTTGTTTTAATCAAATATGCTGCAGTAAAGGCGAAACCGAGAAAAATCTCATATTAATCATATAATCTCAGAATAAACTGAGATATCAATCAATAGAATTATGAATTGGTTTAAATATTAAAACAAAGTGAAGAATAATATATATACAAATGTATATACACGTGATAATAATGATTTTTGTAACATTTTATGCACAGCTGGTATAGATTCTAATATACGTGATTATAGCAAGTAATATATACATCCACAAGGTAGGTAATTTATGGGTTTATGCTTATGGTGTTTAAGCCATTTTCAACAATATTTCAATTATATCGTGGCGGTCTGTTTTATTGGTGGAGGAAACCGGAGTACCCGGAGAAAACCACCGACCTGCCGCAAGTCATTGACAAACTTTTTCACATAACGTTGAATCGAGTAAACCCCGCTTGAGTGGGATTCGAACTCACAACTTTAGTGGTGATAGGCACTGATTGCAGAAGGTAGTTGTAATTGTAACTACCAGGTAAAACAAACAAAAACAAAACAAAAATTACAACCCCCCCACCCCCGAAAAAATAACAAAAACAGAAAAACAAACAAAAAACAAACAAACTAAACAAAACAAAACAAAACAAACAACACAGAACAAAAAGAAAACAAAGTTTATGCTTAACGACACGTGAACAGCAGTTTATCTATCTTTTGATTCTTATTAGCAAATTTGTTCTAGCTATTAAAATGAATGTTTTATCAATCAATCAATCAATCAATCAATCAATAAAACAATCAATCAATCAATCAATCAATCAATCAATCAATCAATCAATCAATCAACCAATCAATCAATCAATCAATCAAATCATCAATCAATCAATTGTCTTTCGTTTGCCTTGATACGTCAGTATGCATAAATATGATGTTTTGTAATCACTTAGCCAAGAGAAGAGGTTTAGTAAGTAAGTAAGTAAGTAAGTAATGACTTTATTTCAAGAGGGTAACACAGTTAGCAACAATAAGCTAATCTTCCCTGTGGCCCTCAAAACAATAATAATCAAATACAGCAAATACAATTTCAAACAATACATACATATTCACGACGAAATATCACAATCTGAGTATAATCAAGGATAAATCCTTGGTATAATGAATATAATCATTCGTTATTTTGTTTTAACATCAAATAATCTGTATATTTCTTTTTGAATAGATCTATGTCTTGAATTAATTTTAAATTAGGAGGTAAAGAATTCCATAAAATAGTTCCGGAGTAGTGAAAAGTTCGTTTCATAAAATTAGAATTTGGTCTTGGGACGAACAAATTTCCCTTTGCAGATGATCTTAATGAATAAATATTAGAATTTGTATTCATATCAAATAAATTACACAAATAATCAGGAGCAGAATTATTTATACATTTATACATTAAAACACTTTTATGATATTCTAATCTATTTTGAATAGACAGCCAACCAAGTTTTTTAAATAATTGAAAATATAGTATATCATATTTTGCATTAAGAATAATTCTTGCTGCACGCTTTTGTAATTTACATAGTTTTTCAAGATTCAAATTTGTGGTTTCTCCCCATACAGTACAACAATAATCAAACAGTGGTAGAATATATCCATTATAGTACATGATTAAGCCTTCAGTAGGTAAGTATGTTCGCAAACGACACATCAATCCAAGACTTGATGAAATCTTTGAAACAATATTATTAATTTGTTGACACCAAGACAAACAATTGTCAATAGTAATTCCAAGTAATTTTTCATATTTTACATCATTCAATAAAACATCGTCATAAAAAATATTAAAATTAGACTCAAGATATTGTATCTTTCTAGATGAACCCATTATCATTGATTTTGATTTCATAGTATTTATAACCATATCATTACTAGTGCACCATCCCTGTACCTTTTCCATATCTTCATTCAACTTAATGTTAATGTCAGATATGGAATTAGACGAGAAGTGTATAGTGGTATCATCTGCATACAAATCTGACATACTATGGTCTACATAAAGGGGTAAATCATTTATATACAAATGAAAAAGCAAGGGTCCAAGTATGCTTCCTTGTGGTATTCCATATCTAATATTTTGTGCAGATGATTCATAATTATTGATAATTACTTTTTGAGATCTTTCCGACAAATATGATCTAAACCAATTTAAAAATAAGTCATCAAGTTTATATACTTTTAACTTTGATAATAAAATAGTGTGATTAACCATGTCAAATGCCTTTTTAAAATCAAGAAACAAAACCCCTGTGTAATTCCCTTGATCCATTTCTTTTAGAATATGATCAACAATTTTAGTTAAAGCTGTCACACAAGAATGCTTAGATCTGAAACCAGATTGATTCGGATGAATCAGTTTGTATTTGATTAAATATTCATAAATCTGTGCATAAACTATTTTTTCAAATAACTTAGATAAGCTAGGAAGTACTGATATGGGTCTATAATTGTTCATATATGCAATATCTCCTGATTTATAAAGTGGGGTTACTCTAGCCAGCTTAAGTTTTGAAGGAAAGTTTCCAGTACAAAGACTTGAGTTGAAAATGTGGGTTAACGACTCGTAAATAACAGTAGCTGACATTTTCAAAATATTAGGACTTATACCATCCAAACCACTGGATTTGTGAATATTCAACTTCAAAAGTTCAGTAAGTACTTCTTCTGGTAGTATACAAGTATATGAAAATGTATTTTCGAGCCAAAGCTTGGAACTAACCCAATTATCTAATTTTTCAGTCAACGCATTCAAGTTGGAATTTTTGATGATGCGTTCAGCCACTGACGAAAAATGGTTATTAAAATTATTACAAATATCTTCAATATTATCACACTTTTTACCATCAATAGTTAAACATTTTATATGACATTTTGATACTGAGTTTATGTCCTTTAAGTGTTTCCATAATTCACCTACATTATTACCAGATTTAATAGCCTCAGAAAAATAATTAGCTTTACTGGTTCTAATGGATGATGTCAATTTGTTTCTATATTTTTTGAAATTCTCGGTATCTTTTATACCATGATAATAATCCCTTTGCTGACGTAGGTCGGCAAATTCTTTTTTGTGCCATTTGGGCTGTTTATTTTCCCTCACTCTTTTAGAAATTAAAGGGGCATGCTTATTAAGGGTATAAATGAACTTGTCATACCACGAATCAAGAGCTAGATCTGGGTCGGTGATCTGTAATACTAAATTGAAATTCTGATTTTTCAAGTCCCGAAGAAATAATTTTTCATCGACATTTTTTAAAATTTCTGTATCTAATTACAGTATGCTTATTAACACGTGGTTTGCTGTTATTGCTTTTACCATATTTTACCGAACAACTGACCGGATAATGGTCACCTGGACAGTAAGTAGAAACACGTACTTGCACGACTTCTTCTGGTCGACTTGTATAAATGTGATCTATTAAAGTTACTCTCTTACTGGTAACTCGAGTTGGATCATGGACTAATTGATCAAGGCCATATGTTGATAAAATAGTTTCCCAGTTACTTGGCAATGGTTTCAAATAGTCTATATTGATATCACCAGTAATAAGTACGTAATCATTCTTAGCAAAAGCATTAGTCAGTTCCTTGTCGAAATACGGATACCACGACACATTGCTGTTAGGAGGTCTATATATAAAACACAATAAAAAGGACTTTTGATGTTTTGGAAATATTTCAAACCACATAGATTCAGTATTTTCTGATTCTAATTCTACTCTCCTTTCATACTTTACATAATCATGAAAATACACAATCCATCCTCCCCCATTTTTGCTCGTTCTATCTTTTCTATTGTATGTAAAATTATCTAAATCCTATTCACGTGAATTCATTTTGCATTTTTCTTCATTTAAAAATGTTTCACACATACCTAATATATGTGGTTTAAACTCATCTTTCATATTACCAATATTATATTTGATTTCATCCAATTTTGGTAGAACATGTTGAATATTTTGACATGTTATTTTAAGACCTTTTGAATCTGTATAGCCATAAATATTATGTTTATTTTGACTAAAAGTATCCGCATGGCCATGGCATTTCTCAGACATACTATGGAAACAGTCTTTCTTATCAGTAAACCTAGGAGACTGGTTTTTACTTCTTAAGGTTGATTTTGATCTATTTAACCTGACCTCAGTGGAAGATTTACAATTAGTAATATAATTAACAGAAATACAACAAATGCAATCAAAAGAATCATTTTCACAATTTGAACACAAAGTATTTAAAAGTAAATTAAATGGATTGATAGAAGTCAAATCGGCTTGCTCTTCTTTGCCGTTTTCATAGTACTAATGCGGAGGGTAATCATAATGTTCCCAATGATGCTCTTGACTGTATTGATTTGGGTTCATCCAACAAAGTTTAGCTTTGTGACCAAGACTGTGGCATTGATAACATTCAAGTCTAGCATTAAATCGACATTGATTTTGTGAATGATTGTTCTCTCCACAGTTAAAGCATGGACGACGACGAGGAGGACGAACATGTACATTCTTGTTTCTTTTTGGTGCACCATTCGGTGGAGTTTCATTTTGGTCATTTTCATGTTTCAGGATTCCTACTTTGTCGTTTATATTGTTTATAAGAAGTGAGGTTCCATTCTTAGTTAAGTGTACTCCATCTGAATAAAGCAGTCCGTTGACAATTTTGCCATTCTTCAGCAGAAAGTTCTCTGAATGGTTAACAAAGTCTATGTTCTCTTGGCGACATATACTGTTAAGTTCCTTGTTGTACTTTTCTGTGTTTTTCTTTGTTCGAGGTACTATACCACCGACAACAATATGCTTCACTTCATTACATTTCTGAATTTCTTGTATTATATTCATATAGTTTCTGTTAAAATCGTGAATTTCAATATCTCGGTCAGCGTCATTTCCTCCAATCTGTAATATAACAGAGTTGAATGGTGTTAAGTCTAGATCTTCAATATGTTTCTTGAGAGACGTAGTTGTACCACCTCTATTTGTATTTACTGTAGCGTTCTCTTTTAAAGTTTTTGTGTTGATGTCTTTGGTGATTGAGCTTCCAATGATGAGTACATTTCCTGTTTTCTTTTGGTTGTTTCTTAGTTTAAGTTGATTTTTCTGTTTAGGTTTTAATTGTTCTACTGTACTTTTCCTAGATACCGGAGTTGAGGTTGACGAAATACCACTCGTAAACGACTTTGATGGACATATTGATGTTGTGATAGTTTTTTGAGCGGGCTTCGTTGATAACTTGGTTACTGTTGTTTGAAGATTTTTTATTTCATCCTGCTGAATTTTGATTTTCTTATCTTTTATTACAATTTCATCTTGCAGGGATTTGCAATTTTGTTGTTCTATTTTGAGACATGCCTTTAATTGAACAATCTGGTTTTCCAGTTCTGAGTTTATTTCTTTAAATTGTTTTGATTCTGTAGAAATTTGGTCAAATCTGTCATTTATGTTTTTCATTTGTATTGAAATGTTGGCAATGTCTGTCGCTAATGGAGTCAAATTTCCATTTTCAATTGCTTCTCCTGTTTCCTGTTCCGAATTTTCTACAATGGGTGTAGTAGTTGTTAATTCTTTATTCAATGAAATAATTTGTTTTAAATCGGTTTCAGAAGAATTTAGCGCTATAATGTTTCTTTGACCAATTAATGCTCTTAATTCTGCGTAATGTTTGTTTTTCCAGTCTAAACATGTACCAAGTCCTTGGACTAACATTGTTCCCGTGTTATATATGGTAGCACTTACATATTTACTTCCATTTTTGTATAGCGCGAATTGATAACCATGTTGTACTGGCCTTTCTTCCAAGTCATAAATTTCGATCATCTTTTCACGGAAAGATTCTATCCATTTTTGTGTGTCTTCTGGGCGAGTATTTATTTTAACACTACACGGTTTTCGAAGTTCATTCCCATCATCTCCAAAACCTGTAAATTGTGTATACACAATTATTTCCTCTTCACTGTTGATTTTGTTTATTTTCTTTATTTTCTTTAATTTTGAATGTTTACAGTTTATTATTATCTCGGAGTCGGATAATGATCCATTGAAGGATTCATCTAGATCATTGATATTATAAAATCCTTCTTCTGTGTTTTCTGCCATTATATAAATGCAAAGATTTTATTTTCAATTCAATTACAATTACATTTCGCGTATATGATTGACGTTATTTCGCGCCAATTTTTTAAAATCGTGCATATGATGCGGCGTTGTAAACAATTTATTGATAAAATAGTAATTTAATGGAATTAAAGTCAAATTAAGGTTTAAATACGATGGTCCTACCATGTAAGAATTTCAGATCCTTCAATATAAAATATATGTTATTTAAATCAATCCGATTTTTTTTTTCGAAAAATAATCCGTTTGACTAACAGCAATATATAAATGGGCCTAAACAATTAGTTTAACACCGCCACTCTATATTGACGTGATTGTGTTAAGCTAGGATAGTGACAGTGTGCGGTCATATATATATATAATTTTATAGGTAATATATTTTACCGCGAAAACGTAACATCATAGTCTCCCTTTATATTGTTAACGTCACACTATTGTTAAAGTCATACATATACACACTTATAGTTATAAACATTGTACCTGGATGTAGTCGAGTGGTCTAGGGCGCTGGACGTAAGGCTAAGCGAATGGTGCTGCAGTGTAACAATAGTGTGGGTTCAAATCCCGTCGAGGGAAGAACAAAAATTTGACAGCTCTAAAATCTAATTCTAACACTGTTTGGTTTAATTTTCATTTTGGTCAAAATCCTGTAAGAATGCACACCTTTAGTATTTGTGCATTAAACACACTACAAAATATTACAAAAACTCTAGCTCAAAATTATAGGGAGGGACAGACAGGGGTTAAATAGTATGCCCTGATACAGGGCTATACATTAACAGTCATGTTCCATTCTTACATGTATGTCAAACACATTATTATGGTGTGGTTTCTGTTTGTGAGGCACTCCATCCTTTCTTGTTTATGCCAATGTCAGGAGACCAATAATAACATATAAGGATTAGTATCGAAAAAGTGCTATATTCAGGAACAAGTCAGTCTTGGTTGGGCAAAATATGTACATGCACATGTACTTTGTAAATGATTCAACTCGATAACTTTTGTAAATTATAGAGCACAAATATTCATTAACAAGAAAATATTTATTGCAAAAACAAAACATTATTAAAAGGTCAGCTACATGTATAATAACAATGTTGTAAAATAACAAAACTATGAACTGGAACATTGAAGAATGGGTAATAAAACACATTCCCCTCATCCTGATTAAGTCTTAAGTTAATGATTGAATGAAAATTATATTGCTTTTAACATCAAAAAGTTAATATTGGGGGACACTATGCAATTTTCTCTATCCTTTAGTTATTGAATTGAGAAGTTAAAAAATCTGACAAAAGTTCCATCCCCCCCCAAAAAAAACCCATACATGTAATAAGGTTCAAAACTCCTTTAATTTCAAAATATTTGTCTAAGACTTTCTCAGGTAAATGAACAAAGCCCAAAATATTCAATAATGTTACATGAAAAACAACACTCGTGACATATGGGGGATAAAAACATTCTATTCATAGAATTTTTAAACAAGAAACATAAACTATAACATGTGATGTGTAAACTATTTAAGCATGAGCAACAGGAAACATTTAGATACAAAAAATGAAAAGACCAACACCCTTAGTTGGATTTTTAGAGTGCTACAAAATGTAGTTCATTGAAACAACAGTCTGTGGGTAGATACCTGTATGTCGTTCCACTCTGAAACATTATTCTGACTCTACCAGTTTTTGTTTTTACTCCTTAATGCTGCATTGTTACCAATATTATAATCTTTGGTTTGACTAGACAGGGGCTAGAACTCATGGATCTACCACATTCTAGGTGAGCATGCTAACTATTACACAACATTTTTGCGGTGCATTGAAAAAGGAGTAGTTCTTCAAAACTTTCAGTAAGCTAGGGACTTGTGTCCAAGTTAGTTAATGCAGTCAACATGATCAAGCATATATTAAGATAAACCCATAGATTAGCTTCCAGTCAGATTTGAACTGACATCTTTTCAACATTATTGAAACGTACTACCTTGTACTATAGAAGCTACAATGTATATACATATATTGTAATTATTAGTAGTTGTACATGTAAGCAGATCATTAGCTTCCAGAGAGATTTGAACTGACATCTCTCAAACATTATTGAAATGTACTGATTCATTGACACCATAGTAACTACAACATTTTGTCATGAATTTGTTAGGAACATTTCAGCCAAGATTAGTTGCAATCCCTTCTGTTATTATCTAATGGTCCTGAATTGGCACTGCATAGACACGATATAGAGAATAAAAAAAACATGCATAAATTTCATACCCTGTAGTGCAAGAACAATAAGCCCCCTCTCTATCAAACCATCATCTTCTTTGGTGCAATATCTATACATTGTGGTGGTTGTCATCCAGTGTCTGTGATGGTGAACACTTTGTTCTTAAAATACATAAGTTGTTGTTGTTCGACTTCGTCTTTAGGAAATATGCCTCCTGCAACCACCCACTTAAAAATATTCAGACCATGGGCTAACAAGAACTGTTTTATGTCTGTAAAAAAAAATTGGTGTCCAAAATTGAATACCATCAATCATGTTCATTCAAGACTACCAGAATACATTTGAAGCCCAATGAAGGGAGTCTGAAATTCCAGTCACTCAAAATTTTGTCGTAGCACCTCTTGTTATCTTGTAAAACATAATCTTGTGATGGCACCAAAGGCAAGTTTAACTTACCTGCCGACAACACAAGCCTGAAGGCCGTTGGCGTCGTTTCGCCCCGTGAGTCGTTATTCCCCTATTCCCGTTCGCCCCGGGTCGTTTTTCCCTCATTGATTAATAGTGCTTTAAAAAATGAAATATGGAAAATACCATTGTAATAGTGCTTTAAAAAATGAAATATGGAAAATACCATTGCAAATATTCGTATTTTGGATGTTGTAAGGCTTGTTCATGGGTACTTTATTTTTGTCTTCCTCATAATTAACATGCTTTCTTGATGTGTTTAATATTATGTATAGCTTCACTTTCATTGTTTGACAATTCAGGCTGTCCAAATTCTGGTGGCTTCATTTTACAATATTGGCAATAGGAAAACTAACATAATACATACTAAGCTAAGACATACAATGTAGATGTAGTGGCCTTAATGCAGAGTAAATTTGAAGAATGATCCACGTTGTGTATGTGGTCATTTATTTGAGGATTCTATTCATTTTTTTCTTGATTGTCCACTTTATCAACACGATAGAACTTCTCTGTTTAACTATTTTAATAACATCGTTCCCATCTCTATAGAATATATACTCTTTGGATGTAATGAAATTAGTGAAGAATTGAATACTTTATTGTTCAAATCAGTGCAAAAATTTATTCGACAAACTTGTAGATTTAATAATTAATTATCCCCAACCCTGATATTATCTCAACACAATTTATTAGTTTTACCACCCCCCTCCATTTTTTCTGTTAAATATTAAAACAATATTTAATATGTATGCTTAATTTGACATGATTTTGCTTACTGCAGTAATTTACTAATTATTGATATAGCCTGTGGCTGTACATTTGCTGTCATTTGATTTGTTTTGTTTATGCTATTACTGTATTTGTATGGAGAGGGACTAGTAATAAATCCAATTGTATATATTATATATATTGACAATAAAATCATTATAAAGTAAATTGTTTGACACCTGCTTAAATTTGTAAAATGTCTTTGAACAATACGATACAGTAATAAATTTATATGTATCCTATGTATTGTTTGTTCTGCATGGCTTCAAATTAGTTGTTATTAATTTTTTTTGTATACAACTAATAAATGAATAATTACCAAAAAATTGTCGAAAAAGACTTCATCTATTATTATATAATAGCGATTACATACATGCCAACTCTACCGATTTATGCGGTAGTCTACCGATTTTTTAAGTCTTCTACCGCCTACCGATTTTAGATGTTTTCCTACCGATTTTAAAAAAAAATGTAAATTTTTTTTTATCGTGAATTGTTCACATGTTGATTATTCTTGTAGATTTCTAAGACGTATAAATGTGTACAAATCCAAATTATTTAGGCCCTTTCCGTAATCGTTTCCCTCTTAAATTTGTACCAGAAACTTCCATTGGTCAATTCTTTATCATTAAACCAATCAGAAACTGTATTTAAAATAAAGTTTTGAAGCACTACATTTTGAACTTATGACTCCTAAACATATATATACAGTAAAACTTCGCTCGCTCGAACTCGAAGGTACTGTCAAAATATGTTCGAGCTATCGGAAGTTCGAACCACCGAGGTCCCGTAATTTTAGACAGAAAAAAATCTTGTTCTGACCCGGGACAGTTTCATTACCTATATATGATAACTGATGCACAGTAAAACTGGCCTTTCTCGTAAAAAATATTTAATCATTTAAGTTCAAGTTCAAGTTCTTTATTCACTCGGACACATATATATATACAAGTGTAACAAGAGGAATATTATACAAAATATTTTACATAATGACGGATATAACTAACCTAAAATAATACAGCCTCAGAATATAATTACAAAACATTTTGCAATTTAGATATAAATAAGACAATTTTTTCAGAACCTTAACATTACACAAAGATAACAGGCCTTTCATTTTGTACATGTTTGCATATCTAGTATAATAAATTGGAATAAATTTACATCTAAGCCTTTGTACATCAGCAGAGGTACATTCAAATAAAAAATGAAATTCAGTACCTAAACCAACATTACACAGATGACAAATACGTTCTTCTCTGGGAGTATTCGGCCATCTTCCAGTTTCTATTGGAAGCTTAATGTTATTGCATCTAAGCTTTGTTATCATGTTTCTCTCATGTGGTAATAATTTTAATAAGTATTTATCTAAATTAAATTCATTTTTAAATATGCCATAAAATTCTCCCCTAGAAGAGTTCTCAATTTGGTTAAACCAGTTTTGAATATATTGATCAGTCAGATTTTGCTTAACAATAAATTTTAGTTGCACTGAATGAACTGGCCGTTGTTGGTTCCATAGATAATTAAGCCCAGTTTTCTCAAAAATTGATTTGATAAAATTTAGCCACTTAAATTGAACATTATCAATAATACTCAAATTAAACATAATCTTATATAAAATACAACTAAGTTTCTTCTTGTTTGAAATAAGTCTATTCCAAAAATTTACAATCCTTAATTTTATACATAATATATCTATAGGTGTTCTACCAAGTTCTCTGTATGTCATAAAGTTTGGAGTAGTGGTTCTAACACCTAAAATATTCCTACAGAACTGAAGATGAAGTTTTTCTAGTTGCTTAGTGTTCTCATAACCCCATATTTCGGAGCCATAAGTAAGTATTGGAAGCATAAGTGTATCAAACAATTTAAATTGTAAATCTATTGGAATCGATATATTTCTCAATTTTCTATACAAACAATATAAAGCTTTGCGAGCTTGATCCATCAATTTATCTCTTGCCTTCACAAAAGAGCCGTTATAATTAAATATAACACCTAGATATGAATAAGAGTCTTCAATTTGTAAATTCTCTCCACATAGCTTAAAAATAGGTTGATTTTTGTATTTTCTTTTACAAAATATTATTACTTTAGTCTTTTGCAAGTTAACCTTCAATTTCCAATGATGACAATACTTTTCAAATATAGCCAAAGCAGACTTATACATTTCTAAAAGTTTTCGTCCAAAATTATTTGGTCTGCATTCACACTGAGTATATCTTTTTAAGGAAATATTATTATCAAGTAAAACTTGGTAGTCAGCAATATGATATCTAAATAGGCCATCTTCTACATTTACATCCATAACATTCAAAAAAGTTTCATCTGGTTCTGAAAAAATCTTCAAAAAAAAAGTTTTAGCATTAAAATCTCCAACAAGTGCACATTTCATGTCTTTTTCTATAAAATTTACTAATTCATTTTCAATATCTAAAAATGCATTTATTGACGAATATAGAGAGTTTTCAGGTAGGGTGTATACACATCCCAATAAAAGGTAATTATTAAATACTTAAATTTAAATTTAATATTAATAAATTTAATAAGATTTTTTATATACAACAACAATACCTCCAGATTTATGCTTAAATATTTTTCTATTTTTTGCAACATAGCTAAAACCATCTGGGATATTTAAAATGTCATATTTGTCGGTTTTTGTCTCTATAAAAATACATACTGTATATCATGTGTTGTAATTAACTGTATAAATTTAAGTAATAAAAGTTTTGACTTGATACCACAAACATTTTATTTCTGAAAAATTAAGTTTCTGTTTTTTAGACCTTGGGGCATTTTCATCAGTCGCTTCTCTTGCTTGCTTGTCCTATTGATAGTGGTTGTGCGGGTTTCTAGGAGGGGGAAAGCGCATATGAGGTTCTCCGTTTCCAGGTTGAAGCGCATCTTTACAAATTCATATGTGAATATTAGCATGTTTTTTTTATCAACTTAGCTGTGAATGTGAAAAAATTGTGAAAAATAAGTGATTTAAGTCTCAAATATATTAGTAAATCTTCCTTGTTTTTAACAATAAACCAGGAAATGTTTTTCCGCTTTAATAGTAAAACATACTCGACAATAGGCACTCATAATTGATGATATCTTATTGTAACACACACAAGTCACAAGAGATGACGTGGATTAAATGATTTTAAGTAACATAACCCCGCTATTTTATATTGAAGTGTATTTATCAAGCCAGTAGATTGATTAATCATATATATATATATACATTTGTATGTAAGCACATTCAACGTACATCTGTCAATTAAATTGCGATGTTCGAGTTTGATATGATAAAACTCGTGATTTTATTATGATTCTCTATTATTGATGGGACCATTTATTAAGTTCGACTGTTCGAGGTATCAGTGTTCGAGCGAAAGATTTTTTTTAGCTTAAAAATATATGGAAAATTGGCGGGACTTTCAAATAAGTTCGAGCCATCCATGGTATTCGACCCATCCGAGTTCGAGGTTTGACTTGTATATATGTAAAATGCTAATTTCCATTTTTTCATGGTTTTTTCATACTATATTTAAAGATTTGACTGAACAGATTTTATATCCAAAATGCAACAGAATGCACCATCTTCTTCCTTATAGTATATCAGAGTACTCAATACTTTTGTGTTTGCGCATGCGCGGAATAATATAAATATTTACATATTACAAAATGCCAAAGTTTAGGTGAATATTGCGTCCTTTTGAAAAATAATTTTCTGGGGGGGTGCGTGGCAAACCCTAGACCCTCTACCGCTTTTAGTCTCTCGGGGGTTGGCATGTATGCGATTAAGTGGGGCGAATCGACTCACTTTCTGGGGCGAAACGACCCGGTATCCTTCCTTTTCGTTCTTGTTTTCGTCAGACCCCTCATCGTCAAGATTCTCGACTTTCCAACATCTAAACTCATCAATAGTGTAGATTTTACCACCAGGATCCATGTGTAAATGTAGAATAAAATTATATAGTTGAATAGAACTTCGAAAAGGTTAAAAATGAAGTGGTATCGCCAATGTCAATGAGATGCCATGAAATAATCCAAACAGTAAGGCCGCTTAACACCTGGATTTTATTCCGATTGGACTTTGTCTTTGGACCATTTGTTGTAAATTGGGGGGTCAACGGAACTTTTGAAAGTGTTTTTCTTTGAGACATTTTGGGCAATTGTGTATTTTATCAATACCTGATGCGAATATAAATATAAGCTTGCGTATGCTTTAGCAATAATCCAGAGCAGACGATCGGGTTGCGCAATCGTGTTATTTTTAGCGACTCGTTACTTTCCGTGTAGGATTCGATAATTATCGGTTTCAATTTACAGACAAAATTCTTTAAATATTCATTTCAAACAAATAATTTGTATATTTTCTTCAAAGAAGAAGAACGTTGAATTAAATTTTATGTTTATTTCATAAGGAAACAATATAGGCAACAGCGATTCCGGTATTCGATACCTTTCGTACACCGCATCTTTCATAAGTTCTAGAGGGTGTCGCGAAAAGCAGTGACCCGGAATGTCCCGGATGTGTTGAAGCTTTTTCATAGCCATAGTGGTATGGATAACCCGGATGTGGTGAAACTTTTTCATAGGCATAGTGTATGGATGATAAGGATTTCTGTTTTAGTCAAAGTAAATGGTATTCGTCATTATTCCTTTATTGATTTAATTTTACCATGTTTCAGTCATAAATAGCTCGCTTAACGAAGCGAGCTTATTAATTAATAAAGTTTCTTTTCTTCTTCTTAAAAAATCACTCTCTAAATTAACTTTATACAGCGGGAATATTTTGAAATGTCCTCCAGAACAATCATGGAAATGTTCATTAGCTCTTATTATAATATGAAACAGGCACTGCCTGGAAAGCTCGCGAAGCTAATCACTAATTAGATATCCTTAGTCAATAAGTCTTGGATGAGCAAACATATGCAAAACTTTATGCTTATGTACATATAATTATTTACCAACTTTGCCTGAAAATAGAAATTTGGTTTACTAGTGACCACCAGTAGACATAATAGAGTATGTAAATGTTGCACATAGCATAGGGTCTGAGACACTCTTCAAAGATCACAGGTACTTGTGGACAGGACCCTATGGTGCTTCTGATTGCCCATCCCTCATTTTTTTAACATCAATTTTTTTTCATGTACACAACATTTTGCAACTTTTTATGTATCACTGTATGACATATATACAACAACAACAAAAAATCAAATAGCAGTTTCTATCCATACTGGGTTTCTGACAGATTTCCAGTCAAATCGGCCCCAAGTCATATCGGCCCCAAGTCAAATCGGCCTTAAAATGAAAGTCAAATCGGCCCCAAAAAATAAAAATAAAAAAAGAATGAATAAAAAAAAATTATGTAATATAAATTAATATTACGACCGTTTTTTTAATGAGCTGCATTCTCCAAAAAATGTACTATACATGCTTTATATTTTCGTGTTGATATATGTGAGAAAGAATGGGTGAGAGAACGATATTTGTTGACGAATTCCAGGATGCTGCATCAAAAGATGGCGACTGATTAATTATCGGCAAATTTACGGAGTCTGTCGAATGATCCAATCGTAACTACTCGGCCGTATACGATTGCCGAATGATCGTGTTGTTCCAACTATAAATAAACAGCGATGGAAGAGGTAAGCACATGTACTCTTTTCTCACTATATTATTCTTTTATTTCAAATGTTTCCCCGATAAAAAGTGGTCATTTCGCATGGTTTTAAAACAGAAAAGTACGTTAGTAATTTGTGTGCATAGCTCGAGAGAGGAGAAATAAAGTTAATTGTAAAAAAAAACCCGTATTTTGACAAAATTGGGGTACGATAAGGGAAATACCAAGTGAACAATGAATATGTTGTATTCGTAAAAAAATTCTGAATGAATCCGCATTATTTAGTAAATAATGTTCGCAAATTAAATATTTTAGGATTTTATCTTTATTATATTTGCTATCAGTATGAAGAACTTGCAAAGTGTAACCGTCCTAACGGAAATCGTACCGTTTAGGCTCTTTCATTTCTCTGTTAGCCCTCTAAATTCTTTGATTTTCTGTTTTCTAAATGTTTTGATTCTACGTGTATCGAGGTTACATATATACAACAATAAATTTGACTGTAATTTCTGTACTACAGTCATCTGTCAAAAGTATTGGGAAATGTAAAAAAAAAAATCCCTGCATAATCAACCAAAATAATATTTTTTGGGGGTTTATTTACTCATTATGTTGTTATGAGTAATTTTTATTTGTATATAATTTAACACAACAAATAAAAATTGACTGATTTTCCTATATATTTCAACTAAAAATAAATCCTAAAAATTTAAATCATGGAAAAAGTATGTACAAATAAAAACCACTCATATAAACATAATGAACAAATAAACAAACAAAATATAGACAATTTTGAATGTTTTGTTAAAATCTATCCAGAAATGACTTCACAATAATTTAAAAAAAAAATACGGTTTTGGTTGATTATATATGGATTTTTTTTGACATTTTCCAATACTTTTGACAGATGACTGTAATTTGTTTGGTTCTCATTTTTGGTTGCCATAAAAGATTGAATTAAAGATCTTTTGATTTATTCATACAAGATGATAAAAAAATTCTATTTATTTTAGAATTCAGATCAATCACGCAGCCTTCATTTGTCTTCAATTTATTGGAGCAAGAAAATGAAAGAAATCCAGATCCATCCTGCTCCTCAGCCTGGTCAACCTGACTGATGCACCTGCACCTATTGCAGGGAGATACTGGAGGGAGAGAAAGTGTGTTGCAAGGAGAACAGTGAGAGGTGACACTCAAAAATGCCTGTAAATATAATTTTTTTCATATGCCTTTACTATTCTGTTGCATGATTTTATTTTTGACAGTTTTGTGGTTACACCAGTATTGACTTTGCCATCACCATGTAATCTGTTGTTTGTATGCAACATACCATCTAATGTTTAAACATGTATTTACCATTTAAATAAAATGAGATATGAGTTAAACAACCAACAAATCACACAAGAATAATCCTCGGAATTAAATACAAGACAGGTTACCATACAGCCCTCAACAAGCAAAAACCCACATCTCATGACAAACTGTTGATGGCCCCTCAAATAAAGCATAACTGAGAAAGTTTTCATCCAGCACCACAATATCTTTTTCAAACTAGCTTATCTGAATGAATTGATGTATTACAACGGGAAAACTATGGATTGTTTCTCATCTATATTTTTCCTTTCTTTTCAGGATTTCTATACCATAGTTTTGGATGAACTTGTTTTGGAGGTTGTTGCTCGCCATAGAGATGATATTCTGGCACAACCTCCAGATCAAGATTACAACAGAGACAGAAGACACACTGTGTACAGACAGTACATTTTGTGGCGACATGGCTATTTGGGAGCAGGAAACAGGCGTGTTGTACCAAGTTGCTGTGTATGGCGGATAAGGGGAAAATATCCAGACCCACTTGGACAGTATGTTGGCTTCATGCCTGGAAGACTCGGAGAGATAATCCAAAATAAAATTATTTTCTGTGCCAAATTTATTTACACACTGTTTGTTTACAATTTTGGACATCTGTTTTGCAGTGAAGGCAAGTAGTCCACAACAGTATGAAGCAACATTATTGATGTGATGGTTTCTCATTGACACTTCCCCCATATACACATGTATATCTTGTCATACATATATTAATAAAACTGCTGGATTTGTCAAATGCTTTTTTAGTGGAATATTTGCTGACAGCAATGCCCGACATTTCAACTTCTGTCCTAAAACAAAAAAAAAAATATAACTGACATGTGTAGCTGTTACACAATAGCATGGCTTTGTAAATTACAAAAAAGGGTGCACTCGACTCGCAGCCGCAAGTGATAAAGTTTACCAATTGCTTGCCCATTGTCGGTGGTTCTCTCTGGGTACTCCGGCTTCCTCCACCACTAAAGCTGGTCGTCATGATATAGCTGAAAATATTGTAGAAAGTGGCGATAAAACACCAAAAATCAAAATAATGTTACACAATACTTGCATTTTACTTGAGTAAATCTCTATTTTATTCAATGTAATGAAATATTGTCAGATTTGTCAAAACTAAAGTGCAATTAAAAGCATCATTCATGGTGTAAATATATAGATTACACAACAAGATCCTGTTGATTTATACCTTATTTTGTTAATACAAAAATGTATAATTATCTCCCACGAGCAAAGCTTTGTACTTAGCTAAATTTGGCATTACTGTTCAGGCCCTTAATTGTTCTCTCTGAGTCTTAGTCTTTCAACTGCTTTTTTTCTTCTTCAATTTTCAAATGTTTTCATTCTAGCTGTACGAAAGTGACATAAATTGTTTAAAATACCATAAACAGCAATAAAATTTATATATACTTTCACTACTATGTTGTTTTATTAAACTCACATTCTACCAATCTCATGTGCTGATGCTGAAATCTTAGAAACATCTGCAACAGTAATGTTGGGCTTCTGATGGGCACGTTCTGGAGTGGACGTAAATGCAGCACATGCTGTATTATCAGACAATGGCACACTTGTGGCAAACACACTATCATCGTGTAATCTAAGTTGTTTTGCTGTTTGTGTCTCCTGAATTTTCTCATCATAGCTGAAATTGACAATAGCCTAGGAATATTGCAAAATTGTAAAATGACAAAAGTAATGAAGATCTGTGATAGATATATAGTGTGACTACTAGTACAGTTAGGGGCAGAAGCCCATTTCCGGGATGCCTTGATTGTGGAGCAAATACTTTACTTTACACTAATTTGGGACTTACATTGTACTCTTGTTACTGATTATATTCACAACAATATACCCCCCCCCCCCCCCCCCCCCCAAATGTTTGCCACAAAGGTTGTTAGAATATATACTTAATTAAAATACTTAAGAATTAAAGCAAAATTCGATACAAAACACCAAAGAACATTGTTTGCAATTTAGGACGCCGTATTAAAAGCGATAATTTGTATTTGAAAAAATCCCTTTAACTGGCCTCAATATTTTCGTCTCGATTTTACCTTTGGTATTTGACAGGTTTTATCACCTATTTCGAAGTAAATAACATACATTTAAGATATAGATGTTAAATAAATATATATTTCCTTCAATGTTTTCACCTACGGAATAAATTTATAACTTCTATCAGCCACAATATACGATTTATTTTCATCGTTAAAATGTAAACATTGCACTTACCAGTCCAAAAGTATTTTCGCCACTTCAGCGTTGGTTTTCACTCGTAGAACTGATCTGAGCTCATTCCAACGATCACACTGGTCTCCAATCCATATCCTGCTCAAATTACTCAATTTAGCATTCGATTCTCTTTTCCGGTGTTTTCTTTCTGAATCTGTAAATCTTCTCTTTGGACCACGCTTCGAACTAGATTCTGACATGTTTCTCTCATAGACAACAATCTCAATACGCATGCGTAGCGTTCAAGTTCAACAGAGGTTGTATGAATACGGAAAATCTTCGGTGGGAATTATTGCATGACAGGACTTAATTCTCGCTACTTGTTTCCCCCTATATTATATAGTAATGCGAGCTGAAAGACCAATTTTATTGCGTTTTTTAAATGTTTTAACAAGTTTAAATGGTTTTATTATTAAAAGAATTGTGTTTTTATTTTAAGTCAAATATATAGCCAGTGGGGACTTTAAGAGATGTAAAATTTAATTTTATTGATGAGCGGATTCTTTTGTTAAAATAATCCGATATTACAATTAAAGGCAGTATATGTAGTCAATGGAATAGGGTCAATCACACAAAAAACTAACCCCATCTATAGATTACATTACATCAAATCGAAACAGTCTCTGGATTAAAAGGGTATTAAAAGTACCGTCACGCGTAAAATGTGCTGAAATAGAAATAAACCCTTTTATATTTACAAGGGGCTAATTCAATGACAGACGACAATATCCAGCGTCCTCCCCATGACCAATGTACATGCATGAGAGCAATGCCATCCATATACAGAGGTCATCAAGGGCCGGTGCCTAAAGGACATTTAGACTGGAAATAATTAAACAAAATGAAATTAAAGTCCTCCTCATGGCCAATGTACATGGAGGAAATTTGCATCATATATATGCAGACACTGAAATTTTATCGGCAAGATTATTGATTATTTTAAGCATGGCGAGATATAGTCAGACGTTTATATTTAGTTTATTTTCGTATCAATGGTAAACATTTACTGGTACAAAACACAACTACTTACTAGACAGTTTTAATTCTTCAATAATTAAAACGTATTGGATGTATTTAAATATTTTGCTGAATAGTGTCCAAACTATTTAAGAAATATTTAACTTTGCATGTTGACAAATAGTAAACAACAAAATTGGCGGACATGTGATTTCCCGGTGTGAAAAAAAGGAGTGAAACAATAAAAAAGACCATAATAATACAATGATTTGATCTGGGGCCGATTTGACTTGGTGCCGATTTGACTGGGGCCGATTTGACTTGAAACTGATTTGGTTTGGGGCCGATTTGACCTGCTACCTTCTGACATATGCATAAGGTTTTGAAAGTGTTTTTCTTTGAGACATTTTGGGCAATTGTGTATTTTATCAATACCTGATGCAATTAAGCGAATATAAATATAAGCCTGAGTTTGCCCTAGGAATAATCCAGAGCAGACGATCGGGTTGCGCAATCGTGTTATTTTTAGCGACTCGTTACTTTCCGTGTAGGATTCGATAATTATCGGTTACCAATTTCACGTTACCGCCGCCATTATGGTTCAAAGGTCAATCGGAGTAAAATAAACGAAAACAAGACGTCATTGCATTTGTAAACACGGTGTCGCAGTTTATTCATCGTGGCAGTTATGCACATATCGTCACGGTCGTAAGGAAGTTTTCGTGAATTTGTTGGTTAGGAAAATAATTTATGACTACATGTATCCCGTAGAACTTGAAAATAATGAGAGATCGTGTGAATATTCAGCTATAGTAGAATACATGTAGTAGTTCCAACTTCCAAGGATATTGTGACACAACCTCGCAAATAGTACTGTTTACAAAATAACCTAGACCTGCAAGAATAAATAAAATATATCATCCCAGCGGGTACTTATCGATTAACTTGAAGAAAATTAATCTAACTCTTGTATATTTTGTTGTCCGACTATCCTATAAAAGGGGGGGGGGGGGGGGGTCCTTATAAAAAAGGGAAATCAAAAGAAGTCTTTATCCCCATAAGCGACTGGCAGGTATTTGTACAAAAACAGCTTTGTAATGTTAATGTTTTAAAGTTGGCATTATGTTAGACTTCTGCATGGTTTTATAGTTTATCATATGTATATCAAATTAAACATGCAATTTGTAAATTATCATATTATGGAGCATCAAATAAAACTTTTTAAAAGGCCCAACTTAAAACTAGTGTGCCCCTTTTGTTAGAGAATGTATAAAGTCTGTTTGTGTAAGACACTTTAGATGTACTAACTTAAAAATGACTTGGCTCAACTATATGGTGAAACGAATATGGTCATTTAAAGAATTAAGTTCGGTATGAAAAATTTCGACGGGAATGTCAGAGTTCCATATAATAAAACAATCGTCAAGAAAACGCTTCCAGTTTTGTCGTACATACGATGCAAATTCTTGTACCTCAAGATCTGCAACAGCAGTGAAAACGTTAGTACAAGAATGTTGTGAAAAATCCGTTTTGTTTTTTTTTTTACTAATTTCTTTTATATATATATGTTGCTATGGTATCCATTTTTACGTCTGTTTCCTATTAGATTTATGAACTGTTCTGCCGGTTTGGTATGTTCTGTCTTTCATTTTATTTCAGCTAAAAATATACAATTATTTCACAACAATATCCAAATTTCCGAGTTCGTCTTTACCTGCAGTTGTTTGCAGGAGGGTTCATGTCTTATTTACATTATTTGTGTTTGTTTGCGAATAGTGGTGTTCAACACATATTGTGTTGTAATTTTTTTCTTCGTCTTATGTTGCCAGTTTCTCTGGATTGTCTATTTTGATTGCCACTTCGGTCTTCTCTAAAGTTTATTTGCCTGTTACTCTGGATTGTCTATTTTGATTGCCACTTCGGTCTTCTCTAAAGTTTATTTGCCTGTTACTCTGGATTGTCTATTTTGATTGCCACTTCGGTCTTCTCTAAAGTTTATTTGCCTGTTACTCTGGATTGTCTATTTTGATTGCCACTTCGGTCTTCTCTAAAGTTTATTTGCCTGTTACTCTGGATTGTCTATTTTGATTGCCACTTCGGTCTTCTCTAAAGTTTATTTGCCTGTTACTCTGGATTGTCTATTTTGATTGCCACTTCGGTCTTCTCTAAAGTTTATTTGCCTGTTACTCTGGATTGTCTATTTTGATTGCCACTTCGGTCTTCTCTAAAGTTTATTTGCCTGTTACTCTGGATTGTCTATTTTGATTGCCACTTCGGTCTTCTCTAAAGTTTATTTGCCTGTTACTCTGGATTGTTCATTTTGATTACCATTTCGGTATTCTCTAACGTTAGCTGCGGAACCGTAGCCCTTATGGCCCTTAGCCGGCAGTTTTCTGATAGTCCGCAAATATCAGAAAACTGGCCAAGGACTATAAGGACTACGGTTCCGCAGCTACTCTAACGTTTATTTGCCACTTTCTCTGGATTGTCCAAGTTTTGATTTTGATTTCGTTATTCTCTAGCGTTTATTAATTCATTTATATTTTAGAGAATCTGAAAAGATATGATGAAATGCTTTAGTCTGGTTCCCAACATCATCGCCAAAGTCATCTACGGGATGCTTATAATGCTGTTACTGCATACTGTTATCAAATACATATCACAGACTTCTGATGTTTTCTCCATTGTGAAAATACGAGAACAACCCAAAGTGGAATTAGGTATGAATCAAGAAAGGTACAAGGCCAAAGACAGTATGGATGAAAAAATAAAAAATGCAATAAACGGGATAATTACCGATGACGATTTCAAACGATATCAGCATTTAAGGTCAAACAACGTGACAGACGAGAATACAGCAGCCATTAATAAACACATTTCGACTTTTGATCAGGAAAAACCTGCAGCTGCACAGTGTAGCTCTTTCAAGGAAGCGAAACATTCCCTATTTCTGTGGGAAATTGCTCAACAAACATGGTTCGAGGTTCGTAATACAACTGTCATTAAAACTGACAATATGACTTTCGGGACACTACATTTGGATAAAAAAAATGTTTTTGGTCTTCAAAAAGGTGGCAAAGCACGCCAGGAGCTTGCAAAAATATTACAAAACAACGATACGGTGCTCCTGAGGGCATGGCTGGAACTAGCAGATCATTCCAAGCCTTTAGGTCGAAATGCAATATTTCAAGATGTCATCGTATCATCCGACGGATGGATAGCCAATCAGAATATTTGCCTTTCTGTGAGAAATGGAGGTTGCTATAATTCCAGCCCAACATCGTGGACAATACCGAACATTCCCATAATGCATTATAATAACGTCATTTCCATCGCCACATATTGGGGTTATGGTATTTGGCATTTTGTAATGGAAGCATTTGTCGGACTGGCACATATTACCAAATTAGATCTTCAGTCACATTTCATTCACGTCAATGCTAAAAATAGTTGGACATTAGACTGGCTGTCTCTTATAGGAATAACAAAAAGTAGAATAATATCTGGAACAATTTCCGCGCGGAGGATGGTTGTTCCGGAAATAGGACGGTGTGGAACACCTTCACTTGCTCATCTTCAATGGCTTAAAACTCAAATTCCTGTTAAAATTCCTATTCATCCAAACGACATAGTCTTAATAAAACGGACAAAGTACCGTGTGATGCAAGATTTTCATCTCGTGCAAGAATTGGTAGAGACATTTGCAAGGAAACATGGATTCCATTTTGTTTTACACAATGACGCATCGCTACCTTCACTAAAATGTCAGTTACAGCGCTTTGCAAATGCTTCAATAGTTATTGGACCACATGGTGCGGGATTTTTGCACCTAATAGCGACAAGTAAAAAAGCATGTGTCATCGAGTTTCTGCCTCCAACTCCCCTACAAGTTATTGTATATGCACGTTTAAGTTATTTGCAAGGCCAAACATATTTTTCAATACCACTTTATGGCAATAAATTTGTTAACGTTACGAAAGTAAATCAAACGCTTGAACTTTGCCTTAAAACAAGACATAATGACAACCATCCATAACGGTTCATTCTATCTTATTAATGCACAAATGGAAATCTTATATGGATCCTGAAGAACAGTTGTTCCGAACCAGACTTCAAATTTGACTATTAATACAATCAAACCTGTATTAAGAGGTCACCTTTGGGTCAAAGAAAACGTGGCCTTATAAAACCGGGCTGCTCAGTTGGGTAGATAAATAAAGAGCTGATCCAAGTAATATATAATTTATTTCGTCAACTAAAAGGTTTTAACCCTTCAATTATAATCAGTTGGAATATAATACAATCTAGGACTTCAATAAGGATATTCAAATTCCAAAGAATCAGTGTGAACAATTTGTAGAGCGTCTTGGACCTTCCAAAGCCAATACCCGTTTTAAATCTAACTCAAAAGCGAAGAATCAATCAGAAGGACCGAATTCAGAATTTGGGAAACTTTGAACCAATAGATAGCATGAGAAGAATATCCAAGGAAAGAAATGATTCCAAGGCATGTGACATATCAAGCATGTTAATTCAGGTGTGTCGTTATCTAACCAATAAACAATGTGCTAGAGTAGTTTTAATGAGATCGATAATTATAGCCTATTTAATAATTTATTAATATAATATATAAAAGTAATCATATACAAGTTGAAATATTTTATTAAGGACATACGCGAAGTTTTTAATTACTGAATACATAATTATGAAATAAAACTATTACTATGGTAAAATACACCCTATCACACTTACAAAACAGGTGACTTCTTAAAAGAGGTTGAATTCATATGAAATTTTCTTTGACAGGACAATAAAAAGGTGACCTCTTAATACAGGTGATTGCTTAATAGAGGTTCACGGATGGGCAGGTTTGACTGTACATATAAATTTTAATCAAAATGCAGATATCTAATAACAGTTGGAACCATGCGTTTTCTGGGATAACATTTCACACGGTACGTTCTTTCGGAGCGAGAAAAACAAAAGACCGTCCTGTAGTGGATATCAGGTACTTGAGGACAGGACCCTGTCTGGTACCCCTCAATGTCCCTCCTACCTCATTACCATAAAACAATTTTTTTTTTACAATATATATACCCATGTACAGTATGTCTTTATATATAATACATATGTTTACTATCCACGTCCAGATCACTATATAAAAACCACTAGTGATCTTAAGCATATACAATTATATAAAGACATACTGTATATGGGTATATATAATATATTGTAAAAAAAACCATTTTTTTATGGTAATGAGGTAGGCATTGAGGGGTACCAGATAGGGTCCTGTCCTCAAGTACCTGTGTATTGGATATCCAAAATCGATAATTATGACTGACAAAGATATATTCTTATAACATATGTATTGTTAAGGAAATGAAAAAATAAAATAAAAATACGTTGTACATATCTGATAAGTGAAACGTGTGTTTAGCGAACGCCTATGGACTATTTAATGTGTTCGGTTTAGACAATTGGTCGGCATAATCAAGTTGTCATTAACCATTCTCTATCCAGAGTTGTCGTTCCCGCTACGCTCCATACACCTCTGTCAACGCTCATTTTACAAGATTTTTGTAAAATTTAGAAACAGTAAATAAAATGTACTTAAAATTGTTTTAATTATTGTAAATATCAATAAAGATCAAAATAAATCACTCATTTCAAATCAA
This sequence comes from Bathymodiolus brooksi, assembly GCA_963680875.1. NCBI lineage: Eukaryota > Metazoa > Mollusca > Bivalvia > Mytilida > Modiolidae > Bathymodiolus > Bathymodiolus brooksi. The sequence goes on from OY804584.1 coordinate 32,608,887, forward strand.
TTCTCTCTTAAAAATTATTTTGATCGTTTTTAATTTTTACCTCCGCAAAATAGTTCTCCAAGAAGTGGGGGGAGGAAATCATTTTTATGAGAGAATTGATTTGAAATGAGTGATTTATTTTCATCTTTATTGATATTTACAATAATTAAAACAATTTTAAGCACAATTTTTTTAATGTTTCTAAATTTTACAAAAATCTTGTAAAATGAGCGTTGACAGAGGTACGTGAAGTTGACCGGAAGTTAGCATGACAGATAAAATGACCGGAACTACAAAGTGATAAGGAAGATATCTGTATCTGTTCCCCAATTAACTGAAGTTATTTGTACAACAAAAATATATGCATTTAAGAAAAATAAATAAATAAATGAATAAATAAATACGGTAATTTTTTTTTTTCATCAAAAAGTCGTAATCCATTGTTGACTGATTCATCGCTCATTTTACATATAATCACCACCATTGTGTTAAAACTACCGCGACACAACAATGACAAAACTCATAAATAACGCACTTCGCCGGGTTATATGTGAGGGTTGGCATTTTACTCACATGTAGAAAACACTTGCACGACCGCATTAATTCAGGGAGGTTTTGGCCCCCAAAAATAGCTTAACCCTGCCACTTTTTATTGCAGTTCCTGTAGCAGCCAGGAAAGAGAATAGTCATATATTTGTGTGTTAGGGGTATCACTTTTACCTCTTTCTATGATTTGTCTATTGAAATTTAGAAATGTTCCGAAAGTGTGGTATTTTATTTTCTCCATTAAAATACGTGTTACAAAAATGTTTTGTTGTTAAAAATCAATGACTTTCAGTTCCACCTTTTATTAAACTTATATGATAAAGTGCCTGTTTTAGTCGTTGGAGATCCAACCATAAAGAGGGGAGGGATGTGGTTCCCATTAACTGGTTTAACCCCCGCCACAATTTTCTGCATGTCCCAATCCAAGACCTGGATTTCCAAGGCATTCTGTGGAGGTTTTTTCTGTGTTCAGTAGTTTATGGTGATATCAAGTTGTTCTTTCTGTTGATGTCGGTGGAAATGTTGACAATTTGTTTAAACCTTCTTTTTATGTAAGCAGTAAGGGACAGATTAATGTATCTTTTATTATTTAGATTTCCTGTATATTGAAATCCAAGAGCATTATAAATAATTGTGTCTTTAAAGATCATTTCAGTCTGTGAGATTTCATATGGTTTTTTTTTTTGCTTGTCAGATTTGAAAGATTGTCCCCACCCAATCACTTACCCGTCATCTCCTGCAGCTTGTCCTCCCACTCTCAAATCCTCTTTCAATGTTTGCCCCCTTACTTTCCAGTCCACTTGTAAAGCTTGTTCTCAACTTTCAGGTCCCCTCGAAAAGCTTCCCCCACTTTCAGGTCCCCTCAAAAAGCTTCCCCCACTTTTAGGTCCCGTCAAAAAGCTTCCCCCACTTTCAGGTCCCCTCAAATAGCTTGCCCTTACTTTCCCGGTCCACCTCTACCCCTCTGACACAGAGCATCTCGCATATTTGCGTCACAAATGACAACGGATATGTTCCGTTTGTCGTAATCACAATCCTGTCCTTTAATCGTTGACTTAAAGCACAGCCCTCTCCCCTTTTTCCCTTTAAAAGTTAAATGGTTGTTTCCTGACTAGCTTTAATTGTATCAGATGGCGAATATTTCACTATTACACTCGTAGGAAATTGAAATACATTATACAAACATAATAGATATCCAAACTCTGTATAATCTGCCACGGGCGCTCACTGCATGGAATTACCACCCTCTCTTATGTTTACATAATTATTTTCAATAAAAATTCTTTATTATTTCATATCCTTTTCCTTTATTTATCATATTCGTACCTATATATCCAAACAATCGTATGGTGACCACAAGGGCCCGTGGCATGGAACCCCCCCCTTTTTTTTTACTGTCTGTTTACATATTTATTTTCAGTGCAAATTCTTTATTATTTCATCTCTTTTTTACCTTTATTTATCGTATTCGTGTCCATATATCCAATCCTACCAATCTTATGGTAACAACATCTTACTCAACTGCACATGTCGACCCTATACAACACTGAAGTGACATGATGCAAGCTGATGTTACCATTTAATTGTATGGATATGAACACGAAATAGATGAAATGGTAATGAAATTTTATAACTAAATATGTAAACAGAAATTGAAAAAAGGGGTGATTCCTTGCCACGAGCGCCTGTGCCTTAAACGGGATTCGAACCCACACCTGCCGGAGACACACCAATTACCGCAGGCACTCGAATTCCGGACCCCCTTTTTTCTCATTTGGTCCCTCCCGCGATTATGGTATGGATCTTTGTCTGGAAGTATATCTTTGAGCAATTTATTCATATCTTACAACATTTCGTGTTATAACTCTCTCGTTCTACTAACTTTTGTTTCTAGGTCCAGCTGCCGTTTTACTTAAAAAAACTAAAACGGCAGCTGGACCTAGAAACAAAAGTTATTAGAACGAGAGAGTTGTAACACGAAATGTTGTAAAATATGGATAAATTGCTCAAAGATATACTTCCAGACAAAGATCCATACCATAATCGTGGGAGGGACCAAATGAGGAAAAAGGGGATTCCGGAAATCGAGTGCCTGTGCCAATTACCACCCGTCAATGTTTTAAATATTACACAAGTAGGACTTACTTTATTCCTTTTAGCATCGACTCAAGGTGCCTCTTGCAGATTGGTGATGAATCACCTGATATGGACAATAGACAATATTTATTGGTACTAACACATTTACAATATATGGTTATGACACATAAAGAAAGATATAGATGTAATATGTATATAATATCAATACATATGGGAGCGACAGTGGCATCATCTTGCATACGTACTGTATTTATATTCAAACAAATTGCACTGGTGGCTTATATAATTATATGACATTATCAATATTTCCTTGTTGTTATTATGTACAATGTATGTATGTATTCCATATTGTCAATCATTGTAATTGCTATGCCCCTTGTGGGTCCTTAATTGGTCAATAAAGTATTCTTCTTCTTCTATAAAAATATATATATAGAGTGAAAATGTACTCATTTTATTTGCTATGTTAAACGTTGACTAGGATGAATTTCTCTTGGACATGCATTTATTCATAAAATTGACAATGGTATTGAGAAGTTTTGGTGAATTGCTATTCAGTAGGGCTATCATTTGACATTTATTGAAAACTTTTTGATTTACTTCACCTAAAACATTGACGGGTGGTAATTGGCACAGACACTCGAATTCCGGACTCTCCTTTTTCCTCATTTGGTCCCTCCCGCGATTATGGTACGGATCTTTGTATATGTTCTCTCTCATCCCCCCCCCCCCCCCCCCCTCATATATATGTGAGTAAGTGTGTGTACGCTTATGTACATATATCTCTTTTCCTGCCCGAGTGTGCCTGCACCACAATTATTGATATTTAACCGCGAATATTTAGTTTGATGTATTGTTGTTGTGTATCAATCATATTTGTTATTTGTATATGCCCTCCTGGGGCCCTGATTTGGTTAATAAACTTATTTCTATTTCATACTGATAAAAATAAGATCTATAAATATCACTTCCTGTTCTATAATGTGTTTCCGTAAATATTAAGTGGATGCTTAATCTTGTCTCCATATCAAATTTACCCATTTGGGGAGGGTAGAGACAATGGGACAATTGTTAACGTTACGAAAGTAAATCAAACGCTTGAACTTTGTCTTAAAACAAGAAATAATAACAATCATCCTTAGCCGTTCATTCTATCTTATTAATGCACAAATGGAAATCTTATATGGATCCTGAAGAACAGTTGTTCCGAACCAGAATTCAAATTTGATTATAAATAGTCAAACCTCTATTAAGAGGTCACCTTTGGGTCAAAGAAAACGTGGCCTTACAAAACAGGTGACATTTTAAAAGAGGTTGAATTCATATGAAATTTTTATGACAGGACAATAAAAAGGTGACCTCTTAATACAGGCGACTGCTTAATAGAGGTTCACGGATGGGCAGGTTTGACTGTACATATAAATTTTAATCAAAATGCAGATATCTAATAACAGTTGGAACCATGCGTTTTCTGGGGTAACATTTCACACGGTACGTTCTTTCGGAGCGAGAAAAACAAAAGACCTGAAGTGGATATCAGGTACTTGAGGACAGGACCCTGTCTGGTACCCCTCAATGGCACTCCTACCTCATTACTATAGAAAACATGTTTTTTTTACAATATATATACCCATGTACAGTATTTCTTTATATATAATACATATGTTTACTATCTGCGTCCAGATCACTATATAAAAACCACTAGTGATCTTAAACATATACAATTATATAAAGACATACTGTATATGGGTATATATATTGTATTTTTTTTATGGTAATGAGGTAGGAGGGGGGCATTGAGGGGTACCAGACAGAGACCTGTCCTCAAGTACCTGTGTATTGGATATCCAAAATCGACTACTTATGACTGACAAAGATATATTCTTATAACATATGTATTATTAGGGAAATGAAAAAAATAAAATAAAAATACGTTGTACATATCTGATAAGTGAAACGTGTGTTTAGCGAACGCCTATGGACTATTTAATGTGTTCGGTTTAGACAATTGGTCGGCATCATCAAGTTGTCATTAACCATTCTCTATCCAGAGTTGTCGTTCCCGCTACGCTCCATAAACCTCTGTCAACGCTCATTTTACAAGATTTTTGTAAAATTTAGAAACAGTAAATAAAATGTACTTAAAATTATTTTAATTTTTGTAAATATCAATAAAGATGAAAATAAATCACTCATTTCAAATCAATTCTCTCTTAAAAATGATTCTGATCGTTTTTAATTTTTACCTCCGCAAAATAGTTCTCCAAGAAGTATGGGGGTGGGGGTAATCATTTTTAAGAGAGAATTGATTTGAAATGAGTGATTTATTTTCATCTTTATTGATATTTACAATAATTAAAACAATTTTAAGTACATTTTTTTTACTGTTTCTAAATTTTACAAAAATCTTGTAAAATGAGCGTTGACAGAGGTGTATGGAGCGTAGCGGGAATGACAACTCTGGATAGAGAATGATCATTAACGTGAAGTTGACCGGAAGTTAGCATGACAGATAAAATGACCGGAATTACAAAGTGATAAGGAAGAGATCTGTATCTGTTCCCCAATTAACTGAAGTTATGTGTACAACAATAATATATGCATTTAAGAAAAATAAATAAATGAATAAATAAATACGTTTTTTTTTTGTTTTTTATCAAAAAGTCGTTATCCATTGTTGACTGACTCAGCGCCCATTTTACATATAATCACCTCCATTGTGTTAAAACTACCGCGACACAACAATGACAAAACTCATAAATAACGCTCTTCTCCGGATTATATGTGAGGGTTGGCATTTTACTCACATGTAGAAAACACTTGCACGACCGCATCAATTCAGGGAGGTTTTGGCCCAAAAAATAGCTTAACCCTGCCACTTTTTATTGCAGTTCCTGTAGCAGCCAGGAAAGAGAATAGTCATATATTTGTGTGTTAGGGGTATCACTTTTGCCTCTTTCTATGATTTGTCTATTGAAATTTAGAAATGTTCCGAAAGTGTGGTATTTTATTTTCTCCATTAAAATACGTGTTACAAAAATGTTTTGTTGTTAAAAATCAATGACTTTCAGTTCCACCTTTTATTAAACTTATATGATAAAGTGCCTGTTTTAGTCGTTGGAGATCCAATCATAAAGAGATGAGGGATGTGGTTCCCATAAGCCGGTTTAACCCCCGCCACAATTTTCTGTATGTCCCAATCCAAGACCTGGATTTCCAAGGCATTCTGTGGAGGTTTTTTCTGTGTACAGTAGTTTATGGTGATATCAAGTTGTTCTTTCTGTTGATGTCGGTGGAATTGTTGACAATTTGTTTAAACCTTCTTTTTATGTAAGCAGTAAGGGACAGATTAATGTATCTTTTATTATTTAGATTTCCTGTATATTGAAATCCAAGAGCATTATAAATAATTGTGTCTTTAAAGATCATTTCAGTCTGTGAGATTTCATATGGTTTTTTTTTTTGCTTGTCAGATTTGAAAGATTGTCCTCACCCACTCACTTACCCGTCATCTCCTGCAGCTTGTCCTCCCACTCTCAAATCCTCTTTCAATGTTTGCCCCCCTTACTTTCCAGTCCACTTGCAAAGCTTGTTCTCAACTTTCAGTTCCCCTCATAAAGCTTCCCCCACTTTCAGGTCCCCTCAAAAAGCTTCCCCCACTTTCAGGTCCCGTCAAAAAGCTTCCCCCACTTTCAGGTCCCCTCAAATAGCTTGCCCCTACTTTCCGGTCCACCTCTACCCCTCTGACACAGAGCATCTCGTATATTTGCGTCACTAATGACAACGGATATGTTCCGTTTGTCGTAATCACAATCCTGTCCTTTAATCGTTGACTTAAAGCACAGCCCTCTCCCCTTTTCCCCTTTAAAAGTTAAATGGTTGCTCCCTGACTAGCTTTAATTGTATAAGATGGCGAATATTTCACTATACACTCATAGGAAATTGAAATACATTTTACAAACATCTTCAGATAGTTATATGTAAATGCTAACAATTTATACGTCTGAAAATTTAAACCCAACAGTGCTAGAATTAGATCTTAGAGCGGACATATATTTTATTCTACGTCCAACCACAAGGGCTAGTGGCATGGAAATGCCCCCCCCCCCCCCCTCATTTTTGTAACTTTCTGTTTACATATTTTTTTTCAACAGAATTCGACTAATGTATTAGTACAACGATTGATTGATTTATAACGTGAATAAATGGCATAATAAATATCTGTATAATCTGCCACAGGCGCTCGTTGGATGCAATTACCACCCTCCCCCTTTTTTTACTTTATGTTTACATAATTATTTTCAATGAAAATTCTTTATTATCTCATCTCCTTTTCCTTTATTTATAATATTCGTACCTATATATCCAAACAATCGTATGGTGACCACAAGGGCCCGTGGTATGGAAACCCCCCCTTTTTTTTACTGTCTGTTTACATATTTATTTTCAGTGCAAATTCTTTATTATTTCATCTCTTTTTTTCCTTTATTTATCGTATTCTCGTCCATATGTCCAATCCAACCAATCTTATGGTAACAACAACTTGCCCAACTGCACATGTCGACCCAATATACACATGCACTGAAAGTGAAATGACATGATGCAAGCTGATGTTACCATTTAATTGTATGGATATGAACACGAAATAGATGAAATAATAATGAAATTTTATAACTAAATATGTAAACAGAAATTGAAATAAGGGGTGATTCCTTGCCACGAGCGCCTGTGCCTTCAATGGGATTCGAACCCACACCTGCCGGAGATACACCAATTACCACCCGTCAATGTTTTAAATATTATATACTGTACATTTGGGAATCCCCATCGTATAAAAATAGCATGAATATATCATATTCCATCTACAATACTTTTATGCACTATATTATCTAAATAGCTGGTAATTGGTATACAATCATATAAAAATAATTCATATAATTATTTACATTGCATTACATTAAAATCCAGCTGAACGGCAACACTGCTTTTCTGTCTAAAAATAGAACTGGAAATTACGGAATGGACAAAAATATACATTTCCGCGAAATCATGTTGATATAAACTGTAAAAAATCTATTAATAAATGTAATGTGATTGGCGTTCAGATAAGAAATCAGCCAATGGTTGTTAATATTACAAATTGCTCTACTTTCTTTATGCCATAAATTATGGTCTGTAACACACAGTCGAGCTATACACGATAAGTTCTCGGAAGAAAAGGTGGATAGATTTCTGGTAAGTGTATTATGTCTATTAAATTATACATTTATGTTAAATACATATAGCCCAGGTAAATGTTGTGAGAAAGTAACAGTTCCATTTTTAGATTATTTGCATGTATTAAAAGCCATGACCCTTTTTTTTTTGCAACTGATACATACACTATATTTTATTATTTATTAAGAAAGAATGTTCAATTACAATTTTAGTGATGTGTTTTTGTTTATTAAGATAACAACTGATAATAGCAGTTTGCATGTTTAGTATCATCTTCGCTAGCCAAGGGTTACGATTCGGGTCCCCCTTCTCTCCACCCTTGGCGGATCTAGAATACATTTTGAAATTCACGCGCAATGCCACCTGGTGGTTTATCGAAGTTGCGTCCCTTAGATAGTCGTCATCGCCAGCCAATCAGAATCGTTTTGTTATACGTATGTTGGAGAGTTGAAAATGGCAGCGCCCAGTGAATAAAAACTTATTTGTGATAAATTTAATTTGGAAGCACTTACTGTCAACCAAGTGAAAGTTTCAAAGCTTTGGCAGACGGGAAAGATGTTTTCATTGGAACCAAAACGGGAAGTGGCAAATCGTTGTCATATGAGAGCATTCCGGTGCCATTTTTGTTTACATTTCGTGGATAACATGTGCTCCGTGTAAAACGTCTTCTGATTGGATACGTGTACTGGTAGCCGTAACCAATGAAATATTAAAGCGTGAATCCTCAAAATGTATTCTAGATCTGCCAAGGGTGGAGAGAAGGCGAACCCGAATCGTAACCCTTGGCTAGCGAAGATGGTTTAGTATTGACAAAGCACTAAATTTCAACTGTCACACATTAACATTCGACCTAGTCCGAGATTCCTCCGTCGTTTAACGGCATTGATAAAGTTGCTTGTAGCCGTTCAACGACAGAGCGTGCTATATACGGAAAACAGCGGATTTGCTTCTCCAACTCTGGGTCAGCACATTTCCACGTTTCGTGGCTATCGGATTTTATTTTCTATCATAAACCTTATATAAATCGCTTCACCAATCATTTTTCTATTCATTCATAAACATCTTACCCTCAGAAAGTGGTGTTACACTCCATTACAGCACGATTTTGCCTTAGATCCTATGATTTCGACGTTTGTCTTCCATTTTTCAAACATTTGTCACGTGACTACGAGAAAACTACGATTACCGCAATGTATCATGGGAGATGATTTGCATATAAACAAACAAACAAATATTTTTATTGCCAATCATAGGCGCCTGTTAAGGCAGAACAATTAACATAAAATTTAATACAGTTGATTATATTGATTGGTAATGATTTTAACAGCAAATTTAGTGAATTACAGATAACCATAAGAAAAAAAAAAAATGTAGTACCTTGTCCAAAAACAAAAAGGGGGAACGTAACACATGCTCTTTCCGAAGCCCGTTGGTAACACTCTGCCATTGAATCTTTTCTTTCCAACACATTCTGTATTATTTCCTTCTGCTCTGCTTTGATCTGTAGATGGACTGTTTGTCCTGCAGAATACGCTTAAATGTATCGTCTTCCATGTGATTTGAATGTTGTTTACGTATGCAAATAATGCTCCAAATAATTTGGCACGCTGCATTAATTAGCTCCCATCATGCAATGCGTTGCTGTCATCATTCAGTTAGTATCGCGAGATCACGTGTGTAGATTCGAAAATGGAAGTCAAATGGCGGAATAATAGGATCTAAGGCAAAATCGTGCTGTAATGGAGTGTAACACCACTTTCTGAGGATAAGATGGTTATGAATGAATAGAAAAATGATTGGTGAAGCGATTTATATAAGGTTTATGATAGAAAATAAAATCCGATAGCCACGAAACGTGGAAATGTGCCGATCCTATGGCCGTGAGGCAAATTCGATGGTTTCCGTATATAGCACCCTCTGTCGTTGAACGGCTACAAGCAACTTTATCAATGCCGTTAAACGACAGAGGAATCTCGGACTACATTCGACCTTATGCAATCTTTTATGCAGTTTCCACTCGTGGCATCGCATTTGCAAGTAGTTCTTACCATAATATTGTATGGACATATATTATATATATATGGACACGAACACGTTAAATAAACAAAAAAAGAGATGAAATAATAAAGAAATTTTACTGAAAATAAATATCTTATTTATGTAAACAGAAAGTAAAAAAAAAAATTTATAACTAAATATGTAAACAGAAATTGAAATAAGGGGTAATTCCTAGCCACGAGCGCCTGTGGCAGGTTCTACAGGATTGATCAAATTTGAATATTTAATGTACCATCTATTCATGTTATAAATCAATCACTCATTGTGTTTTGTACTACAGGCGCTCGTGGTACGGAATTACAAACCCCCTCTTTTTAGCATTTCTTTATTATTTCATCTCTTTTTGAATAATTTAGCTTGTTCGTGTCCATATTCATACACGTGTAAGTTGCTGCTAACAATAAACATAAAATTGTATATGAATATGGAGACGAATAAATTACATTTAAAAAAAAGAAGAAATAATATATATTTATAGAAATTTTATTGAAAATAAACATTTAAACAGAAAGTAAAAAAAGGTGGGAATATATTTCATGCCATAAGTGGCTGTGGTTTGGAATAGAAATAACATTATTTTGATGAAGCATTTAGTTTTACTATGCAATTTAGTGGAAATAGCTATGATTGGTGTCTAACGCCACTTTCGACAATATTTTATTAGGGACAGACCAAATAACTTTTAGGAAGGGCTATGATTTTCTCCCAAACCAAAAATTTTGTTTCACAGTCAGGGGAAAAAAAGAAAGAAAATGAATCAGATTATGTTTTAGCATACAAATTTTGTTATTTTTCTTCAAATTTTAGAAATAAATTTCACTGAAAACTGCAAAGCCAAGTTAAATATTTGTTTGGGGCTATTTTTCAATTCACCTTATGATTTCCTATAAAATTTGGTGACAGGAAAAAAGAAAAAAGGAGATAAAAAAAAACCCAACCCATGCAAGGCCTTAAATTTAAATGGTCGTTTTGTTGGTATCATGGTTTGTTTATATTTTATATTCTAAATGAAGAAAAATGGACATGATGTAGTACTTTTCATCCTCGTCAGCCAAGGTTTACGGGCCGCCTGTAGGGGGAGGCCAATCATAACCCTTGGCTAGAGGAGATAGTCGTGAGAGAGTGTCGTGGATAGGTCTAATTGTTGAATATTTTCTTTCCTTTTTAGCTCACCTGACCCAAAGGGTCATGTGAGGTATTTCCATCACTTGGCGTCCGTCGTCCGTCCATTAACTTTTCATATTTTAATCTACTCCTCTGAAACAACTGGACCAAATGGAACCAAATTTGGCAGAAAGCATCTATATAAGGTCCTCTATAAAGTTTCTTCATTTCGTCCCATTCCGCCAACAAATATGGCTGCCAAGGGCAATTCTTGTTTCTGATTGGCTAATGTTAAAAAAATCTTCTCCTCTGAAACTGCTTGGCCAAATGGAGCCAAACTTGGCAGGAAGCATCTATGTAAGATCCTCTATAAAACTTCTTCATTTAATTCCATTCGGCCAACAAACATGGCCGCTGTTACTAAAAATAGAACATATGATAAAATTGCACGTTTTTGGTAACAACTCAAAAACCGTTAATAATATCAGAAATCTGACAGGGGTAAAAATGATCAGCACAGGAAGATCTAACTACCCTGAAAATTTTAAGAAAATCTGATTACCTATCTTGGAGTTATTGCCCTTTTTTCGTCAAAATTTTAATACTTTTCGTTTTTTATTTCAAAAACTATAAGAGATAAACGTTAAGTTTAAACAGCAAACATGTGCAGCATGTCAAGATCTACATGCCCTGCAATTTTGAAGTAAATCTGATATCCCGTCTAGGCGTTATTGCCCTTTTTTATATTTTATTTTTTTAATTTAAACATTTTTGTCTGATATTTCAAAAACTATTAGAGATAAAGGTTAAGTTTAAATTGCAAACATGTGCAGCATATTAAGATCTACCTACCCTGTAATTTTGAAGTTAATTTGAGTACCCAATTTGGAGTTATTGCCCTTTTTTTCGTCAAATTTTCAAAATATTAATACCTTTTGTCCTTTATTTCAAAAACTATAAGAGATAGATGTTAAGTTTAAACAGCAAACATGTTCAGCATGTCAAGATCAACCTAGCCTACAATTTTAAAGTAAATCTGATTACCCATCTTGAAGTTATTGCCCTTTTTTCATCAAATTTTAAAAATGTTAATACATATCATCCTTTATTTCAAAAACTATAAGAGATAGATGTTGAGTGTAAACTGAAAACATGTTCAGCTTGTCAAGATCTACATGCCCTGCAATTTTGAAGTAAATCTGATTACCCGTCTAGGAGTTATTCCCCTTTTTTCATAATTTTTTAGCTCACCTGACCCAAAGGGCCATGTGAGGTATTGCCATCACTTAGCGTCCGTCGTCCGTCCGTTAACTTTTTCATATTTTAATCTTCTCCTCTGAAACAACTTGGCCAAATGGAACCAAACTTGGCAGTAAGCATCTATGTAAGGTCCTCTATAAAGTTTCTCCATTTCGTTCCATTTGGCCTATAAACATGGCCGCCAAGAATAATTCTTTTTTCTGATTGGCTAATGTTAAAAAAATCTTCTCCTCTGAAACAGCTTGGCCAAATGGAGCCAAACTTGGCATAGATGGTCCCTGGGTGTGTCCCTTTTAAAATTGTGTCCGACAGCCCCACCCTCCATTCAAGATGGCTGCTGTTTTTTAAGGTAATGATTATCTCCCTTTGAAATTTGCTTCAGTATCATTCTATTGTCAGGTGAGCGATACAGGCTCAGTGGGCTGAGCCTCTAGTTAATACATGAAATCTGTGCTTTTATTTTTGCGGACGTGTCGTCTTCATGATAAACTGAGCAATATGGAGATAAAGGACTTGAATAGAGGAAGTTGGCCCTTCACTATAAGCAATGATTCATTATATTTGTCACTGATGAGGAGCAATGACAATAAGATCTATAAATATCACTTCCTGTTCTATAATGTATTTCCGCAAATGTTAAGTGGATGCTTAATCTTGTCTCCATATCAAATTTACTAAAAACATGGGTTCGTAGGACCCATTTGGAGAGGGGAGAGACAATGGGACAATTGGCTCTCACTTTGAAAAGTTTGTGTGTGTGAAAAGGGGGAGGGGCATGGAAGCAAATAAAATTGTCCAGTTAACTGAGGGACTAAAAAGCATGATTCGAGGCCAAGCATCCTTTTTAATTGTTTGCTTTACAGCTTTGAAAACTTGCCCCCACTTTCTGCACCAGACCTTGAACTTGGTCCTCTGGTCCTCTCCTAATACTTTTCCGCACAGTCTAATCCACTTCCAAAATCTGCCCCCTGATGACCGGTCCACTGATACTCCGTTATGTCCATATAATTCAAATTTAGTTCATTGATACTTTATATTTTCTCCCAGGAATAAATGGCTCAACGGTGGACACAGATTCTAGAATTGCCACCCGCATTGTTGGAGGAATTGAAAGCGGTATATAAGGATACATTTCCAATAGAAATACGAAACCATCTATCAGAGTGGATTGAAGGCATACCATGGTAACTAGCATTATAAGCCTTAAGGAAAATGAAGATAGGCCTATATGTTTCGATTACTTTTTTAGCTCACCTGGCCTTTAGGGTCCTTGGGGGGTCCCCTTCCAAAATTATGTCTGGCATTTCAGACCTCTGACGAAGATGGCCGCCACAGCCGAACTTAATTTAACATAGGACCCTATGGGAAATTCCCATAACAATCTTCTTGTTTGAAACCATTTGCTCAATAAGAACTAAATGTTGATGAAATAGTCATTGGATGGTTTTCTTCCAAAAATATGTCAGGCGGTTCGGCCTTTCGACCAAGATGGCCCCCACATCCGAACTTAGTTTATCATAGGAACCTATGGGAAATTGACATAAAAATCTTCTTGTCTGGAACCAGTTGCTCAATTGGAACCAAACTTTGATAAAATAGTCATTGAATGGTCTTTTTCCAAAATTGTGTCTGGTGGTCCTGCCCTCTGACCAAGATGGCTGCACAGCTGTACTTAGTTTAACATAGGACCCTATGGGAAATTCACATAAAAACCATCTTGTCTGGAACCAGTAGCTCAATTAGAACCAAACTTTGATGGAATAGTCATTGGATGGTCCTCTTCCAAAATTGTGTCCGGCAGTCACGCTCTCCCACCAAGATGGCCACCACAGTGCAGTTGCGTTGTTATTGAAAGCAGCTTTGATCCAGGTGAGCGATTACAGGCTCCTGGGAGCCTCTGGTTTGGTTTGGGGTTTGGTGTTTACGCCACTTTCAATACTGTTTCAGTTGTGTTATCCTTTGAAGGATGCTGGCAAGGTTCTTGTATAATGAGAAAAGAATAAATGACCACAGCTATTTTCCACAATAAATTTATTTGAAAATAAATCGATCTACAGTAGGGGTTATTGTGTTTAATGCCACTTTCATCAATAATTCAGTTATATTGGTGGATAGATCGGAGAAACCCACCGACCTTCCGCAATTGTCAATGACAAACTTTGTCACATAATATAGTACACATCGCCATAAGCGGGATTTGAACTCGCACCTTTAAGTTGTGATAGGGTAGGTAATTGTAAATCCAACTACCGTAAATCTACGTCATCTACTTCATACGATGCTCCATCAATTGTGATCACGACGACCCCCCGCCCTCATTTATTTTATTTGGTGGCGATCGCATAGATGGTGAAATGATTAGTGTGTTCGCCTCAAGTGTGGTAGATCGTGGGCTCGATCCCTGGTCGGATAAAACAAGAGACTATAAAACTGGCAATTACATGGGTTTAAGGAGTAATGGCAAATATTTTTGGCTCGGAATCAGGATAATGTGTTAGAGTGGATGGAGATATCTACCCGCGAATTGTTCTTCCAGTTAGGTACATTGTAACACTAATCGTGTTGTTCCAGTGCAAAGCGGACACATTCTCATTGAAATACATGTATAACTTTTTCTCCTTGTGAAATAGCTGAAAAAAATACCTACATGGCATTAAACATCAAACACTCAATCACTATCTCATGGAGAAATATATGCAACTGTTTGTAAACTTAATGCCCTCATTACATAAAGTAAAAGCGTTCCTTTGATTTAATTTGTGTCTAAGGCTTAACCTAGATGATAATATTTCCTACTAACATTTTTTATTAAATTAAAAACATGCTAACAATAGTGAAAAAATATGAAAAAATCCATATAATTTTATATTGGTATAGGGGATTTGTTTGAGTCATTCGTGTAATAAAACACATATTTTTAGGCATGGCCTAAATTAAATAAGAACATGATATTATCTATACACTAGTTTTGATTCACAGCAATTTTTAAAAAAAATCAAGTTGTGAGTTCGAATCCCGCTCATGGCTAGGTGTGTTCGATACAATATTATGCGATAAAAGTTTGTCAGTGACTTGCAGCAGGTCGGTGATTTTCCCCGGGTACGCTACTCCGGTTTCCTCCACCAATAAAACTGGCTGTCATGATATAGTTGAAGTATTGTTGAAAGTGGCATTAAACACCATAACCCCAAATAACCCAATATTTCAAATCAAAATTTTCTTCAGGAATGAAATCAATGAGGATGATGAGAGTCACAAAGCCTATGCAACACCTCTATTGAAAGAACTACTGCTGAACATTGATAAAAAGGCAATATTGTTCCCGTGTCTGGAGGAAATAGCACATCAGCTGATAGTAAGATATTATTGTAATATGGTTACATAAATGGTACAAAAAATGGAACTCAACGTAAGAAAAATTATGATACAAAACTAAATTTATTTTGCCAACCTTTTCCAGAAGTGTGCGTTTCAAAAAATTACTTAGAGGAAAAACATAAAAGATTTTGGTAGTCACACTTTGAAAATCGATAGCTGGTGAATTTTCATTCAGAAACATATTCAGAGTCCTCTTGATATTTACTGGATTTACTAATTTTAGATTTTCATGCCACGTGTTGGGAATGACATTCAAAATTTTCTGCTAGGCCTTTTCAACGAAAAAATTTGAAATGTTTAAAACACTGACGAGATAGATAATTTTATCATGCACTTGTTCTACTTGAGTAGTCAAATTGTAAAAGGAAAAAAAAAAACGTTTTCCTTATATCTCATATAAGATATATATTTATTAATGAAAATTATCATTAAAACGAAGGGGCAATACCAGAATGGACAATCCAGAGAAACCGGCAACTTTGGCCACAAGACACAGAACAAAGAGAAAGAAGCAAAAAAATGCAACACAGAAATTAAAAAAAATCCCTTTATAATGATTTTTTTTAAATTATTGATAAAACTAAGATTCATCTCCCACAGGCATAGGTAACATTTGCAAAAGATTTTGTCTGGAAAGCCAAAAAATGTTAACTTTTGGGAGCAATAAAAGCAAAGGGCCTAAACAGGATAGCCAAACTCAGCTCAGGTCACCTATGCCTGAGGAAGGAGAACCATAGTTTTATTAACAATTACATTATTTAAGAAATGTAAATTTCAATAATAAATATATCTTATAAACCATGTCAGTGCCGAAGCACGATATTTCTCTACATTTTCAAATTTTAGACTTCTCTCTAAAGCTCAAGCTGTAAAATTTGAAAATTTAACTATATCGGTAGAGAAATATCATAATCCACTGGTAACAGAACTTAAGGAGAATCTATCTGTTTTCATTTTATTTTATTTTGACAGTTATATATAGATGTCAAATAAAATGATGTTTTTTTTATATTTAACTATTTTACATATATAAAACATTGATATGATTTATTTTCGTATTTTTCAGGCAAAATACATCAATGATTCGCTAAGCTTGATACGAGATATGAAAACATGTCAAAACTTTGAGGAAGTGTTGATCGCCAG
Source organism: Bathymodiolus brooksi (assembly GCA_963680875.1). Taxonomy (NCBI): domain Eukaryota; kingdom Metazoa; phylum Mollusca; class Bivalvia; order Mytilida; family Modiolidae; genus Bathymodiolus; species Bathymodiolus brooksi. Next base: position 32,625,672 of record OY804584.1, read on the forward strand.
ATCGCAAAATGTAAGTAAACAAGATTGTAAACATAAATAATTACAAGTAAACAAGATTGTAAACATAAATAAATACAAGTAAACAAGATTGTAAACATAAATAAATACAAGTAAACAAGATTGTAAACATAAATAAATACAAAAAAACAAGATTGTAAACATAAATAAATACAAGTAAACAAGATTGTAAACATAAATAAATACAAGTAAACAAGATTGTAAACATAAATAAATACAAGTAAACAAGATTGTAAACATAAATAAATACAAAAAAACAAGATTGTAAACATAAATAAATACAAGTAAACAAGATTGTAAACATAAATAAATACAAGTAAACAAGATTGTAAACATAAATAAATACAAAAAAACAAGATTGTAAACATAAATAAATACAAAAAAACACGATTGTAAACATAAATAAATACAAGTAAACAAGATTGTAAACATAAATAAATACAAGTAAACAAGATTGTAAACATAAATAAATGTAAATGGCAAAAATAATAAAGACAGAATACTTATTCTTGACCGTTTAATTAGCCGTCTCATAAGCAATTGAAAGATTGTTCAAATTATGGTTTGGCTATGGCGTTTAATGCCACTTTCAAACAATATTTCAGTTATATTGTAGCAGTCAGTTTTATTGGTGGAGGAAATTGGAGTGCCCGGAGAAAACAAACGACATGCCGCAAGTCACAGACAAACTTTATCACATAATGTTGTATCGAGCACCTTGCCATGAGCAGAGTTTCATGTTTGAACTCACAACATTAGTGGTTATAGGCACTGATTGCATAGGTAGTTGTAAATCCAACTACCATACGATCACGACCACGAACGACAGCCCCTTGTCATATTATGATATTCCTCCTAGACCAAACAGCTGAGATAGATTTTTATATTGTGAGATCACTGAAACAACATTCAACTGAAAGCTTGACATGTCGCGGGTATTACGCCCATTATCCTGGGTCCGAGCTATCTAGTCTTTGCTCTTGCTCTGTGATGCATGCTGGATGATATCATGCCTAATCACGTAATGAAAAAGGAGAGCATGTTTATAGAGGTATTCAGATAGGAGATGAAAGTATTATCAAACCAGTTATACAAATATAATGTTATAAACGCTTTGTTAATAGCTATTTGCCATGAAGGAAGGGTTTGGATCCCATTAACCGGTTTAGCCCTTCCACTTTTTTGTGCCTATCCCTAGCCAGAACCTGGATTTCCAACATCATATGTCATGGTCTTTTCTTTGGTTCAGTGAATGAAGGTGAGAGGTGATTGTTCGCGTTGTTGATATTGTTGGAATTGCTGACTATCACTGATTAAACTTTCTTTTCATAATTATTATGTATCCTTTACTTTCAAGAGACCACTAAGTCATTCAGAGACAGACATGCATTCAACAATGGATTTGATGGGAATTACAGAAGAATTTGAGACTTTGAACAATCTCAGCATGGTAAGTTATCTTATGTTTTTAGTACATGTTGTATTGCCAACAACTGGATATACAGGATGCATCAAATACACAAATCATATTCCTAGTCCTATGAATAACAATCTAATTTAAAATTATATGGTTGTTGTATCTTTTTTGTGACCCCCGTTTGGGGTCATGTCGGGGTTGATATATATATTACCTACAGAACAATTGGCAATGAATCCATTTTAAACCACACAACAGTGTGGACACCAAGAGCTGCTGTCAGATATGCCAATGGCCGTCTTTTATATGATTTTTATATGTTTGTATGGTCAAAAATAAATGAAAGGTTACCTGACATGACCCCAAACGGATGTTGTTTGGTATGTACTTCATGAAAGGTTAATATCCATAATAATCAAATTTTCCAAAGCCCTAAAGACTAAGGGGAATTACTGTTATCGAAATTTGATAATTGTGGATATCAACTTTTCATGAAGGACACTATTACTTACTTATCCTCTTCATCCCCGATGGGACATAAGGCATCAACAATTTGTTTTCATCTCCCTCTGTCCTTTGTGACTATTGAGCCTGCCCCATAGAAAACCAATTTCCTCCAGCTCTGATGTAATTGTTCTTCTCCATGTTGTTCTTGGTCTGCCTCTCTTGCCAGGAGGTGTCCAGTGTAGGGCAACTTTAGGGATTCTATTGGGTGTCATCACATGTCTGAGCCATCTCATTCATCTTTAGTCTGAGCCATCTCATTCATCTTTAGTCTGAGCCATCTCATTCATCTTTAGTCTGAGCCATCTCATTCATCTTTAGTCTGAGCCATCTCATTCATCTTTAGTCTGAGCCATCTCATTCATCTTTAGTCTGAGCCATCTCATTCATCTTTAGTCTGAGCCATCTCATTCATCTTTAGTCTGAGCCATCTCATTCATCTTTAGTCTGAGCCATCTCATTCATCTTTAGTCTGAGCCATCTCATTCATCTTTAGTCTGAGCCATCTCATTCATCTTTAGTCTGAGCCATCTCATTCATCTTTAGTCTGAGCCATCTCATTCATCTTTAGTCTGAGCCATCTCATTCATCTTTAGTCTGAGCCATCTCATTCATCTTTAGTCTGAGCCATCTCATTCATCTTTAGTCTGAGCCATCTCATTCATCTTTAGTCTGAGCCATCTCATTCATCTTTAGTCTGAGCCATCTCATTCATCTTTAGTCTGAGCCATCTCATTCATCTTTAGTCTGAGCCATCTCATTCATCTTTAGTCTGAGCCATCTCATTCATCTTTAGTCTGAGCCATCTCATTCATCTTTAGTCTGAGCCATCTCATTCATCTTTAGTCTGAGCCATCTCATTCATCTTTAATCTGAGCCATCTCATTCATCTTTAGTCTGAGCCATCTCATTCATCTTTAGTCTGAGCCATCTCATTCATCTTTAATCTGAGCCATCTCATTCATCTTTAGTCTGAGCCATCTCATTCATCTTTAGTCTGAGCCATCTCATTCATCTTTAGTCTGAGCCATCTCATTCATCTTTAGTCTGAGCCATCTCATTCATCTTTAGTCTGAGCCATCTCATTCATCTTTAGTCTGAGCCATCTCATTCATCTTTAGTCTGAGCCATCTCATTCATCTTTAGTCTGAGCCATCTCATTCATCTTTAGTCTGAGCCATCTCATTCATCTTTAGTCTGAGCCATCTCATTCATCTTTAGTCTGAGCCATCTCATTCATCTTTAGTCTGAGCCATCTCATTCATCTTTAGTCTGAGCCATCTCATTCATCTTTAGTCTGAGCCATCTCATTCATCTTTAGTCTGAGCCATCTCATTCATCTTTAGTCTGAGCCATCTCATTCATCTTTGCTTTATCTCCCCAACAATGGTTTTGCATTTAATCTTTGGTATTATACTGGTATTAATATATTGTACTTTAACCACACAGAAGCAATAAAAACAAACGTTAAAGAATAGATATGTGGGTTGTATATTAAATGCAAATATATAATCGTCAGTTAAAAGTTACAATAACCAACAAACTAAATGATCTACAGAACACTACCCAGAAAACTAACGATCCAGCACCACGCATACAGATCGCACTAAAACTGAGTGGTTTCTCATATACAGCCAGGGCCTATGAGAGGGGGTTTCAGACGATACATCGAACCGGGGCCCGGAAACGCAAGACGGGGCCTGTGAATCTCTGAAGCACCCATAGCCTTAGCCATAGACGTTTTATTTTGATTTTTTTCATTTTTATTTAGATAATTCCAACTATTTTTAGTTTATTTAGAAAAAATAATTATGTAAAATTCACTTAGACTTCTGAATTCTGGTTGTCGATCATCATTCACATTTACATTGTAACTAGATTGGCCATAATTTTTCAATTTTGAGAGAAGTCTCGGCAGTCTTGTTCCACCTTGCAAAATTTCTCTTGGACGCCCTGTAATTAGCAGCATATTACACACCATATTTATATGTCAAATCACAATACATCTTTTGTAGTTCTAAGAAAACTGATGTCTACTTCCTCAGGCATAGATGACCTTAGGGACCGACCATTTAACTTGCAGGGGGGGGGGTTATGGTTTTTTGTTTCGTTCAGAATCTTTTTTTTCGGACGTGTTAAGAGTTAGAATTTTTTTTTTTGTTGCATGAAGTTCAAATTTTTTTTCCAGAATTTAACATTAGGTTATATGACAAAAACTCTGAATCAGATTATTTTTTCCTCCACCAAAATCAGAATATTTTTTTCAGCAACATTGGGAATCAGAATATTTTTTTAGAAAAAAAACATCCCCCCCCCCCCCCCATTCAAGTTAAATGGTCCGTCCCTTAGCTGATTTTGGCTATCCTGTTTAATTCGCTACGGCTTTGATCATACCTAATAAAGGTTATTCCAAACAACGTGTTATTAGCACTAATTTAGATAATATCTAAGTTTTTACTCATTCAACATGTTCAAAAGTTGTCACTTTCTGTAGAATGAAAACTACCGTTATTTGAGAATATTTGATATGACATACATTTGTACAATATTTGGATTCGATGGGCCTTAATGTGTATATTTGGCCGACATTGGAAAAAAAAACTTTTGAAAATTTAGAAAGGAAACTTTGTAGAAAATATCAATGTCCATCTAAGATCAGTTTAGATAAACAAGTGAATGACTAAACCTTGTCTGTAATAAACCTACTTCAAAAGTCTTGTTTTCTCCATAGGTTTCATCAAACGTGTTGAAGGAATTGCAAGAAAAATCTCAAAAATTTGTCATTTTATTACAAGAACTTCCGAAAGTGAATGGTAAGTGATACATTCGTTTTATGCCTCTCCTGAGCCAGTACATGGATGCTATCCACCACATTGTTGTGCCTGTTCTAGACCAGAACACCCCACCATGAGCGGGATTCAAACTCACAGGTTGGTGATTTTCTCCGGGTTTCCTCCAACAATAAAACTGACCGCCACGATAAACTGAAATATCATACCCCTAAATCTATAACAGATAGCACATGTATCATCATCATATTGTGTTTTTAAATGATATTTACAATACTATTGCCACACTGTCGGAACAATTTCAAAAAATCCAATTTGATTACTTACTTAAATTGCATCCATATCAGTAAGCAAATTGTACATGTATTAATTTATATTTGTGTATTGTACTTATCAGATGGTGTAATGGTTAGCATGCTCACCTCAGTGCAGTAGATCGTGGGTTTTATCCCAGGTTGGGTGAACTCGAAGACAATAAAATTAGTATTTGCAGCTTCTCAACTAATTACACATCTTTAAGATGTAAGAGTAAATATATTGTGTCCGAGTAGAGACATGTCTACCCACGAACTGATGTTGCAGTGAGCTAAATACTATAAAAACTCAGAGTATTCAGGGGCGGAGCCAGGGGGGGAAAATATGATTTTTTGGCGTAGAATCGTGATTTTTCACACGAAATACCCCAAACATTTTCGCTCCTCCCTCCGCTCGGCACAAATTTATTAAGTGTGCCCCCCCCCTAACTTGAAATCCTGGATCCACCCCTGGTGTTGGTCTAGTACAATAAATGATTGAGAAAACCAAAGGTGCAATCAAGAATGGACAATTCAGAGACACTGACTTGACATACAAGACACAGGACGAGGACAGCTAGGGTAAGGAGAGATGCTGACAACACTTGACATACAAGACACAGGACGAAGACAGCTAGCGTAAGGAGAGACGCTGACAAGATTTGACATACAAGACACAGGACGAAGACAGCTAGGGTAAGGAGAGACGCTGACAACACTTGCCATACAAGACACAGGACGAAGACAGCTAGCGTAAGGAGAGACGCTGACAAGATTTGACATACAAGACACAGGACGAAGACAGCTAGGGTAAGGAGAGACACTGACAACACTTGACATACAAGACACAGGACGAAGACAGCTAGGGTAAGGAGAGACGATGACAACACTTGACATACAAGACACAGGACGAAGACAGCTAGGGTAAGGAGAGACGATGACAACACTTGACATACAAGACACAGGACGAAGACAGCTAGGGTAAGGAGAGACGATGACAACACTTGACATACAAGACACAGGACGAAGACAGCTAAGGTAAGGAGAGACGCTGACAACATTTGACATACAAGACACAGGACGAAGACAGCTAGGGTAAGGAGAGATGCTGACAACACTTGACATACAAGACACAGGACGAAGACAGCTAGGGTAAGGAGAGACGCTGACAACACTTGACATACAAGACACAGGACGAAGACAGCTAGGGTAGGGAGAGATGCTGACAACACTTGACATACAAGACACAGGACGAAGACAGCTAGGGTAAGGAGAGACGCTGACAACACTTGACATACAAGACACAGGACGAAGACAGCTAGGGTAAGGAGAGATGCTGACAACACTTGACATACAAGACACAGGACGAAGACAGCTAGGGTAAGGAGAGACGCTGACAACACTTGACATACAAGACACAGGACGAAGACAGCTAGGGTAAGGAGAGATGCTGACAACACTTGACATACAAGACACAGGACGAGGACAGCTAGGGTAAGGAGAGACGCTGACAACACTTGACATACAAGACACAGGACGAGGACAGCTAGGGTAAGGAGAGACGCTGACAACACTTGACATACAAGACACAGGACGAAGACAGCTAGGGTAAGGAGAGATGCTGACAACACTTGACATACAAGACACAGGACGAGGACAGCTAGGGTAAGGAGAGACGCTGACAACACTTGACATACAAGACACAGGATGAAGACAGCTAGGGTAAGGAGAGATGCTGACAACACTTGACATACAAGACACAGGATGAAGACAGCTAGGGTAAGGAGAGACACTGACAACACTTGACATACAAGACACAGGACGAAGACAGCTAGGGTAAGGGTAAACATTTCCTGCTTCTTATGACACTCGCCATGTTACTCATATAGTCATGGGACACACAAAGCAGACGTCATTTTCATTAAAAATTATATCACCATGATATACTTGAAATATAGCACACATGGTGTTAAATAATAAACTCTCACTCAAATGTTCTATTAATTTCTTCATTTTCAAGTGATCTTGTTCTGTTTTTTATGAGCTCAACCTAATATTAATTTTACCAAGTATAATATGTAATTGGAATTGATCATTTTGCTGTATGTTGTTTTAAATCACTGTCAACTTTGCAATATGTATGTTATTGCTTACTTGCTTATGCCTGTTGCACCTTGGTGGTGCATATGCCACTGACAACAGTCCTCCACCTTGGTGGTGCATAGGCCACTGACAACAGTCCTCCACCTTGGTGGTGCATAGGCCACTGACAACAGTCCTCCACCTTGGTGGTGCATAGGCCACTGACAACAGTCCTCCACCTTGGTGGTGCATAGGCCACTGACAACAGTCCTCCACCTTGGTGGTGCATAGGCCACTGACAACAGTCCTCCACCTTGGTGGTGCATAGGCCACTGACAACAGTCCTCCACCTTGGTGGTGCATAGGCCACTGACAACAGTCCTCCACCTTGGTGGTGCATAGGCCACTGACGACAGTCCTCCACCTTGTTCTGTTTTGTGCCATACGTTCCAGATCTTGCCATCTATAACCCTCTATCTCCATCTCAGCAATAAAGTCTCTCCTCCAGGTGTTTCTTGGTCTTCCTCTTCCACGCTTTCCTTGAGGGTTCCACTGTAGGGCTTGCCTAGTGATGTTGTGTTTTTGCTTCCTCAGTTGTGTGCCCTATCCACCTCCATTTTCTCCTTTTCATTTCTTCCTCAACTGGGGACTTGTTGGTCATTTGTCAGAGCTCTTTCTTAGAAATATTCTCAGGCCATCTGATGTTGAGGATACTTGGAGTTTGTGTAGGTGTTTTTTAGTAGGTTTCCAGGTTTCAGCTCCATATAAGAGAATGGTTTTTACATTGCAGTTGAACAATCAAACTTTAGTCTTTAATGAGATCCTTGCTTTCCAGATAGATCCCATCATATTAAATGCAGTTCTTGCTTTTCCAATTCTAATTTTTAAGTCTTTGTCTGATCCTCCAAGATTGTCTACTTCGCTTCCAAGTTAAGTAAAGGAGTCTACTTCTTCCAGATTTTGGCCATTTACTGTCAGATCTGCTTGTGTTTTTGTGTTTGACTTTAAAACTTTAATCTTCTTGGTGTTGATACTTAGACCTGTTTTGGCAGCTCTCCTTTCAACTTGTGTCAAATTTTCCTGCATTTGTTGGTGACTATGGGAAAGTAGGGATATGTCGTCGGCAAAATCTAGGTCATCCAGTTGATTCAACATGGTCCATTGAATACCATTTCTTCTGCCATCTGTGGCTTTCTTCATTATCCAATCAACTACCAATAGAAACAGTAGATGTGACAGGAGATGGCTTTGCCTGACTCCAGTCGCTATATCAAATGCTTCTGTGAGTTGACCTTCATGTATAGCCTTGCTTTGCATACCTGTGTAGGTGTTTCTAATAATGGCTATAAATTGCTCAGGTATACCGTAATGTCTCATCAACTGACATAAAACCTCCCTATCTAAACTATCGAAAGCTTTTGTAAAGTCGACAAACACAGTGTATAATGATGAATTGAACTCGTGTGATTGCTCTAAAATGATATGCAAGGTTACTATTTGGTCTGCGCATGATCTATTCTGCCTAAATCCTGCTTGATTGTCTCGGAGTTTGTCGTCTACTGCAGTCTTCAATCTTTGCAACATAACTCTATTTAAGACTTTGCCAGGCACTGATAGCATCATAATGCCTCTGTAGTTGTCACAGATGCTTAAATTTCCTTTTTTTTCGGAAGTTTCACTATGTGCCCTTCTTTCCACTCGGCTGGAACTTCCTCTACTTCCCAGATCTTTTCAAACAGTTCATATAGGATTTGTGCTGATGTATCTATGTCTGCTTTGAGTGCTTCAGCAGGTATGTATGTATGTTATTATCCATTGTAAATTAGATTTAGGTGTCAAACCACTAATTCACCAATCAGAGCTTGGAACATATACGAAAGTAGTCCCTTTTCAAGAAAAAAGTTCCTTTCACTTTGTAGTATTGTGAAAACTACTGAATGGAATGGACTAATTAAATTTGATAATTGAAGTTAAATAAATAGGGATTATTTTGAGCCCAAATTTGATGGATTTAGTTGTATTTTAATACCTCTACGGAGGATTTGATGCATGACCTATAAATACTGAATTTCTTGGGGATGACCGAGCTATTTTTAGAGTAGGTGCTTTCCGTAGCATGGCATTTCACTGCAAGATTTTAAACATGCCCTGATATTTTGACAGAACGTAGAGGAATCATGTATGTTTCAGAAAATATATGGTCTTGGAAAGGTTAAACTTAAGATAAAATGACCAGGTAGGCTCGAAAAAACACAAATTTAGTAGAAAACCTTAAAGAAATTAATTGGTGGTTTGACACCTATATGCTCATTCCTGATTTGATTCTAAAATTAATGTTTTATACTTTTTTATAAGAGTTATTTCCCTTAAGACTGGAAAAATGGGACCTGATCTAGAAAGCAAAGGACAACGACTTTGAGTATAATTTTCTCATACATTTGTGTAATTTGTAGATATTTGAACCTTGTAAAAATTCAAAGAAAAATTTACAAATTGTTACAACATAAAAATTTTGAGCAGATTATAAGGGAAAATAAATATTATTTTTGTTATGCTTTGATAGAAAGGGGACTATTTTGCCTTAAAGGGAAATATACTCCTGTGAAACGTATGATTTTACAAAGTCAGAAATATGTAAATGGTCCATTAGGCTTATCTATTGTAAAATCTACATTGAGATGAGGTCATGTTGGTGCAGTAACCAGATTTCTTTGTTTGTAACTCAGAAAATTTGAAGTCCACGAAAGCAGATATCGAAAGAAAGATTAAAGTAAATGCAAGCGTTAACAGAGATGATTTAGGCCCACATGAAAAAGAGGAAATATGTGCACTCACGAAATCAAGAGAGAAGCTCATGGCAACGGAAAAATACATTACTGAAAATTTACCATTCTTTTTCAAAGAAATTTTGGAACTTGAAACGGTAAGCTTGGTATGAAAACTTATAAGAATACGAATAAGAATAAGAACATTTATGTTAGCAATTAAGGGTCCACAAGGGGCATATATTTTGATGGTTAGAGTAAATAAGTACAAACAATAATGTATACAATATATGAAAAATGATGTCATTGATTAGCTACAACTACTACTACCAGGGGAGACAATCAGTCAGAAAATCACGTAAACATGATACAATATTTCTATCTTATAGCAGTACGTATACGCTTAACAACAGCTACTAAATGTTTAGACTTACAACTATCTTTTAACATTGTCAACTATACATTGAACTTTATTATGGTAAAAGGGGCTGTCATGATCGTATGGTAGTTTGATTTACAACTACCTTAGCATTTTCAAAGTGTCTATCACCACTAAAGTTGTGAGTTCGAATCCTGCTCATGGTGAGGCGTACTCGATACAACATTATGTGATATAGTTTGTCAGGGATTTGTGACAGGTCGATGGTTTTCTCTGAGTACCACGGTTTCCTCCACCAATGCAACTCACCGCCACGATATAACTAAAATATTGTTGAAAGTGGTGTTAAACACCATCAAACAAACCAACAAACAACCCACATATTACAAAACTATCTTCTTTATTACAAGCAAAATCTAAAATGCTTACGAAAATTGTGTTCTTTTTAAATTCGGCATGGAAAATTAGATAAGATATTATTAATTAATATACAACTCGAGAATTAGCTTTCTTGTCTGTCATTTTGTCATTACATGTATATGTATATATTCTATTATTTGTTTCTATGCATTGTACTTGCTTATGCAAATAAAGTTATTTAATGGTATTTTATGAATACACATGTACATATTTAGGGGAAGTCGTGGTTGTAGTTATGTATTCTTTTTTCATTATACTAGAAACTTGCCCACGTCCTGCAAGTATCACATGAAGAACTTGTCGTAGTATTCAAAACTATTATAATGGAGGACTTGCCAACCTGGAAACACAAGCAACAGCTGTCGTGTAATGGAGAGCCATTAAGCGAGTCTTGTATTCGGAGCATACAGAAGAGGTAAAGCTCATTATGTCTAGACTACAGCCAAACATTGTTATCTCAAGGTTAATATCTAGGACAAATCAAAGTTAGAATATTGTTGGAATTTTGCACACAAATGGCAAAACACTTGCATGACCGCATCATTTCACTAAAGTGGGGTTTGCAGAAACCTGTCATGCACAATAAATTTAGATATCTAAGCTTTTATCATAAGAAAAAAAAATCCTTTGAAAAGATATATCAATTTATAGATTAAAACAAATATTTCAATAAATATGAAATTAATAAATGTTTTGTTTAGTATGGCGTTAAATATGAAAATGTATCGAAAGATCAGACAACAAGAAATTCAGGAGAAAACGTATGAATCGGACATTTATTGTATATAGAAAGTAAGGTTTGATGATAGCAAAGTAGTTATCAGACCCCATAAATTGAAAAAGGACAGAAAATACAATGGACGAAATAAAAATGGACAAAAGCTCAGAAATGGTCTATAAAGTACTACACAGAAAACTGAAGGTTGAGCAACAAGAACATCACCAGAGACTGAAAGTTAACACAGGTGTTACTGAAGGGTAGGCAGTTCCTGCTACACAAAAAGCACCCGTCGTATAATCGATGGGTTTGAAATATAAACTATGCTTATTTTATACTTACAGATGCGAATGTTTAGCAAATTTAATCAGCAAAATTTTACAAGGCACAATAAAGTTTAAGGAAATCCACCATGGAAACCGGAAGTTTAAGGAGATATTCCCGGATGTAAATGATTATACTACACTCATACAAACTCTGCAAGGTGAACTTCCACAATTATTAATTCAAGTGGTCAACAGGTATGCATTTAGATATGATATATAGATTAAGGGAAGCTATGAAAGGCGACACGGACATTATCGCCAGTATCACAACGAGCTGTGAAACATTTGATGTGATAATGTATGTCGGGACCTTCAAAACTGACGACAGCGTTTTTATCATAATGTTTTTGACATCAAACTGCATCAATAATATAATGAGGGCCATCGTGGTTGTGATTGTACGGTAGTTGGATTTACAGTGACTATCACCACTAATTTTTAGCCGAGTTGCAACGAAGTTGCAGTCGGCTTATGTTTTGGCGAAAGGCGGGCGGGTGGGTGGGAGGGCGGGCGTATGTTAGCCTATCCTCGTTAACACGATAGCGCTCTTAGTTTTTGGCCGATCAACATCATTTTTGGTAGGAAGCATTATTACACTATTATTTAGAGTGAGGTCGAAATTCAGATTAATCTATTGTTTTTTTCTTGTAAAATCATAGTTTTTTTTATAGAAAAAGACATATTTTGAGAATTATCTTCATTAACACGATAGCGTTCTTAGTTTTTGGCCGATCAACATAATTTTTGGTAGGAAGCATTATTACACTATTATGTAGAACGAGTTCGAAATTCAGATTAATCTATTGTTTGTTTCTTGTAAAATCATGGTTTTTTATAGAAAAAGTACATATTTTGAGAATTATCTTCGTTAATGCGATAACGCTCTTAGTTTTTGGCCGATCAACATAATATTTGGTAGAAAGCATTATTACACTATTATTTAGAGCGTGTTCGAAATCATGGTTTTTTATAGAAAAAGTACATATTTTGAGAATTACACATTTCTCTGAAACCACAAAAGATAGAAACTTAATATTTGGTATGGGTGGAGATGCCAATGTGAAGTTGTGCATTCAACATTTTTATCCCCGGGGCTCAGCCCCACCCCGTTGGAAAATCTGTTTTAAAAAATGTGACCGAGATCCCCACCCTAAACCATATATATTTATGATCAGGGTGACTAGGCAAATTAAATGCATTATAGCTCAGGTCCCAGGGTCATACCCCACCCCCTACCTGAAGTGAACTTTTTAATGGTTGAGATTCCCACCCCCTAAACCATATATATTTATGATCAGGGTGACTAGGCAAATTAAATGCCTTATAGCTCAGGCCCCAGGGGTCATACCCCATCCCCTACCTGAAGTGAACTTTTTAATGGTTGAGATCCCCACCCCTAAACCATATATATTTATGATCAGGGTGACTAGGCAAATTAAATGCCTTATAACTCAGGCCCCGAGGGGTCATCCCCTACCTGAAGTGAACTTTTTAATGGTTGAGATCCTCACCCCTAAACCATATATATTTATGATCAGGGTGACTAGGCAAATTAAATGCCTTATACCTCAGGCCCCAAGGGGTCATACCCCACCCCTACCTGAAGTGAACTTTTTAATGGTTGAGATCCCCACCCTTAAACCATATATTTATTCTTTATTTTCTTACTTATTTATAACACAAGACCAAATGATTATGACTTGCAACTCGGCTGTTGCATCTCTGATGCTTTCTCGATTTTTTTATTTTGAATCCTGCTCATGGCGAGGCGTACTCGATACAACACTATGTGAAAGTTTTTCAGTGATATGTGGTAGGTCATTGGTTTTCTCCTAGTACTCCGGTTTCCTCCACCAATAAAACTGCATGACTGTCATGATATAACTGAAATATTGTTGAAAGTGACGTTAAATACCGTAACCCTAATCCTAACCCTCAAATACGTATAGTATTTATACATAAGAAAAAACGTAGTTACATTATCCATTAACCTTTACCACATAGACAGAGTGTCAATAATAATAAATGGTTAAGACAGAGTGTCAGTAATAATAAATGGTTAAGACAGAGTGTCAATAATAATAAATGGTTAAGACAGAGTGTCAATAATAATAAATGGTTAAGACAGAGTGTCAATAATAATAAATGGTTAAGACAGAGTGTCAATAATAATAAATGGTTAAGACAGAGTGTCAGTAATAATAAATGGTTAAGACAGAGTGTCAATAATAATAAATGGTTAAGACAGAGTGTCAATAATAATAAATGGTTAAGACAGAGTGTCAATAATAATAAATGGTTAAGACAAAGTGTCAATAATAATAAATGGTTAAGACAGAGTGTCAATAATAATAAATGGTTAAGACAGAGTGTCAATAATAATAAATGGTTAAGACAGAGTGTCAATAATAATAAATGGTTAAGACAGAGTGTCAATAATAATAAATGGTTAAGACAGAGTGTCAATAATAATAAATGGTTAAGCTGTCTGACATATGTCATAAAACACTTGTCAATCTGTATCACGTCTATCACAAATCTCATCATCCAGCATGTTCGAGTGCTCTTTCGTCCAACATCAGTCAAAAAATAAAACGGTACAAAATTATGAAAAGACAGTTTAAACGATGATGGTCAACAATTCCACTAGTATCAACAAAACGGGCCAAAGCCTCTCACCTTAACTCACTGAACACGAAAACAATAACCAGGACATATGACGTTGTATTCTCATACTGTTTCGATAGAAATTGCGCATGCAACGATATGAAAGTTGGATAGATAATATAATCTTAGATGTTTGTTCATGCCATCAAAACCACAATATATTTGCTCCAAAAACTTCAAATAATTTGGATTTCCAACCTTTTGATTTTAAGTGTACATGATGAAGGTTATTCCAGAAACGTGTCGTGCACACTAAATTTGATATCTACAGTTTTTTATATATATATATATAACATAGACTAACCTGGTGTTCTAAATATCATTTTTTAGATCTTTCATTGTTGATCATCAGCCTCCACAGGTTTTGCGAAAAGACATCAAATTTGAAGCTACCGTTTCTATTCTTGTTGGAAAGGCTGTTAATGCACCTACGTTCTTACCAAAAGTAACAGCATTCATCATAAGGTAAGTTAGCAAATAATAAGGGCAATGAAACTAACACAATCTGATGGGGTTGAGGGGGGGTGGATTACTACTGGAGAGTTATCTCCCCTCAATCACTCTTGTATCTTCCGACCATTCTGCTTATACTCTTGATTCTTGATGATGGGTTAATTTCCCTTATGTGTCCATTTTATTTGCTAACCGAATTACGCCCCAGAGCTTCCTTCCCGGAACACCAATTTTCTTGTAATCCTAATAAAACCCCAATTATTAAAAGATTATTTTGCACAAACTAAATACAAAACGACCAATTACCAAAGTAAGCTGCAATTTAAAATGTTATACATTATATTTTGGTTTAAATGATATAATTAACTATGTCTGGTTGACTTTGTCACTGTTGCATATTACATGTCTGATATCTAATAGACCAACCACACGGTGGTGTAATGGTTAGCGTGGTCGCATGTCAAACCAAAAACTATGAAATTGGTATTTGTTGCTTCTCTGCTAAGCATGCAGTGTTAAGGGGAAAGAGCAAAGACCGGTTATTTCGGAATCAGAATACCGTATAAGTGGATTTTTTCGCGGGAGCCAAATTTCGTGATTTTCTTCCAAATGCGTGGAAATTTTTTTGCGGTATTTCATTTTCACGATCCCGAGTTTAAACCAAAATCCAATTTTTGCTGATTGACTGCTATATTAGAATAATATTATCTGAATTGTTTGACCAATAATTCAAAATAGGAAATGTTTTAAAGAAATTGAGTAAGTGCTTTTTGCAGGTGATCAGTGGTATTTTAGAATTGTATACATGTTCATTAATTGAAAAGTGTATAAGGACATTTAATATAATTTTAATATGCATGTATTATTACAAAACATTTACAAAAATTAAAAACAGATAAGTCTCATTAACAGACCCCAACAAAATGTGATTAAATTAATTAACACCAAAAAATGTCAACTTACAGGTAATAAAAAATCGGTGAATGGAAATGCTAATATTAATTAAAAAAAGGTGTGTTTATACAGCAACAACTATTCAGAGTAACTTGTGTTTTAAAAATAAAAGGACAATTAATAACAAGTAAAATAATTTATCTGTTATTTGTCACCATATGCCTTGTTTTCGGGGAGGATGTTTTCCCCTTTGTTAGATATTAAAAAGCGTCATATCAGCAACTTTAGGAATGGCAGTGGCCATAATATAATTGTTAAATATAGTCATACTAGAGGAGATAGATATTATAGAATTATTTAAGAAAATAAAGATATATATGTACTAAAGGGTGGAAATTTACGTGGATTCTTTTTTTCGCTGGTCGATGACTATCACAAATAAAGCGAAAATTAGGTACCCGCGAAAAAAAACTACTTATACGGTAATATGTCCGAGTGGGCGGGGACAGAAATTAATTTTTATAGGCAGTAGCCATCTGGGCCCCTAGATTTGTAAATATAGGGGCCCAGGTATCATCGGTGAGGACCGCAAAGCGGTCCGAACATGCTAGGGGGGTTGGGGGGCATGCCCCCCCCCCATGAAAATTTTGAATTTTTTAAAGGCAAATACTTCATTCTGAGCATATTTGAAGAAGGTAGAACTGGCTAAAAAAGAGAGCATTTTTTTACTCTTATATTATAAAAAGTGGTTTGAATCTGAATATGACCTACATCTAAACCTTTCAATCAGTAATTCATTAAATCAAATACACATTGAAAAAATCTCATTTAAAAGACATGAACTATACACTGACCAGAACAATTGTACCCAAAGATTGTCACACATTTTAAAAATATAATTCTTCATTTAAAAATGTTATTCTTGTTTTATAAACACAGTCTCAAAGTGAAGTGAAACAATTTATTATTTAGCAATTAAGTTTACAGAAAACTGTATCTTCATCCAAATCTGAGTCAAACTCATCCTCATCATCAGTATCCAAATTGAATTTCATAGATGCAACGGGCCGCTTTGAATAACCTCAACCTCGATCAAAGTATGTAAC
Source organism: Bathymodiolus brooksi (assembly GCA_963680875.1). NCBI lineage: Eukaryota > Metazoa > Mollusca > Bivalvia > Mytilida > Modiolidae > Bathymodiolus > Bathymodiolus brooksi. Next base: position 32,642,503 of record OY804584.1, read on the forward strand.
GCATTCAAGTACATAGAGTACGTAGTGGCAATATTCCACACATGAGATAGTTTAACAGCACCAAGAGACAAATTTGTGCCATAGGCCGTTGATTGAGGATTGAGGAGAAGTACCTATTTTGTAAAACACCCAAAATTAAAGGCCTTCTTTCAATGAAACTCAGAAAAATTGGTCAAGAAATTTAAGAAATGAAATCATCACTTTACTATTTTCCATACTGGTTCCCGGGAATTATTACGCAAATTACAGTAGACAAGAAGTAGAAAGAACCAGAACCAGTGAAATATTTATATTTCACGTGGTCGTATTGTAAACAACTAGCTTCAAACGTTGAACTTGTGACAAGGAAATATAAAATTATTAGTCGCCAACTGGGCTCCTTTGAGGTATTATTTAGTCGCCCAGCTGAAGTTTCAGTCGCCATGGGCGAGTGGGCGACCATTAATTTCTGTCCCTGGTGGGACAACATGTCTATCCTCTGACTGTGTTTTCAGTGAGCTAGCACTATTAAAATCCAACTAAGCATGTTGGTCTGGTACAAAGCAGATATCATCATCTCAATGAAAATTAACTAATTGTTCTCGCCATGATATAGCTGAAAAATTGTTGAGTTGGCATTAAACAACAATAACTCACTCATTCACTCTAATAGACCATGCTGTATTTTATTTGTCAGTAGGATATAAATGAACCCTGGTTTGAATTTGTTTTTTAGTCTTTTTACATATACAGTCAAACCTGCCTTAATGGGCACCTCTATATAACAAATCACTGTCTATGGAGGGCAGTTTCATTTTTCCCTTTAATGAATCGTGCATGTAATTTTTACCTGTATTTAAAGTGCAACTGCTCATAAAGGACACATTTTCAGGTTCCCTTGAGTGGTCTTTATCTACATGTTTGATAAAAGGATAAAGGAAAAATATTTTTTACACACCCCGTACATGTAATACCCATATCTTTTTTTACAGTGAAAGACAGGCACGAAAATTTCACGAAGGACAAGACATAAAAACATTAAAGAAATGTGGAGTTCTGAAGAATAATGAGGCTACTGTTGAACTTCTTCAATGTGGAACGTTATCTGCTAAATTCAAAAACTTGGTCAGTAAAATTTTGTATTTATCATTATATTTTATTTTATTATGCAAATCTTTATGAGAAGCATTAATTACCACCATGATCGTGTGTTAGATTCTTGCACATGACGAGGTGCACTCTATGTAACATGTATAATTGTGGCAAGCCGGTATTTTTCCCCTGGTGTCCTAACCCAATGAAACTGATCTCCACGATATACATGAACTATTGTAGGCAGTACCTTATATATCTATAACTCTAGTTCTATAAATAACTTTTGTTTATATAATTTCAATGTAGATCAAATTGAAAAACCATATAGTCAGAAAAGTTCCGAAATCTAATCGGACAATCATATAATCAGAGCCAAAATTGATACCTCTTACACACATACACAGGTTGAGGTATAAATCACAGACATTTATCAATTTATGAAGTATTTCAGATGTTCTCAGTTCTGGGATTTTGTTCGATTTCATGCAGTCCAATCTTTAATGCAATTTTTTTTTTTTTTTTTAGTTTGTTTCCATAGTGATATTATGTCTGAATATTTTTGCACTGTTCCATGTAATTGGCATTTATCTTTTCATTTTTCATTGAAATCAGTGAAGGGGCCATCATGTTCGTGATTGTATGGTTGTTGGATTTACAACTACCTGTGCTTATCACCTCTGAAGTTGTGAATTTTAACCCTGTTCATGGCGAGGTGTACTCGATACAACATTATGTGATAAAGTTTGTCAGTGGCTTGCTACAGGTCGGTGGTTTCTCCTGGTACTCCAGTTTCCTCCACCAATAAAACCAACTGCCACAATATAACTGAAATAATGTTGAAAGTGGTGTTAAACACGATAAACAAAACAAAAATAAGTTGCATTGATTTGATTGTAATTTATTTGTGTTGTATGTTCTTATTTTATAGTATATGAAATAAATTGCACATTTTGTTTCTCTTTCCTTCAGGCCGTTCAGAATGTTGAGCGTCAAACACGACAGACGAAAAAGGTATTGTTAATCTAGATCTGTATACAATTATTCCGCAAATATCAACAAAATGAACAATTACCTTTCACCTCAAATTATTAATTATTAAACATGAAAAAAAACTACGGCATATGACGCGGGAAAACCAGGTCCTGGCTTGCGACAGGAACAAAAATGTGACAGGGTTAAGCTGTTTAATGGGATTTTAACCATCCCCTTTAAAAATTGTATCTCAAACGTCAATACAGATATAATCAAATGATGAAGCCCTGCACAGATTCGCTTCCTCTATAAAAGACCACACACTATCACAAAAATGATTGCTGATGAGGTCTACTTTGTACTAGACCAATATGCTAAGTTGGATTTTTATAGTGCTAGCTCACTGAAACAAACAACAGTCTGCGGATAGACATGTCGCCCCACTCAGACACATTATCCTGATCCTCCATAATGCTGTGCTTAGCAGAGAAGCAACAAATACCAAATTTATAGTCTTTAGTTTGACCCAATCGGGTCAGAACCCACGATCTACCAATTGAAGTGATCATGCCACCGATGCGGTTTCACAAAAATGAATGACAACATAAACATGAACATTACAATAACAATGTCAATGAATTCTCGTAGTTAAATAACATTGATGTAAAACACTTTTTTTTATAGTGCACATATTAATAGGTTGTATTTTACTGTGTCGAACTGCATCGGTTGCGGAATGGTTAGCGTGCTCACCTTGACTGTGGTAGATCATGGGTTCGAGCCCGGGCGGGTCAAACCAAAGACTATAAAATTGGTATTTGTTGCTTCTCCTCTATTTAGCACGCAGCATTAAGAAGAAAGAGCAAAGACTGGTTAGCTCGGAATCAGAATAATGTGTCAGAGTGGAAGGACATGTCTACCTGCGGAATGTTGTTTCAGTGAGTTAGCACTATAAAAATCCAACTCAGCGTGGTGGTCTAGTACAAAGCGGACCTCATCATTTCATTGAAAATAACTTGTTCTCGTCATGATATAGGTGCAAAATTGCAAAATTGGCATCGAACAACAATCACTCACTCACTCACTCTGTGTCGAGTCATAAACAGTTATCAGAAAAGTGACAGATGATGTTACTTATACACTAGCTATATATATATATAGTGTTCCCACATATTCCAACTTTTATTGAAATGTAGTTTTGTGACAGATATCAAAGAAGGTCAGACTACACGTGTTGATTCAGTGAGATCACATTATAATAATACAGCTAAACGTGCTGGTCTTCTACAAAGCGGACATCATCTTCATCTCATCAAATCTAACTTGTTCTCGCCATGATATAGCTGACAATTTGCTCATTAGGAGTTAGATAACAATCATTCTAATGCAAAAAGTTTGTATCGTCGGATTTGATTGGCTACCATTCTACGTTTTCCTAGGTAATCTCAATTTGCGACCGTAAAACTGACGATTTACATCCGCAAGTCACAGTTATCTCCTAACTCACTCACTCCTGATAATCGTAATGTAGAAATTAATTTTCATACAATATATCATCATTTCCATAATTTATGTCTTGTTTATAGTGTCGAAGAAAAAAGGACGAAAAGTCATTATATAAAATATGTCGGACCAAAAAGCGCAAAAACAATCGACATGTTATGATAATATGTGCTTAAGGCGACTCCATAAATCAGCACGCCCATTGTTTTAAGCATTTGTGAATTGTTCATGGCTGCGATTGAAAGAATTACTATAAAAATACTAATACCAATAATTTCGTATTATGCTGGATAATCTGACTTATGTTTTAATATACCTGTAATTCTCTATTAGCTAATAACAGAAGAAAAGTTCTACCTAGTATTTGAAACTCAAATAAAAATTGGAAATTTTGAGGTAGAGAAACCACTCAGGGTAAGTAATAATGTAAAGATATTATAAAGTAAAACAGCACACTATCGGAACAGTTCTAAAGCCAATAGAGAAACTTAGAAAGAGACAAAATCTATACACTTTACATGGCCGCTCACTTTCCTGGCTTGATACAGTCATGTTGATAATATGTTGACGGTTACCGCATCATATTTACTGTAAATTGGAATATTAATAGAGGAAGAGTTTGAAGATACCAAACGGGTAATCAGAATTCGTAAATTGAAGGACGGACAACACAATGGCCAAAAGAAAAAGTACAAAAGGAAACACAAGATTCTACAAAACATTACACAGAAAACTAATGATTGAGCGATACGAGTCCACCTAAAAACAAGGGGTGAACTAGGGTGCTCCGGAAGGGTATGTAGTTCCTGCTGCACTCAAAATGTTTATTCACATGTCGAAGTCAAACAATGATTTTACTTCGAAATATCAGAGTGTTTAAGTTATATAGAGCAGATAAGCAGAATAAAATGCTGCAAACGGAACATATTCTTACTTCGATTTATCCAAGGAAATCACGGTGTCCGTAAGTCATACACTTTTCTGAAAGTCCATGAATTAGATAATAAGCAGCAAAAACTAGAAGGGAAAGTCAACATTGAAATGATATGTGAATTAGAAAATAAGCAGCAAAAACTAGAAGGGAAAGTCGACATTGAAATGATACGTGAATTAGAAAATAAGCAGCAAAAACTAGAAGGGAAAGTCGACATTGAAATGATACTTTAAATGCAATTATGATTTTTTGTATGCAGGTTTTATCTGTGCCTGTGATCATTAATAGTAATGTCAGCCAGGAATGTGACTCTCTTGCCACTATCATGTGGGATCATCAATTTTCTGCAATGGTAAATTTTATAATATTATAATGGGTTAGGGTTATGGTGTTTAATGCCACTTTCAACAATATTTCAGTTATATCGTGGCTGTCAATTTTATTTGTTGAGGAAACCCTAGTACCTGGAAAGCTCCACCGACCTGTTGCTGACAAACTTTATCATATAATGTTGTATTGAGTACACCTCGTCATGAGTGGGATTGGAACTTACAACTTTTGTGGTGATAACCACTGATGGCATAGGTAGTAGTAAATCCAACTACAATGCAATTCCAGTCACGACTGTCCCTAATTACCATTTTAAAATTCAGATGAAATGCAAGGAAATGAAAATTACCCACCAAGTTTTATGAAACAAAAGTGATTTTAACAGAATAAATTTGGTGCCAGCATGATAGTAATTTCTCCTTCATGCCCAATTGTTTTAGGAAAAACATGCCAATGTCATCATTACAGAGTCATTGTTTCTTGCAAGTAATAGGTCATTGCCGATATTGTTCCTTAGTTCCAGTATCAACAGGGGTTGAGATCTTAATATTAGACAAATCAACAAAATCAATCGATTTACAAATTCAGACTGATAATCTCTTAAATGATGATGTCATTTACCTTAGCTAGGGGGTGCCTAATACATACCATTATAATTGTTTATCATTATGTTGTTAGTATTTACTTTAAAACACATAATTTTGAAAAGTCGCTAAGCATGACACAGAGTCTTAGAACTGCATCTGTGGTATAATGATTAGCGTACTCACATGAGTGTGAGGCCTAGTTGGGTCAAATGAAAGACTCTTAAGATTAGTATTTGCTGCTTTTCTGCTAAGCACACAGCTTTTTGGAGTCAGCGCAGCAAATACTGTCTGGCTGTCCGCGACATGTCCACCAGCAAAATGCTGTTTCAGTGAACTAGCACTATAAAGATCCAATTAAACGTGTTGGTCTTGTACAACTCAGATATCATCAATATTTCATTAATGTAAGTTGTTCTCGCCATGATAGAACTTAACAATTACTCATTCAGCATCAAACAACAAACACTCACTTACTCACAGAGAGTTAGACATAAGACTAACATGTAGTATTAAATCTAGCCAACGGATTATAAGATCATTATCATTATTATACCTATAACGCATCAGTGGTGTAATGATTAGCATGCTCGCCTCAAGTGCGGTAGATCGTGGGTTTCGATCCCAAAGACTATAAAATTGGCATTTGTTGCTTCTCCCCTATTTAAAGCACGCAGCATTAAGGAGAAAGAGCAAAGACTGATTGGTTCGAAATCAGAATAATGTTTCTGAGTGGGGCGACATGTATATCTGCGGACTGTTGTTCAGAGAGCTAGCACTATAAAAGCAGACCTCATCATCATCTCATCGAAAATTAACTTGTTCCCGCATTATATAGATGAAAAATTGCTGAGTATGCACTAAACAACAATCACTCATTCATTATTATACTAAGTATTCCATGTATGATTCATTTCAGGACATGAAAACATTCAAGGTACCTAGCTCAGTGCCATGGCCTGCAATGGCCAATCTTCTGAATGTAAAATTTAAAGCTGAAACAGGGTGTGGTCTTTCAGAGGATAACCTACGGTACATAGCTTCAAAAATATTTGGTTAGTTTTCTTAATAGTACATAGAAATTAACGGTTAGTGTCAGGGTTATGGTGCTTAAAGCCACTTTCAACAATATTTCAGTTATAAAACAATTTGGATGTTTTATGGGGGAGACAACTCAGTGAACAACCAAAAGATATACCAGTATAATGCAGAGGGAAACAATAGGTTCTTGCCCGGTCTACAACCATTGACAACCGAAAGTGTTGAAAAGGAGATTTTTTTTCAGTACGGTTCCATAATTGTATTTTCTATGCCAGTAATTATTTTGTTGTCATCTGCAAAACAAAACATTCAAGTTATGAACATCTTAAGAGTAGTTATGGTATAATAAATTAGTTATTGCCTTCATATGAGGTGAACATCAAGTTGTCAACCCTCGAGATGTTGCTTTACATTGGGCTTAAGCCCTCGGATTGACACTTTTGATGTTCACCTCATGTGAAGGCAATAATTGTATAATGTCCACTTCCTTGGATGGCTGTAATTGTTTTATTATACTGAAGAACCTGACAAAAGCAAGAGAAAGATAATTATTCCTGCAATCATTAAATTTGTTGCATATGTATTGCAAATGTTTGCGAAAGGTAATGCTAGTATACGATAACAGTAACATTTGAATTTGAAGTGTAGCGCAGACGTGAAAGAGGAAAATCGAATGGAAAGACATTTGGCTTTGTTCTTTTTAGTAAAAAATAGCAGTTTGTTTGGACATTTTGACTGTCATATATAATTCTATATACATTATCAGTAAATATAAAAATAAAAAGAGATTCTCGAGGGTGGTAATACTACTGTCACACCTCTATTGGAGTTGTTGAGGGAGACAAAAGAGTTATCTGCCGATCCAGGATAACATTTATGGCTGTCATGATCACTGAACACATCAATAATTGTCTAAAGTCATGTGACTATAAATAATCCAATAGAAAACATTTATATAGACTACTCAGTGGCGTATCTAGGGTATGGCAAGTAGGGCACGTGCCCTGGGCGCCACTGAGAGGTTTTAGTGCCTAATGTCCTAAAATAGATTTTTTAAATAATTTTCTTGAACTAATTTTGCAAAAACCATGTAATACACATAGACATGAATACCTGGAGAAATTATTAATAAATAATAAATGTAAAGCGCAATTTTAGTGCTTGAATAGATTGAGGTATGACATTAACAACAGTCTACTTCTTATTACTAGAGAAGTCAGGATAATAACCGAGTACAAAATGATATAAATAAAGAACGTACAGTCAAACCTACCTATGAGTTCACCTCTATTAAGCAGTCACCTGTACTAAAAGGTCACCTTTTTCTTGTCCTGTCATAGAAATGTTCATATGAATTGAACCTCTTTTAAGAGTTCACCTGTCTTAAAAGACCACCATTGCTTTGTCCCAAAGGTGACCTCTTAATACAGATTTGACTATATGTTTCATTCATTTCAGGACACTTAGATGGCTATTCAGATAAAATCATTACAATGGCTAAGTTCTGTAAGGTAGGTAGACGAGTTATGATGATGAACCATGAACCCTGTTCATAGCGAGGTGTAGTCGATACAACGTTATGTGATAAATTTTGTCAGTGACTTGCGACAGGTGGTTGGTTTTTCCGGGTACTCCGGTTTCCTCCACCAATAAGACTGGCTGCCACCATCTAACTGAAATATTGTTGAAAGTGGCATTAAACACCATAAACCAACCAAGCCAACCAACCATATGATTTAGATTGTGAGAGAGAGAGTGGAATAAGGAATAATATTATATTTAGTCCTGTTGAACATCTGACCTTTGGCCAAAACATACTCAAATACAATTGTTTGCTATTTGGAACATTGGGACAGTCACATACTAAAGAAACACCTTTCAACTTCGTACAACTTTGCACCAGCGTGTACCATTGTTTGTCATTCGGAACATCTGGCCACATGGTCTTATCCCCCTCGAGTACCATAGTCATCCCCATGCGGAACATCCGGATCACGATTTAAACATCCTCGAGTACAATATTTAGTCATTCCTAACATCTAGCAAACCATCTAAGCATTCTCATGGCCAATAGTTGTCATTCAAAACATCTGTCCATACGGTCTCAGAATCCTCGAGTACTAAAATAGTCATTCGAAACCCCTGTCATAGTGGTCACGGCATCCTCGAGTACTACAACATTCATTCTGAACATCTAGCCATACAGTCTTGTCCATGCTCCATTTTGTACCTTAGCAAGTCATTTGGAACATCAATGTTAGCTATGAGGATATAAAGAGATTATTTTACAAATCATCAAATGTTAATTGGATTATATTGTTTTCATTATTTAATCTATCAAATAAACGTTAAGAGAATACCGAAGGGGAAATCAAAATGGACAATCCAGAGAAACTGGCAACATAGGGTACACAAGACGAAGAAAAACAAAACAAAAACACAACACAATATGTGTTGGACACCACTATACACAAACAAACACAAATAACGTACATATGTAAATAAGACATGATAGTCATCACAACATGGAACTCAGAAAGTAGACAGATTATAGGACAACATCAAAAAAATTAAAAAGATTATTCTTATTGAAGAAGTCTGATAATTCCACTTACAGAAGGAACGTACTATTTTTATTACCTCCCTTTGGTAGCTTCATTTTTCCTTAAAAATAATAGGTGTGATTGAGGAGAAGTAACATATTAACCATCAAAATGATTAATTAAATAAATGAAGCGATCCAGTCACTACTTACAGAAAGTAGAAAGAGATGGCCACAGGTCATGGATAATAGAAAAATTGCAATTACGATGATTTATATGAATTTATCGCATATCACGGTGAATAATATACAATTACTGTATTTTGGTGAGGTAAATGTGTGGATTGTTTTACTTTTGAAAAAAAAAAAAAAAAAAAAAAAGATATAAAGGATCTAACACCAGTAAGAGGGCAAGACGGAAAAATCTCAGACACCCAAGGGAAAGATTTCTTGTCTCCAACGAGGCTCCGCCGAGTTGGAGATCAATAGAAATATTGCCCTCTTAACGGTGTTTGATACTTTTTCTCACTAATTTAACAAAATAATTCCCCATTTTTTCTTTACAGTGTTTAATAATAATAATAAGGTGCTCTCCCTTGTTAGTAACTAACGTAAAGACAGAAATTATCCCCCTTTGACCAAATTCAAATACATTTTTTTACAGGTATTTATCACTGTTGTAGTAGCATTTATAATATGTTTATTAAATACATTGTATTTTTATTATGAAATACATTTAAAATATTGCCAAGACACGGATGTATATATCGTAAATTGACTATTTACTTCAGCAACATGGAAAACAATTTTGCGGGAAAACGCTCGATGGAATGTAAACAAAACAAAGCATTTGTAAGCGTGTGTGTTTTTGATGTGTACCGCATAATCTGATGCGAAAGGGATGCATGTTTCTCACTTTCTGTTGTAACCTAATTTTCAGGGGCAATTGATAAGTGGCTGACTAGATAAATACACAAAACGTAAATATTTAAACGATTTTTATTGATACAATGACATTTTGCGAAACGTAATATTTTTACGGGAAAAGTAGCGTGAAATTCTTATCTCACCCACGGGTTGAGACAAGGATATCTCACACGGCTTAAAATAGGAACTGTACTGTCTCATTAGTGAGAAATTTTGAATGAAAAAAAACGTTTTCAATGCCTCAGATTTAATATTCAGTAGCGGTAAATGTCACGTGTTACTTTTTTATTAGAACAGGGAATTCTATCAGAAATGTTCTATTTTATATTACTAAAAAAGTAACACATGACATTTACTGCCAGTGAATATTAAATCTGAGTCTGACTTTGAATATGTTTTCTTATTCAAAAAATGACTTTTTGTTGAAATCTATTATAATAGAATTTACTAATATAGAATAATATGGATTATTACTGATCACAGAAAATGAAAATACCCCAATCAATGGTCACGAAAATACCCCCCCTGTTTTTGTTTATTATACTTTGCAATTTATTGGCTAATTGAAAACTTATACTTGTAACAATTATCTGTGTATATACATGCTTAGATTTTATATATTTCAGGTCAATATGAAAGGTTGCAGATTTACACTTTGGGATTGGTTTTACTGTCTAATACGTCTAACGAAAGACCACTTACAAGGTCCTTGGAAAGATGGGTAATTATCATTTGGCATTTTATCTGAGTTAGTGAGTAAATGAGTGATTGTTATTTAACTGAGTAACTTTAAGTGAGTAATTTTTCAGCTCTATCATGGCGGAAAAAGTTAAATTGTGGTGATAAAAAATGATGATGTGTGATTTGAACTAGACCAACACGCTTAGTTTGATTTTTTATGGTGCTTCTTCACTGAAACATCAGTCCGTCCATGGGTAGACATGCCGCTCTGCTCGGACACATTAAACTGATTGAGAGCCAACCAGTCTTCCATCTTACTACTTTGTACAGCTTATCAGAGTAGCAACAAACACATGTTCTATAGCGGCAAGAATTCATATTGAAAAATGGTGAGGGTTCAAAGCTATATTTTTTATGCTCCCCCCATTTTTGCATGAATGCAGAAACAAAAGATTGTCCAGTTATGCAAGGGTATCAGGGTATGCTTTGAAACCAAATTCTTTTTTCTTTTTGTTTGCTTGACAATAAACTTCTTAAATTTCCAGTCCACAACTAAAATGTGCATCCCCCTTCATTGCCCGCTCCACTCATAAAACTTGCCTCCCTCTTTTCAGTCCACTAATGACCCTTAGTAAGTTCTATTCTTATGTCTGTAGGCATGTGGCTGGATTTGTCAGCAAGTCAGAAGCTGAGAAATGTCTACAATCAGCTAGCAAAGGCACTTTTCTTTGTCGATTTAGTGACACAAAACTAGGTGGCATATCTATAGTAGACCGCAGAAGACAGAATTGTAAGTATACATAGAAAGTATGTTTGATATTTGATGGTGTTTATCGCCACTTTCAACAATATTTCAGTTATATCGTGGCGGTCAGTTTTATTGGTGGAGGAAACCAGAGGACCCGAAGAAAACCACCGATCTGTGGCAAGTCACTGACAAACTTTATCACATAATGTTGTACACCTCGCCCTGATCGAGATTCGAACTCACAGCATCAGTGGTGATAGGCACTGATTGCATAGATAGTTGTAGTCCAACTACCATACGATCACGGCCACGACGGCCCCCTAGTGCTATGGCACTCAGTGAAATAATGTGGTCATTCAAACTAACTTAATATGTTCCGCTTGTCATGAGCAATTCCGGTCCTTTCCTCCTTCGTGACTTTGTAACCGGGTTTGTAGCTAGAGTAACACGATGGGTGCCACTAGTGGAGCAAGAACTACCTACCCTTCCCAAGCACATGAGTTCATCACCGGTTTTTAATGCGGCTTGTGTTATTGGATCTTGAGTTTTCTGTGTGGTGTTTAGTAGATCATTGTTTATTATTTTGTCCTTTTTAACTCACCTGGCTAAAAGGCCATGTGAACTTTTGCTATGATTTGGCGTCCGTCGTCCGTCCTCCGACGTCTGTTAACTTTTCACATTTGAATCTTCTCTACAGAAACCGGTTGGCCAAATGAACCGAAATTTGTAGGAGGCATCTATGGAAGGTCATCTATAAAGTTTGCTCATTTTGTCCAAAGAATACCACTGACCTGCTGCAAGTCACTGACAAACTTTATCACATAATGTTGTATGGAGTACAACTCACCCGAGTGGGATTAAAACTCACAACATTAGTGGTGATAGGCACAGGTAGATGTAAAACTACCATACGATCACGACCACGACGGCCCCTGCCTGATTGAAATTGACTTTCGTTTTAATATATTGCAATAATTATGAAGTGTAACTTCTGATAACATATTTTACCATTATTAGTGATAATATAGTATATCTTAATTTCTTTTAGCTGCATCAGATGTATTACACACAGAACCTTTTACATCCAAAGATCTCCAGATTAGTTCCTTTCCTAAGCTGATTATGAGTAAGAAGAAATGGTGTCATTTGTACCCTGATAAGCCAAAGGATGAAGTCTTCCTTCAATACATCGATATAGAAAATGGTTAGTATTTTATTATGTGTCGTTCTTCTTCAGTTCAGATTTACAAGGATTTGGGTTGGGGTTTATGGTGTTTAACGCCACTGTCTTAACAATATTTCAGTTATATCGTGGCAGTTAGTTTTATTGGTGGGGGAAAACGGAGTACCAGGAGAGACCACCGACCTGCCACAAGTCACAGTCAAATTTTATCACATAATGTTGTATCTAACTCACCCGCCTGAGTGGGATTCAAACTCAGATTTACAAAATTGGTACTAATTATTATAAAGTGTTGTCCGTCGTCAATCCATCTTCTTCTCTGAAACCACGAAGCCAATTTTAACCAAAGTTAAACTAAATCTTCCTTAAGGAGTCTGATTTTAGAATTATATCATGGTTGACGTTACCATAAATAGATCACATGTTACCATAAATAGATCACAGTCGGTAAGACACACATACAGAATCAATGAAGACAAACGACTCTGCCAAATGACCTGAAATTTGAACAGTAGTTACAATTTAATGAGAAGTACCACATATGATCGATTTTTGACTGAAATATGCAAATTAAACCTATTTTCACAAAAACATCATTTGAAAATTGTCTCCTCGGAAATCACTAATTTTGATTTAAAAAATCACATGAAAACCTTCTACTCATAAACCATTTAACCAAATCAGATTGGAATGGGCTTTGCGAGATCTGTTTGAAAAAAATGTGTGCAACAGTCATGTCCTTTATCTAGTACAAAACAATTATCATCTCATTGAATGTGACTTGTTCTCCCAATGATATGGTTGAAAAATGGCTCATTTGGCTTTAAACAATAATCAGTTCACTCAGGAAGAGATATATACAATCAACCTGTCGCCGTGGCAACCTCTATTAAGAGATATATACAGTCAACCTGTTGCCATGGCAACCTCCATTAAGAGATATATACAGTCAACCTGTCACCGTGGCAACCTCCATTAAGAGGTATATACAGTCAACCTGTCACCGTGGCAACCTCCATTAAGAGATATATACAGTCAACCTGTCGACGTGGCAACCTCCATTAAGAGATATATACAGTCAACCTGTCACAGTGGCAACCTCCATTAAGAGATATATACAGTCAACCTGTCGACGTGGCAACCTCCATTAAGAGATATATACAGTCAACCTGTCACCGTGGCAACCTCCATTAAGAGATATATACAGTCAACCTGTCGACGTGGCAACCTCTATTAAGCAGTCATCTGTATATAAAGGCCACATTTTCTTATCCTGTCATAGAAAATTTAATATGAATTGGACTTTAATGTCACCTCTCTTATGAGGTCACTTATTTTATGTTTCATAAGTGACCTCTTAATACAGGTTTGACTGTATTGACCAGTACAACTATCAATACTTTTCCGTGTTGTCATGTCTGTTATGATTTCCACATAAAAACGATGTTCAGTTCGTCTTTACCTCCACTTGTTTGTAGTAGGGGGCATGTCTTATTTACGTTATTTGTGTTTGTTTGGGTAAAGTGGTATCCAATGCATATTGTGTTGTGTTTTTCGTCGTATTGTGTTCCCTGTGTTGCCAGTTTCTCTGGATTTTCCTTTTTTTTTATTGCCCCTTCGGTATCCTCTGATGTTTATTTTATCATGTTTATTTCAGCTGATAATGACAGTCCAGGAATATCTCGTTATGAGAAGTTCATATGGGTGATAAAAGGATTGTAAGTAGGACTGTTTTATTTTTACGATGTCATTTATAGTTTATCGTTTATGGTGTTTAACACCACTTTCAACAATATTTCAGTTATATCTTGGAGGTCTGTTTTATTGGTGGAGGAAACTGGATCCAGAGTATCCGGAGAAAACCACCAAACTGCCGTAAGTCACTGACAAACTTTATCACATATTGTTTTATCAATGTCATTTAAGACTCCGAGTGGTATCTTAAGGGGATTGATCTTGGGGTAAAATTCACGTTTAAATTAGGGACCGACCATTTAACTTGCAGAGGGGGGGGGGGGATTATGGTTTTTCGTTTCGTTCAGAATTTTTTTTTTGGACAACACGAGAGTTAGAATATTTATTTTTTTTGTCGTGCAAAGCGTGAAATTTTTTTCCAGAATTCAACATTAGGTTATATGACAAAAACTCTGAATCAGATTTTTTTTTTTCCTTCCACCAAAATCAGAATATTTTTTTCAGCAACATTGGGAATGGGAATCAGAATATTTTTTTTTGAAAAAAACGATAACCCCCCCCTTTCAAGTTAAATGGTCGTTCCCTTAGATATTTCGATACCATTGCCCGTATTTCGACACCGTTCATCAGTCAGCTGATCATATTTCATTTGTTCAGTGATGTCAATAATTCAACCAATATCAACAAAACGAACAATTTAATTCTCACCTGAACTCATTGAACATAAAAAAGACCACGAAATATGATGTCAGAAATTCAGGTTCTGGCTTGGGACAAGCACAAATATGTGGCAGGGTGAAATTCGTTTGGTTAAACATAGTATCGAAACGCTCATGTTAATTGAATTATTTCTTGTGTTACTATATGAACATGAAATGAAATATATTCAAAATGTCAAAAGAAAACAACTTAAAGATTATATTTAACAGTAAGATGCATATTGATCATTCATTTTGAAATATTTATAGTCGGTCATGTGGAATGGAATGTCTGCCTGTTTCTAAAAGCAAGCATTATAAAAATTCAATTATCAAGAGGGAAGGGTTGGAATCCTATTAACTGGTTTAGCCTTGTTTTAACTGGTTTAGCCTTGTTTTAACTGGTTTAGCCTGGTTTTAACTGGTTTAGCCTGGCTACCTGTATCCCCATGTGTTTATTAGTGCAATTGTTGATAATCAATCAATATCAAAAGTTCAAAGATGCTAAAGGTGTAATCAGAAGCCGTAAATCAAAGAAGTACAGACAACACAATGGCCAAAAGAATTATGACAAAAGGACAAACAATGATCTACAAAATACTACACAAAAAACTAAAGACTGAGCAGCACAAATCCCACTAAAAACCCGGGATGAACTCAGATTTTCTGGAAGGTAAGCAGTTCCTGCTCCACTAGTGGCACCCGACGTGTTACTGTTAAACGACATGAACATCATCTGATAATGATAACGTATCTTCCATTTTCACCGACAACCTAATCCAGTTTTATTGACGGCATCATTTCACTAAGAGATTGATTAACATAGAATAAATTACATTGTAGAAATTCTAGTGATGTTGATGAAGAATTGGAAAGAGAAACAAATGACAGAGAGTGTTTGTTAGCACTACAGGAACTAATTCAGGGAACAACCGATTCACAAATGATGGACATAGCTGAAGATCCAGAATATATGATTATGTAGAATAAATGGTTTTTTTTTTACTTGTAATAGACTTATACATGTACATTATATCCATAATCAGTGGCATAGGAGTGGACCGAATAATTGGAGGCAGAGGGGGTTAGGGTAATGGTGTTTAACACCACTTTTAGCAATTTTTCAGTTATATCGTGGCGGTCAGCTTTATTGGTACCCAAAGAAATCCACCAACCTGACACAAGTCACTGACACACTTTATTACATAATATTGTATCGAGTACACCTCGCCAGGAATTTTAGGACTGTTTAAAAAAACGGAGGTATCTTCAAGCTTATCTTGTAATATCCAACATATGTTCACCTATATGGTGTAAAGTGGAAGATATCTTGTGTGATCTTAACCTTAAGATTCTAAGTGAACTTTGACTTACAAGGTTTTTCTTAATTATGAAGAATTGGAGTATGAAATTAAGAAAAACATTCTTCTAGTGTTGGTTAACTGTTGTGGAACATCTGTATCACAAATGACCACGTATTTGTTGCACCTGTCGTAAACACTCTCTGGTCCTTTCTTCATTCATGACTTATCACCGGGTTTGTAACTAAGAGTAACACGACGGGTGATGCTAGTGGAGCAGGAATTGCTTACCCTTCCGGAACACATGAGTTCACCCCCAGTGTTTAGTGGGGATCCTGTTACTCGACCTTTAGTTTTATGTGTACTAATTTGTGGATTTTTTTTTATTTTTCTTTTGCCCATTATGTTGTCTGTCCTTCTTTCATTTATGGATTCTGGTTGCCCCTTTGACATCTTCACGAACCTCTCCAAAACAAAATGACACAACACAGAAAAGTAAAAAGGTGAGCAACACGAACCTCTCCAAAACAAAATGACACAACACAGAAAAGTAAAAAGGTGAGCAACACGAACCTCTCCAAAACAAAATGACACAACACAGAAAAGTAAAAAGGTGAGCAACACGAACCTCTCCAAAACAAAATGACACAACACAGAAAAGTAAAAAGGTGAGCAACACGAACCTCTCCAAAACAAAATGACACAACACAGAAAAGTAAAAAGGTGAGCAACACGAACCTCTCCAAAACAAAATGACACAACACAGAAAAGTAAAAAGGTGAGCAACACGAACCTCTCCAAAACAAAATGACACAACACAGAAAAGTAAAAGGGTGAGCAACACGAACCTCTCCAAAACAAAATGACACAACACAGAAAAGTAAAAAGGTGAGCAACACGAACCTCTCCAAAACAAAATGACACAACACAGAAAAGTAAAAAGGTGAGCAACACGAACCTCTCCAAAACAAAATGACACAACACAGAAAAGTAAAAAGGTGAGCAACACGAACCTCTCCAAAACAAAATGACACAACACAGAAAAGTAAAAAGGTGAGCAACACGAACCTCTCCAAAACAAAATGACACAACACAGAAAAGTAAAAAGGTGAGCAACACGAACCTCTCCAAAACAAAATGACACAACACAGAAAAGTAAAAAGGTGAGCAACACGAACCTCTCCAAAACAAAATGACACAACACAGAAAAGTAAAAAGGTGAGCAACACGAACCTCTCCAAAACAAAATGACACAACACAGAAAAGTAAAAAGGTGAGCAACACGAACCTCTCCAAAACAAAATGACACAACACAGAAAAGTAAAAAGGTGAGCAACACGAACCTCTCCAAAACAAAATGACACAACACAGAAAAGTAAAAAGGTGAGCAACACGAACCTCTCCAAAACAAAATGACACAACACAGAAAAGTAAAAAGGTGAGCAACACGAACCTCTCCAAAACAAAATGACACAACACAGAAAAGTAAAAAGGTGAGCAACACGAACCTCTCCAAAACAAAATGACACAACACAGAAAAGTAAAAAGGTGAGCAACACGAACCTCTCCAAAACAAAATGACACAACACAGAAAAGTAAAAAGGTGAGCAACACGAACCTCTCCAAAACAAAATGACACAACACAGAAAAGTAAAAAGGTGAGCAACACGAACCTCTCCAAAACAAAATGACACAACACAGAAAAGTAAAAAGGTGAGCAACACGAACCTCTCCAAAACAAAATGACACAACACAGAAAAGTAAAAAGGTGAGCAACACGAACCTCTCCAAAACAAAATGACACAACACAGAAAAGTAAAAAGGTGAGCAACACGAACCTCTCCAAAACAAAATGACACAACACAGAAAAGTAAAAAGGTGAGCAACACGAACCTCTCCAAAACAAAATGACACAACACAGAAAAGTAAAAAGGTGAGCAACACGAACCTCTCCAAAACAAAATGACACAACACAGAAAAGTAAAAAGGTGAGCAACACGAACCTCTCCAAAACAAAATGACACAACACAGAAAAGTAAAAAGGTGAGCAACACGAACCTCTCCAAAACAAAATGACACAACACAGAAAAGTAAAAAGGTGAGCAACACGAACCTCTCCAAAACAAAATGACACAACACAGAAAAGTAAAAAGGTGAGCAACACGAACCTCTCCAAAACAAAATGACACAACACAGAAAAGTAAAAAGGTGAGCAACACGAACCACCCAAAAAAAAAAACAAAACGAAATAGAAGTAATAATAAAATTAAAAAATACAAAATAAAACAATGGTGAACTCAGGTTTGCACTGATGGCAGTTCCTGTTTCTTTTAAGGAACATTAATTAAATTGCAACGCAACATTACTCTTACCTTTGAAAATCGTTTTGATTGGTTGGTTGGTTTATAGTGCTTAACGTTACTTTCAACAATTTTTCAGTTATATATGGCGGTCAGTTTTATTGGTGGAGGAAACCAGAATACCAGCAGAAAGCAACTGACAAACTTTATCACATAATGTATCGAGAACACCTCGCCATGAGCATGATTCGAACTCAGAACTTAAGTAGTAATAGGTACTGATTGCACATGTAGTTGTAAATGCAAAAACCATATGATCACAACCTCGACGGCCGCTACTACTTAAATGTGTCTGTATTTTAATCTGAATGTAAGTGTTAAATGGGATGCATTTTGTAGTAAGTGTATTTTTTATAACATTTCCACCGCACACAACTTTCAAATCAAATCAAATCAAAACGTTTTATTTAAAGTCGGTACATTTTATAACAGTACAACAAAAGCTCTCAAGAGCTTTTCAAACCGACATGCATAATAAATAACATAAATTAAATACAGCAAAATAAAACATGTCATGCAATACAAAAAACTTTGTCAGAAAATTTTAAATAAGGACAGCCGCTACTACTTAAGTGTGTCTGTATTTTAATCTGAATGTAAGTGTTAAATGGGATGCATTTTGTAATAAGTGTATGTTTATAACATTTCCACCGGACACAACTTTGTCAAAAAATTTAAAGAAAAGGACACCATTTTTGGGAATATTTTCTAAACAGATAAAAAAACATGAAAAACAAAAACTATTACGCTGTCATGACAGTTCCAAAATCTTTTGGACAAAAATTGCAGGAAGAAGAGTGAAAATACTGAAGGAATAATCAAAATCCATAAAACTAAGTATAGACAACACAATGGCCAAAGAAAAATTACAAAAAGACAAACAATGATCTACAAAACATTACACATAAAACTAAAGATCCAATAATCCAAGAACCCAACTAAAAACCGGAGTGAACGTAGAATACCATTATCAACAAATATCCTGGCTCCGGAGGAATAAACATGTACACCCGTTTTTATGACAATGATGTACGATGAATAAGTCTTATCAAAATTAAATTATAAAGACAGTTCCAAAATATAATAGAAAAATCTTAGAATGCCATTATTAACAAATACTCTTAATAAGAATTCGAAGGAGCATTCGTGTACACCCGTTTCTATGACAACGCTGTGCGATATATAGGTCTGTCGGAACAGTTCCAAAATCTAATAGAAAATCTGAAAATCCCATTAGTAACACATATCCTGTATCAGGATGGTTATTCATGTAACACCCGTCTCTATGATAACGTTGCATGATATATAAGCCTGTCAGAAACAGTTCCAAAATCTAATAGAAAAATCTTAGAATGTCATTATTAACACATTTATCTAAACTTAATAAGCTAACAATTTTTCATTCTTTTATATTGTCTAATTTCAATTTTTGTCCTTTGGCTTGGCATTTTTGTTCAAAAGCAAACACTATAAAACTGGAGAAAATACAGGAAAGAGCTTTACGTTTTATCTATGAGGATTACAATAGCACATATGAAGAACTTTTACATATAGCGAAAGTACCATCTCTACAAATAAGGAGAATGCGCACTATGGCATTAGAATGTTTTAAAATATTGTATATACTGTCTCCACCATGCTTAAATGATTTAGTTGTTATAAAAAATAGTAAATATAGTATTAGATATTCTAATATTGTAGAGATACCTAGAGTAAAGACTACTACCTATGGTAAGAATTCTTTTAAATATACAGCTGCTGTTTTATGGAATGACCTACCTGATGATTTTAGAAAAATTGCCAATTTTAACCAATTTAAAAACATTTTATTATCTTGAAATGGAAATGAATGCAAATGTAATGCATGTAAACAATTTTAATATCATCAAGGTCTTTTCAATGTTTATATTATTTATATTTATTTATTTTTTAGCAGTATAACATGCTTTTAGCTCGTAACACCAGCTTTATTTTATTTTTTTAGCTTTTATTACTGTGCTTGATTAACTTTTTTACTTTTGTATATGCTTACCTTGTCTGTGCTATATGTGTGCTTTAACTTATTTGCTGTATTTTGCTACTATGAGTGCTTTTATCTAAATTATTAATTTGTGTGCATGCTTTTGTTGTTTTTAACTGTTATTTATTCTTGTATTGTGTATGTCGGTCAAAATCCCACTATGGCTTGTGTTGTATTGTTATTTAAATATGCCGACTATAAATAAAACTTATCTTATCTTACATATCTTTGATAAGAAAGAGTATCCGGGATCCGTGTATACCTGTCTATATAACAACGATGTACGATATATAAGTCTGTCGGAAACAGTTCCAAAATCTAATAGAAAAATCTTAGAATGTCATTATTAGCAAAAAACCCTGGCTCATGGTGGATACCCGTGTACACCTGTCTCTACACCAATGGTATTATGACGTATAAAGCTATCAATATTTAGGTTCCTGGTTAAAAATTTCTTTAATCTTTTTAACTTGAAATATATACATATAGACTAGTATGTTTTATTTCTAAGGATCTTGTATGTGTCTAAATTAATGATAAAATTTGTTCATGCCACGTCATAGCTGGAATATTGCTAAAGTTGACGTTAAACACCAATAAATCAATCAATCAATATACATATAATTATTCATATGTTAAAGTCAAAACCCGAAATATCTCACAGAGTGTTGGTTATTGACAACTAAATCTAGAAAACTATATCGATGACACAAACACACACACGTACATACACATGCATTTTGACAATGTCAGTTTAATAGAATTTTATGTTTTGCTTTACAAAATACGATTTCCTACACCAATGAAGCTGACCGTCACGATAGAACTGATATATCGTTGAAACTGACGTTAAATACCACAACCCTATACCCTCTCAACAAAGATAAGATTTGTCCCTCCTGAGATCATGTATTTGTACCCATTCTTTTTATGCACTAAATTTGAAATCTGCGTGTTTATGACAAAATCTAAATATCGGTTCGAGTATCAAAGACCGTATCCTAATGCATTCAAACCTTTCTCTGCCATTTACACAACTCTTCCTAACACTAGGTAGGACATATTAAAACGGTTAAGTTTAAATTTACTTCATAGAAAGAATGGACCTTCATCAGATACGCTCAAATCCAAAATATTTGAAAGCAAAAAGAAAAAAATAACAACATTTATCACATATTTATAAATAATAACATCAATTTTGCCCATACCTAAACACCGGAAGTGCCACAGCGATATCTGCAGATATCGGGGCAAAAAATCTGATAACACGATATTATGGCTTTCTATAAATAGATCAATGCATGACTTTTTCCATAACAGGACACAAGCGAAAAACAAAAACAAAAAGCAAAACAAAAAACAAGAACAAAAGAGCAACAAAAAAAGAAAAAAAAAAGAAAAAGAAATAAAAAGAAAAGCAAAAAATGAAAATGAATAATAATAATAAATGAAACAAACAAAATACAAATATAAAACAACAAAAATGCACACAAATAGCGAAAAAAAAAAAAAAAAAAAAAAAAAAATAGACAACAAAACTAAAGGTAAAAGAAAGAAAATAAAATACTTCATTTATACATATATATATAATACTCATAAGATCTTTTAACATACCTGAACTATTTTTACGTGTGGTTTAAAGTTACAGATTTAAAGATATTATAAAGTACATTGTCACATATACATCTGTTAATAGGTGTTTCCCTGTACATGTGCTCTTTGGCATTTCAAAAGACGTGTTTTACATAGTACAAATATATGTCATTCCCGATACTATATGAGGTTGGAATAATGTCACGAAATATCGTGAGGGTTGCTAAAACAGGTTAATATAACATGAATCATTTTTTTATTTTCCGCCTTCGAGGCGATTCTTGCAACTCCGTGTTCGCTGCATTTACTCCAGATAGTTGCTTTATAACACCAGCACAATAGCTATTTTTAGCATAAGTGATCACCTCAATATCCTGTGTATACCCTTTATCCTGCAAGCATTTAATTTGCTACACGATATAGATATACGAATAAATATTTGCTTTATTTGTTTCCGGTATGCACATAGCTATTGACTTATACATGTACTTCAATTACATGTATGCAGAAACGGAAACAGAAAAGCGCGGCCGTGAGAGAAGACACCATAAGAAAGAATAGGGAGGACGCTTATTTCTAGTTCTTTCAGTAAAATTTAGTAGTCGTTTGGATTTGGTTACATTACAGGATCAACACAATATACACATAATGTTGGTAAAAATAAAATGTATTTGCGCTATCTGCTAAATAGGCCAGAAAACCTCCCAAAGGTTCCAATAAAAATTATTTATATATCTACATTATATACATATATTGTAGATATACCATAAGAAAACTTTTGTACAATATAAACACAAAAAATGAGGGCATCAATAATATTATTGGGCACTAATGTTGTGAGTTCGAACCCGGCTTAGGCGAGGAGTACTCGATACAACATTATGTTATAAAGTTTGTCAATGGCTTGTGTTTTTCTCTGGGTACTCTGGTTTCCTACACTAATTAAAACTGACCGCCACGATTAAGCTGAAAGATTATTGAAAGTGGCGTTAAACACCACCCTAACCCTAACCCATACATATGTGCCCAAACCAACCGCTCAAAGTGTTGTCTTAAATATACTCCAACAAATACATACCTATTTTTCAGATTTCGGGAAAAGAGTATGCCCATTGTCGCTACTACAGAGGACAAAATGTTCTTTCAATACTCAACTCTCCATACCAGTGGCAGTCAACAATCGTCACAGCTTTCTCATCTCTTCATCTTTTCTGCTTTTAGATATTTAAGGAATATTTTCTCTTTCTGAACAGGTTATACGATATAACTTGGTTTGGGACAGTTTATTTTTATGAAAAGCGTAAGTTTTTTCAAACCAGGTTATACCTCTATTATTCAAAAATTTCAAATATTCCTTACAATATAATTTTTAATTAATTACGATTGTTTCATGGGATTATTTGAATTTGTCTATGGCGAATAAATATGTTGGTGACGCCACAATACCACTCCAGGTTATTATGTATAACCAATGTTGCTCCAGGTACAAAAGTAGATCAGCCAATCAGATGACAACATTCACATCAAATTAGATTATTGCTGCATGATATATTTGTTGGTAAGCACTAAGCAACTAGCCACAAATCAAGGATCGTGAGCGGTCATATACATGTATGTGTGTGTTAGTAATGTCTATTTTGCTTCGTTCTACTACGATTTGTCTAGCCACAAATCAAGGATCGTGAGCGGTCATATACATGTATTTGTGTGTTAGTAATGTCTATTTTGCTTCGTTCTACGATTTTTCTAGCCACAAATCAAGGATCGTGAGCGGTCATATACATGTATTTGTGTGTTAGTAATGTCTATTTTGCTTCGTTCTACTACGATTTGTCTAGCCACAAATCAAGGATCGTGAGCGGTCATATACATGTATGTGTGTGTTAGTAATGTCTATTTTGCTTCGTTCTACTACGATTTGTCTAGCCACAAATCAAGGATCGTGAGCGGTCATATACATGTATTTGTGTGTTAGTAATGTCTATTTTGCTTCGTTCTACTACGATTTTCTAGCCACAAATCAAGGATCGTGAGCGGTCATATACATGTATGTGTGTGTTAGTAATGTCTATTTTGCTTCGTTCTACGATTTGTCTAGCCACAAATCAAGGATCGTGAGCGGTCATATACATGTATTTGTGTGTTAGTAATGTCTATTTTGCTTCGTTCTACTACGATTTTCTAGCCGCAAATCAAGGATCGTGAGCGGTCATATACATGTATTTGTGTGTTAGTCATGTCTATTTTGCTGCGTTCTACGATTTGTCTATTGGATTTAGGAACTGTTCTGAGAGTGTGGAATTTTGTTAAAAGGGCTTGCGACTAATAATATTAATATATTGGATATCATGAAACACAAATTTCAGATTTAGAATTCATATACAAATTATGTACAGGATGTAAGAATCTATTTTCAACAATATTTTAGATATGTCGTTGCACTCACTCGTTTTGTAAATAAGACATGTATTGGGCTCATTAAACTAGCTTAATCCCGCCACTCTTTATTGAAGTGCCTGTACCAAGCCAGGAAATAAGTGGCCATGTGTGTGAGGGGAATCGATTTTGATGCGTTCTGCGATTTTTCTATTGGATTTAGGAACTGTTCTGAGAGTGTGGTGGGTTTATGTTTCCCGTTTTATTTTTTTATACTAGATATAGATTTGTAAGTGTTTTATTTTTATACTAGATATAGATTTGTAAGTGTTTTATTGTTATACTAGATATAGATTTGTAAGTGTTTTATTGTTATACTAGATATAGATTTGTAAGGGTTTTATTTTTATACTAGATATAGATTTGTAAGTGTTTTATTTTTATACTAGATATAGATTTGTAAGTGTTTTATTTTTATACTACATATAGATTTGTAAGGGTTTTATTTTTATACTACATATAGATTTGTAAGGGTTTTATTTTTATACTAGATATAGATTTGTAAGGGTTTTATTTTTATACTAGATATAGCTTTGTAAGTGTTTTATTTTTATACTAGATATAGATTTGTAAGGGTTTTATTTTTATACTAGATATAGATTTGTAAGTGTTTTATTTTTATACTAGATATAGATTTGTAAGTGTTTTATTTTTATACTACATATAGATTTGTAAGGGTTTTATTTTTATACTACATATAGATTTGTAAGGGTTTTATTTTTATACTAGATATAGATTTGTAAGGGTTTTATTTTTATACTAGATATAGATTTGTAAGTGTTTTATTTTTATACTAGATATAGATTTGTAAGTGTTTTATTTTTATACTAGATATAGATTTGTAAGTGTTTTATTTTTATACTACATATAGATTTGTAAGTGTTTTATTTTTATACTACATATAGATTTGTAAGTGTTTTATTTTTATACTAGATATAGATTTGTAAGTGTTTTATTTTTATACTAGATATAGATTTGTAAGTGTTTTATTTTTATACTACATATAGATTTGTAAGTGTTTTATTTTTATACTAGATATAGATTTGTAAGTGTTTTATTTTTATACTAGATATAGATTTGTAAGTGTTTTATTTTTATACTAGATATATATTTGATAGGGTTTTATTTTTATACTAGATATAGATTTGTAAGTGTTTTATTTTTATACTAGATATAGATTTGTAAGTGTTTTATTTTTATACTAGATATAGATTTGTAAGTGTTTTATTGTTATACTAGATATAGATTTGTAAGGGTTTTATTTTTATACTAGATATAGATTTGTAAGTGTTTTATTTTTATACTAGATATAGATTTGTAAGTGTTTTATTTTTATACTACATATAGATTTGTAAGGGTTTTATTTTTATACTACATATAGATTTGTAAGGGTTTTATTTTTATACTAGATATAGATTTGTAAGGGTTTTATTTTTATACTAGATATAGATTTGTAAGTGTTTTATTTTTATACTAGATATAGATTTGTAAGTGTTTTATTTTTATACTAGATATAGATTTGTAAGGGTTTTATTTTTATACTACATATAGATTTGTAAGTGTTTTATTTTTATACTACATATAGATTTGTAAGTGTTTTATTTTTATACTAGATATAGATTTGTAAGTGTTTTATTTTTATACTAGATATAGATTTGTAAGTGTTTTATTTTTATACTACATATAGATTTGTAAGTGTTTTATTTTTATACTAGATATAGATTTGTAAGTGTTTTATTTTTATACTAGATATAGATTTGTAAGTGTTTTATTTTTATACTAGATATAGCTTTGTAAGTGTTTTATTTTTTATACTAGATATAGATTTGTAAGGGTTTTATTTTTATACTACATATAGATTTGTAAGTGTTTTATTTTTATACTAGATATAGATTTGTAAGTGTTTTATTTTTATACTACATATAGATTTGTAAGTGTTTTATTTTTATACTAGATATAGATTTGTAAGTGTTTTATTTTTATACTAGATATAGATTTGTAAGGGTTTTATTTTTATACTAGATATAGATTTGAAAAGGTTTTATTTTTATACTAGATATAGATTTGTAAGGGTTTTATTTTTATACTACATATAGATTTGTAAGGGTTTTATTTTTATACTAGATATAGATTTGTAAGTGTTTTATTTTTATACTACATATAGATTTGTAAGAGTTTATTTTTTTATACTAGATATAGATTTGTAAGTGTTTTATTTTTATACTAGATATAGATTTGTAAGGGTTTTATTTTTATACTAGATATAGATTTGTAAGGGTTTTATTTTTATACTACATATAGATTTGTAAGGGTTTTATTTTTATACTACATATAGATTTGTAAGTGTTTTATTTTTATACTAGATATAGATTTGTAAGTGTTTTATTTTTATACTAGATATAGATTTGTAAGTGTTTTATTTTTATACTAGATATAGATTTGTAAGTGTTTTATTTTTATACTACATATAGATTTGTAAGTGTTTTATTTTTATACTACATATAGATTTGTAAGTGTTTTATTTTTATACTAGATATAGATTTGTAAGTGTTTTATTTTTATACTAGATATAGATTTGTAAGTGTTTTATTTTTATACTACATATAGATTTGTAAGTGTTTTATTTTTATACTAGATATAGATTTGTAAGTGTTTTATTTTTATACTAGATATAGATTTGTAAGTGTTTTATTTTTATACTAGATATAGATTTGTAAGTGTTTTATTTTTATACTAGATATAGATTTGTAAGTGTTTTATTTTTATACTAGATATAGATTTGTAAGTGTTTTATTGTTATACTACATATAGATTTGTAAGAGTTTTATTTTTTATACTAGATATAGATTTGTAAGTGTTTTATTTTTTATACTAGATATAGATTTGTAAGGGTTTTATTTTTATACTAGATATAGATTTGAAAAGGTTTTATTTTTATACTAGATATAGATTTGTAAGTGTTTTATTGTTATACTACATATAGATTTGTAAGAGTTTTATTTTTTATACTAGATATAGATTTGTAAGGGTTTTATTTTTATACTACATATAGATTTGTAAGTGTTTTATTTTTTATACTAGATATAGATTTGTAAGGGTTTTATTTTTATACTAGATATAGATTTGTAAGGGTTTTATTTTTATACTAGATATAGATTTGAAAAGGTTTTATTTTTATACTAGATATAGATTTGTAAGTGTTTTATTGTTATACTACATATAGATTTGTAAGAGTTTTATTTTTTATACTAGATATAGATTTGTAAGTGTTTTATTTTTATACTAGATATAGATTTGTAAGTGTTTTATTTTTATACTAGATATAGATTTGTAAGTGTTTTATTTTTATACTAGATATAGATTTGTAAGTGTTTTATTTTTATACTACATATAGATTTGTAAGTGTTTTATTTTTATACTAGATATAGATTTGTAAGTGTTTTATTTTTATACTAGATATAGATTTGTAAGTGTTTTATTTTTATTGTGTTGTGATGTCCATTACGATTTCCGCATAAAACCGATGTTCGGTTCGTCTTTATCCTCAATTTATTTGTTGGAGAGATCATATCATATTTACGTTATTTGTGTTTGTTTGTGTATAGTGATGTCCATCACATACTACGTTGTGTTTTTGTTTTATTTGTCTTCGTTGCCAGCTTCTCTGGATTGTCCATGTTTGATTGCCCCTTCGTGTTGCCAGCTTCTCTGGATTGTCCATGTTTGATTGCCCCTTCGTGTTGCCAGCTTCTCTGGATTGTCCATGTTTGATTGCCCCTTCGTGTTGCCAGCTTCTCTGGATTGTCCATGTTTGATTGCCCCTTCGTGTTGCCAGCTTCTCTGGATTGTCCATGTTTGATTGCCCCTTCGTGTTGCCAGCTTCTCTGGATTGTCCATGTTTGATTGCCCCTTCGTGTTGCCAGCTTCTCTGGATTGTCCATGTTTGATTGCCCCTTCGTGTTGCCAGCTTCTCTGGATTGTCCATGTTTGATTGCCCCTTCGTGTTGCCAGCTTCTCTGGATTGTCCATGTTTGATTGCCCCTTCGTGTTGCCAGCTTCTCTGGATTGTCCATGTTTGATTGCCCCTTCGTGTTGCCAGCTTCTCTGGATTGTCCATGTTTGATTGCCCCTTCGTGTTGCCAGCTTCTCTGGATTGTCCATGTTTGATTGCCCCTTCGTGTTGCCAGCTTCTCTGGATTGTCCATGTTTGATTGCCCCTTCGTGTTGCCAGCTTCTCTGGATTGTCCATGTTTGATTGCCCCTTCGTGTTGCCAGCTTCTCTGGATTGTCCATGTTTGATTGCCCCTTCGTGTTGCCAGCTTCTCTGGATTGTCCATGTTTGATTGCCCCTTCGTGTTGCCAGCTTCTCTGGATTGTCCATGTTTGATTGCCCCTTCGTGTTGCCAGCTTCTCTGGATTGTCCATGTTTGATTGCCCCTTCGTGTTGCCAGCTTCTCTGGATTGTCCATGTTTGATTGCCCCTTCGTGTTGCCAGCTTCTCTGGATTGTCCATGTTTGATTGCCCCTTCGTGTTGCCAGCTTCTCTGGATTGTCCATGTTTGATTGCCCCTTCGTGTTGCCAGCTTCTCTGGATTGTCCATGTTTGATTGCCCCTTCGTGTTGCCAGCTTCTCTGGATTGTCCATGTTTGATTGCCCCTTCGTGTTGCCAGCTTCTCTGGATTGTCCATGTTTGATTGCCCCTTCGTGTTGCCAGCTTCTCTGGATTGTCCATGTTTGATTGCCCCTTCGTGTTGCCAGCTTCTCTGGATTGTCCATGTTTGATTGCCCCTTCGTGTTGCCAGTTTCTCTGGATTGTCCATGTTTGATTGCCCCTTCGTGTTGCCAGCTTCTCTGGATTGTCCATGTTTGATTGCCCCTTCGTGTTGCCAGCTTCTCTGGATTGTCCATGTTTGATTGCCCCTTCGTGTTGCCAGCTTCTCTGGATTGTCCATGTTTGATTGCCCCTTCGTGTTGCCAGCTTCTCTGGATTGTCCATGTTTGATTGCCCCTTCGTGTTGCCAGCTTCTCTGGATTGTCCATGTTTGATTGCCCCTTCGTGTTGCCAGCTTCTCTGGATTGTCCATGTTTGATTGCCCCTTCGTGTTGCCAGCTTCTCTGGATTGTCCATGTTTGATTGCCCCTTCGTGTTGCCAGCTTCTCTGGATTGTCCATGTTTGATTGCCCCTTCGGTATTCTAACGTTTATTTAATCAAATAATTCATTGCGCATTACTGTTGAATGCAATAGTCAAAATGGTCACAAAATAAAAATGTGGGTTATGAAAAGAAATAGAAACATTTATTTTACACTAAATGCTTAGTCGTGCACTGACAAAAAGGTCCTAAGTATATTATAGCTATATGTTAACTCTGTACAGTGATGCAAGGGATGTGTGGGATAAAAAAAATTAAAGGCATTCACTGGAGCACAACAATTGGTTGGTTAAAAGGTTCAGGAGCATCTGTCTTCATCCTTGTTTTTTTGTGAGGTTAGGGTTATGGTGCTTAACGCCACTTTTAACAATATTTCTGTTATATCATGGAGATCAGTTTTGTTGGTGAAAGAAACTGCAGTACCCAGAGAAAACCAACGACCTGCCGCAATTCGCTGCTAAACTTAATCACAAATTGTTGTATCTTTTTTGCGGGGTTCCAACCGCTCATCTTTAGAGTGTTCTGTGAGTCACATTAAAAATACACGTTAGGGAATACCGAAGGGGCAATCACAAATAGACAATCCAGAGAAACTGCTAACATAAGGTATACAAAACCACAACACAACACAATATGTGTTGGACTACGCAAACAAACAGGTGATTCCCGTGTTATTTTCGCGGATCGAATGTTTGGTAGTCCAAATGTATGTCATTTGGCAATACTATATGGGGTTGGAATAATGTCACGAAATATCGAGAGGGTACTTAAACAGATAATATAACATGAATCATTTTTATTTTCCGTTTTCGAGGCGATTCTTGCAACTCAATGATCGCTTCATTTACTTAGGTTATTTACTATAATAGTTATTTTTAGAATAAGTGATCACCTCAATATCCTGTTGTACCCTTTATCCTGCAAACATTTAACTTGCTATACGAAAAAGGTACACAAATAAATATTTGCTTTATTTGTTTCTGGTATGCACATTACAATTTCATTATACCTGAATTACATGTATGCAGAACGGAGACACCATAGGAAACGATTGGAAGGAGGATTATTTCTACTCCTTTCAGTAAAACTTAGCAGTCGGAACGGAAACAGAAAAGCGCGGCCGTGAGAGAAGACACCATAAGAAAGAATAGGGAGGACGCTTATTTCTAGTTCTTTCAGTAAAACTTAGCAGTCGGAACGGAAACAGAAAAGCGCGGCCGTGAGAGAAGACACCATAAAAAAGAATAGGGAGGACGCTTATTTCTAGTCCTTTCAGTAAAACTTAGCAGTCGTTTGGATTTTGTTACATTACAGGATCAACACAATATACACATAATGTTGGTAAAAATAAAATGTATTTGCCCTTGCTGGCAAAGACTCCCATTTTCTACCTGTTTCTATAAATAATTTATACATTTTTTCTAACATATACATTTGAACATATATTGTAGATATACCATAAGAAAACTTTTGTGCAATATTAACACCCCCCCCACCCCCCCCCCCCCATAAAAAACAACAACAACAACGAGGGCTTTGTTCATCACTAATTCTATTGGACACTAACGTTGTGAGTTCGAACCCCGCATAGGCAAGGTGTAGTCCATACAATTTAATGTGATAAAATTTGTCAGTGACTTGTGGCAGGTCGGTGGTTTTCTTTGGAGATTCCGGTTTCCCCCACCAATAAAACTGACCGCCACGATATAACTGAAATAGTGTTGAAAGTGGCGTAATCCACCTTAACCCTAACACCTACAATACCCAATCGTAACTACTCGGTCATTCTCGCTACCCTGCAAATAACCTCGTACGTACATAGTATAATTTTTTCTTAAATTGTTTGCCGGAAGTTAAATTAAGTTAAGCCGCACAAAAATATAGTCCACGAAAATCCAATATGGAAGACATACTAAGTAAAATCTAATCATGCAAAGCTAATTAAAACTTTAATTGAAATATAGAAAATTGCTTAAAATATAATTTTATCAAACTTTCATGTAACTGACATGTGAAAAGTAGTGCGATTTATACGCCTAATGCATACGAGGTTATTTGCAGGGTAGCGAGAATGGCCGAGTAGTTACGATTGCTACAATACCAACAGCTTAAAGTGTTGTCTTATAAGCACTAACACATACATACTTATTTGTTAGATTTGGAAGAAAAAGAGCATACTATTGTCGCCACTACAGATGACAACATGTTCTGTCCATACTAAGCTCTTCGTACTAGTGGCAGTCACAAGTCGCTGCACCGGTTCTCCTATCTCTTCCTCCTTTCTGCTTTTAGATATTGTTGCATGATATATTTAGCGATGAACACTAAGCAAATAGCCACCAAACAAGGACAGTGAGCGGTCATGTATTTGTGTGTTAGTAATGTCAATTTTTGCTTCGTTCTACAATTTTTCTATTGGATTTAGGAACTATTCCGACAAAGTGGCAGGTGTCGTCGTGGTCGTGATTGTGATTATATGGTAGTTGGATTTACAACTACCTGTGCTATCAGTGCCTATCACCACTAAAGTTGTGAGCTCGATACCCGCATAGGCAAGGTGTACTCGATACAACATTATGTGATAAAGTTTGTCATTGACTTGCGTCAGGTCGGTGGTATTCTCTGTGTATTCCGGTTTCCTCCACCAATAAAACTGACCGCCATGATATAACTAAAATATTGTGGAAAGTGGCGTTATACACCACCCTAACCCTAATCCATGCATATGTGCTCATACCAATCACTTAAAGTGTTGTCTTATATGCTCCAACAAATACATTCCTATTTTTAGGATTTCGAACAAATAGTATGCCCCTTGTCGCCACTACAGAGTACAACATGTTCTGTCCATCCCCAACTCTCCACACCAGTGGCAGTCAGCAGTCGTTGTCACTGTTCACCCAACTCTCTACACCAGTGGCAGTCAAAAGTCGTTGTCACTGTTCACCCAACTCTCCACACCAGTGGCAGTCAGCAGTCGTTGTCACTGTGCACCCAACTCTCCACACCAGTGGCAGTCAGCAGTCGTTGTCACTGTTCACCCAACTCTACACACCAGTGGCAGTCAGCAGTCGTTGTCACTGTTCACCCAACTATCCATACCAGTGGCAGTCAGCAGTCGTTGTCACTGTTTACCCAACTCTCCACACCAGTGGCAGTCAGCCGTCGTTGTCACTGTTCACCCAACTCTCCACACCAGTGGGAGTCAGCAGTCGTTGTCACTGTTCACCCAACTCTCCACACCAGTGGGAGTCAGCAGTCGTTGTCACTGTTCACCCAACTCTCCACACCAGTGGCAGTCAGCAGTCGTTGTCACTGTTCACCCAACTCTCCACACCAGTGGCAGTCAGCAGTCGTTGTCACTGTTCACCCAACTCTGCACACCAGTGGCAGTCAGCAGTCGTTGTCACTGTTCACCAACTCTCCACACCAGTGGCAGTCAGCAGTCGTTGTCACTGTTCACCCAACTCTCCACACCAGTGGCAGTCAGCAGTCGTTGTCACTGTTCACCCAACTCTGTACACCAGTGGCAGTCAGTAGTCGTTGTCACTGTTCACCCAACTCTGCACACCAGTGGCAGTCAGCAGTCGTTGTCACTGTTCACCCAACTCTGCACACCAGTGGCAGTCAGCAGTCGTTGTCACTGTTCACCCAACTCTGCACACCAGTGGCAGTCAGCAGTCGTTGTCACTGTTCACCCAACTCTGCACACCAGTGGCAGTCAGCAGTCGTTGTCACTGTTCACCCCAACTCTCCACACCAGTGGCAGTCAGCAGTCGTTGTCACTGTTCACCCAACTCTCCACACCAGTGGCAGTCAGCAGTCGTTGTAACTGTTCACCCAACTCTCCACACCAGTGGCAGTCAGCCGTCGTTGTCACTGTTCACCCTACTCTCCACACCAGTGGCAGTCAGCAGTCGTTGTCACTGTTCACCCAACTCTTCCTCCTTTCTGCTTTTAAATATTTAAGGAATATTTTTAATTTTTGAACAGGTTATACGATATAACCTGGATTAGGATAGTTTACGCTTAATAAACCACGAAGTCACAATACCAACCTAGGTTATCATGTATAACCAAATGTTGCTACAGGCAGATCAGCCAAACAGATTGCAGTATTCACATCAGATTAAATTATTGTTGCATGATATATTTGGCGGTGACCAGTAAGCAACTAGGCACAAATCAAGGATCGTGAGTGGTCATGTTATTGTGTGTTAGTAATATCGATTGTGCTTCGTTCTACGATACGTGGACTTGATATAGGAACTGTTCTGAGTGCGGCATTTTTTCCTTTTCGTTTTTATTTTTACACTAAATATAGATTTTAATCAAATATTTCATTACTCATTACTGTCACATGCAATATTCAAAATTGTCACACAATAAAAAGCCGATAAGGATAATGTGTATGAGAACAATCCTCAAACAATTGGTGAACTGAAGGCAGCAATCACAGCAAAAATCAGGGAAATCCCATAGGAAGAATGTGTGCGAGTCATTGACAATTTTGCGAGACGTATGCAAGTGTGCCTTCAACACCGAGGATGCCATTTGGAGCACATTTTGGAAAGAACATAAAAATTATATGCAAACTGACTCAGATAACTAAAACTTTGTGGACAGATCATCCATAGGCTGAAGTTTAAGTCTACCAAATTTGAAGAAATTTGATGGACCTATGTAGGATTAATTAACATTTTTATGGGTTCGGTTTTTTTTGGGTCACCCTGTACATATTTGTGCACTTCCAAAATGGTCCTAAGCATAGTATAGCTATATGTTTACTCAAACAGTGATGCAAAGGAAATGTGGGATAAAACAATTTAAAGGTCTTTACTAAATTTACCCACTAGTGGATCTTGGGTTTTTTGTGGGGTTAGGGCTATGAGTTTAACGCCACTTTTACCAATATTTCAGCTATATCATGGAGGTCAGTTTTATTGGTGGTGGAAATCGCAGTACCTAGAGAAAACCGCATGTCACTGATAAGCGTGATCACATATTTGTATTTTTATTGTTGGGTTCCTATCGTATCAATCGTTACCGTTCTGTGTGTTTCATTATAAATTACTGTTTGTCTTGCCTCCTTTTTCTTTTGACCATTCCATTGTCTGTCATTTTTCGATTGATGGTTTCAGTTTTGGTTTAGTTTTAGGTATATGGTATTTAGCGCCACTTTCAACAATATTGCGTTTATATCGCGGCGGTCAGTTTTATTGGTGGAGGAAACCGAAGTACCTGGAGAAATCCACCGACCTTCCGTAAGTCACTGATGAACTTTATCACATAATGTTGTATATTTTTTGTAGGGTTTCTATTGCTCAATCCTGAGTGTTCTGTGTGTTACATCATAAATACACGTTAGAGAATACCGAAGGGGCAATCACAAATGGATAATCCAGAGAGACTGACAACATAAGGTACAAAAGACGAAGACGAGCAAAACAATAGCGCAACACAATAGGTGTTGGACACCACTTTACGTAAACAAACACAAATAAAGTAAATAAGACATGGAGGTAAATACGAAGCGAACATCGTTTTCATGCGGAAATCGTAACAGACATTACAACAAGGAAAAGTATTGATAGTTGTACTGGTCAATACAGTCAAACCTGTATTAAGAGGTCACCTATGAAACATAAAATAAGTGACCTTATTAAAGAGGTGACATTAAGGTCCAATTCATATTAAATTTTCTATGACAGGACAAGAAAATGTTACCTTTAAATACAGTCATTGCTTAATAGAGGTGGCCGCATGGACAGTTTTTGTCTTGCCTCGTTTTCCTTTTACCAATTCCATTGTCTGTCCTTGTTCTATTTATAGCAACAATTTGGTATCTTCAAACTTTTCTTTCATACGCCTGGGGAACATTGACTTTATTTTAATAAATTACATTACTAAAAGTAGATCTTAATATTTAATAATGAAATAACAAACAAAAACAATAAGTATTAAAACAAAAGAGTAAAACATTCAATATTTCGGGTAAACCTTAACACGACAAACGCAATTTCCTCCAAATAATAAAGTCAGTTTATCCCATTTGTTTGTTGTCTTTTCTGAAAATTATTAAAAAATTATCAGTGATTAATTAAATTTATTTTAATTTCGTTATTTAAAAAAACCCCCCACACATTTGCTATCTCTTCCGGACATTGTGGACTATCAATTTACACACAAAAATGCTGAAAATTATTAGAAACTTATCAGCGATTGAGTCTATTATAATTTTCGTTATTTAAAAAAAAACCACGTTTGATATATCTTCCGCACAATGTGGACTGTCAGTTCACACGCAATAATGTAATGGGGTAATGTACTGAAACAATAGAATTCACACCATTAAATGTAATACAAGTCAAAATCAAGTCACGAGTTAATTGACGGATTGTTTGAATTGGTGATCACTATAAGAGTTACGGTATCAATCATAATATATAAAAAGATTAAAAATATAATCAAAACAGGAATTACTTTTTTGTCTTTAAAGGATGTCATATTGTCCTATTATAATATATAATTTTGAAAATCCTTATTCTCGGAAATGTAATCAAATCACTAATATACATTTCAGACCAAAACATTACCTAAACTTCTTAATCATCAAAATAAATGTTAATTATATTTGGTGTTTAATTATGAAAAGTTGAATGCGTTCTCATGGATTTCCTCTGAGAATTCCGGTACGGAGGACAGAAAATCCACCAAGATATATATAAAAGCACACAAAGTTGAATGACCACCACTAATTTCAGCTTATACCTTATATCGATCATATTATATATTTATACAATTATACAAGAAATGAATTTATCTACAATATCTATGAAGCGTATGCTTATAAAAGGTAAGTGTATGCGGCAGTTTAGTTTATGACGATTTTATTTGTTAAGTTAACAAAAGGGATAGGACACAAGATTTGCCATCTTATGAAATCTCTTCTCCCATTAATACAATAAATTAACATAGTATAATGATAATTTTGAGCATGCATATAATACATATAGAAATATATTGTAAACAATTAACGAGTTAATAAAAAGGTTGTGATGGATGGATGCGAGGTTGGAGAGTAGATACTTATCAAATAATTATACTACAAGGAATCTCTCTGAAGATTTAATAAAATTGAAAACGTGTTTCAAGATATTAATGAGCAGTATAGGGTGAGGGGGTGGGGGTGGGCGGCTATGGTATTTAACGCCACACCAAACAATATTTCAGTATAAGTATCATGACGGTCAGTTTTAGTGGTGAATGAAACCGAAGTACCCGCAGAAAACCATCGACCTGTAGCAAGTCACTAATAAACTTTATCACACAATGTTGTATCGAGTACACCTCGCCATGAACGGTTTTCGAACTCATAACTTTAGTATATATAGCTGTACAACATATTGAAATAAGAATGCTGTGTAAACACAATATATCATTTAAGTATATACAGCTGTACAACATAAATAAGAATGCTGTGTAAACACAATATATCATTTAAGTATATACAGCTGTACAACATAAATAAGAATGCTGTGTAAACACAATATATCATTTAAGTATATACAGCTGTACAACATAAATAAGAATGCTGTGTAAACACAATATATCATTTAAGTATATACAGCTGTACAACATAAATAAGAATGCTGTGTAAGCACAATATATCATTTAAGTATATACAGCTGTACAACATAAATAAGAATGCTGTGTAAACACAATATATCATTTAAGAATGCTGTGTAAACACAATATATCATTTAAGATAAGAATGCTGTGTAAACACAATATATCATTTAAGAATGCTGTGTAAACACAATATATCATTTAAGATAAGAATGCTGTGTAAACACAATATATCATTTAAGATAAGAATGCTGTGTAAACACAATATATCATTTAAGGATTTCCGACTTGATTCTATAATTATACACATTTATAGATTTTGTTGGCGTTATTTCTCTTTATGGCGGACATAAACTCCTATTTTATGCAAACTTCAATGAAAATAACATATTTTTTTCACATAATCTACAAAAAAAACTTTAATGTTGTAATAATGTTTGTCCTTTTTCCTTTGGCCATTGTGTTGTCTGTTATTCTTCGATTTACGGATTCAGTTTCCCCCTTTGGTATCTTCAAACTCTTCATAATAACTTGTGAATTTTCTAGTTACTAAGCTTTGTACAATTATACCCTGATTTTTATTTTACATTTTATTTCTACAAAAAATAAAAATAACATGCTCAATCTTTTTGTCCTTTCCGTTGCTCTTGCTTAGAACGGGAAAGTAGGTGAAATAGCATAAATCGTATAATTTTAGAATCAAATTTTAATGTCTAAAAGGTGTAATGTAGGTCATCGTTGTCTCTTGATATTATGTTATTTATTAATCTTACTGCTTTCTGGAGTGTTTGCAATCATTCAGTAAATCAGTTTTGTTATTATTTTGCATGTCTGTTCAATGTGATGAGATTTTTATTCTGCACATGACTCTTTTTTACTTCCGATTTCCGCTTTTTGACTTTTCCGGCTTACATATGGAACAGTAACCATTAATTTAGTCTCATAATTGAATTAAAAAAAAATCTGTATTCTAAATTATGTATGCTTACTTATCGCTATTAAAACCAAGCGGAAACAGAAAAGAGAGCGATAAATATGTTAGTCATAGCACCACTAGACTTTTGTGTAGGCCAAACTATAATTTCTATCTAATGCATGGATACTGAAAGAATCATTTAATTATTCTTATGTTTAAAACATGTATGTCCTAATTGTGCTAATCATGCTAAGAAATCAATGCCTCGTATAAGGCTTTTTCGAAATATTACAAAACTTCCGTTTTCATTTATGGTCAATTTAAATAACATCAATTCTTAAACAAAAATGTATACTTTTCCATATTTTTATCACATCACTAGAATTAGGAGATAAAAACAAATGTTTCGATTTAGCTAATAAGTTAATCTGGTACTAACAAAAAGTGGAATCTCGAGAAATGTATATGCCTTCTTTACTGAAAAAAAACCTTATATCAAAGACATGGCGTCATATGTTCGTTTCAGAGTACATTTCCGATTCGAATATAGAATCTGCATACTAACCTTAGATCTTTTTTCTTTTTACCATTGAATTGTCCGTCTTCGATTTATGGCTTCTGATTCCCATGTGGTATCCTTTTTTATACAATAAATACACTTAGCTGTTCATTTAAGAATTGAAAGCAATCTTGTAGTTTTATTGGCATGTAAATGCGTTGACCGAACTAAATTTGGTATGAAGCGCGATAGCAATATATAAAACATCTACTTCTTTCAATGCTTTTATGACCCTATAAAAAAGTTTAAAAAAAAATGCGTTCAATGCTTATAATTACATCTCTACATTTGAATACAATTACAATTATAATATTATTTGTTGTAACATGTCACATTTTCAACTGTTGTTATTTTGCGAAAGTATGTGCAAAAATAGGCGATGTTGACTGGCTGTGCGCTTCAATGACTGATGAAATTTCCATTCGAAAGTCACGTATCAACCTTTTGACCAACCACACACGTTTTGTAAATGATTGATTTTATTTGATTTTTGGTATTTTAACGCCACTTTCAACAATATTTCACTATATCATGGCGACCAGTTTTAGTGGTGGAGGAAACCGGAGTACCCGGAGAGAACCACCGACCATGGGCAAGCAACTGGTAAACTTTATCACTTGCGGCTGCGAGTCGAGTGCACCCTTTTTTGTAATTTACAAAGACGGGCGCGAACCCACGCCGTATTGGTGATAGGCTTGTATGAGTTGTTAGATCCAACGATCCAAATCATTGAGCCACCCTAGCCCCGCTTTCTAAATGAAATGAACATATAAGGTAATAATACAATTATGATTGTACAGTTTCAGTATGGTATGCGGCTTTGGCAGTTTTGGAGTTATCCTTTCCAACCTGTAGCGCAGAGAAAATTCGCATAGCAGTAGATTTGTGTAGGCCTTGCCATAATAGAATCGGCCATAGAATGGTTGCTGATGATAAGACGAGATTGTACAATGACATAATAAAAACAGTCATTCAATTAACTTCAACTAATACACAACAGATATGCCGATTTTATAACGTAAGTGTACATATACTAGAAAAGATTAAGGTTATGGTGATTAACGCCACTTTCAACAACATTTCAGTTTTATAGTGGCGGTCAGTTTTATTGATGGAGGAAACCAAAGTACTCGGAGAAACCCATCGACCCGCCGCAAGATACTGACAAATGTTATCACATAAGGTTTTATTGAGTACGTCGTGGCATGAGCTAGATTCGAGCAAGAAAATTCAGACGATACCAAAGGGGTAATCAGAAACCGTAAATCGAAGACGGACAGACCACGCAACGGCCAAAAGAAAAAAAAATAAAGGACAAACAACGATCTACGAAACACTACATAGAAAAGTAAAGATCGAGTAACACGAACCCCACTAAGTCTTTGGCATTTGTTGATTAATGTTTTATCAAATGCATTTCAGGATTCCTTTAAATTCAATACAGACAACTAAAAAGATGAGAAAACCGGATCCTACATAATAACCTTACGTAATTAACTTCTTGTATTTAATGACAATCGTCGCATGATATCCAATTAAAAGAACTGATTAAGGAAGTAAAAATATAGCTATCTATTCTGTGTGCACACGACGCTTGTCTAGAAAAACTTTCATCAGATACGCTCAAAGTCAAACGATTGATTACGTACGTAATATATACCAGTAATTAAGAAGAACACTGGATCTAATAAATGCATCTCTTCTCATCTTAGCTCACTGAACACACAAATGACGACG
This sequence comes from Bathymodiolus brooksi, assembly GCA_963680875.1. NCBI lineage: Eukaryota > Metazoa > Mollusca > Bivalvia > Mytilida > Modiolidae > Bathymodiolus > Bathymodiolus brooksi. The sequence continues at coordinate 32,683,120 of OY804584.1, forward strand.
GCGTTGGAAGCAAATTCATGAATGTTTCAGTTAATACATCTGATAAAATAGAAATTAAATTATAGATATCCTATTTAGTTCACACGACGCGTTTATGGAATAACCTTCATTAGGTACGCTCAAGGTCAAATTGACATGGGATAAGAGACTAGTATGTTCTATATTTTCAGGACATTTATGAGGGTGATTTATCTGCAGTTGAGGAATTTGATAGAAGAGATATCCCTGCAGCTCATAAACGAGTTCACAATTATGTAAGTATGTTATTGTGTTCTATTTATACATTAATTAACCTTTTGCACATTCAAAGTTTGGTTTGGTTTATGGTGGTTTTTGGCACAGACTGTCAGTTGTATTCTACACAAGACAATGATTGTTGGTTAGTTTGGTTTATGGTGTTTAACGCCACTTTCAACAATATTTCAGTTATATCGTGGAGGTCAGTTTTATTAGAGGAGGAAGCCGGAGAAAACCACCGACCTGTCGCAAGTCACTGACAACCTTTTTCACATAATGTTGTCGAGTACACCTCGCCATGAACGGGATTCGAACTCACAACTTTAGTGGTGGTAGGCACTGATTGCACAGGTAGTTGTAAATCTAACTACCATACGATCATGGCCACGACGGCTCCTTTGCACATTCAAGCCAAAGACTATAAAAACGGTATCTATTACTTCTTCTCCGATAAACACTCAGCATTAAGGAGTAAGAACAAAGACTGGTTGCGTATGAAGCAGGATAATGTGTCCGAGTGAAGCGCCATGAAAATAAGTGTTTAAACCCAGAAATAAACTTTAGTGAATACCGAAGGGGCAATTAAAAATGGACAATCTAGAGAAAGTGGCAACATAGGGTACACAAAACGAAGAAAATCAAATCAAAAACACAACATAATATGTGTTTGGCACCACTATATAGATAAACAAACACAAATTACGTAAATAAGACCTGAGCCCTCCTACAAACAACTGGAAGTAAATAAAGCTATGCATATGAATTAAGAATAGCTTTAGCCTTTCCAAATATATGTATGTCCTTTATTATTGCAGAGATCTAAAATAGTAGCTGCCTATTCCAATTTGACCACCATTGCTATGTATTATAAACTTGGTAATTTAAGAAGAGAAACTACAGATGGTCTAACGTTGCCTTCTATAGAGCATAGGATCCAGTCTATTCTGTGTGCCTTACACTCCGATGCTAGAGCAAGCAACCTCTTCATTCCGACATCAGCATGCTACAAATCGATGACAATTCCACATAATCTCCCTAGCAGCCGTGCCGAGTTTGCACGATGGGCGTTTTCTATATTACGTGAAAATAGATTAGATTTTTGTAATGTATTTAATGCACTGGCCTTAAAGATTGGATCCGCCACCCTTCAGTGTGGTCGACTTCCCCAGGTTGAGGAAGTTTGCTCTTCTTAGAAAGTTGAGTATATACTCTTGGGTGAAATTAGCACGGTGCACAGTTACAGTCTGGGGACATATGAATTATATTGTAATATGCAATGCACTAAAATAGCCGTAAAAATTGTCCAAATATGTTTTCAAATATGACATTTGTGTGTTAAAGGTATCGATTTTTCTATTTGATTTTGGAAGTGTTCCGTTCCGACAGTGTGATGTTTTTGGAAGTGTTCCGTTCCGACAGTGTGATGTTTTTGGAAGTGTTCCGTTCCGACAATGTGGTGTTTTTTGTTTTGTTTATTATTTTATTAGATATGACATTAATTACTAAAGATTAAAGAATTAAATTGTCCAGAATTTATATGCTATATAATATACATATTGTTCCTTTTAAATAAATAACTTTCAAATTTGACTCTTAGGTTGTCCTCAGATTTATTTTTCTAGATATAATATATTTATTCAAATCTATAATGGTATTTAGATAAAGACAGTAATTTTTGATTTTCCGGTCTTCGGAAAAAAAATCTGTGATTTTACACATTCCACTGGGTGCTAAGATCACAAATCGGGTCCACATCTAGTCATTCCTCTGCATTGTTATAGTATTTATTTATTTATTACCCCATACATACATTAAGGTCTGAATCTATTAATTGTATTGCTATGTATTGGACTAGTATAATACTTAACAAAATTGATAATAATACGATTCATATAATATGTTATGTATGTAACCATTACAAGTATAGTCTTATTAAAATATGTGTTATATCAATGTGTTACATTTTGTTTATATGGGCATGTCGTGGTTGTGATCGTATGTTAGTTTGATCTACAACTACCTGTGCAATCAGTGCCTTTCACCACTGATGTTGTGAGCTCAAATCTCGATCAGGGCGAGGTGTACAACATTAAGTGATAAAGTTTGTCAGTGACTTGCAACAGGTCGGTGGTTTTCTCCGGGTACTCCGGCCTCCTCCACCAATAAAACTGAACGCCATGATATAACTGAAATATTGTTGAAAGTGGCGTTAAGCACCATAAACCTAAACCTATTAAATATATGTTATATCAATGCATTAATTTTGTTTATTCTATAGTTTTCTGCATTGTATGTTGCACGTCATTGTTGGTCTTTATGCCATTTTCGTTTTGCCATTGTATTGTCGGTACTTCGTCTTCCCCGCACCAAAGGGACATAAATCCAAACAGAAACGTCTCGAAGTGGTTTGCTTTGATACTCCTCCAGAAAAACTACAAGCCTCTAATATTATATACAGGGCATTTCTTTTGCTATCAAAGTACTGCAGCTGCTGCATAACTATCTAATGCTGTACAATCCACGTGTTTCTTGAATAATAACCTTCATTAAGTACGTTCATAGTCAAAACATTGAAAAAAACAAATCATTTGAAAGACTTGGGTGAAAGGAAACCAAAAGTGTCTAAACAAGATTGCCAAGAACATATCAACAACTTATTCTACATAATATATAATTGGTCAATGTTTAACCAGCATGATACAAGTTGGTTGGCTTAGTTGGTTTATGGTGTTCAACGCCTCTTTCAACAATATTTCAGTTATATCGTGGAGGTAAGCTTTATTGGTGGAGGAAACCGGAGAAAACCACCGACCTGTCGCAAGTCACTGACAAACTTTATCACATAATATTGTATCGAGTACATCTCGCCATGAGCGGGGTTCGAACCCACAATGTTAGTTGCATATAAGGTGTATATATATACTGAAACATTTATCAAAAAATGGAAGTTGATCTTATTAATTGATTTGTGTAATTATTTCCTCATTACTAATTATATTTAATTATAATACGATATTACTATATCTAATTTATATAAATATTTTGATTTTAAGGAAATTTCATAAGATCCTCAGCATTTTCAAATACAGAAATAAAAACAAATATATATAATTAGCAATCATATATTTAAATTCCGACTACTAATTATAAATTTGGAATAGTTATAGTGACGTGATATTGTCAGTATAAAACAAACAATAACAATTTTGAACGATTATTTAAATTTGAGAGGGTATATATTGATATGTCGTCAAAATTTATAAAACAGATTCAAAATTAACAATAAATTATAGTATAGTAATGCAGTTTTGAACGAGAAATATTGATAAAATTGGGTAAATATTCATGCCGCTTGTTAGACAAAAAGCATTTTTGATCTGGGAAATACTTAGATCCCCAAGCTAAATGATCGGCCACTTATCGATTGACAATCATACAAATTTTATGCACCAACGATTGAAAATCATACAATTTTTATACACCAAGGAAAACTGACTGCCACGATATAACTGAATTATTGTTGACAGTGGCGTTAAACACCATAACCCTAACTCGACAATTTTTATGATCGTAACATATCCTGCTTATAATCAAAACAATTGTAATTGTTACATGCCCTGTTTAATTACAATGATGTGAAAAATGTCTATTATTTAATATCTATTCAGACGTTGAACAATACCGTTCACTGGTGCATGCAACTCCTACATATTAATTTTGTACACAACTGACGCACTTGAAAGTACCTAATTCAGCAGGTGTTATTAATAAGTAAGGGAATACCCGGATATAAAAATAGCAATAGTATAAACAAACATGTTAAACAAAAGAAACTAATACTAACTTGGGTAAAACACATCCCTTTATTAACCCGAAGCCAAACTATATTTTCCGGGAGTATTTCGATTCCTCTATCATGTTTTATAAAATCGCTTACGATGGTGCAATGGTTAGCGAACTTGCATAGCGAGTGCGTTATATCCTGGCTTCGTTCAGCAGTTGAGTCAAAGCAAGCATTATAAAATTGGTATCTACTGATTCTCAGCTAAGCACACACCATTACGAAATAAGAGTACAGACTGATTGGACGATTGCTTGATTCAGAAAGTGATTGATTCATTGAATGGTGGTTAATGCCAACTTTAAAATAGCAATAGTTCAGCTATATCGTGGTGTGAGCAATGACGAACACAAAAAACACCACACACACTGTCGGAACAGTTCTAAAGTTCATTCGAAAAATCGTAGAAATAGAGGCAAAATGGATAATTCAAGTTTCTTTATCAGGCCAGCAAAATGAGTGGTCATGTACACGTTTGTTAGGGAGTACTAATCGTACTCTTTTTCTAAGATTTTTGGATTAGATATTGGACCTGTTATAAAAGTGTGGATTAGATATTGGACCTGTTATAAAAGTGTGGATTAGATATTGGACCTGTTATAAAAGTGTTGTATTGCTTTGTTTGTTTTTCATTTTATTATACAATATACATTTGAACAATCCGCAAGTGATATTTTATCAGTTGCTTGCCCATGGTCGGTGGTTCTCTCCGGGTACTCCGGTTTCTTCCACCACTAAATCTAGTCGCCATGATATAGCTGAAATATTGCCTAAAATGGTGTTAAAACACTAAAAAATAAAAAAAAATAAAAGTAAAAAAAATAAAAATTACACTACAGATGGGGGCACATTAAATACTATAATATTTCTTGTGTTGTTTTTCATTCAAATCAAATAACCGTTTGAGAAAATCGAAGGCGAAATAAAAAATGGACAATCCAGAGAAACCAGCAACATATAGGGCACATAAAACGAAGAAAAACAAAACAAAACAAAAATAAAAACACAACACAATATGTGTTAGACACCACTATACGTAAACAAACACAACACAATATGTGTTAGACACCACTATACGTAAACAAACACAACACAATATGTGTTAGACACCACTATACGCAAACAAACACAACACAATATGTGTTAGACACCACTATACGTAAACAAACACAACACAATATGTGTTAGACACCACTATTCGTAAACAAACACAACACAATATGTGTTAGACACCACTATACGCAAACAAACACAACACAATATGTGTTAGACACCACTATACGTAAACAAACACAACACAATATGTGTTAGACACCACTATACGTAAACAAACACAACACAATATGTGTTAGACACCACTATACGTAAACAAACACAACACAATATGTGTTAGACACCACTATACGCAAACAAACACAACACAATATGTGTTAGACACCACTATACGTAAACAAACACAACACAATATGTGTTAGACACCACTATACGTAAACAAACACAACACAATATGTGTTAGACACCACTATACGTAAACAAACACAACACAATATGTGTTAGACACCACTATACGTAAACAAACACAACACAATATGTGTTAGACACCACTATACGTAAACAAACACAACACAATATGTGTTAGACACCACTATACGCAAACAAACACAACACAATATGTGTTAGACACCACTATACGTAAACAAACACAACACAATATGTGTTAGACACCACTATTCGTAAACAAACACAACACAATATGTGTTAGACACCACTATACGCAAACAAACACAACACAATATGTGTTAGACACCACTATACGTAAACAAACACAACACAATATGTGTTAGACACCACTATACGTAAACAAACACAACACAATATGTGTTAGACACCACTATACGTAAACAAACACAACACAATATGTGTTAGACACCACTATACGCAAACAAACACAACACAATATGTGTTAGACACCACTATACGTAAACAAACACAACACAATATGTGTTAGACACCACTATACGTAAACAAACACAACACAATATGTGTTAGACACCACTATACGTAAACAAACACAACACAATATGTGTTAGACACCACTATACGTAAACAAACACAACACAATATGTGTTAGACACCACTATACGTAAACAAACACAACACAATATGTGTTAGACACCACTATACGTAAACAAACACACAACACAATATGTGTTGGACACCACTATACGTAAACAAGCACAACACAATATGTGTTAGACACCACTATACTTAAACAAACACACAACACAATATGTGTTAGACACCACTATACGTAAACAAACACAACACAATATGTGTTAGACACCACTATACGTAAACAAACACAACACAATATGTGTTAGACACCACTATGCGTAAACAAACACAACACAATATGTGTTAGACACCACTATACGTAAACAAACACAACACAATATGTGTTAGACACCACTATACGTAAACAAACACAACACAATATGTGTTAGACACCACTATACGCAAACAAACACAACACAATATGTGTTAGACACCACTATACGTAAACAAACACAACACAATATGTGTTAGACACCACTATACGTAAACAAACACAACACAATATGTGTTAGACACCACTATACGTAAACAAACACAACACAATATGTGTTAGACACCACTATACGTAAACAAACACAACACAATATGTGTTAGACACCACTATACGTAAACAAACACAACACAATATGTGTTAGACACCACTATACGTAAACAAACACACAACACAATATGTGTTGGACACCACTATGCGTAAACAAGCACAACACAATATGTGTTAGACACCACTATACTTAAACAAACACACAACACAATATGTGTTAGACACCACTATACGTAAACAAACACAACACAATATGTGTTAGACACCACTATACGTAAACAAACACAACACAATATGTGTTAGACACCACTATACGTAAACAAACACAACACAATATGTGTTAGACACCACTATACGTAAACAAATACAACACAATATGTGTTAGACACCACTATACGTAAACAAACACACAACACAATATGTGTTAGACACCACTATGCGTAAACAAAAACACAACACAATATGTGTTAGACACCACTATACGTAAACAAACACAACACAATATGTGTTAGACACCACTATACGTAAACAAACACAACACAATATGTGTTAGACACCACTATACGTAAACAAAAACACAACACAATATGTGTTAGACACCACTATACGTAAACAAATACAACACAATATGTGTTAGACACCACTATACGTAAACAAACACAACACAATATGTGTTAGACACCACTATACGTAAAAAAACACAACACAATATGTGTTAGACACCACTATACGTAAACAAACACAACACAATATGTGTTAGACACCACTATACGTAAACAAACACAACACAATATGTGTTAGACACCACTATACGTAAACAAACACAACACAATATGTGTTAGACACCACTATACGTAAACAAACACAACACAATATGTGTTAGACACCACTATACGTAAACAAATACAACACAATATGTGTTAGACACCACTATACGTAAACAAACACACAACACAATATGTGTTAGACACCACTATACGTAAACAAACACAACACAATATGTGTTAGACACCACTATACGTAAACAAACACAACACAATATGTGTTAGACACCACTATACGTAAACAAACACAACACAATATGTGTTAGACACCACTATACGTTAACAAACACAACACAATATGTGTTAGACACCACTATACGTAAACAAACACAACACAACATGTGTTAGATACCACTATACGTAATCAAACACAACACAATATGTGTTAGACACCACTATACGTTAACAAACACAACACAATATGTGTTAGACACCACTATACGTAAACAAACACAACACAATATGTGTTAGACACCACTATACGTAAACAAACACACAACACAATATGTGTTGGACACCACTATACGTAAACAAACACAACACAATATGTGTTAGACACCACTATGCGTAAACAAACACACAACACAATATGTGTTAGACACCACTATACGTAAACAAACACAACACAATATGTGTTAGACACCACTATACGTAAACAAACACAACACAATATGTGTTAGACACCACTATACGTAAACAAACACAACACAATATGTGTTAGACACCACTATGCGTAAACAAACACAACACAATATGTGTTAGACACCACTATACGTAAACAAATACAACACAATATGTGTTAGACACCACTATACGTAAACAAATACAACACAATATGTGTTAGACACCACTATACGTAAACAAACACAACACAATATGTGTTAGACACCACTATGCGAAAACAAACACAACACAATATGTGTTAGACACCACTATACGTAAACAAACACAACACAATATGTGTTAGACACCACTATACGTAAACAAATACAACACAATATGTGTTAGACACCACTATACGTAAACAAATACAACACAATATGTGTTAGACACCACTATGCGTAAACAAACACAACACAATATGTGTTAGACACCACTATACGTAAACAAATACAACACAATATGTGTTAGACACCACTATACGTAAACAAATACAACACAATATGTGTTAGACACCACTATACGTAAACAAACACAACACAATATGTGTTAGACACCACTATACGTAAACAAACACAACACAATATGTGTTAGACACCACTATACGTAAACAAACACAACACAATATGTGTTAGACACCACTATGCGTAAACAAACACAACACAATATGTGTTAGACACCACTATACGTAAACAAATACAACACAATATGTGTTAGACACCACTATACGTAAACAAATACAACACAATATGTGTTAGACACCACTATACGTAAACAAACACACAACACAATATGTGTTAGACACCACTATACGTAAACAAACACAACACAATATGTGTTAGACACCACTATACGTAAACAAATACAACACAATATGTGTTAGACACCACTATACGTAAACAAACACAACACAATATGTGTTAGACACCACTATACGTAAACAAATACAACACAATATGTGTTAGACACCACTATACGTAAACAAATAAAACACAATATGTGTTAGACACCACTATACGTAAACAAACACAACACAATATGTGTTAGACACCACTATACGTAAACAAATACAACACAATATGTGTTAGACACCACTATACGTAAACAAACACAACACAATATGTGTTGGACACCACTATGCGTAAACAAACACAACACAATATGTGTTAGACACCACTATACGTAAACAAACACACAACACAATATGTGTTGGACACCACTATACGTAAACAAACACAACACAATATGTGTTAGACACCACTATACGTAAACAAACACACAACACAATATGTGTTGGACACCACTATGCGTAAACAAACACAACACAATATGTGTTAGACACCACTATACGTAAACAAACACAACTCAATATGTGTTAGACACCACTATACGTAAACAAACACAACACAATATGTGTTAGACACCACTATGCGTAAACAAACACAACACAATATGTGTTAGACACCACTATACGTAAACAAACACAACACAATATGTGTTAGACACCACTATACGTAAACAAACACAACACAATATGTGTTAGACACCACTATACGTAAACAAACACAACACAATATGTGTTAGACACCACTATGCGTAAACAAACACAACACAATATGTGTTAGACACCACTATACGTAAACAAACACAACACAATATGTGTTAGACACCACTATACGTAAACAAACACAACACAATATGTGTTAGACACCACTATACGTAAACAAACACACAACACAATATGTGTTAGACACCACTATGCGTAAACAAACACACAACACAATATGTGTTAGACACTACTATACGTAAACAAACACAACACAATATGTGTTAGACACCACTATACGTAAACAAACACACAACACAATATGTGTTAGACACTACTATACGTAAACAAACACAACACAATATGTGTTAGACACCACTATACGTAAACAAACACAACACAATATGTGTTAGACACCACTATGCGTAAACAAACACAACACAATATGTGTTAGACACCACTGTACGTAAACAAATACAACACAATATGTGTTAGACACCACTATACGTAAACAAACACACAACACAATATGTGTTGGACACCACTATACGTAAACAAACACAACACAATATGTGTTAGACACCACTATACGTAAACAAACACAACACAATATGTGTTAGACACCACTATGCGTAAACAAACACAACACAATATGTGTTAGACACCACTATACGTAAACAAACACAACACAATATGTGTTAGACACCACTATACGTAAACAAACACAACACAATATGTGTTAGACACCACTATACGTAAACAAACACACAACACAATATGTGTTAGACACCACTATGCGTAAACAAACACAACACAATATGTGTTAGACACCACTATACGTAAACAAACACAACACAATATGTGTTAGACACCACTATACGTAAACAAACACAACACAATATGTGTTAGACACCACTATACGTAAACAAACACAACACAATATGTGTTAGACACCACTATACGTAAACAAACACAACACAATATGTGTTAGACACCACTATACGTAAACAAACACAACACAATATGTGTTAGACACCACTATACGTAAACAAACACACAACACAATATGTGTTAGACACCACTATACGTAAACAAAAACACAACACAATATGTGTTAGACACCACTATACGTAAACAAACACAACACAATATGTGTTAGACACCACTATACGTAAACAAACACAACACAATATGTGTTAGACACCACTATGCGTAAACAAACACAACACAATATGTGTTAGACACCACTATACGTAAACAAACACAACACAATATGTGTTAGACACCACTATACGTAAACAAACACAACACAATATGTGTTAGACACCACTATACGTAAACAAACACAACACAATATGTGTTAGACACCACTATACGTAAACAAACACAACACAATATGTGTTAGACACCACTATACGTAAACAAACACAACACAATATGTGTTAGACACCACTATACGTAAACAAACACACAACACAATATGTGTTGGACACCACTATACGTAAACAAACACAACACAATATGTGTTAGACACCACTATACGTAAACAAACACACAACACAATATGTGTTGGACACCACTATACGTAAACAAACACAACACAATATGTGTTAGACACCACTATACGTAAAAAAACACAACACAATATGTGTTAGACACCACTATACGTAAACAAACACAACACAATATGTGTTAGACACCACTATACGTAAACAAATACAACACAATATGTGTTAGACACCACTATACGTAAACAAACACACAACACAATATGTGTTGGACACCACTATACGTAAACAAACACAACACAATATGTGTTAGACACCACTATACGTAAACAAACACAACACAATATGTGTTAGACACCACTATACGTAAAAAAACAAAACACAATATGTGTTAGACACCACTATACGTAAACAAACACAACACAATATGTGTTAGACACCACTATACGTAAACAAACACACAACACAATATGTGTTGGACACCACTATACGTAAACAAACACACAACACAATATGTGTTAGACACCACTATGCGTAAACAAACACACAACACAATATGTGTTGGACACCACTATGCGTAAACAAACACAACACAATATGTGTTAGACACCACTATACGTAAACAAACACAACACAATATGTGTTAGACACCACTATACGTAACCAAACACACAACACAATATGTGTTAGACACCACTATACGTAAACAAACACACAACACAATATGTGTTAGACACCACTATACGTAAACAAACACACAACACAATATGTGTTGGACACCACTATACGTAAACAAACACACAACACAATATGTGTTAGACACCACTATACGTAAACAAACACACAACACAATATGTGTTGGACACCACTATGCGTAAACAAACACAACACAATATGTGTTAGACACCACTATACGTAAACAAACACAACACAATATGTGTTAGACACCACTATGCGTAAACAAACACACAACACAATATGTGTTAGACACCACTATACGTAAACAAACACAACACAATATGTGTTAGACACCACTATACGTAAACAAACACAACGCAATATGTGTTAGACACCACTATACGTAAACAAACACAACACAATATGTGTTGGACACCACTATACGTAAACAAACACAACACAATATGTGTTAGACACCACTATACGTAAACAAACACAACACAATATGTGTTAGACACCACTATACGTAAACAAAAACACAACACAATATGTGTTAGACACCACTATACGTAAACAAACACAACACAATATGTGTTAGACACCACTATACGTAAACAAACACACAACACAATATGTGTTAGACACCACTATACGTAAACAAACACAACACAATATGTGTTAGACACCACTATACGTAAACAAACACACAACACAATATGTGTTAGACACCACTATACGTAAACAAACACAACACAATATGTGTTAGACACCACTATGCGTAAACAAACACAACACAATATGTGTTAGACACCACTATACGTAAACAAACACAACACAATATGTGTTAGACACCACTATACGTAAACAAACACAACACAATATGTGTTAGACACCACTATGCGTAAACAAACACAACACAATATGTGTTAGACACCACTATACGTAAACAAACACAACACAATATGTGTTAGACACCACTATGCGTAAAAAAACACAACACGATATGTGTTAGACACCACTATACGTAAACAAACACAACACAATATGTGTTAGACACCACTATACGTAAAAAAACACAACACAATATGTGTTAGACACCACTATACGTAAACAAACACAACACAATATGTGTTAGACACCACTATGCGTAAACAAATACAACACAATATGTGTTAGACACCACTATGCGTAAACAAACACACAACACAATATGTGTTAGACACCATTATACGTAAACAAGCACAACACAATATGTGTTAGACACCACTAAACGTAAACAAACACAACACAATATGTGTTAGACACCACTATACGTAAACAAACACACAACACAATATGTGTTAGACACCACTATACATAAACAAACACAACACAATATGTGTTAGACACCACTATACGTAAACAAACACAACACAATATGTGTTAGACACCACTATACGTAAACAAATACAACACAATATGTGTTAGACACCACTATACGTAAACAAACACACAACACAATATGTGTTAGACACCACTATACGTAAACAAGCACAACACAATATGTGTTAGACACCACTATACGTAAACAAACACAACACAATATGTGTTAGACACCACTATACGTAAACAAACACACAACACAATATGTGTTAGACACCACTATACGTAAACAAACACAACACAATATGTGTTAGACACCACTATACGTAAACAAACACAACACAATATGTGTTAGACACCACTATGCGTAAAAAAACACAACACGATATGTGTTAGACACCACTATACGTAAACAAACACAACACAATATGTGTTAGACACCACTATACGTAAAAAAACACAACACAATATGTGTTAGACACCACTATACGTAAACAAACACAACACAATATGTGTTAGACACCACTATGCGTAAACAAATACAACACAATATGTGTTAGACACCACTATGCGTAAACAAACACACAACACAATATGTGTTAGACACCATTATACGTAAACAAGCACAACACAATATGTGTTAGACACCACTATACGTAAACAAACACAACACAATATGTGTTAGACACCACTATACGTAAACAAACACACAACACAATATGTGTTAGACACCACTATACATAAACAAACACAACACAATATGTGTTAGACACCACTATACGTAAACAAACACAACACAATATGTGTTAGACACCACTATACGTAAACAAATACAACACAATATGTGTTAGACACCACTATACGTAAACAAACACACAACACAATATGTGTTAGACACCACTATACGTAAACAAGCACAACACAATATGTGTTAGACACCACTATACGTAAACAAACACAACACAATATGTGTTAGACACCACTATACGTAAACAAACACACAACACAATATGTGTTAGACACCACTATACGTAAACAAACACAACACAATATGTGTTAGACACCACTATACGTAAACAAACACAACACAATATGTGTTAGACACCACTATACGTAAACAAACACAACACAACATGTGTTAGACACCACTATACGTAAACAAACACAACACAATATGTGTTAGACACCACTATACGTAAACAAACACAACACAATATGTGTTGGACACCACTATACGTAAACAAACACAACACAATATGTGTTAGACACCACTATACGTAAACAAACACACAACACAATATGTGTTAGACACCACTATGCGTAAACAAACACAACACAATATGTGTTAGACACCACTATACGTAAACAAACACAACACAATATGTGTTAGACACCACTATGCGTAAAAAAACACAACACAATATGTGTTAGACACCACTATACGTAAACAAACACAACACAATATGTGTTAGACACCACTATACGTAAACAAACACAACACAATATGTGTTAGACACCACTATGCGTAAACAAACACAACACAATATGTGTTAGACACCACTATACGTAAACAAACACAACACAATATGTGTTAGACACCACTATGCGTAAAAAAACACAACACAATATGTGTTAGACACCACTATACGTAAACAAACACAACACAATATGTGTTAGACACCACTATACGTAAAAAAACACAACACAATATGTGTTAGACACCACTATACGTAAACAAACACAACACAATATGTGTTAGACACCACTATGCGTAAACAAATACAACACAATATGTGTTAGACACCACTATACGTAAACAAACACACAACACAATATGTGTTAGACACCACTATACGTAAACAAGCACAACACAATATGTGTTAGACACCACTATACGTAAACAAACACAACACAATATGTGTTAGACACCACTATACGTAAACAAACACACAACACAATATGTGTTAGACACCACTATGCGTAAACAAACACAACACAATATGTGTTAGACACCACTATACGTAAACAAACACACAACACAATATGTGTTAGACACCACTATACGTAAACAAGCACAACACAATATGTGTTAGACACCACTATACGTAAACAAACACACAACACAATATGTGTTAGACACCACTATACGTAAACAAACACAACACAATATGTGTTAGACACCACTATACGTAAACAAAAACAACACAATATGTGTTAGACACCACTATACGTAAACAAATACAACACAATATGTGTTAGACACCACTATACGTAAACAAACACAACACAATATGTGTTAGACACCACTATACGTAAACAAACACAACACAATATGTGTTAGACACCACTATACGTAAACAAACACAACACAATATGTGTTAGACACCACTATACGTAAACAAATACAACACAATATGTGTTAGACACCACTATACGTAAACAAACACAACACAATATGTGTTAGACACCACTATGCGTAAACAAACACACAACACAATATGTGTTAGACACCACTATACGTAAGCAAACACAACACAATATGTGTTAGACACCACTATACGTAAACAAACACACAACACAATATGTGTTAGACACCACTATACGTAAACAAACACAACACAATATGTGTTAGACACCACTATACGTAAACAAACACAACACAATATGTGTTAGACACCACTATACGTAAACAAACACAACACAATATGTGTTAGACACCACTATACGTAAACAAACACAACACAACACAATATGTGTTAGACACCACTATACGTAAACAAACACAACACAATATGTGTTAGACACCACTATACGTAAACAAACACACAACACAATATGTGTTAGACACCACTATACGTAAACAAGCACAACACAATATGTGTTAGACACCACTATACGTAAACAAACACACAACACAATATGTGTTAGACACCACTATACGTAAACAAACACAACACAATATGTGTTAGACACCACTATACGTAAACAAACACAACACAATATGTGTTAGACACCACTATACGTAAACAAATACAACACAATATGTGTTAGACACCACTATACGTAAACAAACACAACACAATATGTGTTAGACACCACTATACGTAAACAAACACAACACAATATGTGTTAGACACCACTATACGTAAACAAACACAACACAATATGTGTTAGACACCACTATACGTAAACAAATACAACACAATATGTGTTAGACACCACTATACGTAAACAAACACAACACAATATGTGTTAGACACCACTATGCGTAAACAAACACACAACACAATATGTGTTAGACACCACTATACGTAAACAAGCACAACACAATATGTGTTAGACACCACTATACGTAAGCAAACACAACACAATATGTGTTAGACACCACTATACGTAAACAAACACACAACACAATATGTGTTAGACACCACTATACGTAAACAAACACAACACAATATGTGTTAGACACCACTATACGTAAACAAACACAACACAATATGTGTTAGACACCACTATACGTAAACAAACACAACACAATATGTGTTAGACACCACTATACGTAAACAAACACAACACAACACAATATGTGTTAGACACCACTATACGTAAACAAACACAACACAATATGTGTTAGACACCACTATACGTAAACAAACACAACACAATATGTGTTAGACACCACTATACGTAAACAAATACAACACAATATGTGTTAGACACCACTATACGTAAACAAACACACAACACAATATGTGTTAGACACCACTATGCGTAAACAAACACAACACAATATGTGTTAGACACCACTATACGTAAACAAACACAACACAATATGTGTTAGACACCACTATACGTAAACAAACACAACACAATATGTGTTAGACACCACTCTACGTAAACAAACACAACACAATATGTGTTAGACACCACTATACGCAAACAAACACAAATAACGTATATAAGACACGAGCTCTCCTACCAACAACTGGAGGTAAAGAAGAACCGAACGTTATTTTCATGCGGAAATCGTAACGGACATCACAACACAAAACTCAAAACGTAAAGACATTTAAAGTTACTCTTAGCATATGGTCTAGACCTCAGTGCCGGATTTAGGACAAAGGAGGTCCTGTTATTTAAGCTATGAGGTCCCTTACTTTGGCCCTGAAGGAGGTAGACCCGGTAGGGCTGCACAGATAGTCATACATACATGCTTAGGAAATTTAGGAATAGTTAAAATATTACGTTATATTAGGTCAGACATGTACACTGCGAAAATCAATCGTAATTTTTTCTTTGGCAGAAAGATGCCCCCCCCCCCTGGCCAAAGGGGCCCTGTGCTTGAGTACACCTAAGTACAAAGGTAAATCCGGCACTGGACGTGTACTACACCTCTATTTTTTATATTTAGATTAACATTTTCACCCCAATAGATTTGATTTTTTGATTTTTGATGTTTAACGCCACTTTCATCAATATTTCTGCTATATCATGGCGACTAATTTTAGTGGTGGAAGAAGCCGGAGTACCGGAGAGAACCACCGACCATGGACAAGCAACTGGAAAGATTTATCACTTGCGGCTGCGAGTCGAGTGCACCCGTTTTTGTAATTTACAAAGCCGGGCGCGAACCCACGCCGTATTGGTGGTAGGTTTATGAGTTGTTAGGTACAGTACACTCCAAGTGTATCAACGATCAAACTCTCAGGTCCGAAAATATTCCTCCCAAAATGTGCGACAAATGTCCGACAAATTTGAGAGTCAACACTCTCTAAGTCCGACTATTTGGTCGGACATTTTGGTCGGACATTTTGGTCGGACGTGAGAGTGGATATTAAAAGATTTTTTTTTTACATTTCTCGAGGTGAATATGTCAAACATTTTGTGATCGATGCGTATTTGTAAGCGTACTTTTTTTCCGGTGTGTAGAATGTGCGGGTACGTAAATACCCTAGTGTATTTTTACCTTGCACCATATTCGCGCCAGGAAAGGTAGCTCCAAGGTCAATATTTGTCACGCTCGGGCACAACAGTCGTTCGATGCATAGGAGCACCTCATAATCAAAGAATTGTACAATAATTTCGAGTTACACCGTTTGTGTTTCTTTAATCTGTTTAATTTTAATAGATCTTTCTAGTACATTTAAATTTTACGATTACAATCGGAATGCTAGAAATATCGTAACTTTTCCGAAATCTAAACTTTAAAATTATATACGCCGAGTCCAGCCCTGGCTTGGATTTCTCGAAAAAAGTTTTCTTAACAAACCAAATTAAATTTGAGTAAAAACTCGACTTAAGTTTGCGTTTTGACTTTGTTTGTTTGGAGAAATCACTGACGATTTAAAAAAAAAATCTGTTGTCACTTAAAACAGTCAATGAGGCCGGTACGGCTGTGTACATGAATGAATAAGAAATAATTCTTTCGGAGTGTGATATCCATATAAAGGTGAAATAACGGATGCAAAAATCACCGGCTAAAGTTACACAATATTCCGTTTACAAATATTTCAAGTCTCTATACTTGTTCATCTGTGACGGCAATATGTGTATTGGACTAGGTATTACAGCCAGCTTGATATGAATTAATTAGCTCAGGTTACAGGTGTCAATAATGGAAGGAACATCTTGTCGACACAAATTTCCAGGTGTCAGTGGGAGAACAATTATAATTAATTCTATTTAATGTTGTTGTTTTTTATTACTATTTGTTTGTAGGTACATTTGCAATCATTGAAGTAAATTTAATTTGAGAGTCAACACTCTCTAAGTCCAACGTGAGAGTGGATATTTAAAGATTTTTTTTTACATTTCTCGAGGTGAACATGTCAAACATTTTGTGATCGATGCATATTTGTAAGCATACTTTCTTTCCGGTATGTAGAATGTCCGGTTACGTAAATACCCTAGTGTACACGGGTGTGTTAAGGCTGTTTCACGTCGGTTTGTTTCATACAGTTGCTCCCCTTTGTAATAGTTTACGTAATGACGTTGCATCCATGGAAACGTACTCTTCATGGATGAACTGCCCGAAGGAAAAATGTGTTTCTGCAGATCTAATGCACTTATTCCTTGTTCGTTTTGTGACAGTAAGATTAACATATATATTTATTGACCATCCAGATTGTGAATATATCATTATTTTGAATACGTCGATTGTAATATATGATTTTTGGCGCTTGTCAGTCTTGCGAAGCTCCACCCCTTCAATGACCATATTTGGAAATCGCCATCGCCAAAAAGCTTGTTTGTTGACAAATACGAGAATGATACACACGCACCTGTTTACTATCAATATGATACTTATGTAGCAGAATTTCACAAAAAAAGGAAAATGTACACATCGTCAGTTGCAGACAAATGATGCTGAGAGGTAAACCTTAGTTTAAATTAATAATGACAAGCTCCTGAAGCACATGTATACTGAAAAAAGGGGGTCGTATACTATACCTACCGAACTTGAAGAAAGCACATGGAGAATCAAAATAAGATACATAAGCCTAGAACTTTATCATGTCAATACCAACATTTTCGGGATCTTTTTTTTTAAGATCGAGATGTTTGATTTGCATGTAGTATCTATTTTTGCCACAGGCACAGGTGAATCAGTCACCACCACCCCCTTTTTTGCAAGTTGCGGAACACAATTTATAGAGAAATAATCAATATAAGGACTATAATGATGAAAACCATTAAAAAACGTTTGAATCTTTATACAAAAAATAACTTGATAGGTTGGGGGTCCTGTTTATTTTTAGAATTTACATTTGTTTTCTTTACAAGTAACATACAATCTCCATAACACCTTGGCTTGGAAAGGCAAATTGTCCATTCTGACAACTTATGTAGGACCAATTCTCAATGCATACTAATAATCGACAACCAAAAAGTATGTATGTATTATCAGAGAATAACATCCCTTTTCAGAGGTTTTTTTTCACTCAAACAAATCTTCTGTCAAGTTACTGGGGAGGATGACTTCAATTTCATAAACATTTAAGCTTCTGAAATGTTGTTGGTCAAAATTCATTTGTACATAACAGATTTGATCAAATAAACAACGGGCGAAAACTGATCTGACACCAGTTAGTCATTCTCTAAATCCAGTTTGTCTTTTTACCAACTAACAGATCATGGTCCATACAGTTATTACATAAAACCATAAAACAAAAACCTGAAGTGAAACTTAATTATGTACATTGTAATTTAAATCCAATTTTTAATTAAAGGTGGGTGATCTGGTTGTGCTACAATATCACATTTTGATCAAAGAAATTTTTATTGAGACATATATTAAGACAGATGCTCAATTCCTTTTAATATACATATTGTAGTTTATTTAGTTATGCCAAAACATGTTCAGTAAAATCAAACCTTTACATAATTAAAAATTGCACTGATCAAATTGTATAAGCATTGATACCGGTATTAAGTTTTTTCCTTAGAAGACATACCTGGTTATGCATACATTGTACAGTGTACTGTTAGTGTTAATTCTAAAAAAAATTGTTTATGTAAAACTCGATTGTAGAATGAATTTATCCTGCAATTGTGTGATTTTGAGTACTAATAGACAGGTCAAATAAACTTAAGTGTTATTTAATCATTGTATGTTTTGACAATATATTTTGTAGGCATATACAATGTATACAGCATCTTACATTAATAACAATTTTAGAAGATGGTCAATATTCAGCATTTTCATTGGATTTACAAATGTAGTTCAATAGCTGAGTATCATATTAACTCTCTCTGCACTGAGCTAAGTTCATTGTTATGCATTCAATCATCTTGGGGATATGTTAAGGGTATGATTAATGGGCATCAAGGTAAAATGCTAAACATATTATACATGTACATATTGATCTATTGATGAAACAGATTGATCTTCGGAGCAGCCATCAATTGATTGTCAAACCACTCAAGAAAGACAACACTATCATCTCCTGGTGATGGTCACCATCCTTTGATTTGGCCAGAAACACTAAATCGCAGCCGTCAATCCTCACTTCGCGTACCTGCATGCAAAACAATCAAACGTTTGCCGTTACCCGAGGGTATTTTTGGGGCATCAGACCTATCATTCGGAAGCCACATATAATCTGTGCAGTGATTTTGGTTAACCCATGTTTCATCCATGTACACGATATCATACCCTGTTTCCCTAAAAGATTTGATCTTTCTCAGATAATTACACCTATAATTAATAATAAACACTTGATCGTACAGAACTCTTCGATTATCACCTATTTTTTATAAGTATATCCAAGATCAATGAGAGTTAGAGTAAGCTTAGACTTTGATATTTTAATAGAATCTTTTATTTCCTTATGTATTATTGAGACGGTCGGAGCAATTTTCCGTGAATATAAACCGTGGACTGTTCTTTTAATAACACAATGATCAAAGTCGTCAAAAAATTCAGCTCTTTCTTTGGGTCTATTTGACTTACAAGGCCTCTTACCATTCATAATACGGTGCACTGAAGTGTAAGACACACCCAAAGCTTTAGATGTCTTTTGATATACCCTATCAAATGAGACAATTGGCTTCTTCGTTGCCTTTTCCTTAGTATAAAAGGCAAACAGCTTGTTTACAAACTTTTGGCATTCCGGAGATAAGTCAGACTTTTTACCCATTTTACAAAAAATGCAAAATATAACAATAATTTATGAGAGAAATGCTTGTCAGGTTCGTCTAAAGTACACGTGGCTGAGAGAAAGATTCTACAGGTAAGATACATGACGTACGGATGGCTCTTCTATAAAGTACATCTACTCCGACCCGAAAAATGACAACAAAATAGGACCAAAATATAAAATTTCATCTGAGTGCAGCCTCAGCCAAAACAATAAGAAGCATTACTGTAACATATTTAGTTAGCACTTCTAATTCTAAATAAAACTCTCGTTTATTTTGCTGTTCAAAAATCTATAGTTTAAAAGATATTTGGATTTTTCGTTATTCTAATCAAAAAATTATTACTTTCAATACAATTAGCTTCTTGGTAAGCACATGTGTGTACTTGACAAATTAACATAACAATTAATAAGACAAGCTTAAAATAGAACCAAGTAATATATTCCTTTTAAACCATATAGTCGTATATATAAATAAATGTTCATGCAAAAGAAAAGGTATTTTATTTAAACCTAATAAAGAGATCAAGATCAAATACAAAGAACAGGATGTCTGTGTAAATCCTGTGTTCATCTTTCATTGTACATATCCCGGATGCAAGCCATATATGCTGATGTCTTAGATAAAAAGGTCAAAACTTTGCAAAGCACATCCTAGTACCATAAATTAAGACCAAATTATGAGGTATAATTCGTAATTGGATAAATATTTCACCGCATGCCAACTTTTTAATCATCTTTCTTTATGATAGTTTCTTTTTAATATATTAGGTAGAAGAAATAATTTTTTATATTCTTGATTGATAGTTAAGTTTTTATAGAACTGAAATGTTGTATAGACATGATTTATATAGCCTCTCATAAATCTTTATAGAATGGCACTTGTATTTTATCTATAAAACTTCTGTTTTAATGTATATATTGTGATGATTGTGTATTATATGTATTACAAGTGGTGAGACTTTAATAAAATTTTGAATCTGAATCTTTTAAAACATTAATATTATGAAATTAAAAGACACTTCTTTCTTAATTAGAATTTATTCTTTTTTGATATGAGTAACAATAAAGTACAGAGCCCGTTAACTGACATGATAAATATTTTTATCACGTTATACGAAATAGTATTTCGCATAAACTAAATTAAAATTCTCATGTCAGTTACTGGGCTCCACAATAAAGCAACATATTAATATGCATTTAGCTTTTCTATTTTCTTTTTTTCCTTTCATATGAATTTCAAATATAAATATTTGGTGCGGACAGCAGAATCATGAACGCTCAACGATGGAAACTGGCAGAGCATCAGCATAACAAACCTGGATATTGCCGATGGCATAGTTGCCTGCAAATTCAATAAGCCATGTGAGGTAGAAATCACTAAATTAGGTCTGCGTTCAACAACATCGCAACTGTATAGCGAAATCCGTTCACGAAAATAATAAACCGAATTGTTTTCCTTTTTTTTTTGGAA
The DNA here is from genome assembly GCA_963680875.1 of Bathymodiolus brooksi. Classification (NCBI taxonomy): domain Eukaryota; kingdom Metazoa; phylum Mollusca; class Bivalvia; order Mytilida; family Modiolidae; genus Bathymodiolus; species Bathymodiolus brooksi. The sequence continues at coordinate 32,706,545 of OY804584.1, forward strand.
AATTTTACGTTCACGATTTATTGCTTATCATTGACTGTATTGAATTAATATTGATAAAGTGTCTGTGTTCAATATAATATCGTATGTATGTGTTGCGTCGGTAGAAAAAAAGTCACAATATATTTTTTCCACATTTACTATACCCCGAAAAGTCAGATTGTGTATAATTATTTTTTTTGCTTTGTTTTTGTTTTTGACGTTTTGTTTTGTTTTTTCTTTAATTGTTTGTGTGTTTTTTTGTCTTGTTTCTGTTTTGATATTTATTCAAGACCTTGATTGAGAACCAAATTCGATTGATGGCTATGTATTCAATCCCAACTCCTTCTAATCATAAAGGAATGATTCTTAATGAGACCTTGATATATGAGAACCAAAATTTGACTCATTGATATTCACCCATCTAACTCTTTCTAATTAGAAAATAATATAAAAAAAAAACAATGAATTAGCATTTACATTTAATTAATCACATCAATGATTGGAGCATTTATAAGTCATATAATAAATAACATATGAAATATATCAAATCATAACGATATAATGATGAACATACAAACATTGAATATTTCCAGTTTATAATTGTAAATGTTCATAATGTCAATTGTCTCTTAAGCACTAATATTGGTGATTGAGTCTGATGTTGCACCCAACTCCACACAAGAACTCGGCAATGGTCTTCTGGTCAGTAGTGAGGTCTCTGCATAGATTCTGTAAACGCTCCTGGAGCTGAACATGTCTCTGTTGAGTACGCTTAGCTGGTGGATTACCGACGGCATCTTGCTGGATAATAGTACGGACAGTAGCTTCTTCCTTTTGACACCACTCGATGACACGCCATATAGACGGATGGGCATGTCTTACCAGGTTGACGAAATTGTTGTTCCAGCCCTCGCACATATTGTTGGTTCTGGCATCACCGTTGACTGTGGCATCATGTACGATCCAAATGGCTGGTGGAAACATAGGTGGGCTACGTGTTAAGACCAGACGGACTGCATGATTTTGTGCTGGATTCTGCTGTCTAAGTCTACCACTGAAGTTGAATCAAAGTAATCTAGGAGCTCAGCTGCCTCTGGTGGGTCATCAGGGCATAGTGTTCTAAGCAGATGAATACCATTGGTCAAATCAGGTACTGGTAAAAAGGCAAGACCATCCATCATACCACAGAACACTCTGAAGTCGTCGTCGTTCTTGTAGAGAGGCACCAAACCAAGCTGCTGTATCTGTCGCCATGATGCTTGTGTCAGGTGGTAGAAACAGCCCTGTTGGTTGATGTGGCGACCAAATACAGCTGTAACTGCACGAAGAACTGCATCTTCAAAGTCTGGACATTGAAATGTAGGTTGCTGGCATGGCAGTTTAAACAATAGACTGGAAGAGTTCCCTGTAAGTATCTTGACATTTATTTGGCAGGAACGCATATACTGCAGTGCCTGTTACATCTTTGAATGGAACCCGGATGGTGTATAGCTGTTTAAATGGGTGCGGAGGTACAGAGAAGGTACCGTCCATGAAGATGAAGAATGTCTGGACATTAGCTAATCTTTCCAAACTCTCTGGTGAGTAGAGGACTAACATTCTGTTTTCTGCATTCTGGCCGTTGTCGTATTGCAGGAACTGTTGGTTGTTGGTAGTTGTTGTGTACTCTTCAGGCAATCTGACATCTGCATAGGTCACTGGGACTGGAGGAGTAGGACGCTGGTATCGAATTGTGCGCTTGGTGTTTTCTTCACGGGGCAGCAAGGCTTGGACATTGTCGTCACACTGGGATACAACCTGGGCAAAGATCTGGCTGGGTTTGTCTCTGGTGTTGGTTGCCAGGTCTTTCATGGCATTTCTGGTTTTTGAGTACTTGATGCTTGTGTCACTGGGAGCGTGATTGTGTGGCTGCCCAGGAACTGGATTTTCATTCTGAAGTGTAGTGCTAAGGTTTCCTCTGCATCCTATGCTTGACCGTTTAACACACTTCCACCACTGATTGGTCTTCCTGGTAGCATGTTTGGTATACATGTACCCCTGGTAACACAGCTTGGAACCACCTCTGTTGCTTGGTATAATCTTCATTTTCGTTTAATGATAGTGAAAGTTAACTGTTTCCTTTTATACAAAAAGTGAAAGAAACCATACATTTTGCTCTGAATTGACTAGGGCATGGAATACACCAGGTATGGTTTCACCATATGTTGATGTTCAACAATTTCTTTCATAATTGTATTCTTAACTATTAAAAATGACCTATGCATGTCTGTGTATAAACATTATGACAATAGCAATCAAGTGGTTTCTTTTTATAAATTACTCCTTTCCATTTAAATCATTATGGTTTGAGTCATTTATGAATTAAATACATGTACTAAATAAACAACTGGGTCTCTATTCAGGAAAAATATATTAATCATAGTATAAACAAATTAAAGATTAAGGCATTGAAATAATTTTTACAAAAAACTTTAATTATCTGAAAGATGACATTATATATGTGACTTTTTTTCCTGTGACTTTTTTCTTGTGACTTCTTTTCCTGTGACTTTTCATCCATGACTTTTTTCCGTGACTTTTTTCCCTACATTCTCTCCATATACATTGTTATTGTCTGTAAGTGTACTGGTATAGTGTAAACGTAAAGGGTCTCCTTTCCAATTCAAATGGACTTACACCCGACGATCACCGCTACAATTGTTTTTTCTATTATACTACGCCAAATTGACAAGAAAACGTAAAACGTTTCCCTTTTTATATAAGCTTACAAAATAAGGAATAAAACTCTATATTTGAAAAGCCCAATTTTCATACACTTCGGTAAATTAATGACAATACCATTTATGATGAACAAAATCATATATTCTGTACAAATAATTATCTGTTTGTCCCATAATTAATTTCTACGCTTCATTGTGACATATATGACAATGCAGACTGTAAAGACTCTCGTGTATATAATTTTAGGAAGCATATACATTCCAAATAAATATTAATGTTAGGCATATAAAACCTTTTAAAAATATGTTCCACGATATAGCGTGGAAATCATCGTGGAAAAGATTAATATGTCGTGTTCACCACACATATATTAATCTCTTCCACGATGATGTCCACGCTATATCGTGTTCAAAACACATATATTAATCTTTTCCACGATGATTTCCACGCTATATCGTGGAAAAACACACGTATAATAAAGGTTAATCCCTCCCACGATGATACCACCGCGGATGAAAAATATCAGTTTACCTGTTCCGTCGTGTTTTCCGCGACGGGGCCATCGTGGAAAGGATTAATTTCCGTGACAGAATAGTGGGAAATGTAAAAAAAAAACACGCTGTTCCCTCTGTAGATAAACTACTATTGAAACAAAAGAAGTTGTACGTATTGCGGGATATTCAATACGGGCCGCTTCTTTTTTTTTAATAGTACTGTATCTTATACTTAAAACCATTTCGCTTGAACAGTTGACTACAGAACGACAGGGATATAAATTCCTAACGGTGTATACGTGTATCACATTTCATTTCTTACATTAGCATTAGGAGAAAAGGGTGTATTTAACTCTTATAAAAAGATTTCGATGCTACATTTTTGTAACTGAAAAAAAAAAGCACTCTGAAGCAGAATTTTTGTTCCAATCTCGATCTAGACACCTTTTCAAATAACATAGTTGGTACTTCATTTCATTTAAAGGGGAGCTTATTCAAAATAAATCCCAAAACAGCTAATGATAAAAAAATCTAATAGCAATAATAAATTTATGTTTGTAATAAACAATCCAAAGGGAACACATTGATGATTATTTTCCAAAATTTTCCAACAAAAAATATTCTTTATCTGTATGATATATCCAGTTTAAGGAAAGGAAATCTTAATTGACCTTCCCTACAATATTTAACTCAGTAGTCCGTTAGGGGCCTTCATGGACGTGATCGTTTGGTAGCTGGATTTACAACTACCTATGCAATCAGTACCAGGCGATACAACATTATGTTATAAAGTTTGCCAGTGATTTGTGGCAGATCCGTGTTTTTCTCTGTGCACACCGTTTTCCTCCACCAATAAAACTGACCCCCACGATATAACTGAAATTTGTTGAAAGTGGTGTGTTAAACACCAAACCCAGTAGTCCGTACGTTTACATTTTATTTATGTTTTTTTTATTGTATAGAACGCTGGGTTTTATGCAAATTCCCGATTTTTTCGTAGCATTTCTACAATTGTAATTCAAATCGTTTGACTGTTCATTTCAATAACATGCTTTTTGTTCAGCCAATCAAAAAGCCCGTTAGAACTCTCTCAATTTTCAAGTCTATGGCGTTTGTGAAGAATGCAAAGGGGATTTCTTTCAAAAACAGATTTAAAGGGCATATAAATTGGCGAAAGGTAAGAAATTTTAACGTAATTTGAATGGATGAAAGTATTTAGCTAGTCAAAATGACTCGTTTACGCATGGGAAAGTATGTACACAGATGGGAAGTGGTCAACCCAACAGCTGTACGACTTCGGATTTTCACGCCGTTTAGTTTTGGTTCGTGTATGATACCTCAGCAGTTCGGAGGCCTACACTAACAATTGGGGTCTCTTTGGAAAAGAACATTACGTCACTTTCGACTGGTGAAAACATTTTTGAAAATATTAAGGCGTTCCGAAGTTACGATCAATTTAACACGACGACTTAAAAAAATGGAAGCAAGTGAGTTCGCCCCCTTGTAGTATTATATAGTATTTTTTATTATTTTTCCGAACGCACCTAGCCCCTGTGCTATTTAATGGGGAAAACAACTTGGTGTAAAGCTACATGTACCGCTGTATTTCATTGCCCCTTTCTTCAAGTTTATTTAACCTAGCATACACACATAACAAAAACAAGATTACATACATAACATTGAACCATATATATGTAGATATACAGATATACTAAGAATGTATCAGTAGACTCAGTGCCATATTAACGCATGGGCACGCTGAGCAGTTGCCCGGGGGCCCGATGAGCATAGAGATCATATGCTAATCTTTGTATGCTGTGTGCGGCATGTTTTTTAATGTTTAAACACTGATTTTTTTGGAAGTACCTACACAATAACTATATATTTAATTTAATCGACATTTACATTTATATTCCTGCGAATGGTTGTATAGGTAGCCGTCTCGGTGTACTGCTATGCCCGGGGTCCTATAATGTTGTTAAGACGGCCCTGAGTAGACTAGCTTTCCCCAGATTCACAAAACATATACAAAACAATGTAACCCAAGATTCATTTTTATTTAATTAAGATTTAATAAATTTAAATATTCCATCAGTTTCATCCGGTTCAAGTTCTAGATATGAAAATTTACAGGAATAGAAAATAGATTTGAGGGTTACGAGTGTTATCTGGTTTTTTTTTCACTTCATCTGTAGGCCATTATAAAAAAGTAACATTTTATTTTGTAAAAAAGAGATGTGAGGGGAACAAAAGAAACAAATCTATCATTACACCATGCACACTCAGATATTCACTATGTTTGCAAATATATCAATTTTTGCCATTTTTTTTCAAAAGTATTTCATCTCAAAATATAATTTAACAACTTATTTTAACAGAGAGTTGTCGAATAATTCAATATGAGCATCTACTGATCTACCCAATACATGCAGAGACATAATTGTGTTATATGTCTCTGATACATGAATAAGTAATACATGGATATTCAATATTTTGTTTTGTACATGACGCCCAGGACCAGGTACAAGATTGTGATACTGATAGTGATAGAAGTTGACATGGATAATTACACCATTTTACAATTGATTAGCAATCACTTCACAGAAACCTTTTTTTTTATATATGAAATAAACAATTGATTAATTATTGAATCGACGACAAATTTAGTTTACTTTAATTAAATAAAGCAAAAAAATATATTGTTTTCATATTTGCCGCCGATAGAGTTAACAAATATTGTTACCTCCCTTTATCGGTGCGCCGGATCACTTGAGTGTTTTATTGTTTTCGAAATTGATTAAATATTGAGTACGTACACTTCGACATGAAAGTTCTAGAATATACGCGTCAATAAATTCACAGTTGAAAACATATTAATAAAGAGCAGATAATAAAGATATATGATTTTGCTACGAGATCAATGAAAAACTTGACAGAAGACGATGATTTACAATTTTACACCATTGGCCAACAGGAATCGTCAATTTTCCGCGTTTTATCGTGTCTTAATCTCCATTGTTGGCTGTATAGTAGCTCTCGTAGCACTTTTCTTAAACAAAAACAAAAAATCTTTCAGAAAATATCCAGATTTTAATTCAACTTTCACTCTAAATACTAGAACTTTTCGAAATTAGTTAAGGCACTGATTGTAGTCACGTGACCATCATTTTATCAAAAGAAATCCACGTTGACTCGCACAAAGTTGAAACATTTTCACTTTCGAACATGTATAAATAACTGGTTGCAATATGCATCAAATATTGTTATGTTTTAATCATTAATTTGTATTACATACCTGACCCCCCTTTTTTATTGCATGCAATCTTAGAAACAGCCTTAACACACCTGCGTATTTCTACCTTGCACCATATTCGCGCCAGGAAAGGTAGCTCAAAGGTCAATATATAACTGAAATATTGTTGAAAAGTGACGTTTAAACACCCATAGCCTCATATAAATTATTGCAATAAAATATCGATTAAGTAACGAAATTGATATAAATTATTTTCCAGTATATTTAGTATAAAAAGCTTGTTCACTGTGAGATGTATTGCAACCGCCATTTTTAGCTACAATCACGTGCGCATGCTCGTGTTTGATGGAAAGCTATAGCTATATTTAGATATTTTGTGATAATAATTTTATATTGTAAATCGATCCACCCTGTGATTTTTTTCAACAAGATACATTTTTTATAGTATATATTTTATTATAAAATACAATATTGAACTGATTTTCGATAACACTTCAATCATTGAATATTGATTTTTTCGAATGTTGAATATTTTATCCCCAGAATTGCACCCCCCCTGTTAGTATACTTTTATTGCTTTATTTAAAAAAAAAATAACACCAAGAACATCGATGATACGAGTCTTCTTATTCAGAAATAAACCTACAGCAAAATAATGGTATATATTTTTTGTACTGTGAACAAAATCGTCATTTTTATCTAGATTTATCGTCCGAAAAATACGGTACTCCTCTACTATACTAATTTGGGTTAGGTGATTGGAATTAGGTGCCATCATCAAAATAAAGATTAAAAAATGTATTTCATGATAATGATGGCTGATTAAAATTGTTTGTCATGCATTAGCAGTCAGTTGTAATATACAGGATGTAACCAATATACAGGAAGAACCCCTACTGTGAAGCCATTCAATGAAAATAACAACCTGACCATATTGTTAAATAAGAATAAGAATTAGATAAGAAATTAAAATTTATAGAAGGCAAGGATTTATATAATTAACACATTAAGTCACATTTCATTTATTTAGCTTGGGTCAGTTATCAATTAAAAAGACAAAAATGGTTTTAAAAAAAATCTGTCTAATAAGTATTTACCTAAATAACGATATCATGACGTATAATAATTTCTCACCGTAAATGTATTTATTTTATTAAGATATTTATACACATATATAAGAAAAAAGATATAAATTTATTTTTTAAGTACAAATAAATTGGAAGACGGCTTGAAAATCGAAAACGTAGAATAGTTATCTATGTTTATAAGTCTTAGTAAAAAGAGTCTTGAGCAACGTTTTTTTCACACCTGTGATAGGTGTATTTGTATATCATGAATGCACGATGCGACAACATATAGGGATGGGTGATGTTTTGACAGGTAAACTGTAAAAAAAAACCCGTAGAATACACTAATAAATTATTATTTCACCTATATCAGGACTCCGCAGACTGCCAATTTTCAAGAAAAAAAACCCCCCGGAATTTACGGATGTATGACTCATTCGCCATGAACAAAATAAAACTTAAATTTTACTAAATAATTTTAATCCAAATTTGCCTTTGTCATGCATTAGCAGTCAGTTGTATTATACAGGATGTAACCAATATACAGGAAGAACCCCTACTGTGAATCCATTCAATGAAAATAACAACCTGACCATATTGTTAAATAAGAATAAGAATTAGATAAGAAATTAAAATTTATAGAAGGCAAGGATTTATACAATTAACACATTAAGTCACATTTCATTTATTTAGCTTGGGTCTGTTATCAATTAAAAAGACAAAAATGGTTTTAAAAAAAATCTGTCTAATAAGTATTTACCTAAATAACGATATCATGACGTATAATAATTTCTCACCGTAAATGTATTTATTTTATTAAGATATGTATACACATATATAAGAAAAAAGATATAAATTTATTTTTTAAGTGCAAATAAATTGGAAGACGGCTTGAAAATCGAAAACGTAGAATAGTTATCTATGTTTATAAGTCTTAGTAAAAAGAGTCTTGAGCAACGTTTTTTTTTCACACCTGTGATATGTGTATTTGTATATCATGAATGCACGATGCGACAACATGCTGAGATGGGTGATGTTTTGACAGGTAAACTGTAAAAAAAAACAACGTAGAATACACTAATAAAATATTATTTCACCTATATCAGGACTCCGCAGACTGCCAATTTTCAAGAAAAAAAAAACGGGATTTACGGATTTATGACCCATTCGCCATGAACAAAATAAAACTTAAACTTTACTAAATAATTTTAATCCAAATTTGCCTTTAAAGAAATAAATGTATAAATTAGAATTATTTACCCGGGTTCGTTCGCCCTACATTTGGCAAACACGTAAAAGAGCAAACGCACCCGATATCGTAAACCAGCAACTGTCTGCAGCAAGTGAAAGGGCCTTGACATCGATTGTCGCGAGTACATAGGGACATATTAATATTCACTTCTAGTGCACTTAAAACATGGGTACTGCATGTTAATACATTTTATTCATGGATATTATTGTATATATCGCCCGTGACAGCCGTTAACATATCTATACTTTCCGTACCACTGTATATCACTCATTTACTTCAGCTTTACTATGATACGCATGTTTCTTTATGCACAAATTTATTGGTTAGCAGAATTTGGGGACGTTTCCTGTTTACAGTTTAACTATCTGAGAGTGGAGACTCCCACTCCGACCTGGGAGGATTTGGTCGGATATTTGTCGGACAATTTGGTCGGACATTTGTCGGACAATTTGGTCGGACATTTGTCGGTGTGAAGTCCGACAAAACTCTCTGTCCGAGTGTTTGATCGTTGATACACTTGGAGGGATCTGTAATCCAACTACCTAACTCGTTGAGCCACTCGGGCCCTCACCCCAATAGACAGTACACTTAACGATAAAGAGATAGTACACCCATAACACAACAATTGCAATTTATGGTACACCAGTTGTACACATTTCCTCTCAATTTTTGCAAGGATAAAAATAAACATAGTGTTAAAGTAACAGCTACAAATGTTGATAAATTCAGTCATCGGTAGAAAACTCTTACTAATTTTAGCAATTATTGATAAAAACTAATTTATCAAGGTCATAATTATATATATCTTTGATCTAACACTTTGTGGAAGTTGTACAACGTATCTAATCGGGAAATTAACACTTAAAAAAATGCTCCATTCTTAGATTTCAAAAAATGACAAAACGTATAATTTTGTGGGGTGTTACTAAAAGCCGAAGACGGAAAACGGAACGGAAACGTAAAGAAATGTTCAAATGGACTGAATCTGTAATATGAGACAGGCAACCTTTTGAAGGACGAAGTCCTAAAATTTCAATAATACGATGATCCGTACACGTTAGCCTCACCGCCGCGGACGCAATTACGAACAATTTCGATGATATTGACCGTGGCATTTGATAATAAATTTGACCACATTGATGAAGCTGATTGCATGTTAATATTTCAGATTAAGCACCAATATTCCTTTTGAATCATAGCCCATATATTATTCAATGCATTGTTACGGGTTTTAACTTAGAACAAATTTTCATGACCCCGTTCTAGTCACTCTGTGACCTAGATCTGGAAACAATTTCGAACGACATCATAATAACCTTTCTAGTGTAAATTATTTAATGACAACTGTTAAAATTGAAAGAGCATTCATTCATTTACGTTCACATATCTATTTGTATATAATACACATGACATAAAAACCTTTCCTTTATTCATACCATAAATGTGTGTCAGTTTGCATTCGGAATTCCTTGGACTTTTCAATGAATAAGGTACATCACGGATTTTGACAAGGTAAGGAAAATGTATTATATTGACTGTTTTCGTTTTAATTTTAATGTGTTCTACATATGGATAGAACCAGGAGATCATATTCTTTCCAATTACAGGAATAAGATAACAAAATATGCGTACCTCAATGAATTTTAGCGATAGATTCCAAGTGCAATTGTCGATCGTTTTCTGTTTGCAAATATGAAAACCCGTCGTCTGCAACATTCAACAACTGCGCATGAATAATTTTCTCCATATACACGAGTAATTTAGCGGGGTATCTATTTATAAAAGCATTTTTTTAATTCATGTTTTGAAGGAACAATTAGGGGACATAATTTTTATTTCGTTCGTAATTGCGTCCGTGAGGCTATTATCTTTTATTTTGAATGAATTGTGTAGCCGATTTGTTATGGCGTTCATTTTACCTACGCCAGTTTCGTAGAAAGAGATTTTTTTATTAGAATTTTATTAAAAGTTTATTTCTATTTTGCATAGAGTAAATAATCAAAGAATTAGGAATTTTTCATTGAAATAGATTTCTTTTGCGTTTCTAAATTATCAATTGATCTATTTTTTAAACTTCCGGTGAGCAGATTTTTGGCTATCAATATAGAAGGAAAAATCGGACAGCTTACCGTTAGAAGGACTTCGTCCTTTATTAAGTGAGTGAGTGATTGTTGTTTAACGCCAACTCATCAATTTTTCGGCTATATCATGGTGAGAACAAGTTAATTTTCAATGAGATGATGATGATGTCCGCTTTGTGCTAGACCAACACACTTATTTGGATGTTTATAGTGCTATTTCACTAAAACAACAGTCCGTGGAGGGACATGTCGTCCCACTCGGACACATTATCCTGATTCTAAACCAACCAGTCTTTGCTGTTTCTTCTTAGGTTAATGCTACATGCTCAGCGGAGAAGCAACAAATACTAATTATATAGTCTTTAGTTTGACCCGCTCGAGGCTCGAAACCACGATCTACCACACTCGATTCGAGCACGCTAACCATTACACCACCGATGCGGTTGAATGAATAAAATATAATACGCTTAATGAAAACACAATTTACAGTCAATAGAGCCTCGGAGACATGTTTATTGCTTTTAATACATATTCAAATATATGTCGTTCATGATTTGATTGATCTTGATATGATTTTTGGTGTTTAACGCGACTTTCACCAATATTTCTGCTATATCATGGCGATCAGTTTTAGTGATGGAAGAAGCCGGAGTACCCGGAGAGAACCACCGACCATGGGCAAGCAACTGGTAAACTTTATAACTTGCGACTGCGAGTCGAGTGCACCCTTTTTTGTAATTTACAAAGACACGAACCCACGCCGTATTGGTGATATGCTTGAATGAGTTGTTAGGTAATCCAACTACCTAACTCATTGAGTCACCCGGCCCCCTCGTTCATGATTTGTATTGAATAAAGTTAGCTGAAATCGATAGATATGACCCTGTGTGATTCTCAGTGTACTAGATGCTACACAAATTGTGTTCGTTTTTGTGTTTTTACGTTGTATGTTAAAAGATTTGAAATCCTGTTCTATTCGATTGAAGCAGCATGCATTATTACATTATATTAGGTCAGACATGTAAAAAAACATTTTGGCAGGAAGATGCTCCCCCCACCTGGCCAACGGGGCCCTGTGCTTAAGCACAATGGTAAATCCTGCACTGCTAGACCTATGCCATAAAACAACACAAATGTATTCGAATTTGTCAGAGTTACAAGCACATCAAGGAAATAAAATAACAACTATAAAGTCATTGTAAGTATGTCAACAATTACTTCCTATAAGACGTTTAAATGGGTAACATAATCTTGTAGTACAACTACATTCCATGATATATAATAGCTTCAAAAATTATTTCTTTGTTTTATTTTAAATCTTCCATTTGACCCTTAGCGCACAGTGTTAAATTGATAATATCAGAAGTATTAATGAGCGACAAGAAAAACAACTACGGCTAGATGTTTTATTGGCATATATACATGTGTTACACTGGGGAAGGGTGAGGGGAGGATTAGGCCTATGGAAAAAGCTTAACTCCGCTACTCTTTAATCAAGTACATGTGGCAAGCCAGGAATATGAGCGATCATGTATACAATGTATGTATGCTAGGGGTATCGATATTGCCTCTTCCTACGGTTTTTTATTTGGATTTTGGAAATGGTCGAACAATTTGGTATTTTTTTGTTTTTAATTCTATATGTCATATTTGCTAATAATCTGACTCAATTGAAGCTGAATATCACGTTTGATAAACAACTTAGTCTCCCAGGTGCTGTATACTTATTTCATTATAGTGCTAAATATGAAAGGAAAAACAAAAATATACCACACTGCCAGGTGACTTCCAAAAATACAGTAGGAAAATCGTAGAAAAAGACAAAATCAACAAACACAAATACATGACCGCTTACGTTCCTGGCTTGGTACAGGCACTTCAATAAAAAAAGTGGCGGGGTTACACTATATAGCTCATGACCGCTTACGTTCCTGGCTTGGTACAGGCACTTCAATAAAAAAAGTGGCGGGGTTACACTATATAGCTCATGACCGCTTACGTTCCTGTCTTGGTACAGGCACTTCAATAAAAAAGTGGCGGGGTTACACTATAAAGCTCATGACCGCTTACGTTCCTGGCTTGGTACAGGCACTTCGATATAAACGTGGCGGGGTTACACTATATAGCTCATGACCGCTTACGTTCCTGGCTTGGTACAGGGACTTCAATATAACTGTGGCGGGTTTACACTATATAGCTCATGACCGCTTACGTTCCTGGCTTGGTACAGGCACTTCAATATAAACGTGGCGGGGTTACACTATATAGGTCATGACCGCTTATGTTCCTGGCTTGGTACAGGCACTTCAATAAAAAGTGGCGGGGTTACACTATATAGCTCATGACCGCTTACATTCCTGGCTTGGCACAGGCACTTCAATAAAAACGTGGTGAGGTTACTCTATATAGCTTGTATCTCAAATATTCGGAATATATGAATTTATAGTTTCAAACAGGTGAACAGTTTTAGATTATGTTCTTTCCGCTGAGAGGAACATTTTGGCAAGGTTATGAAAAGAAACAATTCTACCAAATCAACAAAGCAAACGACCGTCTCTGAACTCAAATACTGGACAAAACGGCATACCCTGTTGAAAATTCAAGTCCTGATTAGACAGCTGCAACAATGTGGTCGTGCATTGACTCGTTGGTGTACTCAACCACCAAATAGTTGGAAATATAAATATAAATTCCAAAGACCATTTGTTGTTGTCTATGTAATTTTTTGTGTTTGCTTGCGTATAGTGGTGTCCAACACTTATCAGTTATATGAGTAGCATGAAGGGTGTCTTGTAAGAAGCAGGAACTGCTTACCCTTCGCGAGCACATGGCTTCACCCCCTCTGTACTGGACGACCAGTGTTGTTATATAGAACGCTCTAATATTGAACTAATGGGGCCGTCGTGGCCATGGTCGTATGGTAGTTGGATTTACAACTACCTATGGAATTAGTGCCTATCACCACTGATGTTGTGAGTTCGAATCACGATCAGGGCGAGGTGTATAACATTGTGTGATCAAGTTTGTCAGTAACTTACGTCAGTTCGGTGGATTTCTCCGGGAACTCCGGTTTCTTCCACCAACTGACCACCACGATATAACTGAAATATTTATGAAAGTGGCGCTAAACACCATCAAACAAACAAACAAATTACTAATCTGAAACTTTATACATTATTAATATAATAATTTATTCAAAAACAGATAATTGAACTAAAACTCAAATACTGAAAATAAAAATTAGCATGAGGTGCTTTTTGGTTGATATTCAATACATTGCACAATTTAATTGGTTCACAGTTATACTATTACACTGAACTCTATGCAGATCTGTTAGTCCTGACAGCGTATGGTAAAGTAGACAAAGCTGGGTACCAGTATATCTTAATATCGAATACATCCATATAGCATATTCTGCTCTGCTGACAGGTTGCCGTTCGATTATAAGGTGTTTTCTGCAAGCTGCACGGGGGATATCAATGCCCTCGGCTGTTGCTATAGCCTTGAGATGTCGCATCAAAATCCTTAGCTTATTATTATTGAAGGGTACTTTGATTCCCGCTGTTTTCGCCGTTTGCATTACCCTTAGTTTTCTATACACACGGATATCGGTTATTATGTCAAGTGCTGTGATAATATTTGAAGCCTGTCAAGACAAAATTCGTGGTGTCATATATACATACTATTGCATTATATTATGGTCCGGTATAAGTAATTATTAATATATCTTAGAATATACAATTAAATACAAAAACATGAGTAAATGAAGAAAAAAATCATTGATAGATTGATTTATTGGTGTTTAATGTAAACTTTTTCCCCCCAATATTTTAGCTATATCGTTACGTGAACAAATTCAAATTGTGAATATTGGATATTAGTTTTCTATGGCAAATAATCCTCAAACAGTAATTTGTTTGTTATGTTATGTGAATACCATGTTTGATTACGTCTGTCCACGATAATACTTTAATAACTACATTTATCCTGCAATGACAGCATTTACCGACCAATATAGCCTGCCTAATATTTTTTTTGATATTGGTCAGTTATAAATAGAGCATTTTTTGATATTGGTCAGTTATAAATAGAACATACAAATGTAAAACGGGGCACATCGGGGGATATTGTTTTCAAATACATACACAAAATTATTTCAAATACTTTTATCATCGTCCAGTAAACGTTTATTTACGATTTAAAATTGCAGGATAAATACAATACATGTGCACTGTCGAAGCATATAGGTAAATATGTGTATTCGGCGCGAAACGCGGGAAAAGGCTCGGCGAAGCCTCGCCTTTTCCCGCGTTTCTAAGCCTCATACACATATTACCCATATGCTTCGACAGTGCACATGTATTGTATATATCTCAGTACTAATATGATTATTGAGTGTATCTTACAATAGCATTATTCTTAGATTTTTTTTTGTGGGAAAAATCTACGAAGTTGTATATTAAGTCTGCTAATAACTGGAATGATACACAATAGAGAAAAAAAAAAAAAAAAAAAAAAAACGAAAATAAAAAGATAAAAAGAAATATATGAAATAAAATAATAAAATTCCAAACTATAAAACCGTGAACAACAAAGCAGAGCCAATGACACAAATAATATATATATCAAATAACTAAATATTCCACAAAATACCGTGTTCAGTAAGTTGTGTATGGATATAACACGATTATCATTGATGATTAACACTCCAATATTTAAAAGAAAAATAGAGAAGTTTGGAGTGGTAAGTTTTTCTTGTTATATTCTATGGCGCCTGTCGAGACAACGTTATTGTGATTCACATAGGATTATCATTCATGGTTTATATGAGCCAAGGGGAGCCCGAAAACTTTAAACCTTTTTTCCATGAAAAGGGACCATCATAGTGTTTGTAGACGTATATCTACAATCGTGGCATTGTCTGGCATATGAGGTCAAAGATTCATATAAAAATACTTACAAAATGACTGCGGTCTGGATGTCTGCTTGGTATATCTCTATATGTGAAGTCAAATACCGGACTGATGTCGTGTTCAAAAATATCCTGTAATATAAATAAAACACCTCAAAATCACCCCATTATCTTGACTTAACTGTCTCTTAAGCTGAATGCAAGACGACTAGTAAGTACTTGCGTTCTTTGATTCACTATTCCATTATTCCACATATTACTATCACTACATTTACCGGACTTGACTGTATATATTAGTAACACGACGGGTGTCTCATAAGAAGCAGGAACTACTTACCCTTCAACATGAGGTTACCTCGGTTTCTTGGCAGGTTCATGTTGCTCTTTACGTTCTTAGTCATGTGTTGTGATGTCCGCTACCATTTCTGCATAGAAACAATATTCGGTTCGTCTTTACCTCCAGTTGTTTGAAGGAGGGCTCATATCTTATTAACGTTATTTGATTGTTTGCGTATAGTGATGTTCGTGTGTCTTTGGTTTGTCTTCTTCCTGTGCCTTGTGCATCCATTTTTTGATTGCCCCTTTGGTGTTCTCTAATGTTTTTTATTCACCATTTTGGATCGGTCTGATATAATTACGTAAGGTTAGCTTATTGGTGATTAACGATATTTTCAATAGTTATTTCAGTCTAAATAATGGCGGTATGAAACCGGAGTACATGGAGGAAATCCACAGACCTGCCGCTAGTCACTGCTAATCTTAATAAAATGAAATTGTATCGAGTACACCTCGCATAGAGTGGGAATCAAATTCACAATTTAAGTTGTGACGGACATTTATTACATAGGTAAATGTAGATCTAATGTCCATACTATGAGATCAACGTGGCGGCCATTAAAAAACAGGTGAAAGAATGTGAATAATTAAATTCGAAATTTAAATGTATATTGCAAAACGGATTGATAGATATAGACGGATTAGGGATTGGGTTTGGACAATGGTGTTCAAGGCCATTTTCAACAATATTTCAGTTATTTCAGTGTTATTGGTGTAGGAAACCGGAGTACTCGGAGAAAACCACCGACCTGCCGCAAGTCACTCACAAACTTTATCAGATAATGTTGTATCGATTGTATCTCGCCAGAGGGGATTCGAACTCACAACGTTAGTAGTGATACCGGGGCCCTTAAAATCAATTGAAATTTAAATGTATATTACCAAACGAATTGGTAGAAATGGGCGGACTAAGCAAGAAACTTGCATAGCAACATTCTTTGTTTTAACTGAGCTAAATTGACGAAACCATTAGATAAAGTCTGATATATTTAGTATAACGGCAGTTTTAAGAGTCGAGAAACACATTATCACTACTATCGCAGAAAGACCGATATGACGAGAAATTGTACTAGTGATAGTGTACATGTATGTCGAGATCTTCAGAACTTACGCTATTGATTGTAGAAGTAACGTCATAATGTGTGTGACGTCACTCTGACCGGGTATGACAATATCACTAGGTGAAGCCAAAGAAAAAAGTCCAAATTACTGATGACAGTTTTACACTCAGTTGGTAAAATCTTAAATATGTTGACAAGATTAAAGTAGATTGGGAAAATTACGTTGTAAGTGAGTGAGAGATTGTTGCTTAACGCCAACTTAGTAGTTTTTATGCAATATCATGTCGAGAACAAGTTAATATTCAATGAAATGATGATGAGGTCCGCTTTGTACTAGACCAACATGCTTAGTTGGATTTTTATAGTGCTAGCTTACTGAAACAACAGTCCGCGGATAGACATGTCGCCCCACTCGGACACATTATCCTGATTCCGAGCCAACCATTCTTTGCTCTTTCTCCTTAATGCTGCGTGCTTAGCAGAGAAGCAACAAATACCAATTTTATAGTCTTAGGTTTGACCCGATCAAGGCTCGAACCCACGATCTACCACACTCGTGGCGAGCACGCTAACCATTACACCATCGATGCGGTTAACTTACGTTGTAGAAATGACACATGTTCATTATATTTTGCTCGGTTAAATATAGAATAGCAGGTGCAATTGTATCTATCAATCTACTGTATGTTGAACCCGTCAGTGTATTCCGGATATTCAATGACCCACAGTTATTCACAGAGAGCTGTATTGTGGAGCCATCTGCTCTTCTGTTGCCACAAACCATGAAGACAACAATCAACTGCAGGAAAACAACTGGAAAAAAGACGCTATATGTACGTCATAGTACCAAACATGTTTTGCGAGTAATAAATATTAATAAATCGTCAAAACAAACAAAACACATTAACATATAACGGGCTGCATCATAGCTTAATTATTTTGTGTTGTCTTTTTATGTGTATTTACGTTCTGAGTTCCGTGTGTGTGCCCGTTACGATTTCCATATAAAAACCATGTTCGGTTCGTCTTTACCTCCAGTGTTTGTATTTTTTATTTACGTTATTTTCGTTTGTTTGCGCATAGTGACGTCCAACACATATTATATTGTGTTTTTGTTTTGTTTGTCGTCGTTTTGTGTACCCTATGTTGCCAGTTTCTCTGGATTGTCCATTTCTGATTGGCCCTTCGGTATTTTCTAACGTTTATTTGGAATAGCTGATATCATTAACTTAATGTCTACTCTCCAAGTTAATTAATACGAAAAGAGGGTTTACATTATGAACAAAAAAAATTCGATCGAAACACCACTTCTTACCTTAAACTAAAGAACACAGAAATAAGACCCCGACTTATGGCATTGGAAATCATGACACTGGTTATAACAGACATATAAATTATGGCGGGGATAAACCAGTCAATGGGATCCCAACTCTCCCGCTCTTGATAATGGATCATTAAAGACAATACAGATATAAACAACAAATGGAATAACATGCATAAGTACAGAATGCTCGATGGAATAAATAAACGTAAGAGAAAAGCGAAGGGCAATCAAGAGTAAACAATCTAGAGACATTGGCAACATTGAGCACAGGACACAGAACGAAGACAAACAAACAAAAAACTAAGTATAGTTATGACGTCAACTCCAAAATATTTGGAAAAGTTCGAACTTTTATAAATCAATCAAAAAGATTTTAGGGCTAATGTCAGCAATTTTTCACTTTTTCACTTTTTCACTTGTACTTCTTACTTTCTTCTAGTGTCAAAATTTTAAATGTCTATTGTCTGTGTTTTGTTTTGCTGTCATTAATTCATGTGTATAATTTGTAAGGAGAGGACTTCATATAAGTTGGTATAACTTGCTGTCCAACCCTATTGTTTATGTACAATAAAATATTAATAAACTAAAAAAAAAAAAAAAAAACACAACACAAAAAACTAAAAAAATGAGTAAAACGGATCGCAAAAAAAAGAAAGAAAGCCGGGTATGAACCAAGTTGCTCGCGAAGGGTAATTTTATATACACAGTCAACATATTACCATAATAAAATAATAGAATGATAGCGATCAATTTATTATTTTATTTATGCTGAACTGTGCTAACATTCCGAAGAAAAAAAGACCGTACAATTTGATCTGACTGGAGATTGTTCCTTAGATGTACTGAGCGAGAAAACATAAAACAAATAGAAACTTCTACATATATATAGTCCCATTTTAAAGCACTGCTAATGTTGTAAAACAAGCGCTTTTGTGCACATATTTTCTTATATTAGACTGATATTGCAATCAAGAAGACCAACAGTGATATCCGACATCATAAGGTTCGGGTTATTGTGTTTAATGCCACTTTCAGCAATATGTCAGTTATATCGTGGCGGTCAGTTTTATTGGTTGCGGAAACCGGAGTACCCGGACAAAAACAACCGACCTGCCGCAAGTCAATGACAAACTCTATGAAATAAAATTGTATCGAGTACACTTTGCCATGAGTGAGATTCGAACTCACAACTTTAGGCCGACAATATAGCCAACCGTATCAACACGTTATCCAAAACATCAAATCCGGTAATGTACTAAATAATTTATGATAATTACAATTAAGGTTCTACTCTCTCAGGCATTGGTGACCTTAGACACAATTGGCTATTCTGTTTAGTCCCTTTAATTTTATTGCTCCCAAATATGCTTTAAATTATTTTCCTTACCTATCTTATGACTTGGTAGTACCTTATGAAGGTTATTCTAGAATATTGATATCTGCATTTTTGAGTCAGGCACACAAATGTAGCGGTGCTAAACTTGCTTATTAAATAGCAGCCCTTCGCTCTTGTTTTTGTATTTGCTAGGAATTTGTTAGTATATTAGAACGACTATCAAAGATATTAACACTTACATTTATTTTTCATCTTGTGTTGTCAAATTTACTTTCATTCCATAAGTCGTTTGCTTAAAATATCAGTTATTTTATATAAAATCTTTTTGGAAATTTTTACGAATATATTCAGATGATAATAGAAACAATTGTCACTTTGATTTCCTTGAAATCAGGCTTGTTTTTTTTATGTTTTCGTTCTAAAAAAATACCTCAATGTTAATAGCAATTTCATTTTCCGCATACTTTCGAAGCATTTATTGCGGATATTGGCCTTCCCAAATCTGCTTTATATTTGTAACCTTACTAACCATTTCTACAAATACGCCTCCAAAATCCATTGATTGCTTGAAACAATGCAAAAGTAAGAACCTAGCTAATATTTCCCAAAAATACGCCTGCATATTTCACGGGTTGGTTTGGAAACAATGCAAAAGTAGGATATCAGAGGGACAAACACAGGGTTATGATATATATAGTATTACTTACATATTTCCCTTTTTATATATGTATACAATAATATGAAATGAAATGAGCATTCTATACTGACGAATATATATGACCTACATTGTGACGTCACAAAACAGTGGTTGAAATATAAATAATCTTAACACAATAGACCAACAGAGCTAAAAGAAATACGATCTTCCAATGTTTAAATATTTAAATTTATAATTGCATACAATATATTTATATTATTTTGCAAAGAATTTTAATTGAAAGTGGAATTTTTGAAATTCAGAATTATAGCAGTCTATAAATATTGTTGTCAGTAAATTAACCTGACGTTCGTATTAGGTATGATGTATGAAAAGTTTAATGTTTTTTTTTAGTTTAACGCCACTTTCAACAATATTTCAGTTATATCATGGCGGTCAGTTTTAATGGTGGAGAACACTGGGGTACCCAGAGAAAACCACTGACCTGTCGTAAGTCACTCACAATGCTGTATCGCCTGAGTGTGATTCGAGCTCACAACTGATTACATAGGTAGTTGTAAATCCAAACTACCATACGATGACACCACGACGGCCACAGAAGAGTTTGAAGATACCAAAGGGGTAA
Source organism: Bathymodiolus brooksi (assembly GCA_963680875.1). Lineage (NCBI taxonomy): Eukaryota > Metazoa > Mollusca > Bivalvia > Mytilida > Modiolidae > Bathymodiolus > Bathymodiolus brooksi. The sequence goes on from OY804584.1 coordinate 32,727,644, forward strand.
TCAGAATCCGTAAATTGAAGAAGAACAGACAACACAATGGCCAAAAGAAAAAGGACAAATGGACAAACAGCGATCAACAAAACATTACACATAAAACTAAAAATCGATCAACACGAACCATCATTAATAACTGGGGATAAACCCAGGTGCTCCCTGGCACCCGTCGTGTTACTCTAGTTACAAACCCGGAGATAATGCATGAATGAGGACCTGATAGTGTTTACGACAAGTGGAACATATCCGTGGTCATTTGTGACACAGATGTTCCGTAACGGTTAATCAAGTCATGATGGCGACCGTAAAGCTTTCGAAGTGATGACTTCAACTTAACCAATTGTATTTTCCCTATAAATCCATTTTAATGACACAATCTGATGATAAATATACGAACCAAGAATTAAAATAGAAAAAACAAATATATGTAAGAATAGATAGCCACGCTACTGTCGTAAAAATACCCTCAACACTATATGGTGTGTTTTATTCCTTATGTCACTGCAGCTTGATTGATATAGCGATTCAGTCTTCGAACCGTTATTTTATATACAGTTTTTCAATTTGCTATAGCAATTAAATGTACTATATATAGATACATAACTTAGTACCCTCATACGTGCATGCAATGGTTATTTGAAGATATAAAAATACGCGTCAAATAAAATCTAAACAGGAAAACACAGTTGGTTAATGCAATTAATGATATAAAGCTATGTTCTACATTTTTTTATTTTGTGATGAGTATTCAGGGAGTTAACAGGTACTCATTTATATTTTCCCTGGGAAAATGAGTTGTACTGAAACAGTCGACTTCCCTGTGCGTCTTACTCTGAGCGCTTTGCTAAAACCATGTTTTGTTGAATAAATCATGTTGAAGAAAAATACGCAAAAAGACCCTACAAAAACAGACGGTTAAAATGAAACAATCATTCTAAACAAGGAACTAAATTTGCCATATACATTGCATATTGAGGCCGTCGTGGTCTTGGTCGTATGGTAGTTGGATTTACAACTTTCTATACAATCAGTGCCTATCACCACGAACGCTCAGGCGAGGCATACTCGATACCACAGTATGTGACTTATAACAGGTCGATGGTTTTCACCGGGTACTCCGATTTCCTCCACCAATACAACTGACCGCCACGATATAGCTGACATTTGTTGAAAGTGGCGTTAGCCACCATAATCCGAACATTATATTGTCTTTACATCCAGCTGACTGTAGGATGTCGTTTTACGTTATTTGTGTCTGCTTGCTCATAGTGGGGTCCAACACATATTGTGTTGTGTTTTTGTTTTGTTTTTCTTCATCTTGTGTACCCTATGTTGCCAGTTTCTCTGGATTGTCAATATTTGATTGCCCCTTCGGTGTGCTCTCTAGATTGTCAATATTTGATTGACCCTTCGGTGTGCTCCTGGATTGTCAATATTTGATTTCCTCTTCGGTGTGCTCTCTAGATTGTCAATATTTGATCGCCCCTTCGGTGTGCTTTCTAGATTGTCAATATTTGATTGCCACTTCGGTGTGCTTTCTAGATTGTCAATATTTGATTGCCCCTTCGGTGTGCTCTCTAGATTGTTAATATTTGATCGCCCCTCCGGTGTACTCTCTAGAATGTCAATATTTATTGCCCCTTCGGTGTGCTCTCTAGATTGTCAATATTTGATTGCCCCTTCGGTGTGCTTTCTAGATTGTCAATATTTGATTGCCCCTTCAGTGTACTCTCTAGATTGTCAATATTTGATTGCCCCTTCAGTGTACTCTCTAGATTGTCAATATTTGATTGACCCTTCGGTGTGCTCCTGGATTGTCAATATTTGATTTCCTCTTCGGTGTGCTCTCTAGATTGTCAATATTTGATCGCCCCTTCGGTGTGCTTTCTAGATTGTCAATATTTGATTGCCCCTTCGGTGTGCTCTCTAGATTGTTAATATTTGATCGCCCCTCCGGTGTACTCTCTAGAATGTCAATATTTATTGCCCCTTCGGTGTGCTCTCTAGATTGTCAATATTTGATTGCTCCTTCGGTGTGCTCTCTAGATTGTCAATATTTGATTGCCCTTTCGGTGTACTCTCTGGATTGTCAATATTTGATTGCCCCTTCGGTGTACTCTCTAGATTGTCAATATTTGATTGCCCATTCGGTGTGCTCTCTAGATTGTTAATATTTGATTGCTCCTTCGGTGTACTCTCTAGATTGTCAATATTTGATTGCCCATTCGGTGTGCTCTCTAGATTGTTAATATTTGATTGCCACTTCGGTGTGCTCTCTAGATTGTCAATATTTAATTGCCCCTTCGGTGTACTCTCTAGATTGTCAATATTTAATTGCTCCTCCGGTGTGCTCTCTAGATTGTCAATATGTGATTGCCCCTTCGGTGTGCTTTCTAGATTGTCAATATTTGATTGTCCATTCGGTGTGCTCTCTAGATTGTCAATATTTGATTGCCCCTTCGGTGTACTCTCTAGATTGTCAATATTTGATTGCCCCTTCGGTGTGCTCTCTAGATTGTCAATATTTTATTGCCCCTTCGGTGTGCTTTCTAGATTGTCAATATTTGATTGCCCCTTCGGTGTGCTCTCTAGATTGTCAATATTTGATTGCCCCTTCGGTGTGGTCTCTAGATTGTCAATATTTGATTGCCCCTTCGATGTGCTCTCTAGATTGTCAATATTTGATTGCCCCTTCGGTGTACTCTCTGGATTGTCAATATTTGATTGCCCCTTCGGTGTACTCTCTAGATTGTCAATATTTAATTGCTCCTTCGGTGTGCTCTATAGATTGTCAATATTTGATTGCCCCTTCGGTGTGCTTTCTAGATTGTCAATATTTGATTGCCCCTTCGGTGTGCTTTCTAGATTGTCGATATGTGATTGTCCATTCGGTGTGCTCTCTAGATTGTCAATATTTGATTGCTCCTTCGGTGTGCTCTCTAGATTGTCAATATTTGATCGCCCCTCCGGTGTGCTCTCTAGATTGTCAATATTTGATTGCTCCTTCGGTGTGCTCTCTAGATTGTCAATATTTGATCGCCCCTCCGGTGTACTCTCTAGAATGTCAATATTTGATTGCCCCTTCTGTGTGCTTTCTAGATTGTCAATATTTGATTGTCCCTTCTGTGTGCTTTCTAGATTGTCAATATTTGATTGTCCCTTCTGTGTGCTTTCTAGATTGTCAATATTTGATTGTCCCTTCTGTGTACTCTCTAGAATGTCAATATTTATTGCCCCTTCGGTGTGCTCTCTAGATTGTCAATATTTGATTGCCCCTTCGGTGTGCTTTCTAGATTGTCAATATTTGATTGCCCCTTCGGTGTGCTTTCTAGATTGTCAATATTTGATTGCCCCTTCAGTGTACTCTCTAGATTGTCTATATTTGATTGCCCCTTCGGTGTGTTCTCTAGATTGTCAATATTTGATTGCCCCTTCAGTGTGCTTTCTAGATTGTCAATATTTGATTGCCCCTTCGGTGTGCTCTCTAGATTGTCAATATTTGATTGCCCCTTCGGTGTGCTTTCTAGATTGTCAATATTTGATTGCCCCTTCGGTGTGCTCTCTAGATTGTCAATATTTGATTGCCCCTTCGGTGTGCTTTCTAGATTGTCAATATTTGATTGCCCCTTCGGTGTGCTCTCTAGATTGTCAATATTTGATTGCCCCTTCAGTGTGCTTTCTAGATTGTCAATATTTGATTGCCCCTTCGATGTGCTTTCTAGATTGTCAATATTTGATTGCCCCTTCGGTGTGCTCTCTAGATTGTCAATATTTGATTGCCCCTTCGGTGTGCTCTCTAGATTGTCAATATTTGATTGCCCCTTCGGTGTGCTCTCTAGATTGTCAATATTTGATTGCCCCTTCGGTGTGCTCTCTAGATTGTCAATATTTGATTGCCCCTTCGGTGTGCTCTCTAGATTGTCAATATTTGATTGCCCCTTCAGTGTGCTTTCTAGATTGTCAATATTTGATTGCCCCTTCAGTGTGCTTTCTAGATTGTCAATATTTGATTGCCCCTTCGGTGTGCTTTCTAGATTGTCAATATTTGATTGCCCCTTCGGTGTGCTCTCTAGATTGTCAATATGTGATTGCCCCTTCGGTATTCTCTAACGTTTATTGTTGATATAATAAAAACGTAGATATCTAATTTGTTGCACACTTAAAACTAACGGAGCATCAACAGGATATACACAATCGGTTAAGGTCACCCATGCCCGAGGGAAGAGAATATTAGTTTTAATAATAATTACATGAAGTCATCAAATGAAAAAACAAGAAATACCACAATGTCGAAACAATTCGAGAATCAAATATCAAATTTGCAGAAAAAGACATGACCTCTCACTCTCCTGGCTTGGTACAGGCACTTCAATAAAAAAGTGGTGAAGAAAAACTAGTTTTATGGGCCCAAACTGTAAAAGAGGAACAATTTGTCACTGTAAAAAAAAATCATAATTAATGGGATTTTCTATTATAATTTGTTACCTTTTTTTCTTCTTGTGAATTTATTGAGATTTTCTATATTGTATAGAAAATAAGAAAAATATTTCGACATGATTATAAATGGGTTTCTCCATACAATACAGGAAATTGAAATAAATGTGTCGCAAGTTACGGTCAGCCAACCTCTTCTAATTTACATTAAAAAATATATAAGGGTATTGTACCTTCCGGCGGTACATAAAAAATAAAAGCCACGCAATAACTTACGGTACAATGGATTTACAACAGAAACAAAATACAAAGCAAGGTAATAAAACAATGGAATATTACTGTTTTTTAAGCGATCTTCAATGACAACTTTTTAAAACATCTTGTTAAATAAATAAATTGAGAAAAAACCCAACAATACCACTCTGTCGGAACAGTTTCAAAATTCAATCAAATAGTCGTAGAAGAGGCACAATTGATACCACTGACACACACACAACGCTCACTCCGGCGGTACATAAACAATAAAAGCCACCCAATACCCTACGGTACAATAGATTTACAACAGAAACAAAACACAAAGCAAGGTAATAAAACAATGGAATGCTACACACAAAGCAAGGTAATAAAACAATGGAATGCTACACACAAAGCAAGGTAATAAAACAATGGAATGTTACACACAAAGCAAGGTAATAAAACAATGGAATGCTACACACAAAGCAAGGTAATAAAACAATGGAATGTTACACACAAAGCAAGGTAATAAAACAATGGAATGCTACACACAAAGCTAGGTAATAAAACAATGGAATGCTACACACAAAGCAAGGTAATAAAACAATGCACAAAGCAAGGTAATAAAACAATGGAATGCTACACACAAAGCAAGGTAATAAAACAATGGAATGCTACACACAAAGCTAGGTAATAAAACAATGGAATGTTACACACAAAGCAAGGTAATAAAACAATGGAATGTTACACACAAAGCAAGGTAATAAAACAATGGAATGCTACACACAAAGCAAGGTAATAAAACAATGGAATGCTACACACAAAGCAAGGTAATAAAACAATGGAATGCTACACACAAAGCAAGGTAATAAAACAATGGAATGCTACACACAAAGCAAGGTAATAAAACAATGGAATGCTACACACAAAGCAAGGTAATAAAACAATGGAATGCTACACACAAAGCAAGGTAATAAAACAATGGAATGTTACACACAAAGCAAGGTAATAAAACAATGGAATGCTACACACAAAGCAAGGTAATAAAACAATGGAATGCTACACACAAAGCAAGGTAATAAAACAATGGAATGTTACACACAAAGCAAGGTAATAAAACAATGGAATGCTACACACAAAGCAAGGTAATAAAACAATGGAATGTTACACACAAAGCTAGGTAATAAAACAATGGAATGCTACACACAAAGCAAGGTAATAAAACAATGGAATGCTACACACAAAGCAAGGTAATAAAACAATGGAATGCTACACACAAAGCAAGGTAATAAAACAATGGAATGTTACACACAAAGCAAGGTAATAAAACAATGGAATGCTACACACAAAGCAAGGTAATAAAACAATGGAATGTTACTGTTTTTTAAGCAATCTTCAATAACAACATAAACATCTTGTTAAATAAATAAATTAAGAAATGAAAATAAAATACCACCCTGTTGGTACAGTTCCAAATTTAAATTGGAAAATCGTTGAAAGAGGCAAAATTGCTACCACCATCACACATATATATGACCGCTAATTTTTCTGACATGGGACAGAAAATTAAATAAAGAGTGGCGTGGCTAACCTGAATTAACATCTGGTTTTAAGTGGGGTATTTGGTACTCGATATTTAGCTTTATGTGCATGTTTTGTATAGTTCGTTGTTTGTCCTTTTGTTCTTTTTCATTTGGTCATTGTGTTGTCTGTCCTTCGATTTACGGATTCTGATTACCCCTTTGGTATCTTCGAACTCTTCGTAATAGGTCCAAACCTCCCCTCAATTGATTAGTTGAATGGTTCCACATGTCAATGTAAAACAAGGCATTACAACAGTATGTCATGGACTGTCCGTTTGTCTTCTTGTACTTAACAACAATGTATATGAATAGCATTAATTGCTAGTTTTCATACAATATACATGTATACTTGCCTCTTTCCTAAATTGTCACGCTGGATTTCCTTTCTTTCAAAGAGAGCAATAAAAATCAGAAGAGCTTGAAGATACCAAAGGGGTAATCAGAATCCGTAAATCGAACGACAGACAACACAATGGCCAAGAGAGAAAGGACAAAGGAACAAACAACCATCTACAACATTACACATAAAAGATAAAATAGACCACCACGAGAACAAAATAAGTATTGAACTTGCGAACGTCTCCTTCAGATAGACTATATATCTTTCAGTAGATACGATATACCAATAGCTTGTGGTTAGTTGAGTGAGTGAGTGAGTGAGTGATTGTTGTTGAACGCCAAACAGTAGTTTGTCAGCTTTACATAATGGCGAGAAGAAGTTAATTTTCAATGAGAGCATGATGTACTAGACCAACACGATTAGATGGATTTTTTTAGTGGTAGATCACTGAAACAACAGTCCACGAATGGACATGTCGCCCTACTGCGATACATTACCATGATTCCGAGCCAACCATGTCAACTTTCAACACATACCAATTTCGTAGTCTTTGGTTTGGCATGATTGGGGCTCAAACCCACGATCTACCGCACTCGAGGCGAGCACGCTAAACATTACAACACCGATTCTACCACACTCGAGGTGAGCACGCTAAGCATTACAACACCGATTCTACCACACTCGAGGTGAGCACGCTAAGCATTACAACATCGATTCTACCACACTCGAGGCGAGCACGCTAAACATTACAACACCGATTCTACCACACTCGAGGCGAGCACGCTAAACATTACGACACCGAGTCTACCACACTCGAGGCGAGCACGCTAAACATTAGAACACAGATTCTACCACACTCGAGGTGAGCACGCTAAACATTACATCATCGATTCTACCACACTCGAGGTGAGCACGCTAAACATTACAACACCGATTCTACCACACTCGAGGTGAGCACGTTAAACTAAACATTACAACACCGATTCTACCACACTCGAGGTGAGCACGCTAAACATTAGATTACAGATTCTACTACACTCGAGGTGAGCACGCTAAACATTACAACACCGATTCTACCACACTCGAGGTGAGCACGCTAAACATTACGACACCGATTCTACCACACTCGAGGTGAGCACAGTAAACATTACAACATCGATTCTACCACTCTCGAGGCGAGCACGCTAAACATTAGAACACAGATTCTACCACACTCGAGGTGAGCACGCTAAACATTACAACACCGATTCTACCACACTCGAAGTGAGCAATACACCACCTATGGGGTTCGTTGATTGCAGATTGTTGCCAACAAGGGAAAGCTACCAAAGGAAGTATTCCTTCTGTTAAGTTGAACTCTGGTTGCCTCGGAATCAGCATAATGTTTCTCAATGAAGCCACAAGGTTACATGTAGACCGTTGCTTCAGTGAGTTAGCATTATGCATATCAAACTAAGTGCTTTAGTCTAGCACAAAGCAAACATATACACCAACTCATCTAATTGTATCTTGTTCTCGCAATGTTGTGTAGTTAAAACAACACTAATTCTCGCAATTGTACAACAACTAATTAAATTGAATGGCTTGGTTTGGTTTATGGTGTTTAACGCCACTTTCAACAATATTTCAGTTTTATCGCGGTGATCTGTTTTATTGGTGGAGGAAAATATCGACCTGTCGCAAGTCACTGACAAACTTTATCACATAAAACCGGGGGGTGAACTCAGGTGCTCTGGAAGGGTAGGCAGTTCCTGTTCCACTAGTGACACCTGTCGCGTTATTCTAGTATATTTCACACTTACATTATGAACATGAGGTGGATGATTTATTGGAATATTTCTGTAATTAAAACCGTCAACTGGAGAAGTATCGCCATTAAAAATTTCCTGAAAGTAGATCCATTTATCAGTCTATGATATTAATTTTTCTATTTAGAAATTAAATATTCTATCACAATTGAAAACATGTGAATTAAAGATATATCGTCTGAACTGTGAATATTGTAATGAACCATATTCCAGACAGGGTCCGTTGAGGTCATGATCATATGGTAGTTAACTGTGCAATCAGTGCCTATCACCACTAACGTCGTGGATTCGAACCCATTCATGGCGAGGTGTACTCGATGTAACATTATATGATAAAGTTTGTCAGTGACTAGCGATAGGTCAGTGGCTTTCTCCGGGGTATTCCGGTTTCCTGCATCAATGAAACTGACCAACTAGAAAGATAGTTGTATCTGTTCTTTTATTACAATTTGGCAATTGTTTTAGATTTTTTGACATTTCATGATAAGCACAATATATACACATTATCGGTAAATATAGTATTTATTTATACTCCGTCAAAAAACAGGAAGGTAAAGCTCCTAAATAAGCGACCTGTTTCTAAAGCTCTTTACAGGTAAATTCTATTTCATTTCAGTAATTGTACATATATTACATCAAAACGAAAAACAAAAAAGTACCACATTTTCGGAACATTTCCAAATTTCAATAGAAAGAGAAAATATCGATACCCTAACACACAAATACATGATTGTTCACTCTCTTGGCTTGGTACAGGCTGATCCAACATTATGTGATAAAGTTTGTCAGTGACTCTGGTATCCTCCCTCCACCAATGCAACTGACCGCCATGATATAACTGAAATATTGCTGAAAGTGGCGTTAAACACCATACCCGCCAATCCCTAACCTTTGGTACAGGCATATGTGTTATTACCGTGATTAAGCATAAAAGCTAAAATATTTCGAACATAATACTTACATTATAATACCTGCATGTTTCTTCAACTGTCTGGATCTGTAATTCTAACAATTTGTTTTTCACTGTTTCCATGGTAATAAAACGATTGTAATTACGTGATAGTCTTCCACATGGCCGACAAAGGTTGACAGGAATAGATACAAATGGGGTCTCATCATGTTGATTTGTCCAACAAGAAACAACGCATACTATTACCACAAGGAAACATTAAATATTAAATAAAATGTTGTAGTAACCGAATTATTGATCATTATCTAGATATATACAACATTTTATGTGAAATGTGGTCTGATAGATTCCATTTAACCCCGCCACATGTTGGTGCCTGTCACAAAACAGAACCTAGATTTACAATGCCATGCGTCGTGGTCATTTTTTTTTAAATATTAAATGGTTTGAGCTGAGAGGTTATTTAAGAAATAAATCATGGAAGCCAGAATGTGTTGGGAGTTTTAACATGGATTGGCGGATATTAGTCTTTTATCCCGAGCCAGAAGCGAGGGGTACAATTTACTAATATCCGCCAATCCATGTTAAAACTCAAAACACATTCTGGTTTCCATGATTTATTTCGATTCTGATATGTCTAAGAGTACAAATACGGTAGTATACTTTGATTGGAAGACTGTAATTTATATTTACGCTTGCGGAAAATGTCGCACACAATTTATGTAACTCGAATAATACTGCGCCCTCTATCGGCATTATTCGGGTTACAATTTTTGTGCCAATGGAAAAACCAGTCACAGTCACTAGCGCATGTGCCAATGAGATTAAACCGAATGGATAACTCGCTCGTTTGTTAACAAAGCGAAAGAAGGAGGTCAAGTTAGAATGTTCTTTTTGCTAATTTTGGTGTAATTGTAAACTACCACTGTTAAACTTTCTCTTCATTAAGTTATCTGGAGTACTCAATAAATAAGAAGTTAAATAATCAACAATACGAATTTGACAAAATACCACAAAGAAAGGAGAATAACACATTTCGCAAAAACGTCAGCATGTAGTCAGATATATCAACTGAAGTGTATAATTTCAATCAAAAATATCTACCGAACACTTACGCGAAATATATTTTCAAATATTCTAGTGTAATACGAGTACCAATTTATGAGTCAGTGAGAATTGCTTAATGCCTATGAAAGAGATATGTTCATGTAACATTTTGACGAAGCAATCATTATCATGAAGAGGAGAGGTGTAATGTGATTTCCAAATTATGAGTGAGGGAGTGTTGCTTAACGCCAATCGAGGAGGTTTTGTCATGCTACATTTTGATATAATAATATCCATGATGTCGAGAAGAATTGATATCTGACTTATCATGAACCCATGGTTTATTAGATACATTTGTAACTGTAATTGGCAGATACTAAATAATGGAATAATTACTAAAGCTAAAGTTCTCCTTCCGTCATGCGCAGGTGACCTTAGACGATTTTGGTTACCATGTTTCTTTTTATTACTCCCAAAAATTATAAGATTATGTAGCTTTCCTATCTTTCGACATTGTGCGTACATGATGCAGGTTATTGTTCGTACCTGATGAAGGTTATTGATCGTACATGATGCAGGTTATTGATCGTACCTGATGAAGGTTATTGATCGTACCTGATGAAGGTTATTGATCGTACATGATGCAGGTTATTGATCGTACCTGATGAAGGTTATTGTTCGTACCTGATGAAGGTTATTGATCGTACATGATGCAGGTTATTGATCGTACCTGATGAAGGTTATTGTTCGTACCTGATGAAGGTTATTCTGAGCGTACATGATGCAGGTTATTCCAGAAACACGTCGTGCGCACTAAATTAGATATCTACGTTTTTATTATACTAGACAAACACACGGAGTTCACAGTTTGTCAACGGGAGTTATTTTTTATAGATAATATGCTCATTTGTTTCTTCCCTTGTACAAATGAGTTTGCAAGCACGCAGGGTTCCTAACTGGGCTATCCTGGGCTGCTTATGTCATTGTAAATCAGGCGTTTGTTCAATAAACTTTATGTATTTAAAAAACGATTGACGCTAAGCAGTCCATCAATTTTCTCATGTATACTGTACCTGTTAAAATCATGTCCTTCTTGTATCGTGTTTGTTTTGCTCTTTAGCTTTCAACATTGTTTTTGTATTATTGTAATGTGGGTTTCTTCCCGTAAAGGTGACAGTCATCGGTTATCTATCACCCATCTTCCATACATTGACACCTTTGATTGCTTGTTTGTATTGCGGAAGGTCATCTAATTACAAAGGCATACATTATCTGATCGTAAGAAGCAATTTACACCTTAACGTTAACTAACCATTGACGATATAGTATAAATATTTACATACACACGTAGATGGTGGTTTTAAATAAGAAAAACAAAATGGGCAAGTGTTTTCCCTGAAAAGTATTTCTTTACTTTGCACTATAATACGAAGCCATGTATATATGACCAATTTTGTAATTTCCTATAAGTGCATGCTGGGAATATTCGATATTTGCAATAAAATAGAAAGCAAAATATATCACAAAATCGGAACAGTTCCAAATTCCAATTGAAAAATGGTAGAAACAGTCAAAATCTACCCCCTTAGCATATTTATATATGTATGTATTCGATATGTATGTTTTTATTATTACTGTTTTTTACTTATGGTGAACCTGGTTGTATTGGTCGTTCTTTTATTTTCCTTGGAGGGGGCGGGGGTGCATATATTATTTATGTTTATTTGACTGTCTAGCAATTAAATATCGAGCGTATAAGGACTGTCATCACAATGCTTTCTTCCTTTATTGATTGAAAACAAAAAGATCTATGTAATCAGGGTTTATCACCATTACTTTAAACGGATAAAGGTGAACTCGATATGCGACAACATGTATCCACTAATTACATTGGATTTCTCCTCTTTCCTTCAGCAATAATGACCTCCTCAATCTAAATGAGATTTTGATAAAAGTAGTACTGTCTAATATACGGACCATACAATTAAAAGGGACACGTATATACAACATATACGCTCCAAGACACCGGACCTCATCCCGGTTTTAGTGGGTTCGTATTGCTCGATCGTTGTTTTCCCTTTTCTCATTTTTCTTTTGGCTATTGTGCACATGACGAATTCCTTGAATAATTGTTCATCATGCGTGTTCGTTCATAGTCAACAAATTGGAAATCTTTTAACATAATAATATTTGGAAGGAAGTAAACTAAATGGTTTAAACAAGATAGACAGAATCACATAAAGGTTAACTATACCTCAAGGAGGTCAAATAATTAACTGTACGATTGAATCATTATATATATTATAAAATTATTTAAATATGCGCTTTGTGTATGTTGAATGATTTAGTATGGTGCATCTACACGTGGTATTCACAGAGCAGACCGAGGAAAGGAAGATCAATGTATCTTAATGTAAGCATGTTTCCCTAAGCCATAATTACACTTTTTGTTTAGATTTTGGTGTGTGAGCAAATATATCTGCAGCTACCGTTAAAGACTTCTTAACACCACCGTATATCGTCAATAACGAACTAAATTCGATATCTACCTTTCTACTACTATCACTTCTGCTAGTGGACTATTAGTCCCCGAGGTTATCATCCGCCCAGTAGTCCCCGAGGGTATCATCCGCCCAGTAGTCAGTGTTTCTATCACTGGGTCGATATCTCTGCTAGTGGACTATTAGTCCCCGAGGGTATCATCCCAGTAGTCAGTGTTTCTATCACTGGGTCGATACCTCTGCTAGTGGACTATTAGTCCCCGAGGGTATCATCCGCCCAGTAGTCAGTGTTTCTATCACTGGGTCGATATCTCTGCTAGTGGACTATTAGTCCCCGAGGGTATCATCCCAGTAGTCAGTGTTTCTATCACTGGGTCGATACCTCTGCTAGTGGACTATTAGTCCCCGAGGATATCATCCGCCCAGTAGTCAGTGTTTCGGCACTGACATGGTTTATTAGATATATTTTAGCTGAAATTTACAGTTCCTAAATATGTAATTATTTATCAAATCTAGAGTTTTCCTCCCTCAGGCATAAGTGACCTTAGCCGTTTTCAGATATTATGCTTATGCTCTTTCCTTTTTTTCTCCCAAGCACTTCTAAATTATTCCAATCTTTCAATTTTTAGCGTACCTGATATCTACGTTTTATAAAGCATACGTATATTGTGTTCGAGGCGGTTAATAACCTGTGTTCGTTTTGTTCTAAATTTTGCTCTGTCGTTTTTGCTAGCATTGTGTTTGTACTATTTTGTACTGCTTTGACAACTATTTTAGCTATTTTGTTCCAGTATTGTTATAAATACTGTTATAGTGACAACCGGAACCTTTGAGCCGTAATGAAAGCGGGAGGTTTGGCGCTTTAAAATCTGATTCAACCCACCATTTCTTTAGAAATGCCTGTACCAAGTCAGGGTCATTACGGTTTTCACAGTTTTCCGGTTATTGACTGATTTTGTCTGTTTATATACTTATGAGTTTTGACTTTCCCTTTGTAAGATTGTTCGGAGTTCGGTAATTTTGTTATTACCCTTATTTAGTTGTTGTTTGTTTGTGTGTGTGTCCTCTGTGTTCTTTTAGTCGGAAATACCTTCAATTTTTTATTGTCGTTTGTCGTCTTATCTCGTCTTTCATTTCGTCTTCAGGCATATGTACCTTTCCTTTTTCTTTGACTTGGACGGTTATCTGAGAATCATGGTTTTCATGGAAGCGGATTTAGTGGATTCCATTGTACGGGTGACATTACCGTGACAGCTAAAATGTTTCATAAAAAAATTATATTTTGAGACGATTTATTTATTGGATCAGGAGCTGCCTACCCTTCCGGAACACCTGGATTCACAGTGCTGTTTGTGTTGCTCAATAATGTTCATTCTGTGTAGCGCTTTGTTGACCATTGTTTATATATTAGTCTTATTTTGTTTACATATTGCATTGTATGTCATTGTTTTATGTTTAAGTCTTCTGACTACCCATTTGGCATTATCGTGCTTCATTTATGCTAGGAGAAACCACAGAAAAATATTAACAACTGTCGGAAAACAAATTGTGAATGAAGAAGCGGGAACCTCCACGATACAATGGAATTTGATAGTAAATTATCTTTTTACCATCCTTATTGAAATGCATTTCCCAAGAGTTAATGTGTATGTATGTTAGGAATATCGATGTTACCCTTTTTTCTGCGATTATTAGAATCGATTTTGGAACTATTCCGACAGTGCTGTAGTCATGTCATGCATTTTATTTGTCACTCAAAAAATACTGATGTAGTACAATTAAATGGTAAACTTTGATTTTTAGGGATATCAGCGGAATTATATTACATTAAAGTGGTTTCTGTATTGTTCATTTAAAATGGCATACATTTGGCTACCATATACTTCACATGTTTAAGTTTGGTATATATAGGAAGCGCATTATGTGTAAGTACAAGAGACGTATCACTCATTAATCATTTGGTGGGGTCCGTGTTACTAATTATTTAAGTTTTTTTTTCGTGTTGTCCTATTGTGTCTTTAAGTTCTGAATTCCGTGTTGTGATGTCCGTTACGATTTCCGCATAAAAACGATGTTAGGTTCGTTTGTATTCCAGTTGCTTGTAGGAGGGTTCATGTCTTATTAACGTTATTTGTGTTTGTTTGCGCATAGTGTTGTCTAACATATATTATATTGTGGTTTTGCATTGTAAATATAGAATAAAGGGCATTTTGTTTTCGATACTGTCTTTATCATGACCATTATCTGGCGAACCATCTGGCGAACCCGATCATCGAATACAAATAGTCCTTTATTTTGTTTATCGGTAATTTACATACAAAAATCATTAAAACGTTGGAAAACATATGTTTTGCAGTTACAGAAAAGATATGGGATCTAAACTCTATTTATTTCCATTCAAAAACTATTCTTTTTTTGGGATTACTTTTCTTTAGCGTATTTTAGTTTGTGAAGCGTCATTCATTCAAACCGCGGGCGCTACATTTTCAGTTGAACTATGAATGTGACGTCACAGGGCGTAATTTTCACCGTTCCTCAAATTTGTGCATATTTCTTGGATAACCCGAATAATTTGGAAATTGATTCATTTAAGATTGCAGTAAGTGAACATATATTATTATATTTTAAGAATTCAAACAGTTTTTTCTGTGTACACATGACAATGTGCGGCACACGTTGTGTATGCTGTGTGTCATCTCATGGTGTACTAGTTATCGTTTTCGACAGGTACACATTCCACATAACTTGCACCGGATATGTGTAATCATTCACATTTTAAGATAAAATCAACATCACATGCCGTGAGAAACATAATACCATCAAATAATGGTCTAGACGTAGAAAAGATTATCATTTTCCTGGTTGCTGGATAGTACTTTGTTTATGTTGAGTCTTAGTACTTTTTATTAGCTGGTGTATATGACAAATAGCTATATATAGAACATCAAGACATCTAGATTTTTTTAGTTGATCATCTGCACATAGTTCATGTTGCATGTATTTTTGTAGATTTTGGCTACTGTATGGACCATTCAGACCATTGTTCATTATGAATTTATGTATACCAGTAGCAGACGACTTCCTGATGGAAATCTCACCAGGATGTAGTGTAGTTAATAGGGATTTACCGTGGAAACAAAGTGAATTATATTAATTTATTTTTTCTTCAAATTCAATTGAATATTTCATTGCAAGCAACGCATTTTACAATTTACTTCCCGAAACAGCGTGACATCATTGTTTTCATTAGCGACGACCGTCATTGACCTAGCACGATTGCGTCACAGTACACATCCTTCCGCGTTGGTCAGCGCATGTCAAATGATGAACTGACCCAATAAATTTCTGATATGGTCTAGTACGTCGACCCTAGCTTTATCTATCGTCACACTTCAAAGGAATGCGGCACAAATTACCGATAATACTTCTTCTTGTGTGCCATTAAGTCTATAGAATTTTAGAATTTAGAATATGTTACCAGTTTCTCTGGATTATCAATTTTTGATTGCCCCTTCGGTATTCTCTAACGTTTGTTTACAAATAAGGGATTTATTTCTCTAAACTTTATCTGATTAATAAAATTAAGAAATATGTAGGTTGTCTTCAAATTCCGGAAATTAAGGAACAGAATATCAGAACAATGAAATACATTTTCTATTATCCGTTAATAAATTTTCAAATTTGAATAAAACAAAAATACCAATCATTGTTAATAACAACAGGGTTATCTATCTTCCGGAAGTGTTTACGGTAAAATGATTGTTTTCATAAATCTAAACAATGATTAGTCCGAGCGTTTATCTTACCAATGCCAATGGGTTTATTTCAAAGGGACGTGACATGCTATACAATATGATTAGTACATTTAGAAATATTGTAGCTAAAGGTAAATGAATGGGTAAGCCATTTATAAAGGCTATTGCATATATAGTCAACTGATTGATTGATTAATTGATTGATTGATTGATTGATTGATTGATTGATTGATTGATTGATTGGTTGGTTGATTGATTGATTGATTGATTGATTGGTGCTTAACGCCAACATTAGCGAATATATAGTCAAAAACTGTATATTTTTGACATGCTACATATAGTTATTAGACCAGAACAATATTTTATCCATTCGCCAAATTATTTGTTTTCTGTATAGAAACTAGTTTACCCCTGCCACTTTTTATTGCAGTGCATCTGCCAAGTCAGGAAAGTTGGGGCCATGTATTTGTGTGGTCGCTGTATCGATAGTGCCTTTTTCTATGATTTTCCTATTGGATTTTGGAAACTTTTGAACACGTGCACCAGTCCACTGTATACAATGGTGGTTATGGTTTCATAGTCGATGTGCTTAATGGAAAGGAACATGGTCAAGTTTGTGAGTTGTTAATAAATAAACGTTAGAGAATACCGAAGGGGCAATCAAAATGGACAATCCAGAGAAACCGACAACATATGGCACACAAGACGAAGACAAACAAAGCAAAAATACAGCACAATATGTGATGGACACCACTATAAGCAAACAAACACATAATAACGTTAATAAGACATGAGCTCTCCTACAAACAACTGGAGGTAAAGACGAACCGAACATCGTTTGTATGTGGAAATCGTAGCGGAACTCAGAAAGTAAAGACACAAAATAAGCAAAAACATGAGCAATACGGAACACACAAAAAAACCGGGAGTGAACTCAGGAGCCCGTCAAGGGTAAGCCGTTCCTGCTTCTTATAAGACACCCGTCGTGTTACTCATATACAGTCCGGTAATATAAATAAGTAATGTAAATATATATTACATGTATCAGTTATTTGTGGGACCGTCGTAGTCGTGATCGTATGGTAGTTGGATTTACAACTACATGTGCAATCGGTTCCTATCACCACAAATGTTGTGAGTACGAATCCCGCTTATGTTGAGGTGTCCACCATTCTGTGATAAAGTTTATCAGCAATATGAGAGATGTCGATGGTTTTCTCGGGGGAATCCGGTTTCATCCATTAGTAAAACCGACTGCCACGATATAGCTGAAATATTGTTGAAAGTGGTGTTAAACACCATAAAACCGACCAACATGTATTATTTCAACTGCTATATGTGTTTGCTGTTTTATAAGCAATAATAAAATATAAAAACGCGCTCTGAAATTATCTTCATGAGGTACGCTCAATATCAACAGATTGGAAAGTCAAATTATTGACAAATCTTTGTGAGGAAGAAAACCAAAGGGCATAAACAGGATAGCTTACATCAGCAAAGGTCACCCATGAAGGATTATTGTTAGGGTTAGACATATGTGGGTTGTCCTCAAATTAAGGAACATAATAATAGAAAAATGGAATTTATATATATATAGTCTCTGATTATTTCTAAATTAAAACTATAACACAACAAAAATTCCATTTGTGTTATAGTTTTAAATTATATATATATATATTTGTTATTATCCAGTAAAGAATGTTCAAATTTGAATAAAAACAAAAATACCAAATATTAATCTTAAAAAAAACAATACGGTTATATTCCGGAAATGTTGATTGTAAAATAATTGTTTTTATAAATCTACTGAATGGCTATGATAGAGCGATCAGCTTAACAATGGATTTATTTAAAAGGGACACGTGACCACATGAGATACTATTTATATACTTAGTGTATTTAGAAATATTATAATGAGGTGAATGATTGGGTAAACCATATTTGGTAGGTTTTATGGTGTTTGACGCTACTTTCAAACAATATTTAAGTTATATCGTGGCGGTAAATATGCCATATTTAAAAGGTTATTGAATATATAATAATACAAAAAAACTGTATATTTTTGTTATTTAAGAACTGTAAATTTCAATAATAAATATATCCAATATACCAGGTCAGTGTGCCGAAACGACGACTATTGGGCAGAGGATAATACTCGCGGACTAACAGTGAATTGCAACCAGCAGAGGTTTCGACCCAGTGATAAAAATAGAAACGTAGATATCTTATTTAGTGTATTAGGAGAATATTGTTGGATTAACTTTCATCATGTACGCTCACAAGACAACGATTGGACTGTCAGGTGGATTAAATGTCTTTGGGTGCAATAAAACCAAAATAACTAGGGGAAATCCAAACTCGGCTCAGGTCACATATATCCCCATGTGACAATAGGTCGGCCAGTCATTGGATAATGTTTGATTATTTTTTTCATGTTTGAAAAGTAAACATTTTTTCTTTATAATTATGTTCCTCATCTAATCTTGCGCACATGTGTAAAGTTCCATAGAAAAAACAGGAAGGAGAACCGTAATCCTGTCATATTTATCCCCTCGCCAACGAAGTTGTGAAGGGATATAGTAACGCTACCGTCCGTCTGTCCTTCCGTAACATCCTTGTGAACACTCTAGAATCAACATCCTTGAATGGATTTTGACCAAACTTGGAACATGCTTAGTCCTTAAGAAAATCTGGAACCCTATTGATTTGCAAGGTCATAGGTCAAAGGTCCAGGTCATCGGGTCAAATTTTTAGGCGAGGGGATACGCCACGCTTTGCGTTGCCCTTGTTGTAATAGCCATCAAAAAATGAATTTTTAAATTAGTAATACCTTTCTTTCATATATTGTAAACAAAGCTTCCAACATTTTAAAATTATCACATGAATTTGTTTTTAAGGAAGTTGAAAAATAAAAAATAAAATGAATATTCAGATGAGGAATAATCACATATAATTGATTCAACAGTTCTCCTACTACAAAGACAAACTATCATTTTGCTAAGAATAAGTGATTGTTATTTAACGACAACTAGCAATTGTTCAGCAATATCATGGCGAGAACAAGTTAATTTTTAATGAGATGATGATGAGGTCCGCTTTGTCCTGGACCAACAAAATTATAAAATTGGTATTTATAGCCTCTCTGCTTGGCACGCATCATTAAGGAGGAAGAGCAAAGACTGGCTGGCTCGTAATCAGAATAATGTGTCTAAGTGGGGCATGTGTCTGTCTGCGGGTTGTTGTTTTAGTGGGCCAGCACTATAAAAATCCAACTCAGCGTGTTGGTCTAGTACAAAGTGGACTTCATCATCATCGCCTCATTGAAAATTAACTTGTTATCGGCATGATACTAGTATAGCTGCGTTAGCGCTAAACAACAAGCATACACTCACTATATCAGCCCTGACATTAACCTTCGAATCTTATCATCCATTATATGTAACATCCCATCATTCTAATTAACAATACATATTAGTTGTAGCTTCTTATTTACGATTGACTTTTTGCGTGTTTGTTTTGTTTTTGATGATAGACTAACATCTAAACGATAGTTTCTTACATTGATTGATTGATTGGTGTTAAACGCCAACTTTAGCAATATTTCAGCTATATCGTGGGGTGAACAAATTTTATTATTAACTTAGACACCAGTTCCTTACGTCCACAAATAAGGTTGTTTATATTATACACATGTGTCACATTTTAAGGACACCGATCACACAATAAATGTCAGATAAATTAAATGATTTAATTGTTCTACATGTATTTAATTACAACCGCGTAAATTCTTAAAATATTTCACATTGGTTTGAATTGTATATACATTCAAAGACAACAAAACACTTCTATATTTAGATATGTATATCTATACTGTATTAATTACCACTGTACGTTTCGCCTTATTGAATATAAAACAGGAACTTATTGTTTTAAGTACATTGACATATATTAGGGTCAAATATGTCGTTATGATTCAAACAATTTTCAAGAAAAATTCGTTCATCGCAATTTTTATGAAATGTAGTGGGTTTTGCCTTGCGTGCGTGATTTTTGTTTAACAATTGTTTTCCCAATTTTATTATGAAATCTTAAATTTATAATGTGACTATGTCGTAACACATGGAAATAAAATGTTTACTTTTGTTGAAGAATGGCATGTGCACTACACAATAGCATGTGGATTATTATTATTTTTTTCGCCATGGAATAGCATGTCATATTCCTTTACTTTATTTTTGTTGAAAGACACGCCGAATTTCTTTACCTCTTGTATTAGAATGACACGTCGAAGTCGTTTACGCTTTGGAATAGACTAGCATGTCTAATTTCTTTTCCTTTTGGCAACTAATGCCATCGGATTCCTTTCCTTTTGCTTAGAAATACATGTACATGTCTATTTCTTGTATACTTTGTTATTGAATGCCATGTTGAAACTCTTTATTATTTTCCCCAAACTCCTTCTCTTTTCTTTTCTTTCTATTGTTGAAAGACATTTTGATTTGAAATGGAATACCGATTTTTAAAAAAAAATAATTTTTGGAATGGCGCGCATATCAACTTAATTTATGTATTATTACATAATTGCATGTCGAGTTTTTTATGCTATTTGTTATAGTATGGCATGTCATGAATACAGGAGTGAGTGAGTCAGCTATATCATGGCGCGAGAACAAGTTAGTTTTCAATGAAATGATGACGAGGTCTGCTTTGTTCTAGACCAACACGCTTAGTTGGATTTCTATAGTGCTAGCTCACTGAAACAACAGTTCGTGGATAGACATGTCGCCCCACCCGGATGGAATATTCTGATTCCGAGGCAACCGGTCTTTGCTCTTTCTCCTTAATGATGCATGCTTAGCGGGAAAGCAACACATACCAATTTTATAGTCTTTGGTTTGACTCAATCGGGATTGAACCCATAATCTGCCGCAATCGAGGTGAGCACGCTAACCATTACAACACCGATTTTGACTATTTATTCCGATGTTGTTTTGTGTTTATATTGTGATTATTTGTACAGGTTGTTGCAATTTATTTATGTCTCAACATACATTTCCACTGATATTACAGCTTGTCATATCGGACTCGCCGATTTAATTACTACATTTAGCGGTAATGTCTGTCTCGACTTTCATAACTGTGGTTATTTTATAATAATGCGATATAACATACGGTTGTGTTAACTTACACTGGCATCTATTCTTGTGAAAAAAAAAGATAGCAATGTAAAAATGTTAATCAGAATTCCAACCGTGTAAAATTATTTCAAACAAGAGTTATCCATCTCTAAATTCAATAAATGTTAATGATAAACCAGATGTTAGTGGACGGGAAAGTGAGGGGAAAGGGGGGATGCAAGCTTTAGGAGTGGACCGGAAAGAGGGACAAGCTTTAGAAGATAACCGGAAAGTGTGTGTGTGTGTGTGTGTGTGTTCAAGTTTCAGGATAGGGGCAGAAGAAGGGATGTCAAGCTTTCATTACCGCTAGGCAACAAAAACGAACGGAAGAAAAAATGGTCACTTTTGCTTCAAAGCACGACATTATACCTCATGATTAAATGAACAGTTTTTGAGCCCATTCTAAATTTTTGCCCGTAAAGCAAAACTATATTTACCCCCACTTTGAAAAATATGGTTAGACATGTGATACCTTTGCAACACCCCCACCCCAGTCTACTACGCCTCTGTCACCTATATACTTGGTCATTACCACCGGAAAACACACCTGAGTTCACCCTCGACTTTTAGTTGCATTCGTTTACTCAATCTTTAGTTTTCTTTATAGTGTTCTATTGGCCATTGTTTGTCTTTTGGTTTTTCCCCTTCTGTTGACCGTTATCTCTTATTCCTCCGCTTTAGACTTCTTATTAATAACCCATTTTGTATCCTTAAACTATTCATATCAAAAGAGGCTCACACTATGCATCCTACATCTCGATTGGTATCTTTTAAGTCTTTGATTCCTTACATTTTTGTTTGTTCTTTTACCATAATTACAGTCAGTGCCGGATTTACCTATAGGCTCGATAGGCTGAAGCCTAGGTCCTCACAATTTAGGGGGCCTCCAGCCAAGGTGTATAATATATAAAATTTTTAACACTGTTATTTGACTTTCACACTTATGCTGTTATAACTACTGTACTTTCTAAACACCCCTTCAGTAATTTTCCTAACACAGTTGCACTCCATTTCAGAATATTGCAGGATTTTAAACACCCATCATCATCTTCACCTTTATTGAAATTCATTAAGCACACTTCCATCTTCCTCCAGTCGTGAAGGTGGGGAATTGGGAGGGGCTTCACAAGTGGAATAGCCTAGGGCCTCTCTTTATATAAATCCGGCACTGATTACAGTTAGGAATCCCATGTATGGATACGCCTCTTCGAAGTTGAACTTGTGCTTCCTATCAGAATTTCTGCTTATCAGGAAGCTACTGAATCAAGTGTTCTTGATCTAGTGGTCAAATTGAAATCATCGAAAGTGTAACTATGGTACTAATGGAAATTAGCTGTAAAGTGCAAGAGCAAATTGTGAGTTCGAATTCCACTCAGACGAGGTGTATTCGATACAACATTATGTGATAAAGTTTTTTAGTCACTTGCGGCAGGTCGGCAGTTTTCTTCGGGTACTACTGTTTCCTCCAGCAACGATATAACTGAAATATTGTTAAGGGTGGCGTTAAACACCATAAAACCTAAACCTAATCGAATGAGCAACGATGTTACTAATGGAACTTATCTGCACAGTTTAAGAGCAAATTGTCCAAACCACCCACATGTACTTATCAGACGCTATCTAGAACCATTCCCGACAATATCTTATTTCCAATATACCTCCAAATTAGATTTACATATCAGAACAACACACCTAGATATCACCATTGTTTACATATATTTTTATTTTCTTAATAAACTTACAAATAAATGTCACCTATACATAATTGAAAACAAAGCATTTAAATTAAAACCATGGGACGGCACAAATCAATATACTGTATTCTTGTAGGCAAACAGTAAAATGTTCACTGTTTATATGATTAAATAACAATATATTTATTAAATGTAAATGTACTGTTACATGCAACCGCTTCAGTGGTGTAATGGCTAGCGAGTTCGCCTCGAACGCGATAACCGTAAGTTCGAGCCCTGATCGGGTCAAACCAAAGACTATATGAAATTGGTATTTGTTGCTTCTCCGCTAAGCACGTACGATTAGGGAGAACCAGCAAAGACTGTGAGCTAGCCCTATGCAAATCCAACTACAGTAGAGTTCGTTTATAACGAAGTCCAGGGGACTCTCGATCTTAGTTCGTTATAGGCATCGTTCGTTATAAGAGAAACAATGTAGAATTACCTCCCCTTTTGAAAATCGTACAGTAGAACTTCGCTGGCTCGAACTCGAAGGGACTGTCAAAATCTGTTCTAGCTATCGGTAGTTCGAGCCACCGAGGTCGCGTAATTTTAGAGAGAGAAAAAATCTGGTTCTGACCCGGGCAGTTTCATTACGCTATGATAACTGATGCACAGTAAAGTGGGCCTTTATCGTATAAAAATATTTAATCCTTTAGACAGTTCTCAAAGACTACGGCTTCTGAATACCTCTTTGGTATCTTCAAATGTTCCTTAGAAACATTTGTTCAACTTTGTTCACGATCTATTTTATAAACAGGAAATATGAGGTCGGGTATTAACAGTATCGATATCGGTATCATGCTGATAATTCGGATATATATTTTTAATGGCCATTTTTAAGATTGTAGCCATTTTCCTTTTATTTTATTTGAATTTGAAGAATAATTGTTTCTTTTTGGTATTATATACACATAAAAGCTCAGGTTAATCGAAATTTCAGAACGAGTACATTTCTTTTGTTTTTGGTATTTAGATGAACCTTGAGACCACGCAGTTTGTTGTTTAATTAAAGAGTCTATCATCAAGGAAAAAAATAAACAATAGCGAATGAATTAATCTCACACATGACTTTGTTTTTAATTTCTTTAGCTTGTGCATCCATTCATTAAAATTTCGATTACGTTTTATTAATTTTTAATGCAATAAATTAGCGCATGTGTTATTAATTGGCAACTTGTTAATCACATCATTAATACCCATTTTATTGTTTGAATATTTTAAAGAAAAGTCTTGATTGACATCATTAACAACATCAAAGGTGTGCATGAATATTGATTTTTCAATTATCAATAACGGAAGTGTCAAGTGCACTTGACCATTCTAATATGTGATCGTCCGTGCGTAACTGAAGACAGGTAAACGATTTGTTTGTTCAGCAATTTTCTTTGTTATATCATGTCAATTTTGAGTAATGAAAACGTTGTTTGGGTTTAATATTCTCTTCGTTATAAGCCTGATTTCGCTATAACAAATTCGTAATAGGCCTTCACAAATACATTGTTTAAATAGCCATGGGACCGGGGATTTATCTTTACTTCGCTATAAGCCTGATTTCGTTACAAGCCTGTTCGTTATACACGAACTCTACTGTAAGCATGTTGGTCTAATACAAAGTGGATCTCATCATTATCTCACTGGAATTTAACTATTACATAGAATGCTGCTTTTCATATTTTCTTATATTTATGTTTTTAATAGTCAAGCACGCATTTTTTGACAGAAATCACCGATATGCGCATCAAACGTAAAATAGATAAGTGTTCATTGTTTTGTTACAGCAAGCACATTGATGGCGGTATTTGTAAATACTTTTTGTTCAGCGAGTCCACTTCGGGAGACAGAAAATAACTTATTTGCTTAATATGTGTTTATTAATTTTTGGTCGATTATTTTGTGAGCTCGCCATCCCAATGGTATTTTGTCTTCGGTATTTAACCCAGTAAATAAAAGAGGGTGAACATGGGAAGTAGAGCAGTATGTTAAAGTGGGATCATCAATAAGTAAGTGGGAAGAAAATTATAAAGGTGTTCCGCAAGTCTCAATTCTTGAACCTGTGGTCTTCCATATTCTCCTAAATGACATTTTCTATTTTATAGCAGACAGTTCATTATATAATTATGCAGATGATAACAGTGTTGCCTGTGCTGGATATGATCTTGATAAGCTAATCTTAACCTTGGAAAATGACAGTTTAACTCTTATTGGTTGGTTTACAGCTAACCAAGTGAAAGCTATTAAACCTGACAAATTTCAGGTTTTGGCCATTGGAAAATGAACCCAAATATATTTAAAATTAAAATTTATTTATAATGATTATAGCAGTACATATGAGGATCTCGTAGAAAAATTCAAATTACCTTCATTGAAAATTAGAAGAACAGGAACTATAGCCATTGAAACATTCAAAATTATTATTAAGCAGAGTCCAGTCTAATTGCATGATCTAATTTCAATAAAACAAAATAGATATTCTTTTAGGTGTCAAAATACAAAGACAACAAGGTACGAGTTAAATTCATTAAACTATTTTGCAGCTAAAACCTGGAATGACATGCCAGACTACTTTAGAAAAGAATCTTCATTTATAAAATTAAAAAAATTTAATTCTTCGAAATGGCAAATCATGTCATGTTTGCTATACCTGATCGTGGGCATATTTTGTTATATTTTAATAGTGCTGATTCACTGCTTTAGTGTGCTTTTACCTTCTTAGCATTTCATTCTAATTTTGTTCCTGTGTCTCCTACAGTCAGTGGCGTTGCTACGTTTGTGCTGAGTGTTGGGGTCCTGCTTTGTATACTGTGTGGGGATTTCTCTCATAAACCTTGCATTATGCTTTGGCAGTAAGGACTACCTTAACCAAACTTGTTCACAGCGTTGGTTCGGAAGAAGGGGCAGCATCGAATGGCCACCACGTTCACCTGACCTAACACCAATGGATTTCATTTTTTGGGGTGTAGTAAAGAACAAGGTTGGTGAGAGAAATCCCCACACAGTAGATGAATTAAAAGAGTACTTCTCAGAAGCATTTTTTGAAATTGAAGCAGATGCAGATTTGTGTCGTGCCGTGTGTCATAGTGTTCTGGAGAGGGTCGAGGAATGTTGCATTGTTGAAGGAGGACATTTTGAGCACTTAAGAAATTAAACTGTGCTAAAAAAATGTAACTAAAGTGTTAAACAAATGTACATAAATATGATTGCAACAAATAAATATAAATGTAATAAAATGTTTAAAAAAATGTAAAGTGCATACCTACTAAGTGTAAGCCTACTTTTGGCCCAACCTGTATGTATATATATATATATACAGTGGAACCTGTGTGATCCGACACCTGAGGTGTCCACCATTCTGTGATAAAGTTTATCAGCAATATGAGAGATGTCGATGGTTTTCTCGGGGGAATCCGGTTTCATCCATTAGTAAAACCGACTGCCACGATATATCTGAAATATTGTTGAAAGTGGTGTTAAACACCATAAAACCGACCAACATGTATTATTTCAACTGCTATATGTGTTTGCTGTTTTATAAGCAATAATAAAATATAAAAACGCGTTATCTTCATGAGGTACGCTCAATATCAACAGATTGGAAAGTCAAATTATTGACAAATCTTTGTGAGGAAGAAAACCAAAGGGCATAAACAGGATAGCTTTCATCAGCAAAGGTCACCCATGAAGGATTATTGTTAGGGTTAGACATATGTGGGTTGTCCTCAAATTAAGGAACATAATAATAGAAAAATGGAATTTATATATATATAGTCTCTGATTATTTCTAAATTAAAACTATAACACAAAAAAAATTCCATTTGTGTTATAGTTTTAAATTATATATATATATATATATATATATATATATTTGTTATTATCCAGTAAAGAATGTTCAAATTTGAATAAAAACAAAAATACCAAATATTAATCTTAAAAAAACCAATACGGTTATATTCCGGAAATGTTGATTGTAAAATAATTGTTTTTATAAATCTACTGAATGGCTATGATAGAGCGATCAGCTTAACAATGGATTTATTTAAAAGGGACACGTGACCACATGAGATACTATTTATATACTTAGTGTATTTAGAAATATTATAATGAGGTGAATGATTGGGTAAACCATATTTGGTAGGTTTTATGGTGTTTGACGCTACTTTCAAACAATATTTAAGTTATATCGTGGCGGTAAATAAGCCATATTTAAAAGGTTATTGAATATATAATAATACAAAAAAACTGTATATTTTTGTTATTTAAGAACTGTAAATTTCAATAATAAATATATCCAATATACCAGGTCAGTGTGCCGAAACGACGACTATTGGGCAGAGGATAATACTCGCGGACTAACAGTGAATTGCAACCAGCAGAGGTTTCGACCCAGTGATAAAAATAGAAACGTAGATATCTTATTTAGTGTATTAGGAGAATATTGTTGGATTAACTTTCATCATGTACGCTCACAAGACAACGATTGGACTGTCAGGTGGATTAAATGTCTTTGGGTGCAATAAAACCAAAATAACTAGGGGAAATCCAAACTCGGCTCAGGTCACATATATCCCCGTGTGACAATAGGTCGGCCAGTCATTGGATAATGTTTGATTATTTTTTTCATGTTTGAAAAGTAAACATTTTTTCTTTATAATTATGTTCCTCATCTAATCTTGCGCACATGAAAAAACAGGAAGGAGAACCGTAATCCTGTCATATTTATCCCCTCGCCAACGAAGTTGTGAAGGGATATAGTAACGCTACCGTCCGTCCGTCCTTCCGTAACATCCTTGTGAACACTCTAGAATCAACATCCTTGAATGGATTTTGACCAAACTTGGAACATGCTTAGTCCTTAAGAAAATCTGGAACCCTATTGATTTGCAAGGTCATAGGTCAAAGGTCAAGGGTCAAATTTTTAGGCGAGGGGATACGCCACGCTTTGGGTTGCCCTTGTTGTAATAGCCATCAAAAAATGAATTTTTAAATTAGTAATACCTTTCTTTCATATATTGTAAACAAAGCTTCCAACATTTTAAAATTATCACAGGAATTTGTTTTTAAGGAAGTTGAAAAATAAAAAATAAAATAAATATTCAGATGAGGAATAATCACATATAATTGATTCAACAGTTCTCCTACTATAAAGACAAACTATCATTTTGCTAAGAATAAGTGATTGTTATTTAACGACAACTAGCAATTGTTCAGCAATATCATGGCGAGAACAAGTTAATTTTTAATGAGATGATGATGAGGTCCGCTTTGTCCTGGACCAACAAAATTATAAAATTGGTATTTATAGCCTCTCTGCTTGGCACGCATCATTAAGGAGGAAGAGCAAAGACTGGCTGGCTCGTAATCAGAATAATGTGTCTAAGTGGGGCATGTGTCTGTCTGCGGGTTGTTGTTTTAGTGGGCCAGCACAATAAAAATCCAACTCAGCGTGTTGGTCTAGTACAAAGTGGACTTCATCATCATCGCCTCATTGAAAATTAACTTGTTATCGGCATGATACTAGTATAGCTGCGTTAGCGCTAAACAACAAGCATACACTCACTATATCAGCCCTGACATTAACCTTCGAATCTTATCATCCATTATATGTAACATCCCATCATTCTAATTAACAATACATATTAGTTGTAGCTTCTTATTTACGATTGACTTTTTGCGTGTTTGTTTTGTTTTTGATGATAGACTAACATCTAAACGATAGTTTCTTACATTGATTGATTGATTGGTGTTAAACGCCAACGTTAGCAATATTTCAGCTATATCGTGGGGTGAACAAATTTTATTATTAACTTAGACACCAGTTCCTTACGTCCACAAATAAGGTTGTTTATATTATACACATGTGTCACATTTTAAGGACACCGATCACACAATAAATGTCAGATAAATTAAATGATTTAATTGTTCTACATGTATTTAATTACAACCGCGTAAATTCTTAAAATATTTCACATTGGTTTGAATTGTATATACATTCAAAGACAACAAAACACTTCTATATTTAGATATGTATATTTATACTGTATTAATTACCACTGTACGTTTCGCCTTATTGAATATAAAACAGGAACTTATTGTTTTAAGTACATTGACATATATTAGGGTCAAATATGTCGTTATGATTCAAACAATTTTCAAGAAAAATTCGTTCATCGCAATTTTTATGAAATGTAGTGGGTTTTGCCTTGCGTGCGTGATTTTTGTTTAACAATTGTTTTCCCAATTTTATTATGAAATCTTAAATTTATAATGTGACTATGTCGTAACACATGGAAATAAAATGTTTACTTTTGTTGAAGAATGGCATGTGCACTACACAATAGCATGTGAATTATTATTATTTTTTTCGCCATGGAATAGCATGTCATATTCCTTTACTTTATTTTTGTTGAAAGACACGCCGAATTTCTTTATCTCTTGTATTAGAATGACACGTCGAAGTCGTTTACGCTTTGGAATAGACTAGCATGTCTAATTTCTTTTCCTTTTGGCGACTAATGCCATCGGATTCCTTTCCTTTTGCTTAGAAATACATGTACATGTCTATTTCTTGTATACTTTGTTATTGAATGCCATGTCGAAACTCTTTATTATTTTCCCCAAACTCCTTCTCTTTTCTTTTCTTTCTATTGTTGAAAGACATTTTGATTTGAAATGGAATACCGATTTTTAAAAAAAAAAATTTTTTGGAATGGCGCGCATATCAACTTAATTTATGTATTATTACATAATTGCATGTCGAGTTTTTTATGCTATTTGTTATAGTATGGCATGTCATGAATACAGGAGTGAGTGAGTCAGCTATATCATGGCGCGAGAACAAGTTAGTTTTCAATGAAATGATGACGAGGTCTGCTTTGTTCTAGACCAACACGCTTAGTTGGATTTCTATAGTGCTAGCTCACTGAAACAACAATTCGTGGATAGACATGTCGCCCCACCCGGATGGAATATTCTGATTCCGAGGCAACCGGTCTTTGCTCTTTCTCCTTAATGATGCATGCTTAGCGGGAAAGCAACACATACCAATTTTATAGTCTTTGGTTTGACTCAATCGGGATTGAACCCATAATCTGCCGCAATCGAGGTGAGCACGCTAACCATTACAACACCGATTTTGACTATTTATTCCGATGTTGTTTTGTGTTTATATTGTGATTATTTGTACAGGTTGTTGCAATTTATTTATGTCTCAACATACATTTCCACTGATATTACAGCTTGTCATATCGGACTCGCCGATTTAATTACTACATTTAGCGGTAATGTCTGTCTCGACTTTCATAACTGTGGTTATTTTATAATAATGCGATATAGCATACGGTTGTGTTAACTTACACTGGCATCTATTCTTGTGAAAAAAAAAGATAGCAATGTAAAAATGTTAATCAGAATTCCAACCGTGTAAAATTATTTCAAACAAGAGTTATCCATCTCTAAATTCAATAAATGTTAATGATAAACCAGATGTTAGTGGACGGGAAAGTGAGGGGAAAGGGGGGATGCAAGCTTTAGGAGTGGACCGGAAAGAGGGACAAGCTTTAGAAGATAACCGGAAAGTGTGTGTGTGTGTGTGTGTGTTCAAGTTTCAGGATAGGGGCAGAAGAAGGGATGTCAAGCTTTCATTACCGCTAGGCAACAAAAACGAACGGAAGAAAAAATGGTCACTTTTGCTTCAAAGCACGACATTATACCTCATGATTAACTGAACAGTTTTTGAGCCCATTCTAAATTTTTGCCCGTAAAGCAAAACTATATTTACCCCCACTTTGAAAAATATGGTTAGACATGTGATACCTTTGCAACACTCCCACCCCAGTCTACTACGCCTCTGTCACCTATATACTTGGTCATTACCACCGGAAAACACATCTGAGTTCACCCTCGACTTTTAGTTGCATTCGTGATACTCAATCTTTAGTTTTCTTTATAGTGTTCTATTGGCCATTGTTTGTCTTTTGGTTTTTCCCCTTCTGTTGACCGTTATCTCTTATTCCCCCGCTTTAGACTTCTTATTAATAACCCATTTTGTATCCTTAAACTATTCATATCAAAAGAGGCTCACACTATGCAACCTACATCTCGATTGGTATCTTTTAAGTCTTTGATTCCTTACATTTTTGTTTGTTCTTTTACCATAATTACAGTCAGTGCCGGATTTACCTATAGGCTCGATAGGCTGAAGCCTAGGTCCTCACAATTTAGGGGGCCTCCGACCAAGGTGTATAATATATAATATTTTTAACACTGTTATTTGACTTTCACACTTATGCTGTTATAACTACTGTACTTTCTAAACACCCCTTCAGTAATTTTCCTAACACAGTTGCACTCCACTTCAGAATATTGCAGGATTTTAAACACCCATCATCATCTTCACCTTTATTGAAATTCATTAAGCACACTTCCATCTTCCTCCAGTCGTGAAGGTGGGGAATTGGGAGGGGCTTCACAAGTGGAATAGCCTAGGGCCTCTCTTTATATAAATCCGGCACTGATTACAGTTAGGAATCCCATGTATGGATACGCCTCTTCGAAGTTGAACTTGTGCTTCCTATCAGAATTTCTGCTTATCAGGAAGCTACTGAATCAAGTGTTCTTGATCTAGTGGTCAAATTGAAATCATCGAAAGTGTAACTATGGTACTAATGGAAATTAGCTGTAAAGTGCAAGAGCAAATTGTGAGTTCGAATTCCACTCAGACGAGGTGTATTCGATACAACATTATGTGATAAAGTTTTTTAGTCACTTGTGGCAGGTCGGCAGTTTTCTTCGGGTACTACTGTTTCCTCCAGCAACGATATAACTGAAATATTGTTAAGGGTGGCGTTAAACACCATAAAACCTAAACCTAATCGAATGAGCAACGATGTTACTAATGGAACTTATCTGCACAGTTTAAGAGCAAATTGTCCAAACCACCCACATGTACTTATCAGACGCTATCTAGAACCATTCCCGACAATATCTTATTTCCAATATACCTCCAAATTAGATTTACATATCAGAACAACACACCTAGATATCACCATTGTTTACATATATTTTTATTTTCTTAATAAACTTACAAATAAATGTCACCTATACATAATTGAAAACAAAGCATTTAAATTAAAACCATGGGACGGCACAAATCAATATACTGTATTCTTGTAGGCAAACAGTAAAATGTTCACTGTTTATATGATTAAATAACAATATATTTATTAAATGTAAATGTACTGTTACATGCAACCGCTTCAGTGGTGTAATGGCTAGCGAGTTCGCCTCGAACGCGATAACCGTAAGTTCGAGCCCTGATCGGGTCAAACCAAAGACTATATGAAATTGGTATTTGTTGCTTCTCCGCTAAGCACGTACGATTAGGGAGAACCAGCAAAGACTGTGAGCTAGCCCTATGCAAATCCAACTACAGTAGAGTTCGTTTATAACGAAGTCCAGGGGACTCTCGATCTTAGTTCGTTATAGGCATCGTTCGTTATAAGAGAAACAATGTAGAAGTACCTCCCCTTTTGAAAATCGTACAGTAGAACTTCGCTGGCTCGAACTCGAAGGGACTGTCAAAATCTGTTCTAGCTATCGGTAGTTCGAGCCACCGAGGTCGCGTAATTTTAGAGAGAGAAAAAATCTGGTTCTGACCCGGGCAGTTTCATTACGCTATGATAACTGATGCACAGTAAAGTGGGCCTTTATCGTATAAAAATATTTAATCCTTTAGACAGTTCTCAAAGACTACGGCTTCTGAATACCTCTTTGGTTCACGATCTATTTTATAAACAGGAAATATGAGGTCGGGTATTAACAGTATCGATATCGGTATCATGCTGATAATTCGGATATATATTTTTAATGGCCATTTTTAAGATTGTAGCCATTTTCCTTTTATTTTATTTGAATTTGAAGAATAATTGTTTCTTTTTGGTATTATATACACATAAAAGCTCAGGTTAATCGAAATTTCAGAACGAGTACATTTCTTTTGTTTTTGGTATTTAGATGAACCTTGAGACCACGCAGTTTGTTGTTTAATTAAAGAGTCTATCATCAAGGAAAAAAATAAACAATAGCGAATGAATTAATCTCACACATGACTTTGTTTTTAATTTCTTTAGCTTGTGCATCCATTCATTAAAATTTAGATTACGTTTTATTAATTTTTAATGCAATAAATTAGCGCATGTGTTATTAATTGGCAACTTGTTAATCACATCATTAATACCCATTTTATTGTTTGAATATTTTAAAGAAAAGTCTTGATTGACATCATTAACAACATCAAAGGTGTGCATG
This sequence comes from Bathymodiolus brooksi, assembly GCA_963680875.1. Taxonomy (NCBI): domain Eukaryota; kingdom Metazoa; phylum Mollusca; class Bivalvia; order Mytilida; family Modiolidae; genus Bathymodiolus; species Bathymodiolus brooksi. The sequence continues at coordinate 32,761,465 of OY804584.1, forward strand.
CATATTGATTTTTCAATTATCAATAACGGAAGTGTCAAGTGCACTTGACCATTCTAATATGTGATCGTCCGTGCGTAACTGAAGACAGGTAAACGATTTGTTTGTTCAGCAATTTTCTTTGTTATATCATGTCAATTTTGAGTAATAAAAACGTTGTTTGGGTTTAAAATTCTCTTCGTTATAAGCCTGATTTCGCTATAACAAATTCGTAATAGGCCTTCACAAATACATTGTTTAAATAGCCATGGGACCGGGGATTTATCTTTACTTCGCTATAAGCCTGATTTCGTTACAAGCCTGTTCGTTATACACGAACTCTACTGTAAGCATGTTGGTCTAATACAAAGTGGATCTCATCATTATCTCACTGGAATTTAACTATTACATAGAATGCTGCTTTTCATATTTTCTTATATTTATGTTTTTAATAGTCAAACACGCATTTTTTGACAGAAATCACCGATATGCGCATCAAACGTAAAATAGATAAGTGTTCATTGTTTTGTTACAGCAAGCACATTGATGGCGGTATTTGTAAATACTTTTTGTTCAGCGAGTCCACTTCGGGAGACAGAAAATAACTTATTTGCTTAATATGTGTTTATTAATTTTTGGTCGATTATTTTGTGAGCTCGCCATCCCAATGGTATTTTGTCTTCGGTATTTAACCCAGTAAATAAAAGAGGGTGAACATGGGAAGTAGAGCAGTATGTTAAAGTGGGATCATCAATAAGTAAGTGGGAAGAAAATTATAAAGGTGTTCCGCAAGTCTCAATTCTTGAACCTGTGGTCTTCCATATTCTCCTAAATGACATTTTCTATTTTATAGCAGACAGTTCATTATATAATTATGCAGATGATAACAGTGTTGCCTGTGCTGGATATGATCTTGATAAGCTAATCTTAACCTTGGAAAATGACAGTTTAACTCTTATTGGTTGGTTTACAGCTAACCAAGTGAAAGCTATTAAACCTGACAAATTTCAGGTTTTGGCCATTGGAAAATGAACCCAAATATATTTGAAATTAAAATTTATTCATAATGATTATAGCAGTACATATGAGGATCTCGTAGAAAAATTCAAATTACCTTCATTGAAAATTAGAAGAACAGGAACTATAGCCATTGAAACATTCAAAATTATTATTAAGCAGAGTCCAGTCTAATTGCATGATCTAATTTCAATAAAACAAAATAGATATTCTTTTAGGTGTCAAAATACAAAGACAACAAGGTACGGGTTAAATTCATTAAACTATTTTGCAGCTAAAACCTGGAATGACATGCCAGACTACTTTAGAAAAGAATCTTCATTTATAAAATTAAAAAAATTAAATTCTTCGAAATGGCAAATCATGTCATGTTTGCTATACCTGATCGTGGGCATATTTTGTTATATTTTAATAGTGCTGATTCACTGCTTTAGTGTGCTTTTACCTTCTTAGCATTTCATTCTAATTTTGTTCCTGTGTCTCCTACAGTCAGTGGCGTTGCTACGTTTGTGCTGAGTGTTGGGGTCCTGCTTTGTATACTGTGTGGGGATTTCTCTCATAAACCTTGCATTATGCTTTGGCAGTAAGGACTACCTTAACCAAACTTTTTCACAGCGTTGGTTCGGAAGAAGGGGCAGCATCGAATGGCCACCACGTTCACCTGACCTAACACCAATGGATTTCATTTTTTGGGGTGTAGTAAAGAACAAGGTTGGTGAGAGAAATCCCCACACAGTAGATGAATTAAAAGAGTACTTCTCAGAAGCATTTTTTGAAATTAAAGCAGATGCAGATTTGTGTCGTGCCGTGTGTCATAGTGTTCTGGAGAGGGTCGAGGAATGTTGCATTGTTGAAGGAGGACATTTTGAGCACTTAAGAAATTAAACTGTGCTAAAAAAATTTAACTAAAGTGTTAAACAAATGTACATAAACAGTATTGAACAAATATGATTGTAACAAATAAATATAAATGTAATAAAATGTTTTAAAAAAATGTAAAGTGCATACCTACTAAGTGTAAGCCTACTTTTGGCCCATCCTGTATGTATATATATATACAGTGGAACCTGTATGATCCGACACCTGAGTTTTCCGACATCCTGTGACTTCCAGCAAGAATTTCAGGTCCCAAAATATTTCTTTAACATTCTTTGTTAAAAAACCTTGAGTATTCCGCATCGGTGGTGTAATGGTTAGCGTGCTAGTCTCGAGTGCGGTAGATCGTTGGGCGTTGATGAATGGCTCCGTTCTTCATTACTGATGAAGTTTATATTCCGAAGTCACGTGCAAACCTTTTGACCAATCACATCAGATTTTCAAACTGGAATGAATCCATGTCGTAATTATTTACAAATGACATATTATACGGGAACAGTGATTGAGTTAGTGATATGTAGTTTAACGTCAACTCAGCAATTTTTCAGGTATATCATGGCGAGAACAAGTTAATTTTCAATGACATGATAATTTATTTTCATAGTGCTAGTTCACTGAAACAACAGTCCGCGGGTAAACATATAGCACCACTCGGACACATTAGCCTTATTCCGAGCCAACCATTCTTTGCTCTTTCTCCTAAATGCTGCGTGCTTAATAGGAGATGAAACACATGCCAATTTTTTAGGCTTTGATTTTACCCGATCGCCATTATGTACAATTATTTTTTGTTTATATCTTTCTAAAAGGGAAAGGACTTCACTAATGTTGTCATAACTTGTGTCCAATTCCATTTGCAACATTTATGCAAATAAAATATGTTTAAACTAAACCCGATCGGGACTCGAACCAACTATCTACCACATGTTAACCATTACACCACCGATGCGGTTCGCGGAACAGTGAAATATACTTGAAGTTGAGGTTGAAGAGCACTATTATAATGCTACATTTTAAGTTATATTTTTAATAAAAAGGTAGATATCCAATTTAAATTATTACAACAATATAAAGAATAAATTGATATTGTATTATCATTATTATAAACTACCATGTATTTGTGTGTTAGGGTGTCCATTTTGCCTCTCTCTGCCATTTTCTAATGGATTTTGGAGCTATTTCGACTATGTCGTATTTTTGTGGTTTTTTTTTAAATTTTATTGATGCAAATATTGTTTTTGGTTTATGTCATTAAATCTATGAACTAGAAAATTTAAGAAAATATAATAGAATATATGTTTTTAAGATCAAGTAAGCAGAAATTCAGCTATACTCATGGCAAGAATAAAATTACAACAATAATTGCAATCCTAATGTATCTAAATATCTCTGGCACAGAGATCATAGCAGGTTCCGTGCTACTACACTCTCTACCAAACTTCGTCAAATAAGCTGCTCTCCTTTACTGTTGGACTACTGCCATGAGACTGGCCGACAGTATACGATTGTGTCTATCCTTTTAAGCCCTTGGTTATATTGATCCCCAAGACTATTATAGTATTTGGCTTTCAAATATTTCGGACTCCATTCATACATGAAGGAAATTTACTAATCAATTGATTGTATTTTTTTGTATTTGTTTGATGGTGTTTAACGCCACTTTCAACATTCAACAATTTCAACTATATCTTGGCGTTTAGTTTTATTGGTGGAGGAAACCAGAGAAAACCACCGACCTGTCACAAGTCACTGACAAACTTTATAACCTAATGTTGTACACCTTGCCCTAATCGAGATTCGAACTCACAACATATGTGGTGATAGGTACTGATTGCATAGGTAGTTGTAAATCCAACTACCATACGATCATGGCCACGACGGCCCTTTAATCAATTGAGGAGAGGTTTGGACTCATGAAACTAGTATAAACCCAGCACTTTTTATTGAATAGTCAGGAGTGAGCGATGTGTGTGTTAGTGGTATCAATTGTGCCTCTTCTACGACTATTTGATTGCATTTTGGAACTGTTCCGACAGAGTGGTATTTTTTTTTATTTCTCAATTTATTCATTTAACAAGATGTTTTAAAAAGTTATCATTGAAGATCGCTTAAAAAACAATAACATTCCATTGTTTTATTACCTTGCTTGGGTTTTTTTTCTATTGTAAATATATTGTACGGTAGGGTATTGGGTGGCTTTTATTGTTTATGTACTTGAAGGTATTGGATACCCTTATTGTTTATATACCGGAAGATACTGAGAACCCTTATTGTTTAATGTAATTTAGAAGAAGTTGAGTGACCGTAACTTTGTGACACATTTATCATTTTCCTGTATTGTATGGAGAAACCCATTTATAATAATGTCGAAATATTTGTCTTATTGTCTATACAGTATAAAAAATCTCAATAAATTCACAAGAAAAAAAGGTAACAAATTATCATATAAAATCCCATCAACTAGGATTTATGCTAATAAAAAAGGGACAAATTGTTCCTTTTTACAGTTCCTAATTCATGTAATTATTAATAAAACAAAGGTTTTCCTCCCTCAGGTATAGATGACCATAATCAATTGTGCATATATAGTATTTATGTTAAAAAAAGAGACTTATTGTTCCTCTCTTACAATTTGGGCCTATAAAACTAGTTTATCTCCGCCACTTTTTATTTAAGTGTTTGTACTAAGCCAAGTGAGAGGTCATGCCTTTTTCTGCAATTTTGATATTTTATTTTTGGAATTGTTTCGACAGTGTGGTAATTTTTTCGGTCTTTTTTCCATTTTATGACCTCGTGTAATAACTAATAAAACTAAGGTGACCTTAATCAATTATGTATATCCTGTTTATGCCCTTCGGTTTTCTTCCTCCCACATACTTTTAAATTATTTGGCTATCAAATCTTTTGATCATGAGCGTACCTGATGAAGGTTTTTCCAGAACCTAATATTGATATATACGTTTTATTAACGTTTGTGAGAAAGACAGAATATGAAGGCGTGGCTTATCCGCCATAAGAGATATCCCCCATCATGCTGTCAACCAATGGAGCGCCAGAAGTGAGAGTAGGTTCCCTTCCCATAATGCTTTGCATGGATTGTGGGATAGGTCTATGGCAGATGTCTGATTACCACAAAAATGATTGGAGATGATGGATAAGAATGAACTGTTTTTCTTTGAAAGAAGAATTTAGAGTGACCATCAATGGGAAATGGTTGCTATTGTGAACTGCTGTAAATGGCATTTTATATACACGGGGCGTGACATTCTCCAACCTTGTGACACGTATTTATGTCTCATCCTAAAAATGAGTGTTGCATATGATTTGTTCAACACAACTAGCGGACTCCCTGTTCCCGAAAATAGGTCTATACCCCCTGTTTGTTTGATCATTTATAATTACTTTTTATCTAACTAACGTGTCACCCCAGGGGTCACATTTCAAACAACCCATCCGCGACGAACACACGAAATCTTGAGCGTTAATGAATATGTATGACATTCCAAACGAGAATGATATGTTGAACTGTTACCGTACGTGTTCCAGTATCAAATATTGTGATAACAATTACAAAGATATCAAAGGAGGTAGTCAGAAGCCGTAAATCAAAGAAGGACAAACAATACAATGACCAAAAAATAACAAAAAGACAAAAGGACAAAGAATAATTTACAAAAGACTACACAGAAATATCGAGCAACACGAACCACACTAAAAACTGGAAGGGTAGGTAGTTTGTGCTCCACATTTGACATACAGGAGTTAAAAAAAGATTGCCGAAGAAAAATAAATAATTTAAAGATATCATCGCTTCGTCGCTTGGGTAATGGACGGGTCTCACACCAAAAACTGTATATATACAGTTAAACCTCCCCATGCGGTCCCCTCCATTAAGCAGTCACCTATATCAAAAGGTCACCTTTTTCTTGTCCTGTCATAGACAATTTCATATGAATTTAACCTCTTTTAAGAGGTCACCCCTCTTATAATGCCTCTTTCTCTTCATCCCAAAGGTGACCTCTTAATACAGGTTTGACTATATTGGTATTTGCTGTCTCACCCATAATAAGCCTACAGCAGGAGAAAGAGCAAAGACTGGTTGGCTCAGAATCAGGATAATGTGTCCGGGTAGAGATTATATCTACCTTCAGAATCAGGATAATGTGTCCGGGTAGAGGTTATATCTACCTTCAGAATCAGGATAATGTGTTCGGGTAGAGGTTACATCTACCTTCAGAATCAGGATAATGTGTCCGGGTAGAGGTTATATCTACCTTCAGAATCAGGATAATGTGTCCGGGTAGAGGTTATATCTACCTTCAGAATCAGGATAATGTGTTCGGGTAGAGGTTACATCTACCTTCAGAATCAGGAGAATGTGTTCGGGTAGAGGTTATATCTACCTTCAGAATCAGAATAATGTGTTCGGGTAGAGGTTATATCTACCTTCAGAATCAGAATAATGTGTCCGGGTAGAGGTCATATCTACCTTCAGAATCAGGATAATGTGCCCGGGTAGAGGTTATATCTACTTTCAGAATCAGGATAATGTGTCCGGGTAGAGGTTATATCTACCTTCAGAATCAGGATAATGTGTCCGGGTAGAGGTTATATCTACCTTCAGAATCAGGATAATGTGTCCGGGTAGAGGTTATATCTACCTTCAGAATCAGGATAATGTGTCCGGGTAGAGGTTATATCTACCTTCAGAATCAAAATAATGTGTCCGGGTAGAGGTTATATCTACCTTCAGAATCAGGATAATGTGTCCGGGTAGAGGTTACATCTACCTTCAGAATCAGGATAATGTGTCCGGGTAGAGGTTATATCTACCTTCAGAATCAGGATAATGTGTCCGGGTAGAGGTTATATCTACCTTCAGAATCAGAATAATGTGTCCGGGTAGAGGTCATATCTACCTTCAGAATCAGGATAATGTGTCCGGGTAGAGGTTATATCTACCTTCAGAATCAAGATAATGTGTCCGGGTAGAGGTTATATCTACCTTCAGAATCAGGATAATGTGTTCGGGTAGAGGTTATATCTACCTTCAGAATCAGGATAATGTGTTCGGGTAGAGGTTATATCTACCTTCAGAATCAGGATAATGTGTCCGGGTAGAGGTTATATCTACCTTCAGAATCAGAATAATGTGTCCGGGTAGAGGTTATATCTACCTTCAGAATCAGGATAATGTGTCCGGGTAGAGGTTATATCTACCTTCAGAATCAGAATAATGTGTCCGGGTAGAGGTTATATTTACCTTAAGAATCAGAATAATGTGTCCGGGTAGAGGTTGTATCTACCTTCAGAATCAGGATAATGTGTCCGGGTAGAGGTTATATCTACCTTCAGAATCAGGATAATGTGTCCGGGTAGAGGTTATATCTACCTTCAGAATCAGAATAATGTGTCCGGGTAGAGGTTATATCTACCTTCGGAGCGTTGTTACATTGCATTAACACTGAAAGCGAGCATTTCCATATCTCATCGAAATATAAGTTTTTCTCGTCATGATATGGCCGAACAACTTTGCTTTAAACATCCACTACTCACTCGCTTGCTAATTTTTTTTTAAAAGATTCAATTACCATATAATTTGTTTGATTGGCATATTTTACCGTTTACATTGTATATACACATTGATGCTTATTATATAAGACTGAAATAGTATTAGTGTATAAATGAATAACTGACTGTGGTAATACAGGGGTTATGGTTAGGGTTAGGGTGTTCAACAATATTCAAGTTTTATCGTGGCGGTCAGTTTTATTGATGGAGGAAAGTAGAGTACAAGGAGGATAAAACCACCAACATGTCGTAAGTCACTGACAAACTTTATCACATAATGTTGTCACGAGTACACCTCGCTATGAGCCGGATTCGACCTCACAACGTTAATGGTGATGGGCATTGGTTGCATAAATATGTACCAGAGTTATCGTTCCTTTGTCTCACACCAAGTTAGAGTAACGAACGGTAACGAACGGTATAAATTGTGATTGCACTGGTAGTTGTAAATCCTTATACAATACGACCACGACTGTGTAATGATACACATTGACATACGATACATACTAACGTATAATAAATTAATCCAAGTTCAGATAACATTTGTCACCTTTGGCTTACATGGCCATGGGAAATCTATTATCTATAGATAAAATTAAATCCAATATATTAGCATCAACATTTATCGTGTGATTCGGATAATGAAGACTATTCTATGACATAAAAATATACAATATATATTTTGTACGCATCTTGTGGCCAAATATAAGAATTATTTGTACGAGCTTTATACATGTATGTGAAACAGGAAGAAACACGAACCTCTTGTGGTTCGTTCTACGTTAGACGTAGGGCACCAGGAGACGTTATTCGTCTAGTACACAATACACATTCTAAGCAACATATTATACCCACACATACATAGTCAAATCTGTATTAAGAGGTCACCTTTGGGACAAGGAAAAGCTGGCCTTATAAGACAAGTGACCTCTTAAAAGAGGTTTAATTCATATGAATTTTTCTATGACAGGATAAGAAAGGGTGACCTTTAAATACAGGTGACTGCTTAATAGAGGTGACCGCATGGGCAGGTTTGTCTGTTTATTGGTAGTGACAACAGTTTGATGTTTCTAAAGAAGTCGTAAATCGAAGGACATACAATACAATGACCAAAGGGACAAACAATAATATACAAAACATTACACAGCAAGCTAAAGATCGAGCAACACGAACCCCACTAAAAGCCAGGGGGTGAACTCAGGGTACGAAATTCCTGATCCACATTTGACACATGTCGTGTAGATGCATTGATTACAGTATAAAGTCAATGTAATGTTTCCAATGAACAAACATTTATTATACACCGCAATGTCTTCTAAACTTTACACAGGCCTACGTTTCAACCTCTGGTGCATACTTTTTTTAAATGTCCATGGTGAACGATAATGATTGATTTTATTTAATTTTTTCAATTTTTTGAGTTTTAACTCCACTTTCAGCAATATTTCAGCTATATCATGGCGACCAGTTTTAGTGGTGGAAGAAACCGGAGTACCTGGAGAGAAACACCGATCCAGGGGCAAGCAACTGGTAAACTTTATCACTTGCGGCTGCGAATCGAGTGCACCCTTTTTGTAATTTACAAAGCCGGACGCGAACCCACGCCGTATTTGTGATAGGTTTGTATGAGTTGTTAGGTAATCCAACTACCTAACTCATAGAGCCACCCGGGCTCTTGAACAAAAAATAACAATTAATTATATCAGGTTTACTGACTGCTCATTATCAAAAAGAGTTCCTAGTGGTTAAGTTTGTTAATACAGAATATCTGTGTCACAAATGATACTTGATATGTTCCATTTGCCATATTTTCAATCAGGTCATCTCCTCATTGATGACATACAACCGGGGCTGGTATCAAAAGTAACACGACGGGTGCCACTAGTGGAGCAGGAACTGCTTTTATCTTGCAATTGGGTTATTTTTTGTCATAATAAATGGGTTGAAATAAACTGTTGCTTTATTATGACAGTGTCATATCAACACTGTGCACATTAGCCTAATAAAGCGATTAAGCCACACCCCTGTCATGATAATACTTTTCACATTAGCCTAATAAAGTTATTAAGCCACACCCCTGTCATAATAACACATTAGCCTAATAAAGCTATTAAGCCACGCCCCTTACCGGAACTACTATTGCGGTATCAATGGGGTTTCCGTTATCTTTTTTTTTTATTATTATTAAATTAAATAACTTTTTTTTTTGCAAATTTTATTGCAGGATAAATACAATATTGGTTTATTGTATATATCCTTCCGGAGTATCTGAGTTCATCCCCAGCTTTTCTGTCTTTTCTCTGTTTAGTAAACACAGAAATAAACGACCTTCTTGGTGTAACTAAAGTGGCGTTTAATACCAGTTGTCCTGAGTATTAGAATAGCCACATATAAAATATAATAAAAGTTTTAAAATAACGTTAGAGGAACACCGAGGCGCAATCAAGAATGGACGATCCAGAGATACAGGAAACATTGAACACAAGACATGGAGCGAAGATAACAAAAACACCACATAAATCTAAAGAATGAGCAACATGGACCCCTCCAAAACAATGGGGTTGAATATCATGTTGGTCATAGCCAGAAATGATAGGTGATTTGCTTATTTGCATATTCAAAATGGCGGCTCAAAGATAATTTGGATTTTAACATATAGTTGAACGGGAAACTTTCTGTTAGCTTGGGCCGGACAAATTTCCGTTATAGAAAATCAAACTATGCACCGGTTTGAACAATATCTCAAAATATTACAGCTGTACCATGAAAACTCAAGGTTCCCACCCAGTTTCAAATTTTGAAGCGCAAGCACCATTCAAAAGCATTGAGAAGAAGTGAAAAAATGCATCCTGCACGGCTTTCAAGACCTTAAAGCACTTTTCTTGCAATCCCCATTCTAGTTGCCGGGACAAATTCGGGCAATTCCGGTAACATTGTTGAGGAATCTTTCTTCGATAAATATTTTGCTGAAAAATTAAAGGTTCCCACGATAATTTAAAAGAGGGCTTCACAAGTTTTTTTTACCTTTCTAGTAGAGATTCAATAGGGGTTCATGCAAAAATATCTACTATTTCGTAAAACTGCTTCTGCTAGACATAGCATTATTTGAGTAAGCACCGCATTCCATTGTAAATGTAAATAAACAATTAAAAAAAGGCTCCACAAGGGTATTTTTTTTTATTTCGACAAAACAACAGAAGAAGTAACTATAATACAATTGGTAACAATACTGCCGATATATAAAGTTCAAAAAATTTAACAATATATATACTAAACGATTTCAATGACATACTAATACTTATGTGGGGCAGAAATTGAAAGAAAATGCACATTATATTTTTTATTTACATATTTTTATTTCGTGGAAAAAAAGGGGGGAGGGCAGTGCATTAAATATATTTTCGATCTTTTACACACATTAATTTTGATACGATCACAAATAATTATGAAGTTATTTGCGTGATCAAAACTGTGATGAAATATCATTTAAAAAAATAGATACGAGTTTTCATCAGCCTCCTCCAAATATGGTTCAACGTTTATTTGCTGACGTCATAAATGACGCGATTTGGTTTATGAATATTCATGAGCAAAATCACCCATGATTTCTGGCTATGTGATGTGCAAGTAGCTTCTGTTTCTTATAGGACATCAACAGTGCTACTCAAAGTCAGGTCCAGTAATGTAGATAGACTACCGTGTGTTTGTTGATAATAACACACTTCAACATCATTGTGTAAAATATAAGAGAAAAGTAGACCTATACAATTTAAATGCCTACATTAGTCTTAATAAAAGCCGTGATGTATTTATTTGTACGAACTTTAACTTAAAACATTTATTACTCTTCAAGTATCTATTATGCGAAAAGATACAGGAATTAAAGCGTTTAAAGGATCATCACCATTGTTGAATGGGACGTAAAGATCAAAAGTGATCCAGATTTAAAAGATTGATACATCTAATTACCATAAAAGTGATTAATATTTTAGATACGTTTAAAGTGGGAAACTGGTTTTCGGTATCAAGTTTATGTGCTTTATCTTTCACTTGAGAGATAAGCTGGAGGAAAACAAAGGCGTGTGCATAAACAACAAGTTTAATATTTTCTACTATTACACGTGAATAGTATTGGTTGTTTGTGTTCCCTTCTGGAAGAAAGACAGTTTAATTCATATTGTGATATTAAGATGTTTTGGTCATTATATTTTGTCAAACATTGTGTGTAGTTTTACTTAGACAAGAAATGATAAATAATATAATTTTATATTTTCATTCGGAAAGGGTTAATTCTAGTTATTAATTGCAAAGATACATAATAAAATTTGACATTTTCCTTCGAAAAGTCTGATTTAAGATATTTATTGCAAGGATACATTTAAACGATGGAACAAGCTGTCTTAACTGAGAAAAATATGTCAGAAATTCATAATGTCAAAGGAATGGCACAAAAGAATGTCGCTGAGAAAGTCTCCCATCAAAAGCTTCAACGACAGATCGACAAACAGAAGAAGGCTTTTGTGAAACAACATTCTAAAGACGAAAACGAACTTAAATTAATATTACAGCGGTTACAGCTGGAACAACAACTACATGATGCTGATGTTGATGACCTGTCAGGTAAATTTGTTACAATATGAAGAATTATAGAGAGTGATTGAATTGTCAGGTTAATTTACCGGACTTGACTGTATATATGGGTAACACGGCGGGTGTCTTATAAGAAGCAGGAACTTCCCGAGTACCTGTCATTACGTTCTGAGTTCCGTGGATTTCTGCATAAAAAACGATGTTCGGTTCGCCTTTACATCCAGTTGTTTGTAGGCTCCATGCCTTGTCTACGTTATTTGTGTTTGCTTGCGCATAGTTGTGTCTAACACATATTGCGTCGGGCTTTTGTTTTTCATTGTCTTCAAGGTGTGAATCCTATGTTGCCCGTTTCTCTGGATTGTCCATTTATGACTCCTTAGTTATTCTCTAACGTTTATCTATTATACGTTGATAATCTGTCAGGTAAATTTATTACATGATCAACTACTGACGTTGATGATCTGTCAGGTAAATTTATTACATGATCAACTACTGACGGTAATAGTCTGTCGGGTAAATTTATTACATGAACAACTACTGACGTTGATGATCTGTCAGGTAAATTTATTACAACACGAACAACTACTGACGATGATAATCTGTCAGGTAAATTTATTACAACATGAACAACTACTGAGGTTAATGATCTGTCAGGTAAATGTATTACATGAACAACTACTGAGTTGATGATCTGTCAGGTAAATTTATTACAACATGAACAACTACTGACGGTGATGATCGGTCAGGTAAATTTATTACAACATGAACAACTACTGACCTTAATGATCTGTCAGGTAAATTTATTACATGAACAACTACTGACGTTGATGATCTGTCAAGTAAATTTATTACAACATGAACAACTACTGACGGTGATGATCGGTTAGGTAAATTTATTACATGAACAATTACTGACGTTGATGATCTGTCAGGTAAATTTATTACAACATGAACAACTCCTGACGTTGATAATCTGTCAGGTAAATTTATTACATGAACAACTACGGATGGTGATGATTTGTCAAGTAAATGTATTTCATGAAAAACTACTGACGTTGATGATCTATCAGGTAAATTTATTACATGAACAACTACTGACGTTGATAATCTGTCAGGTAAATTTATTAAATGAACAACTACTGACGTTGATGATCTATCGGGTAAATTTATTACATGAACAACTACTGACGGTGATGATCTGTCAGGTAAATTTATTACAACATGAACAACTACTGACGTTGATGATCTATCGGGTAAATTTATTACATGAACAACTACTGACGTTGATAATCTGTCAGGTAAATTTATTACAACATGAACAACTACTGACGGTAATAGTCTGTCAGGAAAGTTCAATATATTAACGACCACATCATGAACAAGAGCTATATACTGCTGACGTTGATGATATGTTAGACACGAGTATTTTAGCCAGCCATGGTCTAGAACATGAAACTGGGCAATTCTATCCTAAGCTTCACGTTTCCCAGTCAGAAACGATGCCTTTCGAGGTTCTGATGATAGGAAATGTGCACCCGGGTGTGGTATTGTCTCATCTAACATAATTTATCATCATACTTCCAAACTACGCGGTTTAATGAACAATGAATATGATCTTGGAAATCCTTTTATATAAAACTGAAATTATACAACTTGGAAATATTGAAACTGTATACACTTATTGACTGGGTATGAGGGTAATATCACTTTTATTGTCCCCAAGGTGCCAACTATTGTTCGAGACAACGTCGAGGACATTACTTGTTACAGAGGGGACAATGAAAGTGTTATTACTCGAATATCAAGTTTATGAGTGTTTTATTATACTGAACAACTGTGCAATTTAGGGGTTCTAAAATTTTTGACCGGCACCACCGGGGGAATAGTCATGCAGTTGATTTTAGGATGCAATAGCAAAACTACTGTCCTGTTTTTATAAAGGAAAAAAAGATAGTGAAGTATAATAATAATTAAGAAATAAATCATGGAAGCCAGAACGTGCTTTGAGTTTTAACATGGGTTGGCGGATATTAGTATTTTATCCCGAGCTGGAGGCGAAGGATAAAATTTACTAATATCCGCACACCAATGTTAAAACTCGAAACACATTCTGTCTTCCATGATTTATTTCGATTCTGATATGTCTAAGAGTACAAATACGGTAGTATACTTTAATTGGAAGACGGTAATTTATATTTACGTTTGCCGAAAATGTCGCACACAATTTATGCTGCCAATGGAAAAGTCATTCACATTCACCGGCGCATCTGCTAATGAGATTATACCGAATGGATAACTCGCCCGTTTGTTAGCAAAGCGAACGAAGGAGGTCATGTTAGAATATATTATAATATATCATTGACCTGACTGATTGTAGGTTGGTTTTTGTTTATGGTGTTTAACGCCACTTCCAACAATATTTCAGTTATATCGTGACGGTCAGTTTTATTGGGGGAGGAAATATGAGTATCCGGAGAAAATAACAGACCTGTCGTAAGACACTGACAAAGTTGTATCGAGTACACCTCGCCATGAACGGGGTTCGAACTCACAACTTTGGTGGTGATGAGTACTGATTATACCGTGCGATCACGACGGCCCCACCCTGATTGTAGAGGATCTGTTTGTTGTACATCATCACTATTGTCCCATTTTATTGACCACTATATCGTCATTTCCTTCTTCTTGGTAGTATCAATTAGAAAAACAAACAAACAAACAAAAACAAACAAACAAAAAACCGCTGTCGGAAAAGTCATCTTAATTTAGGGGTTAGGGTGGGGTTTATATGATTGCATAGGTAGTTGTAAATCCAACTACCATACCGGTACGACCACGACGGTCCCTCATCTTGATTGAGTTAAATAGAAGTGACTAGCTGAAGTTGTATAACAAATGTCATATTTCCAAACAAGAAATTTTAGACACATAAAATATATTATCTTTTAAGCTAAATTCCTTATAGATTTTATATATCTATAATTTAACACATCATTGAAGATTGGGTGTAATAAATAAGGCATTTTATTAACATTATTTATAGAACTTAATTAACATTTTTGGGGTTTTATGCCTTAAGCAAATATGAAATAAAATAATGAAGTGACATGCTGGTGAAATTTCTATTCACACGAGCTACGGTACATCAACGTCAATATCTAGTGTACGGGGATACACGGGTTATGGTGTTTTAACGCCACTTTCAACAATATTTCAGTTATATCGTGGCGGTGGTGGAGGAAACCGGATTACCCGGAGAAAACCACCAACCTGCCTCAAGTCACTGGCAAACTTTATCACATAATGTTGTATAGAGTACATCTCGCCTGATGGATATACGATAATAACGTTCAACGTGTTTTTGTTAAATTGTTAGTTAAATTAAGCTTGTTCATATAGCCAATGAACAACAAAACATATTGAATATTGAATGTAATTTTACATGTGGCCTTTTAATGCAGTTTAGCGTTCACTTATTGCTGTCAAACATTTCTGGGTTAAAATTGTTTTTTTATATTTTTTTTTATTGAATTTGCATTTATTATAAGGGATCGGCTATTTAATTTTTGGAGGGGAGGGGCTATGTGCCATCACCCCTCCCTCCCCCACCCCCGAGCTTGATTTTTATATTAATTGGTTTGGTATATTTTTATTATATTTGTATTTATTATAAGGGACCGACTATTTAACATTTAGAGGGGGAGGGGTATGCCCCCCACCCCCGATTCTCATTTTGTTTACTAGAAACAAAAATAAGCAAATCATTTTTCTTTTCGGAAATTCATGTTGCTTGAGTAAAAATTTGCAACAGAATGTTTTATTCAAATTAAACCACAGCCAAGCCAAAAAATAAAAGCATATACGCTATCTAATGCAAAAACTTGTATCTAACCTAGAAGTGCACTTTAATTTATATCGCGTGATAAAATGTTATCTTGAATGGTCATTTCACGTATGATTGACAACTAATCAAAATCATAATTAGGTGATCCAGTTCAAAATGAAATTGATAGTGTTTGACACAAACAACGTACCGAGTAAACAAAGGAATACATACTATTAAATACCCATTGAACGACTACATCAAGTGTTTTGTCTACCGTAGTATAATTGTTTATTTAAGTCAGACAAACAAATATCAGCCACTACTTCGGAAGCAATGGTTATCATAAATAAGGTACTAAAGTTGGGTTTAGCTTAATAAACAATCTTCAACTTTGTCAATTTAAACAATCTTCAACTTTTTCAAGTTTCGTATACCTTAAAGATTTGAGTGCGATACAACATTATGCTATACAGTTTTGCAGTGACTTATGACAGGTCGGTGGTTTTCTCCGGGTATTCCGGTTTCCTCCACCAAAAAAAATGACTGCTACGATATATTACTGAAGTGACGTTAAACACCATAAACCAACCAACCAACCATCATATACCTTTCCATTTGTGTGAATATAAGCATAAAGAAAATCAAAGTACTGTATAGTCACAGGTCTTTTTTAATTTTTTTTATTTCAATAGGATTAAAAATATCTATGATTTTCAAATATTTTAAACTAAAAACTGTATTTTTTTTCTGTTTTCTATTACTATATAATACAGATCAGGTACATTGCATATGCCATTATTAATTTAAAAATTACAGGACAGTAAGGTTTGGTCTCATGGTCAGACAAAATAATCTACCAGAGAGTTTAGTTTCCCGAGATAAATATTGTCCTTTTCTCTGCCGCAACGAACTATTACAATTTCCAACCCAAATGTGATGTGTAATTTCATTTGAGAAGCTCTTGGTATAATTGTCAATGGTTTTTGCTTACTATCACGTGCGTAGAGGTCCTTTAAGGGACCGACCATTTAACTTGCAGGGGGGGGGGGGGGGGGGGTTATGGTTTTTTGTTTCGTTCAGAAATTTTTTTTTGGACAACACGAGAGTTAGAATATTTTTTTTTTGACTCGCGAAGCGTGAATTTTTTTTCCAGAATTTAACATTAGGTTATATGACAAAAACTCTGAATCAGATTATTTTTTTTCCTCCACCAAAATCAGAATATTTTTTTCAGCAACATTGGGAATCAGAATATTTTTTTAGAAAAAAAACCATATATCTACTTAAATAATTCTTAAGGGCATTTTTATCATGTAAATTTTCAAAATTATTTTCTAAAATGATAGAAATCGAGGCTGCACGTGGAGGGAAAAAAAAAAAAACAATTATCAAGTGATCATTAATTCACTTTTCGCTTATATTGTGTTATAGGATTTGTACTTTTTAGTGTATGTATTTTAAATTCAACTATCAATAAAAGATACAAATCCGTTCAGTATATGTTGAATACATTCTTTCTTCTCTTGATTAATCACCATAGCTCTGTCACGTTTCGATGAAGCCATACATATTTTTATGGCGACGTTACGAAAATTCGCAGACATTTTTCATATTTGAAAGACATATACGAATAATTAAAAAAAAATCTACAAAAAAACGTGTTTATAAATACATGTATATACAAGCAATTTTCCTGAATGACACTTTTTAGTGCACACAACACTAACAGTCTATGTGTCTAAATATATCTAAAATGAAAAAAAAAATCACGTCTTCTAAACTGTTTGTACAGACGATAAACCGAGTTCTACCGTAATTTTGAGGCCGTCGTGGTCGTTATAGTATGATAGTTGGATTTACTCCGATTTCCTCCACCAATTAAACCGACCGCCACGATATAGCTGAAATATTGTTGAAAGATAAAAGTGGCGTTAAACACCATAACCCTAAGCACCCATCGCAATTTTAGCATATTTTGAATTGATATCAAAATAAAAGTGCGTTAACAAAACTTCTGATTTTCGTTTTATTAATGAAATGTATGACTGTTTTCAGAAATTATATCGTGGCAGTTAGTTATTTATAGGTGACAAACCCCCAATCTGCACTCCCAAGAACTGACAAGCTTATCATATCAAGATGTATCGATGACCTTTCCGTACTATTGCGGCCACTCTGGCTTCCAAAATGATAAGCAAAATTATAACTTGATACAGTCGATTATAATTCATAAAATTTAAAGTCCGATCCTATTATACCGCGGGTTCTATGACACCGTGCTATTTCAACAAATTTTCGCCGCCATTTTTAAATTTAACCTCCGCGGTAGCATGGGACCACGATATAATACAACTATAAGCAAAAATGATAACACAAAAAATGAAATAACACATAAAAATCAAATTTAACCTTCTTTCAGGTGAAGAAGAAATAGAGGAAAGTTCACCGGAGACCAGTGAAGATGAAGGGATCGCAAATCCGTACCCCATTATGATCATCCCAAAATTTGGTGTGACGTCACCAAAACAGGACAAAAATAAAAATCAAGGTGAGTTGTATGCAATAAAATTATTCATAACTTAAATATAATTGGTTACTTTTTAGGGTTATGGTGTTTAACGCCACTTTCAAAACGGAGAAAACCACCGACGTGTCGCAAGTCACTGACAAACTTTATCACACAATGTTGTATCGAGTGCACCTCGCCATGAACGAGGTTCGAACTCACATTGTTATTGGTGATAAGATGAGTCGTGTGCAATAAAATAATACATAATTTAAATGTAAGTGGTTATTTTTATTTTTTTTTTGCAATACTGTTTTATGCGATTTTTTCTTAGACGACTACAAAATTGTGTAGTCGTAAATATGGTATTGGTATGACGTCACCGTCCGTCTGTAGTGTAGTATTCGTCAGCTTTTAATCGTATGGGAGGGGGGGAGGGGGGGGGGACCGAATAACGCGAATGGGGTAAAACAGAAATGGTAAATCAAAGAAGGGCAGACAATATAATGGTCAAAAGAAAAGTTTAAAGGGTAACAGCAGCGGTAAATCACAGAAGTACAGACAATGCAACCGCCAAAAGATGATGACAAAGGCACAAGCAATGATCAACAACACACATTATATTTTTCTTCTTTTAGGTGAAGATATTTTTTTTAGAATTTGGTGACATATTTTAACCTTAATCCCCCCTTTTTTTTCCTCAGATTTCAATGGTGTTTCACTAAAATGTGATTCCATCTTAAATATTACAGAACGTATCACAATTAGATAGACAAAACTCTAAACTTGTCAAATCTTATGTAGCATTTTATTAATTTAAAATGCAATGACATCCGGCCTACATGTATTTGTAAACATTTTATTATAGAGTGAATTTGTTGACATTTTTTTAATCTTTACTCCCCCCTTTTTCCCCTCAATGTTAGATGGTGTTTCCTAAAATGTGATTCAACTTTAATATTACAGAACGTATAACAATGAGACAGACTAAACTCTAAACTTGTCAAATATTATGTAACCTTTTATTATAGAGTGAATTTGGTGACATATTTTTTAACCTTAGTCCCCATACACCCCCTTTTCCCCTCAAAGTTAAATGGTATTCCACTAATTGTGATTCAACTTAAATATTACAGAACGTATAACAATGAGACATACAAATTTTTAAACTTGTCAAATATTATATAATATTTATTTTATTAGAAAGTGTGTCAAATTTAAAATGCAATGACATCCGGCCTACATGTAATGTGGTAAATAATAGGAATAAGGTAAACTGATATTTACCACAATCTTTAATGACATGCAATCCTGAAATTTTATGATCTGAGTTTGGCAAACGTTTATTGATAGCTTGCAATAAATACACAAATATTAATCCATCTTTATTGTGCATTTATTGCATTTTGTCTCGCCCATATACTAAATCCGAGCAGATAATATAAAATTTAAACGAAAAAATCAATTAGAATTATGATAAAATTACGTTACAGACGACTAGCCTTGTAATGAATGGTTTCTTGTGTGAAATATCTTTACCAATTTGTTTTAATATCGTACTACTTCTAGTAACACGACGGGTTTCCTTAGTAGAGCAGGAACTGTCTACCCTTCCGGAGCAGTTGAGTTTATCCCCGGTTTTTAGTGGAGTTCGTGTAACTCGATCTTTAGGTTTATGTGTAATGCTTTGTAGATCGTTGTTTGTCCTTTTGTCCAGTTTCTTTTGGCCATTGTGTTGTCTGTACTTACGGATTCTGATTACCTCTTTGGTATCTCCAAACTCTTCTTGCATGTTCTATGAGACAGTCGCGCGAAATCAATATGTAATTTTTAATAAAATACTGTTATTTCTAGCAATGATCAGAAATCCAAGATGATTACCGTAATAGAATATATTTTTGTGGTAGTTCGCGTTTCTCAAAGTTTGTTTTGTGCAATGTTTTGCGGGTCACTGATTGTCTTTTTGTCTTTCTTTTGGCAATTGTATTGTCTGTACTTTTTTATGTACGGCTTCTGGTTACCCCTGTTGTACATTCAAAGTGTTCTAAGCATGAGAGTAAATGAAATTTTAGACCAGAAAATATTTGTGGAAACCGTTAAGCTGTACACAGTGATCATATAATGGTTCCTTTTCATGCTTATGCAATGTAAGAAAAGTTTTAGATACCAAAGAGGCAATCAGAACCCGCAAATCGAAGAAAGACAGACAATACAATGGTCAAAAGAAAAGGGACAACGGGACAAATAACGATCTACAAAACATTACACATAAAACTAAAGACTGGGCAACACGACCCCTAATTAAACACAGGGGTGAATATGCTTTCCTTTCCATTAGAAATCTAACACTGTTACTCCTGTTGAACACAAAGATCTTCTTCTGAAAGCTTTAATGATTTCATCCAACAAAAGAATTAGGTGTGATATCTATAACAATATTTAGAATAAAGACAAAAATATATAAACAATTTACACGCGATTAGAAAAAAACCCAATATACAATATATAGAGCAAAAATAGAATTAGAAAATATATGAGACCAACAACCTCTCATAAAATACGAGAGTAAGTCTACACAAAAGTCACATTCTAACCAACATTACAGTTATATAGAGAAAGTAGATTAAGTGTTCATATCAAGGATTATTTCTATAATAATGTGAAGATATCTTTACAATTTCAAATAACAACGATATGAGTTCCATTAAATCTAATACGCAGAAATATCTGGCAATTTCACTTATCCTTTGAACTCATAAAAAAACACAGAATGTGTTTTATGCTCAACATTATAGTTCAAGTACAGTATATTGGGTTAGGGTTATAGTGTTTAACGCCATGATCAACAATATTTCAGTTAAATCGTGGCGGTCAGGTTTATTGGTGGAGGAAACCGGAGTACCAGGAAATAACCACCGACCTGCGTCGCAAGTCACTGACAAACTATATCACATAATGTTGCATCGAGTACACCCGCCTGGGTGGGATTCGAACTCACATCTTTATTGATAATATGTCCTGATAGCATGGGTAGTTGTAAATCCAACTACTATACGATCACGATCACGACTGCCCCTTGTTTGTGTATGTTGTTAGTTCATATTTGAGTTGGTTTTTTGTGTGGGAGCAAATCAGTATAGGCCTTTTTTTAATTGTTCATTTATATGTGTATTGACGTTGTAGATCCAATAATAAAAAAAATGTGTTTTGGGATCCCATTATCGGCTTAACACCGCCACATTTTGCAACCTTCCCAACCCAAGACCTGGATTTCCATTGCCAAATGTCGTGTTTTTCTTGTGTTCAATGGCTAGAGCTGACGGCTGCTTGTTCGTTTTGTTGATATTGGTGGAATTGTTCACCATTACTGTTAACTTTCTTTCAAGAACTACGATTTACCTTGAAACTAACATTCATTTTATCTTTCACCTTGAATAATGGTTCGGAGTGACAACGAAGGACTCGATGGTGATGTAGCATTAACAGGTGGTGAATGGATCTGAATACTATTGGTTGTTAAACCAAGCAATATAGATTACGGCATACTAACAGCAATAGCAACGTTGTTCCTGTACTTTGATATGTGTCTAAGTTACATGTTGTAGAGTCTGTCATGTTTATTACATCCATAGTAGTCAAGTAAGAGTTGCAAAATGGAATCAAACAAAATACACCATATTATGGTCATCATATATCAGTTGTGTCTGCCTATTTCATATTAATATTTCGTTTTCTTTCAGTTACAAAATTTCCGGCTAGATTTACAAGAAGAAAGTCACTGGAGTATGAAGATGTTGATAAAATAAAAAAGGCTACTTCCGGTATACGCACTACACTACTTGCCGCTTCCTTTATTTCCAAACTTCGCTCCCCATTCAGTAAACGAACGAACGACAACAATGACCCGGATGAAAATTGGTGTGAACAATGGGAGACAACTGCATCTATACGCAGACCCCGTAAAACAGTAGCAGAGCAAAACCAACATAAGTTGCTACAGAGAGCTAAGAGTGAACAGTTAAGCAGACCAGGATCCAGTCATGCATTGTCTGCATCGTCTGTATATGCTGACAAACGAATCGGTGCTTCTTCGCGATATGGTAATAAGAAAGACGAAGCTATAAATGTGACTGATCTACAGTACGAAGGTACAGTTGAAGATGGCGGAAGTTTATCCCCACGTGGTATACCAAAATCAAGAAGAGGCGGATCATTGAAAGAACGGAAAATAGCCTCGAATGAAGACGAAGCTGCTAAAATGAGACGTTGTAATTCTACAAAGGAGCGTAGAAAGAAAAACCCGTTAAGTTTAAAAGACAGTAATGGCGCTGAAATCGTTGATGAAAACAAGACACTGTCTAGGAAAAATTCGAAAGACTATAAAACATCCAAGTCTAAATGGAGTGAAGGAGGCAAATCGTATTCGCTTAAAACATCACGTGATTCATTGAACAAGGAAAGTGGTTCGTTGGAGACTATTAATTTAAAAGAACCACTTTCTCAAAAATCGTCCACAGAAGACAACAAATTAAAGACGAGATTTAAAGAGAAACACCTTAGACAAGGTTCACTTAAAGAAAGAGGTGAAGAAAAATCCTTGAAATTGGGAGGAAGAAATCGTCTCAGAGGTTTACAATCTGCCGTATCCACGAAGAAAACAATGAAAAAACAAATGTCGCTGTCAACAGATTCTTCTCCACTAAGTTCACCAAAATCAAGTCCCACTTCGAAAGAAAAACATTTTGATTTTTGAATATACTTTTTTTGATTTCTAGTCAATTAACATGTACATGTACACTGATTTTTTTTTTTATCTATGCATATATTTTACGAGCATGAGTGGAGGCCGCCGTGGTCTTGATCGTATGGGAGTTGGATTTATAACTACATGTGCAGTCAGTACCAATCAACACTAAAGTTGTGAGTTCAATTCCCGTTCATGTACTCTATATGTGACCAAGTTTGTCAGTGATTCACGGCAGGTGGGTACTCCTGTTTCCCCTACCAATAAAACTGACCGCCACGATATAACTGAAATATTGATGAAAGTGGCGTTAAACACCATAAACAAACCAATCCAAACCTTTATGAGCAATGTTTCCACGAACAACGCATTAAAAATAATCACGAGTTGTAACAAACGAAATATACGATGCCATTTATATATATTTTTAATCATTCTCTCTTAAAATAAGCCTTGTTATTACTTTACAAGGATGGAATTGTTTATTTTGAAATAATGATCTCCAACAAGCTATATTTTTAAATATATTTGTTTTTATTTTTAGCCCAAAGTATTGTTTATATGGCCATTAGGTGTTTACTCTTTCACCGAAGATTTGTTTTTCCTATTCACAGATTAACAATTATATGGTTGTTATGTAGGCACAAATGTATTTTTTTTTTTTTTTTTTATCTAGAATCAAGCTAATTGTGTTTTCAATCATTAGATAACAACAAACTATTGACCTACGTATTTCTTCATTTCTTCTTAATATGGAGTAGGCATTGCCTAGATGCGAGCACAGCATTTCTGTCTGGCCAGTGTGTATATATTTGAGTGAAAGTTGAATATCACAAAATAATATGAGTAGGCATGGTCAATAGTAGAGAGGACGTTAGTATTTGAAATTAAATGATACTAAAAATACCTTTATATCCCATATGACATCCATTGGAAAGTTAAATGAAGTAGATTAGAAAAGTACGAGAAAA
Source organism: Bathymodiolus brooksi (assembly GCA_963680875.1). Taxonomy (NCBI): domain Eukaryota; kingdom Metazoa; phylum Mollusca; class Bivalvia; order Mytilida; family Modiolidae; genus Bathymodiolus; species Bathymodiolus brooksi. The sequence goes on from OY804584.1 coordinate 32,785,542, forward strand.
AAGTATGGAATCTTTGATTGTTGGACTAGGGACAGTGCAAACATTGAAGACTAACTAGTACTAGTACGCGGGTGGTATCAACCAGTATAAAGCCTAAAGGGGGTAGTAGACGCCGGTGTCTGTAAAATGAAAGTATGGTCTTTTAAGTCATAAGAGAAGAGTTTTATTACGAAAATATCAATTAATGCAACCAACATACATAAGCAATATTGGCCTATACCATGCTATGTACAGCCGATACATGTTCATGAAGTGTAAATGATGAATGACGTACGGTCAGGGCCGTCTTATCAGCAATATAGGCCTCGGTCAAAGCAGTGCACTGAGGCCCCTATCTATACAAACACTTACAGAAATAAAACTATAAATGGTCGATAAAATTAATCATATATTTCTTGTATTGATACTTCCAACAAAATCAGTGTTTAAAAATTAAAAACTATGCCATATACAACATACATATATTAGCATGGGGTTCATTTGCTTGTGGGACCACCGTGCAACTGCCCATTGTGCCCATACATAAGACAGCACTGCGTACGGTTACTTTAATACTGATAATCTTCATTTCGACATTTTAAAATATGTGTATTTGGGCCAACATTATGCTATCTCCAAGTGAACAAAATAGTTTTTAATTTTAAAAGAATTATATATGTACCGCTTTCATCAGACACGTCTCTGCTTTCATATACAACATATTTATCAATATTCAATATTTTTTTATTGGAAAAAGCACAGTAGAGGCGTGATATATATATTAAGGCAATATTCAGTATCGAAATCATACTCTTTAGAATTATCTGTGACACGATTATACAGAGACATATATTCCTTCTTGTGTAATGTTATTACCTTTTAAAGTTTCAACAACAAGCTGGTTAATAATTTTATAGCATTTATTTTAGAAAGACTGAGTTTGATAAATAATAACAGATATACATATAGTATGAACGGCATAATTAATAGTTAAATAAATAAAATTCATTGTGTCTTACTATTCTAAACCATTTTCGGTAGTATTCAAATATTTTGTAGGATCAGACTGACGGAAAATCTTTCAAAACCTTTGTTCACGGAACCACTGTCATATTTGGTCATTTTGTGATGATATGCATGCATATCAAATTAACCAATGCTTAAGCTGTAAATAATAGTGTTGGAAAAAAGGTGGATATATTCTGTCCCCGAGTACCTGTGGCCAAATATTCTCTTCTCTTACTATGTAAAAAAATCTTCTTTTCTTTATATTTTTTCACAATGTATCTATAGATATTTTGCATAATTTCTGTTTTTCTTCTTCTGGGTAGTAAGATGAATAAACAAATGGGTACTGATAGAAATAATTAACACTAACAGAAATAAGGAAAAACTAATGCGTTCCGTGTTCCTTGCGAGCACATCATGGTTAGCAAGTGTTTGTTACTTAACCAAAGAAATAATAAATGCAAAAATTGTATAAAAATGAAAAATGTTAATGTTCAAATATCTTTTCTTATCAGAGACATATGAGCCGGTGGCAAGGGACACATGTCCTCACCCCCCTTTTGGCAAAATTTAATTTTTAGCATAGAAGCATGCATTCAAATAACATTTTTTTTAATATCATTTCATTTTTTTTTTGCTTATCAGTTTTGAAAACTGACCACTTTTTCTGGTACACCCTCAAAACTAGTCCCCCATTCTCTGGTTCACTCCTACTCATCTGCTAATACTATTTCAATGCATGTCTAGTCACCATCCAAAAAATGTTTCCGAGATAGAAAGGGTCATAGGGAGTTAAAACTGACCAACATCTAAAATAAGAAAAAAATAATTAAAAAAAAAATTGATGACATTTGTCATCTTTGCGTGTCAGTTGTGACCCAAATACGATTTCAATGCTGACCTTTACTTGTTGCAACGTAAAATATGACGTGATAAAAAAAATATTAACATGACGATGAATCATGGTGGCTAGATTCGTTTTTATTTACGCATTTATTGTAGAACTTTAGGAATATTGTGGTACATGTACAAATAATCTTGGAGACAGGAATTGTGTTTGGATTTCTTTTAAACTGGTAAGTCATATAACGAAATGTCAATATAAATCTGGAGTTCGACAGTGAAATGCAGTTGGGGGCGACATAAAATGTCCATACGTCAAAAAATGACCAGATTCGTGTTGTCTTAAGAGTCATTCACAGTGATAAAAAAATGAACAGTTGTTGTCCTTAACCTGATAGTCCATGTTAACATAAAGTCCTTAGTACGCCAGTGTTGTATTAATCAAAGTTTTGATCGATCCGAGTAAATATTAGACCACCCGCGTAGATTCTGCAAAAAATAAAACAAAACAAAAACACACCAAGGCGAGTTTTTCTACATCGGCTGCAAATGGTCCAAAAAATAAGTTTGATATTTTCTGAAAAAATTGTTCAAAATTAAGTCAAATTTATTCTATAATCATCTTTTACTAATCCGTAACTAGAAAGGTTTTTATCTAATAATCTGGACACGCTTGAAAAAAGTGCTGTGTTTGTTTACATGTCGTCACGATTTACGGAATTGACGCAGTTTGCAAATGCAATGGATGTCGTTTTGAAATTTTTTGATTTGGGGATGAAAATACCAGATTTTAATTAAAATTCCGCGAAATGTTGTCGACGACTTTGGCCTATGAATAACATGACGTCATGACTTTGATAGCGAGATGTCATTCTGATTAATTTAACAATGTAAGCACCTTTTATTGTCTTTTGTTACTTAAATACGATTTTTAGAAGTTCATGATATCATTTTAGTTTTAAAATCATTTATTGGAGACTTTTTTTTATTTTTGGCATTCTCTCCGGGACTGCCAACTTTTATCAACTTCCGGTCGAAAGGATTTCAATCTCATCATTAGGCAGATTGTGTGTTGCATGCGCATGCCCATGTTGCTGTAGAGCTCTCTGTGCTCGCTATAACAATAAGTCAAAAGTGAAGCAAGCAGAAAATTGTTGGGGGGGGGGGGGGGGTGGGGTGGGGGGGGGGGGGGGTGTAGATAACTACTGTTAGATATCTACGTTCGTGTTATTATTACTGGATCGTTACCTCTGCGGTGAACTATTAGTATTCATACCCGTAACATTGTGTTTGTGATGTTTGTTCATTTTATACCAGAAACGTGCTGTGCGACTTGAATTAGATATCTACATTTCATAATCTTACTATTTGAGATGGCGGATTCATATGGTTTCTTATTTCGTTTCGGATTATTTGCTGATCCTCTAAAAAGGGATTTTAAATACTATTATATTTATATGAGATCAAAAGTGATTACACGGAGTCTAAATCTGTTTAGAGGAGGTAATTACGTGTAACTGGATTCCAGATTCTGGCGAGCTCAGTTAAAATGTATACACGTAGTTTAATTAATCACATCTTCTGTTTCGGCACTGACCTGGCTTATTAAATATATCTATTATTGAAATTTGCAGTTGCTAAATAAATTATAAATAAAACTAATGTTCTCTTTTTTCATACATAGGTGGTTTTTTTTTTCAGATTTTGGCTATCCTGTCTAGTTTGGTCCAAAGACTTAAATTATTTGGCTTTCCAATATTTTGATTTTGAGCGTACCTGATGCAGGTTATTCCAGGAACGCGTCGTTCGCAATAAATTCGATATAAACGTTTCTGTTAACCACTCTTAGTGCTCCTTTGGGATTTATATGTATCTATAAAAATAAAAATAAACATTTATGCATTTTGGTATTTTAAATTCTTCAAATTGATTTATTTTCTATATATACAATTCAAATCTACGTGCATTCAGTTCAACAATGGTGACAATATATATACAATATTGGTCTGTTGACGGTAAATATACAGACGTTGGCCAGGAATGAGTTCGCAAAATGGCGACGTCGCACTTATCGATATCGTGTTAAATGTCCATATGTGATCTTATCATAAATCTAGAATCCAAACGTAACGAATTTTTCCTGTCCGTTATTGTTTTTGAATTAAAATATCCACGATTACGTAGTTTTCATCAGATTTATTTCCCTTTGGTAAAAATTGTCTGCTGAAAAGATGGGTAGACACGGTAAGGAATTGACAACCGAGCAGAAAGAAATACTACTATCGTTATCACACCAAGGGTTTTCGAGCTACAAAATTCAGGAATTTACTGGAATTAACTGTAGAACTATTCAGAAATTTTTAAAACGGACACGCGAAAAGGGAAGCATAGAAAATAATCCGAGAAGTGGAGGTCGTAAAAAAACTACCCCAAGGGATGAACGGGTTCTCTTTCGGAGTGTGAAAAGGAATCGAAGACAAACATTGAAGGACTTAACTGCTAGATTTAATAACAGGACTGGATGCAATGTGTCTGAAAGAACTGTTCGCAGGAGACTGTGCTTTGATGGTTACAAACGACGCATGATATGCAAGAAAATTACAATATCACGTGTAAATCGTGACCGTAGAATGGGATTCTGTCGTCAGAAATTGCACTGAAATGTTCAGAATAACTGGTCATCCATAATATTTAGTGATGAGACAAAAATTATGTTGGGTAGAAATTGGAAAGTCTATGTTTGGACGACTTTGAGACAACCTGCCGTGCTTCTGTTATGTTTTGGGGTTGCATTACGTACTATGGAGTTGGAACTTTGGTTGCTATTGATGGTAACATGAATACCGATAAATATATTTCGGTTTTAGACGATAATCTTTGGCCGGTTGTTGTCAGGCACCTTTCTGACAGACCTTGGATTTTCCAGGAGGACAATGCGCCATGTCACGTCTCTTTACGAGCAAATCAGTGGAAAGATGAAAATGGAATTCGTACCCTTCTTTGGCCCCCACAAAACCCAGATCTTAACATTATCGAAAATGTGTGGAAAGTTCTAAAAATACAGGTACAAAAACGACTTAGAGAAATAAAGAATGCCAATGACTTGAGACGTGTTGTTCTGGATATTTGGACAGATTTGGGTTTGCACTACATACGGAGTTTATATGACAGTATACCTCGGCGGATCAGGTGTGTTTTAAGAAGCAGGGGTCAGATAACAAAATACTAGAGTTTCAAGGTAAGAAAATTACTTTTATTGCATGAAATGTTACTTTAAGAATTTCAATTTTCTGTTAAAATGTTTATAACGTCGTCATTTTGCGAACTCGTTCCTGGCCAACGTCTGTAGAATTTATTTGACGAGGTTGAGAAACGGGGTGAAAGACGAGCTTTTAGCGAGTCTTTCTCCCCGTTTCGCGCCGAGTCAAATAAATTCTATATTTACCGTCAACAGACCAATATTGTATTTATCCTGCAATCCACGATGTCCTAAAAAATAATCTTAACTCGTAAAAATGCATTTTTTAATGCAACGGAATCCTCACTATTTGGCATAGTAAAATACCAGATTGTTTTTGCCGACAAAAATTCGTGAACAAATAGTTCTCAAAAGGAAGTGAAATAACTTTATTTAAGTGAAGATTTATTGATTAAGATGAAAATCTATATAGAAAATTGATAGTTTAGAACCTGAAATATATATATTTAATATGTTTTTCATAGATATGAAAACATATTAATTTATCGATCATACGTCACATACGGTCATACTTAAATACGCCTGCAGTAGTAACCAGGTAAATATATACGCCTGTGTGAAAAGGTATACGCCTGCAACTATATGGTTCACTTTTATTTTTATTTTTTTATATCAAATAATAAACATCCGATATATTCCTTTTACTAGTTTATATTAAAAAAAAATAAATAAAAAAGAACCATATAGTTGCAGGCGTCCACCTTTGTATGACACACAGGCGTATATATTTACCTGGTTACTACTGCAGGCGTATTTATGTATGACCCACACAGTTTGTAAGCATGTGAAAGCAACACACACATACATGTATCAACGATTCGAGCATGTTTTAAGTAAACTAGGTAGAGTAGAGAAAACAGAAAGATTAATCATTTATCCCAACAAACTGAACTGATTCACGGAAATGTATTTAACAACGATGTCAAACACTCAAATGCTCAGTTATTGGGATACAAGTCATTTGTGAAAATTGTGTACACATTCACCATTTGCTATGGATGACCACGCCGTAAATCATAGAACTAATTTGACTTGACATATTTGTATTGGAACTGTAAGAAGGAACATCGGGATTGCTTCGACACGAAACATCAGAAATGCTACTGACTGTAGAATTTGTGGAGGTTTTACGAGGTAAGTTTGCTGAAAAGCATTTCTGTTAGTTTCACTTTCAGTGTTGCTGAGGATGTTTGATATTTTCTTGTGTCTTTCCTCACTCAATCATGAATGTTGAGTAATTATTAATAAATGTCACATTTTTATGCCCTGATATTTGCATAATATCTATAGATCCCCTCCACATTGTTTTCTCTTAACTTCTGGATGGGATAAGATATTTTCTGGCACTGATTGATTAATGTATGTCTAATTTGCAACTTTCCTTCATTTTTTTCATGAGACTGGAAAGTTTTCTTTCATGCACTGATAGATATCTGGTGAAAATTTTATATCCAGATTTTTCCAATGATTGTTCAATTCGCTCTTGAAAGTATTTATTGTCTGCGAGTCTATTACTTTCTTTGGTATTTTGTTCCACTCATCCACAACTCTTTGCGAGAAGCTATATTTCCTAACATTTGTTCTACAGTTCTTTTTATATAATTTCTTGCTGTGACCCCTAGTGGTAGTTTGATTTAAAGGAAGAATTTGCTCATATTGCACTTTATCAATATTGTTGAGGATTTTGTAAGTTTCAATCATGTCAGCTCGGAGTCTTCTGTATTGGAGTGATGGTAGCCCTAAATATTTCAATCTTTGAGTGTACGTTTTATGTTGTATATTTTTAATCAGTTTGGTGGCTCTTCTTTGAACATTTTCCAATTGTATGGCTTCTTTTTTGTATATCATTGACCATACACTGCTGCCATATTCTAGGTGTGGCCTTACGATACTTTTAAATACTGTTAGAAACATATCTTTATCCATAAAATCGAAGCTTCTTTTGATCATTCCTAATCTTTGATTTGCCTTTTTCGTCTGTAGATTAATGTGTTGTTTGAATTTAAGCTTGTCGTCGATTATTATCCCTAGATCTTTTTCTTCTGTTACTTGCTGTATATTACTTTCTCTCATTTTATATTTTATGTTGATGTTAGGTCCTAAATGTATATGCTTGCATTTCGACTTGTTAAATTTCAATAACCACCTGTCTGACCATTTCAATAAATTATCTATATCATTTTGCAAACTGATTTGTTGCTTTTCCTCATTTACCACAGCATACAATTTGGTGTCATCTGCAAAAAGTTTTACTATGTTTTGAACAACATCAGGTAGGTCATTTATATATATTGTAAATAGGATCGGGCCCAGAACGCTCCCTGGAGGAATTCCACTTGTCACTGATATCCAATTTGAGCCTGTACCATTTATTACAACCTTTTGTTTTCTATTAGCAAGAAAGTCTTTAATCCAGCCTAAGATTTTTCCACATATGCGGTAACTTTGTAATTTGTTAATGAGACGCTGGTGAGGTACTGTGTCAAAGGCTTTTTGGAAATCTGAATATATGGTATCTATTGCATTTTTGTTGTCGAGTTGTTCTGTCCAGTCATCTAAAACTTCAATTAATTGTGTAACGCAAGATCTGCCTTTTCTGAATCCATGCTGATGGATAGTAAATAATTTGTATTTTTCCATATGGTCCAAAATGATATCTCTGATAAATATTTCCATTGTCTTACATACTATTGATGTTAAACTGATAGGTCGATAATTTTCTACTAGATTTTTAGGTCCCTTTTAATGTAGAGGTGTAACATTTGCTTTTTTCCAATTATCTGGCAGTTTTCCAGTCTGCATTGATATATTAAAAATATGCGCTAACGGTGTAGATATGCTTTTAGATGTCTCATTTAAAAATGTTGGGTGCATTTGGTCCGGCCCTGACGGTTTGGTAACTTTTAACTTTTCTTGATGTTTTCGTATAATTTATGGGTTGAATTCTATTGTCGATAACTTTTTATTGGATCTTTGATTAAGCGTTGGGGCGTTTTGACTATCTGCTTCCACAGTGAATACACTTTGGAAAAATTTATTCAGTAACTCTGATTTAGTTTTATCATCTGTGTTTATTCCTCCTTCATCATCTAAAATACATGGTATGCTCTCTTTAGCCTTAGTTTTTGATTTTATAAATTTCCAAAAGATTTTGTTGTCCTCTTTCATATTGATAGCTATTGTGCGTTCGTATTCATATTTTGCTTTCCTGACTAACCTGTTAGCTTCATTTCTTGCTTCTTCATATTTTGTTTGTTTTGTGGATTTTTATTGTACCTGTATTTCTTCTAAAGCTTTCTCTTTTTTACAAGTGCAATCTTACTTTCTTCGTTTATCCAAGGTGTATCATATTTTCTGGACATTGATTTGCTCTCTGGTATGTTTTCTTCATATATTATTTTTAATTCATCTGCAAATCTTTGCCACAGATTATTGATCTCTCCTTATGCCAATTTTAAGTTCCAATCTATTTTGTTCAATTGTGCGTTGATTTTTTCATAGTTCCCTTTGAACCAACATAGTTTATTTTGGTAATGCTTTTTTTGCTTTATCCCGAATCTGAAATTGAATTCTAAAGTTTCATGATCACTATTTCCTAGCGGAGTATTATGTTCAATAGTGTCAATCATGCCCTCTTCATTCGTGAAAATTAAGTCTAGAAGACTTGGTTGGTTATCTCCCCTGAATCTTGTCTCTTTTGTAACATGTTGCGACAGATAAGTGTCTCTTACCATTTCTAGGAATTTGGTTGTCAGATGATTAGATCCCACATTTGTTGAGTTTCTTTCCCAATCTATTTCCTTAAAGTTGAAATCGCCCATATATACACGATAACCATATCTTATGTTTCTAATCTTAGAATTGGTTAATATCTCTCGCATTTCCTCTATGCATTCTATATCCATACTATTTGGACTTCTATAAATACAAGAGATTAAGAGTTTTATGTCCTTATTCAGATTTATTCCTAATTGTATATATTCTACATGTTTGAACTTCTTACTTTCGATTTCAATTGTATCTATTTCCTCTTTTACATATAGAAGACAACCTCTCCTAGTGGCAATATCACTCGGGGAAATAAACTCCTTATAACCCTTTATTTTCCATTCAATGTCACTTACATTAGAATCAACTATGTTTTTGGGGTAAATTTCTGTCAGTGCAATGACATCATAATCTTTGTCATTTATCAAATTTAGCAATTCATCCTTCTTGTTCATAAAAGTATCCACATTTGAATATAAAATTTTCAAGTGCTCTCTATGTACAGTGTATGTTAAAATTCTAAAACTGTTTTCCTATATATGTTCAGTATGTTGGTCTGATTGACCAACTACTGATTCTCTTTGGTCTATGTTGAAACCACCAATTAATGTTTCATCACCAACATTTGAAAATGAAAGATGCATTTTGGACCTTTCTAAAGGTTTATTGCAGCGCAGTGGGGCTATGCTTTGGTGAGATTCATTTGTTGGTGCATGTAGTATAGTGCCCTGAGTGTAGTAGTCTTGGTCTGTGTCTTGACAATTTTGAATCTCCATATCGTCTACTTCTTCCTGTATGGTTTTCATTTCACTAGCTTTTGTTTTCTGAAGCGATTGTTTGTTATTTTTATTCTTCAATTCTCTTTTTTTCTTGTTTTGGTCACGTTGTTGAATAGTAAGATCTTTAGCAATTATTACTTTAGAAAGTTTATTTGATACAGGTATATTCTGCATGTTGTAAGCATTATCCAGAATATCTTTTCGATGTTTTTTGTTATTGAAGACAATTTTAAGTGGTCTTGGTTTCATTATTTGCTTACCGAGCCTGAAAGCAATTTTAATATCTGGTTCTTGTATTTTTATAAGAGTACATACTTCATTTATTAGTGAATGGTCGTATTCGTTTCGTACAATGTTATTTTTGTCTTCACTCTCTGGCACGTTGAAGAATATCAAGTTCATAGCTCTTATTTTTTGGTCTTCTATCTCACGTACTACCATTCTAACATCATCTTGTAAAGTACTTCTTCTATTAGAGAAGGTTTTATAGTTTTCACCTCACCTCTTATCTTTTCATCTAAGCCTGTTTTCATGTTATGAACATCATCTTCTAGATTGCTTAATCTTTTGTATGTTGTGTCCTCTATAGATTTTAATTGAGCTGATATACCTGTGAGACTAGGGAAATTCTGTTTACAAGAATTGCATGTCCACATAAAATTTTGTAACGTGTCTTCTGATAATGCTAGCGCCATTTGTTTTGAAACTTTGCTACAATCAAGGCAACAATCTAGCTCACATATACCACATGTTAAACTGCTAGGCTCTTATCTGATATCGTTGCTTCACATTTTGGACATGAATTGCTACCTACTCTTTGTCTTTTTAGTTCCCTTCTTGGTAATGGAGAAGAACTCATAAAGTTTGATGCCATTTTTTTTCTCTTTTTATTCCGCTTTTGAAATACTTGCCTCTATCATTCAAACAGGTTTACCCTGTTTTGGATTTATAAACAAGTTACCTTGTTTATTGAAAGTGAGTACATACATTTTTCCCTCTAATTTTTCTCTACAAACAGGCCAGCCCTGTTTTTAATAATATAAACAAGTTACCTTATTTTTGTATATTGTGCGTGGTTACGACGATGTTAGTATTTACCTCAATAGCTTCCCTATTGGATACTGAAAACAGGTTACCATGTTTTGAATAGAAGATAAACAAGTTACCTTGTTTATTGAATACTAGCAAGTGTTTTTTACTCTCTTAATTTAATCTACAGTGTCAAAATGTAATGCAAGTCTTTTCAATATTTTAAAAGAATAATTTAAAACAGGCTTCCCTGTTTGATTTCAACAAATCTTGCAATGTACTGGCGAAATTCAAAATTCTGTAAAGCCACAGTTTTGACAGTGGTCTATCATTCAAACAGGTTTACCCTGTTTTGGATTTATAAACAAGTTACCTTGTTTATTGAAGTGAATACATAAATTTTTCCCTCTACTTTTTTTCTACAAACAGGCCAGCCCTGTTTTTTAATAATATAAACAAGTTACCTTATTTTTGTATATTGTACGTGGTTACGATGATGTTAGTATTTACCTCAATAGCTTCCCTACTGGATACTGAAAACAAGTTACCCTGTTTACAATAAAAGTCAAAGATAAACAAGTCACCTTGTTTATTGAATACTTGATATCAACTTATCTTGCAATGTATTGGCGAAATTCAAAATTCTGTATAACCACAGTTTTGACAGTGGTCTGATTGGGTGTACTCCGTCGTAATACAAGTTGAATTTTTTTCTATATTTTGTAACTTTATAGATGGCCCTTTTGGTTGGGGCTAAAATATCAATACCAAATTTAGGGGTCACAACGTTATTTAAGAGTAACAACTGTGAATTATAGTAATCTACAGCTTTGTTGAGTTTTAGATCATTGACAGATATGGTTTTGTTGTTGATTGCAGTGAGTTTTAGATTGCCTCTTACGGGATGAACATTTCTATTACTAGTTGTGTTGTTATATTTGATTGTAGAATAATACGGACAATCTAAAAAAATAATTTTGCTTCTTTGTTCGCTCTCAATAATTTTTCTTTTGCCTCTCTAGCCTCTGTTAAACATCTCTCAATATTTTGGTAAGGGGGTTGTCTTATATAGATATACTTCCCTTTCTTTGCAGTCAATTCGCATGTTCCAAACCAAAACAGAATGATAGGCTTGTTGTCCTCTTTAATTTTTTCGGCTACACTACGTATAAAGTCATTATCCGCAAAGCTTGTACCTTTCTTACTAATAATTTCGAACCTGCCGATGCTAGGAGAGACTCTTTTAACGCAATCACCTTTGCTGTCTGTAATCAAATATGTTTTGTTACGAAAGAATTGGAAGTTACATTCCTTGGCAAATTTTTTATATTTTTTTGTCAATCTTGGCACAGACATATTTGGTTTCCATCATTAACGACATAATAATATGAAATATTCTAATTTCTAAGACGTTTTTTTAAAAGCTCGTACAAATAAATTATGTATTTTGCGACAATGCAAGTATATAAAGGAGGAGAAGCTAATACCAATCTTCTGGACTTTACATAGGTTTCAATGGAAAATTAGAATTTATTTTTATAGAATAAAATAAAACTTTCATATATATACGGTAAATTGAAGAAAATCAAAATAGAGATCTGATTTAGTGTCAACAAGCACCAGATATGATTTTAATTACTATATTTAACTTCTGTTTGTATATCATAATCAAATGAATTAATATGCATTGAAGTCTATGTAGAATCCCCACCAACTATTTTCTTCATACCAAATTTGCTATTATTAAACCATAATCCATTGATTGGTAAATTACATAATACGATGTCACTAAGGAACCAAGAATATTATGGACATAGGTTTATTGTGTAAGTGTTGTGACCAGAAAAATATTAGATTTAGAGTGAAGGATATATTTTTCTGGAATGAACAATATTTACATGATAATGTTGGCTGTTGCGAGTAATGACTAATGTGCGAATATATTTTCTGAGTCGGATCATACAAAAATGCATTATGAAAGCTTGAAGTTTCAAATATTCAAACATTGCTAATTTAGTCTGCATTTTGTTCCTTTTTTCTTGTTATTTTATTAGTAAATATATAATAACATGCATTTTAATTATAATCAATGCTATATTAATGTCTTTCAGATGAATGGCTGGATTAATGGTCTAACAGTGTACAATGTACATAAGGGTAATAACAAAATTACCGAACTCCGAACAATCTTACAAAGGGAAAGTCAAAACTCATAATTATATAAACAGACAAAATCAGTCAACAACCGGAAAACTGTGAAAACCGTAATGACCCTGACTTGGTACAGGCATTTCTAAAGAAATGGTGGGTTGAATCAGATTTTAAGGCGCCAAACCTCCCGCTCTCATTACGGTTCAAAGGTTCCGGCTGTCACTGTAACAGTATTTAAATACAGGAACAAAATAGGTAAAATAGTTGTCAAAGCAGTACCATATTCGGTGACGTAAATGTCAAAAATATTTTTACGTCACACATTGACAAAAAAAAATTTGACTTCTTTATCTTTATACATTTTCACTATATGAAAATGCATCGCTTATAATTTTTCTGCAGAGACGGAATATATTTCGACAAGATATTGGTATCGGAATATAAACTTTTTAAGAGATCGAATAAGGCGAATCTTTTTATAGCCCTGGTCCAGTAGCCTGTTTCTCAGATGAAGATGACGTTTCAGGAAATCAGAATAATTGCTACTGGCCCTTGCATAGCGAATCAATTGCGAGATGTAAACACCATATGCAGGAGAAGCTGGTATATTGCTGCACATGTTTGGAAAATTTATGATTTTAAAATTGAAGTCGTCCCGCTTATCATAAATTTTAGTACTGAGTTGACCACTGTCGTCAAATTCGAGGTATAAGTCCAAAAATGATGCGGACGAAGCTGTATCGGTGGTCTCTTTAACTTCCAGCTCTGGAGGATATATCAATGGAAGAAATTCAGCAAATCTAGAATTATTGATAGATAAAACGTCATCAATATACCTGTATGTGAAATTAAAGGCTCTAGCCTCATGAATCTTCTTATCTTTTACAAGCTTTTGAAGAAACTCCGACTCATATGAGTATAAAAATAAATCGGCTAGAAGAGGGGCACAATTCGTACCCATTGGTATGCCGACGACCTGCTGAAACAGTGTCCCTCCAAAGGAGACAAATATGTTATCGATGAGGAACTCCAGCATACTGATCACTTGTTCCTCGGAGTAGCATGTTTTACCTTTATGAATTTTGTTTGAAAAATATGTGAAATTGTAGCCTAACACAACAAATTTTGAGCCATAGTTTCTATGACTAAAAGCTTTATGAATTGTTTCTTTTAAGCGGGTTTTTAATTTGTCATGCGGTAGGGTGGTATATAGAGTTGAAAAATCAAAAGTTTTGATGGAGGATACCTGAGAGAAAGATCTTGATTTCAGGTTATCCAAAAGATCTTTAGAGTTTTTCAAAATCCACATGTGATTTATGCCACTACGCGAGTAAACAGTTTCACAATATTTCTGTTGTCCCTCTTTTACTGCAGACAGAATCTTTGTCAGGTGAATAGACAATTCTTTCGTCGAACAAGTTGATGATCCCGCTATGTACCTTTCTTTGTATGGTGTTTTATGGAGTTTAGGTATCCATGTTTGAAATAAGTGCAAAGACTATATATATGAAAGAAATAATTGTATAAAAACCTATGAACGTTTTATAAAGATCTGATTATACAAAGGACATTTTTCAAGAACTATCACTCAGTTGTTGCATACAGGCCAGGGGTATTAGGTGAATCAGTTTCAAATGGAATTGCACAAAATAAAAAAATGTACTGTAATCCTGATCAACAGTGAGTAGAATTCCAGCAGATAAAACACTAGTTTCAACTGACAAATCATACAACTTTGTTGGAATTTTGCAAAAGAAAAAAATGTTTTGAAAAAAGATGCAAAATGATTGGAGGAAGTGACTGAATACAATTATTCCAAATGGTTAAAACAAATTATATAGATATTTTGTGGTGTCATAAAGAATTCAGAATATAAATAATTATCTATAATTTTAAAGTGACTTGATACAATAGCAGGAATATGTGATGTTTTCACCTTGAAGAAGTCTACTATCTGATATGTTGAAGTAATTGAACATTTAATATGAAGAAATTTTACAATAAAATATATGTAGTAATCTTAGAGTTTGATGTTCAAACTGTACTGAGTTATTTAACCATATAAGTGTGTTTAGGAAAGATTGTGGTGTGTGACTGCCCAGAACGTTTCTGTTATAAAGGATGTTAGTTTCCTCATCTGTTGGAGGGCATGCCCTCTTTGGTTTATTCCCTTTGTCCTGTAGTTTTAGCTGCTTTTGTTTTGTTTTCAAAGCTTCCCTGTCAAGTTATAAATGATTCGGATTTGTTTAAGATTTTTGATTTGTTTTTTATTGACTTCTAGGATTTTTTTTTATAGTAAAATATGTATAAAAAATATGAAATTTTAAAATTATTAGTTTCATTTTGTCGGTTTGTATTTACAAATAGTGAGAACGAAAACATTTATTAGAAAAAGACGACGGTCGATTATTGACATTGGTTACGGTTCATATTTTAACTCCTTCACAGGAGAGCAAAAACACAAAAAAGTAGTTCCGGAATATATATAGGCGGGGCTTAAAAGTTTATTCGTAGGTTTAAAAGTATATTCGTAGGCTGAAAAGTTTATTCGTAGGCTGAAAAGTTTATTCGTAGGCTGAAAAGTTTATTCGTCTGGTACGAATAAAGCAAAAATTTATTCGTATAGCATATTTGTACAGCAAATGTACTGATTGCAGGATAAATTCAATTATTTACTTAACAACTATTTGAAACATAGAAATATAAATTGCAATTCATTTTTTTAACAACATCTTTGTATTCATAAACCGCATCGGTGGAGTAATGGTTAGCGTTCTCTCCTCGACTGCAGTAGATCGTCGGTTCGCGGCACGATCGGGTTCAACCTAAAACTGTAAAATTGGTATTTGTTTCTTCTCTGCAAAGCACGAAGCATTAAAGCGACATTGCAAAGACTGGGTGGCTCGGAATCAAGAAAATGTGTCCGAGTGGGGCGACATATATATCTGCAGACCGTTGTTTCAGTGAGTCTAGTACAAAGCGGACCTCATCATCATATCATTGAAAATTCACTAGTTCCCGCCATGATATACATGTAGCTGAAAAATTGATGAGTTGGCGTTAAACAACAATTACTCACTCACTCTTTGTATATTTCCCCAAGTTCTACATGTTGTTTACCTTTTGGTCTTTTAATATGCTCTTATGCTGGCGGATATTTGCTAAACAACAAATCGTATCGAAATAGATACGATTATAAAACGAAAATATACAACTTTGCTACCATTATTGATACAGTATTAAATATTTGAAGACAAAGAACGTGATTAATTTCAGACATAAAGACATTGTGTCTCTTATGAAAAATAAATATTATTTTCCCAATTTAATGGAAAAAATCACCAATAAATGGGTATATTGTAGAATTGAAGCTGTTGCATTTTCTGTCATCGCCTCTTAAAATGAGGGGAAAACATGCTATTTCCACGTGAAATGAAACACCTGACTATATAAATAGTCGTGGTCGTGATCGTAATTGTACTTGGATTTACAACTAAATGTGCAACCAGTGCCTATCAAAACTAACGTTGTGAGTTCGCACCCAGTTCAAGGCGAGGTGTACCCGATACAACATTTTGTGATAAAGTTTGCCCGTGACTTGCATCAGGTAGTTGGTTTTCTCCGGGTACTCCGGTTTCCTCCACCAATAAAACTGACTGCCACGATATAACTGAAATATTGTTGAAAGTGGCGTCAAACACCATAAACCAACCAACCAACTATAAATATATAAGCGACAATGTTTATATAGCGGATGTGGAGGGTGGTCTACATGGCGGTGGTCATAGGGCTAAGTGAGTGTATCAATGGCGTGAGTTCAAATTCCATAAGGGAGAAAAACAATTGCATATATATATATGTAAATGGTATATTATAGGTAAATTTGAGAATATGCTGTTTTCCGAATATGAGTGATGTGTCTTCTGGTTGTGTGTTGTAGAGCTCGTAGAAAGCTATTGTTAATCTTAAATTTTGAGAAGTTGGAAGAATCTGCTTTTATTTGCTTTTTTTTGTTGTTGTTGTTATTTAGTTCGGAATTATTTGGTGATCTTCTAAAATGGAAACCGCATCGGTGTTGTCATGGATACACAGTAGCTTGCTCACATTGAGTGATGTAGACCATGGCTTAGATGCCAGTCGAGTCAAACAAAAGACTTGAAAATTGGTATTTGTTGCTTCTCTGCTATTCACGTAGCATTAAGGTGTAAGGGCAAAAACTTGTTAGTTCGGAATCAAAAAATTAGTCCGAGTGAAACGACATGCCTATTCCCGGACTGTTGCTTCAGTGAGCTAGCAGTATGCAGATCCAACTAAGCGCTTTGGTCTAGTACAAAGTGGACATCATCATCATCATCATTTCATCAAAATTTAACTTGTTCCCACCATGATGTAGTTGACAAATTGCTCATTTGGCGTTAAACAACACTCACTCACTCTCTCTAAAAGGAAAGCACCCATCCACTCACACCTTCACTCTAAAAACGAAGCATAAAATCTGCTCATAGCACTTTTTGAAAAATGAACTATTTAACGATGTATAATATAATTATATAAGATGACGACCTCAAAAAAAAAATTAAATTAAATTAATTTTCATAACATTTTTCTAAATGCCCTCTATCTATATTAATATATAGTACGTATACAATCTAACCTGTATTAAGAGGTTACCTTTGGGACAAAGAAAAAGAGGTTCAATTCCTATGAAATTTTCTATGACAGGATAAGAAAAAGGTGACCTTTTAATACAGGTGACTGCTTAATAGAGGTGACCAAATAGGCAGGCTTGACTGTATTTTTATTTTCCCAAATTTAAGAGTCACTGAACAAATTAAACAAAACATTACCCCCTCTTATTTTGACCTACTTTTCATTGTTGTAACTATTAGTGTGTGCTTTATATCCCACGTGCGACTTACGATTATGTCGAGTTTAATTAAAATGCATAGTTCAGATAATCTCATCCTCTGCTTAGCCATGTTTACTCTCCCCTTGAGATTTATATGTACTTTTTTTTTTGAATATATATAAAAGTTAAAAAAAAAAGAAGAAATATGCGCTTTTGGTTATTTAAATTCTTGAAATTGATTTGTTTTCAATTTACAATTTATATCTACATGCATTCATTAATTTATTCCCAACGCAACATTTCAACAATAAATGTCATAGTTGTCTCAATAAACAGTTTTACGATATATACTAAATTAGATTTAGAAATGAAAATTAAAATGAAAAAAAAAAAAAAAAACATACAGTCGGAACAGTTCCAAAATCCAGAATCATAATTGGTGAATAAGGCAATATCGCTACTCCTAACAGGAGCGGATCCAGGATTTCAAGTTAGGGGGGGGGGGGCGCTTAAAAATATTGCGCCGAGCAGAGGGAGGCGTGAACATTTTTGAGGTATTTCGTGTGAAAAATCACGATTTCACGCCAAAAAAATCATATTTTTTCCAATTTTAGGGTGCGCCCCCCACCTGGGGGAGGGAGGGGGGGGGGGGGGGTGCATTTTAATTATCCAAACAACGAACGATAAACTTGCATACAATAATTAAACTTTCTTTCCCCAAATTCATAAAGTGAAAACCTATGTCTTTAAAACAAATAAAGGGTTTTATTATAATGTCTTTTTCATTATTATTTATCCAATATAGATCCTAGGTTTGTCAAAGTCGTACGAACATATTCTGACAGATTATGATCTCCATTGGTTTGTAACCATGTCGGTGGTGTAATGGTTAGCATGCTCGCCTTAAGTGTGGTAGATTGTGGGTGTGAGCACCAATCGGGTCAAACCAAAGACTATTAAATTGGTATTTGAATACGCAGCATCAACGTGAAAAGGTAAAGACATTTGGCTAGGAGTCCAGATAATGTGTCCGAGTGGGGCGACATGTCTATCCGCGGACTGTTTTCAGTGAGCTAGCACTAGGAAATTCAAACTAGGCGTGTTGATTTAATACAACGCGGACCTCATAATCTCATTGAAAATTAACTTGTTCTCGCCATGAAATAACTGGAAAATTGCGGAGTTAGTGTTAAGCAACAACCAATCACCCATTCACTTACGCATTGGTTCATATATGAGACCACAAATATCAACTGTTGGAAATCCACCTCATGTTATTAAGCTTGTACATTCCAATGTGGATTACCGTTTATTCCATAGGTCAAATATCTCTGCGCAATATGTATGTCAAAATATCAGGGTTAAGGTTATGGTGTTTAACGCCATTTTAAACAATATTTCAGTTATATCGTGGCGGTCAATTTTATTTTTGAAAGAAACAGGAGTACACGTAGAAAACTACAGACCTGCCACAAATCAATGGCAAACTTTATCTAAAATTTGCTTCCAATACACCGGCCTGAGAGAGCTTCGAATTCACAATATTAGTGGTGATATGCACTGATTGCATTGGTAGTTGTAAATCCAACTACCATATGATCACGGCCACGACGGCCCCTAAGAATGTCAGGAGTTGTTACGTTATGTTAGTGTACTGTTGGTGGTCATCTATTGTCTGACTTTTCTTGCTTTCAACAATATGATACATTGTGATAAAAGATGGAATCTAAGAGGAAACTAGCACTACGAAAAGTTCAAAGATACAAAAGGGATATTCAGAAGCCACAGTTCAAAGAAGGGCTTACAATGCAATGGCAAAAAGGAAAAGGACAAAAGGATTAACAATGATCTACAAAGTAATACACATAGTACTAACCATTGAGCAACAGGAACCCACACAAATCCGGTGGTGAACTGAGGTGCCCCGAGATTGTAAGCAATTTCTGCTGCTTTACTGGTGACACCCGTCGTGTTCTCCTTTTGTCACAACTACCTTCATCATCCTCTGTCATATTTCTAATAGCTATTTCTGATTGAATATGGTTACTAGTAAAGACGATCAGACAGAACAAAGGTCTAGAGATTCCGAACAACAGTGTGCAAAAATAACACGAATCTCGGAAAAAAACCCGTTCGCTGACGTTATATTGTCAATGCATATACTACTTGTATATATAGATTAGGTAAACATCACAATATGCTTTTGCTACATACATGCACCAGATGCCCACTTCCATATTTAATATTATCAGTGATGTTAGACTTCAAACAGTTGTAAATCTTGCTTTATTTAGCTGGACAAAGCTATTTATGACTGCCAGGGATATACCTTAGTTTTATAGCAATTTCCATCCAAAAGTTTGAACATACCAAAGGGATAAACAGAAGCCGTAAAACGAACGACAGACAACAAAATGGCAAAAAGGAACAAAAGGACAAAGGATGATCGACTTGACAACTACGTGCATAAAACTGAAGATTACACAACACGAACCCACTAATAATCGGAGGCAAACTCGAGTACTGCGGGAAGCTAGGCAGTTACTGTTCCACTAGTGGTACTCGTCGTAACGTTCTAAAATAATTTATATCATATCAGCATGGAGGTCTTGGATAACTGGCTGTAAATCTTAATAATATGTACAATTCCTCATCCTAGTTGCCAGTGGATAAATATACAATACTTGTGCACTGTCGAAGCATATAGGTAATATGGTTAAGAGGCTTAGAAACTGGGGAAAAGGCGAGTCTTTTCCCGCGTTTCGCGCCGAATACACATATTTACCTATATGCTTCGACAGTGCACATGTATTGTATTTATCCTGCAATTTTAAATCGTAAATAAACGTTTACTGGACGATGATAAAAGTATTTGAAATAATGTTGTGTATGTATTTGAAAACAATATCCCCCGATGTGCCCCGTTTTACATTTATAACTGACCAATATCAAGAGAAATATTGGGCAGGCTACATTGGTCGGTAAATATGAAAAATGGTACATGGTTGGTCATTGGCCTTTCCCTCTATTGGTTTATATGATATAAATGATAAAGGTCAGAGAATTAGTCTACTCCCACACGATGTAGTAGGGAGAAGAAATATATTCAGAATATCAAACAATTTACGTGGTATTGATCAAACAAAATTAAAACGGAGATATCAAATTTAATGGGCACGACGCGTTTCTACAATAACCTTCATCAGGTACGCTTATATCCGAAAGATTGTATGGCCGAACAATAAAAGACTTTGGAAGCAATACAAACAAAGGGCCTGAATAGGATAACCAGAATCGGTAACGGTGACATATGTCTGCGGAAGGAGAACATTAGCTTTATTCTTAATTACATTATTTAGAAACTGTAAATTTCGACAATACATATATCTAATAAGCCATGTTAGTGCCATGTTAGTGCCGCGACTACTGAGCGGATGATACCCTCGGGGACTAATAACCCACCAGCAGAAATATCGGCCCAGTGTTAGCAATACAAATGTAGATATAACTTTTTGTGCGCACGACGCACTTCTGGAATAACCTTCATAAGGTGTGCTCAAAGATTTGGATAATCATGGAAGACTTTAAATGCTTGTTTCGGACTGGGGTCAGGATAATGTGTCCGAGTAAAACATATCTTTCCACAGATTGTTGTTTTCTGCTATTTTTTTTCATCCCCAATTAAAGTTTGTAATCACGATATATCAAAGTAATTGTTGAAATAATAAGATAAAAAATAATAAAAATAACAAATCGTCGGAACAACTCCAAAATCCAATAGAAAAATTGTAGGCTATAATCGATATCTCTATTGTTGATGGAGATGGTTCACGATAGATGTTCCACCCTCCTCACTGAATTTGGTACTGCTTTGACAACTATTTTACCTATTTTGTTCAAGTATTGTTATAAATACTGTTATAGTGACAGCCGGAACCTTTGAGGCGTAATGAAAGCGGGAGGTTTGGCGCTTTAAAATCTGATTCAACCCACCATTTCTTTAGAAATGCCTGTACCAAGTCAGAGTCATTACGGTTTTCACAGTTTTCCGGTTGTTGACTGATTGTGTCTGTTTATATACTTATGAGTTTTTATTTTCCCTTTGGAAGATTGTTCGGAGTTCGGTAATTTTGTTATTACCCTTATTCACACATATACATGAACGCTCACTTTCCTGGGTTCGTACACGCACTCAAATAAAACGTGGCTGTAAGATGCGGCCATGCAAGTGTTTTCCAGATGTGAGTAACATGCCTCACGTATAACCGGACGAACAGTGTTATGATAAAAACTATATATAGCTTGAACATTATACTTATTATGTTTAATCTTCGTAACATAAGCGTTGTCATTATATAAATCAGTTCTATTAAAGAGAGACGATGGTCTCAGCCATTCTTTAAATATCAAATAGTATACACGGCCATCGCATAACATAATTGTGAAACAATAATCAATTTCGAACAAAATTTAATTGCCAATATCATTTTCGACATCTGTACGCAACTGACACAATGCTTTTCAACAAGGTGTTGATATCTTCCGAAAAACATTTAGAAAGATAAGATGAGACGATTCTTTGAAAATCTTAATTTAATAGCTATGTACTCATAATGCAGTGACGCTGTAACAGGTCTGAATACAAACTGCAAGCTCTAGCATACCGTATGAGTTGTGAAATATAAACTCCATACGAAGAAGCGGTTGCTATTTTACTATCAAGGTGTGGAAAATTTATAATGGCAAAATTGAAGTCGTCTCTTTTTTCATAAAGTCTGGTAGAAAGTTTAGATTTAAACATATTTTATTCACAACTGTATATGAATAGGATTCAGCAAAGAAAATAGACCATTGATATCAAAATTAAGGTAAATGTCAAGAATAAACGATAGAGATTACCGAAGCGACAATCCAAAAATATAAATCCAGAGAAACTGGCAACACAGGGCACACAAGACGAAGAAAAACAAAACGAAAAACAAAATACAATATGTGTTGGATACCACTATGCGTGAAAACCCCCCAGAAATAACTTAAATAAGACATATGTGCCCTCCTACAAACTAGAAATGAGACAGAGGAGGCTGTTTCTGTAGTTTCCATCATGTCAAGTTATTTTGGGAATATTAATGGAATCTAGTGAGCACAATTTGGATTATTAATTGACAGACCTGAAAGTTATATTAAAGGCTTCAACTTTTGTGTATTGTTTTATTTCTTTTTGCCACTGATATGTTTCTGCATAAACTCTGCTTCATATGAGCATAGGAGAGGATGGAGAAAGGTAGTAGTATACTCTGCATGAAAGTGAGATGAAAGGCTTTAGCTTTTGTAGTTTCATTTTCTTTTGATAAGTTTCTGCATAAACCCTGCCTCATAGGAGCATAGAAAAAATCGACAAGGAGAGGAGCACTGTTTGACAATGACAATAAACAACAATGATCAAGCCCAACAAAATCCACTATTAAGAAGTAGGGGCCGTCGTGGTCGTGATCTTATGGTGGTTGGATTTACAACTACCTATGCAATCCGTATCAATCACGACTGAAGTTATGAGTTCGAATCCCACTCAGGCCAGGTCCATCGGACATACCATTATGTCATAATGTTGTCATTGACTTGCGGCAGGTCGGTGGTTTTCCCCAGTCACTGAAGTTTCTTCCACCAAGAAAATTGACAGCTACGATATAGCGATTGTTGAAAGTGGCGTTAAATACTACAACCCTAACCCCAAATTAATATTGGATGTAGTCGAGTGGTCTAGGGCGCTGGACGTAAGGCTAAGCGAATGGTGCTGTAGTGTAACAATGGTGTGGGTTCAAATCCCGTCGAGGGAAGAACAAAAATTTGACAGCTCTAAAATCTAATTCTAACACTGTTTGGTTTAATTTTCAGATATATATATATATATATATATACGTCTGAAAATTAAACCAAACAGTGTTAGAATTAGATTTTAGAGCTGTCAAATTTTTGTTCTTCCCTCGACGGGATTTGAACCCACACCATTGTTACACTGCAGCACCATTCGCTTAGCCTTACGTCCAGCGCCCTAGACCACTCGACTACATCCACTCCCTAAAAAAGGAGCTTCAATAGTCGTAGTGTTACCTTGTCTCGTAAGGCAAATCTAGGGATAGGCGTAAGACATGTGTATAAGCGTGTGTAGATGGTACATATATACTTAATATTATAATTTGACAGCAATCTAACTCAGCAATTTTTAATATATTGGATAGGATAATGAAGAATTATTCATTATACAGTCACAGGAAATAAAGTATATTATACAAACGTCTAGAAGCAAGTGACAACCATACAATATATCTGTCCCACTGGATCTCAAAGTTACTTTAAAGGATACTAGGTTAATACTAAATATTATATACGTCTGAAAATTAAACCAAACAGTGTTAGAATTAGATTTTAGAGCTGTCAAATTTTTGTTCTTCCCTCGACGGGATTTGAACCCAGACCATTGATACACTGCAGCACCATTCGCTTAGCCTTACGTCCAGCGCCCTAGACCACTCGTCAACATCCATCCCTATATATATATATATATATATATATATAGCCTATCCCCTATTAAGTTGTTACATCATTGTGGAACCTCATACTAGCTCTAGAGTAGATCAATTGTTATATGTAGCGTTCGTTTATGTTTTTTGTGTTTTATTTAATGATTTACGCCAGTTACCGTTTAACATAAATGTATATAAAAGCTGTCACGTTACATTCCTTCCTATTATGTAATAATGTATAGAAAAATGAAGGAACGATTACGGAATGAGGACTTTTTCGCTAAAAATCACTATTTAAGTTTTCCTTCATAAAAACATATCTGAAAATACATTTCTAAGACGACACGATATAGCTAAAATATCGTTGAAAGTGGCGTTAAACATCATAACCCCCTATATATAAAGTAACGCAAGGAGTCTGACATCCTATATCTGAAGTAACACAAGACCTCTTACAATGTATTTCGGAAGTAACACAAAGCCTTTGACAGCATATAGCTGAGATAACACAAGATCTCTGACAGCCTCTATCGGATTACAATCAAAGTAAGGACAATCCAAATCTAACACAACCCACAAGCTCTGCATTTATACATGAAATGCATATGGCTGGGAGGAGCTTAAAGAAAACAAAGGGATAATCAGAATCCGTAAATAGAAGAATGACAGACAACACATTGGCCAAATTAAGAAGGATAAAATTGACATGAATAACAATGAATGTCAACAACCGACATACAAACACCTCGTTTAAGACAATTAGAGAAACATAAATTACATGGCATTTTATTGGCTTGTACAAATTATTAACGATATGCTACCCAGGAAATAAGCTACATTGACTTCAAGCTTATGTATTCAATTTTAATCTAAGCCTATATTAATTTTCATTTCTACAAATCCCCCAATATTGAAGATTTCAATACGTGAGTCATCAATAAGTTTTAAGACCATAGAGAGTAATTGATCTCATGCAGCCATTTTAATTTGTGGGAGAGTTTGAGTATTTCTATAATGTCATCTGAAATTTAATTGGTACTTGTAAAATATATCATATGTTATTCACCTATCAGACAGATATATTATATGTTATTCAGCTATCAGACAGGGTATATAATATGACATTCCCGGTTTAGGATTTATATTCCTTGAGGCGCAGCCGAAGGGAATATATAGCATAAGCCGAAAATGTCACATTATATACCCTGTCTGATAGCTGAATAACAGATATATTACGGATTTAACCAGTTTTTTTTTAAATACAACATCCAACTGTCTTTAATAAATTTGTCTCTTTTATTTTCATTTTCGTATCTCTAGATGTCCGTTTCCGTACCTTTGACGTCATTCTTCAATGACGTCAAAATATGTGTCGCGTCATATTTCATATATGGGGGTGTCTCATGAAGGAAAATACTGTACTAAATTCCTAAATCAACACAGTTTCATATGTAGTAAATTTTATAAACTTTATAAATATAACATTAATATATCACATAACAAAACAACGGGTTTGCGAAACAGTTTCAATAATTTAAATGTTAACAACATGTAAATAAAACCTTGGTGTGGCCCCATGACGTCGAAAGTTTTCAAGGCTCAACGTTTTGCTTATTTGTTATGGTACAGCCGTGGAAGATAGGAGTTTGCTGAATCGATCAGGTATTTGTGACGGAATTAACCGTTGTAATATTTTTTTGTTCATGCAGCCGTTTTGAGTATAAAAACAGCATTTAATTTGGTAAAAATACATTTATTATTCCGTATTTTACCATTGATTCAGTGAAGCGTAATGTTTTGTCGTCCATGTTTAAATCGTTTTTGGGGACTGAAATATATACCCCGTCTGTTTTCCGAATATATGCTGACATTCAGGGTTGAAGAACCAATGAAAATATGTGTAACAAACTAAATCCGTAATATAATGTGACATTCCCGACATAGGATCTATATTCCCCGAGGCGCAGAGTTAGGATTATGGTGTTAACGCCACTTTCACCAATATTTCAATTATATTGTGGCTGTCAGTTTTATTGATGGAAGAAACAGGAGTACCCGGAAGAAACCACCGACATGTCACAAATCACAGATAGACTAATCACATAGTATTTATAAAGTAATTGAGCGGAATTCGAACGCACAACTTTAGGTTAATAGGTACTGATTGTACTGGTATCATACGATCACGACCATTACGTCACCAGATTCATGTTAGAGTAGTTGGTAATATTCTTGAGTAGATACTATCAATTGTTTTGTTTGTTTGTTTGTTTGGTTTTTTGTTTGTTTGTTTGTTTGTTTGCTTTTGTTTTTAATTTGGGGGGGGGGGATTTTTTTCAAAAGATTAAACTTAAGTGCTTTGACCAATGCATGACTCATTTACTTTGACACATGGCATATGAAAGATAAACTATCCATTATAAAATAGTAATTAAGAGAGATAAAATAACACAAGGAAACCATTAAAATTGTTCTTAACGATCGGAAATAGTAAAAGGTCAGTCAATACTAAATCCCATATACACTATATATCTTATATTATTGTTTAGTTTTATCATTCTGGTCAGTATAATATCTAGTACATTGTTTTATTGTTGCTTTTGACATTTTGAATGACCGCATTATTTCATTGAGTGCCATTGCACTAGCTTAACACCGCCACTTTTTGCAATTTTGAATGACCACATTATTTAACTGAGAGGTTTGGGCTCACACCACTGTTTAGCTCTTTTTAATGACAGGATTATTTCATTGAGAGGTTTGGGCTCATAACTAGCTTAACACCCGCCACTTTTTTGTTATTTTTTATGATCGAATTGTTTCACTGAGAGGCTAGGGATCATAGCACTAGCATATCACCCGCCACTTTTTATTGAGATGCTTGTCATATGAGCGGACATGTACATGTGATTTATCGCGTATCGATTTTCCCTCTGTTGCTTCAATTTTCCGATAATTTCTTGGAACTGTCATCATGATATTGTTTTGTTTTTCATTGAATTTTATCATTAATTGACTATGTTGGTTGCGCAATCGCCATTAAGATCTTCAGTGTGTTTTGATTCGTCTTCGTTCTGTTTCTTGTACCCAATGGTGTGAGTCGTTGGGTATTTTTTTCTTAATTTCCCTTTCGGATTTCTCTGACGTTTAGTTGGTTATCTGTTTTATCTACCTATATGCAATCAATGCCTATCACCACTATTACCATCCATGTCTAATAAATACACGATCAAGGTCTATGTGACGTAGTACCTTACATCTGCACATCAACACTGATATACTTTTACAATGCATTATCTTTTTCTTTTCCTGTTTATTTTGTTTTGGGGTTTTTTGTGGTTGTTTTTTTTTGTTTTTTTTTTAATGTTTGCTTGTTTCGGTTTTTTTTTTCTTGTATTGTTTTTAATGTTTTTTGATTTTTTGGTTTTTTACTTTTTTTTTTTTTTTTTCCTCTTTTTTATGTGTTTTTTTTGGTGTTTTTTGTGTTGTTGTTTTATTTGTGTTTTTTTTTAATAATTAACTTTGAATAAATCTGACAGCACGAACTGGCAGTTACAAAACATAAATTAAATACTTCGTGTTATGCTCATAACTTTACACATTAACAAGCCTACATAACCTCTTTAAAAAGAAAACAAATATGCATACAAAAAGCGTAGTATGAATATATAATGTTTTCATTTTAACATAAGAAGAGTTTGAAGATACCAAAGGGGTAATCAGAATCCGCATATCGAAGAAGAACAGACAACACAATGGCCAAAAGAAAAAATACAAAAGGACAAACAACGATCTACAAAACATACAAATAAAACTAAAGATCGAATAACACGAACCCCACTAATATCGCTACTCCTAACAGGAGCGGATCCAGGATTTCAAGTTAGGGGGGGGGGGGCACTTAAAAATATTGCGCCGAGCAGAGGGAGGCGTGAAAATTTTTGAGGTATTTCGTGTGAAAAATCACGATTTTACGCCAAAAAATCATATTTTTTCAAATTTTAGGGTGCGCCCCCCACCTGGATCCGCCCCTGCCTACCACACAAATGCATCATCGTGCTCTTTATTAGCTAGGCACAGGTACTTCAATAAAAATTGTTGTGGGCTAAACTAGTTATATGGGTCCAAATACAAACGTAGACATCAATGTGAGTGCGGAATAACCTTCATCAAGTACGCTCAAATCTAAAGATTGGATTGATTGATTGATTGATTGATTGATTTTTGATTCTTAACGCCATTTTCAGCAATATTTCAGTTATATCATGACCATCAGTTTTAGTGGTGGAAGAAGCCGGAGTACCCGGAGAGAACCACCGATCATGGGCAAACAACAGCTAAACTTTATCACTTGCGGCTGCGAGTCAAGTGAACCCTTTTTTGTCATTTACAAACCCGGGCGCGAACCCACGTCGTATTGGTGATAGGCTTGTATGAGTTGTTAGGTAATCCAACTACCTAACTCATTGAGCCACCCGGGCCCTATATGCCTGAAGGGGGAAAAGCTTAGTTTTGAATATAGTTACATTGTTTAGGTAGTTGTAAATTTCGATAATAAATATATCTAATAAACCATGTCAGGGACAGACCCCTGTTCTTTATGAAATGATGCGGTTATGGAGTTGTTTTTCACCTGTGAGTAAAGTGTCAACACTCACATATAACCGGAGGAAGAGCATTATTCTAAAACGGGTATAATATGACTTTATATGAGACAATATAAACATAAAAAACGTGACCAAAACGCCAACATTGACCAATCACAAACGACTAGGGTTATTCCAGAAACGTGTCGTGCGCACTAAATTTGATATCTACGTTTTTATTACAAAAGACAATTAATTGTCCTGAAATATCAATAGACGTACTATTTTAATTTTATTTTTACAAATGACCACCATCGTCTATTTGAATTATTTTGAATGGGGTAATATATCAATTCATTCTCAACATTATTAAATTCATCATCTTATTATTTTTCGTTACACAAAATTTGTCATGAAAAATAAAAGATGGATGTTCAAGCTATTTCATTGGTTAGATTCCATCTTTTATCACAATGTATCATATTTTTGAAAGCAAGAAAGGTCAGACAATAGATGACCACCAACAGTACACTCACATAGCGTAACAATTCCTGACATTCTTAGGGGCCGTCGTGTCCGTGATCATATGGTAGTTGGATTTACAACTACCAATGCAATCAGTGCACTCACCACTAATATTGTGAATTTGAAGCTCTCTCAGGCCGAGGTGTATTGGAAGCAAATTTGAGATAAAGTTTGTCATTGATTTGTGGCAGGTCTGTAGTTTTCTACATGTACTCCTGTTTCTTTCAAAAATAAAATTGACCGCCACGATATAACTGAAATATTGTTTAAAATGGCGTTAAACACCATAACCTTAACCCTGATATTTTGACATACATATTGCGCAGAGATATTTGACCTATGGAATAAACGGTAATCCACATTGGAATGTACAAGCTTAATAACATGAGGTGGATTTCCAACAGTTGATATTTGTGGTCTCATATATGAACCAATGCGTAAGCGAATGAGTGATTGATTGTTGCTTAACACTAACTCCGCAATTTTCCAGTTATTTCATGGCGAGAACAAGTTAATTTTCAATGAGATTATGAGGTCCGTGTTGTATTAAATCAACACGCCTAGTTTGATTGTCCTAGTGCTAGCTCACTGAAAACAGTGCGCGGAAAGACATGTCGCCCCACTCGGACACATTATCTTGACTCCGAGCCAAATGTCTTTACCTTTTCACGTTGATGCTGCGTGTTCAAATACCAATTTAATAGTCTTTGGTTTGACCCGATTGGTGCTCAAGCCCACAATCTACCACACTTAAGGCGAGCATGCTAACCATTACACCACCGACATGTCAGAATATGTTCGTACGACTTTGACAAACCTAGGATCTATATTGGATAACTAATAATGAAAAAAACATTATAATAAAACCCTTTATTTGTTTTAAAGACATAGGTTTTCACTTTATGAATTTGGGGAAAGAAAGTTTGATTATTGTATGCCAGTTTATCGTTCGTTGTTTGGATAATTAAAATCCATCCCCACACACACACACACCCCCTCCCCCCCCCCCACACACACACACTTATCATTTTATGTAAGCGGACGTTTGTTATCAGCTAAACAGTAAAATTACTATTATTTGTAACTTAGGGCACGCAGTCAATGCCATCATCTGATTTCTCTCAGCATTATATAGCTTAATCCATCTGACATCCTTTGTGCAAACTCGTCAGCTGAGATAAAGCCATCATCTAAAAGATAAGACATGAACAATTCAAAACAATTTCGAAAATAACATTATTTGCGCTAGATGTGTTTGCTTGTGCATTGTGGTGTGCAACCCATATGGCGTTGTGTTTTTGTTATATCTTTCTTCGTCTTGTCATTTATTGCCAGTTTCTCTGTCATTATTGATTACTCTTTCTGTATTCTCTGACGCTTATTTAGAACAAATACAAACAGAATAAATGTATTTAGGGACCGAACATTGAATTTATTTTTAAAGATGGGGGTATGTTCATTATGCATATGCCAGAACCTTGCTCCACATAATGCAAAGCAATCTGGTTATTTGGTTAATGCAATTTCTTGCTGAGAATTGCAGGACCAGATTACTAAAATGTATTTTTTCTATAAAATCTAGCAACAACAATTTCTAAAAAGCCCCCAACCACACCCTCTAAAAGTTATATGGTCATTGTCTTAGTTTCACGTGAATTGCAGTCTCTTGAATAACTTTTAGCCATGAACAGCAATTGAAGTTGCTATTCCCAAATGTTCTGTATCTATCTTTATAGCCAATTTGTCTGTTCTGCTTACGCCCTTTGGGGTTTTCTGGCTCCCACAGATGTTAAATTATTTGGCTTTGAAAGCTCATGATGAATGGTAATCCAGAAACCTTTCGTGTAAACTAAATTAGATATCCATCAATGTTACAATTTCATTCAGGAATAGGAAATAAATGTCAGAACAGAGCCGTCTGTATTACCACAATTAACTGCCAATATGTACGATCTCTCTGACACTTGAATTACCAATCCCGATCATTGCAATTTAGATAGAGGTCATATAGTGGTAAAGTAATAATCATCACTCCGATAGTTTTACGGTCCCAATCATAGCTTGATCAATCCCGAATATCACAATTTTATAGGGTTCCTATTGGTAAAGTTACACTCGTCACTCCGATAGTTTTGTCATCAAATTCATTTCCGTAAATGTCCATTTTGATGCATTAATGTTGTGAGTTTGAATCCAGTTCATGGGGAGGTGTACTCGATACAACATTATGTGATAAAAATTGTCAGTTATTTATCACCGTGTATTCCGGTTTCCTCCCCCAATATAACTGACCGCCACGATATAACTGAATAATTATTGAAAGTGGGGTTAAACACCATAACCAGCAGCCTTAAACCCCATTGTATTTGTATTCAGATCGCTTCTTCGAAATTCTAGGTTCAGCTTCTATATGCTGATGATAAAGATCATCATGGCTTCCACCATTATTAATAGTGAATTCATTGGGGCATTTAGCGAAACAGTATTGACTACCAAAAAATGCAAAATACTTACTGTCGATATCAAAATGTTGAAATATCATTATTGACGGTAGAATAGCTTCACGTAATGGTAACGTATCCACAGTTGATATTGGGCGACTGTATTTATGACCAAATATTCCTTTTTCTAAATACTCCTCAAACTTTTTTCTCTTTCCTATCCGTGGGTAGTCATGTTCTTTGCTGTCTGTATAGAAGATGCACATTCCCAAATCCAGTAAGCAGATGACTGTCAGAAGGTATACAGCAAAATATGTCGCCATTCTGTAAAACAAAATATATTCATGTTCAAACGGATGTACAAATATACAATGTAGCCATAGTAAATTGAGCGACCGACTAATTGTTGTTTAACGCCAACTCAGGCTATTCCAGAAACGAGGAGTGTTTACTAAATTAGATACATATTTATAAGTGCATTATCCATATAAGATACATAAAAGATAAAAGATAATATGAATGGCACACAGCTATGTTAAAGTTGTCTTTTTGTCAATTTAGTCATGCAATTAATGAAATAACTTGAACGTCAACGATTTTTCCCTCTTATATCTTTTATTACAAATTTTGTGCAATGAGTGAGTGAGTGATTGTTGCTTAACGCCAACGCAGCAATATTTCAGCTATATCATGGCAAGAACAAATTAATGTTCAATAAGATGATGATGAGGTCAACTTTGTACTAGACCAACACGCTTATTTGGATTTTTATAGTGCTAGCTCACTGGGAACAACAGTCCGCGGATAGACATGTCGCCCCATTCGGACATATTATCCTGATTCCGAGCCAACCAGTCTTTGTTCTTTCTCCTTAATGCTGCGTGCAAATTGAAAACAATAATTAAAAAATAAAAGGAATCTACCACGCCGTCAGGATAGTTCCAATAACATGCTTAAAAATCATGGAACGAGTGGCAAATCAATACCACTAACACACATATGTATGAGCACTCATATATCAGGTATGCCAATTAAAAACAGCGGGGGATTAAACTTGCTCGTTGGGCTCAAACGAAAGAAGAAGAAAAAAATCAACATGAACTATGTTTTGCTTGTTGATTTATTCCCATTATTAAGTGGTTCATTGGTTAGGAAGATAATACCAGATCTAAACAATTGTGGTTGGATTCGGATTATGGTGCTTAGCGCCACTTTTATCCTTAAATTTTTCATGTTATAAACTACCAATTGGACGGAATAGTAAAAACACAATCCGCATTAGACAAAACAACACACATAAAATATAAAATCAAAAGTTTATCACCACAAAATATCAAACAAAGCGAGGTGGAAGTGCTATCATATACCTAATCTGTGTAGGTTTCCTCCACGAATGACTTACGATCCTCATTTGGCTATCATGTTTAGGCCCTTTGATTTTCTTATTTTTTAAAATCGTTTTGCTTTCCAATCTGTGACTTTGAACATACATGATAAAGGATATTCCAGAAGCACGACATAACTACGTTTTTATTATGGTACATGTATGTGCTAATAACTATCGGTTTTTTTTTAATACAAATTCCTCATTCACGACTTATCGCCAGGTTTGTAACTAGATTAACACGACGGGTGCCACTAGTGGAGCAGGAACTGCTTACCCTCCCGGAGCACCTGAGTTCAACCCCGGTTTTAGTGGGGTTCGTGTTACTCGATCTTTAGTTTTATGTGTATGTTTTGTAGATCGTTGTTTGTCCTTTAGTACTTTTCTTTTTGGCCATTGTGTTGTCTGATCTTCTTCGATATGCGAATTATGATTGCCCCTTTGGTATCTTCAAACTCTTCTTAAGATACCTTTAATCTGTAGTGTTGATCATAAACGTTATTTTGGAATAAATGTAGCATGCACTTCTTGCACAGAGTTCAAAATTATCAATTGTTTCCACATAGTATTAAAAACGTAGATATCAAATTTAGTGCGCACGACACGTTTCTGGAATAACCTTCATCAGGTACGCTCAAGGTCAATGATTGGAAAGCCAATACTTTTTAAGACTAAAAGGCTTAAACAAAACAGCCAACAACGGCTAACGTCAACTATAAAAGCCAAAATAAAATATCAAATAAATCTCGTATTACATTCTTTCAAGTATTACTTGTATCAACGCTACATTTATTTTTGTTTGTTTTTAAATACATCTATTGTTCGTTTGTTTTTTCTTAGCTCTATATATGGTTTTTCTTTAATCATTGCTTACAATAAGAAACACTATTGGATGCAGACTCCATTTGACCTGATATATTTAAAATCTAACACAAAGGTTAAATCTATATATTTAACAATGCTATCTTTATTTTGTCATTTTATTTTCTCTCGAATAGCAGTAGCACATTATATACCAATTTCTACCAGAGTTATCGTTCCTTACTCCCTGTGAGAGAAAGGAACAATAACTCTGGTAGAAAAACATCCGTCAGTGACCGTCACGAGTCTTGCCACTTTCCAGACTCTGCTCCGACCGTAAGATCAGGAGCCTTGTTTTTATTTGCACCGCGTTAAATGCACAGCACAGAAATGTTTGTGTAATTTATTTGTATGCCCACACCGGAAAGGATTTACGGATTCTGATTGCCCCTTTGGTATCTTCAAGCTCTTCATAAGACTTCCATCTTTCATTTATAGAACTAGTAGTGCATGACAACTTCTGTGTCATGAAGAATTAATGAATTATGTGATGGAGAATACACTTCAACTGTAGATTCTTAAGAATACCCCCGTTATCAACGAGACCCGCGTTTTTATTTTTTTTTAATAAAGTTTACTATCAAGAGTCGTATATATTAATTATATTACATAGTAGTGTAATCACCGTAGCCATGTGGTTAGACGGAAATGTTCAACCTTAAAGCAGACCTTAATAAGTCAATTTCCAAAATATTTAAGATACGTTTTTAAGCCTAAAATGGTAAAAGGTTAAATTTCATATACACAAGAACAAAAGAATAAACTATAGAGTCTTACAAATAATATACTGTCGAGCAATGGTATAAATAAACGTTAGAGAAATATTGGATACATAAGACAGCGGACGAAGACAAACAAAACAAAAACACACTAATATATGCAAACAAAAACAAATAATGTAAATAAGACATGAGCCCTCCTACAAACAACTGCAGGTAAAGACAAAGCGAACATTTTTTTATGCGCAAATCGTAACGGACATCACAACATGGAACCAAGAACGTAAAGACACATAAAAGGATAACGCAAAAAACTAAAACAGAAATGAGCAACACGGACCCCATCAAGTGTTCGCGAAGGGTAAACAGTTCCTGCTACTTATAAGACACCCGTCGGTCAAGAGTAGAAGCGTTCTTTACAAAATCGTTGGTTACACAGCTATGGCGAGAGCTGGAAATGGTTGATACTGTATTTTAAAAAAAAAGAAAAAGAAAAAAAAGAATACAAAATATAAACAATGAAAAAAGGTCACATAAAGTTTGTACTAGCCAATAATTGTATACTTAATATTGAATATAATGTTCGGGCCATTAAAACAAGATTACGTGTCTGTAAAAATCAAAATTTTATATACAAATACTCATAGATCAATATACAATATATCATGTTATAGTATAAATCCATGGTAATTTATATGTGTGGTAAATGACTCTTAAATTTAAAGCAGATCTTAATACGTTAAGCAGGAGTTCGAGACCCACAAGTTCCAAAATATTTAAAATACGTTTTTATACCTAATATGTTAAAAGGTTAAATTTCCTATCCGCAAGAACAGAAGAAGGAACTGTGGATTCTTAAGAATAATCTACTGTCCGACCAATGGTGTAAATAAACGTTAGAGAACACCAAAGGGGCAATACAAAAAAGACAATCTAGAGAAACTGACAACATTGGGTACAAACGAATCAGGACAGGACGGAGACACACAAAACACAAACACACTACTATGCGCAAACAAACAGAAACAACATAAATAAGGCATGCTCCCTCCTATAAACAACTGGAGGTAAAGACAAACCGAACATTGTTTTTATGAGATAATTGTAACGGACATCACAACAAACTGAAAAGATGAGCAACACGGACACCACCAAAAAAAACAGCCTGCAAAGATCTAGATTAGACCTGGCGTTGCTTTCACAGTTAGTGTGCGGACAGGACATGGTTGAATCAATTTGTTGTTTCATTAGTAAACAAAACTGTGCAAACGACGTGTATTCTAATAATTAAAGAAAAAGAATTAGAAATTTAAAACAGTGAAAACGTAGATATCAGCAAAGGTCACCTAAAGTTCGTTTCATATAGAATTCCGGATTATAGACATTTTCGGGTTAGACAGGTTTCACTCTACTACACAAATATTGTATGTTTAATATTGACTCTAATTATTGTCGGTGCCATTAAAACAAGCGTACATGTCAATACAAATCTATTTTGTTTATAAAAAGCTTCATAAATCAATATGAAATACATCATGTTATAATAGATAGTCATGGTAATATATATTTGTAGTGTGTGATTTATCTTTATGTATTATAAGTATCTATGATCTGGATTGTTGATTAGAAAATAAACGTACGTCGCACTTATTAAAATATTTCGTTCTCAGACATTTTATGATTTTTCCGTTTTCAAATTAATTCCACGTCTTGAAACTACAGACATTGTTTCCATTCAAGATTTCATTCTTTTTTTTCTTCAAAATTTTTCATTTATATTTCTGTAAACTGTAATGTTGAGCAATTTTTGTCTTTTTTTTTCTAAACTTTTTTTTTTACATATTAATTCCTTGTAATTTTATATTTTTTGCACTGTATGTCTACATGGTGTCTTAAATTGTTATATCTCAGCCTCAAGATCATTGTCGTCTATGCTTTGTCAGCTTGCGAAGCGCTTGAAGATACCACAATGGTAAGCATAATCCGTATATCGAAGAAGAACAGACAACACAATAGACAAAAGAAAAAGTACAAAAGGAAAACCAACGATCTACAAAACATATATAGAAAACTAAACATTGAATAACAAGAACCCACTACACAAAGGGGGTGAACTAAGGTGCTCGGGAAGGGTAAGCAGTTCCTGCTCCACTAGTGGCACCCACTGTGTTACTCTAGTTAAAAACATTTGACTACAATATGTTTATGTCATACTGTAAGATTGACCAAGATCATTGCATTCAATACGACACGCACATTTCCTGAGTTAATGAGTTTGGAGCTACAGTACACAAACGTTTGTTTTTGTATTGTATTTGAATTTGTCTGTTGTAGTTTTGTAACAGTTATAAAGGATATCATGTTAGATAATTTGTCTGTTCTAGTTTTGTAACAGTTATAAAGTATATCATGTTAGATAATTTGTCTGTTCTAGTTTTGTAACAGTTATAAAGTATATCATGTTAGATAATTTGTCTGTTCTAGTTTTGTAACAGTTATAAAGTATATCATGTTAGATAATTTGTCTCTTCTAGTTTTGTAACAGTTATAAGGATATCATGTTAGATAATTTGTCTGTTCTTGTTGTGTAACAGTTATAAAGTATATCATGTTAGATAATTTGTCTGTTGTAGTTTTGTAACAGTTATAAAGGATATCATGTTAGATAATTTGTCTGTTCTAGTTTTGTAACAGTTATAAAGTATATCATGTTAGATAATTTGTCTGTTCTAGTTTTGTAACAGTTATAAAGGATATCATGTTAGATAATTTGTCTGTTCCAGCTTTGTAACAGTTATAAAGGATATCGTGTTAGATAATTTGTCTGTTCTAGTTTTGTAACAGTTATAAGGTATATCATGTTAGATAATTTGTCTGTTCTAGTTTTGTAACAGTTATAAAGTATATCATGTTAGATAATTTGTCTGTTCTAGTTTTGTAACAGTTATAAAGTATATCATGTTAGATAATTTGTCTGTTCTAGTTTTGTAACAGTTATAAAGTATATCATGTTAGATAATTTGTCTGTTCTAGTTTTGTAACAGTTATAAAGGATATCATGTTAGATAATTTGTCTGTTCTAGTTTTGTAACAGTTATAAAGGATATCATGTTAGATAATTTGTCTGTTCTAGTTTTGTAACAGTTATAAAGGATATCATGTTAGATAATTTGTCTGTTCTAGTTTTGTAACAGTTATAAAGTATATCATGTTAGATAATTTGTCTGTTTTAGTTTTGTAACAGTTATAAAGGATATCATGTTAGATAATTTGTCTGTTCTAGTTTTGTAACA
Source organism: Bathymodiolus brooksi (assembly GCA_963680875.1). Taxonomy (NCBI): domain Eukaryota; kingdom Metazoa; phylum Mollusca; class Bivalvia; order Mytilida; family Modiolidae; genus Bathymodiolus; species Bathymodiolus brooksi. The sequence goes on from OY804584.1 coordinate 32,823,540, forward strand.
GTTATAAAGTATATCATGTTAGATAATTTGTCTGTTCTAGTTTTGTAACAGTTATAAAGTATATCATATTAGATAATTTGACTGTTCTAGTTTTGTAACAGTTATAAAGTATATCATATTAGATAATTTGACTGTTCTAGTTTTGTAACAGTTATAAAGTATATCATATTAGATAATTTGTCTGTTCTAGTTTTGTATCAGTTATAAGGATATCATGTTAGATAATTTGTCTGTTCCAGCTTTGTAACAGTTATAAGGATATCATGTTAGATAATTTGTCTGTTCTAGTTGTGTAACAGTTATAAAGTATATCATGTTAGATAATTTGTCTGTTCTAGTTTTGTAACAGTTATAAAGGATATCATGTTAGATAATTTGTCTGTTCTAGTTGTGTAACAGTTATAAAGTATATCATGTTAGATAATTTGTCTGTTCTAGTTTTGTAACAGTTATAAAGTATATCATGTTGAATAGGGATTAGTGTTATGGTGTTTAAAGTCACTTTCAACAATATTTCAGCTATGTCGTGGTGTTCAGTTTTATTGGTGGAGAAAACCGGAATACCCGGAGAAAACAACCCATAGGTTAACGTGTTTGTCAGGGAGTATAATATTTGAAATAGTTTTTTTTTCAGTTTACATTACAATATATAATATGCGATTTCAGGGATATTTCTATCAATTTATTGGTTCTGGGATAAAGTGTTTAGCACCACTTTCAACAATATATAAGTTATTATTGGTTTTGTAAACACACACAGGTCATATTTTGATAGCAAACACGTCACTAATTAAGATATTCTTTAAAAGAAGGAAACAAATTGAAATATAAGGTAATAACTTTTATTTTTAAGTTTCGTTAATTATTTATTTATTGTACGTTTCCATGTCAACATCTCAGTATTTGTGAGGTTTTTTTTTTAATTAGAGGGCAAAAATTGAAATCTAAGGTAACATCTTTTATTGTCCTTTTCCGCTAATTATTGGCTTTATAGTACGTACATTACTACTATAATATACACTATATATGGTTTTAGGTGTGAAACCACTAATTAATTTCTTTACGGTTTTCTACTAAATTTGTGTTTTTTCGAGCCTACCTGGCCATTTTATCTTAAGTTTAACCTTTCCAAGACCATATATTTTCTGAAACGTACATGATTCTTCTACGTTCTGTCAAAATATCAGGGCATGCTTAAATTCTTGCAGTGAAATGCCAGGCTACGGAAAACACCTACTCTAAAAATAGCTCGCCGTCATCCCCCAACAATTCAGTATTTATAGGTCATGCATCAAATCCTCCATAGAGGTATTAAAATACAACTAAGTCCATCAAATTTGGGCTCAAAATAATCCGTATATATTTAACTTCAATTATCAGTTTTAGTCATTCCATTCCATTCAGTAGTTTTCACACTACTACAAAGTGAAAGGAACTTTTTTCTTGAAAAGGGACTACTTTCGTTCTAAGCTCTGATTGGGGAATTAGTGGGTTTACACATTTATACAAACTTCCCCGACCTATCTAGTGCGTCAGTAAACATTTTTAAACCATATATTACTAACAATCGTGCCAATAATTAAGGGTTATGGTGTTGAGCGCTACTTTCAACAATATTTCAGTTATATCGTGTTGGCCAGTTTTATTGGTGGAGGAAACCGGAGTACCCGGAAAAAAAACACCGACCTCCCACAAGTCACTGACAAACTTTATCATATAATGTTGTATCAAGTCCAAAAATTAGAACAAATAATAATAAGAAAACATGAATTGAAAATCTAAAATAACAATTTTCCGTTAATTATTTTGTTTTTAATTAGTCTATAGTATATTATAAAATCACATGCAGCAAATAATACACCCTATGCGCCAATAATTAAGAGGTTTTCTTAATAAAATGACATAAATTGAAAATCTAAAGTAGCAATTTCTAGTATATTATTTTTCCGTTAATTAATTAATTTGTTTTTAATTAATTTATTCTATATTATAATAAATCATATGCAGTAATTTACTATACCTTATAAATTTCTTCTATTCCGATTCTCCCACTAAATTTACAATTGATAAAGAGCTTTATATTACCTACTGTGAAATACGATATTCGCCTACCAATAAATGGAACCACCCCTTTGCGTCTGCGTTATTTGTCAGAGGTATCAAATTTCATTGCGGCTTATCCCCTTCGATTATTGAATCGGGATTATCAGTAACTTAAGTACTGTTGCTGATTATCTACAATATCGTATTTTTGTCAAAAATGTTTAGCTATATATATATATAATTCTACTGGATTAGCATGAAGAGTGGTTATTTATACATATTTTAATTTTATGACGTGTTTTATCGTTGATTTTGTTGTCTCTACGGGTTCGAATTAATGGCTTCCAATTTGTAATATTTATTGTTTATTTTTATGACATGCTGTGTAAGCAGATATGAATTCATTGAAAAGTAATCAATTTACAATCTCCAAAAAAGAGGCTAATTCATTCCTTCATCAGACTTTCATTATGCACTGACATGCAGTGCATGAGTTCATTAAAAAGTAATATACAATCTCCGAAACCAGGCTAAATTATTCCTTCTTAAGATTTTCATTCTGTACTCTTAACGGGAGATAATGTAACTTCTGATTCGGAGATTGGGTAATGTATTGCAATTATTAAATAGTATGCATATTCATGAGACTGTATTTTTATTGTAGACATGAATTAATTAAAAAGTAATTTACAATCTCCGAAACAGTGGCTAATTTATTTCTTCTTCAAACTTTCATTATGTACTCAAAGGAAAGTAATGCAATCTCTGATTCGGAGATTGGGTAATGTATTGTAGTTATTATATAGTGTGCATATTCATGAGATTGTGTGTTTTTATTCTAGATATGAATTCTTTATCAAGTAATTCTGCACTCTCCGAAACCAGGGCTAAATTATGCCTTCTTCAGATTTTCATTCTGTATTCAATGGGAGATAATGTAACCTCTGATTCGGAGATTGGATAATGTATTGCAGTTATTATACATTATGAATATTCATGAAATTGTATTTATATTCTAGATATGAATTAATTAAAAAGTAATTTACAATCTCCGAAACAGTGGCTAATTTATTCCTTCTTCGGACTTTCATTCTGTACAGACATGCAGTGCATGCAGGCATGAATTAATTAAGATGTAATTTACAATCTCCGAAACAGAGGCTAAATTATCCCTTCTTAGCATTTTCATTCTGTACTCTTAAAGGAAGATAATGTAATCTCTGATTCAGAGATTGGGTAATGTATTGCAGTTATCATATAGTATGCATATTCATGAGATTGTGTGTTTTTATTCTAGATAAGAATTCTTTAAAAAGTAATTCTACAATCTCCAAAACTGAGGTTAAATTATTCACTCATCAGATTTTCATTCTGTACTCAAAGGTAGATAAAATAGCATCATATTCGGAGCTTGGGTTATGTATTGCAGTTTTTATATAGCATGCAAATTCATGAGATTGTGTTTTATTCTATATCCAATCAGAAACATTTTTCAGAAAAACAGCGCGTGATATTGCGAGTGAACTTCTTTTTCCATAAACAAAAAACTGATACTAAGTCAAACACTTATATATTTAGAGTCTAATCTCCTTCTTACAAATTCCCCCTGAATTCTATCACATGGGTTTATGTCCTGCTCCTTTAGTCATTGTCTGTCCTTTTTCGATTTACGGATTCTGATTACCCTTTGGTATCTACAAGCTCTTCTCTCAATATATTTTTAGCAAATATTTAAAAGTGAGACTATATAAATCATCCATATAAGGGATTGTATCATAAGCAAGATATTGATTCCATATTTTAATACCAAGTGGTATAATTCATTTTAGGACAAAGAGTTTATTCACTGTCGTTAAAGAGCTCCGGTCGTAATTGATCTGTCATCTTCCGGTACAAGTCAATTAGGCATGTTTGACATACAGGCGACGACAAAAAGTAAGTATTATGATCATATAGTATTATTTTATTTTGAATCCAGAAGATGTCGTTATCGGTCGATTATTTTTACTTGTTTTTACCTATATATTACTGTAGTTATCTTCATCGATTACTCAGATATAGATAAAATGATGGACATAAACAATGAAAAATGCTAATAATGAGATTGAAATCATCAAATAAAGCTATAAAAAGTAGTTTATATGTGTAATTAAAGTACACAAACCCTATGTAATGCTTATATACATGATAGTTTGCACTGGCGTGCCACCATGAATAGTTTTAGACTTACTACAGTGAAAAACACAATGCTTATTTACGTACATTCGTTCCGGCTCTGTTAGCCACTACTTTCCGGTTGGGTCGCAAAAATTGTGTTTCAGTAGAACCGGTTTTGTCTATGTAAAAAATTTAAAGAATAGCGAAAACAGCTCAATATCACAATTATGTTTCCTTTCTGTAATTTATTTAAGGTTCAGTATAACACTTGTCAAGGGTATGTTCGACTTGCAAATTGATAAAAAGAAAGAAAAACAAAAAAATGTCTTCAATGAATAAAAGTTGTGGAAAAAACCAACAACAGCACATAGTCAAAATATTTTACATGTGGATGTTTGTATAACATTAAAAGGAAGAAATACAAAACGGTTTGTGCAGAATTGGCATTCGCCAAGTCACCTTCGACAGAATGGTCATGATTTTGTATAGAACTTATAATTCTTTTTCTCTATTTGCTATGCAGTTGAATTATTGCAATATTCAAAGAGTGTTTGATAAAAAGTAGGAATTCTCACTGTTTATATAGATATTAAGTAACTCTTATTGTTTTGGATTAATTTTTGTTTTGAAATAATATATTGAAGGACAATAAGAAATTTTGATTAAAAAAATTAACAAAAAATAAATAAAAATAGGGAACCGCATCGGTAGCGTAATGGTTAGCATGCTCGCCTCGAGTGCGATAGATTGTGGGTACGAGCCACGGTCTTGTCAAACAACAGAATATAAAATTGGTATTTGTTGCTTCTCCGCTAAGAACGCAGCATTAAGGAGAAAGAGCAAAGACTGGGTGGCTCGGAATCAAAATAATGTGTCTGAGTGGAGCGACATATCTACCCAATGACAATGCGAGCTTTTACCATCACTTGGCGCCCGTCATCCGTCGTCTTTCGTTCGTCGTCTGTCGTCCATTAACTATTCACATTTTAATCTTCTCCTCTGAAACGTTAATCGAGTACACCTAACATTTTCTTTGTATACAAACTGCCAAAATCAGGGGCGTAGCTACATGTAGGTATAAAATGAAATGTAGGCACAACTTGCGGCGAAGGGTCTGGGGGCCGGTTAAGGCCCCCAGCAGGTCCAGGGCAGAGCAGTCCAACGGAAAACGATTTTAAGCGTAAATAGATGTACAAATCTGAACAATAAAAGATATGAAATATATTCTTATTTTATCATGGAAACAATACATATATCGAAGTTGTTAATATATTTTTGCTGAATATGAGAACTTTTGACTGAATGTTACGTATACCCTTAATGGAGTAGCTACACGTAAGCTACTAGTAAGTCCAAAGTATTTCATTAATACTTCAAAATCAGGAAAGAAAATTAGATCTGTATTAAACTTGTCATTATACGCCTGTAGCCAAATATCAAAGCAGCTCAAAATCTCGGGGTTGTAGAAAAAAGTTCCGATATATAATTACAGATGATGAACATGGATAAAGTTATATGCATCGGCTACTTTGTGGCAGGGCATAAAAAGAATAACGATGTTTTCTTACACTGGCAACACAGAGGGAAATGTCCGGAAGTAATTGAGACCTATAATAACAGATCTGCAAACTTAATTTTATGTGATACATGTATCATTATCATATATAATAATATAATACAAAATTAAAAAGGAATATTTTGTTTCTAATTGATGTACCTGCTTGGAAATTTGAATATATGAGAGTCGTTCCACTTTGAAGACAAAAGTTTTCGTTTTACTGTGTCATCCATTACGGTTAATTTGGCAATGCCATGGTATGGAGGTTCAATATTCTGTTGAGTATCGGTGGTTGAAACGGAAGGCTCCAAGTCCGATTTGGTTGTTCCTATCTGACTTGATTCAGATTCAACTGGTCCGCTATCAGGCTCGGATAAGCTAAGTGCTGGACTGTTTTCACTTGTATGTGCTAACTGTTCAGGGTAATTTTCTGAAGATTCGCTTATCTTTTTAAACATTTCATCCAAAGTTCTAACTTTAAGGTTAGGTTTATACTTAGAGCCAGACATTTTTACACTGCAAGCCAAATAGCCCGAGAGCAGTTCTATGGACGGTCAATGACAAACTAGTAAATGTATCAATTCATTTCTAGATTCAGATGTTAAAAAGCGTGTGAAAAACAAATTGTGTCTTATTTTATGTAAAGACAAAGCCTTTGAAGATAAAATGAACTGTCAATTTCAAAGAGTTAGTTAAGGTCACAGTACTACACTGTCAAACATATTTTATTATACTGTTCAGAAATATGGGGTTGTTATTTACCAAAATCAGCTGACTTTAACTTTATGTTTGACTATTCAAGACTATCATCTGTACTTCCCTGTGATACATTGCATATTCATTTTTGTAAATATATACTGGGTGCTAATAAAACAAGCACCAGCTTTGCAATATTGAGTGAATTAGGAAGAATACCATTTGCATTAGATTGCTTTACTTCAGTTTTTAAATACTGGTATCGTTTAGATTCTTCTACTAATTTTTTACTTAAGAATGCATACATTGAAAATAAATTCCTACACTCACAGGGTTGTGACACTTGGTATTCTGGTCTACAGAGACTTTTTAAAATATTTAATAACAATACAGGAATTCACAATATGCTTAAATATAAGCATAATACATTTAACAGAAAAATTAAAGTTTATGCAAAAGCCTTTTATAAAAATAAATGGTATGTTAAAAGAAATAAACTTCTAGATGAGAACGGCAAATTGCGAACCTATCTAAAACTCAAATGCATTTCGGATTCGAAAATTATCTTCATATTTTAATCAAAGAAAATCTTTAACCAAATATAGAATCAGCAACCATAAATTAAAGATTGAAACTGGCAGATATTCAAAACCTATAACACCTTTAGAGAACCGCATTTACGAAAAATGTTTTTCAGATGAAATAGAATCTGAAGAACACCTTCTATTAAAATGTTCTTTTTACTATACTTCCAGGCGCAAGCTTCTTGAAACAATTAAGAATTACATTAATCATTCTAACTTTGAAAAATTATCATTTGGGGATAAATTTATATGGCTTTTAAACTCAGAAAGTAAAGATACTTTGATATGCATGTGTGATTTCCTGTTAAAAAGTCACTGTTTCGGATAGCTGGTATCTCATATTTTAACACTAGTCATGTCTCTCATTCTTGTATTTACAATTTATATGATATGTTATGCAATCACCTTATGTTTTATTATGTTTATATGCCCCTTCGTGGGCCCTTTAATTTGGACCAATAAAATCTTATCTTATCTTATCTTATCATTGCAAATGTTTATCTTTCAACTTGTGGAAGCTTGTCATCAGTACAATAAACATAAAACAGACATAATTGAATTATGTAATGCGTTGTTTCTCATTTTTCATCAATAAACAAATGTTGGGGAAACAATTATGTGTAGGCACATGCCTAAAGTGCCTTACGTTAGCTACGCCCCTGAAAATCGTCCGCGCGGAAAGGAATTCAATACTACAGCCTTTGTTAATTTGCTTATCTGTAATGTTAATGTAAACATTATACTGCGAAGAAACTTAAATATCGTATCCATGAAGTTATTTCCACAGAGTGACTTACTTCGTTATCAACGAGTATAAAATTAAAATATTGCGTTATAAAAAGAATCTCCCACTACTCAATTGATGCGCCTGGACAGCTACTTAAAGTGAGTGTAGCGCATTGAGCACCAACCGTGATGTCAGTGCCACAAAAAGCATTAAAAAAATCAAGTGTTCGCGACAGTAGCAATTTAACATAGAAATAACGATTTTTTTTATTGTACAAAGTAGCTGAAATTGGCAGCCATGGCGAATATTCATACTATGGATCAGTATTTATCGCCTTTGAGATATTTCCTAATCATAACTATTGTTAAATTGCAATATAATGCTCAATAACAATAAGATCAGTGGTATTTACATACTGACAAACCCGGTTATTTATAAATGACACAACCGGTTTGTATACATGTTAACATTTTGACCAAGCCGGATTTCAAAAACATCTGTTGACATCATGTATTAGGGTATAACTAGTTACTAATTGACTTTTCATCAACAAAATTAGTATTTTTAAGTAAAATCAATCATTCATCAATATTTTTTTCTTTTTGGGCAACATTTAATTCATTCGTAAATGCAAGATATAGTGATATTTCAGTTGATTGTAATGATTTTGAAGCCGGATTCCTTATAACTTACAAAAAAATCTAATTTTACACTGCAAAAATAAATGATATTTGGATAAAAAATGAAATTAATAATAATAACAATCATAAAGTATCATAATTCAAAGCATTATATACACAGTATATTTATAAATACTTACGATAATTATCTGTGTCTGCTTTAAAAATACCGCTTTAAAATATCCCGGATGTTGACCAAACATTTTCGATCGGAGCTCTTTGACGACAGTGTTATTGGACAATGTTATATTTGACAAAAACAAAAACAAAAACAAAAAACAAAATCAAAAACTTTTTCCATTTAATATTGTACTATTTTTTTTGTATATTTATTTACTTTTACATCTATTCCTAAAATGGAGAGATACATTTTCGGAATTTAATTTTTAAATGTATTATATTCAGCAGTTCAGTTTGATATAATCAGTAGTTTTCTATAAAATAATAAATTCCTGAAATAATTTCCCGTTTTGATCAAAAATATTATTTATGTAAATAAAAATCGCTGTTTATCCAATTTTCAAAACATATATATATATATATACTTATTTTCATATTTAATAAATTTAACGGGAATCTTTGTCTGTCCTCCTCCACAAATGACTCAACATTTTAATACCTCTTAATCAAACTCAGGAAGATTTTTGAAAAAAAACTGAAGATCTTTAAAATGTCAATATTCATTTAAAATTTGAGTGGTATAAATTTCCAATTAGAATATTCCCTGTGTAATAACCTTGGAACCCATAAAACTGTGAAAGACATGAAATAACTCTCTATAGCAAACCTCCCACATTTTTTAATTGTTTTGTCTGGTCTACAATTCCAACTGAAGTGAAATACTGACTAATTATGGCTGCCAAGCAAAATTTGGGAGACATATTGTGTTTGCTCAGTTTCTTATTATTATTCTTATTATTATTCTTATTATTATTATTATTCTTTCTTTCTTCCGTCAACAGTTTGTCCGACACATTTCTCGGAGATGCCTTGATCAAACTTTATGAAACCTTGTAGGAATATCATATGCCATGTGAAGTTGTCCTTTTAAGTGTTGATTTTTTCAAAATGGCTCCCGTTGCCATGGAAATGGGCCAAAAGTTAAAAAATTGAAAAAAACACAAAAATTATCATAGCAGGTTACTCGCCGAACAGAAATTGACGAAACTTAATAGGAACAACATCCACATCTACATCTAGTGGAACGAGATAAGCCAAAAAAATCGGAATCGGTAGGACAAACTTTGCTGCAGTTGCCATGGAAACAAAAAAGGGAGAAGATTTAAAAAAAAATTGGATTCCATTCATCAACCTTCATGAAACTTTGTAGGAATATCCACCGTAGTGTGTGGCAGCTTTTGAGGGGTTGAAAAAAATTCAAAATGGCAGCCGTTGCCATGGTAACCAAGGTGCAAAAAATGTTAAGCGGAAACCGGACAGCGGATCCATTTGAAAATTGACACAAAAATAAATCATCACTCAAAGTTGTGCTCTTTGTTTTTAAAATTTTCAAAATGGCCGCCAATATAAAAAAAATAAAATAAAAAAAATTGTTAAAAATTAGAAAATGAAAAGATTTCAATGGAAATGGATATTTACAGGGAGTAAGACATGCTGCACCATATGGCGACCATTTTGGTTTGCTATGGTGGCCATTTTGAATCCAAAATGGTCGCCAAAATAAAAAAATCCACCTATTTGGGCAAAATTTGGTTTCCAAGTAGATTATGATGTTGCGAATTGATATCCATTTCTTGGGAGCCATGTTATGATCCTTCAGATCATATCATATCTTGTTTCCCTATAGATTCTATTTTTTATCACAAGGATATACTATTTTTTTCAGACAGCAAGGAATGTCAGACTACACGTTTTGTTAATCGACAATGCCACACACAAACTATTCACTTGTCATCAGAACTTATGATATTTTGGGAAGGAAAAGTTTGAAGATATAAAAGAGAGGTCATTAGCAGCGGTAAATCGAAGAAGGACACACAATGCAATGTTAATAACAAATTTAAAAAAGACAAAAGAATAAACATTGATCTACAAAACAATACACATCAATATTGAACTACACGAACTCCACAAAAACAGGAGTCAACTCAGGTGTCCCGGAAGGGTAGCAGTTTCTGTTTCACTAAAGTTTGCTCAGAGATAAACTAAACAGCACATAAAACAGTAATCAAACTCATGTTTTTATCTAGTTCGGCCAAGCCCTCGTTATTAATATAAATATGAGGTTAATTACCTGGAGAAATTTAACTAAATTTGATATATACGTTTTTATTAATGTCTATGCACCAAACAATATTAGAATGAACGTATTGAATTTGAGGTTGGGGTTATAGTGTTTAACGCCACTTTCCACAATATTTCAGTTATATCGTGACGGTGGTATCGTATTGAATTTGTCCAATGACCAACTATAAATAATAAATTTACAATAAATCATAGCAAAGGACGAGAATAGCATTAACATAAAAACAATATTACATTTCAATAGATAAGTAAGAGATATCCAGCTAAATCGTTATCACACGTCGCTAAATGTGACTTAATATAAACAAATCTGATAAAAATCATGTCTCACTTGGTCCTCTTAAATCATTTAGCGCGTTGTGTGAAATCGGAAGAAGCACCATTAAGGATCACATAAGGGGAGTTTTATGTCATGGCCGTTATCGTCCAAATACTGGGCTGCTTTGTTTGCTTTTCACAATAAGAAATAAAAACTATGTTCGGTTCGTCCTTGTCTTATTGTGTTGTTTGTAGGATGACTCATGTCTTATTGTGTTGTTTGTAGGATGATTCATATCTTATTGTGTTGTTTGTAGTATGGTTCATGTCTTATCGTGTTGTTTGTAGTATGGTTCATGTCTTATTGTGTTGTTTGTAGGATGATTCATGTCTTATTGTGTTGTTTGTAGGATGACTCATGTCTTATTGTGTTGTTTGTAGGATGGCTCATGTCTTATTGTGTTGTTTGTAGGATGATTCATGTCTTATTGTGTTGTTTGTAGGATGGCTCATGCCCTATTGTGTTGTTTGTAGTATGGTTCATGTCTTATTGTGTTGTTTGTAGGATGGCTCATGTCTTATTGTGTTGTTTGTAGGATGACTCATGTCTTATTGTGTTGTTTGTAGGATGATTCATGTCTTATGGTGTTGTTTGTAGTATGGTTCATGTCTTATCGTGTTGTTTGTAGTATGGTTCATGTCTTATTGTGTTGTTTGTAGGATGATTCATGTCTTATTGTGTTGTTTGTAGGATGACTCATGTCTTATTGTGTTGTTTGTAGGATGGCGCATGTCTTATTGTGTTGTTTGTAGGATGACTCATGTCTTATTGTGTTGTTTGTAGGATGGCTCATGTCCTATTGTGTTGTTTGTAGTATGGTTCATGTCTTATTGTGTTGTTTGTAGGATGGCTCATGTCTTATTGTGTTGTTTGTAGGATGACTCATGTCTTATTGTGTTGTTTGTAGGATGACTCATGTCTTATTGTGTTGTTTGTAGGATGGCTCATGTCTTATTGTGTTGTTTGTAGGATGGCTCATGTCTTATTGTGTTGTTTGTAGGATGGCTCATGTCTTATTGTGTTGTTTGTAGGATGACTCATGTCTTATTGTGTTGTTTGTAGGATGGCTCATGTCTTATTGTGTAGTTTGTAGGATGGCTCATGTCTTATTGTGTTGTTTGTAGGATGGCTCATGTCTTATTGTGTTGTTTGTAGGATGACTCATGTCTTATCGTGTTGTTTGTAGGATGGCTCATGTCTTATTGTGTTGTTTGTAGGATGGCTCATGTCTTATTGTGTTGTTTGTAGGATGGCTCATGTCTTATTGTGTTGTTTGTAGGATGACTCTTGTCTTATTGTGTTGTTTTTAGGATGGCTCATGTCTTATCGTGTTGTTTGTAGGATGGCTCATGTCTTATTGTGTTGTTTGTAGGATGGCTCATGTCTTATTGTGTTGTTTGTAGGATGGCTCATGTCTTATTGTGTTGTTTGTAGGATGACTCATGTCTTATTGTGTTGTTTGTAGGATGGCACATGTCTTATTGTGTTGTTTGTAGGATGATTCATGTCTTATTGTGTTGTTTGTAGGATGATTCATGTATTATTGTGTTGTTTGTAGGATGGCTCATGTCTTATTGTGTTGTTTGTAGGATGGCTCATGTCTTATTGTGTTGTTTGTAGGATGGCTCATGTCTTATTGTGTTGTTTGTAGGATGGCTCATGTCTTATTGTCTTGTTTGTAGGATGGCTCATGTCTTATTGTGTTGTTTGTAGGATGGCTCATGTCTTATTGTGTTGTTTGTAGGATGACTCATGTCTTATTGTGTTGTTTGTAGGATGACTCATGTCTTATTGTGTTGTTTGTAGGATGATTCATGTCTTATTGTGTTGTTTGTAGGATGATTCATGTATTATTGTGTTGTTTGTAGGATGGCTCATGTCTTATTGTGTTGTTTGTAGGATGGCTCATGTCTTATTGTGCTGTTTGTAGGATGGCTCATGTCTTATTGTGTTGTTTGTAGGATGACTCATGTTTTATTGTGTTGTTTGTAGGATAGCTCATGTCTTATTGTGTTGTTTGTAGGATGACTCATGTCTTATTGTGTTGTTTGTAGGATGGCTCATGTCTTATTGTGTTGTTTGTAGGATGACTCATGTCTTATTTTGTTGTTTGTAGGATGGCTCATGTCTTATTGTGTTGTTTGTAGGATGGCTCATGTCTTATTGTGTTGTTTGTAGGATGACTCATGTCTTATTGTGTTGTTTGTAGGATGGCTCATGTCTTATTGTGTTGTTTGTAGGATGGCTCATGTCTTATTGTGTTGTTTGTAGGATGACTCATGTATAATTGTGTTGTTTGTAGGATGGCACATGTCTTATTGTGTTGTTTGCAGGATGGCTCATGTCTTATTGTGTTGTTTGTAGGATGGCTCATGTCTTATTGTGTTGTTTGTAGGATGACTCATGTCTTATTGTGTTGTTTGTAGGATGATTCATGTCTTATGGTGTTGTTTGTAGTATGGTTCATGTCTTATCGTGTTGTTTGTAGTATGGTTCATGTCTTATTGTGTTGTTTGTAGGATGATTCATGTCTTATTGTGTTGTTTGTAGGATGACTCATGTCTTATTGTGTTGTTTGTAGGATGGCTCATGTCTTATTGTGTTGTTTGTAGGATGACTCATGTCTTATTGTGTTGTTTGTAGGATGGCTCATGTCCTATTGTGTTGTTTGTAGTATGGTTCATGTCTTATTGTGTTGTTTGTAGGATGGCTCATGTCTTATTGTGTTGTTTGTAGGATGACTCATGTCTTATTGTGTTGTTTGTAGGATGACTCATGTCTTATTGTGTTGTTTGTAGGATGGCTCATGTCTTATTGTGTTGTTTGTAGGATGGCTCATGTCTTATTGTGTTGTTTGTAGGATGGCTCATGTCTTATTGTGTTGTTTGTAGGATGACTCATGTCTTATTGTGTTGTTTGTAGGATGACTCATGTCTTATTGTGTTGTTTGTAGGATGACTCATGTCTTATTGTGTTGTTTGTAGGATGGCTTATGTCTTATTGTGTTGTTTGTAGGATGGCTCATGTCTTATTGTGTAGTTTGTAGGATGGCTCATGTCTTATTGTGTTGTTTGTAGGATGGCTCATGTCTTATTGTGTTGTTTGTAGGATGACTCATGTCTTATCGTGTTGTTTGTAGGATGGCTCATGTCTTATTGTGCTGTTTGTAGGATGGCTCATGTCTTATTGTGTTGTTTGTAGGATGGCTCATGTCTTATTGTGTTGTTTGTAGGATGACTCTTGTCTTATTGTGTTGTTTTTAGGATGGCTCATGTCTTATCGTGTTGTTTGTAGGATGGCTCATGTCTTATTGTGTTGTTTGTAGGATGGCTCATGTCTTATTGTGTTGTTTGTAGGATGGCTCATGTCTTATTGTGTTGTTTGTAGGATGACTCATGTCTTATTGTGTTGTTTGTAGGATGGCACATGTCTTATTGTGTTGTTTGTAGGATGATTCATGTCTTATCGTGTTGTTTGTAGGATGGCTCATGTCTTATTGTGTTGTTTGTAGGATGGCTCATGTCTTATTGTGTTGTTTGTAGGATGGCTCATGTCTTATTGTGTTGTTTGTAGGATGACTCATGTCTTATTGTGTTGTTTGTAGGATGACTCATGTCTTATTGTGTTGTTTGTAGGATGATTCATGTCTTATTGTGTTGTTTGTAGGATGATTCATGTATTATTGTGTTGTTTGTAGGATGGCTCATGTCTTATTGTGTTGTTTGTAGGATGGCTCATGTCTTATTGTGCTGTTTGTAGGATGGCTCATGTCTTATTGTGTTGTTTGTAGGATGACTCATGTTTTATTGTGTTGTTTGTAGGATAGCTCATGTCTTATTGTGTTGTTTGTAGGATGACTCATGTCTTATTGTGTTGTTTGTAGGATGGCTCATGTCTTATTGTGTTGTTTGTAGGATGACTCATGTCTTATTTTGTTGTTTGTAGGATGGCTCATGTCTTATTGTGTTGTTTGTAGGATGGCTCATGTCTTATTGTGTTGTTTGTAGGATGACTCATGTCTTATTGTGTTGTTTGTAGGATGGCTCATGTCTTATTGTGTTGTTTGTAGGATGGCTCATGTCTTATTGTGTTGTTTGTAGGATGACTCATGTATAATTGTGTTGTTTGTAGGATGGCACATGTCTTATTGTGTTGTTTGTAGGATGGCTCATGTCTTATTGTGTTGTTTGTAGGATGGCTCATGTCTTATTGTGTTGTTTGTAGGATGGCACATGTCTTATTGTGTTGTTTGTAGGATGATTCATGTCTTATTGTGTTGTTTGTAGGATGATTCATGTCTTATTGTGTTGTTTGTAGGATGGCTCATGTCTTATTGTGTTGTTTGTAGGATGATTCATGTCTTATTGTGTTGTTTGTAGGATGGCTCATGTCTTATTGTGTTGTTTGTAAGATGATTCATGTCTTATTGTGTTGTTTGTAGGATGACTCATGTCTTATTGTGTTGTTTGTAGGATGGCTCATGTCTTATTGTGTTGTTTGTAGGATGATTCATGTCTTATTGTGTTGTTTGTAGGATGATTCATGTCTTATTATGTTGTTTGTAGGATGGCTCATGTCTTATCGTGTTGTTTGTAGGATGACTCATGTCTTATTGTGTTGTTTGTAGGATGATTCATGTCTTATTGTGTTGTTTGTAGGATGGCTCATGTCTCATCGTGTTGTTTGTAGGATGGCTCATGTCTTATTGTGTTGTTTGTAGGATGGCTCATGTCCTATTGTGTTGTTTGAAGGATGACTCATGTCTTATCGTGTTGTTTGTAGGATGGCTCATGTCTTATCGTGTTGTTTGTAGGATGGCTCATGTCTTATTGTGTTGTTTGTAGGATGGCTCATGTCTTATTGTGTTGTTTGTAGGATGGCTCATGTCTTATTGTGTTGTTTGTAGGATGGCACATGTCTTATTGTGTTGTTTGTAGGATGGCTCATGTCTTATTGTGTTGTTTGTAGGATGGCTCATGTCCTATTGTGTTGTTTGTAGGATGACTCATGTCTTATTGTGTTGTTTTCAGGATGATTCATGTCTTATTGTGTTGTTTGAAGGATGATTCATGTCTTATCGTGTTGTTTGTAGGATGGCTCATTTCTTATTGTGTTGTTTGTAGAATGATTCATGTCTTATTGTGTTGTTTGTAGGATGGCTCATGTCTTATCGTGTTGCTTGTAGGATGGCTCATGTCTTATTGTGTTGTTTGTAGGATGATTCATGTCTTATTATGTTGTTTGTAGGATGGCTCATGTCTTATTGTGTTGTTTGTAGGATGGCTCATGTCTTATTGTGTTGTTTGTAGGATGGCTCATGTCTTATTGTGTTGTTTGTAGGATGGCTCATGTCCTATTGTGTTGTTTGTAGGTTGACTCATGTCTTATTGTGTTGTTTGAAGGATGATTCATGTCTTATCGTGTTGTTTGTAGGATGACTCATGTCTTATTGTGTTGTTTGAAGGATGATTCATGTCTTATTGTGTTGTTTGTAGGATGGCTCATGTCTTATTGTGTTGTTTGTAGGATGGCTCATGTCTTATCGTGTTGTTTGTAGGATGGCTCATGTCTTATTGTGTTGTTTGTAGGATGACTCATGTCTTATTGTGTTGTTTTTAGGAAGGCTCATGTCTTATTGTGTTGTTTGTAGGATGATTCATGTCTTATTGTGTTGTTTATAGGATGGTTCATGTCTTATTGTGTTGTTTGTAGGATGGCTCATGTCTTATCGTGTTGTTTGTAGGATGGCTCATGTGTTATTGTGTTGTTTGTAGGATGACTCATGTCTTATTGTGTTGTTTGTAGGATGATTCATGTCTTATTGTGTTGTTTGTAGGATGGCTCATGTCTTATCGTGTTGTTTGTAGGATGGTTCATGTCTTATTGTGTTGTTTGTAGGATGGTTCATGTCTTATTGTGTTGTTTGTAGGATGGCTCATGTCTTATCGTGTTGTTTGTAGGATGGCTCATGTCTTATTGTGTTGTTTGTAGGATGGTTCATGTCTTATTGTGTTGTTTGTAGGATGGCTCATGTCTTATCGTGTTGTTTGTAGGATGGCTCATGTCTTATTGTGTTGTTTGTAGGATGATTCATGTCTTATTGTGTTGTTTGTAGGATGGTTCATGTCTTATTGTGTTGTTTGTAGGATGGCTCATGTCTTATTGTGTTGTTTGTAGGATGATTCATGTCTTATTGTGTTGTTTGTAGGATGGCTCATGTCTTATTGTGTTGTTTGTAGGATGGCTCATGTCTTATTGTGTTGTTTGTAGGATGGCTCATGTCTTATTGTGTTGTTTGTAGGAAGACTCATGTCTTATTGTGTTGTTTGTAGGATGGCTCATGTCCTATTGTGTTGTTTGTAGGATGACTCATGTCTTATTGTGTTGTTTTCAGGATGATTCATGTCTTATTGTGTTGTTTGAAGGATGATTCATGTCTTATCGTGTTGTTTGTAGGATGGCTCATTTCTTATTGTGTTGTTTGTAGAATGATTCATGTCTTATTGTGTTGTTTGTAGGATGGCTCATGTCTTATCGTGTTGCTTGTAGGATGGCTCATGTCTTATTGTGTTGTTTGTAGGATGATTCATGTCTTATTATGTTGTTTGTAGGATGGCTCATGTCTTATTGTGTTGTTTGTAGGATGGCTCATGTCTTATTGTGTTGTTTGTAGGATGGCTCATGTCTTATTGTGTTGTTTGTAGGATGGCTCATGTCGTATTGTGTTGTTTGTAGGATGACTCATGTCTTATTGTGTTGTTTGAAGGATGATTCATGTCTTATCGTGTTGTTTGTAGGATGACTCATGTCTTATTGTGTTGTTTGAAGGATGATTCATGTCTTATTGTGTTGTTTGTAGGATGGCTCATGTCTTATTGTGTTGTTTATAGGATGGCTCATGTCTTATCGTGTTGTTTGTAGGATGGCTCATGTCTTATTGTGTTGTTTGTAGGATGACTCATGTCTTATTGTGTTGTTTTTAGGAAGGCTCATGTCTTATTGTGTTGTTTGTAGGATGATTCATGTCTTATTGTGTTGTTTATAGGATGGTTCATGTCTTATTGTGTTGTTTGTAGGATGATTCATGTCTTATCGTGTTGTTTGTAGGATGGCTCATGTGTTATTGTGTTGTTTGTAGGATGACTCATGTCTTATTGTGTTGTTTGTAGGATGATTCATGTCTTATTGTGTTGTTTGTAGGATGGCTCATGTCTTATCGTGTTGTTTGTAGGATGGTTCATGTCTTATTGTGTTGTTTGTAGGATGGTTCATGTCTTATTGTGTTGTTTGTAGGATGGCTCATGTCTTATCGTGTTGTTTGTAGGATGGCTCATGTCTTATTGTGTTGTTTGTAGGATGGTTCATGTCTTATTGTGTTGTTTGTAGGATGGCTCATGTCTTATCGTGTTGTTTGTAGGATGGCTCATGTCTTATTGTGTTGTTTGTAGGATGAATCATGTCTTATTGTGTTGTTTGTAGGATGGTTCATGTCTTATTGTGTTGTTTGTAGGATGGCTCATGTCTTATTGTGTTGTTTGTAGGATAGCTCATATCTTATTGTGTTGTTTGTAGGATTGTTCATGTCTTATTGTGTTGTTTGTAGGATGGCTCATGTCTTATTGTGTTGTTTGTAGGATGACTCATGTCTTATTGTGTTGTTTGTAGGATGATTCATGTCTTATCGTGTTGTTTGTAGGATGATTCATGTCTTATCGTGTTGTTTGTAGGATGGCTCATTTCTTATTGTGTTGTTTGTAGGATGATTCATGTCTTATTGTGTTGTTTGTAGGATGGCTCATGTCTTATTGTGTTGTTTGTAGGATGAATCATGTCTTATCGTGTTGTTTGTAGGATGACCCATGTCTTATTGTGTTGTTTGTAGGATAGCTCATATCTTATCGTGTTGTTTGTAGGATGATTCATGTCTTATTGTGTTGTTTGTAGGATGGCTCATGTCTTATTGTGTTGTTTGTAGGATGGCACATGTCTTATCGTGTTGTTTGTAGGATGAATTATGTCTTATTGTGTTGTTTGTAGGATGGCTCATGTCTTATTGTGTTTTTTGTATGATGATTCATGTCTTATTGTGTTGTTTGTAGGATGGCTCATGTCTTATTGTGTTGTTTGTAGGATGGCTCCTGTCTTATTGTGTTGTTTGTAGGATGGCTCATGTCTTATTGTGTTGTTTGTAGGAAGACTCATGTCTTATCGTGTTGTTTGTAGGATGGCTCATGTCCTATTGTGTTGTTTGTAGGATGACTCATGTCTTATAGTGTTGTTTTCAGGATGGCTCATGTCTTATTGTGTTGTTTGTAGGATGATTCATGTCTTATTGTGTTGTTTGTAGGATGGTTCATGTCTTATTGTGTTGTTTGTAGGATGGCTCATGTCTTATAGTGTTGTTTGTAGGATGGCTCATGTCTTATTGTGTTGTTTGTAGGATGACTCATGTCTTATTGTGTTGTTTTTAGGATGGCTCATGTCTTATTGTGTGGTTTGTAGGATGGGTCATGTCTTATTGTGTTGTTTGTAGGATGGCTCATGTCTTATTGTGTTGTTTGTAGGATGGCTCATGTCTTATTGTGTTGTTTGTAGGATGGCTCATGTCCTATTGTGTTGTTTGTAGTATGGTTCATGTCTTATTGTGTTGTTTGTAGGATGGCTCGTGTCTTATTGTGTTGTTAGTAGGATGGCTCATGTCCTATTGTGTTGTTTGTAGGATGGCTCATGTCTTACTGTGTTGTTTTTAGGAAGGCTCATGTCTTATTGTGTTGTTTGTTGGATGGTTCATGTCTTATTGTGTTGTTTGTAGGATGGCTCATGTCTTATCGTGTATTTGTAGGATGGCTCATTTGTAATTGTGTTGTTTGCAGGATGACTCATGTCTTATTGTGTTGTTTTTAGGATGGCTCATGTCTTATTGTGTGGTTTGTAGGATGGCTCATGTCTTATCGTGTTGTTTTTAGGATGGCTCATGTCTTATTGTGTTGTTTGTAGGATGGCTCATGTCTTATTGTGTTGTTTGTAGGATGGCTCATGTCCTATTGTGTTGTTTGTAGGATGGTTCATGTCTTATTGTGTTGTTTGTAGGATGGCTCAAGTCTTATTGTGTTGTTTGTAGGATGGCTCATGTCTTATAGTGTTGTTTGTAGGATGACTCATGTCTTATTGTGTTGTTTTTAGGATGGCTCATGTCTTATTGTGTTGTTTGTAGGATGGCTCATGTCTTATTGTGTTGTTTGTAGGATGGCTCATGTCTTATTGTGTTATTTGTAGGATGGATCATGTCTTATTGTGTTGTTTGTAGGATGGCTCATGTCCTATTGTGTTGTTTGTAGTATGGTTCATGTCTTATTGTGTTGTTTGTAGGATGGCTCATGTCTTATTGTGTTGTTAGTAGGATGATTCATGTCTTATTGTGTTGTTTGTAGGATGATTCATGTCTTATCGTGTTGTTTGTAGGATGGCTCATGTCTTATCGTGTTGTTTGTTTGATGGCTCATGTCCTATTGTGTTGTTTGTAGGATGACTCATGTCTTACTGTGTTGTTTTTAGGAAGGCTCATGTCTTATTGTGTTGTTTGTAGGATGATTCATGTCTTATTGTGTTGTTTGTTGGATGGTTCATGTCTTATTGTGTTGTTTGTAGGATGGCTCATGTCTTATCGTGTGTTTGTAGGATGGCTCATGTGTAATTGTGTTGTTTGTAGGATGACTCATGTCTTATTGTGTTGTTTTTAGGATGGCTCATGTCTTATTGTGTGGTTTGTAGGATGGCTCATGTCTTATCGTGTTGTTTGTAGGATGGCTCATGTCTTATTGTGTTGTTTGTAGGATGGCTCATGTCTCATTGTGTTGTTTGTAGGATGGCTCATGTCCTATTGTGTTGTTTGTAGTATGGTTCATGTCTTATTGTGTTGTTTGTAGGATGGCTCATGTCTTATTGTGTTAGTAGGATGATTCATGTTTTATTGTGATGTTTGTAGGATGGCTCATGTCTTATTGTGTTGTTTGTAGGATGGCTCATGTCTTATTTTGTTGTTTGTAGGATGGCTCATGTCCTATTGTGTTGTTTGTAGGATGGCTCATGTCTTATTGTGTTGTTTGTAGGAAGGCTCATGTCTTATCATGTTGTTTGTAGGATGGCTCATGTCTTATCGTGTTGTTTGTAGGATGGCTCATGTCTTATTGTGTTCTTTGTAGGATGATTCATGTCTTATTGTGTTGTTTGTAGGATGGTTCATGTCTTATTGTGTTGTTTGTAGGATGGCTCATGTCTTATCGTGTTGTTTGTAGGATGGCTCATGTGTTATTGTGTTGTTTGTAGGATGACTCATGTCTTATTGTGTTGTTTGTAGGATGATTCATGTCTTATAGTGTTGTTTGTAGGATGATTCATGTCTTATTGTGTTTTTTGTAGGATGGCTCATGTCTTATCGTGTTGTTTGTAGGATGACTCATGTCTTATCGTGTTGTTTGTAGGATGGCTCATGTCTTATTGTGTTGTTTGTAGGATGAATCATGTCTTATTGTGTTGTTTGTAGGATGGCTCATATCTTATTGTGTTGTTTGTAGGATTGTTGATGTCTTATTATGTTGTTTGTAGGATAGCTCATGTCTTATTGTGTTGTTTGTAGGATGGCTCATGTCTTATTGTGTTGTTTATAGGATGATTCATGTCTTATTGTGTTGTTTGTAGGATGGCTCATGTCTTATTGTGTTGTTTGTAGGATGATTCATGTCCTATTGTGTTGTTTGTAGGATGAATCATGTCTTATCGTGTTGTTTGTAGGATGGCTCATGTCTTATCGTGTTGTTTGTAGGATGGCTCATGTCTTATTGTGTTGTTTGTAGGATGGCTCATGTCTTATTGTGTTGTTTGTAGGATGGCTCATGTCTTATTGTGTTGTTTGTATGATGATTCATGTCTTATTGTGTTGTTTGTAGGATGGCTCATGTCTTATTGTGTTGTTTGTAGGATGGCTCCTGTCTTATTGTGTTGTTTGTAGGATGATTCATGTCTTATTGTGTTGTTTGTAGGATGGTTCATTTCTTATTGTGTTGTTTGTAGGATGGCTCATGTCTTATTGTGTTGTTTGTAGGATGGCTCCTGTCTTATTGTGTTGTTTGTAGGATGATTCATGTCTTATTGTGTTGTTTGTAGGATGGCTCATGTCTTATTGTGTTGTTTGTAGGATGGCTCCTGTCTTATTGTGTTGTTTGTAGGATGATTCATGTCTTATCGTGTTGTTTGTAGGATGGTTCATGTCTTATTGTGTTGTTTGTAGGATGGCTCATGTCTTATTGTGTTGTTTGTAGGATGACTCATGTCTTATTGTGTTGTTTGTAGGATGGCTCATTTCTTATTGTGTGGTTTGTAGGATGGCTCATGTCTTATTGTGTTGTTTGTAGGATGGCTCATGTCTTATTGTGTTGTTTGTAGGATGGCTCATGTCCTATTGTGTTGTTTGTAGTATGGTTCATGTCTTATTGTGTTGTTTGTAGGATGGCTCATGTCTTATTGTGTTGTTAGTAGGATGATTCATGTCTTATTGTGTTGTTTGTAGAATGATTCATGTCTTATCGTGTTGCTTGTAGGATGGCTCATGTCCTATTGTGTTGTTTGTAGGATGACTCATGTCTTAATGTGTTGTTTTTAGGAAGGCTCATGTCTTATTGTGTTGTTAGTAGGATGATTCATGTCTTATTGTATTGTTTGTAGGATGATTCATGTCTTATCGTGTTGTTTGTAGGATGGCTCATGTCTTATCGTGTTGTTTGTAGGATGGCTCATGCCCTATTTTGTTATTTGTAGGATGACTCATGTCTTACTGTGTTGTTTTTAGGAAGGCTCATGTCTTATTGTGTTGTTTGTAGGATGATTCATGTCTTATTGTGTTGTTTGTTGGATGGTTCATGTCTTATTGTGTTGTTTGTAGGATGGCTCATGTCTTATCGTGTGTTTGTAGGATGGCTCATGTGTAATTGTGTTGTTTGTAGGATGACTCATGTCTTATTGTGTTGTTTTCAGGATGGCTCATGTCTTATTGTGTGGTTTGTAGGATGGCTCATGTCTTATCGTGTTGTTTGTAGGATGGCTCAAGTCTTATTGTGTTGTTTGTAGGATGGCTCATGTCTTATTGTGTTGTTTGTAGGATGGCTCATGTCCTATTGTGTTGTTTGTAGTATGGTTCATGTCTTATTGTGTTGTTTGTAGGATGGCTCATGTCTTATTGTGTTGTTAGTAGGATGATTCATGTTTTATTGTGTTGTTTGTAGGATGGCTCATGTCTTATTGTGTTGTTTGTAGGATGACTCATGTCTTATTGTGTTGTTTGTAGGATGGCTCATGTCCTATTGTGTTGTTTGTAGGATGGCTCATGTCTTATTGTGTTGTTTGTAAGATGGCTCATGTCTTATCGTGATGTTTGTAGGATGGCTCATGTCTTAACGTGTTGTTTGTAGGATGGCTGATGTCTTATTGTGTTGTTTGTAGGATGATTCATGTCTTATTGTGTTGTTTGTAGGATGGCTTATGTCTTATTGTGTTGTTTGTAGGATGGCTCATGTCTTATTGTGTTGTTTGTAGGATGGCTCCTGTCTTATTGTGTTGTTTGTAGGATGATTCATGTCTTATTGTGTTGTTTGTAGGATGGCTCATGTCTTATTGTGTTGTTTGTAGGATGGCTCCTGTCTTATTGTGTTGTTTGTAGAATGATTCATGTCTTATCGTGTTGCTTGTAGGATGGCTCATGTCCTATTGTGTTGTTTGTAGGATGACTCATGTCTTAATGTGTTGTTTTTAGGAAGGCTCATGTCTTATTGTGTTGTTAGTAGGATGATTCATGTCTTATTGTATTGTTTGTAGGATGATTCATGTCTTATCGTGTTGTTTGTAGGATGGCTCATGTCTTATCGTGTTGTTTGTAGGATGGCTCATGCCCTAATTTGTTATTTGTAGGATGACTCATGTCTTACTGTGTTGTTTTTAGGAAGGCTCATGTATTATTGTGTTGTTTGTAGGATGATTCATGTCTTATTGTGTTGTTTGTTGGATGGTTCATGTCTTATTGTGTTGTTTGTAGGATGGCTCATGTCTTATTGTGTGTTTGTAGGATGGCTCATGTGTAATTGTGTTGTTTGTAGGATGACTCATGTCTTATTGTGTTGTTTGCAGGATGGCTCATGTCTTATTGTGTTGTTTGTAGGATGGCTCATGTCCTATTGTGTTGTTTGTAGTATGGTTCATGTCTTATTGTGTTGTTTGTAGGATGGCTCATGTCTTATTGTGTTGTTAGTAGGATGATTCATGTTTTATTGTGTTGTTTGTAGGATGGCTCATGTCTTATTGTGTTGTTTGTAGGATGACTCATGTCTTATTGTGTTGTTTGTAGGATGGCTCATGTCCTATTGTGTTGTTTGTAGGATGGCTCATGTCTTATTGTGTTGTTTGTAAGATGGCTCATGTCTTATCGTGATGTTTGTAGGATGGCTCATGTCTTAACGTGTTGTTTGTAGGATGGCTGATGTCTTATTGTGTTGTTTGTAGGATGATTCATGTCTTATTGTGTTGTTTGTAGGATGGCTTATGTCTTATTGTGTTGTTTGTAGGATGGCTCATGTCTTATTGTGTTGTTTGTAGGATGGCTCCTGTCTTATTGTGTTGTTTGTAGGATGATTCATGTCTTATTGTGTTGTTTGTAGGATGGCTCATGTCTTATTGTGTTGTTTGTAGGATGGCTCCTGTCTTATTGTGTTGTTTGTAGGATGATTCATGTCTTATCGTGTTGTTTGTAGGATGGTTCATGTCTTATTGTGTTGTTTGTAGGATGACTCATGTCTTATTGTGTTGTTTGTTGGATGGCTCATGTCTTATTGTGTGGTTTGTAGGATGGCTCATGTCTTATTGTGTTGTTTGTAGGATGGCTCATGTCTTATTGTGTTGTTTGTAGGATGGCTCATGTCCTATTGTGATGTTTGTAGTATGGTTCATGTCTTATTGTGTTGTTTGTAGGATGGCTCATGTCTTATTGTGTTGTTAGTAGGATGATTCATGTCTTATTGTGTTGTTTGTAGAATGATTCATGTCTTATCGTGTTGCTTGTAGGATGGCTCATGTCCTATTGTGTTGTTTGTAGGATGACTCATGTCTTAATGTGTTGTTTTTAGGAAGGCTCATGTCTTATTGTGTTGTTAGTAGGATGATTCATGTCTTATTGGATTGTTTGTAGGATGATTCATGTCTTATCGTGTTGTTTGTAGGATGGCTCATGTCTTATCG
Source organism: Bathymodiolus brooksi (assembly GCA_963680875.1). NCBI lineage: Eukaryota > Metazoa > Mollusca > Bivalvia > Mytilida > Modiolidae > Bathymodiolus > Bathymodiolus brooksi. Next base: position 32,848,849 of record OY804584.1, read on the forward strand.
TGTTGTTTGTAGGATGGCTCATGCCCTATTTTGTTATTTGTAGGATGACTCATGTCTTACTGTGTTGTTTTTAGGAAGGCTCATGTCTTATTGTGTGGTTTGTAGGATGACTCATGTCTTATCGTGTTGTTTGTAGGATGGCTCAAGTCTTATTGTGTTGTTTGTAGGATGGCTCATGTCTTATTGTGTTGTTTGTAGGATGGCTCATGTCCTATTGTGTTGTTTGTAGTATTGTTCATGTCTTATTGTGTTGTTTGTAGGATGGCTCATGTCTTATTGTGTTGTTAGTAGGATGATTCATGTTTTATTGTGTTGTTTGTAGGATGGCTCATGTCTTATTGCGTTGTTTGTAATATGGCTCATGTCTTATTGTGTTGTTTGTAGGATGGCTCATGTCCTATTGTGTTGTTTGTAGGATGGCTCATGTCTTATTGTGTTGTTTGTAAGATGGCTCATGTCTTATCGTGATGTTTGTAGGATGGCTCATGTCTTAACGTGTTGTTTGTAGGATGGCTGATGTCTTATTGTGTTGTTTGTAGGATGATTCATGTCTTATTGTGTTGTTTGTAGGATGGCTTATGTCTTATTGTGTTGTTTGTAGGATGGCTCATGTCTTATTGTGTTGTTTGTAGGATGGCTCATGTCTTATTGTGTTGTTTGTAGGAAGACTCATGTCTTATCGTGTTGTTTGTAGGATGGCTCATGTCCTATTGTGTTGTTTGTAGGATGACTCATGTCTTATTGTGTTGTTTTCAGGATGGCTCATGTCTTATTGTGTTGTTTGTAGGATGATTCATGTCTTATTGTGTTGTTTGTAGGATGGTTCATGTCTTATTGTGTTGTTTGTAGGATGGCTCATGTCTTATCGTGTTGTTTGTAGGATGGCTCATGTCTTATTGTGTTGTTTGTAGGATGACTCATGTCTTATTGTGTGGTTTTCAGGATGGCTCATGTCTTATTGTGTTGTTTGTAGGATGATTCATGTCTTATTGTGTTGTTTGTAGGATGGTTCATGTCTTATTGTGTTGTTTGTAGGATGGCTCATGTCTTATCGTGTTGTTTGTAGGATGGCTCATGTCTTATCGTGTTGTTTGTAGGATGGCTCATGTCTTATTGTGTTGTTTGTAGGATGGCTCATGTCTTATTGTGTTGTTTATAGGATGGCTCATGTCCTATTGTGTTGTTTGTAGTATGGTTCTTGTCTTATTGTGTTGTTTGTAGGATGGCTCATGTCTTTTTGTGTTGTTAGTAGGATGATTCATGTCTTATTGTGTTGTTTGAAGGATGATTCATGTCTTATCGTGTTGTTTGTAGGATGGCTCATGTCTTATCGTGTTGTTTGTAGGATGGCTCATGTCCTATTGTGTTGTTTGTAGGATGACTGATGTCTTATCGTGTTGTTTTTAGGAAGGCTCATGTCTTATTGTGTTGTTTGTAGGATGATTCATATCTTATTGTGTTGTTTGTAGGATGGTTCATGTCTTATTGTGTTGTTTGTAGGATGGGTCATGTCTTATCGTGTTGTTTGTAGGATGGCTCATGTGTTATTGTGTTGTTTGTAGGATGACTCATGTCTTATTGTGTTGTTTTTAGGATGGCTCATGTCTTATTGTGTGGTTTGTAGGATGGCTCATGTCTTATCGTGTTGTTTGTAGGATGGCTCATGTCTTATTGTGTTGTTTGTAGGATGGCTCATGTCCTATTGTGTTGTTTGTAGTATTGTTCATGTCTTATTGTGTTGTTTGTAGGATGGCTCATGTCTTATTGTGTTGTTAGTAGGATGATTCATGTTTTATTGTGTTGTTTGTAGGATGGCTCATGTCTTATTGCGTTGTTTGTAATATGGCTCATGTCTTATTGTGTTGTTTGTAGGATGGCTCATGTCCTATTGTGTTGTTTGTAGGATGGCTCATGTCTTATTGTGTTGTTTGTAAGATGGCTCATGTCTTATCGTGATGTTTGTAGGATGGCTCATGTCTTAACGTGTTGTTTGTAGGATGGCTGATGTCTTATTGTGTTGTTTGTAGGATGATTCATGTCTTATTGTGTTGTTTGTAGGATGGCTTATGTCTTATTGTGTTGTTTGTAGGATGGCTCATGTCTTATTGTGTTGTTTGTAGGATGGCTCATGTCTTATTGTGTTGTTTGTAGGAAGACTCATGTCTTATCGTGTTGTTTGTAGGATGGCTCATGTCCTATTGTGTTGTTTGTAGGATGACTCATGTCTTATTGTGTTGTTTTCAGGATGGCTCATGTCTTATTGTGTTGTTTGTAGGATGATTCATGTCTTATTGTGTTGTTTGTAGGATGGTTCATGTCTTATTGTGTTGTTTGTAGGATGGCTCATGTCTTATCGTGTTGTTTGTAGGATGGCTCATGTCTTATTGTGTTGTTTGTAGGATGACTCATGTCTTATTGTGTGGTTTTCAGGATGGCTCATGTCTTATTGTGTTGTTTGTAGGATGATTCATGTCTTATTGTGTTGTTTGTAGGATGGTTCATGTCTTATTGTGTTGTTTGTAGGATGGCTCATGTCTTATCGTGTTGTTTGTAGGATGGCTCATGTCTTATCGTGTTGTTTGTAGGATGGCTCATGTCTTATTGTGTTGTTTGTAGGATGGCTCATGTCTTATTGTGTTGTTTATAGGATGGCTCATGTCCTATTGTGTTGTTTGTAGTATGGTTCTTGTCTTATTGTGTTGTTTGTAGGATGGCTCATGTCTTTTTGTGTTGTTAGTAGGATGATTCATGTCTTATTGTGTTGTTTGAAGGATGATTCATGTCTTATCGTGTTGTTTGTAGGATGGCTCATGTCTTATCGTGTTGTTTGTAGGATGGCTCATGTCCTATTGTGTTGTTTGTAGGATGACTGATGTCTTATCGTGTTGTTTTTAGGAAGGCTCATGTCTTATTGTGTTGTTTGTAGGATGATTCATATCTTATTGTGTTGTTTGTAGGATGGTTCATGTCTTATTGTGTTGTTTGTAGGATGGGTCATGTCTTATCGTGTTGTTTGTAGGATGGCTCATGTGTTATTGTGTTGTTTGTAGGATGACTCATGTCTTATTGTGTTGTTTTTAGGATGGCTCATGTCTTATTGTGTGGTTTGTAGGATGGCTCATGTCTTATCGTGTTGTTTGTAGGATGGCTCATGTCTTATTGTGTTGTTTGTAGGATGGCTCATGTCTTATTGTGTTGTTTGTAGGATGGCTCATGTCCTATTGTGTTGTTTGTAGTATGGTTCATGTCTTATTGTGTTGTTTGTAGGATGGCTCATGTCTTATTGTGTTGTTTGTAGGATGATTCATGTCTTATTGTGTTGTTTGTAGGATGACTCATGTCCTATTTTGTTGTTTGTAGGATGGCTCATGTCTTATTGTGTTGTTTGTAGGATGGCTCATGTCTTATTGTGTTGTTTGTAGGATGGCTCATTTCCTATTGTGTTGTTTGTAGGATGGCTCATGTCCTATTGTGTTGTTTGTAGGATGGCTCATGTGCTATTGTGTTGTTTGTAGGATGATTCATGTCTTATTGTGTTGTTTGTTGGATGGCTCATGTCTTATCGTGTTGTTTGTAGGATGGCTCATGTCTTATTGTGTTGTTTGTAGAATGATTCATGTCTTATCGTGTTGCTTGTAGGATGGCTCATGTCCTATTGTGTTGTTTGTAGGATGACTCATGTCTTAATGTGTTGTTTTTAGGAAGGCTCATGTCTTATTGTGTTGTTAGTAGGATGATTCATGTCTTATTGTATTGTTTGTAGGATGATTCATGTCTTATCGTGTTGTTTGTAGGATGACGCATGTCTTTTCGTGTTGTTTGTAGGATGGCTCATGCCCTATTTTGTTATTTGTAGGATGACTCATGTCTTACTGTGTTGTTTTTAGGAAGGCTCATGTCTTATTGTGTTGTTTGTAGGATGATTCATGTCTTATTGTGTTGTTTGTTGGATGGTTCATGTCTTATTGTGTTGTTTGTAGGATGCCTCATGTCTTATCGTGTGTTTGTAGGATGGCTCATGTGTAATTGTGTTGTTTTTAGGATGACTCATGTCTTATTGTGTTGTTTTCAGTATGGCTCATGTCTTATTGTGTGGTTTGTAGGATGGCTCATGTCTTATCGTGTTGTTTGTAGGATGGCTCAAGTCTTATTGTGTTGTTTGTAGGATGGCTCATGTCTTATTGTGTTGTTTGTAGGATGGCTCATGTCCTATTGTGTTGTTTGTAGGATGATTCATGTCTTATCGTGTTGTTTGTAGGATGGCTCATGTCTTATCGTGTTGTTTGTAGGATGGCTCATGTCCTATTGTGTTGTTTGTAGGATGACTCATGTCTTATCGTGTTGTGTTTAGGAAGGCTCATGTCTTATTGTGTTGTTTGTAGGATGATTCATATCTTATTGTGTTGTTTGTAGGATGGTTCATGTCTTATTGTGTTGTTTGTAGGATGGGTCATGTCTTATCGTGTTGTTTGTAGGATGGCTCATGTGTTATTGTGTTGTTTGTAGGATGACTCATGTCTTATTGTGTTGTTTTTAGGATGGCTCATGTCTTATTGTGTGGTTTGTAGGATGACTCATGTCTTATTGTGTTGTTTGTAGGATGGCTCATTTCTTATTGTGTGGTTTGTAGGATGGCTCATGTCTTATTGTGTTGTTTGTAGGATGGCTCATGTCTTATTGTGTTGTTTGTAGGATGGCTCATGTCCTATTGTGTTGTTTGTAGTATGGTTCATGTCTTATTGTGTTGTTTGTAGGATGGCTCATGTCTTATTGTGTTGTTAGTAGGATGATTCATGTCTTATTGTGTTGTTTGTAGAATGATTCATGTCTTATCGTGTTGCTTGTAGGATGGCTCATGTCCTATTGTGTTGTTTGTAGGATGACTCATGTCTTAATGTGTTGTTTTTAGGAAGGCTCATGTCTTATTGTGTTGTTAGTAGGATGATTCATGTCTTATTGTATTGTTTGTAGGATGATTCATGTCTTATCGTGTTGTTTGTAGGATGGCTCATGTCTTATCGTGTTGTTTGTAGGATGGCTCATGCCCTATTTTGTTATTTGTAGGATGACTCATGTCTTACTGTGTTGTTTTTAGGAAGGCTCATGTCTTATTGTGTTGTTTGTAGGATGATTCATGTCTTATTGTGTTGTTTGTTGGATGGTTCATGTCTTATTGTGTTGTTTGTAGGATGGCTCATGTCTTATCGTGTGTTTGTAGGATGGCTCATGTGTAATTGTGTTGTTTGTAGGATGACTCATGTCTTATTGTGTTGTTTTCAGGATGGCTCATGTCTTATTGTGTGGTTTGTAGGATGGCTCATGTCTTATCGTGTTGTTTGTAGGATGGCTCAAGTCTTATTGTGTTGTTTGTAGGATGGCTCATGTCTTATTGTGTTGTTTGTAGGATGGCTCATGTCCTATTGTGTTGTTTGTAGTATGGTTCATGTCTTATTGTGTTGTTTGTAGGATGGCTCATGTCTTATTGTGTTGTTAGTAGGATGATTCATGTTTTATTGTGTTGTTTGTAGGATGGCTCATGTCTTATTGTGTTGTTTGTAGGATGACTCATGTCTTATTGTGTTGTTTGTAGGATGGCTCATGTCCTATTGTGTTGTTTGTAGGATGGCTCATGTCTTATTGTGTTGTTTGTAAGATGGCTCATGTCTTATCGTGATGTTTGTAGGATGGCTCATGTCTTAACGTGTTGTTTGTAGGATGGCTGATGTCTTATTGTGTTGTTTGTAGGATGATTCATGTCTTATTGTGTTGTTTGTAGGATGGCTTATGTCTTATTGTGTTGTTTGTAGGATGGCTCATGTCTTATTGTGTTGTTTGTAGGATGGCTCCTGTCTTATTGTGTTGTTTGTAGGATGATTCATGTCTTATTGTGTTGTTTGTAGGATGGCTCATGTCTTATTGTGTTGTTTGTAGGATGGCTCCTGTCTTATTGTGTTGTTTGTAGAATGATTCATGTCTTATCGTGTTGCTTGTAGGATGGCTCATGTCCTATTGTGTTGTTTGTAGGATGACTCATGTCTTAATGTGTTGTTTTTAGGAAGGCTCATGTCTTATTGTGTTGTTAGTAGGATGATTCATGTCTTATTGTATTGTTTGTAGGATGATTCATGTCTTATCGTGTTGTTTGTAGGATGGCTCATGTCTTATCGTGTTGTTTGTAGGATGGCTCATGCCCTAATTTGTTATTTGTAGGATGACTCATGTCTTACTGTGTTGTTTTTAGGAAGGCTCATGTCTTATTGTGTTGTTTGTAGGATGATTCATGTCTTATTGTGTTGTTTGTTGGATGGTTCATGTCTTATTGTGTTGTTTGTAGGATGGCTCATGTCTTATTGTGTGTTTGTAGGATGGCTCATTTGTAATTGTGTTGTTTGTAGGATGACTCATGTCTTATTGTGTTGTTTGCAGGATGGCTCATGTCTTATTGTGTTGTTTGTAGGATGGCTCATGTTCTATTGTGTTGTTTGTAGTATGGTTCATGTCTTATTGTGTTGTTTGTAGGATGGCTCATGTCTTATTGTGTTGTTAGTAGGATGATTCATGTTTTATTGTGTTGTTTGTAGGATGGCTCATGTCTTATTGTGTTGTTTGTAGGATGACTCATGTCTTATTGTGTTGTTTGTAGGATGGCTCATGTCCTATTGTGTTGTTTGTAGGATGGCTCATGTCTTATTGTGTTGTTTGTAAGATGGCTCATGTCTTATCGTGATGTTTGTAGGATGGCTCATGTCTTAACGTGTTGTTTGTAGGATGGCTGATGTCTTATTGTGTTGTTTGTAGGATGATTCATGTCTTATTGTGTTGTTTGTAGGATGGCTTATGTCTTATTGTGTTGTTTGTAGGATGGCTCATGTCTTATTGTGTTGTTTGTAGGATGGCTCCTGTCTTATTGTGTTGTTTGTAGGATGATTCATGTCTTATTGTGTTGTTTGTAGGATGGCTCATGTCTTATTGTGTTGTTTGTAGGATGGCTCCTGTCTTATTGTGTTGTTTGTAGGATGATTCATGTCTTATCGTGTTGTTTGTAGGATGGTTCATGTCTTATTGTGTTGTTTGTAGGATGACTCATGTCTTATTGTGTTGTTTGTTGGATGGCTCATGTCTTATTGTGTGGTTTGTAGGATGGCTCATGTCTTATTGTGTTGTTTGTAGGATGGCTCATGTCTTATTGTGTTGTTTGTAGGATGGCTCATGTCCTATTGTGATGTTTGTAGTATGGTTCATGTCTTATTGTGTTGTTTGTAGGATGGCTCATGTCTTATTGTGTTGTTAGTAGGATGATTCATGTCTTATTGTGTTGTTTGTAGAATGATTCATGTCTTATCGTGTTGCTTGTAGGATGGCTCATGTCCTATTGTGTTGTTTGTAGGATGACTCATGTCTTAATGTGTTGTTTTTAGGAAGGCTCATGTCTTATTGTGTTGTTAGTAGGATGATTCATGTCTTATTGGATTGTTTGTAGGATGATTCATGTCTTATCGTGTTGTTTGTAGGATGGCTCATGTCTTATCGTGTTGTTTGTAGGATGGCTCATGCCCTATTTTGTTATTTGTAGGATGACTCATGTCTTACTGTGTTGTTTTTAGGAAGGCTCATGTCTTATTGTGTGGTTTGTAGGATGACTCATGTCTTATCGTGTTGTTTGTAGGATGGCTCAAGTCTTATTGTGTTGTTTGTAGGATGGCTCATGTCTTATTGTGTTGTTTGTAGGATGGCTCATGTCCTATTGTGTTGTTTGTAGTATTGTTCATGTCTTATTGTGTTGTTTGTAGGATGGCTCATGTCTTATTGTGTTGTTAGTAGGATGATTCATGTTTTATTGTGTTGTTTGTAGGATGGCTCATGTCTTATTGCGTTGTTTGTAATATGGCTCATGTCTTATTGTGTTGTTTGTAGGATGGCTCATGTCCTATTGTGTTGTTTGTAGGATGGCTCATGTCTTATTGTGTTGTTTGTAAGATGGCTCATGTCTTATCGTGATGTTTGTAGGATGGCTCATGTCTTAACGTGTTGTTTGTAGGATGGCTGATGTCTTATTGTGTTGTTTGTAGGATGATTCATGTCTTATTGTGTTGTTTGTAGGATGGCTTATGTCTTATTGTGTTGTTTGTAGGATGGCTCATGTCTTATTGTGTTGTTTGTAGGATGGCTCATGTCTTATTGTGTTGTTTGTAGGAAGACTCATGTCTTATCGTGTTGTTTGTAGGATGGCTCATGTCCTATTGTGTTGTTTGTAGGATGACTCATGTCTTATTGTGTTGTTTTCAGGATGGCTCATGTCTTATTGTGTTGTTTGTAGGATGATTCATGTCTTATTGTGTTGTTTGTAGGATGGTTCATGTCTTATTGTGTTGTTTGTAGGATGGCTCATGTCTTATCGTGTTGTTTGTAGGATGGCTCATGTCTTATTGTGTTGTTTGTAGGATGACTCATGTCTTATTGTGTGGTTTTCAGGATGGCTCATGTCTTATTGTGTTGTTTGTAGGATGATTCATGTCTTATTGTGTTGTTTGTAGGATGGTTCATGTCTTATTGTGTTGTTTGTAGGATGGCTCATGTCTTATCGTGTTGTTTGTAGGATGGCTCATGTCTTATCGTGTTGTTTGTAGGATGGCTCATGTCTTATTGTGTTGTTTGTAGGATGGCTCATGTCTTATTGTGTTGTTTATAGGATGGCTCATGTCCTATTGTGTTGTTTGTAGTATGGTTCTTGTCTTATTGTGTTGTTTGTAGGATGGCTCATGTCTTTTTGTGTTGTTAGTAGGATGATTCATGTCTTATTGTGTTGTTTGAAGGATGATTCATGTCTTATCGTGTTGTTTGTAGGATGGCTCATGTCTTATCGTGTTGTTTGTAGGATGGCTCATGTCCTATTGTGTTGTTTGTAGGATGACTGATGTCTTATCGTGTTGTTTTTAGGAAGGCTCATGTCTTATTGTGTTGTTTGTAGGATGATTCATATCTTATTGTGTTGTTTGTAGGATGGTTCATGTCTTATTGTGTTGTTTGTAGGATGGGTCATGTCTTATCGTGTTGTTTGTAGGATGGCTCATGTGTTATTGTGTTGTTTGTAGGATGACTCATGTCTTATTGTGTTGTTTTTAGGATGGCTCATGTCTTATTGTGTGGTTTGTAGGATGGCTCATGTCTTATCGTGTTGTTTGTAGGATGGCTCATGTCTTATTGTGTTGTTTGTAGGATGGCTCATGTCCTATTGTGTTGTTTGTAGTATTGTTCATGTCTTATTGTGTTGTTTGTAGGATGGCTCATGTCTTATTGTGTTGTTAGTAGGATGATTCATGTTTTATTGTGTTGTTTGTAGGATGGCTCATGTCTTATTGCGTTGTTTGTAATATGGCTCATGTCTTATTGTGTTGTTTGTAGGATGGCTCATGTCCTATTGTGTTGTTTGTAGGATGGCTCATGTCTTATTGTGTTGTTTGTAAGATGGCTCATGTCTTATCGTGATGTTTGTAGGATGGCTCATGTCTTAACGTGTTGTTTGTAGGATGGCTGATGTCTTATTGTGTTGTTTGTAGGATGATTCATGTCTTATTGTGTTGTTTGTAGGATGGCTTATGTCTTATTGTGTTGTTTGTAGGATGGCTCATGTCTTATTGTGTTGTTTGTAGGATGGCTCATGTCTTATTGTGTTGTTTGTAGGAAGACTCATGTCTTATCGTGTTGTTTGTAGGATGGCTCATGTCCTATTGTGTTGTTTGTAGGATGACTCATGTCTTATTGTGTTGTTTTCAGGATGGCTCATGTCTTATTGTGTTGTTTGTAGGATGATTCATGTCTTATTGTGTTGTTTGTAGGATGGTTCATGTCTTATTGTGTTGTTTGTAGGATGGCTCATGTCTTATCGTGTTGTTTGTAGGATGGCTCATGTCTTATTGTGTTGTTTGTAGGATGACTCATGTCTTATTGTGTGGTTTTCAGGATGGCTCATGTCTTATTGTGTTGTTTGTAGGATGATTCATGTCTTATTGTGTTGTTTGTAGGATGGTTCATGTCTTATTGTGTTGTTTGTAGGATGGCTCATGTCTTATCGTGTTGTTTGTAGGATGGCTCATGTCTTATCGTGTTGTTTGTAGGATGGCTCATGTCTTATTGTGTTGTTTGTAGGATGGCTCATGTCTTATTGTGTTGTTTATAGGATGGCTCATGTCCTATTGTGTTGTTTGTAGTATGGTTCTTGTCTTATTGTGTTGTTTGTAGGATGGCTCATGTCTTTTTGTGTTGTTAGTAGGATGATTCATGTCTTATTGTGTTGTTTGAAGGATGATTCATGTCTTATCGTGTTGTTTGTAGGATGGCTCATGTCTTATCGTGTTGTTTGTAGGATGGCTCATGTCCTATTGTGTTGTTTGTAGGATGACTGATGTCTTATCGTGTTGTTTTTAGGAAGGCTCATGTCTTATTGTGTTGTTTGTAGGATGATTCATATCTTATTGTGTTGTTTGTAGGATGGTTCATGTCTTATTGTGTTGTTTGTAGGATGGGTCATGTCTTATCGTGTTGTTTGTAGGATGGCTCATGTGTTATTGTGTTGTTTGTAGGATGACTCATGTCTTATTGTGTTGTTTTTAGGATGGCTCATGTCTTATTGTGTGGTTTGTAGGATGGCTCATGTCTTATCGTGTTGTTTGTAGGATGGCTCATGTCTTATTGTGTTGTTTGTAGGATGGCTCATGTCTTATTGTGTTGTTTGTAGGATGGCTCATGTCCTATTGTGTTGTTTGTAGTATGGTTCATGTCTTATTGTGTTGTTTGTAGGATGGCTCATGTCTTATTGTGTTGTTTGTAGGATGATTCATGTCTTATTGTGTTGTTTGTAGGATGACTCATGTCCTATTTTGTTGTTTGTAGGATGGCTCATGTCTTATTGTGTTGTTTGTAGGATGGCTCATGTCTTATTGTGTTGTTTGTAGGATGGCTCATTTCCTATTGTGTTGTTTGTAGGATGGCTCATGTCCTATTGTGTTGTTTGTAGTATGGTTCTTGTCTTATTGTGTTGTTTGTAGGATGGCTCATGTCTTTTTGTGTTGTTAGTAGGATGATTCATGTCTTATTGTGTTGTTTGAAGGATGATTCATGTCTTATCGTGTTGTTTGTAGGATGGCTCATGTCTTATCGTGTTGTTTGTAGGATGGCTCATGTCCTATTGTGTTGTTTGTAGGATGACTGATGTCTTATCGTGTTGTTTTTAGGAAGGCTCATGTCTTATTGTGTTGTTTGTAGGATGATTCATATCTTATTGTGTTGTTTGTAGGATGGTTCATGTCTTATTGTGTTGTTTGTAGGATGGGTCATGTCTTATCGTGTTGTTTGTAGGATGGCTCATGTGTTATTGTGTTGTTTGTAGGATGACTCATGTCTTATTGTGTTGTTTTTAGGATGGCTCATGTCTTATTGTGTGGTTTGTAGGATGGCTCATGTCTTATCGTGTTGTTTGTAGGATGGCTCATGTCTTATTGTGTTGTTTGTAGGATGGCTCATGTCCTATTGTGTTGTTTGTAGTATTGTTCATGTCTTATTGTGTTGTTTGTAGGATGGCTCATGTCTTATTGTGTTGTTAGTAGGATGATTCATGTTTTATTGTGTTGTTTGTAGGATGGCTCATGTCTTATTGCGTTGTTTGTAATATGGCTCATGTCTTATTGTGTTGTTTGTAGGATGGCTCATGTCCTATTGTGTTGTTTGTAGGATGGCTCATGTCTTATTGTGTTGTTTGTAAGATGGCTCATGTCTTATCGTGATGTTTGTAGGATGGCTCATGTCTTAACGTGTTGTTTGTAGGATGGCTGATGTCTTATTGTGTTGTTTGTAGGATGATTCATGTCTTATTGTGTTGTTTGTAGGATGGCTTATGTCTTATTGTGTTGTTTGTAGGATGGCTCATGTCTTATTGTGTTGTTTGTAGGATGGCTCATGTCTTATTGTGTTGTTTGTAGGAAGACTCATGTCTTATCGTGTTGTTTGTAGGATGGCTCATGTCCTATTGTGTTGTTTGTAGGATGACTCATGTCTTATTGTGTTGTTTTCAGGATGGCTCATGTCTTATTGTGTTGTTTGTAGGATGATTCATGTCTTATTGTGTTGTTTGTAGGATGGTTCATGTCTTATTGTGTTGTTTGTAGGATGGCTCATGTCTTATCGTGTTGTTTGTAGGATGGCTCATGTCTTATTGTGTTGTTTGTAGGATGACTCATGTCTTATTGTGTGGTTTTCAGGATGGCTCATGTCTTATTGTGTTGTTTGTAGGATGATTCATGTCTTATTGTGTTGTTTGTAGGATGGTTCATGTCTTATTGTGTTGTTTGTAGGATGGCTCATGTCTTATCGTGTTGTTTGTAGGATGGCTCATGTCTTATCGTGTTGTTTGTAGGATGGCTCATGTCTTATTGTGTTGTTTGTAGGATGGCTCATGTCTTATTGTGTTGTTTATAGGATGGCTCATGTCCTATTGTGTTGTTTGTAGTATGGTTCTTGTCTTATTGTGTTGTTTGTAGGATGGCTCATGTCTTTTTGTGTTGTTAGTAGGATGATTCATGTCTTATTGTGTTGTTTGAAGGATGATTCATGTCTTATCGTGTTGTTTGTAGGATGGCTCATGTCTTATCGTGTTGTTTGTAGGATGGCTCATGTCCTATTGTGTTGTTTGTAGGATGACTGATGTCTTATCGTGTTGTTTTTAGGAAGGCTCATGTCTTATTGTGTTGTTTGTAGGATGATTCATATCTTATTGTGTTGTTTGTAGGATGGTTCATGTCTTATTGTGTTGTTTGTAGGATGGGTCATGTCTTATCGTGTTGTTTGTAGGATGGCTCATGTGTTATTGTGTTGTTTGTAGGATGACTCATGTCTTATTGTGTTGTTTTTAGGATGGCTCATGTCTTATTGTGTGGTTTGTAGGATGGCTCATGTCTTATCGTGTTGTTTGTAGGATGGCTCATGTCTTATTGTGTTGTTTGTAGGATGGCTCATGTCTTATTGTGTTGTTTGTAGGATGGCTCATGTCCTATTGTGTTGTTTGTAGTATGGTTCATGTCTTATTGTGTTGTTTGTAGGATGGCTCATGTCTTATTGTGTTGTTTGTAGGATGATTCATGTCTTATTGTGTTGTTTGTAGGATGACTCATGTCCTATTTTGTTGTTTGTAGGATGGCTCATGTCTTATTGTGTTGTTTGTAGGATGGCTCATGTCTTATTGTGTTGTTTGTAGGATGGCTCATTTCCTATTGTGTTGTTTGTAGGATGGCTCATGTCCTATTGTGTTGTTTGTAGGATGGCTCATGTGCTATTGTGTTGTTTGTAGGATGATTCATGTCTTATTGTGTTGTTTGTTGGATGGCTCATGTCTTATCGTGTTGTTTGTAGGATGGCTCATGTCTTATTGTGTTGTTTGTAGAATGATTCATGTCTTATCGTGTTGCTTGTAGGATGGCTCATGTCCTATTGTGTTGTTTGTAGGATGACTCATGTCTTAATGTGTTGTTTTTAGGAAGGCTCATGTCTTATTGTGTTGTTAGTAGGATGATTCATGTCTTATTGTATTGTTTGTAGGATGATTCATGTCTTATCGTGTTGTTTGTAGGATGACGCATGTCTTTTCGTGTTGTTTGTAGGATGGCTCATGCCCTATTTTGTTATTTGTAGGATGACTCATGTCTTACTGTGTTGTTTTTAGGAAGGCTCATGTCTTATTGTGTTGTTTGTAGGATGATTCATGTCTTATTGTGTTGTTTGTTGGATGGTTCATGTCTTATTGTGTTGTTTGTAGGATGCCTCATGTCTTATCGTGTGTTTGTAGGATGGCTCATGTGTAATTGTGTTGTTTTTAGGATGACTCATGTCTTATTGTGTTGTTTTCAGTATGGCTCATGTCTTATTGTGTGGTTTGTAGGATGGCTCATGTCTTATCGTGTTGTTTGTAGGATGGCTCAAGTCTTATTGTGTTGTTTGTAGGATGGCTCATGTCTTATTGTGTTGTTTGTAGGATGGCTCATGTCCTATTGTGTTGTTTGTAGGATGATTCATGTCTTATCGTGTTGTTTGTAGGATGGCTCATGTCTTATCGTGTTGTTTGTAGGATGGCTCATGTCCTATTGTGTTGTTTGTAGGATGACTCATGTCTTATCGTGTTGTGTTTAGGAAGGCTCATGTCTTATTGTGTTGTTTGTAGGATGATTCATATCTTATTGTGTTGTTTGTAGGATGGTTCATGTCTTATTGTGTTGTTTGTAGGATGGGTCATGTCTTATCGTGTTGTTTGTAGGATGGCTCATGTGTTATTGTGTTGTTTGTAGGATGACTCATGTCTTATTGTGTTGTTTTTAGGATGGCTCATGTCTTATTGTGTGGTTTGTAGGATGGCTCATGTCTTATCGTGTTGTTTGTAGGATGGCTCATGTCTTATTGTGTTGTTTGTAGGATGGCTCATGTCTTATTGTGTTGTTTGTAGGATGGCTCATGTCTTAATGTGTTGTTTTTAGTAAGGCTCATGTCTTATTGTGTTGTTAGTAGGATGATTCATGTCTTATTGTATTGTTTGTAGGATGATTCATGTCTTATCGTGTTGTTTGTAGGATGGCTCATGTCTTATCGTGTTGTTTGTAGGATGGCTCATGCCCTATTTTGTTATTTGTAGGATGACTCATGTCTTACTGTGTTGTTTTTAGGAAGGCTCATGTCTTATTGTGTTGTTTGTAGGATGATTCATGTCTTATTGTGTTGTCTGTTGGATGGTTCATGTCTTATTGTGTTGTTTGTAGGATGGCTCATGTCTTATCGTGTGTTTGTAGGATGGCTCATGTGTAATTGTGTTGTTTGTAGGATGACTCATGTCTTATTGTTTGGTTTGTAGGATGACTCATGTCTTATCGTGTTGTGTTTAGGAAGGCTCATGTCTTATTGTGTTGTTTGTAGGATGATTCATATCTTATTGTGTTGTTTGTAGGATGGTTCATGTCTTATTGTGTTGTTTGTAGGATGGGTCATGTCTTATCGTGTTGTTTGTAGGATGGCTCATGTGTTATTGTGTTGTTTGTAGGATGACTCATGTCTTATTGTGTTGTTTTTAGGATGGC
This sequence comes from Bathymodiolus brooksi, assembly GCA_963680875.1. Lineage (NCBI taxonomy): Eukaryota > Metazoa > Mollusca > Bivalvia > Mytilida > Modiolidae > Bathymodiolus > Bathymodiolus brooksi. The sequence continues at coordinate 32,863,959 of OY804584.1, forward strand.
TCATGTCTTATTGTGTGGTTTGTAGGATGGCTCATGTCTTATCGTGTTGTTTGTAGGATGGCTCATGTCTTATTGTGTTGTTTGTAGGATGGCTCATGTCTTATTGTGTTGTTTGTAGGATGGCTCATGTCCTATTGTGTTGTTTGTAGTATGGTTCATGTCTTATTGTGTTGTTTGTAGGATGGCTCATGTCTTATTGTGTTGTTTGTAGGATGATTCATGTCTTATTGTGTTGTTTGTAGGATGGCTCATGTCTTATTGTGTTGTTTGTAGGATGGTTCATGTCTTATTGTGTTGTTTGTAGGATGAGTCATGTCTTATTGTGTTGCTTGTAGGATGATTCATGTCTTATTGTGTTGTTTGTAGGATGGTTCATGTCTTATTGTGTTGTTTGTAGGATGGCTCATGTCCTATTGTGTTGTTTGTAGGATGGCTCATGTCTTATTGTGTTGTTTGTAGGATGGCTCATGTCCTATTGTGTTATTTGTAGGATGATTCATGTCTTATTGTGTTGCTTGTAGGATGATTCATGTCTTATTGTGTTGTTTGTAGGATGGTTCATGTCTTATTGTGTTGTTTGTAGGATGGCTCATGTCCTATTTTGTTGTTTGTAGGATGGCTCATGTCTTATTGTGTTGTTTGTAGGATGGCTCATGTCCTATTGTGTTATTTGTAGGATGAGTCATGTCTTATTGTGTTGCTTGTAGGATGATTCATGTCTTATTGTGTTGTTTGTAGGATGGTTCATGTCTTATTGTGTTGTTTGTAGGATGGCTCATGTCCTATTGTGTTGTTTGTAGGATGGCTCATGTCTTATTGTGTTGTTTGTAGGATGGCTCATGTCCTATTGTGTTATTTGTAGGATGATTCATGTCTTATTGTGTTGTTTGAAGGATGATTCATGTCTTATCGTGTTGTTTGTAGGATGGCTCATGTCTTATCGTGTTGTTTGTAGGATGGCTCATGTCCTATTGTGTTGTTTGTAGGATGACTGATGTCTTATCGTGTTGTTTTTAGGAAGGCTCATGTCTTATTGTGTTGTTTGTAGGATGATTCATATCTTATTGTGTTGTTTGTAGGATGGTTCATGTCTTATTGTGTTGTTTGTAGGATGGGTCATGTCTTATCGTGTTGTTTGTAGGATGGCTCATGTGTTATTGTGTTGTTTGTAGGATGACTCATGTCTTATTGTGTTGTTTTTAGGATGGCTCATGTCTTATTGTGTGGTTTGTAGGATGGCTCATGTCTTATCGTGTTGTTTGTAGGATGGCTCATGTCTTATTGTGTTGTTTGTAGGATGGCTCATGTCTTATTGTGTTGTTTGTAGGATGGCTCATGTCCTATTGTGTTGTTTGTAGTATGGTTCATGTCTTATTGTGTTGTTTGTAGGATGGCTCATGTCTTATTGTGTTGTTTGTAGGATGATTCATGTCTTATTGTGTTGTTTGTAGGATGGCTCATGTCCTATTTTGTTGTTTGTAGGATGGCTCATGTCTTATTGTGTTGTTTGTAGGATGGCTCATGTCTTATTGTGTTGTTTGTAGGATGGCTCATGTCCTATTGTGTTGTTTGTAGGATGGCTCATGTCCTATTGTGTTGTTTGTAGGATGGCTCATGTGCTATTGTGTTGTTTGTAGGATGATTCATGTCTTATTGTGTTGTTTGTTGGATGGCTCATGTCTTATCGTGTTGTTTGTAGGATGGCTCATGTCTTATTGTGTTGTTTGTAGAATGATTCATGTCTTATCGTGTTGCTTGTAGGATGGCTCATGTCCTATTGTGTTGTTTGTAGGATGACTCACGTCTTAATGTGTTGTTTTTAGGAAGGCTCATGTCTTATTGTGTTGTTAGTAGGATGATTCATGTCTTATTGTATTGTTTGTAGGATGATTCATGTCTTATCGTGTTGTTTGTAGGATGGCTCATGTCTTTTCGTGTTGTTTGTAGGATGGCTCATGCCCTATTTTGTTATTTGTAGGATGACGCATGTCTTACTGTGTTGTTTTTAGGAAGGCTCATGTCTTATTGTGTTGTTTGTAGGATGATTCATGTCTTATTGTGTTGTTTGTTGGATGGTTCATGTCTTATTGTGTTGTTTGTAGGATGCCTCATGTCTTATCGTGTGTTTGTAGGATGGCTCATGTGTAATGGTGTTGTTTTTAGGATGACTCATGTCTTATTGTGTTGTTTTCAGGATGGCTCATGTCTTATTGTGTGGTTTGTAGGATGGCTCATGTCTTATCGTGTGTTTGTAGGATGGCTCATGTGTAATTGTGTTGTTTTTAGGATGACTCATGTCTTATTGTGTTGTTTTCAGGATGGCTCATGTCTTATTGTGTGGTTTGTAGGATGGCTCATGTCTTATCGTGTTGTTTGTAGGATGGCTCAAGTCTTATTGTGTTGTTTGTAGGATGGCTCATGTCTTATTGTGTTGTTTGTAGGATGGCTCATGTCCTATTGTGTTGTTTGTAGGATGATTCATGTCTTATCGTGTTGTTTGTAGGATGGCTCATGTCTTATCGTGTTGTTTGTAGGATGGCTCATGTCCTATTGTGTTGTTTGTAGGATGACTCATGTCTTATCGTGTTGTGTTTAGGAAGGCTCATGTCTTATTGTGTTGTTTGTAGGATGATTCATATCTTATTGTGTTGTTTGTAGGATGGTTCATGTCTTATTGTGTTGTTTGTAGGATGGGTCATGTCTTATCGTGTTGTTTGTAGGATGGCTCATGTGTTATTGTGTTGTTTGTAGGATGACTCATGTCTTATTGTGTTGTTTTTAGGATGGCTCATGTCTTATTGTGTGGTTTGTAGGATGGCTCATGTCTTATCGTGTTGTTTGTAGGATGGCTCATGTCTTATTGTGTTGTTTGTAGGATGGCTCATGTCTTATTGTGTTGTTTGTAGGATGGCTCATGTCTTAATGTGTTGTTTTTAGTAAGGCTCATGTCTTATTGTGTTGTTAGTAGGATGATTCATGTCTTATTGTATTGTTTGTAGGATGATTCATGTCTTATCGTGTTGTTTGTAGGATGGCTCATGTCTTATCGTGTTGTTTGTAGGATGGCTCATGCCCTATTTTGTTATTTGTAGGATGACTCATGTCTTACTGTGTTGTTTTTAGGAAGGCTCATGTCTTATTGTGTTGTTTGTAGGATGATTCATGTCTTATTGTGTTGTTTGTTGGATGGTTCATGTCTTATTGTGTTGTTTGTAGGATGGCTCATGTCTTATCGTGTGTTTGTAGGATGGCTCATGTGTAATTGTGTTGTTTGTAGGATGACTCATGTCTTATTGTTTGGTTTGTAGGATGACTCATGTCTTATCGTGTTGTGTTTAGGAAGGCTCATGTCTTATTGTGTTGTTTGTAGGATGATTCATATCTTATTGTGTTGTTTGTAGGATGGTTCATGTCTTATTGTGTTGTTTGTAGGATGGGTCATGTCTTATCGTGTTGTTTGTAGGATGGCTCATGTGTTATTGTGTTGTTTGTAGGATGACTCATGTCTTATTGTGTTGTTTTTAGGATGGCTCATGTCTTATTGTGTGGTTTGTAGGATGGCTCATGTCTTATCGTGTTGTTTGTAGGATGGCTCATGTCTTATTGTGTTGTTTGTAGGATGGCTCATGTCTTATTGTGTTGTTTGTAGGATGGCTCATGTCCTATTGTGTTGTTTGTAGTATGGTTCATGTCTTATTGTGTTGTTTGTAGGATGGCTCATGTCTTATTGTGTTGTTTGTAGGATGATTCATGTCTTATTGTGTTGTTTGTAGGATGGCTCATGTCTTATTGTGTTGTTTGTAGGATGGTTCATGTCTTATTGTGTTGTTTGTAGGATGAGTCATGTCTTATTGTGTTGCTTGTAGGATGATTCATGTCTTATTGTGTTGTTTGTAGGATGGTTCATGTCTTATTGTGTTGTTTGTAGGATGGCTCATGTCCTATTGTGTTGTTTGTAGGATGGCTCATGTCTTATTGTGTTGTTTGTAGGATGGCTCATGTCCTATTGTGTTATTTGTAGGATGATTCATGTCTTATTGTGTTGCTTGTAGGATGATTCATGTCTTATTGTGTTGTTTGTAGGATGGTTCATGTCTTATTGTGTTGTTTGTAGGATGGCTCATGTCCTATTGTGTTGTTTGTAGGATGGCTCATGTCTTATTGTGTTGTTTGTAGGATGGCTCATGTCCTATTGTGTTATTTGTAGGATGAGTCATGTCTTATTGTGTTGCTTGTAGGATGATTCATGTCTTATTGTGTTGTTTGTAGGATGGTTCATGTCTTATTGTGTTGTTTGTAGGATGGCTCATGTCCTATTGTGTTGTTTGTAGGATGGCTCATGTCTTATTGTGTTGTTTGTAGGATGGCTCATGTCCTATTGTGTTATTTGTAGGATGATTCATGTCTTATTGTGTTGTTTGAAGGATGATTCATGTCTTATCGTGTTGTTTGTAGGATGGCTCATGTCTTATCGTGTTGTTTGTAGGATGGCTCATGTCCTATTGTGTTGTTTGTAGGATGACTGATGTCTTATCGTGTTGTTTTTAGGAAGGCTCATGTCTTATTGTGTTGTTTGTAGGATGATTCATATCTTATTGTGTTGTTTGTAGGATGGTTCATGTCTTATTGTGTTGTTTGTAGGATGGGTCATGTCTTATCGTGTTGTTTGTAGGATGGCTCATGTGTTATTGTGTTGTTTGTAGGATGACTCATGTCTTATTGTGTTGTTTTTAGGATGGCTCATGTCTTATTGTGTGGTTTGTAGGATGGCTCATGTCTTATCGTGTTGTTTGTAGGATGGCTCATGTCTTATTGTGTTGTTTGTAGGATGGCTCATGTCTTATTGTGTTGTTTGTAGGATGGCTCATGTCCTATTGTGTTGTTTGTAGTATGGTTCATGTCTTATTGTGTTGTTTGTAGGATGGCTCATGTCTTATTGTGTTGTTTGTAGGATGATTCATGTCTTATTGTGTTGTTTGTAGGATGGCTCATGTCCTATTTTGTTGTTTGTAGGATGGCTCATGTCTTATTGTGTTGTTTGTAGGATGGCTCATGTCTTATTGTGTTGTTTGTAGGATGGCTCATGTCCTATTGTGTTGTTTGTAGGATGGCTCATGTCCTATTGTGTTGTTTGTAGGATGGCTCATGTGCTATTGTGTTGTTTGTAGGATGATTCATGTCTTATTGTGTTGTTTGTTGGATGGCTCATGTCTTATCGTGTTGTTTGTAGGATGGCTCATGTCTTATTGTGTTGTTTGTAGAATGATTCATGTCTTATCGTGTTGCTTGTAGGATGGCTCATGTCCTATTGTGTTGTTTGTAGGATGACTCATGTCTTAATGTGTTGTTTTTAGGAAGGCTCATGTCTTATTGTGTTGTTAGTAGGATGATTCATGTCTTATTGTATTGTTTGTAGGATGATTCATGTCTTATCGTGTTGTTTGTAGGATGGCTCATGTCTTTTCGTGTTGTTTGTAGGATGGCTCATGCCCTATTTTGTTATTTGTAGGATGACGCATGTCTTACTGTGTTGTTTTTAGGAAGGCTCATGTCTTATTGTGTTGTTTGTAGGATGATTCATGTCTTATTGTGTTGTTTGTTGGATGGTTCATGTCTTATTGTGTTGTTTGTAGGATGCCTCATGTCTTATCGTGTGTTTGTAGGATGGCTCATGTGTAATGGTGTTGTTTTTAGGATGACTCATGTCTTATTGTGTTGTTTTAAGGATGGCTCATGTCTTATTGTGTGGTTTGTAGGATGGCTCATGTCTTATCGTGTTGTTTGTAGGATGGCTCAAGTCTTATTGTGTTGTTTGTAGGATGGCTCATGTCTTATTGTGTTGTTTGTAGGATGGCTCATGTCCTATTGTGTTGTTTGTAGGATGATTCATGTCTTATCGTGTTGTTTGTAGGATGGCTCATGTCTTATCGTGTTGTTTGTAGGATGGCTCATGTCCTATTGTGTTGTTTGTAGGATGACTCATGTCTTATCGTGTTGTGTTTAGGAAGGCTCATGTCTTATTGTGTTGTTTGTAGGATGATTCATATCTTATTGTGTTGTTTGTAGGATGGTTCATGTCTTATTGTGTTGTTTGTAGGATGGGTCATGTCTTATCGTGTTGTTTGTAGGATGGCTCATGTGTTATTGTGTTGTTTGTAGGATGACTCATGTCTTATTGTGTTGTTTTTAGGATGGCTCATGTCTTATTGTGTGGTTTGTAGGATGGCTCATGTCTTATCGTGTTGTTTGTAGGATGGCTCATGTCTTATTGTGTTGTTTGTAGGATGGCTCATGTCTTATTGTGTTGTTTGTAGGATGGCTCATGTCTTAATGTGTTGTTTTTAGTAAGGCTCATGTCTTATTGTGTTGTTAGTAGGATGATTCATGTCTTATTGTATTGTTTGTAGGATGATTCATGTCTTATCGTGTTGTTTGTAGGATGGCTCATGGCTTATCGTGTTGTTTGTAGGATGGCTCATGCCCTATTTTGTTATTTGTAGGATGACTCATGTCTTACTGTGTTGCTTTTAGGAAGGCTCATGTCTTATTGTGTTGTTTGTAGGATGATTCATGTCTTATTGTGTTGTTTGTTGGATGGTTCATGTCTTATTGTGTTGTTTGTAGGATGGCTCATGTCTTATCGTGTGTTTGTAGGATGGCTCATGTGTAATTGTGTTGTTTGTAGGATGACTCATGTCTTATTGTGTTGTTTTCAGGATGGCTCATGTCTTATTGTTTGGTTTGTAGGATGACTCATGTCTTATCGTGTTGTGTTTAGGAAGGCTCATGTCTTATTGTGTTGTTTGTAGGATGATTCATATCTTATTGTGTTGTTTGTAGGATGGTTCATGTCTTATTGTGTTGTTTGTAGGATGGGTCATGTCTTATCGTGTTGTTTGTAGGATGGCTCATGTGTTATTGTGTTGTTTGTAGGATGACTCATGTCTTATTGTGTTGTTTTTAGGATGGCTCATGTCTTATTGTGTGGTTTGTAGGATGGCACATGTCTTATCGTGTTGTTTGTAGGATGGCTCATGTCTTATTGTGTTGTTTGTAGGATGGCTCATGTCTTATTGTGTTGTTTGTAGGATGGCTCATGTCCTATTGTGTTGTTTGTAGTATGGTTCATGTCTTATTGTGTTGTTTGTAGGATGGCTCATGTCTTATTGTGTTGTTTGTAGGATGATTCATGTCTTATTGTGTTGTTTGTAGGATGGCTCATGTCTTATTGTGTTGTTTGTAGGATGGTTCATGTCTTATTGTGTTGTTTGTAGGATGAGTCATGTCTTATTGTGTTGCTTGTAGGATGATTCATGTCTTATTGTGTTGTTTGTAGGATGGTTCATGTCTTATTGTGTTGTTTGTAGGATGGCTCATGTCCTATTGTGTTGTTTGTAGGATGGCTCATGTCTTATTGTGTTGTTTGTAGGATGGCTCATGTCCTATTGTGTTATTTGTAGGATGATTCATGTCTTATTGTGTTGTTTGTAGGATGATTCATGTCTTATTGTGTTGTTTGTAGAATGGCTCATGTCCTATTGTGTTGTTTGTAGGATGGCTCATGTCCTATTGTGTTGTTTGTAGGATGGCTCATGTGCTATTGTGTTGTTTGTAGGATGATTCATGTCTTATTGTGTTGTTTGTTGGATGGCTCATGTCTTATCGTGTTGTTTGTAGGATGGCTCATGTCTTATTGTGTTGTTTGTAGAATGATTCATGTCTTACCGTGTTGCTTGTAGGATGGCTCATGTCCTATTGTGTTGTTTGTAGGATGACTCATGTCTTAATGTGTTGTTTTTAGGAAGGCTCATGTCTTATTGTGTTGTTAGTAGGATGATTCATGTCTTATTGTATTGTTTGTAGGATGATTCATGTCTTATCGTGTTGTTTGTAGGATGGCTCATGTCTTATCGTGTTGTTTGTAGGATGGCTCATGCCCTATTTTGTTATTTGTAGGATGACTCATGTCTTACTGTGTTGTTTTTAGGAAGGCTCATGTCTTATTGTGTTGTTTGTAGGATGATTCATGTCTTATTGTGTTGTTTGTTGGATGGTTCATGTCTTATTGTGTTGTTTGTAGGATGGCTCATGTCTTATCGTGTGTTTGTAGGATGGCTCATGTGTAATTGTGTTGTTTGTAGGATGACTCATGTCTTATTGTGTTGTTTTCAGGATGGCTCATGTCTTATTGTGTGGTTTGTAGGATGGCTCATGTCTTATCGTGTTGTTTGTAGGATGGCTCAAGTCTTATTGTGTTGTTTGTAGGATGGCTCATGTCTTATTGTGTTGTTTGTAGGATGGCTCATGTCCTATTGTGTTGTTTGTAGTATGGTTCATGTCTTATTGTGTTGTTTGTAGGATGGCTCATGTCTTATTGTGTTGTTAGTAGGATGATTCATGTTTTATTGTGTTGTTTGTAGGATGGCTCATGTCTTATTGTGTTGTTTGTAGGATGGCTAATGTCTTATTGTGTTGTTTGTAGGATGGCTCATGTCCTATTGTGTTGTTTGTAGGATGGCTCATGTCTTATTGTGTTGTTTGTAAGATGGCTCATGTCTTATCGTGATGTTTGTAGGATGGCTCATGTCTTAACGTGTTGTTTGTAGGATGGCTCATGTCTTATTGTGTTGTTTGTAGGATGATTCATGTCTTATTGTGTTGTTTGTAGGATGGCTCATGTCTTATTGTGTTGTTTGTAGGATGGCTCATGTCTTATTGTGTTGTTTGTAGGATGGCTCATGTCTTATTGTGTTGTTTGTAGGAAGACTCATGTCTTATCGTGTTGTTTGTAGGATGGCTCATGTCCTATTGTGTTGTTTGTAGGATGACTCATGTCTTATTGTGTTGTTTTCAGGATGGCTCATGTCTTATTGTGTTGTTTGTAGGATGGCTCATGTCCTATTTTGTTGTTTGTAGGATGGCTCATGTCTTATTGTGTTGTTTGTAGGATGGCTCATGTCTTATTGTGTTGTTTGTAGGATGGCTCATGTCTTATTGTGTTGTTTGTAGGATGGTTCATGTCTTATTGTGTTGTTTGTAGGATGAGTCATGTCTTATTGTGTTGCTTGTAGGATGATTCATGTCTTATTGTGTTGTTTGTAGGATGGTTCATGTCTTATTGTGTTGTTTGTAGGATGGCTCATGTCCTATTGTGTTGTTTGTAGGATGGCTCATGTCTTATTGTGTTGTTTGTAGGATGGCTCATGTCCTATTGTGTTATTTGTAGGATGATTCATGTCTTATTGTGTTGTTTGTAGGATGATTCATGTCTTATTGTGTTGTTTGTAGGATGGCTCATGTCCTATTGTGTTGTTTGTAGGATGGCTCATGTCCTATTGTGTTGTTTGTAGGATGGCTCATGTGCTATTGTGTTGTTTGTAGGATGATTCATGTCTTATTGTGTTGCTTGTTGGATGGCTCATGTCTTATCGTGTTGTTTGTAGGATGGCTCATGTCTTATTGTGTTGTTTATAGAATGATTCATGTCTTACCGTGTTGCTTGTAGGATGGCTCATGTCCTATTGTGTTGTTTGTAGGATGACTCATGTCTTAATGTGTTGTTTTTAGGAAGGCTCATGTCTTATTGTGTTGTTAGTAGGATGATTCATGTCTTATTGTATTGTTTGTAGGATGATTCATGTCGTATCGTGTTGTTTGTAGGATGGCTCATGTCTTATCGTGTTGTTTGTAGGATGGCTCATGCCCTATTTTGTTATTTGTAGGATGACTCATGTCTTACTGTGTTGTTTTTAGGAAGGCTCATGTCTTATTGTGTTGTTTGTAGGATGATTCATGTCTTATTGTGTTGTTTGTTGGATGGTTCATGTCTTATTGTGTTGTTTGTAGGATGGCTCATGTCTTATCGTGTGTTTGTAGGATAGCTCATGTGTAATTGTGTTGTTTGTAGGATGACTCATGTCTTATTGTGTTGTTTTCAGGATGGCTCATGTCTTATTGTGTGGTTTGTAGGATGGCTCATGTCTTATCGTGTTGTTTGTAGGATGGCTCAAGTCTTATTGTGTTGTTTGTAGGATGGCTCATGTCTTATTGTGTTGTTTGTAGGATGGCTCATGTCCTATTGTGTTGTTTGTAGTATGGTTCATGTCTTATTGTGTTGTTTGTAGGATGGCTCATGTCTTATTGTGTTGTTAGTAGGATGATTCATGTTTTATTGTGTTGTTTGTAGGATGGCTCATGTCTTATTGTGTTGTTTGTAGGATGGCTCATGTCTTATTGTGTTGTTTGTAGGATGGCTCATGTCCTATTGTGTTGTTTGTAGGATGGCTCATGTCTTATTGTGTTGTTTGTAAGATGGCTCATGTCTTATCGTGATGTTTGTAGGATGGCTCATGTCTTAACGTGTTGTTTGTAGGATGGCTCATGTCTTATTGTGTTGTTTGTAGGATGATTCATGTCTTATTGTGTTGTTTGTAGGATGGTTCATGTCTTATTGTGTTGTTTGTAGGATGGCTCATGTCTTATTGTGTTGTTTGTAGGATGGCTCATGTCTTATTGTGTTGTTTGTAGGAAGACTCATATCTTATCGTGTTGTTTGTAGGATGGCTCATGTCCTATTGTGTTGTTTGTAGGATGACTCATGTCTTATTGTGTTGTTTTCAGGATGGCTCATGTCTTATTGTGTTGTTTGTAGGATGGTTCATGTCTTATTGTGTTGTTTGTAGGATGGCTCATGTCTTATCGTGTTGTTTGTAGGATGGCTCATGTCTTATTGTGTTGTTTGTAGGATGACTCATGTCTTATTGTGTGGTTTGTAGGATGGCTCATGTCTTATCGTGTTGTTTGTAGGATGGCTCATGTCTTATTGTGTTGTTTGTAGGATGGCTCATGTCTTATTGTGTTGTTTATAGGATGGCTCATGTCCTATTGTGTTGTTTGTAGTATGGTTCTTGTCTTATTGTGTTGTTTGTAGGATGGCTCATGTCTTTTTGTGTTGTTAGTAGGATGATTCATGTCTTATTGTGTTGTTTGAAGATGATTCATGTCTTATCGTGTTGTTTGTAGGATGGCTCATGTCTTATCGTGTTGTTTGTAGGATGGCTCATGTCCTATTGTGTTGTTTGTAGGATGACTCATGTCTTATCGTGTTGTTTTTAGGAAGGCTCATGTCTTATTGTGTTGTTTGTAGGATGATTCATATCTTATTGTGTTGTTTGTAGGATGGTTCATGTCTTATTGTGTTGTTTGTAGGATGGGTCATGTCTTATCGTGTTGTTTGTAGGATGGCTCATGTGTTATTGTGTTGTTTGTAGGATGACTCATGTCTTATTGTGTTATTTTTAGGATGGCTCATGTCTTATTGTGTGGTTTGTAGGATGGCTCATGTCTTATCGTGTTGTTTGTAGGATGGCTCATGTCTTATTGTGTTGTTTGTAGGATGGCTCATGTCGTATTGTGTTGTTTGTAGTATGGTTCATGTCTTATTGTGTTGTTTGTAGGATGGCTCATGTCTTATTGTGTTGTTAGTAGGATGATTCATGTTTTATTGTGTTGTTTGTAGGATGGCTCATGTCTTATTGTGTTGTTTGTAGGATGATTCATGTCTTATTGTGTTGTTTGTAGGATGGCTCATGTCCTATTTTGTTGTTTGTAGGATGGCTCATGTCTTATTGTGTTGTTTGTAGGATGGCTCATGTCTTATTGTGTTGTTTGTAGGATGGCTCATGTCTTATTGTGTTGTTTGTAGGATGGTTCATGTCTTATTGTGTTGTTTGTAGGATGAGTCATGTCTTATTGTGTTGCTTGTAGGATGATTCATGTCTTATTGTGTTGTTTGTAGGATGGTTCATGTCTTATTGTGTTGTTTGTAGGATGTCTCATGTCCTATTGTGTTGTTTGTAGGATGGCTCATGTCTTATTGTGTTGTTTTCAGGATGGCTCTTGTCTTATTGTGTTGTTTGTAGGATGATTCATGTCTTATTGTGTTGTTTGTAGGATGGTTCATGTCTTATTGTGTTGTTTGTAGGATGGCTCATGTCTTATCGTGTTGTTTGTAGGATGGCTCATGTCTTATTGTGTTGTTTGTAGGATGACTCATGTCTTATTGTGTGGTTTGTAGGATGGCTCATGTCTTATCGTGTTGTTTGTAGGATGGCTCATGTCTTATTGGGTTGTTTATAGGATGGCTCATGTCTTATTGTGTTGTTTATAGGATGGCTCATGTCCTATTGTGTTGTTTGTAGTATGGTTCTTGTCTTATTGTGTTGTTTGTAGGATGGCTCATGTCTTTTTGTGTTGTTAGTAGGATGATTCATGTCTTATTGTGTTGTTTGAAGGATGATTCATGTCTTATCGTGTTGTTTGTAGGATGGCTCATGTCTTATCGTGTTGTTTGTAGGATGGCTCATGTCTTATTGTGTTGTTTGTAGGATGATTCATATCTTATTGTGTTGTTTGTAGGATGGTTCATGTCTTATTGTGTTGTTTGAAGGATGATTCATGTCTTATCGTGTTGTTTGTAGGATGGGTCATGTCTTATCGTGTTGTTTGTAGGATGGCTCATGTGTTATTGTGTTGTTTGTAGGATGACTCATGTCTTATTGTGTTGTTTTTAGGATGGCTCATGTCTTATTGTGTGGTTTGTAGGATGGCTCATGTCTTATCGTGTTGTTTGTAGGATGGCTCATGTCTTATTGTGTTGTTTGTAGGATGGCTCATGTCTTATTGTGTTGTTTGTAGGATGGCTCATGTCCTATTGTGTTGTTTGTAGTATGGTTCATGTCTTATTGTGTTGTTTGTAGGATGGCTCATGTCTTATTGTGTTGTTAGTAGGATGATTCATGTTTTATTGTGTTGTTTGTAGGATGGCTCATGTCTTATTGTGTTGTTTGTAGGATGATTCATGTCTTATTGTGTTGTTTGTAGGATGGCTCATGTCCTATTTTGTTGTTTGTAGGATGGCTCATGTCTTATTGTGTTGTTTGTAGGATGGCTCATGTCTTATTGTGTTGTTTGTAGGATGGCTCATGTCTTATTGTGTTGTTTGTAGGATGGTTCATGTCTTATTGTGTTGTTTGTAGGATGAGTCATGTCTTATTGTGTTGCTTGTAGGATGATTCATGTCTTATTGTGTTGTTTGTAGGATGGTTCATGTCTTATTGTGTTGTTTGTAGGATGGCTCATGTCCTATTGTGTTGTTTGTAGGATGGCTCATGTCTTATTGTGTTGTTTATAGGATGGCTCATGTCCTATTGTGTTATTTGTAGGATGATTCATGTCTTATTGTGTTGTTTGTAGGATGATTCATGTCTTATTGTGTTGTTTGTAGGATGGCTCATGTCCTATTGTGTTGTTTGTAGGATGGCTCATGTGCTATTGTGTTGTTTGTAGGATGATTCATGTCTTATTGTGTTGGTTGTTGGATGGCTCATGTCTTATCGTGTTGTTTGTAGGATGGCTCATGTCTTATTGTGTTGTTTGTAGGATGACTCATGTCCTATTGTGTTGTTTGTAGGATGATTCATGTCTTATTGTGTTGTTTGTTGGATGGCTCATGTCTCATCGTGTTGTTTGTAGGATGGCTCATGTCTTATTGTGTTGTTTGTAGGATGGCTCATGTCTTATTGTGTTGTTTGTAGGATGGCTCATGTCTTATCGTGTTGTTTGTAGGATGGCTCATTTCTTATTGTGTTGTTTGTTGGATGGCTCATGTCTTATTGTGTTGTTTGTAGGATGGCTCATGTCCTATTGTGTTGTTTGTAGGATGGTTCATGTCTTATTGTGTTGTTTGTAGGATGGCTCATGTCTTATTGTGTTGTTTGTAGGATGACTCATGTCTTATCGTGTTGTTTGTAGGATGGTTCATGTCTTATTGTGTTGTTTGTAGGATGGCTCATGTCTTATTGTGTTGTTTGTAGGATGATTCATGTCTTATTGTGTTGTTTGTAGAATGGCTCATGTCTTATTGTGTTGTTTGTAGGATGGCTCATGTCTTATTGTGTTGTTTGTAGGATAGCTCATGTCTTATTGTTTTGTTTGTAGGATGATTCATGTCTTATTGTGTTGTTTGTAGGATGGCTCAAGTCCTATTGTGTTGTTTGTAGAATGGCTCATGTCTTATTGTGTTGTTTGTAGGATGGCTCATGTCCTATTTTGTTGTTTGTAGGATGGCTCATGTCTTATTGTGTTGTTTGTAGGATGGCTCATGTCTTATTGTGTTGTTTGTAGGATGGCTCATGTCTTATTGTGTTGTTTGTAGGATGGTTCATGTCTTATTGTGTTGTTTGTAGGATGAGTCATGTCTTATTGTGTTGCTTGTAGGATGATTCATGTCTTATTGTGTTGTTTGTAGGATGGTTCATGTCTTATTGTGTTGTTTGTAGGATGGCTCATGTCCTATTGTGTTGTTTGTAGGATGGCTCATGTCTTATTGTGTTGTTTTCAGGATGGCTCATGTCTTATTGTGTTGTTTGTAGGATGATTCATGTCTTATTGTGTTGTTTGTAGGATGGTTCATGTCTTATTGTGTTGTTTGTAGGATGGCTCATGTCTTATCGTGTTGTTTGTAGGATGGCTCATGTCTTATTGTGTTGTTTGTAGGATGACTCATGTCTTATTGTGTGGTTTGTAGGATGGCTCATGTCTTATCGTGTTGTTTGTAGGATGGCTCATGTCTTATTGTGTTGTTTGTAGGATGGCTCATGTCTTATTGTGTTGTTTATAGGATGGCTCATGTCCTATTGTGTTGTTTGTAGTATGGTTCTTGTCTTATTTTGTTGTTTGTAGGATGGCTCATGTCTTTTTGTGTTGTTAGTAGGATGATTCATGTCTTATTGTGTTGTTTGAAGGATGATTCATGTCTTATCGTGTTGTTTGTAGGATGGCTCATGTCTGATCGTGTTGTTTGTAGGATGGCTCATGTCTTATTGTGTTGTTTGTAGGATGATTCATATCTTATTGTGTTGTTTGTAGGATGGTTCATGTCTTATTGTGTTGTTTGTAGGATGGGTCATGTCTTATCGTGTTGTTTGTAGGATGGCTCATGTGTTATTGTGTTGTTTGTAGGATGACTCATGTCTTATTGTGTTGTTTTTAGGATGGCTCGTGTCTTATTGTGTGGTTTGTAGGATGGCTCATGTCTTATCGTGTTGTTTGTAGGATGGCTCATGTCTTATTGTGTTGTTTGTAGGATGGCTCATGTCCTATTGTGTTGTTTGTAGTATGGTTCATGTCTTATTGTGTTGTTTGTAGGATGGCTCATGTCTTATTGTGTTGTTAGTAGGATGATTCATGTTTTATTGTGTTGTTTGTAGGATGGCTCATGTCTTATTGTGTTGTTTGTAGGATGATTCATGTCTTATTGTGTTGTTTGTAGGATGGCTCATGTCCTATTTTGTTGTTTGTAGGATGGCTCATGTCTTATTGTGTTGTTTGTAGGATGGCTCATGTCTTATTGTGTTGTTTGTAGGATGGCTCATGTCTTATTGTGTTGTTTGTAGGATGGTTCATGTCTTATTGTGTTGTTTGTAGGATGAGTCATGTCTTATTGTGTTGCTTGTAGGATGATTCATGTCTTATTGTGTTGTTTGTAGGATGGTTCATGTCTTATTGTGTTGTTTGCAGGATGGCTCATGTCCTATTGTGTTGTTTGTAGGATGGCTCATGTCTCATTGTGTTGTTTGTAGGATGGCTCATGTCCTATTGTGTTATTTGTAGGATGATTCATGTCTTATTGTGTTGTTTGTAGGATGATTCATGTCTTATTGTGTTGTTTGTAGGATGGCTCATGTGCTATTGTGTTGTTTGTAGGATGGCTCATGTGCTATTGTGTTGTTTGTAGGATGATTCATGTCTTATTGTGTTGTTTGTTGGATGGCTCATGTCTTATCGTGTTGTTTGTAGGATGGCTCATGTCTTATTGTGTTGTTTGTAGGATGACTCATGTCCTATTGTGTTGTTTGTAGGATGATTCATGTCTTATTGTGTTGTTTGTTGGATGGCTCATGTCTCATCGTGTTGTTTGTAGGATGGCTCATGTCTTATTGTGTTGTTTGTAGGATGGTTCATGTCTTATTGTGTTGTTTGTAGGATGGCTCATGTCTTATCGTGTTGTTTGTAGGATGGCTCATGTCTTATTGTGTTGTTTGTTGGATGGCTCATGTCTTATTGTGTTGTTTGTAGGATGGCTCATGTCCTATTGTGTTGTTTGTAGGATGGTTCATGTCTTATTGTGTTGTTTGTAGGATGGCTCATGTCTTATTGTGTTGTTTGTAGGATGACTCATGTCTTATCGTGTTGTTTGTAGGATGGTTCATGTCTTATTGTGTTGTTTGTAGGATGGCTAATGTCTTATTGTGTTGTTTGTAGGATGATTCATGTCTTATTGTGTTGTTTGTAGGATGGCTCATGTCTTATTGTGTTGTTTGTAGGATGATTCATGTCTTATTGTGTTGTTTGTAGGATGGCTCAAGTCCTATTGTGTCGTTTGTAGAATGGCTCATGTCTTATTGTGTTGTTTGTAGGATGGCTCATGTCTTATTGTGTTGTTTGTAGGATAGCTCATGTCTTATTGTTTTGTTTGTAGGATGATTCATGTCTTATTGTGTTGTTTGTAGGATGATTCATGTCTTATTGTGTTGTTTGTAGGATGGCTCAAGTCCTATTGTGTTGTTTGTAGAATGGCTCATGTCTTATTGTGTTGTTTGTATGATGGCTCATGTCTTATTGTGTTGTTTGTAGGATGGTTCATGTCTTATTGTTTTGTTTGTAGGATGATTCATGTCTTATTGTGTTGTTTGTAGGATGACTGATGTCTTATTGTGATGTTTGTAGGATGGCTGATATCTTATTGTGTTGTTTGTAGGATGGCTCATGTCCTATTGTGTTGTTTGTAGGATGAATCATGTCTTATTGTGTTGTTTGTAGGATGATTCATGTCTTATCGTGTTGTTTGCAGGATGGCTCATGTCCTATTGTGTTGTTTGTAGGATGGTTCATGTCTTATTGTGTTGTTTGTGGATGGTACATGTCTGATTGTGTTGTTTGTAGGATGATTCATGTCTTATTGTGTTGTTTGTAGGATGGCTCATGTCTCATTGTGTTGTTTGTAGGATGGCTCATGTCTTATTGTGTTGTTTGTAGGATGATTCATGTCTTATTGTGTTGTTTGTAGGATGGCTCAAGTCCTATTGTGTTGTTTGTAGAATGGCTCATGTCTTATTGTGTTGTTTGTAGGATGGCTCATGTCTTATTGTGTTGTTTGTAGGATAGCTCATGTCTTATTGTTTTGTTTGTAGGATGATTCATGTCTTATTGTGTTGTTTGTAGGATGATTCATGTCTTATTGTGTTGTTTGTAGGATGGCTCAAGTCCTATTGTGTTGTTTGTAGAATGGCTCATGTCTTATTGTGTTGTTTGTAGGATGGCTCATGTCTTATTGTGTTGTTTGTAGGATGGTTCATGTCTTATTGTTTTGTTGGTAGGATGATTCATGTCTTATTGTGTTGTTTGTAGGATGATTCATGTCTTATTGTGTTGTTTGTAGGATGACTGATGTCTTATTGTGTTGTTTGTAGGATGGCTGATATCTTATTGTGTTGTTTGTAGGATGGCTCATGTCTTATTGTGTTGTTTGTAGGATGAATCATGTCTTATTGTGTTGTTTGTAGGATGATTCATGTCTTATCGTGTTGTTTGTAGGATGTCTCATGTCTTATTGTGTTGTTTGTAGGATAATTCATGTCTTATCGTGTTGTTTGCAGGATGGCTCATGTCCTATTGTGTTGTTTGTAGGATGGTTCATGTCTTATTGTGTTGTTTGTTGGATGGTACATGTCTGATTGTGTTGTTTGTAGGATGGCTCATGTCTCATTGTGTTGTTTGTAGGATGGCTCATGTCTTATTGTGTTGTTTGTAGGATGATTCATGTCTTATTGTGTTGTTTGTAGGATGGCTCCTGTCTTATTGTGTTGTTTGTAGGATGGCTCATGTCTTATTGTGTTGTTTGTAGGAAGACTCATGTCTTATCGTGTTGTTTTTAGGATGGCTCATGTCCTATTGTGTTGTTTGTAGGATGACCCATGTCTTATTGTGTTGTTTTCAGGATGGCTCATGTCTTATTGTGTTGTTTGTAGGATGATTCATGTCTTATTGTGTTGTTTGTAGGATGGTTCATGTCTTATTGTGTTGTTTGTTGGATGGCTCATGTCTTATCGTGTTGTTTGTAGGATGGTTCATGTCTTATTGTGTTGTTTGTAGGATGACTCATGTCTTATTGTGTTGTTTTTAGGATGGCTCATGTCTTATTGTGTGGTTTGTAGGATGGCTCATATCTTATCGTGTTGTTTGTAGGATGTCTCATGTCTTATTGTGTTGTTTGTAGGATAATTCATGTCTTATCGTGTTGTTTGCAGGATGGCTCATGTCCTATTGTGTTGTTTGTAGGATGGTTCATGTCTTATTGTTTTGTTTGTAGGATGATTCATGTCTTATTGTGTTGTTTGTAGGATGACTGATGTATTATTGTGATGTTTGTAGGATGGCTGATATCTTATTGTGTTGTTTGTAGGATGGCTCATGTCCTATTGTGTTGTTTGTAGGATGAATCATGTCTTATTGTGTTGTTTGTAGGATGATTCATGTTTTATCGTGTTGTTTGCAGGATGGCTCATGTCCTATTGTGTTGTTTGTAGGATGGTTCATGTCTTATTGTGTTGTTTGTTGGATGGTACATGTCTGATTGTGTTGTTTGTAGGATGATTCATGTCTTATTGTGTTGTTTGTAGGATGGCTCATGTCTCATTGTGTTGTTTGTAGGATGGCTCATGTCTTATTGTGTTGTTTGTAGGATGATTCATGTCTTATTGTGTTGTTTGTAGGATGGCTCAAGTCCTATTGTGTTGTTTGTAGAATGGCTCATGTCTTATTGTGTTGTTTGTAGGATGGCTCATGTCTTATTGTGTTGTTTGTAGGATAGCTCATGTCTTATTGTTTTGTTTGTAGGATGATTCATGTCTTATTGTGTTGTTTGTAGGATGATTCATGTCTTATTGTGTTGTTTGTAGGATGGCTCAAGTCCTATTGTGTTGTTTGTAGAATGGCTCATGTCTTATTGTGTTGTTTGTAGGATGGCTCATGTCTTATTGTGTTGTTTGTAGGATGGTTCATGTCTTATTGTTTTGTTGGTAGGATGATTCATGTCTTATTGTGTTGTTTGTAGGATGATTCATGTCTTATTGTGTTGTTTGTAGGATGACTGATGTCTTATTGTGTTGTTTGTAGGATGGCTGATATCTTATTGTGTTGTTTGTAGGATGGCTCATGTCTTATTGTGTTGTTTGTAGGATGAATCATGTCTTATTGTGTTGTTTGTAGGATGATTCATGTCTTATCGTGTTGTTTGTAGGATGTCTCATGTCTTATTGTGTTGTTTGTAGGATAATTCATGTCTTATCGTGTTGTTTGCAGGATGGCTCATGTCCTATTGTGTTGTTTGTAGGATGGTTCATGTCTTATTGTGTTGTTTGTTGGATGGTACATGTCTGATTGTGTTGTTTGTAGGATGGCTCATGTCTCATTGTGTTGTTTGTAGGATGGCTCATGTCTTATTGTGTTGTTTGTAGGATGATTCATGTCTTATTGTGTTGTTTGTAGGATGGCTCCTGTCTTATTGTGTTGTTTGTAGGATGGCTCATGTCTTATTGTGTTGTTTGTAGGAAGACTCATGTCTTATCGTGTTGTTTTTAGGATGGCTCATGTCCTATTGTGTTGTTTGTAGGATGACCCATGTCTTATTGTGTTGTTTTCAGGATGGCTCATGTCTTATCGTGTTGTTTGTAGGATGGTTCATGTCTTATTGTGTTGTTTGTAGGATGACTCATGTCTTATTGTGTTGTTTTTAGGATGGCTCATGTCTTATTGTGTGGTTTGTAGGATGGCTCATATCTTATCGTGTTGTTTGTAGGATGTCTCATGTCTTATTGTGTTGTTTGTAGGATAATTCATGTCTTATCGTGTTGTTTGCAGGATGGCTCATGTCCTATTGTGTTGTTTGTAGGATGGTTCATGTCTTATTGTGTTGTTTGTTGGATGGTACATGTCTGATTGTGTTGTTTGTAGGATGATTCATGTCTTATTGTGTTGTTTGTAGGATGGCTCATGTCTCATTGTGTTGTTTGTAGGATGGCTCATGTCTTATTGTGTTGTTTGTAGGATGATTCATGTCTTATTGTGTTGTTTGTTGGATGGCTCATGTCTCATCGTGTTGTTTGTAGGATGGCTCATGTCTTATTGTGTTGTTTGTAGAATGGCTCATGTCTTATTGTGTTGTTTGTAGGATGGCTCATGTCTTATCGTGTTGTTTGTAGGATGGCTCATGTCTTATTGTGTTGTTTGTTGGATGGCTCATGTCTTATTGTGTTGTTTGTAGGATGGCTCATGTCCTATTGTGTTGTTTGTAGGATGGTTCATGTCTTATTGTGTTGTTTGTAGGATGGCTCATGTCTTATTGTGTTGTTTGTAGGATGATTCATGTCTTATTGTGTTGTTTGTAGGATGGCTCATGTCTTATTGTGTTGTTTGTAGGATGATTCATGTCTTATTGTGTTGTTTGTAGGATGGCTCAAGTCCTATTGTGTTGTTTGTAGAATGGCTCATGTCTTATTGTGTTGTTTGTAGGATGGCTCATGTCTTATTGTGTTGTTTGTAGGATAGCTCATGTCTTATTGTTTTGTTTGTAGGATGATTCATGTCTTATTGTGTTGTTTGTATGATGATTCATGTCTTATTGTGTTGTTTGTAGGATGGCTCAAGTCCTATTGTGTTGTTTGTAGAATGGCTCATGTCTTATTGTGTTGTTTGTAGGATGGCTCATGTCTTATTGTGTTGTTTGTAGGATGGCTCATGTCTTATTGTTTTGTTTGTAGGATGATTCATGTCTTATTGTGTTGTTTGTAGGATGATTCATGTCTTATTGTGTTGTTTGTAGGATGACTGATGTCTTATTGTGTTGTTTGTAGGATGGCTGATATCTTATTGTGTTGTTTGTAGGATGGTTCATGTCCTATTGTGTTGTTTGTAGGATGAATCATGTCTTATTGTGTTGTTTGTAGGATGATTCATGTCTTATCGTGTTGTTTGTAGGATGTCTCATGTCTTATTGTGTTGTTTGTAGGATAATTCATGTCTTATCGTGTTGTTTCCAGGATGGCTCATGTCCTATTGTGTTGTTTTTAGGATGGTTCATGTCTTATTGTGTTGTTTGTTGGATGGTACATGTCTGATTGTGTTGTTTGTAGGATGATTCATGTCTTATTGTGTTGTTTGTAGGATGGCTCATGTCTCATTGTGTTGTTTGTAGGATGGCTCATGTCTTATTGTGTTGTTTGTAGGATGATTCATGTCTTATTGTGTTGTTTGTAGGATGGCTCCTGTCTTATTGTGTTGTTTGTAGGATGGCTCATGTCTTATTGTGTTGTTTGTAGGAAGACTCATGTCTTATCGTGTTGTTTTTAGGATGGCTCATGTCCTATTGTGTTGTTTGTAGGATGACCCATGTCTTATTGTGTTGTTTTCAGAATGGCTCATGTCTTATTGTGTTGTTTGTAGGATGATTCATGTCTTATTGTGTTGTTTGTAGGATGGTTCATGTCTTATTGTGTTGTTTGTAGGATGGCTCATGTCTTATCGTGTTGTTTGTAGGATGGCTCATGTCTTATTGTGTTGTTTGTAGGATGACTCATGTCTTATTGTGTTGTTTTTAGGATGGCTCATGTCTTATTGTGTGGTTTGTAGGATGGCTCATATCTTATCGTGTTGTTTGTAGGATGTCTCATGTCTTATTGTGTTGTTTGTAGGATAATTCATGTCTTATCGTGTTGTTTGCAGGATGGCTCATGTCCTATTGTGTTGTTTGTAGGATGGTTCATGTCTTATTGTGTTGTTTGTTGGATGGTACATGTCTGATTGTGTTGTTTGTAGGGTGATTCATGTCTTATTGTGTTGTTTGTAGGATGGCTCATGTCTCATTGTGTTGTTTGTAGGATGGCTCATGTCTTATTGTGTTGTTTGTAGGATGATTCATGTCTTATTGTGTTGTTTGTAGGATGGCTCCTGTCTTATTGTGTTGTTTGTTGGATGGCTCATGTCTCATCGTGTTGTTTGTAGGATGGCTCATGTCTTATTGTGTTGTTTGTAGAATGGCTCATGTCTTATTGTGTTGTTTGTAGGATGGCTCATGTCTTATCGTGTTGTTTGTAGGATGGCTCATGTCTTATTGTGTTGTTTGTTGGATGGCTCATGTCTTATTGTGTTGTTTGTAGGATGGCTCATGTCCTATGGTGTTGTTTGTAGGATGGTTCATGTCTTATTGTGTTGTTTGTAGGATGGCTCATGTCTTATTGTGTTGTTTGTAGGATGATTCATGTCTTATTGTGTTGTTTGTAGGATGATTCATGTCTTATTGTGTTGTTTGTAGGATGGCTCAAGTCCTATTGTGTTGTTTGTAGAATGGCTCATGTCTTATTGTGTTGTTTGTAGGATGGCTCATGTCTTATTGTGTTGTTTGTAGGATGGCTCATGTCTTATTGTTTTGTTTGTAGGATGATTCATGTCTTATTGTGTTGTTTGTAGGATGATTCATGTCTTATTGTGTTGTTTGTAGGATGACTGATGTCTTATTGTGTTGTTTGTAGGATGGCTGATATCTTATTGTGTTGTTTGTAGGATGGTTCATGTCCTATTGTGTTGTTTGTAGGATGAATCATGTCTTATTGTGTTGTTTGTAGGATGATTCATGTCTTATCGTGTTGTTTGTAGGATGTCTCATGTCTTATTGTGTTGTTTGTAGGATAATTCATGTCTTATCGTGTTGTTTCCAGGATGGCTCATGTCCTATTGTGTTGTTTTTAGGATGGTTCATGTCTTATTGTGTTGTTTGTTGGATGGTACATGTCTGATTGTGTTGTTTGTAGGATGATTCATGTCTTATTGTGTTGTTTGTAGGATGGCTCATGTCTCATTGTGTTGTTTGTAGGATGGCTCATGTCTTATTGTGTTGTTTGTAGGATGATTCATGTCTTATTGTGTTGTTTGTAGGATGGCTCCTGTCTTATTGTGTTGTTTGTAGGATGGCTCATGTCTTATTGTGTTGTTTGTAGGAAGACTCATGTCTTAACGTGTTGTTTTTAGGATGGCTCATGTCCTATTGTGTTGTTTGTAGGATGACCCATGTCTTATTGTGTTGTTTTCAGGATGATTCATGTCTTATTTTGTTGTTTGTAGGATGGTTCATGTCTTATTGTGTTGTTTGTAGGATGGCTGATGTCTTATCGTGTTGTTTGTAGGATGGCTCATGTCTTATTGTGTTGTTTGTAGGATGACTCATGTCTAATTGTGTTGTTTTTAGGATGGCTCATGTCTTATTGTGTGGTTTGTAGGATGGCTCATATCTTATCGTGTTGTTTGTAGGATGTCTCATGTCTTATTGTGTTGTTTGTAGGATAATTCATGTCTTATCGTGTTGTTTGCAGGATGGCTCATGTCCTATTGTGTTGTTTGTAGGATGGTTCATGTCTTATTGTGTTGTTTGTTGGATGGTACATGTCTGATTGTGTTCTTTGTAGGATGATTCATGTCTTATTGTGTTGTTTGTAGGATGGATCATGTCTCATTGTGTTGTTTGTAGGATGGCTCATGTCTTATTGTGTTGTTTGTAGGATGATTCATGTCTTATTGTGTTGTTTGTAGGATGGCTCCTGTCTTATTGTGTTGTTTGTTGGAAGGCTAATGTCTCATCGTGTTGTTTGTAGGATGGCTCATGTCTTATTGTGTTGTTTGTAGAATGGCTCATGTCTTATTGTGTTGTTTGTAGGATGGCTCATGTCTTATCGTGTTGTTTGTAGGATGGCTCATGTCTTATTGTGTTGTTTGTTGGATAGCTCATGTCTTATTGTGTTGTTTGTAGGATGGCTCATGTCCTATTGTGTTGTTTGTAGGATGGTTCATGTCTTATTGTGTTGTTTGTAGGATGGCTCATGTCTTATTGTGTTGTTTGTAGGATGATTCATGTCTTATTGTGTTGTTTGTAGGATGGCTCATGTCTTATTGTGTTGTTTGTAGGATGATTCATGTCTTATTGTGTTGTTTGTAGGATGGCTCAAGTCCTATTGTGTTGTTTGTAGAATGGCTCATGTCTTATTGTGTTGTTTGTAGGATGGCTCATGTCTTATTGTGTTGTTTGTAGGATAGCTCATGTCTTATTGTTTTGTTTGTAGGATGATTCATGTCTTATTGTGTTGTTTGTAGGATGGCTCAAGTCCTATTGTGTTGTTTGTAGAATGGCTCATGTCTTATTGTGTTGTTTGTAGGATGGCTCATGTCTTATTGTGTTGTTTGTAGGATGGTTCATGTCTTATTGTTTTGTTTGTAGGATGATTCATGTCTTATTGTGTTGTTTGTAGGATGATTCATGTCTTATTGTGTTGTTTGTAGGATGACTGATGTCTTATTGTGTTGTTTGTAGGATGGCTGATATCTTATTGTGTTGTTTGTAGGATGGCTCATGTCCTATTGTGTTGTTTGTAGGATGAATCATGTCTTATTGTGTTGTTTGTAGGATGATTCATGTCTTATCGTGTTGTTTGTAGGATGTCTCATGTCTTATTGTGTTGTTTGTAGGATAATTCATGTCTTATCGTGTTGTTTGCAGGATGGCTCATGTCCTATTGTGTTGTTTGTAGGATGGTTCATGTATTCATGTCTTATTGTGTTGTTTGTAGGATGGCTCAAGTCCTATTGTGTTGTTTGTAGAATGGCTCATGTCTTATTGTGTTGTTTGTAGGATGGCTCATGTCTTATTGTGTTGTTTGTAGGATAGCTCATGTCTTATTGTTTTGTTTGTAGGATGATTCATGTCTTATTGTGTTGTTTGTAGGATGATTCATGACTTATTGTGTTGTTTTTAGGATGGCTCAAGTCCTATTGTGTTGTTTGTAGAATGGCTCATGTCTTATTGTGTTGTTTGTAGGATGGCTCATGTCTTATTGTGTTGTTTGTAGGATGGTTCATATCTTATTGTTTTGTTTGTAGGATGATTCATGTCTTATTGTGTTGTTTGTAGGATGATTCATGTCTTATTGTGTTGTTTGTAGGATGACTGATGTCTTATTGTGTTGTTTGTAGGATGGCTGATATCTTATTGTGTTGTTTGTAGGATGACTCATGTCCTATTGTGTTGTTTGTAGGATGAATCATGTCTTATTGTGTTGTTTGTAGGATGATTCATGTCTTATCGTGTTGTTTGTAGGATGTCTCATGTCTTATTGTGTTGTTTGTAGGATAATTCATGTCTTATCGTGTTGTTTGCAGGATGGCTCATGTCCTATTGTGTTGTTTGTAGGATGGTTCATGTCTTATTGTGTTGTTTGTTGGATGGTACATGTCTGATTGTGTTGTTTGTAGGATGATTCATGTCTTATTGTGTTGTTTGTAGGATGGCTCATGTCTCATTGTGTTGTTTGTAGGATGGCTCATGTCTTATTGTGTTGTTTGTAGGATGATTCATGTGTTATTGTGTTGTTTGTAGGATGGCTCCTGTCTTATTTTGTTGTTTGTAGGATGGCTCATGTCTTATTGTGTTGTTTGTAGGAAGACTCATGTCTTATCGTGTTGTTTTTAGGATGGCTCATGTCCTATTGTGTTGTTTGTAGGATGACCCATGTCTTATTGTGTTGTTTTCAGGATGGCTCATGTCTTATTGTGTTGTTTGTAGGATGATTCATGTCTTATTGTGTTGTTTGTAGGATGGTTCATGTCTTATTGTGTTGTTTGTAGGATGGCTCATGTCTTATCGTGTTGTTTGTAGGATGGCTCATGTCTTATTGTGTTGTTTGTAGGATGACTCATGTCTTATTGTGTTGTTTTTAGGATGGCTCATGTCTTATTGTGTGGTTTGTAGGATGTCTCATGTCTTATAGTGTTGTTTGTAGGATGGCTCATGTCTTATTGTGTTGTTTGTAGGATGGCTCATGTCTTATTGTGTTGTTTGTAGGATGGCTCATGTCCTATTGTGTTGTTTGTAGTATGGTTCATGTCTTATTGTGTTGTTTGTAGGATGGCTCATGTCTTATTGTGTTGTTAGTAGGATGATTCATGTCTTATTTTGTTGTTAGTAGGATGATTCATGTCTTATCATGTTGTTTGTAGGATGGCTCATGTCTTATCGTGTTGTTTGTATGATGGCTCATGTCCTATTGTGTTGTTTGTAGGATGACTCATGTCTTAATGTGTTGTTTTTAGGAAGGCTCATGTCTTATTGTGTTGTTAGTAGGATGATTCATGTCTTTTTGTGTTGTTTGTAGGATGATTCATGTCTTATTGTGTTGTTTGTAGGATGGCTCATGTCTTATTGTGTGGTTTGTAGGATGGCTCATATCTTATCGTGTTGTTTGTAGGATGTCTCATGTCTTATTGTGTTGTTTGTAGGATAATTCATGTCTTATCGTGTTGTTTGCAGGATGGCTCATGTCCTATTGTGTTGTTTGTAGGATGGTTCATGTCTTATTGTGTTGTTTGTTGGATGGTACATGTCTGATTGTGTTCTTTGTAGGATGATTCATGTCTTATTGTGTTGTTTGTAGGATGGATCATGTCTCATTGTGTTGTTTGTAGGATGGCTCATGTCTTATTGTGTTGTTTGTAGGATGATTCATGTCTTATTGTGTTGTTTGTAGGATGGCTCCTGTCTTATTGTGTTGTTTGTTGGAAGGCTAATGTCTCATCGTGTTGTTTGTAGGATGGCTCATGTCTTATTGTGTTGTTTGTAGAATGGCTCATGTCTTATTGTGTTGTTTGTAGGATGGCTCAAGTCTTATCGTGTTGTTTGTAGGATGGCTCATGTCTTATTGTGTTGTTTGTTGGATAGCTCATGTCTTATTGTGTTGTTTGTAGGATGGCTCATGTCCTATTGTGTTGTTTGTAGGATGGTTCATGTCTTATTGTGTTGTTTGTAGGATGGCTCATGTCTTATTGTGTTGTTTGTAGGATGATTCATGTCTTATTGTGTTGTTTGTAGGATGGCTCATGTCTTATTGTGTTGTTTGTAGGATGATTCATGTCTTATTGTGTTGTTTGTAGGATGGCTCAAGTCCTATTGTGTTGTTTGTAGGAAGACTCATGTCTTATCGTGTTGTTTTTAGGATGGCTCATGTCCTATTGTGTTGTTTGTAGGATGACCCATGTCTTATTGTGTTGTTTTCAGGATGGCTCCTGTCTTATTGTGTTGTTTGTAGGATGGCTCATGTCTTATTGTGTTGTTTGTAGGAAGACTCATGTCTTATCGTGTTGTTTTTAGGATGGCTCATGTCCTATTGTGTTGTTTGTAGGATGACCCATGTCTTATTGTGTTGTTTTCAGGATGGCTCATGTCTTATTGTGTTGTTTGTAGGATGATTCATGTCTTATTGTGTTGTTTGTAGGATGGTTCATGTCTTATTGTGTTGTTTGTTGGATGGCTCATGTCTTATCGTGTTGTTTGTAGGATGGTTCATGTCTTATTGTGTTGTTTGTAGGATGACTCATGTCTTATTGTGTTGTTTTTAGGATGGCTCATGTCTTATTGTGTGGTTTGTAGGATGGCTCATATCTTATCGTGTTGTTTGTAGGATGTCTCATGTCTTATTGTGTTGTTTGTAGGATAATTCATGTCTTATCGTGTTGTTTGCAGGATGGCTCATGTCCTATTGTGTTGTTTGTAGGATGGTTCATGTCTTATTGTTTTGTTTGTAGGATGATTCATGTCTTATTGTGTTGTTTGTAGGATGACTGATGTCTTATTGTGATGTTTGTAGGATGGCTGATATCTTATTGTGTTGTTTGTAGGATGGCTCATGTCCTATTGTGTTGTTTGTAGGATGAATCATGTCTTATTGTGTTGTTTGTAGGATGATTCATGTTTTATCGTGTTGTTTGCAGGATGGCTCATGTCCTATTGTGTTGTTTGTAGGATGGTTCATGTCTTATTGTGTTGTTTGTTGGATGGTACATGTCTGATTGTGTTGTTTGTAGGATGATTCATGTCTTATTGTGTTGTTTGTAGGATGGCTCATGTCTCATTGTGTTGTTTGTAGGATGGCTCATGTCTTATTGTGTTGTTTGTAGGATGATTCATGTCTTATTGTGTTGTTTGTAGGATGGCTCAAGTCCTATTGTGTTGTTTGTAGAATGGCTCATGTCTTATTGTGTTGTTTGTAGGATGGCTCATGTCTTATTGTGTTGTTTGTAGGATAGCTCATGTCTTATTGTTTTGTTTGTAGGATGATTCATGTCTTATTGTGTTGTTTGTAGGATGATTCATGTCTTATTGTGTTGTTTGTAGGATGGCTCAAGTCCTATTGTGTTGTTTGTAGAATGGCTCATGTCTTATTGTGTTGTTTGTAGGATGGCTCATGTCTTATTGTGTTGTTTGTAGGATGGTTCATGTCTTATTGTTTTGTTGGTAGGATGATTCATGTCTTATTGTGTTGTTTGTAGGATGATTCATGTCTTATTGTGTTGTTTGTAGGATGACTGATGTCTTATTGTGTTGTTTGTAGGATGGCTGATATCTTATTGTGTTGTTTGTAGGATGGCTCATGTCTTATTGTGTTGTTTGTAGGATGAATCATGTCTTATTGTGTTGTTTGTAGGATGATTCATGTCTTATCGTGTTGTTTGTAGGATGTCTCATGTCTTATTGTGTTGTTTGTAGGATAATTCATGTCTTATCGTGTTGTTTGCAGGATGGCTCATGTCCTATTGTGTTGTTTGTAGGATGGTTCATGTCTTATTGTGTTGTTTGTTGGATGGTACATGTCTGATTGTGTTGTTTGTAGGATGGCTCATGTCTCATTGTGTTGTTTGTAGGATGGCTCATGTCTTATTGTGTTGTTTGTAGGATGATTCATGTCTTATTGTGTTGTTTGTAGGATGGCTCCTGTCTTATTGTGTTGTTTGTAGGATGGCTCATGTCTTATTGTGTTGTTTGTAGGAAGACTCATGTCTTATCGTGTTGTTTTTAGGATGGCTCATGTCCTATTGTGTTGTTTGTAGGATGACCCATGTCTTATTGTGTTGTTTTCAGGATGGCTCATGTCTTATCGTGTTGTTTGTAGGATGGTTCATGTCTTATTGTGTTGTTTGTAGGATGACTCATGTCTTATTGTGTTGTTTTTAGGATGGCTCATGTCTTATTGTGTGGTTTGTAGGATGGCTCATATCTTATCGTGTTGTTTGTAGGATGTCTCATGTCTTATTGTGTTGTTTGTAGGATAATTCATGTCTTATCGTGTTGTTTGCAGGATGGCTCATGTCCTATTGTGTTGTTTGTAGGATGGTTCATGTCTTATTGTGTTGTTTGTTGGATGGTACATGTCTGATTGTGTTGTTTGTAGGATGATTCATGTCTTATTGTGTTGTTTGTAGGATGGCTCATGTCTCATTGTGTTGTTTGTAGGATGGCTCATGTCTTATTGTGTTGTTTGTAGGATGATTCATGTCTTATTGTGTTGTTTGTTGGATGGCTCATGTCTCATCGTGTTGTTTGTAGGATGGCTCATGTCTTATTGTGTTGTTTGTAGAATGGCTCATGTCTTATTGTGTTGTTTGTAGGATGGCTCATGTCTTATCGTGTTGTTTGTAGGATGGCTCATGTCTTATTGTGTTGTTTGTTGGATGGCTCATGTCTTATTGTGTTGTTTGTAGGATGGCTCATGTCCTATTGTGTTGTTTGTAGGATGGTTCATGTCTTATTGTGTTGTTTGTAGGATGGCTCATGTCTTATTGTGTTGTTTGTAGGATGATTCATGTCTTATTGTGTTGTTTGTAGGATGGCTCATGTCTTATTGTGTTGTTTGTAGGATGATTCATGTCTTATTGTGTTGTTTGTAGGATGGCTCAAGTCCTATTGTGTTGTTTGTAGAATGGCTCATGTCTTATTGTGTTGTTTGTAGGATGGCTCATGTCTTATTGTGTTGTTTGTAGGATAGCTCATGTCTTATTGTTTTGTTTGTAGGATGATTCATGTCTTATTGTGTTGTTTGTATGATGATTCATGTCTTATTGTGTTGTTTGTAGGATGGCTCAAGTCCTATTGTGTTGTTTGTAGAATGGCTCATGTCTTATTGTGTTGTTTGTAGGATGGCTCATGTCTTATTGTGTTGTTTGTAGGATGGCTCATGTCTTATTGTTTTGTTTGTAGGATGATTCATGTCTTATTGTGTTGTTTGTAGGATGATTCATGTCTTATTGTGTTGTTTGTAGGATGACTGATGTCTTATTGTGTTGTTTGTAGGATGGCTGATATCTTATTGTGTTGTTTGTAGGATGGTTCATGTCCTATTGTGTTGTTTGTAGGATGAATCATGTCTTATTGTGTTGTTTGTAGGATGATTCATGTCTTATCGTGTTGTTTGTAGGATGTCTCATGTCTTATTGTGTTGTTTGTAGGATAATTCATGTCTTATCGTGTTGTTTCCAGGATGGCTCATGTCCTATTGTGTTGTTTTTAGGATGGTTCATGTCTTATTGTGTTGTTTGTTGGATGGTACATGTCTGATTGTGTTGTTTGTAGGATGATTCATGTCTTATTGTGTTGTTTGTAGGATGGCTCATGTCTCATTGTGTTGTTTGTAGGATGGCTCATGTCTTATTGTGTTGTTTGTAGGATGATTCATGTCTTATTGTGTTGTTTGTAGGATGGCTCCTGTCTTATTGTGTTGTTTGTAGGATGGCTCATGTCTTATTGTGTTGTTTGTAGGAAGACTCATGTCTTATCGTGTTGTTTTTAGGATGGCTCATGTCCTATTGTGTTGTTTGTAGGATGACCCATGTCTTATTGTGTTGTTTTCAGAATGGCTCATGTCTTATTGTGTTGTTTGTAGGATGATTCATGTCTTATTGTGTTGTTTGTAGGATGGTTCATGTCTTATTGTGTTGTTTGTAGGATGGCTCATGTCTTATCGTGTTGTTTGTAGGATGGCTCATGTCTTATTGTGTTGTTTGTAGGATGACTCATGTCTTATTGTGTTGTTTTTAGGATGGCTCATGTCTTATTGTGTGGTTTGTAGGATGGCTCATATCTTATCGTGTTGTTTGTAGGATGTCTCATGTCTTATTGTGTTGTTTGTAGGATAATTCATGTCTTATCGTGTTGTTTGCAGGATGGCTCATGTCCTATTGTGTTGTTTGTAGGATGGTTCATGTCTTATTGTGTTGTTTGTTGGATGGTACATGTCTGATTGTGTTGTTTGTAGGATGATTCATGTCTTATTGTGTTGTTTGTAGGATGGCTCATGTCTCATTGTGTTGTTTGTAGGATGGCTCATGTCTTATTGTGTTGTTTGTAGGATGATTCATGTCTTATTGTGTTGTTTGTAGGATGGCTCCTGTCTTATTGTGTTGTTTGTTGGATGGCTCATGTCTCATCGTGTTGTTTGTAGGATGGCTCATGTCTTATTGTGTTGTTTGTAGAATGGCTCATGTCTTATTGTGTTGTTTGTAGGATGGCTCATGTCTTATCGTGTTGTTTGTAGGATGGCTCATGTCTTATTGTGTTGTTTGTTGGATGGCTCATGTCTTATTGTGTTGTTTGTAGGATGGCTCATGTCCTATGGTGTTGTTTGTAGGATGGTTCATGTCTTATTGTGTTGTTTGTAGGATGGCTCATGTCTTATTGTGTTGTTTGTAGGATGATTCATGTCTTATTGTGTTGTTTGTAGGATGATTCATGTCTTATTGTGTTGTTTGTAGGATGGCTCAAGTCCTATTGTGTTGTTTGTAGAATGGCTCATGTCTTATTGTGTTGTTTGTAGGATGGCTCATGTCTTATTGTGTTGTTTGTAGGATGGCTCATGTCTTATTGTTTTGTTTGTAGGATGATTCATGTCTTATTGTGTTGTTTGTAGGATGATTCATGTCTTATTGTGTTGTTTGTAGGATGACTGATGTCTTATTGTGTTGTTTGTAGGATGGCTGATATCTTATTGTGTTGTTTGTAGGATGGTTCATGTCCTATTGTGTTGTTTGTAGGATGAATCATGTCTTATTGTGTTGTTTGTAGGATGATTCATGTCTTATCGTGTTGTTTGTAGGATGTCTCATGTCTTATTGTGTTGTTTGTAGGATAATTCATGTCTTATCGTGTTGTTTCCAGGATGGCTCATGTCCTATTGTGTTGTTTTTAGGATGGTTCATGTCTTATTGTGTTGTTTGTTGGATGGTACATGTCTGATTGTGTTGTTTGTAGGATGATTCATGTCTTATTGTGTTGTTTGTAGGATGGCTCATGTCTCATTGTGTTGTTTGTAGGATGGCTCATGTCTTATTGTGTTGTTTGTAGGATGATTCATGTCTTATTGTGTTGTTTGTAGGATGGCTCCTGTCTTATTGTGTTGTTTGTAGGATGGCTCATGTCTTATTGTGTTGTTTGTAGGAAGACTCATGTCTTAACGTGTTGTTTTTAGGATGGCTCATGTCCTATTGTGTTGTTTGTAGGATGACCCATGTCTTATTGTGTTGTTTTCAGGATGATTCATGTCTTATTGTGTTGTTTGTAGGATGGTTCATGTCTTATTGTGTTGTTTGTAGGATGGCTGATGTCTTATCGTGTTGTTTGTAGGATGGCTCATGTCTTATTGTGTTGTTTGTAGGATGACTCATGTCTAATTGTGTTGTTTTTAGGATGGCTCATGTCTTATTGTGTGGTTTGTAGGATGGCTCATATCTTATCGTGTTGTTTGTAGGATGTCTCATGTCTTATTGTGTTGTTTGTAGGATAATTCATGTCTTATCGTGTTGTTTGCAGGATGGCTCATGTCCTATTGTGTTGTTTGTAGGATGGTTCATGTCTTATTGTGTTGTTTGTTGGATGGTACATGTCTGATTGTGTTCTTTGTAGGATGATTCATGTCTTATTGTGTTGTTTGTAGGATGGATCATGTCTCATTGTGTTGTTTGTAGGATGGCTCATGTCTTATTGTGTTGTTTGTAGGATGATTCATGTCTTATTGTGTTGTTTGTAGGATGGCTCCTGTCTTATTGTGTTGTTTGTTGGAAGGCTAATGTCTCATCGTGTTGTTTGTAGGATGGCTCATGTCTTATTGTGTTGTTTGTAGAATGGCTCATGTCTTATTGTGTTGTTTGTAGGATGGCTCATGTCTTATCGTGTTGTTTGTAGGATGGCTCATGTCTTATTGTGTTGTTTGTTGGATAGCTCATGTCTTATTGTGTTGTTTGTAGGATGGCTCATGTCCTATTGTGTTGTTTGTAGGATGGTTCATGTCTTATTGTGTTGTTTGTAGGATGGCTCATGTCTTATTGTGTTGTTTGTAGGATGATTCATGTCTTATTGTGTTGTTTGTAGGATGGCTCATGTCTTATTGTGTTGTTTGTAGGATGATTCATGTCTTATTGTGTTGTTTGTAGGATGGCTCAAGTCCTATTGTGTTGTTTGTAGAATGGCTCATGTCTTATTGTGTTGTTTGTAGGATGGCTCATGTCTTATTGTGTTGTTTGTAGGATGGTTCATGTCTTATTGTTTTGTTTGTAGGATGATTCATGTCTTATTGTGTTGTTTGTAGGATGATTCATGTCTTATTGTGTTGTTTGTAGGATGACTGATGTCTTATTGTGTTGTTTGTAGGATGGCTGATATCTTATTGTGTTGTTTGTAGGATGGCTCATGTCCTATTGTGTTGTTTGTAGGATGAATCATGTCTTATTGTGTTGTTTGTAGGATGATTCATGTCTTATCGTGTTGTTTGTAGGATGTCTCATGTCTTATTGTGTTGTTTGTAGGATAATTCATGTCTTATCGTGTTGTTTGCAGGATGGCTCATGTCCTATTGTGTTGTTTGTAGGATGGTTCATGTATTCATGTCTTATTGTGTTGTTTGTAGGATGGCTCAAGTCCTATTGTGTTGTTTGTAGAATGGCTCATGTCTTATTGTGTTGTTTGTAGGATGGCTCATGTCTTATTGTGTTGTTTGTAGGATAGCTCATGTCTTATTGTTTTGTTTGTAGGATGATTCATGTCTTATTGTGTTGTTTGTAGGATGATTCATGTCTTATTGTGTTGTTTTTAGGATGGCTCAAGTCCTATTGTGTTGTTTGTAGAATGGCTCATGTCTTATTGTGTTGTTTGTAGGATGGCTCATGTCTTATTGTGTTGTTTGTAGGATGGTTCATATCTTATTGTTTTGTTTGTAGGATGATTCATGTCTTATTGTGTTGTTTGTAGGATGATTCATGTCTTATTGTGTTGTTTGTAGGATGACTGATGTCTTATTGTGTTGTTTGTAGGATGGCTGATATCTTATTGTGTTGTTTGTAGGATGACTCATGTCCTATTGTGTTGTTTGTAGGATGAATCATGTCTTATTGTGTTGTTTGTAGGATGATTCATGTCTTATCGTGTTGTTTGTAGGATGTCTCATGTCTTATTGTGTTGTTTGTAGGATAATTCATGTCTTATCGTGTTGTTTGCAGGATGGCTCATGTCCTATTGTGTTGTTTGTAGGATGGTTCATGTCTTATTGTGTTGTTTGTTGGATGGTACATGTCTGATTGTGTTGTTTGTAGGATGATTCATGTCTTATTGTGTTGTTTGTAGGATGGCTCATGTCTCATTGTGTTGTTTGTAGGATGGCTCATGTCTTATTGTGTTGTTTGTAGGATGATTCATGTGTTATTGTGTTGTTTGTAGGATGGCTCCTGTCTTATTTTGTTGTTTGTAGGATGGCTCATGTCTTATTGTGTTGTTTGTAGGAAGACTCATGTCTTATCGTGTTGTTTTTAGGATGGCTCATGTCCTATTGTGTTGTTTGTAGGATGACCCATGTCTTATTGTGTTGTTTTCAGGATGGCTCATGTCTTATTGTGTTGTTTGTAGGATGATTCATGTCTTATTGTGTTGTTTGTAGGATGGTTCATGTCTTATTGTGTTGTTTGTAGGATGGCTCATGTCTTATCGTGTTGTTTGTAGGATGGCTCATGTCTTATTGTGTTGTTTGTAGGATGACTCATGTCTTATTGTGTTGTTTTTAGGATGGCTCATGTCTTATTGTGTGGTTTGTAGGATGTCTCATGTCTTATAGTGTTGTTTGTAGGATGGCTCATGTCTTATTGTGTTGTTTGTAGGATGGCTCATGTCTTATTGTGTTGTTTGTAGGATGGCTCATGTCCTATTGTGTTGTTTGTAGTATGGTTCATGTCTTATTGTGTTGTTTGTAGGATGGCTCATGTCTTATTGTGTTGTTAGTAGGATGATTCATGTCTTATTTTGTTGTTAGTAGGATGATTCATGTCTTATCATGTTGTTTGTAGGATGGCTCATGTCTTATCGTGTTGTTTGTATGATGGCTCATGTCCTATTGTGTTGTTTGTAGGATGACTCATGTCTTAATGTGTTGTTTTTAGGAAGGCTCATGTCTTATTGTGTTGTTAGTAGGATGATTCATGTCTTTTTGTGTTGTTTGTAGGATGATTCATGTCTTATTGTGTTGTTTGTAGGATGGCTCATGTCTTATTGTGTGGTTTGTAGGATGGCTCATATCTTATCGTGTTGTTTGTAGGATGTCTCATGTCTTATTGTGTTGTTTGTAGGATAATTCATGTCTTATCGTGTTGTTTGCAGGATGGCTCATGTCCTATTGTGTTGTTTGTAGGATGGTTCATGTCTTATTGTGTTGTTTGTTGGATGGTACATGTCTGATTGTGTTCTTTGTAGGATGATTCATGTCTTATTGTGTTGTTTGTAGGATGGATCATGTCTCATTGTGTTGTTTGTAGGATGGCTCATGTCTTATTGTGTTGTTTGTAGGATGATTCATGTCTTATTGTGTTGTTTGTAGGATGGCTCCTGTCTTATTGTGTTGTTTGTTGGAAGGCTAATGTCTCATCGTGTTGTTTGTAGGATGGCTCATGTCTTATTGTGTTGTTTGTAGAATGGCTCATGTCTTATTGTGTTGTTTGTAGGATGGCTCATGTCTTATCGTGTTGTTTGTAGGATGGCTCATGTCTTATTGTGTTGTTTGTTGGATAGCTCATGTCTTATTGTGTTGTTTGTAGGATGGCTCATGTCCTATTGTGTTGTTTGTAGGATGGTTCATGTCTTATTGTGTTGTTTGTAGGATGGCTCATGTCTTATTGTGTTGTTTGTAGGATGATTCATGTCTTATTGTGTTGTTTGTAGGATGGCTCATGTCTTATTGTGTTGTTTGTAGGATGATTCATGTCTTATTGTGTTGTTTGTAGGATGGCTCAAGTCCTATTGTGTTGTTTGTAGAATGGCTCATGTCTTATTGTGTTGTTTGTAGGATGGCTCATGTCTTATTGTGTTGTTTGTAGGATAGCTCATGTCTTATTGTTTTGTTTGTAGGATGATTCATGTCTTATTGTGTTGTTTGTAGGATGGCTCAAGTCCTATTGTGTTGTTTGTAGAATGGCTCATGTCTTATTGTGTTGTTTGTAGGATGGCTCATGTCTTATTGTGTTGTTTGTAGGATGGTTCATGTCTTATTGTTTTGTTTGTAGGATGATTCATGTCTTATTGTGTTGTTTGTATGATGATTCATGTCTTATTGTGTTGTTTGTAGGATGACTGATGTCTTATTGTGTTGTTTGTAGGATGGCTGATATCTTATTGTGTTGTTTGTAGGATGGCTCATGTCCTATTGTGTTGTTTGTAGGATGAATCATGTCTTATTGTGTTGTTTGTAGGATGATTCATGTCTTATCGTGTTGTTTGTAGGATGTCTCATGTCTTATTGTGTTGTTTGTAGGATAATTCATGTCTTATCGTGTTGTTTGCAGGATGGCTCATGTCCTATTGTGTTGTTTGTAGGATGGTTCATGTATTCATGTCTTATTGTGTTGTTTGTAGGATGGCTCAAGTCCTATTGTGTTGTTTGTAGAATGGCTCATGTCTTATTGTGTTGTTTGTAGGATGGCTCATGTCTTATTGTGTTGTTTGTAGGATAGCTCATGTCTTATTGTTTTGTTTGTAGGATGATTCATGTCTTATTGTGTTGTTTGTAGGATGATTCATGTCTTATTGTGTTGTTTTTAGGATGGCTCAAGTCCTATTGTGTTGTTTGTAGAATGGCTCATGTCTTATTGTGTTGTTTGTAGGATGGCTCATGTCTTATTGTGTTGTTTGTAGGATGGTTCATATCTTATTGTTTTGTTTGTAGGATGATTCATGTCTTATTGTGTTGTTTTTAGGATGATTCATGTCTTATTGTGTTGTTTGTAGGATGACTGATGTCTTATTGTGTTGTTTGTAGGATGGCTGATATCTTATTGTGTTGTTTGTAGGATGACTCATGTCCTATTGTGTTGTTTGTAGGATGAATCATGTCTTATTGTGTTGTTTGTAGGATGATTCATGTCTTATCGTGTTGTTTGTAGGATGTCTCATGTCTTATTGTGTTGTTTGTAGGATAATTCATGTCTTATCGTGTTGTTTGCAGGATGGCTCATGTCCTATTGTGTTGTTTGTAGGATGGTTCATGTCTTATTGTGTTGTTTGTTGGATGGTACATGTCTGATTGTGTTGTTTGTAGGATGATTCATGTCTTATTGTGTTGTTTGTAGGATGGCTCATGTCTCATTGTGTTGTTTGTAGGATGGCTCATGTCTTATTGTGTTGTTTGTAGGATGATTCATGTGTTATTGTGTTGTTTGTAGGATGGCTCCTGTCTTATTTTGTTGTTTGTAGGATGGCTCATGTCTTATTGTGTTGTTTGTAGGAAGACTCATGTCTTATCGTGTTGTTTTTAGGATGGCTCATGTCCTATTGTGTTGTTTGTAGGATGACCCATGTCTTATTGTGTTGTTTTCAGGATGGCTCATGTCTTATTGTGTTGTTTGTAGGATGATTCATGTCTTATTGTGTTGTTTGTAGGATGGCTCATGTCTTATCGTGTTGTTTGTAGGATGGCTCATGTCTTATTGTGTTGTTTGTAGGATGACTCATGTCTTATTGTGTTGTTTTTAGGATGGCTCATGTCTTATTGTGTGGTTTGTAGGATGTCTCATGTCTTATAGTGTTGTTTGTAGGATGGCTCATGTCTTATTGTGTTGTTTGTAGGATGGCTCATGTCTTATTGTGTTGTTTGTAGGATGGCTCATGTCCTATTGTGTTGTTTGTAGTATGGTTCATGTCTTATTGTGTTGTTTGTAGGATGGCTCATGTCTTATTGTGTTGTTAGTAGGATGATTCATGTCTTATTTTGTTGTTAGTAGGATGATTCATGTCTTATCATGTTGTTTGTAGGATGGCTCATGTCTTATCGTGTTGTTTGTATGATGGCTCATGTCCTATTGTGTTGTTTGTAGGATGACTCATGTCTTAATGTGTTGTTTTTAGGAAGGCTCATGTCTTATTGTGTTGTTAGTAGGATGATTCATGTCTTTTTGTGTTGTTTGTAGGATGATTCATGTCTTATTGTGTTGTTTGTAGGATGATTCATGTCTTATCGTGTTGTTTGTAGGATGGTTCGTGTCTTATTGTGTTGTTTGTAGGATGGCTCATGTCTTATTGTGTTGTTTGTAGGATGGCTCATGTCTTATTGTGTTGTTTGTATGATGATTCATGTCTTATTGTGTTGTTTGTAGGATGGTTCATATCTTATTGTGTTGTTTGTAGGATGGCTCATGTCTTATCGTGTTGTTTGTAGGATGGCTCATGTCCTATTGTGTTATTTGTAGGATGACTCATGTCTTACTGTGTTGTTTGTAGGAAGGCTCATGTCTTATTGTGTTGTTTGTAGGATGATTCATGTCTTATTGTGTTGTTTGTTGGATGGTTCATGTCTTATTGTGTTGTTTGTAGGATGGCTCATGTCTTATTGTGTTGTTTGTAGGATGGCTCATGTGTAATTGTGTTGTCTTTAGGATGGCTCATGTCTTATTGTGTTGTTTGTAGGATGGTTCATGTCTTATTGTTTTGTTTGTAGGATGATTCATGTATTATTGTGTTGTTTGTAGGATGACTGATGTCTTATTGTGTTGTTTGTAGGATGGTTGATATCTTATTGTGTTGTTTGTAGGATGGCTCATGTCCTATTGTGTTGTTTGTAGGATGAATCATGTCTTATTGTGTTGTTTGTAGGATGATTCATGTCTTATCGTGTTGTTTGTAGGATGTCTCATGTCCTATTGTGTTGTTTGTAGGATGGTTCATGTCTTATTGTGTTGTTTGTAGGATGGTACATGTCTGATTGTGTTGTTTGTAGGATGATTCATGTCTTATTGTGTTGTTTGTAGGATGGCTCATGTCTCATTGTGTTGTTTGTAGGATGGCTCAGGTCTTATTGTGTTGTTTGTAGGATGATTCATGTCTTATTGTGTTGTTTGTAGGATGACTCATGTCTTATTGTGTTGTTTGTTGGATGATTCATGTCTTATTGTGTTGTTTGTAGGATGGTTCATGTCTTATTGTGTTGTTTGTAGGATGATTCATGTCTTATTGTGTTGTTTGTAGGATGACTCATGTCTTATTGTGTTGTTTGTAGGATGACTCATGTCTTATTGTGTTGTTTGTAGGATGGCACCTGTCTTATTGTGTTGTTTGTAGGATGGCTCATGTCTTATTGTGTTGTTTGTAGGATGGCTCATGTCTTATTGTGTTGTTTGTAGGATGATTCATGTCTGATTGTGTTGTTTGTAGGATGGCTCATGTCTTATTGTGTTGTTTGTAGGATGTCTCATGTCTTATTGTGTTGTTTGTAGGATGGCTCATGTCTTATTGTGTTGTTTTTAGGATGGCTCATGTCTTATTGTGTTGTTTGTAGGATGGCTCATGTCTTATCGTGTTGTTTGCAGGATGGCTCATGTCTTATCGTGTTGTTTGTAGGATGGCTCATGTCTTATTGTGTTATTTGTAGGATGGCTCATGTCTTATTGTGTTGTTTGAAGGATGATTCATGTCTTATTGTGTTGTTTGTAGGATGATTCATGTCTTATTGTGTTGTTTGTAGGATGACTCATGTCTTATTGTGTTGTTTGTAGGATGGCACATGTCTTATTGTGTTGTTTGTAGGATGGCTCATGTCTTATTGTGTTGTTTGTAGGATGGCTCATGTCTTATTGTGTTGTTTGTAGGATGATTCATGTCTGATTGTGTTGTTTGTAGGATGGCTCATGTCTTATTGTGTTGTTTGTAGGATGGCTCATGTCTTATTGTGTTGTTTGTAGGATGGCTCATGTCTTATTGTGTTGTTTGTAGGATGATTCATGTCTTATTGTGTTGTTTGTAGGATGGCTCATGTCTTATTGTGTTGTTTGTAGGATGATTCATGTCTTATTGTGTTGTTTGTAGGATGGCTCAAGTCCTATTGTGTTGTTTGTAGGATGGCTCATGTCTTATTGTGTTGTTTGTAGGATGGCTCATGTCTTATTGTGATGTTTGTAGGATGGTTCATTTGTTATTGTGTTGTTTGTAGGATGGTTCAGGTCTTATTGTGTTGTTTGTAGGATGATTCATCTCTTATTGTGTTGTTTGTAGGATGGTTCATGTCTTATTGTGTTGTTTGTAGGATGATTCATGTCTTATTGTGTTGTTTGTTGGATGATTCATGTCTTATTATGTTGTTTGTAGGATGATTCATGTCTTATTGTGTTGTTTGTAGGATGGCTCATGTCTTATTGTGTTGTTAGTAGGATGGCTCATGTCTTATTGTGTTGTTTGGAGGATGATTCATGTCTTATTGTGTTGTTTTTAGGATGGTTCATGTCTTATTGTGTTGTTTGTAGGATGATTCATGTCTTATTGTGTTGTTTGTAGGATGATCATGTCTTATTGTGTTGTTTGTAGGATGACTCATGTCTTATTGTGTTGTTTGTAGGATGGCTCATGTCTTATTGTGTTGTTTGTAGGATGATTCATGTCTTATTGTGTTGTTTGTAGGATGGCTCAAGTCCTATTGTGTTGTTTGTAGGATGGCTCATGTCTTATTGTGTTGTTTGTAGGATGGCTCATGTCTTATTGTGATGTTTGTAGGATGGTTCATTTGTTATTGTGTTGTTTGTAGGATGGTTCAGGTCTTATTGTGTTGTTTGTAGGATGATTCATCTCTTATTGTGTTGTTTGTAGGATGGTTCATGTCTTATTGTGTTGTTTGTAGGATGATTCATGTCTTATTGTGTTGTTTGTAGGATGATTCATGTCTTATTGTGTTGTTTGTAGGATGATTCATGTCTTATTGTGTTGTTTGTAGGATGGCTCATGTCTTATTGTGTTGTTAGTAGGATGGCTCATGTCTTATTGTGTTGTTTGGAGGATGATTCATGTCTTATTGTGTTGTTTTTAAGATGGTTCATGTCTTATTGTGTTGTTTGTAGGATGATTCATGTCTTATTGTGTTGTTTGTAGGATGATCATGTCTTATTGTGTTGTTTGTAGGATGACTCATGTCTTATTGTGTTGTTTGTAGGATGGCTCATGTCTTATTGTGTTGTTTGTAGGATGGCTCATGTCTTATTGTGTTGTTTGTAGGATGGCTCATGTCTTATTGTGTTGTTTGTAGGATGATTCATGTCTGATTGTGTTGTTTGTAGGATGGCTCATGTCTTATTGTGTTGTTTGTAGGATGGCTCATGTCTTATTGTGTTGTTTTTAGGATGGCTCATGTCTTATTGTGTTGTTTGTAGGATGGCTCATGTCTTATCGTGTTGTTTGTAGGATGGTTCATGTCTTATTGTGTTGTTTGTAGGATGGCTCATGTCTTATTGTGTTGTTTGTAGGATGGCTCATGTCCTATTGTGTTGTTTGTAGGATGGTGCATGTCTTATTGTGTTGTTTGTAGGATGGCTCATGTCTTATTGTGTTGTTTGTAGGATGATTCATGTCTTATTGTGTTGTTTGTAGGATGGCTCATGTCTTATTGTGTTGTTTGTAGGATGATTCATGTCTTATTGTGTTGTTTGTAGGATGATTCATGTCTTATTGTGTTGTTTGTAGGATGATTCATGTCTTATTGTGTTGTTTGTAGGACGACTGATGTCTTATTGTGTTGTTTGTTGGATGGCTCATGTCCTATTGTTTTGTTTGTAGGATGATTCATGTCTTATTGTGTTGTTTGTAGGATGGCTCATGTCTTATTGTGTTGTTTGTAGGATGATTCATGTCTTATCGTGTTGTTTGTAGGATGATGCATGTCTTATTGTGTTGTTTGTAGGATGACTGATGTCTTATTGTGTTGTTTGTAGGATGATTCATGTCTTATTGTGTTGTTTGTAGGATGGTTCATGTCTTATTGTGTTGTTTGTTGGATGACTCATGTCTTATCGTGTTGTTTGTAGGATGGCTCATGTCTTATTGTGTTGTTTGTAGGATGACTCATGTCTTATTGTGTTGTTTGTAGGATGACTCATGTCTTATTGTGTTGTTTGTAGGATGACTCATGTCTTATTGTGTTGTTTGTAGGATGGCTCATGTCTTATTGTGTTGTTTGTAGGATGGCTCATGTCTTATTTTGTTGTTTGTAGGATGGCTCATGTCTTATTGTGTTGTTTGTTGGATGATTCATGTCTGATTGTGTTGTTTGTAGGATGGCTCATGTCTTATTGTGTTGTTTGTAGGATGGCTCATGTCTTATTGTGTTGTTTGTAGGATGGCTCATGTCTTATTGTGTTGTTTTTAGGATGGCTCATGTCTTATTGTGTTGTTTGTAGGAAGGCTCATGTCTTATCGTGTTGTTTGTAGGATGGCTCATGTCTTATTGTGTTGTTTGTAGGATGGCTCATGTCTTATTGTGTTGTTTGTAGGATGGCTCATGTCTTATTGTGTTGTTTGTAGGATGGTTCATGTCTTATTGTGTTGTTTGTAGGATGGCTCATGTCTTATTGTGTTGTTTGTAGGATGATTCATGTCTTATTGTGTTGTTTGTAGGATGGCTGATGTCTTATTGTGTTGATTGTAGGATGGCTCATGTCTTATTGTGTTGTTTGTAGGATGGTTCATGTCTTATTGTGTTGTTTGTAGTATGGTTTATGTCTTATTGTGTTGTTTGTAGGATGATCCATCTCTTATTGTGTTGTTTGTAGGATGGTTCATGTCTTATTGTGTTGTTTGTAGGATGGCTCAAGTCCTATTGTGTTGTTTGTAGGATAGCTCGTGTCTTATTGTGTTGTTTGTTGGATGGCTCATGTCTTATTGTGTTGCTTTTAGGATGGCTAATGTCTTATTGTGTTGTTTGTAGGATGATTCATGTCTTATTGTGTTGTTTGTAGGATGATCCATCTCTTATTGTGTTGTTTGTAGGATGGTTCATGTCTTATTGTGTTGTTTGTAGGATGATTCATGTCTTATTGTGTTGTTTGTAGGATGGTTCATGTCTTATTATGTTGTTTGTAGGATGGCTCAAGTCCTATTGTGTTGTTTGTAGGATAGCTCGTGTCTTATTGTGTTGTTGGTAGGATGGATCATGTCTTATCGTGTTGTTTGTAGGATGGCTCATGTCCTATTGTGTTGTTTGTAGGATGGCACATGTCTTATTGTGTTGTTTGTAGGATGGTTCATGTCTTATTGTGTTGTTTGTTGATTGGCTCAAGTCTTATTGTGTTGTTTGTAGGATGATTCATGTCTTATTGTGTTGTTTGTAGGATGATTCATGTCTTATTGTGTTGTTTGTAGGATGACTCGTGTCTTATAGAATTGTTTGTAGGATGATTCATGTCTTATTGTGTTGTTTGTAGGATGGCTCATATCTCATTGTGTTGTTTGTAGGATGGTTCATGTCTTATTGTGTTGTTTGTAGGATGATTCATCTCTTATTGTGTTGTTTGTAGGATGGTTCATGTCTTATTGTGTTGTTTGTAGGATGACTCATGTCTTATTGTGTTGTTTGTAGGATGGCTCATGTCTTATTGTGTTGTTTGTAGGATGGCTCATGTCCTATTGTGTTGTTTGTAGGATGGTGCATGTCTTATTGTGTTGTTTGTAGGATGGCTCATGTCTTATTGTGTTGTTTGTAGGATGATTCATGTCTTATTGTGTTGTTTGTAGGATGATTCATGTCTTATTGTGTTGTTTGTAGGATGGTTCATGTCTTATTGTGTTGTTTGTAGGATGGCTCATGTCTTATTGTGTTGTTTGTAGGATGATTCATGTCTTATTGTGTTGTTTGTAGGATGGCTCATGTCTTATTGTGTTGATTGTAGGATGGCTCATGTCTTATTGTGTTGTTTGTAGGATGGTTCATGTCTTATTGTGTTGTTTGTAGTATGGTTTATGTCTTATTGTGTTGTTTGTAGGATGATCCATCTCTTATTGTGTTGTTTGTAGGATGGTTCATGTCTTATTGTGTTGTTTGTAGGATGGCTCAAGTCCTATTGTGTTGTTTGTAGGATGGTTCATGTCTTATTGTGTTGTTTGTAGGATGGCTCATGTCTTATTGTGTTGTTTGTAGGATGGTGCATGTCTTATTGTGTTGTTTGTAGGATGGCTCATGTCTTATTGTGTTGTTTGTAGGATGATTCATGTCTTATTGTGTTGTTTGTAGGATGGCTCATGTCTTATTGTGTTGTTTGTAGGATGATTCATGTCTTATTGTGTTGTTTGTAGGATGGTTCATGTCTTATTGTGTTGTTTGTAGGATGGCTCATGTCTTATTGTGTTGTTTGTAGGATGATTCATGTCTTATTGTGTTGTTTGTAGGATGGCTCATGTCTTATTGTGTTGATTGTTGGATGGCTCAAGTCTTATTGTGTTGTTTGTAGGATGGCTCATGTCCTATTGTGTTGTTTGTAGGATGATTCATGTCTTATTGTGTTGTTTGTAGGATGGCTCATGTCTTAATGTGTTGTTTGTTGGATGGCTCATGTCTTATTGTGTTGTTTGTAGGATGGCTCATGTCTTATTGTGTTGTTTGTAGGATGATTCATGTCTTATTGTGTTGTTTGTAGGATGGCTCATGTCTTATTGTGTTGTTTGTAGGATGATTCATGTCTTATTGTGTTGTTTGTAGGATGGCTCATG
This sequence comes from Bathymodiolus brooksi, assembly GCA_963680875.1. Lineage (NCBI taxonomy): Eukaryota > Metazoa > Mollusca > Bivalvia > Mytilida > Modiolidae > Bathymodiolus > Bathymodiolus brooksi. Next base: position 32,908,927 of record OY804584.1, read on the forward strand.
TCTTAGTGTGTTGTTTGTAGGATGACTCATGTCTTATTGTGTTGTTTGTAGGATGATTCATGTCTTATTGTGTTGTTTGTAGGATGGCTCATGTCTTATTGTGTTGTTTGTAGGATGATTCATGTCTTATTGTGTTGTTAGTAGGATGACTGATGTCTTATTGTGTTGTTTGTTGGATGGCTCATGTCTTATTGTGTTGTTTGTAGGATGGCTTATGTCCTATTGTGTTGTTTGTAGGATGATTCATGTCTTATTGTGTTGTTTGTAGGATGGCTCTTGTCTTAATGTGTTGTTTGTTGGATGGCTCATGTCTTATTGTGTTGTTTGTAGGATGATTCATGTCTTATTGTGTTGTTTGTAGGATGATTCATGTCTTATTGTGTTGTTTGTAAGATGACTCATGTCTTATTGTGTTGTTTGTAGGATGGCTTATGTCTTATTGTGTTGTTTGTAGAATGGCTCAAGTCCTATTGTGTTGTTTGTAGGATGGTTCATGTCTTATTGTGTTGTTTGTAGGATGATTCATGTCTTATTGTGTTGTTTGTAGGATGATTCATGTCTTATTGTGTTGTTTGTAGGATGATTCATGTCTTATTGTGTTGTTTGTAGGATGACTCATGTCTTATTGTGTTGTTTGTAGGATGGCTCATGTCTTATTGTGTTGTTGGTAGGATGGCTCAAGTCCTATTGTGTTGTTTGTAGGATTGTTCATGTCTTATTGTGTTGTTTGTAGGATGATTCATGTCTTATTGTGTTGTTTGTAGGATGATTCATGTCTTATTGTGTTGTTTGTAGGATGGCTCAAGTCCTATTGTGTTGTTTGTAGGATGATTCATGTCTTATTGTGTTGTTTGTAGGATGATTTATGCCTTATTGTGTTGTTTGTAGGATGATTCCTGTCTTATTGTGTAGTTTGTAGGATGGTTCATGTCTTATTGTGTTGTTTGTAGGATGATTCATGTCTTATTGTGTTGTTTGTAGGATGGCTCAAGTCCTATTGTGTTGTTTGTAGGATGGTTCATGTCTTATTGTGTTGTTTGTAGAATGATTCATGTCTTATTGTGTTGTTTGTAGGATGATTCATGTCTTATTGTGTTGTTTGTAGGATGATTCATGTCTTATTGTGTTGTTTGTAGGATGACTCATGTCTTATTGTGTTGTTTGTAGGATGGCTCATGTCTTATTGTGTTGTTGGTAGGATGGCTCAAGTCCTATTGTGTTGTTTGTAGGATGGTTCATGTCTTATTGTGTTGTTTGTAGGATGATTCATGTCTTATTGTGTTGTTTGTAGGATGATTCATGTCTTATTGTGTTGTTTGTAGGATGGCTCAAGTCCTATTGTGTTGTTTGTAGGATGATTCATGTCTTATTGTGTTGTTTGTAGGATGATTCATGCCTTATTGTGTTGTTTGTAGGATGATTCCTGTCTTATTGTGTTGTTTTTAGGATGACTCATGTCTTATTGTGTTGTTTGTAGGATGGCTCAAGTCCTATTGTGTTGTTTGTAGGATGGTTCATGTCTTATTGTGTTGTTTGTAGGATGGCTCATGTCTTATTGTGTTGTTTGTAGGATGACTCATGTCTTATTGTGTTGTTTGTAGGATAGCTCATGTCTTATTGTGTTGTTTGTAGGATGGTTCATGTCTTATTGTGTTGTTTGTAGGATAGCTCATGTCTTATTGTGTTGTTTGTAGGATGGCTCATGTCTTATTGTGTTGTTTGTAGGATGGTTCATGTCTTATTGTGTTGTTTGTAGGATGGCTCATGTCTTATTGTGTTGTTTGTAGGATGACTCATGTCTTATTGTTTTGTTTGTAGGATGGCTCATGTCTTATTGTGTTGTTTGTAGGATGATTCATGTCTTATTGTGTTGTTTGTAGGATGGTTCATGTCTTATTGTGTTGTTTGTAGGATGATTCATGTCTTATTGTGTTGTTTGTAGGATGGTTCATGTCTTATTGTGTTGTTTGTAGGATGGCTCATGTCTTATTGTGTTGTTTGTAGGATGACTCATGTCTTATTGTTTTGTTTGTAGGATGGCTCATGTCTTATTGTGTGGTTTGTAGGATGATTCATGTCTTATTGTGTTGTTTGTAGGATGAATCATGTCTTATTGTGTTGTTTGTAGGATGACTGATGTCTTATTGTGTTGTTTGTAGGATGGTTCATGTCTTATTGTGTTGTTTGTAGGATGGCTCATGTCTTATTGTGTTGTTTGTAGGATGGCTCATGTCTTATTGTGTTGTTTGTAGGATGATTCATGTCTTATCGTGTTGTTTGTAGAATGGCTCATGTCCTATTGTGTTGTTTGTAGGATGGCTCATGTCTTATTGTGTTGTTTGTAGGATGATTCATGTCTTATCGTGTTGTTTGTAGGATGGCTCATGTCTTATTGTGTTGTTTGTAGGATGGCTCATGTCTTATTGTGTTGTTTGTAGGATGGCTCATGTCTCATTGTGTTGTTTGTAGGATGGCTCATGTCTTATTGTGTTGTTTGTAGGATGTTTAATGTCTTATTGTGTTGTTTGAAGGATGACTCATGTGTTATTGTGTTGCTTGTAGGATGATTCAAGTCTTATTGTGTCGTTTGTAGGATGACTCATGTCTTATTGTGTTGTTTGTAGGATGATTCATGTCTTATCGTGTTGTTTGTAGGATGGCTCATGTCTTATTGTGTTGTTTGTAGGATGGCTCATGTCTTATTGTGTTGTTTATAGGATGGCTCATGTCTCATTGTGTTGTTTGTAGGATGGCTCATGTCTTATTGTGTTGTTTGTAGGATGGCTCGTGTCTTATTGTGTTGTTTGTAGGATGATTCATGTCTTATTGTGTTGTTTGTAGGATGGTTCATGTCTTATTGTGTTGTTTGTAGGATGATTCATGTCTTATTGTGTTGTTTGTAGGATGATTCATGTCTTATTGTGTTGTTTGTAGGATGGTTCATGTCTTATTGTGTTGTTTGTAGGATGATTCATGTCTTATTGTGTCGTTTTTAGGATGACTCATGTCTTATTGTGTTGTTTGTAGGATGACTCATGTCTTATTGTGTTGTTTGTAGGATGGCTCATGTCTTATTGTGTTGTTTGTAGGATGGCTCATGTCCTATTGTGTTGTTTGTAGGATGGTTCATGTCTTATTGTGTTGTTTGTAGGATGATGCATGTCTTATTGTGTTGTTTGTAGGATGATTCATGTCTTATTGTGTTGTTTGTAGGATGACTCATGTCTTATTGTGTTGTTTGTAGGATGGCTCAAGTCCTATTGTGTTGTTTGTATGATGGTTCATGTCTTATTGTGTTGTTTGTAGGATGGCTCATGTCTTATTGTGTTGTTTGTAGGATGACTTATGTCTTATTGTGTTGTTTGTAGGATAGCGCATGTCTTATTGTGTTGTTTGTAGGATGGTTCATGTCTTATTGTGTTGTTTGTAGGATAGCTCATGTCTTATTGTGTTGTTTGTAGGATGATTCATGTCTTATTGTGTTGTTTGTAGGATGGTTCATGTCTTATTGTGTTGTTTGTAGGATGGCTCATGTCTTATTGTGTTGTTTGTAGGATGACTCATGTCTTATTGTGTTGTTTGTAGGATAGCTCATGTTTTATTGTGTTGTTTGTAGGATGGTTCATGTCTTATTGTTTTGTTTGTAGGATGGCTCATGTCTTGTTGTGTTGTTTGTAGGATGATTCATGTCTTATTGTGTTGTTTGTAGGATGGCTCATGTCTTATTGTGTTGTTTGTAGGATGGCTCATGTCTCATTGTGTTGTTTGTAGGATGGCTCATGTCTTATTGTGTTGTTTGTAGGATGTTTAATGTCTTATTGTGTTGTTTGAAGGATGACTCATGTGTTATTGTGTTGCTTGTAGGATGATTCAAGTCTTATTGTGTCGTTTGTAGGATGACTCATGTCTTATTGTGTTGTTTGTAGGATGATTCATGTCTTATCGTGTTGTTTGTAGGATGGCTCATGTCTTATTGTGTTGTTTGTAGGATGGCTCATGTCTTATTGTGTTGTTTATAGGATGGCTCATGTCTCATTGTGTTGTTTGTAGGATGGCTCATGTCTTATTGTGTTGTTTGTAGGATGGCTCGTGTCTTATTGTGTTGTTTGTAGGATGATTCATGTCTTATTGTGTTGTTTGTAGGATGGTTCATGTCTTATTGTGTTGTTTGTAGGATGATTCATGTCTTATTGTGTTGTTTGTAGGATGATTCATGTCTTATTGTGTTGTTTGTAGGATGGTTCATGTCTTATTGTGTTGTTTGTAGGATGATTCATGTCTTATTGTGTCGTTTTTAGGATGACTCATGTCTTATTGTGTTGTTTGTAGGATGACTCATGTCTTATTGTGTTGTTTGTAGGATGGCTCATGTCTTATTGTGTTGTTTGTAGGATGGCTCATGTCCTATTGTGTTGTTTGTAGGATGGTTCATGTCTTATTGTGTTGTTTGTAGGATGATGCATGTCTTATTGTGTTGTTTGTAGGATGATTCATGTCTTATTGTGTTGTTTGTAGGATGACTCATGTCTTATTGTGTTGTTTGTAGGATGGCTCAAGTCCTATTGTGTTGTTTGTATGATGGTTCATGTCTTATTGTGTTGTTTGTAGGATGGCTCATGTCTTATTGTGTTGTTTGTAGGATGACTTATGTCTTATTGTGTTGTTTGTAGGATAGCGCATGTCTTATTGTGTTGTTTGTAGGATGGTTCATGTCTTATTGTGTTGTTTGTAGGATAGCTCATGTCTTATTGTGTTGTTTGTAGGATGATTCATGTCTTATTGTGTTGTTTGTAGGATGGTTCATGTCTTATTGTGTTGTTTGTAGGATGGCTCATGTCTTATTGTGTTGTTTGTAGGATGACTCATGTCTTATTGTGTTGTTTGTAGATTAGCTCATGTTTTATTGTGTTGTTGTAGGATGGTTCATGTCTTATTGTTTTGTTTGTAGGATGGCTCATGTCTTGTTGTGTTGTTTGTAGGATGATTCATGTCTTATTGTGTTGTTTGTAGGATGGTTCATGTCTTATTGTGTTGTTTGTAGGATGATTCATGTCTTATTGTGTTGTTTGTAGGATGGTTCATGTCTTATTGTGTTGTTTGTAGGATGGCTCATATCTTATTGTGTTGTTTGTAGGATGATTCATGTCTTATTGTGTGGTTTGTAGGATGATTCATGTCTTATTGTGTTGTTTGTAGGATGATTCATGTCTTATTGTGTTGTTTGTAGGATGACTGATGTTTTATTGTGTTGTTTGTAGGATGCTTCATGTCTTATTGTGTTGTTTGTAGGATGGCTCATGTCTTATTGTGTTGTTTGTAGGATGGCTCATGTCTTATTGTGTTGTTTGTAGGATGGCTCATGTCTTATTGTGTTGTTTGTAGGATGGCTCATGTCTTATTGTGTTGTTTGTAGGATGGCTCATGTCTTATTGTGTTGTTTGTAGGATGATTCATGTCTTATCGTGTTGTTTGTAGAATGGCTCATGTCCTATTGTGTTGTTTGTAGGATGGCTCATGTCTTATTGTGTTGTTTGTAGGATGATTCATGTCTTATCGTGTTGTTTGTAGGATGGCTCATGTCTTATTGTGTTGTTTGTAGGATGGCTCATGTCTTATTGTGTTGTTTGTAGGATGGCTCATGTCTCATTGTGTTGTTTGTAGGATGGCTCATGTCTTATTGTGTTGTTTGTAGGATGTTTAATGTCTTATTGTGTTGTTTGAAGGATGACTCATGTGTTATTGTGTTGCTTGTAGGATGATTCATGTCTTATTGTGTCGTTTGTAGGATGACTCATGTCTTATTGTGTTGTTTGTAGGATGATTCATGTCTTATTGTGTTGTTTGTAGGATGACTCATGTAGTATTGTGTTGTTTGTAGGATGACTGATGTCTTATTGTGTTGTTTGTGTGATGGCTCATGTCTTATTGTGTTGTTTGTAGGATGGCTCATGTCTTATTGTGTTGTTTGTAGGATGGCTCATGTCTTATTCTGTTGTTTGTAGGATGATTCATGTCTTATTGTGTTGTTTGTAGGATGGCTCATGTCTTATTGTGTTGTTTGTAGGATGGCTCATGTCTTATTGTGTTGTTTGTAGGATGGCTCATGTCTTATTGTGTTGTTTGTAGGATGGCTCATGTCTTATTGTGTTGTTTGTAAGATGATTCATGTCTTAATGTGTTGTTTTTAGGATGGCTCATGTCTTATCGTGTTGTTTGTAGGATGGCTCATGTCTTATTGTGTTGTTTGTAGGATGGCTCATGTCTTATTGTGTTGTTTGTAGGATGGCTCATGTCCTATTGTGTTGTTTGTAGGATGGTTCATGTCTTATTGTGTTGTTTGTAGGATGGCTGCTGTCTTATTGTGTTGTTTGTAGGATGATTCATGTCTTATTGTGTTGTTTGTAGGATGGTTCATGTCTTATTGTTTTGTTTGTAGGATGATTCATGTCTTATTGTGTTGTTTGTAGGATGGCTCAAGTCCTATTGTGTTGTTTGTAGGATGGTTCATGTCTTATTGTGTTGTTTGTAGGATGGCTCATGTCTTATTGTGTTGTTTGTAGTATGGTTCATGTCTTATTGTGTTGTTTGTAGGATGGTTCATGTCTTATTGTGTTGTTTGGGGGATGACTCATGTCTTATTATGTTGTTTGTAGGGTGGTTCATGTCTTATTGTGTTGTTTGTAGGATGATTCATGTCTTATTGTGTTGTTTGTAGGATGATTCATGTCTTATTGTGTTATTTGTAGGATGACTGATGTCTTATTGTGTTGTTTGTAGGATGGCTCATGTCTTATTTTGTTGTTTATAGGATGGCTCATGTCCTATTGTGTTATTTGTAGGATGGCTCATGTCTTATTGTGTTGTTTGTAGGATGGCTCATGTCTTATTGTGTTGTTTGTAGGATGGTTCATGTCTTATTGTGTTTTTTGTAGGATGGCTCATGTCTTATTATGTTGTTTGTAGGATGATTCATGCCTTATTGTGTTGTTTGTAGGATGATTCATGTCTTATTGTGTTGTTTGTAGGATGACTGATGTCTTATTGTGTTGTTTGTAGGATGACTCATGTCTTATTGTGTTGTTTATAGGATGGCTCATGTCCTATTGTGTTATTTGTAGGATGATTCATGTCTTATTGTGCTGTTTGTAGGATGGCTCATGTCTTATTGTGTTGTTTGTAGGATGATTCATGTCTTATCGTGTTGTTTGTAGGATGGCTCATGTCCTATTGTGTTGTTTGTAGGATGGTTCATGTCTTATTGTGTTGTTTGTAGGATGATTCATGTTTTATTGTGTTGTTTGTAGGATGGCTCATGTCTTATTGTGTTGTTTGTAGGATGGCTCATGTCTTATTGTGTTGTTTGTAGGATGATTCATGTCTTATTGTGTTGTTTGTAGGATGACTCATGTCTTATTGTGTTGTTTGTAGGATGATTCATGTCTTATTGTGTTGTTTGTAGGATGACTCGTGTCTTATTGTGTTGTTTGTAGGATGGCTCATATGTTATTGTGTTGTTTGTAGGATGATTCATGTCTTATTGTGTTGTTTGTAGGATGATTCATGTCTTATTGTGTTGTTTGTAGGATGGCTCATGTCTTATTGTGTTGTTTGTAGGATGGCTCATGTCTTATTGTGTTGTTTGTAGGATGATTCATGTCTTATTGTGTTGTTTTTAGGATGGCTCATGTCCTATTGTGTTGTTTGTAGGATGGTTCATGTCTTATTGTGTTGTTTGTAGGATGGCTCATGTCTTATTGTGTTGTTTGTAGGATGGCTCATGTCTTATTGTGTTGTTTGTAGGATGGCTCATGTCTTATTGTGTTGTTTGTAGGATGATTCATGTCTTATTGTGTTGTTTGTAGGATGACTGGTGTCTTATTGTGTTGTTTGTAGGATGGCTCATGTCTTATTGTGTTGTTTATAGGATGGCTCATGTCCTATTGTGTTATTTGTAGGATGATTCATGTCTTATTGTGCTGTTTGTAGGATGGCTCATGTCCTATTGTGTTGTTTGTAGGATGGTTCATGTCTTACTGTGTTGTTTGTAGGATGATTCATGTCTTATTGTGTTGTTTGTAGGATGATTCATGTTTTATTGTGTTGTTTGTAGGATGGCTCATGTCTTATTGTGTTGTTTGTAGGATGTTTAATGTCTTATTGTGTTGTTTGTAGGATGGCTCATGTCCTATTGTGTTGTTTGTAGGATGATTCATGTCTTATTGTGTTGTTTGTAGGATGACCCATGTCTTATTGTGTTGTTTGTTGGATGACTCATGTATTATTGTGTTGTTTGTAGGATGATTCATGTCTTATTGTGTTGTTTGTAGGATGACTCGTGTCTTATTGTGTTTTTTGTAGGATGGCTCATGTCTTATTGTGCTGTTTGTAGGATGGCTCATATCTTATTGTGTTGTTTGTAGGATGACTCAAGTCTTATTGTGTTGTTTGTAGGATGAATCATGTCTTATTGTGTTGTTTGTAGGATAGCTCATGTCTTATTGTGTTGTTTGTAGGATGGCTCATGTCTTATTGTGTTGTTTGTTGGATGACTCATGTATTATTGTGTTGTTTGTAGGATGACTCATGTCTTATTGTGTTGTTTGTGGAATGACTCATGTCTTATTGTGTTGTTTGTTGGATGGCTCATGTCTTATTGTGTTGTTTGTAGGATGATTCATGTCTTATTGTGTTGTTTGTAAGATGGCTCATGTCTTATTGTGTTGTTTGTAGGATGACTCATGTCTTATTGTGTTGTTTGTAGGATGACTCATGTCTTATTGTGTTGTTTGTAGGATGATTCATGTCTTATTGTGTTGTTTGTAGGATGATTCATGTCTTATTGTGTTGTTTGTAGGATGACTCATGTCTTATTGTGTTGTTTATAGGATGACTCATGTCTTATTGTGTTGTTTGTAGGATGATTCATGTCTTATTGTGTTGTTTGTAGGATGACTCATGTCTTATTGTGTTGTTTGTAGGATGATTCATGTCTTATTGTGTTGTTTGTAGGATGGCTCATGTCTTATTGTGTTGTTTGTAGGATGGCTCATGTCTTATTGTGTTGTTTGTTGGATGGCTCATGTCTTATTGTGTTGTTTGTAGGATGGCTCATGTCTTATTGTGTTGTTTGTAGGATGACTCATGTCTTATTGTGTTGTTTGTAGGATGATTCATGTCTTATTGTGTTGTTTGTAGGATGGCTCATGTCTTATTGTGTTGTTTGTAGGATGATTCATGTCTTATTGTGTTGTTTGTAGGATGGCTCATGTCTTATTGTGTTGTTTGTAAGATGGCTCATGTCTTATTGTGTTGTTTGTAGGATGATTCATGTCTTATTGTGTTGTTTGTAGGATGGCTCATGTCTTATTGTGTTGTTTGTAGGATGGCTCATGTCTTATTGTGTTGTTTGTAGGATGGCTCATGTCTTATTGTGTTGTTTGTAGGATGGCTCATGTCTTATTGTGTTGTTTGTAGGATGGCTCATGTCTTATTGTGTTGTTTGTAGGATGGCTCATGTCTTATTGTGTTGTTTGTAGGATGGCTCATGTCTTATTGTGTTGTTTGTAGGATGGCTCATGTCTTATTGTGTTGTTTGTAGGATGGCTCATGTCTTATTGTGTTGTTTGTAGGATGGCTCATGTCTTATTGTGTTGTTTGTAGGATGATTCATGTCTTATTGTGTTGTTTGTAGGATGACTCATGTCTTATTGTGTTGTTTGTAGGATGATTCATGTCTTATTGTGTTGTTTGTAGGATGATTCATGTCTTATTGTGTTGTTTGTAGGATGGCTCATGTCGTATTGTGTTGTTTGTAGGATGACTCATGTCTTATTGTGTTGTTTGTAGGATGATTCATGTCTTATCGTGTTGTTTGTGTTTATTTACGTTCTTACTTCCGTGTTGTGGTGTCCGTTATGATTTCCGCATAAACACGATGTTTGGTTCGTCTTTACCCCCAGTTGTTTATAGGAGGGTCATGTCTTATTTGTGTTGTTTATTTCATTGCGCATAGTGGAGTCATACGGCAATATGATAAACATGGCGGGTATTTTATTAGAAGCAGGAACTGCGTATCATTGACGAGGATCTGGGTTAACGTTCGGTTTTTGGTGGGGTCCGTGTTGATCATCTTTTCAATTTTCTGTGTTGTGTTGTATTTTTACGTCCGATATATTAATATGTGCCTAATGTTGTCAGTTTCTCTGGATTATCCATTCTTAATGGATTGTCCCTTCGGTTTTCTCTGACGTTCATAGGACAAAAATAAATATCATATCTGGTATTTATTGTTTCCTTAAATATTCATGGCATAGAGTCGCTCAAATATGACACGAAGCGAGGTTTTATTTTCAGATTTCCCTAATTGTGACATATCAGTAATTTTAAAGGGATGGCAGGTGAGAGATGTGATTTAATTCAGATGGGAGGGAAAAGGTCATTCTTACCAACCATACTATTATAAACATAAGACTAAATTGAACCAGCAGTACACCACAAATTCGATAACATAATGAAGAATCACTTAGCCCAATCCACTGTATTACAGATTTTTTTTGGGGGGGGGATGTTTTAACGCCACTTTCAGCAATATTTCAGCTATATCATGGCGACCAGCTTTAGTGGTGGAAGCAGCCGGAGTACCAGGAGAGAACCACTGACGAAGGAAAGCAACTGGTAATTTTTATTACTTGCGTCTGCGAGTCGAGTGCACCATTTTTGTAATTTATAAAGCTGGGTGCGATCCCACGCCGTATTGGTGATAGGCTTATATGAGTTGTTAGGTAATCCAACTACCTAACTCGTTGAACCACCCGGGCCCCACTGTATTACAGTGTTGCTTCATTAACAACTATGATATCTTGATACCTACGGTGCAACACGAACCGAGGTGATACATTGTACAGTTGTTGATTCTAAAGGCTGACGTTAAAAGTGAAAGTCGTGACATGACGTAATCCGATATATGCGTATAGAACTATTATTAAAATAATAGAGTTATGTTTTATGATAATACTACTTATGAAATCAAATAGTATTAGTTTCATTTGCATTATGACAATGTTAGATAAGCGCCTTATCTACAGAAATGTGTTGGTGCAATTGTCTGTATCATGCATCGGCATAATAGATTGATTGATTGATTTATTTATTGTGTTTAACGCCACTTTCAGCAATATTTCAGCTATATCATGGCGACCAATTTTAGTGTTGGAAGTAGCCGGAGTACCCGGAGAGAACCACCGACCATAGGCAGGAAACTGGTCAACTTTATCACTTGCGGTTGCGAGTCGAGTGCACCCTTTTTGTAATTTGCAAAGCCGGGCGCGAAGCCACGCCGTATTGGTGATAGGCTTGTGTGAGTTGTTGGCAATCCAACTACCTAACTCATTGAGCCACCTGGGCCCTCGGCATGATATAAACAGTTGTACCAACACATATGCATATAATGTGCATATATCATGGAGTCATACGAAATCAATAATACAATTTGTTAAGCAAGTGCCACCATACAATATATTCTTTGGATTGGATTCTGAAATATTGAGTGAGTGTGCATTGACAGTAACTATAGAATTTATGTAGCTAGGCACGAAACGGACGGAAAGACTCGCTAAAGCTCGTCTCCCCCCCCCCCGTTTCTAAGCCTCGCCACATAAATTCTATATTTACCGCCAATGCACCAATAGTGTATATGTATTCTTATACTTCCCTCAGCGGGTTTTGAACATACACCATTGACACATATTCGCTAGCATAGTGACCAACCATTTATTCCCCTCGCCCAAATCATATGTATTAAATTATAGCTTTATTAACCGATGTGAGACATTGTAGAGTTGTTGAATCTGAATGCTGACATTATTTTTGTAATAAATAAGTGTTAGAGAATACCAGGGGCGGATCCAGGGAGGGGGGGCGCACCCGCGCGCGCCCCCCCTAAAATTGGAAAAAATATGATTTTTTGGCGTAAAATCGTGATTTTTCACACGAAATACCCCAAAATTTTCGCGGCTCCCTCCGCTCGGCGCAATTTTTTTAATGTGCCCCCCCCCCTAACTTGTAATCCTGGATCCGACCCTGAATACCGAAGGGGCAATACAAAATAGACAATCCAGAGAAGCTGACAACATAGGGTACGGTACATAAGACGAAGGAAAAAAAACAACACAATATGTGTTGGACACCTCAATACGTAAACAAACACAAATAACGTAAAAAGACAATAGGAGGTAAAAATGAACCGAACATCGTTTTCATACGGAAATCGAAACGGACATCACAACAAGGAACTCAGAACGTAAATAAGCACCAGAGGCTACACTTTTTTTGCTCCATATATTTCATAGTAAACGAACCTGGTTTTAAGATCAGAAATAAAATCTTATTATTTTTTTTATTATAAACTCGAACATAAAACTAAAAAAAAAAGGAAAACAAAAACAGAAAACACCCAATACCTATGTTGTTATGGTTACAAACTGCGTAACAGTACAGGGAAACACGAGCGAAATGACACCCTGTATAACACACCCGTAATTCTAACCCTAATCTTCTTGTTTTAGATATGAAAATTTCGCAGCTTTATTATCCCCTCGCTAACGAAGTTGCGAATGGATATAGTAACGCTGCCGTCCGTTCGTCCTTCCTTCCGCAACATCCTTGTGAACACTCTAGAATCAACATCCTTCAATGGATTTTGACCAAGCTTAGTACATACTTAGTCCTTAAGAGAAGCTGGGACCCTATTGATTTTCAAGGTCATAGGTCACAGGTCAATGTAACCGGGTCAACATTTTAGGCGAGGGGATGCGCCACGCTTTGCGTTGCCCTTGTTAGATCTGGTGTTTCAGCGTTTTTTCTCGTAGATTTCCTATTATCAAAACGTAACCTGAATTGTTGGGTTTCAATTTGTCACAACGAAGCACGAGCGAAATGATACCCTATCTCACACACCCGCAATTCCAACCCTTATCCTCTTATTTTAAATCTGAAAATATTTCAGCTTTATCAGATCTCGTTTTTCAGTGTTTTTCTTGTACATTTTCCAATAGACAAACGAAAACCTGAACTGTTGGGTTTCAATTTGTTATAGCTAAATTTTTGCGATAATACATATATGTTGTTGATATTGGTGGAATTGTTGACCATCACTGTTTATACTTTCTTTTCATAAACATTAGAGAGAATCAAGAATGGACAATCCAGGGTAACAATGGACACACAAGACATAGGACTAAGAAAAACAACACAGCACAAAACAAAACACAGAAAACTACAAATATGAGCAACATGGACCCCACCAAAAACAGAGAGTGAACCTATGTGCTAGCGACGGGTAAGCAGTGTTTGCCTCTTATTATTATGGAAACGTGTCAAGTGTCGTTTGGCACTATAAGACCACATTAGGTACAACAAATGTACACTGCTGTGTACATTAGACCACAGTAGATATACTTGACTATTTCTTAACAAAATACAAAACTGCATGTCCTTACAATACAGACATAGAATATTTATTTTTGTGAAATACTTGAATTCTTGTTAGTAGCCCTAAGTATTCGACAAAAGACATCTTATCTACCATATATACAGAAATGAATAGACCAATAATACAGAACATAATAAGAACGAATAAAGTGTGTGAGTGCGTGATTGTTGTTTAACGCCAACTCAGCAATTGTTTTCATCTACATCATGGCGATTAGTTGGATTCATATTGTACATCCTCACTGAAACAACAGTACGTGGATAAATATGTCGCCCCACTCAGACATATTATCCTGATTCCGAGTCAACCAGCATTTTCTCTTTCTCCTTAAACAATGCTGTGTGCTTACCGAGAAGCAAACACCACAAATGTTAGAGTCTTTAGACTTGAACACACGATCTACCGTACTTGAGGCAAGCACGCTAACCATTACACCACGATGTGGTGTAGGACGGTCAAAGAAAAACATGAAGATACCAAAGAGGTAATCAGAAGCATTAAATCGAAAACGGACAGACAATACAATGGCCAAACGAAAAAGAACAGATAATGCAATGACCAAGCGAAAAAGGACAGACAAAACAATGGCCAAGCGAAATATTTTAGACTGATGAAGAATATCATTTTTAATACACTCTTCCAGTTATATCGTGGCGGTCAGTTTTATTGATGCAGCAATCCGGAGTGTCCAAAGAAAACTACCGACCTGTAGCAATTCACTGACGAACAGTCAGTTGTATTGATGGAGCAACGCGGAGTGTCCAAAGAAAACTACCGACCTGTAGCAATTCACTGACGAACAGTCAGTTTTATTGATGCAGCAACCCGGAGTGTCCAACTAAAACTACCGACCTGTAGCAACTCACTGACGAACAGTCAGTTGAATTGATGCAGCAATCCGGAGTGTCCAAAGAAAACTACCGACCTGTAGCTATTCACTGACGAACAGTCAGTTTTATTGATGGAGCAACCCGGAATGTCCAAAGAAAACTACAGACCTGTAGCAATTCACTGACGAACTGTCAGTTTAATTAATGGAGCAACCCGGAGTGTCCAAAGAAAACTACAGACCTGTAGCAATTCACTGACGAACATTGTATCGGATGCACATCACCATGAGCGGGCGGGCATATTTGGGTTATGGTGTTTTACGCCACTTTCAAAAAACTTTCAGTTATATTGTGGCAGTTACTTTCAATAGTGGAGGAAAGTGGAGTACTCGGAGAAATCACCGACCTGACCCAAGTCACTGACAAACTTTATCACATAATGTTGTATCGAGTACACCTGGCCATGAGCGGATTCAAAGCCACAACGGTAGTGATGATATGCACTGATTGTACATACCATTAAGAAGTTGTAAATCCATCTACCATGCGATTACGACCACGGCGACCCCCTCTCCTGCATAGCTATTTAGTGGGTGTGTAGAAATAAGGATGCGGTTGAGTGTTGATCTAGTACAAATAGAACATTATCATCATCGCATCCAATTTAACTTGTTATCGCTATGATATGGCTGAAAAATTACTCACTGGGCGCTAACGATGATTACTCACTCACTCACTCACTCACTTGAAAGAATTGCAGTCGTTTAACGTACATAGATATATTAAATAGAGGGATAACTTGGTATAGTATTTAATTGTCATTTTACGTCATTTTGACATAATTATGGTGGTATATATGTCTGTGATCACGTAGAGTTGTCATGATAACGTAGCTATTATGACATACATTCTCATATGTTGTACTTATATACAGATAAAACTAATTATCGAAAACAGAGGATAAGGATTAATTATACTGAGGATAAAGATTAACTATATTTCGTCATTAGGGATTTGTATTATGATGGAGAGACTGAAATGTTTTCATTGGCTAAACTTGTGTCCATGCCTTGGTAGGCTTTATATATTATAGAACTTATATATATATTTATGAAAGGAGTCAAACATTATTTCTGAGATAAACAATAATTTCAAAATATTTACCTGCACCTAAGAATAGCAGCATGGAGTATATATTTCTCAGTTGATACGATATTCGAGGGATTTTAGTTCATATCATGATTTCATTGATAGAGGATTCCTGCTATTAAGGAAGCAACTGAACCAAGAGATACGGAATATAAGAGTCATACATGTCAATTGATATGTTCCGTTTGTCTAGTTCTTTTTCTCATTCATGTCTTATCACCTGGTTTGTGACAAGAGTAACACGACGGGTACCACTAGTAGAGTAGGATGCTTCTAGAGCACGTGAGTTCACCCTCGGGATTAGTGGGGTTCGTGTTGCTCGGTCTTTAGTTTTCCGTGTAATGTTTTGTAGATCATTGTTTGTTCTTTTTTCTTGTATTTCTTTTGTAGTTTTTGTCCTTCGATTTACGCTACTGGTTACCCCTTTAGTATCTTCAAACTTGTCTTAAATTCGAATGACACTCGATCGTCGCAAGTTACTGGCCTTTGTAAGAATTCCTACTGAATTATATACACTATAATATATTGATGTAGCAGAACATTGGGGATATTAATGACTAAAAGCTCCTCTGTTAAACATTTTGCACATTTTGTTTTTGTATATGTAATTTGTGTATTTTCTATACCATTACATTTTGGATTATGAGAATAAAAAATACATAATCAAAACAGAATAGAAATACAAAAATGAATCTTCTTTGAAATTCAGGTTTACTTGCATAAGGTTGAGAAACGGGAGGAAATGGTTGGTTCATCGAATATCTCCATTTCTGTCGTGAAGAATGCAAATAAGTTTACATTCTCAGATACTATATCTATCTTCTTTTTACATTGCAATTTAATATTTTGATATTTAATATATGTGTTAACAATTTAATTTGGCGTGAATACTGCAATATGATTGGCTGATCCGCCTGGATCAACATTAGTTATACACTGTACTTGAAAACCTGGGTTGTTGTTGTAACGTCGCCAACATATTCATTCGCCAAAGACAAATTCAATTAGTTCTATGAAATAGTCGTCATTAAAATCGAGGAATAATTTTTTTTCAAAATTTGAATTATAAGGCATATGTTCAATTTTTGAACAGGTTATATTTTTGAACCTGTTCAAAAATTAAGCATATTCCTTAAATGTAGTAAAATAGCAAACACATATGGGATAATGTGGCGATTTGCATTGCATGACGTTATCAAGAATAAAGAAAGTCAAATGTTTTATGTTCAATTGCATGTTTCACATGCTTAGATACAGTGTGTTGTAGTTTATCGTTGAGTAAACTCGGTCGCATCATTCATAAACTGAATAAAGTCCGCCGGGCCAATGTTAACAAACGTTAGATAAAGCGAAGGGACAATCAAGAATTGAAAATCCAGAGAAACTGGCAACATTGGGTACACGAGACACAAGATGAAGACAGACAAAGCAAAACGCAACACAATATGTGTTGGACTCCACCTAGCACAAGACACAAGACGAAGTTATTAGTAAAAGTAGTCCAAACTTACAGATCCTAGTAAAAGTAGTCCAAACTTACAGATCCAAAGCTAATTTAGTACACACTACGCGTTTTTGGAAGAAGAGTTTGAAGATACCAAAGGGGCAATCAGAGTCCGTATATCGAGGAAGAACAGACAACACAATGGCCAAAAGAAAAAGTATAAAAGTACAAAAGGACAAATAATCTTCATCAGGTACGCTCGCTCAACGTCTAAAGATTGGAAAGCCAAATAATTTAAAAATCTTTCGAAGCAAGTGGCCTAAACAGGAGAGTCGAAATCGGTTAGTGTTTTCTATGTCAGAGGGATATTGATAAAGTTATCTTGGAATGTATCTATGCCATATATATATCTAACATAATATATACATTGATATATAAAATTCGTAACATTACTGCATTCTTTTCCATTTATCTTTTTATGGTTTATATACCAAAATGTACATGTAAGCAACAGCTGAGAACTATGAAATAATACACGCAGATACGATAAATAGCACACTTTCAATCTGGGCTGTAGTAATATTACCATCAGAGAATAGTGCAATAATCAACAACCTATATGTGATATTGCATGCTTCATGTTTCAAGGAAAACCATGGCATAAATATTGCTTAACTTAACTTGGAATGTATCTATGGTATTTATATAATCTAACATAAGGTATGGAAAATATACGTTGATATGTATATGTTATCTGGATGTGAATTGATTGATACCGAAAATATCAGCCTACCGAGCAAGAATATGACGTTTTTTGGCGAGTGAGCGAAGCGAAGTATCAAATATTTCATGTAGATTTCTTTGTAAAATTAAAATGCAATATCTTCCGATATTTTTACTAGATCATTTCCGAATGAGTTAAGAATATTGCATCCTGACAGATATTGCATTAAATTCTTTCTCCTTAATGGTTGGTACGTACTAGAGAGGTTCCGAGTAAAACTATATTTGCACACAAGCAGACGAGAGATAAACAAGATGGCGGAATTATATTGAATACATAGTTGCAAAGAAATATGGTGAAATGTAATTGTCACAGACTGAAATATTTGGTACTATATTATAAAAGGGTTATTACACTAATATTGAGAAATATTGTCCCTCGCAGTATATCATATTACACTCGCAAGCTCGTGCCATATGATATACTGCTCGAGACAATATTCCTCAATATTGGTGCAAGCGAGTGTAATATGATATACTGCGAGGGACAATATTCCTCAATATTAGTGCAATAACCCTATAGTATCAATCATATTTACATTCAGATGACATGGTACATCTATAGGTTTCGATATTTGTATTTTCGCGGGGAAAAATCACATGATTCAAAATATTCATCCGCATTCACTCCTTCAAAATACGCCTCAAGACATAGTTCGTAAGTAGTTTTCAAATATACCATTCAATAGTACAGTGAATGGTGTAATTTATAACGTACCCTGATGAACATTTCACCAACAAAAAACATAGTTCAAAGACAATGATTTAAAATAATGAAAATTTAATTGAAATCATATTCCAGCGCCGTATTTTGTTAACCAATTCCAAAAGCTCAAACGTCACGATCTCGATTATAGCGTAAAGTATTAGTAGTATCAGCAGACACGACAATTCCTAATTTGATTTATGTTTAATAAATGAAATATTAACTTGCTAATGGTGTTGATGAATTTTTTTACTTTTGTCATCTTCATAGGAATTATCGTTTAAATGTTGGGAGAATTTGGTGATAAATCCTGCTTGATAAGTCCTGCTCAGCTCACGCGAACTTTGATACGAGTTTTACTCACGGAGTCAGCAGGTAGATATAGCGGGGGGTGGGGGGGAGGATGATAAATAAAAGGTTATTATGTCTGCCACGGTGTTTTTGTATTTACTACAACTTATTTGTCAAGCAGGAATTCCTTTTTTCAGCCGTGGCTAACGCAGTTAGCACAGGCTATTGGTACGATCGCTTTCAAGAACGGTAATTCATGCTTTAATCCGTGTGACGTGTTGTTCACGTGCCACTCATGTATTACTGCGCATTGAAAATAGTTCTCATTGGTGTGCATTGAATTCGCAATACCTAGCGAATAAATATGACAAGTGACCACAATAAATTAATATACAAATGAATTTCAAGGATTCTGACTCTATCGAGACTGACATTTTCAGCTGTAAAATTCTCAGATGCAAAGCGTAGATATCTATTGTTTTGATCGCGTAGCGTCACTTACAACTTTAGAAGTTCGCTGATAGACACTTACAAATTTAGAAGTTCGTTGAGAGACATAAAGAAAATGGTAAGAATACGTAAAATTGTAAATTGCGATTTTGCACAATCAATGTCTATATATTGAATAATATTTATCAAGTTTGTACGTCCTCAATCCCACTGTGAACCACAACACATATCCTACCAACCTAGCTCTCTTCCTTTGGCTTTGTAAATAACTAGAACTTGGTCTAAAGAAGGCAGAACTAATATTGCATCGGATAAGAGTGACAGGGATAAAGAAAGTTGTCATAATTCGTAAAATTCTGGTTTTGCATAAATAATATAAACATTTATTCATCAGTTCTGTGTACCCAGCTAGCCACAACAGTCTCGTATGGTTTTCCATGTTATTTTGTATAGCATTTGCTTAATCAAAGAGAAAAATTCTTCTAAAATGCTATTCGGTCTAGTTTGTCAAAATGCTTATGGCACAGTCTTGTCAAATATAAGTTTTATTGAAACTTGCAAACGCCCTTCTGTCAAAATTGTTTCTCATTTCAAACTCTGGGTTTCAATATCCATAGCGCTAATAATGCAGTATTAGATAACATGTATGACAGTATTTTCTTCTGAAGACATTGCAAATGAACTGGAATATTGAGCAATCTTGAAGAATGTACTTGGAGAATGACAATATTAAAAAGAAATCATAAACAGTTTTTATACATATTTTATGTTTATATTGTTCAATGACAAGCAAAACAAGTGTTTAGCCTAGATAATTAATTAACAAAGCTTATTGCTCATGTGGAGATTGAAAAATGAAAAGAATTGAATGAAAAACATATTTTCGAGTTCAATATGATATAAATACAGATTAAGTAATTTTTCACCTCAGAATATAAATATTACATGTACATATAGGTTAAAAGTTTTGAAAACAAGAGAAAAGGATATTTACTTGGTAATTTAGGAAAACAATATAGAATAGAACGTAAACCATTTTATGTTCGTTAAATTTTCATTAAATACAAACTCTGAATCACACACATTCTTCTCATTTCATTTGTACGTTTTGACAGCCAGATTTATTAATACAAGATAAAAGATTTTTCATTATCATTAAAGATATATTACCGAAGTTTCAATACATTGTAACTATGCAGCTGTTGAACTGATAAACAATACAAAAATATTAGACTCATTGGAGAGGTACAAATGTAGCAACTTAATTCTTAATGATAATATCATCTCTTCCTTTGTGGAGAGAAAGTAATAATTAACTGTCAAATTGTGATTTTGCCTATTAACACTTCATGTAAACATAAATGCGAAGGCATGTTAATTATCATGAAATTTTAAGCTAGATTTACATGCCTTTGTACATCTAGTGTGCAAGTGGGTATTAAGCTTTTAGCTTAGTAGTTGGCCTCATGTGACTATATTTTCAACTTGGCATTGTACTCTAGTCCATTACAGAATTAGATTTGCTAATACATTATTTACATTGACAGCATAGCACTAAAGTTTACAAACATTGACATAGATTAAAAATTAAAAAAGATAACAAGCACTAGTAACAAGACAGTAATTATCGATTTCACAGAGCTGGTATACAAATACATGTTTCATAAGCTTTAACTTTACAAAGATCACATTAAGATTAATTAAAACTGAGCTTGTTCCGATAAAAGATTCATACAAGCCATAATTCTTTTAAACTGCCGTTTTTGTTTACCAATTTATTTTGTGCACTTCAATTGACCTTTCTTTGAACTTTCATTAACCTTTATATCACCCAAGCCGAGACCCAAGCCTTCAGGTGTTCAATTACTGTCGACTCGGCACGTGACTAAAGTTCACCTGTTACAAAAGTTTCTAGATCCCCAAAAGCACGCTTTGATCGATAATATATTACCAACATGTGGAAACCTTTCTAGATTCTCATTCACGTGAAAAATGTGTGTACAAAGGGAAATGCGTATCCACTTTAAGTATAGGAGAATGCCCGAGTAACTCCATGCCTTAAACATAATGGCCCATTGTTTTTAAGGAATGGAGAGATACGAGGACATTCTCCAACTTAAAATCCACCCATTGTACTTTATTAATTTCATTAATTATTAATCTTGTAACAAACAAAAGTCTGTGTATGGTATCTAAAGTACAAAGAGAACAATAACTCTTCATTCCTAAAAAATAATGGAGAGTTTTGACAATATATTTACATAACAGGTGGATTTTAATTAAATGTAAACATGACATGTGGCTTGAAAGGGGATTAACGACATACAAATACGAAAACGAAAACGTACGTTTAGATAAGTTGATTATTTAATTGTACATCCTAGCATGTTTGATTTCATTAGTTATTTTAAAGTTGAAGACTTTAACCCTATGTTTTCAGATGTCCACTGTAGACTTAGTTTTACATTGTTATTTAATACACCTAATAAGTGTAATAGTATTCACAACGACAATAACAAATTGAAAAATCAAGATACTCACATTAGATGGGATTACCGTAAAACAGACGATTTTGTCCATATATTATCCAATGACGACACACTACAACACATTGACGGTCAATTAAGTGATATTGATAAAAACACAATTACAACTGATCAGTTGAACGGTCTAGTTACTGACCTAGGTCATGTACTTTTAGATACTGCCCAGAAATTACAGGGCAAGGGTAAAATAAAGAATGTTGCTCCGAACTGTGATCAGAAACCGTGGTATGATAAACTATGTAAAGAAAAACGAAATCAGTTTAATATGGCAAGACTCTCATATAATAGAGTGAAATCAGGTGCAAATAAAAATACAATGAATATAAAAGCAAAAGAATACCGTAAGACTTTAAATACAAGTTATCAAAAATATAAAGAAAAATGTGCATCTGAACTGAGAGCACTGTCAAACAATGATACGAAAGGATTCTGGAAGACTTTGAAAAAATATTCTGGTAATAGAAAAGAAACCCCACCTGTTGATATTGATACATTCTTTGAATATTTTAAGAATTCAAATTTTTGTGAAGAGGAATATAGTGATATCAATATTGACGAAGTCTGTAATGACCCTATGTATAACGAAATGTTGAATGGGATAATTACAGAAAAGGAGGTTTTAGATACAATAAAAGGTTTGAAAAATAATAAAGCGCCGGGTAGTGACAAATTAATTAATGAATTTTTTAAAAATTCTCCGCCTTTTTTGGTATCTATTTATACCAAATTGTTTAATGTTGTTCTTGATACAGGTATTATACCAGAAACTTGGACAACTGGAATAATTATACCAGTTTATAAAAACAAAGGATGTCCAACAGATCCAGACAATATTAGAGCTATAACGTTAATTAGTTGCTTAGGTAAATTGTTTACATCCATTGTTAACACTAGACTCAATTTTTTGGCAAATGAGGTCACACTTATACACGAAAATCAAGCGGGCTTTCGAAAAGGATACTCTACAATAGACAATATTTTTGTACTACATGTCCTCATAGAGTTGTATTTTTCGTTCGGAAAGAAACTATTTTGTACCTTCATAGACTTTCGGAAAGCTTTTGATACGGTCAGTAGACCTGACCTGTGGAAAAAACTTCAATTTAGTAATATTAAAGGAAAGTGTTTTAAAGTAATATTTAATATGTACCAGGGTATTAAATCTTGTGTTAAGTATAAAGAATATCAGTCTGATTTTTTCCCTTGACTTACAGGTGTAAGACAAGGTGAAAATTTATCTCCTTTTTTATTCTCAGTTTTTCTAAATGATTTAGAAGACTACTTTAAGACTTTAGATGGTGTTCCTTTAGAAAAGCTAAAAGAACTGTTTTATAATGAATTGCATATGTTGTTTGAATTATTTATCATATTATATGCTGATGACACTGTTTTAATGTCTGAAACAAAGGAGGGTATGCAACAATCGCTAAATATCTTTCAGTTGTATTGTGATTTGTGGAAATTGGATGTAAATATTAACAAAACAAAGGTTATGGTTTTTAGCAAAAAGAAGAATCTTAATTATTCATTTATATTACAAGACAAACAGTTAGAAGTTGTAGAAAAATTTTCATATCTAGGTATTATTTTTAAATATAATGGTACCTTTTTTGATACAAAAAAGAAACTTGTAGATCAGGCTCAAAGGTCCCTACATTTTATTTATAAGACTATCAGGAACGAAAGCATACCTGTCGACTTACAATTAAAATTGTTTGATTCTATGATTGAACCAATACTTTTATATGGTTCTGAAGTTTGGGGATATGAGAATTTAAAAATATTAGAACAGATTCATCTTAAATTTTGTAAACGAATTTTAAAAGTTAGAAATACTACTCCAAATTTTATCGTTTATGGGGAATTAGGTAGATTTCCTTTGGAAATTCGAGTAAAACTTCGTATGATTTCATATTGGTGTAAACTTGTGAATAACGAAACAAAATTGAGTAGTTCCTTATACAGATTGATGTTATGTTTAAAAAATCAGGGTCAGAATAATTTCAAGTGGATTAATTATATAGAATCTATATTAAATAAAGCTGGCTTAGGATATATTGTTATAAATCAGGTTGGATATTGTGATAAAGCATATCTTAACAAAATTTTAACAGATCAGTTTGTCAGTTCATGGTATAATGACATTGAAAATTCATCTCGAGGACAATTTTATGGCTCTTTCAAAAAAGACTTTGGATTATAAAATTATTTAGTGAGATTAAACGAGAAAACTAGAATTTGGATGACAAAATTAAGGGCGTCAAATTTACGAATTCCAATAAAAACTGGGCGGTGGTATAATATTCCTAAAGATGAGAGGTTTTGTACTTTGTGTGGACAATCAATTGGTGATGAGTTCCACTTGTTATTTGTTTGTTGTAATGAATATTTAGTAAACATAAGACGTATATATTTACCTAGGTATTATGTTACTTATCCTAGTATTGTTAAAATGAATGGTCTCCTATCTTTTTGTAATGTAGAAGTTTATAAAAGGTTATCATTGTTCATAAAGAAAATTGCTGGTATGTTCTAATGTTTTTGATAATATATGATCATTTCGCCATGTAACACTGTATATATGTTATGTCCTCATGTAACACATTTATGTGTCTGAGTGTTATCAATAAAATCTTGTGTAATCTTGTGATAAAAATTTACATCGATTTTTGTTTCTTTATCTTGGCGCGTCGCATTTATTAAACCTCGCATTTTTGTCGGCGGTTGAGTAATCGCAATAATAAATGCACGCAATAATTTCTGAATTTACAGTATATAACACTAAATTCAAGAATTTGACTTTCGGACCAGTAAATTCAAATTTTGATTTCGAGGACTGCATAACAAATGTACTTTCCAACAGGGTGCATATATTTTTCATGCCAATTCAATAGGTAAATAGTGTGTTGCAAATTGTGCTGGCTCTTTTTTGTGCGATTGAGAATGAAAAAAGAAAGCCTTACTGCATGGACTTCTGTAGACATGGACAATATTTTTTGTTGCGGCGACTATTTGTACAAAGAAATATATACAGCTTGCAGTTTATAAGGTGATTACTTACACCCATCAAATATACCATGCCATTTGTAGTGTGAAAATGTTGTTTTTGGATATAAGATTATGTCATTGTGTAGTGGTATGATGCATCCAGGTTTTGAGGGGTGTTTACCATTTCTCTCTCTCGAAAATGTTTTTGCAAGAGAATGCAATTCTAGTTCTCAGTTTAGTTTTATTGCTGCTTGAAATGCAATAGGTTTGTATTTTGATGGCAATGTGTTTTATACATCTGATGATTATCATGCACGTGATGAATATGGTTTGGGTTATTCAGTTGGTAAATGTGTTCTTGGCTATCTTCCTAACATTGTTGACTTGTGTTCTTACTTCCGAGTTCTTTGTGCATCAACATGTGGTACCTCACATGATTTATTGCAATATGACTTGCACAAAATAATGTTTTCAACAATGGAAAGGGTTCGGTGTGACAGGCATAAATCCAATAACTTGATTAAGCTCAAAATTGGTTTAAGCACAACTGAACAAAACCTGAAGCGGCACACAACATTTAACATACCAAACTTAACAGAGTTAAGAGATAAAAGAAAAAGAGGGGAAAGTGTGACATTAAATGTCAGCGTTGACCAAGTCTTGGGAGGAAATTATACAATTTCTGAGGACAGTACTGAATCTTTGTGTTTATCAGGGATTCATGAAGCAAATGGTACATCATCTACACGTGAACCATTTACACATGAACCATTTACACATGAACCATTTACACATGAGCCATCTACACATGAACCATTTACACATGAACCATCTACACATGAACCATATACACATGAACCATCTATACATGAACCATCTACACATGAACCATTTACACATGAACCATTTACACATGAATCATCTACACATGAACCATCTACACATGAACCATCTACACATGAACCATTTACACATGAACCATTTACACATGAATCATCTACACATGAACCATCTACACATGAACCATTTACACATGAACCATTTACACATGAACCATCTACACATGAACCATTTACACATGAACCATCTACACATGAACCATCTACACATGAACCATCTACACATGAACCATCTACACATGAACCCTTTACACATGAACCATCTACACATGAACCATCTACACATGAACCATCTACACATGAACCATTTACACATGAACCATTTTACACATGAATCATCTACACATGAACCATCTACACATGAACCATTTACATATGAACCATCTACACATGAACCATCTACACATGAACCATCTATACATGAACCATCTACACATGAACCATCTACACATGAACCATTTACACATGAACCATTTACACATGAACTATCTACACATGAACCATCTACACATGAACCATTTACACATGAACCATCTACACATGAACCATCTATACATGAACCATCTATACATGAACCATCTATTCATGAACCATCTACACATGAACCATCTACACATGAACCATCTACACATGAACCATTTACACATGAACCATTTACACATGAACCATCTACACATGAACCATATACACATGAACCATCTATACATGAACCATCTACACATGAACCATTTACACATGAATCATCTACCCATGAACCATCTACACATGAACCATCTACACATGAACCATTTACACATGAACCATTTACACATGAATCATCTACACAGGAACCATCTACACATGAACCATTTACACATGAACCATTTATACATGAACCATCTACACATGAACCATCTATACATGAACCATCTATACATGAACCATCTATACATGAACCATCTACACATGAACCATCTACACATGAACCATTTACACATGAACCATTTACACATGAACCATCTACACATGAACCATCGATACATGAACCATCTGCCCATGAACCATCTACACATGAACCATTTACACATGAACCATTTACACATGAACCATCTACACCTGAACCATTTACACATGAACCATCTATACATGAACCATCTACACATGAACCATCTACACATGAACCATTTACACATGAACCATCTACACATGAACCATCTACACATGAACCATTTACACATGAACCGTTTACACATGAACCATTTACACATGAACCATTTACACACGAACCATTTACACATGAACCATTTACGCATGAACCATTTACACATGAACCATTTACACAAACAACCACTGAAGCAAGCACACATACATTTTATTCTGGAACATGTTTTAGGCCTTCACAGAATGAAAATAATGATGAGGTTGAAATTGGTTCTTATTTACAAAACATTCATGGTGAGAATATTGTTAAAATTTGCAATACATTTCAAAAGAAAACAAAGGATGGACCAAGATATGTGTGCACATGTTATACCCAAACATTTTTCAGACACTCGGTGCAAAATGTTTTTTTCTTATTTTAGTATTGCCAAATAATGTTTCATAGATGTAATAAGTGCAGAAGGAGAACAATGGATATGTTGTACATGTTTAAAATATGTCAAAAATGGTAAAATGCCACCATGTTGCATGGCAAATGGTTTAGAATTCCCCACAATTCCTGAAGAGTTAAAATTAACTAAGTTGGAAGAACGTCTGGTCCCCCCCCCCGTTTAGTTTTTATGCAATTGAGAGGAATGCCTCGTGGTGGTCAAATAAACTTGAAAGGCAACGTAGTAAATGTTCCTTCAGATGTCAATAACACTGTAAGACAGTTGTCTAGCATGTTAGATGATTCAGAAATTATTGCAGTGAAAATTAAGAGGAAACTTTGTTACAAGCATCACGTGTCTTATGAAAAGGTCAGACCGAATAAAGTAAAGGAAGCTGCAAAATGGCTAGTTCAAAATAGGCCATTATTTAAAAGTGAAGGTATCGTAGTTGACGATTTATGGGTTGGTACTCCTAGAGAACTTGAGAATGATGAAACAGTTATCGTAAGTTTAACGACACTGGTCAAGACAAATAATCCATGGAAAACAGTGCTAATGACAAAAATGATTCTGGTGAATGGACTTTCATGAAAGACTTACTGGCAATAAGGATACAGTGTTACAATCAGCAGATGTTAGGGAATTTAATCAAATTTTGTCTCTTGCACCAGGTGAAAAAAATACTCCTCTATATCTATTTCAGGACATTAATTCAGAATATTTAGCTTTTCCAACAATTTGTTGTGGCAAGCCAAGACCAGATCATTATAGTACTATTTCTAAATGGGAGCTAAGAAATGTTGATCGTAGAGTTGCTACAAATATTCCAAATATATTTTCTAAAATAACAAGACTTCAAATTAAGCAGATAAAGGACAAAGTAATGTTGGCAGATCGAAAATGCAAGACCAAGGGTAAAAAAATGACAGTAAGTGAAGTTTTAAGTCCAGGATTTGTTGATAATATTGTTAAGCAAGATGACGGTTTTCGAGTTCTAAGAAATTTATGAAGCTCTTCTTATTGGGAACTGGCAAAGAAAGATGTTTTTGCTACGATACGACAATTAGGTGTTCCAACTTGGTTTTATTCTTTTTCTGCAGCAGAGACCAAGTGGTTTCCTCTATTAGGTTGTTTATCAAAGCTTGTTCATGGTAAGGAATTAAATGATTCAGAACTTGAAAACTTGACGTGGCAAGACAAATGTCATGTCATATAATCTGATTGATTGATTTTTGGTGTTTTAACGCCACTTTCAGCAATATTTCAGCTATTTCATGGCGACCAGTTTGAGTGGTGGAAGAAGCCGGTGTATCCGGAGAGAACCACCGACCATGGGCAAGTAACTTGTTAAACTTTATCACTTTGCGGCTGCGAGTCGAGTGCACCCTTTTTTGTAATTTACAAAGCCGGGCACGAACCCACGTCGTATTGGTGATAGGTTTGAATGAGTTGTTAGGTATTCCAGCTACCTAACTCATTGAGCCACCCGGGCGCTTGTCTTATAAATTCTGATCCTGTCACATGTGCTAGATATTTTGATCACAAATTTCAAATATGTGTATCTCATGTGAAAAAGCATGAACTGAGTTCCAACAAAGGGGTTCCCCACATGTTTACATGCTAATTTGGATAAACAATTCTCTAGTTTATGATTCTACAAATGAGGATGATGTTGGTGCCTTCATTGACAAATATATTTCTTGTAGCAAAAGTGGGGGAAGACCTGAGCTCATTAATTATCAAACACATAGACATGCAAGAAGATGCAGAAAAAAGGGCAGAGCGATATGCAGATTTAATTTTCCCTTGCCTCCGAAGCCATCAACAAGGATATTGGACCCAATTACAGATGAAAAAATCTATATTGAGGGTTTTAATAATTTTCAAAAGATTGCAAGTCATTTGTCACAAATGAAGTTGACAGATTCGGGGAAAGGCCTTGAATCTTTCCTGACAGAGTTGGGTCTTGATGAAGTCATATATGTATGCCCTTCGGCCAACTGTGACATCATCAACAGTTTTCTTAAAGCGAAATTTAGAAGAAACCAGAATTAACAATTATAATAATATTCGATTAGAGTCTTGGGAAGCAAATATGGATATCCAATACATTTTAGATCCATATGCATGTATATCATACATTGTATCTTACATTTCCAAAGGGCTTTCAAATTTGTTGTATGAGGTATACAAAGAAGCTAAAGCAAAAGATAGTGATATAAGACAGCAAGTTCGGAGAATTGGGAACCAATGTTTAAGTCATGTTGAAATAGGTACTCAAGAAGCAGCTTATTTGGTACTTCAAATGCATTTGAGAAGAAGTTCAACAGATGTTGTATTCATTGACACAAATAAACAAGAAAACCGAACTGCATTATTGTAGCCATTCTCTGATTTAAAGGAAATGTCGGAAAGTTCAACAAATGTAGAATCTGATAGTGCCTTTAAAAGATACAAAAGACGGCCTAGAGAAATGAATAAGTATTGTTATGCTGAGGCCTAGAGAAATGAATAAGTATTATTATGCTGAGGCCTAGAGAAATGAATAAGTATTGTTATGCTGAGGCCTAGAGAAATGAATAAGTATTGTTATGCTGAGGCCTAGAGAAATGAATAAGTATTGTTATGCTGAGGCCTAGAGAAATGAATAAGTATTGTTATGCTGAGGCCTAGAGAAATGAATAAGTATTGTTATGCTGAGGCCTAGAGAAATGAATAAGTATTGTTATGCTGAGGCCTAGAGAAATGAATAAGTATTGTTATGCTGAGGCCTAGAGAAATGAATAAGTATTGTTATGCTGAGGCCTAGAGAAATGAATAAGTATTGTTATGCTGAGGCCTAGAGAAATGAATAAGTATTGTTATGCTGAGGCCTAGAGAAATGAATAAGCATTGTTATGCTGAGGCCTAGAGAAATGAATAAGTATTGTTATGCTGAGGCCTAGAGAAATGAATAAGTATTGTTATGCTGAGGCCTAGAGAAATGAATAAGTATTGTTATGCTGAGGCCTAGAGAAATGAATAAGTATTGTTATGCTGAGGCCTAGAGAAATGAATAAGTATTGTTATGCTGAGGCCTAGAGAAATGAATAAGTATTGTTATGCTGAGGCCTAGAGAAATGAATAAGTATTGTTATGCTGAGGCCTAGAGAAATGAATAAGTATTGTTATGCTGATTTTGTATCGTGGTTTGAACCAGTATTTCTTAGCAAAAAGGGAAAACAAATGAGGAATGTTGATTCTGAACTGCCAGAAAATGACTATTCATTAGATCCAATAGACGGAGAATATGGTGAAAGTGAAAACTTTGATGCATTTTCTGATAGTGTCTTTGAATTGAAGGATGGTACTGTACTGCGTAAAAGAAAGAAACTGAAAGTGTTGAGCAAGTCTGAATGACGACACAGAAGAATATTATAGACACATTTTAATGCTATTTACAGCATGGAGAAATGAAGATGTGGACTTGCTTAAAGGATGCAAAACATATGAAGAGAGTTATTTTAAGCAAAAAGATGTGGTTGAGTTTACTAGAAGTAGGTATAAACGGATACAGAGCGGTATTGACCAAGACTCAATGATTGATGAAGAGCACTTAGAAAATTATAATATAAATAATATCGTGCCCGAAGTTCTGCACTCAGAACCAATCAAAATACGGCATTTATATATGTTAGGTACTAATATAATTCATTTCATTATCAATGTTAGGCGTCGTCTATTTTAACAGAGGTAAATATTGGGAAATCGTTTGAAACTGGTATAGTTCCCGCCGCTAGGTATAGTCACTCGTTGTCAAGATTAATCATGCACTGTTCAAAAATAGTAAACACTAATCATTCAATCAAAGTAAAGCATGTACTTAATAGAATAATGATCAGAATAAAAACGCAGATATAAAATTTAGTGCGCATGACACGTTTCTGGAATAACCTTCATCAGGTATTAAATGTTCTACTCTCAATATCAATGACATTTTCTACTGATTAATGGCTTGGTTTTTAATCAAATATGACCATAATTTTGTAAAATGGACGCAGAAATAGAAATAAATATTAATGTCCTTATCCATGACGACAAATATAATGAAATCGAACATCCATAATACACCATTTACTACGACATTCGAAATTAAATGTAAAGTACCTATTTTCCCCGCGCAAAGAAAATAGGTTTTGTTTGATGGTGTTTAAAGTGGTCGCTAAACACCATCAAATACAACCTATTTTCTTTGTGCGGAGCCAAGTGCTCTGTTTTAGTCAAATTATCGATGGAAGAGCATTAAGTTAAGGAAAATCACAAAAACAAAGAGCAATAAAGACAAAAACAAGCAAAACAATAAATCAAAATATAAAATAAAAAACCAAAAAACAAAAACAAATTACACAATAAAAAACAATGCAAATAACAAAAGAAAACAAAAACAAAAACAAGCAAGGAAATAAAAAAAACTGAAGATAAACACACAATAAAACACATATTAAAAAAAAAAAAAAAAACAAAAACGAACCAAAAGACAATAAAAATAACAACAAAAAACAACAAAAGAGGTAAAACAAAAAAAAAACAAAAAAAAACAAAGAAAAAAACCCCCGCAGATTTCAAAATTTGTGCGCTTCACGCATTTCTGGAAAAATAACTATGCCTAAATACTAGAGGAGTAGATCGAGAAATGAATTCATGTCATCCTTAGATAACACCAGAGTGATAGATACTAGGATAGTGATAGATAATAGCTATGCTAGGGAAGATGTCATGTCATTATCAGACAAATCTGATAAAGACTGGAAAATAGGGAAATAGTCTTCAACCCTATATGACATTCCTGCCAACTCTTTGATGGGTTCGTCCTGGTCGTGATCGTGTGGTAGTTGGATGTTTTGCTACCTGTGCAATCAATGCATATCACCACTAAAGTTGTAAGTTCGAATCCCACCCATGTTGAGGTTTACTCGATACAACATTATGTCATAAAGTTTGTCAGTGACTTGCAGCAGATTCCTGCTTTCACCACCAATAAAACTGACCGCCACAATATGACTGATATATTGTTTAAAGTAGTGTTAAACAACATAACCCTAACCCCTTTGATATCCATTTTCCTAACATTGCTTATTCTCCGACTTTTATTACCTTCCTTCATGTATACGTAACCTTAGCAAAATATGGCAATGCTTGTTGGCCCATTGGTTTAATTGTTCACAAAACCTTTTAAATTATTTGATCTTCCAATATTTTGAGCATGAGCGTTCCAGAAGCATGCACACGAAATTAGATATCAGTGTTTTTCATGTTAATTCTCCAAGAAAGCTCTTCTTTTTTTTTCATTGAATGATAGTGATAATATTACTGTTAAAAACTAACAAACAAACAAACAAAAATCAGTAACAAGGGGAATAAATAATCAATCGCTTCTTATACATTTTCGTTTTTTTTCTCCAATCATCGCCATTTTTCATCATAACTTTTCTAATGCCTCTCATTTTAATTGTATATGATAATAATTAATATTTAAAATAAAAATTGAAAATTAAAAACAAAAAATTAATAAAAAATTAGAATTGACGTGTTGTGACAGATGGGTCATAAATAACTTATTATTCAGCTACTAGAGACACACCTACATGGAATTATTTGGATAATTTTCTTCGTCATAAAAACATCAATAATATTGCAATTATGTTACAACTTTTGTAGTAGTATATTCTTTGTCAGCTAAATTAATACTTTGTTCAAATTATTGTCATTTGTAGTATTTAAGTTCTGTTGCGTGTTTTTTTTTTTAATATATCGGTATATTTTTTTTTATCTAAACAGTATATACACTTAAGATATGGCTTAAGGGTGAAGGGGGGAAGGTGGGGGGGGGGGGGGGGGGGGGGGGGGGGGGGGTTGTCCCGAGCCAGAAAATTGTTACATTTTTTTTTATTTCGAATGAAACAGTATATCAACATTTCTCGTTAATGGTATCATTGGCAATTTACTATTTTCTATGAACTTCCACATTCGGAAATTAAAACAGAAAACAGACCCCCTTCTCCATATTGAAATTGTCGCCCCTTACATTCTGTTCTTTGCCATGTAGATATCCAAGTCACAGTAAAATTCATATTTACAGACAATCATAGGGACCATAAGTATATTGTATGTTAATTGAACTCTGTTTTCGGCTTCGGTCAATATTATTTTACAGGTCAATACAAACTCATATTTACTTCTACAAAGTATGTAATTTTATATTATTTTATATTAGTAAATTCTATGATGATAAATTTCAACTAAAAGTCCTGTTTTGAATAAAGAAAAATAACGTATTCACTGCTTCAGATTTAATATTCACTGGCGTTAATAGTCACGTGCTACTTTTTTTAGTAATTTAAAATAGAACATTTCAGATAGAATTTCCTGTTCTAACAATTAAACTGACCGCAGCGATATTACTGGCGTTAAACAACACCAAGCAATCAAACAAACATCTTTATTGTATCCAGATCGTCCATCTTGCATCCTAATTTTATTTTCCTTTCTGCAACCACGTTGTCCCTTTTTGCTCTTGGAATTTCCCTTTTTACATCAGGGTCGTCCCCTTTTTTTCGATTGGTCTCTTAGCACAGTCGGATCGGTCCTGTTTGTATCCTGATCGACCCTTCGGTGACGTCACTTCCGATTAGTTAACATCCTCTGGTCAAACATGCCTGATAGGACAGATTTAAAACCACAGGTTTTCAAATCTAACATGATCTCTTTGTATTTTTTAGTACTAATTTAACGACATAGCTACTGTGAAAATGGGTTTATTCGTGAAGAACCAATTTTCGTGGATTTTTCGTGGGTCAACCAAACGACGAATTTATGAATCCAATGAAGTATATATTTGTTTTCAATTACGCAACAACACCAATGATATCATGATTTTTAATATCTTGATATCATCATTTTATTGGAAATTTGATATCAACGAAATTAAGAACCAACGATTATGTCTTTTTTGTGAGTAAACCACA
This sequence comes from Bathymodiolus brooksi, assembly GCA_963680875.1. Taxonomy (NCBI): domain Eukaryota; kingdom Metazoa; phylum Mollusca; class Bivalvia; order Mytilida; family Modiolidae; genus Bathymodiolus; species Bathymodiolus brooksi. The sequence goes on from OY804584.1 coordinate 32,943,077, forward strand.
CGAAAATTGGGATGCACGAATTTGAGTTATTTCAAAGTATTGCGTAGACTCTATCGGTTAAACAGACAGGTTGATTAAAGGTATTATCAGAGACCTTATCAATTCCAGGACGTCTACATAAATCGGGATACTATAGTCAAACCTGTATAAAGAGCACTCATGGGAACATGAAAATGTGCACTTTATAAGCAGTTGCCTTTTATATACAGGTTTAAACTATATGCATTATTCATTAATGGGGGGGGGGGGGATGAGACTTCCCTTTATAGATAGTGATTTGCTATATAAGGTGCCCTTTACAGCAAGTTCGAATGTACTTGCAATATGCACAGCTTAACATACAAGCAATATATCAGCTTGGTTGGTTTATGGTGTTTAACGCCACTTTCAACAATAAACAATATATTAGTCTTACCTTATACTGAGATCACCAATGAGGTATGTGCGTACCTTACATATCTACAGTTTAACATACAAGCAATATATCATCATCTTGTTTTTTTTGTTTTTTGTTGTTTTTTTGTTGTTGGTTGGTTAAATGGTGTTTAGCGCCACTTTCAACATACAAGCAATATATTAGCTTGGTTAGTTTATCTTGTTTAACGCCACTTCAACAATGAACAATATATTAGACTTACCTTATACTGAGATCATCAATGAAGTATGTGCGTACCTTACCTCATCAACAACGCCTTATAAAATGAAAAAATACAATAAGACATGTAACATACATGTAAGACGAGAATAACAGTTATTACAAGTCATTTGTTTTTCAATTTGAAATTTACCTTATCGTCAAAATTGGAAATTTTATCGGTGAAAAGTCAAATTGGTAAAATATTAAAAATAAAAATTATTGATATTTGTATGTAATTACTAGAAGTCCTCGCGTAGGTCAAATGTAGACATTATAACATTTATAATATGTATGGTGTGATTATCTGGAATACGTCTCGAATCACTATATTACCATGACAACTATTAGTTATTAACGCATTCATGTCCATAGACATGAAGATGTCAACACCCTCCTTTATACTGGTTCGATATTAGCTGTATTAGCATGATAACTATTAGTTATTTACGGGTTCATGTCCATAGACATGAAGATTCAAGATCCATTTTGAAGACAGCTGACACTATGCAAAATGAGGAATGCAAATTAGATGATATCTTCAAATCAAAATCGCACCTGCCTTCGCCTAATTCTACAGCAATATCCAGTTGATATACGTATGATTTCTTTGTCTCTCACAGCCATGAGGATGACGATTGGTTAGATGGCATGCTGGTTCCACAGCTAGAAAGCACTTTTCTAGAGGATGGCACATTGTCATGAAAGGTAATTCACACAGTAGACTTGCCACAAATATAATGGTTCCACAGCTAGAAAGCACTTTTCTAGAGGATGACACATTGTCATGAAAGGTAATTCACACAGTAGACTTGTTACAAATATAATGGTTCCACAGCTAGAAAGCATTTTTTAGAGGATGACATTGTCTCGTTTTCTGTGGGGTTCGTGTTGCTCAATCTTTGTCTTTCTGTGTATTATTTTGCAGTACATTGTTTTCTTTTTGTCTTTTTTCTATCGGCCACTGTGCTGTTTTGTCTTTCGTTGATTACGGCTTCTGGTTACTCTTGTGAAATTATCATGAAAAAATAACAATTTGAAAAATCACTTTTTAATGTTTTAATATCAAAGTAGATTCAGATTTGTTCGTGCTGTCAGAGTTCTGTTTGGTGTAAAGACAATTCATGAGACATCATTCCAAGGGGCCGTCGTGGGCGTGATCGTATGGTAGGTGGATTCATAACTACTTATGCAATCAGTGCCTATCATCATGAGCTCAAATCCCACTTAGGAAAGGTGCAATCGACACAACATTATGTGATAAAGATTGTCAGTGACTTGCTGTCAATGGTTTTCTCCGAGTTATCCGGTTTCCTCCACCAAACAAAACAGACCGCCACGATATTACTGAAATACTGTTAAAAGTGGCGTTAAGTACCCTATCCCTAACCCTAACCCTTAAATTATTCCAACAATGTTTCAGGGGAATTTGCTTGGCAGTTACCGATTGATAGACAAAGGACAAGGTAGGATAAGGAGCATTTTTGGCCCCCTCTTAAAAAATCTCCATGTTGGCATATGTGTTAGGGATGACCTTAAAACTAAAAAAAAAGGAAGAATTTTTTTTCTGACTTTAACTTTGGTTGCCTAGCAGCCAAAATCAACATAACCCTGAATTTACACTGAAAGTGGGCGCATTTAAGTCCAGAAGTTTCTTTTAAACCACTATAAACTCAATTATCATGAAAATGAATTAAAATCTTAATACTGTTATATAAAGGGTATTTTCCCTTATAATTCAATGCCAAATAGATAGTGGGTTTTTAGTTTTGGTTATAATGAAAACGTTATAAGGACAACCACAAAATTAAGTTTCATAAAGTTTGAAGATATTTTAAGGAAACGTGAAGGGAAGCTATTTTGAATAAGCGGCCATGCTTACTCAACATCATTCAAATTTACATCTCGGTATGTTTGTGCTATCAGAGAGTAGGAATGTATTACCCTTCGCGAGCACATAGATTAACCCTCAGCTTTTAGGTGGGGTTCGTGTTATTCATCTTTTTTAAATGTTCTATGTTGTGTTTTATTTATTGCTTTGCTTTGTCCTCATTGTTTGTCTTGTTTCCAAATATTGTCTGTCTCTCTGGTTTTCCAATTCTTGATTACCATTTGGTTTTCCCTAGCGATTTATTCAACTGTTTCCTGAAATTATTATTGTACGTTTCACTCACACACGACGTTGAGCAACACGAAATCTCCACAGAGTAGACATTGAAGGAGTAGTTAGTCATTCGCAATAATGTTATGTTAAGAGAGTGAGTGAGTGACTATTGTCTAGCGCCAACTAATTTTTCAGCTATATCATGGCGAGAACAAGTTGATTTTCAATGAGATGATGATGAGTTCCCCTTTGTACTAGACCAACACGCTTAGTTGGATTGCTATAGTGATAGCTCACTGAAACAGTCCGCGGATAGACATATCGCCCCACTCGGACACATTATCATGATTCCGAACCAAACAGTCTTTGCTATGACTCTTTAATGCTGCAGACTTAGTGGAGAAGCAACAAATACCAATTTCATAGTCTTTGTTTTGACGCTATCGGTGCTGGAAACCTCGATCTACCACACTCTTAACACGCTAAGCATTACACCACCGATGATATATTGTTAATAGACTGTTATTAATGTTTCAATTGGATAATAGATAAATAAATAAATAAATAAATAAATAAATAAATAAATAAAACACTATTGGAACACAAGGAGAGATAGACGGGAAATGTTTAGCGTTGATAAGATGGCGCCTGTCCGGCTTGTAGGATGATAATGCAAATCATTTAATTCCTTTATATAACAATAGAAGAAACGTAGGTACATTTCTAATTAAATAAGAATAATTTCACGACTTATTACCGGGTTTGAAACTAGATTAACACGACGGGCCCCAATAGTGGAGCAGGAACTGCTTACCCTTCCGGAGCACCTGAGTTCATCCTCGGCTTTTAGTGGGGTTCGTGTTACTCGATCTTTTGTTTTATATGTATGTTTTGTAGATCGTTGTTTGTCCTTTTGTACTTTTTCTTTTGGTCATTGTGTTGTGTTTTCTTCGATATACGGATTCTGATTGCCCCTTTCACATCTTCAAACTCTTCTTACAGTTCCTAAATAATATAATTATTAATAAAACTAAGGTTCTCTTCCCTCAGCCATAGCCATAGGCGACCTTAGCTGATTTTGGCTATCCTGTTTTGGCTCTTTGGATTTATTGTTCCCAAAACTTTAAATTATATGGCTTTCCAATCTCGATTTTGAGCGTACCTGATGAAAGTTATCCCAGAAACGCGTCGTGCGCACTAAATTTGATATCTACGTTTTCATTATAGTGGATTACGGTGCAATAAACCTAAATGACCACCAATGGGTTATTTGACGTTCATATAATTAATTTAACTGTAAAGATAACGTAATGTTAAATATTATTTTATGCACTCTATATAATTACAAACCTTCATTTTTGATAAGTCTGATTTTTGCTTTCCATCGTTCTCATGTTTAGTGACAAATTTTGAACGTGATAGTAATCGAATCGTTAATCACACATGGGATTGATTGATTGATTGATTGATTGATTGATTGATTGATTGATTGATTGATTGATTGATTGATTGATTGATTGATTGATTGATTGATTGGTGTTTAACGCCAGCTATAACAATATTTCAGCAATATCGTGGCGCTAACCATTTTTATTATTAACTTAGACATTTACATGATCCTTAGAAATAAAACATACTTGTCAATAAAGCAATCGGATTATATGTGCAAATAAAAGAAACATTAAAAATATAAAATTATATACTTAGAAATACGTTATCTAACAATATTTTTGTATATAAATCAATTTCTTTTAAAAAATTAAAAAATTGTGTCGCCTGTGACAAACACATGGGAACATTCATCATCTGGTGAAAAATATATAGTAAATTCAGTTTATTACAATATGATGTATTAATTCACAAGAATCAAATATTCAACAGTTCCTCATTGAACTCCGTGTAATACAAATGTAGCGCTCTTTTGAAACGTCTCATTTCAGATACGAAATCCTGTTTTATGGTCATATCGGAATAGGTTAAATGCTGCCATTTAATAGGTATTTTACATTCTTCCAGATCTAGAAGTACTGGGATGACACAGCTGCTATTACTATCCAGATCTTGAACCTCGTTAAATCGTAAAGATCGTATGATTGCCTGGTCTGCTTCATACTTGCACCACTGACTGGAGACAACATAATCTGTTAAGACAAGAATGACCTTATAACTGCTGTGAATGGCTTCTACAATGTTATCCAGTACAGAAACACCAGGTGTGAAGTCTTTATCTGCAATACCACCTGAAAAAGAGAAAGGTAGACAGGTGAAAAATGCTATGGAACACGGTATTAACATATTTGTGTTGTGCATAATTTATTTCAACTATACAAAATACACATAGACATGTAACATATATGTGGGTTGTGGTTAGGGTTATGGTGTTTTTTGTGGTGGAGGAAACGGGAGTATCCAAAGAAAACCACCGACCTGTCGCACGTCTAATGTATATATTTTATTGGAGTACATTTTGTTCCAGATTGCGCCATTAATAGAAGTATCAACTCAGATTATTTTTAAGATCACACTACAAAGACATGAACGAATGTCAACGAGAAAAAAGATAAAACAGTTTAATTGTATATTTTTTATTCTGGTACTAGACTGCAACTATACATGTTCATGCATACCATCCTCCGGTTATGTAGAAGCAATGACCTATTTCATTTTGGGTCTATAAAACTAGTTAAGGACCGCCACGTTTTATTTAAATTTCTGTTCCAAGCCAGGAAAGTTGAGCGATCATATATGTGTGTGCTAAGGGTATCGATATTGACTTTTCTACGATTTTTCTATTAGATTTTGGAATTGTTCCGACAGCGTGGTATTTTTTGGAATTGTTCCGACAGTGTGGTATTTTTTAGAATTGTTCCGACAGTGTGGTATGTTTTGGAATTGTTGCGACAGTGTGGTATTTTTTGGAATTGTTCCGACAGTGTGGTATTTTTTGGAATTGTTCCGACAGTGTGGTATTGTTGGGAATTGTTCCTACAGTGTGGTATTTTTTAGAATTGTTCCGACAGTGTGGTATGTTTTGGAATTGTTGCAACAGTGTGGTATTTTTTGGAATTGTTCCGACAGTGTGGTATTTTTTGGAATTGTTCCGATAGTGTGGTATTTTTTGGAATTGTTCCGACAGTATGATATTTTTTGGAATTGTTCCGACAGTGTGGTATTTTTTGGAATTGTTCCGACATTGTGGTATTTTTTGGAATTGTTCCGACAGTGTGGTATTTCTTATTTTTCGCTTTATTGGTAATGATCATTGCATACATGTTAAATTTTAAATGTCTATCCCGCTTAGGCCCCTTTTGGGTCTCTTGCTTCCAAAGAATTGATCCGACAGTGTATTATTTTTTGTTTTCATTTTTATCGAAATAAAGTATACAACTAATGGCGTCTTTATCATGATGGTAATGGTTTAGGATCTTGTAATACAACCTGTGTATTCGCCAGTAGTGTGAGTAGGTGACGCTTGCTCGTGTTACTCGATCTTTAGTTTTATGTATATGTTTTGTAGATCGTTGTTTACCCTTTTGTCGTTTTTCTTTTGGCCATTGTGTTTTCTGTCGTTCATTGACTTACGCTTCTAATAATCCCTATGATATCTTCAAACTCTTCCTACTCCACGTATCTCATATGTATATAAGTGGCATGTACTATGTATCAATTTTTAGATTCACAAGTGTTTGTTTCCCAACATGATATTTGATGAATATGACAGGTTTTGAGCTTGGGGTATACGATTTAGTTTATTATCACATATTTTGTTGCAATATGTTCGTTTTTGCATGTCCAATAATAGCTAGAAGTCAGTGTTGGTTATTTGCCCCCAAAGCCCTCAAATATCCGTATTTGCCCTCGAATTCAACTTCCGGTATCTGCGCAGTGTTCTAGATGAGTCTATGCGTCAAAGAAAAGATGGTGCATAAAATCGTATTTCAATCAGATTAACACATTTCAAAAATTGAAATAATGTTTAAATAATTTGAAACGGAATAAATAGCTCAAATGTATACGTCGTGCTGAATAGGAATTGCCATTCAAATGACAACGTCTTGGGTATATTATACAAACACTTTCTAACGTGATTGTACAGATCGACATTGTTTGATATCTTTTTGAAACCAGACACGAAAGAAAAACATTTGCAAGTTGAACAAAGGCAACTCTCGTAATGATCGCAATTTGTCATTTCAAAGATTTTTTCTGCAATATAAAAGTCAATGCTTGACAAAAGTAATTGTAAAATATGTGATAAATAAATAATGACATGAAATGTTCCATATGGTTCTTGACATCAGCCCACGACCCATATTAGCCCATTCAGCTTCGCTGTCGGGCTTGATATTGAAGTCTCGGACTGATACCAGTACCGGTATGGAAAATGTCATGCAATGATCTCTTACTATAATATACAGCATTTGGACTTATTTTAGCGTGTGCTTAATTTCACGATTTTGGTTATAACTTCAAGTATCCGTGTATTTAAATTCGCGATAATTTGAAAATTTCAATTGCTGAAAAGGGGTAAGGGCTATGGTATTTAACACCACTTTCAACAATATTGCAGTTATATCATGGCGTTAAATTTTGTTAACGTCGTGGTCTTTTATGTGTTCAATTATCTCATTTGAGAGGTGATTGTTCGCATTGTTGATATTGGTGGAATTGTGGAACATCACTATTCAAACGTCCTTTTTCATATTGATAGTTATCATTTTCTATGATCAATTTCACTTTTCTATATACATACAGTATGTTGTACATACCCTTGAACGCAATGTCCTGTTCATCAAACGTGCTCTCCAAGTGCCGGAGTAGCATATTATGGACCCAGTCGCTGTCTTTGTGACTATGGCACACAAAAAAGTCGAATTTAAAATCCTTTGATCGGCAATGAAGACCTTTAGGGAATGAGAAACTCGATGAATTTTCAAATATATCCGACAGCAGATATTCGTTTTCTTGTGTTGGAACAAGGAGATTTAGCGTAGACCTTAAACCTCGGAATTCTCTGCAAAATGTTTGGACATTCCTATGGTTATTACGCGATGCAATCTGGATCAGGATGTTCAAACAGTGCTGCAGTGTATTTTTCGCATCTTCTCTAACCGTTATCACCTTTTCTACGATTACTGAGTTTAATAGTTTGTAAATTTATCAGGCTTCTTTTTGTATATGCATTCAATGCTCCAAGTGATGTCTTCATATTTGTTTTTACGTATATCAGAACATACAAGAACTCTCTCAAAAATGACGCCATGCTTGTTTTCAAGTCAACGTCTCTTTCATACCTTGTGAGCATGTAGATACACAAAATATAGAACGAAGTAGAGTTTAACGGAGCTGACAGAAGCCATGCTTTTCTTTGCCACTCAATCGCTTTTTTCATATTCACCAAGATTAAGCAAGCAGGAAGACATTCTATTGGTCCAATGAAACTCGATAGGGTCGCCTAGATGTGTGGCATATAATAGATATTCAGGTCCATAGTCACGTATGCTAGGATATTTAGCAATCATCTGGCATGTTTCGGCCAACACCGTCATATCTCGTCTGGTATTTTGTGATTTAATGCAAATATGACCATCATCTTTTGCATATTCTAACCAGTCTCTTGCTTTTTTCTTATTGCGCTAAATAACTGAATCAGCAATATTAAGTCTAACTTGCATTCTGGTCGAGTATGCAAACCAATTGCGATCAGAATCAACATTAATTGAGGTTGTAAGAATATTGTTGGCATGCTCCAAGTACTCTAATTTTTTTGTCCATGTCCTTCCAGTTTTGCATCGCATCAGCTCGATTCCAGAAAGATCTACCATATCTATTTAAAACAGATACATCATTCGGTTTTAGGCGATATGCCTTCCTTAAAGCTTCTAGAGGATTGTGTAAATAAAGCTTGAATTCCGATTTCTACTTAACTCAAAAGTTTGCTCATCTGATCGAATAAGGCTGTCCCTTTTGGTAAGTATATGTCCGATATAAGCGAAAGACCTAGCAACAATTGTTTTATTATCTTCATCCATGCGAATCCGTGTAATAGACCAAAACTTTGCAAGAGCTTTTATCGTTACTGCTCTCATTTCATCTTCTAAGCCGCCATCTTTGTATGGGGAAAGACGTTCTAAAGAGTCATACTATTGATTAAGTGCACCTTGCGTAGTAATGTTCCCAAAGTGGATGAGACAAAGGAGCCGAACAAAACTTTTCAGCCATTTCAAATTTCTGGAGACTTGAGCCTTTCCGTATCAAATGACCATCAGTTGTGTTCTGAGGGAGGAAAAGCTTAGTTTTTATAATAATTACATTATTTAAGAACTATAAATTTCAATAATAAATATATCTATTAAACAATGTCAGTGCCGAAACAATAACTACTGGCTGGATGATACTATGGGGACTAATAGTCTACCAGTAGTGGTATCGAACCAGTGATAGTAATACAAAATTGCACACGACGCGTTTCTGGAATAAATTTCATCAGGTACGCTCAATATCGAATTATTGGAACGCCAAATAATTTAAAAGTATTTGGGAGCAATAAAACCAAAGGCCGAAGCAGGATAGTCAAAATCGAGAACGGTCACCTATAACTGAGGTAGGGAAACATACCATTGATAATAATTACATTATTAAACCATGCATAACAACTTGGAGCTGTACCGTGAAGTCTTAGAGCTAGTTACAGCTATATCATCAATAATCCAAGTTCCCAGTTCACTACAGTGAAGTTCTAGCGCTAGTACCCACAGTTCTCAGTTCGGTGTCCAGTCAAAGTTGTTCTAATGATTTTACTTATTAAAATCACGATCCTGTAAATTGAGAATGGAACCAGCTGAATTACAATATTCTATTTTTATAATTTGTTCAACATTATGTTATTGATTTGGGCTACTGCATTCGATAAGGTTGTCGACTTTCCTTTATTTTCGGTTTTAAGCTTGATCTGTTTCTTTCTTGTAAATATACCTATTACGTGTAACATTTCCTTCGCTGTTTTGGCTTAATTGTATCTAGCCAATAAATATTATTCCATTGACATTCAGCTAAAACACAATCAGGTGGGGATTTTGTGTGTCACATTTTGCAAAAAATGAAAACTGTTTTATAGACTTTATTTTTAAATGAAATGATACTGTGATGTATGGAATATATTACCCCGACAGGATTTTTTTTTCTATCCTGTTATCATTTTTTAAATTGACTTTCATTACTACAAGGAACATGGTGTACGGACACTACAAAACTATATATATAGCATTCTTTCACAACAAAATATATAATCCTATGTAACTTAAAGCACCTCTCAGTCAGATATATCTATCCATAAAATTTCATCAGATGTTTCAACCTAATGCTGTTTTTAGAAATATCATAACATATGCTAAAGTGATACACTTTTACTCATAAAAAATGTCATTTTTACAATTTCTATCAACATTCAGATATCAAAGTTACCTTTCTCAAAATTTACAAATGCATTAGTTAATAGAATTTTATTTGATAAACTTGACATTATTGAAAAATGAATTCTGATTTTAAAATATGTGCAATTATGTAAACAGACTCTACCGACACTACCAACTGTGCTATGTTGAAATTTAAGCTTAAAAAATGACACCATTACAAAAGGACATGTATAAACAAATTGTATTTAACCCTTTATGCATCTAAAATTACATTAACAACCAAATAAAGTAAATGAATACAACATTCCACTATATCTGGATGTTTCATATTAAATCACTCTATTTTTCAGTTATTTGCAAAATTTGAGAAGAAAGGTGTTTGATACATCCATCTTTATCTTTCATTGAATTCATATTTCTTAGTTCAACACTCTCCCCCAACTTTTAAAAGAAGTAACATCTTACATGATCAATTATACAATTATACTCTACGAACATTACATATTTTCCTAATTACAAAAGGAACAATATCAAATGCTAAACATATTAAACTTGAACAAACAAACAAATTCGTGTAGACTAAAAACACATCTCAAATGTTTTTCAAAGCTAGTCAAAGTAGTATTATAAAAGTCTATTTGAACTTATGTGTTTATCAATGTTTGGTTTCATTATTTGAAAAACAACATCTTTACTCTCCGTGATTTGCCTGGCTGACTGGCCAATTGTAGTACACTTTGTTGTGCTTTATTTTCTCTGTCATATTTGGACCTATTATTGTAGGCTTTCCCCTGGTACAGTTGGTTTTTTGTTAGTATTTTCTTTTTGCAGTTTGATTCTCAGTCTCCATCTCTGTAATCTAATGACAGCTTTTCTTTTCTCTTTAACTTTTTTAATTACCTTAATTTTTCATTCATTTCTTTTATAGGATGCACTGGTTTTCTACATTTGCTTGTTTATTTTTGTTTTTTGCTTTGCTTTTTGTTTTACTCTGTATCTTCTTTGGTTCTTTTTGTTTTCTTTCTTCTACATTTGCTCATATTTGTCTGTATCTGTTTTCATTTTGTCTCTATATCTTTTGATGTTGACTACTATATTAGCCCCCTTTTATGTTTTCTTCTTCTGTCTCTATTTCACTCAGTTTATTTTTGTGGAAAATGTTAATGGTTCATTATCATATACAATTGGTTTGTGTAGTGTCCGTGGACCATACATGAATTTATTGAATTTCATTGTTTATTATCATAATATAGCAAGATAGATTTTTGGTGAAGATTTATGGTAACAATGTATACTAAGGATTAATTATTCACTTGTCTACTGTAAGAAATTGTATACTTTACTCACATTTTACACAACAGATTGAGTATGTTGCAAATTACCCATATTTGTATTATTTTGTACACAATAAGATTACTAATCAATTAATAAACCTTATTTAAGGTTGGAAACATCATTTAATGATTGCAAGACACAATATGAGGTAGTCGGGTGATCTATAACCTATGGTCTACGAACACTACGTAAAAACATGCATCTTTAAAATATCCTTTTATTAAGGCTATGGTCTAAAGATTTAAATTCATTGTGAAAATGAATTAATATAGATCTTATATGTCTAAAATAGTTTCAGATATGTCTGACTTTATCACTATATTATCATACCTTGTCATTATTTGAATATCTTTAGAAATTTGAAAAATCATAACGAATACGACTTTTGCAGTTTTTATCATTAAATCACTACTTGTTCTTCAATTTTTATTCTGTAAAAGCCTGTAGATGACTAAAATCTCACTTTATATAGTCACAAAAGACATATTTTTATAATACAGTTGCATTTCTAATTTACAAAGCTGAGAACCTATAGCAAAATAAAAATGACACGGCATAACGCAGGAAATGTAGCAATTTTTCAGCTTTGAAATGCATTCTGCGCTTCCATGAAAGCACAAAACACATGGTATGATATACCATTAGAAAGAGAAAATTATCAGCTACCCCAATATGTAGATTACAACTTGTTTCCTCTTAATATTTATGACTACCAGCTCCATAACATGTTAATGTTTATATAGGAACACTTGATTGTGTTTTAGCCGATTATAGTAAGATCTAGAAAACTTACGTTGATCCGTACTTGTTGTATATCATATGATGCTTTATATCTATTTTGAATTAACATATTTATCTACTTTCACTGTCGATTTTTTGAAAATCAAACAAAAGGATTAATATGATACATTAGGATTTAACCTTTATGTGTTCACTACATTCGCATAATGGTCACATCTATTTCTTTTCTGAAAAAACCCCCCAAAACAAACAAACAACGATGACATGTAACACAATTACCTGTTGTAAACATCAATGGTTAGATTTAGATTTGTTACGTAACCATTTCCAAAATATCGTATTTGACCAAGATTGTATCTTTCTACTGTTCTGTTCTGTTCATGTAGGTTTCCTCCGTTGTTCGGAGCACTCCTGGGTGTGAATATCAGTTGGTCGCTATCTACTGACGGACACCAGGGGCAGATCCAGGGGGGGGGGGGGGCGCACCCGGCGCGCCCCCCCCCCCCTAAAATTGAAAAAAAAATGTTTTTTGGGCGTAAAATCGTGATTTTTCACACGAAATACCCCAACATTTTTCGCGCCTCCCTCCGTAATTGTACAAACTATGATTTTTTGGCGTAAAATAGTGATTTTTCACACGAAATACCCCTAAAATGTTCGCGCCCTCCTCTGCTCGGCGCAATTTTTTTAAGTGCGCCCCCCACCCCCCCTAACTTGAAATCCTGGATCCGCCCCTGGACACGTACATTGTATTATTGCAAATAAATAAATAAATAAAAAGTACATAAATTATGCAGTGTGTGGCGTGTTTTTTTAAAAAGAAAATAAGCAAAAAAATAAATAAAAAAAGGATGAACACTCCAAAATACACATATATCAGGTGTAAATTTAGACGTGGTACACCCGGCACTCGTCTCCCTAAGACACAAGGGATCGGCTGCCGCTTAATCAGATAATACTCTTTTCTTTTATCACTACACGCGTAGGCAAAAGGGGAGGGTGTAAATGAAAATCAAAGCAGACTTAAATCGAGATATTCTTTGATCCCTGGCTGTACAGTCGGGGATGTGGTTGAACTATGTCTCTTAAAACCCTTATTTTTGATTCAACACTGCATGTCTACCTATAAAAGTAGATTTATATCCATGCTATTAGTGCCCGAGTGCATAATCTGCCCAGTAGTCAGTGCTTCGGCACTGCCATGGTTTATTAGATATATTTATTGCTGAAATTTACGGTTTCTAATTAATGTAATTATGAATAAAACTAAAGTTCTCCCTCTTCATGCATAGGTGACCTTAGTAGATTTTGACTATCCTGTTTAAGACCTTTGGTTTTATTGCTCCCAAAACTTTAAATTATTTGGTTTTCCAATCTTTCGATTTTGAGCGTCACCTGATGAAGGTTATTTTGAGCGTAACCGATGAAGATTATTTTGAGCATACCTAATGAAGATTATTCCTGAAACGTTTCGTGTCCACTACATTTAATATCTATATTTTGGTTTTTTTTATAGTTCTATAGTGTTTTTAAATAGTTTGTATTCTTCCCTTTTTTCTTTTCAGATGTTCGTTTTTATTAGCGGATTTTTTAAGCATATTATTGCTTTTACTATAAGTGTTGATACCTCAACTGGTGAACCATTAGACCCGGTTTCGTATATCTCAACATGCACAAGCTTTAACTTTTAAGCTATTCAAAAAATGCAACACACATATTCCTTTTAAGTGAGAGGATTATAATGGTAAAGATATATATAATGCAAAACGTAGATATCTAATTTAGTGCGCACGACGCGTTTCTAGAATAAACTTTATCATGTAGGCTAACGGTCAAAAGATTAGAAAGCCATGGAAATAGGGTTAGGGGTTAGGGGTTGTGGTGCTTAACGCCATTTTCAATAATATTTCGGTTATATCGTGGTGGTCAGTTTTATTGGTGGAGGAAACCGAAGTACCCGAAGAAAACCACCGACCTGTTTGACAAGCAAGTCACTGACACATTTTATCACATAATGTTGTATCGAGTACACCTCGCCTGAATGTGATTCAAACTCACAACGATAATGTGATAGACACTGACTGGATAGGGAGGTGTAAATGTATACTGTAATTAAATAGTCTTGTATTCTTCGCTGTTTTCAGATTCTCATTTTTGAACTCATTTTTTACGCGTGTAATTGCTTTTATTCTAAGTTTCTATACCTCAACTGGTGAACTACTAGACAAGGTATCGTATATCTGAACATGCACAATCTTTAACTTTTAAGCTATTCAAATAATACCACACAAATATTCCTTTTAAGTGAGACGATTTTAGTGGTAAAGATAACTACATATAATGAAAAACGTAGATATCTAATTTAGTGCGCACGGTAAGTTAACTTTCAACAAAATTTCAGTTATATCGTGGTGGGCAGCTTTATTACTGGAAGAAACCGGAGTACCAATAGAAAACCACCGACCTGCCGCAATCACTGACATACTTTTTCGCATAGAAGCTTCTTAAGAGCAATCGCTACATACAAGGGCATGCACACGATAACCACAACCCGGTCAGTTTACCTATGCCTGAGGGAGATTGATCCTTGTTTTAATGAATAACATTTTGTTGGAACTGTAAATTTCAGGCATGAATAAACTGTGTCATCGTCGAGGTACTGTGTCGATACAGGCATGACTATATCTAATAAACTGTGTCATTGTCGAAGTACTGTGTCGATACGTCTGCATTTGGATTATTATTCTCCGAGAGTATCAACAGCCTAATAGTAAGTGTTTCGGTTACATGATGTTCTTTCACTAAAAATTGGTGACTGTAGATCTCACACATCCCATTAAGTTTGAAATAAATGATACCACAGATGTACATTCACCTTTCCATAGAAATTGACAACGTGGACCGGTTAAGAAAGAATCTCTATGACAAAATACATGAATTTAATATTGCCATTTCGAATTATTCCTTATGTATAGCAATTAAACGTTTGAGAATACCGAATGGCAATCAAAAGGGACAATCCAGAGAAACTGGCAACATAGGATACACAACACACAAGACGAAAACAAACAAAACAAAAACACAACACAATATGTATTGGACACCACTCTACGCAAACAAACACAAATAACGTAAATAAGACTGAGTTCTTCTACAAACAACTGGAGGTAAAGACGAACCGAACATCGTTTTTATGCGGAAATCGTACCGGACATCACAACATGAACCCAGAACGTAGCGACACATAATTGAACAACACAGACAATAAAAAATGGCTACAGGGACCCCACAAAAAAAACGGGATTGAACACAGGTGCTCGCGAAGGGTAAGCAGTTCCTGCCTCTTAAAAGACACCCACCATGTTACTCATATATAGTCAATACGCGTTGGACACCACATTCCATCAGCATCTCCATATGGAGTATATATCTCTCAAATGATGTGATTTTCTAAAGCTTATGGTTCCCATCAGAAATTGCCTGCTAGTATAAAGTGTTGTTTCGAAAAAGAAAACCACAGCATCAAGGGTTCTTAGTGGATATGTTGAGGTCATCACTTCACAAATTCGATTTCAATAGATTTTGTTGGCGCTTGACATGTTCTATTGAAAATTGCAACACCATAACCATGCCCCTCAAATAAAAAAATATGTAAAGCACTCTAAACAGGTATGTTCCAAAGGAATTGAATGAAATAAACATCGGATATACAATTTAAAAAGTTTACATTTAAGATGCCAGTCCCCTTCAACAATATTTCAGTTATATCGTGGCGGTCAGTACCCGGCGAAAACCATCGACCTGCCGCAAGTCACTGACAAAATTTATCACATATTGCTATATGAGGTACACCTCGCAATGAGCGTGATTCGAACGCACAACAATTTTTGGAGATTTTCATTCTACTTCTATTTTAATGGGTTAAAGTTTAAAATAGAATCATATCTGAATATTAAATCAATTATTTTTTCTTCAAAATCTAGACTTGATTGAACACAAACTGAATACGAATAGTCAGGGCCTGTATTATTATCGTTGTAGTCAATAATCTGTGAAGTACATCATCACGAAATATTATAAAAATTCAAACTCGAAAATTTGAAATGCGAAAATGGCGAGTTCTGCTACAAATTGGGCATAATTGTTTATTGAAAATGGTTTAGATTCTACTACATATCATCTCCTGGTAAGAGAGCATTCTTTAACTTCTGAAGTTCGGTCAAACTATTGTTGTCAAGAGTGAGATCAAGGTATGTTAAATGTCTTAGTTTGTTGGGTATTTCACACTGCTCTAAAAGAATGGGAATCATACAGTTTTGTTTTGATTCCAGCGACTGTATTAATGCCTGATCGGCCTCATATTCGCACCATTTACTTTTGATAAGATGAACGGTAAGAATTAAGATCACTTTATAGCTTTCCGTGATTGCCTCTGTGATACTATCCAGTATGGACCAACCAGGACGGAAATCTCTGTCGGCAACGTAACCTAGAAATAAAAGGGGAAAGAAAGAATAAAATTGATGAATATTAGATGAAATACAAAAAAAGACGAAATAAGAAACCATGTCAACCAATCTTCTAAAATTAAATTTCGTTGATAATAATTAATGTGAAAAGAGTTTGAAGATACCAAAGGGGTAATCAGAATCGGTAAATCGAAGGACAGACAACTCAATGGCGTAAAAAGGACAAACAACGATCTACAAAACATTACACATAAAACTAAAGATTGAGTAACAGGAACTCCACTAAAAACCGAGGATGAACTCGGGAGCTCCGGAAGGGTAAGGGTAATGTCCTTCGCTACTTAAGGTACCGGTTTAAGGACAAACAGGTATGTATTTTGCTACTTCATTATATCGATACTACTTGGTGGAGAACAACAATCAACTGTTTTATAAAAGGAGTTTGCAGATACCAAAGAGGTATTCAGAATCCGTAAATCGAAGAAGAACAGACAACACAATGCAGAAAACAAAAAGGACAAAAGAACAAACAACGTTCTACAAAATACTACACATAAAACTTAAAATCAATGGTGAACTCAGCATGTGTACTGAGCCGGAGTTTTCAAGAGAGAACCAGGACTTTTCACGCGATTCTCCCAACGGGTATGCATTAATCACTACTTCAATAATATTCAAAATATATGTATGTTGATACGATAATGTACATGTACATGCCCTTCTTTGAATGAAACCTTGAAAAAAAGAATTTCTGTACGAACTGCGAGGAAAAATCGAATCGGACTTTGTTCATGGATGCTCGATATACATTATTATGTGTTCTTAGTTCTGTGTTGTGATGTCCGCTACGATTTCTTCATACAAACTATGTTCAGTTCGTCTTTACCGCCAGTGGTTTGTAGAAGGGTTTATTTCTTACCTAGGTTATTTCTATTTGCTTGCGCATAGTGGTGTCCAGCACTCATAGCGTTGTGCTTTCGTGCTTTGTTTGTTTTTATCTTGTGTGTACAATGTTGCCAGTTTCTCTGGAGTGTCCATCCTTGATTGCCCCCTTCGGTTTTCTCTAACGTTTGTTTGTAGCCAGTCTACTATATGGATTACCTTTCATGACAATGTTATCCTCTAGAAAAGTGTGTGGAACCAGTATGCTATCTACCCAATTGTCATCCTCATGGCTGTGATAGACAAAGAAATCATACGTAAAGCCATTGGATATTGCTGTAGAATTGGGCGAAGGCAGATGGGATTTTGATTTGAAAATATCATCTAACTTGCATTCCTCATTTTGTATAGTGTCAACTGTCTTCAAAATGGTTTCAATGTTTTCAGCTCGTTCGTCCAGTTTTCCTTTTGAGAGGGAAACTCGTACTGTGACTTCAAAATAGTTGGACATTACACATTTCTTGTTCGTTTTCAATGGGGATAATTGTTCCATACTAGCGTCTATAATAGTAAACATGATTCCTCTTCGCCTTGTGTACAATATTTCGTACAAAGATGCATTTTTTTTGTATTTGTATTGTTTTTTTGCGTGACTCAACACAAGCAAAAAGTTGCGTAGTAAGTGATCAATTGTATTGTGTTTCTGAATTTCATCCTCTAGTAGGATAGTCATGTACAAGCATAATATATAAACGGCATAGGTATTTGTTTTATATGATAAAAGCCATGCACGTTTTTGCCATTCTATTGCTTTTACATATTCGCCAAGATCAGCAAGATAGGAGGCCATTCTGGTGGCTGAATGATATCCAGGTGGATCCCCGAGACGATTTCCATAATACAAATAATCTATTGCTTGGCATAGATGATGTTTGTCCCTAACAAATTGCGGTCCATATTTATATATATCTGGCAACTTTGCTAATTTTTGACACATATCCGCCAAAATTGTCATAAGAAACATTGGTGGCCATCTGCTATTGCTAACTTTATATATTGTTCTTTAGACGAATCTTCTACTCGTAGGCTGTTGACCATGTCTCTTCTTATGATTTGTCTAGTTGCATATGCAAACCAGTTCCTTTTACTATTCTTTTCGACTGATTTTGTGAGTATATCTTCTGTTTTTTTAAGGAGCTGTATTTTCGCATTGGAATCCATATTTTGGGAATTAATCCAAAGAGATCTACCATATCTATTAAGAACTGTTGTGTCGTCTGGTGCTAATTCATATGCCTTTTCCAAAGCGGCTAAAGGGCTTTCTAACATGTCTCCAATTTCTGAATCCGAAAATATGTTGATGTCGTTTTTGACCATGGATAGGCGTCTAGCTAGTATAGGATCAATATAAGTGTATGATCTAGCCACATATAGAGTCATATCTACAGGCGTAGATTCTTTTATGATTTTCCAAAACAAATTAACTGCTTTTAACGTTATTGTTTTAATTTCGTCTGATTTATCCAAATTATCAAGTTTTGACGGTTGTTCTACTATGTCGCAATATTGGTTTAAATATTTTGCATAATTAAATCTCCATGATAGATGAAGCACATGGTCGGGAAACAGTTTAATTGCGGTTTCAAATTTATTTATGCTTAAGCTACTACGAATTTCTTGTGACCTTTTGCTCGTTACATGTTTTTTTGCATCTTCAAGGTCTCGTAGCATTTGCTTGCTGCAATTTAAGCTTCTACCCAAACACTTTCGTCTTGCACCATTGCTATGCTTAAATTCTCTCAAGATTATTTTTTGTAAGTCTGTATCTCTTAAATGGACGATATTTTCATTGATTAGTGTTCGTTCCATTCTTATCGCATATTCCTGTTCTAATAAGGATATATATCGACTATTCATATCATCTGGGTTACCTCCCTTTAGTATATCAGTTATAGTTTATCGGCACCTCTCGGCATCAGACAATCTATGAAGTTCTCTATAAATATGTTCTAAATCAGCTAATGCATTGAGGCGGTTTGGACACTCTTGAACAATCTCTTCGAGGGTTTCGCGAGCTGTTTTTCTCTCTCGTGGTATTTTTGTTTGTAATAATGCTAATATATTCAACTGAACATGTAGCACGATGTGATGTTCATCTTCAATGGACAGGAGGATTTCCTGTTTGGCTTCTTCTATCATATGTAGATCTAATGTATGAACAATGCTAAGACTCAAAGATATCAAACCAGGTGTAATATCTGGAGGTTCAGACTGATGAGTAATATCTGGAGGTTCAGACTGAAGTGTAATATCTGGAGGTTCAGACTGAGGAGTAATATCTAGAGGTTCAGGCTGTAGAGTAATATCTGGAGGTTCAGGCTGAGGAGTAATATCTGAAGGTTCAGACTGAGGAGTAATATCTGAAAGTTCAGGCTGTGGAGTAATATCAGAAAGTTCAGGCTGTGGAGTAATATCTGGAGGTTCAGGCTGTGGAGTAATATCTGAAGGTTCAGGCTGTGGAGTAATATCTCGAGGTTCAGGCTGAGGAGTAATATCTGGAGTTTCAGACTGAGGAGTAATATCTGAAGGTTCAGGCTGTGGAGTAATATCTGGAGGTTCAAGCTGTGGAGTAATATCTGAAGGTTCAGGCTGAAGAGTAATATCTGGAGGTTCAGGCTGTGGAGTAATATCTGGAGGTTCAGGCTGTGGAGTAATATCTGGAGGTTCAGGCTGTGGGGTAATATCTGGAAGTTCAGACTGAGGAGTAATATCTGGAGGTTCAGACTGAGGAGTAATATCTGGAGGTTCAGACTGAGGAGTAATATCTGGAGGTTCAGGCTGTGGAGTAATATCTGGAGGTTCAGGCTGTGAAGTAATATCTAGAGGTTCAGACTGAGGAGTAATATCTGGAGGTTCAGACTGAGGAGTAATATCTGGAGGTTCGGACTGAGGAGCAATATCTGAAGGTTCAGACTGAGGAGTAATATCTGAAGGTTCAGACTGAGGAGTAATATCTGGAGGTTCAAACTGAGGAGTAATACCTGAAGGTTCAGACTGAGGAGTAATATCTGGAGGTTCAGACTGAGGAGTAATATCTGGAGGTTCAGGCTGTGGAGTAATATCTGAAGGTTCAGACTGAGGAGTAATATCTGGAGGTTCTGACTGAGGAGTAATACCTGAAGGTTCAGACTGAAGAGTAATATCTGGAGGTTCAGACTGAGGAGTAATATCTGGAGGTTCAGGCTGTGGAGTAATATCTGGAGGTTCAGACTGAGGAGTAATATCTGGAGGTTCGGACTGAGGAGTAATATCTGGAGGTTCGGACTGAGGAGTAATATCTGAAGGTTCAGACTGAGGAGTAATATCTGGAGGTTCAGACTGAGGAGTAATATCTGAAGGTTCAGGCTGTGGAGTAATATCTGAAGGTTCAGGCTGTGGAGTAATATCTGGAGGTTCAAGCTGTGGAGTAATATCTGGAGGTTCAGACTGAGGAGTAATATCTGGAGGTTCAGGCTGTGGAGTAATATCTGAAGGTTCAGACTTAGGAGTAATATCTGGAGGTTCAGGCTGAGGAGTAATATCTAGAGGTTCGGACTGAGGAGTAATATCTGGAGGTTCAGACTGAGGAGTAATATCTGGAGGTTCAGGCTGTGGAGTAATATCTGAAGGTTCAGACTGAGGAGTAATATCTGGAGGTTCGGACTGAGGAGTAATATCTGGAGGTTCAGACTGAGGAGTAATATCTAGAGGTTCAGACTGAGGAGTAATATCTAGAGGTTCAGACTGAGGAGTAATATCTGGAGGTTCGGACTGACCGTTTGAATCGTTTTTCGTCGTTGATTCCATTATCAGTGTCGACCTAGATGTAAATAAATGTATTCAAATTAATACAAAAATAACATTTAATTTAGTGAATTATCATTTCGGGGAAATGAACAATTCGAATACAAACCGAAATTAGTCTTAAGCAAAACAATGAAACAAATAATAACATTTACAACTACTATAATAGCTCACATATTATAAATTAATACGATAGCACCACGTGACGTTTTCTTATTCGGGTATTTTTTTTCAAAATCTCAGCTGCCGTGCTGTGATAACCCGTTATTACCCGGGATATATATAGGGTCCAACACCGGAAGAGGTGCAAGATCGTAAAATCCTTGACACCCGAGGGTGTTTCAGATTTAACGATCTTTCACCTTTCACGGTGTTTGACTTTTTTTCTCACCCTTTTCTACCATACCAATGTTTGTCTACATTGAATAATAATAGAGTGCTCTCCATTGTTAGTAACTAACGTAAATAAACAAATTACCCCCCTTTGACAAAGTGAAAATACATTTTTACAGGTATTTATCGCTGTTGAAGGAGCATTAATATATGTTTTTATAAAAGTTACCGTCGTATGTTTTTAGTAGGATTTAAAAACTTGCTTTTGTTTATGTCAAGCACATGTATTTGTTTATATATTGTCACATGTGTTGTTTGTATATGGTTAAGAGGGGTTCATTCATTGGTATTAAATATGATACGGTATAGGTGAAAGTTTGCTCATGTCTAGCTCGTGCTAGAGCGGGAAAGAGAAATAAGCTTAGGTGGTAAATGTATTGCGGGATTCAAGTCATTCGAGTTTCGCATTCAATACAGCAAAGACGTCTTGATTCCCCCACCCACCCACCCTAAATATATCTATAATAATAAAATCACACACAAACACACATGTGATGAGAATTTATATACATTTTTTGTTTTATGTTTTTTGTAATTAACTGTTATTGAAAGCTCATTTATAGCAATGTATGTTAGATAACGTTTACTTAAAGTAATATGAAATGCCAAAATCATTATTTTCAGTTTTCTAAAAATTTCTGATATATGTAAAGATTAAATATATTAAGAACGTAAACCATTCACTTTTTGAGAGCTACGATGTATAATTCAGGAGAAAACGTCATTTTATTCTGTTTTCGATAATTCTTGCTACCCGGACAATAATGCAAATCATATGCTATTGACCTCAGATTTGAACTCATTCGGTAGAGATTGTGCGCTTGCTCCGTTATAGTCTTGACAGGTAACATCATTTTCGTTTCGATTTACATTCCATTATTTTCCATTCAATCCACGATTAAAAGTAATTTTCCCTTAGCGAAACGTTAAACAAGGATCTCTTTACCTGGAAAATAAATATATATCACCATCTATGATCTAAACCGCCGTAAATGTCTTTTAACTGCATTATGTGTATAATCAAGGACGTATATAGAATCTTATATACGTCCTTGGTATAATTCAGCAAATTTCGCGGGGCACAGTAAGGGGACACTGCATACGCAACTTGTAATTATGTTAAAACATTAGTTTTTTTTATATTAAAAATGAATACTACTTTCTTTCAAATCTATTTAAAATTTATTTGGCCTAAGAGACAAGAATGTGAAAGAAAGCACACATTCTTTATCTCATAATAATATATAGGCAAATAATTTGATTCTGAGGGGGCCTGGCAAGATTAGTCAGGTTAGAATATTTGACAGAAAATTCATTCTACACAAAGTGCAGGACAGGTTATAACATTGTTTACTCAGTTCAGGCCAGATTATTTTTTTCTATTTTCTATGAAGCAAAGGCCAGAATGTTTTTCCAACTTTGGGTGGCCAGATTATTTATTTTACTTACAAAAACTGCAGTTGATAATCTTTAAGGTAAAACATACATGAAATAATTTCTTTGCAAGGCAAGAAATGCAAGAAATTTAACTTCTTTCAATGATACATGTGCTCACCTGTTTACGTTGGTGATGAAATTTCATGTTTGGCAATCATCGGAACGGTGCATCCGAAAGTTAATTAGCCGCCATTGTCTTGACAAAACACGTACGAGATGGAATGATTTTCTATTCTTAATCACAGATGATCGCGATTTTTGTCCTCAAACATGCACGAATGGTTTAGTTTTTAGGTAATGTAAACATATCAAGAATATTTTTGAAGATGTTTATTTCACCAACAACTTGTTTCATATTACTTTAATGTTGCTTTTCTTTCGTAGATTGGATTTTTGTATGTACTGTATAACCTATGTTACCTGCAGTGGCCAGGACAGACATTTTGATCTTTATTGTAATAAAATAGAGCTTTGCTGTACGCTGTCTGGCGAGCTGATCCTATAAACAGGTGTTGAGTTTTATTTTATAATATTTTCACTTGTCCGAATCCAGTTTTTACTTGTCCCGGACTTTTGGCAAGTCGGTTGGCACGAAGACTGGGAAGATTGAAAAAATGAATATGGCTGTGATATCTTGAGGTTCACATTCTAAATTGCTATGAAATAATGGTTGAAAAAAAAAGAAAATTTAGGAATTTCCTGAACATATTTCGATTTTTTTTTTTTTTTTTTTTTTATAGACTCGGTAACATTTCGGCAGTGGCAAAAAATAGCCACTCCTAGCATTGTTTGCTTACTTGAATCTCGTCCTGGTGTTCTGATAAAGGGTAAGTCCAAGATAAATGTTTTCTTTCAAAATCCAACAAGTTGCAAATCAATAAATACATCATATAAAATGTTGAATATATATACATAATGCAATATTGGTTCTCCAAAAATTATACAGTCAAACTTCAGTGCCTTGAACTCTGATGGGTTGAACACTATGGATGGCTCGAACTGATTCAATTTTCCTTATATTTCTAAGTAAAAATAACCCCTTTCGTTCGAACACCGATACCTCAAACCGTCGAACTCAATAAATAGTCCCGTCAATAATAAAATCACGAGTTTTACCATGCCAAACTCGAACATTGCAATTTAATTGACAGGTGTATGTTACGGTTGAATGTGCTTCCAGCAAGATGTGATAAATGTCATATTATCAACAGATAATTGTTTACTTAGCGATTACAGGTAGAGGGATAAACTTGTCATAATTTGTGTTAATTAGTCATTAAATTCAGCTGTGGCTTGATTATTAACAGGTTAATTACGAAATAGAACATAAAATGTATTTATATACTACATTGTATTTCATAATGCAATACATTAAAAATACTGCTAAGACATGGATGTATATCGATAAATCGACAATTTACTGCAGCAATGGAAAACAGTTTTGCGGGAAAACGATCGTGTTGCCTTGTCTTACCAAGGAGCCTGGGAAAGATAGAAAAATGTTTTTCACCTAAATTACTGGACTTCTTTGTCAAAGGGATGAGGAAACCCTATCCGTTCCGTCATGTATTATTTTCTGCCACTGTCATATTTGTGTATCAGACAGTTAAGATCAGTTAATAAATCAGTTATTTAATGTGTAGTCAGCATGGCCGTAGCGCAATGGAGGCAAATGCCTCACTTTTGAAACGGCAAGTATAACCTTTGAAAACAAATAAAATCTTTTTTTTTCTTCAAAATTTGTCTAATTTCACCCATAAATCCATTGTTATAATATCACGGATTATAAATTCATTGGACGTAATATTCGATTAACAGTTGTTAGACAGTGAGAGTGTTATTCGGTAGCTGTATGTTATAAATTCAGATGAAAAACAATGAGAATATCCGAAGTTGCTCCCGCGAAAAAACATTGCAGAAGACGTTGGAAAGTCATCATGTCACTTCAAAAACGAAAATCAGATGAAGATAACTTTCAAAGCATCAATGTGGATTTGCATATTCCGATATCTGTCACTTTGTTATGATAACAAAGTGACAGATATCGGATTAATAGAAATTACATCGAAACATATTTATTCACTGAATGATGTGTGATAGCCGATATTTTAGGGTTGTACTAAACTACGAAACGAAATCGAAACGCAACGAAGGAAACGAAACGAAACGAAATATTACGCAGCGAAATATACTAAAATGCGAAACGAAACGCAACGAAGCGAAATATACTAAAATGCAAAACGAAACGAAAATATACTAAAATCCAATAAGAACAACATGAATGGAACGAGAAGTGATGAAAAAGTCTAAGCAGAATGTTATACTGATATGCACGTATAAGAAGATTTATGAACCATTCTTCAAGACAACAAATAAATGTATAAGATTTATGAGCCGTTCGTCAAAACAAACAAAATAAAAATTTATCAACGACCATTATGCCAGGTAGAATCCTCTTTTCAATAAGGAGCACCCTCAATAAATGAGGCAAGAAGGATATCCAGGCATTCCTGTCAGGGTTTTTGTAATATCTCCAGAGTCGGACCTCAGGGCCTATGCGTCTGGTCTAACAGCTTAAAAGGGGGTGCAGGAAATACTTACATGCCACTCCATGATCATCCCTACAGTGATGTGAACATTATTTACAGTGTAGTGCAAACGGGGGAAAGAACCACGGACCGGGGGACAAATTCAGCCCCATACATTAAAAGGCTCTGTAACGGGGAATACCGACCTGAACAACTATACATACTATCTAGTCGAGTAGTCCCAGATACCACTGATGTCGATGTACATGCACTATGTACAAAAGCGGCTGTATTAACGATAAAGGAAAGCGGAAAATCCTCAAGAAACCATCGAATTGTCAGAGGAAGAACCGAAACCTGCAGACATCAAGTAAATGAGAGGTCTGCTTGACTTCCACAGCATTCAATGAAAGTCAACTGACAGCCCCACGTTTTCCATCTTCACAATAAAAAAGAAAAAAACCCGTTCTTTGTAAATGTGAATCAGTTTACCACAAAATTTAAAAGCGCTTTCGATTCACATTATCAGATGCATATTCGTCTGACATACAAACTGGTCGCCATGATATAGCTGAAATATTGTTGAAAGTGGCGTTAAAACACCATAAATCTAAAAAAAATCAATACAATCGATCTAGACATTTTCATATCAGTGTGGAAACAAATTTATTATTCGTGCACATTTCAGTACGTACATATACGCATACAGAGTACGTAATAACGCATCATTTATTATAGTAAATCCGATTACCGTGGATTAAATTATTTTTGTGGGTATCAATTTTCGTAAACTGAAAAAAAAATGGCAAGTTATGGATACTCACTTTCGTGGTTTGTGGAATTCTACCAGATCATCTTTTATAGAATAATAGAATAAACCGTGGGCAGGTCGTTGGTAAATTGGTACCTATCGAAATTAAATGAAGCCACAGTTAATAAGAGTCACGATGATATCTTAATAGAATATCTTAAGAACATCTCTACGGAAACGATAACTTCGTTTGTTGTTATTTTACATTCGCATATTTTTTTTATAATGTTTAGTCGGTTTCGAATTCCGAAGAATAAATGTTGAATTTTAGAGGACCACTGTGTGGTGCAAAGACAGTGCAGTTTTTTTTCAATTTAGAACTGATTAGTTTCCTAATTAACTCGTAGCTTTTTCTGTCGTCTTACCGAACTATGACATGAGCAACGTCTTGCCGATCTATGACATGAGCAACGTCTTACCGAACTGTGACATGAGCAACGTCTTACCGGACTATGACATGAGCAATGTCTTACTGGACTATGACACGAGCAACGTGGTGGTGTTTCATGAAAAGCAGAGAACACTTAACCAACCGGTGCATCTGGTTTAAGTTCCACATATTTGGCAGAGTCTGCGTTGCTGGTTACTCTTTAGTTTCTGTTGTGTAAATTTCAAGTTTTTGAGAGTTGAATTTCGTCTTTGTCATTGCTATCTTGACCTTGTCTGGATTTTGAGATTGATTATCACTAGAATCGCGGTTTTTCATGACCTCTCTTGATTCGATATACATATATGTAACTACTTAAGTTTATCTAAGGACCGCAAAATGTCACTTTGACCTTGCCATTTGACCATTGACATTGAAAACAAACATTCATACAATCTCAACGATTAATATTTACAAGTTTGATTGAAATCCATTGAAAAACACAAGCTTTGGTGTCAACAAGGCTGTAAAAGAAATTAAAAATATAACGGGGACCTTGGCATTTTGACCTATGACATTAAAAATACGATAAACGTCTTGCTCTCTAAATGGTTAATGTTCTAACCAAGTTTGATGGAAGCAAATTAAAAAAAGTTATGTTGTGCCCGCTAGGCTATATATAAAAAGACAAAATGTCACCATGTCCCTGACCTCTGACTTTAAAAATTAAAAGGCTACTTGCATTCTCAATTGTTGATGTATTCTCCAATTTTAATTGAAATCCATCGAATGAAATAAGGAATAGCAAATAAGGAATAAGTAATGAATAAGGAATAACTTACGAGCCAGGAATAAGCAACGAACTTGTGGCCGGTTGAAAAAATAGTCTTTGTTGTGTACGCATGACTGTTAAAGAAATGCAAAATAGGACGACGAATTGGACATTTGACCTACACGTATAAAACCAACTAGTTTGTTCCACTCTCAATGAACAATATTTGCAGAGAGTCCGATTGAAATCCAAGGCTTCGGGCAATAGAACACTGAGGTGTTCCTAGTACCTTGGGAAAAACATGCTGGTCTATTGCCTGACTACACATTACATAACTGTATATTAGCACAGGCGCTCGTGGCACGGAATTACCTCCCCCCTTTTTTAACTTTCTGTTTACATATTTTTTTTTTCAATAACATTTCTTTATTTCTATTATTTCATCTCTTTTTCCTTATTTTAACTTGTTCGTGTCAATATTCAAGCAATCTTATGCTAACAGCAACTTACATGTTTCGACCCTATATATACTAATTATCCACAAGGCAAGAAACTCCGAAACGTTTAAAATCGTACACCTGCTCGCTTCGGTTACATTTAAAGGAAAACGCCATGGTCTTAACAAGTTAGCGTAAAAATTTAAATGACAGTAAATAAAAGACATCTGTGTTAATGAATGTTAAAAATAATATACCGTAAGGTAGAATTTGGTTATTGAAGTTACATGTAGCACCAAATAATGGGGGTCGCCATTTTTCAGAACTCTTCAATGTGAGGAGACAAAAGGCATAATCCATTCTCTGATAATACCTGCAATTAAAGCTCTTCCGAAAGAGCCGTGACGTCACGGTGTCGGTATCGTCTATTATATCAGTATTGATCAATTATTATGTAAATTATGTAAATCGTAAAATAATGTCGTATATTTTTCTTTTGATATTTATAAAATTATTATGACTTCATGTCAAACATTGTATTGCACTAACGAAAAGGGAAAGTGTGAGAAGAATTTTTTTTTGTAATTACCGATCAGGCGTGACTACCACATCGACCAGTGACCACGAAAAACACGGGAAAGTACGACAGCATTGGCGACAAAAGAGGGAAAAAAAACATGTGTACGCATAAAAGGAGTTAAAAGTGACAGTTATTTAACCTACGGTCAATCATGTAAGACATACATGGAATATATACGTAGATTTCCCCCCCCCCCCCAAAGAAAACCCCCAATAAACTCATTTGTTTTATGAAAATGTAACATGGGATGGGAATATTAAGAAAAACATTAGGACGATATACAAATTGTTAACATTGTATTGCAGTTGATCTGATATTAAAATATAACCAAAATGGCTCGATGTTGGGAAGAGTCAGATACATTATTTATTCAACTAACATGATCCGTCTCCGTGACGTCGCATGAAGAGGTGTCATGGCCGCTTGCACTACGACAGGAAATTCCAAATATTCATATTTCTAATTGGGTATATTAATGTTAATAAAGATGTTTTTTTGTTTAATAATTAGTTATTTACGAATAAAAAGTTACAATGTATTGAATTATAACAATTGTTCCAATGACAGGAGTTTTCCTTTAATTCACCTTATTCCCATTATATCAATCAAACTAGGACATGGTATCAATTCCTAAAAGACGTACATTTCCGCCTCTGTTCTTGTTTTATGCATACGATAGATCATAGCTCAGTTCTCTAGAATTTTAATATTTTCACTCATTTATTGCTTCATGTTTCGTATAGTACCCTACGTTGACGGAAGTAGAGTTTGAGTCTTGTGCCTAATGTAATTACTTCAACGATAGGGCAAGAAAAGTTCGAAAAACTTTCTCGGATTTTATTTTACAACCTTTAGGAAAAGTTTTTCGAACTTTTCTGGCCCTATCATTGAAGCAATTACATTAGGCACAAAACTCGAACTCTACTTCCGTCAACGTAGGGTACTATGCGAAAAATGAAGCAATAAATGAGTGAAAATCTTAAAATTCTAGAGAACTGAGCTATCGTATGCATAAAACAAGAACAGAGGCGGAAATATACGTCTTTTAGGAATTGATACATGTCCCAGTTTGAATGATATAATGGGAATAAGGTGAATTAAATGTAACTGAAGCGAGCAGGTGTACGATTTTAAACGTTTCGGAGTTTCTTGCCTTGTGGATAATTACTATATATAGGGTCGAAACATGTAAGTTTGTATGAATATTGACACGAACAAGTTAAAATAAGGAAAAAGAGATGAAATAATAAGAAATAAAGATATCTTATTGAAAATAAATATGTAAACATGTAAACAGAAAGTAAAAAAAAAAGAGGGGGGGGGGGGGTAATTCCGTGCCACGAACGCCTGTGTATATTAGTGACTTGTGATAGGTTATTGGTTTTCTACGGGTACTTCGCTTTCACACACTAATAAAACTGACTGTCATGATATAGCTGAAATATTGTTGAAAGTGGTGTTAAACACCATAAACCTAACCATACCCCTTGTTTGCTACTAAACTCACCATGCACATTTGTTTGCAATAGGTAACGATTGACACTGTCCTGTTAATATATCTGTAATATAGTATACAGGTAATGTGCAGTGCCAGATTTAGGACAAATGAGGCCCTGTGCTAGTTAAGTTATGAGGCCCCTTAGATGGGTTCTGAAGGGGGTAGACCCGGTATGCCTACACAGGCAGTCAGGCATACATGCTCAGGAAATTTAGGAATAGTTAAAACATTATGCTATATTAGGGAAATCGTAAAAAAAAGGTTTGTGGCAGGAAGATGGGCCCCCCTGGCCAACGGGGCTCTGTGTTTAAGCACACCTAAGCACAATGGTAAATCCGGCACTGGCAATGTGAAAGTAGAAAAAAAAATTATAAAAAAACTCACCATGCACACTGTTATTTATTGTTAATTTACTCTACAATAATATTATAAATTAACTACACCAGTAGACTACTGTTTACTACTACGCTCACCTTACACACTGTTACTGATTGTTAATGGGGTTCACCTACGATTTTTCGATAATAGGTGGCGTATGTGTTCTATCAGTTATTACTTTCGGAACTCCTCTGCTAGCATCAAAATAACGTAACTAATGTAAACTACGATATTTTGATTTACATATATTCATGTAAAATGCCACAAATGCTGTGTTTAACAAGTGGAGGGTAACTATCAAGAAGACTGACCATGCGACGATAGTTCCGTGGACGCCAGGGAATACGACGTGGTTTGCTCGGCACATAATGACATTTCAAGGACATCGGCTTCAGAGTGTCGGGATTATTATGTTAGATGTCTTCCAGTGTTGATTGAATAAAAAGTGTATATTACTTTTACTTAAGGAATGGCTCCTCTAAGCATAGTGTTCAATATATCTAAAAAGACATAAAGCACTAACCATTTTACTACTGAGGGGGGGATTTTCTTTTCGAATAAAAATCGTTTATTTTCCACAATGTCCAAATTTTAAAGTAGACCTAAATACACCTCAGCCCTAAAAAATATTTCTTGTTTAGATTAACTCGATCCTACCTAAAATTTAGTGCCTATTCTAGCTATTTTATTAGTTTTTCTGAACAAGCACAGTCTTGGAACATCTGCATGCCCAATATCCAATATCCAATGCAAATTAAAAAAAGTCCTGGTCACCCTTACCTAACCTTTTTCACTCACAGGGTTACCGGTAACCCTAAGCACTCAATTATTTGCTTAGGTCTAGTATGCATGTATCTTTTACCTCATGTATTACTATATACACAAACAATATTTTTGATCTACCTGATGTGTGGAAAAAAATTGGATTCTCTACTGACAGACATAAAAAATCCCAAGCCCCCCTCCCCCCTTCACTAATAACATTGTTGGTATCTAATAAAGAAAACAAGTGAGTGGGAAGACATGTCACTCGGGCACATTAATGAATATTCCGATGCCTAGCCGGCCAGTCTTTGTTCTTATTCTTTAATGCTACATGCTTTAATAGCAGAGAAGCAACACATACCAATTTTGTAGTCTTTGGTTTGACCAGACTGGGGCTCTATCCCATGGATCTAACACACTCAAGGCGAACATGCTAACCATTACACCACCGATGAGATAGTAAACCATTTTGTCTACAGACCCATAACATAATACCACCACAACAAAATGTCTGTGGTCGTATTAAAATCACACTGCAAAAGGAGCAGTCCTTCAAAACTTTCATTAAGCTAGGGACTTGTGCCCAAGTTGAAGTTAGTTAATTCAGTCAATATGATCAAACACACATTAAAAAGCTCATAGATTAGCTTCCAGTCAGATTTGAACTGACATCTTTTCAACTTTATTGAAATATACTACTTTGTACTATAGAAGCCATAATGATTGTAATGTTACACAAAGTACACATACAGATCAATAAAACACTCAAACAAGTACTTTAAAAGCATCTTGTACAAAGGACTGTATTTAAGACATATTATTAACTACAGATGTACATGTATTTTAATCTTCACCATAGGATAGTTAAATGTTTAAATTGTGTATTTATTGAAACTGATTACATCAGGTAATAATATTCATTAAAAAGTTGTTAATGTTTTCGTGATTCATGAAACCTTTTTTTCTCTCTAGCTACTGTTAGTAGCGACTAGCACCTCCGCTTAAATAGTCTTAAACTTAAAGGGTCAATATATTACTTTAATAACAATATATGATACAGATATACATGTATAACATGACAAAAAGACAAATATTTAATGGCTGACAAAAAATTACGAATACCCAGAAAACTGAAGACTGAGACGCACAAACAACTAAAAATCCGGACTGACATGAACTCTGATGCTCCATATGAGTCTGCAGTTCGAACTTCACTAATACCACTTCATGGGCGAAAGAGCTGGGGGCAATTGCCCTCCCTACTTTTAAAAATTGAGGGGTTGGAGCAAAATAGTTTTGCTCCCCTTTTGGCATTAAATTTAAGAAAAAAACTGTTTTACTTTAGTATGGAAGCATACATTGTCCATTTAGCCAAGGATATTTGGACAAGGGTATGCTTTGAAACCATAGTGACTTTTTTTTTATATTGCTGCACAGTTTTGAAAATATACCAGACAAATAAGAAATACATTTTTTGTACATTTTTCAAAAAAGATGTATACCGAATGTAATGAGCATCATTTAAATTAGTATATTTATTGAGGTAATTACACATGATTGTGTATTTATATTTCAAAGATAAAAAAATATTGAAAATTGTGAAAAAATTAATGTTCTTTTTAAAAAAAAAAATGTTAAATGTAAAATGTTTCTTAAAAAACTATTGAAAGCCACCATTATTTTTTTCTATTGAAAATATGCCCCGTTTTCACATTCTGAATGAAAACATGTATATGATGCTTTCAGTGTGTTGATTTTGAATATCTAATAAAAAGAAAAGGTGTGGAAAAAGTTGGGTCAGTTTTTTTTTAATAAAAATGATTTTTTTCCCCTATATAACCTATGCCTGGATATGAATCCCATTTGGTTTTATAAAGGCAGTTAACTTCAAAATCTTCTTTTTCAATTATAATGGTTAGCATTAAATATGACAAATTCTACTGGTCTTGTCTCTGAATCCTGTCACGAAAGCACATTCAAACTGATCCGTCATCATAAGTTTTATTTTCAGTCGGGACAACTTGGACATTCAACAAATACAATAATATTGAAAAGTAACGAAGATAAATCGCATGATTGGGTTTGCAGTGTAATATGTACCTTTCAATCAAATCAGTTTTTCGACCGTTTGTCGATGCATTTTGGCGTAGTAGATCATATTCGAGCTTCGGCACTGACCACAGCTGATCGCCGTACGCCATCTTGGAATCGAATAACTGATAGTACACATGCGCCATCTGTCGGGAATGTGGGTGGGTGAACCCCATTTACTCCAGTATTTTGAACAACCGGGCCCAGTAGACTACTCTTAACTAATAGAGTGACATTGTAAGCTGTAAATTATGGTAAATCGCACCACGAGAAAGTTATTACTTGATAAAACAAACACAAAGATATTGATAGTCTTCTACTATTCACAATGAAATGAATATAGTTCGTGCGCACTAAATTTGTTATCTGCGTTTTATTTTTATAATTGATTATTCAATTCAATATAATTGATATACATATCAGTGTTCAGTTGTTTGTTATGGTACAGCCTAGATAACTGGTAAACAAATATAACGCATGACGTAATTTACCTTAAGTTGTCTAAAGGTCATGCTAACTGACTTAAATGATACACATATTATTCAAAAAAAAAACCAGAAGCATAAAATGCACAAAAAAGAGAATAAAAACCCACACACACTCACACTCCACAAACCAAGAGAAAAATCGTAGAAAGATGTAAAATGGATACCTCTAACACTAATACATGACTGCTTATATCATGGGGGAAACCGAAGGACCCGCTGAAAACCACTGACCTGCCGCCAGTCACTGACAAACTTTATCACATAATGTTGTGCTCCTCTCCCTGATCGAGATTCGAACTCACAACGTCAGTGGTGATAGGCACTGATTTCATAGGTAGTTGTATATCACGGTCACGACCCCCCCTCCAGATTGTAGGAGTATATCAAAGGAAAATAATGATAATATAACGAGGAAAATAGCATTACACATGGGACCGCAGTGGTCGTAGCCCGTGATCGTATACGGTCAAATGATTTTCAACTACCAACGCATTCAGTGCCTAGCTATCATCACTAAAACTTGTGAGTTCGAAACCCGCTCATGGCGAGCATCACTCGATAATAAACATTTTGATCATTATGTGATGATGTTTGTCAGTGACTTGCGGGAAGTTGCTGGTTTTCTCCGGGTACTCCGGTTTCCTCCACCAATAAAGCTGACCACCACGATATGATAAATATTGTTGAAAGTGGCGTTAAACACCATAACCCTAACATAACCTAATAAAAATCCTAATTTTGTCTCGTTATTTGTTATTTTCAGGGTTGGTTGGTTTGGTTTATGCTGTTTAATGGCACTTTCAATCAATATTTCAGATATATTATTTTATTGGTGGAGGAAACAGGAGTACCCGGTGAAAACAAGCGACCTGCTGCAAGTCACTGACAAACTTTACCACATAAAGTTGTACACTTCGCCTGAGCGGGGTTCGAACTCTCAATGTCAGTGGGATAGGCACTGATTGCATGGGTAGTTGTAATCCAACTAACATACGATCACGGCCACGACGACCCCTCCAGATTGTAGGAGAAAATCAAAGGAAGATAATAAAATAAAACGTGGGTTCACACCGGCTTGGTATATTACAAAAAGGATGCACTCGACTCACAGCGCAAGTAATAAAGTTTACCAGTTGCTTGCCCATGGTCGGTGGTTCTCTCCGGGTACTCCGGCTTCCTCCACAACTAAAACTGGTCGCCACGATATGGCTGTAATATTGCTGAAAGTGGCGCTAAACACAATAAATCCAAAACAAATACAGGAAGAACATAAAAATACATTACCATCCTGGAATAGCATACATGACATATAAATAAGATTCACATGATTGTTGGATGAAATTCAGCATGATGAAGGACATTCGGGCTATTAAAACATTATAAGGCATAATTCATCATGCAGATACTCATATTAGTTACACATTACTTAGACTGACTTTTGCTTTGGGTGAAATAAAACAGTCATATCTGAAACACTTAAGGGTAAGGTTTAAGGTTATGGAGTTTAATGTCACTTTCAACAATATTTCAGTTATATCGTGGCGGTCAGTTTTATTGGTGGAGAAATAAGGATTACCTGGAGAAAACCACCGACCTAGTGCAAGTCACCGATAGACTTTATCACACAATGTTGTGTCGAGTACACCTCGCCTGTTCGGGATTCGAATTTACAACGTTAGTTGTGATAGGCACTGATTGCATAGATAGCTTTAAAGCCAACCACCAGTTGTCATATAGATCACGACCACGACGGCCCATTTATGAAATAATGATTTATCGAAAAATTACAAATAATCTAATATAATATATCTGGGGATTTTAATAAATTTCAATGTTATGTTCATGAATTAAAACATAGATTCGAGGTATTCAAGTCGAAGGATCCAATAACGATTCGAAATATCAGGGTTATGCAGTAAACGGTAAAGAAAAGTAAAATGTTCTTGATTGAAACCGAGAGGTATAAAGGGTAGTTAAAACCGAGACTGTCAGACACCAGCCAAATCCTAATATGGATGGCATGGAACTTAAAACAATAATCCTGCCCGATCAAATCTACAATTACAGTGCTTTATACTCCTTTTCCCCTATTTGACTTTGTAAGAAAAGTTTGAAGATACCAAAGGGGCAATCAGAATCCGTATATCGAAGAAGAAAAGACAGCACTATGGCCAAAGAAAAGGACAAAAGGACAAACAACGATCTACAAAACATACATGAAAAACTAAAGATCGAGTAACACGAAACCCACTAAAAACCGGGGTTGAACTCAGGTGCTTCGGAAGGGTAAGCAGTTACTGCTCCACTAGTGGCACCCATCGTGTTCATCTACTTACAAACCCGGTAATAAGTCGTGAATGATGAATGGACCGGGAAGTGCTTACGACAAGTGGAACATACCCGTGGTCATTTGTGACGCAGATATTCCATAACGGTCAACCAAGTCATGGTGGCAACCGTAAAATTTTCGATTTGATGACTTCAACATAACCAAAGGGAACCCTTGGTTTAGTAGTTTCATTGTTAGCAGCAACCCTCTATCAAGGAAATCCTGATAGGAACCACAAGGTCTGGAATATCGTATCATCTGAGAGATATATTCTCCATATGCATGTGCTGCTGGAATGTTGCCACATACAAATGGAAAGTTCACAATGGGAAAATTGAAATCATCTCTTTTGTCGTAATGTTTCCTTCCCAACCGACCCTCATCGTCGGTCTTGAGTTGCAGGTCAAGGTATGAAGCTGATCTATCTGTATCTGTGGTATCCTTCATTTCAAGCTCAATGGGATAGACGCGATGAACAAAATCACCAAGTCTAGAATTATTTAGCGAAAGTATCGGGCCAGCTTCTTTTCGTTTCTCCTGAGAAGCCCCTGTATGAAGTCTGTTTCATACGAATAAAAGAACAAGTCGGCGAGAAGATGAGCACAGTTTGTACCCATAGGTATGCCGACTGAATGTTGAAAAACACGTCCACCAAACATAACAAATATGTTGTCAATCAAAAACTGGAGCATGTTGAAGATATCAGTTTCAGAGAACTTTTTAGTAGAATCAGAGCGGTGTTTTACAAAATAACATTTGTCTCTTCCTAGCACAAGGTATTTGTATCTACGTTGGCCATTCTTTTTTAGGAAGCACAGTTGGACCAACTCCTTTAATTTGTCCTTCAGCTTACAGTGAGGAATATTCGTGTAAAGGGTAGATAAGTCAAATATTGTAATGCTATTGCAGGAGGAGAGGGACCTAGATTGTACGTACTCTAACAAATCTTTCGACTTCTTCAGAATCCACATCTGATTCACACCACCTCTCGAGTAGCTAGTGTCACAGTAGCTCTGAAGCCCGGTTTTGACCGCTGATAGAATACATGTTATTAATTTGGAAAGAGGTTTCGTGGAGCATTTGGCAGACCCAGCAATATAATGCTGTGTGAAAATTTGAAAAATCGTTTTGCCAGAAGAAGTAGAAGAAACACACAATTTAAAAATGTATGTGGTTTTATCTATGAATTTTATTTTTTAGTTTATATACAATCTTTATATTTATTTTATCTTTTAAAATAGATCTGAATATTGAGCAAAATAATGTATGCACCAAATGATTTATTTTAAGAAAACCGGATTCGTTTTTCAAAACTCATATTGACCTATATGATATAGCTATTTAAATCATTGTGTTTGCGCACGTTGGGACATGCATGTCATATTAAATATTGTTATTTTATCCGTTTGAATGGAATTAATTAGGATAAAATTAATTTCTCCTGGGTGTTTGAGTACATGTAGTATAGGTGGCGTAGTGGTTTTTCCCGCTCAAAAATTGTTTTTCGCGGTCTGACATGTTCGATAATATTTGTGTATTTTGCCATGTTTATTCTGTAAGCATTGCAACCAGGATACTCATTGTTATTCGATTTTTGTTGATTTGTAGTTTAAATGAACTAATGAGAGAAATTAAAACACTATATTTTGCCATGAAAGAGACATGTTCGGTTATCGCTGCTGAGCATGCTCCGATACTCTTCATTCACTACCTGGTGGTCAATTCATGTGAAGACAGTCGTTTCGGGTTTGGTCCGTTACTGATCTAGTGACTTCCTAAATATTCAATGTCACGTTCCGAACCAGAATACGCTTGTTACAATCATTAGGAATATTAGTATGAGATAGTGGAACAGGAACTGCTTATCTTACAGTAGCACTTACGTTGACTCTCGTAAATTTTAGGTTGGTTGTGTTGCTCAATCCTTAGTTTTCTGTGTATTATTTTGCTGTCCATTGATAAATAATCATCCAAGAAAATTCATTGCTAAATAAGATTATATACACTCTATATACATGTAAATGGAAACCTCCATTTTTGATAAATCTGATATTTGTTTTCCATCGCTCTCATGCTTAGTGATACATTTTGGACATGGTGATAATCCAATCGCTAATCACACCTGCGAACATCTATTATGTGATCAAAGATCTAGTAAATTCAGTTTAATATGAGAAGACACGGCCTTTGAATAGGACGGACGTCTATTTAAAATAAAATTTTGTTAAGAATAAATTTGTAGAAAGGTAAATGAAGTTTTAGAATAGTAAAGAATGGAAAACTACGAAAATTGTGTTAATTCACAAAAAATCAAACATTCAACAGTTCTTCACTGGACTTCGGGTAGTAGTACTTTTTTCAAACGTCTCATTTCAACCACGAAATCCTGCTCTATTGTCATGTCGGAATAGGTCAAATTCTGCAATTTAATAGGAATTTCACAATCTTCCAGGAGCACTGGGATGACACAGCTGCTATTCGTTAATCTTAAGGATCGTATGATTGCCTGGTCTGCTTCATACTTGCACCACTGACTCGAGACAAACGGATCTGTTAAGACAAGAATGACCTTATAGCTGCTGTTAATAGCTTCTAAGATGTTGTCAAGTACTGAAACACCAGGCGTGAAATCTCTATCTGCAATACAACCTGACAAATCGAACGGTGAACACGTGAAACATGCTATGGAACACGGTATCAATATATTTGTTTTGTACATAATTTATTTCAACTATGCAAAATAGAAATTGACATATAACATATACCTGCACCTTATTTCACTTTTGTTCCAGACTGGAACAGCATCTGTGGTGTAATGGTTAGCGTGCTCGCCACGATCGGGTCAAACCAAAGACTATAACATTGGGATTTGTTGCTTCTCTGCTAAGCACACATCATTAAGGAGAGAGAGCAAAGAATGGTTGGCTCGGAATCAGGATGATGTGTTCGAGTGGGTCGACATGTCTATGTTGGCGGTCAGTTTTATTGCTGGAGGAAACAGGAGAATTCGAAGAAAACCACCGACCTGTCGCAAGTAGTTTTAAATCTAACTACCATACAATGGCGACCACGGCGTGCCCTAGGAATAGACTGTCATTATATATTAATCATAGTCTTTTTTAAACTATTACTGTCCGTGTTTATGTTATCATTCATTTTTGTGATAGTATGTGATCTTTGTGAGTTGAAGCGAATCTGGTTGTTTATATCTATTTTGCCTTTGGAGATCCAATTATCAAGAATGAATGAATTTTGGTGTTTAACGCCACTTTCAGCAATATTTCAGCTATATCATGGCGACCAGTTTTATTGGTGGAGGAAGCCGGAGTACCCGGGGAAAACCGGCGACCCTGGGCAAGCAACTGGTAAAATGTATCACTTGCGGCTGCGAGTCGAGTGCACCCTATTTAATAATATACAAAGGTGGGTGCAAACCCACGCCGTATTGATGATAGGCTTGTGTGAGCTGTTAGATCCATCAACCTAACGCATTGAGCCACTCAGCCCCCCCCTCCCCCAATTATCAAGAGGGGGACGTGGGATTGAGATCCTATTACCCGGTTTAACCCCTCAACAAATGTCGTGGTCTTTTATGTGTTTAATGATTTGAGGTGAGAGGTGACTGTTCGCTTTGTTGATAATGGTGGAATTGTTGATCATCACTATTGAAACTTTCTTTGCATATTGATAGACATTTAGTTACCATTTTCTATTTATATACACACAGTATGTTATACAT
This sequence comes from Bathymodiolus brooksi, assembly GCA_963680875.1. Lineage (NCBI taxonomy): Eukaryota > Metazoa > Mollusca > Bivalvia > Mytilida > Modiolidae > Bathymodiolus > Bathymodiolus brooksi. The sequence goes on from OY804584.1 coordinate 32,983,113, forward strand.
ACCGTTGAAAGCAATGTCCTGTTCATCAAGCGTGCTCTCCAAGTGCGGGAGTAGCATACTATGGACCCAGTCTCTGTCTTTGTGACTATGGCGCACAAAAAAATCGAATTTGAAATCCTTTGACAGACAACGAAGGCCTTTAGGGAACGAGAAAATCAATGAAATTTCAAAGCTATCCGACAGCACATATTCATTTTCTTCTGATGGAACAATGTCATGTAACGTCGCCCTTAAACCTCGGAATTCCCTGTTAAATGTTTGATCATGTCTACGCGATGTAATCTGGATCAGGATGTTCAAGCAGTGCTGCAGTATATTTTTCTCTTCTTCTCTAACCATTATCACATTTTCTACGATTACTGCGGTTAATACTTTGCAAATTTCATTAGGCCTCTTTTTGTATATGCCTTCAATGTTCCAAGTGATGTCTTTATATTTGATTTTACCGTATGTCAGAATATACAAGAACTCTCTCAAAAATGGCTCCATACTTGTTTTCAAGTTATCGTCCCTTGCATACCTGGTGAGCATGTATATGCATCAAATATAGAACGAATTAGAGCTTAACGGAGCTGACAGAAGCCACGATTTTCTTTGCCACTCAATCGCTTTTTCATATTCACCAAGATCAAACAGACAGGAAGAGATCCTATTGGTCTAATGATAGTCGATCGGATCCCCTGAGTGTGTGGCATAAAATAGATAGTCTAATGCTTCATGTAGATAGTGTTCTGTTTTCACAAATTCAGGTCCATAGTCACGTCAGCCAGGAAATTTAGCAAGCTTCTGGCATGTGTCGGCCAACACCGTCATATCTCGTTTGGTATTTTTTGATTTAAAGCAAATATGACCATCATTTTTTGCATTCTCTAACGAGGTTTTATAACTCTATCAGCAATACCAAGTCCAACTTGCATTCTGGTTGTGTAAGAAAACCAATTCCAATCTGAATCAACATTAATTGAGGCTGATAAGATCTTGTTTGCGTCCTCCAAGTACAGTTGACTCTCGTTATCTCGAATTCGATGGGACCATGTAAAAAATTCGAGTCAACCGTAGTTCGACTCAAGAGGAGCTACGAAGATACCGGAAGTGTGGTTTGTTTAACAACGAAAGGGAGACAACTCGAGCGTAATTTTGAAGAGCTAAAACCAGCATCGCATGTCCCTATTCTCGGAACGATTTTAAACATATTCGATGTTTTTGTTGCTGTTTTTTTTCTCTCCGTTAAATTCTTTGAATCTTGTGAAACGACTGATAACTTCTAGATATCTTTTTTTGTGTGAATGAATATGTTTATCCGTTTTGTTTATGTTTTTCAGCTGATGCATTGTCATTAAACTTCACCCATCATGACATATTTTTCTTTGTGCATTACTGTTTATTTACAATAAATGGTGTGTTTTTATTATTCAATAAAGTGTAGAAGAAAACTATTCTTCTTTAATCAAAATTAATTTCCGACAAATAATTCAATAGATAAAACGCTTCCTTGTACTTTTCATAATCATTGATGTATGCCGACCCAAGCGCACTTATTATGAATCGATAATTTTTGATTGTACACATCTAACCTGTGTCATAATACCAAGCCAATTCAAATATTATCACTAATTAATTTGACAGATTGTGAAATAAACATGTGAAATAGCCTAAGGTAAAAATGTCAAATTCAATGACCGGATGTTTCACCTGTGATCCGATTTTAATGCTAAGGTAATACACATGTTTTGACAGGTAAATTTGACTTAACGAATGTAAATAATATGGATTTCTACATCTCGGGACCAAAACTTTTATTCGAGACAACCGAAATTTCGACTCATCCGAATTGGACTCAACAGGAGTCAAATTATATATATTTATACACAACGAAGTTCGGGACTTCGATAACAATTCGACTCAACCGGAAATTCGAGTCAACCGAATTCGAGACAATGAGAGTCAACTGTACTCTAATTTTTGGTCCATGTCATTGCACTTTTTCATCGCAACAGATCGATTCCAGAGAGATCTACCATACCTATTTAAAACAGATATATCATCCGGTTTTAGGCGATATGCCTTGCTTAACCCTTCTTGAGGATTTTGCAAATACAGTTTGAATTCCGGATTTTTACTTAGCTCAAAAGTTTGCTCCCCTGATTGAACAAGACTTTTCCGTTTGGTAAGTATATGTCCGATATAAGCGATAGACCTAGCAACAATTGTTTTATTATCTTCATCCATGGGCATCTGAATAATAGACCAAAACCTTTCAAGAGCTTTTATTGTTACTGCTCTCATTTCCGCTTCTAAGCCGCCATCTTTATATGGGGAAAGACGTTCTAAAGAGTCATAATATTGATTAAGTGCCTTTGCGTAGAAATGTTCCCAAAGTGGATGAGGGAAAGGAGCCGAACAAATTTTTTCAGCCATTTCAAATTTCTGGAGACTTGAGCCTTTTCTTATCAAATGAACATCAGTTGTGTCGTCTTTATTTGCAATATGAATGCTCCCTAAAACCTGTTTTTGATGGTGGAGTCCTCTACCTAGACATTCACGTCTTTCACCATCACTTTTGTCATACTCAACTGTCAGTATTTTGTGCATATCTGATATCCTCAATTCCAACGTATTCTCATTAACAATTGTTGGTTCTATTTGGATAGCATAACCTTGCTCAAGTAAACACGTTCTTTTAATCTGAACATCTGCGTCATTTCTACTCTTTAGGATGCTATCAATAGTACACCGACAACGGTCTGCGTCAATTATTCTATATAAATTGCGATATATTGTTTCCAAATCTGCCAATGCGTTTAAGTGTTTCGGGGATTCTTTCACAATTTGTTCAAGTTCTATTCTAGCCTCTCTTGTTTCCCTAGGTATTTTAGTTTTCAGCAAGGCAACCATGGTTTTCTGATAATTAGCTACAATACGATGTTCCTTTTGTATTCATTTAAATATTGTGTGTTTGGCATTGTCAATCATGTGCATATCTATAGCATGAAGGATATTAAGATTTAATCCAGATAACCCAGGAACGATATTTATGTCAGAGGTTAATTCCATATCTCGTGGAGGTAATGTAGGTTGTACCTCACCCCCAGTGCTTGTAGGTCATTCCATAATTAGCTAGTTAACCTTAAGCGAAATAACAAGCACAAATCATTTAGACTCTATATACAGCATAATTATATAAATATTACAAATATTTTAAGCTTATGTTCACTCACCATCTCTACACTCTCATATCCAGCTGTTTTATCAGTTTGGTGACCAAATGAGATTGTAACTCATTCCACTCATTTCTCTACACTTTAGTGTAAAACAGTTTTATCAGGTTGGCGTCCAAATGCGATTGTTACTCATTTCACTCACCACTCTATGCTTTAGTGTCAAACAGTTTTAACAGTTTTGTGTCCAAATGAGATTGTGACTCATTCCATTCATCTCTCTACACTTGATTGTAAAACAGTTTTATCAGTTTGGTGCCCAAATGAGATAGTGACTCATTTCACTCACCACATCTACATTTTAGTGTCAAACAGTTTTATCAGTTTGGGGCCCAAATGAGATTGTGACTCAATTTATTCACCATAGCTACACTTAAGTGTGAAACAGTTTAATCAGTTTGGTGTCCAAATGAGATTGTGATTCATTTCATTCACCACATCTACACTTTCACATCCAACTGTGTTATGAAGTTGGTGTCCACATCCTACTGTTTTATCAGTTTTGTGACCAAATGAGATTGTGACTCATTCCACTCATTTCTCTACACTGTAGTGTAAAACTGTTTTATCAGGTTGGCGTCCAAATGAGATTGTGACTCATTTCACTCACCACTCTATACTTTAGTGTCAAACAGTTTTATCAGTTTTGTGTCCAAATGAGATTGTGACTCATTCCATTCATCTCTCTACACTTGATTGTAAAACAGTTTTATTAGTTTGGTTCCCAAATGAGATTGTGACTCATTTCACTCACCACATCTACATTTTAGTGTCAAGCTGTTTTCTCAGTTTGGGGCCCAAATGAGATTGTGACTCATTTCACTCACCATAGCTACACTTTAGTGTGAAACAGTTTTATCAGTTTGGTGTCCAAATGAGATTGTGACTCATTTAACTCACCATATCTACACTTTCACATCCAACTGTGTTATGAAGTTGGTGTCCACATCCTACTGTTTTATCAGTTTGGTGACCAAATGAGATTGTGACTTATTTCACTCATTTCCTCTACACTTTAGTGTCAAACAGTTTTATCAGTTTTGTGTCCAAATGAGATTGTGACTCATTTCACTGACCATATCTACACTTTCACATCCAACTGTGCTATGAAGTTGGTGTCCACATCCTACTGTTTTATCAGTTTTGGTGACCAAATGAGATTGTGGCTTATTTCACTCATTTCCTCTACACTTTAGTATCAAATTGTTTTTATCAGATCTCAGATAGTGTGGTGCTCAAATGGTACTACAACTCATACCACTCTCAATGTGAATGTCACAACATGTCTGTTTATTTGAACAGGAGTAATCGTTAAATTTTAGAAGGATAACATGTGTGCAAAATTAGCTTGATTAAATACATTAAGCTACAGTCATGGATTCAGATTGTAATGATGGTACCTTCCTTTGTAATTGTGACACATTTGAAATTAAGTTAATTAATTATATATTTCAATTTAGAGTTTACAAAAATGTATCATTAGTACAATGAAAATACACTTGTTACATTATCATCAACTAAGTTCCCAGTTACATCATCAACAAACCAAGTTGGCGTGAACCACCATATCCCTACCCTACCCCCTCCCTCCTCCCCGCGTAAGCAATGTTTATAGTATTTCGCAGCTGATGCCAGTTATTGCCCTTTCTTCGCAGATTATTTTCATAAAATGTTTAATTATGTCTATTATGTGATAAAGTTTGTTAGTGACTTATGGCAGATTGGCGACTTTCTTCGGTCTCCTCCACCAATAACAAAATTATAACACCGCGACGATATGACTGAAATATTGTTGAAATTGGCGTTAAACACCATAGACATAATCCTATCCCCTAATCATGTCACTTTATATGGTAATTTGATGGTATTTATTATCCGTTCTAGTTAACATATCAACCATAGAATCGTTTATTAGACTGATCCTTGTTTACCTATGTCTGAGATAGATTGATCCTTGCTTACCTATGTCTGAGATAGATTGATCCTTGTTTACCTATGTCTGAGATAGATTGATCTTGGTTTACCTATGTCTGAGATAGATTGATCCTTGTTTACCTATGTCTGAGATAGATTGATCCTTGCTTACCTATGTCTGAGAGAGCATGACCCTTGTTTACCTATGTCTCGGATAGATTGATCCTTGTTTACCTATGTCTGAGATAGATTGATCCTTGCTTACCTATGTCTCAGATAGACTGATCCTTGTTTACCTATTTCTGAGATAGACTAATCCTTGTTTACCTATGTCTGAGGGAGATTTATCCTTGCTTACCTATGTCTGAGGGAGATTGATCCTTGTTTACCTATGTCTTAGATAGATTGATCCTTGTTTACCTATGTCTGAGATAGACTGATCCTTGCTTACCTATGTCTGAGATAGACTGATCCTTGCTTGCCTACGTCTGAGGGAGATTGATCCTTGTTTACCTATGTCTGAGGGAGAATGATCCTTGCTTACCTATGTCTGAGGGAGATTGATCCTTGTTTACCTATGTCTGAGGGAGAATGATCCTTGTTTACCTATATCTGAGGGAGATTGATCCTTGGTTACCTATGTCTTAGATATATTGATCCTTGTTTACCTATGTCTGAGATAGACTGTTCCTTGTTTACCTATATATCTGAATAAGGGTAATATCAAAATTACCGAACTCCGAAGAATCTTACAAAGGGAAAGTCAAAACTCATAATTATATAAACAGACAAAATCAGTCAACAACCGGAAAACTGTGAAAACCGTAATGACCCTGACTTGGTACAGGCATTTCTAAAGAAATGGTGGGTTGAATCAGATTTCAAAGCGCCAAATCTCCTGCTCTCATAACGGTTCAAAGGCTCCGGCTGTCACTATAACAGTATTTAAATACAGGAACAAAATAGGTAAAATAGTTATCAAAGCAGTACCATATTCGGTGACGTAAATGTCAAAAATATTTTTACGTCACACATTGATAAAAAAATATCCTTGAAATTTTTCTTGACTTCTTTATCTTTATACATTTTCACTATATGAAAATGCATCGCTTATAATCGTTTCTGCAGAGACGGAATATATTTCGACAAGATCTTGGTATCCTTATTTACCTATGTCTGAGATAGACTGATCCTTGTTTACCTATGTCTGAGATAGATTGATCCTTGTTTTAATAAATAACATTATGTTGGAACTGTACATTTCAAGCATGAATATATCTAATAAACTGTGTCATCGTCGAAGTACTGTGTCGATAGAGGCATGAATATATCTAATAAACTGTGTCATCGTCGAAGTACTGTGTCGATACAGGCATGACTATATCTAATACACTGTGAATTCCTCGAAGTACTGTGTCGATACGTCTGCTTTTAGATTATTATTCCCCGAGAATATTAACAGCCTAATAGTAAGTGTTTCGGTTACATGTTGTCCTTTCACTAAAAATTGGTGACTGTAGATCTCACACATCCCATTGAGTTTGAAATAAATGATACCACAGATGTACATAGACCTTTACATAGAAATTGACAACGTGGACCGATTCTGAATACCCCTTTGGTATCTTCAAACTCTTTTCACATTAATTATTATCTGCGAAATTTAATCTTAGAAGATTGGTTGCATGATTTCGGTTTCGTCTTCCTTTTTGTATATCATTTTCTTTTAATGAATTTCATTTTTATTTTTCATTTATAGATTGCATTGCCGAGAGATTTTCATCCTGGCTGTTCCATACTGGAAAATATCACAGAGGCAATCACGAAAAGCTACAAAGTGATCTTAATTCTTACCGATCATTTTATTAAAAATAAATGGTGCGAATATCAGGCATAGTACGTTCACTGGAATCAAGACAAAGCTGTGTGATTCACATTATTTTAGAGCAATGTGAAATACCCAACAAACTAAAACATTTAACATACCTTGATCTCACGCTTGACAACAATACTTTGACGGAACTTCAGAAGTTAAAGGATGCACTCTTACCAGGAGATGAGATGATATACAATAGAAATTAAGGCATTTTCAGTAAACAATTATGTACTTTTTGTAGCACGACTCGCCATTTTCGCATATCAAAATTTTGATTTTGCACTTTTATAATATATTTGCAACGACATACTTCACAGAATATTGACTACAAAGATAATAATACAGGCTGTTCTGACTACTGTGAAAATATTGTTGTCGTTGGCCACAATTTCCGTGGTTTCTACAAAGTGCATTGATCCACGGGTTCTTGAATTCGTAGTATCAAATACTACAGGCAACAATCAATGAGAAAATTGTATTTCGTTGGATTTTATTTTTTTGTGGTTTATTTTTTTTTTTTTTTTTTATTATATCTATATTACACCTGTGAACAATTTACCTCTGGGTGCCAGGAAACCTCAAAGGTTTACAAATATTTACAATGACCAATATAATTAAATAAATAAATACTGGTACAGTTGTAGTAAGAATACAATACCATAAGGAAATAAATCATATTTTATCTCTCATATTCAATTTATAAACATACATTTTTACACAGTAAACAATGAAAGGAATTATTAATACAAATAAATTCATAATGTATCCAATAATAGCTGTAATTTCCTAATATTATATAAGTTTCGAACTTCTGGGTCCTTAATCATCATTTGTATATTACTTCTGAGTTCATTTTTGAGATTTGTGATAACTATTGCTTCCCTGTAAGTACTTTTATTATATTTTATATAATTTCTTGTTTTCCAAATTACCCATTTTAATATACAAATTACTAAATTCATTAAAAGTAGATTTTCAGTTATTTCTCCCTTATACACCCCAATGATTAAGTTTTCCTCAACAAGTACTATATTTTTTTCAAAAATGCTATTAAAAATGTGTTTTAATTCATCTAAGAAATGTTTAATTTTATGACACCTGTAAAACAAATGCATAAGGGACTCTATTTCATTTTTACAAAAATGACATTGACCATTTGATTTTCCCATTTTTTGTAATCTATATTCTGAATAGACAATGTTATGCAAACATTTCCATTGGAACTGGATAATGCTTTGTTTACATTTAATCTTGTTCAGTTTATACCAAATTGATATCCAGTTAAATTTCTTTTCATAAATTGTATCCCATTTGAATTGACATTTTGGCGTAATTGGTTTACGTATTTCTTTCTGGATATTCTTCAGTTTCAGCTCTTTTGGAACAATGATTTTATTATTATGATTTCTAATAATCAAATTACTATCTGTTTTTAAACCTAATGATTTTTTTATCTTTTCGTTATCATCGGATTTTAATTTCTTAACAAAATTTTCTGGTATTGATTTTTTTATTTCCGCCCATTCTGATATCCAGTTCCTTTTATTATCCAGTCTATTAAATATAGTCTGATTATCAACAAAGGTATTATTGTTTTTATCCCATATATCGTTTATTTTAAATATATTATTTCTCAAAAACGATTGAAAAAAAAGTGGATTTCTATTAAATTTGATCTCAGAGTTACCAAATATGTTTTTATCTAAAATGTCATTTTTAGACACCGTAGAATATGACCCCAAAAAATTGTTCCATGCTTGTATAACGTCTTGATAGTATTTTGGAATGGATGCAATATCTAAACCTTTAATATCGGAGCATTTACAAAGAAAAAAATCAACTCCAAATTGTTTATCGTATTTCTGTAACCAGTGTTTACCTATCGCATTCCATGAGTCCATCTCACTGGTGATTATTTTGTATATAAATTTTATCTGTTTACCTTTGACAAAATTGTCTATGTTAATCATTCCCATCCCCCCTTCATTAATATTTAAGCAACATACGTTTCTTTCTATTTGGTTTGGTTTATTGTCCCAAAGAAATTTCCAAATCAAATCATTCACCTCTTTTTTTATATTTCTCTGGTATCCTCCTCATTTCAGTTTCAAATCCCATTTGAGCTAACAGAAAATTTTTAACGATTAAAGTTTTTCCCTTAAAGGTTAAATTTCTGGTTTTCCAAACCTGAGTGCAGCTTTTCATTTTATTTATATTTTTTTTCCAAATGTCATCAGTGTCTATATTGTACGCGTGAAAAACACCTAAAGTCTTTATATTATCTGAAATCCATGATATGTTAGTTAACCTGGGTCGTTTCCTTCTTAATCTACCAATAAATAATCCTTTTGTTTTTTCATAATTTATCTTAGAGCCGGATGTCTTTTCAAATTTCGAAAGAATTAAAAAGGATTGTTCAACAGATTCTTCGTTTTTGTTTACGAGTTGCGTGTCGTCTGCAAACATGCATATATTTGCTTCCTTTACGGGCTGCCCCTCACAGTCGGGTAGTTTGATACCATGTATTTCCGGAGTGTTTCGGATAGCACAAGCCATCGGCTCTGCCTGAATAATGTACAAAATCGGTGCAGCAGGACATCCTTGTCTGGCTGAACGCGATATTGCGAAAAATTTTGATATGAAACCATTTGTTTTTATACAGGTTTTACCCTTTTTAAATAACATATAAACCCATTCACGAAATTTCAGTCCAAAATTAAAACATTCCATAACATAATTTAACCACCCCCATTCCATTCTATCAAATGCTTTTTGCTGATCAACAAAAATAATTACACCTTCCTCATCTTCATTATCTACAAATTCTATAATATCATCAATCATACGATTATTTTCGCTTATATTTCCTCCTGCTACGAATCCTTTTTGATTCGTATAAATAATTTTGTTTAATACTGGCTTCATGCGATTTGCTAAAAGTTTTGATATGATTTTATAATCACTATTTAATAATGTTATTGGACGCCAGTTACGTATGTTATCTCTATCCCCCCTTTATGGAGTAGTGTCAACATTCCTCGACACTGGGAATCACATATTTCAAATTTATCAAAAATTTCTAGTAATATTTCATATAAATCTTCCTTTATTGTATCCCAATATATCTGATAAAATTCATTTATAATCCCGTCTAATCCAGGTGATTTGTATTGTTTCATCGAAAAATTGTTTTTCTTAATTTCATTAATTGTCAAGTCTTTTTCTAAATCTTCACTTTCGTCGCATGTTAATTTTCTATCCATATGAGTAACCAGTTCCTCTGCTACATTTTTATCCCACCCTTCTGTTGAAAATAGATTTGCGTAAACATTTATCTGTTCATCTAGTATCTCGTCGATATCATATTTTAAATTACCATCTAGATCCCTGATTTTTTGCCATAATTTATTTTGCCCATTTTTTCTCTCTAGATTAAAAAAATATTTAGTTGATTGTTCCCCCTTCTCGTACCAGTCAACTTTAGCTCTTAACCTTGCGGCGTCAGTTTTATTTTCATAATGTGAGTGTATTTGGTTTTCTAAGTCTGCTAACTCTTCTAATTGTTGCCTGGAGGGTTCAGATATATCCTTTAATGTCTCTAATTTATTTTCTAGAGCCTTTATCTTGTCGTCAGTAGTGTTTACCTTTTTAGACGCTTCTATAGTTATCGATTTAATCTTAATTTTGGCTATGTCCCACCATTCCCTCAAATTCGAAAAGGATTTCTTTTCTAATTTCCAATATACCTACCAATTTGTAAACACTTGTCGAAAATAATCAGATCTAATTGTATGCAAATTCATTATCCAGGTACCAGACCCTCTAGTGATATCGCATACGTTTAATTTCATAATTTTAATATCATGATCACTGAACGGACAATGAATTATTTTAATGTTAATGATATGACAGGAAAGTTCTTCACTGTTCAATATTAAGTCTATACGTGATTTAGAATTATCTCTTCTAAACGTGTATTTTTTCACTGACGGATTGTTTTCTCTCCAAATATCGATTAGATTATTTTTCGTCATAATAGTCTTAAGTTTTTTTCCCCCCGTATCATCATAATTACGCGATCTATTTCCTTATCTAAAACACAATTAAAATCGCCAGTGAGTATATGCAATTTTTCTGTAAGACTCCCATCTGTCACATATGGATCAATATCTCTAATAAAAGTTTTTCTAACCCCACTATCATTTGGACAATACACGTTTGTTATTATATAAGCTTTATTTTCGTATTTTAATTCACATGACAATATACGCCCAAAATCATCAGAACTAATTTCTTTAACAGTAGCATCAATATCATATAATAAAACCCCTACCCCTCGCGATGCCCTTACTCCACAATTCCAACTACTTTCGCATCCACCAGAACTTTTCCACAAGTTTTGCCATGATTCTATTTCAGAAAATGTACAGTGCGTCTCTTGAACACATATTACATTGATTTTTTTACTAATCAACCAATCAAAAAAAGTTCTACATTTTTTATCATCTCTCAGCCCATTTATATTTATAGTTGCAATAGAAATTGACATGACATAAATAAATAAAGTGTAATATTATGATCTAAAGCCTCATGCGATAGAAAAAAATAACATATATATAGATATATATCGCTTAATTCCACGATTTTACGATTTTTCATTTGTCTGGAACAAACAACAGTAACATGTATCTTACAATAAATCATATAGTGGGAGAATATGTATAATTTTGTGTTTAAAGGTCTCATGCGATAACGAGAAATTTTAATTTGTTTTATTATCGCTTGATTGCTCAATCTTACAACTTCTACTATTTGTTTACAACCGGTAGCAATACCGTTTTCTTGACAATAAATCATAACATCAATTGTTGCAAAACAATACAGAACAATACAGTCTCTTGTAATAATTGTATGCACACAAATGTAATAAGTTATAAAGGTGAATAAAAACATGAATACTATCATAATAAAGAAGTACAAATATTAAATTACTACACTGGTGGCGATACAATTCGGGTTTGTTTGTTTTGTCTCTCTACAGAATTTGGTGTCGACGAAAGCGCACTGTTTGTGCGTTTACGTGGGGTTTTCAACTCTACACTTATTACTTTATCTGATTCGAAAAAGGTTACAATTTCGTCTCTAATTTTCGTACAACCTTCAACGCTAATATGGACACCTGATGAGTCAGTATTATCAAATAATGACTTTAACACATTTCCTTGTTTCGTGAACAATTCATAAGCATATACACATTCAATTTGTTCTCTAATACACAACTTTTTCAAAAATATGTTGACATTTAAAACTGTGTCATTACATTTTGTTATGTTTGGACCTTTCCCTTTTCTAGGGAGAATAGTACATATACCAACTACAGAATTCGGGAAATTACATTTTACTTGGTGTATTGCATGTGTAAGATTAATATTAACCTGGTCATGATCACCTTTAGACTTTGTAATGTCGTTTGTACCTAAGGATATTACTACTTTATCTACAGTTTTATCAAACACTTTAGATTTGGCTAGTTTTATTGTCTCATCTATATTTTCTAATGTTGCACCTGAAATTGAGGCATTTATGCAATTTTGGGAAACTTTCCCAAGTCTTTTACAGTTAGAAGCCCCTAGTAAAATATTTACTGAATTGTTGTCGTCTGTAGTAGGATTACTGTCAGCCTGTCCTGATGTGTCTTTACGTTCTGTTTCGTCATCCAAGCTTGAGTTGTCTCGAGTATTTCTACCCCCTATGATTTCATGAAAATAATCACCATATTCCTTCCTAGCTGTTTCTTCTTTATGAGCAGGGCAGTCACGTTGTATATGGCCACACTCACCACAATGCTTGCACAAGATATCATATTTACAGTACTTGGCTATGTGTCCTTGTTTATTGCAGTTATAACAAGTTTTTATTGATGTCGGTTTAGTAGGACATCTGTAGTAGGGATGGTTTGTCTGTTGGCAGTATGAACATTCCGTCCGGTTGTTATCTGCATACAGTCGGATTTCGAATCGCCCAAAATTGGTTCTAACTGGAAGAATTGGTGCACAATTTAATATCTGAACATATCTGGTCCCATTTTCAGTGTTTGTGCCTTTAATGACACCCCTTTTTATTGAACCGTTTATCACTTGCCAGTATTTCGACATGTGTGTGGCTATGAATTGATCACTCACTTCGGATGGCGCATCTTTAATTGTCACGTTAGTTACATTTTTATCAATTTCAAAAAAGTTAAATGACCTGTTTTTCAATGAAATTTCCGAGTTGAGGATCTTGTATTTTGCCTGTTCACTTTTCAGCGTCACAATACAGGATTTCTCTGTCATCTGGATTGACTTTATATCTTCTAAATTTATTTCTTTTTCCAATTCGGATAAAATATCCTCATGTTTAATTCCCGTAAACAATTTACTATTAAAATGTACCGATAAGTTTCTGTTTATTTCTCCATTCTGCCTTGAATGTTGTGAATAGGACGTGAGCTGTGTTTACCTGTATATAGTTAATTGTCAACCGTATGTTGACAAACACAAAAAACACTAAAATAAACTATCAGGAGAAGTTTTCCCACATATTGGTTGGTTTGTTGCAGTATTCCATCAATAATTATATTATATATTGGAAATTTTCGGCATCGAAAGGCAATATTAGCTATTTTTGGTAAAAAATTCGGAGCTCGAAATCAACTCAACCTACTTTTCCAAGGGCAGACAACCATCTCATTTTTTTGTGGTTTAAGTGGATCACGATATGAGCTAAAATTAGAATCCCACGATTAATAATGATTTCACAGTATGCATATATAGTTTGTGTTCAATCAAGTCTACATTTCAAGAAAAAAAGATTTCAGATAGGCTTCTAGTTTGAAGCTTTAGCCCATTAGAATAGAAGTACACTGAAAGGCTAAAAAAAAATTGGTGTTTGTCTCTTTTGGCCCTCCCCCTTTTCTCCCCATATTAACAAATATGCTAAGCGCTCTAAACAAGTATATTCCAAAGGAATTGAATGAAATAAACATCGAACATAAACATTTTAAAAGTTCGCATTTAAGATTCTGGTCACTTTGATTCCCTTTGACCGCTTTTAACAAGGTCAAAATTGATTAAAATCTATTGAAATCGAATATGTGAAGTGACGACTTCAACTTATCCACTAGGAATCCTTGACTCTGTGGTTTTCTTTTTCGAAACAATCCTTTATACTAGCAAGAAATTTCTGATGGGAACCATAAACTCTAGAATATCACATCAATTGAGAGATATATACTCTATATGCAGATGCCGATGGAATGTGGTGTCCAACACGTATTGACTGTATGCATGGCTGGTGGCTTATAAGAGACAGGAACTGCTTACTCTTCGCGGACGCCTGTGTTCAACCCTGGGTTTTTGGTGGGGTCCGTTTTGCTCATTGTTTTGTGTGTTATGTGTTGTTCAATTATGTGTCTTTACGTTCTTAGTTCCGTGTTGTGATGTCCGATACGATTTCCGCAACAACAACAACAAAACTATGTTCAATTCGTTTATACCCCCTGTTGTAATTAAGATTAAAGAATTAATTAATTAATTAAAAGCTTGTTACTTTATCGGAACTCATGGCCTCTCGAATTACAGTGAGCCCCCACAATGATTCTTATTTCGCATATATATTTTGTTGTATCTTTTGTTTTAGATTTTCTGTTCACACCTCTCGAGCTAGTTTAATTCCCCATCCCCATTCTTAATTATAGTTATATTAGATTACAGACACAGTCCGAGTTTGTAAACTAATATATCACACAAGACCCATTTCACATATGATGCACGGGCCATGTTCTCAAAAACTATGGAGTATGTGGGCCAAGGCATCAACATCAGCCACAAACCACATAGCAGGCCAGGTGCTGCTATATCTAGATTTACAATACTTATTGAGCTACAGTATCGGGACACCCATTCTTAAATAGATGAAAGTTTGAGAATCCTGATACTGAAGTAACATGGTTTACCTGCGTTTCCCCATCCCAAGAGTTGATCGCAAAATTAGATTATATGATTTACACATATGCTGTGACTCTCAAAGAATAAAGTTGTTTATAATTTACTCAGTACTTCGTCAACTTTTTTCAGTTCCTGTTCAGAGGCAAACCAATAAGGCCTACCCACAGCATAACTACTACAATATCAACAACACGCAGAAAATCCATTCGCACACAATGCACAGATACGACACTGATATCAGCAGGAAGCACACAACGACCCAAGTTAAAAATAGCAGTATAGATTATAACTACTAGTACCTGTGCAATCAGTCATTATCGCCACTAACGTTGTGAGTTTGACTCCCGCGTAAGCGAGGGGTACTCAATGCAACATTTTGTGATCAAGTTCCCCAGTGACTTGCTGCAGGCCGATGGTTTTCTCCGGCTATTCTTATCTCCTCCACCAACAAAACTGATCGCCACGATATGACTGAAATATTTTTGAAAGTGGCGTTAAGCACCATAACCCATCACCAATAACAGAATAGACGTATAACTTTTATATAAATCTACATTTGTTGACAGTGTTGAGTCAAAATTAGGATCTTAAGAATCATTATTCAACCACATCCCTGACTTGAACAGTCACAGATCAAATGATATCTCGACTTCTTTGGTTTTCATTTACACCCTCCCCCTTTTGCCTACGCGTGTAGTGATCAAGAAAATAGTATTAGACATGTCACCACACTCGGACACGCATTACCTTGATTCCGAGCCAACCAGTATGTGCTCTTTATCATTAACGCTGCATGCTCAGCGGAGAAGCACCAAATACCAATTTTATAGTCTGGTTTGACCCGATGGCGATGGAAACCCAGGATCTACAGCACCAGAGGCGAACACTCTAACCATTACACCACCGATGTCGATGGAATCCCAGGATCTACAGCACCAGAGGCGAGCACTCTAACCCTTACACCACCGATGGCGATGGAAACCCAGGATCTGATGTGGTTTTGTTAAGTAACGTTTATTAATGTTTCAATTGGATAAGATAATCTTGCAATGAATAAATAAACAAATAAATAAATACAAAAATAAATTAATTAATAAATTAATTAATTAAAACAATAAATAAAGAAAACACTATTGAAACTTCAGGGGAGATAGATAGGAGACTTTAACGTGTATTCATTGATAAGATGGCGATGGTCCGGTTTGCAGGTTGTAAACACACTTAATTCTTTTTATTTTCATTATTCTGAACAAATTAATAGCAATAGAATAAACGTAGGTGCATTTCTAATTAAATAAGAATAATTTACACTTCTTAATTAATGTAATTATTAATAAATCTAAGGTTCTCCTCCCTCAGACATTGGTGACTTTAGCCAATGTTGACTATCCTATTTAGGCCCTTTAGTTTTATTGCTCCCAAAACTAAATTATTTGACTTTCCAATCTTTAGATTTTGAGCTACCTTATGAAGATTATTCCAGAAACGCGTCGTGCGCACTAAATTTGATATCTACGTTTTTCTTATTGTGGATTATGGTGCAATTAACCCAAATAACTACTGATCGATTATTTTTCCTGAAAATATCTTAAATAGATAAATAATCATCCAAGAAAATTCATTGCTAAATAAGATTATATACAATCTATATAATTGCAAACCTCCATTTTTGATAAATCTGATATTTGTTTTCCATCGCTCTTATGCTTAGTGATAAATTTTGGATATGGTGATAATCCAATCGCTAATCACACCTGCGAACATCTATTATGTGATCTAGTAAATTCAGTTTAATATGAGAAGACACGGCCTTTGAAGAGGACGGACGTCTATTTGAAATAAAATTTTGTTAAAAATAATTTTATAGAAAGGTAAATGAAGTTTTGGAATAGTAAAGAATGGAAAATTACGAAAATTGTGTTAATTAACAAAAAATCAAACTTTCAACAGTTCCTCACTGGACTTCGGGTAGTAGTACTTTTTTCAAACGTCTCATTTCAAACACGAAATCCTGCTCTATTGTCATGTCGGAATAGGTCAAATGCTGCAATTTAATAGGAATTTTACAATCTTCCAGGAGCACTGGGATGACACAGCAGTTATTCTTTAATCTTAAAGATCGTATGATTGCCTGGTCTGCTTCATACTGGCACCACTGACTCGAGACAAAATGATCTGTTACGACAAGAATGACCTTATAACTGCTGTGAATAGCTTCTACGATGTTGTCAAGTACTGAAACACCAGGCGTGAAATCTCTATCTGCAATGCAGCCTGAAGAATAGAACGGTAAACACGTGAAACGTGCTATGGAACACGGTATCAACATATTTGTTTTGTACATAATTTATTTCAACTGTGCAAAATAGAAATTGACATATAACATATACCTGCACCTTATTTCACTTTTGTTCCAGACTGGAACATCATCTGTGGTGTAGTGGTTAGCGTGTTCGCCACGATCGGGTCAAACCAAAGACTATAACATTGGGATTTGTTGCTTCTCTGCTAAGCACACATCATTAAGGAGAGAGAGCAAAGAATTGTTGGCTTGGAATCCGGATAATGTGTTTGAGTGGGGCGACATGTCTATGTTGGCGGTCAGTTTTATTGCTGGAGGAAACAGGAGAACTCGAGGAAAACCACCGACCTGTCGCAAGTAGTTTTAAATCTAACTACCATACAATGGCGACCACGGCGTGCCCTAGGAATAGACAGTCATTATATATTAATCATAGAGTTTTTAAAACTATTACTGTCCGTGTTTATGTTATCATTCATTTTTGTGAAAGTATGTGATCTTTGTGAGTTGAAGCGAATCTGGTTGTTTATATCTATTTTGCCTTTGGAGATCCAATTATCAAGAATGAATGAATTTTGGTGTTTAGCGCCACTTTCAGCAATATTTCAGCTATATCATGGCGACCAGTTTTATTGGTGGAAGAAGCCGGAGTACCCGGAGAAAACCGGCGACCCTGGGCAAGTAACTGGTAAAATGTATCACTTGCGGCTGCAAGTCGAGTGCACCCTATTTTGTAATTTACAAAGTTGGGTGCAAACCCACGCCGGAATGGTGATAGGATTGTATGAGCTGTTAGATCCAATTAGCTAACTCATTGAGCCATTCAGTTCCCCCCCCCCCCAATTATCAAGACGGGGAAGGGGGTTGAGCTCCTATTAACCGGTTTAACCCCTCAATAAATGTCGTGGTCTTTTATGTGTTTAATGATTTGAGGTGAGAGGTGACTGTTCTCTTTGTTGATAATGGTGGAATTGTTGAGCATCATTATTGAAACTTTCTTTGCATATTGATAGACATTTAGTGACCATTTTCTATTCATACACAAACAGTATGTTATACATACCCTTGAAAGCAATATCCTGTTCATCAAACGTGCTCTCCAAGTGCCGGAGTAGCATATTATGGACCCAGTCTCTGTCTTTGTGACTATGGCCCACAAAAAAGTCGAATTTGAAATCCTTTGACAGGCAACGAAGGCCTTTAGGGAACGAGAAAATCGGTGAAATTTCAAAGATATCCGACAGCACATATTCATTTTCTTCTGATGGAACAATGTCATGTAACGTCGCCATTAAACTTCGGAATTCCCTGATAACTTTTTGATCATTTCCACGTTTATTGCGCGATTCAATCTGGATCAGGATGCTCAAGCAGTGTTGCAGTATATTTTTCTCTTCTTCTCTAACCATTATCACTTTTTCTACGATTACTGCGGTTAATACTTTGCAAATTTCATTAGGCATCTTTTTGTATATCCTGTCAATGTTCCAAGTGATATCTTTATATTTGATTTTACCGTATGTGAGAATATACAAGAACTCTCTCAAAAATGGCTCCATGCTCTTTTTCAAGCTATCGTCCCTTGCATACCTGGTGAGCATGTATATGCATAAAATATAGAACGAGTAAGACTTTGACGGAGCTGACAGAAGCCACGATTTTCCTTGCCACTCAATCGCTTTTTCATATTCACCAAGATCAAACAGACAGGAAGAGATCCTATTGGTCCAATGATAGTCGATGGGATGCCCTGAGTGTGTGGCATAAACTAGATAGTCTAATGCTTCATGTAGATAGTGTTCTGTTTTTACAAATTCAGGTCCATAGTCACGTAAGCTAGGAAATTTAGCAAGCTTCTGGCATGTTTCGGCCAACACCGTCATATCTCGTCTGGTATATTTTGATTTAAAGCAAATATGACCATCTTTTTTTGCATTCTCTAACGAGCTTTTTGCTCTTTCCTGATTGTGTTTTATAACTCTATCAGCAATATCAAGTCCAACCTGCATTCTTGTTGAGTAAGCAAACCAATTCTGATCAGAATCAACTTTAATTGAGGCTGATAAGATCTTGTTTGCGTCCTCCAAGTACTTTAATTGTTGGTCCATGTCATTGCAGTTTTTCATCGCAATAGATCGATTCCAAAGAGATCTACCATACCTATTTAAAACAGATATATCATTCGGTTTTAGGTGATATGCCTTGCTTAACGCTTCTTGAGGATTTTGTAAATACAGTTTGAATTCCGGATTTTTACTTAGCTCAAAAGTTTGCTCCCCTGATTGAACAAGACTTTCCCGTTTGGTAAGTATATGTCCGATATAAGCGATAGACCTAGCAACAATTGTTTTATTATCTTCATCCATGGGCATCTGAGTAATAGACCAAAACTTTTCAAGAGCTTTAATCGTTACCGCTCTCATTTCTGCTTCTAAGCCGCCATCTTTATATGGGGAAAGACGTTCTAAAGAGTCATAATATTGATTAAGTGCCTTTGCGTAGTAATGTTCCCAAAGTGGATGAGGCAAAGTAGCCGAACAACATTTTTCAGCCATTTCAAATTTCTGGAGACTTGATCCTTTTCTTATCAAATGAGCATCAGTTTTGTTGTCTTTATTTGCCTTATGAATACTCCCTAAGACCTCTTTTTGTTGGTGGAGTCCTCTCCCTAGACATTCACGTCTTTCACCATCACTTTTGTCATACTCAACTGTCAGTATTTTGTGTATATCTGTTATCCTCAATTCCAACGTATTCTCATTAACAATTGTTGGTTCTATTTGGATAGCATAACCTTGCTCAAGTAAACACGTTCTTTTAATCTGAACATCTGCGTCATTTGTACTCTTTAGGATGCTATCAATAGTACACCGACAACGGTCTGCGTCAGTTATTCTATATAAATTGCGATATATTGTTTCCAAATCTGCCAATGCGTTTAAATGTTTCGGGGATTCTTTCACAATTTGTTCAAGTTCTATTCTAGCCTCTCTTGTTTCCCTAGGTATTTTAGTTTTCAGCAAGGCAACCATGGTTTTCTGAACATTAGCTACAATACGATGTTCCTTTTGTATCCATTTAAATATTGTGTGTTTTGCATTGTCAATCATGTGCATATCTATAGCATGAAGGATATTAAGATTTAATCCAGATAAACCAGGAACGATATTTATGTCAGAGGTTAATTCCATATCTCGTGGAGGTAATGTAGGTTGTACCTCACCCCCAGTGCTTGTAGGTCATTCCATAATTAGCT
The DNA here is from genome assembly GCA_963680875.1 of Bathymodiolus brooksi. Classification (NCBI taxonomy): domain Eukaryota; kingdom Metazoa; phylum Mollusca; class Bivalvia; order Mytilida; family Modiolidae; genus Bathymodiolus; species Bathymodiolus brooksi. The sequence continues at coordinate 33,003,667 of OY804584.1, forward strand.
AGTTAACCTTAAACGAAATAACAAGTACAAATCATTTAGACTCTATATACAGCATAATTATATAAATATTACAAATATTTTAAGCTTATGTTCACTCACCACCTCTACACTCTCATATCCAGCTGTTTTATCAGTTTGGTGACCAAATGAGATTGTGACTCATTCCACTCATTTCTCTACACGTTAGTGTAAAACAGTTTTATCAGGTTGGCGTCCAAATGAGATTGTTACTCATTTCAGTCACTACTCTATACTTTAGTGTCAAACAGTTTTATCAGTTTTGTGTCCAAATGAGATTGTGACTCATTCCATTCATCTCTACACTTGATTGTAAAACAGTTTTATCAGTTTGGTGCCCAAATGAGATTGCGACTCATTTCACTCACCATATCTACACTTTAGTGTGAAACAGTTTTATCAGTTTGGTGTCCAAATGAGATTTTGACTCATTTAACTCACCATAGCTACACTTTAGTGTGAAACAGTTTTATCAGTTTGGTGTCCAAATGAAATTGTGACTCATTTCACTCACCATATCTACACTTTCACATCCAACTGTGTTATGAAGTTGGTATCCACATCCAACTGTTTTATCAGTTTGGTGACCAAATGAGATTGTGACTCATTTCACTCACCACATCTACACTTTAGTGTCAAACAGTTTTATCAGCTTGGGGCCCAAATGAGATTGTGACTCATTTCACTCATCATATCTACACTTTAGTGTCAAACAGTTTTATCAGTGTTGTGTTCAAATGAGATTGTGACTCATTTCACTCACCATATCTACACTTTCACATCCAACTGTGTCATTAAGTTGGTGTCCACATCCTACTGTTTTATCAGTTTGGTGACCAAATGAGATTGTGACTTATTTCACTCATTTCCTCTACACATTAGAGTCAAACAGTTTTATCAGTTGTGTGTCCAAATGAGATTGTGACTCATTTGACTCACCATATCTACACTTTCACATCCAACTGTGCTATGAAGTTGGTGTCCACATCCTATTGTTTTATCAGTTTTGGTGACCAAATGAGATTGTGACTTATTTCACTCATTTCCTCTACACTTTAGTATCAAATTGTGTTATCAGATCTCAGATAGTTTGGTGCTCAAATGGTACTACAACTCATACCACTCTCAATGTGAATGTCACAAAATTTATTTGAACAGGAGTAATTGTTAAATTTCAGAAAGGTAACATGTGTGTAAAATTAGCTTGATTAAATACATAAAGTTACAGTCCTGGATTCAGATTGTAATGATGGTACCTTCCGTTGTAATTGTGACACATTTGAGATTAAGTTAATTAATTATATATTTCAATTTAGAGCTTACAAAAATGTATCATTAGTACAATGAAGTACACTTGTTACATTATCATCAACCAAGTTCCCAGTTACATCATCAACAAACCAAGTTGGCGTGAACCACCATAATCCTACCCTAACCCCTCCTCCCTTATGGCAGGTTGGCGACTTTCTTCGGTTTCCTCCACCAATATCAAAATTATAAAGCTGCTACGATATCACAGAAATACTGTTGAAAGTGGCGTTAAACACCATAGCCATAACCCTAACCCCTAATCATGTCACTTTATTTGGTAATTTGATGGTATTTATTATTCGTTCTAGTTAACATATCAACCATAGAATCGTTTATTGTGATCTAAAAATAGAACATTTATGATTTGTTTAAAATTATGTCATTGATTTGGGCTACTCCAACACGATACGGTTGTCGACTTTCCTTTATTTTCGGTTTTATGCTTGATTTATTTCTTTCTAGCTTAAATATATAATATGACACATGTAACATTTAATTCGCTGTTTTGGTTTAATAATATGAATGGAATCTATAAATATTATTACATTGACATTAATGTAAGATTGGTCGGTGATTTTTTCGGGTACTCCGGTTTCCTCTACCAATAAAACTGACCTCCACGATATACCTGAAATATTGTTGAAAGTGGCGTTAAACACCATAAACCTAACCCTTGAAGTAATATCTAAGGAAACTTACCTTGATATGATACATTAACATTTAACCTAAATGTGTTCACTACATTCGGGTAATGGCCACACCTATGTCTATTTAAAAAAAAACCGATCACATGCAGCACAGCAATTACCTGTGTCAACGTCAATGATTATATTTAGATTTGTTACGTAACCGTTTTCAAAATATTGTATTTGACCTACATTGTATCTTTCTACTGTTCTGTTCCGTTCATGTAGGTTTCCTCCTCGTTCGGAGCACTCCTGGGTGTGAATATCAGTTGGACGTTATCTACTGACGGACACGTACATTGCATTATTGCAAATAAATAAATGAAAAGTACATAAAATATGCAGTTTGTGAACGGCTAAAAAGTGGGAGTGCTTTTTAAAAGAAATTAAAATAAAAAAATAAATAAAAAAAGATGCACTCCAAAATATGCATATATCAGGTGTAAATTTAGACGGGGTACACCCGGCACTCGTCTCCATAAAATACAAGGGATCGGCTGCCGCGTAATCAGATAATTCTATTTTCTTTATCACTACATGCGTCGGCAAAAGGGGGAGGGCGTAAATGAAAATCAAAGCAGACTTAAGTCAAGATATTCTTTGATCTGTGGCCGTTTAAATCGGAGATGTTGTTGAACTATGTCTCTTATTTTTGATTCAACACTGTCAATACAAGTAGATGTATATCCATGCTATTAGTGCCTGAGGGTATAACCAGCCCAGTAGTCAGTGCTTCGACACTGCCATGGTTTATTAGATATATTTAATGCTGAAATTTCACAGTTCCTAATTAATGTAATTATGAATAAAACTAAAGTTCTCCCTCTTCATGCATAGGTGACCTTAGTAGATTTTGATTATCCTGTTTAGGACCTTTGGTTTACTTGCTCCCAAAACTTTAAATTATTTCACTTTCCAATCTTTAGATCTTGAGCGTCACCTGATGAAGGTTATTCTATAAACGCTTCGTGTGCACTAAATTTGATATCTACGTTTTTATTTTTGTTTATAGTTCTATATAAATAATATCACAAATAAAGCAAATGCATCTCTGAGATTTATAAAAAGAAATGTAAAAACAAACAGCATAAAAACTAAAGAACTAGCTTATAAAACATATGTCAGACCAAAAGTAGAATATTGTAGTGTAGTCTGGGACCCCTGGCAGAAACAACACATACATAAAATTGAAATGATACAAAGAAGAGCATGTACACATTAAATCAGTACAGTTATCATAGTAATGTAAGTGCCATGCTACAACACCTTTGCTGGCCTACCCTCCAACAAAGAAGAAATCTAGCATCAGTCACCATGCTATACAAATTACAACACCAATTAGTTTCCATCTCAAATTCACACTACCTAGTTCCATCAAGAGATCACAAATTCATACATCCATTCTCTCCCACAAATTATCATTTATGCTCATTTTTCCCTAGAACAATCAGGTTGTGGAATTCACTACCAAACCAGGTAGCTAATAGCCCAGACTTGGATGTTTTCAAGTCTGGTGCCCAATCATTCCTCTATTGTTAATATATTATGTTGTTTTTATCCTAAAAAAAAAAAATGTTTATTCATTAGAAGTATCCTGTAGATGTAGATGTAGTGTTATTAAATAGTTTGTATTCTTTCCTTTTTTCTATTCATATGTTCGGTGTTTTCTTTGCGCATTTTTAACTCATATAATTGCTTTTACTATAAATTGTGATACCTCTGCTGGTGAACCATTAGACCCGGTATCGTATATCTCAGCATGCACAGGTTTTAACTTTTAAGCTGTTCAAATAATACCACACAAATATTCCTTTTAGGTGAGACGATTTTAGTGGTAAAGATAACTACATATAATGAAAAACGTAGATATCTAATTTAGTGCGCACGGTAAGTTAACGGTCACAAGATTGGAAAGCCATGTAAATAGGGGTATGGGTTATGGTGTTTAACGCCACTTTCAACAATATTTCAGTTATATCGTGGCGGTCAGTTTTATTGGTGGAGGAAACCGGAATACCCGGAGAAAGCCACCGATCTGCCGCAATTACTGACATATTTTATCACATATAAACTTCTTAATCCCTACATACAAGGTCATGAACAAGATCCTTGTTTATCTATGTCTGAGATAGACTGATCCTTGTTTACCTATGTCTGAGATAAACTGAACCTTGCTTACATATGTCTGAGAAAGATTGATCCTTGGTTACCTATGTCTGAGGGAGATTGATCCTTGTTTACCAATGACTGAGATAGATTGATCCTTGTTTACCTTTGTCTGAGATAGATTGATCATTGTTTACCTATGTCTGAGATAAACTGAACCTTGCTTACATATGTCTGAGATAGATTGATCCTTGTTTACCAATGACTGAGATAGATTGATCCTTGTTTACCTTTGTCTGAGATATACTGATCCTTGTTTACCTATGTCTGAGGGAGATTGATCCTTGTTTACCTATGTCTGAGATAGACTGATCCTTGTTTACCTATGTCTGAGGGAGATTGATCATTGTTTACCTATGTCTGAGATAAACTGAACCTTGTTTACATATGTCTGAGGGAGATTGATCCTTGTTTACCTATGTCTGAGATAGATTGATCCTTGTTTACCTTTGTCTGAGATAGAATGATCCTTGTTTACCTATGTCTGAGGGAGATTGATCCTTGTTTACCAATGACTGAGATAGATTGATCCTTGTTTACCTATGTCTGAGATAGACTGATCCTTGTTTACCTATGTCTGAGGGAGATTGATCCTTGTTTACCAATGACTGAGATAGATTGATCCTTGTTTACCTTTGTCTGAGATAGATTGATCCTTGTTTACCTATGTCTGAGATAGATTGATCCTTGATTACCTATGTCTGAGATAGACTGATCCTTGTTTACCTATGTCTGAGATAGATTGATCCTTGTTTACCTATGTCTGAGATAGATTGATCCTTGTTTACCTTTGTCTGAGATAGATTGATCCTTGTTTACCTATGTCTGAGATAGACTGATCCTTGTTTACCTATGTCTGAGATAGATTGATCCTTGTTTACCTTTGTCTGAGATAGATTGATCCTTGTTTACTATGTCTGAGATAGACTGATCCTTGTTTACCTATGTCTGAGATAGATTGATCCTTGTTTACCTATGTCTGAGATAGATTGATCCTTGTTTACCTATGTCTGAGATAGATTGATCCTTGTTTACCTTTGTCTGAGATAGATTGATCCTTGTTTACCTATGTCTGAGATAGACTGATCCTTGTTTACCTATGTCTGAGATAGACTGATCCTTGTTTACCTATGTCTGAGGGAGATTGATCCTTGTTTACCAATGACTGAGATAGATTGATCCTTGTTTACCTATGTCTGAGATAGACTGATCCTTGTTTACCTATGTCTGAGGGAGATTGATCCTTGTTTACCAATGACTGAGATAGATTGATCCTTGTTTACCTTTGTCTGAGATAGATTGATCATTGTTTACCTATGTCTGAGATAGATTGATCCTTGTTTACCTATGTCTGAGATAGACTGATCCTTGTTTACCTATGTCTGAGATAGATTGATCCTTGTTTACCTATGTCTGAGATAGATTGATCCTTGTTTACCTATGTCTGAGATAGATTGATCCTTGTTTACCTTTGTCTGAGATAGATTGATCCTTGTTTACCTATGTCTGAGATAGACTGATCCTTGTTTACCTATGTCTGAGGGAGATTAATCCTTGTTTACCTTTGTCTGAGGGAGATTGATACTTGTTTACCTATGTCTGAGATAGATTGATCATTGTTTATCTATGTCTGAGATAGACTGATCCTTGTTTACCTATGTCTGAGATAGACTGATCCTATTTACCTTTGTCTGAGGGAGATTGATACTTGTTTACCTATGTCTGAGATAGATTGATCATTGTTTATCTATGTCTGAGATAGACTGATCCTTGTTTACCTATGTCTGAGATAGACTGATCCTTGTTTACCTATGTCTGAGATAGACTGATCCTTGTTTACCTTTGTCTGAGGGAGATTTATCCTTGTTTACCTATGTCTGAAGGAGATTGATCCTTGTTTATCTATATCTGAGATAGACTGTTCCTTGCTTACCTATGTCTAAAATAGACTGATCCTTGCTTACCTATGTCTTAGGGAGATTGATCCTTGTTTATCTATGTTTGAGATATATAGATCCTTGTTTACCTGTGTCTGAGATAGACTGATCCTTGTTTACCTATGTCTGAGATAGACTGGTCCTTGTTTACCTATGTCTGAGGGAGATTGATCCTTGCTTATCTATGTCTGAGGGAGATTGATACTTGTTTACCTATGTCTGAGGGAGATTGATCCTTGTTTACCTATGTCTGAGGGAGATTGATCCTTATTTACCTATATGTCTGAGGGAGATTGATCCTTGTTTACCTATGTCTGAGATAGACTGATCCTTGTTTACCTATGTCTGAGATAGGTTGATCCTTGTTTTAATGAATAACATTATGTTGGAATTGTACATTTCACGCATGAATATATCTAATAAACCGTGTCATCGTCGAAGTACTGTGTCGATACAGGCATGAATATATCTAATAAACTGTGTCATTGTCGAAGTACTGTGTCGATAGAGGCATGAATATATCTAATAAACTGTGTCATCGTCGAGGTACTGTGTCGATACAGGCATGAATATATCTAATAAACCGTGTCATCGTCGAAGTACTGTGTCGATACAGGCATGAATATATCTAATAAACTGTGTCATCGTCGAGGTACTGTGTCGATACAGGCATGACTATATCTAATAAACCGTGTCATCGTCGAAGTACTGTGTCGATACAGGCATGAATATATCTAATAAACTGTGTCATCGTCGAGGTACTGTGTCGATACAGGCATGAATATATCTAATAAACCGTGTCATCGTCGAGGTACTGTGTCGATACAGGCATGAATATATCTAATAAACCGTGTCATCCTGGAAGTACTGTGTCGATACAGGCATGAATATATCTAATAAACTGTGTCATCCTGGAAGTACTGTGTCGATACAGGCATGAATATATCTAATAAACCGTGTCATCCTGGAAGTACTGTGTCGATACAGGCATGAATATATCTAATAAACGTGAATTCCTGGAAGTACTGTGTCGATACGTCTGCTTTTAGATTATTAATCTCCGAGAATATCAACAGCCTAATAGTAAGTGTTTCGGTTACATGATGTCCTTTCACTAAACATTGGTGTCTGTAGATCTCACACATCCCATTAAGTTTGATACCACAGATGTACATTGGCCTTTACATAGAAATTGACAACGTGGACCGATTCTGAATACCCCTTTGGTATCTTCAAACTCTTTTCACATTAATTATTATCTGCCAAATTTAATCTTAGAAGATTGGTTGCATGATTTCGGTTTCGTCTTCTTTTTTGTATATCATTTTCTTGTTTTGAATTTCATTTTTATTTTTTATTTATAGATTGCATTGCGACAGATTTTCATCCTGGCTGGTCCATACTGGAAAATATCACGAAAAGCTACAAAGTGTTCTTAATTCTTACCGATCATTTTATTAAAAGTAAATGGTGCGAATATCAGGCATAGTACGTTCGCTGGAATCAAGACAAAACTGTGTGATTCCCATTATTTTAGAGCAATACGAAATACCCAACAAACTAAAACATTTAACATACCTTGATCTCACTCTTGACAACAATACTTTGACGGAACTTCAGAAGTTAAAGGATGCACCCTTACCAGGAGATGAGATGATATACAATAGAAATTAAGGCATTTTCAATAAACAATGATGTACTTTTTGTAGCAGGACTCGCCATTTTCGCATATACAAATTTCGATTTTGCACTTTTATAATATATTTCCAACGACATACTTCACAGAATATTGACTACAAAGATAATAATACAGGCTGTAAACATATTTTTGTCGTTGGCCACAATTTCGTGGTTTCTACAAAGTGCATTGATCCACGGGTTCTTGAATTCGTGGTTTCAAATACTACAGGCAACAATCAATGACAAATTGTATTTCGTTGGATTTTAATTTTTTGTGGTCTAAGTGGACCACGACATGAGCTAAAATTAGAATCACACGATTAATAATGAATTCACAGTATTCATATATATATTGTGTTCAATCAAGTCTACATTTTAAGAAAAAAAATTTCAGATAGGCTTCTATTTTGAAGCTTTAGCCCATTAGAATAGAAGTACACTGAAAAGCTAAAATAAAATTGGTGTTTGTCTCTTTTGGCCCTCCCCCTTTTCTCCCCATATTAACAAATATGCTAAACGCTCTAAACAGTTATATTCCAAAGGAATTGTATGAAATAAACATCGGACATAAACATTTTAAAAGTTCGCATTTAAGATTCCGGTCCCTTTGATTCTCTTTGACCCCTTTTAACCAGGTCAAAATTGATTAACATATTTTTAAACATGTCATGCGCCAACCAATCTATTGAAATCGAATATGTGAAGTGACGACTTCAACTTATCCACTAGGAACCCTTGTGGTTTTCTTTTTCGAAACAATCCTTTATACTAGCAAGAAATGTATGATGGGAACCATAAGCTCTAGAATATTACATCAATTGAGAGATATATACTCCGTGCGCAGATGCCGATGGAATGTGGTGTCCAACACGTATTGACTGCATATATGAGTAGCATGGCGGGTGTCTTCTACGAGGTAGGATCTACTTACTCTTCGCGGACACCTGTGTTCAACCCTGGGTTTTTGGTGGGGTCCGTTTTGCTCATTGTTTTGTGTTTTATGTGTTGTCTGATTATGTGTCTTTACGCTCTTAGTTCCGTGTTGTGATGTCCGATACGATTTCCGCAACAACAAACAAAAAACGATGTTCAATTCGTTTATACCCCCTGTTGTAATTAAGATTAAAGAATTAATTAATTGAGAATTAAAACATAAAGGTAAGCTTGCATTGTTCTAAGCTTAACCAAACATTGTGAACAGATTTCAGTGGTGCTTTATATGTGCCCAAATTTCACCGATTATGATGCATAGTACTGAGTAGAAGGAAACAACCGTCAGGAATGATACCACTGCGATAACCCATGTACAACCACCTAGTGGGATGACACAGCAAATTAAAGAAGCACGTCAACCACGCACACACCAACATCTTCGTCCTATCCTAATAGAACTATTCCAGAAAACACGTGCTAACACAGAAGCTAACCAGATACTGATGTTGTATAATAATTTTGCTTCCAAAATTAATTGTTAAAAATAAATATTTTTATTTTTAAGATATAACTTTTTGTAAAGATATTTCAAACTTTTACAAATCAAATATTTAAGAGCTTAATTAACTTTATAATTTACTTTAGTGTGACATTTTTATATTTTATTTTTATCCCATCTTTTTGTATGTAATACAAGCTAATCTAAAAGTCTAACACAAAGAACATTTAGATAACAACGCTATTTCTTATCCAGGATTATCGATTGACATTAGGTGACCGAGAGTCTTTTGTCGGAGATAAACAAATTAGCAATTCAGCTTAAAGGCACTAATTGACTCTTTGTGCCACCCAAGCAGATAATCTCCAAAAATGTGAGATTAAAGGTAAAACCAAACAATTGCCCATTAAGGTGACGCTTTTGACCAATTCACTTATTTGGAATTTAGTACGCGCAGTTCATACGCTAATCCAATTTTAAATCTCCAAACAACAGATTCCATTGGTCAACAACACCGAAAATAGTTCGAAACTACTAACCGAACTTTGTTTTTTGAGAAGTTCACATATGCTGTGACTCTCAAAGAATAAAGTTGTTTATATTTTACTCAGTAGTTTGTCAACTATTTTCAGGTGAGTTTTTAAACATTAATTTTTTTTCGTATTTCTTTTAAATGGTAATTTTTTTAATATTTCATCACTTTACTTTATCTAGAGTACACCGTATTTTTGTATTGCTAATGCAATACTTTGGAAGCTTAGTTTAATGTCTTAGTATCACAATTATTTTTGTTTTCGCTAAGTAATATATTATTTAATACTTATTTTAGAAATTCATCTTTTTCATTATCAATAAGGGAGCTAATCATTTTGTTTGTTTTTCGTGTCAAGCAAGACGCAGTTTTAAAGTCACAATATAACTAAGTTTTTGTACATTATAATGATATAAATAATCAGAGGTTGTAAGGAAGGTCGGGACGTTCACACATATCTGTTATATTGTTCATGGAAAGGTTCACTCTTTCTAAACTTGGATTTTTGTATCCCCCCATTCTGTTGAGGTATCAAAGCTTGTTACTTTATCGGAACTCATGGCCTCTCGAATTACAGTGAGCCCCCACAATGATTCTTATTTCGCATATATATTTTGTTGTATCTTTTGTTTTAGATTTTCTGTTCACACCTCTCGAGCTAGTTTAATTCCCCATCCCCATTCTTAATTATAGTTATATTAGATTACAGACACAGTCCGAGTTTGTAAACTAATATATCACACAAGACCCATTTCACATATGATGCACGGGCCGTGTTCTCACAAACTATGGAGTATGCGGGCCAAGGCATCAACATAGGCCGCAAACCACATAGCAGGCCAGGTGCTGCTATATCTAGATTTACAATACTTATTGAGCTACAGTATCGGGATACCCATTCTTAAATAGATGAAAGTTTGAGAATCCTGATACTGAAGTAACATGGTTTACTTGCGTTTCCCCATCCCAAGAGTTGATCGCATACCAAGTCATACAGATGCGTTACCAGTTGAGCATTACACACATCACACACACATACATTCACAAACATGGCTAATATTCAGGTAACGTAAATTTATACTTGGTATTGCAATGGTGTTACCCATCTTCTCTTAGCCATCCACTCAGATAATTATTCTGTCTTTCCTGTTAGGAATTTTAAGTGCGACCTCCTGTCCTTCATCTCATTTTGATAATAAATAAGTTTCACCCTTATTAAGGGTCAGGCCCTTAACCCCACTGTTTTTATTATTATTGACAAAATTATATTATATGATTTACACACATGCTGTGACTCTCAAAGAATAAAGTTGCTTATAATTTACTCAGTAGTTCGTCAACTATTTTCAGTTCCTGTCCAGAGGCAAACCAATAAGGCCTACCCACAGGATACAATATCAATAACACGCAGAAAATCCATTCGCACACAATACACAGATACGACACTGATATCAGCAGGAAGCATACAACGACCCAAGTTAAAAATAGCAGTATAGATTATAGCTACTAGTACCTGTGCAATCAGTGTTTATCGCCACTAACGTTGTGAGTTTGACTCCCGCGTAGTCGAGGTGTACTCAATGCAACATTATGTGATCAAGTTCGTCAGTGACTTGCTGCAGGACGGTGGTCTCCTCCACCAACAAAACTGATCACCACAATATAACTGAAATATTGTTGAATGTGGCGTTAAGCACCATAAACCATCACCAATAACAGAATAGAACTATAACTTGTATGTAAATCTACATTTGTTGATAGTATTGAATCAAAATCAGGGTTTTAAGAGTCGTATTTCAACCACATCTCCGACTTGAAAAGTCACAGATCAAATGATATGTCGACTTTTTTTATTTTCATTTACACCCTCCCTCTTTTGTCTACGCGCGTAGCGATATAGAAAATAGTATTAGATATGTCGCCACACTCGGACACGCATTACCTTGATTCCGAGCCAACCAGTATTTGCTTTTTGTCATTAACGCTGCATGCTCAGCGGAGAAGCAATAAATACCAATTTTATAGTCTGGTTTGACCCGATGGCGATGGAAACCCAGGACCTACAACACCAGAGGCGAGCACTCTAACCATTACACCATCGATGGCGATGGAAACCCAGGATCTACAGCACCAGAGGCGAACACTCTAACCATTACACCACCGATGTCGATGGAATCCCAGGATCTGCAGCACCAGCGGCGAGCACTCTAACCATTACATCACCGATGGCGATGGAAACCCAGGATCTGATGTGGTTTTGTTAAGTAACGTTTATTAATGCTTCAATTGGATAAGATAATCTTGGAATGAATAAATAAACAAATAAATAAATACATAAATAAATAAATAAATTAATTAATTAATTAAAAAAATAAATAAAGAAAACACTATTGAAACTTCAGGGGAGATAGATAAGAGACTTTAACGTGTATTCATTGATAAGATGGCGACGGTACGGTTTGCAGGTTGTAAACACACTTAATTCTTTTTATTTTCATTATTCTGAACAAATTAATAACAATATAATAAACGTAGGTGCATTTCTAATTAAATAAGAATAATTTACACTTCCTAATTAATGCAATTATTAATAAATCTAAGGTTCTCCTCCCTCAGACGACATTGGTGACATTAGCCAATGTTGACTATCCTATTTAGGCCCTTTGGTTTTATTGTTCCCAAAATTAAATTATTTGACTTTCCAATCTTTAGATTTTGAGCTACCTTATGAAGATTATTCCAGAAACGCGTCGTGCGCACTAATTTTGATATCTACGTTTCTCTTATTGTGGATTACGGTGCAATTAACCCATATAACTATCGATCGATTATTTTATCTGAAAATATCTTAAATAGATAAATAATCATCCAAGAAAATTCATTGCTAAATAAGATTATATACACTCTATATAATTGCAAACCTCCATTTTTGATAAATCTGATATCTGTTTTCCATCGCTCTCATGCTTAGTGATACATTTTGAACATGGTTATAATCCAATCGCTAATCACACCTGCGAACATTTATCATGTGATCAAAGATCTAGTAAATTCGGTTTAATATGAGAAGGCACGGCATTTGAAGAGAACGGACGTATATTTGAAATACAATTATGTTTAAAACAATTTTATAGAAATGTAAAGTTTTGGAATAGCAAAGAATGGAAAATTACGAAAATTGAGTTAATTCACAAAAAATCAAACATACAACAGTTCCTCATTGGACCTCTGGTAACAGTGCTCTTTTCAAACGTCTCATTTCAAATACGAAATCCTTTCCTATTGTCATATCCAAATGGGTTAAATGCTCCAATTTAATTGGTTTTTCACAATCTTCCAGAAGAACTGGGATGACACAGCTGCTATTACGATCCTGATCTTCAACATCATTTAATCCTAAAGATCGTATGATTGCCTGATCTGCTTCATACTGGCACCACTGACTCGAGACAAAATGATCTGTTAAGACAAGAATGACCTTATAGCTGCTGTGTATCGCGTCTACAGTGTTTTCTAGTATAGGAACACCAGGCGTGAAGTCTCTATCATCAATGCAACCTGAAAAATAGAAAGCTAACCACGTGAAAGATGCTATGGAACACGATATTAGCATATTTATTTGGTATATAATTGATTTGGGGTCGTCCTGGTCGTAGTCGTATGGTAGCTGAATTTACAACTACTATGCAATCAGTGCCTATAACCACTAAAGTTGTGAGTTCATGGCGAGGTGTACTCGATACACCATTATGTGATACATTTTGTCAGTAACTTACGACAGACCGGTGGTTTTCGCCGGGTACTCTGATTTCTTCCACCATTAAAATTGACCGCCACGATACAGCTGAAATATTGTTGAAAGTGGCTTTAAACACCATAAACAAACAAACAAATATTTTAACTATGCAAAAGAGATATTGACATGAAACATATATTTTTCACCAGATTTCCTTCCAGATACTTTGATGGTGTTCATTTTGTTTTAGATTAAGCCATTACTGGAAAATCACTTCAGATTGTGCTTAGCATCATATTATAAAGAAATGGACGAGTATCAACGAGAAAAATGGGTTAGGGCTATGGTGCTTAACGCCAGATTCAACAATATGTCAGTTATATCTGGTGATCAGCTTTATCGGTGGAGGAAACAAGAGTACCCGGAGAAAACCTCCGACCTGCCGCAAGTCACTGACAAACTTTATCACATAGCATTGCTATGGGAGGGATTCCAACTCACAACTTTAGTGGTGATAGGCACTGATTACACATTTAGTTGTAAATCCAATCACCATACGATAGCGACTATGATGGCCCCTAGGAAGAGACAGGCATTATATATTAATCATAGTTTTTAAAACTATTACTGTCCATGCTTTTGTTATCATTCATTTTTGTGATAGAATGTGGTCTTCTTGAGGTGGAGCAAATCTGTACATGTTTTTCGTTGTGTGCTTATATCTATTCTGCCTTTCGAGATCCAATTATCAAGAGGGGGAAGGGCTGAAATCCTATCAACCGGTTTAACCCTTCTATATTTTTGTGCTTGTCCAAAACCCGGACCTTGATGTCTATGCCATATGTCGTGGACTTTGTGTGTCCAATTATTTTCTTGTGAGAGGTGATTGCTCGCTTTGTTGATATTGGTGGCATTGTTGATCATCACATGTTAAGCTTTATTTTTCATATTGATAGACATTTTCTAAGAAATGTTTACTTTTCTATATATCTACAGTACGTGGTACCTACCTTTGAAAGCAATATCCTGTTCATCAAAGGTGCTCTCCAAATGCCGGATTAGCATATTATGGACCCAGTTGCTGTCTTTGTGACTATGGCATACAAAAAAGTCGAATTTGAAATCCTTTGACCGGCAATGAAGACCTTTAGGGAATGGGAAAATCGATGAATTTTCAAAGATATCCGAGAGCACGTAATCGTGTGCTTCTGTTGGCACAAGGGGATCTAATGAAGACTTTAAACCTTGGAATTCTCTGTTAAATGTTTGAACATTTCTACGTTTATTACGCGATGCAATCTGGACTAGGATGTTCAAGCAGTGTTGCAGGATAATTTTCTCATCTTCTCTAACCGCTATCACCTTTTCTACGATTACTGCGGTTAATAGTTTGTATATTTCAAAAGGCTTCTTTATGTATATGCCTTCGATGTTCCTAGTGATGTCTTTATATTTGTTTCTACCGTATGTCAGAACATACAAGAATTCTCTTAAAAAAGGCTCCATTATCGTTTTCAAGTTATCGTCCTTAGTATACCTGGTGAGCATGTATATGCATAAAATATAGAACGAATTAGTGTTTGACGGAGCAGACAGAAGCCACGATTTTCCTTGCCACTCAATCGCTTTTTCATATTCACCAAGATCAAACAGACAGGAAGAGATCCCATTGGTCCAATGATAGTCGATGGGATCCCCTGAGTGTGTGGCATAAACTAGATAGTCTAATGCTTCATGTAGATAGTGTTCTGTTTTTACAAATTCAGGTCCATAGTCACGTATGCTGGGAAATTTAGCAAGTTTCTGGCATGTTTCGGCCAACACCGTCATATCCCGTCTGTTATTTTTTGATTTAAAGCAATGATGGCCATCTTTTTTCGCATTCTCTAGCGAGTTTTTTGCTTTGTTCAGATTGCGTTTTATAACTATATCAGCAATATCAAGGTTAACCTGCATTCTGGTTGCATAGGCAAACCAATTCTCATCAGAATCAACATTAATTGATTTTGATAGGATCTGGTTGGCGTCCTCCAAGTACTTTAATTTTTGGTCCATGTCAATGCGGTTTTTCAGACGTACAGCTCGTATCCAACAAGATCTACCATACCTATTTAAAACAGGTACATCATTCGGTGTTAGTTGATTTGCCTTCCTTAAAGCTTCTAGAGGATCGTCTAAATACAGCTTGAATTCCGGATTACTACTTAGCTCAAAGGTTTGCTCCTCTGATCGAACAAGAATTTCCCGCTTGGTAAGTATCTGTCCGATATAAGCGAAAGACCTAGCAACAAGTATTATATTGTCTTCATCTATGGACATCTGAGTAATAGACCAAAACTTTTCAAGGGCTTTCATCTTTACTGCTCTCATTTCTTCTTCTAAGCCGCCATCTTTATATCGGGAAAAACGTTCTAAAGAATCATAATATTGATGAAGTGCCTTTGCATAGTAATGATCCCAAAGTGGATGAGGCAAAGGAGCCGAAGACAATTTTTCAGCCATTTCAAATTTCTGGAGACTTGAGCCTTTTCTTATCAAATGAGCATCAGTTGTGTTATCTTTATTTGCATTATGAATGCTCCCTAAGACCTGATTTTGATGGAGAAGTCCTCTACCCAGACATTTACGTCTTTCACCATCACTTTTGTCGTACTCAGCTGTCAGTATTTTGTGTATATCTGATATCTTCAATACCAACGTATTCTCATTAACAATAGTTCGTTCTAGTAGGATAGTATAACCTTGCTCAAGTAAGCACGTTCTTTTAATCTGAACATCTGCGTCACTTGTACTCTTTAGGATGTTATCAATAGTACGCCGACAACGGTCTGCGTCTGTTATTCTATATAAATTGCGATATATTGTTTCTAAATCTGCCAATGCGTTTAGATGTCTCGGTGATTCTCTCACTATTTGTTCAAGCTCTATTCTAGCCTCTCTGCTTTCCCTAGGTATTTTAGTTTTCAGCAAGGCAACCATTGTTTTCTGAACATTAGCTACAATGCGATGCTCGTGTTGAATCGAATTAAGTATTGCGTATTTGGCATTGTCTATCATGTGCATATCTATAGCATGTAGGATATTAAGATTTAATCCAAATAAACCAGGAACGATATTTAGACCAGAGTTCAAGTCCATATCTGGAGAAGGTGATGTAGGTTGTAACTCATCCCCAGTGCACGTTGGTCTCTCCATAATTTGCTAGTTAACCCTAAACGAAAAAACAAAACAAAAATCATTTAGACTCTACATATAGCATAATTATATAAATATTACAAATCTTTCACAGTTTATGTTCACTCACCACATCTACACTTTCATATCAAACTGTTTGGTGCTACCTCATACCACTCACCCCCTCTCAATGTGAATGTCACCAAATGTCTGTTTATTTGAGCAGGAGTAATTGTTAAATTTCAGAAGGATAACATGTCTGTAAAGTTAGCTTGATTAAATAGATAAAAGTTACAGTCCTGGATTCAGATTGTAATGATGGTACATTCCTTTGTAATTGTGACACATTTGAGATCAAATTAATCAATTATATATTTCAATTTAGAGCTTACTAAAATGTATCATTAGTACAGTGAAGTACACTTGTTACATTATCATCAACCAAGTTCCCAGTTACATCATCAACAAACCAAGTTGGCGTGAACCACCATAACCTTACCATACCTCCCACCCCGCTTAAGCAAGGTCTAAAGTATTTCGCAGCTGATGCCAGTTATTGCCCTTTGTTGACAGATTATTTTCATAAAATGTTTAATTATGTCTATTATGTGATAAAGTTTGTCAGTGACTTCTGGCAGGTCGGCGGCTTTCTTCGGTTTCCTCCACCAATAAAAGAATTATAAAACCTCCACGATATAACTGAAATATTGTTGAAAGTGGCGTTAAACACCATAGCCGTAACCACAACCCCTAATCATGTCACTTTATTTGGTAATTTGATGGTATTTATTATACGTTCTAGTTACCATATCAACCATAGAATCGTTTCCTGAATTTACTATTTCTTTCCTGTTTTGGTGTAATGGTTAGCATGCTGTCTCGTGGGTGGGCAATTTTCAACATTCGTAAGGTTCAATTTTCTTTGAACACATATACATACCTTGTTTATAGTATTTCATGTATTTCAGACAAAAAAAACGTGTTTATCGACATGGTTAATTGTTAAAATTTCTGTTTAAATTTGGTTAAAAATTGTGTGATATTATAAAATTGATATTCATCTGTTTGAATATTTGACTCATAAGTTAGTCCTAAAATATGTGTACAACAACTCAACTACTGTATAAATAGTCCACAAGTCACAAATTCAAATATCATGAATATTGTAACAGTGACTCAAATATATCCCATCAACAACACATATCATATTGATGACTTTATGCACAATTACGTCTACCCCCCACCCCCAAGATCGCAGATTTGGGGAGACAGCAATATATACAGTTCACCCCATATGCAATTAACTGACACTGTATATATCGTATTAGGTCACCAAAACACAATATAGCTTATATTATCCTGATTTTAGGTTAAATATGATTGGTTGATATTGTCCTAATAAATTTCAGTGCAATATTTTATTATGTCAATTCGAATTATCTCCCTTAGACCGTTGACTTAATACAAAAAAAAATGGATTCAGAGGTGAAATATGGTGACAAAACCATGACAAATTCCATATCTCATGGAAAACGGAAAGATGGTGGTATCGATTCAAAATCATGATAAATTCATTGTCCTAATATGGAAAACATTAGATATGAGGTTTGGTAGCAAAATCAGGATAAATTCGCTATACAGTGTACAATTGTCCTAATACGGAAAATATCGGGTCAATCAAATTCATATTGGGCGAGGCCCGATATTTTTCCGTATTAGGACAATTGTACAATGTGTAACTAATAGTATATACCCACATACATACATGCTTCATTGCATAAAAAAAGATTTATCGTAAACGGTAATTTGCAACTGAAACCTGTTATTTCCCTTTGTTGACAAATTTGTGTATTCATTTGTCTTGCATCAACTGTCTAATTATTCATCGTTATTTGTTAATTTCATGGTATTTATTATACGCTGTAATATATCAATCAAAGAATCGTTTATTGTTCCCTAAAAATAGAAAAGTTATAATTTCTTTATTATCATATTATTGATTTGAGCTACTGCACACGACAAGGTTGACGACTTTCCTTTATTTTTAGTTTTATGCCTGATCTGTTTCTTTCTTGTAAATATATATAAGTATAATTCTTATATGATTTACATAATTAGAAATCCTATACTCTGATTGGGTATTAGCGCTTATGGAGTCGGGTTTTTTGTCAGTTTATTTTTCGAGAGACGATGTTCATCGGACTACTTTTTTCGTAATGTAAGCAAAATGGTTGCTTGGATTCCCGATAATAAAAACAGATAAAAGAAATAATGTTTATTTTTAATAATCGACAACTATTGTTGGATATGAAATAAAAAAAATAAATGCCAATGAAAAAAAAGCTTGTATTGTTGACATAAAAAAATCCGGAAAAAATACTTAAGATAACCATCTATCGACTTTGACTTTTGTAATATATCGTCATCCTGTGATGTTGTTTACAAGGGACGTTGATTGACACAAGCTGGTTCCTGATTTATTTTACGATTGTGTGAGCATTTTACTTGCTTGAGTAGCCAAATCCAAAATGCCATCAAATTGGAAAAAATCAGTAACTTAATTACATCACCGTCTAGTTATCAAAGTAGGAAAACAAGGTTAGTGTATTTTGTTATTCATGGCCGACACACATCAATGGAATGTATCATTCTCTATCCAGAGTTGTCGTTCCTGCTACACTACACAACATCTCTGTCAACGCTCATTTTACAAGATTTTTGTAAAATTTAGAAACAGTAAAAATAATGTACTTAAAATTGTTTTAATTATTGTAAATATCAATAAAGATGAAAATAAATAATTCATTTCAAATCAATTCTCTCTTAAAAATGATTTCCCCCCCACTTCTTGCAGAGGTAAAAAATAAAAAGTTCAAAAAGATCACAAATCATTTTTAAGAGAGAATTGATTTGAAATGAGTGATTTATATTCATCTTTATTGATATTTACAATAATTAAAGCAATTTTATGTACATTTTTTTACTGTTTCTAAATTTTACAAAATCTTGTAAAATGGACGTTGACAGAGATGGACTTTTATATGTTTGTGAGTGACTTGGTACGGGTTATACATAAATAAACTTCGGAAAAAATGCGTTTAATCCTATAGAAACGTTTAATTCGCTGTTCGTTTTTTTCTTTTGGATCTAACAAATCAATATTATTACATTAACATTAAAGTAAGATCTAAAAAGCTTACCTTGATCCGTACTTGTTGTATATCATATGATGTTTAAAATCTGTATTGAATTAACATATTTATCTACATGCACTCTCACCTTTGATTTCTGAAAATCAAACAAAAGATATGTAGGATTAAAACTGTATGTGTTTACTACATTCTCATAATGTACATTTCTTTTCTGAAGAAAAAAAAACAGTGACATGTAAAACCTTGCATCCTACTTAATGTGCAAGGAATCGTTATTTTTTTTTTATTTTGTTGTTGTTGTTGCTGAAATCGCAACAGACATCACAACACGGAACTAAGAACGGAAAGACACATAAACAATATTAGCAAAACGGACCTCAATAAACACAGGTGCCCGCGAAGGGTAATCAGGCCTTGCCATATTACTCGTATATACAGTCAATATGTGTTTGCTGGACACCACATTCCATCGGCATCTGCTTACGGGGTATATATATCTCAATTGATGTAATATTCTAGAGCTTATGGTTCCCATCAGAAATTCCTTGCTAGTATAAAGGGTTGTCTTGAAAAAGAAAACCACAGAGCCAAGGGTTCCTCGAGGATAAGTCGAAGTCGTCACTTCACAAATTCGATTTCAATAGATTGTTTGTCGCATGACATGTCCTATTTAAAAATATTTTAAGCAATTTTGACCTAGTTAAAAGGGGTCATAATGTACATTTCTTTTCTGAAGAAAAAAAACCGATGACATGCAACACAATTACCTGTGTAAACATCAATGATTATTTAAATTTGTTACGTAACCATTCTCAAACAAGAACTATATTTAAGAGAAAGATGCACGACGAAGCACAAATATTATATTCTTCTACGAACAGTATTTCACTGAAATAACCTAAACATATTAGGATTTGATAAGACATGTAAAACCTTGCATACTACTTAATGTGCACGGAATCGTTATTTTATTTCCAACAGCGTCCATCTCGGTCTGAGGACGGGACTGCCAGACAAACTTTTGAAAAGGTACCACCAAAGGATTATATTAGCAAAGCTTGGATCCAAGTGGCCAAGTGGTTTCAGAGAGGAGAAAATTAAAATGTCATCCCCTTTTTCTATTTTAGCAACATTGGCCATGTTGATGGAAAGTCTGGATTGCCGGACACAATGTTGAAAGAGGATCATCCAAGGACTATTTAAGCAAATTGTAGTTTCAATTGACCCAGTAATTTCAGAAGATATTTTTAATTTCACCCATCCTCCCGCCTTTTTTTTATTTTTAGTAACAGCGGCCATGTTGGTTGGAGGTCGGGACTGCCGGACACAATTTTGGAAGGGGATCACCCACGAACAATTCCACCAAAAGTTGATCTTAAGAGGCCAAGTGGTTTTAGAGGAGAATACTCTTAGTAATTGTGGACGGACGGACGACGGAAGCAAATTGATGACAAAGTGGGGGTGCATATTATTTCCTATCCGTGGTAAAATCTAAAAAAAATGCATGGCTTCAACATTAACTTCTTAATATGTAATGGATGAAATAGCACTTTACACAGAATTTAATACCTCCGCTCTCTCACTTGAAGATTACATAATACATTGAAAATAAAACTTTACGACATATAATACCTTGATTAAAGAGAATATCGCTAATATTTAAAGCTTAATACATATATATCATTAAAAGTAATCATATTATCAGTTATATTTGAACTCCCTTTGTCTGTACTGGGCGTAGGACGACAAACGCAACCAATCAACAAACTACTAAATGACTTGATTATTATCCCCTCGCCAACGAAGTTGCGAAGGGATATATGATATAGTAACGTTACTGTCCGTCCTTCCGTAACATCCTTGTGAACACTCTAGAATCAACATCCTTCAATTGATTTTGACCAAACTTGGTAGATGTTTAGTCCTTAAGAGAATCTGGAATCCTATTGATTTTCAAAGGTCAAAGGTCAAGGTCACCGGGTAAAAATTTTAGGCGAGGGGATGCGCCACGCTTTGCGTTGCCCTTGTTACAAGTGCTTTAAATCCGACTTGCTTATTCGACGAAGTCGTTTGCGATCGCCTTTGACCTACTTTTGTAACTATGGACGCTTTTCCCTAACAATTTTAAAAATGAAAATATTTTCTAACTGTTTGATTGGAGAATAAAACAAATTTGGTAAGAGTTCGGAGAATGGATAAAACCAATATGTATAGGTTATTTCAGTGAATATAATATTTGTGCTTCGTCATGCATCATTTTTTTTTAAATAGTTCTTGTTATAAGTGTTTTCAATCCGACTTGCTTATTACAAGTGCCTTAAATACGTTGTCCGAACTCTTACCAAATTTATATTATTCTCCAATTAAAAAGTTAGAAAATATTATCCTCTTTAAAATTGTTAGGCAAAAGCGTCCATGGTTACAAAAGTAGTTCAGAATACGATCGTATAAGACTTCGTCGTAAAATCGTATTTGACCAAGATTGTAGGTTAGCTTTGTGTGAATTTCTGTATACTGTTATGTTATGTTCTGTTCCTCCGTCGTTTGGAGCACTGCTGAGTATGGATATCAGTTGGCCCGTATTTACTCACGGCCGAGTACATTGTATTATTGCAAATAGTAAAAATTATAGGTTTAATTGCAGCAAGTCACTGACGAACTTGATCACAAAATGTTGCATTGAGTACCCCTCGACTACGCGGGAGTCAAACTCACAACGTTAGTGGCGATAAACACTGATTGCACAGGTAGTTATAATCTATACTGTTATTAAATAGTCTTGTATTCTTCCGTTTTTGAACGCATTTTTTACGCGAATAATTGTTTTTACCTCAATATTCAATACCTCTGCTGGCGAACTATTAGTCCCGAAATTCTACATCTTATCATGCACAAGCTTTGACTTTCAATCTGTTCAACTAATGCAACACAAACATTTCTTTCAAGTAAGAAGATATTAGTGGGAAAGATAACTACATATAATAGATATCTAATTGAGTGCGCACGACGCGTTTCTGGAATAACATTCATCAGGTAAGCTAATGGTCAAACGATAGGAAAGCCATGCAATAGAAACATTTTGGGAGTGATCAATACGGTGTATTCACGTTTTTCCCGCGTTTGATTTGTTAGAATACCGGTAGAGAACAAAATATTGCAGAAACGTGAATAGAGTGTAAAAGGGATTAAAGACATTAACCTGTAATTAGGCTTACAGTGAATCCTGTACTTTTTTAACTTGGGTGGTTGTGTGTTTCCCTGCTGATATCAGTATTTGGTTGGCTTTTGTGTTAGCAGGTGTTTTCTGGAATAGTTCTATTAGGATAGGACGAAGATGTTGGTGTGTGCGTGGTTGACGTACTTCTTTAATTTGTTGTATCTTCCTCATAGGTGGTTGTACACGGGTTGTCGCAGTGGTATCATTGCTGACGGTTGTTTCCTTCTACTCAGTACTATGCATCATAATCGGTGAAATTTGAGCACATATAATGCACCACTGAAATCTGTTCACAATGTTTGGTTAAGCATAGAACAATGCAAGCTTACTTTTATGTTTTAATTCTCAATTAATTAATTCCTTAATTATTCAAATCAGAAATTTTCCCTTCTACAAACAACAGGGGATACAGACGAATTGAACATTCTTTTTGGGTTTTTTTTTGTTGTTGTTGCGGAACTAAGAACGGAAAGACACATAATTGGACAACACAAAAAAAAATATGAGCAAAACGGACACAACCAACACAGGTGCCCGCAAAGGATGAACAGTTCATGCCTCTTATAAGACACCCGCCATATTACTCATAAATACAGTCAATACGTTTTGCACACCACATTCCATCGGCATCTGCGCACGGAGTATATATACATGTATCTCAATTGATGTGATATTCTAGAGCTTATGGTTCCCATCATAAATTCATTGCTAGTATAAAGGATTGTCTTGAACAAAAAACACAGAGCCAAGGAATCCTAGTGGATAAGTTGAAGTCGTCACTTCACATATTCGATTTCAATAGATTTTTTGGCGCATGACATGTTAAAAATATTTTAATCAATTTTGACCTAGTTAAAAGGGATCAAAGGGAATCAAAGGGACGGAATCTTAAATGCAAACTTTTATTTTTTTTCTATGCCCGTTGTTTATTTCATTCAATTCCGTTGGAATATACCTGTTTAGAGTGCTTAGCATATTTGTTAATATGGGGAGAAAAAGGGGGAGGGCCAAAAGGCAAACACCAATTTTTGGAGCTTGTCAGTGTACTTCTATTTTAATGGGTTAAAGCTTCAAAATAGAAGCCTATCTGAAAATATTTTTTTCTTGAAATCTAGACTTGATTGAACACAAACTATATATGAATACTGTGAAATCATTATTAATCGTTGGAGTCTAATTTTAGGTCATTTCGTGGTCCACTTAAACCACAAAAAAATAAAATCCAAAGAAATACCATTGTCTCATTGATTGTTGCCTGTAGTATTTGAAACCACGAATTCAAGAACCCATGGAATAATGCACTTTGTAGAAACCACGGAAATTGGTGCCAACGACAAAAATACTTTCACAGTAGTCAAAACAGGCTGTATTATTATCTTTGTAGTCAATATTCTGTGAAGTATGTCATTGCAAATATATTATAAAAGTGCAAAATTAAAATTGTGATATGCGGAAATGGCAAGTCCTGCTACAAAAAGTACATCATTGATTACTTAAAATGCCTTAATTTCTATTGTATATCATCTCATCTCCTGGTAAGATTGCATCCTTTAACTTCTTTTGTTCCGTCAAAGTATTGTTGTCAAACGTGATATCAAGGTATGCTAAATGTCTTAGTTTGTTGGGTATTTCACACTGCTCTAAAATAATGGGAATCACACAGTTTTGTTTTGATTCCAGCGACTGTACTATTAGTGCCTGCTATTCGCACCATTTACTTTTAATGAAATGATCGGTAAGAATTAAGATCACTTTGTAGCTTTTCGTGATTGCCTCTGTGATATTTTTCAGTATGGACCAGCCAGGATGAAAATCTCTGTCGGCAATGCAGTCTATAGATACAAAATAAAAATGAAATTCATAAAAAGAAAATGATATACAAAAAAGAAGACGAAACCGAAATCATGGCAACCAATCTTCTAAGATAAAAATTTCGCAGATAATAATTAATGTGAAGAGAGATTGAAGATACCAAAGGGGTATTCAAAATAGGTCCACGTTTTCATTCAATATCTATGTAAAGGTCAATGTACATCTGTGGTATCATTTATTTCACACTTAAATGGGATGTGTGAGATCTACAGTCACCATTTTTTAGTGAAAGGACATCATGTAACCGAAACACTTACTATTAGGCTGTTGATACTCTCGGAGAATTATAGTCTAAAATCACACGTATCGACACAGTACTTCGACGATGACACG
Organism: Bathymodiolus brooksi; assembly: GCA_963680875.1. Classification (NCBI taxonomy): domain Eukaryota; kingdom Metazoa; phylum Mollusca; class Bivalvia; order Mytilida; family Modiolidae; genus Bathymodiolus; species Bathymodiolus brooksi. Next base: position 33,028,913 of record OY804584.1, read on the forward strand.
GTCTATTATATATAGTCATGGCTGTATCGACACAGTACTTCGACGATGACACAGTACTTCGACAATGTCGGTTTATTAAATATATTTATGCTTGAAATATACAGTTTTAACATAATGTTATTCACTAAAACAAGCATCAGTCTATCTCAGACATAGCTAAATAACGATCAATATATCCCAGACATAGGTAAACAAGGATCAATCTATCTCAGACATAGGTAAACAAGGATCATTCTATCTCAGACATAGGTAAACAAGGATCAATCTATCTCAGACATAGGTAAACAAGGATCAATCTATCTCAGACATAGGTAAACAAAGATCAATCTGTCTCAGACATAGGTAAACAAGGATCAATCTCCCTCAGGCATACGTAAACAATGATCAATTTGTCTCAGACATAGGTAAACAAGGATCAGTATGTCTCAGTCATAGGTAAACAAGGATCAGTCTATCTCAGACATAGGTAAACAGGGATCAATCTGTCTCAGACATAGGTAAACAAGGATAAATCTCCCTCAGGCATAGGTAAACAAGGATCAATCTATCTCAGACATAGGTAAACAAGTATCAATCTGTCTCAGACATAGGTAAACAAGGATAAATCTCCCTCAGGCATAGGTAAACAAGGATCAATCTATCTCAGACATAGGTAAACAAGTATCAATCTGTCTCAGACATAGGTAAACAAGGATAAATCTCCCTCAGACATAGGTAAACAAGGATCATTCTATCTCATACATAGGTAAACAAGGATCAATCTATCTGAGAGATAGGTAAGCAAGGATCAGTCTATCTCAGACATAGGTAAACAAGGATCAATCTCCCTCAGGCATACGTAAACAATGATCAATTTGTCTCAGACATAGGTAAACAAGGATCAGTCTATCTCAGACATAGGTAAACAAGGATCAATCTATCTCAGACATAGGTAAACACGGATCAATTTCCCTCAGACATAGGTAAAGCTGACCGGGCTGTGGTTATATTGTTCATGACCTGGTATGTAGGGATTGCTCTTAAAAAGTTTCTATGTGATAAAGTATGTCAGTGATTGGGACAGGTCGGTGGTTTTCTACGGGTAATCCGGTTTCCTTCACCAATAAAACTGACCGCCACGATATAACTGAAATATTGTTGAAAGTTTGCTTACCATGCGCACTAAATTAGATATCTACGTTTTTCATTATATGTAGTTATCTTTCCCACTAAAATCGTCTCACTTAAAAGGAATATTTGTGTTGTATAATTTGAATAGCTTAAACCGGGACCATGAGTATAGACAGCGGTGGGTGGAGCAAACATTCAGATTGTTCATTATTTGACCACGGTTATCTCGAGGAGGAAAAATTAATGATAAATAGTTTCACGGTAACCTTTGGAGCAAAATATTTGATAAACATGGTCACTAGTGTTCCTCCCTAAGAAACTTTTAGTCTTATTAAAAATAATATTCTTCATCAGTCTAAAAACTACAAAATTCACTTCGAAAATTCAAATTTTAGAGGTATGTGACCTTTCGGTCACGTTGGTCATGTGACATACAGTTTCATAAATATGCTGTTTATATCATCGGGATTTTTCTATGATAAGCACCACCCTCATATTGTGTCGGTAGGCAAATTCCCCTTTAAGAGTTAAAGCTTGTGCATGTTGGGTCTAATAGTTCACCAGTTGAGGAATCGAAACTTATAGTAACAGCAATTATATGCGTAAAAATGAGTTCAAAAGCGAGAATCTGAAACCAGCGAAGACTACAAGACTATTTAATTCCAGTATAGATTTAAAACTACCTATGGAATCAGTGCCTATCACACTAACGTTGTGAGTTTGCATCCCGTTCAGGCGAGGTGTACTCGGTACAACATTATGTCATACAATTTGTCAGTGACTTGCCTGTCAAACAGGTCAGTGGTTTTCTCCGAGAACTCTGGTTTCCTCCACCAATAAAACTGACCACCACGATATAACTCAAATATTATTGAGAGTGGCGATAAGCACCGTAACCCCTAACCCCTGACCCCTAACACCTCAACCCCTAACACCGTAACCCCTGACCCCTATTTGCATGGCTTTCCAATCTTTTGACCTTTAGCTTACTTGATAAAGTTTATTCTAGAAAAGCGTCGTGTGCACTAAGTTAGATATCTACGTTTTTCTTTATGTAGTTATCTTTACCACTCTAATCTCCTCACTTAAAAGGAATATGTGTGTTTCATTATTCGAATAGCTTAAAAGTTAAAGTTTGTGCATGTTAGGTCTAATAGTTCACCAGTTGAGGTATCGAAACTTATAGTAAAAGCAATTGTATGCGTATTAAATGAGTTAAAAAAAGAGAATCTGAAACCAGCGAAGATTACAAGACTATTTAATTCCAGTATAAATTTAAAACTACCTATGGAATCAATCCCTATCACCCTAACCTTGTGAGTTTGCATCCCGTTCAGGCGAGATGTACTCGATACAACATTATGTCATAAAATTTGTCAGCGACTTGCCTGTCAAACTGGTCGGTGGTTTTCTCCGAGAACTCTGGTTTCCTCCACCAATAAAACTGACCACCACAATATAACTGAAATATTATGAAGGTGGCGTTAAACACCGTAACCCTAACCCTATTTACATGGCTTTCCAATCTTTTGACCATTAGCTTACTTTATAACGTTTATTCTAGAAACGCGCCGTGCGCACTAAATTAGATATCTACGTTTTTCATTATATGTAGTTATCTTTCCCAGTTAAAGTTAAAGCTTGTGCATGTTGAAATATACGGTACCGGGTCTAATGGTTCACCAGTTGAGGTATCATAACGTATAGTAACAGCAATTATATGCGTTAAAAATGCGCTTATGAAAACGAACATCTAAAAAGAAAAAAGGGAAAAATACAAACTATTTAATAACACTATAGAACTAAGAAATAAAAATAAAAACGTAGATATCAAATTTAGTGCACACGAAACGTTTCTAGAATAACTTTCATCTGGTGACGCTCAGAATAACCTTGATCAGGTGACGCTCAGGAACAACCTTCATCAGGTGACGCTCAGGAATAACCTTCAATAGGTACGCTCAAAATCGAAAGATTGGAAAACCAAATAATTTAAAGCATTGGGAGCAATAAAACCAAAGACCCTAAACAGGATAGCCAAAATCTACTAAGGTCACTTATGCCTGAGGAGGCAGAATCTTAGTTTTATTCATAATTACATTAATTAGGAACTGTGAAATTTTAGCAATAAACATATCTAATAAACCATGACAGTGCCGAAGCGCTGACTACTGGGCAGGTCATACTCTCAGGCACTAATAGCATGGATATAAATCTACTCCTGTAGACAGTGTTGAATCAAAAATAAGACACATAGTTCAACCACATCCCCGACTTAAACGGCCACAGATCAAAGAATATCTCGACTTAAGTCTTCTTTGATTTTCATTTTCACCCTCCCCCTTTTTCCTACGCGTGTAGTGATAAAGAAAATAATCTTATCTTATTAAGCGGCAGCCGATCCCTTGTATTTTATGGAGACGAGTGCCGGGTGTACCCTCGTCTAAATTTAAACTTTGGAGTGAATTTATATTTCGGAGTGCATCTTTTTTATTTATTTTTTTCTTTTATTTTCTTTTAAAAAAACACTCCCACATTTTAGCCGTTCACACACTGCATATGTTATGTACTTTTTATTTATTTATTTGCAATAATGCAATGTAGGTGTCCGTCAGTAGATAGCGACTAACTATCTTGGTAAAATACGATTTTTTGAAAACGGTTACTTAACAAATCTAAATCTAACCATTGATGTTTACACAGGTAATTTTGTTGCATGTCATCGTTGTTTGTTTGGGTTTTTTCTTAGAATGTAGTGAACACATAAAGGTTAAATCCTAATGTATCATATAAATCCTTTTGCTTGATTTTCAGAAAATCGAAAGTGAAAGTAGATAAATATGTTAATTCAATATAGATATAAAACATCATATGATATACAACAAGTACAGATCATGGTACCTTTTCTAGATCTTATTATGATGTCAATGTAATAATATTTATTGAGTAGATACAATTAAACCAAAACAGCGAATGAAATGTTACACGCATACGTATATTTACAAGAAAGAAACAGATCAAGCTTAAAACCGAAAATAAAGGAAATTCGACACCCTTATCGAATGCAGTAGTCCAAATCAATAACATAATGTTGAACAAATTATAAATGTTCTAATCTTAGATCACAATAAACGATTCTGTGGTTGATATGTTTACTAGAACGTATAATAAATATCATGAAATTAACATATAATTATCCTTATCACTGAAGGATAAACAGCTTTAATGAATGAAAACGAAAATTCCGGAATTAAATCATATCCTCTCTGGACGAACTTCATTATTACATTATCATATACCTTGTGACGTCACATCCTGTTTTAAAATTTTTGATTCCAATAAAGTGACATGATTAGGAGTTTTATAATTCTTTTATTGGTGGAGGAAACTTTATCACATAATAGACATAATTAAAAAAAAATTAATATGGAAACAAAGGGCAATAACTGGTATCAGTTTCGAAATACTATAAATCTTGTTTAAGCGGAGGGAGGGTAGGATAGGGTTATGGTGGTTAATAACGCCAACTTGGTTTGTTTATGATGTAACTGGCAACTTGGTTGATGATTACGTAACAAGTGTACTTCACTGTACTAATGATACATTTTTGTAAGCTCTAAATTGAAATATAAATTAATTAGCTTAATCTCAAATGTGTCACAATTACAAAGGATGGTACCATCATTACAATCTGAATCCAGGACTGTAACTTTTATGTATTTAATCAAGCTAATTTTGCACACATGTTATCCTTCTGAAATTAAAATATTACTCCTGCTCAAATAAACAGAAATTTGGTGATATTCACATTGGGAGGGTGTGAGTGGTATGAGCTGTAGTACCATTTGAGCACCAAACAATTTGATACTAAAGTGTAGAGGAAATGAGTGAAATAAGTGACAATCTCATTTGGTCACCAAACTGATAAAACAGCAGGATGTGGATACCAACTTCATAGCACAGTTGGATGTGAAAGTGTAGATATGGTGAGTGAAATGAGTCAAAATCTCATTTGGACACAAAACTGATAAAAATGGTTCACACTAAAGTGTAGATGTGGTGAGTGAAATGAGCTACGATCTCATCTGGACCCCAAACTAATAAAACTGTTTGACACTAAACTGTAGAGAGGTGAGTGGAATGAGTCACAATCTCAGTTGGTCACCAAACTGATAAAACAGCTGAATATGAGAGTGTAGAGGTGGTGAGTGAACATAAGCTTAAACTATTTGTATTATTTATATAAGTATGCTATGTGCATAGTCTAAATGAATTTGTTTTTCTTATTTCGTTTAAGGTTAACTAGCAAATTATGGAAAGAACAACAGGCACTGGGGGTGAGTTACAACCTACATTATCTTCTCCAGATATGGACTTGACCTTTGACCTAAATATCGTTCCTGGTTTATCTGGATTAAATCTTAATATCCTACATGCTATAGATATGCACATGATTGACAATGCCAAACACATACTATTTAAATGGATTCAAAAGGAGCATCGCATTGTAGCTAATGTTCAGAAAACAATGGTTGCCTTGCTGAAAACAAAAAGACCTAGGGAAAGCAGACAGGCTAGAATAGAGTTTGAATAAATAGTGAGAGAATCACCGAGACATCTAAACGCATTGGCAGATTTAGAAACAATATATCGCAATTTATATAGAATAACAGACGCAGACCGTTATCGGCGTACTATTGATAGCATCCTAAAGAGTACAAGTGATGCAGATGTTCAGATGAAAAGAACGTGTTTACTCGAGCAAGGTTATGCTATCCTAATAGAGCGAACAATTGTTAATAAGAATACGTTGGATTTGAGGATATCAGATATGCACAAAATACTGACAGTTGAGTATGACAAAAGTGATGGTGAAAGACGTGAATGTCTGGGTAGAGGACTTCACCATCAAAAACAGGTCTTATGTAGCATGCATAGTGCAAATAAAGATAACACAACTGATGCTCATTTGATAAGGAAAGCCTCAAGTCTCCAGAAATTTGAAATGGCTGAAAACTTTTGTTCGGATCCACTTTGGGAACACTACTAAGCAAAGGCACTTAATCAATATTATGACTCTTTAGAACGTCTTTCCCGATATAAAGATGGCTGCTTAGAAGCAGAAATGAGAGCAGTAACGATAAAAGCTTTTGAAAAGTTTTGGTCTGTTGCTCAGATGCCCATGGATGAAGATAATAAAAACATTGTTGCTAGGTCTTTCGTTTATATCGAACAGATACTTACCAAAAGGGAAAGTCTTGTTCGATCAGGGGAGCAAACTTTTGAGTTAAGTAAAAATCCGGAATTCAAGCTGTATTTACATAATCCTCTAGAAGCATTAAGGAAGGCATATCGCCTAAAACCGAATGATATATCTGTTTTAAATAGGTATGGTAGGACTCTTTAGCATCAATCTCTTGTGATGAAAAACTGGAATGACATGGACCAAAAATTAGAGTACTTAGAGGACGCAAACAAGAAATTATCAGCATCAATTAATGTTGATTCTGATCGAAATTAGTTTGCCTACACAACCAGAATGCAGGTTAGACTTGATATTGCTGATATATTTATACAACACAATCCGAACAAAGCAAAAAGCTCATTAGAGAATGCAAAAAAAGATGGTCATATTTGCTTTAAATCACAAAATACCATAAGAGATATGACGGTGTTGGCCGAAACATGCCAGAAGCTTGCTAAATTTCCTAGCTTACGTGACTATGGACCTGAATTTGCAAAAACAGAACACTATCTACATCAAGCATTAGACTATCTATTTTATGTCACACACTTAGGAGATCCCATCGACTATCATTGGACCAATAGGATCTCTTCCTGTCTGTTTGATCTTGGTGAATATGAAACAGCGATTGAGTGGCAAAGAAAAAGGTGGCTTCTGTCTGCTCCTTCAAACTCTAATTCGTTCTATATTTTATGCATATACATGCTCACCAGGTATGCAAAGGACGATAACTTGAAGACGAGTATGGAGACATTTTTGAGAGAGTTCTTGTATGTTCTGACATACGGTAAAACAAATATAAAGACATCACTAGGAACATCGAAAGCATATACAAAAACAGACCTTATGAAATATGCAAACTTTTAACCGCAGTAATCGTAGAAAAGGTGATAACGGTTAGAGAAGATGAGAAAAATATACTGCAACACTGTTTGAACATCCTGATCCAGATTGCATCGCGTAATAAACGTAGAAATATCAAAACATTTTACAGGGAATTCCAACGATTAATGGCGACGCTACATCACATTATTCCATCAGAAGAAAACGAATATGTGCTGTCGGATATCTTTGACAATTTTTCGATTTTCCCGTTCCCTAAAATTCTTCGTTGCCGGTCAAGGGATTTCAAATTCGACTTTTCTGTGTGCCATAGTCACAAAGACAGCGACTGGGTTCATAATATGCTTCTCCGGCACTTGGAGAGCACATTTGATCAACAGGACATTTCTTTCAAGGGTATGTATAACATACTGTATGTATATAAATAGAAAATGGTAACAAAATGTCTAGCAATATGCAAAGAAAGTTTCAATAGTGATGATCAACAATTCCACCAATATCAACAAAGCGAACAGTCACCTCTCACCTCAAATCATTAAACACATAAAATACCACGACATATGTGACGGGGTTAAACCGTTTAATGGGATCTCAACCCCACGACCCCACCCCCACACCCATCTTGATAATTGGATCTCCAAAGGCAAAATAAATATAAACAACCAGAATCGCTTCAACTCACAAAGACCACATACTATCACAAAAATGAATGATAGCATAAACACGGACAGTTATAGTTTTAAAAACTCTATGATTAATATATAATGACTGTCTATTCCTAGGGCCCGCCGTGGTCGACATCGCATGGTAGTTAAATTTACAACTACTTGCGACAGGTCGGTGGTTTTCTTCGAGTTCTCCTGTTTCCTTTAGCAATAAAACTGATGGCCACCATAGACATGTCGCCCCACTCGAACACATCATCCTGATTCCGAGCCAACCATTATTTGCTCTCTCTCCTTAATGATGTGTGCTTAGCAGAGAAGCAACACATCCCAATGTTATAGTCTTTGGTTTGACACGATCGGAGCGAGCACGCGAACCATTACACCACAGATGCTATTCCAATCTGAAACAAAAGTGGAATCAGGTGCAGATATATGTTACATGTTAATTTCTATTTAGCATAGTTGAAATAAATTATGTACAAAACAAATATGTTAATATCGTGTTCCATAGCATTTTTGACGTGTTTAGCTTTCTATTTTTCAGGTTGTATTGCAGATAGGGACTTCACGCCTGGTGTTTCTGTACTTGACAACAATGTAGAAGCGATTCACAGCAGTAATAAGGTCATTCTTGTCTTAACAGATCATTTTGTCTCGAGTCAGTGGTGCCAGTATGAAGCAGATCAGGCAATCATACGATCTTTAAGATTAAACGAAGTTCAAGATCAGGATCGCAATAGTAGCTGTGTCATCCCAGTGATTTTGGAAAAAAGTAAAATACCTATTAAATTGGAGCATTTGATCAAATACGACATGACAATAGAGCAGGATTTCGTGTTTGAAATGAGACGTTTGAAAACATTACTACTACCCGAAGTCAAGTGAGGAACTGTTGAATGTTTGATTTTTTGTGAATTAGCACAATTTTCGTAATTTTTCATTCTTTACTATTCCAAAACTTCATTTACCTTTCTATTAAATTATTTTTAACAACATTTTATTTCAAATATACGTCCGTCCTCTTCAAAGGCCGTGCCTTCTCATATTAAACTCAATTTACTAGATCTTTCATTACATGATAGATGTTCGCAGGTGTGATTAGCGATTGGATTATCACCATGTTCATTATCGATAAGCATGAGAGCGATGGAAAACAAATATAAGATTTATCAAAAATGGAGGTTTGCAATTATATAGATTGTATATAATCTTATTTAGCAATGAATTTTCTTGGATGATTATTTATCTATTTAAGATATTTTCAGATAAAATAATCGATCAGTAGTTATTTGGGTTTATTGCACCGTAATCCACAATAATAGAAACGTAGATATCAAATGTAGTGCGCACGACGCGTTTCTGGAATAATCTTCATCAGGTACGCTCAAAATCTTAAGATTGGGAAGTCAAATAATTTAGTTTTGGGAGCAATAAAACCAAAGGGCCTAAATAGGATAGCCAACATTGGCTAATGTCACCAACGTCTGAGGGAGGAGAACCTTAGATTTATTAATAATTACATTATTTAGGAACTGTAGATTATTCTTATTTAATTAGAAATGTACCTACGTTTATTATATTGTCATAGACAACAGAATATACACATTTATTTGTTTAAAATAATGAAAATAATAAAAGAATTTAAAGAAGTATGTTGACAACCGGACCGTTGCCATATCATCAATGAATACACGTTAAAGTCTCTTATCTATCTCCCCCGGAGTTTCAATAATGTTTTCTTTATCTATTGTTTTAATAAATTAATTTATCTATTTAGTTATGTATGTATGTATTTATTTGTTTATTTATTTATTGCAAGATTATCTTATCCAATTGAAACATTAATAAACGTTACTTAACAAAACCACATCTGTGGTGTAATGGTTAGAGTGCTCGCCCCTCGTGCTGTAGATCCTGGGTTTCCATCGTCTCTGGTGCTGTATATCCTGGGTTTCCATTGCCTCTGGTGTTGTAGATCCTGGGTTTCCATCGCCATCGGTGGTGTAATAGTTAGAGTACTCGCCTATGGTGCTGTAGATCCTGGGTTTCCATCGCCGTCGGTGGTGTAATGGTTAGAGTACTCGCCTCTGGCGCTGTAGATCCTGGGTTTCCATCGCCATCGGTGATGTAATGGTTAGAGTGCTCGCCTCTGGTGTTGTATATCCTGGGTTTCCATCGCCATCGGTGGTGTAATGGCTATGTTAGAGTGCTCGTCTCTGGTGATGTAGATCCTGGGTTTCCATCGCCATCGGTGGTGTAAAGGTTAGAGTACTTGCCTCTGGCGCTGTAGATCCTTGGTTTCCATCGCCATCGGTGGTGTAATGGTTAGAGTACTCACCTCTGGTGATGTAGATCCTGGGTTTCCATCGCATTCGGGTCAAACCAAAGACTATAACATTGGTGTTTGTTGCTTCTCCGCTAAGCATGCAGCATTAATGATACAGAGCAAAGACTGGTTGGCTCGGAATCAAGGTAATGCGTGTCCGAGTGTGGCATATGTCTATCCACGAACCGTTGTTTCAGTGAGCTAGAACTATAAAATCCAACTAAGGGTGTTGGTCTTGTACAATTAGAACCTCATCATCATTACATTTAAAATTAACTTGTTCTCGCCATGATATAGCTGAAAAATTGCAGAGCTGTCGTTAACAAATAATCACTCACTCACTCATATAATCAAACATCATTGTGGATTACCAATTACTCCTTCGATGTCTACCATCTGTGGAGATTTCGTGTTGTTCAACGTCGTGATGAAGATAAAAATACAACACAAATTTCAAGACACATAGTGTAATAAATCGTTAGAAAAAACCGAAGTGCTATCGAGAATTAACAATTCTGAAAGACAGACATTATTGAACACAATATACACCACGAGGACAAAACAAAGCAAACAAAAAGACAACACAGAAAACCTAAAAGATGAACAACACGAACCCCATCTAAAAGCTGGGTTTAATCCAGGTACTCGCGAATAGCTTTCCTTCATGTTTTCTCAAAATATCTTCAAACTTTATGAAACTTCATTTTATAGTTGCACTCATGCTGTTACCACTCTAATCAAACAAAAAACAAAAAGTTTGTTATCAATCGTTACTGCCAAGCAAATTCTCCTGAAACATTACAATAATAATATCGCATGAATTGTCTTAACACCAAAAGTGGTCAATAGAAAAAAGACAAACAATACAGTGGCCAATAGAAAAAAGAAAAATAATACAGTGTCCAATAGAAAAAAGACAAACAATACAGTGGCCAATGGAAAAAAGACAAACAATACAGTAGCCAATAGAAAAAAGGCAAACAATACAGTGGCCAATAGAAAAAAGACAAACAATACAGTGGTCAATAGACAAATGACAAACAATACAGTGGTCAATAGAAAAAAGACAAATAATGCAGTAGCCAATAGAAAAAAGACAAACAATACAGTGGCCAATAGAAAAAAAGACAAACAATACAGTGGCCAATAGAAAAAAGACAAATAATGCAGTGGTCAATAGAAAAAAGACAAACAATACAGTGGCCAATAGAAAAAAGACAAACAATACAGTGGTCAATAGAAAAAAGACAAACAATACAGTAGCCAATAGAAAAAAGACAAACAATACAGTAGCCCATAGAAAAAAGAAAACAATACAGTGGTCAATAGAAAAAAGAAAAACAATACAGTGGTCAATAGAAAAAAAGACAAGCAATGCAGTGGTCAATAGAAAAAAGACAAACAATACAGTAGCCAATAGAAAAAAAGACAAACAGAAAACAATGGACTGCAAAATAATACACAGAAAACTAAGGTTTGAGCAACCCCCCCCCCCCCCACCCTAAAAATTACGAGAGTGAACGTAGGTGCTACGGTAAGATAAGCAGTTCCTGTTCCACTATTGGCACCTCTCATACTAATATTCCTATAATGATTGCAACAAATGTATTCTGGTTCGGGACGTGACATTAAATATTTAGGAAGTCACTAAATGGAGATCAGTAACGGACCAAACCCGAAACGAATGTCTTCACATGAATTGACCACCTGGAAGTGAATGGAGAGTATCGGAGCATGCTCAGCAGCGATTACCGAACATGTCTCTTTCATGGCAAAAAAGGTGTTTAATTTCTCTCATTAGTTCATTTAGACTTAAAATCAACAAAAATCGAATAACAATGAGTATCCTGGTTACAATGCTTGCAGTGTAACCATGACAAAATACACAAATATTATTTAATGGGTTTGGGTTTATGTTTATGGTGCTTAAGGCCATTTTCGACAATATTTAAGTTTCATTGGTGGAGGAAACTGGAGAAAACCACTGACCTCCTGTATGTCATTAACAATCTTTATCACATATTGGTGTATCGAGTACACCTCACCTGAGCGGGATTAGAACTCACAACGCTAGTGTGGTGATAGACACTGATTACATGAGTAGTTGTAAATCAAACTACCGTATGATCACGAACACGACGACCTCTATTAACAATTAAAGCCATGTTATCTATTTATTAACTAATAAATTAATTTATTTTAATGTATTCATTTATGTTTAAAACCACATTCTAGTAAGCGGGTCAAACCATGGATACTAGTGAAATCACAGGGTCAAACCTACAGAGGATGGGGGATGCCCTTTCTATGGGATGGTGTCTTGCTATAATGCAGAAAGCCTTACTGTGAACCACAGTGTGTAACATGTTTAGAGAGAACCACGCTCCCCCCCACGATAAATACCTCTTTTGTAGATTTGGAAATAGAGTGTGCTCATTCTAACTGCTGCAAAAAAGCTAAATGTTCGTCTTCTCCAACTATCTATACTTTTTCAGTCAGTCAAACGTCGTCGACTCGGTTGACCCACACCTTCCCTCAAGTCAAACGTCGTCGACCCGGTAGACCCACACCTTCCCTCAGTCAAACGTCGTCGACTCGGTTGACCCACACCTTCCCTCAGTCAAACGTCGTCGACCCGGTTGACCCACACCTTCCCTCGGTCAAACGTCGTCGACTCGGTTGACCCACACCTTCCCTCAGTCAAACATCGTCGACCCGGTTGACCCACACCTTCCCTCAGTCAAACGTTGTCGACTCGGTTGACCCACATCTTCCCTCAGTAAAACGTCGTCGACCCGGTTGACCCACACCTTCCCTCAGTCAAACGTCGTCGACTCGGTTGACCCACACTTTCCCTCAGTCAAACGTCGTCGACCCGGTTGACACACACCTTCCCTCAGTCAAACGTCGTCGACTCTGTTGACCCACACCTTCCCTCAGTCAAACATCGTCGACTCAGTTGACCCACACCTTCCCTCAGTTAAACGTCATCAACTCAGTTGACCCACACCTTCCCTCATTTCCATGTAATTTTATATTGAACTTGTTCTCGTTCTGAATATTGATAAATAAACGTTACAGAATACCAAGAGGGAATAAAAATGGACAGGTCACACAAGACGAATAAAACAAAAAAACACAACAACATAATGTGCTGGACACCACAATACGCAAGCAAACATTAATACCGTAAATAAGTCAAGAGCACTCCTACAAACAACTGGAGGTAAAGACCAACCGAACATCATGTTTATGGGGAAATTGTAACGGATATCACAATACGGAACTGAGAACGTAAAGACACACAAAAGGACAGCACAAAAAACTAAACATGTCAGCAACACGAAAATACTGCTCGACGTTAAGTAATAGTCAATCAATCATTGATTCTCCACTAAGCACGCAGCATCAAGGAGCAATAAGATACACATGCTTAGAGGGAGTCAGACTGATGCTTCCGAGTAGAACCACATGTCTACCTCTTGTTTCAATGGCTTAGCAAATTGACAATTCAACGAAACGTGTATGCTTAGTACAATCAAACCTCGTCATCATTTCAACAAAGTGACTTTTTCACTCAGTTAGTAGATTAAAGGTTAAACTAAGATAACACATACATTTAATATGAAAAGTCCCAACGTGCACAAACACAATGATTTAAATAGCTATAGCATATAGGTCAATATCATTTCTGAAAAACGAATCCGATTTTCTTAAAATAAATCATTTGGTGCATGCATTATTTTGTTCAATATTCAGATCGATTTCAAAAGATAAAATAAATATAAAGATTGTATATAAACTAAAAAGTAAAATTCATAGATAAAACCACATACATTTTTAAATTGTGTGTTTCTTCTACTTCTTCTTGCAAAACGATTTTTCAAATTTTCAAACAGCGTTATATTGCTGGGTCTGCCAAATGCTCTACAAAACCTCTTTCCAAATTATTAACATGTATTCTATCGGCGGTCAAAACCGGGCTTCAAAGCTTCTGTGACACTAGCTACACGAGAGGTGGTGTGAATCAGATGTTGATTCTGAAGAACTAGAAAGATCTGTTAGAGTACGTACAATCTAGGTCCCTCTCCTCCTACAATAGCATTAAATAGTTGACTTATCTACCCTTTACACGACTATTCCTCACTCTAAGCTGAAGGAACAATTAAGGGAGTTGGTTCTACTGTGTTTCATAAAAAAAGAATGGCCAACGTAGATACAAATACCTTTTGCTAGGAAGAGACCGATCTTATTTTGTAAAACACCACTTTGATTCTACTAAAAAGTTCTCTGAAACTGATATCTTCAACATGCTCCAGTTTTTGATTGACAACATATTTGCTATGTTTGGTGGACGTGCTTTTCAACAGGCATACCTATGGGTACAAACTGTGCCCATCTTCTCGCCGACTTGTTCCTTTATTCGTATGAAGCAGACTTCATACAGGGGTTTCTCAAGAGAAAGGAAAAGAAGCTGGCCCGATCCTTTAATTTTATGTTCCGCTATATAGATGATGTCCTTTCGCTAAATAATTCTAGGCTTGGTGATTTTGTTCACCGCGTCTATCCCATTGAGCTTGAAATGACGGATACCACATATACAGATAGGTCAGCTTCATACCTTGACATGCAACTCGCGATCGACGATGAGGGTCGGTTGGAAAGGAAACATTACGACAAAAGAGATGATTTCAATTTTCCCATTGTGAATTTTCCATTTGTATATGACAACATTCCAGCAGCACCTGCATATGGAGCATACATCTCTCAGATGATACGATATTACAGAGCTTGTGGCTCCTATCAGGATTTCCTTGATAGAGGGTTGCTACTAACAATGAAGCTACTGAACCAAGGGTTCCTTTTGGTAATGTTGAAGTCATCACTTCGAAAATGTTACGGTTGCCACCATGACTTGGTTGACCGTTATGGAATATCTGTGTCACAAATGACCACGGATATGTTCCATTTGTCGTAAGCACTTCCCGGTCCTTTCCTCATTCACGACTTATTACCGGGTTTGTAATTAGATGAACACGATGGGTGCCACTAGTGGAGCATGAATTGCTTACCCTTCCGAAGCACCTGAGTTCACCCCCGGTTTTTAGTGGGTTTCGTGTTACTCGATCTTTTGTTTTTCATGTATGTTTTGTAGATCGTTGTTTGTCCTTTTGTCCTTTTCTTTGGCCATTGTGTTCTTCTTCGATATACGGATTCTGATTGCCCCTTTGGTATCTTCAAACTCTTCTTACAAAAGTCAAATGGGGGAAAAAGGGTATAAAGCCCTGTAAATGTAGATTTGACCGGGTAGGACTATTGCTTTAAATTCCATACCATCCATAATAGGATTTGGCTGGTGTCTGACAGTCTCAATTTTAACTACCTTTTACACCTCTCGGTTTCAATCAAAAACATTTTATTTTTCTTTACCTTTTACTACATAACCCTGATATTTCGAATCGTTATTGGATCCTTCGACTTGAATATCTCGAATTTATGTTTTAATTCATGACAATAACATTGAAATTTATTAAAATCCCCAGATATATTAAATTAGATTTAATTCGTATTTTTCGATAAACCCCATAATTTCATAAATGGGCCGTCGTGGTCGTGATCTATCTGATAACTGGTGGTTGGCTTTAAAGCTATCTATGCAATCAGGGCCAATCACAACCAACGTTGTAAATTCGAATCCCGAACAGGCAAGGTGTACTCGACACAACATTATGTGATACAGTTTATCGGTGACTTGCACTAGGTCGGTGGTTTTCTCCAGGTAATCCTTATTTCTCCACCAATAAAACTAACCGCCACGATATAACTGAAATATTGTTGAAAATGACATTAAACTCCATAACCTTAAACATTACCCTTAAGTGTTTCAGATATGACTGTTTTATTTCACCCAAAGCAAAAGTCAGTCTAAGTAATGTGTAACTAATATGAGTATCTGCATAATGAATTATGCCTTATAATGTGGACAACCTGTCAGCAATATTTCAGCTATATCGTGGCGACCAGTTTTAGTGGTGGAGGAGCCAGAGTACCCGGAGAGAACCACCGATCATGGGCAAGCAACTGGTAAACTTTATTACTTGCGGCTGCGAGTCGAGTGCATTTTTTTGTAATTTACCAAGTCGGTGCAAACCCACGTTTTATTTTATTATTTTCCTTTAATTTTCTCCTACAATCTGGAGGGGCCGTCGTAGCCATGATCGTATGTTGGTTGGATTTACAACTACCCATGTAATCAGTGTCTATCCCACTGACATTTAGAGTTCGAACCCCGCTCAGGCGAAGTGCACAACATTATGTGATAAAGTTTGCCAGTGACTTGCAGCAGGTCGGTTGTTTTCACCGGGTACTCCTGTTTCCTCCACCAATAAAATTGACCGCCACGATATATCTGAAATATTGATTGAAAGTGCCATTAAACAGCATAAACCAAACCAACCAACCCTGAAAATAACAAATAAGGAGACAAAATTAGGAATTTGATTCGGCTATGTTAGGGTTATGATGTTTAACGCCACTTTCAACAATATTTCTGTCATATCGTGGAGGTTAGCTTTATTGGTGGAGGAAACCGAAGTACCTGGAGAAAACCAGCAACTTGCCGCAAGTCACTAACAAACATCATCACATAATGTTCAAAATGTTTATTATCGAGTGTTCCTCGCCATCAGCGGGGTTCGAACTCACAACTGTTAGTGGTGATAGCTAGGCACTGAATGCGTTGGTAGTTGAAAATCATTTGACCGTATACGATCACGGGTTACGACCACGACGGTCCTATGTGTAATGCTATTTTCCTCGTTATATTATCATAATTTTCCTTTGATTTACTCCTACAATCTGGGGGGGGGGGGGGGGGGGTCGTGGCCGTGGTCGTATGGTAGTTGGATTTACAACTACCTATGAAATCAGTGCCTATCACCACTGATGTTGTGAGTTCGAATCTCGATCAGGGCGGGTAGCACAACATTATGTGATAAAGAATGTCAGTGACTTGAGACAGGTCGGTGGTTTTCTCCTGTTTCTCCCATGATATAAGTAGTCATGTATTAGTGTTAGAGGTATCTTACATCTTTCTACGATTTTTCTCTTGGTTTGCGAAGCTGTTCCTACAGTGTGAGCGTGTGTGGGTTTTTTTTTCTCTTTTTTTATGCATTTTTTGCTTCTGTTTTATTTTTATTTGAATAATATGTGTATCATTTAAGTCAGTTAGCATGACCTTTAGAAAGCTTAAAGTAAATTACGTCATGTGTTATATTTGTTTACCAGTTACCTAGGCTTACCATAACAAACAACTGCACACTGATATGTCAATTATATTGAATTGAATAATCAATAATAAAAATAAAACGCAGATAGCAAATTTAGTGCGCACGAACTATATTCATTGCAATGTAAATAGTAGAAGACTATTTCAATATCTTTGTGTTTGCTTTATCATGTATTAACTTTCTCGTGGTGCGATTTACCATAATTTACAGCTTACAATGTCACTCTATTAGTTAAAAGTAGTCTACTGGGCTCGGTTGTTCAAAATACTGAAGTAAATGGGGTTCACCCACCCACATTCCCGACTGGTGGCGCATGTGTACTATGAGCTATTCGAATCCAAGATGGCGGAAGGCGATCAGCTGTGATCAAGGCCGAAGCTCGAAAATGATCTACTACGCCGAAATGCATCGACAAACGGTTGAAAAACTGACTTGATTGAAAGGTGCATATTACACTGCAAACCCAATCATACGATTTATGTTCGTTACTTTTCAATATTATTGTATTTGTTGAATGTCCAAGTTCCCCCGACTGAAAATAAAACTTATGATGACGGATCAGTTTGAATGTGCTTTCGTGACAGGATTCAGAAACAAGACCAGGAGAATTTGTCATATCTAATGCCATCCATTATAATTGAAAAAGAAGATTTTGAAGTTAAATACCTGTATAAAACCATATGGGATTCATATCCAGACATAGATTATATGTGGAGGAAAATCATTTTTACTAAAAAAAACTGACCCAAGTTTTTCCACACCTTTTCTTTTTATTAAATATTCAAAAACAACACACTGAAAGCATCATATACATGTTATCATTCAGAATGTGGAAAAAAAACGGGGCATATTTGCAATAGAAACCAATTATGGGGCTTTCAATAGGGGTACCATCATACGTTTTTAAGAAACATTTAACATTTAACATTTAAAAAAAAAAACATTAATTTTTTCACAATTTTCAATATTTTTTTATCTTTGAAATATAACTACACAATCATGTGTAATTACCTCAATACATATACTAATTTAAATGATGCTCATTACATTCGGTATACATCTTTTAAGAAAAATGTACAAAAAATGTACTCCTTATTTGTCTGGTATATTTTCAAAACTGTGCAGCAATAAACAAAAAAGTCACTATGGTTTCAAAGCATATCCTTGTCCAAATAACCTTATACTCTTGGCTAAATGGACAATGTATGCCTCCATACTAAAGTAAAACAGTTTTTTTTCTTTAATCTAATGCCTAAAAGGGGGCAAAACTATTTTGCAAACCCCAACTCAATTTTAAAAAATAAGGAAGGACAATTGCCCCCAGCTTTTTCGCCCATGAAGTGGTGTTAGTGAAGGTCGAACTGCAGATTCATATGAAGCATCCGAGTTCATGTCAGTCCAGATTTGTTGCTTCTCTGCTATGAAAGTTGATTATTTTAGTCTCTAAATTAAAAGAGATATCACCTCGCGTTTTCTCCTGAAAAAAAAGATATATAAAAACAAACTACGATGCAATTCTGTCAAAATACGATTCAGCCGAAAAAAAGATATATAAATTATGCTTACGTGTTGAAAAATGTAGTAGGTCGGTTCAACATCTTTTTAAAATTTTTACACAAATCTTGCTGAATCCTCAGGCCTGTGTCGTTTTCGCGTAGAATCCGTCAATATTTTTATTTATAACATGTGCTTTTTTCAGCAAACAATTTCGCACATGCGCAAACGCTTTACCGAATGAGGTCATTGTGTAGGTCATCAATGGTCATATGATCATATTCATGTAAATATGAATATCCTGCTGGTAAACATTGAATTCTTTACGGGAGATAAAAAATCAAGCAGCGACATATTTCCTTCGTTCCAGGTTAAATATGTATGATATTATGAAAAATTTCAACTGCAATTAGTATAAAACATCGAATATTGGCAACTTTCAATATAAAAAAAATCCATATGAGCGATTGTATGCCTGTTAGGAATGGCTCCTCTAAGCATAGTGTTCAATATGTTTAATAAGACATAAAGCACTAACCATTCTACTACTGAGGGGGGGGGGGGGGTTAATTTTTTTAGAATACAAATCGTTTATTTTCCACTATGTCCAAATTTAAAAGAAGACCTGAATACACCTCAGCCCTAAAAAATATTGCTTGTTTAGATTAACTCGACCCTACCTAAAATGTAGTGCCTACTCTAGCTATTGTATTAGTTTTTCACAACAAGCACAGTCTTGGAACATCTGCATGCCAAATATCCAATATCCAATGCAAAACAAAAATAAAAAATCCTGGTCACCCTTACCTAACCTTTTTCACTCACAAGGTTACCGGTAACCCTAAGCGGTATGCATGTATCTTTTATTTCATGTATGTATAAAAAATATTTTTGATCTACTTGATGTGTGAAAAAAATTGGATTCTCTACTGACAGACATAAACAATCCCAAAGCCCCCTCCCCCCTTCATTAATAAAATTGTTGGTGTCTAATAAAGAAAACAAGTGAGTGGGAAGACATGTCACTCTAATCGGGCACATTAATGAATATTCCGATTCCTACCCAGCCAGTCTTTGTTCTTATTCTTTAATGCTGCATGCTTTCATAGCAGAGAAGCAACAAATGCCAATTTTATAGTCTTTGGTTTGACCAGACTGGGGCTCTATCCCATGGATCTAACACACTCAAGGCGAGCATGCTAACCATTACACCACCGATGAGATAGGAAACCATTTTCTCTACAGACCCAGCATAATACCACCACAACAAAATGTATGTGGTCGTATAAAAATTACACTGAAAAGGAGCAGTCCTTCAAAACTTTCATTAAGCTAGGGACTTGTGCCCAAGTTGCTTAGTTGAAGTTAGTTAATACAGTCAATATCATCAAACACACATTAAAAAGATCATAGATTAGCTTCCAGTCAGATTTGAACTGACATCTTTTCAACTTTATTGAAATGTACTACCTTGTACTATAGAAGCCATAATGATTGTAATGTTACACAAAGTACACATACAGATAAATAAACCACTCAAACAAGTACTTCAAAAGCATCTTGTACAAAGGACTGTATTTAAGACATATCATTAACTACAGATGTACATGTATTTTAATCTTCACCATAGGATAGTTAAATGTTTAAATTGTGTATTTATTGACACTGATTACATCAGGTAATAATATTCATTAACCAGAGGCTCTCAAGAGCCTGTATCGTTCACCTGGTTATAAAAAAAACCAATTGGTCCTATGTAAAAACTATGTCCTGCAGTGGTAGTCATCTTGGAATTACGATCAGCATAAAAAACACAAAGTTTTTAAAGGACCTTCCAATGATTGATGCACAATTTAGGTTCAATCAGTGCAATAGCTTCAGAGAAGAATATATTTCTGAATGTTCCCCTGTGTTAATACTATGACCTGTGGTGGTAGCCATCTTGGATTTCCGATCGGCATAAAAAACAGAAACTTTGTAGAGGACCATCCAATGATCATTCCTGGGCAGTTTGGTTTCAACTGTCCAAGTGGTTTCAGAGAAGAAGCGTTTTGAAACATTTTTCCCATAGGGTCCAATGTTAAATTAAGTGCTGCCGTAGCCGCCATTTTGAATTTCATATCAGAACAAAAAACGTAAAGTTTGTAGAGGACCATCCAATGAACATTCATGTACAGTTTGGCTTTAATCATATTTGTAGTTTCTGAGTAGAAGGCATTTGAATATTTTCCCATAGGGTCCAATGTTAATCTATGTCCTGCGGTGGCAGCCATCTTGGATTTCCGATCGGCATAAAAAACAGAAACTTTGTAGAGGACCTTCCAATGATCATTCCTGGGCAGTTTGGTTTCAACTGTCCAAGTGGTTTCAGAGAAGAAGCATTTTGAAACATTTTTCCCATATGGTCCAATGTTAAACTAAGTCCTGCCGTAGCCACCATTTTGAATTTCATATCGGAACAAAAAACCTTAAGATTGTAGAGGACCATCCAATGAACATTCATGTACAGTTTGGCTTTAATCATATTTGTAGTTTCTGAGAAGAAGGCATTTGAATATTTTCCCATAGGGTCCAATGTTAATCTATGTCCTGCGGCGGCGGCCATCTTGGATTTCCGATCGGCATAAATAACAGAAACTTTGTAGAGGACCTTCCAATGATCATTCCTGGGCAGTTTGGTTTCAACTGTCCAAGTGGTTTCAGAAAAGAAGCATTTTGAAACATTTTTCCCATAGGGTCCAATGTTAAACTAAGTCCTGCCGTAGCCGCCATTTTGAATTTCATATCGGAACAAAAAACGTTAAGATTGTAGAGGACCATCCAATGAACATTCATGTACAGTTTGGCTTTAATCATATTTGTAGTTTCTGAGAAGAAGGCATTTGAATATTTTCCCATAGGGTCCAATGTTAATCTATGTCCTGCGGTGGCAGCCATCTTGGATTTCCGATCGGCATAAAAAACAGAAACTTTGTAGAGGACCTTCCAATGATCATTCCTGGGCAGTTTGGTTTCAACTGTCCAAGTGGTTTCAGAGAAGAAGCATTTTGAAACATTTTTCCCATAGGGTCCAATGTTAAACTAAGTCCTGCCGTAGCCGCCATTTTGAATTTCATATCTGAACAAAAAACCTTAAGATTGTAGAGGACCATCCAATGAACATTCATGTACAGTTTGGCTTTAATCATATTTGTAGTTTCTGAGAAGAAGGCATTTGAATATTTTCCCATAGGGTCCAATGTTAATCTATGTCCTGCGGTGGCAGCCATCTTGGATTTCCGATCGGCATAAAAAACAGAAACTTTGTAGAGAACCTTCCAATGATCATTCCTGGGCAGTTTGGTTTCAACAGTCCAAGTGGTTTCAGAGAAGAAGCATTTTGAAACATTTTTCCCATAGGGTCCAATGTTAAACTAAGTCCTGCAGTAGCCGCCATTTTGAATTTCATATCGGAACAAAAAACCTTAAGATTGTAGAGGACCATCCAATGAACATTCATGTACAGTTTGGCTTTAATCATATTTGTAGTTTCTGAGAAGAAGGCATTTGAATATTTTCCCATAGGGTCCAATGTTAATCTATGTATTGCGGTGGCGGCCATCTTGGATTTCCGATCGGCATAAAAAACAGAAACTTTGTAGAGGACCTTCCAATGATCATTCCTGGGCAGTTTGGTTTCAACTGTCCAAGTGGTTTCAGAGAAGAAGCATTTTGAAACATTTTTCCCATAGGGTCCAATGTTAAACCAAGTCCTGCCGTAGCCGCCATTTTGAATTTCATATCGGAACAAAAAACCTTAAGATTGTAGAGGACCATCCAATGAACATTCATGTACAGTTTGGCTTTAATCATAATTGTAGTTTCTGAGAAGAAGGCATTTGAATATTTTCCCATAGGGTCCAATGTTAATCTATGTATTGCGGTGGCGGCCATCTTGGATTTCCGATCGGCATAAAAAACAGAAACTTTGTAGAGGACCTTCCAATGATCATTCCTGGGCAGTTTGGTTTTAACTGTCCAAGTGGTTTCAGAGAAGAAGCATTTTGAAACATTTTTCCCATAGGGTCCAATGTTAAACTAAGTCCTGCCGTAGCCGCCATTTTGAATTTCATATCGGAACAAAAAACCTTAAGATTGTAGAGGACCATCCAATGAACATTCATGTACAGTTTGGCTTTAATCATATTTGTAGTTTCTGAGAAGAAGGCATTTGAATATTTTCCCATAGGGTCCAATGTTAATCTATGTCCTGCGGTGGCAGCCATCTTGGATTTCCGATCGGCATAAAAAACAGAAACTTTGTAGAGGACCTTCCAATGATCATTCCTGGGCAGTTTGGTTTCAACTGTCCAAGTGGTTTCAGAGAAGAAGCATTTTGAAACATTTTTCCCATAGGGTCCAATGTTAAACTAAGTCCTGCCGTAGCCGCCATTTTGAATTTCATATCTGAACTAAAAACGTAAAGTTTGTAGAGGACCATCCAATGAACATTCATGTACAGTTTGGCTTTAATCATATTTGTAGTTTCTGAGAAGAAGGCATTTGAATATTTTCCCATAGGGTCCAATGTTAATCTATGTCCTGTGGTGGTAGCCATCTTGGATTTCCGATCGGCATAAAAAACAAAAACTTTGTAGAGGACCTTCCAATGATCATTCCTGGGCAGTTTGGTTTCAACTGTCCAAGTGGTTTCAGAGAAGAAGCATTTTGAAACATTTTTCCCATAGGGTCCAATGTTAAACTAAGTCCTGCCGTAGCCGCCAATTTGAATTTCATATCGGAACAAAAAACCTTAAGATTGTAGAGGACCATCCAATGAACATTCATGTACAGTTTGGCTTTAATCATATTTGTAGTTTCTGAGAAGAAGGCATTTGAATATTTTCCCATAGGGTCCAATGTTAATCTATGTCCTGCGGTGGCAGCCATCTTGGATTTCCGATCGGCATAAAAAACAGAAACTTTGTAGAGGACCTTCCAATGATCATTCCTGGGCAGTTTGGTTTCAACTGTCCAAGTGGTTTCAGAGAAGAAGCATTTTGAAACATTTTTCCCATAGGGTCCAATGTTAAACTAAGTCCTGCCGTAGCCGCCATTTTGAATTTCATATCTGAACAAAAAACGTAAAGTTTGTAGAGGACCATCCAATGAACATTCATGTACAGTTTGGCTTTAATCATATTTGTAGTTTCTCAGAAGAAGGCATTTGAATATTTTCCCATAGGGTCCAATGTTAATCTATGTCCTGTGGTGGTAGCCATCTTGGATTTCCGATCGGCATAAAAAACAAAGACTTTGTAGAGGACCTTCCAATGATCATTCCTGGGCAGTTTGGTTTCAACTGTCCAAGTGGTTTCAGAGAAGAAGCATTTTGAAACATTTTTCCCATAGGGTCCAATGTTAAACTAAGTCCTGCCGTAGCCGCCAATTTGAATTTCATATCGGAACAAAAAACCTTAAGATTGTAGAGGACCATCCAATGAACATTCATGTACAGTTTGGCTTTAATCATATTTGTAGTTTCTGAGAAGAAGGCATTTGAATATTTTCCCATAGGGTCCAATGTTAATCTATGTCCTGCGGTGGCAGCCATCTTGGATTTCCGATCGGCATAAAAAACAGAAACTTTGTAGAGGACCTTCCAATGATCATTCCTGGGCAGTTTGGTTTCAACAGTCCAAGTGGTTTCAGAGAAGAAGCATTTTGAAACATTTTTCCCATAGGGTCCAATGTTAAACTAAGTCCTGCAGTAGCCGCCATTTTGAATTTCATATCGGAACAAAAAACCTTAAGATTGTAGAGGACCATCCAATGAACATTCATGTACAGTTTGGCTTTAATCATATTTGTAGTTTCTGAGAAGAAGGCATTTGAATATTTTCCCATAGGGTCCAATGTTAATCTATGTATTGCGGTGGCGGCCATCTTGGATTTCCGATCGGCATAAAAAACAGAAACTTTGTAGAGGACCTTCCAATGATCATTCCTGGGCAGTTTGGTTTCAACTGTCCAAGTGGTTTCAGAGAAGAAGCATTTTGAAACATTTTTCCCATAGGGTCCAATGTTAAACCAAGTCCTGCCGTAGCCGCCATTTTGAATTTCATATCGGAACAAAAAACCTTAAGATTGTAGAGGACCATCCAATGAACATTCATGTACAGTTTGGCTTTAATCATAATTGTAGTTTCTGAGAAGAAGGCATTTGAATATTTTCCCATAGGGTCCAATGTTAATCTATGTATTGCGGTGGCGGCCATCTTGGATTTCCGATCGGCATAAAAAACAGAAACTTTGTAGAGGACCTTCCAATGATCATTCCTGGGCAGTTTGGTTTTAACTGTCCAAGTGGTTTCAGAGAAGAAGCATTTTGAAACATTTTTCCCATAGGGTCCAATGTTAAACTAAGTCCTGCCGTAGCCGCCATTTTGAATTTCATATCGGAACAAAAAACCTTAAGATTGTAGAGGACCATCCAATGAACATTCATGTACAGTTTGGCTTTAATCATATTTGTAGTTTCTGAGAAGAAGGCATTTGAATATTTTCCCATAGGGTCCAATGTTAATCTATGTCCTGCGGTGGCAGCCATCTTGGATTTCCGATCGGCATAAAAAACAGAAACTTTGTAGAGGACCTTCCAATGATCATTCCTGGGCAGTTTGGTTTCAACTGTCCAAGTGGTTTCAGAGAAGAAGCATTTTGAAACATTTTTCCCATAGGGTCCAATGTTAAACTAAGTCCTGCCGTAGCCGCCATTTTGAATTTCATATCTGAACTAAAAACGTAAAGTTTGTAGAGGACCATCCAATGAACATTCATGTACAGTTTGGCTTTAATCATATTTGTAGTTTCTGAGAAGAAGGCATTTGAATATTTTCCCATAGGGTCCAATGTTAATCTATGTCCTGTGGTGGTAGCCATCTTGGATTTCCGATCGGCATAAAAAACAAAAACTTTGTAGAGGACCTTCCAATGATCATTCCTGGGCAGTTTGGTTTCAACTGTCCAAGTGGTTTCAGAGAAGAAGCATTTTGAAACATTTTTCCCATAGGGTCCAATGTTAAACTAAGTCCTGCCGTAGCCGCCAATTTGAATTTCATATCGGAACAAAAAACCTTAAGATTGTAGAGGACCATCCAATGAACATTCATGTACAGTTTGGCTTTAATCATATTTGTAGTTTCTGAGAAGAAGGCATTTGAATATTTTCCCATAGGGTCCAATGTTAATCTATGTCCTGCGGTGGCAGCCATCTTGGATTTCCGATCGGCATAAAAAACAGAAACTTTGTAGAGGACCTTCCAATGATCATTCCTGGGCAGTTTGGTTTCAACTGTCCAAGTGGTTTCAGAGAAGAAGCATTTTGAAACATTTTTCCCATAGGGTCCAATGTTAAACTAAGTCCTGCCGTAGCCGCCATTTTGAATTTCATATCGGAACAAAAAACCTTAAGATTGTAGAGGACCATCCAATGAACATTCATGTACAGTTTGGCTTTAATCATATTTGTAGTTTCTCAGAAGAAGGCATTTGAATATTTTCCCATAGGGTCCAATGTTAATCTATGTATTGCGGTGGCGGCCATCTTGGATTTCCGATCGGCATAAAAAACAGAAACTTTGTAGAGGACCTTCCAATGATCATTCCTGGACAGTTTGGTTTCAACTGTCCAAGTGGTTTCAGAGAAGAAGCATTTTGAAACATTTTTCCCATAGGGTCCAATGTTAAACCAAGTCCTGCCGTAGCCGCCATTTTGAATTTCATATCGGAACAAAAAACCTTAAGATTGTAGAGGACCATCCAATGAACATTCATGTACAGTTTGGCTTTAATCATAATTGTAGTTTCTGAGAAGAAGGCATTTGAATATTTTCCCATAGGGTCCAATGTTAATCTATGTATTGCGGTGGCGGCCATCTTGGATTTCCGATCGGCATAAAAAACAGAAACTTTGTAGAGGACCTTCCAATGATCATTCCTGGGCAGTTTGGTTTCAACTGTCCAAGTGGTTTCAGAGAAGAAGCATTTTGAAACATTTTTCCCATAGGGTCCAATGTTAAACTAAGTCCTGCCGTAGCCGCCATTTTGAATTTCATATCTGAACTAAAAACGTAAAGTTTGTAGAGGACCATCCAATGAACATTCATGTACAGTTTGGCTTTAATCATATTTGTAGTTTCTGAGAAGAAGGCATTTGAATATTTTCCCATAGGGTCCAATGTTAATCTATGTCCTGTGGTGGTAGCCATCTTGGATTTCCGATCGGCATAAAAAACAAAAATTTTGTAGAGGACCTTCCAATGATCATTCCTGGGCAGTTTGGTTTCAACTGTCCAAGTGGTTTCAGAGAAGAAGCATTTTGAAACATTTTTCCCATAGGGTCCAATGTTAAACTAAGTCCTGCCGTAGCCGCCAATTTGAATTTCATATCGGAACAAAAAACCTTAAGATTGTAGAGGACCATCCAATGAACATTCATGTACAGTTTGGCTTTAATCATATTTGTAGTTTCTGAGAAGAAGGCATTTGAATATTTTCCCATAGGGTCCAATGTTAATCTATGTCCTGCGGTGGCAGCCATCTTGGATTTCCGATCGGCATAAAAAACAGAAACTTTGTAGAGGACCTTCCAATGATCATTCCTGGGCAGTTTGGTTTCAACTGTCCAAGTGGTTTCAGAGAAGAAGCATTTTGAAACATTTTTCCCATAGGGTCCAATGTTAAACTAAGTCCTGCCGTAGCCGCCATTTTGAATTTCATATCGGAACAAAAAACCTTAAGATTGTAGAGGACCATCCAATGAACATTCATGTACAGTTTGGCTTTAATCATATTTGTAGTTTCTCAGAAGAAGGCATTTGAATATTTTCCCATAGGGTCCAATGTTAATCTATGTATTGCGGTGGCGGCCATCTTGGATTTCCGATCGGCATAAAAAACAGAAACTTTGTAGAGGACCTTCCAATGATCATTCCTGGGCAGTTTGGTTTCAACTGTCCAAGTGGTTTCAGAGAAGAAGCATTTTGAAACATTTTTCCCATATGGTCCAATGTTAAACTAAGTCCTGCCGTAGCCACCATTTTGAATTTCATATCGGAACAAAAAACCTTAAGATTGTAGAGGACCATCCAATGAACATTCATGTACAGTTTGGCTTTAATCATAATTGTAGTTTCTGAGAAGAAGGCATTTGAATATTTTCCCATAGGGTCCAATGTTAATCTATGTATTGCGGTGGCGGCCATCTTGGATTTCCGATCGGCATAAAAAACAGAAACTTTGTAGAGGACCTTCCAATGATCATTCCTGGGCAGTTTGGTTTTAACTGTCCAAGTGGTTTCAGAGAAGAAGCATTTTGAAACATTTTTCCCATAGGGTCCAATGTTAAACTAAGTCCTGCCGTAGCCGCCATTTTGAATTTCATATCGGAACAAAAAACCTTAAGATGTAGAGGACCATCCAATGAACATTCATGTACAGTTTGGCTTTAATCATATTTGTAGTTTCTGAGAAGAAGGCATTTGAATATTTTCCCATAGGGTCCAATGTTAATCTATGTATTGCGGTGGCGTCCATCTTGGATTTCCGATCGGCATAAAAAACAAAAATTTTGTAGAGGACCTTCCAATGATCATTCCTGGGCAGTTTGGTTTCAACTGTCCAAGTGGTTTCAGAGAAGAAGCATTTTGAAACATTTTTCCCATAGGGTCCAATGTTAAACTAAGTCCTGCCGTAACCGCCATTTTGAATTTCATATCGGAACAAAAAACCTTTAGATTGTAGAGGACCATCCAATGAACATTCATGTACAGTTTGGCTTTAATCATATTTGTAGTTTCTCAGAAGAAGGCATTTGAACATTTTCCCATAGGGTCCAATGTTAATCTATGTCCTGCGATGGTGGCCATCTTGGATTTCCGATCGACATAAAAAACAGTAACTTGGTAAAGGACATTCCAATGATCATTCATGTACAGTTTAGGTTCAGTCAGTTCATTAGTTTCAGAGAAGAAGATCTTTGAAATTTCAGCCAATCAGAGCATATTATTGGCCTTGGCAGCCATATTGAATATCCGACTGGAACGAAAAACAGTAACTTTGTAGAGGACCACCCAAGGAACATTCCTGCTAAGTTTGGTTCCAAGCTTGAAATGTGAAAAGTTTACAGACGACGGATGCCAAGTGATGGCAATAGTTCACCTGGACCTTTGGTCCAGGTGAACTAAAAAGTTTTTAATGTTTTCGTGATTCATGAAACCATTTTTTCTCTAGCTACTCAGTAGCCTACTGTTAGTAGCGACTAGCCCCTCCGCTTAAATAGTCTTAAAGGGTCAATATATTACTTTAATAACAATATATGATATAAATACCGGTATACAGGTATAACATGACAAAAAGACAAATATTTAATGGCTGACAAAAAATTACGAATACCCAGAAAACTGAAGACTGAGAGGCACAAACAACTAAAAATCCGGACTGACATCAACTCAGATGCACCATATAAATCTGCAGTTCGAACTTCATTAATACCACTTCATGGGCGATAGAGCTGGGTGCAATTGTCCTCCCTACTTTTAAACATTGAGGGGAGTTTTGCCCCCTTTTTGGCATTAAATTTAAGGAAAAAAACTTTAGTATGGAAGCATACATTGTCCATTTAGACAAGGGTATGCTTTGAAACCATAGCGACTTTTTTTTTTATTGCTGCACAGTTTTGAAAATATACCAGACAAATAAGGAATACATTTTTTGTACATTTTCAAAAAAGATGTATACCGAATGTAATGAGCATCATTTGAATTAGTATATTTATTGAGGTAATTACACATGATTGCGTATTTATATTTCAAAAATACAAAAGTATTGAAAATTGTGAAAAAAAAATAATCTTTTTTTTTTTTATAAATGTTAAATGTAAAATGTTTCTTAAAAAAACATAGGGGGGTACCCCTATTGAAAGCCCCATATTTTTTTTCTATTGAAAATATGCCCCGTTTTTTCATTCTCAATGATAACATGTAAATGATGCTTTCAGTGTGTTGTTTTGGAATATTTAATAAAAAGAAAAGGTGTGGAAAAATTTGGGTCGTTTCTCCCTCCCCCCCCCCCCCCCCCCCCCCTATATAACCTATGCCTGGATATAAATCCCATGTGGTTTTAAAAAGGCAGTTAACTTCAAAATCTTCTTTTTCAATTATAATGGATAGCATTAAATATGACAAATTTTCCCGGTCTTGTCTCTGAATCCTGTCACGAAAGCACATTCAAACTGATCCGTCATCATCAGTTTTATTTTCAGTCGGGGCAACTTGGACATTCAACAAATACAATAATATTGAAAAGTAACGAACATAAATCGTATGATTGGGTTTTCGGTGTAATACGTACCTTTCAATCAAGTCAGTTTTTCGACCGTTTGTCGATGCATTTCGGCGTAGTAGATCATTTTCGAGCTGCGGCACTGACCACAGCTGATCACCGTCCGCCATCTTGGAATCGGATAACTGATAGTACACATGCGCCACCTGTCGGGAATGTGGGTGGGTGAACCCCATTTACTTCAGTATTTTGAACAACCGGGCCCAGTAGA
This sequence comes from Bathymodiolus brooksi, assembly GCA_963680875.1. Classification (NCBI taxonomy): domain Eukaryota; kingdom Metazoa; phylum Mollusca; class Bivalvia; order Mytilida; family Modiolidae; genus Bathymodiolus; species Bathymodiolus brooksi. Next base: position 33,059,481 of record OY804584.1, read on the forward strand.
CTACTCTTAACTAATAGAGTGTCATTGCAAGCTGTAAATTATGATAAATCGCACCACGAGAAAGTACTGTGACCTTAAAGTTAATACATGATAAAACAAACACAAAGATATTGAAATAGTCTTCTACTATTTACATTGCAATGAATATAGTTCGTGCGCACTGAATTTGTTATCTGCGTTTTATTTTTATTATTGATTATTCAATTCAATATAATTGATATACATATCAGTGTTCAGTTGTTTGTTATGGTACAGCCTAGATAACTGGTAAACAAATATAACGAATGACGTAATTTACTTTCAGTTTTCTAAAGGTCATGCTAACTGACTTAAATGAACCACATAGTATTCAAATAAAAAAAACAGAAGCATAAAATGCACAAAAAAAGAGAAAAAACCCACACACGCTCACACTGTAGGAACAGCTTCACAAACCAAGAGAAACATCGTAGAAAGATGTAAAATGGATACCTCTAACACTAATACATGACTACTTGTATCATGGGGGAAACCGAAGGACCCGGAGAAAACCACCGACCTGCCGCAAGTCACTGACAAACTATCACATAATGTTGTGCTCCTCGCCCTGATCGAGATTCCAACTCACAATATCAGTGATGATAGGCACTGATTTCATAGGTAGTTGTATATCCAACTACCATACGATCACGGCCACAGGACCCCCCCCCCTCCCCCCACACCAGATTGTAGGAATAAATCAAAGGAAAATAATGATAATATAACGAGGAAAATAGCATTACACATGGGACCGTCGTGGTCGTAACCCGTGATCGTATACGGTCAAATGATTTTCAACTACCAACGCATTCAGTGCCTAGCTATTACGATCACGGCCACGACGGCACCTCCAGATTGTAGGAGAAAATCAAAGGAAGAAAATAAAATAAAACTTGGGTTCGCACCGGCTTGGTAAATTATAAAAAAGATGTACTCGACTCGCAGCCTCAAGTAATAAAGTTTACCAGTTGCTTGCCCATGGTCGGTGGTTCTCTCCGGGTACTCCGGTTCCTCCACCACCACAGTCAATAAGCAGACAACAGTTCTTTTGACAGTCAATGACAAACTAGTAAATGTATCACTTCATTTCTAGATTCAGATGTTAAAAAGTGTGTGAAAAACAAATTGTGTTTTATTTTTTGTCAAGACAAAGCCTTTGAAGATAAAATGAACTGTCAATGTCAAAGAGTTAGTTAAGGTCACAGTACTCATTGCAAATGTTTATCTTTCAACTTGTGGAAGTTTTTCATCAGTACAATAAACATAAAACAGACATAATTAAAATATGTAATGCGTTGTTTGTCATTTTTCATCAATAAAGAAATAATTGGAGAAACAATTATGTGCCTAAAGTGCCTTACGGTAGCTACGTCCCTAGACCGAATCATTCTGTCATTTAGAAAGCCCTTTCTATCATTCTATATTGATCGTTTACTTATCTGACTTTTTTTGCTGCCTACAAAAAGTCAGATAAGAAAAAGATAAATATAAAATGGTAGAAAGGGCTTTCTAAACGACAGAATAATTTGGTCTACTACGCCCCTGGCCTCATTTGATTAATGTTCATATTTAAAAAAAATACAGATAACAATTCTTCTCTTCAAAAATAAGTTTACGATTTACGACTACCTGCCACCACTCTTATCGCATGTCGTAAATCCTAACTATTAGTGAAACGGTTGTAACTCTTCAAGTACACTTGTAGACGACTTTTAAGTGAAACGGTCGCCTGGTTCCGTCTATCAGATTGTCCCTCCGTTTGCCAGATAAATATTCCAATCTCACTGGGGTAAAGCTGATGACCGTAACTGTAATTACGGTCATCCTAAGATGGCAGACGTGGAATCAGGTAAGAATCTTTTTTGTCGATTAAGTTGTTTCTATAATGTATTTTAAATGGCACATGCATTGGTACGATAGTAATCTATGAACTTAACACAAGGAAATCACAAATTACGATTGGAAAATGTATATGAAAGAGACAAATCCGATTTTAAAGAATCGCTAAGATGACCGTAGCTGAAAACTGAGATTACGGTCATCTTTCAAAAAATTATGATCAGTTACATTTATTAAATAATGGAAATAAGGTGCAATAAATGTACTCGAAGGGAGCAGGGTTACGATTTTTAAACCTGCCGAGTTGCATGCCTTGGGGATTATTATACTTTATTAATTAAGCACAATTTCCACCTTAATCAGGGTCAATGGCTACATTGAAAAGTCAACAATACATAAACCGTTCATTCAACCTATGCCAACATTTTGAAAAATAGGTATTAAAAGGTAAGAAGAAATGTTGGCATAGGTTGAATGCAAATTTTAGCTTTTTATCAGATGCAGACAAATTTGTATTTTTATTTAGTAACGAAAACGTTTTTTATATTGTAGCCAAAACCTGCTATAATATTTTGATTAGGAGAAATAGTTTTTTATACCATTAGTTATTGTGTAAATATAATACTATATAGTTTTAAAATGTTATATTTTATAGAATGTAGGTCTCTCGTAAATCTTTTAAGATTGGTACATGCAATATGATTTGTGATGGTTAACGAATATTTTATTATGTAAATACTTGTTTGTAATTGTATGTGGTGAGACTATAATAAAAATATTGAATCTTAAAAAAAAATGAATCTTGAATAGCTTAATTGTTATATAAACGTGACTAGTCATGTTTAATTAGTGTAAAATCGGGGGAGATATCAATATACTCCAAGTCCACAATTAACTGCGTGCCAACTTTAAATAAAATGTTCTTTACTTTACTTTTAATGTATTTGTGCGAGTATTGAGTGAATAAACTAAGTTGGAAGTAAATATTTAAAATCATTTTTTTTTAATTAAAAAATTAATCAGTATATCAGCACATATATATTAATATCAAACTTTCTGAAAATAAATCAGGGGCCGTGTTCTTGAAAGTATTCTAAGACTTGTCCTAAGATATGTCTTAGGACGATTTTTAGGATGGTCTTAGGACCATCTTAGGACATGTCCTAGGAGTGATCTCGAAGCTATCTTAAGACTATCCTAACTTAGGATGTCTTAACTATGTCCTAATTGTCAACCAATAAGTAGAATAATAGAAATATTGTGCACAACAATTATTTCCAATATTAATATATAACAAATCCTTCATAAAAATACTCATAATAAATTATAAGATGCAAATAAACATTTTTTTTTATTTCATTTTTTTACGCTGTATCCCATGAGCCTGTTTCTTGCATTGTTTTCTATAATTTGCAATTATCTATATACATAGTTCTGAGGTTCATATACGATATGGAACTAATGTGTAAAACTTTTTTTTATGATGAAATACAGTCATTACCGTTATTTTTGTGTGGTTACTGAGTGAACTGATATCAAACTTTCAATGAATTACAGATTAAAGATGAACAGAAGATATCTCGTGCGCCGTTAAAGTTAGAATAGAAAATCATTAAATTAACTTATTTAGATTTAAAAACAGTATAATGGTGTATATTACAATTTACGTTTTTATTTTCCCTATTTGTCTTTGTTAGCGCAGCCGGTCACTATTTTCGTATATGAACCGGTAGTATATGGACTGGCCAGGTACCTGCATTATTTTAGATAAAAAGTATAATATAGCAAATAGTTCATGTCACTTCGGGTCATATGACCCTCAGTGCCATGAACTATTTCTATATATCAATCATGTTCTACAACTAAGTTCGTTTTTGGTACAAAATATAAAATTATATTACAATTTCGGGATTATGACCATCTTAAGACACCTCAATAGATTTTCTAAAGTTAAGACAAATTTTGCGTCATATCCTAAGTTAGGACATGGTCGAGAACACAACTTAGGACTAAGATTTGTCCTAAGATGGTCTTAGGACATGTCTTTGTCCTAAGACACTTTCGAGAACATGGCCCCAGGACATTATGAGCACATATTTTAATATCAAACTTTATAAAAATAAATAAGGACATTATTATGAGCACACATATTTTAATATCAAACTTAATGAAAATAAATCAGGACATTATAAGCACACATATTTTAATACCAAGCTTCGTGAAAATAAATCAGGACATTATTGTAACTTAGGTCATGAATGATTGGGATTCTTACAGGGTCCCCATATAAACCTTTTTTTAGATTGTTTATTTAAATTATTCTAAAATTTTAGATTTTCATCTTTTCTATTTACAGAATTTTGTTCAATTTTAACAAACTTATTTTTTTATATATAAATTTTTACAAAACTGTTTTGCTTAATTTTAACAGACTTATTATCTTATATAAATTTTTACCCAAAAATCTTAATATTTTTATATTTTTTTTCCAGTTAACAATCACTTTTTATTGAAAGAATTATTCATATCTTATAAAAAAAAAAATTTATATAAATATGCAAAACTTTTTGCTAAATGTTAACAACTTATTCTTATATTCTTAGATTTTTGTTATATAAATTTTACTTGCATTTCCAAATTGACTTACCTGCAACTATCATTAATTGTTATATAAACACCTGTAATAAAATGTGTGTTGGCATACCTATTCAATTATAATGGAAATTTTTGTACAGCTCGAAAGAAATTGTTAGATCAGGCAAATAAAGCATTCTATGCTTTATTCAGAAAAATAAGAAACTTAGCCATCCCGATTGACTTACAATTAAAGCTATTTGACTCACTTATTACTCCAATTTTAGTTTACTCTTGTGAAGTGTGGGGATTTAAAAATAAACAGGGCATAGAACAAATGCACTTGCAATATTGTAAAAGAATTCTAAACTTAAGAAGCAGTACACCAAATTTCATGGTCTACGGGGAAATTGGCCGTTTTCCTGTTGAAATTATTATTAAGTTGAGAATGGCTACATTTTGGAATAAAATGTTATGTAATATTGTCATACTGCAATAGAAAATCTAAGTGATCCGATTGGTTATTTACTCGATTTTACTAATCCATATTATACGGCTCTAGCCGGTAATATGAAAGCACCTGCCGAGAAAGATAACTCATTTTGAAATCATACGTAATCAAGATGGCGACCCCCATGTTCGCCTGTCACTCTGACGCCGATATTGAGGCAATTCTAAATCATTTGTTATTTTTCTGTTAAAATTGTTAAGTTGTTTATTAATTATGTTGAAGAATTAATTTCTTCTTTGAAGCAAAGTCATATCTGGGGTTAAATGTTCATGAGACAATACATGTATTGTATAGTAGTCATGTTCTTTATTTAGGCTTTACACCACAGGCACTCAAATTCCGGATCCCCCTTATATGTATAGTAAAACGGCAGCTGGACCTAGAAACAAAAGTTAGTAGAACGAGAGAGTTGTAACACGAAATGTTGTAAAATATGGATAAATGGTTCAAAGATATACGTCCAGACAAAGATCCATACCATAATCGCGGGAGGGACCAAATGAGGGAAAAAAGGGGGGTCCAGAATTCGAGTGTCTGTGCTTTACACAGGTAATATGGACCCATGGTATTGCAGTATGACAAATTCGTTATATAGGCTTTAGACAGGTAATACGGGCTCATATAACCTGTCTGTGTTGTATATTTGCATCGCCTTCGGCTCAGGAAATATAAAAACAGACAGGTTATATGAGCCCGTATTACATGTCTAAAGCCTATATAACTAATAATAATAAACTTTCCAGTATCATGTATAGACTTGTGTTCAAACTTCATCAAAGTAATCCCATACATTTTAAATGGATTACATACATCAAATCAATCTTTGATGAGTGTGGACTTAGTTTCATTTGGAATGATCAGATACATATGAATAGAAATGTATTAAAGTCTGTTCTAAAACAAAAGTTGTTAGACCAGTATATTCAGCATTGGCTTCAACAGATTAATAGTTCTTCACGAGGTGAATTTTATGGTATTTTCAAAACCGAATTTAAGCTAGAACCTTATCTTATTAGGTTACACCCATCTGATAGAATATATATGTGTAAACTGAGATGCTCGAATTTGAAACTTCCTATCGAAACTGGTAGATGGGCAAATATTCTGAAACAAAACAGGAAATGTCATTTATGTAACCTAGAAATTGGAAATGAATTTCATTATTTATTTATTTGTTCATATCCACAAATTAGTGAACTACGAAAAAAATGTTATCCCGGAATATTACTTAAGAAATCCTTCGTTATATAAATTGAAATGGATGCTATCACTATGTAATGTAACGTTGTATCGTAAAATATGTGGATTCATTGGAAAAATTATTAAATATTTGTAATTGGTAATATCCTTTTCAGTTTTATATTAATGGTTCCAATGTTTTAGCACATTTTATTTGTTCATGCATTTTTTTTCATTTTTTTTACTCTCAAGAACATGGAATTAAACTAATAATTAAAAAAAAAATAGTACTTACCCTGCATACTTTAAAATATGTAATCCCACACAAATAAATAAAAACTTAACAACACTTTACAAAGTACATAATTGTATATACTGCCACGTGTAGTATAAATGTTTACATTCTTGCCACGAACTGCACGTGACGTTGTTTGAGTCAAGCTACCGTGTTTGTATATTGTTGTAAATTTGTAATTGCTATTGTCAATTTCAATGTATTGAGTTTATATGTATTTATGTTGTAAATGTCTAACTACTGTCGTCGATTTCCATGTATTTGTTTGATGTTTTGAACACTGTATAGTGTCTGGGGATAATAAAGTATTTGTTTGTTTGTTTGTTTGAATATGATATTTAAAAATGTCACATAAACATACAACGTACAACATTATTAAAGTACGTACATGTATCTATATAAGGGTCGAAACATGCAAATTGTCGTTAACATGAGATTGTATGCATATTGACACGAACAAGTTAAAATAAGATAAAAAATAGAGATGAAATAATAAAGAAAATTTATTGAAAATCAATTTGTAAACAGAAAGTTAGAAAAAGGGGGGAGGTAAGTCCGTGCCACGAGCGCCTGTGATTTAATCAACAAAAAAAGATTCGTAAGCGACCGACCATTTAACTTGCAGGGGGAGGGGGGGGGGGGGGTTATGTTTTTTTGTTTCGTTCAGAAATTTTTTTTCGGACAACACGAGAGTTAGAATATTTTTTTTTTCCTGAATTTAACACAAGGTTATATGACAAAAACTCTGAATCAGATTTTTTTTTTCCTCCACCAATATCAGAATATTTTTTTCAGCAACATTGGGAATCAGAATATTTTTTTAGAAAAAAACATAACCCCCCTCCCCCCTCCCCTGGAAGCTAAATGGTCCGTCCCTAACTAATTTCATGTCCACCATCTTGGGATGACCGTAATTACAGTTACGATCATCAGCTTTACCCCAGTGAATCTAAGCTTGTATATTTTTTTGCCGAATTTTTTGTATTGCAATCTGCAGTTATATTTCTTACTATTGTGTAAATTCTCCGTCGTCAGTGGTTCTGGATTTCGGTTAAATTTACTTACCGAGCTAAAATCGTGGATCGCAGTTTCGTCCATTGCATTCCTTGAACATCGAAAGAGTAAAGAGAACCTGAATTCCACGTGATTTAAAATAAATTGATTTAAAGTTAAAACAAGATAAAAGGTTGTTTACTGCTTTGTAGTAGACTTCTTGTGTGCTGATTGGTCAGCTACATCCTTTGATCTAGCGTGGGAATGTCGAAACACGCCGGCTTCTTCAAAGATTCGATCCTTTTTAACTGAAAACTTTTTCTTTACAATAAAGATGCGGTATTTCAGTGATGTCTCCTTGATTCTTGATTCTGAATCAAACTGACATAATTTTCACATCATTTCTTCATTTTACTTTATTTTCAGTCAAAGTAAAAACTGAATAACTAACCAGTTGCATGTATTCAACCCAACTAAGCTACAAAGGGAACTACCATTTAACTTGAAAAGGAGGGGGGGAGGGGCCATGTCATTTTTTCGATAAAATTTTCCGATTCTGAAGCTTGGAAGAAAAAAGTAATTAATCAAAAGTAATTATTTTTTTAAGTTATTTGGCTGGGTATATGTTAGAAACAAATATAACATTTCACGCTTGTTAAGTTTTCAGGTCATATAGACGTAAAATTCCCAAGTATTGTGTCTGAACTTGATTCTTTTTTACTTCTTGCCAAAATTAAGGGAGAGGTGGCGCTCGCACTCTTCGCAGCCCCTTCCTATGTGCATGTCCCCTCCCCTCCTCAAGTTAAATGGCCGGTCCCCAAGTCTTAGAAAAGAAATTTAACATGTAGTTTTGTAAGATGAGTGTACCGTTTTGTGCAGTAAGCCGTTTAAATTTTGCCAGATTGGTCACCGATTTAATATGTCTTTTTATCTCGACAGTCTTTCTTATAATAATAGAAGCCATAATTTGTTGCATATTTGAATATGAATATATGTTGTTTATCTCATCGTTAGCAAGGGGTAAACTTTAAGAAAACAATGAAAACAATTCTCACGGGCAAAAACTGAAAAAAATACATATAATAAATAATTGAATAATTAAACAACAACGGTAATTTTGCAATTATTTCGAAGCGGCACTAGCAAGCATTCTCAAGTAAGAGTACCCGGCCTACCATACAAAGTGGTCTTCCGAGGCCGCTGGACCCCGACCCCTGTAATCATACGGATTCTGATGCCAATTTCAGACCCAATCGCAAGATTGTTGTCTAATTAAAGCCTCTTTAAGCCCCATTTTTTTTAAGAATAATCCAAGCAAAACCATATAACCCTGTTCAGCCATTTGTGACAAAAAGATTACCCTATGCCAGACATATAATCAATAATAGGACACCGATTGTCAGAACATCACCATGTATATAGGAAGTAATATCCCCCCACGTAAGAGTCATTTTCATTTTGTCATTCAGCACAGCATAGCTGGAATATCACTGATGTGGCGCTTAGCAGTCAACAATCGATGAATCAATCAGTTCGTCATTGCTAGATGAAGAATGATTTTTTTCAATATAACCTGGAAAACAATGAACTTTTCTACTATCCTTTTCTACGCATTTCTCTATTTTTTTCGTTTAATTTTTGTCTAGTATTTCCCCAAGAAATTGTTTCGTTAAAATAGGTTTTATTTCATTTTGAATTATTCCGTTTCGTTTCGTTTTGGTCAATTTCGTTTCGATTTATTTCGTTTCGTTTTGATTTCGTTTCGTTTCGGTGAATTTCGTTTCGATTTATTTCGTTTCGTTTCGTTTCGTTTCGATTTCGTTTCGCATTTTACAGGTACCCATTTTGACTTTCAAAACTTCCATCTAACCACTCGGCTACGGTGACCATATTACTATACGCTATAATTAGTCTATTTGACTCTTGATAGTAAGATTTGTAAAAAAAAAAATATTAACAATTTGTTTAAAAAAGTAATATACAAGACACGGTACAAGTATTTCAGATCTGGCATAATTTTATATGTTCAGAACTGACGAGTATGTGAACTTTTAAAATATATTTTCGCAATACAAAAACAACTAACGAACCGACCGCAAGTAATAACTTATCAGACAGACCACAGGTGAAGATTTGGGACACTTGAAAGACCTTGCAATATCTAAATATAAACGATTCTTTTCACTTGAAAGACCTTGAAATATCTAAATATAAACGAGAATCGAAAGGACGTTAACCGATACAAATTTGTCGTTTTATTTTTGTTAATTGTTGTCTTATTTGGTTTCCTAGGCATTAAAAGTGTAAAAATATATGCCATACCATATATTTTTGCAACAACACTATTATTGTACAAGTTAGATACATTATTATTAAAACAAAATAATTTGCCCATATTGGATATAACGGGTTTCTTTTTCCGCACGAGTACTCGGACGCACCACGGCCTTCACCTGAGAACTCATGCGGAAAAAGAAACCCGCTATATCCAATACGGGCCGCTTCTTTTGTTTCAATAGTACTGTATCATATACTTATATCTTGTTGGCTACCTTCATTGTTGAGATGTATGTTTTCAAGGTCATCTAGTATAGAGGTCAACTCGTTATGCTGGTTATGAACCATGTTTACAAAATCATCACGTTTGTTATCATTCCACTTGACCGATTTTGTGCTTTGTTTTTGTAAGCAAGTTTTTAAGGAAATGTGCACAGAATTATGAATATCAGACAGAATAGGATTGAAATCATTTATATCGAACTCTTGTATAAAAGGAAACAAATTTGAAGATGATATTAAATAATCAATAACACTTCTATTTTTACAAGTTCTTTTTCCTATTCCTCTATCTAATCCAACTCTAGTATTCGCTATGTACAAATTATGTTTCTTCAAAAATGTTTAATCGGCACGTTGTTGTCTATCACCGTTTTAGTTTATTCTTTGATGATTAACCATTTTACCTGGTTGATTGGCAATCAATCCCGAACAAATAAACAATCAGATTGTTTGATCTACCTGATTAAAGCTATTTATTAAACAAACCTAAGTCAGACAAATGTAAGAACTTGGTAACTCTTTCTTTCAAGTTATTTTACAAAAAAAGTAAGGTTAATTACTGACACTGAATTTTTTTTGTTTTTTTTTGTACGGAAATAGTTCAATAAAGTGTTGTGTTTTATTTAGTATTTTTGATTAATAACATAAGTTTATAATGGTTTGAAAATTTCTTTTTGTATTCATTACAAACATACTCTCATACGAACAAGCTAGCTTTTTCACGAATTTAGAAATCTACTCGAAGACAATGTGATAGTCTTTTGCTGATGGCTTTCCCATGGCATTGTACGGATCTTAACGCTCATACAGTAGTAGTATTACAAGAATGGAGTGCCTTAACCATCTTGGAAAACATTCTTTGCTTTAAGACAATTATCTTGAACTCGTCGTCAGCTTTTTTTTTTAACATCAGTTTGTCGATACAATTTGTATCATCAAAACTATATTCATTTCACTCAAAAAAGTTACCTCTGTTTTTAGTATAATTATCAATAATGATAGTTTGACAGTTTGATATGATATCGACAATTAAACTAGAGGCCCAGGTGAGCCTGTATCACTCACCTGACATAAATAAGCCCTCTTAAGAATGTCTGCATGCCGAATACATCTAAGTTTTACCATTCAAATCCCATAGGGTTCTATGTTAAAACTATGTCTGCTCATGGCAGCCATCTTGGATGGAGGTTGTGGTCACCGGACACAATTTTGAAAGTATACTACCCAAGGACCATCCATGCCATGTTTGCTTTAAATTGGCTGACTGGTTTCAGAGGAGAAGACTTTTAAACAATTTTCCCATATGTCCTATGTTAAAACTATGTCCGCTGACGGCGGCCATTTTGGACCGAGATTGGGGTCACTGAACACAATTTTGGCAGTTGACCACATAAAGACCATCGATGACATGTTTGCTATATTGGCTTACTGGTTTCAGAGGAGAAGATTTTTAAAAAAAATTCCCATAGGGTCCTATGTTAAAACTATGTCCGCTGAAGGCGGCCATCTTGGATGGAGGTCAGGGTCACCAGACACAATTTTGAAAATTTACCACTTAAGGACCATCCATGCCATGTTTGCTATAAATTGGCTTACTGGTTTCAGAGGAGAATATTTTTAAACATATTTCCCAAAGGGTACTATATTAAAACTATGTCCGCTGATGGTGGCCATCTTGGATGGAGGTCTGGGTCACTGGATATAATCTTGAAAGTTGACCGTTTAAGGACCATTCATGCCATGTTTGCTTTAAATTGGCTTACTGGTTTCAGAGGGAAAACAAATAAAACATTTTCCCCATAGGGTCCTATGTTAAAACTATGTCCGCTGATGGCGGCCATCTTGGATGGAGGTCTGGGTCACAGTATATAATTTTGAAAGTTGACCACATAAGGACCATTCGTGCCATGTTTGCTTTAAATTGACTTACTGGTTTCAGAGGAGAAGACTTTTAAACATTTTTTCCATAGGATCCTATGTTAAAACTAAGTCGAGTCATGGCGGCCATCTTGAATTTCCGATCGGCAAACGATTCACAAGTTTAGTACAGGACCACCCAATGATCATTCCTGCAAAGTCACAATTCAATTGGCTTGGTGGTTTCTGACAAGAAGATTTTTTAAATTTCAGCCAATGAGAACACATTATGGACCCTGGCAGCCATGTTGGATTTCAAATCAGCACCAAAAACACAAATCTGGTCGAGATCCAATGAACATTTATGGCAAGTTTGGTTGAAATCTGTTCAGCCGTTTCAGAGAAGAAGAGTTAAATGTGAAAAGCTAACGGACGGACGGACGGACGGGCGACGGACGCTTACCCATGACAAAGGCTTACATGGACGAAACTGCAATTTACGATTACAGTTCGGTAAGAATATGTCTAAATGCAAATATACCTACTTTCCTCTTTATAAACAGGTGGTGTAAAGCGAAGAAACCGTCTTTAATGAGGGGGAAGTGGATACCACCACAGGATCCACCTTTTAAGAAGTTTGCCTAGAACAAGAAAAATCACAATTTTTTTTCCCACTTTTCTGTTCGATAAAATAATATTTATTTGATACAAAATACCACACTATCAATGTGAATTTTGTGCAGTGTCTGAAAAATTATATTTCCTAGTATACGGCGCAGTTTTCAGAGATTTCAAAAAGTCGACCTTAATGGTATTTCATATCATATGAACATAATTTTATTGAACAGAAGAGAAAATATGTGATTTTTCTTGATATAGGCGAAATTCTCGAAAAGAGGGTCCACGAATCGAGTGTTTGTGATACGGGCGTATATAGATTTCCTAATTTCTACATTTTTAAGCAATTCCCATTCCAAATTCCCTACAATTTGGACCATTTTTTTCAATTCTCAATTACATTTAACAATATCTTTTTGCCTTTTCAATTCCCTTATCCTTCAATATTTGCCACATGTTACCCATTTCCCGAAATCTTTACCTCTTTCCAATTTCCCCCAAACCATGCCAACTCTCCCTTTTATCCGTCCGTTCGATCGTCTTCGCCGACATATTTTACATCAACATTTATTTCTAATTCAGCCGATGGTTTAGTATACCCCTCCACACTAAGTGGCGAGGTATTATGTGATACTCTTCGTTTGGTTTGATGTGTATGTGTCCGTCCATCCCTCTGTCCGCCCCAAATGGTTTCCAGATATAACTTGAGAACGGATTTCAAATGTTGTACCATAAAATACAGATCAAGTTCGAATTTCAGTGTGATCAGATAATTGGTTCAAAAGTTGTGACAGTTTGAAGACTGAAAATATGTGAAACGTGGCGGGGAATGAAGATCCAAGGCAAACCGTTTTTAATATGCTACACTGGGGATGAACTTTTAATTAAATACAATTAGTTCTAATATTTCATTTTTACTAAGCCCACTGTCATCTTAAAGAGGGTACCTGTAAAGTGCGAAACGAAATAGAAACGAAACGAAACCGAACGAAACGAAACGAAACGAAATGTAACGTCGTTTCGTTTCGTTTCGATTTATTTCGTTTCGTTTCGTTCGGTTTCGTTTCGTTTCGTTTCGTTTCTATTTCGTTTCGCACTTTACAGGTACCCCTTACTTCGTTATCAACGAGTATAAAATTAAAATATTGTGTTATAAAAAGAATCTCCCACTACTCAATTGATGCGCCTGGACAGCGCCTTGACCGTGATGCCAGTGCCACAAAAAGCATTAAAAAATCAAAATTATATTCATTTCACTCAGAAAAGTTACCTCTGTTTTTTGTATAATTATCAATAATAATAGTTTGACAGTTTGATCTGATATCGACAATTAAAAAAAGGAAAAATACTTTTACACTAGCAATAACCATATAGTTTCACCATCCCGTTCTGTCATAATATACACAAAGAAAAAAGTTAAGCACCCCCATGTTTTTTTGAAATGACAAATGATACGACAAGTATCACGAGATTACTGACCAGATAATCTCCAGAACGCAATGGTGGGACATTACATTGGCTGTAAGAAACAACAAAAAATCAAGAAAAACGTTAATTTAATGAATATTTAATCACAATATTACAAGGCAAGTTTTTGCAGTAAAACATGCCCATTTTCAAAAAGCACGATAATATTGTCATTTCACTTTCAAAACGTCACCTATGAATCACTTGACGACATCTATTGTTCAAAGTTCAGTACCGGGTGTAACCCCTACGTGTTTGGATGACGGCCTCAACCCTTCGTCTCATCCCTCCTGTTAGACGTCGGATGTCCTGTTGTGATAGCTGCTGCCATTCCTGATGCAATGCTGCTTCCAACTGACGAATGTTTTGCACAAGAGGTTCCCGAGCCAGTTTGCAGTCATGAGAGATACACCCCCAAACCATTACTGAGCCTCCACTGTAACGGATAGTTGGTTGGATGTTCCTTGGTGTATAGGCTGTATTTTTGTGTCTCCAAAACCTCATCCGGCCGTCGGTTACAAGAAGCAGAAACCGGCTCTCGACTGACCAATGGATCTTGCGCCACGTCCTTAAATTCCAACCACCTCGTGCTAAACACCATTATTTAGCGTGTTCCGCGACGGAAAACACGCTATGCCACTCTGGGGATTGAAAAAACACGCCCACGATATGCAGTGGAAAATCGTGGGAAATGTAAGAAAAGACACGCTGTTCCCTCTGTATGGGAACGACCATTTAACTTGAAGGGGGGGGGGGGGGGGGTTATGGTTTTTTTCTGAAAAAATATTCTGATTCCCAATGTTGCTGAAAAAAATATTCTGATTTTGGTGGAGGGAAAAAAAATAATCTGATTCAGAGTTTTTGTCATATAACCTAATGTTAAATTCTTGAAAAAAATTTCGCACTTTGCGCGACAAAAAAAAATATTCTAACTCTTGTGTTGTCCGAAAAAAAAATTCTGAACGAAACAAAAACCATAACCCCCCCCCCCTCCCTTCAAGTTAAATGGTCGGTCCCTAACCCTGTACAATAATATTATAATTTATGAAATAAAAAAAAGTCGTGAGAACAGTTTTGTATGTGGACGAGTTTACAGAATTTTCCTATTCATATTATCAGGGCATTAGATATTGACGTGTCCTTGTACCCAACGTTAACAATTCAAGCGTCATCGAGATTAAAACGTTCCGCTAACCACTTATGGAACAACAGCGATGTCTGTCGAAAGAAATTTGATGAATGATCCCCATTAGAGAAGAAAATATATGTATTAATTCTACAGCAAAAGAGAAAAAATATTTTTAAAAACAAATTGTAATGTGTTTTTAAATGCTAAAAACAAATGGACCCTGATTGACATTTTTTTTTACAATATTCTAATGTCAACAACCTCAAGTAATCATCATGACAGAAAGATAAACATTAATGATATTTTCATAAAGAACTAAATTACAGGTTAAATGTAGTTAATGCAATCCACATATATGTACAGCCAATTAATATAAACACATTAATCAATTATATATATTAGACAAACTGCCTATCTCTGATATGCTCAACATTTCGTAGCAATGTTGTGTATCTAACTGTTTTCATATGAATTAATTTATCTGCGTCACGGTGTTGTAAATGACCAGATACACACTCCTTTCTAGTACATTGTTGTATTGACACATATATTGATTATATCTTACTTACAAAGCTGTCTGTTAATATGTAGACCCTATAGTGTATATGTTATTTATTAATCCAACTGCATTTTCCCTATAATTCCATTTGAATGAATAACACAAACTGATGATAATTGTAGGTCCCAAGAATGAAAATAGGAAAATGTATGTAAGAATAAATAGCCACGCTGCTGTCGTAAAACTACACTCAAAACAATAAGGTGTGTTCGATTTATCAGGTAACTGCAGTTAGTTTTATTTAGTGATACCGTTCTCAAATCGCTATAATTAGTTTTTCTATTTGCTACAATAATATTTGTTATAAAAAATAAAGTTAAAGAAAAAAAAAGTAAATGTACATGTATATTTGTAATTTTCATTCTGTGAATGAAAGGGAGTGTATTTTTTTACTCAATTTGATATTTTCCCAGGTCAAATGAGTTATGTAAACCACAGGGGCCCCTATGTAGCTCCCCTGGGCTACATAGGGTAATTATATAGCAGGGTTTTTGAATAAAATGATCTGAAATTTAAAAAAAAAAAAAAAAAAAAAAAAAAAAAACATTTCGTAGCAAACCAGGTAACCTCAGGGAACATTGCGCAATTAGCACCATTTCATGAACTACTAAATTTGGACTGTCAAGCTACCGAAAGAAACATAATAATGTGAAAAAATTAGATATAGTTTTGTAACAATCAGATATATTACAAACTATCCAAGTACCGTAGCATATCTGCTATATTTTTTTCCATTTGGGTTGACAATTTCTGAGAATAAGTGAAAACAAATTTGGATAACAGATGACAGACACAGTCATGATAATACATCATTTAGTCTTTTTGGGCCAGTTGAGCTAAAAATCAGTAAACTTTCTTAATTTCAATTTTTTCAAACATCATAAAAATATTCAAATACATTGTATTTCAAGCACATTTTTTTACATTATAATAAGAAGATAGATCAATAGATCAATATGTACGTGTATAACATGTTTAACATCTTACCTTGATGCCCATGTATCATTCCCTTAATATATCAACAAGATGATTGAATGCATAGCAATGAACTTAGCTCAGTGCAGAGACAGTTAATATGATATTCAGCTACTGAACTAATTCCAATGAAAATGCTGAATATTGACCTTCTTCTAAAATTATTATTAATGTACAAGTGTGGACACAGAAACGTGCTGTCCAAAAGGCAAGTGTGGATGTCAATATTTCATATTATTAACTTTAAAAAAAAGTCATGGAAACAGGGCTCCTGGTATTTTTTAATAAAAACTCATCCTGGATTGTTATTTTTGCTTAAAGTCCAGTCCTGTGTTTTTATTTCAAATTTTCATCATAGCCCCCCTCCCCCTCCCAAGGGATATAAAATGTATAAACTATTGACCTGAGTAACCTTGCTAAACCATACGGAGTCAGTGTGTTTTAAATCGGTCATCAAATCAGGACGCTCATTATTCTTGTCCAAGATAAAAATACATCGCTAAAATTACCTGTGGGTGTTTCCCCACTTCAACTGGTAAATTTACATAGAAATCGGAGATATTTCGTCATAAACTTCACACATGGTTTTGTCTATCATATTTCTTGAAGACAAACATAAAATTGTATTGCATTTATCAATATTTATGAGTATCAACAGTTTTTTCAACATCGTATCTGTTTCCCGATTACCAATTAGACAAGTCACGTGACTACACATGCTACTCACAGTGACCCGTGACCCACTTTAGCACGTTCTACCAGTTTATTCTTAATATGTTGTTATAAATATGCTGTATATGTATGCCTACAAAATATATTGTCAAAACATACAATGATTAAATAACACGTAAGTTTATTTGACCTGTCTATTAGTAATCAAAATCACACGATTGCAGGATTAATTCATTCTACAATTGGGTTTTATAAAAAAAAAAATAAAAAAAAAATTAGAATTAACAGTACACTGTACAATGTATGCATAACCAGGTATGTCTTCTAAGAAGAAATCTGAATACCGGTATCAATGCTTATACAATTTGTTCAGTGCAATTTTTAATTATGTAAAGGTTTAATTTTACTGAACATGTTTTTTGGCATAACTAAATAAACTACTATATTAAAAGGAATTAATCATCTGTCTTAAATTAGCTACGATTTTGACCAAAAACAAATTATGTTTGGAAATTGGTAAATAGCTTTAAAATGATGAAATAAAGGTAACTATTTCACATTAAACAGCTTATCGTACCACTTTTCGCCTTTTGAGAACAAAAATTACCATCGATTTATTATTTCCTTGCAAGCAAATAATTTGACCTCGCTTTCTCCGTATGCAACTGACCTTACTAGTGACAGGTAAAAACGAATAACTTGTATTTTGTCGATTATTAACTGAAAACTTGCATGGTTCTTTGTCCGTAATTAACGCCGACTAAAAGCAGATTCACAGAAAATAAAAAATAAGTGCATTGTTGTACTGATTTAATGACGATTCGGCAAACTCCGTAAACAATGCCGATAATTAATAAGATGGCGTCCATTTCTTGATGATCTCAAAACACGAGCAGTTGCATCTTTCTTCCCCGATGCGCGTACATTTCATAACATGTATAAGTTACAGAAACACGTTTTATTAAGGCATCAATCATATCTGATAGTTTTTATGGGTAAAAAAAAATTACGATTTTGGTAGATAACGATTGTAGCACAACCAGATCACCCACCTTTAATTAAAAATTGGATTTAAATTACAATGAACATAATAGTTTCATTTCAGGTTTTGGTTTTATGGTTTTATGTAATAACTGTATGGACCATGATCTGTTAGTTAGTAAAAAGACAAACTGGGTATTTAGAGAATAACTAACTGGTGTCAGATCAGTTTTCTCCCGATGTTTATTTGATCAAATCTGTTATGTGCATATTAATTTTGACCAAAAACAATTTCAGAAGCTTAAATATTTATGAAATTGAAGTCATCCTCCCCAGTCCCTTGACAGAAGATTTTTTTTTATGAAAAAAACCCTCTGAAAAGGGAATATTATTAGTATGCATTGAGAATTTGCCCTACACAAGTTGTCAGAATGGACAATTTGCCTTTCCAAGCCAAGGTGTTATGGAGATTGTATATTACTTGTAAAGAAAACAAATGTAAATTCTAAAAATAAACAGGACCCCAACCTATCAAGATATTTTTTGTATAAAGATTCAAACGTTTTTTAATGGTTTTCATCATTATAGTCCTTATATTGATTGTTTCTCTATAAATTGTGTATTCTTGTTCATTTTGTTCTGCATATTTATCTGAAATGGAAATGTAAAATATGCATATGATGTTTTATATCTATATTGAATTAACATAGTTATCTACTTTCACTTTTGATTTTCTGAAAATCAAACAAAGGATATGTATATTATACATTAGGATTTTAACTGTATGTGTTCACTACATTCTCATAATGTACATTTGTTTTCTGAAGAAAAAAAACACCGATGACATGCAACACAATTACCTGTGTAAACATCAATGATTATATTTAGATTTGTTACATAACCATTTTCAAACAAGAACTATATTTAAGAAAAAGATGCACGACGAAGCACAAATATTATATTCTTCTACGAACAGTATTTCACTGAAATAACCTAAACATATTGGTTTTATAGGATTTGATAATACATGTAAAACCTTGCATCCTACTTAATGTGCAAGAAATCGTTAATTTTTAGTAACAGTAGTTTGGTGATTGGTTGCGTCCGTCGTCCTACTCCCAGCACAGACAAAGGGAGTTCGAGTATAACTGATAATATGATTACTTTTAATGATATGAATATCTGTATTAAACTTTAAATTTAAGCGATATTCTCTTTAACTTAAAGCCTCACTGGCTAAGATACGACCGTTTTTTTAATGAGCTGCATTCTCCACAAAATGTACTATACATGCTTTATATTTAATAAAATAATGTTTTAACTCATTTTCGTGTTGATATATGTGAGAAAGAATGGGCGAGAGAACGATATTTGTTGACGAATTCCAGAATGCTGCATCAAAAGATGGCGACTGATTAATTATCGGCAAATTTACGGAGTCTTTCGAATGATCCAATCGTAACTACTCGGCGTATAGGATTGCCGAATGATCGTGTTGTTCCAACTATAAATAAACAGCGATGGAAGAGGTAAGCACATGTACTCTTTTCTCACTATATTATTCTTTTATTTCAAATGTTTTCCCGATAAAAAGTTGTCATTTCGCATGGTTTTAAAACAGAAAAGTACGTTAGTAATTTGTGCATAGCTCGAGAGAGGAGAAATAAAGTTAATTGTAAAAAAAACGTATTTTGACAAAATTGGGGTACGATAAGGGAAATACCAAGTGAACAATAAATATGTTGTATTCGTAAAAAAATTCTGAATGAATCCGCATTATTCAGTAAATAATGTTCGCAAATTAAATATTTTAGAATTTTATCTTTATTATATTTGCTATCAGTAAGAGGAACTTGCAAAGTGTAACCGTCCTAACGGAAATCGTACCGTTTAGGCTCTTTCATTTCTCTGTTTTCTAAATGTTTTGATTCTAAGTGTATCGAGGTTACATAAATTGTCGAAGTTACCCTATGCAACAATAAATTTTACTGTAATTTCTGTACTACAGTCATCTGTCAAAAGTATTGGGAAATGTAAAAAAAAAAAAATCCCTGCTTAATCAACCAAAACAATATTTTTTGGGGGTTTATTTACTCATTATGTTGTTATGAGTGATTTTTATTTGTATATAATTTAACACAACAAATAAAAATTGACTGATTTTCCTATATATTTCAACTAAAAATAAATCCTAAAAATTTAAATCATGGAAAAAGTATGTACAAATAAAAACCACTCATATAAACTTAATGAACAAATAAACAAACAATATATAGACAATTTTGAATGTTTTGGTGTAAAATTTGTTAAAATCTATCCAGAAATGACTTCACTATAATTTAAGAAAAAAATATGGTTTTGGTTGATTATATATGGATTTTTTTTGACATTTTCCAATACTTTTGACAGATGACTGTATTTTGTTTGATCCTCATTTTTGGTTGCCATTATAGATTGAATTAAAGATCTTTTGATTTATTCATACAAGATGATCAAAAAATTCTATTTATTTTAGAATTCAGATCAATCACGCAGCCTTCATTTGTCTTCAATTTATTGGAGCAAGAAAATGAAAGAAATCCAGACCCATCCTGCTCCTCAGCCTGGTCAACCTGACTGGTGCACCTGCAGCTATTGCAGGGAGATGCTGGAGGGAGAGAAAGTGTGTTGCAAGGAGAACAGTGAGAGGTGCCACTCAAGAATGCCTGTAAATATTATTTTTGTCATATTCCTTTACTATTCTGTTGCATGATTTTATTTTTGACAGTTTGTGGTTACACCAGTATTGACTTTACCATCACCATGTAATCTGTTGTTTGTATGCAACATACCATCTTATGTTTAAACATGTATTTACCATTTAAATAAAATGAGATATGGGTTAAACAACCAACAAATCACACAAGAATAATCCTCGGAATTAAATACAAGACAGGTTACCATACAGCCCTCAACAAGCAAAAACCCACATCTCATGACAAACTGTTGATGGCCCCTCAAATAAAGCATAACTGAAAAGTATTCATCCAGCACCACAATATCTTTTTCAAACTAGCTTATCTGAATGAAGTGATGTATTACAACGGAAAACTATGGATTGTTTCTCATCTATATTTTTCCTTTCTTTTCAGGATTTCTATACCATAGTTTTGGATGAACTTGTTTTGGAGGTTGCTGCTCGCCATAGAGATGATATTCTGGCACAACCTCCAGATCAAGATTACAACAGAGACAGAAGACATACTGCGTACAGACAGTACATTTTGTGGCGACATGGCTATTTGGGAGCAGGAAACAGGCGAGTTGTACCAAGTTGCTGTGTATGGCGGATAAGGGGAAAATATCCAGACCCATTTGGACAGTATGTTGGCGTCATGCCTGGAAGACTCGGATAGATAATCCAAAATAAAATTATTTTCTGTGCCAAATTTATTTACACACTTTGTTTGTTTACAATTTTGTACATCTGTTTTGCAGTGAAGGCAAGTAGTCAACAACAGTATGAAGCAACATTATTGATGTGATGGTTTCTCATTGACACTTCCCCCATATACACATTTATATCTTGTCATACATATATTAATAAAACTGCTGGATTTGTCAAATGCTTTTTTAGTGGAATATTTGCTGACAGCAATGCCCGACATTTCAGCTTCTGTCCTAAAACAAAATAAATATATAACTGACATGTGTAGCTGTTACACAATAGCATGGCTTTGTATATTACAAAAAGGGTGCACTCGACTCGCAGCCGCAAGTGATAAAGTTTATCAATTGCTTGCCAATGGTCGGTGGTTCTCTCTGGGTACTCCGGCCTCCTCCACCACTAAAACTGGTCGTCATGATATAGCTGAAAATATTGTAGAAAGTGGGGTTAAAACACCAAAAATCAAAATCATGTTACACAATACTTGCATTTTACTTGAGTAAATCTCTATTTTATTCAATGTAATGAAATATTGTCAAATTTGTCAAAACTAAAGTACAATTAAAAGCATCATTCATGGTGTAAATATATAGATTACACAACAAGATCCTGTTGATTGATACCTTATTTTGTTAATACAAAAATGTATAATTATCTCCCACGAGCAAAGCTTTGTACTTAACTAAATTTGGCATTACTGTTCAGGCCCTTAATTGTTCTCTCGGAGTCTCAATCTTTCAACTGCTTTTTTTCTTCTTCAATTTTTCAAATGTTTTCATTCTAGCTGTACGAAAATGACATAAATTGTTTAAAATACCATAAACAGCAATAAAATTTATATATACTTTCACTACTATGTTGTTTTATTAAACTTACATTCTACCAATCTCATGTTCTGATGCTGAAATCTCAGAAACATCTGCAACAGTAATGTTGGGCTTCTGATGGGCACGTTCTGGAGTGGACGTAAATGCAGCACATGCTGTATTATCAGACAATGGCACACTTGTGGCAAACACACTATTATCGAGTAATCTAAGTTGATTTGCTGTTTGTGTCTCCTGAGTTTTCTCATCATAGCTGAAATTGACAATAGCCTAGGAATATTGCAAAATTGTAAAATGACAAAAGTAATGAAGATCTGTGATAGATATATAGTGTGACTACTAGTACAGTTAGGGGCAGAAGCCCATTTCCGGGATGCCTTGATTGTGGAGCAAATACTTTACTTTACACTAATTTGGGACTTACATTGTACTCTGTTACTGATTATATTCACAACAATACCCTCCCCCCTCCCCAATGTTTGCCACAAAGGTTGTTAGAATACATACTTAATTAAAATACTTAAGAATTAAAGCAAAATTCGATACAAAACACCAAAGAACATTGTTTGCAATTTAGGACGCCGTATTAAAAGCGATAATTTGTATTTTAAAAAATCCCGTTAACTGGCCTCAATATTTTCGTCTAGATTTTACCTTTAGTATTTGACAGGTTTTATCACCTATTTCGAAGTAAATAACATACATTTAAGATATAGACGATAGATAAATATATATTTCCTTCAATGTTTTCACCTACGGAATAAATTTATAACTTCTGTCAGCCACAACGTACGATTTATTTTCATCGTTAAAATGTAAACATTGCACTTACCAGTCCAAAAGTATTTTCGCCACTTCAGCGTTGGTTTTCACTCGTAGAACTGATCTGAGCTCATTCCAACGATCACACTGGTCTCCGATCCATATCCTGCTCAAATTACTAAACTTGGCATTCGATTCTCTTTCCCGGTGTTTTCTTTCTGAATCTGTAAATCTTCTCTTTCGTCCACGCTTCGAACTAGATTCTGACATGTTTCTTTCATAGACAACAATCTCAATACGCATGCGTAGCGTTCAAGTTCAACAGAGGTTGTATGAATACGGAAAATATTCGGTGGGAATTATTGCATGACAGGACTTAATTCTCTCTACTTGTTTCCCCCTTTATTATTTAATAATGCGAGCTGAAAGACCAATTTTATTGCGTTTTTTAAATGTTTTATCAAGTTTAAATGATTTCATTATTAAAAGAATTGTGTTTTTATTTTTAGTCAAATATATAACCAGTGGGACTTTAAGTAGTATATGTCGTAAAGTTTTATTGTTTGAATATATTATGTAATCTTCAGGTGAGCAAGTGGGGGTATTAAATTCTGAGCAAAGTGCCATTTCATCTATTGCATAATATGGATTAGGCACAGCTTAGGTGAGCATCGCATCTACGCATAGACATGTACATGTACAAATACAGTCAAACTTGCCTTAACGACCTCCTCCATATAACGACTTCCTGTTTTATCCGACCTAATGTATTCCTCCCCTGCGTTTTCCCATTCATTTGACCTCTATATAACGACCCCCTGTCTAACGCGACTAACGACCATGTTTTCAGAGTCGTTGTCGACTGAAAGTCCTGTGTTGAACGAATAAATATCAAACCGGAAGTTCGAAAATAAATAAATAAACCCAGTCTCGTGGAACGAGATCAATAAATAAATCTCGCATTTTACTTTATTAGTAATAAAACAAGATATAACATACAGATAAAGTTGAAATCATCATTTTTATACTTGCATACCTGGAATTAACGTTATTGTGTAAGACCACCATTTTGTTTACAGGTAAGTTGTTCACGTGATGATTTATTATTGTTGTTTTGGTTTATTTGGGTTTATTTCTTATTTATAATTAAATATTTAAAATTGTTTATTATAGAAAATACCGTTTTAATCTTTCAGTTTTATAAATAAATAATGTGATTTTGAAAATTATTGTATGAAGTACTGGTTCCCAGCATATATTTCTGTCAACGTTCGCTTAACGTGCGGTAACAGATCAAGGTAAGCACATGCTGATTGTGTGATTAGGCTATTTATAGCTTTCGGCGAGCGATTGAAGTTTGAAAACGTTTGGTCAGGAAATTACATTCTTCTAATCATAATGATTAATTCTAATTACGATAACAATTAAGATAACAATAGCTGTTGAACGAAAGTAAAAAACTCGATCATTTAATATTCTTTTTTTTTAATTTCACCCACAAAGGACAGAAATATTTAACGATAATTGAACATATTTTTTATTTCATTATACCTTTTTCTTGCCAGAATTTAAGCTCTATTCATGCATTTGTCCTCCACACGAAAGGGTTACAAGTTGATGCGGATTTATATACCCGAACTAGGCTTTTCCTCTCAAGATTTTGGGAGCAAATATCACAACCTCTATTCAACGACCCCCTGTCTTATGCGACCTATTTTCAGAACTCCCTTCAATGGTCGCTATAGACAAGTTTGACTGTAGTAGTTTTCGGTTCATTTCTTCATTATTCTTGATTATTTTTCTTTGTTCTTCAATTCGACTTACCCAGTTAATTCAGGGGCGAAACAAGAAGGTCTAACGATTGTCCATTTTTTAAATAAATTAATCGTTTCATGTAAAGAAGCTGTAAGGTTTCCTTTCTAATTTGTTGTTGTTATCTTTAAACTGGATAGTTATTTTTTATTCAAATTAAAGGGCTATTTCCTGTTCTTCACTCCGATTGTCCAATCTATGCCGAAACTTAGAATCCATTTCCGGTTGGCATTGATTGTATATTGATTCATCTCCTTACACACATGTTGCTGTTTAGCTCGCATCTTGCGATGCTCGCTAATATGGATTAGGCACAGCATACAGCCGAGCATCGCATCTACGCATAGACATGCACATGTACAAATAGTAGTTTTGGGTGGAATGAGTCACAATCTGAGATCTGATAAAGCAATTTCATACTAAAGTGTAGAGGAAATGAGAGAAATAAGCGACAATCTCATTTGGTCACCAAACTGATAAAACAGTAGGATGTGGACACCAACTTCATAACACAGTTGGATGTGAACGTGTAGATATGGTGAGTGAAATGTGTCACAATCTCATTTGGACATAAAACTGATAAAACTGTTCGACACTAAAGTGTAGATATGGTGAGTGAAATTACTCACAAT
Organism: Bathymodiolus brooksi; assembly: GCA_963680875.1. Taxonomy (NCBI): domain Eukaryota; kingdom Metazoa; phylum Mollusca; class Bivalvia; order Mytilida; family Modiolidae; genus Bathymodiolus; species Bathymodiolus brooksi. The sequence continues at coordinate 33,085,167 of OY804584.1, forward strand.
CTCATTTGAACACCAAACTGATAAAACTGTTTTACAATCAAGTATAGAGAGATGATTGGAATGAGTCACAATCCCATTTGGACACAAAACTGATAAAACTGTTTCACACTAAAATGTAGATGTAGTGGGTGAAATGAGTCACAATCTCATTTGGACACCAAACTGATAAAACTCTTTTACACTAAAGTGTAGAGAGATGGGTGGAATGAGTAACAATCTCATTTGGTCACCAAATTGATAAAACACCTGGATATGAGAGTGTAGAGGTGGTGAGTGAACATAAGCTTAAAATATTTGTAATATTTATATAAGTATGCTCTATATAGTCTAAATGATTTTTGCTCGTTATTTCGTTTAAGCTTAACTAGCCAATTATGGAAAGACCTACAAGCACTGGGGGTGAGGTACAACCTACATTACCTCCAGGAGATATGGAATCAACCTCTGACATAAATATCGTTCCTGGTTTATCTGGGTTAAATCTTAATATCCTTCATGCTATAGATATGCACATGATTGACAATGCCAAAGACACAATATCTAAATGGATAGAAAAGGAACATCGTATTGTAGCTAATGTTCAGAAAACCATGGTTGCCTTGCTGAAAACTAAAATACCTGCGGAAAAAACAGAGGCTATAATAGAACTTGAAAAAATTGTGAAAGAATTCCCGATAAATCTAAACGCATTGGCAGATTTGGAAACAATATATCGCAATTTAGCTGATAGAATAACTGACGCAGACGATTGTCGGTGTACTATTGATAACATTCTAAAGAGTACAAGTCATGCAGATTTTCAGATTAAAACAACGTGTTTACTTGAGCAAGGTTATGCTATCCTAATAGAACCAACACTTTTTAAAGAGAATACGTTGGAATATCTGGGTAGAGGACTTCACCATCAAAAACAGGTCTTAGTGAGCATTCATAGTGCAAATAAAGATAACACAACTGATGGTCATTTGATAAGAAAAGGTCTCCAGAAATTTGAAATGGCTGAAATCGTTTGTTCGGCTCCTTTGCCTGATCCGCTTTGGGAACATTACTATGCAAAGGCACTTAATCATTATTATGACTCTTTAGAACGTCTTTCCACATATAAAGATGGCGGCTTTGAAGACGAAATGAGAGAAGTAACGATAAAAGCTCTTGACAAGTTTTGGTCTATTACTCAGATGCCCATGGATGAAGACAATAAAACAATTGTTGCTAGGTCTTTCGCTTATATCGGACATATACTTACCAAACGGGAAAGTCTTGTTCAATCAGGGGAGCAAACTTTTGAGTTAAGTAAAAATCCGGAATTCAACCTGTATTTACACAATCCTCTAGAAGCGCTAAGCAAGGCATATTACCTAAAACCGAATGATATATCTGTTTTAAATAGGTATGGTAGATCTCTCTGGAATCGATCTCTTGTGATGAAAGACTGGAAGGACATGGACCAAAAATTAGAGTACTTGGAGGACGCCAACAAGATCCTATCAGAATCAATTAATGTTGATTCTGATCGGAATTGGTTTGCTTACACAACCAGAATGCACGTTAGACTTGATATTGCTGATACAGTTATACAACACAATCAGGAAAAAGCAAAAACCTCGCTAGAGAATGCAAAAAAAGATGGTCATATTTGCTCTAAATTAAAAAATACCAGACGAAATCTGACGGTGTTGGCCGAAACATGCCAGAAGCTTGCTAAATGTCCTAGCTTACGTAACTATGGACCTGAATTTGTAAAAACAGAACACTATCTACACCAAGCATTAGACTATCTATTTGATGCCACACACTCAGGGGATCCCATCGACTATCATTGGACCAATAGGATCTCTTCCTGTCTGTTTGATCTTGGTGAATATGAAAAAGCCATTGAGTGGCAAAGAAAATCGTGGCTTCTGTCTGCTCCGTCAAACTCTACTCCGTTCTATTTTTTATGCATATACATGCTCACCAGGTATGCAAGGGACGATAACTTGAAAACGAGTATGGAGCCATTTTTGAGAGAGTTCTTGTATATTCTCACATACGGTAAAAACAAATATAAAGACATCATGAGGAACATCGAAAGCATATACAAACAGAGGCCTAATGAAATTTGCAAATTATTAACCTCAGTTATCGTAGAAAATGCGATAACGGTTAGAGAAGAAGAGAAAAATATACTGCAGCACTGTTTGAACATCCTGATCGAGATTGCATCGCGTAATAAACGTAGAAATGATCAAACATTTAACAGGAAATTCCGAAGCTTAATGGCGACGTTAAATGACATTGATCCACCAGAAGAAAATGAATATGTGCTGTCGGATATCTTTAAAAATTCATCGATTTTCCCGGTCCCGAAAGGCCTTCGTTGCCTCTCAAAGGATTTCAAATTCGACTTTTTTGTGTGCCATAGTCACAAAGAAAGAGACTGGGTCCATAATATGCTACTCCGGCATTTGGAGAGCACGTTTGATGAACAGGACATTGCTTTCAAAGGTATGTATAACAAACTGTGTGTATATAAATAGAAAATGGTAACTAAATGTCTATCAATATGCAAAGAAAGTTTCAATAGTGATGATCAACAATTCCACCAATATCAACAAAACGAACAGTCACCTCTCACCTCAAATCATTAAACACATAAAAGACCACGACATTTGTTGAGGGGTTAAACTGGTTAATAGGATCTCAACCCCCACATCCTCCTCTTGATAATTGGGGGGCCTGAGTAGCTCAATGAGTTAGGTCGTTGGATCTAACAACTCATACATGCCTATCACCAATACGGCGTGGGTTCGCGCCCACCTTTGTAAATTACAAAAAGGGTGCACTCGACTCGCAGCCGCAATTGATAAAGTTTACCAGTTGCTTGCCCAGGGTCGGTGGTTCTCTCCGGGTACACCAGCTTCCTCCACCAATAAAACTGGTCGCCATGATATAGCTGAAATATTGCTGAAAGTGGCGTTAAACACCAAAATTCATTCATTCTTGATAATTGTATCTGCAAAGGCAAAATAGATATAAACCACCAGATTCGCTTCAACTCGCAAAGATCACATGCTATCACAAGAATGAATTATAACATAAACACGGACAGTAATAGTTTTAAAAACTCTATGATTAATATGTAATGACTGTCTATTCCTAGGGCACGCCGTTATCGCCATCGTATGGTAGTTAGATTTGCAACTACTTGCGACAGGTCGGTGGTTTTCTTCGAGTTCTCCTGTTTCCTCCAGCAATAAAACTGACCGCCACCATAGACATGTCGCCCCACCCGAAAACATCATCTTGATTCCGAGCCAACCATTCTTTGATCTCTCTCTCTCTCCTTAATGATGTGTGCTTAGCAGAGAAGCAGCAAATCCCAATTGTATAGTCTTTGATTTAAACCGATCGAGGCGAGCACGCTAACCATTACACCACATATGCTGTTCAAATCTGGAACAAAAGTGAAATCAGGTGCAGGTATATGTTACATGTCCATTTCTATTTTACATAGTTGAAATAAATTATGTACAAAACAAATATGTTAATACCGTGTTGCATAGCATGTTTCATGTGTTTACCGTTCTATTTTTCAGGTTGTATTGCAGATAGAGATTTCACGCCTGGTGTTTCAGTACTTGACAACATCGTAAAAGCTATTCACAGCAGTTATAAGGTCATTCTTGTCTTAACAGATCATTTTGTCTCGAGTCAGTGGTGCAAGTATGAAGCAGACCAGGCAATCATACAATCTTTAAGATTAAACGACGTTCAAGATCAGGATCGTAATAGCAGCTGTGTCATCCCAGTGCTTCTGGAAGATTGTAAAATTCCTATTAAATTGGAGCATTTGACCTCTTCCGATATGACAATAGAGCGGGATTTCTTGTTTGAAATGAGACGTTTGAAAACATTACTACTACCCGAAGTCCAGTGAGGAACTGTTGAATGTTTGATTTTATGTGAATTGACACAATTTTCGTAGTTTTCCATTCTTTACCATTCCAAAACTTCATTTACCTTTCTACAAAATTATTTTTAACAAAATTTTATTTCAAATATACGTCCGTCCTCTTCAAAGGCCGTGCCTTCTCATATTAAACCGAATTTACTAGATCTTTGATCACATGATAGATGTTCGCAGGTGTGATTAGCGATTGGATTATCACCATGTTCAAAATTTATCACTAAGCATGAGAGCGATGGAAAACAAATATCAGATTTATCAAAACTGGAGGTTTGCAGTTATATAGAGTGTATATAATCTTATTTGGCAATGCATTTTCTTGGATGATTATTTATCTATTTAAAATATTTTCAAATAAAATAATCGATCGGTAGTTATTTGGATTTATTGCACCGTAATCCACAATAATAGAAACGTAGATATCAAATATCATCTTTTTAATATACACTATATTCAACACATCAAAACCATGCTGCTGTGACTGTTACGTATTTAATAAATAGGGCGACACATAAGTGGGGTACACTGAAGGGTAAGAAATCATAGGTAAAATAAGATTGTCCAATAAAATTTTAATTGACCGGATTGGTTGCAATTATTAATTTAATTATTGATAATCCAAACTCTTTTGTGAGAAGACAAAATAATGATATATATGTTGTTAAATTAAATGCACATGTATGTTTGTAATTTACATTTTGTTAATGAAAGGGAGTGTATTTTTGTTACTCATTATGATATTTTCCCTGCTTAAATGACTTATGTAAACCACAGGGACCCCTATGTATCATCCCTGGGCGACATAGGGTAATTTTATAGCAGGGCTTTTGAATAAAATGATCTGAAATTTAAACAAAATATATATCAAATTTAATGCGCACGATGCGTATCTGGAATAATCTTCATCAGGGCCTAAACAGGATAGCCAACATTGGCCAAAGTCACCAATGTCTGAGGGAGGAGAACCTTAGATTTATTAATAATTACATTATATAGGAACTGTAAATTATTCTTATTTAATTAGAAATGTACTTACGTTTATTCTATTGCTATTAATTTGTTCAGAATAATGAAAATAAAAAGAATTAAGTGTGTTTACAACCTGCAAACCAGACCGTCGCCATCTAATCAATGAATACACGTTAAAGTCTCCTATCTATCTCCCCTGAAGTTTCAATAGTGTTTTCGTTATTTATTTTTTTCATGAATTAATTTATTTATTTATTTATTTATTTATTTATTTAGTTATTTATTTGTTTATTTATCTATTGCAAGATTATTTATTCCAATTGAAATATTAATAAACGTTACTTAACAAATTCACATCGGTGGTGTAATGGTTAAGAGGGCTCGCCTGTGTTTCCATCACCTCTGGTGCTGTAGATCCTGGGTTTCCATCGCCATCGGTGGTGTAATTGTTAGAGTGTTCGCCTCTAGTGCTGTAGGTCCTGGGTTTCCATCACCATCGATGGTGCAATGGTTAGAGTGCTCGCCTCTGGTGCTGTAGATACTGGGTTTCCATCGCCATCGGTGGAGTAATGGATAGCGTGCTGGTCTCTGGTGCTGTATATCCTGGGATTCAGTGGTATAATGGTTAGAGTGCTCGCCTCTGGTGCTGTAGATCCTGGGTTTCCATCGTCTCTGATGCTGTAAACCATGGGTTTCAGTGGTGTAATGGTTAGGGTGCTCGCCTCTGGTGCTGTATATCCTGGATTTCCATCACCTCTGGTGGTGTAGATCCTGGGTTTCCATCACCATCGGTGGTGTAATGGTTAGAGTGCTCGCCTCTGGTGCTGTAGATCCTTGGTTTGCATCGCCATCGGTGGTGTAATGGTTAGAGTGCTCGCCTCTGGTGCTGTAAATCCTGGGTTACCATCGCCATCGGGTCAAACCAAAGACTGTCAGATTGGTATTTGTTGTTTCTCCTCTGAGCATGCGGTAGTAATGATAAAGAGCAAAGACTGGTTGACTCGAAATCAAGGTAATGCGTGTCCGAGTGTGGCGATATGTCTATCCACGAACCGTTGTTTCAGTGAGCTAGAACTATAAAAATCCAACTAAGTGTGTTGGTCTTGTACAATTAGAACCTCATCATCATTACATTTAAAATTACCTTGTTCTCGCCATGATATAGCTGAAAAATTGCAGAGCTGTCGTTAACAAATAATCACTCACTCACTCATATAATCAAACATCATTGCGGATTACCAATTACTCCTTCGATGTCTACCATCTGTGGAGATTTCGTGTTGTTCAACGTCGTGTAGGAGATAAAAATACAACAAACATTTCAGGACACATAGTGTAATAAATCGTTAGAGAGAACCGAAGTGCAATCAAGAAATGACAATTCTTAGAGACAGACATTATTGAACACAATACACACAACGAGGACAAAACAAAGCCAAAAACAGACAACACAGAAAACCTAAAAGCTGGTGTTTTTTCCAGATACTCGCGAATAGCTTTCCTTCACGTTTTCTCAACATATCTTCAAACTTTATGAAACTTCACTTTATAGTTGCACTCATGCTGCTACCACTCTAACCAAAGCTAAAAACAAAAAGGTGGTTATCAATCATTACCGCCAAGCAAATTCTCCTGAAACATTACAATAATAATATCGCATGAATTGTCTTTACACCAAAAGTGGTCAATAGAAAAAAGAAAAACAATGCAGTGGTCAATAGAAAAAAGACAAACAATACAGTGGTCAATAGAATAAAAACAAACAATACAGTGGCCAATAGAAAAAAGACAAACAATACAGTGGCCAATAGAATAAAAACAAACAATACAGTGGTCAATAGAATAAAAACAAACAATACAGTGGTCAATAGAATAAAAACAAACAATACAGTGGCCAATGGAAAAAAGACAAACAATACAGTGGTCAATAGAAAAAAGACAAACAATACAGTGGTCAATAGAAAAAAGACAAACAATACAGTGGCCAATAGAAAAAAGACAAACAATACAGTGGTCAATAGAAAAAAGACAAATAATACAGTGGTCAATAGAAAAAAGATAAACAATACAGTGGTCAATAGAAAAAAGACAAATAATACAGTGGTCAATAGAATAAAAACAAACAATACAGTGGTCGATAGAAAAAAGACAAACAATACAGTGGTCAATAGAAAAAAGACAAACAATACAGTGGTCAATAGAAAAAAGACAAACAATACAGTGGTCAATAGAAAAAAGACAAACAATACAGTGGTCAATAGAAAAAAGACAAACAATACAGTGGTCAATAGAAAAAAGACAAACAATACAGTGGTCAATAGAAAAAAGACAAACAATACAGTGGTCAATAGAAAAAAGACAAACAATACAGTGGTCAATAGAAAAAAGACAAATAATACAGTGGTCAATAGAAAAAAGACAAACAATACAGTGTTCAATAGAAAAAAGACAAACAATACAGTGGTCAATAGAATAAAAACAAACAATACAGTGGTCAATAGAAAAAAGACAAACAATGCAGTGGTCAATAGAAAAAAGACAAACAATACAGTGGTCAATAGAAAAAAGACTAAAAGAAAACAATGGACTGCAAAATAATACACAGAAAACTAAGGATTGAGCAACAACCCCCCCCCCCCCCCTAAAAATTACGAGAGTGAATGTAGGTGCTACTGTAAGATAAGCAGTTCCTGTTCCACTATTGGCACCTCTCATACTAATATTCCTATAATGATTGCAACAAACGTAATCTGGTTCGGGACGCGACATTAAATATTTAGGAAGTCACTAAATGCAGTTCAGTAACGGACCAAATCCGAAACGAATGTCTTCACATGAAATGACCACCTGGTAGTGAATGGAGAGTATCGGAGCATGCTCCTCAGCGATTACCGAACATGTCTCTTTCATGGCTAATAATAGTGTTTTAATTTCTCTCATTAGTTCATTTAAACTAAAAATCAACAAAAATCGAATAACAATGAGTATCCTGGTTACAATGCTTGCAGTGTAAACATGACAAAATACACAAATATTATTATATAGGTTTGTGTTTATGTTTATGGTGCTTAATGCCATTTTCGACAATATTTAAGCTATATCGTGGTGGTTAGTTTTATTGGTGGAGGAAACAGGAGAAAACCACTGACCTGTTGCAAGTCACTCACAATCTTGATCATATATTGGTGTATCGAGTACACCTCACCTGAGCTGGATTAGAACTGACAATGCTAGTGGTGATACACACTGATTACATGAGTAGTTGTAAATCAAAATACCGTACGATCACGAACACGACGACCTCTATTAACAATTAAAACCATGTTTGTTATTTATTATCTTATTAATTAATTTATTTTAATTTATTCATTTATGTTTAATAACCACATTCTAGTAAGCGGGTCAAACCATGGACTTTAGACTACAAAACTGGTATTTGGTACTTCTCCGTTAATATGGATACTGGTGAAAGTTCACAGGGTCAAACACACAGGGGATGGGGGAAGCCCTTTCTATCGGATGGTGTCTTGCCATAATACAGAAAGCCTTACTGTGTACCATAGTGAGTAGCATGTTATGAGAGAACCACGCTCCCTCCACGCTAAATACCTCTTTTGTAGATTTGGAAATAGAGTGGGCTCATTGTAACCGCTGGAAAAAAAACGTTTTGTCTCTCTCCAACTCTCTATAATTTTTCAGTGTCAGTCAAACGTCGTCGACTCGGTTGACCCACACCTTCCCTCAGTCAAACGTCATCGACTCGGTTGACCCACACCTGCCCTCAGTCAAACGTCGTCGACTCGGTTGACCCACATCTTCCCTCAGTCAAACATCATCGACTCGGTTGACCCACACCTTCCCTCAGTCAAACGTCGTCGACTCTGTCGACCCACACCTTCCCTCATTTCAATGTAATTTTACATTGAACTGGTTCTCGTCCTGAATATCTATGAATAAACGTTACAGAATACCAAAGGACAGTCAAAATGGACAGGTCACACAAGACGAAGAAAACAAAAAAACACAACAACATAATGTGCTGGACACCACTATGCGTAAGCAAACATTAATACCGTAAATAAAACAAGAGCACTCCTACAAACAACTGGAGGTAAAGACGAACCGAACATCATGTTTATGCGGAAATCGTAACAGATATACGGAACTGAAAACGTAAAGACACACAAAAGGACAACACAAAAAACTAAAGACGTGAGCAACACGAAAATACTGCTCACTGGACGGTAAGTAATAATCAATCAATCAATCAATCTCCACTAAGCACGCAGCATCAAGGAGCAAGAAGATAGACTTGCTTAGAGGGAGTCAGACTGATGTCTCCGAGTAGAACCACATGTCTACCTCTTGTTTCAATGGCTTAGCAAATTGGCAATTCAACGAAGCGTGTATGCTTAGTAAAATCAAACATCGTCATCATTTCAACAAAGTGACTTTTTCACTCAGTTAATAGATTAAGGTTTTAAACTAACATCACACATATATTCAATATGAGATGAATGTCCCAACGTGCACAAACACAATGATTTAAATAGCTATATCATATAGGTCAAAAATTATTTCTGAAAAACGAATCCAGTTTCCTTAAAATAAATCATTTGGTGCATACATTATTTTGTTCAATATTCAGATCGATTTTAAAAGATAAAATAAATATAAAGATTGTATATAAACTAAAAAGTAAAATTCATAGATAAAACCATATACATTTTTAAATTGTGTGTTTCTTCTACTTCTTCTTGCAAAACGATTTTTAAAATTTAAAATTTTTTCAAACAGCGTTATATTGCTGGGTCTGCCAAATGCTCCTCAAAACCTATTTCCAAATTATTAACATGTATTCTATCGGCAGTCAAAACAGGGCTTCAGAGCTACTGTGACACTAGCTACTCGAGAGGTGGTGTGAATCAGATGTGGATTCTGAAGAGCTCGAAAGATTTTCTAGAGTACATACAATCTAGGTCCCTCTCCTCCTGCAATATCATTAAAATATTTGACTTATCTACTCTTTACACGACTATTCCTCACTCTAACTTGAAGAACAAATTAAGGGAGTTGGTCCAACTGTGTTTCATAAAAAAGAATGATATCTTCAACAGGCTCCAGTTTTTGATTGAAAACATATTTGTAATGTTTGGTGGACGTGTTTTTCAACAGTCAGTCGGCATACCTATGGGTACAAACTGTGCTCATCTTCTCGCCGACTTGTTTCTTTATTCGTATGAAGTAGACTTCATACAGGGGCTTCTCAAGAGAAACGAAAAGAAGATGGCCCTATCCTTTAATTTTATGTTCCGTTATATAGATGATGTCCTTTCGCTAAATAATTCTAGGCTTGATGATTTTGTTCATCGCGTCTATCCCATTGAGCTTGAAATGAAGGATACCTCATACCTTGACCTGCAACTCGAGATCGACGATGAGGGTCGGTTGGGAAGGAAACATTACGACAAAGAGATGATTTAAATTTTCCCATTGTGAACTTTCCATTTGTATGTGGCAAAATTCCAGCAGCACATGCATATGGAGTATATCTCTCGCAGATGATACGATATTCCAGAGCTTGTGGTTCCTATCAGGATTTCCTTGAGAGAGGGTGGCTGCTAACAATGAAGCTATTGAACCAAGGGTTCCTTCTGGTAATGTTTACGGTTGCCACCATGACTTGGTTGACCGTTATGAAATATCTGTGTCACAAATGACCACGGATATGTTCCACTTGTCGTAAGCACTTCCCGGTTCTTTCCTCATTCACGACTTATTACCGGGTTTGTAACTAGATGAACACGATGGGTGCCACTAGTGGAGCATGAACTGCCTACCCTTCCGAAGCACCTGAGGTCACCCCCGGTTTTTAGTGGGTTTCGTGTTACTCGATCTTTAGTTTTTCATGTATGTTTTGTAGATCGTTGTTTGTCCTTTTGTCCTTTTTTATCATTGTGTTGTCTGTTCTTCTTCGATATACGGATTCTGATTGCCCCTTTGGTATCTTCAAACTCTTCTTACAAAAGTCAAATAGGGGAAAAGGGGAATAAACCCTGTAATTGTAGATTTGATCGAGCAGGACTATTGTTTTAAATTCCATGCCATCCATATTAGGATTTAGCTGGTGTCTGACAGTCTCGGTTTTAACTACCTTAAACACCTCTCGGTTTCAATCCAGAACATTTTACTTTTCTTTACCTTTTACTACATAATCCTGATATTTCGAATCGTTATTGGATCCTTCGACTTGAATACCTCGAATCTATGTTTTAATTCATGAACATAACATTGAAATTCATTAAAATCCCCAGTTATATTAAATTAGATTTTTTTGTAATTTTTCGGTAAATCATAATTTCATAAATGGGCCGTCGTGGTCGTGATCTATATTACAATTGGTGGTTGGCTTTAAAGCTATCTATGCAATCAGTGCCTATCACAACCAACGTTGTAAATTCGAATCCCCAACTGGCGAGGTGTACTCGACACAACATTATGTGATAAATTCTATCGGTGACTTGCACTAGGTCGGTGGTTTTCTCCAGGTAATCCTTATTTCTCCACCAATAAAACTGACCGCCACAATATAACTGAAATATTGTTGAAAATGACATTAATCTCCATAACCTTAAACCTTACCCTTAAGTGTTTCAGATATGACTGTTTTATTTCACCCAAAGCAAAAGTCAGTCTAAGTAATGTGTAACTAATATGAGTATCTGCATGATGAATTATGCCTTATAATGTGGACAACCTATGTCATATTTGTATAGCCCGAATGTCCTTCATCATACTGAATTTCATCCAACAATCATATGAATCTTATTTATATGTCATGTATGCTATTACCCTTATTTATATGTCATGTATACTATTACCCTTATTTATAGGTCATGTATACTATTACCCTTATTTATATGTCATGTATGCTATTCCAGGATGGTAATGTATTTCTATGTTCTTCCTGTATTTGCTTTTGATTTATTGTGTTTAACGCCACTTTCAGCAATATTTCAGCTATATCGTGGCGACCAGTTTTAGTGGTGGAGGAAGCCAGAGTACCCGGAGTGAACCACCGACCATGGGCAAGCAACTGGTAAACTTTATTTCTTGCGGCTATGAGTCGAGTGCATCTTTTTTGTAATTTACCAAGCCGGTGCAAACCCACGTTTTATTTTATTATTTTTCTTTTATTTTCTCCTACAATCTGGAGGTGCCGTCATGTCTGTGATCGTATGTTAGTTGGATTTACAACTACCCATTCAATTAGTGCCTATCCCACTGACATTGAGAGTTCGAACCCGGCTCAGGCGAAGTGTACAACATTATGTGATAAAGTTTGTCATTGACTTGCAGCAGGTCGGTTGTTTTCACCGGGTACTCCTGTTTCCTCCACCAATGAAATTGACCGCCACGATATATCTGAAATATTGATTGAATGTCCCATTAAACAGCATAAACCAAACCAACCAACCCTGCAAATAACAAATAACGAGGCAAAATTAGGATTTTGATTAGGTTATGTTAGGGTTATGATGTTTAACGCCACTTTCAACAATATTTCTGTCATATCGTGGCGGTTAGCTTTATTGGTGGAGGAAACCGAAGTACCCAGAGAAAACCAGCAACTTGCCGCAAGTCACTGACAAGCATCATCACATAATGTTCAAAATGTTTATAATCGAGTGTTCCTCGCCATGAGCGGGGTTCGAACTCACAACTGTTAGTGGTGATAGCTAGGCACTGAATACGTTGGTAGTTGAAAATCATTTGACCGCATACGATCACGGGTTACGACCACGACGGTCCCATGAGTAATGCTATTTTCATCGTTATATTATCATTATTTTCCTTTGATTTACTCCTACAATATGGGGGGGGGGGGGGGGTCGTGACCGTGGTCATATGGTAGTCGGATTTACAACTACCTATGAAATCAGTGCCTATCACCACTGATGTTGTGAGTTCGAATCTCGATCAGGGCGGGAAGCACAACATTATATGATAAAGATTGTCAGTTGCTTGCGACAGGGCGGTGGTTTTCCCCATGATATAAGTAGTCATATATTTGTGCTAGAGGTATTTACATCTTTCTACGATTTTTCTCTTCGTTTGTGGAGCTGTTCCTACGGTGTGAGTGTGTAGGGGTTTTCTCTCTTTCTTTTTTATGCATTTTTTGCTTTTGTTTTTTTTTTATTTGAATAATATGTGTATCCTTTAAGTCAGTTAGCATGACCTTTAGAAAACTGAAAGTAAATTACGTCATGCGTTATATTTGTTTACCAGTTACCTAGGCTGTACCATATAAACAACTGCACACTGATATGTATGTCAATTATATTGAATTGAATAATCAATAATAAAAATAAAACGCAGATAACAAATTTATTGCGCACGAACTATATTCATTGCAATGTAAATAGTAGAAGACTATTTCAATATCTTTGTGTTTGCTTTATCATGTATTAACTTTCTCGTGGTGCGATTTACCATAATTTACAGCTTACAATGTCACTCTATTAGTTAAGAGTAGTCTACTGGGCCCAGTTGTTCAAAATACTGGAGTAAATGGGGTTCACCCGCCAACATTCCCGACTGGTGGCGCATGTGTACTATGAGTTATTCGAATCCAAGATGGCGGACGGCGATCAGCTGTGGTCAAGGCCGAAGCTCGAAAATGATCTACTACGTTGAAATGCATCGACAAACGGTTGAAGAACTGACTTGATTGAAAGGTACATATTACACTGAAAACCCAATCATACGATTTATGTTCTTTACTTTTCAATATTATTGTATTTGTTGAATGTCCAAGTTGCCCCGACTGAAAATAAAACTTATGATGACGGATCAGTTTTAATGTGCTTTCGTGACAGGATTCAGAGCCAAGACCAGCAGAATTTGTCATATTTAATGCCATCCATTATAATTGAAAAGAAGATTTTGAATTTAACTGCCTTTATAAAACCATATGGGATTCATATCCAGGCATAGGTTATATAGGGGGAAAAATCATTTTTATCAAAATAAAACTGACCCAACTTTTGGCTAATAGGTAGCGTATGTGTTCTATCAGTTATTACTTTCGGAACTCCTCTGCTAGCATCAATAACGTAACTAATGTAAACTACGATATTGATTTACATATATTCGTGTAAAATGCCACAAATGCTGTGTTTAACAAGTGGAGGGTAGCTATCAAGAAGGCTGACCATGCGACGAGATATCCGTGGACGACAGGGAAATACGACGCGGTTTGCTCGGCACATAATGACATTTCAAGGACATCGGCTTCAGAGTGTCGGGATTATTATGTTAGATGTCTTCCAGTGTTGATTGAATAACAAGTGTATATTACTTGTACTTAAGGAATGGCTCCTCTAAGCATATAATTCAATATATTTAATAAGACATAAAGCACTAACCATTTAACTACTGGGGGCAGGGGGGGAGGGGTTAGAATAAAAATCGTTGATTTTCCACTATGCCCAAATTTTAAAGTAGACCTGAATACACCTCAGCCCTAAACAAATATTGCTTGTTTAGATTAACTCGACCCTAGAAAAACAGTTAATGTGCGTGATACATAACCACTACAGAGAAAGACTTAGAGTAGATGGCTTTTTGACAAATTGTCACACAGGTGACAGAATATTCATCTGTGACAATCCAGGGAAATCCCTTCCAAGATCAGTAAGAATTGGCAAATACTTTGCCACAATTATACACAGAGGTCAAATTGATCCAAGGAAACAGACACTTAAATGCAATAAATGCCTACAGCAAGGCCATAAACAATATGAGTGTCCAAATCAGTGGACATGTAGACAGTGCAACAAGCCAGGTCATAGAGAAAGTGAATGCCATGAAGATCTAAATGAGACCAGCCAACAAGAAGAGAAAGAAGAGAATCAGTCAGTCATTGATGATCAGAGTAATGATGTTGGTGGAGAAACCGAATATGAAACTGAGAGTGATGCGGACTGCGATGAGAGAAACGAAGAAAAATCACAGTCAACTGTTAAACCTCAGGAGAAAAATAAAAACAGTGACAAAATTGAAACATTACAGAACAAAACAAAAGACATCACAGAAGAGGAGGCAAAAGGCAAAACAGACAGTCAAGATATGCCAAACTTGCCTAAATGTCAAAACAAAACAAAAAGAAGAAAGAAAAAACAAAGTGAGTCAGCTAACGGTCCATTGGATGTTTATCTAATAAATGAGCCTCAACAAACGCCTAACAAGTCCAACAAACAGCCAGCGACAACTCCAACTGATGAGCTTCATCTAAGGACCACCAAAACCAAAAAACACAGAACTGAAGTAAAAAAATGAATTAACAATGGCGTTATGTAAATACTATATTTTTATTTATATATTATTTTTTTTCCATAACAATTTTATCATATGCAAAAAATGTACTATAAAAAATAATAGATGTGATATAATATTAGATTATATACATACGACAGGTAAAACGACCAGAAAAACAATAGGAACAAAAATAAATCGGATGAAATATCTCATTATTAATCCATCAGGCATACTACTAAATTCTCAGAGAAAAAATAAAAATAAGTGTAGTTCAAGAAATATCAATGAAATATTGAAAGCCTTTAAAACAACTCCAAGATCAATAAAATGCAAATTTCATATTTCTACAACACTAGCAAAATGTCAACATAAGTATTACAACAGTGTGTTATTTAAAAATATCCGCAAAAGACATATATATGAAAATACAATACACTCAATGCAACTGATATTATTCAAAGAAAAAAAACATGACTTCATGTACATCTTATGGATAAACAAAGAACACGTGGACTTTTTATTTATAAACAATGAACACGTGGGTGTCCTATTTATAGATACGAAGTCGACATCGACACCATTAAATTTTGACATACAAACAAGGAAAATAACAAACAACAGAATAAATACCACGAAACTTAACAACGTCATAAATAAAATCAATACAATCATTACTACAACAACTATAATAATATTATCAAACAATAAAACAATGACATACCGTGATAGCCAATTAAGACGTAAACACAAATGTATTAGTACTGTTAACACGAGAAACTCTCCCATTGAACACGCTTGTAAAGTGCCGGACTTCATTGACCATGAAAAGCTTATATCGTCTGTTAAACACAAAAAACACAATTATATTCCATGCATAGTCCATCTTTATAAAATTATGTTGAAAAACTGTCCATCTAAAACACACGAAAGTCCCTCAAAGCAAAATATCGTCACAGTCCGCAAAATCCACATGGTCAATAAATTCACGGTTTCTAGGGTGAAGGCCGTACAGGTGAACAAGGAGAACGACAAAATTCTATTAATAGCAATAGGGAATGTCCTGAAAAATAAATATATACATATTGTAAATAATATTGTTTGTGTATTTCAAATGAGCATTATTATGCAAATATTGTCAATGTATGTTATAACTGACAAACAGAAAGATGTATCACATGATGTAATAATGGTAAAATGTTATAAGTTTTGTTATTATTTGTACATTCATGTTCATAGAGGCATATTTTTATTGCCAATATTGCCAAACTTTCATTATTATGCATATTATTATAAGCTCCAAGCAAATATAAGGTAAAATGTTAGACACACTGCATTTATGTTCATTGAACTGTCAAGGGTTAGGACAAAAAGAAAAAAGACAAAGATTATTTCAATGGGCTAAAAACCAAAAACACCATATTCTCTATGCACAAGAGACACATTTTACAAAAAATACAATATTGTCTCTAAAACAAGAGTTTAGTGGTGATGTTTACAATAGTCATGGTAACTCTCAGTCAAGAGGAGTTTCAATTTTTATAAAAAAGGAATTAAAATATACCATAATAGATGTACATAATGATAATGATGGTAGAATATTGCTGATAAATATAGAAATAGATGAAAATATATTTACTTTGGTGAACCTATATGCCAACAATGTAGAAAAAAATAGAAATGCTTTCTTCAAAAAAGTAAATAACTTTATAGAGAACTATGCAATAGGTATTTTAATAGTGGGAGGGGATTTAAACGATACTCTTACATGTGCAGATAGAAAATATAGTATCTCAACCCAAAAGACTAAAAAACCTGTAAATAGTTTGAAAACTCTAATAAAAAAACATAAACTCAATGATATTTGGAGAGATATGAACACAAACTTGAGACAATACACATGGAGAAGAAAAAATAACATCAGCACTGCAAGTAGGATTGATTATTTTTTGATAAGTACAGATATAAGACCAAGAATTGTAAGTGCTGATATAAGGCCGGCTACTATTTCTTATACTGACCACCCAGCAATTTCATTAAAAATTAATCATAAAGCTGAAAGCAGAGGTAGGGGATATTTTAAGCTTAATAGTAAAATTCTCGAAAATGAGGAATATAAAGAAATAATAAAACAATTAATATCAAAATACCAGAAAAAACTTGTAATACAAAAGACAGACCCAAGAACACTTTGGGATGTTTTTAAGGCTGAGGTTAGAGATGTCACAGTCAAAATATGTAAACAAATATCCCACGAAAAACATTATGAACTGAATAAATTAGAAAAAACTCTTCAATCTTTACAATTAGAACATGATAATGAAAAAAATAAAGTTACAAAGGAAAATGCAAAGTTTCTTCAAGACAAAATTAATGTCATTGAAAATAAATTGTCAAAGATATATTCAGATAAGGCTAAAGGGGCCCAAATCAGGTCAAGAATAAAATGGGTAGAAGAAGGTGAAAAAAACACAAAATTCTTTCTGGGACTTGAAAAGGCTAGACAGACAAGAAAAAATATAACAGCTCTTAAAGATAATAAAGGTAAACTGATAAAAAAACAAAGTAAAATACTAGAATTAGAAAGAGAATATTATATAACACTCTATGAAACAAAAAATCCAGATCCAATTAAAATAGAAGAATATATTGAAGCTACAAATATTGAAAATAAACTATCTAGGGATGAAAGTAATGCTGCAGAAGGAGAATTAACCATAGAGGAATGTTCAAAATCTGTATTTCAAATGAAATTAAACAAAGCACCTGGAATTGATGGACTGACTGTAGAGTTTTATAGAACCTTTTGGCCTTTCTTAAAGCATTTTGCAGTAAAAGTTTTTAATAATTGTTATGTCAAAGAGGAACTATCAAATACGCAGAAAATTGGTCTCATTTCACTAATATATAAAAAAAATGACCCACTTAGCCTTGATAATTATCGCCCAATTACTCTTTTGAATATCGACACCAAAATAATAGCATACACCTTAGCTCAAAGAATTAAACCACTGTTGCATAAAATAATAAATAGCGACCAAAATGGCTATATAAAAAATAGGTATATAGGATTCAATATCAGACAAATACAGGATATTATAGACTATGCAGATAAATTTAATGTAGAGGGGGCAATTCTTTTTCTTGATTTTTCAAAAGCTTTCGACTCCTTAGAATGGGAGTTTATGTATCTATCCCTGGAAAAATTTGGATTTCAAAAATCTATAATTAAATGGCTAAGAACTCTCTATAGTAATATTAAAGGATGTATTCTGAATAACGGTTGGATTTCCTCACCTTTTAAAATAAATCGTGGGAGCCGTCAAAGCTCTCCGTTGAGCGCGTTAATCTTCGTAATTGCAGTTGAAATTCTAGCTTGCAGGATCAGACAGGATAAAAACCTCAAAGGTATCTAAATTAAGCTTGATGGTAGGACTCACAGCTTAAAGCTTAGTCAGCTAGCTGATGATACCACAGTCTTCGTGCAATCTAAAATAGAAATATCTATAGCTTTTAATATAATTGAAACATTTGGTTCATTTTCTGGTCTAATACTAAATAGAAATAAGACAGAAGGTATGTGGATAGGATGCTTAAAACATTGCAAAGAAAAGATAGAAAATATTAACTGGGTCACAGATTATGTAAAATGTCTAGGAATATATTTTGGTCACAATAAAGCAGAATGCAAAAAACTTAATATAGAAAAACAACTTTTAAAATCTGAAAAAATAATGAATTCATGGAAGAAAAGAAACATAACAATGGTAGGAAAGATTATGATAGTTAAGTCATTAATAATCCCAAATATTATATATGTAGCATCAGTTACCAATATAGACAAAGAATATGTATCAAAATTTAAAACCATGATATACAAATTCATATGGAATGATAAGCGAGAAAAGGTAAAACGAGAAACAATGAATAAAAACTATTTAGAAGGGGGGCTTAAAATGATTGACATAGACAAATATATAGAAGCTATACAAATAAAATGGATTAAAAAACTCACAAGCAAAAATTTTGCCAATTGGAAAGTCATTCCTTTCTATTACTTTAACAAGTTTGGCCCTGAATTAATGATCTTTAATATGAGCATAGATACTATTAAATCAGTCGATCAGTTTACAAACAATCTCAGTGATTATTACCTTAATCTATTAAAATCATGGATATCCATAAACAAATACACTAAAATACCAAGCAACTTCAGAACTGTAAGACAGGAAATAATATGGGGAAATCAACATATCAAGTTTAAGAATAAATCACTTATATATTTAAATTGGATAAATGATGGTATAATATTCATCAATGACATAATAGATCATGAAGGAAAGTTATCAGAAAACTTCATATTAAAAAAACTATCTTTAAAAACTAATTGGATATCAGAATTTACAAAACTGAAGAAATCAATCCCCAAAAATTGGCTAAATGAACTAGAATCTGAAAATTCAACCAAGACTGCAGTAAAAACCAATAAAATTCTTTATATAAATGAAAATTCCAAGAAAAAACTACAAGACTGTAATTCACAAGATATATATAAAACTCCAAACATAATGAATAAAAATATCAAAGAACATCCTACTGGTTTCATGAAATGGAGGCAAAAACTCGGAAATAATATTTGTATTAAAGATATGCTCAAATTTACATTTCATCATCTTAAAGAAAATAAACTCAAAATCTTCAGATGGAAATTATTACATTTCATACTTCCATGTAAACAGTTACTGTATCAATGGAAAATAGAAAACACACCATTATGTGATACCTGTCACATTATAGATGATTATGAACACTATTTTATTTCTTGCAAAAGCCTCGACTCCTTTTGGAATGATGTAAAAATATTACTAGAAAAACTAAGAATAGGAATTCATATACTTTCATTGAAAAATTTAGTGTTTGGATATAAAATAGAAGATGAATACTATAATAGCATCAATTATTTTCTTACAATTCTACTATTCACAATATATAAAAGTCATTATGTGTCAAAACAAAAGGAAAACCATATTAATGTACTTCAACTTTTTAAAATTGAACTCAAGAATCGATTTGAATTAGACAAACTAGTAAACTGCCATACAAATGTATTTGTGCAGAAGGTTATTGATCTCATTTAGATTCACTATAGAATACTGTTTTTTTTTTATTACAGTAATTGGGAAGCATATTTATGCCCCTTAATTTTCAGTAATAAATTAATAGCTATGAGGATGTATATGTGTGTGTGTAAATGTATGAATGTATATGTATGTATGTGTATGTAAAGGTGAAAGAAGACATGTTTGGGAGTGTATGTAATGTATGTATATCCTGTTAGTATAACATTAACTGTACAAATAATGTGTATGTCGCACACTATGTGTTGCCTCTGAGTCTTATGTGTTTGTACTTTCTTGTTTTGTTGTGTTTATTATCTGTATTTGTGTGTGTGTTGCCCTATGTATATTTTTTTTGTGGGGGTTAGTTGTCACTCTTTTTGCTTGCATATCAGACATATCTAGTAATATGCTATATACTTACACTTAGTAATGTGACGATGAAGATTCCATAACTTGACCATTATTTATCCTTGTTAAAATTTAAAGTTATACGTTGTTGAATAGAAATTGAGACTATGAGTATGAGAGTGATTTCAAGTACATGTATCTCTTTTTCAATCTTAAATATTATCCGGATATTTTAATTTCGGAAACAAAGTATATTCTATCTCCGTTGACAATATAATTCCATATAGAATTAAAAAAAAAAACAAAAAAAACCCACAACATTTTAGATTTTTCATAGCTCCCAACACGTGGGTCAAAACGAAAGTAGATCGGAAGTAAATAAATAAACAAAATATAGAAACAATCATGAAATAACTCTCAAAATACGTATTGAATTTAGTGATCTATCATAATTGTATTACTATTGTACTAAAAAGACTAACAATTCCTATACATGCTACTAATATTAACGAGGCCAGGATAAGGTACTGGTATTTTATGCTTCTCTAACTAACAAATGTAAAGATTTCGAATAAAGATTCTAATTGAAAAAAAAAAAAAAAAAAAAAAATAGATTAACTCGACCCTACCTAAATTTTAGTGCCTATTCTAGCTATTTTATTAGTTTTTCTCAACTAGCACAGTCTTGGAGTAAAATCCTGCTCACCCTTACCTAACCCTTTTCACTCACAAGGTTACCGGTAACCCTAACCACACAATTATTTTCTTATGTCTCGTATGCATGTATTTTTTACTTCATGTATGTATAAAAATATTTTTGATCTACCTGATGTGTGAATAAAAATTGGATTCTCTACTAACAGACATAAAAAAAAATCCCAAGTCCCTTCCCTCCTTCACTAATACAATTGTTGGTGTCTAATAACGAAAACAAGTGAGTGGGAAGACATGTCACTCCACTCGGGCACATTAATGAATATTCCGATTCCTAGCCGCCAGTCTTTGTTCTTACTATTTAATTATGCATGCTTTAATAGCAGAGAAGCAACAAATACCAATTTTATAGTACTTGGTGTGACCGCACTGGGGCTCTATCCCATGAATCTAACACACTCAATGCGAGCATGCTAACCATTACACCACCGATGAGATAGGAAACTATTTTCTCTACAGACCCATAACATAATACCACCACAACAAAATTTTTGTGGTCGTATAAAAAACTTTCATTAAGCTAGGGACTTGTGCCCAAGTTGCATAGTTGAAGTTAGTTAATACAGTCAGTATAATCAAACACACATTAAAAAACTCATAGATTAGATTCCAGTCAGATTTGAACTGACATCTTTTCAACTTTATTGAAATGTACTACCTGGTACTATAGAAGCCATAATGATTGTAATGTTACACAAAGTACACATACAGATAAATAAAACACTCAAACAAGTACTTCAAAAGCATCTTGTACAAAGGACTGTATTTAAGACATATTATTAACTACAGATGTACATGTATTTTAATCTTCATCATAGGATAGTTAAGTGTTTATATTGTGTATTTATTGACACTGATTACATCAGGTAATAATACTCATTAAAAAGTTGTTAATGTTTTCGTGATTCATGAAACCTTTTTTTTCTCTAGCTACTGTTAGTAGCGATTAGACCCCCCACTTAAATAGTCTTAAAGGGTCAACATATTACTTTAATAACAATATATGATATAAATATACAGGTATAACATGACAAAAAGACAAATATTTAATGGCTGACAAAAAATTACGAATACCCAGAAAACTGAAAACTGAGACGCACAAACAACTACAAATGCGGACTGACTTGAACTCAGATGCTCCACATGAGTCTGCAGTTCGGACTTCATTAATACCACTTCATGGGCGAAAGAGCTGGGGGCAATTGCCCTCCCTACTTTTAAAAATTGAAGGGGGGCAAATAAAATAGCTTTGTCCCCTTTTTGGCATTAGATTTAAGGAAAAAAAACTTGCTTACTTTAGCATGGAAGCATACATTGTCCATTTAGCCAAGTTTATAAGGATATTTGGACAAGGGTATGCTTTGAAACCATAGTGACATTTTGTTTAATTGCTGGACAGTTTTGAAAATATACCAGACAAATAAGGAATGCATTTTTTGTACATTTTTCTTAAAATATGTATATCGAATGTAATGAGCATCATTTAAATTAGTATATCTATTGAGGTAATTACACATGATTGCGTATTTATATTTCAAAGTTAAAAAAATATTGAAAATTGTGAAAAAAATAATGTTTTTTTTTTTCTTAAATGTTAAATCTTAAATATTTCTTAAAAAACGTATGAGGGTAACCCTATTGAAAGCCCTATATTTTTTTTCTATTGAAAATATGGCCCGTTTTTTGACATTCTGAGTGATAACATGTATATGATGCTTTCAGTGTGTTGTTTTTCGAATATTTAATATAAAGAAAAGGTGTGGAAAAACTTGGGTCAGTTTTTTTTTAAAAAAAATTATTTTTTCCCCTATATAACCTATGCCTGAATATGAATACCATATGGTTTTATAAAGGCAGTTAACTTCAAAATCTTCTTTTTCAATTATAATGGATAGCATTAAATATGACAAATTCTCCTGGTCTTGTCTCTGAATCCTGTCACGAAAGCACATTCAAACTGATCCGTCAACATAAGCTTTATTTTCAGTCGGGGCACCTTGGACATTCAACAAATACAATAATATTGAAAAGTAACGAACATAAATCGTATGATCGGGTTTTCGATGTAATATGTACTTTTCAATCAAGTCAGTTTTTCGACCGTTTGTTGATGCATTTCGGCGTAGTAGATCATTTTCGAGCTTCCAGACTGACCACAGCTGATCGCCGTCCGCCATCTTGGAATCGAATAACTGATAGTACACATGCGCTACCTGTCGGGAATGTGGGTGGGTGAACCCCATTTACTTCAGTATGTTGAACAACAGGGCCCAGTAGACTACTCTTAGCTAATAGAGTGACATTGCAAGCTGTAAATTATGGTAAATCGCACCACGAGAAAGTTAATACATGATAAAGCAAACACAAAGATATTGAAATAGTCTTCTACTATTCACATTGAAATGAATATAGTTCGTGCGCACTAAATTTGTTATCTGCGTTTTATTTTTACTATTGATTATTCAATTCAATATAATTGATATACATATCAGTGTGCAGTTGTTTGTTATGGTACAGCCTAGATAACTGGTAAACAAATATAACGAATGACGTAATTTACTTTCAGTTTTCTAAAGGTCATGCAAACTGACTTAAATGATACACATATTATTCAAATAAAAAAAAAACAGAAGCATAAAATGCACAAAAATGAGCAAAAAAACCCACACACACTCACACTGTAGGAACAGCTCCACAAACCAAGAGAAAATTCGTAGAAAGATGTAAAATGGATACCTCTAACACTAATACCTGACTGCTTATATCATGGGGAAACCGGAGGACCCGGTGAAAACCACCGACCTGCCACCAGTCACTGACAAACTTTATCACATAATGTTCTGCTCCTCGTCCTGATCGAGATTCGAACTCACAACATCAATGGTGATAGGCACTGATTTCATAGGTAGTTGTATATCCCACTACCATGCGATCACGGCCACGACCCCACCCCCTCCCTCCCAGTTTATATGAGTAAATCTAAGGACAATAATAATAATATAACGAGGAAAATAGCATTACACATGGGACCGTCGTGGTCGTAACCCATGATCGTATACGGTCAAATGATTTCAACTACCATCACATTCAGTGCCTAGCTATCACCACTAACATTTGTGAGTTCGGACCCTGCTCATGGCGAGCAACACTCGATAATAAACAGTTTGAACATTATGTGATGATGTTTGTCAGTGGCTTGAGGCAAGTTGCTGGTTTTCTCCGGGTACTTCGGTTTCCTCCACCAATAAAGCTAACCGCCACGATATGACAGAAATATTGTTGAAAGTGGCGTTAAACATCATAACCCTAACATAACCTAATCAAATTCCTAATTTTGCCTCGTTATTTGTTATTTGCAGGGTTGGTTGGTTTGGTTTATGCTGTTTAATGGCACTTTCAATCAATATTTCAGATATATCGTGGCGGTCAATTTTATTGGTGGAAGAAACAGGAGTACCGGGTGAAAACAACCGACCTGCTGCAAGTCAATGACAAACTTTATCACATAATGTTGTGCACTTCGCCTGAGCCGGGTTCGAACTCTCAATGTCAGTGGGATAGGCACTGATTGCATGGGTAGTTGTGAATTCAACTAACATACGATCAAGGCCACCACGGCTCCTCCAGATTGTAATATTAAAGGAAGATAATAAAATAAAACGTGGGTTCGCACCGGCTTGGTAAATTACAAAAAATGCACTCGACTCGTAGCCGCAAGTAATAAAGTTTACCAGTTGCTTGCCCATGGTCGGTGCTTCTCTGCGGGTACTCAGGCTTCCTCCACCACTAAAACTGGTCGCCACGATATAGCTGAAATATTGATGAAAGTGGCGTTAAGCACAATAAATCAAAAACAAATACAGGAAGAACATATAAATACATTACCATCCTGGAATAGCATACATGACATATAAATAAGATTCACATGATTGTTGGATGAAATTCAGCATGATGAAGGACATTCGGGCTATACAAATATGACATAGGTTGTCCACATTATAAGGCATAATTCATCATGCAGCTACTCATATTAGTTACACATTACTTAGACTGACTTTTGCTTTGGGTGAAATAAAACAGTCATATCTGAAACACTTAAGGGTAATGTTTAAGGTTATGGAGATTAATGTCATTTTCAACAATATTTCAGTTATATTGTGGCGGTCAGTTTTATTGGTGGAGAAATAAGGATTACCTGGAGAAAACCACCGACCCAGTGCAAGTCACCGATAGACTTTATCACATAATGTTGTGTCGAGTACACCTCGCCTGTTCGGGATTCGAATTTACAACGTTGGTTGTGATAGGCACTGATTGCATAGATAGCTTTAAAGCCAACCACCAGTTGTCATATAGATCACGACCACGTCGGTCCATTAATGAAATTAAGGTTTATCGAAAAATTACAAAAAAATCTAATATATCTTGGAATTTTAATAAATTTCAATGTTATTGTCACGCATTAAAACATAGATTCGAGGTATTCAAGTCGACGGATCCAATAACGATTCGAAATATCAGGGTTATGTAGTAAACGGTAAAGAAAAGTAAAATGTTCTGGATTGAAACCGAGAGGTGTACAAGGTAGTTAAAATTGAGACTGTCAGACACCAGCCAAATCATAATATGGATGGCATGAAATTTAAAACAATAATCCTGATCGGTCAAATCTACAAATACAGGGCTTTATACCCCTTTTCCCCTGTTTGACTTTTGTAAGAAGAGTTTGAAGATACCAAAGGGGCAATCAGAATCGTATATCGAAGAAGAACAGACAACACAATGGCCAAAGAAACGGACAGAAGGACAAACAACGATCTACAAAACATACATGAAAAACTAAAGATCGAGTAACACGAAACCCACTAAAACCCGGGGTGAACTCAGGTGCTTCGGAAGGGTAAGAAGTTCATGCTCCACTAGTGGCACCCATCGTGTTCATCTAGTAACAAACCCAGTAATAGGTCGTGAATGAAGAAAGAACGGGAAGTGCTTACGACAAGTGGAACATATCCGTGGTCATTTGTGACACAGATATTCCATAACGGTCAACCAAGTCATGGTGGCAATTGTAAAATTTTGGAAGTGATGACTTCAACATTACCAAAAGGAACCCTTGGTTCAGTAGCTTCATTGTTAGCAACAAACTTCTATCACGGAAATCCTGATAGGAACCACAAGCTCTGGAATATCGTATTATCTGAGAGATATATACTCCATATGCAGGTGCTGTTGGAATGTTGCCACATACAAATGGAAAGTTCACAACGGGAAAATTGAAATAATCTCTTTTGTTGTAATGTTTCCTTCCCAACCGACCCTCATCGTAGATCTCGAGTTACAGGTCAAGGTATGAAGCTCACCTATCTGTATCTGTGGAATCCTTTATTTCAGGGTACCTATGAAGTGCGAAACGAAATAGAAACGAAACGAAACGAAATCAACAAAAACGAAACGAAACGAAACGAAATCAACGAAATGAAAACGAAATAAAACGAAACCAACGAAAGCAAAACGAAATCAACGAAAACAAAACGAAATAGACTGATATGAAGAAAACGGAAGGAAAAAAATAAAAGACAAAACGAAATAAAGAAATAAAAAAAAAAGATAATTCGATTTTTTAAATACAATAATTTTGATTAATTATAACCGGGAAACCCATCTTGCATGTCTGTCCGCTACAGTACTCCTCACGTACATTACCCGCAACTCAATTCAAGTCGGGTTTGCATGCCGACAAACTTTCAGAAGTTCAAATGTCATATTTTTATTTGTGTTTGAGTGTGTGTCAATATTTATGAATTATAAAGTTTCTGGAGTGGGTATATAGAAAAAAATGGGGGGGGGGGGGGGATATGAGGGGGTATTTTCATAGATTGGGATATTGAGGGTTAATTTTTCGTCTGATTTTATTACGTTTTTCGTTTGTATTCTTCATAAATTTGCATATTCGCAAATCATACAGTATGGTCTTGAGTTTCAGATTCTGGGCACTATTTGACTACTGGATTTTCCCGACTTGTCACGTTTAATCCCCATGTTTTTGTTCAGTTGTTCCGTTGATTGAAAACTCAGATGGTTGAGCTTCTTATCGGTTTTGTCTGTTTTTGTGGACTTTCCCTTTTGAATGCGCCTTGGAGTACGGTACCATTGTTATTACCTTTATTCGGTAGTGTGCCAACATATCTGGCGTAATGTCTTACCGTTGTTCTTTCCGAGATATACAGGGGTCAAAAAGACCCAAAACTATAAACTTTTTATTTCAAATCCTATTGTTCTATTTTGAAGAACTAAAAAAAAAATTTGTTTTTTTTTTAAAATGAAAAGGGATCAAAGGGAAAAAAGATACTTTTACAAGATATGTAGGTTTTTTTTTTAAATTTCTAATGTTAATTTTTGATAGGATTTGTATACAAAAAAGATTGGGGTATATAGGACTTCTGCTGTCCATGTGTTCCTTTGTCCGTCCGGTCGTCACACTTTTTCGTCTCTCCGACACACTTTTAAATTTTGCTCGGACTGGGGTATTTATTAGTGAACTTTAACTACTGCACTTCTGTTATTTTAATTCCTCTCCTTTCAACAGACTTGACGTTGCTCTTATGGTTCCCAAATTTAAAAGAAGCCACTAAGTGAAAAGAACAGACTCCCGCTGAATAAATGCATAGTATTCTTGTTAAATGGTGATCAAATCCTGTACTCTCCTGATGAAAGAGAGACACGTGTGGGAAGTAGTCTAGCATCGTAATTGTGAAAATAGATTTGATTTCTTTTAGGCCCCTATTATTTTGTCTTCCTTTTTCTATTTCGTTTTGTTTTCGTTGATTTCGTTTTGCTTTCGTTGGTTTCGTTTTATTTCGTTTTCATTTCGTTGATTTCGTTTCGTTTCGTTTTGTTTTCGTTGATTTCGTTTTGCTTTCGTTGGTTTCGTTTTATTTCGTTTTCATTTCGTTGATTTCGTTTCGTTTCGTTTCGTTTTTGTTGATTTCGTTTCGTTTCGTTTCGTTTCGTTTTCGTTGATTTCGTTTCGTTTCGTTTCGTTTCGCACTTTATAGGTGCCCTTTATTTCAAGCTCAATAGGATAGACTAAATCACCAAGTCCAGAATTATTTAGCGAAAGGACATCATCTATATAACGGAACGTAAGATTAAAGGATCGTTTTGCAAGAAGAAGTAGAAGAAACACACAATTTAAAAATTGATATGCTTTTATCTATGAATTGTACTCTTTAATTTATATACAATCTTTATATTTATTTTATCTTTTAAAATGGATCTTATTGAACAAAATAATGTATGCATCAAATGATTTATTTAAAGAAAACCGGATTCGTTTTTCAGAAATCATATTGACCTATATGATATAGCTATTTGAATCATTGTGTTTGTGCACGTTAGGGAATGCATGTCATATTAAACATATGTGTTTTCTTAGTTTAAACCTTAATCTACTAACTGAGTGAAAAAGTCACTTTGTTGAAATGATGACGATGTTTGATTGTACTAAACATACACGTTTCGTTGAATTGTCAATTTGCTAAGCTATTGAAAGAAGAGGTAGACATTGGGTTCTACTCGGAAGCATCAGTCTGACTCCCTCTAAGCAATTCTATCTTCTTGCTCCTTGATGCTGCGTGCTTAGTGGAGATTGATTGATTGATTGATTGATTGATTGATTGATTGATTGATTGATTGATTGATTGATTGATTGATTGATTGATTGATTGATTGATTGATTGATTGATTGTTACCTAACGTCCAGTGAGCAGTATTTTCGTGTTGCTGACATGTTTATTTTTTTGTGTTGTCCTTTTACGTTCTCAGTTCCGTATTGTGATATCGTTACGATTTCCGCATAAACATGATGTTCGGTTCGTCATTACCTCCAGTTGTTTGTATGAGTGCTTTTGTCTTATTTACGGTATTAATGTTTGTCTACGTATTGTGATGTGCAGCACATTATGTTGTTGTGTTTTTTGTTTTCCTCGTCTTGTGTGACCTGTCCATTTTGACTGCCCTTTGGTATTCTGTAACGTTTATTTATCGATATTCAGGACGAGAACAAGTTCAATATAAAATCACATAGAAATGAGGGAAGATGTGTGTCAACCGAGTCGACGCCGTTTGATTGAGGGAAGGTGTGGGTCAACCAAGTCGACGACGTTTGATTGAGGGAAGGTGTGGGTCAACCGAGTCGCCGACGTTTGATTGACACTGAAAAGTATTGGAGAGGGACGATTTTTTTTGCAGCGGTTACAATCAGCCCACTCTATTTCCAAATCTACAAAAGAGGTATGTAGCGTGGAGGGAGCGTGGTTCTCTGTAAGCATCTTACCCACTATGGTCCACAGTAAGGCTATCTGTATTATTGCAAGACACCATCCCATAAAAAGGGCTTCCCCCATCCCCTGTGTGTTTGACCCTGTGAACTTTCACCAGTATCCATATTAGTGGAGAAGTAGCAAATACCACTTACTAGAATGTGGTTATTAAACATAAATGAATAAATTGAAATTAATTGATTAATCAGTGTTTATCAACACAAGCGTTGTGAGTTAATTGAGGCTGATAAGATCATGTTTGCCTCCTCCATGTACTCTATTTGTTGGTCCATGTCATTCCAGTTTTTCATCGCAACAGACCGATTCCAGAGAGATCTACCATATCTATTTAAAACAGATATATCATTCAGTTTTAGGCGATATGCCTTGCTTAACGCTTCTTGAGGATTTTGTAAATACAGCTTGAATTCCGCATTTTTACTTAGCTCAAAGGTTTGCTCCCCTGATTGAACAAGAGTTTCCCGTTTGGTAAGTATATGTCCGATATAAGCGATAGATCTAGCAACAATTGTTTTATTATCTTCATCCATGGGCATCTGAGTAATATACCAAAACTTTTCAAGAGCTTTTATCGTTACTGCTCTCATTTCTGCTTCTAAGCCGCCATCTTTATATGGAGAAAGACGTTCTAAAGAGTCATAATATTGATTTAAGTGCCTTTGGATAGTAATGATCCCAAAGTGGATCAGGCAAATGAGCATCAGTTGTGTTATCTTTATTTGCATTATGAATGCTCCCTAAGACCTCTTTTTGATGGTAAAGTCCTCTACCCAGATATTCACGTCTTTCACCATCACTTTTGTGATACTCATCTGTCAGTATATTGTGTATATCTGATATCCACAATACCAACGTATTCTCATTAACAATTGTTTGTTCTATTAGGATAGCATAACCTTGCTCAAGAAAACACATTCGTTTAATCTGAACATCTGCGTCATTTGTACTCTTTAGGATGCTATCAATAGTACGCCGACCACGGTCTGCGTCAGTTATTAAATATAAATTGCGAAATATTGTTTCCAAATCTGCCAATGCGTTTAAATGTTTCGGGGATTCTTTCACAATTTGTTCAAGTTTTATTCTAGCCTCTCTTGTTTCCCTAGGTAATTTAGTTTTTAATACTTATATAATTATGCTGTATATAGAGTCTAAATGATTTTTGCTTGTTATTTCGCTTAAGGTTAACTAGCTAATTATGGAATGACATACAAGCACTGGGGGTGAGGTACAACCTACATTACCTCCACGAGATATGGAATTAACCTCTGACATAAATATCATTCCTGGTATATCTGGGTTAAATCTTAATATATTTCATGCTATAGATATGCACATGATTGACAATGCCAAACACACCATATTTAAATGGATACAAAAGGAACATCGAGGCAACCATGGTTTTCTGAACATTAACTACAATGCGATGTTCCTTTTGTATCCATTTAAATATTTTTTTTCAGATGTTCGGGAGGTTTTTTGCGCATTTTTAACATTTTCAACTGGTGAACCATTAGACCTGGTATCATATGTCTCAACATGCACAAACTTTAACTTTTAAGCTATTCAAATAATAAAACACAAATATTCCTTTTAGGTGAGACGATTTTTGTGGGAAAGATAACTACATATAACGAAAAACATAGATATCTAATTTAGTGCGCACGGCGCGTTTCTAGAATAACCTTTATCAAGTAAGCTAATGGTCAAAAGATTGGAAAGCCATGCAAATAGGATCAGGGGTAAGGGGTTATGGTGTTAGGGGTCAGGGGTTTGGGTTTACGGTGTTTAACGCCACTCAATAATATTTCAGCTATATCGTGGTGGTCAGTTTTATTGGTGCAGGAAACCAGAGTTCTCAGAGAAAACCACCGACCTGTTTGACAAGCAACTAACTGACAAATTTTAGGACATAATGTTGTATCGAGTACACCTCGCCTGAACGAGATGCAATCTCACAGCGTTAGTGTGATAGGCACTGATTGCATAGGTA
This sequence comes from Bathymodiolus brooksi, assembly GCA_963680875.1. Lineage (NCBI taxonomy): Eukaryota > Metazoa > Mollusca > Bivalvia > Mytilida > Modiolidae > Bathymodiolus > Bathymodiolus brooksi. The sequence goes on from OY804584.1 coordinate 33,116,922, forward strand.
GTTGTAAATCTATGCTGGAATTAAATAGTCATGTATTCTTCGCTGGTTTTAGATTCTTGTTTTTCAACTCATTTTATATGCATACAATTGCTTTTACTATAAGTTTCGATACCTCAACTGGTGAACTATTAGACCCAGAATCATATATCTCAACATGCACAAGTTTTAACTCTTAAACTATTCAAATAATACAAGACAAATATTCCTTTTAGGGTAGACGATTTTAGTGGTAAAGACAACTACATCAAATGAAAGTCGTAGATATCTAATTTAGTGCGCACGGTAAGTTAACGGTCACAAGATTGGAAAGTCATGCAATTAAGGTTATGGGTTATGGTGTTTAACGCCACTTTCAACAATATTTCAGTTATATCGTGGCGGTCAGTTTTATTGGTGGAGGAAACCGGAATACCCGGAGAAAGCCACCGATCTGCCGCAATCACTGACATATTTTATCACATAGAAACTTCTTATTCCCAACATACAAGGTCATGAACAAGATAACCACAGCCCGGTCAGCTTATCCTATGTCTGAGGGAGATTTCTCCTTGTTTACCTAAGTCTGAGATAGACTGATCCTTGCTTACCTATGTCTCAGTTAGACTGATCCTTGCTTACCTATTTCTGAGATAGACTGGTACTTGCTTACCTATGTCTGAGGGAGATTGATCCTTGTTTACCTATGTCTGAGATAGATTGATCCTTGTTTACCTATGTCTGATATAGACTAATCCTTGTCTACCTATGTCTGAGATAGACTGATCCTTGTTTACCTATGTCTGAGGGAGATTGATCCTTGTTTACCTATGTCTGAGATAGACTGATCCTTGTTTACCTGTGTCTGAGGGAAATTCATCCTTGTTTACCTATGTCTGAGATAGATTGATCCTTGTTTACCTATGTCTGAAATAGATTGATCCTTGTTTACCTATGTCTGAGATAGACTGATCCTTGTTTACCTATGTCTGAGGGAGGTTGATCCTTTGTTTACCTATGTATAAAGGAGATTGATCCTTGTTTACCTATGTCTGAGGGAGATTAATCCTTGTTTACCTATGTCTGAGGGAGATTGATCCTTGCTTACCTATGTCTGAGGGAGATTGATCCTTGCTTACCTATGTCTGAGGGAGATTGATGCTTGTTTACCTATGTCTGAGATAGATTGATCCTTGTTTTAATGAATAACATTATGTTGGAACTGTACATTTCAAGCATGAATATATCTAATAAACTGTGTCTTCGTCGAAGTACTGTGTCGATACTTCTGCTTTTATATTATTATTCTCCGGGAATATCAACAGGCTAATAGTAAGTGTTTCGGTTACATGATGTCGTTTCAATAAAAAATTGGTGACTGTAGATCGCACACATTCCATTGAGTTTGATAAAAATGATACCACAGATGTACATTGACCTTTACATAGAAATTGACAACGTGAACCGATTCTGAATACCCCTTTGGTGTCTTCAAACTTTTCGCATTAATCATTATCTGCGAATTTTAATCTTAGAAGATTGGTTGCCATGATTTCGGATTTGTCTTCTTTTTTGTATATCATTTTCTTTTTATGAATTTCATTTTTATTTTTCATTTATAGATTACATTGCTGAGAGATTCTCATCCTGGCTGGTCCATACTGGAAAATATCATAGAGGCAATCACGAAAAGCTTTAAAGTGATCTTAATTCTTATCGATCATTTTATTAAAAGTAAATGGTGCGAATATCAGGCATAGTACGTTCGCTGGAATCAAGACAAAACTGTGTGATTCCCATTATTTTAGAGCAATGTGAAATACCCAACAAACTAAAACATTTAACATACCTTGATCTCACTCTTGACAACAATACGTTGACGCAACTTCAGAAGTTAAAGGATGCACTCTTACCAGGAGATGAGATGATATACAATAGAAATTAAGGCATTTTCAGTAATCAATGATGTATTTTTTGTAGTAGGACTCGCCATTTTTGCATATCAAAATTTCGATTTTGCACTTTTATAATATATTTGCAACGACATACTTCACAGAATATTGACTACAAAGATAATAATACAGGCTGTTCTGACTACTATTGTCGTCGTTGGCCACAATTTCCGTGGTTTCTACAAAGTGCATTGATCCATAGGATCTTGAATTCGTGGTTTCAAATACTACAGGCAACAATCAATGAGAAAATTGTATTTCGTTGGATTTTATTTTTTTGTGGTTTACATGGACCATGACGTGAGCTAAAATTACAATGCCACGATTAATAATGATTTCACAGTATTCATATATAGTTTGTGTTCAATCAAGTCTACATTTCAAGAAAAAAATTCAGATAGGCTTCTATTTTGAAGCTTTAGCCCATTAAAATAGAAGTACACTGAAAAGCTAAGACAATTGGTGTTTGTCTCTTTTGGCCCTCCCCCTTTTCTCCCCATATTAACAAATATGCTAGGCACTCTAAACAGGTATATTCCAAAGGAATTGAATGAAATAAACATTGGACATAAACATTTTAATAGTTCGCATTGAAGATTCCGGTCCCTTTGATTCCCTTTGACCCTTTTAGCTAGGTCAAAATTGATTACAATATTTTTAACATGTCATGCGCCAAATAATCTATTGAAATCGAATTTGTGAAGTGACGACTTCAACTTATTCACTAGGAACCCTTGACTCTGTGATTTTCTTTTTCGAAACAATCCTTTATACTAGCAAGACATTTCTGATGGGAACCATAAGCTCTAGAATATTACATCAATTGAGAGATATATACTCCATATGCAGATGCCGATGGAATGTGCTGTCCAACACGTATTGACTGTATATATGAGTAGCATGGCGGGTGTCTTCTACGAGGCGGGATCTGCTTACTCTTCACGGACACCTGTGTTTAAACCCGGGTTTTTTGGTAGGGTCCGCTTTGCTCATTGTTTTGTGTTTTTTTGTGTTGTCCGATTATGTGTCTTTACGTTCTTAGTTCCGTGTTGTGATGTCCGATACGATTTCCGCAACAAACAAACAAAACGATGTTCAATTCGTTTATGCCCCCTGTTGTTATTAAAATTAAAGAATTAATTAATTGAGAATTAAAACATAAAAGTAAGCTTGCATTGTTCTAAGCTTAACCAAACATTGTGAACAGATTTCAGTGGTGCTTTATATGTGTCAAAATTTCACCGATTATGATGCATAGTACTGAGTAGAAGGAAACAACCGTCAGCATGATACCACTGCGACAGCCCATGTACAACCACCTAGAGGAAGGTACAACAAATTAAAGAAGTACGTCAACCACGCACACACCAACATCGTCGTCCTATCCTAATAGAACTATTCCAGAAAACACATGATAACACAGAAGCTAACCAGATACTGATGTCCTATAGAAATTTTGCTTCCAAAATTAATTGTTATAAATAAATATTTTTATTTTTAAAATATAACTTTTTGTAAAGATATTTCAAACTTTTACAAATCAAATATTTTGAAGCTTAATTTACTTTATAATTTACTTTAGTGTGACATTTTTATATTTTATTTGTATCCCATTTTTTTGTATGTAATACAAGCTAATCTAAAAGTCTAACACAAAGAACATTTAGATAGCAACGCTTTTTCTAATCCAGGATTATCATTTGACATTAGGTAACCGATCAGAGTCTTTTGTCAGAGATAAACAAATTAACAATTCAGCTAAAAGGCACTAATTGACTCTTTGTGCCACCCAAACAGATAATCTCCAAAAATGTGAGATTAAAGGTAAAACCAAATAATCGCCCATTAAGTTGACGCTTTTGACCAATTCACTTATTTGGAATTTAGTACGTGCAGTTCATACGCTAATCCAATTTTAAATCTCCAAACAACAGATTCCATTGGTCAACAACACCGAAAATAGTTCGAAACTACTGACCGAACTTTGTTCTTTGAGAAGTTCACATATGCTGTGACTCTCAAAGAATAAAGTTGTTTATATTTTACTCAGTAGTTTGTCAACTATTTTAAGGTATGTTTTTAAACTTTAATTTGTTTCGTATTTCTTTTGAATGGTAAATTTTTATATTTCATCACTTTACTTTATTTAGAGCACACCGTATTTTTGTATTGCTAATGCAATACTTTGGAGGCTTAAGTTAATGACTTAGTGTCACACTTATTTTTATTTTCGTTAAGTAGTATAGTATTCCTAACTTGCAAGGGACGCGGAGTCCTAATATTTATTTTAGAAATTCATCTTTTTCATTATAGATAAGGGAGATAATCATTTTGTTTGTTTTTTGCATCAAGCAAGATTCAGTTTTAAAGTCACAATATAACTAAGTTTTTGTACATTATAATGATATAAATAATCAGAGATTGTAAGGAAGGTGGGGACGTTCGCACAAATCTTGTATATTGTTCACGGAAAGGTTCACTCATTCTAAGCTTGGAGGTGTGTACCCCCCACCCCCCATTCTGTTGAGGTAATCAAAGCTGGTTACTATATCGGTACGCATGGCCTCTCGAATTACAGAATTACATGATTCTTATTTTGCATATATATTTTGTTTTGTTTTATTTTGTATCTTTTGTTTTGGATTTTCTGTTCACACCTCTCGAGCTAGTTTAATACCCCATCCCCATTATTAGATTACAGACACAATCTGAATTTGTAAACTAATATTTCACACAAGACCCATTTCTCATATGATGCACGGGCCATGTTCTCACAAATTATGGAGTTTGCGGGCCAATGCATCAACATAAGCCAAAAACCACATAGCAGGCCAGGTGCTGCTATACCTAGGTTTAGAATACTTATTGAGCTAGATTATCGGAACTCCCATTTTTAAACAAATGAAAGTTTGAGAATCCTGATACTGAAGTAAAATGGGTTACTTGCGTTTCCCCATCCCAAGAGTTGATCGCATACCAAGTCATACGATGCGTTACCAGTTGAGCATTACACACATCACACACACACACACACATTCACAAACATGGTTAAGATTCTGGTAACGTAGATTTATACTTGGTATTGCAATGGTGTTACCCATCTTCTCTTAGACATTCACTCAGATAACTATTCTGTCTTTCCTGTTAGGAATTTTAGGTGCGACCTCCTGTCCTTCATCTCATTTTGATAATAAATAAGTTTCACCCTTATTAATGATCAGACCCTTAACCCCACTGTTTTTATTATTATTGACAAAATTATATTATATGATTTACACATATGCTGTGACTCTCAAAGAATAAAGTTGTTTATATTTTACTCAGTAGTTCGTCAACTTTTTTCAGTTCCTGTCCAGAGGCAAACCAATAAGGCCTACCCACAGGATAACTACTACAATATCCACAACACGCAGAAAATCCATTCGCACACAATATATAGATACGACAACTGGCGGAGAACAGAAAAGGGTCCCAATAATTATATGTCTTATTGGCTCAGATCAACTGTACAGCAACACAACAACGTGAAACCAGAAAACCAGCCAGGAACCAGCAGCAGCTCAGACAGAACGGGGGTCAATTCTCAACTGATATCAGAGGGATCTCAGTCCGTGGAAGACAGGCAGGCTTCCATGCAGACTTCTCCTGTCCAGGTAGCTCCAGTCGCAGCTACAGTGCAGCATCCACCAGGTTTTCAGCATAGATATAATGTTACACTACAACCGTATGATGGAAAGTCTGAAGCAGTCAAGTGGTGGATCTGGTTTATGGCATTCATCACACTGCAGCGAATGCCAGAAGCTGAGGCAATACTAACCCTGCCATTCTACCTTACTGGAATGGCAGATAACTGGTTTAGTGCGTTACCGAACGATTGTAAACAATCCTTACATCTAATCCAGTCTTCTTTATTTACAGCGATTCAAACCAGTGACTAACCATGACATAAGGCTGAAGAATCTCGAACAACAACCAAATGAGACCATCGGCGAGAATATCAGCAGGGCAGAAACTAATGAATCTTAACAACAGTGTCTCGGAGGAATTCATAGCCACAGGGTTGAAGCCTGATATAGCCAGAACCGTTTTCCAACACAGGCCAAACACCATAACTGATCTGAGGGAACAAGCCAAGTTTGCTGACATGGCCATACAACTGACAGCCGCCCCACAGACTAACTCCATTTCTTTTAATGATTTACAAAAAATGGTACGGCGACTGTCAGAGGCCATGGCAGTAAAACTGGAAGCAACGGTGATGGCAGCTACATCAGCTAATCAACAGGCACCCCAATGGCAGAGACCTGAGTGTCAACAGAACCAAAGATTCAATCAAAGACACTCCAGCGACCAGGGATTCCAGAAATACCAGAACAATCATCGAAACCAACAAAATACCCAGACTAACAACTGCAAGGGCTGTGGTAGGTTTTGTTAAACAAGGTCTATTTGTCCGGCTAGAAACATGTCATTTCACTATTGTACAAAACCAGGTCATTTTAGCAACGTATGTGAAAAGCGTAAGCGTGATAATGCGAAACCAAATTATAGATAGGGATTCATGCTTGCCTTTAGTTCTACTAGAGGTGGGTACAAGGATACACAGGTATTTGCAATACACACAAATCTGGATAAGGACAACGTTGGTATATGTGGGTAATACAAAGCAAATGCTTTGGTCGACACATGTGCTGACATCTACGTTATGAGCAAGCAATTTCTCGACAAACAGGCTTCACTCGTGGTCAACTTAAACCTGCATCATGTAAGACCATCATCGCAGTCAATGGCCTACGTGTCCGTATTTTAGGGATAATACAACTTTGCATATCCATTCAAAACAATAAATTTAATCACCTTGTGCACGTTTTGGACAATTCAAACCATTCTCTCATTTTAGGGAGAGACTTTTGAAAAAAAATGAAGCAAAGTTGGATTTTTCTACGATACCTTTGAGTTGGACGACAACCCAAAAAATAAATTATGTCACTCATGTCCAACTACAAGAACTGTTTTTATTATTACTGACAAAATTATATTATATGATTTACACATATGCTGTGACTCTCAAAGAATAAAGTTGTTTATATTTTACTCAGTAGTTTGTCAACTATTTTCGGTTCCTGTCCAGAGGCAAACCAATAAGGCATACCCACATGATAACTACTACTCTATCAATAACACGCAGAAAATCCATTCGCACACAATACACAGATACGACACCGATATCAGCAGGAAACACACAACGACCCAAGTTAAAAATAACAGTATAGATTACAACTACTGGTACCTGTGCAATCAGTCTTTATCGCCACTAACGTTGTGAGTTTGACTCCCGCGTAGTCGAGGTGTACTCATTGCAACATTATGTGATCAAGTTCGTCAGTGACTTGCTGCAAGCCGGTGGTTTTCTCCGGCTATTCTTATCTCCTCCACCAACAAAACTGACCACCACAATATAACTGAAATATTGTTGAAAGTGGCGTTACGCACCATAACCCATCACCAACAACAGAATAGAACTATAACTTGTATATCAATCTACATTTGTTGATAGTGCTGAATCAAAATCAGGGTTTTAAGAGTCATAATTCAAACACATCCCTGACTTCAACAGTCACAGATCAAATGCTATCTCGATTTTTTAATTTCATTTACACCCTCCCCTTTTGCCTACGCGTGTAGCGATATAGAAAATAGTATTAGACATTTCGCCACACTCGGACACGCATTACCTTGATTCCGAGCCAACCAGTCTTTGTTCTTTGTCATTAATGATGCATGCTCAGGGGAGAAGCAACAAATATTAATGTTGTAGTCTTTGGTTTGACCCGATGGCGATGGAAACCCATGATCTACAGCACCAGAGGTGAGCACTCTAACCATTACACCACTGAAACCCAGGATCTACAGCACCAGAGGCGATCACTCTAACCATTACATCACCGATGGCGATGGAAACCCAGGACCTACAGCACCAGTAGGCGAGTACTCTGCCCATTACACCACTGAAACCCAGGATCTACAGCACCAGAGGCGAGCACTCTAACCATTACACCACTGAAATCCAGGATCTACAGCAACAGAGATGAACACTCTAACCATTACATCACTGAAACCCAGGATCTACAGCACCAGAGGCGAGCACTCTAACTATTACACCACTGAAACCCATGATCTACAGCACCAGAGGCGAGCACTCTAACCATTACACCACTGAAACCCAGGATCTACAGCACCAGAGACGAGAACTCTAACCATTACACCACTGAAACCCAGGATCTACAGCACCATAGGCTATCACTCTAACCATTAAACCACTGAAACCCAGGATCTACAGCACCAGAGGCGATCACTCTCACCATTACACCACTGAAAGCAAGGACCTACAGCACCAGAGGCGATCACTCTAACCATTACACCACCGATGGCGATGGAAACCCAGGATCTACAGCACCAGAGGCGAGCACTCTAACCATTACACCACTGAAATCCAGGATCTACAGCACCAGAGATGAGCACTCTAGCCATTACATCACTGAAACCCAGGAACTACAGCACCAGAGGCGAGCACTCTAACTATTACACCACTGAAACCCAGGATCTACAGCACCAGAGGCGAGCACTCTAACCATTACACCACTGAAACCCATGATCTACAGCACCAGAGGCGAGCACTCTAACCATTACACCACTGAAACCCAGGATCTACAGCACCAGAGGCGATCACTCTAACCATTACACCACCGATGGCGATGGAAACCCAGGATCTACAGCACCAGAGGCGAGCACTCTAACCATTACACCACTGAAATCCAGGATCTACAGCACCAGAGATGAGCGCTCTAACCATTACACCACTGAAACCCAGGATCTACAGCACCAGAGGCGAGCACTCTAACCATTACACCACTGAAACCCAGGATCTACAGCACCAGAGGCGGGCACTCTAACCATTACACCACTGAAACCCAGGATCTACAGCACCAGAGACGAGCACTCTAACCATTACACCACTGAAATCCAGGAACTACAGCACCAGAGACGAGATCTCTAACCATTACACCACTGAAACCCAGGAACTACAGCACCAGAGACGAGCACTCTAACCATTACACCACTGCAATCCAGGAACTACAGCACCAGAGGCGAGTACTCTAACCATTACACCACTGAAATCCAGGAACTACAGCACCAGAGACGAGCACTCTAACTATTACACCACTGAAACCCAGGATCTACAGCACCAGAGACCAGCACTCTAACCATTAAACCACTGAAACCCAGGATCTACAGCACCAGAGACGAGCACACTAACCATTATACCACTGCAACCCAGGATCTACAGCCCCAGAGACGAACACTCTAACCATTACACCACTGAAACCCATGATCTAGAGAACCAGAGATGAGCACTCTAACCATTACACCACTGCAAACCAGGATTTACAGCACCAGATGCGAGCACTCTAACCATTACACCACTGAAACCAAGGATCTACAACACCAGAGACGAACACTCTAACCATTACACCACTGAAACCAAGGATCTACAGCACCAGAGGCGAGCACTCTAACCATTACACCATTGAAACAAAGGATCTACAGCACCAGAGGCGAGCACTCTAAACATTACACCACTGAAACCCAGGATCTACAGCACCAGAGACGATCACTCTAACCATTACACCACTGAATGCCAGGATCTACAGCACCAGAGGTGATCACTCTAACCATTACACCACCGATGGCGATGGAAACCCAGGATCTACAGCACCAGAGGCGAGCACTCTAACCATTACACCACTGAAACCCATGATCTACAGCACCAGAGGCGAGCACTCTAACCATTACACCACTGAAACCCAGGATCTACAGCACCAGAGGCGAGCACTCTAACCATTACACCACTGAAACCCAGGATCTACAGCACCAGAGGCGATCACTCTAACCATTACACCACCGATGGCGATGGAAACCCAGGATCTACAGCACCAGAGGCGAGCACTCTAACCATTACACCACTGAAACCCATGATCTACAGCACCAGAGGCGAGCACTCTAACCATTACACCACTGAAACCCAGGATCTACAGCACCAGAGACGAGCACTCTAACCATTACACCACTGAAATCCAGGATCTACAGCACCAGAGATGAGCACTCTAACCATTACATCACTGAAACCCAGGATCTACAGCACCAGAGGCGAGCATTCTAACTATTACACCACTGAAACCCAGGATCTACAGCACCAGAGGCGAGCACTCTAACCATTACACCACTGAAACCCATGATCTACAGCACCAGAGGCGAGCACTCTAACCATTACACCACTGAAACCCAGGATCTACAGCACCAGAGGCGATCACTCTAACCATTACACCACCGATGGCGATGGAAACCCAGGATCTACAGCACCAGAGGCGAGCACTCTAACCATTACACCACTGAAATCCAGGATCTACAGCACCAGAGATGAGCGCTCTAACCTTTACACCACTGTAACCCAGGATCTACAGCACCAGAGGCGAGCACTCTAACCATTACACCACTGAAACCCAGGATCTACAGCACCAGAGGCGAGCAATCTAACCATTACACCACTGAAACCCAGGATCTACAGCACCAGAGACGAGCACTCTAACCATTACACCACTGAAATCCAGGAACTACAGCACCAGAGACGAGCTCTCTAACCATTACACCACTGAAACCCAGGAACTACAGCACCAGAGACGAGCACTCTAACCATTACACCACTGCAATCCAGGAACTACAGCACCAGAGGCGAGTACTCTAACCATTACACCACTGAAATCCAGGAACTACAGCACCAGAGACCAGCACTCTAACTATTACACCACTGAAACCCAGGATCTACAGCACCAGAGACCAGCACTCTAACCATTAAACCACTGAAACCCAGGATCTACAGCACCAGACACGAGCACACTAACCATTATACCACTGCAACCCAGGATCTACAGCCCCAGAGACGAACACTCTAACCATTACACCACTGCAACCCAGGATTTACAGCACCAGATGCGAGCACTCTAACCATTACACCACTGAAACCAAGGATCTACAACACCAGAGACGAACACTCTAACCATTACACCACTGAAACCCAGGATCTACAGCACCAGAGACGATCACTCTAACCATTACACCACTGAATGCCAGGATCTACAGCACCAGAGGTGATCACTTTAACCATTACACCACCGATGGCGATGGAAACCCAGGATCTACAGCACCAGAGGCGAGCACTCTAACCATTACACCATTGAAATCCAGGATCTACAGCACCAGAGAAGAGCACTCTAACCAATACACCACTGAAATCCAGGATCTACAGCACCAGAGACGAGCACTCTAACCATTACACCACTGAAACCCAGGATCTACAGCACTAGAGGCGAGCACTCTAACCATTACACCACAGAAACCCAGGATCTACAGCACCAGAGGCGAGCACTCTAACCATTACACCACTGAAACCCAGGATCTACAGCACCAGAGACGAGCACTCTAACCATTACACCACTGAAACCCAGGATCTACAGCACCAGAGGCGAGCACTCTAACCATTACATCACTGAAACCCAGGATCTACAGCACCAGAGGCGAGCACTCTAACCATTACACCACTGAAACCCAGGATCTACAGCACCAGAGACGAGCACTCTAACCATTACACCACTGAAACCCAGGATCTACAGCACCAGAGACGGGCACTCTAACCATTACATCACTGAAACCCAGGATCTACAGCACCAGAGGCGAGCACTCTAACCATTACACCACTGAAACCCAGGATCTACAGAACCAGAGACGAGCACTCTAACCATTAAACCACTGAAACCCAGGATCTACAGCACCAGAGACGAGCACACTAACCATTATTCCACTGCAACCCAGGATCTACAGCACCAGAGACGAACACTCTAACCATTACACCACTGAAACCCATGATCTAGAGAACCAGAGATGAGCACTCTAACCATTACACCACTGCAACCCAGGATTTACAGCACCAGAGGCGAGCACTCTAACCATTACACCACTGAAACCAAGGATCTACAACACCAGAGACGAACACTCTAACCATTACACCACTGAAACCAAGGATCTACAGCACCAGAGGCGAGCACTCTAACCATTACACCATTGAAACAAAGGATCTACAGCACCAGAGACGAGCACTCTAACCATTACACCACTGAAATCCAGGAACTACAGCACCAGAGGCGAGCACTCTAACCATTACACCACTGAAATCCAGGAACTACAGCACCAGAGACGAGCACTCTAACCATTACACCACTGAAACCCAGGATCTACAGCACCAGAGACGAGCACTCTAACCATTAAACCACTGAAACCCAGGATCTACAGCACCAGAGACGAGCACTCTAACCATTATACCACTGCAACCCAGGATCTACAGCACCAGAGACGAGCACTTTAAACATTACACCACTGAAACCCAGGATCTACAGCACCAGAGACGATCACTCTAACCATTACACCACTGAATGCCAGGATCTACAGCACCAGAGGTGATCACTCTAACCATTACACCACCGATGGCGATGGAAACCCAGGATCTACAGCACCAGAGAAGAGCACTCTAACCATTACACCACTGAAACCCAGGATCTACAGCACTAGAGGCGAGCACTCTAACCATTACACCACTGAAACCCAGGATCTACAGCACCAGAGGGGAGCACTCTAACCATTACACCACTGAAACCCAGGATCTACAGCACCAGAGGCGAGCACTCTAACCATTACATCACTGAAACCCAGGATCTACAGCACCAGAGGCGAGCACTCTAACCATTACACCACTGAAACCCAGGATCTACAGCACCAGAGACGAGCACTCTAACCATTACACCACTGAAACCCAGGATCTACAGCACAAGAGACGAGCACTCTAACCATTACATCACTGAAACCCAGGATCTACAGCACCAGAGACGAGCACTCTAACCATTACACCACTGAAATCCAGGAACTACAGCACCAGAGAAGAGCTCTCTAACCATTACACCACTGAAATCCAGGAACTACAACACCAGAGACGAGCACTCTAACCATTCCACCACTGAAATTCAGGAACTGCAGCACCAGAGGCGAGCACTCTAACCATTACACCACTGAAATCTAGAAACTACAGCACCAGAGACGATCACTCTAACCATTACACCACTGGAACCCAGGATCTACAGCACCAGAGACGGGCACTCTAACCATTACACCACTGAAACCCAGGAACTACAGCACCAGAGGCGAGCACTCTAACCATTACACCACTGAAACCCAGGATCTACAGCACCAGAGACGAGCGCTCTAACCATTACACCACTGAAACCCAGGATCTACAGCACCAGAGACGAGCACTCTAACCATTACACCACTGAAACCCAGGATCTACAGCACCAGAGGCGAGCACTCTAACCATTACGCCACTGAAACCCAGGATCTACAACACCAGAGACGAACACTCTAACCATTACACCACTGAAACCAAGGATCTACAGCACCAGAGGCGAGCACTCTAACCATTACACCATTGAAACAAAGGATCTACAGCACCAGAGACGAGCACTCTAACCATTACACCACTGAAATCCAGGAACTACAGCACCAGAGGCGAGCACTCTAACCATTACACCACTGAAATCCAGGATCTACAGAACCAGAGACGAGCACTCTAACCATTAAACCACTGAAACCCAGGATCTACAGCACCAGAGACGAGCACACTAACCATTATACCACTGCAACCCAGGATCTACAGCACCAGAGACGAACACTCTAACCATTACACCACTGAAACCCATGATCTAGAGAACCAGAGATGAGCACTCTAACCATTACACCACTGCAACCCAGGATTTACAGCACCAGATGCGAGCACTCTAACCATTACACCACTGAAACCAAGGATCTACAACACCAGAGACGAACACTCTAACCATTACACCACTGAAACCAAGGATCTACAGCACCAGAGGCGAGCACTCTAACCATTACACCATTGAAACAAAGGATCTACAGCACCAGAGACGAGCACTCTAACCATTACACCACTGAAATCCAGGAACTACAGCACCAGAGGCGAGCACTCTAACCATTACACCACTGAAATCCAGGAACTACAGCACCAGAGACGAGCACTCTAACCATTACACCACTGAAACCCAGGATCTACAGCACCAGAGACGAGCACTCTAACCATTAAACCACTGAAACCCAGGATCTACAGCACCAGAGACGAGCACTCTAACCATTATACCACTGCAACCCAGGATCTACAGCACCAGAGACGAGCACTTTAAACATTACACCACTGAAACCCAGGATCTACAGCACCAGAGACGATCACTCTAACCATTACACCACTGAATGCCCGGATCTACAGCACCAGAGGTGATCACTCTAACCATTACACCACCGATGGCGATGGAAACCCAGGATCTACAGCACCAGAGGCGAGCACTCTAACCATTACACCACTGAAATCCAGGATCTACAGCACCAGAGAAGAGCACTCTAACCATTACACCACTGAAACCCAGGATCTACAGCACTAGAGGCGAGCACTCTAACCATTACACCACTGAAACCCAGGATCTACAGCACCAGAGGGGAGCACTCTAACCATTACACCACTGAAACCCAGGATCTACAGCACCAGAGGCGAGCACTCTAACCATTACATCACTGAAACCCAGGATCTACAGCACCAGAGGCGAGCACTCTAACCATTACACCACTGAAACCCAGGATCTACAGCACAAGAGACGAGCACTCTAACCATTACACCACTGAAACCCAGGATCTACAGCACAAGAGACGAGCACTCTAACCATTACATCACTGAAACCCAGGATCTACAGCACCAGAGACGAGCACTCTAACCATTACACCACTGAAATCCAGGAACTACAGCACTAGAGAAGAGCTCTCTAACCATTACACCACTGAAATCCAGGAACTACAACACCAGAGACGAGCACTCTAACCATTCCACCACTGAAATTCAGGAACTGCAGCACCAGAGGCGAGCACTCTAACCATTACACCACTGAAATCTAGAAACTACAGCACCAGAGACGATCACTCTAACCATTACACCACTGGAACCCAGGATCTACAGCACCAGAGACGAGCACTCTAACCATTACACCACTGAAACCCAGGAACTACAGCACCAGAGGCGAGCACTCTAACCATTACACCACTGAAACCCAGGATCTACAGCACCAGAGACGAGCGCTCTAACCATTACACCACTGAAACCCAGGATCTACAGCACCAGAGACGAGCACTCTAACCATTACACCACTGAAACCCAGGATCTACAGCACCAGAGGCGAGCACTCTAACCATTACGCCACTGAAACCCAGGATCTACAACACCAGAGACGAACACTCTAACCATTACACCACTGAAACCAAGGATCTACAGCACCAGAGGCGAGCACTCTAACCATTACACCATTGAAACAAAGGATCTACAGCACCAGAGACGAGCACTCTAACCATTACACCACTGAAATCCAGGAACTACAGCACCAGAGGCGAGCACTCTAACCATTACACCACTGAAATCCAGGAACTACAGCACCAGAGACGAGCACTCTAACCATTACACCACTGAAACCCAGGATCTACAGCACCAGAGACGAGCACTCTAACCATTAAACCACTGAAACCCAGGATCTACAGCACCAGAGACGAGCACTCTAACCATTATACCACTGCAACCCAGGATCTACAGCACCAGAGACGAGCACTTTAAACATTACACCACTGAAACCCAGGATCTACAGCACCAGAGACGATCACTCTAACCATTACACCACTGAATGCCAGGATCTACAGCACCAGAGGTGATCACTCTAACCATTACACCACCGATGGCGATGGAAACCCAGGATCTACAGCACCAGAGGCGAGCACTCTAACCATTACACCACTGAAATCCAGGATCTACAGCACCAGAGAAGAGCACTCTAACCATTACACCACTGAAATCCAGGATCTACAGCACCAGAGACGAGCACTCTAACCATTACACCACTGAAACCCAGGATCTACAGCACTAGAGGCGAGCACTCTAACCATTACACCACAGAAACCCAGGATATACAGCACCAGAGGCGAGCACTCTAACCATTACACCACTGAAACCCAGGATCTACAGCACCAGAGGGGAGCACTCTAACCATTACACCACTGAAACCCAGGATCTACAGCACCAGAGGCGAGCACTCTAACCATTACATCACTGAAACCCAGGATCTACAGCACCAGAGGCGAGCACTCTAACCATTACACCACTGAAACCCAGGATCTACAGCACCAGAGACGAGCACTCTAACCATTACACCACTGAAACCCAGGATCTACAGCACCAGAGACGGGCACTCTAACCATTACATCACTGAAACCCAGGATCTACAGCACCAGAGACGAGCACTCTAACCATTACACCACTGAAATCCAGGAACTACAGCACCAGAGAAGAGCTCTCTAACCATTACACCACTGAAATCCAGGAACTACAACACCAGACACGAGCACTCTAACCATTACACCACTGAAATTCAGGAACTGCAGCACCAGAGGCGAGCACTCTAACCATTACACCACTGAAATCCAGACTACAGCACCAGAGACGATCACTCTAACCATTACACCACTGGAACCCAGGATCTACAGCACCAGAGACGAGCACTCTAACCATTACACCACTGAAACCCAGGAACTACAGCACCAGAGGCGAGCACTCTAACCATTACACCACTGAAACCCAGGATCTACAGCACCAGAGACGAGCGCTCTAACCATTACACCACTGAAACCCAGGATCTACAGCACCAGAGACGAGCACTCTAACCATTACACCACTGAAACCCAGGATCTACAGCACCAGAGGCGAGCACTCTAACCATTACGCCATTGAAACCCAGGATCTACAGCACCAGAGACGAGCACTCTAACCATTACACCACTGAAACCCAGGATCTACAGCACCAGAGGCGAGCACTATAACCATTACATCACTGAAACCCAGGATCTACAGCACCTGATGCGAGCACTCTAACCATTACACCACTGAAACCAAGGATCTACAGGACCAGAGACGAACACTCTAACCATTACACCACTGAAACCAAGGATCTACAGCACCAGAGGCGAGCACTCTAACCATTACACCATTGAAATCCAGGATCTACAGCACCAGAGGCGAGCACTCTAAACATTACACCACTGAAACCTAGGATCTACAGCACCAGAGACGAGCACTCTAACCATTACACCACTGAAATCCAGGAACTACAGCACCAGAGGCGAGCACTCTAACCATTACACCATTGAAATCCAGGATCTACAGCACCAGAGGCGAGCACTCTAAACATTACACCACTGAAACCTAGGATCTACAGCACCAGAGACGAGCACTCTAACCATTACACCACTGAAATCCAGGAACTACAGCACCAGAGGCGAGCACTCTAACCATTACACCACTGAAATCCAGGAACTACAGCACCAGAGGCGAGCACTCTAACCATTACACCACTGAAATCCAGGATCTACAGCACCAGAGACGAGCACTCTAACCATTAAACCACTGAAACCCAGGATCTACAGCACCAGAGACGAACACTCTAACCATTACACCACTGAAACCCAGGATCTACAGCACCAGAGACGATCACTCTAACCATTACACCACTGCAACACAGGATTTACAGCACCAGATGCGAGCACTCTAACCATTACACCACTGAAACCAAGGATCTACAACACCAGAGACGAACACTCTAACCATTACACCACTGAAACCAAGGATCTACAGCACCAGAGGCGAGCACTCTAACCATTACACCATTGAAACCCAGGATCTACAGCACCAGAGGCGAGCACTCTAAGCATTACACGACTGAAACCCAGGATTTACAGCACCAAATGCGAGCACTCTAACCATTACACCACTGAAACCAAGGATCTACAACACCAGAGACGAACACTCTAACCATTACACCACTGAAACCAAGGATCTACAGCACCAGAGGCGAGCACTCTAACCATTACACCATTGAAACCAAGGATCTACAGCACCAGAGGCGAGCACTCTAAACATTACACCACTGAAACCCAGGATCTACAGCACCAGAGACGATCGCTCTAACCATTACACCACTGAATGCCAGGACCTACAGCACCAGAGGCGATCACTCTAACCATTACACCACCGATGGCGATGGAAACCCAGGATCTACAGCACCAGAGGCGAGCACTCTAACCATTACACCACTGTAATCCAGGATCTACAGCACCAGAGAAGAGCACTCTAACTATTACACCACTGAAATCCAGGATCTACAGCACCAGAGACGAGCACTCTAACCATTACACCACTGAAACCCAGGATCTACAGCACCAGTGGCGAGCGCTCTAACCATTACACCACTGAAACCCAGGATCTACAGCACCAGAGGCGAGCGCTCTAACTATTACACCACTGAAACCCAGGATCTACAGCACCAGAGGGGAGCACTCTAACCATTACACCACTGAAACCCAGGATCTACAGCACGAGAGACGAGCACTCAAACCATTACACCACTGAATACCAGGATCTACAGCACCAGAGACGGGCACTCTAACCATTACATCACTGAAACCCAGGATCTACAGCACCAGAGGCGAGCACTCTAACCATTATACCACTGAAACCCAGGATCTACAGCACCAGAGACGAGCACTCTAACCATTACACCACTGAAACCCAGGATCTACAGCACCAGAGACGAGCAATCTAACCATTACACCACTGAAATCCAGGAACTACAGCACCAGAGACGAGCTCTCTAACCATTACACCACTGAAATCCAGGAACTACAGCACCAGAGACGAGCACTCTAACCATTACACCACTGAAATTCAGGAACTGCAGCACCAGAGGCGAGCACTCTAACCATTACACCACTGAAATCCAGGAACTACAGCACCAGAGACGAGCACTCTAACCATTACACCACTGGAACCCAGGATCTACAGCACCAGAGACGAGCACTCTAACCATTACACAACTGAAACCCAGGAACTACAGCACCAGAGGTGAGCACTCTAACCATTACACCACTGAAATCCAGGATCTACAGCACCAGAGACGAGCACTCTAACCATTACACCACTGAAACCCAGGATCTACAGCACTAGAGGCGAGCACTCTAACCATTACACCACTGAAACCCAGGATCTACAGCACCAGAGGGGAGCACTCTAACCATTACACCACTGAAACCCAGGATCTACAGCACCAGAGGCGAGCACTCTAACCATTACATCACTGAAACCCAGGATCTACAGCACCAGAGGCGAGCACTCTAACCATTACACCACTGAAACCCAGGATCTACAGCACCAGAGACGAGCACTCTAACCATTACACCACTGAAACCCAGGATCTACAGCACCAGAGACGGGCACTCTAACCATTACATCACTGAAACCCAGGATCTACAGCACCAGAGACGAGCACTCTAACCATTACACCACTGAAATCCAGGAACTACAGCACCAGAGAAGAGCTCTCTAACCATTACACCACTGAAATCCAGGAACTACAACACCAGACACGAGCACTCTAACCATTACACCACTGAAATTCAGGAACTGCAGCACCAGAGGCGAGCACTCTAACCATTACACCACTGAAATCCAGAAACTACAGCACCAGAGACGATCACTCTAACCATTACACCACTGGAACCCAGGATCTACAGCACCAGAGACGAGCACTCTAACCATTACACCACTGAAACCCAGGAACTACAGCACCAGAGGCGAGCACTCTAACCATTACACCACTGAAACCCAGGATCTACAGCACCAGAGACGAGCGCTCTAACCATTACACCACTGAAACCCAGGATCTACAGCACCAGAGACGAGCACTCTAACCATTACACCACTGACACCCAGGATCTACAGCACCAGAGGCGAGCACTCTAACCATTACGCCATTGAAACCCAGGATCTACAGCACCAGAGACGAGCACTCTAACCATTACACCACTGAAACCCAGGATCTACAGCACCAGAGGCGAGCACTATAACCATTACATCACTGAAACCCAGGATCTACAGCACCTGATGCGAGCACTCTAACCATTACACCACTGAAACCAAGGATCTACAGGACCAGAGACGAACACTCTAACCATTACACCACTGAAACCAAGGATCTACAGCACCAGAAGCGAGCACTCTAACCATTACACCATTGAAATCCAGGATCTACAGCACCAGAGGCGAGCACTCTAAACATTACACCACTGAAACCTAGGATCTACAGCACCAGAGACGAGCACTCTAACCATTACACCACTGAAACCCAGGAACTACAGCACCAGAGGCGAGCACTCTAACCATTACACCATTGAAATCCAGGATCTACAGCACCAGAGGCGAGCACTCTAAACATTACACCACTGAAACCTAGGATCTACAGCACCAGAGACGAGCACTCTAACCATTACACCACTGAAATCCAGGAACTACAGCACCAGAGGCGAGCACTCTAACCATTACACCACTGAAATCCAGGAACTACAGCACTAGAGGCGAGCACTCTAACCATTACACCACTGAAATCCAGGATCTACAGCACCAGAGACGAGCACTCTAACCATTAAACCACTGAAACCCAGGATCTACAGCACCAGAGACGAACACTCAAACCATTACACCACTGAAACCCAGGATCTACAGCACCAGAGACGATCACTCTAACCATTACACCACTGCAACACAGGATTTACAGCACCAGATGCGAGCATTCTAACCATTACACCACTGAAACCAAGGATCTACAACACCAGAGAAGAACACTCTAACCATTACACCACTGAAACCAAGGATCTACAGCACCAGAGGCGAGCACTCTAACCATTACACCATTGAAACCCAGGATCTACAGCACCAGAGGCGAGCACTCGAAGCATTACACGACTGAAACCCAGGATTTACAGCACCAAATGCGAGCACTCTAACCATTACACCACTGAAACCAAGGATCTACAACACCAGAGACGAACACTCTAACCATTACACCACTGAAACCAAGGATCTACAGCACCAGAGGCGAGCACTCTAACCATTACACCATTGAAACCAAGGATCTACAGCACCAGAGGCGAGCACTCTAAACATTACACCACTGAAACCCAGGATCTACAGCACCAGAGACGATCACTCTAACCATTACACCACTGAATGCCAGGATCTACAGCACCAGAGGCGATCACTCTAACCATTACACCACCGATGGCGATGGAAACCCAGGATCTACAGCACCAGAGGCGAGCACTCTAACCATTACACCACTGTAATCCAGGATCTACAGCACCAGAGAAGAGCACTCTAACCATTACACCACTGAAATCCAGGATCTACAGCACCAGAGACGAGCACTCTAACCATTACACCACTGAAACCCAGGATCTACAGCACCAGTGGCGAGCACTCTAACCATTACACCACTGAAACCCAGGATCTACAGCACCAGAGGCGAGCGCTCTAACTATTACACCACTGAAACCCAGGATCTACAGCACCAGAGGGGAGCACTCTAACCATTACACCACTGAAACCCAGGATCTACAGCACGAGAAACGAGCACTCAAACCATTACACCACTGAATACCAGGATCTACAGCACCAGAGACGGGCACTCTAACCATTACATCACTGAAACCCAGGATCTACAGCACCAGAGGCGAGCACTCTAACCATTATACCACTGAAACCCAGGATCTACAGCACCAGAGACGAGCACTCTAACCATTACACCACTGAAACCCAGGATCTACAGCACCAGAGACGAGCAATCTAACCATTACACCACTGAAATCCAGGAACTACAGCACCAGAGACGAGCTCTCTAACCATTACACCACTGAAATCCAGGAACTACAGCACCAGAGACGAGCACTCTAACCATTACACCACTGAAATTCAGGAACTGCAGCACCAGAGGCGAGCACTCTAACCATTACACCACTGAAATCCAGGAACTACAGCACCAGAGACGAGCACTCTAACCATTACACCACTGGAACCCAGGATCTACAGCACCAGAGACGAGCACTCTAACCATTACACAACTGAAACCCAGGAACTACAGCACCAGAGGTGAGCACTCTAACCATTACACCACTGAAACCCAGGATCTACAGCACCAGAGACGAGCACTCTAACCATTACACCACTGAAACCCAGGATATACAGCACCAGAGGCGAGCACTCTAACCATTATAACACTGCAACCCAGGATCTACAGCACCAGAGACGAACACTCTAACCATTACACCACTGAAACCCAGGATCTAGAGAACCAGAGATGAGCACTCTAACCATTACACCACTGAAACCCAGGATCTACAGCACCAGAGACGAACACTCTAACCATTACACCACTGAAACCAAGGATCTACAGCACCAGAGGCGAGCACTCTAACCATTACACCATTGAAATCCAGGATCTACAGCACCAGAGGCGAGCACTCTAAACATTACACCACTGAAACCTAGGATCTACAGCACCAGAGACGATCACTCTAACCGTTACACCACCGATGGCGATGGAAGCCCAGGATCTACAGCACCAGATGTGATCATTCTAACCATTACACCACCGATGGCGATGGAAACCCAGGATCTACAGCACCAGACACGAGCACTCTAACCATTACACCACTGAAAGTCAGGATATACAGCACCAGAGACGAGCACTCTAGCCATTACACCACCGATGGCGATGAAAACCCAGGATCTACAGCACCAGAGGTGAGTACTCTAACCATTACACCACTGAAACCCAGGATCTACAGCACCAGAGAATAGCACTCTAACCATTACACCACCGATGTGGTTTTGTTAGGTAACGTTCATTAATATTTCAATTGGATAAATAAATAAACAAATAAATACATAAATAAATTAATTAATTTATTAATTAATTAAAAAAATAAATAAAGGAAACAATATTGAAACTTCAGTGGAGATAGATAGGAGACTCTAACGTGTATTCATTGATAAAATGGCGACGGTCCGGTTTGTAGGTTGTAAACACACTTAATTCTTTTTATTTTCATTATTCTGAACAAATTAATAACAAAAGAATAAAGGTAGGTACATTTTTAATTAAATAAGAATAATTTACAGTTCCTAAATAATGTAATTGTTAATAAATCTAAGGTTCTCCTCCCTCAGACATTGGTGACTTTAGCCAATGTTGGCTATCCTGTTTAGGCCCTTTGGTTTTATTGCTCCCAAAACTAAATTATTTGACTTTCGATCTTTCGATTTTGAGCGTTCTTGATGAAGATTATTCCAGAAATGCGTCGTGCGCACTAAATGTGATATTTACGTTTCTATTGTTGTGGATTACAGTGCAATAAACACAAATAACTACCGATCGATTATTTTATCTGAAAATATCTTAAATAGATAAATAATCATCCAAGAAAATGCATTGCTAAATAAGATTATATATATAATTGCAAACCTCCAGTTTTGATAAATCTGATATTTGTTTTCCATCGCTCTCATGCTTAGTGATAAATTTTGAACATGGTGATAATCCAATCGCTATTCACACCTGCGAACATCTATCATGTGATCAAAGATCTAGTAAATTCAGTTTAATATGTGAAGGCACTGCCTTTGAAGAGGACGGACGTATATTTGAAATACAAGTTTGTTAAGAATAATTCTATAGAGAGGTAAATGAAGTTTGGGATTAGTAAAGAATGGAAAATAACGAAAATTGTGTTAATTCACAAAAAATCAAACATTCAACAGTTCCTCACTGGATATCGGGTAGTAGTACTTTTTTCAAACGTCTCATTTCAAACACGAAATCCTGCTCTATTGTCATGTCGCAACGTTCCAAATTCTGCAATTTAATAAGAATTTCACAATCTTCTAGGAGCACTGGGATGACACATCTGCTATTATGATCCGGATCTTGAACTTCGCTTAATCTTAAAGATCGCATGATTGCCTCGTCTGCTTCACAATTGCACCACTGACTCGAGACAAAATGATCTGTTAAGAAAAGAATGACCTTATAACTGCTGTGAATAGCTTCTACGATGTTGTCAAGTACTGAAACACCAGGCGTGAAATTTCTTTCTGCAATACAACCTGAAAAATAGAACGGTAGACACGTGAAACATGATATGGAACACGGTATCAACATATTTGTTTTGTACATAACTTATTTCAACTATGCAAAATAGAAATTGACATGTAACATATATCTGTACCTGATTTCACTTTTGTTCCAGATTGGAACAGCATCTGTGGTGTAATGGTTAGCGTGCTAGCCTCGATCGGGTCAAACCAAAGACTATAAAATTGGGATTTGTTGCTTCTCTGCTAAGCACACATCATTAAGGAGAGAGAACAAAGAATGGTTGGCTTGGAATCAGCATGATGTGTTCGAGTTGGGCGACATGTCTAT
The DNA here is from genome assembly GCA_963680875.1 of Bathymodiolus brooksi. Taxonomy (NCBI): domain Eukaryota; kingdom Metazoa; phylum Mollusca; class Bivalvia; order Mytilida; family Modiolidae; genus Bathymodiolus; species Bathymodiolus brooksi. The sequence goes on from OY804584.1 coordinate 33,141,421, forward strand.
GGTGGCCGTCAATTTAGTTGCTGGAGGAAACAGGAGAACTCGAAGAAAACCACCGACCTGTCGCAAGTAGTTTTAATCTAACGACCATACGATGGCGACCATGATGTGCCATAGGAATAGACTGTCATTATATATTAACCATAGAGTTTTTAAAATTATTACTGTCCGTGTTTATTATATCATTCATTTTTGTGATAGTATCTGATCTTTGTGAGTTGAAGCGAATCTGGTTGTTTATATCTATTATGCCTTTGGAGATCCAATTATAAAGAATGAATGAATTTTGGTGTTTAACGCCACTTTCAGCAATATTTCAGCTATATCATGGCGACCAGTTTTATTGGTGGAAGAAGCCGGAGTACCCTGAGAGAACCACCGACCCTGGGCAAGAAATGATAAACTTCATCCCTTGCAGTTGCAAGTCGAGTGCACCTTTATTGTAATTTACAAAGGTGGGCGCAAACCCACGCTGTATTGGTGACAGGCTTGTATGAGCTGTTAGATGTGACGACCTAACTCATTGAGCAACTCAGTACCCCCCCTCCCCCCTCCCCCCAATTATGTGTTTAATGATTTGAGGTGAGAGGTGACTGTTCGTTTTGTTGATAATGGTGAAATTGATGATCATCACTATTGAAACTTTCTTTGCATATTGATAGACATTTAGTTACCATTTTCTATTTATATACACACAGTATGTTATACATACCCTTGAAAACAATGTCCTGTTCATCAAACGTGCTCTCCAAGTGCCGGAGTAGCATATTATGGACCCAGTCTCTGTCTTTGTGACTATGGCACACAAAAAAAGTCGAATTTGAAATCCTTTGACAGGCAACGAAGACCTTTAGGGAACGGGAAAATCGATGAAATTTCAAAGATATCCGACAGCACTTATTCATTTTCTTCTGATGGAACAATATGATGTAACGTCGCCCTTAAACCTCGGAATTCCCTGTTAAATGTTTGATCATGTCTACGCGATGTAATCTGGATCAGGATGTTCAAGCAGTGCTGCCGTATATTTTGCTCTTCTTCTCTAACCATTATCACATTTTCTACGATTACTGCGGTTAATAGTTTGCAAATTTCATAAGGCCTCTTTTTGTATATGCCTTCAATGTTCCTAGTGATATCTTTATATTTGATTTTACCATATGTCAGAATATACAAGAACTCTCTCAAAAATGGCTCCATACTCGTTTTCAAGTTATCGTCCCTTGCATACCTGGTGAGCATGTATATGCATAAAATATAGAACGAATTAGAGCTTAACGGAGCTGACAGAAGCCACGATTTTCTTTGCCACTCAATCGCTTTTTCATATTCACCAAGATCAAACAGACAGGAAGAGATCCTATTGGTCCAATGATAGTCGATGGGATCCCCTGAGTGTGTGGCATAAAATAGATAGTCTAATGCTTCATGCAGATAGTGCTCTGTTTTAACAAATGCAGGTCCATAGTCACGTAAGCCAGGAAATTTAGCAAGCTTCTGGCATGTTTCGGCCAACACCGTCATATCTCGTCTGGTATTTTTTGATTTAAAGCAAATATGACCATCTTTTTTTGCATTCTCTAACGAGCTGTTTGCTCTTTCCTGATTGTGTTTTATAACTCTATCAGCAATACCAATTCCAACTTGCATTCTGGTTGTGTAAGCAAACCAATTCCAATCAGAATCAACATTAATTGAGGCTGATAAGATCTTGTTTGCGTCCTCCAAGTATTCTAATTGTTGGTCCATGTCATTGCACTTTTTCATCGCAACAGATCGATTCCAGAGAGATCTACCATACCTATTTAGAAAAGATATATCATCTGGTTTTAGGCGATATGCCTTGCTTAACGTTCTTGAGGATTTTGTAAATACAGTTTGAATTCCGGATTTTTACTTAGCTCAAAAGTTTGCTCCCCTGATTGAACAAGACTTTTCCGTTTGGTAAGTATATGTCCGATATAAGCGATAGACCTAGCAACAATTGTTTTATTATCTTCATCCATGGGCATCTGAGTAATAGACGAAAACTTTTCAAGAGCTTTTATTGTTACTGCTCTCATTTCCGCTTCTAAGCCGCCATCTTTATATGGGGAAAGACGTTCTAAAGAGTCATAATATTGATTAAGTGCCTTTGCGTAGAAATGTTCCCAAAGTGGATGAGGCAAAGGAGCCGAAAAAATTTTTTCAGCCATTTCAAATTTCTGGAGACTTGAGCGTTTTCTTATCAAATGAACATCAGTTGTGTTGTCTTTATTTGCATTATGAATGCTCCCTAAAACCTGTTTTTGATGGTGGAGTCCTCTACCTAGACATTCACGTCTTTTACCATCACTTTTGTCATACTCAACTGTCAGTATTTTGTGTATATCTGATATCCTCAATTCCAACGTATTCTCATTAGCAATTGTTGGTTCTATTAGGATAGCATAACCTTGCTCAAGTAAACACGTTCTTTTACTCTGAACATCTGCGTCATTTCTACTCTTTAGGATGCTATCAATAGTACACCGACAACGGTCTGCGTCAATTATTCTATATAAATTGCGATATATTGTTTCCAAATCTGCCAATGCGCTTAAATGTTTCGGAGATTCTTTCACAAGTTGTTCAAGTTCTATTCTAGCCTCTCTTGTTTCCCTGGGTATTTTAGTTTTCAGCAAGGCAACCATGGTTTTCTGAACATTAGCTACAATACGATGTTCCTTTTGTATCCATTTAAATATTGTGTGTTTTGCATTGTCAATCATGTGCATATCTATAGCATGAAGGATATTAAGATTTAATCCAGATAAACCAGGAACGATATTTATGTCAGAGGTTAATTCCATATCTCGTGGAGGTAATGTAGGTTGTACCTCACCCCCAGTGCTTGTAGGTCATTCCATAATTAGCTAGTTAACCTTAAACGAAATACCAAGCACAAATCATTTAGACTCTATATACAGCATAATTATATAAATATTACAAATATTTTAAGCTTATGTTCACTCACCACCTCTACACTCATATCCAGCTGTTTTATCAGTTTGGTGACCAAATGAGATTGTGACTCATTCCACTCATTTCTCTACACTTTAGTGTAAAACAGTTTTATCAGGTTGGCGTCCAAATGAGATTGTTACTCATTTCACTCACCACTCTATACTTTAGTGTCAAACAGTTTTATCAGTTTTGTGTCCAAATGAGATTGTGACTCATTCCATTCATCTCTCTACACTTGATTGTAAAACAGTTTTATCAGTTTGGTGCCCAAATGAGATAGTGACTCATTTCACTCACCACATCTACATTTTAGTGTCAAACAGTTTTATCAGTTTGGGGCCCAAATGAGATTGTGACTCATTTCATTCACCAAAGCTACACTTTAGTGTGAAACAGTTGAATCAGTTTGGTGTCCAAATGAGATTGTGATTCATTTCACTCACCATAATTACACTTTCACATCCAACTGTGTAATGAAGTTGGTGTCCACGTCCTACTGTTTTATCAGTTTGGTGACCAAATGAGATTGTGACTCATTCCACTCATTTCTCTACACTTAAGTGTAAAACAGTTTTATCAGGTTGGCGTCCAAATGAGATTGTGCCTCATTTCACTCACCACTCTATAGTTTAGTGTCAAACAGTTTTATCAGTTTTGTGTCCAAATGAGATTGTGACTCATTCCATTCATCTCTCTACACTTGATTGTAAAACAGCTTTATCAGTTTGGTGCCCAAATGAGATTGTGACTCATTTCACTCACCACATCTACATTTTAGTGTCAAGCAGTTTTCTCAGTTTGGGGCCCAAATGAGATTGTGACTCATTTCACTCACCATAACTACACTTTAGTGTGAAACAGGTTTATCAGTTTGGCGTCCAAATGAGATTGTGACTCATTTAACTCACCATATCTACACTTTCACACCCAACTGTGTTATGAAGTTAGTGTCCACATCCTACCGTTTTATCAGTTTGGTGACCAAATGAGATTGTGATTCATTTCACTCACCATATCTACACTTTCACATCCAACTGTGTTATGAAGTTGGTGTCCACATCCTACTGTTTTATCAGTTTGGTGACCAAATGAGATTGTGACTTATTTCACTCATTTCCTCTACACTTTAGTGTCAAACAGTTTTATCAGTTTTTTGTCCAAATGAGATTGTGACTCATTTCACTCACCATATCTACACTTTCACATCCAACTGTGCTATGAAGTTAGTGTCCACATCCTACTGTTTTATCAGTTTTGGTGACCAAATGAGATTGTGACTTATTTCACTCATTTCCTCTACACTTTAGTATCAAATTGTTTTATCAGATCGCAGATAGTTTGGTGCTCATATGGTACTACAACTCATACCACTCTCAATGTGAATGTCACAAGATGTCTGTTTATTTGAACAGGAGTAATTGTTAAATTTTAGAAGGATAACATGTGTGTAAAATTAGCTTGATTAAATACATTAAGTTACAGTCCTGGATTCAGATTGTAATGATGGTACCTTCCTTTGTAATTGTGACACATTTGAAATTAAGTTAATTAATCATATATTTCAATTTAGAGCTTACAAAAATGTATCATTAGTACAATGCAAATACATTTATTACATTATCATCAACTAAGTTCCCAGTTACATCATCAACAAACCAAGTTGGCGTGAACCACTATATCCCTACCCTACCCCCTCCTCCCTCCCCGCTTAAAAAATGTTTATAGTATTTCGCAGCTGACGCCAGTTATTGCATTTTGTTGGCAGATTATTTTCATAAAATGTTTAATTATGTCTATTATGTGATAAAGTTTGTTAGTGACTTATGGCAGGTTGGCGACTTTCTTCCACCAATAACAAAATTATAAAACCGCGACGATATGACTGAAATATTGTTGAAAGTGACGTTAAACACCATACACATAACCCTATCCCCTAATCATGTCACTTTATATGGTAATTTTATGGTATTTAGTATCCGTTCTAGTTAACATATCAACCATAGAATCGTTTATTGTGATCTAAAAATAGAAAATTTATGATTTGTTTAAAATTATGTCATTGATTTGGGCTATTCCACACGATACGGTTGTCGACTTTCCTTTATTTTCGGTTTTATGGTTGATCTATTTCTTTCTAGCTTAAATATATAATATGACACATGTAACATTTAATTCGCTGTTTTGGTTTAATAATATGGATGGAATCTATAAATATTATTATATTGACATTAAAGTAAGATTGATCGGTGATTTTCTCCGGGTACTTCGGTTTCCTCTACCAATAAAACTGACCTCCACGATATAGCTGAAATATTGTTGAAAGTGGCGTTAAACACCATAACCCATACCCCTATTTAACCTGTATGTGTTCCCTTCATTTGCATAATGGCCATATCTGTCTATTCTGAAGAAAAAAAAACCCGATGACATGCAACACAGCAATTACCTGTGACAACGTCAATGATTATATTTAGATTTGTTACGTAACCGTTTTCAAAATATTGTATTTGACCTACATTGTATCTTTCTACTGTTCTGTTCCGTTCATGTTCCGTCGTTCGGAGCACTCCTGGGTGTGAATATCAGTTGGACGCTATCTACTGACGGACACGTGCATTGCAGTATTGCAAATAAATAAATAAAAAGTACATAAAATATGCAGTGTGTGAACGGCTAAAAAGTGGGAGTGCTTTTTAAAATAAAATAAAATAAAAAAATAAATAAAAAAAGATGCACTCCAAAATATACATATATCAGGTGTAAAGTTAAACGGGGAACACCCGGCACTCGTCTCCATAAAATACAAGGCATCGGCTGTCGCTTAATCAGATAATTCTATTTTCTTTATCACTACACGCGTCGGCAAAAGGGGGAGGGCGTAAATGAAAATCAAAGCAGACTTAAGTCGAGATATTCTTTGATCTGTGGCCGTTTTAATCGGAGATGTTGTTGAACTATGTCTCTTATTTTTGATTCAACACTGTCTATAAAAGTAGATTTATATCCATGCTATTAGTACCTGAGGATATAACCAGCCCAGTAGTCAGTGCTTCGGCACTGCCATGGTTTATTAGATATATTTAATGCTGAAATTTCACAGTTCCTACTTAATGTAATTATGAATAAAACTAAAGTTCTCCCTCTTCATGCATAGGTGACCTTAGTAGATTTTGATTATCCTGTTTAGGACCTTTGGTTTACTTGCTCCCAAAACTTTAAATTATTTCACTTTCCAATCTTTAGATTTTGAGCGTCACCTGATGAAGGTTATTTTAGAAACGCTTCGTGTGCACTAAATTTGATATCTACGTTTTTATTTTTTCTTACAGTTCTATAGTGTTATTAAATAGTTTGTATTCTCTCCTTTTTTATTTTCAGATGTTCGGGGTTTTCTTTGCGCATTTTTAACTCATATAATTGCTTTTACTATAAATTGTGATACCTCTACTTGTGAACCATTAGACCCGGTATCGTATATCTCAACATGCACAAGCTTTAACTTTTAAGCTATTCAAATAATACCACACAAATATTCCTTTTAGGTGAGACGATTTTAGTGGTAAAGATAACTACATATAATGAAAAACGTAGATATCTAATTTAGTGAGCACGGTAAGTTAACGGTCACAAGATTGGAAAACCATGCAAATAGGGGTATGGGTTATGGTGTTTAACGCCACTTTCAACAATATTTCAGTTATATCGTAGCGGTTAGTTTTATTGGTGAAGGAAACCGGAATACCCGGAGAAAGCCACCGATCTGCCGCAATTAGAGACATATTTTATCACATAGAAACTTCTTAATCCCTACATACAAGGTCATGAACAAGATAACCACGACCCGTCAGCTTTACCATGTCTGAGGAAGATTGATCCTTGTTTACCTATGTCTCAGGGAGATTGATTATTGCTTACCTATGTCTGAGATAGACTGAACCTTGTTTACCTATGTCTGAGATAGATTGATCCTTGTTTACCTATGTCTGAGATAGACTGATCCTTGTTTACCTATGTCTCGGATAGATTGATCCTTGATTACCTATGTCTGAGATAGATTGATCCTTGCTTACCTGTCTGAGATAGACTGACCCTTGTTTACCTATGTCTCGGATAGATTGATCCTTGATTACCTATGTCTGAGATAGATTGATCCTTGCTTACCTGTCTGAGATAGACTGACCCTTGTTTACCTATGTCTCGGATAGATTGATCCTTGTTTACCTATGTCTGAGATAGATTGATCCTTGCTTACCTATGTCTCAGATAGACTGATCCTGGTTTACCTATTTCTGAGATAGACTAATCCTTGTTTACCTATATCTGAGGGAGATCTAACCTTGCTTACCTATGTCTTAGATAGACTGATCCTTGCTTACCTATGTCTGAGATAGACTGATCCTTGCTTGTCTATGTCTGAGGGAGATTGATCCTTGTTTACCTATGTCTGAGGGAGAATGATCCTTGCTTACCTATGTCTGAGGGAGATTGATCCTTGTTTACCTATGTCTGAGGGAGAATGATCCTTGTTTACCTATATCTGAGGGAGATTGATCCTTGGTTACCTTTGTCTGAGATATATTGATCCTTGTTTACCTATGTCTGAGATAGACTGTTCCTTGTTTACCTATATGTCTGAATAAGGGTAATATCAAAATTACCGAACTCCGAAGAATCTTACAAAGGGAAAGTCAAAACTCATAATTATATAAACAGACAAAATCAGTCAACAACCGGAAAACTGTGAAAACCGTAATGACCCTGACTTGGTACAGGCATTTCTAAAGAAATGGTGGGTTGAATCAGATTTCAAAGCGCCAAATCTCCTGCTCTCATTACGGTTCAAAGACTCCGGCTGTCACTATAACAGTATTTAAATACAGGAACAAAATAGGTAAAATAGTTATCAAAGCAGTACCATATTCGGTGACGTAAATGTCAAAAATATTTTTACGTCACACATTGATAAAAAAATATCCTTGACATTTTTCTTGACTCTTTATCTTTATACATTTTCACTATATGAAAATGCATCGCTTATAATCGTTTCTGCAGAGACGGAATATATTTCGACAAGATCTTGGTATCCTTGTTTACCTCTGTCTGATATAGACTGATCCTTGTTTACCTATGTCTGAGATAGATTGATCCTTGTTTTAATAAATAACATTATGTTGGAACTGTACATTTCAAGCATGAATATATCTAATAAACTGTGTCATCGTCGAAGTACTGCGTCGATACAGGCATGAATATATCTAATAAACCGTGTCATCGTCGAGGTACTGTGTCGATAGAGGCATGAATATATCTAATAAACGTGAATTCCTGGAAGTACTGTGTCGATACGTCTGCTTTTAGATTATTATTCCCCGAGAATATTAACAGCCTAATAGTAAGTGTTTCGGTTACATGTTGTCCTTTCACTAAAAATTGGTGACTGTAGATCTCACACATCCCATTGAGTTTGAAATAAATGATACCACAGATGTACATAGACCTTTACATAGAAATTGACAACGTGGACCGATTCTGAATACCCCTTTGGTATCTTCAAACTCTTTTCACATTAATTATTATCTGCGAAATTTAATCTTAGAAGATTGGTTGCATGATTTCGGTTTCGTCTTCCTTTTTGTATATCATTTTCTTTTAATGAATTTCATTTTTATTTTTCATTTATAGATTGCATTGCCGAGAGATTTTCATCCTGGCTGTTCCATACTGGAAAATATCACAGAGGCAATCACGAAAAGCTACAAAGTGATCTTAATTCTTATCGATCATTTTATTAAAAATAAATGGTGCGAATATCAGGCATAGTACGTTCACTGGAATCAAGACAAAGCTGTGTGATTCACATTATTTTAGAGCAATGTGAAATACCCAACAAACTAAAACATTTAACATACCGTGATCTCACGCTTGACAACAATACTTTGACGGAACTTCAGAAGTTAAAGGATGCACTCTTACCAGGAGATGAGATGATATACAATAGAAATTAAGGCATTTTCAGTAAACAATTATGTACTTTTTGTAGCACGACTCGCCATTTTCGCATATCAAAATTTCGATTTTGCACTTTTATAATATATTTGCAACGACATACTTCACAGAATATTGACTACAAAGATAATAATACAGGCTGTTCTGACTACTGTGAAAATATTGTTGTCGTTGGCCACAATTTCCGTGGTTTCTACAAAGTGCATTGATCTACGGGTTCTTGAATTCGTAGTATCAAATACTACAGGCAACAATCAATGAGAAAATTGTATTTCGTTGGATTTTATTTTTTTGTGGTTTATTTTTTTTTTTTTTTTTTATTATATCTATATTACACCTGTGAACAATTTACCTCTGGGTGCCAGGAAACCTCAAAGGTTTACAAATATTTACAATGAACAATATAATTAAATAAATAAATACTGGTACAGTTGTAGTAAGAATACAATACCATAAGGAAATAAATCATATTTTATCTCTCATATTCAATTTATAAACATACATTTTTACACAGTAAACAATGAAAGGAATTATTAATACAAATAAATTCATAATGTATCCAATAATAGCTGTAATTTCCTAATATTATATAAGTTTCGAACTTCTGGGTCCTTAATCATCATTTGTATATTACTTCTGAGTTCATTTTTGAGATTTGTGATAACTATTGCTTCCCTGTAAGTACTTTTATTATATTTTATATAATTTCTTGTTTTCCAAATTACCCATTTTAATATACAAATTACTAAATTCATTAAAAGTAGATTTTCAGTTATTTCTCCCTCATACACCCCAATGATTAAGTTTTCCTCAACAAGTACTATATTTTTTTCAAAAATGCTATTAAAAATGTGTTTTAATTCATTTAAGAAATGTTTAATTTTATGACACCTGTAAAACAAATGCATAAGGGACTCTATTTCATTTTTACAAAAATGACATTGACCATTTGATTTTCCCATTTTTTGTAATCTATATTCTGAATAGACAATGTTATGCAAACATTTCCATTGGAACTGGATAATGCTTTGTTTACATTTAATCTTGTTCAGTATATACCAAGTTGATATCCAGTTAAATTTCTTTTCATAAATTGTATCCCATTTGAATTGACATTTTGGTGTAATTGGTTTACGTATTTCTCTCTGGATATTCTTCAGTTTCAGCTCTTTTGGAACAATGATTTTATTATTATGATTTCTAATAATCAAATTACTATCTATTTTTAAACCTAATGATTTTTTTATCTTTTCGTTATCATCGGATTTTAATTTCTTAACAAAATTTTCTGGTATTGATTTTTTTTATTTCTGCCCATTCTGATATCCAGTTCCTTTTCTTATCCAGTCTATTAAATATAGTCTGATTATCAACAAAGGTATTATTGTTTTTATCCCATATATCGTTTATTTTAAATATATTATTTCTCAAAAACGATTGAAAAAAAAGTGGATTTCTATTAAATTTGATCTCAGAGTTACCAAATATGTTTTTATCTAAAATGTCATTTTTAGACTCCGTAGAATATGACCCCAAAAAATTGTTCCATGCTTGTATAACGTCTTGATAGTATTTTGGAATGGATGCAATATCTAAACCTTTAATATCGGAGCATTTACAAAGAAAAAAATCAACTCCAAATTGTTTATCGTATTTCTGTAACCAGTGTTTACCTATCGCATTCCATGAGTCCATCTCACTGTTGATTATTTTGTATATAAATTTTATCTGTTTACCTTTAACAAAATTGTCTATGTTAATCATTCCCATCCCCCTTCATTAATATTTAAGCAACATACGTTTCTTTCTATTTGGTTTGGTTTATTGTCCCAAAGAAATTTCCAAATCAAATTATTCACCTCTTTTTTATATTTCTCTGGTATCCCCCTCATTTCAGTTTCAAATCCCATTTGAGCTAACAGAAAATTTTTAACGATTAAAGTTTTTCCCTTAAAGGTTAAATTTCTGGTTTTCCAAACCTGAGTGCAGCTTTTCATTTTATTTATATTTGTTTTCCAAATGTCATCAGTGTCTATATTGTACGCGTGAAAAACACCTAAAGTCTTTATATTATCTGAAATCCATGATATGTTAGTTAATCTGGGTCGTTTCCTTCTTAATCTACCAATAAATAATCCTTTTGTTTTTTCATAATTTATCTTAGAGCCGGATGTCTTTTCAAATTTCGAAAGAATTAAAAAGGATTGTTCAACAGATTCTTCGTTTTTGTTTACGAGTTGCGTGTCGTCTGCAAACATGCATATTTTTGCTTCCTTTACGGGCTGCCCCTCACAGTCGGGTAGTTTGATACCATGTATTTCCGGAGTGTTTCGGATAGCACAAGCCATCGGCTCTGCCTGAATAATATACAAAATCGGTGCAGCAGGACATCCTTGTCTGGCTGAACGCGATATTGCGAAAAATTTTGATATGAAACCATTTGTTTTTATACAGGTATTTCCCTTTTTAAATAACATATAAACCCATTCACGAAATTTCAGTCCAAAATTAAAACATTCCATAACATAATTTAACCACCCCCATTCCATTCTATCAAATGCTTTTTGCTGATCAACAAAAATAATTACACCTTCCTCATCTTCATTATCTACAAATTCTATAATATCATCAATCATACAATTATTTTCGCTTATATTTCTCCCTGCTACGAATCCTTTTTGATTCGTATGAATAATTTTGTTTAATACTGGCTTCATGCGATTTGCTAAAAGTTTTGATATGATTTTATAATCACTATTTAATAATGTTATTGGACGCCAGTTACGTATGTTATCTCTATCCCCCCTTTATGGAGTAGTGTCAACATTCCTCGACACTGGGAATCACATATTTCAAATTTATCAAAAATTTATAGTAATATTTCATATAAATCTTCCTTTATTGTATCCCAATATATCTGATAAAATTCATTTATAATCCGTCTAATCCAGGTGATTTGTATTGTTTCATCGAAAAATTGTTTTTCTTAATTTCATTAATTGTCAAGTCTTTTTCTAAATCTTCACTTTCGTCGCATGTTAATTTTCTATCCATATGAGTAACCAGTTCCTCTGCTACATTTTTATCCCACCCTTCTGTTGAAAAGAGATTTGCGTAAAAATGTATCTGTTCATCTAGTATCGCGTCGATATCATATTTTAAATTACCATCTAGACCCCTGATTTTTTGCCATAATTTATTTTGCCCATTTTTTCTCTCTAGATTAAAAAAATATTTAGTTGATTGTTCCCCCTTCTCGTACCAGTTAACTTTAGCTCTTAACCTTGCGGCGTTAGTTTTATTTTCATAATGTGAGTGTATTTGGTTTTCTAAGTCTGCTAACTCTTCTAATTGTTGCCTGGAGGGTTCAGATATATCCTTTAATGTCTCTAATTTATTTTCTAGAGCCTTTATCTTGTCGTCAGTAGTGTTTACCTTTTTAGACGCTTCTATAGTTATCGATTTAATCTTAATTTTGGCTATGTCCCACCATTCCCTCAAATTTGAAAAGGATTTCTTTTCTAATTTCCAATATATCCACCAATTTGTAAACACTTGTGGAAAATAATCAGATCTCATTGTATGCAAATTCATTATCCAGGTACCAGACCCTCTAGTGATATCGCATACGTTTAATTTCATAATTTTAATATCATGATCACTGAACGGACAATGAATTATTTTAATGTTAATGATATGACAGGAAAGTTCTTCACTGTTCAATATTAAGTCTATACGTGATTTAGAATTACCTCTACTAAACGTGTATTTTTTCACTGACGGATTTTTTTCTCTCCAAATATCGATTAGATTATTTTTCGTCATAATAGTCTTAAGTTCTTTTCCCCCCGTATCATCATAATTACGCGATATATTTCCTTATCTAAAACACAATTAAAATCGCCAGTGAGTATATGCAATTTTTCTGTAAGACTCCCATCTGTCACATATGGATCAATATCTCTAATAAAAGTTTTTCTAACCCCACTATCATTTGGACAATACACGTTTGTTATTATATAAGTTTTATTTTCGTATTTTAATTCACATGACAATATACGCCCAAAATCATCGGAACTAATTTCTTTAACAGTAGCATCAATATCATATAATAAAACCCCTACCCCTCGCGATGCCCTTACTCCACAATTCCATCTACTTTCGCATCCACCAGAACTTTTCCACAAGTTTTGCCATGATTCTATTTCAGAAAATGTACAGTGCGTCTCTTGAACACATATTACATTGATTTTTTTACTAATCAACCAATCAAAAAAAGTTCTACGTTTTATATCATCTCTCAGCCCATTTATATTTATAGTTGCAATAGAAATTGACATGACATAAATAAATAAAGTGTAATAGTATGATCTAAAGCCTCATGCGATAGAAAAAAATAACATATATATAGATATATATCGCTTAATTCCACGATTTTACGATTTTTCATTTGTATGGGACAAACAACAGTAACATGTATCTTACAATAAATCATATAGTGGGAGAATATGTATAATTTTGTGTTTAAAGGTCTCATGCGATAACGAGAAATTTTAATTTGTTTTATTATCGCTTGATTGCTCAATCTTACAACTTCTACTATTTGTTTACAACCGGTAACAATACCGTTTTCTTGACAATAAATCATAACATCAATTGTTGCAAAACAATACAGAACAATACAGTCTCTTGTAATAATTGTATACACTATAATGTAATAAGTTATAAAGGTGAATAAAAACATGAATACTATCATAATAAAGAAGTACACATATTAAATTACTACACTGGTGGCGATACAATTCGGGTTTGTTTGTTTTGTCTCTCTACAGAATTTGGTGTCGACGAAAGCGCACTGTTTGTGCGTTTACGTGGGGTTTTCAACTCTACACTTATTACTTTATCTGAATCGAAAAAGGTTACAATTTCGTCTCTAATTTTTGCACAACCTTCAACGCTAATATGGACACCTGAGGAGTCAGTATTATCAAATAATGACTTTAACACATTTCCTTGTTTTGTGAACAATTCATAAGCATCTACACATTCAATTTGTTCTCTAATACACAACTTTTTCAAAAATATGTTGACATTTAAAACTGTGTCATTACATTTTGTTATGTTTGGACCTTTTCCTTTTCTAGGGAGAATAGTACATATACCAACTACAGAATTCGGGAAATTACATTTTACTTGGTGTATTGCATGTGTAAGATTAATATTAACCTGGTCATGATCACCTTTAGACTTTGTAATGTCGTTTGTACCTAAGGATATTACTACTTTATCTACAGTTTTATCAAACACTTTAGATTTGGCTAGTTTTATTGTCTCATCTATATTTTCTAATGTTGCACCTGAAATTGAGGCATTTATGCAATTTTGTGAGACTTTTCCAAGTCTTTTACAGTTAGAAGCCCCTAGTAAAATATTTATTGAATTGTTGTCGTCTGTAGTAGGATTACTGTCAGCCTGTCCTGATGTGTCTTTACGTTCTGTTTCGTCATCCAAGCTTGAGTTGTCTCGAGTATTTCTACCCCCTATGATTTCATGAAAATAATCACCATATTCCTTCCTAGCTGTTTCTTCTTTATGAGCAGGGCAGTCACGTTGTATATGGCCACACTCACCACAATGCTTGCACAAGATATCATATTTACAGTACTTGGCTATGTGTCCTTGTTTATTGCAGTTATAACAAGTTTTTATTGATTTCGGTTTAGTAGGACATCTGTAGTAGGGATGGTTTGTCTGTTGGCAGTATGAACATTCCGTCCTGTTGTTATCTGCATACAGTCGGATTTCGAAACGCCCAAAATTGGTTCTAACTGGAAGAATTGGTGCACAATTTAATATCTGAACATATCTGGTCCCATTTTCAGTGTTTGTGCTTTTAATGACACCCCTTTTTATTGAACCATTTATCACTTGCCCGTATTTCGACATGT